>CM059494.1:10000000-12500000 GCA_030378355.1 Eleusine indica
AAATGCAGCAATTGCCAAACTGTAGCATGTGTTGTTTGAGCATACATCTCACAGTAAACATGAACTTCCAATATGTACAACTTTGCTCATGGACAATTAGTTGGAGGTGCATCAATTTTAAGAAACTTAGGACTGCATGGAAACTAGCAATCCACATGCTAAAACCATGACTTTTGCTATTGGCCGCAATAATTCTTCTCTTTTTCTTTTTTTTCTTTTCTATATTTTCATCTACTTTCCTAAGACTTTTCTTGCGGGTTCTTGGTAGAACTTGTGGGTTTCATCTTTAGCCTGCCTCAACAAGCTCGGGACTAAAAGGCTTTGTTGTGTTGTTGTTTGGTCCCATGGAACAAAAACATGAACATGTGGAGAATGCAGTGTTTTAAACGGTTCTAAACAGCCATCTAAACAGGTTTAAATGGTAGACGGAGGGTACTCGTGTTAGCCTAAACGGCCATTTAAACTGAAAATTGGCTAAACGATGGGTTGCCAACTGTTTACCTTTTATGGTTTAGGAAAACATTGGGAGAATGAACCTTTCTGCTTTCAGCATCTTATAGATAAAACAATATGTGTAGTCCAACCTTCTAATGACATGATTTACCAAGGAAGTAGACGTGTAACATTTCAGTGATGCTGTCATTGCATGTATGGATAGAACCATGACAAGGAGCTGCTAAAATAGATTATTCTTATAAGGAGGAGAAAGACTTGAATGTAAACCGTTATGAGGGAGGGATTGAGGAACTCACGATTGACCAAGTGAATTCCAAGAATCCCACAGGCTAGGCCCCAGCATATCCATAATCTGAAAGAGGAATCGTCAGATGGAGAGGAGATTGGAAGTAGGAAGGAGAAGAATGATACCATGACGTAGTAGTCGCCCTGGCGGCCTTTGTAATGCACCTTGGGCACACCATGTGTGCCTCCTAGAGCGCTGAATTATTTTATTTACTCAATCAGCACATGGGGGGAAAAATGTGGTGGATGGGTGGCAGAAGAGAAGAGAAGAGAGGAGAGGAGAGGACTTACGCATAGACCTGCCACTCGCCTGGAGGGCCGTAGTTGCAGCCCTTGCTGCTAGTGTGCTCGAATTTGATGGCAACCTAGTAGTAGAAAAAAGTAAAGTGCACATTACTAAGATCATCATTCATCATGTTCAAATGCGACGATTAAAGAAGAGGATGAATGCTTGTTTGGTGGCAAAAAAAAAAAGACCTCTTGTGGCCCACGGCCGGTAGCAGCTAGACGGCGGCCGACAAAGACATGGCCAAATCCACCTTTGCCCAGCTTCCTCTCGACCTTGTACTGGGGGGATCCTCCCACCTGGACCTGGGATTTGAAGGGGGTGAACAGAGAGTCCTGCCTAAATCGAAGCACAGAGGAGGCTTAGATAAGAACCGAGTCGGGGAAAGGTGCGGCGTTGGCGTCGTCCTCGTCGTGAGCGGCAGCGTTGTTGGCGCTGAGGCCGCCGCTGTCGGCCATCTCCCTGGTTGGGGTAGCTAGGAATCGAGGCGGCGGCGTTGCTTGGTTGGCCTTGGCCTTCTCCCTGCGTCAGCGCAGGGGAATATGGCCTTGGCCTTGGCGGGGGAGGAGGAGCGGCGGCGCCTGCCGACGAGGAGGGGGGATGGATGCTGTCTGGGCGTGCTGCAGAACGGAGGAGAACACGGATCTCGCTAGCCGAACCAGCCAGGGCGATTCTCTCTCTTTCTTTTTTTTTTCCTTTTGATTTGATTTCTCTCCCTCCCGATTCAAGATACCACCAATCCACATCCATCGACTACAATGACCAAAAGCAATCCTTTCCTTTCTCGCAAATTCCAACAAAACAAAAACGTGCATTTCTTCTTCGTTCCTTCAATTTACACATGGATATAGAGTTCACAACGCGATCCCAACTCCAGAGTGACCATAGGTAGCACCAATTCATCTGATAGACTATCAGAGCGCAAAAGCAAAAAGGAAGGACAGGCAGCTGAATTTTCATTGCATTTTTATCAATATATATATATATATATATATATATATATATATATATATATATATATATATATATATATTCATTGCACAAGGTAATCACATAAATAGCTTATCCACCACAAACCGCACTGGTGTCATGTTATTATTCACATAAGCTTGGCCAACATGCAAACGAACACACGCAACAAAACTCACTCCGACAAATTTTCTTCAGCACGTACATTTTACCAAGATTATAGATAACCAAAGGGGGGAAATTAGAAAAAGAAAAGTAAGAATGCAGCGCCTCACCCAACCTATACAGCACCCAAAAAAAAACCAAAGAGCTTCGCAAAAAAGAACCGCAAACAGCGCCAAATCTCATTAAAAGAAGGAAACACTAGCACGGGCACACCCTTCCGCTAGCTTTGCCTGGTTAGACATAAGCTGTTGATCTCCACGAGATGCAGGCTCACTCTCTGTCCTGCAATGGCATCCTCCCCTCTACTAATCCAAGGTCTTTTCTTTCCATCTCACATGTTGCGTGCTGATCCGCTCCGAGGTAAAGTCCTGAGTCAGGTAAGTGCCCGCCCCCAAGAAAGACACAAAGTTGGTCAACGACATACTTACTGGACAATAACACTCTTTGCAGCAGAGAACAGAAGAAAAAAAAAACAAATAATACCTGCCAGGTGGGAGCTGCGAACTGTTAGCAGAACCGCTTGAACCACCAAACCTTTTTGCTCTGTTATCTTGTTCTTTCTCCAAGCGCATAGCTGACAACTCCTTCTCCATAGCAGCTATTTCACGCCTCGTTTTCTTGGCATCTGATTCCATCGCCTTAGTCAAAGTGTCTACTTTCTTCGCCAACATCTGCACAACAAACCATTTGTGTCAAACAAAGAACACGTATGAATAGCAAAGCAAGTAGATTTTCCCCCCTAGATTACCTCAATCGCGTCATCCTTGTCTTTCAGGCTTTGATCTTTCTCATGGCATGCCTTCCTTAGAGCAATGACTTCCTTTTGCAGCATATCATATAGCACACCTGACACCTTGTCCTCTGACTCCGTGGACGGAAATTCACTGGGCTTCTCATCTGAGTTGTTTGACTCCTTGTCTTCACTGGAATCAGTCGATATATTCATAATGTTCCCGTTTACAAGTCCCTTGTAACGTTCAAGTGATCTACAGCCTCCATCAAAGGACTTAGATGCCCCTTTTGCATGGTTAACTAGAGTTGTTGTGGTAGATGCTGAGGATCTCATCTGGAATGATGTGCGTTTAGACAGAAAACCATTGCTCTTGGTTAAACTATCAGCACCTCCAATAGACTGGCGCCGTGTGGCACAGACACTAGTCCGGGGTGCAGACATTCTCAATCCTTCCTCAAGTACTTTAAGCCGTAGCTGGAACTTATCCTGCGGCATCCAACACAGATCACTGTGAAGAGACAATGGGACGACCTAACTGATAAAAAGATCAGATGAAAGGCTTCATAATAAACATATATAGTGAATGTGTACTTTTAGTTGAGCTTCTGATCTTGCAGCCCTTTCAGCTATAGCGAGCTTGTCCCGGAGCTGCTGCATTTCTCCCTGCAAAATGCCAATTCTCAAGAAGTCAACAAAAGACAGCATACATTACTTCATAAAAGGGTGCAGTGCTCCATGAAGGGTCATCTAGGTATCAATTGACAGCGAGTTGCAAAAGTATAAAACTAAAATAAACAAGACAGTCACTACTTACTTGCAGAATCCTTCGCTCATCCAGCCATTGTTTAACAGGCATTACTTTATCGTTGCCATCTTTCCACTCATTTGCCACCACAACTGCAACCCTATTCGCCGAAACCTTTGCACGAGCTAGCTCACGGTCAAGGGTTTTCATTTCCTCCTGAGAAAAGTAAAAAAAAATATTAAGTTGACATCAATCATGGACTTTCAAGGTACGCTAAGTATCCCAAAGCATAATGCATGCCCAGAGCATCATGGTTCATATATTACATTCATTTCCTGAACTTTCCGCTGATAGTCTCTCACAGCATTTGCAGCCGCACCACCAGCAAGAACAGCTTCTTCTAGCTCTCTGACAGTCTGCGTGAGCTTTTCAACCTCAGCAACTTTCTGGCGGTGCATTCTATCCAAGATTTTATTCTCTTCCTGGTAAGTGCCAAGACAAAGTCATATACTGTAGCAGCATGAGTGACGCAAACTCGTAAATTTGGTGTGAATGAATACTTTCATTGTCGCATACCTGACATATCTCGATCTGTTTCATCAATTCTTGGTTTTTGTTTTGCAAATCATCCACCAAGGAAGCTTTTGCCAATGCTATCTGGACTGTCCTTTCTGCTTCAAGCAGAGCTGCTTCCTTAGACTTTGTAAGACGATCCAATGCCCTGTTATCATCTTGTAATTTTGCAATCTGCGTAAGATTATTAACATTTGATGATGAGAAGTTTCGCAGGCAGCATTTCATTCAATCAGCATGCGAATAAATAACAAATAATTATCATATAGGTTGCAGCAGCAAATGAGAACCAACAATAAACACCCTTCACAAGTTAAAGACTTAGATACAGTATACAGATATGTGAAGTAGCAGCTGGCAGCACAGTAAATCACATTAGGAAATGAGAATATCAGTATATTAATAACAACCAAGAAAGACACATAGGATGAGTAAGCAGGTTGCATCTGAGAACAAGAACTGGACAAGAGGTGATGAAAGAAAGAAGCTAGTAAGCTACGATACTGGAAGAAGGAGACAAGGACAATGGCCGGATCAAGTACCTCTTGGCGAGCTAGTTTGAGCTCAGCCTCCAGTGGCGCAAGAATAGCCTCAATAGGAGGCATGTCGTCGTCCTTCTGAGCAGCATGTACCCTTCGTAGTGTAGCCTCTGCTGCAAACTGCGCAGCAAGTGCTGCTTTCTTTTCATCGTTGATCTTTTTTGCTTCTAGGTTCTGTGATCTTGCATAAAATTGTCAGCAACTGTTCTTGAAATAAAAGAGGGAAATGCAAAAGAGGAAAGGACGACGGCATTACTTTGCTTTCAAGGAGAGATTCTGTAAGCTTCAGCTTCCCATCCACCTTTGCCAATTCTTCCGTAAGCTTACATTGACGCAGGAGGCAAAGTCAGGATTGTTCAAAGAAGTAAGAAAAGTTAACATGAAGTATGATTGCAACAAAGCACCCCTTCGTTTCATATTAATTGATTTGTGTGGTTCCCTTTAGGACAAGACATGATCAGACTGGGAATCTAGAACCGAAATCATTTAGAGCAGATAACACCTGTTATACACACATTAGAGGTTTATTTCCTGAGCTACAAAGATATGATTTTTCGTTGGAGCAACCACAGTGGATAATGATTCCAATTGTGCAAAGAGAGGTGAAAAATATAAGCTAGCGGATTGGCTAATCATGAGCTTTATGATATGCTAGGTGCCGAGAAACACCGGAAGGGATCTGCTTAGCTCTTGGGGAAGCAGGTCGTGCAGTAAAAAGAGGAAGGGGCAGCAAAGTAGGAGTAATGAGGGTGGGGGGAATTACTGACATCTTGAACGGCCTTCTCGCGCGCACGGTCGGACAGTCGCAGAGCCTTGATCTCCGCCTGCGCGTCGCCCAGCTCCTTCTCTTTATCTGCGGAGCAACAGAGCCGGAGGTGAGATCTGATCCAGTTTGGGAATTCGGCGAGCTAGAATAATTCGAGAGGCGGTAGGTGGAAGAGATCTGAGGCAGAGGCCGAGTGACGGCAGCATACACTGGAGCTCGTTCTCGAGGCGAGTGAGCTCGACGCGGACGGGATCGGAGCCGTGGAGGAGGTTGATGAAGTCCTCCATCTCGATGGCGGGCCTCAGCCTGGGGCTAGGCCGCTGTGGAGCCGGCGGCTGCTGATGCTTAAACGGCGGCCCCCTGCCGTCGCTGTACGGATCGGCCATGGCCGGCCGCAATGCAATGCGGTGCTCTGCTCTGCCGCCGATCGATCGATCGATCGATCTCGCGCGCTCACTGTCCTGCCTCAGCTAGATGAAGCGGAGCTGGAAGAGAGAGTTTACAGTGGCCTGGGCTGGATGGATCAGACGACGCAACGGAATGGAATGATAGGAGCGAGAAACGAAACAACCGACCGCTTCGCTCTGCTGTTCTTCCGCGCCGATCTGTCAGTCACTGCATAACCCTTCTCGCTGCCTCAAAAAAAAACTTCTCGCCTAATTTTGATTCTTGTCATCTGTCTTTTTTGTTATAGACTTAAAATTGTCATTCATAAATAGTTTTTTCTCCTTTCTCATGCCACAACTGAATTTTTCTCTCTTTTTTTTCCTTTTCTTCAAAACTTGAAGTGAAATTATTGTTTTGCCCTTATGCCTCTCTTTCCTCCTCAAATCGGGCGGCAGCGGTTGGCCGAACTCCCCACGAATCGGGCAGCACTCCAAGCAGGCAGCAGCTACTACCCTCGGGACGGGCGACGGCAAGGTTCGGACAGGCGGTGACGGCAGCTGTTGGAGCGGGCGACGCTCTAGGTGGGCCGATAGGCAAGCGGCGCTCTAGGCGGGCAGTCGCGACGAGCGGCGCTCCAGGCGGTCGGCGGGAGACGGCGACGTGCGGGGTGGGCCACGATCTAGGCGATGGACAGTGCTCCTGATGGACCAGGACGCTCCAGCAGGCGGCGACAACACTCTAGGCGGACATGGTGTGAGGAAGAAATGACATAGGGGTAAAATGGTACTTCACGTCAAGTTTTTGGATGAAAAATAAATAAAATAAGGGAGAATTTCATGTGTGATGTGAGAGAAGAGAGAAACCTGCTTATAAATAGCGTTTTTAAGACGCTCCTTAGAAGACTGTTTTCTGGATGTCGACCTAAAGGGTGGCAAGAATCCAATTGATGCGGCTTCTCTCTTCCTGTCTCCGAGATGGAGTTTGGATTATTAGAAATGTAGGTGGATAGAAAAACAAGGAGGGTATATTTTTCTAATATTTGGCTACTCGAATAGGAAAATGAAGTAGGTCTAGGTTTGGAAAAAAAAAAAAAAGACGTTATTTTCCACTCATTATCAATGAGCTCGTTGTCTATGGCCCGTAGCAGACTCTCCTCTGTGTGTTTATAATGTTAACTGCAATCGACCGATACGAAAGCTACCTCTTGCTGTATTCACCAACCAAGCTCATTATTCATAGAGGAAGCAAGAGGAAGCCTCAACTGATTTGAACTGGTGTTATGGTTCCAATATCTAAATTTTTTTTGTATTCTTTTTACTCCAAACTTTATGAATACCTTCGGGAGCAACGGATTTCACCCGCGATAAACTTCTATACATTAGACAAGGGATTTCACCTGTGGTAAACATCTACACATATTAGCCTTAAATAAAAAAAAAATCAAAGGCTCTACGTTGCCTAAATAAATTATATAACACATGTATAAAAATCAACAATTCTAAGGTTATAGATAATTCTAGCTATCTACTATCTTTGTCTAGCACTACCCTTTCTTATAAGTTATATAGAAGGGCCACTGAATCTATATGATATTTGAATAAGTCATACTCACTAAGTTCAATTACTTTTGTAAAACCGAGTCTTCAGTGCGCCACGCCATCTAAATAATCTGGTCCGTTAAATTTTTCTATTTCTTTTATGATCACCATCCACCACTGCCTCAAGAAGTGTACAATATCTAATGACTTAGAACATGTTTGGATGGCGTCCTAACCTCAGTGCGTGAGCTATATAACCGTTTGGTCAGGCACGAGGAGAAAGAAGTTTGGTTGACCGCTGTGTGGGAAGAGAAAAAACCTAAATAAAAATTATTCTTTGTGAAACAAAATACACAAAGATAGGAGTGCATCAACGCGAAGAGTCAGAGCATGTTTGGATATCTGAAGATCATTACAGCTCATGGCTGACGAGAGATTTCAATGATAAAGGTGTCGGAGATGTCTAAAATGTAGCACGAGACGAGGTCTCGTCTGAGGTAGTCTGTGTGCATTAATGACATCTTATCATCCATGACTGAGCTCTGTACCTCAAGAAGTGTACAACACCTACTAGACTTAGGGCATGTTTGGATGCCGTCTTAAGCTACGTGCGTGAGCAAACAACCTGGTAAGGCATGAGGAGAAAGAAGTTTGGTTGATCACTATGTTAGAAGAGAAATCCTACACAAAGATAGGAGTGCACCCTCAACATGAAAGACTTTGGGCATGTTTGGATATCTGAAGGTCACTAAAGCTCATTGTTGACGAGAGGTTCCAATGATATGGGTGCCAAAGATGTTTAAAATGTAGCACGAGAAGAGAGCTTGTCTGAGGTAGCTTGCATTCATCAACAATATCGTATCATTGTAGGCAACGAGAGTTACATGACCGCAGAGCTTGAAGTTTGTTAATGACAAGTGAGGAGATATTGCAAACATCACCGAGTCCACACCCAAACCTCCAAAAACAACGCACCATCGAATGACCTCCTCCCATCCAATCTTATTTCACACCGTGATATATATGCAGTGTCATGAATCATCTCTAGCCACAGCACTCTTCAGATCTCACTTATCTCACATTGCCTCCCATTCTTTAGAAAAACAGAACTATTTTCCATAGAGACGGAAAGAACCAGATATCCTATTTCCCTTCTTTTGCTTTCCGTTGATTTATTTTGCATTTTTCTTTGTTTTTGCCTGTTGGGTGCCGATCCACTTCATACTTAGATCAAGTCATTATGTGCTTCTTGCAGCATGTCAAACCAAGGTAATTGTATCTAATTACTTATTTGGATGAATTTATACTTTATTTTTTAGAATAATTAACTTATCAATGACTACTCAAGCAGTAGATTATATGATAGATCATCATTAGATATGATAAATAAAAAATCAACGATAACATAACATGTTGATTTAGAAAGGTTCAGACTTTATAGAGGATAATAACTAATGCTTGTCTCATGGAACAATTGATTTTTTATAAAATACTTTATTGAAAAAAAACATTTTTTGGTATTCGAAAATTTAATTTGATGTGGATGACAGTACACATGGCCATATGTCATTTTACACTGATAATGTAATATGAGTGAATATTCACATTTTAAATAAACTCTTATTGAATTTTCTCAAATCTCTTTGTTCAACCACATCTGACCATTTAGTGTTAGATCATACTACGAGGTTAGATATGATATTTGCAAGCTAATATTATATTATAAAATTTATAAAAATTGAAGTCAAACGGAGAAGGTTACATAGGATGTGTTGGTCCTTAGGAGAATTATACCAAGAGTTGTTTTCTAGGTTGGTTCTTGTGACTGGATCATAGGAGTGGTACTCATTCTAAAACGCCGTAAATGAAAATATGATAGAATACAAAAGATGCTCTATGTAATAGACTGTTAGAATCTTCATGAAATATCATAATCTTTTTCTTAGGTTGGTTGTTGGGACTAAGAGAGTTATCCTAGGTGGTACTCATTCTAATGCATGATAAGTGAAATATGATAGAATACAAAAGATGCTCTCTGTAATAGATTGTTGGAGTCTTCATAAAGTATCATAATTTTTTCTAACAAAAGAAAAGTATAACGAACTAGTATTTTAATAGTTAGTAAGAAAGTTTGAACTCTCTCGCTGGTTTTATCAGTGGAGAAATCTAATGGGAGCTAGGAGTTACTTTTGTAAGATTTAGAGTTTTTTCTAGTGCTTGGGAGAATATCAAAAGTATCCATCCAGTGCTCGGGAGAATACCAAATGTATCCATCCACCTATAGATCTGGTGTTGACTACTATGGATGTATGGACGGTGATCTTAGTTTGTTATTGTTGATCTTCTTATGATAAGATCTAAACCGGTTTAGAACTCGTAATAACTAATAAGTTTATGGTAAAGATTATAGACATATACATTTGTATATGGTTTGAACTCTCCAACATAGTGAACCTCGTGACTCTATCCATAGGGTAAAACATGTCTTTGGAGCGAGTATTGTATGATAAGACAATGAGATCATATCTGTATCTCCACTTGAAAAGGTAGAGCATGATATAGAAAGACATTTGTATATAGGGATACGAGTGGTCTTGACTTCGATTAGAGTGGTCCACGAGGATGGGATAAGCTAGTTTAATAATTATAAATTTTTATTGATGAGTACAATAGTCAAATCAAAGTTTAATAAATATTTATGTATTTTATTTAAAATAAAATAAAAAATAACAGTTACATAAATCACTCTACTTTATATTTTAATTAATAATTATGAATTTGTTCTCGTTTTATCAAAACAATAACAGGAATAATAACGTGGAGTTAAAGAGTAAGGACAAATTAGAGCTGAAACTTAGAAAAAAAGACGATGGGCCTTTTATTTTAAAAAAGTTTTTGGTATTTTTTAAATGTTATTTTAGACCAAAGACGATGAACCTTTTTGTTCTCTATAATCATCACTCATCAGTCGGTGCAACCGTGGACCCGTCGACCAATAAAGTGTAGCGAAGCAAAGCCAAGCGCATCTCGTGGATTAGTCAATCCATCGAAATTTGTTTGGTAACCCTAACCCTAGCCCCTTTCCCCCCGCGGCCATGGCCGGAGAGTCCTCCCCGTCGCTCGCCTCCTCGTCGCCGCCCAAGCACTCCCGCTCCCACGAGGACGCCCAGCCGGACGCATCCCCCAAGCGCCGCAAGCGCCATCACCGCCATCACCACCGTCGAACCCACCGCCACCGTTCCCCGGAACCCATGACGGCGAACCCGATGGATGAAGACGAGGTAGAGGAGGGGGAGATTCTCGACGTCACCGCCGCTTCTATGGACGTCGATGCAGATTTTCAAGCTTCCCTTGCTCCGGTATATCCTCCCCCGGCTACCCTTTCTAATCTCGTTCCCGTGCCAATTCCGTAGCAAAATCATTTACCCTTTTGCAGTCTTGTCTTTCCTGTGGTGAGTTGAACTTTGCACCTAAAAATTGAGTAAGCTATATCTCCGTTGTTCAGCCGCTGCAGTGTAACTGGAAAACTAGAGGTGCTTATATCGCCTTCAATGTAGTTAGTTTTTCTTGTGCATCACCATTCTTGGGATTGGGAGGCCTACTTACTCGTTTAATTAATTCTGAATGCAGGAGACTTGTGTTAATGGTGCTGAAACAGACAACACTGACATGACAAAGCTCCATACTCTTGCTCTGCCAACTCATTCATCCTCAAAGGATGAAAGGAAGTCAGTTCCCAGTGCCTGTGATCCTGAAAGTGGAGGTATCCTTTCAAGTGTTGCGGAGGACACCAAAGAATATGAACAATGTCAACACATTTCAAGATCTCCGCAATTGAGAACTGAGAAAGGAAGGAAACACAGATATGACCATCAGACTTCATCCTCCAAAGATTCTCATTCCAGGGATCACTCAAGGTCCAAAGACAAAAGAGCTGAAGCCAACGGCTCGCGTGCAAGTCCACAGGATGATTCTGATTCTGACATCCATAGTCAGAACGGGAAGTCTGGTAAACACTCTATTAAGAGCCGGGAGAGTGAAAGAGAAAGGAGCAGTCGAGTTGCTCGTGCTGGTGACAGATATGAAAACAGGGAGAGGTATAGGGATGATAGGAGACACAGCAACAATGTGGTAGACAGAAACAAGGTTGATTCAAGTGAAGCAGCTACTCGTAGTAGGCACAGAGAAAGAAGCACCAGTCGTAGCAGACCTGACCAAAGGGAACCTGCAAACTTTCGAGATGGAAGCCGCGAGAGGGAAAGACGTAGTGGTAGTTCAAGGCATAAAGATTATGAGAGGAAGAGGGATACAAGTAAGGATCGGCATAGAGAATCTGACAGGGTTGATAGGGACAAAGTGAGGGAGGATAGGGATAGCGAATGGCAAAGGGTCAAGGGAAGTGAAAGTCATAGATCCAGAGAAGGACGAGACAAAGTTAGCTACAGTGATAGGCACAGGGATTCAACACGCTCAAGATACAGCACATCTGATGGTTACAAAGAAAGGCCTGGATCGGGGGAGAGATCTAGGGATGTAGAGCATAAAAGCAGGATATCTGAAGAAATGAAGGACAGTTCTTTGAGGTACAGCTGTATTTGATTTGCATGGTTAACTATATCTAATAGTTAACCATCCTCTAGCCATATTTGATTTGCATGGTTGCATTTGATAATTTCTCTTTTCAATTTAGGGAGGAAGATGAAGAGGAGTACCAAGAAAAAATTGAACAACAGTTAGCAATGCAGGAAGAAGATGACCCTGAAAAAATTAAGGAAGAAGCACGAAGGAGGAAAGAAGCTATAATGGCAAAGTACAGGCAGCAACAGTTGCAGAAGCAGCAGGTGGCATCTGTACCAATTAGCAACAATGAAGGTAACTTGATTATGTTGGGATTAACTAAATTCTTTAGCAGTACTCTTTCACTGTGGTATATCCAAATTAATTTAGTTGCTACTATATACTGTTGCTTGTACAGAAGTAAGAGCAGTGGATAGAGATGAAACCACACTTCTGGAAGAAGATAATGATGGCAGCTCTATGGCGGATGATGAAGCTGAAAACAAGCATGATTCTTCAGAGGTGTTTCCTGGTGAAGTAGAGTTCACTCTGGGAAAGTCTCCTGCTAGCAATAATAGTATAAATCTTGCTGAAGTGTTGGGTAATGAGAGAGGTGTAGGTCTTGGAGAGGGTACTCCGAAGGTAAGTTTTGTGCTATCTTGCTTGTTGTGTATATGAAAGCAGATTATCACGATAATTATAATTTATACTGCTCCTTCAATTTGTAGAGTGAGAGATCAGCGGATATGTTTTGTGATGACATTTTTGGTGAATCACCTGCTGCAATTCGGAAACCGGTACGATTCACTTAAGATGAATTTGTTTTTATCACTTGTAAGATGACATGTTAATCTCAGGTTTAAGTATTCATGTTGTATTTTTTTCTTGTTAGCCCTCTGGAAAGGGGCACATAATAAAGAGAAGAACCACAGTTACACGGGGATACATAGTTTAAGGTCATGGGAAGGGCAAAACTTGATTCACATGCTAATTCATCTGGGCATGCATGCATGCCAAACTAATCTGGTTATATTTGAAAATGGAACACTTAAAGCACCACTTCTTTCTTTCCACTCAATCTGAAACCACTATATGTTTATTGGTCAGGGCAAGGATGACGGTATGCGTATTGAGAGAAATGCACTTCATGATAACTGGGATGATGCAGATGGTTACTACAGTGAGTTCCTGCCATCTTTAGTTCAATTCTTATGAGTTTCTTTGTTCTTTTTAATTAAGCTGTGCCCATCCGCTCATTTTCTCCATTTTGTAACTCTTTTGCAGCTCACCGGTTTGGGGAATTGCTGGATGGCCGTTTTGAAATCACGGCAGCTCATGGGAAGGGTGTATTCTCTACAGTCGTGCGGGCAAAAGATCTTAAAGCTGGGAAAGATGATCCTGAAGAAGTTGCTATTAAAATTATACGGAACAATGAAACAATGTAAGTTTATAGCTTCCTTGATGTGATTGTTTTGGGTGAAATTTCTAGTGTCTAAAATGAAATGACCATGTAATTCCTATTTGGTTATACAGGTACAAGGCTGGTAAGCAAGAGGTCTCAATACTGGAAAAACTTGCGAGTGCGGACCGTGAGGACAGACGCCACTGTGTGCGGTTTATTTCTAGTTTCATGTACCGGAACCATCTTTGCTTAGTTTTTGAATCTCTCAGTATGAATCTTCGTGAGGTATTAAAAAAATTTGGTCGTAACATTGGGCTTAAACTGACTGCGGTGAGGGCATATTCAAAGCAGCTTTTCATCGCTCTGAAGCACCTGAAGAACTGCAAGGTTTTGCACTGTGATATAAAGCCAGATAACATGCTGGTATGCCATCTCCCTAAACATCACTCTATTTTATGTTGTTATCATTTGTTGCATTTTTCTATGAGAATTGCTTCAGTATAACAGTTTTTGCCACTTGTTGTGTGAAGTGCCAGATATTATGGTCATGCTTTCATTTCATTCTCATACGACACAAGTATTCTTTTTAATTGTATTATTTACCATTTTAGGTGAACGAGGCTAAGAATGTACTGAAGCTTTGTGATTTTGGTAATGCTATGCTTGCTGGAATGAATGAGGTTACGCCTTATCTTGTCAGCCGTTTCTATCGGGCACCTGAGATAAGTGAGTTCTTTTAATTTGATCCTTTTTTTTGAAATGTTTCCTCTATGCAGGTGTTCTCTTAAATTTCTTTTTCCTAACAAATTGCTTCTTTACAGTTCTTGGGTTGCCTTATGACCACCCATTGGACATGTGGTCAGTTGGCTGCTGCATGTATGAACTTTACACTGGAAAAGTCCTATTTCCAGGTCCATCAAATAATGACATGCTTCGGCTTCATATGGAACTAAAGGGTCCCTTCCCAAAGAAGATGCTTCGGAAGGTTAGTCTTGAAATCTAAAACTGCATCTCCAACTAAAACTGAATGTATATACTTCTGTTGAAATCTGGGTGAGCATGTAAACAGTGCTCTAATGAATGCTTCACATACTACTCTAGAAATCTGAGTCAGCATATAAAATAGCGCTCTAAAATGAATGCTTTGATTACACAGGGTGCCTTTACGCTGCAACATTTTGATCAAGATCTCAATTTTCTTGCTACGGAGGAGGATCCTGTGACAAAAAAGGTGTGTGTGACCAAAGCCTCTTTGCAAGTTTCTATTTGGACTATTTGTGTTCTTTATTTATTCTAATTTTGTTTAAAGGTTTTGTTGTTGCTGCTGTGTATTTATTCTAATTTTATTTGCAGGCTGTGAGAAGGTTAATTTTAAATATCAAACCCAAGGATATTGGTTCTTTGATTACGAACTTCCCTGGCGAGGATCTGAAAATGCTAGCCAGTTTCAAAGATCTTCTTGATAAAATATTTGTCTTAGATCCAGAAAAGAGAATAACAGTATCACAAGCACTTAGCCATCCTTTTATCACTGGCAAGTGAAATAAGATGCTAATTCCTCCTGACCTTGTTGAACATAGCATCTACATTGTAAAATACAATTTGAGTTCCTGTTGTCTAATCATCAGCATTTCTGTCTTTGTCCTCGGAGCTATGAAATCTGAGCATGTGGATGAAGCATGGAACTACGGAAGAGATGGCTATCTTGCAGAGCTTGCTGCATGCACTTATCATTTGGATATGTTCTGTTGCTTGTAAGACAACTAGCTGGTTGGCATTCCATTCCCTGTACACATTCTTTCCTGTGGATTTACAAGATATACATGAAAGTTCGCTTTGCTTCACTTAACAAATGCGCTTACTTGAGTGACTGACATGCATGATTATATGTGTAACACTATTAACTGCTGTGAGCAAATTTTTGCATGAGCTTGGCATACTTGTGAACTAGGCGCCCTTGTTCATTTGTGTGCCAGCCCAGCATGTACTGTGCTGTGTGTATGATTGCATCTCTGGTATGCTTGGTCTCTAGCAGTTTCATACTTGGAGGTGTAATGCACCAGATATTTGTAATGGTTGTTCAGTTGTTTATTAATACAAAAAGTCTTTTTGTATTATTAGCTTGTTTTTTGCATCAACTTTGTTTGGATTTTTTAAGGATCTAATTCAATCTTTCATTCAGGATACTGCCAGGGCCTCTGCTGTGTGCACATTTTATATCCTAAAGGGCCACAATAAGAAGGTACCCTGGTTGATATCTGGGTAACTTAGTGTGTTTGAACCCATTGAATTGAGTTCGTTTTCTGTCTTGCAAATTTTTCATTATATGATAAAGTTGTCTATGAGCTTTTTAGTTATGAAACAAAACAAGCGATAGCTATTTTTTCTTTGAATACTGTTTCTTCTTTTATGAAAATAGAAAGTGCAAACCCTACTCCTTAGTAAACAAACCCATCCTTCCCAAAAATACACATACACAAAACGGATTAGGCAAAATGCCTTTTAACTTACTGGATACAACCAATATACAACAGTCTTTACCTTCTGCATCAGCAATGTAGTGATCTTTTTTGTTATTATTTTATTAGCTTTGTTGAGTTTGTTCTGATGGCATTATATTTCTGTGTACTCATATGGAATATCAATTGAACGATGGTTTTGCTTTATGATATCGAGGTCCTGGGATGGAGATTGCTGGACCCTCCGCTTATCTTTTCATGGTAAATACTTTTAACTCATAGATATGCCACTGTTCCAATTATATGGAAGTTCTTGTTTTATGTTTCCAAATGTTTGGTACAGAATGTTTGCATGAATAAATCTCTCTTTGTCAAGTTTGTCAATATTTTGCTTGTGTTTAATATAGATGTCCTAATCTTTTGAGTAACTTGGTAGTTGTTTGAATCAACATTTTTACATTCATTTTTAGTCTCATGACATGCTGAACATCCATAAGTGGGCGTGTAACTTTTCATTCAATTGGATTGTGCATAGTACTTTCTGCCATTTAGTTAGTTTGAACCTAATATTATTCATAAGAGACCACCTGGAAGGCGAGTGTTCAAGAAAAAAGGCTTTCTTTGGTTAGATGAATTCAATTTTATTTTTTACTAGGTGTGTGCCCATGCGTCGTGACAGGAATGAATATATTGGTCACCGCATATTGTCATTTGCTGATTGACTTCTTGCCTCATGCATGATTTGTTCCAATCCACACTTTTCTTGCTCCATTTGTATTTTCATCTAAAGATATTTTGCATAGAATGTTAAAAACATAGGTAGAATAGAACATCACTTTTTTAAGAGCTTCCAGAATAGACCTTTGTCAGCTGCAGAAAGGTAAGGTTACACTTTATTAGTATGACATGCCTCACGACGCTTCCTATTTCTATCTTTCAACTAATGAATATGCCATTGTTTCAATCTTTTTGCCTCCTACGTTCTGTAGGATCTGAAAAAGGTCAAAAAACAGTTTGACATATAGCGCATCATAGGAGGTCTTAGGACAACAGAATCGCCTGTGCTAGTTATTTCTGTGGAATGAGTGTGACCTGAAGACTTATTCGCTGGATCTATCTAACGTGGATCAAGTTCAAACAATCAAAGCTATAAAGCCGACTGTAAACAAGTAATTCAATCACTTCAATCATGTTAATGCATAATATATCTGATGAAACATGGATGATTTGGCTATTAATACTATTCGTGAACCATCTTTATTGAAAAAATTCATAAGTGACAACTCAAAGCAGAAGTTAGTGACCAAAAGGCCGGTGAACCATGAAGGCTTTGCAACCCTCCAAAAGTTTAAATGTCCTTGTTAGTTTGCATTCCGTAGTATCCGTCTCAATTCTGCCCTAAAGTTTTCTGAAACTTGGGAGGGCAGTAGTGAATATAAAACTGCACCAAGTAGTGTAAATAAAAACAACTAACTTAGACCTGAACAAATCCTATTGATCTTCAAGGTCATGCACAATGGAAGAAATGACATACGCATGAACGATTAGGAGGGGAGTACAATTCTTAGCAAATTTAATATGTAATAGAGATTTATTTCTATATACTACCTGAAAAGATAAACTAGTATCTTGACACAGAATTGCTTAAGAAATTGCAACTCATTATCTTTAGTCTGGTGGCAGTTCAGGCAAAAGGCTTTCTTGTAGTAGACAATTTATTATTAGTTTCTTTCTTTAGTACTTCGAAAAATAGAAATAAGCTGATTATCACATGTGTACCCGCCTCCCATGTCCTTTCTGTATGTTGGGCTAAGTTCAATCTGACACCATAAGTTGGGTTAAAGCGTAATTGATATCCGTTCAGTCTGATGCTAAGACCCTGCAAAGTGTGGGTTGCGTTTAAAACAATATTAATAAAAAACTGATGTTCACTTAATGAGTTGTGTATCATTTTGTGTGCCCTCTGAGGGGTTTGTGCATGGTGGTGGATGTCTATACAAGCCTTGGGGGTGGTGGTGCACTTATGTTGTTTGCTGTTTTAGAATCTTAGTCAGGCTTATTCTGATAAATTCGTAATGCAACATGCCAGTTCAGTACTTTCAGACCTATGGGTAAGATGTTATTGCCCACTCAGGAAAGATCAAGAATAATAGGATATTGTCGTGGTACATGCATTTATGGTTACCATATTATAGGCTAGTTTAGCTACTAGTGATTCAGTTCACCTGCTATTTAATGTAGTATTTTCTCTGTATTTTTGGTTTGTATTATCTGCTCTTTGTGAAGAGCTCATTTGACTTGCATGGTTCAAGTTGGGTTTATGCAAGGCAAGTAACTTATGTTTTATAATAACAGCAAGAAAACTGATCTTAATTTCTGCCGAGCAAGTCTGGGAGAATGAATTCTGAAATATCAAAGAGAGTAGTGTTATCTTTGCTATTTGGTCGCAGTACAATTGTCGTTGCAGAAGTGATTGCAAGCGGTGGTACAAAGTACCAACTGTTTTCTGCTTCATTTATGTTTTTGTAATTTTGTTGATGACCAAGCATCAGGAAATTCGTGTGCTAAGCAACTAAGGTTAGGAATGTGAAACTATTTCGAAAATGATTGGACTTGCGATTGAAGCAGCTCAGGTGGGGAATGATCTGTGGTCCTAAGCAAGTGGTTTTATGGTGGCATCAGGGGAATAATCTAGTGCGAAGCAACTTAAAATGAGTGGTCACACGGTGGCATTAGTTGTATCTTTCGACGTAGGTTCTCTATTGTATGTGTTGGCGAGCAACCATGCATAGAATTGGATCGGTACTGCCCAGAACGAATGTAAACAACTGACGTGGTCTTTGTTATTTACAAGCTTCTGATTCAGAACGCTCAATGAACAATGCTTGATCGAAAATGCTGCTGGATGTGATGTCTGACCCTGTAATATTTGACCCAACAATGCTAGGTCTTACCCGACAACACATGGTCTGAGAACGTCCATCTGGCAACGTCTGATTTGATAACTAGAACGACTATCTCAGCCTCGTCAATTAAGCAGGCGATTAGCGTGCCGGCATCGGTGTAGTTGGCCCCCGGGCCCCGGGTCAAGGTGTGCCACCTTTTCCGCCTCCCTCGGTGCCAACCTCTTCTCTATCTCCTCTCTCATGACGCCACGCCAAAAAACGGAACAACCTACAGGGAAAAAAGAAAAACACAAAAACAGAACGAGCGATGTTGCAGCCCTATTAACAACAATCAAGAAGGCGGGCCGTTGAATTCAAGTCAAGCGGTTGGGTAGAAAGGGAACTACTGACGGCGGGGCACTCCTTGCCGTCGTCATGGATTGGAACAAACATGTATAGCTGAGCATCAGGCCCCTTGGAACGGCCTAGCCTGGCACGCTTTAGGGCATGGCGTGCCCGGTAAAACACGTGGACACGTGTGAGCTGTGCTAAACCGTGCTCCGGGCCTAGGGTGAAGCCTGCGGCACGGCCCGATGGCATATGAATTGGGTCATGTCGGCCCACGAGCCCAACGGCATGGAGGCTCACTGTGTCATTTGAGCCCTGTCGAGGAGGGAGCGGAGTTGTGCAGTGTGCATCGTGCCACCATGACGGTCGAGGAGGGAGATGCGGAGTCGGTCTTATGCTCGCGCCGCATTGGAGTGCTCCTGCAGGAGAGGAACAGCGAGAGCTCACATCAGAGATGGAGGGGGAGAGCTCACGACAGAGATAGAGAGGGAGAGCTCGTGCTGGCAGCAGATTCGAAGAGGGAGAGCAGCGACGAACGGGCGGACGACAGAGTGAAGGTGCATCTAGGCCCCTAATTTTATTTTGGTGATTGACGTCAATACAATTAAGAACGAACTAATCTTTTAATGAGCATGTGTGTAGATTATGGTATAAAGTTTGGTGATTAAATGCATAGAAACAGAAAGGGAGAAAAGAAGATGGCAAAGTGCTCAAGTTAAAATTCAAAATATGCTCAAGAATGAAGTTCATATTTTATTTTAAATCTTGAGTATAGGAAAAGTCGTACTATTAAGAGGGACACAAAAGTGTGAAGCGGAGGTAAACTAAGTGCAAAATTTCTATTTCTAGGCCATACAAAAATTTCCAGGGCAAAATCATCGGACTTGTCCGACCCATCGGACAAGTCCATCGGACTCCAGTACCTCTGCCACTCTGGATCGTTGGACATGTCCGACGGTCATCGGACTTGTCCGATGACCAGAGGAAAGTCCGACGCATCGGACACTTTCATCGGAGTACAGTTCCCCTGCCACTCTTTTTCATCAGACTTGTCCGATGGCCATCGGACTTGTCCGATGGCCAACTTATCCGAGGCATCAAGCAAGCTTGTCGGACTCTAGTTTCTGCGCCACCTTGATTCATCGGACATGTCTGATGACCATCGGACTTGTCCGACACAGATCTCAGAAATTGGGTCTCCAACGACTTTTTTCCTCATTGGGCTATAAATAGAACCCCTCTTCGCCCTTTGGCTGGTAGGTCACTCATTTCCACTCAAAATCACTCTCAAGCTCACTTTGCTCTCCCCAACTCTCCTCCCTTGATTCCACTCTTGATTTGTGAAGGGATTGAGAGAAGATTGAAGTGCTCCATCGACTCCAAGCTTTCATCCTCTTGAGCACTTGGTTCATCCTCACCGCCGACAACTATTGTGTTTGTTACTCTTGGGGATTCTTCTCCTAGACGGTTAGAGGTGCCCGTAGAGCTCCCAACTTGTGTGGTGACGCATCGGGAAGTTTGTATTGACCCCTCCTTTGTGAAGTTTCTAGTGGAAAACCAAGTTTGATCTTTGTGGTCACTTGGAGAGGTTAGGGTTGAAAGAGACCCGGTCCTTTGTGGATCCCTAAACGGAGACGTAGGCTTCTTTGTGGAGCTGAACTTCGGTGAACAAATCTTGTGCCTTGCTTGTGATTTAAATTACTCGTGTCTCATTTACTTGTTCTTGCTCATAAACTTGGTAATTAGGGTTTGCTTCGTATTTCTTAGATTAACTTGTGTAGGTTGCTTGCTAGTTGGGGAGAGATTTTTTTTCTATTGTAACAAAGAAGAATTATCTACTCCATCCGACTAGTTCCGGGTTCGAGTCCCGGGCAACCCATATGGAAAATAGAAAAGAGCAATTGGAGTTTTGAATTTTTACTCACTTCATTTACAAAATTTTTTATTTAGTTATATGGAAATCCAATCGTTTTCAATCGTAGGAGCTTGCTTGGTTGACATTGGTATATAGTCTATATTATACTGTTAAATAACAAGCCTTCTATTATCTATTTTCTTTCTAGTTAATATGTGTGCTTGGGAGTCCTTGCAATTTGAATAAACCAAGATCTTACCATGACTGCAATTTTAGAGAGACGCGAAAGTACAAGCCTGTGGGGTCGCTTCTGCAACTGGATAACTAGCACCGAAAATCGTCTTTATATCGGATGGTTTGGTGTTTTGATGATCCCTACCTTATTGACCGCAACTTCCGTATTTATTATCGCCTTCATCGCTGCTCCTCCAGTAGATATTGATGGTATTCGTGAGCCTGTTTCTCCTTATTTTTATAGCTTCCCCTTGCTTATATTCATCTACTCCTAGCTTGCCTTACACTAGTTTTAACATTTACTCGGTCGATCTACTTTTCTATCTTGTGCCATCGGACAAGTCATCGGACTTTCCCTATAATTGTCGGACAAGTCCGACACTGCGCATTTGACTTTTATTATTAAGTGAATTTCAGGGATAATTGCCTATTCACCCCCCCCTCTAGGTACTTTCAATTGGTATCAGAGCAAGGATCTTCTTGAAGGCTTAACCGCTTGAAGATAAAGATGACAACGGGAAAAGAAATTTCGCCTAGTGGATCGTCCGAAGCAAGGTCCGAGGGTGATGCACATAGAGAAAATCCAAGGATTGAAAATATTGATAAGGATGAGCTACCAAAAGCCTACAACAATGTTATGTTTGATTATGATGATCTCAAAGTAGATCGCATTGGGCAAGGGTCCGGTAGACTCCCCTACTTCGATGGACAATTTTATGATCATTGGAAATGCAAGATGATGATGTATTTGGAATGCATGAGTCCCCATGTTGCAAATATAACCGAGAATGGTTCCTTGTGGAAAAATAGAGACAATCCAACTCGTAAGGATCAAATCAACATTTATCGTAATGTCGTGGCTGCTAGTGCAATTGTTTCCGCACTTAGTGACACCGAGTATGATAAGATAGCCGGAATAAAGAATGCCAACAAACTATGGAGAAAGCTTGAGGTTATCTATGAGGGCATTGATTCCGTCAAAGATGCAAGACTTGAAGAACTGCAAAATGAGTTCAACCTATTCATTATGGGTCTGAGAGAAGGCCCAAAAGAAGTTCATGATAGGCTCATGAGGATTGTGAATCAAAGAAGAGCTCTAGGAGCCAAAATGACCGACTTAGATATCAACAAGAGACTACTACAAGCATTGAGACCATGGGACAGCAACATTTGCTCAAACATTAGAGAGAAAGACAACTTCAAAACCTTCTTCACCGATGAAGTGCTTGGAAAGCTTCTTTCCCAAAAGGAACAAAATAATCAAGCCAACAAGATAAATGCCTTGATCAAGCAAATTGAGGGAGCAAATGGTGACAAAAAGGATGTGGCACTCAAAGCCACACAAGAGAAGAAAAAGAAAGTGATTGATTCTAGTAGTGAGGATAGTGATCATGAGATGGCCTTGCTTGTAAGGAGATTCAAGTCATTTCTCAAGAAAGATGACTAGAAGAAGAAAAGCTTTGACAAGGGCAAAGCGAGAAGATCAAAAAGAACTTGCTATGAATGTGGTGATGAAGGACATTTCATTGCGGAATGTCCAAAAAAGAAGAACAAAGATGAAAGAAGGAAAGACAAGCACCATAAGAAAGACAAGAAGTACAAGAAGCATAGAAGAGGTGAAGCTCACATTGGTCAAGAATGGAATTCCGATGATTCATCCTCTTCATCATCTTCCTCCTCCGAATCCGACTCGGATGAGGGAGGCATTGCTACACTTACCATTGGCGTCACTCCCACCAACACTTCTCTATTTGGAAGCTTGAGTGATGATGATGACGATAACACTCACATGTGCCTCATGGCAAGAGGATCAAAGGTAACAAAATCTAAACCCAAGCGTTCCTCTTATGCTAGTAGTAGTGATGATGATGATGATGATGATGATGTTAATGCTTCACTTCCTAAAATGCTTGAATTCATGGAATTACTTGAAAAATAAAAGGAAGGAAATGATAGGCAAGAGGAGCTACTTGAGAAACAAGAAGACTTGCTTGTTCTTGAAAAGAAAAGAAACCTTGAACTAGAGAGGCTCCTAGAAGAAGAGAGAAAGAAAAATAATGACTTAACTATGTCTGTCACTAAGATTGAAAATACTTGTGAAAATATCAAGAGCATTAAAGATGAACTTCAAGAGAAGTATGAGGATTTGGAAAAGATTCATAAGTCTCTTGACGAACAATATAGGATTCTTTCAACTTTCACATCCTCCTCAAACAATTTTTCTCATGCCTCCACTAACAAAGGATGTGATAGATGCTATAATATTGATGTTGACACTTGTGCTACTCATATCAAATTGATTGATGATTTGAACAAGAAAGTAAAGGCTCTTGAAAGCAAAATACAACATGAGAAAGATGTTGTCGATGATGAGAAGGCAAAGTATGCAAGAGGTGCATACACATATACTAGAATGCCACATGTCATGGATGGCATTGGTTATGTTGAGGGTGCCAAGCATAATGCTCGGGAGAACAAGAATGGGAAGGAATTCCTTAAGTTCACCAAGGAAGGATCTTACCAAAAGAAGCAAGCCAAGAACAAGAATATTAATCATTTTTCTCTTGTTAATGATTCTCATGCTAATACGCCTAATGCTACTTGTGCACTCTTCTATGATTTTGATGCTTCATATGTGCTCATGAGAAACATGCACGGACGTGTGTTTGCCAAATATGTTGGGCCACGCAACAAGAGGCCAAAAGCTTGTGTGTGGGTGTCCAAAGTGCTTGTGACTAATGTAAAAGGACCCAAGCAAATTTGGGTACCTAAAAACAAAGATTAATTTGTTTTGTAGGACTATGTCTCCGGAGGATCAAGTTGGGTGATTGATAGTGGATGCACCAATCATATGACCGGAGACAAAAAGATGTTCAAGTCATTCGAGCCAAGTCATGACAAAAATGAGTACATCACATTTGGTGACAATGGAACGGGACAAGTACTAGGTTATGGTAAAGTCCCTCTCACTCCTTCATATTCCCTCTCTAAGGTTATGCTTGTTGATCACGTTGACTTCAATCTTTTGTCCATTTCGCAATTTTGTAAAATGGGCTATGATTGTTTGTTCAACGAATGTGGTGTGACCGTCTATAAGAGGAGTGATGGCTCGGTTGCTTTTAAAGGTGTGCTTAAAGGAAAGCTTTTATGTTGTGGACTTCTCCACGGATGAAGCTAGACTTGGTACATGCTTATTAGCAAAATCCAACATGGGATGGTTGTGGCATAGAAGGCTAGCCCATGTTGGTATGAGAAATCTTCACAAACTCCAAAAAGGCGGCCACATCATAGGACTAACCGACGTTCGCTTTGAGAAGGATAAAATTTGTAGTGCATGCCAAGCGGGAAAGCAAGTTGGAGCATCACATCCCGCTAAGAATGTGATGACCACCACAAGGCCATTGGAGATGTTGCACATGGACCTCTTCGGCCCTGTCTCCTACATAAGTATTGGTGGTAACAAATATGGTCTAGTAATTATTGATGATTTTTCTCGCTTTACGTGGGTATTCTTTTTACATGATAAAGGTGAAGTAAAAGATGTGCTCAAGACGTTCATGAAAAGAGCACAAAATGAATATGAAGTCAAGATCAAGAAAATAAGGAGTGACAACGGCACCGAATTCAAGAACACTCAAGTTGAAGAGTATCTCGATGAAGAAGGCATCAAGCATGAATTTTCGGCACCCTACTCCCCTCAACAAAATGGGGTAGCCGAAAGAAAGAACCGCACGCTCATTGAGATGGCAAGGACAATGCTTAATGAATACAAGATGTCCGACCGTTTTTGGGCCGAGGCCGTCAACACCGCATGCCATGCCTCCAACCGGTTGTATCTCCATCGACTATTGAAGAAAACACCATATGAGCTACTAACCGGTAACAAGCCTAATATTTTCTACTTTCGTGTTTTTGGGAGCAAATGCTTTATGCTAAACAAGAAACCCAAGAATTCTAAGTTTGCTCCAAAAATTGATGAAGGGTTATTGCTTGGTTATGGGTCGAATGTTCATGCCTATCGTGTATTCAATAAAACCACCAGTTGTGTTGAAATCTCACGTGACGTGACATTCGATGAATCTAATGGCTCTCAAGGGGAGCAAGTTGTTAATAATGGTGTAGATGATGAAGCTCCTAGAAGTGTAATAAAAAGGATGACCATTGGTGATGTGGGACCACAAGAAACATCAAGTATAGAAAATCAACCCTCTCCCTCAAGACAAAATGACATAATGAGAATAAGGAATTAGATCACTCAAGTGGTCAAGATCAAAATGTTGGGAATCATGAACAAGCATCAAGCAATGATTCTCAAAGACATGATGAAGAGGTTGATAAAGATGGTGGTCAAGAAAGCTCACACCCACCGCACCCAAGAGTGCATCAAAATGTACAACGTGATCACCCCATCGAGCAAATTCTTGGAGATATTGACAAGGGAGTAATCACTAGATCTCGAGTTAGTAATTTTTGTGAACATTACTCTTTTGTCTCTTCTATGGAGCCATTTAGGGTAGAGCAAGCACTTGAGGATGCGGATTGGGTGATGGTCATGCAAGATGAGTTGAACAACTTCACAAGAAATGAAGTGTGGACACTGGAGGAAAGGCCAAAGAACAAGAATGTTGTGGGCACCAAATGGGTGTTCCACAACAAACAGAATGAAGATGGTGTTGTGACAAAAAACAAGGCAAGGCTCATGGCAAAGGGGTATTCACAAGTGGGAGGTTTGGATTTTGATGAAACTTATGCCTCCGTAGCAAGGCTTGAATCTATTAGAATATTACTAGTTTTTGCTACTCACCATGATTTTAAGTTGTACCAAATGGACGTGAAAAGTGCATTTCTAAACGGGCCAATCAAGAAAGAAGTGTATGTGGAGCAACCACCGGGCTTTGAAGACTCTAAGTATCCTAACCATGTTTATAAACTCCATAACGCGCTCTATGGGCTTAAGCAAGCCCCAAGAGCATGGTATGAATGCCTTAGGGATTTTCTTGTTAAAAAGGGTTTTATCATTGGCAAGACCGATCCAACCCTCTTCACGGAGCGTTTTGGTGATGATATCTTTGTATGCCAAATATATGTCAATGACATTATATTTGGCTCTACTAACCAAACCTTTTGTGATGAATTTAGCAAGATAATGACCAAAAGGTTCGAGATGTTTATGATGGGAGAATTGACATTCTTTCTAGGCTTCCAAGTGAAGCAACTCAAGGAGGACACCTTCATATGTCAAGCAAAGTACACACAAGACTTATTGAAGAAATTTGACATGGACAAGGCAAAGCCCATCAAAACTCTCATGCCGACAAATGGTCACCTCGACCTCAACAAAAAGGATGAACCCGTTGATCAGAAGGTATATCGCTCCATAATTGGCTCTTTGCTTTATCTCTGTGCATCTAGGCCCATAGCCGCTCCTATGGAGTGTCACATGGTGGCTGTTAAGAGATTTGAGATATTTGGTTCACACACCCAACCTAGGGCTTTGGTACCCCAAGGGCTCAAAGTTCAACCTATTAGGCTATTCCGATGCGGATTATGTCGGGGATAAGGTAGATAGAAAGAGCACCTCCGGGACATGCCAATTCTTGGGTAGGTCCCTAGTGTCATGGTCATCCAAGAAACAAAACTCCGTTGCACTTTCCACGGCCGAATCGGAGTATGTTGCAGCTGGTAGTTATTGTGGACAACTACTTTTGATGAGACAAACTCTAAGGGATTACGGTTACAAGTTGAACCGTGTTCCACTCCTATGTGACAACGAGAGTGCCATAAAGCTTGCTTATAACCTCATTGAGCATTCACGCACAAAGCATATAGATATCCGCCACCACTTTTTGAGAGATCATTCCATCAAAGGGGATATCGAAGTTAGCCATGTGAGAACCGAAGATCAACTAGCCGATATATTCACCAAGCCCCTAGATGAGAAGAGATTTTGCTATCTTAGGAGTGAACTAAATATTCTTGACTCTAGCAATGTGTTGTAGAGAATGTGCACATCTGAATGATGACTGTTTTGTTATTACAAAAATTATTATTGTTTTATGTCAAAAACCTATTATTTGTGCTATTGAAGCTGGTTTTGGATTACTAGATCGAATCTTGACCAAATATGGGCATTGTTATATTTTGTTGATTGTTGGCTGACCATAAGATGTCAAGACTTTCCATCAAACTATTTTTAAAGAAAATGAAAATCCTCTACTCTTTCCTGGCTGGGCTCTAATCTCTCTGGTCATTCTGGCGTCGGGCAAGTCCGATAGTTGTCAGACATGTCCGATAGCGTCGGACAAGTCCGACGATCTAGGGTTCGACCCTATTTAACCCAACCCGACTTACCCCTTCAGTCAACCCTTCCTCATTCATCTCCCTCACGTTCTCTCTCCTCAAGAACACCCCCATTGGCGGCACCAAGGAGATCTCCCTCTCCCACCATCCATTGGAGCAAGTTTGGAGATCAAGAGGTCCTCCTCCACCGAAGAAGTCTGATCCCCCATTGTTTTTGCAAGGTTTAACCCTAATCCCCTCTCTCTTGGTTTCACCCTTAAGGTTAGGGTTATTAATTAATGCTAGTGTCAAATCTTGTTCCCTTGCATATTTGATCCATGGACGTTGCCTCTAGTTAGTTGTTAGTGGAGTAGAAGAAATTTGGGTAGTTGTGGTAGGTGGATTCGTGAAGGATCTAGGTTTTTGGAAAAAACTGTGTGTCATCGGACAAGTCCGACGCATCGGACTTGCCCGATGATTATCGGACATGTCCGATGACCTGCAGTTTCTTCAAAACCTGAACTCTTCTTTGATTCTCCTCACCCCTATTCCTCTTTTTGACTCCCTCCTAACTTGTTGCTCGCCACATTTGCTCAGCATGTCTGACGTGGAAGCATCCCCCTTGAGGGAGAAGAGGACCAAGACCTGTGAAGACCAAGATCAAAGCCAACCCCCAAAGAGGAGGAAGGCCACTGCTGGGCGGATCCGCTGCACCAAACTGAAAGCCCCAGCTGCTAGAGAGGAGCCGGAAGAGACAAATGAAGTTGACAGTGTCATGCATCCTCCAGCGGAAATGGGGAACTCTGACCGTGACAAGGTGAACTATTTTCATGCCACCATTGAGACATGCTCTGCGGCAAGGCTAACTAACTTCTATGATGGTGAGAAAGAAGCTTTTGATTTCCGCTTTCATGCGTATTTTCATGCGGATTGGTACCGTTCCACCTATCTACGCATGAAGAATGCAGTGGTTGAGATGAAGTGGCTTGATTGGGATCACATGAAGACAAGAAAGCATCTATTACTCGATCAAGTAATTGGTACCATTCCACATTAATCAAAGGCTCGACGTCATTGAAAGGAATCAAAAGGGTCTCTATGACCATTTTGGTATTGAGACTCCTCCTCCACCGTCCCCAGCTGAAGGCTCACCTCCTCCCACTCATGATGACCCCGCTCCTCATGATGACCCCACCTTCACCGTCGAGGAGATGAACTACTTTGGGTACTACCCGACTCCTCCTCCTTTCTCTTCTGGCGTAGGTTCGAGTGCTCAACACATTCGCTTTGAGGATGATGACGGCGAAGATGGTGAAGATGAAGCTGCCCAAGCTCTTCGCTAGCGCAAAGGGAAAGAACCGGCTATTGATGAGGAAGAAGAGGAAGAAGGCGATGATGATGATGAATACTACGAGTTCTCCAACGACTAGAGCTCTCATCACCTTCTACCCGCACTTTTCTCCTTTTTAGGTGTCTTGATGCCAAAGGGGGAGAAGTGTAGTTATCTTAGTTTTTTTTATCTTAGTTTGTGAGTTGTGAGTGAGTTTGGAGTTGAATTATTTATGGCACTATTTGGTTTGTAAAACTCTATTTTTTGCTATCTATGTGGTTGGTTTGTGCACTTTATTTGCTTATTGTATTGGTACTTTGTTGATCATCTTGTTATTTGCATTTCGTCTATCTTGTGTGATCTATTAGTGCAAATTAACATGTATGCATAGTTTTAGAGGGAGCTCTTATATTTTTTTTAATATGTGCACTTGTTATTATCTCATATCCTCTCACTCATGCAAATATTTAGGGGGATCTCCTCATCATAAACTGAATCTTCATCGCATATTTTTATGAAATTTAGTTGTATTGTCATCAATCACCAAAAGGGGGGAGATTGAAGGTGCATCCAGGTCCCTAATTTTATTTTGGTGATTGGCGTCAATACAATTAAGAACGGATTAATCTTTTAATAAGCATGTGTGTAGATTATGGTACAAAGTTTGATGATTAAATGCATAGAAACAGAAAGGGAGAAAAGAAGATGACAAAGTGCTTCAAGTTGAAATTCAAAATATGCTCAAGAATGAAGTTCATAGTATTTTATTTTAAATCTTGAGTATAGGAAAAGCCGTACTATTAAGAGGAACACAAAAGTGTGAAGTGGAGGTGAACTAAGTGCAAAATTCCTATTTCTAGGCCATACAAAAATTTCCAGGGCAAAATCATCGGACTTGTCCGACCCATCGGACAAGTCCATCGGACTCCAGTACCTCTGCCACTCTAGGTCGTCGGACAAGTCCTATGACCAGAGGAAAGTCCGACGCATCAGAAACTTTCATCGGAGTACAGTTCTCCTGCCACCCTTTTTCATCAGACTTGTCCGATGGACAAGACTTGTCCGAGCCATTGGACAAGTCCATCGGATTCCAGTTCCTCTGCCCCTCCTGTGCCATCGGACATGTCCGATGGCCAACTTATCTGAGGTATCGGGCAAGCTTGTCGGACTCCAGTTTCTGCGCCACCTTGATTCATCGGACATGTCCGATGACCATCAGACTTGTCTGACACAGATCTCAGAAATTGGGTCTCCAACAACTCTTTTCCCCATTGGGCTATAAATAGAACTCCTCTTCGCCCTTTGGCCGGTAGGTCACTCATTTCCACTCAAAATCACTCTCAAGCTCTCTTTGCTCTCCCCAACTCTCCTCGCTTGATTCCACTCTTGATTTGTGAAGGGATTGAGAGAAGATTGAAGTGCTTCATGGACTACAAGCTTTCATCCTCTTGAGCACTTGGTTCATCCTCACCGCCGACAACTATTGTGTTTGTTACTCTTAGGGATTCTTCCCCTAGACGGTTAGAGGTGCCCGTAGAGCTCCCAACTTGTGTGGTGACGCCTCGGGAAGTTTGTATTGACCCCTCCTTTGTAGAGTTTCTAGTAGAAAACCAAGTTTGATCTTTGTGGTCACTTGGAAAGGTTAGGGTTGAAAGAGACCCGGTCCTTTGTGGATCCCTCAACGAAGACGTAGGCTTCTTTGTGGAGCTGAACTTCGATGAACAAATCTTGTGCCTTGCTTGTGCTTTAAATTACTCGTGTCTTATTTACTTGTTCTTGCTCATAAACTTGGTAGTTAGGATTTGCTTCGTATTTCTTAGATTAACTTATGTAAGTTGCTTGCTAGTTGCTCTCCTTATTGTTACAGCTTCCCCTTGCTTATATTCACCTACTCCTAGGTTGCCTTACACTAGTTTTAACATTTACTCGGTCGATGTACTTTTCTATCTTGTGCCATCGGACAAGTCATCGGACTTTCCCTACAATCGTCGGACAAGTCCGACACTGCATTTGACTTTTATTATTAAGTGAATTTTAGGGATAATTGTCTATTCACCCTCCCTCTAGGCACTTTCACAGAGCGAGGCAGAATGACATGAGGGGGAAGGGGGGGGTCTGCTGGGCTAGGCCGCTAGGGGTGCACAAGTCCTGTTGGAAAGGCCTTTTGAGCCCAGCGGGCCGACCCCCTTTCTGGATTGGGCTTTGTGTCGTGCTATGGGCCTAGGGTTCAGCCCGTAGCACAGCCCGTACAGTGTCGCGGGCCAGCTGGGGACCAGGTTAAATCCGTTTTGTGTCATGCTTTTTTTTACGGGTTGCATGTCCGCCTATTTTGGCCGGCCCGTATGCCCAACTATACAAACACGAAGACAGGGTCGCCGAATTCAAGGGGTTGGGTACAAGGTTTTGAAAACCGATCAAACCGTAAAAACCAAAGACCACCGGTTTAACAAAAACCATGAAAACCGAAAAAACGGTCGGCTAACTGCTCAAAAATCAAAAACAAAAAACTTTAAATTCAAAACCGATAAACCAAGCGGTTTTCTCGATAAACCGGTCGGTTTTACGGTTTATCGGTTCATGTGCAGTAGAAACCGAGATCAATTAACAAAAGAAAAAATGAAAAGAAAAAAAAAGATAAAATTTTGCATGAATATGCTGGTTCCCTTAAACGCGGATCTAACTACATGGGTTGTGTGCTCGGCATTGCATGCATGCATGGAAAATCCGCATGCAGCGAACTCTCACGGCCAACTCTCACAAGTTTCTTTAATTTGCTCCTAATTACCACACTAATTACTCTCTGCATGGCTAATAACTACATTTGCATGGATGAAAAAATCTGCACTACCACACCGCAGTTCAATTTCTCTCCTACTAATCCGGTGCTAACGACTCTCTGATTTCTCTTCTTGTTTTTGGGCGTTTTAATTGCTCTCCTAATCAGATGCTAATTACTTGCATTAATTTAATCGCATGCATGCGCATCACCTTCTCCACCTGTGAGTGATTATGAAAGATTAATCACCCCGATTAAACAGGAGGAGGAGGTTGTATTTTCTTTTTTTTTTGTTCTCTTCATTTCTTCTTTGATTTTGTTGTCATTAAAACTTGCTTCTTTTTATCATCTTCTTTCACCATAATTCATCATTATTCATCTAGTTTTTTACAATTTTTTTCAAATTTTTAAATTTGACCGGTCAAAAACCGGTTGTCCGGTGAAACCGGATCAGACCGGTTTTAATCGGTTTTTAAATCCATGGTTGGGTAGGAAGGGAATTATCGGCCGTGGGGCGCTCCTCTTGATCGTGGTGGACTAGAAAGGCGTAGTGTGGCCAAGGAGATGGAGAGAAGTCGTCATCGCCACCGCTTGGGATTGGTGGGCCTCGATAACGTCGGATGTTAGACATGAGGACTCAATTCTAAGTTATTGGTTTTGACATTTTGTAGAGTGTACTATACATAATCATTATATGTAGTTCATCATTCTGGAATAAACACGAGAAAGAGGTGTATCAAAAGCGGGACCTTAGAAAGAGAGTGTTTGGGAAAGAGAAATGTTACCATATCCTAAGACTCTAGCTTGACCATTGTCATTAAAGGTGATATATGCATTTGAATTTTCAATTGCTTGAAATGTATTGAGCATACTCTTATATTCAGCCATATGATTGGTGTATCGACCTCCATTGTATGATATCTAGAAACATTCGATAATGTTTCGAAGAGAACGATGGGTGAATCTGTATGATTCTTATTGATGGTTGTCCACCATTAATCAGTCTAGCTACTAGTGTTATGGGATCAATTATATCTAGCTAGTATCTATATTTTCCACTATGGTCATTACATGACGAAAACAGCACAACGTAAACTAAATAACAGTTGTCAAATAATGAGCAATGAGAAAATTACAGCAGAGTAAAGATACTACCGTTACTTAGAGTTTTTTTTATGGTTCCTTCTACTCCAATAGGAGGATGGGAGTAAAAATCATTTTTTTCGATTCAATTTAGAAGGGTGCTATGATAATTGCTTTGAACAACAAATGGTTGTGTTGACTAATCCTTCATTGGCCCCCACCTGACCGGCGTCCTTCTCAAGAGATGCGCCTTTTTTCGTCATTTGTGACCGACTCACGAGGATATTGGATACGGGTTGAAATCCCCTGGAGTTTGCCTTTTGACTCCATGGCCTGGAGTTAAACCATCCACACCGTCTATTAACTCCCACGGCCCAAAACCGAGCCATGTCACCACCCCTGGCCCACATCCCTAGTTACGTGATCTGTTGATTTTGGAGGGAAATAACCTACTACTCTATCGATTTCCCTCCAAAAAAACACCGAACACAGTAACACAGTTTTCCCTCCGCATACTCCAGTGCCTATTCATTAGTCCAAAGAAATCAACACGGACCGATATTAGGCAGAAGTGCTTTGAGTTATGAATAGCGATGAGTCTGCTAGAGATCCAAACACCAATCTTGAATCTACATCTGGTACAATTTTTTTTTCTTTTGAAATGACGCCTAGTTCAAATGTTGATGTGTAGCGTATTGCAGATCCAAAACTTGATGCCGAGACAATTGTTGATGAAGAAACAAATCTAGTTGCAGATGCAAGCACCAATGCTGAGCAAATTGTTGTTCCAGAAGCTGACATTGGTCCCACATCAGAAGTCGACGTTGATCCTGCAGCAGATCCAAACAATCAAGGCTACTGCAAATTGGATTCCAAAATTAGGTATGGAGTTCAACACGCCAGATGAAGCATGGCAAATTTGGGTTTATTATGCAGGAAAAATAGGATTTGATGCCCGGAAACACTACACTAACAAGAGGAAAAATGATGGCGTTGTGACATCAAAGAGATTCCTGTGTGGAAAGGAAGGTTCGCGTTCAAAAGATAAACGTGAGGATCAATATAAATCCTCACTTGCTGAGGCAAGGACTGGATGTGAAGCACGTATGAGAATCATCTTATATAGACAAACCAACAAGTACCAAGTCCATGACCTTGTGTTAGAACACAACCATTTGTTTTATGGGTCAAATATGATGCACTTGATCCCATCACAACGCAAAATATCTCCAATAGATGCTTTAGATATAGATGCAGCAGATGATGCCGGTATTGCACCAAAAGCAGCACATGTCTTTGTTGGTCAAATCTTTGGCGGAACTCCTAATCTTGGGTACACACTTCAAGACCGAAGAAATTACCTGTGGACAAAAGAGGCAAAATAGTCTGAAATATGGTGAAGCTGGAGCTCTGTTAAGTCATTTTCAGCAACAAGTCATTGATAATCCATCTTTTAAGTATGCCATAAAATTAGATGTAGAAGAGGAGATAACTAATATATTCTGGGTTGATACAAAGATGCTGATAGACTATGCCTTATTTGGCGATGTGATTACCTTTGATACTACATATTCCACAAATAAAGAGTAAAGGCGATTTGGCGTTTTTGTTGGATTTAACCATTTTCGAGAAGTTGTGATTTTTGGAGCTGCTCTTTTGTATGATGAAACGGCTGACTCTTTTAAGTGATTGTTTGAGACATATCTAGCAGCACATAATCAGAAGCATCCAATAACAATTTTTACTGATCAGGACATAGCAATGGGGAAGGCTATCTCTGAGGTTTTTGTGGATGCAACACATGCTCTTTGTTGTTGGCATATGAATCAGAATGCAATAAAGCATTTAAGCTCATATAAGGATGATGGACCAACTATTCTGAAGAACTTCAAGCTTTGCATGTATCAGTATGAGAGGGAAGAGGATTTTGAAGAAGTGTTCAAAGAAATGGAATCCAAGGTTAAGCAAGGAAGCTGGTTAGATGTTATTTACAGACTAAAGCATAGGTGGGCTCATTTCTTAATGAAGAATGTATATACTTTGGGAATGCGCAGCACACAACTTAGTGAGAGTTTGAATAAAGACATTAAGCAATATCTCAAAGCTAATTTTGATATTGTGAGGTTCTTTAAACAATTTGAAAGGGTTGTCGAAGATTAGCGTGAGAAGGAAGTAAAGGCTGAATTTAAGGCTAGGAAAAAATTACCCAAGCTCAAATTGAAGGGAACACTATTGCTGCAACAAGTATCAAAAGTTTATACACCATAAATATTTACACTATTTCAGGAACAATTTGAAAAATCAACGGCGGCTTATATCAAATCTTCAGTGGAAACAGATTTTGGAATTCGGTTCACTATCGCCATTACCAGTCTTGGTGGGTAACCAACTGATGTGCGTGAGTATATAGTTGAAGCCCATCCCATATCTCAGAAACTTTCATGCTCTTGTAATAAATTTGAGAAACAAGGCATTCTTTGTTGTCGTGCATTAAAGGCACTTGATATGATGAATATCAAGTTGATTCCAAAAACATACATAATGAAACGATGGACAAGAGAAGCAAGATCTGGTATTATTTAGGACAAAGAAGGAAATGATATTACAGCAGATCCTTAGTTAGAAAAGATCCGTCGATATAGATTCCTTTGCCGAAAGCTTGCTTGCTTGGCTTCCAAGGCAGCAGACTTGGAGGAAACATATGAGATACTAGATAGTGCTTTTGAATCATTGAACATAAGAGTAGAAGCAAAAGTACAGGAAATGGTACCTGTGGAGGAGCCTTCTAAAGGTAGTACATCACTGCTTCAACTGACCCCAGATGAAAGCTTGGAGCTAGAGTGACCGGTTTAAAGAAGAAGAAAGGTCAAAACAGGAATACAAGGTCAATTGGCTGGATTGAATCTATGCAAAATCAGTCCAAAAAGAAAAATGCAAGAAAATCCAAGGCCATGCAAAAGACATCCAATAAAATAACAAATCAAACCAATCAACTTGATCATCTAGATGATTATATACAATCCTTCAATCACAAGGTAATACTCCTTCCGTTCCAAAATTGTTGCCGTCATTGACTTTTTTCATCAACTTTGATCACTCGTCTTATTCAAAAAATATCATATATTTTCTTATGATTTGTTTTATCACTAGATAAAATTTAAATGTAACTTATAACTTTTCATATTTGAATAAATATTTTAAATAAGACGAATGGTCAAAGGTAACAAAAAAAAAGTCAATGGCGACAATAATTTTAGAACGGAGGGAGTACTATTTTATTTCCTCCTTATAAGTTTCCAGTAGTATAATTCACAATTTTGTCACTGCTACATTGAAACTGATTCTATCTGCAGGTAGTTGAGGTACCAAGTAATGCCTTGTCCATGAACCAATATGCACCAATAGAAGAATGCCAGTAAATTGGAAGCTCAACTGGTTTCACACAACTGTTATTGGTATATTACCTACTTATTTCTTTATACTAAACCTGATATTGTGTTGGTTCTTTCTAATAAGCTCCTATACTCTAGGGACCTTGGGGAGATAATTTGCCCCCATCGAACATCATTCACTCAGAAAACACAAGCTACAATCAAGTATGAATTGACCCTGTGTTGTTTGAAACAATATGTCCATTTAAATGGTCTTATAATTTTTTTTTATCTTGTACTCCAGGGACCATGGGGAAATATTTTTTCTTTGTTTCACAACATTCACTCAGAGAACACAAGCTACAATCAAGTACGAAATATGCCCTGTTTTGTTTGGAACTTTATCTCTAACTTAATGATCTAATTATTTCTTTTATCTCTTTATATACACAAGAAACTAGTAATAGAGACAATCAACACCAAAGTTCATATTTAGCTCCTAGGAACTGTTTTGAAAGGATGTAGCAGATCTGAAGCAACAAGCAGCAAGTATTTTGACCCTCTGTTCAAGTGAACATGACAGCAAACGTCTTTTACACAATAGGTTAAGATCCGTTAGTTTATTTCCCACTGAACATTGGCACATTTTCTCTTTACAATATTAGGATATTCTATAAGCAATACATTTGTGTTCCAGAATGAAACGATACTGCCTTGTATTAATTTTTAGTGCTAATTGTATGATTTGTTATTTCTTTGCGCTGCTGCTTGCCGCCATCGAAATAACAGCCGCCGCACTCGGTGGAAACTAGAATCTGCGGTGCTCCAGAGCCGCGCTCGACGCACTCGACACAAGCTGTTGAGCGAAGGGCTTGCTGGAAGCAGGAACACAAGCTGTTGAGCGAAGGACTTGCTGGAAGCAGGATTCCTTCCACGGAAGCTGTGCTCGACGGAATCGACACAACAGCTTGAGCGAAGACCTTGCTGCTAGCAGGATTTCTTCCATGGAAGCTATATCACGGGATATGAGCGGCTCTCTTCGCTCATCACGCTGTAGTAGATCCAGCTCCTTCTTCGAGTCATAGCCTATCGATTTTTTCCAAGCTCAGGGCCGGCAATGGCTGCTTATCCAAAATTTAGAACAAAAGGGTAGGTCTTCGTCTGGACCGGAGGGTGGGTGGTGACGTGGCTCGGTTTTGGGCCGTGAGAGTTAATAGACGGCGTGGATGGTTTAACTCCAGGCCGTGGAGTCAAAAGGCAAACTCCAGGGGATTTTGAACCGACCTCCCTCACCTTGTGATGAGGACATCACTTTTATGGATACACTTAGCACTCCGCCAATCAAAATGCAAGTTCATGCGCGACAACTGAATTTACGGGTGAGCTTGTTCCTAATGATTTTTTTATGTGATTTTAAGAATAGATTGCTATCTAATAAATTAATTGTTGTTAGAAACCATGGATATGATAATGAGATAGCTGAGGAGGTGATTGGAGACGTGATGGGCCAGCAAGAACGTCCAAGCCAAGGTGGAGGCCCAATCAAAACCGACTTCGAGTCTATTTTGGAGGCCAGGACCAGTCTGCACTAAAATGGACGCCCAGGACGCATACGGACTCGGATTTGTACGTTCTATATATGCCTGGAAAGATAACGAAAAGACCTTTCCAACCCAACTGGTCCCATATCAAAATTCGTCTCGAACCGTCGGCAATCATCGAAACAATTCGACTTCCAGAATCTGTCCTGGTGCTGCGACACCGTAATCGGTTTTTGGGCCATGTATCGAGTTGAGCCCACTTAGGGCTGCGTCCAAGGGGTCTTGCACGACCCTAGGATCCTCATATACAGCCGCCGCCTCTTCATTAGGGTTTGGGTTTTGCTTAGATCAATTCTGTTCATAAACAGTGTCGCCGTTCATCGGTTTGTGAGACCCCAACTTTAAGAGTTTAATCATACATCTGCAATTGTGTTGCATTCTTCGTTGTTCTTACTTGTGTTCTTGATTCGCAGGCAGGGAGTAGCCTTCTCGGCGAGGTCAATCGTCTTTGGACGGTTGATAACCAGAGGAGACGTCGTGCTGCGATTGCGGGGTTTAGAACGTGCTGTTCTGAAGCCGGATCGATTTGTGTGTCGCCTCCGACCAAATCAACTTACCAAGAACCTTTCGAAAGATCGGGAACCCTTGTTTACATCACCTTGTCGCCGCCCTATCGATGCTAGGTCGCGTCATCGCCCCCCTCACTTTGGCAGGACTATCAAAACTGCTGCAAGATCCCTTCTGTTGGGTTGTAGGAACATTATAGATCGAGAAATTGCTCTCATCAAATGATGATTATTGTCAGTTTCAGTTGCAAGACTCGGTTCCCTGACTTTGAGTTTATGGCCGTCAAGGTGCTGGTGGTCGAGACAACCAACGATTCTACGATGTGGGTTCCACACACACGGTGATGGCAACAGAAAAGAGGGGCTGGAGGCGAGGGTTGGGGCTCATGATAGGAGAGGATGAACGCCGGTGAAGCAAGAGAGGTTGTGCTGTCGGCGTCGCGATTGGATCGGGAAGACAAATTTTACTTGTTTAACCTTACGTGCAAACTACTCCCTATTTTCTACAGAGTATGTTTGCTTCACGAGTAGGGAGTAGAGAAAAATCTGAGCCTTTGGATCAGAGAAAATGGAGGGTCCATGTTCATTTGAGGGTACAGTAAACGAGCTTTATCTATAATTTCTAATAACACTACCTCTTTTTAAGAAAAAATGTGATCCAAAAGAAAATTTGATGGCATTCATCTGGTTAGAGTAAGGGCCCAAAAGGGCCAAAACATTAACAGAGCATATAAGAAAGAAAGAGATTATTTCTTTAACACAGCCTGTTTAAGGTTGATTTTTTTGAAGGACCGAGTGTTTGGCTGTTACTATAGCATTATGAATTGTCCGATAAGAATGGTGGGAAACAAATCTGTATGGCTGATCAAGTGATCCTGCAGCCAGGCAGTATCTTTGACTGTGCAATGCCAATGCATGATCTGGTAACTGATTCGTTCTCTCTTTTTTATTATTATTTTTTGTTTATAATAAGGGCAGCGAACAAAAGTGGGGCAGCTAAGCATATACCCTTGTGAGCCAAGCAAAGTTTGGCCTGGATAGTCGTCGGGTTCGACAAGTACGACGAGCAAACGAGGATCTGGTGAATTGCTTTGCAGCCACAACAAGGAAGGAACTAAACAACATTTGTTGTACGTCGGACATCAAGTGGCGCAATTATTTACTGGATCTGTCGGAGCGCACTCTCTCTTTGCGTTCCTCCATGAAAATCTCTGGGCTGTTGAAAGAAACCCAACCCAGCAAGATAGGAGAAGGCGGAGGCAGCACAATTGAAAGACTGGAAATTGGCTGGCGAAGCAACGTGCAAGAGCCTGGTCAAAAGATTCATCATGAATTCTCAATCAAGGATCACGGGGACATAATGCACTAATGCAGTCAGATTGTCCGAGGTTATCTGTGTCAAATCTGGACAGCTGGTAATAACTGAGTGAGTTGCGATGATCGCATCAGCCAGATTTCACTGATTTCAGTGGACTGCCTTATCATATACCAATACCTCCTCTCTTCTTCACGTCACAACCCCTCTTTGAGATCCTGCAGAAATTGTAATCTTGCAAAAATCTTTTCATATAGATTACTGATATCACTTCCTGCAAATGGACAACTACTAGTATATGCATATATGCAGTACTGAAATTACCTACTATGATACTATGAAACACAATAATCGTGGAATATTTATACATAATACTCAGAGGCAGGCAATAGGCCAGAGTAGCAATCAGATGGCGCCCATGACTATGTTAGCAATCAGTCGCCCAGAGCCGTGGTGGTCAGGACAGGAACGCCGGCCACCCTGCTGATGGTAGAGTCTTTTTCTTACTCAAGACAGGGAAAAATATAATGACAGGAAATCGAGAAATCAATAATAGAGATCCAGGTGCAATAATGTGCACATCTCTTCTTCAGTGATAACTCTATGTATAATATGGCTCTGAATTGATAACTCTATGTATATTATTCGTCGTTATAGTAGAAAAAAAAAAACTAGAGTCGAATGTTGAAATACACTAGTTTCCGTGGCCAATGGTATCCCGTTGACTGAAGCGCTACTAGGAGGCCAAGCCGTCAATCAATTAAGAGTACACGTCATGTGAGCACCATGTCCCATGCGTCCAAAGTGAGGAGGCCACCAGCAAATTGTTTGATCTTCATATTCAGATCAATTTGCACATCATTATCTGTTAAAAAAAATATAGGATCAATTTGCACGCGCAACAAACAACGACCATACTCACTTTAGGACCCCTCCCTCTGCCATTAATTCTACTCCATGACAATATTATCACTTTACGCGCCATTTTGACCACTATTACTAGTTGGATCCTTGAAAAGGACTATTTTCAATCTAGTTATTATATGCTAATTTATTTTTTAAAAAGATATTATCGATTACAATCACATAACTCAAGAAAAAAAAAGGAAAATGTTCTTTTGAACTAAAAAAGTGGTAGTGTTCCTCTCCCCCCCCCCCCCCCACACACACACACAAAAAAAAAAAAAGAAGGCGATGGATGGATGGGTGGGTTCCTCCCGTCGGCCGCAACTGGCAAAGTCAACGCCGGCGCTGCAATCAATGAATGGCACCGGCGGCCGAGCCAACTACCTTTCTGGCTTTCTCCAGGAGTAGGAGTACGTAGTGTATTGTGTTGTGCAATCAATCAAAGGAAGAAAACTAAGCTCCTCCTCCTTTCCGTCCGGTTTGATTATCATCTCCTGGTGGATGTGAGGTTGGCTCGTCTATGGCGGCGGCGCCTCTCCTGGTGGTGGTGGTGGTGCTTGTGGCGACGGTGGGTGCGGAGGCGCGCATGGTGCCGGTGGAGTACCTGTACCCTCCCTTCAATCTGAGCTACTTCCACTTCATCGACACCAACGGCGTGTTCCTTCTGTCTCCCCACTCCAACTTCTCCGCCGCCGTGTACAACGCCGGGTCCATCGCCTCCTCCGACACGCAGTCGCGCTTCTTCTTCTCCGTGGTCCACAGCGCCACCCGCACCCCGGTGTGGACCGCCACCTCTCCCTCCGGCGGGTCCACCATCCTGGAGTCGGTGATCCTGTCCCTCTCGTCGCGAGGCCTCTCCCTCTTCGACCCCTCCTCCTCTTCTTCCTCCTCCGGGGCGTGGTCGACGCCGCCGCTCCCCCGTCCCGCGACGGCGCTCCGGCTCCTGGACACGGGCGAGCTGCGGCTCATCGACGGCGAGAACGCGACGCTGTGGTCCTCGTACGAGCGGCCGACGGACACGCTGGTGCCGGGGCAGGAGCTCCTCCGCGTTGGTGGTGGCGGGGTGCCCCTGCTCACGTGTTCGACGTCGGAGCAGGACCTCACTCCGGGCGCCTACCGCCTCGTCCTCACCCGCAACGACGCGCTCCTGCAGTGGGGCCCCACCAACGTCACCTACTGGGCCCTCTCCTCCGACCCCGCCGCCGTCCAGGACTCCACCAACGACGTCGCCTCCATGGTCGCCAACGCCACTGGACTCTACCTCCTCGCCGCCAACAAAAGGGACACCGTATACAGGCTGCTCTTCTCTCTCTCCTCTGCAGGCGGTGGTGTCCTCATCGTCAAGGTTGACCCCTCCGGCCGCCTGCGCGCGATGACGCTGACCGCCGGCGGCAGCAGCAGCGTCTGGTGGAGCGCGCCGGCCAACGACTGCGACCTCCCTCTGACGTGCGGGTCCCTCGGCATCTGCACCAACTCCGGCGGTGCCGGCAACGGGTCCACCTGCGGGTGCCCCGACGCGTTCAGCACCTACTCCAGCGGCGGATGCGCGCCGGCCGACGGATCCTCCGTCCTTCCGGTGGACGGTACCTGCAAGGAAGAAAACAAGTACAGCAGCAGCTATGTTGGGCTGGGCGCCGGGATCGGCTACCTCCCCAACAAATTCGCGGTGCCCGACACCTCCGGCGACTCGCTCCCGGCGTGCCGCGACCTCTGCTCGGCAAACTGCTCCTGCCTGGGCTTCTTCTACCGTAATTCTTCCTCGAAATCCTGCTTCCTCCTGCACAATCAGATCGGCTCCGTGTTCCGCAGCACCACCGACAATCTGCAGATCGGCTTCATCAAGACGACGCTTCCCCCTAATTCGCCGCCTCACCGGAGCAACAAGAATAATAATAAGCTGAGCTTCATCACCATCGTGTTCGGCATCGTGCTCCCCACCGTGGCGGCCGTCTTCGTCGCCTTCCTGCTCTACGCCATGGCCGCGCACTGGCTCAACAAGAAGAAGCCTCCTTGTCCTCCTCATCAGCTCAACAAAAAGAGCGGCGGCGGCGGCAGCTGGTTCAGGCTGCCGGCGATGCTGTCGTCCTCCTCCTCCTCATCATCATCCAGGAGGAGGGGGAATCAACAAGTGGATCAAGAGGACAAGGAAAAGGATGAGGACGAGGAGGTGCTCATCCCGGGCCTGCCCACCCGGTTCACGTACAGCGACCTGGACACCGCCACCGACGGGTTCCAATGGCAGATCGGGTGCGGCGGGTTCGGCTCCGTGTTCCGAGGCGAGCTCCCCGACCGGAGCACCGTCGCCGTCAAGAGGATGAACAACACCCAACAAGGGCAGCGGCGCCGCGAGTTTCTGACGGAGATCGCCGTCATCGGCAACGTGCACCACGTGAACCTGGTGAAGCTGCGGGGATTCTGCGCCGAGGGCACGGGGCGCCACCTGCTGGTCTACGAGTTCATGAACCGGGGATCCCTGGACCACAGCCTCTTCCGAGCCACCCTAGTCATGGAGTGGCCGGCCCGCCTCCGCGTCTGCGTCGGCGCCGCCCGTGGCCTGGCATACCTCCACGCCGGCTGCGACCGCAAGATCCTCCACTGCGACGTCAAGCCCGAGAACATCCTCCTCGACGACCATGGCGCCGTCAAGATCGCAGACTTTGGCCTCGCCAAGCTCATGACCCCGGAGCAGTCGGGGCTCTTCACCACCATGCGAGGCACAAGAGGGTACCTGGCGCCCGAGTGGCTCATGAACGCGCCCATCACCGACAAGGCTGACGTATACAGCTTCGGAATGGTGCTCCTCGAGATCGTCAGAGGCAGAAAAAACTCCTCCTACAACAACAAGAAAGAAGAAGAAGACGACGAGGAGTCGTCCTCGGAGGAGAGAAGCTCCGACTCCACCTATAATAAGAAGACCAAGAAGATGATGAGCAGGAGCAGCTACTTCCCCGCGCTGGCGCTGGACCTGCACGAACAGGGCCGCTACCACGAGCTCGTCGACCCCAGGCTCGAGGGCCGGGCCAACGTCGACGAGGTGGCCCGGGTCGTCAAGGTCGCGCTCTGCTGCCTCCACGAGGACGCCGCGCTCCGGCCCAACATGACAGCCGTCTCCGCCATGCTCGACGGCACCATGGACGTCGCCGACCCGCGCGTCGACCTCCTCCGCTACCTCAGGATGTACGGCCGCGGCCTCGTCGACGTGCGGCCCCTCCCCGTCGGCTGGATGGACGACGACACTGATGGAAAGAGAGGCTCCAACACCACCGCCGGAGCCAGCAGCAGCTGGTCGCCGCCGTCATGCATCTCGGCGCAGCAGCTCTCAGGACCCAGATGATTTTTATTTATTTTTTCTTTTTGTTGTTGTCTCCATTAATTAATTCGGAGATTTTTGCCTAAACTTGCATTCGGAGTGTATGTATAATCTTCTTCACGTTGAATTCTTCGTTCTGTCTCCACTACCACTAATTGGGAGATTTTTTTTTTCTATGTATATATACAAGCTTTATTTCACTTCTTCTTGATGACGAAATTTTATTTCCCAGCCCGCCAGCCGATCGAATCGAATTGATTTGAGCACCTTCCATCTCTCTTCTGGATCAGGAACGAGGGAAATCAAGTGCTTCCTGGTCAACCCACATACTGTACTAGTACTTTACTTTCTCCTGACTGACACCTCAAATGTCTAGGCTGCTTCCTCCTCCAAGTCCAAGGTAAGTTCAAAAAAAAAAAAAAAAAAAGTCCAAGGTACAGTACACTAGTGTTCATCAACCTAGTACTAGGAGTACATACACATCACAGAAACCTTCTTCTGACGGAAAGGCAGTTGGAATCTTCACGAAACAGTAACATGCACATGAACACGATGCGGGGATTATTACTTACTTTAATTTGGGTTCAACGCATGCACCAGCTGTTCCGTAATATCTAGTCCACTTAATTGGGTTCCTCTTCTCTAGAGGCCAAAGATGCAGCCAATTTTCAAATCATGCCGGCACCTTCCTGGTCGCCGGCCACGAGTGGTTCATCTTTTGTACTACCCGTCCCCTCGGGATATGACATGGACTAACAATATCATGCGTCCGTGTTAATGAGAACTAATATTCGCAATGTAATACATCTCGTTCATCTGCATTTGCAAATACTATACTGTATGTTCTATTATGACATCTCTCCTCTTGTATATGTATTGGTGAATGTATCAAACCCTTCTGTACTTTCTTTTCCCTATTTCTAGACCCACATTCTTCGTTGCAAGTGCGATCTTCACTGCTCCTCTGCTTGTTGAGCCAATTGTTCCTGAAAAGTCAACAGACACAAGACATTCAATAACAGGGAAACCACAAGGAAACATACATTATGATATGTGTCAACTATATTATCTTTTTTATATAACCGAATGCAGTAAAAAAAAGTAGAGTTTGTAATCTATAGCAAAATAACAAAGCGATGAACAGCTGCCAACAACAAAAGCTGCAATGTATTGCCATAACATATGCACCAATGTTGCTATCACCTCATTCACAAAGAAGGCATGGAATCCATAAGGAACCCTGTTTGGAAGCTCGACCACTGCAACTGGATCAGCAGACATGGTCTTTGCATCGATCACATTCACTTCAGATTTCCTGCATGCATAACATACATGCCAAAACAAGCCCCCATCTAATTATCAAATCAAGAGATCAGACAGCATGTATTGAACGCGTTGACATAAAAAAAAAAACATTTCTAATAGACTTTACAAGTTTCCTGTGAATGTCAATGAATAAGGATGAAGGGTGCAGTACAACAGAAATGAGTACCCTGTATTTTCGTCATGCACAAAGAATATCAAATAACCATCATCTTCTTCTCCGGATAGGCCTGGCTGCTTGGGGACAAAAATTGCTTCTGAACCAAATCTACCAGGTCCCAAGTCATAGATGCCTTTCACATTTCCTCCCACTTCAAGTTCCTTCTTACCACTCTCTGGTTCAGCATGTAGATCAAATTTTATGATGCCAGTCACCTTCGCAATGCTGTCGAGTATAGTGCAATAGACATATCGCTGCTTTCTGTTTTCAACAAGTAGCAAATCAGTAATAAGCATTACAAGCTTCAGGACACACTTGATCAGAATCTCCAAATTATTCTGAAGTGATAGCGCTTGATAGGATGAATACAACAGATGAACATTAAAAAAAATAGTGGAACTGATAATAAGCATGTTGTCCATCCTACAAAACTTGGAGTTGAACATTTCCATTAAAGTACCTGCCAGTGTAGCTCTCATTGATACGAGGAAAATCTACAGCAGAAACCGACAAATGCTTCTGTGAAGCGGCACCAGTTTTCATGTTGAATCTCATCTCGTACCTAAGGAATTAACATTAGGGAAAGGACAGACATTGCAGCACATGAAACCAAAATAAAAGGTGGAGATTTTAGGAATATACAGCTCATTCCCGAAGTTCTCAAGCTTGTCACTTTGATATCCGTTCACCTTGTCCAAATCTGGATTCTCAAGGCGGCAGGTAATCAGAATAACTTCATCACCCTCTTCCCAAGCATTAGCTGTGACAAGAAATATTTCTAATGGTCAGTTTAGAGCGGAAGTATAATGCAAAGATAATAGAACTGCATGGTGTAACAGAATAACAAGAAATGCCTCTATCTTTGGCTCTGTGCTTCATAATGCCATAGTACTTTTAAGTGGTTAATACACCATATGTCTCAAATAGATGCTAGGTGATTCATTCCCAAAATGTGTGTTAGTTGTATTGGTAACAACCATCTTTAGATAGCTCAAGAGAGAAAAAAAAAAATGGCAGTCATATAGTATCACATCTAAATACATGGATGGGATAGAACAACCAAAGCCAAAAGCTACTTTTTACAAACCACTGGCATTTGTTGAACTTAATTCATCATCATTAATAGGTTTATTTCATTTTCATTTTTGCCCTATGTCAAACAGCTTCTCTAAGACACCGCCATATTGAGGATACTGCCATGCTAACAGTACCTTCTGAACATAGGATCACAAGTTTTCTGTAAAGAAAAAAGAGTTCAAGCATAACGTGAAACGTCTGCACATTAATGGTTCAAGCAGAAAGGTAAAAATGCTGTATACCATTATGAAATATGAAGCAATTGGGCAGTTCAAACCATCTGATGAGCTTGTCATCCTTTGCGTAGCGTGGGAGAATACCAAAACGAGCTTTCTTTGTAGAATCAAACTTGTAGATAAACTCACCATTCTTCACCATTTCCTTTATATAAGAATGGAAGAGAATAAGGACTTAGTCAAGTAAGGAAGAAGGGTTCAAACCCATTTCCCAATTGCTAAAACAAACAATCATTTATAAATGGAGCAGAGAATAAATAGATTGTAAAGAAAACATGTTCCCCATAAATAACACGCACCTTTGGCCGGAACAACAAAGGGAGGTCCATGAAAATTGAATAATGCTCAGTGATGGCAAAGTCATGCATCATTACAGATTCAGGTATTGTAATTGGCACAGGATCAAGCATAGCTCCATCCTTGGTAATGACGCGGTATGTACAGTAAGGAGGTTCATGCGAGTACCCAAAGGTGAACATTTCATCTGAAAGAAAGGTAAATACAACATTAAACCGAATTTTCAGGAATGAAAAGGGAAAGCAGGACATAGTTTTCGATGTAGATACCTGTAAATGGATCAACCTTTGGATGGGCGGTGAAAGAATGCTTCAGCCTTTTGTCATAATCCAGCAAACCAAGAGTCTGTAAGTCTCCGTCTTCAAGGACCTTAACAACATCTGAAAATGAATGTAGAAACACATGATCCACATTAGCATAATTACTTTGTGGATGGTAACATTTTGTAATAAGCTGTAGCAATTACAATTATCATGGATTTGTATGCGACCTTGTAGATGTAAGCAGAAACTGCCTTGGGAAACAATTATCAAGACTCCTGAAGTACATGGAAACGTCCACAACAACATATTATCATAGGTATATCTTACACAAATGACATTATTTTCATGTGATGTTTGTTGTTTGTGATCAGAAACCTACTGTATAGGATGAGATGACTCGTGGCAGGAGAGTGGGCTGGTACTGAGAGCATTGGGTACTATGCATAATCGATGTAACATCCCATACTCAACCTACATCATGGATATTTTCTAGTGCTCACACCTGCCCACAGGGGCTTGTTTTGTGATTTGGGTATTCTTTATATTAAATATGTATCTCATGTGTGATTATTTTTTTTGTCCGTCATGGTTATAACAGCAATTATTGTGCATGAAACATGCAACAATTACTATAAAATATTCTTGTGACAAATTTATAGCCCTTGCTTTCTATATTATTTTTTATTGTTAGACACAAAAAAATGCTCTGCTAAATTTTGGGGGAAACTTTACTGATTTTATTGATACAAAACGTTAGCTGCCAACACAATAATTCATCAGGAAGGAAATGCTTGTCTATGCAGAAAAGAATGTGACTGGGTTGAATACTTACAAGGCTTATCTGCTTCTGACAGAGCCATTAGTTTACCATGATGATATACAAGTGCGGTATTAGCTGAAAAACAAGTATCAAATTAACACGCTTGCCACTCAAACTAATGGTCAGGAAAAATATGTTAAAAGTTTCATCACCCAGGAAGAGAAAAATGTCCTCTGGAGACATGTTAATTACTTGAAGGCACAGCATATGGTAAGGTCATACCTGTCCCAAATCCATAGGTGAAATCCAAAACTTTGAGCTTTTTCCGAAGTAGTTGCATTTGGACCATAAACAATCCAAAAAATCCCTTCAGATCTCCAATCTGGAAACATGTTGCGAGTGAAAAATCGTGTCATGTACAATGAATTTGTAGATGGGCACCGCTAAAGAATTAGCCTTCAAATTAGTGCTTATTAGAATCAATATTAGACTTGAATTGTTAGATAGTACAATTTAAAGATGATTCAGTAGACTAAAGAGTAAGGTCCAAAATTCGAACATGATATCATGTTAACCTGTAACAATATGGCTATAGTAGAAAGATCAAATTAACCTCTGCCTAGTGTATATTAGGGATCTTAGTGAATTCAGCATAATAGGTACACTCAACAATTAGTTAAACACTGTCCAATGGTTAATCACTAATAAGTATAATAATATTCAGGTTTGAAGCCAATCACAGGAACATACCTTCATAAACTTTGCTCCACCAAAATACTCTTCTTGCTTGAGGCGAGCGGTCTTCACATATCTTGATACATATGTAGCTTTTCCATCTTTAATACGCATTGCGTGGATCATTCTATAAGAAATGATGAATACCGCATCAAGTAAGAAAACCGAATGATTTTTTTTGGGCAGGGTTGGTGGTATTTCACATCTCTTTATCACTATATCTCAAGATCTCTCCCTTTCTAAGAGGAAAACATTGATTATTCACATGATTCTCACTCTGGCACTTCATTTTTTCTTTTCATAAGACTCAAAACTATCAGATTGCATGAGATACAACTTAAAGTATTCATCCAGCATCATATGTCCCAATTAGACAGTAATTTCCTAACTTCTGTCATCTGCTGCAGTTTAGTGTTGAGGCTACTACACGTCATGATGTAATAACAGTACTAGGTTTGATTAGTTATGAGAACTGAGGAGTTCTAGAGCTTAGGTGAAGTACTCCAGATACCCTATCTTAATTTCCGTTGTAATATAGCAAAACATAGTGATTGTACACATTTGGACAACCAGCATATGCATAACTTCTGTGCCAACACAGTACTGCCTAAAACCTCATACCAAGAATTGATTCAAACAGAATAGAAACGTTTTCAAATGAGAATTGGACCGTATGTGTGCCGTCTTATATGGCAACAGGACTACAGGAGAAAATAAATGTGCAGATAGAGCTATAGCATTCCAAATGAAACAGCTTGTATCACATACCCATCACCATCAAACCTGCAATGAACAAAGGGGAAGTAAGATACCAAATAGAAAGGGGTTTGTATTACTATTAAAGAAGAAATAACTATAATAAACGCAGTAAAGTTTTATGCACACTGAAGTGTTTGTTATGGCAGGCATGCAAAAGCACATCTCAGAGCATAGAGGATAAATGAATTTTTCCATAAGCAAGAGTTCATACCAGTGATACCCTGCAACAGGCACAAACTTTGGGTTAGGCCCCACCCTGACAAACTCTCCATTCAAACACTCCTACAGAGGACCGGAAAAGAACACTATGAAAGAAGAAAAGAAGAGAACCGAACAGTAGCAATTGCATGACTTAAAAGAGAAGATGTTATTTTAAGGAACTCTCAAGCAACAGCTTTAAAACAAAGCCAGTCTTCTTACAAAATGCTGAGACATAAATCAAAAGAAAATAACAAAGAGCTGCTTCATCGAAATTATAACCTAACCAACATCAAGGCCTACCGTGCGTAACTGCAAGTACATGGTGAAGATAAAAACTAGTTAGCTAGTATGTTTAGGTGCCCAATTTGGCATTGTACATTTAGGTGAATCATAGTAAAGATTGTTATTACAGTATCGAGACAAAAGTATGAGCTATTTCAAGAGGATCTTGGTTAAAAGATCAATAGCGAGTAAGAACCTAATTAAAAAACATAGAGCAAGGCAACCCAAGCATGACTTCACTGTGCAGGAATTAATTGGGTACAGTGTATTTCAGTTTCCAATAGGAAGAGAAGATGATATATTGGGATTTTTTGGGTATTTCAGTTTACTGGAGACGAAACGTCTCCTAAATTTATTCCACAGCAAATAGAGTGAGCATTAATTTCAGTGGGTTTAGTGAAGATGTGAACTGCCAAGCGGGAAGAGATTTTGGTCCCTGTCAGAGCACATGAATCTTTCTGTACATGATGGAGAAGAGAGCTAAGTCAACCTTAAATTGGATATTCAATGGTTGTGGAGCGACAGACTTGGAAGACTCTGGAATTGAGTCCGAGGTCCCATCTCATCTTATTCAATAGTACGGAGAACCATATATATAAAAAGGTAGCGGATTTGGCGAATACGTACAGGGAGGTACCCACGGACGGGGAGGTCGGGCGCCGGCGGGGTCTCGTCTCGAACCGGGGCGAAGTTGCCGGAGAGCCAGTGGAGCGGCTTGGACTTGTCGTGGCCGAGGCGGACGACGATGGACTCGAGCAAGTCGAGCGCCCATGATGTCACACCCTTGCGCGGCTGCGGCGCCGGCACCACCACCGGACCAATCTTGTGCTCCTGCTGATCCGCCTCCGCCCCCATTGCGCCGCCGCTGCCAACTGCTATAGCTGGTAGTGGCGGAGAGGGAAAATGCTGGACGGTTTATGCTATGGCTGGACCACGGACGGCACTTGTCGCCTTCCTCCTAATCAGATCACCTCTCTCGTCTTTCTCTGTGTTTTGTGGTGCGCGGCAGACGACACTGGCGTGTGTTGGTGTGGCCACATCCGTGTCCGCGTGGCCACTCTTGGAGTGGTGCGGAGGATTTTACAGTGTTTGCGACTCAGCGAGTAGCAGCTGTCAGTATAAACTTCTCCTCTTTAGAAAATACACACACCATTTCTGGACGGAAGTGCCCGATCGCTTTGTAGTGGAGATTTTTAATAGACACCAAACAACCAATCCACGCAAAAGGACGATAAGGGTCGGGTTTTTCTAGATTCACAGTATGCAGCTTGTCATGTCTAATTTAATTTTATTATACATGTTATTAATCAAGGTTATAATGATTTCACTTTCACTATCTAATTTAATTTTTTCAATAAAAATAGTTTTTCAGATAAAGCAAAGTGGCTGAGCCACATATTTAGCACATTACTTTTTCTTTCTATTTCGAAGAAATAATAAAAATGAGTAATATTTCCTTCTTCAGACTTCTGAACGAGCCTACAAATAAAGCCTAATTGATGATGATCAATCAGGGTATGCAATTTCGTCCACTCCCAAGACATAACCCTCATCAACTACCAGATTTCTCTACAATATTTTCCTTTTTTTAAATTGTTTTGAAAAACGATATTTTTTACTTAAATAGAATAAAATTGTTTTCTCTTTCAAATCTTTATAAAGTCCTAAATCCGATGTGACAACAACCTCTCACCTGGAATTGAAGCTCGGTCTTGAGGGAATACGCTTAAGGGATTATTTGGATCTAGGACTTTTCAAGCATTTCAATACATAGAAAAAAAAATTCTAAAATGGCATTTAAAACAAAGGGTGGAACATGTTAAATTCTTATGGGATGACTCAGTTCCATGTGGATTTTGTTAAGAGGAGAATAACGATTGTCAACCCTGTAACGCTCCTTACATGTTGCAATTACCAGTATTTGCAAGAGATATTTAATTACCAGTGTTATTATAAAATTATGAAATCTCAGTCACCACATAGAAAGAAAAAATTCTGAGTTGCATGGACACAAATTTACAGAACGCACGCAGAGGTGTATACAAGAGGCGCGACGCAGAAGAAAAACGTGACGACATCGACCACCCTCCTAGCAAGGTGCGCCTTCTTGGTACGTATTATAATACTGGTGAGTAACAGTATTAATCCTTGGTCTTGAGCTTGCCCCTGACGCAGGACTTGACGAGGCTCTTGAGCCCCTTCTTTTTGTTCCCATCACGCACCTTCTCCTTCCTCTGGTCGCTCTTGGAGCTCTCTCCCTCCGGGGTGATCTCCATGTCCTCCTCCATCTGCATGATGCACATGTGATGTGAGTACATATGTCCATGGATGATCCATTATTGGGAATTCTCAAAATATGAGTTCATCAATTCAATTGCTGATCGAGCTGATAGCGTACTATACCTTTAGCACTCTGTCCTCGAGGAAGGCGATGCGGTCGACGAGGCTTCCCTTGGCGTGCGCCTCCTCGAGCACCTCCTTGGCCGGCCGGCACGCGCGCCGCCAGCTCGCGCTTCCACGAGGCGATGAATCGCCGCTCTGAGTTGTCGGAGTCGAGGGCGACGACGTGCTCAGGTTGCTGCCGCCATGATGATGATGATGATTATGGTGTAGCTCCTCCAGGTAGCTTAGCACCAAGTCCAGCCGGTCCACCCTCGCCATCATGCTCGTCGCCGCTGCCGGCTGCCGCGCCACCGAAGCCATCGTGAATTCGTGAGTGTGTGTGTGTGTGTTGCCTGGATTTGCTTGCCTTGCCGCTGCTGCTGCTGATCGACCGTGTTCAGTTCTGGGAATCGATCAACAACAAACTAGTATATGATGATGATCCTATCTGATCGCTCGCTGAGAGAGGACGTGTGCATGGAGCTGATATAAATAACGATGCCGCAGCTTATGCGAGCTTCATGTGCATTTGGCGGCGGACGATACACGTGTCCAGGAAACGTCGACGTGGCGCGGTACGCGTGGCGGACAGCCCTTGAGCCGTGCTGCATGCGCTCGCCTCTCTGCTGTGTTGCTCATTTCTTACTTATTTTCTTGCAATGGCCGGCTATCCAGAGCTGTCTAGTCTAGAAAGAATTTGGGCCGGCAGAACAGGACCTACTACCCTGACGAAGTTGGATATGAAAAATTAGTCAAACTTTATATCACCAGTGACCGTGGCAAGTGGATGATATCACCTTACGTCATAGAAGATATACTACCATTTCTCTCCAAAATTTACAATATCTCCATTGTTTTGTCCGGCCTTCCAGGGTGCGCCTTCCCCAGAGCAACAGAGGCAGGCAGAGCAGATACAGGGGAAGGCGAAACCCAGGTCTTTGACGTTCTGAACAGAAACGAAAGCACAAAGCAGGGAATGGGTTGCCATCCAAGAACTGGAGCTGTTGTCACAACCGCAAGGAATTGAGGACGCAACAGAGCTCATGAACAGAGAGAATCAACAGCCAGGGTTTCGCTGCACTGTATCTATTGGCGTACACCAAATCGAGTGCAAGCACAACGCAACAGGAAGAGCGCAGGCAGTGCTGAATGCTGGCTGATACTAGTACTATTACTGGATTAGTTGAGGTACCATGATAGTGTCAGCTAGTAATACAACAACTAGGTACTGTATTTACAGGAAATTGATAGATGAATCTTCACCATCAGATCAGAATCAGATGGTAGCGTCCTGATCATCCTCCTCGCTTTCACTGGCGCGCTCAACCCACATATGAGCTCGCTCAGGAGGGCCCACCACCTTGCACCTGCCTCGACACATGACGGTTGCATTCCAGTCAGTTTGGTTATTCAATCAGTTTGGTTGGACAAGCAAATGCAACTTGTTTGTTTTCTTACGTATTTGGCATACAATTCAAAACAGGATAAAGGCTACCAAATTTCTATTTTACTAACATTTGGCGTATTGTCAGTAATAGAATTGAAGAAAGCAGCCATGGTGGTTCTATTTATTCAGAACTCTGCTTTGCCGTTTTTTTAGACAAACTCTGCTTTTCCTTGCTTGATGAAGAAAGGGACGAAGAATCAACAACAGCAGTAAAAAAGAAAAAACAGGTCACCTCTCCAGGATGAACTTGCCTTCCTTGTACTTCTGGCTCTTGTCAAACGCGGCCAACTAAGCCAATGAAAAAAAAAAGAATGGATTAAAGCAACCGCTCCATAAACAGGGTAATACAACAAGGTATTAAATCGAATCCTAGTACATACATATTTCCACCCGAGGATTGATCCGCAGGCGACGCAGAAGATATCACAGACGGTGTGCAGGCCGGTAGTCATCATCCTGTCGTCCTTGTCCCCAACATTCACGTTCACGCTATATATATATATATATATTCGTAAGCAAGCAAGAAATCAGGAAATGAAGATGAAACTTTACAGCAATCTCATCACAAGATAGGAGTACAGAGTACATACATGTTGTCGAAGAGGTAGGCCTTGCCGTGCTTGCAGCGGAACGTCTGTCGTCGTTGATTGAAAGACCAAATTATTAATTAGCAACCGCGGAGAAGAAGGGGGAAAAAAAAGGTGACTGGTGAGATCAGAAAGGGGGGAGGGGAAACTTACCTTGGAGATGATGTCTGTGGCGTAGGCGAGGTGGGTGTCGCAGTGCTTGCATCGGTAGATGATGTCGCCCGTCGGCGGCAGGGTGACCAGGAACAGGCGCCCCATCCTTCCTTCCCCACTTTTGGTTGCTTGCTGATTAGAGGGGCGAATCGATCGATCTCGAAGCTACGACGATCGACGAGGATGATGGATGGATGAATGGATCGATCGATCGATCTCCGATGAGGATGGATGCCGCCGGCCCCTTTCTGTGTTGTGTGACGAAATGGGGGAAAATCCTTGGTAACTTTAATTTCTCCCTATCAGAGTAGTGACGGGGAGGACAGGAAGGAGAAAGGCCGCACGCCAAAGACAACGCCTGTCAGAGTGACGATCTCAGTTTGGGTGAAGGCCTGGGACCACCGACCGACTCTCCTCCGCTGGGGTTGGGCCGGGCCGGGCCGGCCTAGTGCTACAGTTTATTTCATTTGATGTAGCTTATTTAGGAAACAAAAAATGGATCAGTATTGTTGGAATTATCATGAGAACCTGTTCCAAGGTGTACAAGCTGCCATACAACTGGGGTGGATTAGTATTACGGTGTTGGAGAGCGATGATCCTCCGAGTATGATTTTTCGTCTGTTGGTATCACGAGCATCTTGCTCACAATTTTAGTACGTTTCAGCTTCTTCCACAACAAAAGAAAAATAAAAGATTTGCTGATGAACTCTAGCTAGTATTATGTATTGAAGTACATATGCTACGTTCACTGGATACAAGTGGATGATGTTACACACGACGACACAGTACATTACATACAGAGCTGAGGTCTCGCCGCCTCGCCTCATGAGACAATAGATGAAGAGTGCAGCGGCGGAAGAAGGAGAAGACTGAATTGAAGCTAGAAGAGCCTACAATGGCATGAACTCCTCGTCGATGACCTTGTAGTGCTTCTTGGCGTCGTACTGCTGGACGATTAGGACGGACGCCGTGGTGGAGAAGTCGGAGGATGCGAGTATGTCTCCGACCGGGCCCAGCTCGAGGCACTCGGCCCACTCGTCGAGTCCCTCTGTGAGCACGGAGTTTCTGTCCCGTCCTCGGCCCACGATGAAGAGTCGGTAGTCGGGCTGCAGCGCGCGCAGGACGGCGACGAGCTCGGCGCCGTCCCCGACGTGCTTCTCGAGGTATCCCATGGCGGTGCCGACGTGCTTTCGGTAGAACTCGGCGAAGAACTTGTCGTCGACCTGCATCTGCGCCTGGTCGTTGCTGCTGGTGGTGGTGGTGCTGGCCGTCATTGGTCGCTTGTTACTACTGGTGGATGTGGCGGTGGTGTCGAAGAGTGTGGTTCGTGCCTTTGCTCTGGCCTGCGCGGTGGCGTTCTGCACGACGCGCAGCGCGGTGAGGCGCACGCCCTTGTGCTTTGACATGAGCGCCGCCAGCGTGAGCGCCTCGCGGTCGTCGGCGCCGCCGATGAACACCACAACCACCGACATAATCATCTGTGGTTGCTGTCGGTGGTGGTGGTGGTGGTTTTGGTTCCCCAGGCCGCCGCGGTCGACGACGATGGCGACGGAGCATGGCGCGAGCTGGAGGACCTTCTGGTTGACGAGGCGGAACCCGTAGTGGCCGGTGCCGTCCATGGTGCCGTCGACGCGCTGCGACTTGTGGAAGGGCAGCAGGATGAGCGCGGCCATGGCGTCCTCGGCGCAGATGCAGATGTCGCCGTGCATGTCCTGGAACGACGACAGCGCCAGCAGCCGGCGCACCTTCACTGCGGCGGCGCAGTCATTAACAAGGAGGAGGTACGCGTCCAGCGCCTCGCCGATGAGCTTCCGCATCTCCGCCACCTCCTCGTCCACCACCGTCACGCCGTCGAACCCGCCGCCCTTCACGATCGCCGCCGCCGTCTGGTCCGTCAGCTGCACCATGTCCACGGCGTACACGGCGAGCTCGCCTCCTCCTGATCCTCCACCCCAGCGGAGGACCTCCATCAGGTACGAAAGCGTCGGCACGTCCTGCGGGCCGTGGAGGCCCACCACGAGGCGGAGCTCAGTGGACGGGTCGTGGTGCTGGAGGCCCATCAGGCGCCACTGCACGCTCCGCCGGGCCCACGACGCGATGCCCATGCCCACCACCGGGGTCACCGCCACGTTCAGCGCCACCATGAAGATGATGGCCATGAACGACTTGTCAGTGATGATCCCGGCGTCGAAGGCCGCCTGCGCGCAGTAGATGTGGAAGTAGCCCTTCACGTTCAGGAGCATGCCCAGCGCCAGAGCCTCCAGCCAGCCCAGCCCACGGAGAAGGCCCGCGGCGCAGCAGCCCACAAGCTTGCCGGCCGTGCCCATCAAAGTCACGAACAGAACTTTCCACCATGGGAATGGCAGCTCCATGACGTATGCGCGGAATCCCTCGTTCTTGCTCAGATCCGCGGCCTCGACGTCGTCCGTCGTCTGCCGCAGCGACAGGCAAACATGGCACACGTACAGAGGGAGCACGAACGAGCTCAGCACGAAGTTGATCTTGCTCACCTGATATATATAAGTTGATGATTTTTCGAACTTGCAGCAAATTAATTAAAGTCAACTCAAACAAAAAAAAATACATACCAGGAGCCTTGATACCCTTCCCTCGCTTGGGAATGCCAGCCCGACGAGGAACGCCGCCATGTTGACGTCGAGCCTGAGCGCGGAGCTGAGCCAGCAGAGCGCCGCGGCGACCAGCGCGACGAGCGAGAGGTCGAATCCACGCATGCGCCGCCCCTCCGGGTTACGTCCGCCCACCCACTCCGCCATGGCCCGGGACACGAACGCCGAGACGATCACCACCACCAGCACCGCCGCCGTCAACACGGGCTGCTGCATCGCCGACGAGCCCTCGCCGCCGGCGTCGCGCCAGATCATGCTCCCCACGGCGACGAGCATCGTGGTGACCATGTCGGAGGCGACGCCGGCGCCCACGGCGAGGCGGCCCACGGCGGTCTTGGCGATCTTGAGGTCGGTGGTGAGCCGGGTGAGCACTGGGGAGGCGGTGTTGCCGAGGACGGCGGCGAGCCCTAGAAAGGCGCGCAGGGAACGCTCGTGGACCACGCCGGAGGTGCCCTGCATCAGCGGCGTGTGGAACACCGTCACCACCACCGACGTCGACAGGATGCCGGCGTACGCCACCACCGCGTCGCCGGAGGGGGAATCCAGCAGCGACGACGGGTCCATCTCCACGCCCAGCGCGAAGAGGTACGGCGCGAACACGAACCCGCCGATCTTGCCGAACACCAGGTTGATCGCGTTCGTCAGAGAAAGAACACGGAACTGAGCAAGCACGATGCCCAGCTGCATCCAACAATGCAAATTTTAGCCCCAGTCTCGGATGATGACTGGAATCCATGAATGAAAATCCGAACCAAACTGCATATGCATGCTTAATTAATAATTACGAGGAGATCCGAGAAGACGCGCGGCTGGTACACGTTCCGCAGCAGCGCGTACAGGATCTTGCTCGTCACCAGGATGATGCCGAACTCGAACAGGATCGTGTTGTAGTTGGCAGAAAGGACGCTGCTCGTCATCGAACAATCCATGGCGATGCTGCTTCTGCTGTCGCCGCCGCAACAACCTCCTCGCGATCAATTTAATTTCCTACGAAATTCATTTATTTGGAGTCACGACGAATTGAATTCATTTCCAGCAGCAGACTCAAGAATTTTTGACCAACAAGTTCCTTTCAGCGACGAACAAGGAACAGAGGAGGAGGACGGACGACACTAGCGCGTCTCTGGCCCACCGCGTTTTGGGGCCCTGTTTGCATGTAAACAGCGTACATACTTAAGGTAAGTAGTACGTATTTCCTTTTTTTTTTCCTTAAAATTTTGTTTCTACCTTATAATAGAATGTTGAAAGGAAATATAGGAGCCGCGATGTGAAAGGAAATCCTAGTCGCAGCAATTTATATGCGCAAACGTAACGGAAAATAAATACTAGAAATAAATCAAAGAGATGAAGAAAGTAACAAAATTAACGTCGGCGAGTATGCAACGTGGACGCGTTCACATGGATTTCACTGATATAGCATTATATTCATCAACCGGTCAGTGGATCCTTCTTCTACAATTCCGGAAGGCCATGGCGACACACGCCGGGGGAGGAGGCGCCGCCGCCACCGTTAGCCGTCATCACAAGTTCTTCAAAGTCCTCTTGCCCGGCTCCTTCGAGATCAGCCTGGTACTAGTCCTCCATCCATGGCATCCATTCCATCGGTTCTACAATTTTTGAATCAGTTTCTTCTTCCATCTATCGCCAAATTAAATACTAGATCGTTTTCTTTATCTCTGTCCGAAGCAGTGTGCAATATCTGCAGACGCTAGCTAGGTCATGCACTCTGCTTACGATTTTTCAATCATATGTATCGACCTCCGATTAATCGGCATAGATGGAGTATTTTGATCATTAATAAGTAACGAATTGATCGCATGCAGTTCATGCCGGCCAAGTTCGCGACGCGCCACCGCCACGCTGCGGGACCCCACGGGGAGAACATGGACCCTGGACCTCGAACGGGACCCCGAACACCACCGCACCATGTTCTTCTCAGGCGGCGGTTGGCGCGGCTTCGTCTCCTCCAACGGCATCTCCGCCGGGAACCTCCTGGTCTTTGAGCACCGCGGCGGCCTCGACTTCGCCGTCGACATGTTCGACCCCTCCGGATGCCTCAAGACGACGACTGGCGATGGTGCTTATTGCCGTGACGACAATAATAAAGAAGATGAAGCACCATCATCGTCGCCAGTAGTCGCAAAGAACGAAACGATGATGACAGAGGTCACGACCGGCGACAAGGAGTCCGGTGTCAAGAGGAAGAAGCAGTCTCCACCCAGCACCACTTCCGGCACCTGCCAAAAGAGAAAGAGAAGACGACTGGCAGCAGCGTGACCACCAAGACACAGTGCTCTGCCGGCGCATCCAAAGGCCATACCAGCTGCGCTTCTTGGTAATTGAAATTTTCTTTGTTTATTGTGATCATAATAATTTGCAATAATAATCATGGGGTTGATTGACGCCGGTTGGATTGAATGGGATGAATAATGCATATATGCCCGCAGGACGTGAGCAAGAGCTTCTGCGATCGCGTGGGGTGGACGTGGAGCTCTGCTGCGCGGCGGGGGGTGATGACGTCATCGGAGACGGCGGTGGCCGGTGCGCGTGAAGGTGACGGGCAAGGGCGGCATGCTCTGCGGTGGATGGACGGAGTTCGCGCAGGACAACGGGGTCAGGATCGCTGACGCCTGCGTCTTCCTGCCCGCCTCCAACGACGATGACAGCCACGCCTTCCAAGTCCACGTACTCACGCCCACATCATCACCATGACCACAACTACTACAGTCTACAAGTCATCAATCCATCACCGTCGGTCAAACAAATTCTTAGTTCCTCGGATCACGGGAAGTCATCGTCACATTATTAAAAAAAAAATTTTGTTTTTTGGATCTAGAAAGGCTTTCACTCTTGTGAGTTGTCACAACCAACTCATTAAGACGTGTCTGTTGCCACTTGCCATTGCCTGCATCCGTGCTCTTCTTTCTTCATTTCCTTGAAGTAAATCAAAGTTGTAAAATTTTTTTCAGATAGTTCTGTATGTATTATTATAAAATATTCTAATTCTAAATATGTCAACGTAAAATAGCTATTCCCGTAGATACCACTGTATTACAATTTTATTTTCCGAATACGGCATCAGACACGGGAAAATATTAAAATATCCCTCCCTTTCTTTCTCCTGCAGCCATACGGTGAGCTCAGCCAATGACCACCACGCTGAGCTCTCCCGCGCCGCCCAGCGCTGCGTCTCCGGGCCGAGCTCTCCCGCACCGGGTCGTCCGCACACGGCGTCACAGCCGCCTCCGCGTCGTCTCACGCTCGGTCCAGCCCGGCCACTGCCGCGCGCTTGTCTTCGGCCGCTGTGTTTGCACGCGCTCGCTCAGCCCGGCCGCCGCGTCTCGCTCTCGGCCCAGTCGCCACTGTGCGCAGGCCCCTCCGCACACGTTTTCCCGGGCGCTGCGCGTGCTGGTCCGGCCAGCTGCCTCGCCGAGTGCTGCTGCTGCAATTAATTAGTTTCATGTTCACAATTTGGAAGGCAAGGCAGATTAGTTATTTTTTTTAAAAAAAAAGTTAATAATTTAATGATGTGAATGACACAGATGAAATAAATTTGATAAGTGATGTTACGATGATGAATCCGGGATTAATAAACTTTACAATAACATCTATAAAACTGGCCCATTTCTTTTTTACACATTTCCTCGAATGTAGTAGCTAGCAATTGTCATATGCGGGGCCAGGGCTGCAGATTAACATCGACACACGGAGAGACCATATCTATGTCTGAAATGATCTGTGAAAGTAAGTTTGTTTTTTTTTGGTAACGCTTATTAATAATCTCTGTTAGCAGTATATCTTCATGCAATGTGCCAAAGGTAAGGCTCAAAATAGAAACTGAACATGTTATGCACGGTTAACTAAAAGACACGCGCTCTGTCCTAACATGTACCACAGGAAAAAAGACTGCGACTGGCCGTTAACTGCGTAACGACGCACAACCGAATTCTTGTAAGTATAGCTGATGAAATGAAAAATGCAGCGCGAAGGTTTCATGATTTAATGAAAAATGATTATGTTTTAGGTACACACAGGAGAAAATGTACTACTAGTAAACTTTCCTATTGACATTTCCTGTATCTGGAGTAAAACTATTTTTGCCTTGCATTTAATTGTGAGAGGACGTTGGCATAAATTTTGTTTTTGCGTTTCTTCTTGAAGTGATAAGATTCAGTGTCAGGTTCAGTACTCCACCATACTGGCATGCTCTGCAAGGGAAGGCTGTTGCATGAGTGACAAATCATCCCCTATTCATCGCGCAGCACTGTAGTGGTAGGTGTATCTGTATAATCACGTACTATAAGAGAGAATAGTGCTTGATCGGAAGAAGGCTCATGTGACCTTCTCAATCGAGCTAGCTGGTGTATTTAAGCACGTTGACCAGCATTGACTGATTTTTTTCTTCACTTAATTTCGTGGTTACTCCGTTTGTTCGCCAATTCTTACGTTGCTGACCAACCGAATGAACTACTGAGTACAAAGGAAGTAGCGTTTTTTTTTTTAATCTGTGAATGCGCATTGAGAATTTGAGATAGTAAAACCTATAGGAGCGAGTAATTCAGTCACCGAGTGAAGTGAGTGATTCACCGTCGACAGTGAATTAACTGTACTTGTGTGTGGATGGGATGAGCACCGCAGAGATCACCAATGCGGCAGCGCCGCTCAAATTCCATGGAGACTGCCAGGTCGCCGCTAGCAGAGTAGGTGGCCAGACTGCATGGATCCGATCATAGTATATTTAATATAGTTCATCCGTTCGATATTATTTTAGAGTTGAATATGAGAAATAAAAAAAGTAAAAAGATGAATATACTGAAAATAAAAAAGAGAGATAAAGATAAAAATATAGTAAAAAAAAAGAAATATGTATTAAAAAACAAAAATGACATATAATTGTAAAAAAGTTAGAAATCTTAAAATAACCTGTAATATGAATAGAGAGAGAGAGAGAGTATTTACCGCATGTATAGCTGTGCGTAGCATTCGATTCAGGAACTGTGTTCACGATAGGTTCGTGAAGGTCGTAGCTCTTGGCTGCTGATTCCTTAACTGACCGATCGACCCAACCGCACGGAAGCTGTCGGTCGATCGATCGGCTCTCTTCTTCTTCTTCTTCTAGCTTCTCTCTGCAGCCGAAGTACAATACTTTTTCTGTGATATGATGCGATGCATTTACTTCCCTCACCTGTACTTCACCGCCTGCCATGCATCACCGCTTGCACCACACCTCTGTGTTACTAATAGTACTCCCTATATATAACGTGCTCGCTCTTGCAGTGAGACCTACTCATCGAGTAGTAGCTTCTCTTCTGAATATTAGAGGTCTAGCCACACCGAGCGAGATGGCTGCTCGCACGGCAATGGCGTGCTGCCTGATCATTGTCTTGCCGGTTCTAGCACCAGCTGATGGGGCTAGGGACATGCCTGCGTCCAAGACAACGGCCACTATGAATATGAAGGCGGCCTCAACTAGTGACAACACCAACAAGAACCCAGTTGCCGCTGTCTCCGGAGGAGGAGGAGCAGCAGGCGTCCAGGACCAGAAGACCTTTCTCGGCCCCGGCTTGGGAGGAGGCGTCGGAGGCTTCGGCGGCGCCGGCGGTGTCGGTGGCTTCGGCGGAGCTGTCGGTGGCGTCGCCGGCGCGCTCGGAGGCGTCGCCGGTGGCGTTGGCGGGCTCGGCGGTGTTGGTGGGCTTGGTGGAGCCGGCGGTGGGCTTGGTGGTGGCGGCCTCGGTGGGCTTGGAGGCGGCGGGCTTGGTGGGCTTGGTGGCGGCAGCGGTCTTGGTGGGCTTGGAGGAGGAGGAGGAGGTCTGGGTGGGCTCGGTGGCGGCGGCGCTGGTGGGCTTGGTGGGCTCGGCGGTGGAGGAGGAGGCAGTGGACTAGGCGGCGGCGGTTATCATGGTGGCAGTGGCTGTCTTAACCCTTGATGATGATGCATGCGCTTAATTAAGCTTCAACTGTTATCCTTGTCACAGCTGCTTGTTTGTACGTCATTTCAGTGTGTGATGCGTGGAGTACGTAGAGGTCGAGGAGTAAGCGTGATTTGTCAAGTATTTCGATGTTATTAAGGTAGGGTTGATTTGTCTAAGTTGTTTGTAATTGTGGCTTGGTGGTACCACGTGTTGTTCTGAAATAACAAGGCAGCAGCTCCACAGCTTGCTGCATGATTATTGTGTTCTTCATGTGCTTCGGTTCATGCATTCTTCAGTATTGGCAAGAGGTTTCGCTCACATGGCAAGAGCGGCAAGAACTTTTTTACAGTATTGTTAGTGTTCCTCTAGTACTCTTGGATTAATCAATTCAAGTTCAATATTACTATCGGCGTCATGTTTAGTGACCTAAGTAAGTATACAGAACGTCTTTGATCGTATCCCTTCTCTGTGTGCACGTAATGCATACGCTTTTTACAAAGTAAATTTGAATGAATTTAATTAAACATGAACGATTCAGGACGTGGTAACCAGACTGGTATCAATATTCAGTTACTCTACAAAGGGCACAAACCGGCCCAACCCCGCCTGAGTGCAATACAACGTATGTTCTAAACCAACCACCTACCACTAACATAGCTCATTTGCATCTGCCACCGCAAATTGACAGGACTATGATGAGGATCAGTACAGCAACGATACCCAGGACAATCAATTTCATCTTCATGTTCTGGAACCACATCTTGCGCCGCACCCGTGTGCCCTGATCCCTGAAATCAGCGGCCTGAAAAACAAACATCATTTATGACAGCAGTATGCAAAATGATTATATTATAGAAAACAAAAAAACTCACAACACAGACCTGGTCGTGAAGCTGCTCTGTTCTATTGACAAGATCGTCGAGTTGTTCCCCACGATTAATGACCTAATTAAACAAATTTTTTTTATTACAAGTCATTATTATATCACAAGATTGCAAACAAAATTGAAAGTACTGTATAGTAAGACAAAAATAAGCCATGTCATTGCCAGACAAGACAAGCAACTTAACTTACCTTGTCGATGTTTTCCATCATGATGCCCTTCACTTCAGAGACCTGAGCTTTTACTTTGGACAGCCTGCTCACCTCCTCTGGGTGATCCATACAGTACTGCATCTGCTCTCTAAGCCTTGGCCTGTCTTGCCAGTTGCCCAAGCATAGCAAAATTAATTAAAACTTCTTAAAAAAAAAAAGAGGAGGGGGCATAAGACCTTTCATTGAAAAGAGAAATAACGAAATACCCGAAATCTCGGCTGAGACTGTTGGCTGTAGCCGTGGCTGCTTTTCCTCCAGCATATCTCTTGTTGAAATCCTCCTTGATCATCTCCAGGAAAGCAAGAGGAATCTGCCGGCCAGCAGATTCAGTTGCTACAACACAGTAGGCTGCAATTTTGATACGTGAGTTTTAGTTAGCATCTCAAACAGTTCATGTTCAGCAAATGTTTCAAATTGGTGCAGCCACCTGCCCTGTACTGCAGTCAGTCAACTAAACAGAGCTACCTTTCGATTGTTGCATTGGCTTTTCGTTCCAGAATAACATTGCATGAGATGGACGTCATTCTACGCAAGGTGCCGTATCTTTTCTTTAGCAGAATATAGTTATCTTACGAATAACTGTTATGTTGAACTTATATGATGTGACGAGGGGAATAGACGGAATGAAGGGAAAGAACAATGTTCCTGATTGACAAGTACTGATGAAGCATCAACATCCCATCTGAACAAGTACTAAGATTCAGAATGAGCCTCTTGGTATGAATTGTTTTGTTAAAACAAATAATGAATCTTCTGACTATCGATATAAGCAAGCCAAAGTGAGGAGGTATGTATATGAGGAGAGAATCACCTGTATATTGTATTAAAATTATCAAAAGAAAAAAGATTGTTTGATGTGATTGACCAAATTTATTGTACGTCAAACTGGCAATGAGCAGACTCTACCCAAAAGGACTAATACAAATTAAAACTACTGCCGCCTATCCTAAAATAACATGTTGTATTAAAAACTAGCACAATCATAGTTTGACGAATTAGAATCAAACTTGTTAGTGGATATCGCCCTCAGATTTGTATGAAAAAAAAACAGACATAGAGACACAGAGAAAAAGAAGAACACAGAACAGACATGTACCTGAGAGCAGTTTTTCAGGCAGAACAAAACTATTAGGACAAGGAGAGGAAGACACTGGCGGACCCAGCATGATGGGTGGGTATTCCTAGGAATACCCCCAACTATTTTGTCCAAAAATGAGTACATGTATGATATTCTTCATGCTTTTGCTTCACGTTATGACAGAGTTTTTTTTTTCCAACAGGCCGTGTGTTCGGCTCCATCATAGCATGTTGCCATTAGCATTCGATGCCTTGCCCACGCGGGCAGGTGGGTCGCTCCTCCTGACTTCTTGTGTGTCTCGCAGCATTAGTGTATTAGACTATCACCCAAATCGCCAAACATTAGGATCAGCTGTGGCAGGCGACACCTATCTGATTATCTCAGTTCTCTCCACTAGCTAGCAGGTTCGACCAGGCCGAGCTCACTGTCGTCTCAGGCGAGAAGAACTCCCTCTTTCTTATGCTCTTGCACAAATAGACTAATAAAGCCATATATGTTCTTTGTTGTGAGGTTTTCATGCACACTCTTTTAGTTCGTAGAGGCAACTAATGAAGAAAAGTATAGTCCTGATTTGAAATCAATGCAAGGAAAGATACCAAGTAACGGATTTTAGATTACACATGACCAACATCACGACAAATTATCAATGAGTTATTAAGCTCAAAGTCAGAGTCTTTTTCCTTATTTTGAGTTGTAGTTTTAGTAGTAGCCAACTTGATGTCAATGTGACATTATCAAGCGCTTCTATGGCATGAAAGAAATGCAAAATTGTATTGTTATTTGTGTAGTATTTCATAATTCCTATTAAAAAAGTGTATTTTAAATTGAGGTACTGTATACAAGTTTTTTATAATTATTTTCTCTATTTTATGCTCAACGAATTTTTTTCCCCTCTGTGAATAGGGAATATCCAACTCCCAATTCCTAGTTCCGCCACTGGAGGGAGAGATAGAAGAGAGTTACCGTATCCATCATTGACGAGGAAGTTGAAGGTGTGTCCGTCGCAGGTGTAGGTGAAGCGGTTGTTCCCCGCCGGCAGCCTATGCAGGCACTGCGTCGCGATGTCTCGGAAGTTGCCGGTGCAAGACGTGTGCTCCGCCACCACCACCGTGCCCCGCGCCACCATCGCGTATATCAAGGTCGACGTCGCAGGTGGCCCCGGCTGCGCCATCGATCTCCAACTCCAACGACGACCTTGAGAGAGGTAGGAGGAAGGAGAGATTCTGTGAAAAGAGGAGAGGAGCCTTCCTTTTTCTTAATGTTTTTAGCTTTGTGGCCAAGGAATGGTGGTCTATACAATGCTTTGTGAGAATCACCAATTAACAATTCATTAATCTAAGGAACGCGACGTCGTCTTTGAAACGAAATGGGGAACCGTTGTGGAACTTGTCAAGGGTTCTAGATATGAAGCTCTGCCTCTCCTGCGCGTCGTTGGACTTTTCTAGCCGCATTAAGGCATCAGAGCCGCCCATCCATTGATCAAGATTAGGAAGGGGTCATCGTCACTTCTCCGGCGTTGATTATTTACTAGTACCTTTATTGGATTGGATGACCGGCCTTCTTTAGCCGGCAACATGAGACAATTCCCTCATCTAAGCTGACTTCTGTGCATTCAATCAACGAAATAAAGATGGATTCAAATACATGCACGAATCTGCAAAACCTTGATCCCAATCTTCATTCAACAAATACAAGTCAAGATGTTCGAGTCAGGAGCCCACATGAGTACCAGGCTCCAACTCCCTATCCTCGACCTGGAACATCATGTCACAGCTTCTCTTGGTCTCGAGGAATCGCAGCAGCTTCTCTTGCCGACAAGAGCGAGAATTGCTGCTCCAGAAAATAAATGAACGCATTTCAACAGATGGCAAGCAACAAAAACCAACATATATAAACCTTACAGCGAACATGAGAGAAATGAAGCTACATTTATATATAGTGACTAGATCATATTGTTTTCATCACCAGGTCCCATATACCTGACCTACTGATACAACAGGCTCTACCGGTGTGGCCGTGCAACGACGACAAACATGGTTCAAGTTATGGAGACTGCCTAACCTAACAAAATGCCCAACCAGTACTAGTCAAAGCAACCATGTATGCCAAGCCAGTCCATGGTTGATCCGAGTCAGAGACATGGCGCTACTTGCACTGCCTCGGGTGGAACTTCTCCTCTGACAGCAGCATCGTGATCAGTTTCTGCAACCGCACAGCCCCACGGCCAGGTTTAAGGAGACTGGTGTTTCCGATGACCGAGCAAGGGTCACTTCCGTTCTCTCCTGTTCCTGCACACCAGCCTCCAGGAGTTGGCATGTCCGGGCTACGATTCAGGATCTCCTTGTCTATCTTATCTAGCACTGGGTCATCTGCGTGGAACTTCCGCGCAAATGGTGCATTGCTTGCAACCATCCTGTCCAAATCCTCAACCGTGAGGTAGTGCGGGTGCTGCTTCGGAGGGTTGTCCCATGAGATGTAGTGTAGGTCATGGTTCACGGTGGTGTTCTTGAATTCCTCAGCATTGCAGACCACAGTGTGGAAGTAACCTTCTGGTGAGGAAATGAAATTGGCATAGTACATGAGTACAGTGCGAGGTAGGTTTTCCCAGCCCCACACACAGTATTCGACAAAGGACCTTGACAGTGCCATCCAAGCAGAACCTGCATCGGAACAGGGTGTTCAGATTCCTCTGTATATTAAGAGAACAAATATTTAAAAGAAAGACTCAAAGTAGTAATAAAGCTATTAATTACATAAAAGCTACTGAAACAACATTAAACTAGTTGTTGATTCAATAAAAGCAGGATTCGGACTTTCTAATAAGATGGCATTCCCAGGCCACAGCCTTCACTTTCTTTTAAATTCTGCACTGCACGATTTACTTAAATAGTAAGCGTAGTTATCCTTTTTGTCAAATAGTCATTTTTTGTTGGCTCTGGTGAATCATGCAGCAATTATATACAAGTACATAAATAAGAAAATTAATGGTTATGCAAGAGTGTCTCTCCTTTATATCTTCCAGTTATCTGGTTAAGTTTCCTAAATGTTGAGTATTTACATGTGAGGCAGAGTAGTTATTTAAGAGACTGGTCAATTAAGTCCCAGCTAAAGAGAAGAAGAAGAAAGTTCACTTTTCTGGAGGATGGCTATTTTTCTTATAAAAAAAATGTGAAAGAGCAAACCACCACATTAACTCACTAGTGAATAATTTGTTACAAACTCTGAGAGCTACCTTTAGTCATCTGTAGCTAGCGCTTGGACATTAATGGAAAAAAACTACATTTTTATGGCAACTGGTAAGTTCATTGACACAGTATCTGAATTAAATAAATAGACACAAAAACCAGGATCAATGACAAAGCTTTCCAATTGATAACAGCCCAATAGATGCAAGAGGCCAATACTCTTAGCCTGAGATGACTATATTTTTTCCAAAATGAGAGCTCATGTTTATATCAAAAGACATGCCATTTAAAGGTCTGAATGCTATAGGCAACAAAACAAAACAATACAGAATCCAAATGTTCGTTACAGATGACACAAAATTTAATATCAAACAAAGCTAATTTTACCAAGAAGTATCACGGTATGACAATGAAAAAAGCTAGGGAAAAAAACAGAATTGTGAGCAGGAAACAGAATATCCTAGGAAAATTGATAACTGAAATTTACCATAGTGACTATTGATTTAAGGTGGTGGCAACCCTGCGTCGTTTTACATTTCAAAATTTAAAATGGTCACCACAACTATAAATGAGCAGTATCTTTTTCAACATATGGCAGAGGTCCATGAGCGTATAGCTTCAAGCTTTGGACGCCATCATATTAACTAAAATAAATGATTGAATGAATTCCTACAGCTTTGATTGACATGCGCATATAAATAAAGATAGCCAAACTGAACAGTTGCAAGAGTCAGATATGAGACTCAGTAATATGCACACTTGAATGGGAAATTATACAATTGAATATTATGTGTTGACTCCAGAATGTCAATCATACCACCTTTCAGTAGCATTTGAAGCAGTGACCATACCAGTGAAGAGCTTGAAGGCGGTCGGGACGCTCCTCCGCTGCGGTATCCAAAACACATCGGCCTTCTTCTTCATGTAGAGCCCTGGGTCAATGATCACCGGCTTGGCCCTCTGAAACCTGCACACGATCAGAAATAACAGGACAGGCATTGACCCTCTGAAATCAGTAACAGGGACCATCATGGACAATCATCAACATAAATTAAGGTAGGAAAGCACCATACTCCTTCCATCCAATGTCACTGGTGTGGTCAATGAAGTTGAGATCCCGCGGAAGCTTGGAGAAGACATGTATTAGATCTGCAGCAAAATGATATATTCCTATAAATAAATAATATAAGTGAAAAAAATAATCTTTGTTGTCCCTGGTGAATCGAGAAGTGCGTACCATCTTGCGTGACGAGCGGGTAATCCGAGGCGGAAAGGTTGATGAACCAATCCCAATCGGAGCCGCCGGCGCCCCACAAGAAGGCGGCGGCGGCGTGCAGAGTGTTGGCGACCATGGTGGGTCCGCGGTAGGTGATGAGGTTGGCCCGCTCGACGACGCGCGCGTTGCCGGCGGAGACGATGAATGGGTGGCGCGCGAGCCAGGCGGCGAGCTCCTTCCGGTCGGAGTCGGGCGCCTCGGCATCCAGGTGCAGCAGGTAGCGGTTCCTAGGGTGGTAGAGCGCGAGGAGGACGCGGCGGAGCGCCGCGGCGTCCCTGGCGGATCCGGAGATGAGGAAGGCGATGCGAGGGAGCGAGCCGGCGGGGGACGGCGGAGAAGGGGCGAGCTTGTGCTCGACGAAGAGGCTCGGCGAAGGGGAGGAGGCGGAGGGGAAGGGGAAAGGGAAGGTGGTGAAGCCGACGAGGAGGAGGAGCGAGAGCGCGGAGCCGATGGCCAGGGGGAGCAGCCACCGGCGGTCGACGGCGGAGGAGGCGATGGGCTTCATCGCCGGCGACGGCAGCAGAGCAGTGTGATGGTGCTTACGGCTCAGACTAGTTTAGTGGAGTGGGGCAGCTCCATCCATCCATCTACCGTCACGCCACGCCACGGGTTAGTAGCTAGCTAACCTGTCCAAAGTTTTTCATTTTTCTAACCTTTGCTAAATCGTTTGCCGGCCAACCTGCTAATCTTATTCCTGCAAGAAAGATACTCGCCAATTAATACAACCCTCCACCAAATTAATTCCTCACAAAGATCACCTAAAAACATGAGCGGTACAATGGTCAGTTACCGAAAGAGGAGGGTCATCAGATTTTAACACTTCTGTAGAAGCATTTACGTTACTGGTGACCAAAAAGGTACAAATTCAGTGCACGAAACAACATCTACAGACTTTGACGAGACTTGCACACAATCTATCTGTGTGCTACTAGAGTACATCCTTCCAAAAGAGGACCAGCTGAAAAGCACCACCATCCTCGCCGTTGCTTTGCTGAAACAAAACAAGTTCAGAGCTCATGTTTTTTTTTTCAAAAGCCAGATAAGACGATTATATTAATAAAAAAATATAACACTAAAGTATCATAAATACAAGTCAAAGCTAAAAGAAAAAAGAGAAAAACCTAACATACTACTAGTTTTCAAAATGTCTAGTTAAAAAAGAAGACACAGATAACTGAAAACACAATAACTCGCTTATCGATGGAACCCGTCCTAAGACGAACCTGAGCCAATGTCTTAAAAACCATTACACCACACCTAAGAGTTTGAAACCGATCACTACGTGTCATCGTCACCAAACAATACCGCACACCCAGCCAACAGCTCCGACTTTCAGCAGCAATAACAAGGAGAGCCCATGTCCTCCTCGTTTATAACTGAAGCATCACGTGTACAGCTTCACCGACACCAGAACACAGCCTTTGATGTTTCAAAAAAAAAAAAAACACCCTTTGACACAGAACACCATGAAGCAGATCACCTTCCTACTGGCGCTAGCAGTGGTCCTCTCGGCGATCGGCGCCGCCACCGCACAGTTCGAGGACCTCCGCAGAGAGGGAGCTCATGAAGCGATGGAGGCGTGCAAGGCCTACCTGATGAAACAGTGCACGGAGTCGACGATGCCCATCACCTGGCCATGGGAATGGCGGATGGGCAGCTGCCGAGCGCTTAAACAGCGGTGCTGCAACCAGCTGGAGCAGGTGCCACCGACCTGCCGGTGCAAGGCCATACGCAGCACGGTTCAGGAGATAATGCAGGGCTCCAAGCAACAAGGAGGAGGCCACCAGATGACGATGATCAGCAAGGTGAAGCAGGTGGCAAAGACCCTGCCTTCCATCTGTAACATGTACCCCAGCTACTGCAACATCCCCACCACCAATGAGGCCTGCTACTGCTAGTTAGTACAAACAACTCCAGTAGATCATCCCTGTTACTGTGATCGTGGAATGATATACCAATAAAATCATGTTTCCCTTGCAAACAACCGAATTGATACATGCTACTATGTCATTGGATTCCCTTCCTAATTACAACACGAGTCTTATTTCTGTTTTTTTTTTACCCTCTATGTATGTACTAACACGTGGCGGAACTGAACATGTCAGGATTGATCATCCATCCCTGCAAAGGTATTCTATCTTACCAAAACCCAAAACATAAGAATAATAGTAGCAACAGAGCTCTCATCTGCTTGCCCGTTCCCATTGCCATTGCCGGCGCCTTTGAAGAAGCACCGGCAGGTGGTGCCACGGCTTTCTCTGTTGGACAGGTATAGTCACAGAGACTTGGCCTCACGACTCGGTAAACGCCTTTGCTCGCCAAGACATAGATGTCCTTGTTGTTGTCCTCACCAAAGGAGTATATGTACCCAAGCGACGGTAGAGGACTCCCAGCAGCGGTCTCGCAGGGTATTGGAGAGTCCTTAGAGCAGCTGAAGGACATCTGAGTGGAAGTGTAGTTCCCACTGTTCTCGGGGCTCTCTGTGCCAGTCCACATGGCCGAAGCATATAGGTCGGCATACAAGTACCTGAATACACAGGAACAGAATGTCAATGAGAGCTATACATGAACAAAGTATGGAGGCATCGAGGTAGCAACAATGATACCTTCCATACAAGCAAGGATCAGTGGATCCTCGATACACATATCCGCCCATGATTGAAGCAGATCCAATGTTCTTGTTGACATCGGAATGGTTATATCCCATTACAGGAGGAATGGCGTTTATGGAGCTCAAGGAGGTATTCCCTCCAGGTGCCGACGGTGGATGGTAAACAAATGGGCCCTCATACGCACGCCATCCGTAGTTTCCGCCTTTGGAGATCAAATTTACCTCTTCATATTGATCCTACATGGTTATGGTGACAAATAAAAAAAAGCAAGAAAAATGCATTCAATAAATAAGTGTACACATGTTCATTCCTTAATGATGATTATACAGACCAAAACAAAAAATTCCTAAGGAAGCACACAGGGCAATCAAACTTGTAAAGCAATTCAAAAGTAACATATGACAAATTTATGATCTTGAATAGTACCTGACCAACATCTCCACAGTAGAAGTAGGAAGGCCTCTCAGAATCAAAGCTACATCTCCATGGGTTTCTAAGACCAAGTGCCCAAATTTCTGGTTCTAAGTCACCATCCTCGGCATAAGGATTATCTTTCGGAATAGAGTAATTACCCCATAAACTTTTGTTATTGATTTCACTCTCTCCTGAAATTCAAAAAGAATATAAAAGGCTAAGTTTAAAAAGCCTAAGGAGGAAAATTTTTAAATCAGGTACATGATATTGCTCCATATGTAGGTGTTGCAATTATTTCTTCATACAGAATAAAGATATCAGAGTGATATTTATCTGTCAAAGTCTTTTGTATTGCTAGAATAAACCAGATAGTATAGGTCTAGTTGAGTTGTCAGACATCAATTCTCCGAGTGACAAGAGTTGGCAAGAATTTCTAACCATGACATTATGAACATAAAAATACTCAAATAAAATTAACATATAATGCTGACACTATGAGGATCAGCAGATTCCTAGCCATCATTTAGCATCTTTGACTAATCCTTTCTCTGAACAAGGAAAAACTTAAACAATTCGTTGAATTGCTTGTGATCACTTAGTAGCTAATTATATGAGCCCAAAAGAGACACATCATTGATGAAATCACACTAGAGATGCTGGTCTGTGGTTAGGACCAGGGAGTGCTATTTTGTTCTTTAATTAATACTGATGGCAAAATTTCGTGTTAGAAAATAACTATGAGGAAAAATAAGAGCAATCTATAAATCTGTAAACATGGGGGATCAAACAAACTAAACTTATAATATTTCATTTCAATGAACCAAATAATTGAAAAAGAGTTTGAGTTTGAAGATACCCAAAAATGGCAAAAGGATCCTGCAACTTACTGGGTGCATTGTCAACGTCAAGCCTCATAATTTTTCCCAAAAGTGAATTTCTGTTCTGGGCGAAGTTATAAGGGTCTCCCTTTCCTCCCCCATCCCCCATCATGAGGTAGAGGTATCCATCGGTTGGTCCAAAGAGTACCTGACCTCCATGTTGAGATGTGAAAGGTAGTCCCATTGTAAAAATCCTTCTGACTTCAGATGGATCAGCAGATGTTACCTAATAAAAACATTTAAACAAGGATGTGAGGGCGAGGCTAGGGAAAATATCAATACATGATGAATGGATGAGCAAACCTCAGAAATATTCGATGAAGAACCTTTGGCTGAATATTCTGATATAACAGCTTGATACTGGCATGGTTGAGCACCATTTTCGGTACCGAGCTTTGAGGGATCACAATCTACATCAGAATTGCAGGAGCATCGCCCAGTGCAGCTGGGTGACTTTGTCCTATCGCAGTTGTAAGAGGCAAAGAAGCGGCCATTGGTTGCAAAATCTGGATGAAACGCCATACCCATGAGCCCGAACCCTGAATCAAAGTGAACCTGGTCAGTCAGATCGACAAATGGGATCGCTTCTTCAAACTGTAGAGCACGTCCAGATCCTTGCTCAGGGACAGCTGCCAGCCATATCTTCCCAGGTTGGGTACCCAAGAAGATTCTGTTGGAACCATCAGGGTGAGGAGCCATGTTAAGGTAGGAACCATTATCAATCCTCTCCAGGCATATCCCTTTAGGAGGGAGTGAAGGTTTGGTGGCATTAAAGGAAACTGTGCTGCCATTGAGGCATACTGACTGGCCATCAGGCGCACCACCAAACGATGCACAAAAGTCATTTTCGGATTGCCAGGCATCAGTGAGCTTGGACGATGAGCTTGGAAGTGTCGCACTGCCTTGTAAAGGAGGCTGAAAGGGAGAGTTCATTATTTTGACATCCTTGCAAGTCTCCCAGACTTGTTTGCAGTAGTCCTCCGTAGTATGCTTGGACTGAGCAGAGGTTGTTGATGCAGTAGAGTTGCAGAGGAAAGGAATTGTCCGAATCTTTGGCGCGGTGTTGAACAAGTCAGCAGAATATGGGCTGCATTTCTGAAAGTGGAGATATTTACAGTCATGTAAATTTTGGAGAGTTGTTCAGTTACTTGGAAAAATAATGCCTTATTGAGAACTTGTATGCAACTGTCAAGTAGTTTTTGCCCCTAATATGTACTATATTTCTACCAGAGGTTAGCTTTATACTAAAAATCAATTTAAGTCAGCAAATTGGACATACTAATTCCTGAACTTGTGTTCACCTGCAGACATGTTGGCATTTGCAAAGGATTATCACTAGTTCAGTAGCAGCAAGAAAAGTTGAACCTTTTGGGCATGTATGTACTTTTTTTTTTTTTACAGAAAACATGCAGATGGTCTCCCCAACAGGCAACAGTTTGGTCCGAAGTAGCAAGAGAAGAAACTGAAATGAAATCCTTCCCACAGGAAGCTTATCCAGGCAAGCAAAGCGTCGAGCACGTGCGGAGCCAGCGTGGTGGTGCTGCGTGTATGGATGTTAAAAAAAAAAATAGAGAGCGAGAGAGATGAAGAGCGTACCGCGCAGAGGACGGCCTTGAGGACGGCGGCGCAGGCCGAGTTGGAGACGTTCATGGCGTCGAACTGCTTGCTCAACGTGGCGTCGACGTCGGCGTCGCAGCAGCTGGTGGTGCCGCCGGTGTAGGAGGCGCAGAATTTGAGCGTCGTGTTGAGCACCGCCGGCGGCCCTGCAAAGAAAGGGCATAAAAAGGGCTAGCTGAGCTCAGTGGCTCAATTCTGTAGGAATCGACTCAAGTGAAGCGAAGGCAACTGACTGGCGTCCGTGCATAGCGGGAAGGCGCGGGAGGCATGGAGGAGGAAGCTGAGGCTCAGGAGGAGCGCGCAGCCGGAGATGACTGCCCGGAGCCGCATGCTGCTCTCGCTCGATTCGATCGCCGGCGAATGTGCCCTCTTCTCCCTCTTCTTCTCCTCCACTACTACTGGCTAGCTTCTCCAAGGGAACAGTCCCTGGTTGGACGGGGCAATCCCTGTCCTACAGCCTACAGGTACCTAAAGACGACGGCGTCGAGAGAGTGTGCAATTGTCAACTTGGAGAGCAGAGTAATCTCCAAGTCCAAGTGGGTTGGTGGGAGGATCACAGACAGCACCATCCGGACGCCGTAGGGAAGATGAGATGGTTGGCAAGTGCAGCTGCACTAGCAAGTCCACTTCTTTAATCTCTCTGCCTCGTTGATCTGCATGCACATGTACTAGCACTGATCATTGCTGCTGCTGCTACATGTACAGGTACACACACATGAAAGATTCTACTTCTTGAAATTTTAAACAATTTCTTTAAAAAAAAGAGAGAAGCGTCTTCCGTATTATCGTACATGGCGTTAGAAATTTTGAGCATGAAAAGATTGTCTGTAAAGCATCTTTTTTTTTTCTTGCAAAAAGAAGTGCCTTTGGAGTATTAGAAAGGGATCGAATTTCGCGATGTATCTTGGTGATTGCAGTGGACTATCTCGTGCTGTAATGTGAGAAGTAAGATTCCATCGTCTAATTGGGTTGTGGCAGAGGAGACAAACTCAACAAAACAAAGTTGTGAGTTGTGACCACTGACAACAATATACCAATTGGATATATACGGCGGATGTGGATGTGAATGGGACCCAACAAATTTAAATCAAAGGCAATCAATTTTATCCCAAAAGGATTCGAAAATACTTTTCGTTTAAAACAACAAAAGGATTCGAGATTGAGCGAGACATATGTTTTTTCTAATAATGGAATAAGAGGTCCATGTCTCTTGATTTAGTTTGAGTTGATGAGTATTCCCTTCCTTTTAAAATTATTTCATCTTATTTAAAATTTATTCAAATATAAAATATTATAAATTATATTATAAATTTTGTTTAATAATAAAACAAATTATAAAAAATATATAATATTTTTTTTAATTTATCAAATAAGATGAATAATCAAAGATAGAAGAAGATTAATATCAATGTCAATTTTAAAACGAAAGAAATACTTAGACAGCAGAGCACACAGTCAAAGCAATTAATAAGTTGGTAGACAGATGATGGATGGATTGTCAAATTTGACTTTCAGCAGCAGCGGATTGCAAGTCGCGCCAACCGGTATTGCGGCGTGCGGGTCCCCTCCCGTCGAGAAGCTCTTTTGGCCTCTGTGTCAACAAAGAAACAAAAGTTTCAAAAAAAAAAAAAACAACAACCGCAGGCAGAGCAGGAACTCTACAGATACTGACTAGTAGTAGAAGACTGTGATAGCACCAGATAAGATTTAAAACGCTCCTTGAGTTGTTGTCATGGATCAGGAGGCCGCATACCGTTTGTCTCTGTTCCTTTCGTTCTTCTCTGAAACTGTGTCCATTGTGCGTCACTGCTATTTAATTAAACTGCATGTCAGTAGGACAATCATACGTGTCAAGATAATAAGATATTCGTCTCTGTATGAGCACAAACAGTTGAAAGACCTTTTTTTTAACAGAATCGACTCTTTATTAACTCACGAATTGATTACAAATTCCTACGGGTGGATTGACAAACCATACATGCATCCCCAAAGTGCTAAGAACAGAATTCCTAGCTAGGGTATAAGCTCCAACATTAAAATCTCTTCGCAGTTTTTTCTCTTCATCTTAATTTCCTGGATGATTGGTCCGTATAGACTCAGCCTCTCTCCATACATACTTATTATTGCATTAATGCAATCGCTTACCACTCTTAGCCTTCTTCCGTCAAGGTCAGCAACAAGAGCCAATCCTTCTCTACATGTTATTGCTTCTACAGTCTCCACTTTGAGGTCGCTCTCTAGTACTAAGGCCAAGGCGCCCGAGAATTGTCCATCTCCATCACGAGCCACTGCTGCAGCTACCCATCTATTTGAATTCTTAGTTGTGGCCGTATCAACATTTATCTTTAAAAAACCCCGTGGAGGTAGGATCCACTTTAGAGCTGCTAGGCGGCTCCCTCTCTGGATTATTTTCTTTGATGTCATGATCCCCAATTCCTCCACGGATCGCTCAATAAAGCAATGTGTTGAGAGTGAAATATAGTACTGATTCTCATGAATCACTAGTCTCTTCGCATGCCAAATAGCTTGGATCATTGTTTTCTTATGGAACTGCTTGGTGGAGGCCTTTCTTATTTCTTGAAGAGCACTGATCAAAGCATGTTTACTGTGTACGGGCCCAACTTGAATAAGGCCTGTACCAGGAAAAAAAAAGACCAGGCCCAACTTTGAATTCAGATTAGAAAAGCTCAAGCCTGATCTTCAGTGGTCAGAGTAAGACGAAACTGCGCTGACGTCTGATCTCGTGCGTCTTCGAGTCATGAAAGAAATGTTTACAAGTCTTTCTCGAAAACGGTAACATTTTCCAAATGTTTGCTCGTTGCTGATTGAGAATGTCCACAAGATTGAAGCTTGACCACACACCTAATGACCTAACACGTACTCGGTGAGATGGCTCAAGGGAGGTTCAGTGTCGATCTTGTAACGGTATCATCAGTCCAGAACCAGGAACCCAACTACATTAGTAAATAAAGAGTTAAAATTTAGCCTCTTAATTGGTACGACCTAGTAGATCATCGTCTACTAACCTCTTTGCCATCGTCTTGGTCGTTGGACGACCCGCCGCGATCATCGCTACCAACGGTGCTGGCCATGTTGTCCTCGGCCATCATGAGTGGTACCTTGTTGAGCGTTACAATGAGGTTGGCCAGGGTTGCGTGCACGTCCCTCTTGTTGGACCGTGGCATGAGGTTCTCTGCTACATCCGCCGGCGTCACGTCCACCTCCTCGTCTAGGAGCCGCCGGATCTCGGGGAACAGCTCGTGGTCGTCGATGTCGAGGTAGTTCTTGGCGAGCACCTTGAAGGCTTGGAAGCGGCAGTATGACATCTCGATCCGCATGTCCATCCTTCCCCGCCGGATCAACGCCGGGTCGAGTTCGTCCTTGTGGTTGGTCGTGAACACGATGATTCGCTCGCCGCCGCACGCCGACCACAGCCCGTCGATGAAGTTGAGCAGGCCGGAGAGCGTGACCTCGTGTTCCTCGTCGTTCTCCTCGATGGCAATCATCGTCCTCTGCTTCTTCTTCTTCTTCTTCTTCCTATTATTGTTGCGCTTTCCGGTGAGGTCGAGGGAGCAGTCGATGTCCTCGACGACGATGACGGACTTGCCCGTGGTCTCGATGAAGAGCTTCCTGAGCTCGGTGTTGTTCTTCACCGCCGTGAGCTCGAGGTCGTAGACGTCGTAGTCGAGGAAATTGGCCATGGCGGCGATCATGGTGGACTTGCCGGTGCCAGGTGGGCCATAAAGGAGGTACCCTCTTTTCCACGCCTTGCCGACCTTGGCGTAGTAGTCCTTGCCGTTGCGGAACATCTCGAGGTCGTCGATGATCTCCTGCTTCTTCGCCGGGTCCATGGCCAGCTTGGCGAAGGTGGCCGGGTGGTCCAGCTTCACGTGGCTCCATGCGCCGCCGTCCTCGCTGGCGATGTTGGTGAAGAGGCGGCGCTGGCGGTTGCGGACGGCGGCGGCGCGGCCCGCGGCGAGGACGTGCGGCAGGTACGCCGCCTCGACGAGGTCGCGGTGGCGGCGGTGGAATGTGAGCTCGTACGCGCGCCGCTCCTCATCGGCGTCGTTCCGCCGCGTCCACGCGAAGAAGAAGCTCCTCGTCTTGGCCGTCTTGCGCCACCACATCCTCGCGCCGCCGCCGCGGAACACGTCGACCACCTCCTCGTTGCCGGCCACGGCGAGGCTCACGCGGTCGCTGCCGTCGGCGAGGTCGGCGCGGAGGCGGCGCGCGCCGGCGGAGCAGGTGGCGCCGAGGTACGACTCCGCGGCAAGGTACAACTCGCTGCGGCCGCCGAAGGTGGTGTCGCCGGCGTGCTCGTCGATGGTCACGGTGACGTAGGGGGTCACGCGGGCGAACAGGGCGCGGACCAGCGCGGCGATGTGGTCCTCGATCTCCAGCGGGATGTGCGGCCGGACCTTGCACCACACGAACACAAGGCTCGCCGCCGCCACGAACAGGTCACGCCACCGGAACCCCATCAGCCCGGGGACCACGACGTTGCCGGACAAATGCTCCATGGTGCGGAAATGGTCACTTATTACCTAACTACTTACTACTACTCATCAGACTGCAGTATATGCAAGTTCAGCACGTATGGGTTATTAGCAGTGCTCTAGTATATATATACACATTGAGAAAAAAAAACGCGTCAATTTTTAGTGTAAAATCAATAAATGAGTAAGTAGATGATATTCTCTAGCTACAAGTAGTATAGTAGAAAGATAAGACGTGATGTCTCTTCTCTTTTTCTAAAAACAACCATGAGAAGATGAATCTTCTTGCTTGCTTGCATTGTAACATTTCATGAGTGGAGTACAGCTTAAAGGCACCAAGAACCAAGCTGTTTAATCGATAATAAAGATACATTAGTCTTTTCAAAACAACTAGTCCTATATATGTGCTCATGAGTCATATATACTACTGTAAGGGCACATTTGCTTACGGGTGAAGCAGACACAAAGTGGAGTGTGTTCTTCCAAATCGAGAAACAACATTAATGAGATCCAGCACACGGTTTGGCAAATCAAAGTTTTCTGGTCGCCAAGTCCAGGTTCTGCAATATTCAGAGGCCACCCGTTTTTTTGTGTCGGAGAGTTAAGTATTCATTGTGCGTAAGCATGATCGTCACAACATGTCACCAAGCAAGTCACAGGATACTGCAGTGAGAACTCTCACCCAAAAAACTGGATGTGTGATTCCCGTTATAAGTGGCTATTCGGGCCGGGTTAAAAGGGCTAGCGTGCGGTTTCAGCCTGATATGAGCACGACCCAACATAGAAGGTATGTGGGCCATGTCAGCTTAAAGCCTGCCTTGGGCCATGCTTTGGCTTAGGCACAAGCTTGTCATGTCGTTCCAGTCACGGACCAATTAAGGTGGCCCAGTCGACCTATACCTTGGCCTGTTAAAGCATGTGGACCGTGACCGACATATGCATGACCCACTTGACCCGACGGCCTCTCTCTTCTCCCAGACACGCAAGCACTCGGCATCTCAACCTCTTTCTCTTCCCTCGCACCCGGACTTTGTTCTCTCTTCCCTCACACACGGCCTCTCTCTTCCCTCGCACTCGCGCGCGGCATGCTCTGCCACCTCTCCATCGCCCTTGTCAGCTGCCGCCTGGCCCCCTCCACCTTCCCTCTCACCCTCGGACCGCCATCACCGCCATCTATGTCTCTCCATGTTTCCCTGCTTGCTTAGGCACATCTAGATCTAGCCCCATCGTAATGCCCGTCGCCCTCGCTCCTCCGTCACCCGTCCGCCCTCCCCACCTCACTACCTTTCCTCTAACAATCCTCCTCTCCCTCGTCCATAATCGTTGTCGTCGTTCCTGCCCCCTCCTTAGTGACTGCCATGCTTTTGTGTGAGCCCGACACGAATGGGTCCGATGGGCCGACAATATGACCCAGTCCATATAAAAGTGGTTGTGTGTACTCGGGCTTAGCTTCTGGCTTGTTAGCTGGCTCGGGTCGTGTCGACACAATAAGGCCCGTCGTTGGCCACCTATAGTTCCCCTCTCCACAACAAAGGAAATTATTGGACTGTAACGACCTTGCGTGGCAGGATTGACTGCACAAGGATCTGGAGCATCAACTTGGTTTTCGACATAATCTGCTGAGATGAAACCTTCCTTTCTGAGCTTGGCCTCTTGCCTGAAAGTTCAGTTTTACTTTTGAAGTTTGAAACTTGTTGGACAAGAGTCCGCGTTTCAACCGATAAATTCAATAATACAGCACTATGCTCCAAAACCGGTGAGAATCGGCATGAACAGTGCAGGCTACATCTGTTTACGTCACATGAATAGCGTCAGGCAACGACGTGACCAAGTAGCTAAACCCCACCAACTTGGATCCTTCCGACAAGCAGAGAAGGTTTTTTTGGGTGGAAAAAGTGAAGCATTGTGCGTAAGCATGATCATCACAGAGCACAACATCAGGCAAGCAACCATGACATTAACACAGGATACTGCAGTGAGAAGCCACCATGACACTAACAGGATGTCCAGTATTTTTTTCTCAATGCCCACTCAAAGGAAGAAGAAAGAACGAAAAAAAAAATAGTATCGGACTATATAACGACCCTACTAACGACAAATCTAATTAAGCACAGCCCAGCCCATGAGCACCGCATTGCACAAGGATCTGGATCATCAAATTGGTTTTCTACATCTGATGAAATGTTCATTTCCGAGCTTCAAACTTCTTGCCTGAAAGTACAGTTTCACTTTTAATTACAGTTTCAAACTTGTTGGAAATATAATGTCGCGTCGTATAACAAATAGACTCACGTGCTTGGCGAAACCACACAGAAACTACTCCCTCGGGTCCCTTTCCCTTTTATATGGTCAAATCAGGACAAGAAGAATAAGACATTGAAAATTGAATAATACAATCGTATCCTGCAAAATTGGTCACGTTCGCTGGGTGGGGTCCTCTGAATAGGAGGCAAAAATGTAGAGAGCCCCTGTAACTGGAATTAGGTCAAATCGAATTTTAAGCGTCTGATCTGAAGCCAATGGACCAGATCACATGCGACAGTAAATTCAAACAGTAAAAAACCATTGGTACAGTACATTGAACAGTATGCCATTTGGTACAGTAATTTGAATTGAAACCTTTGAATTCATAGGACCCCGACCCACGTTGGCTGAATTATTGAGACAGCCTGGTCATTTCACGATCTGCAGGTTTCACTGTCCAAAGACAATGTTTTTCAAAACAAGTAGTCCTACGCACGTGCCCGTGAGTCATATACACTGTATATAGTATTCATAAGTGCACATTTTCAAAAATTCAAAAAGCGAAGAAATGTTCTTCCAAATCCAGAAACAAAATTAATGAGATCGAGAACGGCTTGGCAATCAAGGTTTTCTGATCGTTCATGTAGTGCTACGCTATATTCAGAAGCCATCGTTTTTTTTTTTTCTTTTTGGTGTGTCAGAGAGTTAAGCATTGTGAGTAAGCATGCTCGTGAGAACATGTCATCAGTCAAGTACTCAAGTCACAGGATATTGCAGTGAGAACTCTAGTGAAATTGGATGCATGGTTCCCCACCTCCAGAACAAAGAAATCCTGTGAGTTTACAATCAACTTGGTTTTGGACGTCGCCTGATGAAACCTTCCTTTTGGGGCTTGAAACTTTTTGCCTGAAAGTTCAGCCCCGCTTTGAAAGTTTGAAAGTTGTTGGAAACTCACGTGCTTTGCGAAACCACACAGAAACTACTCGTCCCTCGGGTCATTTTTATACAGTATGACATATAAACAGGACAAGAAGAGTAACGTTGAGAATTCAATAATACAGCCGTGTGCTGCAAAACTGGCCACGTTCTCTAAAAATAATGAGAATCGGCATGAGCCTGGCTGGAGTACGTCAGATGGATGACGAGACCAAATATGGACCCCACCGGCGACGTTTGATCCTTCCGACAAGCAGGTGGAGGAGAACAACTGACAAATAGGACTTGCATCCACCAATAGCACAAGGTTCCGTGCGTGTTAATCAGCTGCCTCTGCCAAGTGGAAGTATATAAGGCAATTCTCAGTACATGATTTCATTTCGTTGTTTTCAAGAGTGTCATGTTATTATGTAATTTTTGAAATGACAAATAAAATTAGATCTCTCAATGTAAAATTTCATTTCACGATTTCATATGTTAGTGTATCATTTAAATGTTTCATTTAAATAACCAATGAGAGTTGATAAATATGTAGAGATAAAACTCAAACACTCTCAATAGAGTTTCATTTCAGTTTCAAGATTTTGGTAATCGTGTACATGCAGTTTTATCCCCATAAAACTCATTTCTCCTCTTTCTTTATAAAACTTATGCCACGTCATCAACTTTGTCTATATGACATATCATTTAATAAAAATAAAACTCAAATAAAACTACCACCGAGATTGGCCTAATTATAAGATGTGTGACGCAGTTGGTCGGTTAATTTCCATGGCGAAATTGGACTCGTCAGCTCCAGGATTGGTGACAGCTTCCCCTCACCAGCTCCAGCAAGCCATTCATTTTTTATTTTTATTTTTGATACTAATTAGCAAGCTATTCATTGACTAGCAGTCAACGGGCTCTCCATCCAGCTGGTCTCACTCTTGTTGTGTACTAGTAGTATATAAAACGCAGGAGCCAGGAGGCATTTGCCATTCACTGAACTGAAACAATCATCGTACACACCAACGAGACACCAGAGTGAAGAAAGAAGCAAGGAGACAGTCATCTCATGGCGCTGGTGGACAAGTGGTCTGGGTTGTGGTCGGCGGTGGCGAGCTTCATCTTCCTTTGGTCGATGCTGCAGAAGCACGTGCCTCCTTCCCTGATCCTCCATCTGGCCACTTGGTCCAACAAGGTGATCACCTACTTCAACCCGTACCTCCAGATCACCATCAACGAGTACGGCGGCGCCGAGCGGTTCCGGCGAAGCGACTTCTTCAAGAACGTGGAGACGTACCTCTCCGACGCGTGCGCCCGCCGCGCGCGCAAGCTCAAGGCGGAGCTGGGCAAGGACAGCAAGAAGCTCCAGGTCGCCGTCGACGACCACGAGGAGGTCACCGACACCTTCGCCGGCGTCACGCTGTGGTGGTACGCCTCCAAGAAGACGCAGAAGAGCAACGTCATCAGCTGGTACCCCGGCGAGGACGAGCGCCGCTACTACAGGGTCGTCTTCCACCGCAGCCACCGCGACCTCGTCGTCGACTCCTACCTCCCTTACGTCCAGGAAGAAGGCCGCGCCATCACCGTCAGGAACCGACAGCGCCGCCTCTTCACCAACAACGCCGGCGGCGGCGGAGGAGGGTACCGGAGCAGGGCATGGAGCCACGTGCCGTTCGAGCACCCGGCTACCTTCGACACGCTCGCCATGGATCCCGTCGAGAAGGAAACCGTCATCGACGACCTTTCCGCGTTCATGGAGGCCAAGGACTACTACGCCAAGGTCGGCAAGCCGTGGAAAAGAGGGTACCTCCTTTATGGCCCACCTGGTACCGGCAAGTCCACCATGATCGCCGCCATGGCCAATTTCCTCGACTACGACGTCTACGACCTCGAGCTCACGGCGGTGAAGAACAACACCGAGCTCAGGAAGCTCTTCATCGAGACCACGGGCAAGTCCATCATCGTCATCGAGGACATCGACTGCTCCGTCGACCTCACCGGAAAGCGCAAGGAAAAGAAGAAGAAGACCGAGGAGGAAGATGACGACGGCCCCAAGCTGCCGATGCAGCCTCCGGAGAAGGACGACGGCACCAAGGTCACGCTCTCCGGCCTGCTCAACTTCATCGACGGGCTCTGGTCGGCGTGCGGCGGCGAGCGCATCATCATCTTCACCACCAACCACAAGGAAAAGCTCGACCCGGCGCTCATCCGACGAGGAAGGATGGACAAGCACATCGAGATGTCATACTGCACCTTCCAATCATTCAAGGTGCTCGCCAGAAACTACCTCGACATCCACGATGACGACCACCACCTCTTCCCTGAGATAAGGCAGCTGCTGGAAGAGACCGACATGACGCCGGCTGACGTGGCAGAGAACCTCATGCCAATGTCCAAGAAGAAGAAGAAGGACGCCGACGCCTGTCTCGCCGCTCTCGTGGAGGCTCTCAAGAAGGCCAAGGAGGATGCAGCAGCCAAGGCGCTGGCTGATGCCAAGGCCAAGGAGGAAGAGGAGGCCAAGGCTAAGGAGAAGGCGGCAGCAGAGGCCAAGAAAGCGGAGGAAGCAGAGGACAAGAAAGACGACCAAGAAGAAAAGGACAAAACATCAGATTCAAATAAGGTCACCAGCAATGGAGACATCAAAGTACTAGTAGGTGACAAATGACAAGTACTCCTACCTGTTGTTCATTACTGATCGATCGGTCAAGAGTCAAAGATGTCACCTTTATTTATTTTTCATTAGATAGTAATAATGGGGAATTGTATTAATCCTGGCTTTCGAGCTTTGGTACGCACCATGATTGATTAAATAAAGCGCTATTTGTTTGCATTATAGTACAACTCAAATCGTCTACAAACACTGAACATGAGCGACACTAAATAAATAGGCACAAATGTGATACATACAGTATGCAAATTGAACAGATAACATCTATGACATCTTACCTCATCTTACAAACACACTGTAAGGCCAAGATTCACAGATTCGTAAAGAAAATCTTGCGACTATACACATTTTGACTTGATTTTCTAGTTAAACCATGAATGAAGAAATATATATATATATGTCATTATACTACGACATAGAGTACACAAGCTATAAGTATATCATTTTTCCAGAAAGGACTGCAGCCTCGCATATACAACTCGCCTATAAAACATCCTCGTCCTGATGAACAGTATAAACGCGACAGCGGACCCAAATACGCAGACACAGGCCATGATCATGAAAGACAGCGCAAAACAATGCTTACCTACACAGGCATGCTTATCTGGTGGCGACTCCATGTCGTAAATGTAACCCACAACACGCACCGAGAGGATGTAGGACCCAACAGGGCTTGCGACGGCCACCATGTTGAATATGGTGCCAAAATGGTTCAGCCCAAAGATCTCAGAGGTTATGCTCGGCATCAGCGCCCACTGGCTCCCATAGCACAGGCCAACGAGCACTGAGCCGATGTAGAGCGATGCAGGGAGACCGGAGGAGATGATGGCATGACCCAGGCTCATGATCAGCAATGTAGCACCTATGAAGAATGGCCTGCCTACTCCTTTCTCACGAAGGAAATGGTCGGAGATGAAGCCTGCTCCAAACCTCCCTGAGAAGTTCCAGATGCTCCACAGTGAAACAAGTGTGCTAGTCTCCCTGGTTTCGTAGCCAAGGGAGCCACCGATCTGGCTGATGTTGTTCACCGTGGCGAGACCTGATCCCATCCCACAAGCCATCGCGAGGAAGAGCAACCAGAAGTTCAGTTTACACATGGCCTGAAGCAGGTTAAGGTTTTCTTTGCCTGCTGACAGGTCTTCAGGAGATCCCCCAAGCGGGGAAGCAGAGTTGGCACTCTCAGAACCTTCTGCAGCCTCTTCATAGAGTAACCCAATTCTTTGTTCTGAGGTTGAGTCTGCAGGATGTATTGATTCTGACTTCTGGGCCTTCACAACAATGGCTACTGGAGACATCACTAATACAAGGAGGATCACAAAACAGACACTCTGTACAGCTGAACTTATCATGAAAGCTTGGTCACTGATTATGACAATCATTAGATACCCGGCAACAGTAACAGCAATGACAGAGAAAGCATCTAGGAATTTTTTGTTGTATTGTTCATGTGCGTTGTGGACATCGACAAAATACATGAGCAGAAGTGTGATGGCTGTGGGCAAAACCGCCAGCATCAGTATGAAAGTGCTGGGATCGATATGGAGAGTGCGGTATACTTGCACAAGTATTGCCCCACTTAAGCCTAGAAAACCCTGTTGCAAATATGAAAGTGAACCCAGTTAAATTATGTATGTGTATAAGTGAAAAGATTGCATCTACTGGGATTAAATAGGGTTAAAGCCCTCAGTTGCTCTTATTGAAAAAAGAAACTCTGTTTCTTCTGTCAGAAAGAAAAGGTTCATCCATTTGAGGTCCATAAATGGATATCTACACCACAAGAGCTGCTATTCTGCTCAGGTTTAGGCAACATATATCACTTAAAATTTGTCAAGAAACAAATGAAAGGTTAGGCTCGATGATCAAAGCATGGGTCCATGATACAAGCACAATAAATTTCAGTAAACACCCAAGACAACAACAACTGTATGATGAAAAAAAATCCAATTTGGAGGTTTCTGAGAAAGATTGCACACAAGGTCCAGAAAATCTAGAAAGATGAAAGCACGTTATTACCGACACAATTTGGTTGGAAACAGCATGTAGGGCCTGTAAAGCTCTGCACCTCTGTTTCGATGCATCTTGCACTGGGCTTAGTTATTTACTCCCTCCGTTCCTGTTTTGTTGTTGTTGGTTAGTTGAAAGTTGAACTAACCGGCGACAACAAAAATGGAACAGAGGAGTAGTATCAAAAGACATGCACATGGTAAAACTGATGCCCAGTGTCAAATCACCATTGCCTTGGTTAACAGAATTTTGGATCAACAAGATAATTTTAAAAGGTCAAATGCGTACATCTTTATGCAATTTCAGAGGTAGAATGGCAGATCACCATTCAGAGTCGGTTTCTTACTGTCAGTAGCAAAATGACAATCAACTGTTCTCATGATTCGGAACTATGGTACCACACCTGCGTCAACTAATATATAACCAAGCGCGAATCCAATATTCTCGCACTCCAATTTTTTGGGAAGACTGACTGAGCCATAGAACAATAGAACAGAGCACGAAATGAGGAGCGGAAGCACCTTCATGATGCCGATGACGGTGCCTCGTCGATCGGGGAAGTTCTCGACGGCGGTTACTACATCTGCGGTGTTGAAGAACGTCTGCGCCTGTGCGGCGAGCAGCATGTAGACGCACATGAGCGGGAGCGGCGCGGGCGCGACCCCCGTGACGGCGAGCCACATGGGGAGGTACCCGGCGGCGCAGAGCGCGGCGCCGGCGAGGAGGACGAGCCACGGGCGGCGGCGGCCCGCGGGCGCCCACGCGGCGAGGAACCCCGAGAGGACCCCGGCGTTGGCGCCGATGTCCTTGAAGAAGGCGACGGCGTCGAGGGCGGACTGGTCGTAGCCCTGGGAGGCCTTGAGGGCCGGGGAGTAGACGCCGAAGCAGTAGGAGCTCCCCGCGGAGCACTGGATCAGCGCGCTCGCCGCCAGCGCCGACCATCGCGTCCGCCTGGGTGCCCGCGGCATCGCCATCATCGGCGGCGGCGGCGGCGGCGGCAGGAGAATTGGTTTCCGCCTTTCTGCCTTGTTTTTTTCTTCTTCTCTCTTTTCCTATTTCAGTATGTTTGCGTGGCTGGCTGCCGCGCAATGGACACGGCCACGTGTCTTTCTTATAACCAATAGCAAAAAATCTCATTTCATTCAATTCATTAGCTGTCAAACTTCAAAAGCAAACGGAGCTGTGTGTATCATCAAAAATCATTCAGTCCTAACTGCATACAATCACAACAAATTTGCTGTTTAACCCATCTGCGTGCAACTGATGAGGCAAGTGATCATGGAAAGGAGTCCCCTTTATTGTTTATTGTTTTATAATAAAACTCCTAAAGACTATGCATGTAAATCAAACAATCAAGTTGATCAAGTTTAGACATTTTGTTTATCTAAAACTTTTAAAAACCATCCATGTGAAACTTCAAAATATTTGATGATTGCATATTATATGAACAAATTTACATGGTTGTGTAATATAAAATGTTTTAGATTTATAATTCTTCAGAACACTCAAAAAGCTTCCTTCAAAATGTATCTAAAATTTTTACACATTGATGAGAATGGATTGCTATCAAGAGTTCATCTGAAGGTGTCATTAATATGCAACAAATATTTAACCATAATGAACAGCCTAACAATTTCCCGAAGAGACATGATTTCGTTGGAAAGTCATTTGTACATTGGTTGTTCTAATCTAATGTGTACGGTTGTTGATTGTCCATTTGACACTATTTTCAAAGTTCTAGAATGTGTTTGGTTAGAGGGACGAAGAGAGATGAGATAATGCTATCCCTTTTTTACAGGTATTTACTTGGACGTCAAGTAGAGATAGATACATTCCTTGCATGAATAGTTTTTTGATATGGTAGATGAATCCACCCTTAGAACTGGTAGGATGAAGCCGTACACCTTTCCGAATCATAAAAAGACTCGACCAGGGGAAGAGACGTCTTCTTGATTTTCGTCTTTAAGGTGTCATGTTTTGAATCTAGGTCGGACAAGAGTTCATGTTCCTGGAGCATGTCACTCTAACTGGTCTCACCAGGAGAGTAATTATTAGTGATATTTAAATATATTATATTAATAATTAACACATATTATTATATAGTTTATATTTATAAGTGCTAATATACTAATTAGTGGATAATTTTGTGAATTAATTTGAGTATAATTAATGTTGACTATGATCATTGATTAGTAATGATAATATTAACATGTGTTAGTACATATAAATTAAACTATTATTAATAATAAATTAATATATATAATTATGTTTTGATTCTTGTCCTTCTCGTCCTCATCACTCCAATCAAACAATAATTATGGATGACCCATCCATCCAACCAACAGATTTCAGGGTGGATGAGCTTATACATCCTATTCTAAATGATCCTGTTTGATCTCAACTTAACGTCCAACCAAACACACCCCTAATCACCAGTAATGTATGTGGGCTAGATGGTTGCGTTGGCAGATAAAGAGCGACCAGCCGCCAAGTTTATAGTTTTGGGGTACATAATAGCATCATATCATTTTCGTTATAAAATTGCATATCTTGTAATGGATATTATTGGAGTATGAAGGGTTTCATTTTGTTTAGAGTCTATGTTTATGCGTGATGATTGATGCACGTCATGATGGCTCGGGTCTTATGTTTGTCTATCATTCTAGACACACGTTTTATACCCCTCATTCTAATTCTATGACTGGGATTTTTTTTTATAAACATACAAAGTATACTCCTAATATGCTGCATGCGCCCAATTGACTGGATTGAAAATGTCTGGGGGAGCCAGCTTCTTTTTTCTTTTCCTTTTTTTTTTCTTTTGTGAGTACATGTATAGTATTTTGGTGGCAGAAGGTAGGCAGACAGGCTGTGGCCATAAGAATAATACCTTTGTATACATGTGGACTGGTTTGCTGATGTTTTGCTGACGGTAGCCATACGTGTGATCCTACTACTATAGGCAGCATACCGAAGACAGAGTGAATACTGAAGATGGCGTGATATAGGCTACAGAAGAAGATGATGATGGTTCAAATCGTGTGAGATGATACATTCCAATCATCAGGTCCTTTTTTTTTGCAAGAAGATCCTGATGACTATCCAGGTCTCATGGTCCTGTGATGTGTGATTTGTGAAAACGAATCTGTCGTTTTTATGGATGAATCCCAAATCATTCCTGTTACATGAACTAACCTGAATACTAATTACTAGTAAGTGCAGATTGACAGGAAACCACAGAATGCTCTGCGTAAATACGATGGTTACAGGAGAAGAGTAGTAGAGCAGAGTCATTCATCAAAGGAAGCGGAGAAAGTGAGCAGAGATTAGGCGGGCGTTTCCATCAAGCTAGCTACCGACGATAGCGACTTCCCCTACCTCCCATCTTAAGCAGATTCGTTGAAAGGAAATGAACTGGCCATAATCTTCTAGTACTTTGTTACTGTAATTATATGTTTACTTTGAAAGGGAACGAAGAGTATATAATGCTGGCAAAAAAATAGTCAATGTGCAGGAGGCGGCTGCTCCCATTTTCAACGGGTTGGGACATATGGCCGAGCTTTGGAAAAGCATGAACTGATGACAGGGAAGTAAAGTTAAAGACAGGGAAGTAAGTTAAAGATGGTTATCAAGGGAAGGCGTGTTCCATGTACCAACACCTGGTAGTGAGGTGAGGACGAAAGACACGTCAATCCGATCCAGTGGTGCAAGGTCAGTCAGTGTCCTCCGTCCCCGGCTAACCTTCAACCAATCGCAGCGAGACTACACATACATACATAGTACTCTCGATAAGGAAGGGAAGGGAAAGAGCCTTCCCCTTCCCCCTTCTCCTTGTCCTTCCCTTTAGAGCCAACTGCCCTCTCCTCCTCTCCAATTCTCCAGCTTATCTGAAGCTCATCAATCGTTGGGATCGAGCACAACAGAATAGAGGCATGGACGACGATCGGCAGAGCAGCCTTGTGTCCTCAAACTCCAAGAGCAGCATGACGGCAGAGCTCGACCCGGTAATTCACTCCATAGGCTTCGAGATCGAGGAGCTGTCGCCGTCGCAGCTCACCGGCCGCCTCCCCGTCACCGACAAGTGCTGCCAGCCGTTCAAGGTGCTCCACGGCGGCGTATCGGCGCTGGTGGCGGAGGCCCTTGCAAGCATGGGCGCCCACATGGCCTCCGGATACCGGCGCGTCGCCGGCGTCAGCCTCAGCATCAACCACTTCCGTAGCGCCGCCGTCGGCGACGTCGTGCTCGCCCGCGCGGCGCCCGTCCACGTCGGACGCTCAACCCAGGTAGTATCTTCTTTCTTTTTCTTTTCCTAGTTGTTCTCAGTAGAGCAGGACAGAGTAGTTGCAACTAACCACACGCTGGCCGGATCCATATCCATCTACGTGATGGCCTTATCTTCTCCTTCACATGGATCGATCATTCCTTAATGTTGGTGTCTACGTATACGGCTTCTTATGTGTACACCTGAGCTGGCTGATAGCAACGTACAAGTGAGACTGAAGAAAAGCATACAGTAACGTCCTTGCTTGATGTAGGTGTGGGAGGTGAAGCTGTGGAAGGAGGACCCGTCTGCGCCGGGGAAGAAGGGGCCTCAGATCTCGGAGTCGAGGGTGACGCTGCTCTGCAACCTGCCGGTGCCGGACCACCTCAAGAACGCCGGCGACGCGCTCATCAAGTACGCCAAAACAACGAGCAAGCTGTAAATCCTTAATTATGCAGGCCCAGTGATGATGAGATGATACATTCAGTAACGAAAGAGATGTGTGTGTGCTGTATCATGGATCGAATCCTTTTTATAGTAGTAGTACATAATATCTGTCGGTTCCAGTTCTTCTTCAGTTCCAGAGGTGTGTGTGCTCTGCATTACTACTACTACTCTGCTTTCGTTCTTCAGTTCCATCTCCTTCGGGGACTCTCTCTCTCTCCATCAGTCAGTCAGTTACACTGAGATTTCGAATTTTCTACTCCCGCTTTAAATGGAACGAGCCTTCCCTTTTGGATTTTGAAAAAAGAAAGGAAAAAAAAAAACGTTCAAGGGGATTCAAACGAGAGGAAAATGGCTGATGATGGAGCGCGAGGAAATATAGGATCGGCCAACAGAAGAGAAGAGATCAACGTTTACATATACCAGAGCGAGAGCTCTCCAGCCGTCTCTGCTGCTCACCCCAATATAATAGTCAGAAGTAGAAAAAAGAAGAATGGCGGCGGGCGGCGGCGCTGCTTGCGCGGCGTGCAAGTACCAGCGTCGGCGTTGCACGGCGGAGTGCCAGCTGGCGGAGTACTTCCCGCAGGACCTGCCGCGCGTGTTCCGGAACGCGCACCGTCTCTTCGGCGTGAGCAACATCCTCAAGACGCTGGCGCGGGTGGGCCCGGAGCGCCGCCGCGACGCCATGCGCACCATCGTCTACGAGGCCAACGCGTGGGAGGCGTACCCGGGCCAGGGCTGCGTGCCCATCATCCACCACCTCCACCACGCCGTCCTCCAAACGCAGCTCCAAATCGACCAGGCCAAACAGAGCATCAACGCCTACCGCCACGCCCTCGGGATCGTCAGCTCTGACGACGATGCACTCCTACTGCACCACCACCAGCAGCCGCCATGGATGATGGATGCTGTTCCTGTTCCTGCTCCTGCTCCTGCTCCTGCTCCTGATAATATCGCCGCCGCACAACATCCTCCTCCTCAGGATCTTAACATCAACCCGCCCGGCTCCTCCTCCTACCACGACGACATGTCCTACTACTTCCTCGACGACGAGATGCCTGCTAATAACACTCGGGAATCCAGGTATTAATACATCATTGCATATATATACATTTCATTTCGTTTATTCATTGATATACCCGTTCGATCCCTGCATCGATCATTGTTTTCAGTAGAACGAACACCAGGGATTTCAGATTTCAATCACCTTTTCTTCTTTCTGTCTGACGATCGAGAAAAACAATCTTAATTTTCATCATGTTGAATTGATTCATTTTTCTCCATTTGATCGATCTTCACTGAACAGCAGCACAGATGCATCATCAGAGAAAAGGCCGATGGAAGAACCCAAGATGGAGAGTGTCAACAATGGCTTCACCCTTACAAGTGCTGCTACCTCGTCAAACCTTAATTAGCAGTACGTGTGGGCTCGTCAGTGAAACTGAAGCGACCTTTTTCTTCTAGAGAGAGAGGAAAAAAAAAGTAGAAGCAGAATAATTTTTTCACATGCCAATGCTTATTAGATAAATGAGTGTAAAAGTCACTATATACTACCCTGGCTGTGTTAGTAAGATGATTTGTGAGCCTAATTATTATGTTCACTGGATTGTGAGTGTGGCCTGTCTAAAAAAAAAAGACAGCAAGGCCCAATGAACACGAATCGAACCATCCAGTCGGCCTTAGTTTCGGCCCGATGTGACCTTTGCTTTGCGTTTGGGCTTTGACCGGTGACCCAAACTTGACAAAACCCAAGAAATGTAACGGTGAACTCAGTTCAGACTCCTTCCATTTTAAATTGTACTCCTAGACACCACGTTTGGCTATTCATCTTGTGTGTATCATTTCTTTTTTTAACTTTAAGTATGACTTATTATTTTAATATTTCTAAAAAGAATATTTATAAACTGAACGGTCATGTGTCATGTAAAGTAAAAAAACGTCATAGTATTATTTAAAACAGAGGTAGTAGATAGTAACGAAGTAAATCTATTAGCCGGCTTTATACTGAGTCTCTTTTGGGGGCTTCATACATGTAAATATTTTTAACAAAAAAATAAGAAGGTAGGATACTCGAATGCCGTTCGCCTAAAAAAATAGTAAGTAAAGATTAGGAAGATGAAATCACAGATATTGGAACATTAATCTGTTGCACTGATGTGTTAGCTTGAGGAACAAGTAGGAGGCAGGTTGAACGATCCTATTCTATAGGCAGTATTTTGATTCAACGCACCTGGTCAATGATATGCCGCCTTGCAAAAAAAAAAAAAAAAAAGAAACTTTAATGTCACGGTCTAGTGTATTTTTGTAATTGCAACTTGCTCAAGACCTTGTTGTTGTAGTGACCCAATCCTCTCTTTTCTTCTGCTACTATACTACTGCATACATATACTAATCACTCATTCGTTTGAAAATGAAGGAAACGTGTGTATATACAATGCATGATTCTATACTAGTTGAAAGATATATTATCAAAACACTTTACCGGCGCTAAAACCAGCGGCGCTTATTATTATTAGGTGAGCAGTAATGCGAGGTTTGTGATGAGAGCATGCAAGCGCAAGAGAGATTAGCGAGACATCTGTATATAATTAATTCTGGAGAGAATTATCGGTACCAGTACACATCGCACTACTGGTGATATATACTTCATTCGTGGGCCAGGAAAGCTAATGCATCAACAAAGAGGATCCCTGTCCCTTCAATCAGCAGGGACGAGATGCCACTTGTGATATTACAGGGTTAGTACCGAAAGAAGACTCGAGTACGTGCACGGATGCTTTTCACGCGCGCGGCAACAAGCAGAGGATACAAAACCACTTACTGTTCTGATGCCCGCGTCCTTTTCTTTTCTTTTGCCCGAGATATTTCGTTTCAGTTTGTTACTGTCGCTACATCGATGACGAGCTAGTACTTAAACTTTTCAATCAGCAGAGACGAGATGCCACACCTTTTAATTTGTCTGTGCACGGCCACGAGCTCGACACGTCATACGTCATATGTCTGCCTCCGAGCGATTAACCACACAGGACATGAGAGAGAATATTATTTGGAATTTGTTGCTTGCAATGCATACAGTACACGATGAGTGAGATCAGTTAGCGCGAAATCAGTGCTACCTAACCTAACGAACAAACACAGTTCCGTTTTGTTGACTTGCGTAGGAAGTTGAAGCAGAGCCGGGGCCGGCGTTCGTTTTAGAGGAAAGTCCTCGGACTGTTCCCATATCCAGCGATCGGCCTCCCCCCTTCCACCCAACCCGGCGCCGCCGCCACCTTCCTCCGTCCATGGACCACCTCACCTGACCTACTAGGCTACTTGCAGCGTGGCATCGACGCGGCTGGAGTCAAGCACCATCCGTCCTGTCTTCCTTGCCGCGGCTGCTTGCTCCAGGACTTCGTCCCCTTCCTTCCCCCTCTGCCGTGGACGGAGGAGAGATCCATCCCGAGATTGACTTGTTCTCTTCCTTTCTCCGTCCGGTAAGCAATCATTCCCTCACCCTCCGCGCCCCCTTCTTCTCAAGGATTTTCCCCTTTCGTATATAGAGTTATCTTCTAGACTTCTAGTACGTACCAAAAATCCAAACCTTTCTTTTCCTTTCCTCAAAACGACGGACGGGAAACAAAAATCCAATCTTTTCGTTTCTCCGCTTTGGTTTGCTGCGAATCTGTTTGCCTCGCCCCGTGCATTTTTCCCCCAGTAGTAGTATATAAGATTTAGTGTTCCCCCAAAATTTTGGGGGAGCCTGACCAGCTCCAGTACAATGTCATCTTGCATTTTCTCCTGCACTTTTCGCAGTCCCCTTGTTCTACCTGCACAACAGGTTGTTTAATTCACCCTTTTTGGACACCAACGAGGCTGTGTATACAGACACTAGGATTTTAGGATTTCGCCCTCAATCAAAGGCACGCATTTTTGCTTCTGTTTTGCATGCCAACACGCATTCAATCAAGATGTATAAATAGAAATCATCGTCTATTATGAAAATTAATTCAGACAAGGGATTTTTTTCTTCACCGTCAATGCATTTATTTAACTGGTCTCTAATTGTTGTGAAATCAGTATACTTGCACAATGTTGAAAGTAGGTCCATTGTGCTTGTTAATCTTGCCCTCAACCCGCACTTAGGAATTCCAACCTATGGGACCGTTTTTCCAATTTTTTCTTATGTAATGTAACCCACGCCACACATTCAGCTCTGGTGCTCAACATCAATGGTCTTGCAATGTTGTCACACTATCAGTGTAGAAGATATCTCTGCCAACCCATGTTTATAGACTTTTATATGTAATAACAGAGCGCATGTTTATTATATCCCCTGCATCATTTAGTTTCCAGGGCTCTGCCATCAGGGATTTAGTTGTATGCATTAAGGACTTGTTTCGCCTGATGGGAAGCTAAGGCAAAACAGGGATCTTATTTTCTGGACTCCTTAAGGCTTTATCCAACTTCGCGTAAAGAAAAAAAAAATGCTTCATCCAGTTAAACCTACAAACCGTGAATTCTTCTCAGAGTAACCTGTAGGTCTAAACCTCTTCCTACCAAAAGATCTAAAACAATGCTGGTGGGAGATTGCTCCTTGGGCCTGTCAGATATGTTTGGCATAACCTTTTACCTAGTGCAGAGGGCTGTTGGCATTATAGTCTGGAGGCCAATTTTCTTGCAAAATCGTTTTTGTGCTTTCATAATAGTTCTGGCTTATACTTATATAAGCAGATATAGTGTGACTTATTTTATGGAATGGCTATACGTACCACTCCGGTGGTAGACTCAACGTCCGACTGTGTTCACCGGTCGGGTAGATTTGAATGTTATCTATGTGTTGTGATTCGCTGGAAGGGTCGGATGCTAGTTGCATCTGTGAGTCGGACATATAGCATTACTCCCTAGGCAAACAAGTTCTAGAGTCTGTGAAATTACAGGGATCTCATTTCTCAACGTAACTAGTATGGAGCTATTCCATGGTGAGAAGACATTCTGTACATACAGACAGTTGGCTGAAACCGGTTCCATAACTTGGTTGTGGAAATCGCTACTAAACTTTTGTTCCACATAATATAGTGGTCTTCTATTTTGATATATAGCTAACAGTTGTCTTATGTAATAGCTATTGGTTTTCATCAATCTTTTCTTTTAGGTCTGCCATTGAGGGGCACATGGAGTTTGGTGGTGGCTAGAAACTGGAAACTGAACATTGACATTGTTGCAAATTGTGGCTTGCTTTATTACCAGTATGTCCCTCTCTTCTTGCCCGACCTCAGCACTCATTTCTATGTATCCCTAATTCTGCTAATACATCATATGCGCTTGATTTCCTTAACAACAATAAAAATGTTCTCTTTATAACAAATAGAAAGTATGGCTGCAAAAAAATAGTACAAGGTGTCAACAGGGTTTTCTTTACAGGTGTTCCATAATCTGATTGTGCCTTTTTTTTGTGATGGTATGGAGCAGAATGTGCCTCCTTGTGCATATATCTATTCTGTTTAGCATTTGAACTTCTGAAGTGATTTTGTTTTGGACTTGACCACCAGTATAGTTGGTTAGGATTTTTCTCCTTACCACGGAATTTACAAGTCTTATTTTCTACAGTTGACCAAGGAACAAATATTTGAAAAATAGCATTATGTGCTTCGTCCATTTAGAAGATTAAGAACATAGAGTAGTCTATTATGTAGTAATATGTGTAGTGTAGATGAATCAAACTACATAGAGTAGTAAATTTGTCATCCAAATTATGAGTTTTAACAATACTTTGGTAAATAACACATTGTCCAACAATTTCCAAAAGTAACTTGTTATATGTTGTTTGATTTTAATGCTGGACTTTTAGTTGCTAATGTCTTTCTCACTAGTGTCAATAGCTTCTTTTCCTTTGACCTTGTTGTGTGCTGATTGGTTTGCTTGATGGGAGCGGGAAGCTTGAGTCCTCATCTCCGCAAAGCCATGGCTGTGTAACAGGGAGAGATAGGGGGGGGGGTAATTTTTTCTTGATTTATTGCAACTAACTGACTGCTCCTAGGAATCTGATAATGCTACTAACAACCTTACCTATTTTAAACTCTAATTTAAACTGCTAAATGAATCCTAACTGAGCCTAGATAGTCATAATTTCCTTGAGATAACAAGAAGTTCTTGTGCTTTTTGATAATGTATCAGACTATAAATAGGCAACTAAAATTTGGAAGAATGTTATCTTTGATAAATTTATCTATTTGAAGAAGCAGAATATCGCTTGTTTTCTTTCTTTCTTTTTTTAAAAGTTATTTTATGACTTGTTCTAGTTTATAACATCTTGTGCACTTAATTTTACAGTTCATGTTGAGGACAAAGCAACTTGGCACACTAACACAGTGTGCACGATCCTTCTATCTTAATGGGTCAAGGTGCACTGATGGAGCTGCGTGCACGTGCCCTGATGATGATACTTCTGTTCCACAAAGGCAGACTGCAAGTGGTATTGGACAGAAGTATCATCCAACCCAGAGAGTTTCTGTGAAGACTCAGGCTCCTGTACAACATGCTATTGGATCAGTCGGGCGTGTCACTGGTTATCCTGCTCCAGCTGATCATGCCGCTCCCTCCGTCTCTTCTCCGGAAAAGGCGCCTGCATCTATTTACAGAGGCAGTCATCCTCGTAACAATCGGGTTCTGAGAAGTGATCCTGTGCAGCCATCTAAGCAGACTGCAAGAAGCACCTCGCAATCTGGAATTGGAGGAGCTGCCGTATATTCTGACGTTGTTAATTTTAGATCCACATCTAATAATGGAAGCACTAATCAGGCTCCGCATATGGCTACTAATCATTCTTGCCAGCCATTATCTGATAACTGCTCTTCCAATAACAAGGTACATAATCAACGTACCTTTCCCGAGGCAAAGGTATCTAATAATCCTTCCATGAATAACAATTTTGGGAAGGGGCTTCCTAGAACTGGCTATGCAAAGCCAAAGCAGAGTTTCTCAGGGCCATCGGTCATGGTTTCAGGTTCACCATCACAAATAAAAAACCAAGGAAATCATGCTCAGAACCATGCAAACTATCATTCTAATAGTTTCAATTCAGACGCCAGACAGGATGAAGTTCAAACTTGGAACCTGTCGGCACGAAATGGTTTAAGTGGTTCTGGCAACAAATCTCAGGTTGCTAGTGGAGTAATAAGAACCCCTGGCGGTGGACCTCAATCTAACTTGAGATCACTGAAATCAATTCGGACAGTTGAACAGTATTACCACACACTGCAGCAAATGAAGTGGGGTCCAATGACGGAACATGTTCTGGATAATCTTCACTGCAAGATAGATGCATTTCAGGCTAATCAAGTGCTCAAGCTGCTGCATGACCACACTGTTGCTCTTGGTTTTTTTCACTGGTTAAAGCGGCAACCTGGGTTCAAGCATGATGGTCATACCTACACAACTATGATAGGCATCCTTGGACAAACCAGGCAGTTCGACACACTGAGGAATCTACTTGATGAGATGAGTAGAGCTCACTGCAAACCAACTGTGGTGACATACAACAGAATAATACATGCATACGGTCGTGCAAATTATCTAAGGGAGGCTGTTAAAGTATTTGAGGAAATGCAGGAAGCTGGTTATGAGCCTGATCGCGTTACATACTGTACATTGATTGATATCCATGCTAAAGCAGGGTATCTGGATGTTGCTATGGATTTATATGGCAGGATGCAAGAAGTAGGGCTGTCACCTGATACTTTCACCTACAGTGCCATGGTTAATTGCCTTGGAAAAGGTGGTCAATTGGCAGCGGCTTATAAACTTTTCTGTGAGATGATTGAAAATGGGTGCACACCGAATCTTGTTACTTACAACATTATGATTGCGCTGCAGGCCAAAGCAAGAAACTATGAAAATGTTGTTAAGCTGTACAAGGACATGCAAGTTGCTGGATTTCGTCCTGACAAAATAACATACAGCATTGTTATGGAAGTTCTTGGTCATTGTGGTCATTTGGATGAGGCTGAGGCTGTATTTATCGAGATGAGGCGTGATTGGGTTCCTGATGAACCTGTATATGGTCTTTTGGTGGACCTTTGGGGCAAAGCTGGCAACGTTGACAAGGCACTTGGGTGGTACCATGCAATGCTGCAGGATGGTTTGCAGCCTAACGTGCCTACCTGTAATTCCCTCTTGAGTGCTTTTCTGAAGATGCACAGGTTTCAAGATGCCTACAGTATGCTTCAGAACATGCTCGGCCAGGGACTTGTGCCGTCTCTGCAGACCTATACCTTGCTACTCAGCTGCTGTACCGAGGCTCGTTCTCCTATGGCCTTATGCTGTCAACTCATGGCGAGCACTGGACATCCGGCTCACATGTTCTTGCTGTATTTGCCTGATGCAGAACCTGGTGGCCAGAACATTAGGGATCACACTGGGTATTTTCTGGATATGATGCACAGCGAGGACAGAGAGAGTAAGAGGGGTTTAATGGATGCTGTCATAGACTTCTTACACAAGTCCGGTCTCAAGGAGGAAGCAGGCTTTATATGGGAGGTTGCTGCACAGAAAAACGTATACCCGGATTCTTTGAGGGAAAAGGGCTCCTCATATTGGCTCATCAACCTTCACCTGATGTCTGAGGGCACTGCAGTTACTGCATTGTCCAGGATACTTGCCTGGTTTCATAGGCAGATTATGACAATGGGCACTGGCCCTGAAAGAATTGACATTGTGACGGGCTGGGGCAGGCGGAGCAGGGTAACTGGATCGTCACTAGTTAGACAGTCTGTTCAGAAGCTTCTCAATCTCTTTGAATTCCCATTCTTCACCACTCGTGGAAATACCGGCTGCTTCGTTGGATGTGGGGAGCCTCTCAATAGATGGTTGCACAATCCTTATGTTGAGCGCATGCATTTGTTGTAGTGACTACCGAAGTTATTGGTAAGAAATAAAGTGCCTATTTAACAGGTGCATTTTTGTGGGAGAATTAACTTGGATAAAGATCAGGCACCCCAGCTTAGTTGTCCATTTAGGGCGTAACAGTCAGGTGTAATAGGGTAGTTAAATCGAATGTTATGCTTTGAAACTATTTATTGTGATTGTGATAGCATTTAGAGATGGCACTGTTCGTTTAACGTGAGATAAATTGGTCTGAATCAGCTAATGCATGCACCAGCCCCAGCCAAGGATAATTGGTCTGAATCAGCCAAGTACTCCGTGTATAATTATTACGTGTTGCAGCACATCAGTTGATCCGGGTTCCTCCTCTTTATTCGAGTGATAGGTTAACAGCTACTGCAAAGAGACAATATGTTTAAAACCATAGTATTCAATACTCAACCTGTGATTTTTCATTTTCTTTTAACCTATGGACCTTGTATTGTCGAGGCAGTGGCATAATTACACTTAATCTGTGTTCTGACCGGTCAACTATACAATTCAAAACTCGCTCAGGTAGGGAACTGCTTTATGGTTACACTTTGATTACAGCTGCTATATCATTCTTTTTTGGAGCGCCATAATATACTTGTGAACCACTTTACAGTTCATAAGCAAATGTAGCTCCCTGATCCTGGCCATACTGAATATCCTGGCAGTTACAAATTTATCAGGCAATTGGATACTCCAGATGAGCAAACAAGTCTCTTTCATAGGTCAATCCATATATTCCTACAATCGTTCCGGTTGCAAACAAGATTGCTGTCTGAGATTGCTAGTTGAAGCTTCTCTGCCAATGCTTGTTCCAGCTATGTACCCACCTGTCCATGCATTCTGTGGAAAATATCCTCGATCAAACTTCCATTAAATTACTTACCCCAAAAGTTTATCGTGGATCTATTGCTCTAAAAAATGCAAGCGACAAATTCTTCTGGAAAATTTTATCTCTTACCTGAAAGTTGAACCCGCCTGTGACCCCATCAACGTTAAGTATCTACAAGAAGATCATCCACTGTAAGGTAAATTGTAATGTTGCTAATATGTTAAATGTTCCATGTTCAAGAATAATATATTACCTCTCCTGCGAAGAAGATATTGGGCTGTTTCTTGCTTTCCATAGTGCCCAGTGATATCTTCAACAGCAGCATAACAAGTTAGGTCTATATGTGCAGGGTGATTTAAGTTCAAGAAAACTGCAGTTACCTCTGAAATTGGAACACCTCCGGCAGTCACAAATTCATCTTTGAATTGCCCCTACAGAAATATTAGTGCCATCCTATTTTATATGACTGCCAAAGTTAATAGTATTGACATAGGAATATAGGATGTCACACACCTTCCCAACAACCTCAAAGATCCACTGTTTTAACCGAAGGCCTATTGTGTTTAGATGATTATTTGACATGGAGGCCCAGTGCATATCACCATCTAAATCCTGCAGGATAAGACTTCACCTGGTGAAATAATAATCTAATTTAAGGGATCAATAATGCTATACAGCAATATTATGACCTCCTGTTCTAGCAGGAATCTCCAAAATCTCTTCACCAGGCCAAACTCCGTGGGGAAGGTGTTATTTACTTTGTGCTTCTGCAGGAACTAAAACTTCTTAGTTCAACAATATTAATGTTATTGCTGGAACAATGAGAATGCCTGTATTGTTCCAGGTCATACATGTACCAAAAATTATGACACCATTTAGAAGTTTGATTAAAATGGTCCAATGACACAGAGCAGGAGGTTGCAGTTATCTTCTGTCTTCGTGATATTTAGGATTCATAGATAGAGGAATCAGTAAGATTTGGATTATTGAAAGCATTTAACAACGTGTATCATTTTTTCCTACTTACTAAAGCAATGTGAAGCCAAGAGTAGCATGTAATTCAAATGATTTGATGAGGGTTTAAAGCATTTTGCATAGTTATGTAAGGGTGGCAGTGCAGAGAGAGAAATTGACCGCATGCTGATCTTTGTGCTGGAATAGGATGCTCTTCACGTCATCCATATTGATGTCAGGTATGAAGTCGACCATAAGCTTTCCTACATAGATGAAGAGAAAATGAGTTATTACCAATTATATTTTTTCCCTAAAGCTGTGAAATATAACTAAAGATGAAAGTTTCATGTATGTGATGAAGCACAAAATGCACCAGCTCAAGAGAAAAAAAAAGTAGAGCTTGGTTGGCGAAGAAACACAGAAGATTGGGGTATGGTCTGCTTATTAAAGTGCCACGAAATTTAGAATAAAGTGTTAAACATTTGTACTTCAAAGGACAAAGAAGAAACACTCTATTTGAAGGTGAATCTGATATTGTTCAAGTGCTATGGATGTCCAAATGCTCTGAATAACGTAAAAATAACTAATATGAGTATAAGTATAGTTGCATCCTTCCCTGAACCTGAACAATAACTCTGTGAACCCAATCATTGCTATCACTTAACAATTGTAATGGATCTACTGATCACAAAGATGATCATCACAGTCTAACATTAGACATACGATTGCAGTACCATTTTCCAGTTGTCAATTAACTAAAATTCCATATATTTTTTGTGCATAGTACCTTGGTAATTGCACCGATGTAGTTCACGTGCTCCCCATGCAGACAATCGAAGAACAACAGGTCCACTAAGTCCCCAGTGTGTAACTAACATAGGCCCAGTCTGTAAAGGCAAATCACTTTTCTATGACTACTTTTCTAACAGAGAGCCAATTGCTGAAACGAGTTGAACTGCTCACCTGAGTCAAATCGGGAGCAATTTTCTGAACGCCATCTAGCTTCAGTTTTGCTTTGACTATTGGAAATGTGACCTACATTTCAGGAGAAAAGGTCAAAAGTCACTGATGTCCTATACTTTTGTTAACATGCAGAACCAACAATATGCAGCTCTTCAGTTCCCTTTTAGATGCAATTCAAGATGTGTAACGAAGTTCCTTGGAGTAACCTAAGATGTATGCCAGCTTATCTGGAAAACACATACAGTGCATAATTTCATTGGAAAGGTGACACCTATAAGTCTATGAATACCTGGCACTGGCAGCAGGAATAATGAAAACATATCCATTTATATGCACTAACAACTCTCCCTAGTTTAAATGAATGTGGTTTCACAGAGAGAATGACGGAATTTCACTCTTGTGAAAGGAAATAACACATAGCATGGGAAGTGGCAATCATATTTTGCGGAAGAATACCCCAGAGAGATCAGCCAGTCGCTTGTCCGTTATTTTAAATGTGAATAAGCTGGGTACTGGTGAAATAATGGAGTGACCGAGTTGTGCCGCAATTGCATATCCCTACAAGTAAGAAAATGTTCATGAAGTTCTGCCCTGTGATGTGTTGAAGATACAAAAGATCAGGGCAAGAAAAGCATTTCCTAACCTGCTGGCTACTACCTGTAGCAACTAAGACATAGTTAGCATTTATATAATCAACAAGATCAGCAGTACGCTTCTCAACCTTGAGCAGGAACTTTCCGTGTTCGTTGACAGATACATTAGACACAGATTTACCAGCCTGCAGAGAAACTTCAATTTGGTTTTAAATTTCAAAACTGGTCAGTGAGTGAACAGATTAAAATTGTGTGTACTAATGGAGGTATGAGAAAAAAAGGTAAGTTAGCAGGAGGTACCTCCGAGTCTTCTAGCTTCATTCAATAAACAGTCTACCACTGAAGCAGAGTTGTCAGTGACAGGAAAAACCCTACCATCATCTTCAGTCTACCATGACAATAAACGAGGGGAGGAGACCAACATAGTAAGTAATTTACTGCAGAGAAATGTATCTATATGAGATTTGACACAACTATGATGTCAACCAACGCTAGCTACCTTAAGCTCAACTCCATGATCTGTGAACCAGCGCATGGTATCTTGCGGACCATGAGCACTAAAGAAGGACCCTCGGAGCTCCTTGTTTCCCCTCGGGTAATTTCTTGCCAGCGCCTGCAGAAAACAACGAGGAAAGGCAACACAATTTAACTGATTTATTGCAACAATGCTCGTTACAGGATAACAATGGTGCTACATGATTGTTGATTCGCGGTAGCCCAAAATGTAAGACATGAGACAACCATGTCCATGAACCTGCAACATCTATCGTGAAGATCGCCTTAACAAATTGCAAAGAGGAGGAGGCAGCAGGATTGTGCATACCATCGGTTCAATATGATGCCCATTGGTAACGTTGCAGCGTCCACCGCCAGAAATCTTGACCTGCAAACGCGAAGTAACGCGTGGTGCATCAATTTTTCTTCCCCCGAGGAAGACCACACACACAATTGGAAGCTGTTGAGTGGAAGCAAAGTATTTCACCTTGGACAAGAACCTTCCTTTCTCGATGACGACGACGTTGAGCCGGGGCGCAAGGCTCTTGGCCCATATGGAGGCGTAGACCCCCGCCGCGCCTCCACCCACCACCACAAGGGACTGCTCCTTCTCCTCCTCCTCCCCATCCTCCTGGATGAGTACAACACAGGCTTAATGCCATTGACACGAACCGAGCTTCCTGCGGCTGCGGGTACCTACCTGCTGGCGGTCGTGGATGTGGCCGGAAGAGGCGGCGGAGTTAGAAGATGAGGAGCAGCGGCGGTTCCTCCTGAAGAAGGCGGAGGGCGTGGCGAGCCGAGTGGCCGCGAAAGCGGGCGGGAGAGACGGCCATGGCGGCATTTCTTCGAGCAGCTAGCCTACAGCTAGGCTACAGAGCTGGGGAAGTGGCGCCGCGCGTGAGCGGAACAAAGACGTGGGCTGCTAGGCTGCTACGCGACATGATGCATAGAGATTGGGCTGATCTGTATAGCTTGCTCTATGGGCCTGTTTGGCCCAGCATGTTGGTGCACATTGCTCGCTGACACGACGACTGACTAGCTTGAAGATCAGGTGAAGCTGGCTATGATATAAGTGACCATGATATTGGGTGATCGTCCCTAGATTAGGTCAAATATTCATCTTAATTAATCACTGCGGCAGCATACTAAGGATAAAAATCGGTTCCATGTTTCATAGCTGCTTAATTTAATTTTGCTTCCAACTGCGTTCTTTTTTAGAATATAGGGAATATATATTAATATTCCAGCTTCCCACTGCGTGCTGTCGTTTGGCGTCAAATGTCCTGCTTTAGCGCTACAAACTCTAGTAGGTAACAAATGACATCTGCATGAAGCATTATTATATTATATCAAAGTATGCATGCTTGATCTTGAGTCATAGAAAACCGGCATGTGGTCAAATTTTACAATGCTTATCTTCTCAATTCCATGCATCAAGGAGTCCAAGAACACATAGATTACACAACTTTCAGCGGTCAAAACAAAATTAAATGGAAAGATAGCTTCTTCAGACCATGCATTCTGTCGACCTACAACCATACTTGTGCTGGGCAGACGGTTACAAGAAACCTAATTCGACAGCATGTTCTACCATAACAATAGACGAACAACGAATCCAGTTAGATATACCCCGAAGCGGCGAAGCAAGACAACTGCCTGCACACAAACGCTAGTAAGAACCTAGTTGGTGAGCCATCAGACCATTTGACTCATCCACCAAACGTTCAACTCTTGCATTCAGTAAACAGAGCTGGAAGTTCCAAAACATTCTTTCCTAGTTTACAAGAAAGTAAAACATATTTTCCATGTGGACTACAGGAGAAGACGCTTGTGTATAAATGGTATGACGAAGACTGCTTTCAAAATGGGACATCTGATGGCACTTCAGAAAAAAATTGGAATTGCTCCAATTATGTTGAGTCAAGCTCAGTCTGCAATGTTCCATGATACACAGTTTCTGGTACATTAATATATGGGCATTCCAGGTTTTTGAAATGCGAAAATAAGTTTCTCAAAATTTGGAGATAATGCCGCAGGCAGGGCTTGGTGTGTCTGGGCAACACTCACAAAAGCCTGAACAATGTTAACACAAAACTGGTTAGCTTTTCATGACATCAAAAACCGTACATAGATGCACCAGTTACGCAAGGGCTTAAATCTGATGGGGGGAATGGGCCACTGGGAGAAACAAAAGAAATAATAGCTCACCTGACACGGTTTTTATCATCACAAAAGAACGGTGTTGACGATTGATAATCATCTGTCCCAAAGTATCTATCCCCAAACTCGCCCATTCCAGGGATGACACGGAAATCATCATTCAGACCAAACTCAATCTCCGATGTCACAATCTTAATTCTGGGGAATCTCTTGCTGACCACATGAACTCCTTGTGGAGCCTGAGATAGCAGTAGACAATTTTAGTGATTAATTATCTGGTTCTTCAACTACTACGTACTATCGGCAAAGGTAATGGCAAAGTCAACATTTTGATCATGTATGACGATGAAGAAAAATCAAATCCAATTAACAAACTTCACTGGATTTGCAAGTTGTGGCAAGTTGTTATCCAATAACTCAGAATTAGCAAGTTGTGGCAAGCACTCAAGTGTTTTTTGGATATATTATGGTAAAGTAACTATGGGAAGGCACATTCATAAAGCTATAAGATAGCAAGGCAAAAACAAATCCCTGTGAACCGTGACCTTGCGATAGGAATACCAAAAGTTCTCTCTCCCATATACAGAGCAATAATATAAACACCATATTTGAGCTTCAAAAGGTGGTTGTGCAATCTATAAGAGAATCCCACAAAAAAGTACAAATATAGAAACATGCTCTAAAAGACATGAGAATGAAACTTACAGAAATAAGATTGAGAAATATAATATTTGCTTCTTGTACACCCTTCTTTAATAGTAGAGAGATGGCTTGAACGGCTGAATTTCCTGATGATGATGATCAAAAGGGAGAACATAATCAATATTCAAGTGCTTTTGCCTTGCTATTTGATAGTTTTTTTTTCCACAGAAACATGTAATTCAATGATAATTGATAAATATTTTCTTCTTCAACACGTAGGAGAGCTGTGTATCTTTGTATTAGATAGAGAAGAAAAAATAGTCCAAGTAGAAGAGAGACCCCCTTACGGGAGTCTCACTGATACCCCATACAAATTAAACAAATAAACAGCACACTAGACTAATAACTACTCAACCAATTACACACGCAAAGCCGCCTTACACAACCCTTAGAACCTTGTAATTAAAAGTAAACTGCAACTTTCACCTAATCACAATAGCAGGCAACTAGATATATTTACAAACTAATAGAGAGCACTGAAGCACTACCTATGTAGTCGAGCTTAAGGAAAGATCAAGATTGATAAGGGTTTCAGTTCAAGCACGAGCTGAACTGCACATCACCTGGAGCTCAAATAGCTTGAGCCTTTTTTTGTAACAGACTCAGCAGCAATCACTTGGTGGGTAGTCACTAGTACAGGTTTTATAGAAAGATTGCTTTATACAGATTTATCCCATTGACAAAATGTTTCCACTTTCCACAGTTAAATCACATAAGATACAATGAGATCAAATATAATTAGGAGAATGAATCTTTTTCTATTAAAAAAAATGGTAACTAAAGTATTTTGAAATATAGCTCTGTTTAGTTAGTCCTGTCAAACTGCCCATGCTATTAGAAAGATATAATCAGTTTTTTTTTTCATAAATTCTTGAAGTAATTTAGAACAATGTATAGCACAGAACAAGTGTGCTTGAGAATGAACTCAGTTTATCTTTACTGAAGAAAGTTCATTATCATCATATTGGTTCGATGGCTTTTACACATGAGCTAATGACAAAAGGGACGCTGCACTCCAACTGAAGGCACTTTATACCCAAGAACAATTGCTACCTATATTGTTTATGATATCAAAAAGAAAAGGCACTCATGTGAATAGAGGAGAGAGGATGGTCGAGATTTAACAATTTTATTCACATGAAAGTAGGGTGATGTCCATAGGAAAGTCGGAATCATAGGATTCATCAACGAACCTGTTCCCAATATGGGGTCCAGCAACAGAACATGTCTATTTGCAATATCTTTTGGTAAATTCTGATATATGAGCTGCAATAAAATGTAGAGAGCTTAGTGATTTGACTCTCCTTACTACATATGGGAAAAGTGGGCTAAACCAAACCTGTTGCCCATTGTCTCCTTCCCTATGAATAAGAATCTTCCCGATCTTAATACCTTTACAGCATGCCCGCAGAGCATTTTCCATACTTTCGCCGCTGGAAAACAATTGTACCGAAGCATTAACGAAAATGCATTTTTATTCAAGAATGTATGATTTGTTTGATTATGATGCCTTAATAACCTGAGTTGCTTAACAAAGCATGTTTTATAGACAATTTAACAATAGTGTATTTGGAGGACCAAGAAAGAAAATCATATATAAAGGAGACTGGAAACCGAACATTCCACAGCTTAGGATAGAGAATTTGCAGAGTTGGTTGTTTGAGAAAAAAAAACTCCGCCTATGTTGTCGTAACATAGCCGGTTCCTAGCCCGGATGTAAGAGGAGGGGTTGTTGTGATTATTCAAGAAAAAAATTGTAAATTTGGTACCTCCTAATCACTGAGATACCGCATAATCTTTTCGAGAACTCCACACCAGTGTAAACAGATCCTGTATACGTTAAAAAGTGCATCAGAGAAGGTAAAGTACTTACTGCAGAATACATCTGCAGTTAACTACAGCAAATAAGAGTAGGGCTAACAAAAGATAATAATATTGCCGGTTTGTACTAAACAGAGCCCAGTATTCGAATGAAATCATTCGTGGCATGTCCAATCCAAACTTCTACACGAAATTTGTCTTCTCTTGCATATACTTCTGGGACTAACAATATTAAAGCAGCCAAGAGGATGATAACAGTCAGTGTCAATCGAACTTGTCAGTAATAAGCATATCTAATATTTTTTGCACGTTGACATCAAACATCTTGTTGGGAATTTCAGCTGCACGAATTTCTACAAGTGCCCAAACATACAAGTTACAATGTAAAGTGCTATATGACACAGAAAAAAGGGGGAGAGACAAGCATATGGCAATGATTATGCAGACCTTACATACTTGCAGCAAAGCGTAACATAAATAAAAGTACCTACATGAAACTAATCCATCAAAGACAAGTACATTATACAGTAAAAGAAGAACTTGAGTTCAACGGAAGTGTTTGGACAGGAGACTTTATCCAATCATGCAATGGTCCAAAAATAGCTCCACGACGCAAACTAGAACAAAATGTTACGTTTCAATTGCATTTGAAGAGACAACTTAAACAAACTACATGAATTTGGGAAAACATAGGCCAATAACAACACTGCAATACTACTTACCAGTTGGAGTTATGACCTGCTTTTCCTGAAAAGGAAGATGACCAAGACCATGCTCGACAACCTATTTTCCAAAGAAAAAATCAAGCTACCATCTGAACCCATAAAAAAGAAAATCTCCAAATACATGTATACACTAACCAATCGAATCAACCGATCTGCGTAAAATATGAAATCATGTGTAGCTGTGGCAGCATCCCGTATGATTGTGTGCATACCTCGTATCTGAAACGAAGAAAGAAGCATTAACACTCAAACAGTTATACAGAACGACAAAATGATTCAATAGATCTGCAAATTCTTGGGCATCAAACAACTAGCAATTAACACCACAAAAAGGAGAGTATTTATGTTTGCGTAAGGTACCTGATAAGTAGACTGAATGACATATAAATTGGGGTGTATTTTACAAAGATCATGCTGTCCAAGTTTGGTACGAATATGCTGAACAATTAGGTCAATAGCCACATCATTATCTCCACCTCGTGGGATGATAATATCAGCATACTTCTTCGTTGGGAGGATGAAGTCTTCAAAAGCAGGCTTAACAAATTTTGAGTACTGAAAAAAAAAATAGATGCATTCAATGCTAAAACTAACAAAAGTGTAAATAACATGCATATGTACCAGATAATCTTTTGTGAATGCCTCAATGCAGCAATACAAGAAAATAGAATATAGAAGGCCAGATATTCAATATAAGTTGAGTGGCAAAATTTGATCAAAACTGAAACTTGAAATAGTGAATGCTGTGTCACCTGATCTAAGACAGCTTTGATATCTCTACCCTTCTCGATGGTATCACGGCGGATTCTTCTTGTTAATCGCACATCCGCATCTGAGAAATTTGTAGAAGCGCATGTAATTAATAATCAAAAGACCCCATGAAATAATTTTATGCATACTGAAAGCCTACAGAATATGGATGAGCAATTTGCCAGTGTTAAATGTATGGCTTCTGAAACAAAGCCACTAGAACAAACTTACAACAACTCCTGAATAGCTCTTACTGAAAAATCAACAAAATTATCACAAAACCTTATGAACAGCATAGCCAACAAACATGAAATGACTCAAAAAGGTATTTGTGAATGAATTGATATATTTGAGCCTACAAATAAATTGTGCATAGAATAAGTTTGTGATGGAGAAAGCTGGGAATATTAACAATTTGGTATACTTCTAAAGGAAAACATTATTAACAATGCTGCACAATATACTTCTAACTGAAACAAGGTAGATGAATGGAATGCCCATATAAAGGTGTACATTGTTAACTTTTGAAATATTCATAGACCAGAGACAAAACATGTCATCAGTTGCGAATTCAGACATTGATACCTGTATCGACAAAGATCTTCATGTTCATTAAATTCCGGAGACGTGAATCATGAAAAACCAGAATTCCTTCCAAAATAATGACATCCGAAGGGTTAACCTGGCAGCAGTCGTAAAATTATGGTTGCTCGTAAAAACCAAAGAGCATACAAGCAAAGTAAACAGTAAGCAGAAAGGCAGATTTTTTCTTTTTGCATGTTACAAGATGAAATAAATGTGATGACTCAATTTGTAAATTTGTACACTAAAAACTAAACATGAAGACAAGCATATAAGCACTTTTTCAGAAATATTTAAACTACTGTAAATTCATAGGCATAATTTGCAGATGTTGGTTGGAAATGTTGGGTGTTTCATAGAGCTCCAGACTAAAAAACCCTCAGTTTACCGGATAGTATTAATAAGTTAAGAAGAGCACCAAATGTAAAGTAGTACCTTCCTTGCATTTGGGACACTCTTGTATGTTTTGAAGTTGTAATTGGGAATTTCAACCGCTTTGCCATGCTTCAAGTTTTGCATACAAGAAAGTAGTAACTCCGTATCAAAAGCATCTGAAATTATTACAGAAGCAGAAACAGCAAGATCAACACAAATATCTTGCAAATAGGACATAAAATCTGAAAGGCAAGCATTGTACCTGGATGGTCGAAATTATAATCATGAACATGGACTAATTCCTCGTCAGAAAGTCCATAATAAAAGGATTCCTACAATATTTCATAAAAACTGGTCTTATTGCTAGTAGGACTGGATTGTAAGATGTGTTATGACGATATAATAACTTGGCATCGAAGGGCATTACGTTTAAGTGCCTAGCAATATAGCATACTATGTCAGACAGTGACGCTAAACTAGAATGCTTGAAGGATGCACAATCCAGAAGATAAGGGGGTAACATCAGACAAAGCAAGACGAAGCTGTAATGTACCAACCTGTGTTACAACAACCACACGCTGATCACGCAGCTGATCAATGATCATTTTGCACACGGTGCTTTTACCTGAAGATGCACCTCCAGCAACACCTGCAACCAAAACAGCATCAGAATGTACTGCATTTTGTGGGGCAAAACGCTACACTATGCACTGCAATTGATACTCTGTTGAATTACGGCCGGTAAAGAGACAGATAGAGCTGCGCTGATGTACTCATATACTAACCAATAACAAATGGCTCCTGGTGCCCATTCTCCAGGCCTGACGTCGTCGGTTGTTCCTGGAGATTCAGCTCCTCCAAACGGAGCGCTGAGTAATGGACGCCAGCGGCGGCGGCATCAAGCACTTGGTCCACCGATTTTGAGCCCATAATATACACTCAAAACTAACTGCAGTCACCGAGTAACAAAGTGTAGGGATTGAAAGGCGAAGAAAGATTTGATTTTAAGGGATCGCGTATCAAAAGGACGATATTTTCAGAGCAAGCAAACAAGCAGGTCGAGGTTCCTTACCAGCAAAATAGCGAATCAATTGAAGGCCGGAGGGATCTTCACCCCCACGCAGGCGACCGCGGGAGGATGAAGAGGGGTTGTGATGCTGCGGCAGGGAGGCGGGCGGATCTGGATCGAGGAGGAGGAAGAAGAGGAGGCGTGCTCGGCGCGGCGGGCGGTGGAGAGAGAGCCGACTGACAATAATTAGGGAAAGCCAATGAAATACGGGACATGAAAGAATGGCTCTAAATTCTATGGGCTTTCCTTTTTCCTTACCAAGCTGGCCTACGTGCACTCAAATTGTACAATCTTTCTTGGGCTCCAAAAATCATGCAATTCTTTCACAGAATATATGTGTGTGATGATGATTAAAGTGGACAACATAATAATCACTATTTGTGCATGATATTCAAGATCTTTTTTGACAAGAGCATCTCAATTTTGATTTATACAATCCAAAGAATAAAAATTTGGACCCAATATGCGATAAGACACAATGCTGACTGCTTAAAACGTTATAATAAAGAGGAATGTTGAAGAGATGATGAAGTGTAGTGTAGGGATGAAGCTAACATTAAAATATACTTTGGCAAAGTTTTACGGATGTCAAGCTTGCAAATTAGATTGTTCAGAACAGGCCTTTTTTCCTTATACTTTATTTATTTGTGCCCTGGTCACTGATCAGGTCGCGTACCGTTAGTTCCCAAGCCTAGGCATACTCATCCGTTGCTTTTTCAAGCTTGATGAGGTGTGTGGTACTTCAAACCAAGCTAAAAGACAAGCCATGCGACGTTTGTTCTCGCAAGACCCGCAATGCTTGCAGGTGTAAAAGGCAAGAAAAGAAGAAGAAAAACACTAACAGGTACAACAAATCGTGCAGTCAACTGTTCTGTTTGGTTTTTAGGAAGAAAAACAAAGCTCTTGTGTGTGTACCTCCTGCATAGAATCCAAGAGATTGGCATGCTGAGTCAGCTCGTGCGTGGCGCCAGGACGCTGCTGTTTGGAATTTGGACAGTGTGCCTCTCCAAGTCTCCAACACGAACAACTTTTATTTATTTGCACGCTTTCATTAAGAAACTATTTGGAATTGTATCAGTTCGGTTTCAGATTAATGTTAGCACCGAAGCAGCCGGCTTTCCTTCGTCATGCTAGTCTTGATTATTTGATTTATTTTTGTAATCATATTGCTAGTTTTTTAGATTTTAGATTATCCATTGTGCTCATATATACGCATGCTACTTGACTTGTTTCTTGCTCGATGTAAAGATCTGTTCGTGATAAGTAGTATATATTCTTTGAGACGAGATGCCCGGCTGCTCTCTCTCTGTCTCTCATCAGGTATTCGTGACAGCGACGTGGATCTTATCAAGTTGTATTTAGTTGCAAAAGGTCAGCTCTAGCTAGTAGAGTCAAATAAACCCAACTGTGGCATACATGTGCGATATACGATAGTATTTGCACACGGATAAAGATCTTCCTCGTCCACCTCACCAAACGCTTTTTTATTAGAGACGACCATCGTGTGTAGTACAGTGAACTCTGTTAATCTTTTTAATACCAGGCATATATATATATCAAACGACATAAGTACGTAACATATAATGTTTTATTGACGAGGGACCAGATTGCTAGTCAAGCAAATTCTGATCATGCTCGTTCTGGATCCTGGTTGTTGCAGAAGAAAGTGACATATTTCCATATCCTTCTGGGACTTCAAGGTATATAACTGGTCATCCCCTCCCCCTCCCCCTCCCCCCCCCCCCCCACACACACACGCGCGCGGCTCGGCCCGTCTCCCTATTTTGACATGGCGGGCTGATTGAGCCGTGCCGAGGCATGCTTCGTGTCGAGGGTGTGGTCTGAGACATGGTCCGAAATGCCTTGAATCGTGTCGTACCAATCCGATTAACCTGTGAGCCCAACGATACGGTGGTCCGCAATGGGTTGTGGCGTCGTTGAGGAGCGAGTGATGGTGCACTGGAGCTCGACGAGCTCGGAAGTCAGAGCTGGCAGCATGAGTCATACGGAGGCCGAGGGGTGGCCTAGATGAATGGTGAGAGAGGGAGGCAGATCCGCGACCAAGGACGGCTAGAGCTGGAGGGGCGGCAGGTCGACAGCCACGACGGAGAGGAGCCCGTGGCCACGACCATCTGGAGCAGAGGAGAGGGAAGGGGTGGCGACTGAAAGGAGAGGGAGGGCGTGACGAGCAACGGTCGGGAGGAGATGGAGGACATAATGGACAGAGGAGAGGGAGGGGGGGAAGGGGCGACACTTGCGATCAGGAGGAGAGGGGCGGCGCTACCGCTACAGTTTCATGGTGGACATGCATCATGGGGACAGAGGCGATGACCGACGAGGATGCGGTGGGTGCGGCTAGGTTTGTTGTTGGATGGGATGGGCCTAGGGACGCTGTCGGCCTATCACGCTGGGTTACCGTAGATTAGCGGGCCATTCGCCCGACGCCCATTTCAGATCGGGCTATGTGTTGTGCTACGGGCTTGGAGGTCAATCCGTAGCACGACCCACACTATGCTGGGCTCGGGCCATACTTTTTTCTGCGAGCTACGTGCTAGTCCGTATGACGAGTTATACTCCAAGGGCTTCTTTTGGACTTGTATGTTTCACGTTATCAAAGACCACTGCACAACGGAAATACATAATACTATAGAGTGGTGGTCGACCAGAGTTTTTCTTTAGTCCACTCATACTAGGTACGCTTACACACCCCCACGCACACGCCTAAACCTACACACACCCACTCATACTAGCATCTGTTCGTATGAGTACACATGCACTCACTCCATAAACGCACACCTACACGCCTAAACCTACAACGAAGACCACGTCCTTCTAGAGATTGTTGGAATTCAATAGAATCTGATATGTGACTCGTCTTCTGATATATTATGACTTCACACATTGAGAGGTACCATCTGAAAATTATTCGAAACTAAAGTCCTATGCGACATCGCGATCCTAAAGATTGACCGAAGTTGGTTCTTTCTAGACAGGGCTTTTATTTTCATGTGGCTACACTACTGCATCCGTTTGATTGCTCATGGTGATAATCTCTCTGGTTGTAAAATATTTGGAGAAACCCTTACAAGCTCTAGAGAGTTCTTGCTCTGAAGAAAGCAGTAGTTTAGAATAGGGATTGGACATGCTCGTCCTTGGCTCTAACATCTGCATTTTTTTTCTCTTTAGGTTTTACGAGCATGTTCGTAGATATAATATCTGTCACAACAAACTCTCTCTGTTCCTTTTTATTTTACATTTTGTCATTGTAAAATTTCCTTCTTTTTCCTCATACAAAGTAAATACTGAAATATTTAAACGTAGTTATTGCAAATATGAAAAAGACTATTTGCTCAAAAAACATATAAAAATAACTACTGCAACTTATAGTTATTTACAAACCTCCGTTTTAGAATACTTGTACTGTTCACATTTTGACTAACAATATTTCTTCAGCTATGTAGTTGTTGATAACAGTTTAAGTAGTAATCTATAGATTATCAAAAGTACTTTACACATATCATATGTTTTAGGATATTTACATAGATGTTGTTAGAAAAGATGATTGGTCAAATATTAAATAGTAAAGTCAAAATGGACAGCTATTTCGAAGTGGAGATTTGTAATATACACAAATAATCATTGAAACATGACTGGGTAATTTGCAAAACCTCAGCTAACTGAGAATATCAAATCTCAATTAATAATTGATCATAGGGAATTAAAGTACTAACTCAATATGAATGGGGGCTATAAAGTCTGCATACAAAGTTAGTGTGGATGATGCTTCAACAGATCATGGACCGAGTACAGGAATTACTGTTCATTGTCCGACACTTGGTACCACGTTTCCTTGGAGGAAAATCTGGGACATTCGAGCTCCAAACAAGGTAAAGCATTTCGCTTGGCGTTTAGCCCACAGCAGTTTGCCTTTGAAGAGAAAGATATGGAGTAGAGGCATGGAAACTGAAACTTTATGTCCAATGTGTGGACGGTTAGATGAAGATGGGGGTCACCTTTTCTTTAAATGCAAGCATGCTAGATTGATATGGCGTGAGCTCATGTTGGAGGACAAAAGGTGTGAATTAGTGTCAGCAAATTCACCAATGGAGGTCTTTCAGAGGATATGGCGATGGGATGCAGATGTGCAGTTGTTAATTGTGGTAGCCTTATGGGTCATGTGGTCAAAACGTAATGATACTAATGCAGGGGATAATTTGGCCAGTCCAGCAAGTACGGCGGCATCAATGCAAAAGTTTTATCTAGAGTATAAGGACTTCTTTACCAAACGACCTACCGGGCCAGCAATGACTTGTTCATGGAGGAAACCAGCTGAAGATTGGGTGAAAATCAACACTGATGGAGCTTTTGATCCGTGTAATAATACAGGCGGCTGGGGCTTTGTTATAAGAGACCATTCAGGCGAAGTTGCTGGCTCCGAAGCAGGACGGATAGATCACTGCAGTGACGCAATGCATGCTGAAGTTGAAGCAGTCTTACAGGCGCTCAATTATGCAAGTGACGCCGGGATGATGAGGATTGAGTTAGCTGTCGATGCAACTAACGTAAGAGATGCACTGACAACTAATAACTACGATCTCTCTCCTGTGGGTATGCTATTCAAGGATGCAAAATTTGTTATGTACTCTGAGTTTGTTGATGTCACAGTGGGATATAATCCCCGATCCTGTAATACCTTAGCTGATAAGTTAGCTCATATTGGGTCAGAATTAGGACCAGGAGGTGTCATGATCTGGCCTGATGGTCATCCTGAATGTGTAAACTGTCTAGTGGCGGCTGATCTTCAGTCCGCGATCAGTTAATGGAATGCATGTTCCAATTCAAAAAAAATAAAATAAAATCACGCCGTCGGGAGCGCGCGTAATTTACTTGCCATCACTGTCCCCCTCTGCCGCAGCTCCCCCCTCCTTCCGTTGCTTCATCTCCTTCCTTCTTTCCCCTTCTTTCTTGTGATCTTGTCTTCAGATCCCGAGTGACGATGATGGATCGGACGCGAAGAGCGGCGGCTGCACCAGCCGTCTCCCCCGAGATTGTAACCTCTGCTCCCCTCACCTCCCCTACCTGGTGTACGTGGTGGGCGACGCCCACAGCGCTTCGCGTATGGGCTGGCCGTCGGCGTCGCGCGGGAGGTGCTGCCGGAGACACTCGAGCGGATGACGGCGTGCTCGTGGACGCGCAGACACTGATCTGGGCCTTCGACGGTGACGGCGTTGTCTGGCACATGGCGCTCGAGGGGACGCCGTCCCATGGGTGGAGTTCCTCAAGGCCTCGCCGGAGGAGGTTAGGCGACACCGATCTGCTTCCTGCTCCCTTCTCTAATACCCTGCGCATCCTCGTAGATAATGGTGGGTGCGGATGGGTCCATGGTGGACTAAGGCATCGACCTAGATGGCATCTCCGAGCGGCTGCATCTCACGAGCATGCTTCAGGTTCGGAGTCCATGTTAACATCGTTCATCACGACTTCATGTTTTACTCTGATCGCCTGATGAACAATAAAGGAGAAGATTAATATAGTTTTTTGCGTTGCTCTGTTATGTTTGTCGTAGTCTGGTAGGGAACACTTCAATTTATATTTAACGGGCACTTTCAGTGCACCTTGGTCTGCAATTTTGCATCATAAGATTTTTCTGAAATTTAAAATTGGCTCACGCATTTAGACTCCTGAATCATAATTCCCAGTGAGCCTAAATGTTTTTGCTGGAATATATTGATTATTACTTTTAACATTCATATACTACTATTGTTTATAACTTTTATATATTGTTATTGGGCAGGTCTTGGAGAGGTGTAGTGTGCGGCTGCTAAACTGTCCAGGGATGAAGGCATTTTTTTAGGTTGAATACTTATGACTTATTTCAGTATTTTAATTCTCAATTTCTTTTTGCACTGCCATCTAATAAATAATTGATGGGGATGTTATAAATCAACGTAGGAATGGATGCATTAAAAATGCTAAATGGCATATTTCCTTTGAAAAATAAACTTCCTATAATTTCATTCCTAAGTATTTCTAGGCAGATGGATGCATTAAAAATGCTAAATGGCATATTTCCTTTGGTCTGTAACTATATGTGGATCAAGGCACTTATAGGTGCGGCATTTTTTGGGGGTTGAAACCTGTGTGTTTGCTGCCTCACTTTATCTGAAACATACATCCTTCTCTGATATTGCTAGGTAGTATATTGATTTGATTTATCTTCAGCAAGTTCTATTGAAATATATTGGATGGTACAATCCAGGTAAATATTGTAAGATACTAGGTGATCTCAAGTTTTGTTTGCACTAAAAGTTAAATGGGGGCTATAAGCAGTGTTGTTGTAACTTCTTTAACCATGTATGTCGGTTACCTTCTGATTCTGTTTTGTATCTAATTGAGCTTTTTCACAGCTGAGCTCACAGATATAGTTATCAGAAGTGGTACCTTGTTGGATGAAAATCATGAAATGGGAGAATTGTTTGTAGCAATGAGCTGTAATTTGTTTTCTTATCCAATCAAAAGCTATCCTCCAGGAACTGACAAAGTGAGTGCTCAACCTCTGCTCAGTCTTGCCTACCTAACTGCTCACCAACTCACATTGCACCATCACCATGTAATACAATTTATCATTTCTATTATTATAAACCGACTGAAAATTTGCTTATAACTATCTCCAGTAGCATTGAATGATTTCATTTTTCTCCATTGATTTCTTGTTCAGATCTTTCTATATGTGCAATGATAAATATGGGGGGTTACTGATCCAGTAATTATCATAGAGAGTTCACTACTCTATACTTTGTATAACCTTCAATGATAACCAACAGGAACTAACTTTCAGAACATGGCATCCCTGTGCTTGTTTCGATAAAATATCTTTGCTGACCGCTGCTATATGGGTATCTATTTATTCCTTTAGAGAGCATTTTGATCTGAGATCTGTCATTATGGCTTAGCATTGATATGTTTTGTTCTAATATGATTTTGTCATTAAGCGATTAGATTGACATGAGTTCTAGCTGTTTCTTCTTATCAGTCGCTGATGATATCTTGTTGCTTAAGTTATCTGCTACATGCTCAAACAGGTACCGGGAAGGTAATTTGTGGTCTGATTTGCAATCCATCAACTTTCATGATTTTTTGTTACTGGTGTAGTTTTGTTCCAATATGATTTTTCCATTAAGAGATTAGATTGACATGAGCGCTAGCTGTTTCTTATCAGTCACTGATACATGCTCAAACAGGTACCGGAAAGGTGATTTATGGCCTGAATTGCAATCCACCAACTTTCATGATTTTTTGTTACTGGTGTACTTATATTTTGTTTCTTCTGCAGCAAAGTAGCAAACTTGTCTTTGTAAAAAACAAAAAGGGTGCCGATTCATTCGAAAGGTGGTTATGTATGAATGGGTTTCCAGCGACTTCTATTCATGGAAACAGAAACCCAACAGGTTTGTGGTTTATCAACCCTCTCAGAATATTTTTGCATCACATCAGTTTGACTAATTGTGGTCTGTTTCTTTCACTTACATTTTGTATCTTGGAGGCACATAAAAGATTACAATAAGCAGCATGTTCTGTTGTGATGGTGAGCATGTTGGGATTTGATTTCAGGTACAGAATCATGCATTCCACACATCTCTGTCTCGATAGTTGAGGAATATACAGAGCTTTAACTATTGTTGTAATTTGTAGGACACAAGGTATGCAGTCCGTCGCTCCTGGAAAAGTTGTTGAAGTTCGTATAAAACAATTCGTGAGTGTTGAGAATTTTGATGCATCTTTATGCTTTTTCACATCACTATTTGTTGAGAGAGGGAAAAGGCTCGTACAAATGATCTATGACAAATAAGTAGTTCTTGTTTTACATTTGTGAAATGACAGCATATTCTACCTTTTAATCTTTTAAATAATATTTTTTTTATCTTCCACGGTATGAGCCATTCATAATGTTATAAATATACGGTCCTTGATTTTGTTAGCTTGATTAATCAGGAGTATGGGACAAATCCCATTAATAGAAAGCCTGGAGGATGTTTCCATTTGCTAAATGAAATACTAATTTGTAAAGATTAGATAGATAATTAGATGAATCTGATTTATTTGTGACAAACGAATCTCAATTTTTAATAGTATTTTTTCCCTGCGTAAAGAATTTGTGACAAACGAGCTGGTAGAGAATAACATATTATTAGGCACATCAAATAATTTGAATACGTTGATTTGCCTCCTGTTGTCTTTGTTCAGGGGCATCCAAGGTACAATTCTCAAACTCATGCATTTTAATCCATTATATTTAAACTTGTGATTTTATCATTGATGGTATATGCTTTTTAATGGACCACCAATTTTCCTGGTCGTGAATGGTGGAAAAAAGGATACTAAATAATTTTGCTATACAACTCATGTCACGAATCTTATACTTATGCTCTATAACAGATAAATTTCATCTGATAAAATATACTCTTCTAGTTTCAGCCGAATTCGAGGCACAGAGGAATCCGACAGCAGCAAACTTGTTGCTGGGTGCACAGCATATTGAGGCGACGAGGATGCCAGAACCATGGTGCCAGATCGAGTCCAGGCTTGTGGATTTGATGGCATGATGCGAATACTGCATGCTTTTGATGGGTATTATTTTGAGCAAGCAATGAGTGCTAGAACAACAACAGATAAACGGTGCTAGAATGAACAATACGGTTGTTTGACATTCACCTACATGTTCAGGATGTTGTAAAGATGATTTCTTTTTCTTTTTTGAATGCTTTCATATGTCAACGTGTTATTGTTGCCACGAAAATAGTTGTGCACTTTAAAAACAGAATAAAAGATAAGAACTACTTTATGTTTTCTAATTTCCTCAATAAAGTTCTCATACAAAATCAACCTTGTTTTTTGTAGGTACATGGATCGATTGTTAATGGGAACAGTAGATGAATGCTGTAGATAAGCGATGACATGGGACGTTGTGATTTATTTTGATCAGTTACACTATGCTTTTTTTTTTTCATGTTGTGTGTTAGAAAAGGTCCTTTCATTGTAACATGATTTTGACACCTATTGGTCATGGTCCCAACATACAGTGCTGTTCAATTCATTACTTTTATAAATGCAAATAGAGCAGTTAGTCTACCCTCTATCACATGTTTTTATTTTAGTATATGATAGGTTTGTCGAGCAATGATAACGTGCATGTCAACTTTGTATTATTAGTTTCTTCCAAATATTGACTTTGTGTAGCATAAACTGTTTTCTATTCGCACCGCTCTTAGCATCAGTGAGAAATATCATTTGCGGATTCGTTTGCCTTTCAACACATGCTTTCATTTAGTATATGATAGCTTTCATTTAGTACTAGTTCGCACGTGCTTTATTCATCTCCACATGTATAAAAAAAAATGTGTATATTTTGATTTCCGACTCACTCAACCATCTCTTTGTTTTTTTTTTTTTGACAATAGGTTTCTCTCGACTATAAGAAAACATCATTCAGGTTCACTACATGTAACGGTACCGGTCTCATATCATCCCTTATACAGGTGGCGCACACTACAAAAGTTTCTGTACAGATACTCACATCAGAATACCCATCATACACCTCACAATTGCTTGGTTTTGCGCCAGAGGACAATGTACGTAAGTAGGTTGCTGGCCTGTTGTCGTGGCCATCTCCAAATCAATCCTCTCTTTTCTAGCGCACATCATTTCATCCTTCCAGCATCTCCAGCTCCTCTACCTTGCATAGTACTTGCCAATCTCAACATCATTTTGACGATTCCCCTCACTCTGTAACACAGTCTATATGTCCCTGAAAACACTTCGATCACCATATAATTTATTAGATTGCAATTTAGCATGCTTGCAACAAGATCACTCTAGCTCTCCAACAGCAAGGTTCACTTTTTTTTCTTTTTTGTTAGAAAAACTCAAAAGAGATATTATTTATAATAAAATAAAAACGTAAAAGAGAAACATGACCACTAAGGAGAGCCTACAAGTAAAACATTGCATCTATACTTTCTTGCAAACTCTTTTTCTTTACTTCAGACAGCTCACTATCAAACACAAATCTAACATAAAGGTTCAGCAGTGACAACATAACTGTGTTAGACTTGAACATGTTTCATACAACTAACTTAGATTAACAGAAGTCACTCATATGAGAAAAAAAAACTGGAGAGATTAAGAGAAGTCGGTTATGAGAAAAAAAAAACACTAATACCTTCAGTTCCATGCCATTGTAACCATATCGAATCCCTCACAGCTGACATAAATGCTTCTGTTCTATTGGAATAATCCCTCCATGGTCTCTATTTGTTTCACTTCATCACCCTGTACTCCAAGCGATAATCTCATGCCCGCCCGAATTATCAGTTTACTGTGGCTAGAATCACTGGTAACCAACCAAAGACAATGCAGATCAGAGAGTATGTAATACCAAGAAGCATATCTATGTAGAGAGGTTATGATTCTGTAGAACTGATAAATAAAATGCTTCTACATATAGATTATAGATTTAGACATCATCCTAGAGACTCTCCATGGTGTCTATCGTGTACTAACTGAACTTTGCTAGACCATATGTACGCAGCTCCTTAGCTTGCAATTAACATAGAGTCAGCAAACAAATCATACACTAACTGAATTTTTCTATACCTTATATGAGTTTGAGATTTGTACCTTGTATGTCCTTCCCTGAAGCAAATCAACATAATCAAATTATTTAATAAACATGATAATAGCCTCTGTTGCTCTCTAGGCATGCTGCCTTTGATTGGCTTGCTTTTGACCGTGTTGTCCGGCTTTAATCATGCTAGAGGAATGTGTCCATTCAAACAAAAACACTTACTCAAAAGTGCTCAGCTGTACAGAACAACTTGACCAGAATAAGAACAAAAGGAGAAAACGATTTTTGAATCTTATCAACATATCCCGTATTTTCCATTAAACAGCTACTCCCGTGAGATATGTAATTGCAAACTACTAAACCAATTATAATCCTTTAGATTCTTTGCATAGAGAAGGCACTGGCAAGTATGATCAAAGTTCCTAATTTCATATTCAGTAAATCTAAGGTCACAAATACTTTCTGTAGAAAAAAGTACTATAAGAAATTGAGATTAGGTTGGAGCGTTCATAATTTCATTAGCTCAAAAGGAAGCTTTTAAGTAACATAAAATATAGAGAAAATAAAATCTTTCCTGTAAATTATGAGAAACTAAATAAGCTTGAAAACTACAAAACACTACAGTCATGATCTTAAAAAAAATATGCAAAAGTATAAATTGTAGATCACCAACATGCTCACCCTAATGTTTCGCTAAACGCAGAAGTACAAAATGCTCTAAATAATCACATCAATGATGTGATATATTACCTCATACGGACAAAACCTTACACATACATGAAGTAAATCCTCAAGGACATGCACCCACGATTGCCAATGAATAGCAAAACAGACATAGCATCTTTTAGGCAGATGAACACTGAAAATTCGCTGTCATTGTTAATTCACAGAAACAATTGCAATTATTGAGGTTAACTAATTTGAGGTTATCCCAACAAAACTGAAAGCTAAAGTTAACTTGCAAGGCTATACATGATTTGTACCCTGAACAATTCTTCCATTCTGCTTCGTTTTTAAAAAAGTTGATGTATAGTAATTAAATATCCCAAAATAAGATGGACATACTGAACAATAGTGATTTCCAAATACAGGTTGACGTGTATGCAAACAAGATTCTCATTTATCACATCAATTTTGGTCTCCCAAAGCTCCACTGCATGCTCAACCAACAACGTAGGTTGTAATCCAACCAACCACTAAGAAGAATCAGGTTAGTCATAATGTATCTTGTTAATTCATATGACTTGCAATTTGAACTCGTTATGGTATTAGATAATTTTCAGATAACTAAACTCTTTCTACTATTAATTAAAAATAACATTGATGTCATGCATGAAAATATATACAAGCCAAGGGGTATGTGAAATTTCTAGCTGTGCCTAGTTTCAAGATATATGCAAGTGCAGCTCATCAAAAAACATAGATGGAAGAGTTACAACTTGGCGCTCGACAAAAAATAACATATGCAGGAAGTAATTCACAAAACAAATTATTTGTGCTATTATTGAAAAAGCTAGCGATATTAAAGTGAAGTTACAACTCACATGAACATGACAAGTTGTGTGAACATTTTAAAGTAAGCTACATTATTCTTTTGTTGCAGTCATTATAAATTTAGGTTATACAGTATATTCAGCTCCATGTTGATGGAGCACATACAGAACGTGAACAATTGCACAAGCACGAGAAAAAGAAACTTAAGTACGCCAAAAAGAGAATACCAATCGAATAGTACATAAATGTGACAAAATTAGCATCAATTCAAGCCAAATCTGCAGGCTATTGTTAGAATGGCTATTATATCATGGATAGTAAATAAGGCAATGTCACATGTATATATAGTTTAGCATGTAAATAGAAGACAAGGCAATGTGCTTAAATTTCTAGGCAGAAGCTGCAGAACAAGGCTGTATATATAGTTTAGCAGGTAAATTAGCAGGAAACAGGTGCTTTACTAATAGCAACCATATAAATGACACTGCCAGTCCATGGCTACGAACTGGCTGCTCCATGATATTAGTATTTTTTCAAACCAAATTTACTTGTCTCTACTATAAAGACTAAACTTCGTGTCTAATACTCCTAACCTAAGTAAATACCCAGCCCCAATCTATTAGTCATTGATCAAAACTGAATTGCGGGCCCATATTTGATCTCCTCCCTGCTCAATCCCCACGTTGTCGTCTGAATTTTGGGCCCGGCTCCAAAATGTTACGCATCTTACGCTCGTTTCTACTGCGTGTCGTCCAGTTTTATGTAACTTTTTCCACCCACGAATTTCTCTACCCACCCACAGACAGCGTTTGTGTGTTTTCCTTTTCATTGCGCGTGATTGAAGGCTTGCCTCTTCCAATCCATCGCTCCTCGATCCAGATCATGTCCTCCTAGCCGCCGGACCTTCTTCTTCTCCACTCCGGCATTAGGCGTTGACCCAACGCCAAATGCAACTCCGCAAGGCGCGGTCGCACCATGCCTTAGAGAAATTGACGACAACAAAGGCGTCAGGGTGGAGGTGGAGGAGCGCCAGGGCGAGGGATTGGCGGTGGAGCAGTGGAGCACCAGCAAGTGTGACAGCCGACGCGGAGGGCCACAGGTGCGATGATGCCCAGGATCAGCTCCGTCGGAAAGTACGATGGCGACGGTGGAGCGCTTCTCCGAACCCATCGCCCTCTTTGGGTTTGGGACAAGTCCGGAGGCGGCCTCGCTCACAGGTCCTTTGCAGTGCGACCTCGCGGTCTCTCTTCCTCTACCTCTCCCTCAACTCATAGTCTCCAATAGGCATGAGGCATGGCAGCACGAGGAGCTACGCCGGTGGCGGCACCAGGCTGCGCGATGGTGTAGGCGCGGGAGGTGGCGGCCAGATGTCATGTGATTGCTATGTTTGGCTCCTCCCCGCTGCCCCACAAATGAACCATGGGATGCCACGCTGGCCTCCCGCCACCGGCAAGCTCCATCCAGTAGGCCGTGATGAGTGACGCTGTGGTGGCGGCCCGCGGGGTTACCAATCGCTGCCTCCTGTAGACTTGCTCGCTGGTGGACCGTTGGCCGGACGAAGGCGTCCCTAAAGGAATCATTGGCTCGTGGTCTCTAATGACCTGCTGATCTTGCCCCGGTTCATTCGTCTCTTGGTAAGGAACCTCAGATTCGAAATCTTGCCCCTTCCTCCCCTCACATTAAAAGTTCGTGCATAAAAAGATGATATGGTGTCAAAAGGTTTAGTAATCACCTTAAAGGAGATCATCAGTGAAATGTATACTCACTAGAAGCATGATTCAAATGTACAGATATGGTCTTCACCAATAGCCCTGTTTCTATCAAATGTATTTTTTGCTTATTCCTGCATTTTTGTATAGGTACTTGATGCTACTTGGTATATACTTGCAGAACAAATAAAGCCACTTGAGTAACAGCTAATGATTCTTTGTGCTATAAGGTATTCGAGAATTGCCACTATATTATTTGGTTTGTTTCCTAAATTTTCATGTTTTAACTCTGAATTATTTGTTTCTCATACAATCACTTGATTTTTGCTTAGCGTATTGTATGAGGTTGACATTTGCCTAGTAAAAATGTTCTAACATTAGGCATATCTAACTCAATATAGCAGGCAACGGACCTTTTGTGTAAAATAACAGGATCACAATTTTAAGTTCTCATTCTTGAAATTTTGCTTCTATCTTGCTTCCAGGGTGGCTCATATTCCTGGTGCTTTGTTCTTTCATATTGATGGAATATCCAACAAGATATCAAGTGTAAGTCAGATCTATTTCTTATACAATTTATTGCCAGTCAGTATAAATTCATACATACTCTATTTACTTTCTATGTTTTACAGATATCTCACTATTTTTATCATTGATTCTCATTATGTATTGATATCTTTTTAGCCCATAGATGAAATTTGCATTGGCTAAGCAAAATTTCTACCACAAAATCTTGGAACAACCAAATCATATAAGAACTCCACTGAATGAATTTAGAACATTGTCATAGTCATCTACAGACCACACGCTTACACATTAGCTGCAAGCAGACGATATGGTAGCCAACGTCTGGAAGTCAGGATTATATACAAAAACATTGTTGTCCGGCTGCTGCAGTTGCTGTAATTTACTAGCAAAGCTTAATACCATTCATGGTGTGTTGGTCCCGTGGTGCCCATACTAGATTCTCTTTTATATGTTGATATTTTTTGGTCTTCCATGAAGTAAGTTTGATGAGCTAATTGTCAATGCTTCCACCACAGGTACATTGTGCCAAGCAGGGCTTCAGCACCTGAATGTAACTGCAGAGATGTTGAAACAAAACTTGGTAACTCAGGTCGAGGTAGAGAAAGACCTACAACAAGAACACCCACAAGATCAACCTCAATAGGCAGAAGCATATAGCTTGCAGTTACCTGAAAAAGTAGTAGGATGTTCTGCTCGACAGAGTTTTGAAGGTTCCGTTTCAGGTTTGGACGAGGTTAGACACTTGCTGCTTCGACCGAATGCGAAGAAAATTGTTGATCAAGCATCATCTGGGGCACAGGATAAAGGGAAATCACCATCTATGCCATTTCATTTGCTCCATTCCAGTGCCGCAGACCGGTCTTGACAGAGACAAAGATATGCAGCTTCAGAGCATATTGGCAAAACTTAAGGTGTTTTCTACACCTATTAGCGTACTAATTTATCTAACATATATTTGGCCACAAATGACAGATACTAATTTATCTAAATATATATTTGTTCATAAATTATTTGCTCACAAATGTCAATTATATCATCTTAGAATACATATGGTTAAAAAAAAACTACTGCATAGCAGATTTTAGTTGTCTATCTATATGAAGTATACACAAGTACAACCGTGCATATTCATAGTACTGAGGATAACACGTGTGTGCTGCACATATAAAGTACTAGGTGGTATTTATTTCTGTGTAATCTTAAAAAAAATACTAGGTGGTATTTATTTCTGGCAGAGTTAATAGTACTTGCAACATCTGAGTTTAATGGTGGCATTTCTGTAGATTCTCACTGGATAGCATAATCTGAATGCTATGTTCCACCTCAAGACATAAATGTCTACGGTAAAGTCATGCTATTTCATTATCTAGAGTAGTATGACTTTGCCAACCTGAAGGGTGTTGTTCCATAAGGAGTAGACTTGCACTGCCTTGCAAAACTTATAAAAGTGTGTGTTTTACTGTTTACAAATTTCATTTTTTTCTTTTCTTACATTAACAAACTTTTGCATACAAATGTAATCATATCTGATGAAGTGTAAACTTTTGCACAGAAAATTTGATTTTGGAGCAAAATCTTATTTATCAGTCTCTTGTTACAACTTTCGTTATTAATTTGGTTACTAAGGTAAGTGACATGCTTCTATATGTTTCAACCTACAATCTTTTCAGATTGGATTCTAAGCATAAGATATGATCCCCTTGACTGCATTGATACATGCAGTGCAACTGATGAATTTGCTACATATATTGATCTTAAAAATTGTAAATTAAAGGAATGAGGCAGCTACAGCTGCCTTGAACCTTAATGACAAAGATGAACCTCAAACATTGGAGCATTTGGATGTGGCCTTCTGTTGTTTAAGTCAGTAAAATGTTAATTCATCAATGATTGATGGGGCTAAGCTTTACCAACTCTTTAGAATGGAAGAAGTGCTTCATCATTATACACAACTATAAGAAATTTTGCAATATGCCTAGAAACTCCATGTCTGATTACTATATGTTCATGTCGGAATACAATGTGTTTGTTCACAACATGTACAGTGTAGCCGGAGGGGAGAAAATAAGATTCTATATACAACTTTAGTGAACTTCTTGCATGAAATGGAGAATTCTTTGCATGTTGTATGTGATAAATATGTCATCTATGTGTTGATAGAAATAAAACATTCAGAATTTGTGTCAAATAAGCGTTTAGATGTGCATCGTTTCCAAATCTTTGCTGCAGGTCTGTGGTAATAACAAGATCTATGTGATACATTATGTGTTTAGTGTACTCTTTAAAGAAAATAATTATCAAGCCTTGTTATGGTTGTCCTTGTTGCTCAATAAATCAGATGGTAGTCTATGGATGTTCGAAGAGCTTTCAGCCTCGATACTTAGAAAGGAGGCATGCAAGAAGGGGACCTTGAAGCACTAAAGGCATGAATTCAATACAAAGCTATGTCAAGATGGCTTCCTCGATGTATAAGAGGCATTGCTGATGTAAAGGTGGACTGATTGATAACTAAATTTAGTGAAAGACAGGCCAATTTCACTCCTGAGTGTTGGAAGAGGTTTAGACAATTATTCTATGGCTGAATATGAGAAAAGGTTACAAGGAGCAATTCTTTTAAGGAAGAGATTTAATCAATTCTTTATGCCAATAGTACTGTCAGTTGCTCGTATTGTTATTTTGAGCTAAATTCTAGAAAAAGAAGACCTATATTATGAAACCAACTACGAGAAAGAAAGTTTAGATGATTTGATTTGCATTTTTGAGCAAAGTATTGTTAGCATATGTTGTGAGATGAATAATCACACGTGTATAGAACTAGCACATGATCATTTGTAGCCAAACTACATGACACTATATTGTCTTAGTTTTCATATGCATGAAACTAAGTATTATGAAATCTTAGTTTTTATGTGCATGTAACTAAGTATTATGAAATGATCACTTGTGTTGCGAGTAAACGTTTATGTTATCTGAAGTTTAAATCAATTTACCATTGATTTTAATAACGAGTATTTTTATATAATATTTATCATACGATAATAGTACGTGCGTGTTGCACGTGCAAAAAACTAGTAATTGTAAGTGTACCTCTGCCTCTAAAAAATTTAGCTGGATGATTTGCTGGCACTGTCCTAAACATCCAAATGAATCAACGGCAGGCATAGAAAGAACGGAGAAACTGTTGGTGTACAACAGAGATGATAATTCGATGGCGGCCAGTAGAGAGATGAAATCGACAGTAGTCGGTTGAAACAAGACCTGACAGTCGCCGACAGGAGTCGATGCGGTGCCAGACAGCTGGAGAGGAGTTCCGACGCTCGATTTGGACCGGTGGAGAGGAGAATCGACCACAGCCGACAGGGGGACTTGCCCTGATTCCGCCGGACGAGATCCTCCTATTCTCTTTCGGAAGTGGCAGCGTCGGCAACTTGGCTGCGCTCTCGTCCGTAGAGAAGGCCAGGAGGGAAGGAGGTCGGGAGGAGCACTTGAGCCGGCTGCTGGCAGCGAGGATGGAGGAGGCAGAGGGCCGATCTGAGATGGAGATGGATGGAAGGGGGGCCAGATCTACCCACCGAAACGATGACGACCACGCGCGCCCGCCCGCCGCAACCAGATCTACCCACCGAAACGCCATCACCGCCCCAGTGCGACGCGGAGAAGACCAGAGCCTCTTCACCACGACCTGGCTGCCGCAGTAGATGGAGAACCGGTAGGTGGTTCTCCGGCCGCCGTCGCTGCCAAGGGCAAGGGACGGGGGCGCGCGCGACGACCGCCCACCCCACTCGAGAGAGAGAGGAGGCTGCCGGTGGAGAGAGGGAGGAGGAGGCTGCCGGTGGAGAGAGAGAAAAGCAATCTCTTTCCACGCGACACGATCCTAAAATCACGGAAAAGATGTCTGCAGGAGCGCGGACGGGTAGGGAAGGACGCGGGTGAGAAAAGTTTTATAAAATCGGACGATGCTCTGTGTACAAAGCATAAGATGTTACACTTGAAAACTCCAGGGCCCATGAATCATACAAGGAGTCATGTTTTGCGCAAAGCTGATTTAATTACCAGGCCCGCAATTAAGTGTTAGTTAATGACTAATAGGTTGGGGGTGGATATAATCTCAGGTAAAGAATTTTACACAGGATGTTTAGCCTTTATAGTATAGATACGATAGCTTTGTAAAATAATGACAATGTGCATGTCACACATGTAAAAAACTAGTTTTCTTTAATAAAAACCCTTTAAAACATAATTCAGATGCATCCATGGGCACATCATATACCATTCAAAGAATAAATAGCTATCCTGAGCGGCACATAGTACGGTGCAATATTTTCTTTTTATTTCTTGATGAATGGCAAACTTTTGTCTTTTTTTTTTCAAAAAAAAAAAATAGGAGTTCTTTTGGCGCCAGATATTAAGCATCCGGAAGATTTTATCCCCAGGGACTAGAATGGCATAGGACCGGGGATGCATGATCGCTATTTGCTAGTATAATTTGGACGTGAGAGGACATGGTGGCCCTGGAAGGCCGGAATTATATCCCGTGAGAGATTGACGGTGTGCCCAAACTCTGTTCGTGCAAAACGCACAGGCACAAATCGTTCGACAGCGAAACCGCAGAAACCATGCTTTTTGCAACTAGTTGGCACAAAGATATTTGCTACTAGTATGTGGATGATGCATGACGATCCTTGGATCTTCCTACGTGTGCCTTGGAGCTTTTCTTCTATTAAATGCCTGTCGCATTCATCTATCAACTGTATCTTCTGTCTACGCCGACTAGGGATCGACAAGGATTCATGCATGCGTATGGAGTATGGACCAGCTTGTCTATGTAGGAGTACTAGTATTCATCAACTGTAGCAGCAGCATTTCGAATTGGAGTTTACTTGTTCGGTCAACTCTGTCTCTACGACTCGATGCACGCGTATATATATTGGAGCACGCGCACCAAATGCGTATACGCACAAACACTAGCTTGTTGAATCAATTTCTTTCTGACGAGATATCCATGAGTGGCTTCTTCTGCCTGGTCTTCTTCAACTGCAAGTTGTGCCTGCATTATAGATCGTCCCTAGCTTGCTCCGTCTTTTACTCCATTGGCTGAAAACGACCCCGGTTTTGGCTTTTCAGTTGATGCACGAGGGTCCACGCAACGCAGCTTTCTTATGCAAGCCAAGTGTGAAGAAGCGTACCCGTCCGCTCACGCCGCTAGGTATCAATCAAGCGAGCTAGTACTGTATTATTCAACGCCGGCTGAAAACAAAGCGTAATGCATTCTTAAAAAGAAAAAAAAGAAAAGAAAAAGCAAGCGTAATGTCGAATTAGACAGTGCTTGCATTGGCTTCATCAGAGCGGAATCCTCACCCGTTGCTGCCGTTAGGCGGGTTTGTTGATTGCAACTAATTAAGAGGATGCAACCAAGCTGCACATATAAGAAATGCATATGATGTTGATAGTACTTCTTTTTCATTCTGTGATAAAAAAGAAGGCGGTTTGATTGATTGCTGTGCCGGTCATCCATCCGATCTTCTGACTGATTCATTACTACTTTACTAGAGGTAGAGGAGCAGATCTGTCGAGTTTGATCGAGAAGGAAGGAAAAGTACGCAGGGGAAATGGAAGAGAGATGGATGATCATTTTTTTTTTCGATGGAGGATGATAAAAATTATGGTCATGAAGTGAAGCAACGTGCACGCCGACTACTTTGACCCGTCGTCAATGGCAGGCAGAGGCAGATTTTTCTTCAATCAATTAGTTCAGTCTCTCGACCTACATAGAGTGGAGAACGATGCAGCATATCGGGCGGCAGATATACACTCTGTGCTACCTGATATGTTGCAGATCATTCTATATATGGATCTAGTTCTAGCTTTCTGGTCTAGTAGTCCACATGCAGGACGCCACTCGCATGTTTTTCCTTCCATGATGATCAAATTCATCAAGGACTGTGTTTTTCTTCCACCATAATTCATCACCATATCTAGGTGCTCAACTGATCATCATCCGCGAGAAAGAAAGATGAAAGATTAAGTGCTACTGGACGCCACTCACATGCATATGCGTTTCTTTCTGCCGGACTGATATGTGCTATAGTAGACAAGCAGGGGTAAATATAATACCGAGCATTTTGAAAAGACACCTAATATATTTCCCTAAACCAAAATGTTAGATTTTAGATTAAAAAAACACCTCTAACAAGACTCCAAAACCTCACTTAATATTTTGGTTCTTTCTAAATTGTTCTCATTTTGTAGCTACAAAAATAAGGAAAGAATTTAGGGAGAGGGGGTTCTAATTTTTCTCTTTCAATAGAATTAATAAAGTGTGGCCTCAGATGCTGGTATGGTTTAATCAAAAGTGTTTTCAGCTGTTTTTCAAAGTGATGGTTGGAGGAGGGAGAAAACTTTTCTCTCACATTTTTTGAGGCAGTTTTATAGAGATCTTTTGGAGATGTTCTGTACCTGTAATTCTGTAGCATATGCATTGCTCTCTAATTAACCTTTTTCAGCTCCTCATTTTCACCTCGCTGCAACCGCGCCCACCACCTTCGAACGTAGTTCTACATAGTAGGTGTTTCACACTCCTCTCTCTTAAAGAATTGACAGCTCCTGTCTTTGGCTTCTCTGCCAATAATTTCATATACTTTTCTAATGAAATTTTTACTTTACATAAAAATAGCGAGTAATGATTCCAAACGACGAAAGGAGAGCGCCGCGCTTACCTTTGTCGGTTTTGCATGGTTGGACTTGGACTCCGTTTTTCCAGGAGAGGAGGATCTGTATATCGGATCCCGGAATTTGATTCTCGGCAACAAGGCAGCAGCTAGCGGATGGCAAAGTCCAATCAGCCAAGAAAATATTATGCAGTCCTGCTGGCTACTGAGTAATTGATGGATATTGAGACCACGATAGCAGCCGCTCCTTCTCTTCATACACGAGAATACCGTACGTAACTGCCTGCACGGCAGCACCGCACACATGTCATGTGTTGTGTATGTACAAAACTAAGGAATTCAGCAGTACTCGATCGGTATAAAACTACAATACTGTGTAGGAGTTCGTATCGTTACTTTTGATGCATGCGTGGAATAATAGTACTCTCTCTACGACTCTGCGTACGTACAATACAATCATTGATTCAGAGAAAGAGTGACGGCTGCTACGTAATCTAATTGGTTGGTACTAGTACCGTGATTGATCAATTGATCAATTCACAAGGACGGGCGTGATTAATGAATACAGCGACAACCTCTCAAGTCTGAATCGTCATATATAGAAGTATAACTTGTAAATAGTGGCTGTGTGTGTACGTCAGCCTATCACATGCATTTTAGTTTATTTTGAACAATTAAATGTTTCTTTTGCTGCCTCGACTAATTAACAGTAGTCATAGTATACTGTTAGTCTTGATACGAAGCATGTGATTGGATCAAGACTACACACGACTGTTATTACTAATCAACAGTAGGCGATCTGTGGATACACGAAGCATCTTATTTACGTCGCTAGCTAGCTAGCTAGCTGTGAAATACATACTAGTAGATAGATACAGCCGGCCGACATGCATGGTTAATTTGTCAGCATATATCCGGCTCGGAATCTGGCCGTTGCTTTCATGAGCAGATTGCGTGACGGCTGTGTGGGTGCATATTTCAGTCAGATTCAGACCAGGAAAAGAGCGAGAGCACGATGTGTACATGTGCTGTATCTGCATTGGCGGATCTGCCCTTGCGTGTTCAGCCTTTGTTTTCAGCACGTAATTTATTCAGTGCAACATTCATCTGTCAATGGAGTCGATTGATCTTAGCTTATATGTATATGCGGAAGGTACGTGTCATCGCGTTTTTTGTTTGTGAGTGCTTCGCTGAAACGTAGCTGATCAACGTAGTACAGGTGTTGATCAACATATATAGGCAATCACTCGATCGGTTATCTGTGAGTGCTTTTGCTGCACGCGAACGATGCATGACAACTGAAAACGCCACAACAATTTTATCCTCCATTCGTCGATCTCCACTGCCACTGAGAGAGACTTAACAGGTGGTCGGATCATCCTCTATATCGTTTTCATGCACGCACCCAATAGACAGGGCCTCCTCGTTGCTAGAAACTGCTGGAACTCTATAGATTTGTCAGACTTATTTGCCTTTCCAAGTTTTTGTCTCGTTTCTCATTCGATTTTCTTTTTTCAGAACTTTTGCTATAGCTTTTAGTGTCACAACAGTGCGAGGAAAGAAACGACAACGAAAATCTCATCGGTCGATCTATAATTAGTCCATCCACTACCATGCATATCCATTGAGCAACTGCCTTCATCAGCTACTGCTTGCCGATTGCCATGTATCCTGCATGCTACATGGACTAGTGGATCTACAATCTACTAGTCAAATGTTGCTGCTGTTTTCTGTTTTTTATTTGGATATATTTTTGCTACTGTTGGTGAGGTGACGACCAAACATAGACCCGGTCACTGATCCACATACCGCGCAACATGCTATCCTTATGGTTATAAAATCCAAATACGGTGCTTCGTTTCTCCTCCGATCCATGTTCGTCTCAGAATGTACCATGCATGAGTATATACGTCTTTGAAAACTTAAAAACTCACTTGACAATATTGGCGCTCGATTAATTGTTGGATGGAACAAGGACCACTTCTCTTCCTTTCAGAAAATGTTACATCGTTCTAAGACTTGGAATGAGATAGTTTCAATTAATAAATTGTTGATGATATCAGTATGTCTCAGTCTCACCGTGTGTTCCTTATTTGCTTTGACAAAGGCGAAGAAAGATTCATGAAAGCCAGAGAAGCTTGTTGAGGATCATATCTGAAAGTCTGATCAACCTTCAACAATGCAGTTCCTGCTCTACAACATGCTTTGACTTTGGCTTCTACTTACAGTACTCCTGATCCCCCCCCCCCCCCCCGCCCCCCACACACACACTACACTACGTCTGCCAGTCCAATTGCAACTGGCTTGTACAACGGCAGTGAAGACCAGTAGTTACTCTCATCCACTCCTGAATTTTATCCGACATTACAAGCTACCATTTGAACAACTCGTAATTATTATTTTTTTAAGATTTGAAAGAACAATGAACCACTGGCGCGACAGATGACGAAAGAGTAACCATGCATAGACGAATTCGTGTTGACTGGCATGCGATTGATGCCCCTTGATTTCCTAGCAACTATAGATTGCATGGCTACTTGCTAAAAAAATGTTGGTACATACAGGAGGAGAGGACTGATGGACACGATGGAACAGTGAGTGCCTAACGCATGTACAGAAAGAAACCTTGGTCCAATAATGGATCCATCCATCCATGGATCCGATGCTTTAACACGTACCGTAGATAGATCAGATTGACAGGTACACAGGAGGGTCCCGGGATACTATTACCGTACAGATATAGTTTGGTGCTTGTAATATAATCTACTCCTCCTTCCTGATAAATAAACGTTAAAGTTATTTTTCCTCAGTTATCTGTGTGCACTAACACATTATACTAAATGTAGACAAGACAAGGCTCATCCATTACTTTGGGACGACGATGATGATACTGGATATATTCATTCATTCAGATTACAGAAACATTATTATTCGGTAGTAGAGTATTCAGAGACTGGTATCGCCTAACTTAAATGTAGCAGGCAGAGATATGCCAGCAGCAGGCAGTCCTCGTATACACACATGTGTGTGTATGTGTACGCGTGTATTCAGACTGAGTAGGCCCTCACGAATTAAAGCCGTTGCTTTCTTCGTCGCTGCACTGTATGTGGAAGAGATCGATGAGCTTTTATTTGTACGCTTCCTCCTAGTAGTCTCCTACCAGGGATGAAGGAGCTGAGCAAAATACATTGCTAGTATCTCTCCATCCCTTTCTTTCTGTGTGGCCTTTCTTGCCCATCCATTAGCTCTGCTCTACTTATTTATACGGCCGGGAGGGCGCCTTCTTCATTCCAACCCTGCTAATAGGTACCAGATCGCCGGCCACTGCTCTCATCTCTGCGAAAAAAAAAAACTGGCCGAGATCTAGCAAGATATATAGTTGAGGGAGCGAGGCCATCATATCTGGGAGACAGTAGCAGTAACAATAAGCAGCAGCAGACGCCGATGCAGGAGGAAGAGCACAAGGCCGCCATGGACGGCCCGAGTAGCTTGAAGAAGCATCAGCTGGTGGTGTCCGGCGATGCTGAGAAGCAGGAACGGGAGGAGAAGTATCACGGGTGGAAGGCCATGCCCTACGTCATTGGTGAGTGAGTCCATCCATCATGCATCATACCGCTCGTGTTCGTGTGGTCGATCCTCCTTCCATCATCATTTCCTTTTTTATCAACTAGTTTTTTTTTTTTTGTTGGTGTCGCTGGATGAATCTCCTCCTCGATAGTCGACACTAAGGGTCCGAGGTTTGCTTATGACACTGTAGCAATAGTAAAATCACTATAGCAATGAGTGCAAGTCGTCCACGCTGCTATTTTCTGCCTTTTTCGCTTCAGTTACTGTAACAGTGGCATAAGCTATCAGTATCTCAAAAAAAAAAAAGTGGCATAAGCTATTAGGACATAAGTCCTTCCAGACGGTTCCTAAAGAATGATGCAGTAGCTTAAAGCAGCGTGGTATGTAATACCTTTTGTTTCCTAAAAGGAATCAAGTAGTAGTAACAACGTGCACAAGTAGTCAAGTATGACGGAGATCGTAAGGGAATTAAATGAGAATAGTCTATCTTAGGAAGATGGTGGGTGCTCACCGACAAAACACTGAATCAGCACAATGAGTGAGTGTCGTCCACAATACCGGTGGAATAGTATTGTAGTAGGAAAACCAAAACACGGCGCGGCTGCTCGTGATTGCAAGGAGCAGCCCATCCATCACTACTAGTCGGTGGCATTACTTGTCAAAAAAAAAAAAAAAGAAGAGGAAGAAGAAAATTTGGCTGCATATGCAGAATGATGTGGTAGCAGAGATGGACGAGTCCGTGTGTGTGGACTGTGGATTGTGGCTGTGAGCGTGCGTGGACCAGTAGTCGTGTGCATGGCTGATGATTGCATATAGTACGACTGTAACAAGGTAATTAATGACTACAGTATAACAAGGTAATTAAGAGAACTATCCATGGTGTTGTTACGACAGGTAACGAGACTTTTGAGAAGCTTGGTACGATCGGTACGACGGCGAACCTGCTTGTGTACCTGACGACGGTGTACGGGATGAAGAGCGCGAACGCGGCGACGCTGCTGAACCTCTTCTCCGGGACGACGAACCTGGCCCCACTCCTGGGCGCCTACCTGAGCGACACGTACCTTGGCCGCTACGCCACGCTGGCACTCGCCTGCATCGCCTCCTTCCTCGGCATGCTCCTGCTCACCCTCACCGCCGCGATCCCGTCGCTGCACCCACACAAGAAAGAGGACGGGACTGCTAGTGTGACGCAGATGGCCGTGCTGCTTGCTTCCTTCGCGCTGATCGCCATTGGCGCCGGCGGGATCCGACCGTGCAACCTGGCGTTCGGCGCGGACCAGTTCGACCCGCGCACGGCGTCGGGGCGCCGCGGCATCGCCAGCTTCTTCAACTGGTACTACTTCACCTTCACGGTGGCCATGATGGTGTCCGCCACCGTCATCATCTACGTGCAGAGCGACGTGAGCTGGGCCCTGGGCCTCGCCGTGCCCGCCGCGCTCATGGGCCTCTCCTGCGCGCTCTTCTTCATGGGCTCACGCCTCTACGTCCGCGTCCGGCCCGAGGGGAGCCCGTTCACCAGCTTCGCGCGCGTCCTCCTCGCCGCCTACCGGAACCGCCGCCTCCCGCAACCGCTTCCCACCCAGCTCTACGATCCGCCCCACCACAGCACCCTCGTCACCAAGATCGCATACACCAACCAGTTCACATGCTTCGACAAGGCCGCCATTAATACTACTGATTCTTCTTCTTCTTCTTCATCATCATCATCATCAATCACGTTGCAGCAGGTTGAGCAGGTCAAGTGCCTGGCCCGGATCCTCCCGGTGTGGTCATCGGGGATCATCTACTTCATGGTGCTAACCAACCTGGGAAACTACGCGGTGCTGCAGGCAATGCAGACGGACCGCCGCATCACCAGAACGAGCAGCTTCAAAATCCCGGCGGGCTCCTTCGTCGTCTTCAACATGCTGGCGCTCACGCTCTGGATCCCGCTCTACGACCGCCTCCTCGTCCCGGCCATGCAGCGCATCACCAAGATCGAGGGCGGCATCACGCAGCTGCAGCGGATCGGCACAGGCATCGCGCTCTCCGTCGCGACGATGCTCGTGGCCGCCGCCGTCGAGCACCGCCGCCGCACCGAGCTCCGCGACGCCACATCCTGCTTCGTCCTCGTGCCGCAGCAGGTGCTCGCGGGGCTCTCGGAGGCGTTCGCCATGATCGGGCAGGTCGAGTTCTACTACAAGCAGTTCCCGGAGAACATGCGCAGCGTAGCGGGCGCGCTGCTCTTCCTCGGGTTCGCCATCGCCAGCTACGCCAGTGGGCTCATGGTCACCGTCGTGCACCGGACCACCGGACAACCAGACTGGCTCGCGCAGGACCTCAACCAGGGACGCGTCGACCTTTACTACCTCCTCATCGCCGCCATGGCCGCCGTCAACCTCATCTACTTCCTCGCCTGCGCGCGATGGTACAGGTTCAAAAAGTCCGACTCGCCCGACCTCGTCGCCGTCGTCGAAATGGACAAGCCAAACGGCACTGCAGCACCTCCTCCTCCTCCTCCCGTATAGATTTTTTTTTTCTCTTCTAGTACATACAGAAGTACTATTTCAAGAAGAAGAACAAGCTGTATAACGGGTAAGGTATATAATATAGTAGCACAAATAGGCAGATACTAGGGACTACATGAACTGAACAGGCTGCGATCAACGACCACACAGCACCTTCATTTGGAACCAATACAACAAAAGCAGAGCATCCAACTCTGCCTCACTTTGAGAACAGAGCAAGGCCGGGACAACAGATAGCAACGTCTCTCCTAGTAGTGGTACCATTTTAACCAGAAGAAAAAGAAGAAAAGAAAAATGAACGTTGAGAGCATTGTCTAATGGACGAGGTAGGATATACTGCTACTATTGAAAACAGGAAGATAAATGACATGCTGGGTCTTGATTGGAACCAAAAACGAATCAGAGCAAATACCGAACTCTGCTTCATTTTGAGAACAGAGAAGGTGAAGCACAGCCCAAACCCGCAGGACTGCTTGTTAGAGTTTTCATTTTCTGTTTTGATTCCATTATTTTGAGAAGAAAACCAAAATAAAATAAAACTAGATAAACATTGTTGTTACGGAGGGATCGTAAAAGTGTGAATTGAAACATTTATTTAATAATCTTTTGAATCTAAGAATCTATATAATACTAACTGACCTCTCCCACTAAAAAGTTCATGTAAGTTTTCATTCTTTCTATTCTTCCTCCTACACTCAACCTCATTCCTTCTATTCTTTCTTTCCAAGTCTTTTGCTCACAATCCATCATGTCCTCGTCAGGCGACTACTCTGACGAGGGTCTCATGGAGCCTCGTAGAAGCGTTGCCGACCTAGCATAGGTGTTCGACATCACCAACCCGTACTCGTTGCGCGACACGAGCCATGATTTGCTGCAGTGGCTCTGCTCAGCCGAGGACAATGTGCTCATGTGGTATGAATATATGGTCATCCCCGACTCGAACTACTCCGAGCTAAATGAGACAACATCTGATCTAAGATCACGCATGTGGATGACTTGCTCAAGAGTATATACTACTCTACTTTGATTTTCCTCTTTGTCTGAACTGAGTCCAATTGAAAAAAAAGTCTTATGGCTGGCAGCCACCACCACACCTAACCTAGTCAAGCACAAAGCAGGTATTCGCTTCTCCTTGTCAATAGCTAGCAGACCATCTCTATTCAACACTAGACACGAGTTAGTTCTCTACACACTATGCTAACAAGGTGTTCATCCTGTTTGAGAGAGGTTTGTGTTTATTCTCTAACATTCATATTTTGTACCTAAAAATATTATAGTATAGACGACATTGTGACAAAAATATTAACAAAGTGATGTAGCTTTTGTTATTATCCGGTTTGTTGTTCATATTATAACAAATTGACATTAGATTTAGAATAGGTAGAAATAAGTTACATCACAATGGAATCAAATTAGTTGCTCTAACCAAGATATATGAAAATAACTATTACTTCTGTCATATAGGGTAGGTAGGTTATTTTTTCCTTAGAAAAATATCTCTTCTCTATAAAGATCTCTGGATATAAGTTTAATATGGTTATGGTTTTGTAATGATATGATATTTTATTTCTCTTCCAGATGTATTCCCCACAGCAAAGATACATACAAGCATAAGCAAGGGACAATTGTGATCTTGATGTGACAAAACAAGAATGTTCTTAGCCATCCAATGGTTTCACAAAAAATGGAATCGTGTGCCACTAATCATAATCCCACTGATGGTCATGGAAGCCCCATCCGAAGGCCTTGAATGTGGGACATATATAACCTCCGCATCAGGATTAAGCAGCTCCCATCTGAAAACAACGGCAGCGAGATGTTGAGCGACTAACACAAACCTTTTATGAAATGAAAACTAGTGAGTTCCACAGCTGAGTTTTATTACTTGTAGCCAAGAGATAGGTGATGCAACATGATAGTGAGATGCTCCAGTGTTCCCCTCTGAACACTTGGTACGTGCCTGGTGTTGTCGGTTTCTGATTGATGTGCGATATTATGTGAAATTACCATTTGCACATATATTTTGAATGAAAAGATTATTTACTGACGCGTAAAAGGAAAATGAAATGTAATGAGCTTACTTCCCATCTATCAGGGTTGAAGGTCAGAGGATCATCATAGTAGTTTGGGTCGATGTGAAGCGAACGCATCCAGACCACTACCCTCCACCCTTGAGGTATGGTATAACCTGCGTAGTGCGTACTCCACATCTTTTAGTGACGATGAACCATTGCGGCAATGTTGGCTACCCGGAGCGTTTCTTGGACTACCTGTGATGTCGGGATCAGTCGTTGCCAACTCTTTTAGAGTCTAGTTTGAATAAAAGAATGGAAGTTTATCCCTTGGGCATGTCAGCCTGTATTACATTGGCAGTGTACATCATCTTGTGCATGTCATCAGGAGTGAAGAACTCCCCGTTCTTCTCTCTGCTGATCGCCACATTCTCCTCCTGCATGGACCTCATCAGAATAATACTATGCTATTAGAAGGTGATGAACATAAAAGTGAGGGAAAATAGCATCACCCGGAGCTTGGCGAGGTGGTAGGCAGCCCACATGAATGAGAGCAGAGGAAGTGGACTCGTGGGCCGCGAGCAGCAGCGACACCATGTTGTCTACCACTTCCTCATCGCTGAGCAACCTTCCGTGCTCGTCCTCCGTCCGCAATCCGCATCAGCGCGCTGAGCTTCCTCCTCTGCAACTCGTCCCGGAACACCGCGCTCAGCTTCTCACGGCACTGCAATTTGATTCCAGAATTCATCAGATTGATTGATTGGTATACTGTGCTACTCTAGTAGATAGGAATAGGATAGGAGAAAGTGAAACCTTGCGTGCTCGTCGGAACGCTGTTCCCGGCAGGTCGAGCCCTGAGTCCGCCCAGCAAATCGGCGAACCGGCGGCGACGGCTCCATGCCCACGAACACGTTCTCGAACGACAGCTTCTTCGTCTCCGCGACGGCGGCAATGGTGCCCTTTTTCGCCCACGAACGCAGCGTCCACCCGATGACGCCGAAGCGGTCGGGAGAATTCAGCACCAGCTTGTTCGCCGCCGGCGAGCCGAACAGGTGCGTACGGTACACGCCCGCCGCCGCCGCTTGTCGTCGACGAAGCCGTCAGGGCGGCGCAAGCGGCTGAAGTCGCGCTTGAGGGATGGGTTCTCAGTTCTCACCGACCAAGGGCAGGCCCATGTCACCCGGCGGCAGCCTCGCGCGCCTTCTGTTGCCGCGTTTGAACTTGAAGACGGCGCATATAAATTAGAAGGCGTCGTTGCCGTGCCGGACGGCGAGCACGAGCAGCGGAAAAAGGACGGCGAGGCCTCCCCCCAGCCACCACCACACCATCGCCATGGAGATGGAGGGATCACCACTTCACCAGCAGTGAATAAAGTGATCACCACTTTTGCTTTTTCTCGACACTACTACTACGAATAGTAATACGTAGCAGTGTCTGAGCTCCGTGACTCGGTCCTGGTTGTTTTGCTGCAACTGCAAAATTTTTAGATCTGCGTTACATGTGGCTGAATAATATTGTACTAGAAATGCGTGGATCCATGATCACTAGAAGTAGAGACGCAGACGTGTGGTGAAAGAAGCAACAGAGCTTGTCGGATTCTTCTTCTTTCTTCTTGTGTTTGCAGCTGTGCACATTGAGTCGATTGTGGCGACCAACGAAGATATTCATTTCCTTCTCTTGGGCAGTTGGGCTTGGGCTCGCATACATGCATGCATCACTGAGTGACAACTCTCAAGTCTCAAGTGTGTACTTGTCAAAAAAAAAAAAAGCCCTCTCAAGTGTGTAGTGCGTGGTAGGTCCTTTTTCCAGGTCCGCCCCAGGGTCCGAACAACTGAAAAAAAAAACTGCATCGGCCGCACTCAATTACGCCCACTTTGGAACTTTAGAGGATTCCATTCCACAATGGTCCTCTTTTGTGAATTTTTGTTCTTTCTTCCCTGTCTAAAATACCACACCCATTATTTACAAAAAAAAAAAGTTTAAAAAGCACCAGCAACATTCGTGTGAACAGGGTATCCAATGCATAGGGTATATACTTACTTATCTGAGCTGATGATGTGCAGGGGCGGAGCTAGAAACATAGCAAAAGGGGTGCTGCCTGCTAGCTGAACATAGACAATCATGGATTTGACAGAAAATACAAGGTATTTAGACAAATAATTAGTAAAGATCAATATATTTTTACTGTATTTTGTGTGCCACAGGGGTGCTGCAGCACCCCTGTGGCTCCGCCCCTGACGATGTGTAAAAAACATTGTGTATAAAGGGCTTCAGATTTGCAGCCAAAAAAAAAAAATAACACCAGAATAAGAGGCTGCTACTATCCAGTTTTAGTTCTTTTCCTTTTGCAGAAAAATATCCAACTTAATTAGAGTATAGCAGCGAGACGTTTTCTTTTTAAAAAAAACAGAGTATAGTACTGTAGCAGCAAGAGAAGGAAACAAGAGGACGTGTATGCTGTGACAAGGTGTCATTTTTTAACTGGACGGAGTTGGTGGGCGTGTCCGCCCGTGGGATACAGAAGATGAGCATTTCAAACCACTCTGACACTGTAGCTGGTTCGGTTCGCTGTTGATCCCCATCGCATCATCAACGGCTAGTCCGTTCCATTTCTTCTTGGCATTGGATTTTTTTGTGTCCGTACGAGAGTGATCAGCTCCCCACCCACCATACCCGACACAGGTCTGTCTCGTCTCACTGTACAACTAATAACTGCAGTAACCAAGCCGCGCGTTCGAATTCCATTCCTCCTACACGCAGCAGGAGCAGCAGTTTGGTTCCTTTCTTCCTGCCCGCCGTGGCCAACATTTGGCATTGATTTGATATCGTCTCGTGCCAATTCTTCACTTCAGTGGAGTACACAGAGATATTTTTTTTTAGATTCCAAGAGAGTTTTTGACCATAAACAATTTCCAAGGATATATACAAACATTATACAGATATACTTGGTCAAATCTTTTAAATTATTATCTCTGCCGTAGGTGGAGAGGGAGCAAATACTACTGTACAACGGTACACCACTCCGGCGAAGGCGAGCCCCTGTCTCTCGGAAAGGCGAGCTCCCCTGGTCCTCTATTCGTCGTAATCCGTGCCTACGCGGCGCGTCTCACTGACAGCCTAGCCCACACCACATGCATTTCCGGTGGAGCCCGCCCATCAGTGTCATCCTCGGACAAAACACAGCCGTCAGTCGTCAGTAATAATTAAAAGCTATACCTCAGTCACTTGACTCTTCTCTTGCACACCACATCCACCACCTCACACCTTTCAGGGGAAGGGTCGAGGGGAGGCAGGCTTTCATTCAAGCAAGCCTTCAAAACCTCCCACCAAAGAACAGAAGCGAAGAACCCCTACCAACAACGCCGCCATGGACAAGAACGAGAAGGAGAAGAAGGAGGGCGCCACGGTCACCCATGGTGTGTGTCCAGCGGTGGGCCTGCGCGCTGCCGCCTTCGTCATTGCGGCCCTCCTCTGCTCCACGGCATCGCTGGCGCTCACCCCGGACGGTACGGAGCTGCATTTCCTCTTCAATCGATTTGCAATGAACTCCTCCCGCCCGCCCTTACTCATCGTCTCGGTTGCAGGCGAAGCTTTGCTGGAGCTCAAGCTGGCCTTCAACGCCACCACCCAGCGGCTCACCACCTGGAGGCCGTCCGACCCCAATCCCTGCGGCTGGGAGGGCATCTCCTGCTCCCTACCCGACCTCAGAGTCCAATCCATGTGCGTTCTTCACCCGATCTGCATTTCCTACACTTGCTATGTCTTTCCCCTTTTATTTGCCTCTACTGTTCTTTTTTTTTTTTGAATGAAAAAACATGTCTGAGAGTAGGGTGGCTCAGTTCCCTATGCTTTCTTCTCGGATTCCAATGCGAAGCACTAATCCGCGTGCTCTTCTCGGTGCAGAAATCTGCCCTACATGCAGCTTGGCGGCATCATTTCGCCCAGCATTGGCAAGCTCGACAAGCTCCAGAGACTGTAAGCACCATTTCAGTGATGTTTTCCCTCTAAGTTTGATATTTGCAGGATGTAGCGAGCTCTAATACCCAAAAAAAAAAAAACTTCACTTTTCTTCTGTGTATGTGTGCCCGTGCGTGCTTGTGTACCGATTGATGGATTTTCTGCTTCCAGGGCTCTGCACCAGAACAGCTTGCACGGATCAATCCCTCCAGAGATTAAGAACTGCACCGAGCTCAGAGCAATGTATGTACCCTGTCATTCAGTCAGTGAAAGTTCTTTCCTCGTTTTGCTCAGCCAAACGACTCAAATGTTGCTGTTTTCTCACTGTGTTGGGTTCAGTTATCTGAGAGCTAACTACCTGCAAGGAGGCATCCCTTCAGAGATTGGCGAGCTCATCCACCTCACTATCTTGTATGCTCTTCACATTGCCGTCTTTTGTTTTCATTGACGCTGACTGCATATGCTCTTACAGTGAATTGTTTCGTCTAATGTGTTTTAAAATTCAGGGACTTGTCTAGCAATCTGTTGAGGGGCACAATTCCAGCATCGATTGGAAGCCTCACTCACCTGCGTTTTCTGTAAGTTTCTCCTGTTTTTATGGACCTAAACATCACAATGCTGATACAAACACAAAACTACATTTGCATTGTTTCAGGAATCTGTCCACCAATTTCTTCTCCGGTGAAATCCCGAATGTTGGTGTCCTTGGAACCTTCAAAAGCAGCTCGTATGTTCCACGTCCTATTTTTGTCCCCTTTACTTTGAGTTTTTTTCTTTAATCTCGGATGGCTGCTGAAATTGACATTTTTTTAGCAAGTAGCAGAACCTGAGTAGAACTTGTATATAATGTTGTAGTAGTGCATTTCTTCACACGGTGCAATGGCAAACGCAGGTTCGTTGGAAATCTGGAACTTTGCGGGCTGCCCATCCAGAAAGCTTGCCGGGGAACCCTTGGGTTTCCTGCAGTGCTACCACATTCTGATCCACTCTCCTCATCTGGTAAGTCCTTCATTTCAATCTGATTGCGTCATTGAATACATTTTTCCAACTTTGGAGGAATATGGAAGAGTAACTGATGTCCTCATTTATTTCTGTCTTAAATAGGTGTTTCTCCCATCAACAACAACAAAACATCACATTTTTTGAATGGCATTGTGATTGGTTCGATGTCAACCTTGGCTCTTGCCTTGATCGCAATACTTGGCTTCCTATGGATTTGCTTGTTGTCTAGGAAGAAGAGTATTGGTGGAAATTATGTAAAGATGGACAAACAAGGTGTTCCTGACGGTAATTAAATTCAGTGCCCCTGCCTACTGTTTTTTTACCGAGATAAATATATTTCATGCCAGTTTTGCAACTTGCATTTTATAAGAACTAACGACACGTGAACTGAAACTTCTACATCTGTTGTCCATTGTCATAATTTAGGTGCGAAGCTTGTGACGTACCAGTGGAACCTTCCCTATTCATCGAGTGAGATCATTAGAAGGTTGGAGTTGCTTGATGAAGATGATGTGGTTGGCTGCGGGGGATTTGGCACGGTGTACAAAATGGTGATGGATGATGGCACAGCATTTGCGGTCAAGAGGATTGACATGCACCGTGAAGCGCGTGATAGGACTTTTGAGAAGGAGCTTGAAATCCTGGGCAGCATTAGGCACATCAACCTTGTCAACCTGCGAGGCTACTGTAGGCTCCCAACAGCCAAACTACTCATATATGATTTTGTGGAGCTTGGCAGCTTGGATTGCTACCTTCATGGTAACCAATTCTTACCTTCTTTCATTTGACATGCACATGATCTCAGTTTTTGACACTTAATGCAAAATGACTTGTTGCCTGTTGTTTACATGCTGTGTTTATGGTGGCAGGAGATGCACAGGAGGACCAGCCATTGAATTGGAATGCACGTATGAAAATAGCTCTGGGTTCGGCTCGAGGTTTAGCATATTTGCACCATGACTGCTCACCTGGTATTGTCCACAGAGACATCAAAGCCAGCAATATCCTTCTGGATATAAGTTTGGAGCCTCGAGTATCAGATTTTGGCCTAGCAAGGCTGCTTGTAGACAATGCTGCCCATGTTACCACTGTTGTGGCTGGCACCTTTGGATACTTAGCACCAGGTACTTCTCTTGTTAGTCAGACATTGCTGGCTCAATTCTTCTATTCTACAACAACATAACTGCACATTAGGAGCTGACATTTGAAAGCTAGTAGTTTTGCTGAAACACACTTGAAATTGGTTCCTGTAGTTATAAACCATATTTTCTGAATAAGTTAAAACCAGACTAGTAAAACAGATTAGGTCAGTTAATGTACCAGACATCACGTGACGTGAAATCATTAGAATAATATTGTACTCACTAAAAAGGAGTATCTCCAATTCATTCAGATTATCTGATACGGGTTACTACTTTGACTTGAACAGAGTACTTGCAAAACGGGCATGCTACTGATAAATCAGACGTGTATAGCTTTGGCGTGCTTTTGCTGGAGCTTGTGACCGGAAAGAGGCCAACCGATTCATGCTTCATCAAGAAGGGACTGAACATTGTCGGCTGGGTATACATCTCTTTAGTGACCTATAAGATTAGTATAAGCCTGGACCTAAAGGCCATCTGAATCCTCTGACTTGTGTTTTGCAGCTGAACACACTGACGGGGGAGCACCGGTTGGAGGACATAGTCGATGAGAGATGCGGCGACGTGGAAGTGGAAGCGGTGGAGTCGATACTGGACATCGCTGCGATGTGCACTGATGCAGACCCTAGCCAGCGGCCGTCCATGAGCGCCGTCCTGAAGATGCTGGAGGAGGAGATCCTGTCTCCCTGCATGAGCGAGCTTTGCTACGTGCAGCACCTAGAGCTATGAGTGTATGCTGCTGGCTGCTGCTACTACTCACATGATAAGAGCTATAACAAGTAAAAGGTTTTGTAGATAGACGATGAACAACCAACCTTTGTTGTAGGACAAGTGCAGATTTCGTATTCCTTTTTGTGCGCAACCCAAGTGGTTCTTGGCACAGAACCAAGTCAAAGTTATTGGCTTTTGTACATAGAGAGATCCTTTCGTTTTCCTTTGCTATTGTGCTCGCTGTCTGATTAGGTTTTTTTAAGCATCACTAGCTGATTACTTTATGGTAGCCAAAGTTGACGTTCTTGAGCCGAGCCACAATAAAGGAAAAGGGTTATATATGTAGCACTATCAACACTAACTAGGGGGACACGTGCATGAAAAGGAGACCCAAGCAAGAAAGGAAGGAAAATACTAGTAGTGGACAGGTAAATTATGATGTTCGTGGCCTTCTGACATGAGTACCTGTGTACAAGATGATCTTCTCTTTGTTGCATGTGGCTCAGTTCTAGCCAAAGCTTGACAGTGGAGAAGCTCTCGGCTGCGTCTGGAAATGAAATATTCCAGGGAGGGTGCCTTGGAGCAAAAGCTGGCATTGTGCTCCAGGAGATAAGAGAGAACAGTCAGTAAATGTAAATGGCAGCTCTCATCAACCTTTTCAGCTCTTTGGTTAACCCTTTACACTTTCGAACCTTAGACGCGGCTTGCTTGAGAAGCGAGACGCCATCTAAAACTTCGTCCTTTTTTGAAAGCTTCCAGAATAGTGAGCATAGGATATGTTACAGCTTCCAATGCCACGCACGCTTGCACATATGTAAAGACTATACTGTAGATATGATATCCAACTCCAAGCCGATACCTCCTCCACACTCATTGCCTGCATAGTAACTGGTGAATGATATTATTGTTACATAAACGAGGCGGCCTTACTCCAAGCACTCGCTCAGCTGGTCTGCTTGCATTAGCAGCACTAATGATGCAGGTGCCTCTGCTGCTTGACTGCTGTGACAATGTTGATAAATAATGACATGACAGTCCTATGTATATGTATGATAGGGCATGTTAGTTTTCATACACTACAGGCATGCAATAACTAGACTAGAAATCTCACTAAGCAGGCAACCTAAGCAGTCTGAATCATCAGGGTTACTCTTTTTTTTTTTTTTTTGAAACTATCATCAGGGTTACTGCTGCTGCAACTGTTGGCTCACATGTCCGTGTCCCCACGCTTTTGTAACGAACTGGGGAAAAAAAGTTACAGCAGGCAGGCAGGCAGGCAGGAGTAACTGTAGATGGGCTTTTGGACCAGAGCGACAGTCTGGAATTGGACCCGGAGAGAGAGATGGCCCACATGCGCGTGAACCGGCAGGGATTTGTTGCAAGCAGCAGTATCTTCAATTCAATAAGGGCTGCCTTTTTCTTCGGGAGGATACTGTTTGGACTGAGAAGATACGACGAGGTTCGCAGGCCCAAGCGAAAATCTAGGCCCAATCAATCAATCCACACAAACGAAACCAAATAAAAATGCAAGACGATCAAACCACAATGGAAGCGACATCAGCAAGTGCCAGTTCTACATTGATGTCCTCAATGACTGCCGCCGCCGTGGACAGGTTGCCATCTTCCAGCCCTATGCCTGATGAATCAACACATTACCTTTTGGATCAAAAAATTAGATTCATTTGCTCGATTGCTCCTCTGCAGTCTCTTTGTTTCGTATCGGATCCATCATGTTTAGTCACTTCCCATGATCAACATCGATATCATCGGCGATATTGTCAATCAGTAGCTCATGAGTGCAACATTTATATTTAAATTTTGAATTCAGTGTTTATCAAATTTTTCACACAAAAATATAAATTTTAAATCTGTGCTGGTGCGTGCGAATGCACCCTCTCTTGATTGGACGCATATTAGTTTACATGAAGTACCATCAAATAAACTGAAGAGTTACAATGTATTGTTAGGAGTTTGGTTTTTAGTCCCGCGTCATGAGCAGGAACTTGGATGAGAGTGATTGCAACGTACCAAACCAAAACCTCACCGGGTCGCACGACATACATATATTGCAACTTCAAGGGTAAGTGGCTGATCTTCACCATTGTCGCACGACATACATATATACACACATAAATGAGGCGGCCTTACTCCAAGCACTCTTTCATTTCATCCTACTCCTCATGTCATGAAAGGCCCATTAAAACTATCCTAATAATATCATTGTTAAGCTCTACTACACATAAACGAGGCGGCCTTACTCCAAGCACTCTTTCATCGTACTCATGTCATGAAGGATCCATTAAAATTATCCTAATAATGTCATTGTTAAGCTCTACTTATAGGAGTGCATAGATTGATTGCACAATCTTCTCTATGTCCCTTCGGATTCAAGCTGCAGAGAGAAAAATGTAATGCATTGGTAGTTTATCTCAATTCATGCATACGAAAGGAGAGATCAAATAAATAAAATAAATAAATTTCTAGCCGACTTTGGCTTTCTTTACTCGAAACGACTGCGAGGCAGGCACTCGGCGTCCCACGCCTTTACCGAGAGCTCCTGACCGGCACTCAGCAAAGGAGTCTTTCTGCGGAGTGTCCCTACTGTATACGGCCGGCGCCGTTGCTAACAGTGCCTGTCATGTGAAAAAGTCTTGCCAAGTGCTTTATTCCTATTTGCGGAGTGTCGCTTGCACAACACTCAGACAAAGACCTCTTATTGCCGAGTGCTGCTCCCGCGACACTCGGGTAGTGAAGGGCATCACCTGCGTCGGCACGCGCTGCTACATGCGTTGTTCCTTGTCGTCGCCGTGGCGGTCACGCTGGACGCCGTGCTGGTCATGCTTGTGCTCGCGTGGAGAACGAGGACCTTATCTACGCGGGGGACATCTACGCCAAGTTCAAGGGGCCAAATAATACTAATGCCGATGTCGATGTTGTCGGAAAGGAGGACGAGATGGTGGCTGCCGCCGGGAACAAGTAGGCGGCTGCAAAGACATTCTTTAGTCACTCACAGATTTCAATTCATTCTGACCAAAGCAAGATACACGACACGACACAATTGCAAGCTTAACATTAGTGGTAGTAGTTTGGAGTCCACAAAGCCGAAGCTGGCTACAAAGATTTTATTTATTTATTTTTTAATTTGATCTCTCCATTTGTATGCATGAACTGAGATAAACTGCCAACGCCTTACATTTTCCTCTCTACACGTTCAATTTGGGGCACATGGACAAGATTGTGCAATACTTGTGTACTTGTATAAGTAGCTTAATAATGACATATAAGCAACAAAAGAACATGACTAAGGTCCTGTTTGGATCCCTTTAATTTTTTAAAAAATTGGTTTCTAAAAACTGGTGAGACTTCAAATATGCCAGTTTCTATAAATTAGAACTCATAATCTAGTCTAGCCTAGCTAATGCTAGTTTTTGTCTCATTCTAATTCATTAACTATCCAAAAACTAGTTTATAGATTATAAAAATTAGGATCCAAACATCTTCATTCAATTTTTATTTAGGAATCAGTTTATACAAACCATAATAAGAAACTAGTTTCTAAGAAATTAAAACTATAAAGCCTGTTTGGATCGATTTCTTCAATTTTTAAGAAACTAGCTTTTACAAATAGGGGGGTTTACAAATGGGTTAATTTATTGTCAGGATTCTAAAAACCAGTTTCTCGGTTTCTAAGAAAACAAAATTTTGGCTCAACACAACTAATGTTAGTTTCTGTCTCAATCAAATTCATTAACTACCCAGAAGCAGGTTTATAGATTTTAGAAACCACCAAATAGGCTCATATAGTTTTTACTTACAAATCAGTTTCTAGAAACCATATTAAGAAACTGGTTTTTAATAAACTAAAACTGATCAAACATGACCTAAATGATAGTACCATAGAAATGAAATTCGCATGCACGGAGGTGAAACTGTGTGCTATTTCATATATCAATTATTTTCCCTTCCTATGTAACCATGGCTTTGAACTCGATAGTTAAATAGGATTATAAGTAGCTACTTAGCTCCTGTTTGCAATGGAGGAATGATCATAGAAAATTTATACGTAAAATTTCTAAAAATTTAACTTTGATTTTATATCATATTATACTAACCTTGGCGTAAACTATCTTGTTGTGAAACTGAAATAAATGGAGATAATTGGCATTTGTGGAGAAGCTTCTCGGTTTGGGGATGAACCGACCTTCACACCTCTATAAAAAGGAGCCACGAGGATAGGGACCAGTTGCACTCGTCTATCCCCTTATTAAATACATGTACTGAGTAGAAAGAAAGTAATAAAGCTCACTTCTCCCACGTCCTAATGTTTAGTTTGCTTGTGTCATTGATAGAACTTAGTTTCTTAATTAACACATAAATATTTTCACAAATTTTACTAAAATTTTCACCATGCCATTCTACTCAATCTCCAAACTCCCCAAATCCCTAATTTTGAACTTTTAATCTGAACTTCCAATTCAAATGCAATTGAAGGGGAGATACATTTTCTCAAACAAATGAAACAATATTTTAATTATAAGTTCCGAGCACTGCTGATATGTTCATAGGAGCCTAATAAGTATAAATTTTAATGCATATATAGATATTAGTTCAAAAGGAAAACTCATAAAATCACTATCCTTCTATGAGAAACTTGCCAAATTTAAAATAAAATCATAAAACCTGAGTTGAATATTGTAGAAAAATTGAAGATAAATCTCTCTTAGGGGCAACATGAACTTTTCAGCAACTATCATGGAGTTAAATGCATGATAACAAGTTTATTCTTTTCGGAGAATTTCTCTGTGGTTACATTATTGCCTCATAGCACACAACTCTCTCGCGCTGCACATAACTTGTCATTTTCTTATCTCTTCCTTTTGAGTTGTGCGAGTCATACATAGGTTTGTTGCACATCTTCCTTATGTGATCGAATTTGTTCTGACCCTCGTTTCTTAATACCTTCGACTTTCCTCACCCCTCTTAAATATCAGATGCCTAAAGTTGAAGATCCAACTTGGATCTAATTATATCTACTTTATTGGATTTTGCATGTCATGGGTAGAATCCAATCTGCATTAGTTGGTGCAGCTTGAAACTTCGCAATGGAGTGGATTTTATCCATATAATCTTTGATTTTCTCATCTCTTAGAGAGAAAAAACACAAATATTATGGACATGGAAACTTGGGTTTTCCTATAACTATGATCTTGTGTTTTGATATCAATATTTTTTTCTCAAATACAAAGGAGAGCTTTGTACTTTTGTATTATAGAGACAAAAAACTATCCCTTATAAGTTCACCACCTCACTCTGAGAATGAGGAGTGAAGTTTGCTTCAACAAAGTTTAATATAATAAGTTATTACATAGGGAGGTGAGACCTGACTAAAATAAGAAACAATCTATCCTTGACCTAACCCATGCAGGCTTCTAGCCCTAGCCTGGTATCAGAGATGAAGCTCCTCTATGAAGGCCCAGAGGAGGTCATTAATACATGGTATCAGAGATGAAACTTGGTTTTTCCTATAACTATGATCTTGTGTTTTGATATCAATATTTTTTTCTCAAATATAAAGGAGAGCTTTGTACTTTTGTATTATAGAGACAAAAAATTATCCCTTATAAGTTCACCACCTCACTCTGAGAATGAGGAGTGAAGTTTGCTTCAACAAAGTTTAATATAATAAGTTATTACATAGGGAGGTGAGACCTGACTAAAATAAGAAACAATCTATCCTTGACCTAACCCATGCAGGCTTCTAGCCCTAGCCTGGTATCAGAGATGAAGCTCCTCTATGAAGGCCCAGAGGAGGTCATTAATACATGGTCATGCTCCGTCGAAGACACAAGAATTGCGTTGTTTGCATATCACCCCGACTCCCAAAATTATGGTCTGAGTTCAATCATTTTTGTATCATCCTTAACCTTTTCCCTACTCTTGTCCACCAGTCTATGAAAAACAATTCATGACGACCTAAAACCCGATCTTGTATACCCAAAGGGTGCTAACACCCAAAAACAAAAAATCCTGAGAGAACACACGTGTGGTGAGCTGGTGTTAGCCTTTATATTCGTGATCACATAGGGTGCCGGGCAGGGTTTACATAACCGGAGATAATCAGCCGGTTATCCCGGTTAACCGGAAAACCGGTTCCGGCCGGTCGCGGTAACCGGCCGGTTAGCCGGAGGAAACCGACCATAGTACTGTAGCAATTTGGTTAACCGGTCAATTTCTCCGATTAACCGGCTGGTTTTCCACCGAGCCGAGCCGGCCGGTTAATCCAGTTATGTGAACCCTGATGCCGGGTGAGGAAAGCATCACCTCGCAAGCATGTATGTTGTCCAGCCAAAGCAAAATTTACGGGTGGGTGGCTGACTGGTTGCACGCCTTTTGTGTTCTTACAAAATTTTGTATTAATAGGAAAGTAGTGCAGAACCCTGCGAAAAAGAAAAGAAAAGAAAAGAAAAGTAGTGCAGCTGTCGTCCTAATATGTACGCTAGCACGCATTGCTTTTGGATCTACAAGTGGAAGTACATGACTCAATGGATGGCTGGTTGGCCCCAGCTCGATTCGATTGTCTGAATTCATTTCACTACCCGAAGCTAGCATGGACAGTTATTTTGTTATGCCGAGGAACCAACAGCATCACAGGAAGGGTAATGGTTAAGGACAGTCTTCTCCATGTTAATTATGAAATGGATGAATGTGGCTAACAGGTACAGCCATTTGATTTGATTTCACTGCCGTCCAAATGCAGTCTTTCCCGTGACCCTTTCTGCCTGACGGAAACACGGCGCACGAAAAGATCGACAATGACTTCTTCCGAAACACCATGTGCATCAGGACCAAACCTCAACCCAAAGTCCTATAAATGTTGTAATCAAAGTTATCGTCTTTCACTCGATTGACTAGGAACATTTTGTTAGCAGCAAGTTGGAACTAAAAACTTTAGCTGCAAATTATGAGGCTCCCAACGAAATTCATATTGCTTATTAGGAACGCTTATATGAATGGCCAATGCACCATTTTGATACTAGTAGCTTATTAAAAGCAGAAGTATCATACTAAAGTACAACAGATGAAGATTCACAAGTAGGTTGCATGAATTTGGGGACGAATTAAACGTCATCTTATTTGTTGGTCTAAAGTTGGTGAAACTATATATATATTTTTTTCCAACTGACTTATGCAGTGTCATCCTCCTGTAATCCAGTTTGATCTGTCCCTAAACTTTTGAACTAACGTGCACGTACGTCGACGCGCTTTTCCACTGCCATAGTAGGACAAGAGGCACTGATAAAACCAGAAGAAGAGCAGCAGCATTTGTCCCGAACTAAGCAGAGCAGAGGTAGTCAAAGCAGAGCAGTCAGCCATAGCGTCCCGGGCCACCTGCTGATAGCGTTCGGCGTGCCGGGTTCCCTGTACGTGGACTCGGTGCTCGTCGGGTTCTGCTTCGGCGCCACGCATCCGGTGACCCTGGCCAGCGTCTCGGAGCTGTTCGGTGCTCAAGTACTACTCCACGCTCTACAACTTGTGCGGCACGGCCCAGCCCCGTGGGTTCTCGACGTCCGTAAATATGTCAAGTAAAAATAAGTTGAACCTTTAGAAGAATTCATGTAAAGTTGCTAGTTGAAGGGTTTTTTTTTTTTAATGGAATGCTAGTTCAAATATTCGAGTGGTTAGTTGAAAGTTGGAAGCCATATGGTTACACAGGAAAACAAAATAATGGATTTGTGTAAATAGTAGATAGAGCTAGAGCCCGTGCGTGCGTTCTACTAGTACTGTCGAGTCTGCAGTTATCGTGTCGTGTCTGTTGATTTGTTGGTCAGAATAAATTAATTGTGATCAGCGAATGACTTGAAGAAGTAGCCGCCTAGCTACTTGTTCCCGGCGGCTGGCACCACCACCTCGTCTTCCTTCTCGACGGCATGGGCATCGGCATTATTATCAGTGTTGGCGTCCTTGAACTTGGCGTAGATGTCTCCCGCGTAGAACTTGCGCGTCCTCCACGCCAGGACCAGCGTGACGAGCGCGGCGCCGAGCGTGACGGCGGCGACGACGAGGAAGGACTCCCTGTAGCAGCGCGTGCCGACGCAGGTGACGCCGCCCTTGCCGGCAGTCATGATGAGGGCTCCTCCCTGCTGCTTCTGCTTCTCTGCCTCGCGGTCGTACATGCGGCCGGCGACGCGGACGTTGAGGATGTAAGATCCGACGGGGCTGGCGACGTTGCCCACATTGTAGAGCGTCGAATAGTACTTGAGTCCGAAGAGCTCGGAGATGATGGCCAGGATCATCGGGTACGCTGCGCCGAAGCAGAAGCCGACGAGCACCGACGCCGCGTACAGCGAGCCCGGCACGCCGAACGCGATGAGCAGGTGGCCCGGGACCGTGAGCAGGAGCACGCCGGCGACGAGCAGCGGCCGCGGGACGCGGTGCCGCGCCAGCAGCGCCTCCGACGCGAAGCCCGAGGTGACGCGGCCCAGGTAGTTCCAGATGCTGATGAGCGACACCAAGGTCGCGATGCTGTGTTGCGGGTACCCCAGGGATTCCCCGATCTGACCCATGTTGTCGATGGCCGTCAGCGTGCCGCCCACGCCGAACACCGTCGCCGTGAACAGGAGCAGCATGTCGATACTAACAAGCGCCTGCAGGATCGTGTAGTCCTCCCCGCGTGGTGGACCTCTCACCCGCTTAATAAGCAGTACTAGTGCTCTGCTTCTGCTCGTTGTTGGCTTCTTCGCTGCTGATGCCGGGGATTCTTCCTTTGATGGCGTACGAATAACCTGTTGCTTGGCGTCCGTGGGGTCCACTACCGCTGCTGCTGCTGCTGCTGGAATCGTCGCTGCCTCCTCGGCGATAGCAGCAGCATGATCGGCCGTGTTGTTGTTGTTGTTGATGATGTGGAACAGCGCGGCTTCCTCGCGCAGGACGATGCCGATGGGGAGCAGCAGCATCACGAACACCACGGCGGCGCTGACGCCGTACTCGGCGCGGGTGAACCGGAACCGCTTCTGCAGCACGATGACCACCAGGAGGTACGCCGCCAGCGCCAGCGACACGTACAGGAAGGCGCAGAACGCGCGGTACTCACGGCGCGCCGCCACTTCCGAACGCGGCGTCTTTATTATCCGGATGGTGCCGAGGAACGCGACGGAGATGGCGGCGGGAAGCCAGCCGACGAGGAGGATCAGCGGCTTGGTGTCGCCGCCGCCACTAGGGCCGTAGAATGCGAGGTACAGCTGGGTGAAGATAGCTCCACTGAGCCCGACGAACCCCTTGAGCAGACCAAGCATGACTCCCCTTCCCTCGGGGAAGTTCTTCACGCAGGTGACCAGAGCTCCCGTGTTGGCGAACGCCTGCGAGTTCGCGCCCACCGCGATGTACAGGCAGACCAACCAGAGAGGCGTCTTGCCACCACCATGGCTGACCTTGCCGGCGACGGAGAGGTAGAGCATGAGGTAGCCGCCGAGGTTCATGGCGGCGCCGACGGCGAGGACGAACCACGGCGGGGTCACCTCCGCGACGAGCCCGGCGTGGATGCCGATGTTGGCGCCCACGTCCTTGAAGAACCCCACCGTGTTGAGCTGCTCCTGCGTGTACCCGAGCGTGGATTTGATGTCTTTCGAATAGATGGCGAAGATGTACGTCGCGCCCGCCGCGGACATGATCAGGAACGACCCGTACGCCATGAACCACCGCCCGCGCAGCACCTGCGCCGCGAACGACGCCGCCGCGGCCATGGCGCTCTTGCTCTTGGATTCTCTCTTTTTTCTCTCTCTCTGTCTTATTTGGGGAGCAGTGGCGTATGGGGGCTGGTTTGACGCGCAGTACTGCTGCTAAGTAAGCTGCCGATCGAGTTGGTTAGGTGGAATGGCATGAGTATCCCTTTTCGGTTAATAATGCTGCATTAGGACTGCAATTAGACCACATGAATGATCTGTGAGACTTTTGAGGTATCTATCAGTACGCATGGACACGACGCCGACAGCCACCGTAAGCTATAGCCAGATGCAAGGTGATGAGCAAGTGGAGTGGTAGGGCATGCTCATCCAATCCAGACGCCCAATCCAAACTGGACTCTGTCACAAGGTCAGGACGAAATATAGGCACGGGCTGCATCTCCAAGCATGTCGTTTTCGCCGTACCTTACATTTGCTCGTGACCAACTTGCTCTGCTTTCTGTGTACAGTCGTTGCACTGTTTCTGCTTCAGTTTTTTTTTTTTTGTATTATGGTCAATGAATTGAGTTTTCAGACATGTACAGTGATGGAAGATGGGTTCTGTTATGATGAGCACCCCAAGATAGATATTTCATGAGGTACTGACTGATCAAAAAGCTGCTTTAGCTCTCTGAAACCATACAATATTATAGATTGCCAGATGCAGGATTATATACCCTTTCAATTTTCTTTTGTTACGCCAGCATGGAGGAAAACAATCTCTGACAATGTTGAGGTATCTCTGTAACCATGGAATATTATAATTTATGAAACTGCAATTAGAGCATGTGATCTCAGATATCAAATGGAGCTGATGACACCGACAGCTATAAGCTAATCCCAAGATGCAGAGCAAGTGGAGTTGTAGGAGATGATCGTCATCCAATCCAAACCGGACTGTGCCACAAGGCCAAGGGGATAGGCATCTCTCCTAGCGTGAGTCAGGTTCAGAAACAAGCATGTTGCCTTGTCATTGATACCTTACCTGATTTTGTCATACCTTCGGTTTCGTCGTGACAAACTTGCTCTGCTCTTCGTGTATCTATATGTAGTTGCATTTTTGGACTATGCTGAAGCTTCCTGTGTCCATATGCAGTGGCATATATTCTGGAGTATGCTGAAGTTTCAGTTTCGTGTATCTATATGGAGTGGCACATGTGGCGGGATTCAGCGGCTTAAATTCGCCACGGATAGTTTGGGACTCAAATCCTCCCCCATACCCTCCAATCCTCGTGAAACGGGACAGGCCGTTAGACAAAATGGAGTGGAACTTTCAAATGGAGAGAGGAGGAGTACAATGATGGCATGTATGTCGTGCTGTACTCATCAGCATGGATCGAAATCTATGATCCAACTCCAACGGAGTATGAGTATGAGTATGAATGAGTGTGCACGCGTGGCTCAGCTAGGCCCACGAGGAGGGTGTGCTGTATAACTAGGTAAAGCTTGTTAGTTGGGAGCAGTTTTGGGCCGGCTCAGGAGTCGAACAACACAGCACATCTGTGTCGCTACCGGTGAAGCGGATGGTGGAAGGCAGGCACTGCCCGGTGACGCTATGGCCGGATCGTCGAATCGCCATCTGCATTGATCGTAGTTCCCCTGCTTCCATTGGTGGTGCTGCAGGGGACCTCGACCAAACCCTGCCGTGCGCCTGCGTCCACACCCCCACCCCCGCCTCATCAACAGTAGCTACTGCTGCAGGATACTGGAACAATAATCGAATCGCTATTGTTGCTTGTCAATTTTGTCATGGAAGCTAAGAGCTTATCAAATCATCCCGACCAAATCGATCCTCTCTTCTTTCTGGCGCTTCCATTCGATGTTCATGCGTATGGCAACGGCAACGGCGGCGACACAGCCACAAGGCTCTGCTCCATTTCAATTCACGGATGCCACATCCATGAACTACAAACCGCGTGGAGACACGCCGCCATTGCCGCCGCCGGTGTCGGAAGCGTCTCTGCAACTCGAGGGCGGGACCCAGGACCACGCGCGACACGCAGAGGCTCCGCAGCCGCGGAGTGGGTGGCGGATCCGCAGGCGGAGGGGGTCGCCGCCGGCTGCGCGACCTCGTCGGGCGTCCGTTTTCGCCGGTGGAATAGGAAAATTTTAAGAACACCCACTGTCGATCCAAACTATTTGTAAAATGCCCCTGATTTACATCATGACTATGGATCGCATCTAAAATAGGAACCTATATCTAAAGTATTGGGATCGCGGTCAATAATCGTATTCAAATACATGCAACAAGACTCCTGATCATTTTCAGATAGACCCCTAATTTCGTCTTTCCGGTTTTACCCTCGTATCAAGAACTTTGGGCAATACACCTTAGACATAACTTTGACATGATTAGGAACCCATATAAAAAATTTGAAGCTTATTTAAATTCAATTCAAATGAAATTTAATCAAATTCGAATGGCATTTAAACTACAAGTCCACATATTTTAACATAACTCATACCCATTAAAAATATATGTTGCAGTACAAGTCAAAAGAGAATTTTGGACAAAATATTGTAATTTTAACCCCTGTTTTATTGGCCCGAATAAATACCCAAATGTCTAAAAACAACCCCACCTTGAAAATTTCCTATTTAAATTTGAAAGCAATTTAAGGAGCAAACTCATTTTTATAAATTAGAGAACATTATGAGGAACACACACATAATTTTATATTTTTCATGAGATCTATATTTTTAAAGATATTAAAATGAACAGAGTAGGATTTTTGGACAACCAAAGAAAAAGAAAAGAACCATGGTCCCACCCGTCATCAGCTCCTCAGGGAGCTTCTTCCTCGCTGGTTGGCCATGGTGGACGGCGCCTTGCCGTGTGGCCGGCGCAGAGCCGTGACGCCCTCACCTGGTCTGATGACCACCTCCAAAACCGCAGCGCTGGCTCCCGGTTTTGCCTCCCCTCCCCAGTTTCTTCTCCTCTATCTCTCTCTCTCACTCACGTGGCCCTCTCCATTTCTTCTCGCCTGGCTGAAACACTAGCCAGCCATGGCTGCCACCACTCATCGCCCGGTCACCTTCCCGCCTCCCCATCGGCGTCCGACCTACCCACGGACGCGCGCGGAGCTCCTCCCTCCACTCGAGCCAACCCCGCCCCCATCCCCCTCCAGAATCGAGCTCAATCGGAATTCTTCTCCGGCGACTACCTCACCAAGTTCCAAGGCCTCACGCTGAAATACTCCAAGCACGATTGAAGGTGCATCTAGGCCCCTAATTTTATTTTGGTGATTGGCGTTAATACAATTAAGAACGGACTAATCTTTTAATAAGCATATGTGTAGATTATGGTACAAAGTTTGGTGATCAAATGTATAGAAACAAAAAGGAAGAAAAGAAGATGGCAAAATGTTTCAAGATGAAATTTAAAATATACTGAAGAATGAAGTTCATGGAGTTTTATTTTAAATCTTGAGTATAGGAAAAGCCGTACTATTAAGAGGGACACAAAAGTGTGAAGCGAAGGTGAAGTAAGTGCAAAATTCCCATTTCTAGGCCATATAAAATTTTTCAGGGTCAAATCATCGGACTTGTCCGACCCATCGGACAAGTCCATCGGACTCCAGTAGCTCTGCCACTCTGGGTCGTCGGACATGTCCGACGGTCATCGGACTTGTCCGATGATCAGAGGAAAGTCCGACGCATCAGACACTTTCATCGGAGTACAGTTCCCCTGCCACCCTATTTTCATCAGACTTGTCCGAGCCATCGGACAAGTCCATCGGATTCCAGTTCCTCTGCCCCTCCTGTGCTGTCGGACATGTCCGATGGCCAACTTATCCGAGGCATCGGGCAAGCTTGTCGGCTCCAGTTTCTGCGCCACCTTGATTCATCGGACATGTCCGGTGACCATTGGACTTGTCCGACACAGATATCAGAAATTGGGTCTCCAATGACTCTTTTCCCATTAGGCTATAAATAGAACCCCTCTTCGCCCTTTGGCCGGTGGGTCACTCATTTCCACTCAAAAACACTCTCAAGCTTACTTTGCTCTTCCCAACTCTCCTCCCTTGATTCTACTCTTGATTTGTGAAGGGATTGAGAGAAGATTGAAGTGCTCCATCGACTCCAAGCTTTCATCCTCTTGAGCACTTGGTTCATCCTCACCGCCGACGACTATTGTGTTTGTTGCTCTTGGGGATTCTTCCCCTAGACGGTTAGAGGTGTCCGTAGAGCTCCTAATTTGTGTGGTGACGCCTCGGGAAGTTTGTATTGACCCCTCCTTTATGGAGTTTCTAGTGGAAAACCAAGTTTGATCTTTGTGGTCACTTGGAGAGGTTAGGGTTGAAAGAGACCTGGTCCTTTGTGGATCCCTCAACGGAGACGTAGGCTTCTTTGTGGAGCTGAACTTCGATGAACAAATCTTGTGTCTTGCTTGTGCTTTCAATTACTCGTGTCTCATTTACTTGTTTTTGCTCATAAACTTGCTAGTTAGGGTTTGCTTCGTATTTCTTAGATTAACTTATGTAGGTTGCTTGCTAGTTGCTCTCCTTATTTTTATAGCTTCCCCTTGCTTATATTCACCTGCTCCTTATTTTTACAGCTTCGCCTTTCCCTACAATCGTCGGACAAGTCCGACACTACGCATTTAACTTTTATTATTAAGTGAATTTTAGGGATAATTGCCTATTCATCCCCCCTCTAGGCACTTTCAACGGTGAGCCCCTAGGCCTAGTTCTTGTTTGCATGCATGCGCAATACAGTGCAGATCCTCCCTAACCTCCTTATCTTTTTGTTTCCTGGCGCGAGAAGGAAGAAATTGAGCTCAACTGCCGGCCACCGTACCTGTGTGTCAAACCCCAAGTTCCTGCCAGCATCGTCAATGATTTACTCCAAGCCGCTGATCTGGATGTCTTGATGGAGCTCCAGGAAGAGGAAGTAGACCATACGGCCCTCTCTGCCACTCACAAGCCGCCGCCGAACATCGCCATGCACCGCTCGCCGCCGCCGGCGATGCTTCGGTGAGACCCCTCCCTCGCAAACCCCTCCCACTAGTTTGTGCCTGCGCGTGTGTTGTTTTGTCGAGCTCTCAGTAGAGCTTCGCTGCCGGGTGGTCGCGGCAGCGAGCCCACCGCCGTGCTCCGTCGAGCAGCCCCTATGCACGCGCGTTTCTACGTTTAAACAATTTTCCTTTTGGCAAATAAATCCAAAAATTACTTAGACATTTTAATATCCATAAGTAAATAAATAGTGGGTGTATTGGGGAAAACTAAATTTCTACGTGTTCTTCTTATTAACTAATATTTGTCAAAAATGTCAAATGCCCATGCAAACTATTATTTTCACTAGGGGCAGATCAAATGAGCAAAACACTAAATAATTCATAAGTAATTATCTGTAATAGATAAATTGATGAAATTTGGAATTTAATCCTAGTTTGTCATGCCTAATCACCTGTGAAGTCATTCATGTTATACCTCTGTATTTTTGCCACAAGTAATTAATTGGACTTTTACATAATTTGAATTATTTAAAATTATAAACTCCATGCATGTTCATGAAACTTGACCCATAATTCACCCCTGACATGTTCTGATAGCATTAAATCACACATGCTTATTTGATGTTTAGAACCATGCTAAGTTAGTTATTTCATCTCTTAGGTGTGATATTACACTTAACTTTATAGTCATTCACTTAGCCTTATTTTCACATGCATGAACTTTTCTAGCAATACCTCCTGTGCTCTGAAATATTAGTAGCTACACCTATCCATTGGCCATGTTTCATATGCACTTGCGTTACTCGAAGCAACACATGCATACTTTATTTGAATACATAATGGTTAATAAAATAAACTCCATAAAGCAAGCACCCAAATAAGCTATTACTAATACAAATTAAACCTCTCTTTTATATACATCATAACAGTACAATTTTTATTAATAAAATAGCTTGTATCATCTCTTATGCACAACATCACATTTACATCATGTAGATACTGAGGTGAACCACGTGGAAGCTGGGACAGAGCAGGAGCCAAAAGGGCAAGGAGGTGATCCCGCTAACCAGGAACAGTCTCAAAGCAAGCTCCGGTGTATCCCACCAAGTTTTAACCTTTTTACTTTATCACTAGTTAGGAATGTAGTATTGTCTGTGCATTAAGTTTATAGGAGTTATTTGAAGACCTAGCATTACAGTAGGTCCCCTTTACCCGATGATAGCCTCAGGACGTTAGTCGCTTTGCTTAATCTAGGACGGCTATTTGTCGAGTGGTATGGAGACCACTCGTAGACCAGGAAATGTTATCACTAGGAAATGATATCGGTTGAAAGAAAGTTTGGATGGGTTAACAATGAAGACCGGATGGGCAACTAGGTGGAAAGGGAAGGACAGCTTGTCTTCAAGGAGGTAGCCTCGTCCGAGTAACCTAAGGCTACACGCCGTGTCCGGTTCCATAAGGTCAAGTTTGAACGTACTGTTTGCATGCTAGAGTTATGGGCCCAGTAAACTGACGTAGCTGTGACTACTGCCTAGTCGGAAGATAGCCTTCTTCCTTCTTTGATGGAACTGAGGCTGAGAGGAGGGAGCAATCTATCGATAGATGGCGGCACAGGGCGCATCGTGTTAGGGGACCCTTCTCGGAGGAGTCTAGACCCGGAAGACCTTGCGGTACCGTAGCGAAAGGTAGCTTCATGCGGCTTCCAGGAAGGGCGTATGAGTCGTGTAAACAGGTTTTTCCTACAGAATGTAAATCGATTCGAGTCGCTGCCCCTCACAGTAATGAGTACCACTTGATCACTGCTCCGGAACGTTATTGGAAGTCATTAATATGATGAATGAGTTCAATATTGTTGTATGGAATTATTATTAATTATATTGTAACCATGATTGTTGTAGTCATAGTGTAAACTAAATTTATTATTTCGCATGTCAACTTAACTTGCTGCTAAAACTTGAAAAAAATAGGATCCACTCGTAGGTTGACTTTTTGGCAACATAACTCTACCCTCAGTCTTTGCATGTCTAGAAGTCGGCTATAGATGACCATTTCGACGGGTCAGTCTTGCTGAGTATTAGTTGCTTAGGGCGTAGCTCTATGTGGTTTTCAGATGGTGAGGGTGGAGAATGCCACTGCGATGAAAGGTTTCACTGATAAGGCCAGCGAGCTGACTGCTGGAACATCGAGTAGGAGTCTTGCACCAATGATGATGAGAAGTAAGCTTGTGTGCGCTGGCACGGTGTCAAGGGCATGACACCGATCAAGGTCGGCTACTACTACTGTGTATCGTCGTGAGAGGACTATTATATCTTACTTATTCTGTCGGACCTTTTATTCACTATTTCGCTTTCGTACTTTTAAAACTCTGGTTTGTACTTAAATTTGAATTTATGTAAAACTCTGTACTCTATCTATGTTCTTGTTGTATGTATTTTCTCTTGTCAAGTATTATATTATTGGACGTCATTACGTATATCATCATCCGAGAAAGATACTGAAACGAAATCATCTCCGTGATAAGACGGTTCTGTTACAACCTTCGCGGATTCATCCACAGATGAGTGAGGAGGTGGTGCTGAGGAGGACGCACGGATTCATCCACTGATGAGTGAGGAGGTGGTGCTGAGGAGGACGTTCTGGTTCACGACGCCTCCGATGCCCCCCGGGCCGGATGTCCAAATCCGATTGGGATTGATCGGAGATTAATTAGGAGAGACCACAGACTCGAACAGCACGCTGACGCACTACTTGCGGTGATCTTCGTGGGCGATGACCTCATCTCCATGGCTGTTCATCACGTACGCCGCACGCGCCGTGCTACAACAGCAACAACTTCCACTACATACATGTGCAGTTGGATCGGAGGAGATGGCCGTCGTGTTCGCGAGACAACATCACCGACGGCAAGTGCACGCCCGTCGCCGACGACCTCACCTAGCCGCAGCCGCCCTACTCGGCCTTCAGGGAGTACAGCTTCGGACACGCCGTGCTCGACATACATCAAGAACAGTACGCACACCTACTCTACTACACGTGGTAACGCTCGTGTGCGGTTTCATAAACAGAATTGTTCAAAACTTGTGTGCTGGTTTCAGAAACAAATGGGACAAGGCCGAAACTCCCTGCACTCCTTGTGGCTTTATGGGCTGGGCCACACACGTGCCACAGTAGCACAACTTGTGCATTTTCAGCCCTCAAATTTTAGTCGGGCCCAGCCTAGTGATGGACGATGCCGTCTGTCTGGCGCATCATCAAAAGGGGGAGGAAAATGATTTCATCTGCATTCAAACCTTTAATAAATCTGCTGTGACGAACAGTACGCGCAGCGATCCATTTTTCCATCATTCTCAAGGGGGAACAAAATGATTTGACTGCATTTTCAACCTTTAATCCTGTGACCAGTACGCCCAGCGATCCTTTTTCCATCATTGTCAAGTGGAATTTACAAGAAAGAGATCGTAGAGAAAAAAAGATATCCGTGGCCCCATCATTAAAAAAAATATTCCGTCTTTGATCTTCTTTTCAGCATTGCAAAGGAAGTTGCCACAAAGTCCACTCTCTCAATAAGATGCTTAGTTTGACAGCGAAAGTGGCGACGCTTATAAGAGCAGCCTACGAAAATGCCCGGCCAAAAACATTCATTTGGAGTATTAAATCAACATTAATTCCAGACTCCATTCATTCTCGAAAACGTTGAATTAATAAAGCAATCAGACAGAGTACGTTGCTTCCTGTTCATTTAGAGCAGCAGGTATATATGCTCTATATTCCCGGCGACATGACATCACGATGAGATGCGTCCAAGGAATATGCTTTGGCTTTGCAAGTCGCACGAGCTAGACGATGACTCTGGACTGAAGGGATCCATCAAATTATTCAAGCCTAGCTACCCGCGGCCGCGGTCCAGCGAGGTTTACCTCCTCCTTGTCGTTGTCTTTCATCAGTCTCTGCGAGTTGCAATGCATGCATCAGTGTGAAAGACTGACTGGCCGTGATGCGCAGTCAAGCCGGATAGAGACTTGCATGAAAAACAAAACTTCTGCATTTCAGTAGCCAAATTTTGCCGTGCACGTATTCATCAGTTATTGGTGCAAATAGTTTTAGACCGCTCTCAATGCAACACCGATTATTGCGCCTAGCTACACATTTATGTAGTTTATTTTCATAATATACATTATACATGTAACCCGAGAGTATATACGGAGTATCTACTCCTACATTTCGTCAGGGAGAAAAAAAAAAAGAGGAAAGCCAAAAGGTTGGTATGCCTCGTGTTTGCAAGAGGAAGTCAACCCTGAAATGATTAGTGGTAGCGAAGAGAAAGAGCCTTGAATTTTTTAGTGCTAATTTTGGCAACATATGAGCTTTTGTGACCCGGGAAAACACGGAAATCGTGAACCTAAGCACGCGTCTGTGTAGTGTACCTAACAAGTAGTAGTACTGCAGAGGGAAAAAGGTGGAGCTGAATCGGAGCAAAAGTAGAGGTCTGTAGTTATTCCACGGAGCCTTTGGCACAAGCTGCAATCTCTTTTGTTCGTGTCCATTGGTCCCCTTTCAAGATCCTTGCTATTGCTAGTGAACAATTATTATTATTGAAGTTGGCGAGACAATTGCATGCGCAGTAGGCTAGTTGATTCATCAGAATTTAGGGTCTATTTGGTAGAGCTTCAGCTCACACAAAAAACAGGTTTAACTTTGAATTATCAGTTAAAAGCAGTTTTTTGGTTTATTCTATTCTGACTTATGCAGTTTATACAATCAGACGGTTTGACAAAACAAATTATTCTATATTTTCAGAAACGGATTATACATGTCAAATAACTGCCACACCCCTAGGATTTAATACAAGTATTTTATTTTTCAGAAACGGATTATACATTTGTTAAATGAGGTTGCCATCTCCGGCTACTCACACAAACTGCAATTTTCTTCGTTGAAATGTTATCGCTTTCTCTACACTTGCAACTGCATCAGGCTGCACAAGCCCCATAAAAATGTCACAAACTCGGCAATTTGATCCACGTCAAAAGAATTCGAGATGTCCACTCAAATCTTTCCAGTACATAACACCCCGGAACGTGGAGCTGCACCTTAGGCCGTATTGGACGCAGAGGCTATCACAGGGAAAACGATAAAGCAGAGAGAAGATATCTCTTCTTTGACTGAATGAATCGAAGCACAAAAAATAGTCGAATTGATATCTGTTGTATTTTCACAATCAAATTAACCTGAAATGCTTAAGTTTCATATGGACCACTGTGATTTGATTCGTGACAGCAAGAGATCAAAATTTGATTCCAAGACGCTGGAGAGATTAATCTAACTGTCTACTAAACTTGATAACAAATCCTTTTCTCAATATAATATTATAGCTGTAATGCTCATGTAAAGAGCTACACTTGATTGGAGAGTAGGGTGCCCGCCAAAGTCGAAGGGGAGAAGTTCACTTTGACTTTGCTAACGGCACAGGAAGAACAGCGGCAATGGCGGAGCGGCAAGCTGCAGTCCGTGCACGACGTCGGTTGAAGCCTGGACAGGCCGGACACGGTGGAAATCAGTCAGGCAAGGAGATAAGGGGCACGGGCGCCCGCTGAAGCTATGGGCCAGGCACACTGAGCCGACAACGGGAGTCGGGGCATGAGCTGCATGTGGTGGCCCTTGGGGTCGACGGCGGCGCCCTCGCACGACGCCGACTCCACCATGGGCGGCGGCGCCCGAACCTGCGGCCCCGTTTGCGCGCCCCAGCCGCCGCGGAGTTTGCCTTAGGCGCTCCATCGTCAGATCCACCATCTTGCGCAAGCTGGCCGCCTTTCCCTCCTCCATCCCATGCCGGCAGCTGCAGATTCATGGCGATTTGACGAGCTCTCTCGGTGGAGAAGAACAAGAGAGAGGGAGCGAACGCGAGAGGGAAAGGGGAAAACGTTTTTACTTTTTTTTTAGGGAGGACGACTCGGGTCTATCAGAGGGCAAAGCTGGGAGGCGCAGGCCGTGAGCGGCAAATAGCTGGTTTTCATCGCTTCGCCCACCAGTAGAAAATGGCTACCCGCTCATCTTCGCTTATTGCTATAAGCTGTTTTCTGGACTCCCTCTTTGGTACAACTTCACCTCAAAACAACTCATGAAGCTGGTACATAATCCCTACCAAAGAGACCCTTAATTACCTGTTCAGCCTCTCGTGGAACGGGCAGCAAGTCATCATCTCATTCACAGTACGGTTCTTGAGATTGGTCAAATTGGCCGGCCGGTACTATGCCTCTATGCTACGCCTGCGCGCGCCCACACTGACACGACGGTGACGCATTTGTCCGGCCTCGTGAGAAGGGAACCCGGCAGATTTTGGAGGAGTCCAAAACTGATTTCAAAGTCAACTTGGAAGTCCATAATCTATACATCAGCACGGCCGTGTTTCTTGAAATTTTTTTTTTGTATCAGCACGCTAACCAGCGTATCAATCGGATCAGAGTACAGTACAATTCAGGGGATATTCCCCACAAATTGTGCAGATAGATAAACTCTTCTGTTTTTAATTAAGTTTAATTTAGTAACAGCAAAATAAAAAATCAGCAACCATCTATCAAAGGAATCTATTTAAACCACCTGTTTGTGAGGACTTGGTTGCATCGCCGCGGACTCTCTCTATCCATCTGTTTCGCAATCGCAAGTTGGTTAGGTTAGGGGCGAAGAAGAAAGAAAGAGAGAGAGAAGCAGGGCAGGGGGGAGCAGAGTAAAAAGAAGACTATGTTGATGGGTGGTCGCCGGCGTCTGTGCCTCGCTGCGGCGCTGGTGCTCGTGGTCGTTTGTGCGTCGGCGACGAGCGGCGACGCCGGCGTGACGAGCGCGTACCGGCGGAAGGCGGAGGCGACGGTGGACATGCCGATGGACGCCGACGTGTTCCGCGTGCCGGCGGGGTACAATGCTCCCCAGCAGGTGCACATCACGCTGGGTGACCAGATGGGCACCGCCATGATCGTCTCCTGGGTCACGCCCAACGAGCTCGGCAACAACACGGTCATGTACGGCACCTCGCCGGAGAAGATGGAGATGCGGGCCGTGGGCACCCACACGCGCTACGACTACTTCAACTACACGTCCGGGTTCATCCACCACTGCACACTCAAGAACCTCAAGGTACACTACAGTACAGTACATTTCATTCTTCTCTCTTGGCATCCACCATTCTTGACTGATGCGTTCCTCCTCTTCTTTGTTGTCATCATCAGCATAGCACCAAGTACTACTACGCCATGGGGTTCGGCCACACGGTGAGGACCTTCTGGTTCACCACTCCGCCCAAGCCGGGGCCTGATGTGCCCTTCAAGTTCGGCCTCATAGGTAATTATTAACCAACCAGTTTCTTCTTCTTTCTGCATTCATCAGAATCGTTCTTCTTCTTGTTCTTGTCTCAAAAAAATAAAAAAAAATCATATCTGTGTTCGTCTTCACGCCGAGGAGGCAGACATTTCGATACATCTCAGTACAGTACAGTACAAGATTGGTTAGATAAGATCGGGATTGTAGCATCCCAATGGTTGATACCCGTAGGTTCGGTAGATTTTTTAATGCAGCTGGAGATCACGATCAGACATGATGATTTTATATCTGAACAAGGAAAATAAAAAGAAAATCTGGCACTCACATGGAAACATGGTCACATGGCGTATATTGTTGTCATCTCCTAGTGTTAATGTGTTAAGTCTAAAGTTTAGCACAAGAGAGAAAAGACGTTAAAAAGGAAATTAAACTTTAGCAACTCAATCCAAGCGTCTAAAGGAAACGAACACCCAGGTTGATAAAAACTAAGGACAAGGCCAACGTTGTGACAAAATTGTACTAGTAGGAAGCATCCCGATGCTTGATGCCGGTTAGTTATTTTGTTTACTGATCATGCATGATGATTTTATTTTTGAACAAAAAAATGTACTAGCATTCACATAGCGTTTGTTGTCATTATCTTTCTCCCATGTTTCTTGATGAGCGTAGACGACTTGTTGGATGGATCAAATGAGTCCAATAGTCTGCTCTGCAATAATGTTGACCAGAACAACTGGCTTGAATTGAATTGATTGAAATGGTGGCGTGCAGGTGACCTTGGTCAGACGTTCGACTCGAACAGCACGCTGTCTCACTACGAGGAGAACGACTGCGGCGCGGTGCTGTTCGTGGGCGACCTCTCCTACGCCGACAACTACCCTCTCCACGACAACAACCGCTGGGACACATGGGCCCGCTTCACGGAGCGCAGCGCCGCGTACCAGCCATGGATCTGGACGGCGGGCAACCACGAGCTGGACTACGCGCCGGAGATCGGCGAGGAGAAGCCCTTCAAGCCCTTCACCCACCGCTACCCGACCCCTTACCGCGCCGCCGGCAGCACGGAGCCCTTCTGGTACTCGGTGAAGATCGGGTCGGCCCACATCGTCGTGCTCGCCTCCTACTCCGCCTACGGCAAGTACACGCCGCAGTGGACGTGGCTCCACGACGAGCTCGCCACCCGCGTCGACCGCACGCAGACGCCATGGCTGATCATATTGATGCACTCGCCGTGGTACAACAGCAACGGGTACCATTACATGGAGGGCGAGACGATGCGGGTGCAGTTCGAGCAGTGGGTCGTCGACGCCAAGGTCGACGTCGTGCTCGCGGGACACGTGCACGCGTACGAGCGCAGCCACCGCGTGTCCAATGTTGCCTACGACATCGTTAACGGCAAGTCCACGCCCGTCAGGAACGCCGACGCGCCGGTGTATGTGACCATTGGTGACGGCGGTAACATTGAGGGCATCGCCGATAACTTCACCGAGCCGCAGCCGGGGTACTCGGCGTTCAGGGAGGCGAGCTTCGGACACGCCACGCTCGACATCAAGAACGGCACCCACGCGTACTACGCGTGGCATCGCAACCACGACGGCGCCAAGGTTGTTGCCGACGGCGTTTGGCTCACCAACAGGCACAACATGCCCACGGACGACGCATAATCTTATCTCTCCCTCTCCCTCCCCTAGTCAGTAGTAGTCCGTATATCACTCAGTCAGTCAGAGACTTGTTTGTTGTCATGCTCGTCGGGGTCCCTTCGTCTTATACACCCACACGACGCCAAGACGCGTTGTTTGTTACCATCCATCCATATCAATGAATTTGATGACAGATCTTTTGTGCCTTTGTTCTCGGTTCCATTGGTCCAGAGTTCCCGCCTGACCGTGCAAAGTGTTGTAATCAATTCCTTCTTCTTTGCTCATCAGATCAAACACTTCGCGATCATCTGTTGGAGGCGTCAGTTCAGTTTTAACACAATTCTTCCTCTTAAAGAAACACGCACTCAGGTGCGTTCTCGAAAAAGTTTTAACACAAACTGAACAAACAATCATGTGACTGATGGATGCTTTCGGTGTTGTCTTGCGCTAGTCCCGCTGGTCATGGGCCGTCGTCCCATTTGACTTCTACGGGCCTTCTGTTGCTGGAGCCGTCAATTTTCTTCTTCTATCCTATAAAAACCAAACATCTTCTTATATAATTTTTACCCTAAGAAAACATACTCACTATAGAATCAACCGTCGATTCCAGCATAGCATGCCCCAAATCATCGGATTAAAACGGTCCCACGAAGCGTTACATTGTTACGCTAATCTTATGCTTGGTAGTTCTTTTCGTGGTCTCCGCCTGGATTTTTGTCACCGAGAGGCACCCTAGCCGCCACTTGTACCCACCCCTATAACACGCCGCTCTTTCCATCCCGTTTAATCGAAGGCGACAATGGCGCAGCAGAGGCGAACGCCCTTTCCATTCGCGAGACCGGCGGCCGCTCTCCTCAATCTCATCTCTAAACCTAGGCAGGCAGGCGCACGCGCAACCTCCCCTTCCTCCTCGATTCAGATTCGCGGTGCAAGCAGCCCTTCCCCGAGGGAAGCTGCGACGGCTACACCACCACCTCGCCCTGGTGGCACACGCTCCATGACGGCGGCGACAATGGCTGCGTCCCCGTGTGTTCACGACGGGCCTCTAGGGCGAGCCCGTCTCCTCGTGCTCACGGAGACGCCACCTTGGCATCTGGGCGACTCAGCTGCGACTCCACCCGCTAGCGCACGATGCGGTTCTACCATGGATGGTGGTGCCATGACGGTCGCTTGCTTCTGGTCGCCCGCTCCCCCACCTTTGGTCGTCGGTGCGGCGCTGCATCTGTTCCCTCTCCGCGTCCTCCCCTTTAGATCCACGACGCGGCGAGGTCGCCACCATTCAGGATGAAGATAACCTGCGACGCCACGAGGAGGAACCGTGCCGCGGTGAGGATGAGCTCCTTCTCCCGAGCAGCAGTGGGATCCACCTCCTCCCCTTCAGATCCAGCAATCGTCCTTTCCAGCGCTAGGCTTGAGGTCTGAATCTCATCTGTCGGGTGAGTTATACAATCCTCACGAGACACGAGTATCGTGGTTGCCCACCAAACTGTTCGACAAATTGGCGTCCGTTACTCGAGTCCACTATCACACCCATGCCTCTGCTCACTAGGGATTGCTCCCTCGACATCCTTGCCAGCAGCGTCGATATTATGGTCGCCCAGGTCACAACGGGCAACCTCTTCTTCACCAAAATCGTTCAAGGGTCCATGCGGCAGTGTGCTTGACAGTGAAATTCAGGCACCTTGTATGCAGGTATGCACACTACTTGTTCGATCTAATGCTCCACTGCTTTTCTTCCATCGGCGTCATGTGTTTCTCGTATGCATGACTGCACCAGGTGGACATGTTCGTGTAGAGCGGCGTGGTGGTTGGCCTCGGCTCTGGTCCAACATCCGCTTTGGTGATTCAGTACCTCGGCGCACACCTTCGCCGGAAATACCTCGTTTTAATTCGACGTTGGAACCGACAAATATCTGAATAGAGGAAAAAATCATTTTAGTGAAACTGGATCGACACTGCTGAGGAGATTGATGATTTGTTCCTATGGGATGCTGAGGTGCATGTACCAATATGATAAATGATATTCAAGACTTTGATTTTCAGAATCGGAAGTTCTGTTACATTTCTGAATCTGAACCTTTTGTGTACATGGGAGCTCGGATGAACTGATGAAGGTTTGGAGGAGGCCATCATTTGGAACAGCCGGTCCACTAGGCGGCGACCATCCATTGGTCATGAAGGAGGACCATCACATACTCATGTTATTTTTCAGAGCTCCAATCGCTGATTCCGGTAATGCTAAAACACGCATGTTGTACACTTAGCTAAATTCGGCTCAATATATTAAATACCTGGTATGTTGTGGCAGAGGGCTTGGACAATTGCTGACGTGGTGGATCATGGGATCATACCTGGCATTCTGTAAATTTTTTTCGCATAAGCAGGCTTCATAAATGTTTCAGTTCTATTCTTAACACTGCAATGTGGTGCCCTGCATATCATATGGATTCATTGCATCAAAGGGAGAAGTAGTCAGTTGTACGGTAAGACCACCTAAATTCTCTGATATTCTGGGCAGATGCACTCTTTTCTCTGCATTTCTGAGCAAATATAATCCATTGTGTCGGCTGATAAATGTCATGAGTTAATTGTGTGCCAATTAATGAATCATCATAAACTTAAATCAAAGACTATTCCTGAGTCATCTTAATGTCATGAGAAAGACTTTTGATAAATCTATTCGTCTTTAGCTGGATTCAAACTTTTGATAAATCTATTCATCTTTAGCTATCAAACCTGTTTTATAATTTCAAATTATTTTGAGATAAACAACTGTGAATTGCTTATGGCTCCTGCATTGATAGGCTACATTTTGGCCAATAATGTACCCCATGTTAGGATGTTTATAGCAATGTTCTGGGAAGAATAAACATTATTAGCTAATACCTACTATCATGTGGATGTGGCATTATTTGACGCTAAACTACCGAGTTTAGGTTCAACCAAAATTGTTTCTTTAACTTATTTGGCGTGCGCAACAAAAATTTAAGTGAGTGACATCTTAATTTCCAGACCAAGAGTCTTTTTTTCCTCCTAATTTTGTGGTTGCAATGAGCGGATTTTGTTCTGCTGTGTCTGAACTATGCTTGATTTTTCTTTCTTGTTAATCTGCAGGCTGGTAGTGCTGGTAGTTTAGCAATTTCGGACACACTACTAGGAATGTGAAAAAGCTTGATCCTAGCTGCGGTTCATGACCAACAGGCCACACTACTAGGAGGGTGAGCATGAATACTATTTACCTTTTCTTTAATGTGAGACTTATTTCGTGATTCAAATTTATACAAATTGCAAATGTAATAGCCAATATCTTGTGACACTTTTGGCTTACAAAGAGTATATATGTAGTATGTGCTTTCTTATATTGTAGAGTTGGGACTAATCTTTTCTCGAGGTGCCTCTGCATTTTTTTTACAGAACTATTTCTTTTTGCAGCTCAACTCAACTCAATATGTAGTATGATATTCTTGATTTCTTCACACTATTGGTCTGGTTCTTTTGTTCCTCCATGGTGAACTCTAACGTTTGTTAAATCTCCCTGGCCATGGACTTTGACAACTATTATAAATTGAGCTCAGTTGCAATCGCATATATATTTCGGGTTTTTTTCTCAATTAGAGTAATGTGTTGATCTTGCTTTGTGAGGACTGAAGGGAAGCATGGCCTATGATATGTGCCAAAGATCTCATATGAAGAATGCTTAATTCTCTGCAATGAATAAGATCTGATATTTTAGATGTAGGGTTCAGGTTTTAGCCTTGAGCAATAACTATGGACAAAGTTTTTTTTTGGTGAATGTGTATACTATAAACACTGGACTAGCTAGATTGGTTTGAAAGTGCAGCTAGAGCATATGTGATTTTAGCAGTGCAGGGCGACAATGTAACTTTTAGAATGATTCTCTCAACAAAAAATCCTTACTATGTTTACTTATCAATATATAAGTGAAACGAGGTGGATGGTGAAATAGATGCAGTTCTTGATAAACCACTCTATGACATGGTGTTGTCAATTCAATTTTTCTTGATCACTAAGTAAAAGTAGTCATGTCACACAATTTGTGTTAGTATATCATTAAAAATGCAATATTGGTTGATGTGCGGTAGTACTAGGTAAGTAGCAGTGTAGATTGGATAGTGCATGTCTAAGTGTAGAAATAGAAAAATATCCTAGAAAGTGTAGATGATTAGATATATGCTTATCAGCAAAGCATTATTAGTATATATTATATGGATGAATAATCGCATGTGCGTGTCGCACGTCGGGTTCATTGTTTTTTATGTTTTGCTATTTTTATAGTAAAATCATTACACCTCAAGGCTTATTATGAAGAAAGTGCTTAAGATCAAAAGTATGGATAATTAGATGTGCATTTCTCATTAAATGGTTGTTGTTTGGATGAATAATAGCACATGCATGTCGCACGTGCAAAAAAGTAGTATATTATAAAGACTAAATATCTTGTCGATTTTTTCACCCTTTTAAAACCTATCCACCCTACTAATTAGCCCTTGGATCAACGTCCTCATCCAGTTTGAAACGATGGATTACATCCGGGTCCATTTGTGATTTTAAAAACCTGATCGATGTTAGGTTTTGTTTACGCTCACCTATTCACCCACGTTCCCTAGGTCAATCTTTCTTCACCTGGCGATTACTACCCACCCCAAATACCCACCTTGGGCCATTTAAACGCCGTGATTGACAGCGCCTTTTGTTTCCTTTTGGCCAGTCGTGAAATTTGTTCATTCCTTGTTTTAGCCTCCGTGATCCCCATTGTATTCTTTTCCACGAACTTCGGAAGGCACTGAGTTCGCACTTTCCATATTAGCCGCTCTCATCAGTTTAAATTATCTTGTAACCTTCTATAACAGCCGCTGCCATCAGTTTCAAATATCTTGTACCCCGCTACGACGTTTCATGGTTGACGATATCACTGTGATCAAATTGATTCGGAGGAGGGCACTGGGGCTCTGCCGTGAGTTGTCCTGTAATTCACCTCTTCCACTTAGATCACGGTTAGTGCCTCCGTAACATATTCATTTTATGCATGGTCAGGATACCATCTATTGCGGTTATAACTTTTTGTTGTTCTTTAGGTTTAGTCGAACGTAGCTAGGATCTAAATAAGTATTTGAGGTACGGCTGTAAGCATTCACATCACTTTTTCCATTTGTCCATTGTCTTGTTCTGTTTGTGACTTGTTTTGTCTTCGTTCGATATCATTAATGTCACCTCTAGCTCCGTATGGATCATCCACTGCGACCCATCGGCACCACGGTCCCTAATTCCGTTAATCGCCTACCTCTCACCGACATCACAAGTGTGCATGTCAATGACATGAATATATTTCGTCTGATATGTTTTTTTTTCTTTGAGTTTTTTCGTAAAATTTCCATTAATGCGCAGGTAGTGGCCAGGTTTTTGATCCAACGGCAATGCAGCGGGAGAAGAACAAAGAGTAAGTCGTGATTGTGTAAATTTTCCATTCAATAGGTCACGACTCTAAAATTAATTTATTAATATAGGCATTGAGCTGATGGACAATTTATATATGGCAAAGGTGGGATACCGCTGGATCATATCAAACTGAAATAATAACAAGAGAAGAACCATCAGAAAGAGCCATGCCAACATAGGCCCACAGACATAGTTGGGGCAGATATAAATGTCAAGGCTGGCAATGTTGCCTCGGCGTGAGATAACCATGATCAAATTCAGTTCAAATGCCATACAGAGATGTTAGAGGAAAGTCATTTAATCTAACATATCTTATTCTTGTTTTTTTAATTTATCATTTTTAGAGTACTCTCTAGAGAAATGACTAAAATACAGAAAAGATTAACCACATTGAGATGTTGTATTTTTGTTTGTAGAAATGATTATCTAGCTAGATGCCAACAAGATGCATATCTGATCATAGTACATATAGGCCAAACAAGTACCTTTGTGCTTCTCATTTGCAGTTGTATGTAAGCAATAAGAATGCTACTGAGTGGGTTGGATTTTGAATTGAAGTCTGTAAATTTGTTGTCAACAAAAAAAGTAATAAAGTAATGTTGTGTTCTGTGCATATAAGAGGTTTGAGGTTTGCAATTAAAACATATAGATTTTTTGTAAATTTTTTAAATGTGAGACATAATATCTATTGCATGCCTTTCGAAGTGGGTAGACTGCTAGAAGAAATTTTCATTGCTATGCTACTTTTATTCACTGTCCTGGTAGCAGTGCTTAATTTTGCCAATTTATGATCATAAAGGTATTTTTCTGAACTTTCTCGGTGACTTGACTTAATTTTAAGCTTGTGTTCCAGTTGCTAGCTTGTACCGTAACAAACTAGCATACTTTGTAGCCATGATTTATTACATTAGCTTTAGGGGTTCTTTAGTTGGCTTTAGTGGCAGCAAAAACTAGCAAGTACAAGCATCATATATATCCAAGCAAGTGATATAGGTTCTGTGGGATTCATTGAGTGTGTTCAATCAACCGAGTTAATTGTAATGTAAGCTATTCGTGTAAGAGACTACCGTCAGATGACTGTTGATAATCGTCTTGTCAATACATTTGAGAATCAGCAAGGGATTAACCGTCAATGTTGATAATCAGCAAGGGATTCCAATGGCCATGTCTGTAGTTGCGTCAGACACTATGGTTACTGGATCACATAAACTTGAACAAGATAATTGATGATAGTTCTTTTGATGGTTAATTTGTTGCCAAAATACTATGTTTCAGAAATTAATTTGTCTCTCTTTTGGATGTTTTGCAAGGTGATATGACATGTAAGAGGCGCTCAAAAAAATGTTGGGGTCTTAGACTGGTCGCACTGGCATCCGCAAAGCGCTACTCCAGTACCGTTTTAGCGAAAACTGCGCTGCACGGGCGACCGCTAAATAGCCCGCTACGACAAAACCAGCTCCAGTTTACGCCAAATCTAGAGGAATAGCGTAGGAACAACACAGCTGCAGGGCCCAAAGTAATAGAGCAAAGAATAGAGGAATAGAGGAAAAAATAGAGGAAAAATAGAGGAAAGTTGATGTAGGGAAAATTTTATTATATAATATATGTTAGTTGAGATAGAGGATGGATATAGAGGAGAGAATCTTGCTGACCAGGACGAAATATTTTTTTAGAGGATGAATTTAGAGTACGACCAGTGCGGTTAGTCTTATGGCTGCAACTGCAAGGGCTTCTAAGTCTGAAGTCCTGATGCTATCTCTAGAACAAGATTGATATCCAGTATTAATGAGCCGACATGGAAGATCAACACAAGGATCAGACAAATCAAGAGTTGTCTTTTGGTGATATCTGGTGGTGTACATAAGATAGCCAATTATCAAATCTTTTGGTAGGGCGGAGGATACGAATCCTGACAGCAGGTTCCTGTTATGATTTTGAGACCAAATAGCTAGGGATTGGAATTTTAGATTTGGTCACTTAAATTGGTGGATGGTAATTTTAGACATCAGGTCCCTTTTCAGAGTGCACGAAAAAAACGGTAGACAACAGGTCCCTCTTCATAATGCAATTGAGTAGGTAACATATTTTTTTACTTTCTATACAGGTCCCTCTTCGGAATGCCTTGATCCAAGGGCTAATTAGTAGGGTGGGTAGGTTTTAGAGGGGAGAAAAAAATTAGCAGGATGTTTAGTCTTTATTATAGTATAGATGTATGGCTCACCTGTCAGTGCCAATGTGATCTAAGCCTGGTAGCACATATTGCCAATGAGAAATTTTGATCATGCTGGACCAGAGAAAGAGCTTGACCATGTTGTGCATAGTGACGAAAACAAATAATGAAAAGAATGTAAAATCCAGTGACTGATGGATGTTGTGCTCGTCGTTTTCTTGTATTGGCACACAACCACACCAATAGAAAAACACTTAATTGAATAGGAACGGACCTCGAGTCAACTACATAATTAGTTTATGGATGTCGATAGATATTTTAAAAGTTGATAAACCTGAATCATATTTTTAATAGTTTAAGGACTCACAGTGTATTTTACTTCTCCATTAAATTCTGGTCGTCGCGGTTAATAGAAGCATGTGCATATCGCATGTGTAAAAGACTAGTAACGCAAAATGAACAAACAATCATGTGACTGATGGATGCTTTCGGTGTTGTCTTGTGCTAGTCCCGCTGGCCAGGCCCAATAAAATGGGCCGTCCCATTTGACTTCTACGGGCCTTCCGGAAATCTGATCCATCCTCACTTCCAACGATTCTCCCCTTTTTGTGTGCCAATGTCTATTCTCTTCGCATTTCGTTTGTTGACTTTGAGGCAGAAAATTTACTACTAGTACAAAATTTGCTCAACCAATTTGTCCAGACATCGACAATTTCATTCCGGATATTAGTTAACAATGGTGACACTGACAAGTCACAAGTGGCATGTTTATGCTCACCGACAATGACAAATAGTACATGACTTTGAGACATTTGCAATTGTAACTAACTGTTCAAAATTAAAATCCTACAAATTTGTTACATCTTGTAAGTATGCTAGTAGAAACTATAGTGGATAAACAAATCACAAACACGTAGGTAAAGCTTTTTTTTTTATCTTCAATGGCAGAATTGAGTAGTTGGGATAGATCCCAAAGCTCATTAGTAATATGTATATAGCACCATCAAGATTATATACGTCGTAAGACTCATTCTCTACAGATTGAATTACATTTAAAGTCGTAACATACGAATCAGGCTCAGTGAAGAGCCGGGGACACCAACCTAAGAACGTACTGTACAAAGAAGAAAGGAGATAAGAGAAAAATAAATAAATAAATAAATAAATAAAAGGAATCATCCAACTTCGAGTCGAAACCGAGGAAATAAAAGAAGGGGGAATAGGCGTCTGCTGTGCCTTGTTCCTTGGCCTTCGCCTTCCCCTCCCTCCCCGTCCCTTCCATAATTCGATTCCCTTTCTTCCCCAAGAACCCAGCCCCCCCACCATGACGAGTTCTTCCTCTCCTTCCCGGAAGGTACCCCTCTTCTTCCCCCAATCCGTCGATTCGCCGCCCGGGGAGCGGCAAGGCGGTTGTTTTCGTTCTCGATTCGGCTGTAATCCGTCCCCTTTTCCTCTTATGCAGGCGCTGAGCAAGATCGCTTGCAATCGGCTGCAGAAGGAGCTCGCCGAGTGGCAGCTCAGCCCCCCAGCCGGGTTCAAGCACAAGGTCTCCGATAACCTCCAAAGGTGCGACCGCATCGATCCAATTCCTCTCCTCACGCCTCCTTTTTTTTTTTACTAATTATTATGGAATTTTGGTTTTGGCCGAGGAACAACATGTTTCCATCTTGTACATGGGTTTAATTATCACTTCTGTTTCGCTCGCTGTTCTTGATCTGTTGGGATTCTCGTAACTATTTTATCACAGTCATTACTTTGTGTCGTTGGATTGGGAACACTTGCCTAATAGAAGAATTCTTCTCTGGATGAGTTAACAGGTGGGTAATCGAGGTCATAGGAGCGCCTGGCACCCTCTATGCTGGCGAGACCTACCAGTTGCAGGTGGACTTCCCTGAACATTATCCCATGGAGGCACCTCAGGTTTCCGTTTTCACAAAAATTACACCCTAATTCATCTTATCTCTTCTATTCTGTTTCTTTCGGTTCATCTGATTGGATGGTAATTTTGTCTTCTGCTTGCAGGTCATTTTTCTCAATCCTGCACCGATGCATCCACACATTTACAGCAACGGGCACATCTGCTTAGGTAAAGTTCTCGTGGAGAAGATCTGTTTATAAAATGTTTGTGGCTTCTGCCTAGCTGCATGGCTATGACCTTATTGGAATGTTCTTTGCCTGACCTAATCTTCCATCTAGCTGTCAGTTTGGTGCTAAGATTCCATTTGTCAGCGGAAAGTTGCCAGCTTAACCAATTGTGCTTTTCTAGTAGTTCTATAGTAGGCATGCGACTGAGATGCCTCAGCACGCCTTTTCCTCAAATTGCTGCAGTATTGATTGATTGTATTGCTAAATGAATGACATTGCTGAGATGCCTGTGTTTCCTATTGGCACGTTGAAAGTAATCTGGCTGTTGGTGGCTAAGTCAGTTATTCTTTTTTCTTGCTTTCAATATTGTAGCTGCCCACAATGCATCTGTTGGTCCTCCTTGGCATAGTATTTAACAGTCTTCTCATCTACCTTTTGAGTTATAAGAAATCTCTTTTATTGGTTAGTTTCTGAAAAGCATTTCATCTAATGATGTTGTTAACTTGAAAACAAAAAGGACAAAAGAAAACATCTCTGCTGTTGGTGGTCAGATAGTCATATAGTAATGTTTGTATGCATAATAATTAATAAAGACAGGCCTTACTTTCATGCCAGTTGACTCTCTTGTCATATTTAACTTTTCTTTTCTTGATTGCAGTTAATAGTTTAAAAATTGATTATGAATGCAAAGTTGATTCTTTTAAAACGTTCTCTGTTTATTACTTAAATAACGATTAGGGTATGAACTCGGATAGGAGCTTCACTGTTGCTATATAGAAATAGGCAGAATGCTGCAGGAGACAATGCAGATGTGTTTCTTCTCTCTTCCAATAGGCCTGTTGGAAAGTTGATGATAGACATAGACATAATTTTATTATGGATATATAGTTGAATGAAAGTGTGTTTGTTAGAATTTATTCCTACACTGTCCTGCATCTAGAATACTAGCTCTCATCTCTCTCCTCATTACTTACCCTCTATGAATCTGCACATACATTAGGCGGGCAAACCAAAATTTGTTTTTGGGAGAAAACAAACTAGTATTTTCTTTCATAGCCTAGGATATGTAACACATCAAGTATAGCCATGTGAAAAGGTTGTTTTTGCATTATCCTTAACAAATCGCATGTAATCATAGTGTATTCACATGGGTTGTGTCCTTGATGTACGCATATATTATTTCAAAGAAGCAGAAGTTAAAGGAACATGCTTGATATGCACATACTATTTCAAATTGCCACATGCTAAAGAAGAAGGATAATGCAAAATTAGATATTAGAGTTCAGTGGATTTGTTTATTTGTTAGTAGTAATACACTAATATTGTTCTTTCTGTGCTGAACCTGCCATTTTATTTTCTCATGTCCTATAGATTTTGTAACTACTAACCTAATCCAAAATTTAACTGTTGGTAGCCCTATAAATACAATGTTGGTTCTCAAGTCTCCATCTTGATGTCATGTATATTTTCTGCTCACCATTCTCTCTTTTGCCCAACATTGCAGTCATTCATGCAATTCTATATGGTTTTGTCATTTATTTTTGCAGCCTTCCATACTCTCTCGATCACCTTTGCTATCCATGTGCATCTCATATATCATGTTAACAGAAATTGTTCTCATATTGCGAGCATCTTGTCCAGAAACCAGTTGTAGAGTATCTTTGTTTGCATTCCATGTGGCTTGGTTGATAACGTAGGAAACTTTACCAAATGCACCAAAGATCCACATTGTGAAACCAATACCTACTGCTCTGTTTGAGATATTGTGACAAACTTAGAACTTCTTTCTGAATTGTACATGTTATAGAAGGGTGAGAGTAAGAATGGAGAATATTTCACACCCATATTTATTCTTTTAGCATCAATTTATCAAGACCTCACCAGGAGTTGAATTAATTAGCCTCAAATTTAACCAGGGTGAGAGTAAGAGTGGAATATGTAGTTTTTGGTATGGAATATGAGCTATGATTTCCTGCATGGTTCATTGGCCTATATGATGTAACGACTGCTATCTCTGTCTGCAGATATATTGTATGACTCCTGGTCACCAGCGATGACTGTGAGTTCTGTCTGTATCAGTATCCTGTCTATGTTGTCTAGTTCGACAGCAAAGGTTACACTAACTCACCTCACATGATTTATTGTAAACTTCTATCTGGACTTGGGTAGTTTGCATTAAACTTTCTACATTCTATGTTGCAGCAACGCCCTCAAGACAACGACCGCTATGTTAGGAACTGCCGCAATGGAAGGTCACCGAAGGAGACAAGGTGGTGGTTCCACGACGACAAGGTTTAACATGCATTGGTTGTGTGGCCTGCCAGCCTCTCTTCCAAGGGGATATAGAGATGATTTAGGCTTATTTTTAAGCACCCCTCTATTGGACTGCAAAGCTTACCTTGCTTTGGTGGTATGTAAATGAGATGCACACGTGCCAGGTCTGAGAATGTATCATCACCATCAAATATATATATAGAATAAGCAAGCGTGTACCGAGTCACATTAATGAAAACAAGCTCAAAAGAAATGCAGGTTTAACTATGGTTTGCTAAATTTTTGCCTCACCGTATATTTGCAGTCTGTCTATTATATGCTGATCAATGCAATACTGCTCCTGTCAGAGTTTTTCACGTGAGCTATCTATGTCCTTCAAATAAGAAGAATGTATAATCAGGAACTGAAATTTCCAATAGTTATGTCTTGTATGATGATGCATTTTGTAGAATTCTAGTATGATGGATACTGCTTACAGTAATTTATGCTGCCGTAGAGGAGGCCTGCTCTGTATCACAGCTTTTTTTTTTTTTTTTTTTTTGAGGCCGTATGGCAGCTGCTTCATTTCTTATACTTGTATAGAAACAGAATAATGCTCCAGTTTTCCTGGGTAAATTTTGAGGTCAAAATATTGATCAACCATAACTCTGGGACACAAAACTGTGGATCAATACATCCATGTCCATCTACAGTCCTCTGGCCTGTCTGTATGGTAGCATCAACAATTCCATATGACATAATCGCGTAATAAAACATTCTCGTGAGCTCTTTACAATATGAAGCTCCATCATCTTCTAAAAGTATCGATTCGATGCATAAGAGGTGTGGTACAAATCAGTGCCGAGAAAAAAGTCCAAAGCGAGAGTTAGACTTGTTGCCTCGATATTCCACGCTAAAGAACAATTAATATCTGACATTTCGTTGTTAGCGAACGTGAGCCGTGTGTATCGTCTTCACTTGCGTTCTGACGTTGGACTGATCAAGGCAAGCAGCGGGTCAAAGCAAGCAAAGCAAAGCAGAGCAAGCATGGCGGCCGGCGGCGCGGGCGAGGTGCGTCACTGGAACGCCGACGTGAACGGCGTCTCCCTCCACGTAGCCGAGCAGGGTCCCGCCGATGGGCCGGCGGTTCTCCTCCTCCACGGCTTCCCGGAGCTCTGGCTCTCATGGCGCCACCAGATGTCCGCACTCGCCGTGCGCGGCTTCCGCGCGCTCGCCCCCGACCTCCGCGGCTACGGCGACTCCAGCTCGCCCGCCGAACCCGCCGCCTACTCCATCTTCCACATCGTCGGCGACGTCGTCGCGCTCCTCGACCACCTCCGCCTCCCAAAGGTGCCGCCTTTATTTTACAGTTCACGGTTTCGTTTCTCTTGGCTTGCCACTTTGAGGTTTGATTTTACTTGTCATGTGGTGAACTGGTGATCCGTAGGTGTTCGTTGTGGGACATGACCGGGGCGCTGAGGTTGCGTGGCACCTGTGCCTTTTCCGGCCGGATCGGGTGCGCGCCCTCGTCGCTCTGGGGGTACCCTTCTTCCCCCGTCCCCCTCTCCCGATGACAGAGGTCTTTGCAGCGCGGGGAGATGGATTCTACATCACACAGTTCCAGGTATTGATCTATCTTTTTTTTTTTATTTTGAAAGAATTGATCTATCTTCTTTGCCAGCAGCTCAAACTGATCTTCTAATAATTCATTCATGGGAAAATTGCAGATACCCCCCAAATAGTTACTCTGGGTTTGACTTTCCCTCCCAAAACTTATTTTATTGCAAAGACCCATCCACATATCTGGCTTGGTCCAAAACTCCTCCCCTAATTGCACGTGCTCTGCTTTGCTGGCCTGTATCTGTAGACGTGGACTCCTAATATGCCAGCTCAGCCGGGACGGTTTCGTTCTAGCATGGCACGGTTACCCCATCGCATAGCGCACCACCAGCAGTCGCCGTCTTTATTATACGATGAAGGCCAGACCGCCAGAGAGAACAGAAGTGCAGGCACAGCCTAAAAATCTCAAGTTGCAAGACTTCCGTGGATGATATGCTGAGCAGATAGCAACGAGTGCTCCAGGAAGTGCGGTCTGATTTTTCTCAAATCCTTTGATTGGTTAGGGTTTACAAATTAGGGATCTTAGCAATTGTCGATTCAATTAGTTGTTGAGGTTAGTGATTAGGAGGTAGCAGGAATTGATTAGGTTGCTAATTTGATGTTTTCGTGTGTGTGTTATTCCAAGGTTATCAGCATAGTCAGATCTCGCAATATCAGTGCATCCTCTTTGTAGACCTGCTGAGCTGGCAAATGAGGAGTCCACGTCGGTACATACAGGCCAGCAAAGCAGAGCACGTGCAACTAGGGGGGAGTTTTGGAGCATGTCAGATATGTGGGTGGGTCTTTGCAACAAAAACAAGTTTTGAAGAGAAAAGTCAAACTCAAATTGACTTTTAGGAGGGTATTTGTAATTTTCCCTTCATTTAATAGCATCAATCAATTAATCATTTTTCCTGTCAATTTGGTACTGTGAAACGGAAAGTCTTGCCCGTACAACTTATAGTGGCCAGTTTGCATTCCAACGTACATTTTGGAACAGGACGATGCAGCAAACTTCATGTTGTTCTAGTGCTCTATATTTAGCACCATCAGTTATGCTAAAAATTTATGTCTGCAGGAGCCTGGAAGAGCTGAAAAGGCGTTTGCTCGTCACGATGTTGCAACTGTCCTAAAGAAGTTCTACTCCATCGAATTCGACGATCTCACTGCCCCTCCTGGAGTAGAGATCATTGACTTTCTCGAGGCACCTTCGTCGCCACTACCCTGGATGACCGATGAAGAGCTGGGCCAGTACGCGGAGAAGTTTCAAAAGTCTGGGTTCACCGGACCTCTCAACTACTACCGCATGATGGACACGTAATGAAACTTATTCCTTGCATCATGTCCCCTTTATGCCATCCTTACATTCAGCTTAGCTCTTCAAGAGTGTACTAATGCATGGTTAAATTCAGGAACTGGAGGCTTATGGCTCCATGGAACGGTGCGAAGATCACAGTGCCAGTGAAGTTCATCGCTGGCGATAAGGATATGGGTCTCCAATCCTTTGGGATTGGGCAGTACGTCAAGAGTGGTGCATTCAAGTCCATTGTTCCGGATCTTGAGGTTTCCACCATCGATGGTCACCATTATATCCAGCGAAGAGCAGGCTGATAAGGTCAACTATGAGATAATTTCCTACCTTGACAACTTTATTAGCAAGGAGGCATCAGCTTAATGGCCTGCAATTCTTTGGGAGCCTTGGTATTTTGCCTTGAGATTTCTGAGCTGGAAAACGTGAAGCTCATAGAGCTGAAAATAACTGAGGTGCAGCCATTTGTCGGCTTGCTTGTAGGAATAAAAGCAGCATGTAATAAAATACTTGAATTCGTCCATTTAACTTCATAATAATTCATTTGCTCCAACGATTCTCAAAGAGCTGGTTTGAATTTGTTGTATTGTACTGGAAGTCATTGTAGAATGGTCGAAATCTTGATCCATACTGTTTTGTCCGTTTGTACCGGAAGCTTGTTTTCACAGAAAGAATATTGTTTTCTGCAAATAAGAGTTTATACCTTTGTTACATTTTTTTTCCGTGATCAGGGACAAGGATGGTCGGCGGCAGCCGGCCAGGGCGGTCAGGCTCGTCCGGCCGGCGATTTAATTTGTTGCTAGTTCGTCTGTAATATTTGATTCCTTGGATTGGACGGCCTTGAGCTCTTGTCTCTCTGTCTTGCCCGCGTTCTCGTGTTCCTGTTGCAGGAGTCTGAGTGACCGTGCAGGGAGCCAAGCAGAGGAAGCATGGAGGAGGTGCGGCACTGGAACGCGGCCGTGAACGGCATCTCCCTCCACGTCGCCGAGCAGGGCTCCGCCGACGGGCCGGCGGTGCTGCTCATCCACGGCTTCCCGGAGCTCTGGCTCTCATGGCGCCACCAGATGCCGGCACTCGCCGCCCGCGGCTTCCGCGCCATCGCCCCCGACCTCCGCGGCTACGGCGACTCCGACGCCCCCACTGACCCGGCCGCCTACTCCGTCTTCCACATCGTCGGCGACATCGTCGCGCTCCTCAACCACCTCCGCCTCCCAAAGGTGCCGCCTTTAATTTCTTCCTTGTGTCCTTTAATTTCTTCCTTGAGCCCGCGAGTGAGTGAGCAATTTCTTGACGTTGCAGGTGTTCGTGGTTGGGCACGATTGGGGCGCGTTGGTGGCGTGGCACCTCAGCCTGTTCCGGCCAGACATGGTGCGCGCCCTGGTCACGCTTGGGGTGCCCTACTTTCCTCGCGGGCCGAACCCGACCACGGAATCCTTTGCCGCGCTCGGCGACGGCTTCTACATCGCGCAGTTCCAGGTGACCTTTATACATATTAATTGATCTCTTTTGCTGAACTGAACCGAGAGTGTGGCTGCAGATTTATTTAACTCTGCATCGACGATACGACGTGTCTGCAACTGCAGGAGCCTGGACGAGCTGAAAGGGCGTTTGGTCGCTACGACGTCGCGACTGTGCTCAAAAAGTTCTACGCCATGCAGATCGACGAACTCGTTGCTCCTCCTGGAGTAGAGCTCATCGACTTCCTCGAGGCGCCTTCGTCGCCACTCCCCTGGATCACAGAGGAAGAGCTTGCCCAGTATGCAGAAAAGTTTCACAAGTCTGGGTTCACCGGACCCCTCAACTACTACCGCATGTTGGACACGTACGTAGCAATTTCTTCCTTTCCTGTTCCTACCTTATATATGTATATATTATTTTATTATATTATTATTAAATTTAGTGCGGTCGTCTCTTTTGGTGTCGCCCCTCATCGTAAGTACGTAAGTTTAAGTTTCTGTCAAACCAAAATACATATGATGCGTCTCCTTTATATATGTCTCCGTTCCAGATACTACTATTTCCGAGCATGTGTCTGTTCTTGCTGTTGTACCTCTGTTTTCATGGAGTCCACTTGACATACGTATGGCATGAGAGAGATGTTACAGGTTCAATCAAAGCCTTCGCCATGAAACCGTACCTACATGCTTAGAGCTTAGCCCATCTCGTAGGGGCGTTGTTGCCGCCGCCGTCATCGAGCGCTCTCCTCCCTTTTTGACCCCCAAAACAGGTTCCTTTCGGAGGAAGTATCAGTTTTCCTACCTCAACGCCATAGATTCTTTGCTCGAGCACTGTCGGAGAATCCTTTCTCTTTTCTATTCTTTCTCTCTCATGTTACCTTCTATCTGTCTCGAGGAAGAAGAGGAACTGAAGTAGACGGTTCGGTAAGCTGGGTCTGCTGGGCTGAAAAATAAAGACTCATGAATATATATCGTTTGCTATTTCATTTTGTTTATGAGGTTCCTTTAAAACAAAATCAATTACTGGATGGTTTATCTATATAAGCTCTGAGGAGAACAATATCAGTGGTCTCCTTCTGCTCCTTACTCTCGATACATACAACTACACATGGTTATTGAAGCGTTAGCCAGTTAAAAAATTTTGTTTAAAGGTCCATCGCCATGCAAGACTACTAGAGTGGCACATATGGTTAGGAAGTTACACCAGTTAGAAAATTATGTTTACGACATGTCTAGATTGTTGGTTCTAACTTTTGTTATTCGCCAAAACAAATTAAAGGAAGCGCTGACTAACTAGAAAAGTCTCAGAATAATCTGTATCAATCTTTTAGCATTCAAAATTTGATATGTCTTACAATAATTAAGCTAATAACATAATGATCTTTGTCATTTAATTTTTTAATTAATACCTAAAGCAACATACGGACATTTTGCTAGTATGTACATATTTCCTCCGTTCTTCAAATACTGTCGTTAGGACAGCAAAGTTAGTTCAATAGTTCAAAATTGAACTAACTTTGCTGTCCTAATGATAACATTTGGAGAACGGAGGAAATATGTCATTTTGGTATGCAAAAAATAATTCATTGGTTTCCTAAAAAAAAGAATCATGGTGTAATAAATACACAGGAACTGGAGGCTTACGGCACCTTGGAACGGAGCCAAAATTACAGTGCCGGCGAAGTTCATTCTTGCGGATAAGGACGTCGGCCTCCAGTCCTTCGGAATCGAGCACTACGTCAAGAGCGGCGGTCTCAAGTCCAATGTTCCGGACCTTGAGGTTGCCATCATCGAAGGGCATCATTTCCTCCAGCAAGAACAGCCAGAGAGAGTGAACTCTGAGATATTTTCATTCCTTGACAAGTTTATTACTGCTGAGGAAGAATCAGCATGACGATGTCACTGTCAGTCAGGCGGTGACGCCTGAAGAGAAGATGTGGCTTTTCCTAACTGAAAATTGTTAAGCATCCCTCCCTCTGTGCTTCCACAAGTGAGAGTTAGCCATCAGTATGCTTGCTTATTTATTATAGAAATAAATTACAAGAGCTTGTACGATGTTTGGCACTTCAACCTTTTGTACGGCATTGTATTATTTGAAGTCTTGTATTTCTTTTTAATCTGCTGGAAATTCACGTTGTTGGCACCATGACTGAAAGCAGCAAGGAAGATGGCCAACAATCCTTTTCACCTGTTGTGAGATTTTTGGATGATATTTTTGTGCATATGTGATTCCACATATTCCGAGGAACGGAAGGCCGAAATATCCAAGACTTTTAGTTTTTGGCGTTCAAATAATTGTTTTCTATTTTCACGGAGTTCAGTGCTCCGATTCACACTCGTTCTTTTACAGTTAACAACAAACAAGAGTGCATGAACAGCACGTTCTTTTGTAAACAGAAATTGCCTGCACATACATTACTGATGGTGAATTTACACAGCCAGCTGAAATCTGTTGACCACCTCAACTAAATCGTATGGTCGTGTATCCTCACTCCTCAGCATATGGGCGCCACATTCTTGTTGGAATTGGTGGATCGGACTCTCACGTACCGGCGCACCATTCCGATCATTTTCCTTCCGGCCACTTGTTCAGGCTCCTTTTTTGCGCCTGCTGCTGCCTCCGCGACTCCATGGGCAGCGGCGGCACAAGGATTGTCTTCCTGATCTCCGGTGGCCGCGCCGTCGAGGGCCTCGTCTTGTATCAGCTCCTGCAGCGAAATGCGGCGGTCTTCAGTTTCTTCTGAAGCCTTGTGCTGCTCTGTACTATCTTGAGAGTGCCGTGGCGACGGTGCTGTCTTCATCAGCTCGGAGACCTCATCTTGTTGCTGCGGCTGTATCGGTATCGTTGTCTTGGAACCCTCCATGCCTGCTTGACGTTGATGAGCCATGCTTATGCTTGGTGTCCGCCTTGTCCTCCTTGACATGGTAAGATCAAATCGTGGAGGCTTGGGCGCCATGGCGTCCCACACTCTGCTTGCCATCATCTAGAGACTTGGAACAAGATCACATAATAAAGGATTGATTGATCATACACGGGCTCTCCTTGATTTATACACGGCTCTCACAGCTGCGAGCTTGTGGGTTAATCTGCGTTGAGGTCAGTGTTAAGTGGAAGTGAAGAATTGAAGTATCAGGTACACGAGCCGTCCGAAGTTAATCTGAATTTAAGTATCAGGCACACAAGCAGAGAGAATTCGTCAGGCTGTTGGTGTTGTACCAGCGATCACTTTGGGACGAAGTTGAAGAAAAGCTGCTGTACGCTATGAATTAACTCTAGTCCTGAATCTGCAGCCGGAGAATCCGATCAAGAAGTGGTACCATGTGCGAACCCTTGAGCCTTGATAGCAGCTGCAGAGAAGCCCAACATGGCGGCGTTTCATTCGAATTCGGGATTTGCCTAGCGCGGGCGCGGCGATGGCGAGTGACGGTTGCGAGTCGCTGGCAGGGTTGAAATAACCGGGGTTAACCGGCCGGTTAACTGGAAAACCGGTCCGGGCTGGTTACCCTGGTCGGCCCGTTAACCCCCGGTTATAGTTCAAAATTTAAAAAAAAATCGAATTAGTCAAAACTGATATAACCGACCGGTTAACCGGTAAAACCGCCCAAAAACCAATATTTTTAAATTTAAAAATATATATTCAAAATATATCACTAAAACCAATCAAACCGATGTAACCGACCGGTTAACCGGCCGCCGACCCTATGCCAACCAAAATGAGTTTTATCCGGTTAACCGATTAATCAATGAACCGGGCTCGCCGGTTATACCGGCCCAACCGGTTATGTTAACCTTGATTGCTGGACCACGAACTCAGAAGCCGTTGCTGATTGCTCGTAGTTGTGGATGCGGGCTCGGCGGAGGCGGGCGGAGGCACCGCCATTGTTGTGGACCTCGCTCTTGACCGACCGTTCGTAGCCGATCCAACGGCACCAGTAACCCGCAGGTGCGCTCAACGCGGTCAACACAGATTTTATAGAAAACCCCTTAAAATGGATCGCGACTATTAACCACGATCCAACATATTTACATAAACTTCATATATTTTAGATCGCGACTATTAACCGCGATCCAATTATTTACATAAAGACCCCTATTTTGGATAGCAATTATTGACCACCATCCAACTATTTATATAAAGACCCCTGTAATTTACATAAGACCCCCTACATCTGTCTCGTGTTTCGCAATGTAGTCCCCGTTTCCGGTAATTGCCTCCGCCGCCCTCCGCCCATGGCCGGCGGCTCGTCGCGGCGCCGCTCTCTCCCCGTTCCCGTCCGGCGACGGCGACGGCCGCCCCAAGCGGATCTCTGAAGCGGAGGGTACGGTGATCAATCTTACGTGGCGAGAAGGCGCGCGCATCAATGGAAGGGCTGTAGATCTCTTCCCGTCTAGCAAAGAAAGTGGGCGGCGGCGGATGGTCGATTTCGGTTGGATTTCGTTAGATTCGGTGTCTGTCTCGTCGGAAGATGCTCCGTTTCCGGCTCTGCTGTGAATGCCATATTCATGATGTGCATTATTCCACAGGATAGCAACCGCACCCCCCTCCCATTTGTGACTTTACGTTCGCAGTGATTGTGAAGAACAAAAGAAACAACCAGATGGACATCTCTCCAGTCTATTTGCTCTGCCGATACAGCACAAGGTACTCTTCATTTCCATCTCCTGAATGTAAAATTTTCTTCCAATCAGATGAGAGACAATAGGGCACTCAAAAGTTTCTGCCTCTGCTCTGCAAACAGACTTTTTTTTTTTTTTGCATAACAGGGGCAACGCCCTGGAATTTCATTACTCACGAAATAAAACCACAACATTTGTTTGTTGAAGTACAAAAAAGCAATATTGTCAAAAGCAGTTTATAAGAACTGCAGGAAAAACAACTGAGGATTACAACTGCAACCACCAAGTGACCAGCCAAAGACTGAAAGGAGTTTGCCTTCCTGTCAACCCGTCAGATGCTCAACCGGAACAGACCCGAATATGAAATGATTTTATCTACCAAATTAGAAAGAAAAAAAGGAAAGGACTATGAAAAGTACTACTCATCCATTCCTGGTTTCGTGGGCCAGATGGGCTGTTAAGCTCATCCCCCTGATGATCCAAAGCTTGACCAATGCCTCCTCTCGTCCCTTTCCCTTTCCCCTTTTCTTTGAGTGAGAAAGAAAGATGAAGCTTAAGCTGTGGTGCAACTAGATTCTTTCCAATTATTGAGATAAGCAAACACGGACCACACACAGCATTTTCTACGCGCTGATCGGTTCCCTCACGCCAAGGAGCTGGCTGGTCCATGGCGGCAATAATGTTGTCATCACAAATTCATCATAACCATGTTGTAGATAGCCAGCTTAGTTAACAGACATCATAAGGCTCTTTACAAACAATACAACTAGTTGGACAATAATAAAAGGACAACTGAAAAAGCATGGTGCAAATCAGGATTGCCCAATCCCCAAGTCCAGACTCCGGTTTTTCTAGTTGGTGTGCCTGCTGTGAATGGGATTGGGTTCGCAATGATCTCCTCACAAAATGCAAATCGTAGGCACTGTACTCGGTCCCAGAGAAAAAGAGCTCATCTTTTTTTGTGGGCCATGCTATATGCATATAGTAGCATCTAATTATCAAGCATCCTTGTACGATCTCATAAATTTGCACTAGTACTTTGAGATTTCAATACAAACTGTTCTGCTGTCTAATTAACTCTCTCGACAGATATAGCACTAAAGATAAAGAGCATAATTTTCACGAGGAAGAGGAACGAAGCTACTGTAGTTAATAATCCCCGGCCTGCCCTCCAACCTCTAACTACCTTTGTATCCGCAACTAATTGAAACTATAGCCAGTAGTAGAGTACAAGTCAGGGGTCATTATCCTACAGTCCACGGTGCTACATTGCATTTGTTAATCAGTCCTCGCTCTAGTCACCAATGCTGACGAGCGTACAGTACTTATAGTACGAGCTGCTTATCCTGGATAATGACTTGTTTGAGCTTCCTGCTTAATTATCCTGAGATCATACGCATGGAACAGGTTACAATAAGCGCACACTTTTATCCTGAAAATAAAATCATACACATGTGGCGTGCAGAATCACGATTTCATCAGTTCATTCAGAACCAATGAAGTCTTTATGATCTGTTTATTAGGGGATCATCTATGATATCCTCTGATCGAGATTTGTCCACTTTGTAATGCACCCGCTTCTGCTCCATGATCCAAAAGTCTAGACCTCTTTTTTTTTTTTAAAAAAAAAAACTTAGTTGCCCACCTAGCAAAATTTTTAAAGTAAAAAAAATACTGTTTGATATGTTAAGAGAGATGCCGCGTCGTGACCGGCAACTCGTATGGATAAAAAATCTTGTCGTCCAAGCTCAGTCATCACATACTTTTGGTGAAAACCAACCCTACAAATAAAGTTCATTATTTACTAAGTCCGTAGCAAAGTTGCACAAAGAACATTACACATATCATCGACAAATGGACAGTGTAAGCCTAATAATTTAGCTGGCTGGCTAGTATCCAAACAAATGAGAGAAGAGTAGCATGATCACAGCCTTCCCAATAGATACTCTGTTTGTAGCTTTTGACAGATAATAGTTACCTAACAATCTAGTACAGGATACAAAAGATAATAATCACATAAGTATATAATTGATGGCCAGCTTTGGCAACTCTTCTCACCTGCTTCCCCACACACGATCATACAGTACATTTGAATATGTTCGAGATGATCCTGTGCCGAGGAGAGATAGTAGAGGGGTTGATAATAATGGCCTGTCAATTTCTATGTCTGTGCATGCATGCGGTGAACCTATGTCTGAACTTGTTGAAAGAAGCTACACATGACATGCCTGCATCTGCCTATATAGCTGGGGTGCGCAGGCTAATCTGGACCCATTGATGGTGTCAATTGGGACCCGTGAAGCGGCCAGCATCTCTGCCTCAAGCAACAAACTTTTTCCCTGCCCTTGGCTGCCAGTACCAGGTTTTGGAGGCACATGTTGTAATGCTAGTCAGATTGCAATTGATTCTACTAGTGCCTTGCCCTCTTTTAACAGAATGTTGCGATGAACAGAGCAAAGCTGCAACGTTGCGATAGTGCATCTGCATCCTCTGTGTTGTGATGGTCCTGAAAAAGGTCTGGAGAGGACATAATAACACCCGAGGTTTCCTGCTACCCTGAGCAAAACTTCGTTTCTGGCTCCAATGAGAAACTGGGGCAGTGTGGCAGTATTATCGTTTGTGTTTAAAACTCCAACGTATACGTACACAACTCTGAAGGGTTCAGTTTTTTTTTTCTCTCTGAACAACTGAAGTGTATTGAGAAACAATGGTTTAGAACAGCTATAGTTTGGTCAACTGAAATTGTGGCGTTTAAATGCCATTGGAGCTCCTACCCCATTTTTCAGAAAGAAAAGAAAAACTCAGTGGTTCAGGGAAGAATTGGGATGCCTTGCTCCTCCAGAATTTTTAGGGTACTGGATCATTGAATCTCCTTTTCTTACGTCCTAGACAAAGAGCTACTTTTATAGAGTATTCGGTATGTCTTTTTTTGAAAGCTCAAAGATGTTGGATGACCAAGCAAAGATCAATTTCGCACATAGAAATGGAACTATTGTATGTGCCAGATGTGTGCAATGACCAGCAAAACAATTGCTCCAAAAAGGCTATGGGCCGGATTACTCAGTGGTAGCCACAGGTAGATAGTCAGGCTATTGTGGCAAACTTGTTGAGCAGTAAATGGTGCCAGGGCGGCACAACAGTGGCATCCTCTCCCCCTTGGTGTAAACTGTACGTGGCTATGTGCACCAATGGACCAAGCAGGCCTATAACCACCCCCAACATATAGGGCTCCTGTTATCCTGGCACTGAACAAATAGGGAAGCTTTGACCAGTGTAAAAGTGCGCTCCTCCTTGTCCTTGACAAGGCAATGCCATTGTACTCTGGATTCTTGTAGTGTGGCCTGCTTGAGTGTAATGACATGCATGGTCTACCATCGTCCTGACCTCACAAGCTTTATTACGAGTTCCTTTTTGTACTACTACAAAATAAAAGCAAACTTTGTTGCCATATACTAGTGCCATGAAGTGCTTGTTCCAGAAAAGAAAAGGAAAACGAATGAGGAAGGTGGATAGAGATCGATGGAGAGGGATGTGGATGTCTGAGTCTTAAAACTTGATCATGCGCGTTCTTGCTTATGGCTGATATAGTGATATGAACAAGGATAGCTCTGCTCCCTGTCGGCTGCTTGATGGTTCAGTCGTTCGTGTTTACATATGCATCATCTATCGCCGTCGGCGCAACGAAAAGCTGTTTCTCAGGGTTGCCGAAGAAGCATGTTATCTTGGTCTCTATCAGAACACAACTTTCCTGAGTATTTTTTGTATTCCCAAAATGGATCCGCTGGCCGCGACCGACAGAGACGCCGAATTGTTAGGTCCATTTCGACCATGATTGACATGTAGACGCACCATGATATGTACCAGTAGCTGGATGCTCTAACACCTGAAAACTAGGCAGCTTATGGATAGAATGTAGTTGACGCTAATCATAAGTCGTCAAAAGGCCACAAAGTCCTTCATCAGGCTTCCAGCTTCGATCCCGCTTTCACAAATATTTTTAGCGTTAAGAAAAAAGTAGACGGCGACAATGTCCAAGTATAGCAATGTGCTTTTCGCATAGGTGAACAAAATCAGATTAATTAAGCAAGTGTTTGGCATCATATATAGTTCGTTCCCTGATGCCGATAAAAGTTGGTGGAATTGAGGAAAGTCCATGTCAAAATTTTTTGAGGAAAAAATCAAACTATTCAGTTGCAGTACAGATTTGGGGGGCCGAGAGACACTATGATCACTCGCTCATCTCCAGCTAGCAGGATAAAGTATGGAATAAAGCAGGAGAAGTTACAGGAAGTATAGATGGCGTCATTAGGTATGTAGGAGATGGATTAAAGTTTCAAAACCAAATAGGCTGGATGCTTCTCTTCTCTTAGTTGAACCCACTATGCGGTTAAGTTTGGACATAATCTAATGATTGACACAGTCTAAGATCCCCATTAGCTCTTTGCATATTCAAGGATGGATATTCTCTTGCCTAGAGCTGCCAAAGATGAAGTAAACAACACAAATAATCCCTAGGAAATTTCCCTTGTAGTTAATTATAAGCAAATAAAGAATACGATCTTGCTTGTGTGGCACAAACACTCCAAGTATTTCTTTAGTCAGGATTTGACAGGACTTGTTTGTCCAGGTGTGCCTAAAATAGGGGCACAATCAGTGCATTATTTAGAGGTTTCTGATCCTCCGGGCTGCAAGCCATTATATTTTATTGATAGTATATAACTGTTGGTAGTTTGGATGATGACATGGTCGAGACAAAGATTAATTTATATGATCATGATGGCGATCTAGTTGGTTAAGTCAATTTAAGTTAATCATTTGTGGACTTTTGGATTTTATTGCAAGATTTTTAATGTATACTGTCCGTATTGTTTGTTGCGTATCGCTGGAGTCGTTTGCAAACTGACGCAGCATGTATCAAACGAGATCCATGTTTTCTCCTCACACACTACCTAGTGTAAAAATGACGAGGAAATTACAGAAAACTTGCTTGAACAGCTTCTAGCAATTGCCATTATAATCACAATCACAATTTACTTTTTTCTATTCCTCTTCTCACCTGTAAAACAATTATCTTTTACTTTTGAATATCAATAAACCACCATGGCAATCAAGTACTTATAAGGTTAAGTAAGTTAATTTTTACCCATGATTCTGTGTTAGAAAGCATATCCACTATTAAATTTCATGAGTTAAGATCTGTCTGAAGCATGGAACAAGATTTGCTTCGCACATGGAAGCCAAACCAAGCAGGTCCAGATCAGCTGGTATTAAGTTTTTATTAGTATAAAGTTATCGGTAATGCTACTTTTCAGTCGATTGAAAAGTAGCATCCCTTTAAATCAATGGTTGTGTGTATATTCTTTTGTTCTTTTTATTCTTTTTGTTATTTATCTATTTATAGATTATTTGTATTAATTAGTATTATATATAGATTATGAAAATTTTTATCTTTTTGTATCCATTAGATCTAGATCTAAAGGCTAAAAGTGTTGATTAAAAGGAGCCTCCATTTTCAATCGACTGATAATTAAACACTCACTAAAATTATTGAATGATGACGGAGACTAACAATAGTACTTTAAGCTCAAAAGTTTGACAGCCAAGGTCGATTTGTCCGATAAGAGGTGTCCACGTGGCACGTCCCGGACACCTAATTCAAAGAGAAGCTTCTGTGTGATTGAAGGCAATCAGAGAGACGAAGACGCATATAATATACCGACAAATGCGTTAGGAAAAAGAATAGTTAAGGGAGGAAGGCTGAGTAAGCAAGCAGGAACAGCCCCCACACTAAATTCAAGGACCATGACAGCAACTGCTACTCGCCTACCATTGTGTGGCTAATAATAACAATTGATCAACACACGTCACCACAATATCAACAACGACTTATTGTCTAAACAAAGGGCTCTAATGTTCGTGCAAATTAACAAAAGTGCAAACAGGTCTTATTTGATAGCGCTAGCTTGTCAATGGAAGTTCATAGCAATTTTGAAACATCAATCAAATAGTACCATAATGCATATAACTCTTTCGACAACTAGATTCTATCGATGTGTCTTTTAATGTGAGGGATCAAATTTAATTTCCTCTCTTTGCTATATGATTACCACTGTTAGAGATTGGTTGGCAGTCCTTTTAAAGAAAACCAAACAACCATTAGTTACAATAAAAGAAGATCTTAAAAAGGAAGCAAAATAACAACTTATCGACCAGATTAGACATGGAGAAACTTTTATGATCTTAAACCCACTCATTAGACTAATATATCGACGACGGATGGTAACTCACTGGCTTTCAACTTGCAAGATGTCTCTACCAGTTGTCTCAAAAAAAAAAAATCCAATGGAAGTGTTTCTCCTGTCTAACTTGGCACGATACATAAGATTTGCCATCCTAATTGATTATATAGTATTTACTTACTTATTATTTTCCTTTATTTAAAGTTTTATAGTACTGCAAACAATGTCATATCTTTTGCATCTTTATAAATAATAATATAGCATGGAAATTTTTATATATTACTACTTACTAGACATGAGCTCTGATTTATTGCTTGTGAGGTGTGCCGCTTTTATTTTGGAAGAAGACACCCTTTCTCCTTTTTTTTGTTTACTGTATATTATATTCTTGGATTTTTTATTCATATTTAAAATATGTTTTTTATCCTCATCACTGGCTTAAAAGTGAAGAGAGGTTAAGTAGTGGGTGGTTACAGGAAAGTAAAAAAGGAAAAAAAGAAGGGTTGTAGATGGTAGAAGTAGCCAGTAGGATAAAAAGGAGAGCAAGGCACGACACAGCAGGTAGGGCGAGGAAATGGTGGATTTCTAATATAAAGTCTAAGACAAGGCTGGATTGATTTATTTTAGGTCCACCCACTGGTTGTTAGAAGAGGGCGTCCATCCCTAACCACAACACCCACTCCCAACCTCAATGTGTGCACAGCAAGCCCGTTGCACCATCCGTCCCAATGCATGCAGCAGTCTTTGATTTGAAGAGAGAGCTTACCAAGTTAACCACCGTTAGGGAAGGGAGATTACGTAATTAGCGTCATATCTCTGTCCTGGTTCATTGGATACATCGTGATTATGCACCTTTGATTCTGTGTACGTGTACAAGGGTTATTATATATGTTTGCTACCAGCTGCGATCACAAAGAAGGTAAAAAGTAAACTTTCACCGCAAGGTAGATTTTTTATCATCTCAAGTGGAATAACTACTAGGGGAGTTGCGAATTGACCTAAATATTTTCGTGTTCACTGCATCTGCCAGAATTAAATTAATTAGTCTGCTTCTAGGCTGTTGCCATTGTTAGCTATAAAATTTCAATCCAAAGTTTCAATATTGCATCAATATTATGTACCCAAGCGGCTAGCCAGCTCTGAAATTTGGTGTAGAAAGAAAATAAGGTTCGGTTCGGTTTGGTCGGTGGACCCGTGCCATCGCGTAAGCTCGTGGACCACATGAACCACCCAAGGAGAAAATGGTTGTGACCCACCACTAATTGTTTTTGGTTCTCATTGGGTCGTTGATGTCACACGTGATAAATCCTCTTGCCTCCATGTCTTTGTCCTCAAATGATTTCATGATTCTGCAAATCTCGCCCATCATCTAGCTGTCATCAAACCAAAGTGCCAACTGCACTTCAAATCTGCGACGCAATGGAGAGAGGTAAAAACAATATGAGCTTCGGAACAAAGCCTGAACTTTTCCCTTCTTATGTTGTTCAAAGATAATATTTTAACAAAGTAATGGTGCACAGGAGTAGCATCGATGTGTAGCTGCATAGGCTTTGTCGTAAAGAAACAACTCGGTGGACAAGTAGCCGAAGCCTCCCGCGCTGTGGTGGTTACACCAGCAAATAACTCCAAGCTGCAAACAGTAGCAAAAGCCAGTAGTATACCCTGCTCAGCATAACAGCTAAATTGAAATTAAAAAAAAGAAGGAAAAACTATTTCTTTTGGAGGCTCACATTGTTCGATATTTGGTGCTGTTGTTAGTGGGTGCGAGCTTCATTTTTATTTATTTATTAGGCATCACGGAGCAGAGGAAAGGAGAGGGGGGAGAAGGAGAAGAGCTCGCCGCTAGCCTAGCAGCAGCAGGTGCAGGGAGAGAGAGCGCTCCCTGCTCCCTTTCTCCTTTTTCTTTCTGGAATTGTTAATTTAATCTTGGGATCCGATTTTGTCCCCATATTGGGAGGATTGATTATCTTTCTCACAACCCTTCCGGCCTTCCCCTCCCTCCATCTTAGCCGAGCCTGAACAAGATCAGCTTCTCTCAATCCCTGCCTGCTCTGCTGCTCCCCATGAGAGGAGCACCATCTGCTCAGGTCTTTCTTCCCATTTTCTTATTTCCTTTCTTCCCTTGCACCATCTGCTCCTCCTCCCTAGCTCCTCTAGGGCAGCTGCAAGAATTGGTTGTTCCCTGCATGTATGTCTTCTGTTCTTGCTCTCGTTTGCTTCGGTTCGCTGGTGGAATTCCTCTGAATTCCAGGGCTGCTCTCAGTTTCTTGGATTTGTAGAGTACAGGGTGCTGCTTGCCCCCCTCTGAATTTCGACAATTCTGGATTCCGAATAATCGTTGTTTGTGGATTTTGGTTGGGTACGGATGATGATGTGGTCTTGCGCTGGCGTTGTTTTTTTCTTGTAGAATCGAGAGCTGGGGAGAAAAAAAAAAAGATGGTCCATTTTGACCTTGATTGAGGTGACATGCGTTCACCAAAGTTCTTCTCTTTCTTGCTGTATTGACTCCGGATGCTTGCAAACCTCTTTCATTCGATTCAGAAATCAGAACTGATGGGAGCTTCTTTGAATTCTATGTTTGTTCCTGCTCCTCGACCTGACAACCAACTCATTTTTAGCTATCTTGGCTTATTATTTGAGTCTGTTTGTGACGGAAGAGTTCATCGAAATTGGATTTCTGACTGAATTATCTAAGTTGTTTTTTCCCTTCCTCCTTTGATGTTTGCATGAAAGTCAAGCTCTTAAAACTCTGTTCCCTTTACTCTTGGTACCTAATGTGGTAGCTCATGTGTTCAAGCTACTGCACTGATAGTGTTTTGCACCAGAAATCATACGTATTTTCATCAGAATCAAGTGCTTCATTCGTCCTGTAGTAGCATATAACATCAAAAAAAAAAAAATCTTTTAGGACTTTCCTCCTGGTTTCACCTCTTTTATGCCGTAAAACTTAGCTCTAGGCTAGAAAGATTTTTTTTTTTACACGGACTGTGGGCTAGTAGACTAAAAGCAGTTTTATCTCCTTTTGCAGATTGACATAAAAAAAAAAGCTTTGGTCGCATCAGTAACACGGCAGTGAAGTATATTTGATGAGCCCCACTCTATCGATTAATCAAGGTAACTCTAAAAACAATGATTATTTCCTCAAAGACAGAGAATCATTCATCCAAACTCCAACAAATTATTCATGAAATTCTCTGATTCACACAACGGTTTCCACAGAGAGAGGGTTTTATCCAACAGAAACTCGTAAAGATATTGGTGAAACTATTTGTTTCTTATGTTGTGTGATTGTTTATCTTGGTGTAACGAAAGAAATTCACAAGCATATATTCTTGTTTATCATGATAATGGACGAGGTGCACAAAGCCGAAAACTTTCTCGATCCAATCTGGAAGTGGAAGGACCACCTGTGCCTCTAACCTTCCAATTGGCTTGTCACATTTTACTTCATATTTTCCCACTTCTCGGGCTAAGGCAGGGGTTCAAGCGAAAATTCAGCATGAACGCCTGTTTTGATATCTGGATTGTGATTAGCCTCTTAATTCTTCTGTGTACCTGCAGAACTTCTTTAAATATATTTTTCAAAGGGTCTTGATTTTTTTGTACTTCTACTTTATGGCACTAGTATATGCCATTTGAAATTGCTGACAAGAAAAACTGTACAATTCTTGAGTTTCGCTGAAGCTTATCTGACCCGCTTCACTCCACTCTACTGCAGGTGGGTTGTAAGTGAAAGGTTTCAATCTTCTGCTGAAAGCCGGAAACTTAATTCTTGGATTCGATAACAACGCTTGTTCTGCATACTCATACCTGTAACCTGTTGCAGTAACCTTGATCAATAAGTGGTCAAAATTGTGAGATGGCTACTTATTACTCGAGCCCAGGCAGTGAAAGAGATTCGCAGAACATGTACTCAAGAGACCCAGGCAGTGCATCATATCCTATGCCCTCGGCTCTAGGGAACTTGCTTTATCTGAACAATCCCACTTCTGGACCATATACGGAGTTCAGTGGCATTCTGCAATCTCAGCAGAATTGCATGGACATGCCTGACCCTGGCCATCCTTCAGTGATATCCCAAGACTCATCTGTAAGGGAGTCTGACATGCTTGGTTCCCACCAGGGGCAACGTACATTCAGTTCTGTCAAAGATATGAAAAATGAGATGTTGATGCATATGATGGATGGATCACAAAGTAGCACTGTGGATCTCATCCATGATGATGCCCACAATGGTGCACAGCTTGAGTTTGGTGTTCTGAACAACCACAGCTCATCAAGTGTTCCCTCTGTGCAAGGCCAAGGTCTATCTCTGAGCCTCAACACACAAATTCTGGCACCTTCCTTACCATACTGGTCCGTCAAGCCAGATATGTTGTCGCCGCATTCTTACCATGACAGTCTTCGAGTTGATGACATCCGAATGAAGAGTATGCAGTCTGAGGCCTCTCGCGCAATCCGTAACTCAAGGTATCTGAAGGCGGCACAAGAACTGCTCGATGAAGTTGTGAACGTTTGGAAGAATATCAAGCAGAAAGCTCAGAAAGAACAAGATGATGCCGGAAGGACAGATGGCAAGGAGACTGAGGGAGGACCAAAAAGTGAGGGTGTGTCTTCTAATCCAAAGGAATCTTCTGCCAACGCAGCACCTGAGCTTTCTACTGCTGAGAAACAAGAGCTCCAGAACAAGATGGCAAAACTCATGGCAATGTTGGATGAGGTGGGTGACACTGTTTGTACAGTATCATGTGCTTTTCCTCTTAAATAAGACTTCAATATCAATTAATTTTACTAATAAACAATTAATGTGTCATAAGTTATGTGCCTGATATATTAGGTCCAGTATGACGAAGATATTGTCATAACTTCGTGATGTTAGCAAATTGATTCATAGAATCTCACTAAGACTGAAAAATCTTGTCTCCTGTTACCAATATAGTTTAGATTTTGGATGGGCCTTTATTCCATTTGACTTTAAGGAAACACATTTCAGGTGGATCGGAAATACAAGCACTATTACCATCAAATGCAAACTGTAGTTTCATCTTTTGATGTGGTAGCGGGGCCTGGAGCTGCCAAGCCTTACACTGCAGTTGCTCTTCAGACAATTTCACGACATTTCCGGTGCCTGAAGGATGCTATCAATGATCAGATCAATGTCATCAGGAAAAAGCTTGGTGAGGAGGAAAATACATCTGGTAAGGAGGGTAAATTAACTCGTCTACGGTATATTGACCAACAGCTACGGCAGCAGCGAGCTTTTCAACAGTATGGCATGATACCACAAAACGCTTGGAGGCCACAGAGGGGACTGCCTGAAAACTCTGTTACTATTCTTCGTGCTTGGCTCTTTGAACATTTCCTTCACCCGTAAGTTGTTTTCTCTGTTCTCCATTATTCAATAAGCCCTTTGCTTTTCTTGTGAGGGTGTACTTCGATTTTTGCTCCTCATCATTCTTTACGATGTTCTTGCAGATACCCGAAAGATTCTGAAAAACTGATGCTAGCAAGGCAAACAGGCTTGACAAGGAGCCAGGTAGTCTTTTAATTCATATCGTGTTCAAATTCACATATACATATTAGCTAATATGATTATGTGGGCCGTGCACCTCAAGTCTATATGTGAATAGCCTGAGACATTTCTGCAACACCGTCCTTAATGTATCTCAAGAAGATTCTATCATAAATTTCTTACACCTGTTGTCTTATCAATTATGTTCCTTAGTGCCCTCATATAAGCCATTCGGTTGTATTAGGTCCTATCTTTTGACTACTTCATGTCTCTCCAGATTTCAAATTGGTTCATCAATGCCCGTGTCCGCCTTTGGAAGCCAATGATTGAGGACATGTACAAAGAAGAGATTGGTGATATAGAGCAAGACTCCAACTCTTCCTCTGACAATGCACCAAGGAGCAAAGGCAAAGTGACATCTTCTGAAGACAAGGAAGACCTGAAAAGCTCTACACCTAGAGTTTGTGAGACTAGCCAGCTGAGCGAGTCGAGGCCCAGCATAGGGACTATGAACGTTGGTGGAGCACCTGTTGGGTTCCATAATGAGGCCAACCCTGACGAGAGTTTCATGAACCTGATGCTAAAGGACCAAAGATCAAACGAAGCAGATGGCCTCCTCCTCCATAATACCGTCACTCATCACCCAGATGAGAGCACACGGTTCATGGCCTACCACTTGGCGGAGCTTGGGAGATATGGAAACGGCAATGTATCTCTTACACTGGGCTTGCAGCACTCCGGCAGCAATCTCTCAGCTCCTAATGCCCAACAGAGCTTTCCCGGTGTGGGAGACGACGACATCTACAATGCGACAGCTCCTCTTGGAGTCAGCGTTGCATCTTCAGATTATGAATCGATGAATCAGATGGATCAACGACAACGATTTGAGCAGTCACCTCTTCTGCATGATTTTGTGGCCTGAATGCTCATGTCTCAGAGCCATGGGTAAAAAAAGATTTGTAACACCCACCGGGTCAATAACATGCCTAAAAGAGAATTGGGTAGTAGCCTGTAGTCTCAATTTGATACAGATTGGAGGTATAGCAGAAAATGTAATATAGTGTAGGTGGTTGGGGTGATAGGGTAAAGGATCTTGTAAAGATATAAATACATTATACGATACATGTAAAAGCTTGTGATTTGGGCACCATAATGTAAAGCAATGATTACTTAGGGTTCATTGTAAATCTGTATAGGAGTACATAACGTGTATTCCCGTGTTCGTGATATTTTTTCTACCATTCTATACTACTGCACCAAAGAAAAATGAATAGCAGCTATGCTTGCAGGAAACACGGTGAAAAAACGAGCACATGAACAGACGTTCCATGCTCATAGAATCGCAGCTATTGTTTCAAATTAAAAGCATTTCTGTGAATTCATCCCTTCAGCTAACCAACTCATCTCCGTAGCCATATCTGCACACACAAGCAGAATGTGGATGTTATAGCCACGGCCGCTCGAAGATCACGTCAGAGACAAAATTAACTAATAGCCTATTCTATAAGTAGTCTCACCCTTAGTGAACTACACACCACAAAAAAAGACGTCATTGATCTGATTCTAGCAACCTAAGTAGATGTAAACAGTAAGGCGACCATTCACGAGGTTTTATGTCCATCCCTTTAAGAACAACAAAAAAGAGCTTCCAAAAAGAGCTTCCCATTTCACGCCCGCTTCTTGCAGGGAGTAACTACTTCAGGTCCATCGCCTCCCTACAAGAACAATCAGTTCATTCGATGAGCATGGAACATAAGGAGAGGCCAAACTCAGATCAGTAGGTCAAATTGGTAGCACACACCATAAGGTACTAGTTACTACTAAGTACTAACAGCACTGACTACATCGCTAATATCATCTAAGAAAAATGAGTAGAAAACATGCACCCCTTACCAAAATAACTTCTCCATCTCTTCACTTTCAGGGTCCAACTCCAGACCACGGGAGAGTGTGTGATAAGCACTTTCATAGTCCTAAGGAAGACAAGTGCGTCAAACTTAAATAGAAAATAGAAAGAACAGCGAAATTTGTCAGACTGCACTCTATTGTTGCACCTTCAGAAGTATCAGAGCTGCTCCTCTCCGATAGTAGGCCTTTGCCCAATTTGGTCGCAGCTTTTTGCACTTGCTCGCATCATCCAAAGCCTTCTCACCCTCACCAAGGCGAAGCCAGCAGATGCTCCTGTTTGAGAACAATGTAGCATCGAAGTGATCAACCTTCAGTGCCTGCAGTGAATAAAACATTGTAAATTAGGTTCCATCACGTTACAGAAATGCTGCTTAACTCAGACCCACCATTTGTAGATTGGTCCTCAAGGCCCAAGTACAGTGGCCGGCATCTAAAGGGTAGATGAAAAGAACAATTCACGTGCAGAATATGCCCAAAGAAAGGGAGCACCACGCCAATCCAGTTTAGAACTGTGCAGCAGATGTTTATTCATCTTTATAAAGCGTCAAAATGGGCAGATATATCAATCTGAAGTCGACTAATAATGATCATCTAACATGAATGCAGTCAGGATAAAAAACAACAACACAAGAACAGATTGTGAGTATTTTCCCCTTTCATTTCAGTGGGGTCCAAACACAGACGCCACACACATTTTTTGAAGAAAAACTGGATTGTTGTAGCCCCTAAATAAAAGGGCGGCAGCTCCCGCCCAAGGAAGGGTCTGACCACTTGGGTCATTTGTACAAGCATTTCCTTGCATTTCTGCAATAGGCTGTTTCCAGGAATCGAACCTGTGACCTCTACAGTGCTTTATTAATATAAGTCAAAATTCAAAGTACAAAATAAAACACAAAAAGAAAAAGGAAAAGAACACCAGGAGCCTATGATCTAAATATGACTGGTTCTCTATCAGTTGTTTCAGACAAACACACATTGGATCCATTATACAATGGTACACGTATAACAACATTCTCCAAATAAACATGTCATCTAGGAATATACCTGTGTGTAGAGCACTGCAGCATTTAGATAATTCTCCTTCCTGAATGCATCAGCCGCTTGTCTTTTGAGGTCAGACTTTCTCTTTTTGATAATACTGTCATCCTAAACAGCTCAGAGTAAATTGAACCAGATACTAAGACAAGGATCCTTGCGTGTAGGAAAAGAGGCATTAATCTAAGTCCTTAAGCTAAAGCGGAAGAACATAAGAAACAGTTTTAATTAGTGACTCACTAAATGATCCGTGTTTAAATTAGTCTCAGAAATATAAATATGAATGTTTGGGAATGTTGCACCTGAAGCATATTCTTTAGGAAATAAAATTTATCAACATGTTCTTTTTAACAGCATTGTCTGACTATAGTAATCACCATTTGAACAAAAAGTTATTCAAGAAAGCATTATTAAAAAAATATGCAGGAGGAAAGTTCAGGCGCAATGTGGATATGCAAATACACATGCATATGATAGGTCACGGAGCACAAAACCACAGCTTTTTTGATATATTAAGTTATTACACTGAGTTATGGCCAACATTGTACAGGAAAGAATATGAACCAGAGCTATTGAAGATTGACAACGTTGCTAAATGGCGTACCTCTCGTTGCAAGACTTCCATGTATACATGACTAATTATTCCATGAACACTCCAATATGGTATTGTTGGAATGGCAGAAGTGACAGGAAACAGAATCTCAACATCTTCCCATGTACCATACTCAGCAGCCAACTCTATGGGCAATCTGCCATACTGTTGTGCAAACAGAAAAAACACAGTCAGTCCTGAAAGTTAAAAGAGAAACAGAAAGTCAAAAAAAATATTGATCTCATGCAATCAAATACTATTATGTTCAGAAGAACTGTGCTCTCCATACCAACAATAGTAAACCATGAATACCATCAAATTAATGCCTAAAGATATACAAGCCCAGAATGGAATACTCTGAGTTCATAGTATACCGATCAAAGCAAAAAATAATTCACCACCATCAGAATAGGTCAAGGAAGCTTTGTTTGTCACAACTGCGAATATATACCGCCCATATATATATAACGAGTGCAGATGGAAGGATGGCTACAATATCTTGATCAACTCTTTTTACCTTTTTCTTTGTGATTTCTTTATTTGTCTTTTGCAGTGTACTGAACTCTTTTTTTGGCTTTTAATATATATTAACCATAAGTGGTGTTCTCTGTTTCAGTCAAACAAACAAAAACAAAACTGCATACATGTACCTAGTATACATAAAAAAAAGTTGTGGAAAAACAGTAATGTGAGGATTTTTCATCTACCATATGACACATTTGTGTATTACATCACCAAGCATTGTGTGTGTATGTGTGTCACGCAGCACGCTAGAATGGTATAACAAAATGAGACATCTCACTTTGTCAGGAACATTTGCATTTGCATTTGCACCAGCTTCCACCAAGCTCTTGACAGCCTCAGTTAAGCCTTTCTTTGCAGCTCTTGCCAAAGGATGCAAAAATCTTGTGACACTCACATCAGCACCAGCCTACGAAATGTAATTTAAGAAGACAACCATCATACCCTTTCTACCAACAAAATGATGATTCACGCAGACAAAAATTAGACCCAACATCAGTTAGAAATATCCTACTGCAATTGAAATCAGAGAACATTCTACCTGAAGTAGAAGCTTCACACAAGGTAAAGAAGAAGCGTTTAATGCCATGTCCAAAGGTGTTAACTGAGTAAAATGCTTGTTCGGCTGGAACAACCAAAGAACATCAACAATAATGGAAACATGATGAAGAATCCTAAGATAAGAGATAATTTTGAAATGAAGACGACAAAGAAATGAATAAATGCACTAATGTTGAGAGACAACAGATAAAAAAGAATGTATTTGGCAAATTACATCTGCATTGTGCTCCAACAACATCTTCAGAATACCAGTATATCCTCTATGAGAAGCAATTTGCACTGGGGTAAAGAAAGACGATTCCACATCAACACGAGCTCCTCTAGAAAGCAGAAATCTTGCTATTTCAGACTGCCCTGTAGAAACATATGGAAAAGAGTTGGACATGGCCATATAACTAAACAATTTCTGTGAAACCCAAAATCAATAGCTAGGGCAAAGAAGTTCTGTTAGGCCCCTGAGGAGATACATGGGAAACAGACGGTTATCACACTAGTGAACAAGTAACCAAGGGTGAGAGGCTTTTTCTTTTCTTTTTTTTTTTGGAAAGATATCCTGACAGGGCATATGTAAAAATAATTGAATTAATACAATGCCTACAAACAGCAAGATGGTCACAATAGATAGGAATTTGACATAACCAAGGGAAGAAATTTTGAATTGTTGTGACAACATTGTTCAACATTTCTGAAGGCTAACAAGCACATACATGTCATAAGGTTGGGGTTGTGTTATAAATTATGGTAGCAAACGGCATAGAACAAAGACCATAAAAAATAACTAGCCATTCGGCATCAGGCTTGCTTAAGCAAATCAAATCAACCATTACAGTAGCATATCATCCAGATTCAACTAAAGTGAAGTTCATAAAGTCTATTGGTGGAAGGTAGTTACAAAACAAATGAAGGAAACAAGATGATGTTAAAGACCACAAACATGACATGAAACTATTTCCGTAAGAATCATGTTGTCACAATTAAGAAAGGCCAGATGCTTTGTTTATAACTTACCTTTCTCTACAGCTGCATGGAGAAGAGTAACCCCCTTACGCACGTGATGCAGATCGGCACCATGATCAAGAAGAAACCTCAAGGCAGGAAGCCTCCCATTGCCTGCGGCATGCTCCGCAGGTGTGTATCCTAGCAACATGAGCACATGGCCGGTGCAATTTAAGTTGGATGAGACAGACACCGAACCGCATGTGAAAATATATAGAAACACATAGGAATCTCAGTGGGTCACCTCGCATAGTGTCAGGCTTGTTGACGTCCATGTTGAGGTCCTCAACCAGATACCAGAGGACAGGGAGGCAGCCCGCGTCACAAGCAGCATGGAGGGGATACGTGCCAACCAAGTTGGTGTTGGTCAGGATGACCTGAATCCCTTTCCCCTCCTTGTCCATGCTCTTTGCCAACTCTTCATCAAACAGAATGGCAAACAAATCAACAGGATAGGAGAGCAACTTAGCATGGATTGATCATAAAAAAGACCATCTGAAGCACCAAATACTAACATTTTGTATAGAAAATGATCAGTGCAAAAGTCCCTGGTCCCAATTTTCCTTCAAAAAGAAACCAATGCAAGTTCAGCGTCCAAGCTTAAGGCCATTAAGTTGCAATGTAGTCAAATTTATCTGCAATAAAAGCAACCACCCCTCATAAACTTTAGAATTTAAAATCCCAAGCTACCATGTTTCACTTTCGTCATCCATGGAGGTAACACAAATCTTGAAGGGGTACCAAGCCAAAAATTCAGTCTGTGTGAATATGACCCATAATCGTTTCAGTGTAACAAATGTTAAACATTTGAGGCAGATGAAATCCTGCCTAACTCTCCAATTCCAGGCAATACAAAAAGGGAAAAGCGGCGACCTTGCGCCGTGGTGGAGGAACGCAAGACATACAGAAGGACGGAGACGAAGTAGGGGTTTACCTTTGAGGCGGCGGACGTCGCCGTCGTAGGCAGCGGCGATGAGCCTGGCCTTCTCAGGCCACTGGTCCCGATCTGCGCAAGCAGGAGAGAAGCAGTCACGCAGATGCGGGAGGAACTGAAGATTCATGGGGTTTAGGGGAGGAGCAAGGATTGCGAGAATGGGAAAGAACAAGTTCGGACCTTTGCCGAGGAGGAGGTTGAGGGCATCGGGCAGATGCATGTCCCGGCGGCGCCGCATGGTTGGTACCTCCGGCTCTCCTCCCTATCTCTTCTCCCCTCCGTCTCCGCCTCAGCGCCGCGTCGAATCGGTCGGAGAAGAAGCCGAGGAGGAGTGATTGGGGTTGCTTTGGGGAAAGGAAGGCGGGAAACGCAGGCGAGGGGCGCAATGGGAGCTCGACACGTGCTCTGCTTTTCCGCGCCAGCGCTCTCCGTCTGAGTTCTGACACCCCCGGTCCCCACCACTTTGTTTGCTCTCTCTCACATTCACAGATTGCCGTTGCAGGCCCAACCCGTTCCATTTGGAGACCCAACCCAACCAAACCCAACCTGGTCGGCCCAACTATCGGTTGTCCATGCCCATGCGTCATCCAATCCACGTATCCAAGATGCAAAGCTTCTGATTTTTTCGTCTCAAAAAGGAGAAAGCTTCTGGAGCCTTTTTATTTAGGACCCCAAATTGGAGGAGGTCCTGAGCCTTGTTGCATTGTATACCACTTGGGTTTACGCAACGGTTCACAGATCGCATTGATGCACGCACGACATATGCACCGTCTTGTCCATTCCCTCCTCCACATGATTTGCATTCGTCAGGATTCAGCGGCACATGATTTGCATCCTTTCTGGTTTCCATCTCAGTTCCTCCATACTACTAGCTAGTAGTACGTTGCAACATAAAGGCTCCAGTTCTGATAGATACTTCGGCGGACAAAGCACCTTTCAATTCGACTAATGTTTCTTGCATCCAATGGGTGTTGGCTAATTAGTCGCACATACAGCTTCTAGGCATTTCTGTGAATTTATCCCTCCAACTAATGGCTTAATCATGTTCTGGCATCTTTGAATTTTGTGATGCGGCTACTCTAAGATCAAAACCTGGCAACCTCTCTGAATTACACACGGCACAAAACCGGTGACAAAATCAGCCAGCCTAAAGATGATAACAGATCAATCCGCACCGCCGTTCCAAGTTACACTACACGCGCCATTCGTTGTGTACCTCATCAAAGTCAGATAACAGATCATCTGTGACGCAGCTCCGATGATGACACGCCATGTCCAAGTTGGCGGACAAGATTATTCCAACCACTTCGACGACCGAATGTCTCATAGTCAGAAAGTGATGAAATGAATTCGACAGGATGTCACGAACAAGACAACGACCGTGGGAATGCAAACAACAGATATCCTTCCTTATTAGCTTGTCGTTAACCATGCATGCATATGTAACACGAGCTTAACTGTTTTCCTATTCTCTAGTTAGATGGAACAATGATTTAAGAGGAAATTCATTATTTGCCATCTGAAGATAGAACGGTTCCCTGTGTACAATTAACATTTTAACATTTCGCTATCAGTCATGGGACCTAAATTTCATGTCTATGCCACTATCCTGTGTTGGTTTGATCCCAACGGGCACTGATTGAATCGGGATCGACTCGATCACTCCCGCCTCCAACGCGCCCTAATCGGGGGCGCCCAACCGATCCATGGTGGGTGGGCCCCTGTCGCGCTGCGCTATAAAAAGAGGGAGGGGGTCGGGCACGCGAACCAACGTTTGTCGTGTACTTGACCTCCCCACATCCCTTCGCCCAATCCGGTTTAGGTGGCGCAGTAGCGACGGGAAGCTTCACCAAGGAAGGCCGCATCGCCGCCACTGGCCTGCACTAAACCAGCCACACCTACACCGACTCGATGGTCGGCCAAGTTTCCTCCTCCATCGGCTCTGACATGCCCGACGGTAACCGCATCTCTACTCTATCCACTTTTCCTAAGATCTCTCTGTTTCATCACCTTTTAGATTAAGGCTTAACTGAGGGTGAGTATAAGAGTCTAACAATGATATCAGAGCTACGATTTAGATGCTATGGTTCATTCATTTAGATCTATTTTTTCATTTTTATTAAGTTTAATCTCATTTTAGGTGTCGGGACCCCTCTGCCAACATCGAAATCTCGCATCTAAGTTAGAAAAATGAAAGAAACATAAACCCTAGATCTAGGGTTAAGGCTACCTAAGGGAGGCGTCGGGACCCCTTAGCCGACGCCTCCATCTCTCTATCGCTCTCTTCTAAACGAAACAAGGAAGAAGAGACGGGAGAAAGAAAGTAGAAAGAAATCAAAAAGCAAACCCTAATCCTACCTGGTCCAAAACGACGGATCTCCCATGATCTCGCCGCCTCTGCACCGATGGGCACCGCCGGCGATTGTATCGTCGACGGCGCCACCTCCTCCGCCGCAGCGCTTAGCTCGCCGTCACGAAGCCGCTCGACGGCGGCGCGCTCACTTTTCATGGAGCGCGCCCACCGGCGAGGGGCCCCAAGGTGGCACTAGCTCGTCGCGCGCGGCATCGCCGCCGCGGCCGCCACCGCGTCGCGCTTGCTCGCCGACACCCGGGAAGAAGAGAGGAGGCGGGGAGTGAGGAAGAATGAGTTACGGTTCCGGGGACTCATTTTCGTCAACCCTTTTATGGCTCCGATCGGCGAGGATGGCCGTCGGATTTGATCCGACGGCAGGCGCTCTCCGGCGACGCACATGGGCTTCTTTTGGCCCAGGCGGGAGGGTTCTTTTCCGGCCCAGGCCCAGGTTGCGGCCTGGTGCACGGCCGGCCTCCCCACCACAGTGTTGGGCCGCCTCGTTTGATTGTTTTGGCCCAACACAATTTAGCTTAAGTTTATTTTATAATTATAGAAAATGAAATCTAATGCTTCATCAATAATTAATTTATGCCTATAATTATAAATATTACTTGCTGTGATAATTAAGTACTCCTCATTAAGTTTTCTGCTGCAGTAATTTCATTCATAATTTTATGTGTGTTTTAGCATTTTTCCTAATTAAATTAGAACCAACATGATAATTTAATTAAGAGAAATGCTTAAGTTTAATCTCAAGAAATTTTGTAGTAAAAAATTCACAGAAAATTACTCAAATTAACTTCCGCTGCATTCTTGGGAATCTTATGTTCAACCACTATGTTAAGTTTAGTAGCATTTATTTTTCTAATTAATTTGGAACCAACGGGAAATTTTAATTAGAAACTTAAATGATTAAGTATGTGCATAATAAATTTATTTGCTGACCAACGTTGGTCATAAATTTTACTATGTTCATAGTTTAAGTTACTATTTTTTATGCATTATTTAAGCACTCATGGATTAATTGACCAATGCTAATTAATTCATGATCACTTAATAATTATGTCGCAATGCAGGCAACCCACTGAGCTTCATCTCGTCCATGGAGCCTCTGAATGGCAACAACTATGGCTCCTGGCACGAGAAACTCGAGATTGGACTGGCGGTGTTCAATCTTGATCTTTGTCTCACTGAGAACCGCCCGACTGAGCCCGCTGATCTAGAGAGGTTTCCAAACGAGGTTGATGCTGCTTTTCAGGCCCGTGAGAGGAACCATGTTCCACAGGTGGAGCTCTACCAACTGAACAAAGCTAAGTGGGATCAGTCAAACAGAAAGTGCCTGATGGTCATTAAGTCCACAATCGTGGAAGCTATAAGGGGAGCAATCCCAGAGTGTGCTACTGCTAGGGAGTACCTGTAGAAGATAGCGGATCAGTTCACTAGTTCGTCTAAGTCCTATGCTAGCACAATCATAAGGAAGCTTGTTACCGAGAGGTACATCTTTGGTAAGGGAGTCCGTGAGCACATCTTGATGATGAGCAACATGGCCTCCAAGCTTAAACCCATGAAAATGGGGCTGCCTGATGAGTTTGTGGTACATCTGATTTTTGCTTCATTGCCTAAGGACTTTGAGCCTTTTGTGATAAACTACAACTCTCAGCCAGACAGTTGGGGCTTGGAGAAGCTCACAGCTATGACCGTTCAGGAGGAAGAAAGGATTAAGGAGCGCCATGCTAATGAGTCTGTGAACCATGTGCAAGGCCAGAAGGATAAGAAGAAGTTCTTTCAACCTCAGCAGTCTAAACCCCCCTTTAAGCAGCAGGGACAGTCTCCTAAGCGCCCTGTTGATGTCAAGGGCAAAGGGAAGATGTTCCCGGAGCAGGCTGACAAGGACACTTGCAAGTATTGCGGTGAGAAAGGCCATTACATGAGGGATTGTATTCACTTCCTTAAGTGGTTGAACAAGCATGATAAGTTAATTGTTGATGAAGTTACATTCATAGATGAATCCTTGTATTTAGATTATTCTATTTCCACATGGTGGATTGATTTAGGTGCAACTGTTCATGTTACAAATTCCTTACAGGGATTCGCTACGAAGAGGACCCTAGCAAGAGGGGAAAGAAGCATTAAAGTAGCGGATGGCAAGGATGTTGAAGTTGAAGCTATTGGCACACTCCCGTTAGTTTTATATAATAGCTATGTACTTCAACTTAATAATGTACTCTATGTTCCTTCGTTGCAGAGGAATTTAATTTCAGTTTCTTGTTTAGATGAGGATGGATTTGCTTGCCATTTTGGCAATAATTCTTGTAAGATTACATTTGATAATCAGGTTGTTGCTTATGCTATATTGCAAGATAAGTTATATTTGATTCCATTGCATGATGATGTTAATGTAGTAAGTACTGAGAAAGCCTCTTCTACTATGAATGTTAAGTCAAATAAGCGTAAAAAAAATTAATAACGTATCTTCAAAATTATGGCACTGTCGTTTATGCCATATTTCAAGGGGGAGGATTGAGCGCCTTGTTAAGGAATCAATTCTTCCGCACTTAGAATTTTCAGATCTTGAGCAATGCATCGATTGCATTAAAGACAAATACGTTAAACAAATTAAGAAAGATGCTAATAAAAGCTCAAGAAACTTAGAGATTACTTATACGGACATTTGCAGTCCATTTAATGTCACATCCGTGGATGGTTATAATTCTTTTATAACATTCACGGATGATTAGTCGCATTATGGTTACATTTATCCAATTAAGGAAAGATCCGAAGCATTGGATAAATTTAAGATATTTAAAGCTGAGGTAGAAAATCAGCATGATTTAAAGATCAAGGTAGTAAGATCCGACCGTGGGGGGGAGTACTACGGTCGTCACACCCCTTATGGCCAAGTTCCCGGACCTTTTGCAAAGTTCCTATAGGAAAATGGCATAGTTGCTCAGTATTCTACACCGGGCGAGCCTCAGCAAAATGGAGTGGCAGAAAGGCGTAATCGCATATTAATGGATATGGTAAGAAGCATGTTAAGTTTCTCCACTCTGCCGGTTAATTTATGGATGGAGGCGTTAAAAACCATCATTCATATTCTTAATCAGATTCCTAGTAAGTCAGTTCCTAAGACGTCTTATGAGTTATGGACTGGACGTAAGCCCTCACTTAATTATTTATGTGTCTGGGGATGTCCAGCTGAGGCTAAAATCTTTAATCCAAATATTAGTAAGTTAGATCCTAAGACTGTGAGTTGTCATTTTATTGGCTATCCAGATAAGTCCAAAGGTTTTCGTTTCTATTGTCCTGACAGACATACTAAGTTCATAGAGACGAGACACGCAGTCTTTTTAGAAGATGAGATGGTAAGGGGGAGTATGGCGCCTAGGAAAATTAGCCGTGAGGAGAAGCGGGTTTTTGCTCCTACTCCCATGATTCAAGAGCCGATTTTTCTACCGCCTGCTTTTGCACTCCCATCAGCAGTCATTACTGAGAATCAGGCTCCTGGTGATCGGGCACCTCAAATTCATGAAAATGAAAATGAGATTTTTGTTTTCCAAGAGTCTGAAGATCATAATGCAGATGATGAGGGGGAGCGATCATTAGAATACAATGAGCCACAACAAGAAAATCTCAGAAGATCACAGAGAGTAAGAAAGCCTGCTATCCCTAGCGACTATGAGATTTATATGAGTGAAGAAGTTCAATTAGAGGGTGATCCCACCTCTTTTAAAGAAGCTGTGAGTGGTCCTTATTCGTCCAAGTGGATTGAAGCTATGGAAGATGAAATGAGGTCCATAAACACTAATAAAGTCTGGGTATTGGAAGAAATTCCTAAAGGAGCCAAAACAGTAGGCTGTAAATGGGTCTACAAGATCAAACGTGACTCCAAGGAAATATTGATAAGTATAAAGCTAGACTTGTAGCAAAAGGCTTCACTCAAAGGGAAGGAATAGATTACAATGAGACCTTTTCGCCGGTCTCAACTAAAGATTCATTCAGAATCATAATGGCGTTAGTGGCACATTATAATTTAGAATTACATCACATGGATGTCAAGACGGCTTTTCTCAATGGAGATCTAAATGAGAAAGTCTATATTGCACAACCTTAGAGTTTGCTGAAAAGGGGAAAGAAAATTGGGGATGCCGCTTAGTTAAGTCCATTTATGGACTGAAACAAGCCTCTAGGCAGTGGTACCTCAAATTCGATGAGACTATAAGAAAATTTGGATTTAAAGAAAATATCGAGGACAGATGTATATATGCTAAGTTTAAGAATGGGAAATATATTTTTCTCATATTATACATGGATGACATTCTACTGGCAAGTAGCGACGTTGACATGTTATTAGAAACTAAGAAATTTCTGTCTTCGAATTTTGATATGAAGGATCTCGGTAATGCTTCTTATGTGCTTGGAATTCAGATTCACCGAGATAGAAAGAAAGTGGTATTAGGACTGTCTCAAAAGGCATACCTAGAGAAAGTATTGAGAAAGTATGGTATGCACACGAGTAAAGCTTCGCCTGCTCCAATAGTCACGGGTGATAAGTTTGGAACTTTTCAGTGTCCTAAGAATCAGTATGAGATCGATCAAATGAAAGCAGTTCCATATGGTTCAGCTGTCGGAAGCCTAATGTATGCTCAAGTTTGTACTCGCCCTGACTTAGCTTTTATAACCGGGGTTCATGGGAGATTTCAATCTAACCCAGGAATTGAGCATTGAAAGATGATGAAGAAAGCATTAAAATATGTGCAAGGCACAAAAGGCCTCATGTTAACGTATAAAAGATCATATGCCCTTGAGATAGTGGGCTATTCAGACTCAGATTTTGCGGGATGTGAGAAAACAAGGAGATTCACTACGGGTTATGTTTTCATGCTCGCAAATGGAGCTATATTGTGGAAAAGCTCCAAACAAACTTTGACTATATCCTCCACAATGTATGCCGTCGGGCAGGCAATATGGTTTAAGAAGTTTGTACCCAGTTTAAGGGTGGTTAATAGCATTGAGAGACCACTTAAGATGTACTACGATAATAAGCCAGCAGTACTTTACTCCCATAACAACAAGTCAAGTGACGCTGCCAAGCACATTGACATTAAGTTTTATGTTGTTAAGGAGAAAATCCAGGATCAGACTATTAGTCTTGAGCATATAAGCACCAAGCGAATGCTTGCGGATCCGCTAACAAAAGGCCTTCCACCCGATGTGTTCAAAGAACATATAGCCGACATGGGTTTAAAGGAGAGCCTCTGATTACTGGATATTAAGGGCCCAGTATAAGAGTCTATTTCATTATAGAGAAGTGCTTAGTGGTTGTGGAGTCTAGTAGTACGTAACTGACTATGATGACGCTGCATACCCTTTGCGCTAACCTATGGTGGAACAGATGTTTAGTTTAAGTGTTAAGACAAGTTAAGTGCTGAGTTGTGATCAAGAGGGAGAATGTTGGTTTGATTCCAACGGGCACTGATCGAGTCGGGATCGACTCGATCACTCCCGCCCAACGCGCCCTAATCGGGGGCGCCCAACCGATCCATGGTTAGTGGGCCTCCATCGTGCTACGCTATAAAAAGAGGGAGGGGACCGGGCACGCGAACCAATGTTCGTCGTGTACTTGACCTCCTCACATCCCTTCGCCCGATCCGATTTAGGTGGCGCAGTAGCGACGGGAAGCTTCACCAAGAAAGGCTGCATCGCCGCCACTGCCCTGCACTAAACCAGCCACACCTACACCGACTCGATGGCCGGTCAAGTTTCCTCCTCCACCGGCTCTGACGTGCCCGACGGTAACCGCATCTCTACTCTATCCACTCTTCCTAAGATCTCTCTGTTTCATCACCTTTTAGATTAATGCTTAACTGAGAGTGAGTGTAAGAGTCTAACATCTTGAAGCATATCAGTATATCACTCACAGTGTGAGATGATTTAACCATCATGCATCACTAGATCGAACGATTATTTAACCACGCACGTTGAACACGCGGCCGCGCACGGATCCAGCTAGCCGCAGATGAATCAACGTGTCGTCCCTTTCAAACACCCAACAAGACGATGACGTATCATCACCATCCATCCTCTAATTGATTCTTTTTTTTAGAAATGCGCATGCCATCCACTATGTATTCGGTTAATTAGTACTATGCTTGACTTGATTGCTCGTCCGTCTTTGTTGTGTGGGGCTAGCAGCCGGTGGCATCCAGTGCAGATTGCTTGACGGTTTCGAACTTTCAATACCATGCCGTACTTTCGTCCTCGCGTGCCATCACAGATGGCTTCGTTCAGAGCAAAGAGTCTGAAAGTGCTTCCCCAGGGTCTCCATCTTCAGGTCCCGTTTCGTTTCTTTTCATTCCATCAATGCAATAAATCGAAAAGAGGCGGGTTGGTAGAGCAGCACCATCCTCTTTTTTTTCATCTCATGGAAGGGAATGCTAACTGGAGGTCCTCAGATTGAAGTCCTTTTTCAGTCATATATTTTTAGATTAGATAAAAGAGGTTCCAGCTTTTCATGCATATATTGAGCTCCAAAGCTGAGAGTAACATAGATTTACTCATGATCACCGTGTCACGGGATGATATTATTTGGAGTCGTTGCAGAGAATGAATCAAGCAATCCCAGCTTACGTGTGTTCTAGAGAGAAAAATTTAAGGCATCAGCAAACTTTTCCTTTTCTTGACAGGGAAAAAGGAAAAATAAGCTCGGGTGATTCCTTTGGTTGCACACGCTAGATGTTTCAGTGCGTGATGTCCTTTAGTTATCCCTTATCCGGCCAAATTCTAGAATGGCGACGTTAGACGAACCGATGACTTGACCACCTGGGTCCATCAATAGCTGCTACTGCTTGCTCCTATTATTTTTTTTTTCATGCAAATTCAACAGCTACCAACTTGGCAGTTGGCACACACGTACACAAACGACTTGGCATTGGAGAGAGCTTGCCCAGATTGAAGGACAGATGATGGGCACTTGTTCAGACACACATGTCTGCTTCTTTGTTCGGTCATTTTCTCCTTCTCTTCTTTTTTTTTAAGCAATGAGCATATCAACAACTTTTAGTATTCTAGATCAAGATTCATAGTACTACATGCATTAGACTGGGTCGATATTCCTAGGTCAGCGTCTGCATGCTTTGACGATTCTAATCTTTGGTCAGGTGTGGCGTCTAGATTTCTTTTTTTGTTTTCGTACTCGGCAGGAGGCCGTCACAGCTCATAAAGCCCGGTTCAAACAGGACAGAGCAACTGACGCGGCTGTGATAAATAATCTACTCAGCTCGGATTGATTACGCGACACTCGTCTCGCACTGCAGGGGAGGGGTTGAGTAATTTATTAACTTGCGTTGGAGCAGTTTGTTAGGAACCGAGGACCAGGAGATTATGAAATGCAGAGAAAACGGTGCCGACCAACGGATTTCTTAAACAATCGTAGGGATCAGTCTTTGGGGGTTGTAATTTTTTGTCTTTGAAGATTCAACAGCGGTCATTTTAGGCCACCACACTATAATATTACTGCCTTCTTTTGTTAGGCGTTACGTTTTCCTTTTCATTTTCCTTTCCAGAAAAAAAAGAACTGAATGGCTCTGTTTTGACTGTAACTATGAGCTCTGTTCCTGATTGATTTGTCACACAAATACAGGTTATCCATGGAGAGCTAGTGTTTGATTTCGAAGAGAAGAGAGAAAGTATGATCACCGAGACACGAATTTGTCATGACTCGGATGAGGACTCCAAGCAGGGAGAGGGAGCATGCACTGCACGGACGTTGGGAACAGATGACAAAAACGCATGACACGAGGTGCCAAAGGTTTGAGCGGCTGGAACTGCACCGGCAAAGCATGCAAACCGTGCATCAATTCATTTCGATCATGAAATAGTAGCAGCCAAAAGAATAAACATTGGGGGAAAGGAAAATCAGCGTCTCCCTCATCTATCTATATTCTAGAAACAAATAAAAGTCGAAAACGGAACCCAGAAATATTCAGAATTCAGAAAGAAAAAGGAAAAAAAAAACACAGAAGAAGAAAATGGGAGAGAAGGCTTGACCGACAGAGGATGAGGAGACGGTGGAGGAGAGAGAGAGAGAAAAGAAAATGGCGATGCGCGGTGCTATATATGTCCATCGCTGTCGTCCCCAAATCCCTTTCCATCGTTAAAGGTTGAACCAGAAACAAAACACCAACTTTGTCCAGCCAGAGCAGGTCATCATCGTCGTCAATCATGGCGTCCAGCAGCGACGTTGTTTGGTATTGGCTGGCTGAGCACCCGTCGATCGTTGGATTCCGGTGGAACCCGACGGACCTTTGGTTCTCGACGTGGGCGTTCCTCGCCGGCTTCCTCGCGTCCTACGTGGCGCTCTGCCTGGCCCTGGACGGCCTCCTCGCCGTCCTCCGCCGCCGCCGCCCCCTCCCTCTGGGCCCCGTCCCGTCGGCGCACGCGCTGGTGATGGCGGGCGTGTCGGCGGTGATCTTCGCGGGGACGCTTCTGTCGGCGGCGGCGGAGATCCGCGACACGCGGTGGTCGTGGCGCGGGCGCAGCCGCACGACGCCGTTCCGGTGGCTGCTCTGCTTCCCGCCGGGGACGCGCTCCTCGGGCCGCGTCTTCTTCTGGTCCTACGCCTACTACCTCTCCCGCTACCTCCACGCGGCGCGCGGGGTGCTCGCCGTGCTGCAGCGCCGCCGCCGCGCGCCGCCGCGGGTGTTCGCGCACGCCGCCGCCGTCGCCATGGCCTTCCTCTGGCTCGAGTTCTCGCAGTCGTTCCAGGTGCTCGCCATCCTCGCGTCCACGCTGGCCCACGCCGTCGCCTTCGGGTTCAGGTTCTGGGTCGGGGCCGGGCTACCCGCGGCCCGCGCGGCCAGGGCCGCGCCCGTCGCGCTCGCGTGCCAGCTGGCGCTGCTCGGCTGCAACCTCGCATGCCACGTCGGCGTCGTATGGATGCACTTCGGCGGCGCCGGCGCCGGAGGGTGCAGCGGCATAGGCGCGTGGGTGTTCAACACGCTGCTCAACGCGGCGCTGCTATGGGTGTTCCTGCATTGCTACGGAAAGAGAGGCGTCTGCGACGACGACGGCAAAAAGGACCTCTGATCGTGATGCATCCTCTTCCTCTCATCATCTCAACTCTCAAGAAGAAGGTGATGACTGACGACGACCCACCAACACCACCACCAAACTCCATTCCTGTAATATTTTTGTACATATAGGAACGCCTGGAGAACCAGGACGACATAAAACAACAAGGGATTAATCCTCTTTGCAACTGCAACAGAGTGATCAACGAATCCCTCTCTAGACTACTACTGTTCTTGTGTTCATGGGGATGGATTATTACTACTCCAAACAAGAAACAACAATTTTTTCCTAACCAAACTGCATGCTGCCTGCCGTCTCATGATCTCATGAGTTGCTACTTTGTCTCTGCTGCCACAGTCTGATTGATCGATTGAAAGGCTAAATTTATGAGTCCGTGATGCGTACCATCTCAAATTATGAGCTGAAAAGAATGCATTTTTCCTGCATCAGTTAATTGCCAACTTGACCAACATCCTTAGTACTTAGCAGTACGTATTTGCAGAAGCAGACTTAGTAGCATCCTCGTCTCCAATGTTGACAAATCAAGCAGCGTGATGCTGCAAAATGTGATGTTCCTGACACATGAAGCTATAGGATTTCAGGATCAAACATGACATGCTTCTAACGAAATTACCCACTATCTATTTTGGGGATCCTTCTTCTCCTTCCTAAGCAACAAAAAGGTGCACATGGAACTACATATAAAGGAACCGGCTCTGTTCTCAAGCATGAAACAAACTGAAACCCAAGGAAGACAACACTAAATCAAATGTTGCGCTTCAGCAGCAACAGCAGGACAGGGGACGGAGTATAGCACGCAGGATTTCAGTAAACCGAGCCACCGGTTTCAGCTGGTTCCGGTGGGCCGGTGGTGACAAAGCTTCTTGCCTGGCTTTTCACAAGGAGGGAGTACTTACCATACTCATGACATCACATGCCGCAGATGCGACAAGTAATCCACGAGTGCAACTCATTTATACAGTTTCAGAGGAGCAGCTGCGGTATGATCGTCACCACCATCGATCTGTACCGTGATTCACTGCTCCTTGTCCTATGTTGTGGATGCTCCTGCAGCCACACAAGAGGTAACAGGAAGTGGGTGCAGGGCGTTATGGGCCATGGCTGTTGAGCATGTGAAGCTCCACAGAAGGGAGCAGATGGCCGCAGGGTTACAAAAATGGGAGGCTCGACATACTGCATTGCATTGCCACTTCTTGACAGATGGAGTGCTACCGTGCCCGTGTCATCCTGGGATTCAGGAAAGGAGACATGCATGCATGAGACCTCTCTCTTGGGACTTGAGAGAGCAAGCAATGTCGTTTTACTTCTGCTCCTTCAAGAACGTCCTTGCTGCAGGTCATGTGTAGTTCCTCCGCTTGCCTGATCTCGTCCCGTTTCTTCCTGTATGGATCTGTCTGCACATACACTTCCCTGTGAGCGCATCCACGTATCCTGCTCCTCCTGAAAATATTTAGTTACCTTGATTGTCCCCCATAGGCAAGCAGATTCATATCCTCATTGTGAGTGATGCCTTCCAGATTATTTGATGGTGAAGGAATCCTTCTTCAGATTATTTGATGGTGATGGAATCCCTCTTCAGAAATCTGAATGTCAATCAGGTACTTACTGCTCACCATCCCCAGACCCCAGGCACAGGCAAACTGGCACAACTTCTTGCATAGGTTCAGATACATATATACTAACAGTTCTTGAGAGGATCAGCCATAGCAGGGAGCATGAGCCATCGGATTAGCCCAACCAAAAGAGGAGCCGGTGATATCAGAGACTACAAGACCGATTTCAATCTGATCCTCTTGTACTCTGCTGATTGAGGGGCATGAGCTCATCAGGCCACTGAAAATCTGCTCTATTTGATCATTCACAGAATCAATTAAATTATTTAATTCCATAAAGCATTCACGGCAGTTATAACGTCTGGACAGCAGAGGAAACAAGATTGGATTAGATTTCTATTCGAACAGCATTTATAACCCAACCATGTCTTGATCGTGCGGGATAATTTCCGCAAACAAGTAGAACATGAACAGGGGCTCTTATTCTTCAATTGCAGTCAAGCTAATTGTTCAACTACAACAAAGAATGTTTGTTTCACAAGAAAAACAGAACTCAGCAAAACTCAAACCCTAAAGTACGTGATAGCAGTTGGTAATCTTTATCTATCCCAACGCGGTAGCGTTCCCGGGTCCGTTAATATGCACCGTTTGATACGACCATCTCGTCATATGGAGCGTCGGATACAGGATGGGCCGGCTTGTTCTTCGCCAAGCGACCCGAAATCTCGCGAACTCTCTACCACTCTATCCATTCGCCGCGTACACGCCGATATCCCCCACGGGCCACGGCTCCCACTCCTTCATCAACGAGATGCCGCGGTACTATCGCCACAGCATCGCCATTCTCCGTCTAGTGGTCCAGCGGTGAAAATCGAGCAGCAGCCACGCACAAGCATGTCCGAACACGCATCTGCAGATCTTCTTGAGCATTGAGCAACAGAAATCTTCGAGAAAAGGTTCCAATTAGGACAGTGGCGACAAGAGGCGCAAAGTTCTTAGCAGTTGTTAACCGGCAGCAGGATTCTCTATGTTGGTGTCTGCTTCGCTGCTGCTTAGAATTTATTTTCCTATTTCTATGCCCAAGCAGCTAATAATCCACAACACTCGCAGTACAAACCACAAAAGCAACAAAATTGATCACGCATTTACCTTGTGTACCGGCTAATGCATCCATTTTTTTTTGAAGGTCGTTGGGGGGGGGGGGGGGGGGGGAGTGTCCCCACGTGAGATTTCATTAAAACAAGCCAGGCATTGTGTTTTACATCAATCAGCATGGAAAAAACGGTTTACATCAGAGGGGAGAAAGCATTGCACCAAGCTTCTAATACAAAGCGGTCATCTGCGTGTATGCGTGCGCGCCAAAGAGCTGCCGAGAAAGCTGCCTCTTCTCGGCAGCGAAGGAGTAGGCGGTGGAGGGACAGTTCCATTGCGCTGAACACTACTTCATTGCGGTGTTTTCATAGTTGCCAGTAGCATAGAAGGATGAAGCCATTGTAGTGTTGCGGGGGGATGTTCACCGGCAGCTGCAGCTTCTAGAACTCCGACGGCTGTGGGGAGTGAAGAGTGATGCCGAGGTATTCCCAGAATGTTTGAGCAAAAGGGCAATTGTAGAAGATGTGGGATGTGTCTTCATCTGCAGTGGAGCAAAGTTCGCAGCTTGCATCGTCGGTGATGTGCTTGGCAACGAGGTTGGCCCAGCATTGCACTCGTTCCTGAACCAAGAGCCAAGCAAAATATTGAATTCATGGCGGCGTGAAGTTGCACCAGACATGCTTGTAGAAGGGGCTTGTTGGCGACGTTGCTGCGACGACTGTCTTGTAGATTGGAGCTGGTCGGAGGCTGCCTGATGGGGAGAAGAGGGGGCTGCATCTGATGTCTGGAACACTTGTCAAGGTAATGGATTGAATGAGCGCCTCGAGTGCCAGCCGTTCCAGTGTGGCAGTTGTTGTGAGGCGCGAGATGAGGTTATTGGCCGCTGTTAACAATGTGGTGGACAGAGACATTCTTGTCTTTGCTGTGACTGTTAACAATGAGGTTATTGGCCGCTGTTAACAATGTGGTGGACAGAGACATTCTTGTCTTTGCTGTGACTGTAAAGCGCCGGGTATGCCGTGGCAAGGCTGGTAGCTTGTGCCCAGATATCTTCCCAGAACGATGTGGAGCGTCCATCGCTCAGCGTGACAGTTGTGATGGCACGGTATAGTGGTAGCAGATCTCTCAGTGAAGCCCAGTGCACGCCATGTACATCGCCTTCGAGAGTGAGGATATTGATCCTTTGTCTGACCCATGTTGCCCAGGCTAAATCTGATGGGTGATGGAGTTTGTGAACGAGCTTCAATAGTAGACACTGGTTCTGAAGAGCTATGTCACGAATACCAAGCCCTCCTTGTTCTTTGGGGAGACACACACCATCCCAGGCTACCAGACAGCTAGCTTCTGATGTTTGTTGCTCTCTATACCATAAGAAGGCTCGGCGTTGAGCATCATATGTATCCACAAAGCCGAGCGGGAGCAGCATTGCACACATTGCGTATGTGGGTAAGCTGTCTAGAGTGCTATCGACCAAGACACATCTGCCCATTGTGTTGAGAAGAGATGCTACCCAGTCGGACATGTGCTTGTTTGAGTGGGTGAGGATCGGCATGAAGGCATTAATCCATAGTTTTTTATTGGAGAGCGGCAGGCCCAGATATGTCTGCGGGAACTGTTCTTGCTTGCATGCTAGAATCTCCAAGATGGATGGAAGAATGGTGTCATCCACATGCATCGGGACAGCCGTGCTTTTGTGAAAGTTGATCCTGAGGCCTGTAGCTTGAGCAAAAGAATCCAGAGTGCGCTTAAGTGCTATTGCATCCCTGAGTCAGCGTGGAGGAGAACCAAGGTGTCATCGACATATTGCAAGACTAGGCAGCTGCTGTTGAGGTCCATTGGGTGCCGCACTGAGCCATTCACCTTGATCATCATTTGAAGCATATCAGCAACGATCAGAAAAAGGTACGGCGAGAGAGGATCCCCTTGTCGTAGTCCTTTTTGCAGGTGAACCAAGGTCCTGGGCATCCATTTACTAGTACAGCCGACTTGGATGAGGTTAGGATGTTGTTGATCCAGTTGCACCAGGTGGAAGGAAAGCCCCTTGCCTCCATGATTGTAGTCAAGGTCGACCAACTGACACAATTGAAGGCTTTTGCAAAGTCCAGCTTGAGTACTATGGTTGGAACCTTCTTTTTTTGTAGCATGTCTGCACTAGTTCCACGGCATACACAAAGTTTTCAGAGATAGACCGCCCTTTGAGGAACCCAGTTTGGTCAAGGTCGATGAGATTTGATATCTGTTGTTGGAAGCGCGTGGTAAGCAACTTTGAAGCAATTTTCATGGGGCAGTTTTGCAGGCATATTGGCCGGAATGAGTCCGGCGTCATGGAATCGCTACGCTTTGGGATGAGCACCATGAACGCTCGGTTGAGGCTGTCCAACTCCGCTTGTCCATCATAGAAAGCTTGCACAAACCTCATGACCCTAGGTTGAATGGAGGGCCAAGGCGCTAGGTAGAAGCTCGGGCCAAAGCCGTCCGGCACAGGCGCACTGTTGGGATCCATGGCGCAGATGGCTTTGAGGACTTTAGTGGCGGTGAATGGGGCAACCAAAGTTGGACCGTGCACCCGCGGCGAGTCAGCGTACAAGTTGACTGGACTGAAATCCCAAGAGGTCCGATCTGCAGTGCCCATGATGCTGATGAAGTGTTGAGTAAGAGCCTGAGCCTTGGCATCATGTGCAGTGTGTATGTGGTTGTCAACCTGAATAGAGTGAATTCTATTGACTCTGAACTGCTGTGTGGCGCGCGCATGGTGATATGCTGTGTTGGCGTCACTTTCCCGGACTGCTTTGTGTTTGCTTCTTTGTTTCCAGTAGCTTGCTCGTGCTCTAATTGCTATCTCAAGTTCTTGCTGGCAGGAGTTGCGTACATATTGTTCACCTGCAGAGAGAGATCTGGACTCTTCGAGGATATCAAATAGGTATATAACAAACTTGCATTTGGGAATGATTTGAGGTGGGGCGCGCTTACATCGGTGCCGTACCTTAGCTGCATGACGAGTCGCCTTGAGGCTTCCGGCAAGATGACCAGAGACGCTGCCCTTGGGATAGAGTTGAAAACCAGGCAGGGAGGACGGAGGGGAGAAAATTGTGGTAATGAAGCCAGGCGTTTTCGAACCGGAAGAGATTGGATTTTGGGAGATCGGTGGAGATGGAGACTAAAAGAGGCGTGTGATCAGAGGTGGTGCGGACGGCGGAGGTGAGAGTGATGTTCGGATAAGATGAGCTAAGCTCAACGTTGAGGAAGACGCGGTCGAGGCGGGCTAGCGTGGGGGAGGCACGCTTGTTAGTCCAGGTGAACAGGCGGTCGAGCAAGGGGAGCTCGATGAGTTGAAGTTGGTTAACCGTCAGGTTAAACGCGTTAGCGAGGCCGGAGTTGAAGCGGCCGGTGTTCTTATCTACGTGTTTAGCGCTCACTGTCATCCCTGCCGGCGATCCATCTCCATGGTGCGGTCGTTAATAACCCATGGAGCAGATTTAAAACATATCGTCTACGTGTTTGCTTTCCTAAAACGTATTTTAGTTATGCGCTTTTAGTTCAGGCGTAAAATGCAACCAAGCAACTCACTTCCAAGTGCTAAACGTGCTTGATCAGGCAGCCTCGCCGGGACCGAGCATCTGCTTTCATCAAGCATGAACCCGAGAGCAGCAACCAACAAGGCCCTTCTGCCTTGAACTAAAGCCAGGTTCTATCATAGTAACTAGAGTAAATAAATATGTGCCTGGTCATGTTGCAAATATTTTGGAGATGAACACATTCATGTTAATGAGCTAAACCTTCAGAATTTTAGATTTCCTAGTTCTGTTCAGAATATATACATTATTGAAAGCTTAAAGTAATATTGTGATTATCATATTATTACCAATAAGGCCATAATATTAGCTCTGATGTTTGGCATGTGTTTACTGTAAAACCCTTTTTCTAACTTGAACCGAGAACAAACTCAGAAGGGTATGTCATACAAAAATATGAACTCCAAATAACTTTTTTCTACGTTTGACCTTTTCAGTCCAAATGTTTGTTGGCCCATCTAGGAGAAATAATAATAAAACATTTATAGAGTTATATTCTAATGGTAAAAGTTTTCAATAACATGAACAAAGACAACTTATAGTCTTGTCATTATTTTATTCCAAAGGTCTTCCATTTATTTTAAAATGGTCTAGATATGTGGATTTGTTTCAATAACATTTTAACTATGAGATTGAAAATAGCTACAAGCATATTGCACGAAAATAGCTACATTTTGGACCCATGAACAAAATAACAAATGCACATCTAATAACAATAACATAATTACACTCTGGTATTAGAAGTCATACTCATGTACTCCACATGACACTAACAAAGAAGCAAAATGAAATGAACTGAGATACTTAAGTCTTAAGATAAATACCACCACTCAACTGTTAAGAATCTTAAAATGTCTAAGAAAAAAAAGAGGCTAAACACATGCGGATAGCAAGGGCACGCCAATGGTGTGCTAAATTTCTACTATTGTCAATATTTATTCATGGGTCAATTCAAACATTTAGTTCAAAGCTATTAATTTTTAATTTATTTTCACTTATTTGTAAACATCTTATTTGTTACATTTTTAATACTCTTGAAATTTGTTAAAACAAATAAGTTCACTAAAGCTCAGTAAAGCTAGTGCTATAAGCAACATATGACTAATTGCTATGGTAGATGTGAAAAATCGTCAGATTTCGCTACCTTCAGGAACTCTGCTTTTACCAGAATTCTTGAAGACTCGCTTGCTAATCTATCTAAAAAAGATTATTTCATGAATCTTAACAAAAAAAAATTCATACCTCACTAGCTAATCTCTCTAAAAGAACATATATTTGTGAATCTTAGCATAAAATCCATATTTGTATCTTTAGAGGCTTTTTTTTGTAGGATTATGGAGGAGAGAGAAGCTAGGAATTTCATTCATTCACCTACAACAAATGTGTGAGTGTAGTTGAAGTATACAAGGAGAAGGAATGAAAAAGCTAATTGAGGAAGCAATAGCAACTCGAGAGATGGGATGGAATGTGGTGAGTGACTTGCTGCCCGGGCTGTACGCCGCTTTATACTTTATTTTGTGTATTGTAAAATATCTCGACTATGCATTTTAATTGTGCATAGAAAAAATAAATCTGACCATGTGGTTAAATGAAAGATGATTTTTGTACCCCTAATATAACTGAAATTCCCTGGGGCACGATAAATTAAATTTCACACGAAGCCAAGAAATAAATATTATTCAGTCACATGTCAAGCTTTTGCACAGTAAAAACCACAAACCAAGCAACATATAAGAATATACTCCACTACTGGATCGGAGAGCACCAAATATATGTGACGAATGCTCGACCTAGAACAGAAACGTTCTAGGAGAAGAGAAAAAAAAAAGGAGAAAGGAAAACTTTTCAATTTGAGAACAAGATGGATAAGTAGTTAATCATTGATAAAAAATAAGTCTCCTTTAATTAATCTCATGTATGTCGTCGGTAGGTGCTAGCTCAAAAATGATGATATCCTTGCGTCGGCTATAGAAATTGGTTGGTCTATATACATCGATGACGAATAATGTGTAAGTAAGTTATAGTACTTGCTCAACTACGGTATACCATGAATGAATCAAGAGTAGTAGTTATCATCCGTATCCGAGCATCTTGGGCGCGAGCGCGAGCAGCGGGTCCAGCGCGCTGGGCGCGAACTTCCTCGCGAAGAGGAAGCACACCTCCGCGGGCTGACCGTTGTACATGCACGGGCGTCCCGTCGTGGTTGTGGTGTTGGTGATCCTCCCGAGGAACGCCTCGTCGACGTCGCCGGCGCCGAAGGTGGCCGGGTGCGCGCCGCCGCGTGACCAGTCGACCCAGGTGACGGTCCGGTTGGCGATCCTGGCCGGCGCGACGAGGGAGAGCACGGTGGGCAGGTAGTGCTCGTCGACGTAGCACGGCGGGCGGCAGTGCTCCTTGAACTTGGGGTAGTACCGGCCGTCGGCGACCACGTCGACGGCGAGGTCCCTGGCCAGCTCGAACCACTGCGCGCCCTTGCGCCACTGGTGTCGTCGGATCTCGGGGGCCAGGCCGGCGCGGTACCGGCCCCGGCCGTGCGGGCCCGGGTCGTCGAAGGCGCCGACGAAGCTGTGGTGTGACCGGGTGAGGTACGCGTACGCCGCCGGGAACGCCGTGAGCGGAACGCATGACTCCGAGAGCAGCACGAAGCGGTCGTTCCCTGGGTCGAGCAGCGCGTTCGCTAGAAGACGACGCTCCGCGTCGCACATGCTCGTCTCGCCCCAACGAGTCACCTGCATGTTTCTTTGTTCATCATCATTTTTTTTTTCGTCGAAAGACATGTTTGTTCATCATCATATAAGTCATTGTTACTGAGAAAGCTGAAATAATTACTACATGTAAATCAAGACCCTCATCTATCTAGCTAGCTACTTTCAAATACATATATATATAAGCTACTTTCAAATAAAGAAGCAAGATCATCATGTACAATAAGTAGTGATGGCAAGATGGGTTTGACATTTTTGCGGTTTGGAATTCCAGAGTTTTCAGACCGCGCGCGCGCACTAGAAGAAAGGGGAAGGATGCATGAACTTGACCGGCAACTTGTTGGACAGGGAAGACTTGTATGAAATGGTGACGATCGTTTTCAACCTTTTTTTTTTTTTTCCCTTGACGGCTTGACCTGACACACGCCGTGCACGACCCGTCACAGTCCAATTCCACGATCGGACGGACACAGATTGGTTGAAACAACGACTGCAAGCAAACAACGAGCAGCTTCGAGAAGGAATACCTGGCTGGGCACCTGGCGGCGGTAGAAGACGGACTCCGGCGGGAAGTCGGGTCGGTACCCCGGCGTGGAGTGCACGTAGACGGAGAAGCGCCTCCGGTCGCCGCCGGCGAAGAACCTCTCCCAGAGCGGCGCGAGCGGCAGCGGGCCCCGCGTGAGGAACATGAACGCCACCTTGGGCACGCGCCGGTACGGGTACCGCGCCACGCTCGGCCGCCACGACGCCGCCCACAGAAGCTCCTCGTCGCTCAGGTTGTGCCACGCGCTCGCCGGACCACGCATCCACCGCTCCAATCCGGCCGCCTTCCGATCGTCATCCTTGCACGACAGGGCGTCGAGCCGCGGGATCATCAGCGTCGGGGAGCGCGCGCCGAGGAGGAGCACGACGGCGGCGACGAAGCCGACAGCGAGCACCGCGACGAAGAGGAGCCGGCGGAGGAGCTTGGGTGGGAGCGTCGTCGGCCTCCTTGTCGTGGGATTATTATTGTTGGAGACGTCCTTGCCATTTCCGACGCCGCCGTCGATCACCACCACCCCCTGCATGCTGCTGATGAGCGCAAGACAAGCCAAGAAGAATTTTTTTAGTTGCTGCGATTGTTGATCCTTCCTGGCTTACCATACAGGGACAACAGGACGGGGAATTCGGAGCGTTTGTTTGCTTCTTCTATCTATCTACTACTATAGAAGTAAGTATATACAAGTGAAAATAAAAATCGAAACTTTGACCAACCCGAGAAGAAGCGCATGTAGCAGCAGGCAGGGCACAGCGGTTACGGCTATTACCAAAGCAGCAGCGTTTTCTAAATGACGAAATCAGAGAGAATTCGGAGCAGTAATTAACCCATCACTAGATGAACAGTAACGGCTCTGCAAGGAGGATGGATTCCTTGGCGGGGAACCAAGAAACGCATAAAGACGAGATCACCGGTGCAGAGCAGATCACCACCATGGCAAAGAAGAAAAAAAAAAAAGGAGAAAAGCATGGGGGCCGAATCATCATCGAAAAAAGATTTAAGTAAAATCAGCTGATGACGAAATCGAGCTGGGGGGGCACACCTGCCTTTTTTCGTTTCGAGGATGGCTTCCAATTCCGGCACAGCGGTGGACGGAGGCGTCGCCTTGTTCTTGTCTCCCCACGCCGGTGGCGGTCAGCTCAGCTCAGCCAGGAGCCCGGCCGATGGATCCAAGAAACGGACACGGCATGACACGAGAAGCTCGCTGGAAAGCCCGGCTCTCGCGGCAGGTGGCGTCTACGGGTTGGGCACGGGCATCCTCCTCCGATGACAAATCAAGGAGAGGCAAGATAACGTGCTATGTGTAGCAGAGCAAAGCAGAGGAGGGTTTGGGTTTCGCAGGCTTTTCAGCACAGGACATGAATCCAAAAAATTGCTCCTTTCCTAGTTGGGGGTTTCAGTTTCTTTTCAAGAAATTGTTTGTTTCAAATACCACCTCCTATTTTTAGTTTACTCAGAATGGCCCCCCTGTTTTCTCCTTTTCGTCCGATGTGCCCGTGTGCATCGTTAGTCCTTATCGTCCACTTTGTTTTTTCTTCCAATAAGAAATGACCCAAATGGCACCCACTATTTTTCAGAAAAAGGTGAGAACCCACCTTTTTTTTTCTTTGGAGAATATAGCACCCAGCAAAGAAGTCAACCCAAGTCGTAGTCGTTAAGCCCACACTCTATTTAGAGTTGGGAATTGGTTGGGTATGAGGTTGAGGAACGGTCAAAATCTATAGAATGCATGCCTTGTGACTTGCCGTGAAAAATATGGTTTGTTGGTGGAAATGTTTCCAGTTGCGATCAATGCAAAATGCTACTAGAGATAAAAATTAGCATGTCACCACTATAGGTGTATCGAATTAAGACAATTTGCTAGGGGGCTATAGGAAAACAATGCTTTAATTTCAGTTATCGTTTATGGGGGCTCAAGGTTTGGCTTCTAACTGGTCATCATCCACAATTGGTGCTTGGTGGGACTAGCTGCTGATGCCATTTCCTGGAGATTTCTGGAACCAGACAGCTAACTCAGGTGTCAACAGAGGCGTGAATATTCGAGGAAGAGAGACAAATCTTCTCTCTCCCATACTCTGTAATAAAAGGAGAATTTTGATGCGCTCATTGACTTGTCACACGTACGTTACGTGACACGACAGAACCGCTTACCGTGGAATGTTTCAACATATAGGCACGAAATGAATTGTCGTTTTCTCCATAGCTCCATCGACCAAGATTTATGTGTTGCCTTTTAGTATAAGGGTTTATAGTTGTCGTTTATGGGGCAGAGCCATCAGGGATAGGAAGTGCTTGCATATTGTACACAAAAACATTTGAAATGAAGGTTTCAATGCTGCATGCTGTTTGTGCTTGGGAAATTACGGTTGTCTTGTGGTATCGTTCTGCCTTTTGTCCTGTGTTCTTTCACGCATGCAGTTTGGAGCTCGCTGAAACTGGCAGCAGGTAGTTTAATTTGTATTATACAATTAGTTCTTTTTCTGCTTTTCCTTTAACTAAAGTTTCAGCTCTAAATAGGAGTAGCAGTGATCATACTCCACTGTTAATTGACACCGGCAATAACTGTTTCTTTGGTAAGAAATGTTTTAGGTTTGAAAAATGGTGGCTGCAAAAAGATAGTTTTAGAGAGGTGATTAACAAAGTCTGGTCTGCTCCCTGTAGAGAGAACCAGGCCATTAATAGATGCAATTTAGAATAAGGCTTTTGAGAAGCCGATGATCAACATTCTAGATATTGAAGCTGAGTCGACAGAACTGTCCAGCAAATGGTTCAGTTTAGCTCTTCCCACCTGAACATCTTGTATTCTGCATCCCCAAGCTCCTAACAACGTAACAGGATTAGCTGCACCACAATTGATCTTCAAAAGTTCCAGCTTCAAAAATCTTAAGGATCTCAGCTAAATACACTTGAATGCTTTGGACCAAGTTAACAGAACAGTATCTATGAACTACAATGACATGTTAGGATGCTCGCTGTTCGCTCTAGTGATGAGTGCGACCAACAGTTCATCAGTCCGGAACGCGATGTGCTGTTGCATCGTTCTCGAAATCACAAGAGCAGGACATGATGCATCCATAGCAATTTTGCCAACTGGTTTGAGAAATTTCTCAGCAGACATGAAAGGGCAACTTGTTCACAATATTTTTTTTAATTTTCAAAAATAAGGCAGGAGAGCTGCCATTCATTAAGGGAAGATAATTACAACCTAAAATTAAAGGTCTAAGAAAGCCCGGTGCAAACTAAAAGAGAGAGTAGGAGACCACAAAACGGTAAAGAGCCCCAACTCTGCAGCAGCTTAAGCTTGCTCATCGGCCGCTGAATCAACTTGAGAGAAACAGATTTCATCAACTGTACGCAGTTGCCACCTGGGTGAAGGACTCAGTAGTATGCTAGAGCTCGACCACTCCTGTTGCCTTCTTTCCAAATTTGCCACCAGAAAGTGAACAGGAACCTGTTACTTTTCTCTTCTCTGTATTGGACTCAATGGCCATGAAATTTCTTCCATTCTACAGGCCCATTCGGATTAAGCTGAACGTGTTGAGTTGCCACCTGTCTCCCTCAGCCTCAGTAAAGACACCACACTTGAACAAGGGGGCCAACGCTAATTCAATTATGCTGGCACACCTGAAGCGTAGTCACCAATCTAAGAAGCAACACCCGTCAAAGTTGCAAACAGCAAGGATTCAGATAGCATCCCAACTAGGAGCAGGTCCAACAAAGGGTCTATGACTATGCATCAACTATTAATCCAGGATAATAGTAATCGAGCAAGTCCACTTATGAATGAAAACAGGTGACGATATCTTGAGCCGAAGAAAATAACACAAGATGAAGAGAATCAACTCTGAATAAAGACATAATGGGATAGCAAAACTTTTGTTCACCAGTAAATCATCCAGCATAACCTACAGATAAACTACTACATCTCAAAACAGCATGTCTTTGCAGTGTTTCAAACTTCTAGAACAAGGTTAAATCCAAACATCATGACCCTGGTTCGCTCTTCCCAAAGACTTCGATACTGATGATAGGGAGATGACCAAAGAACTTAGTCGAACAGGCTGAAGCCCATGTCCTGCAAACACATATTCAGGAAGTGTTAGCTATGAACTTGAAAAAACTGAGTAGTGCATAGTAACATGGTGTGACAATGTATAAGGAAGGTACAATAGAATATATAACTCACAATATAGGTATATAGAATGAATATAATGTGAAAATGAATATAGATGAAATAGATTTGAAATGTTACTAAATAGGAACACAGACAAAGACAGTGATCTTACATCATCACTCTCTTCCTTCTCCTCCACCTTCTCTTCTTTCTTAGCCTCAGCAGCAGGAGCACCACCAGCGCCAGCAGCAGGAGCAGCAGCTGCAACAGCTGCACCTCCACCACCACAAGGAACAGAAGCAAACTTCTCCCTACCAGCAGCAATGAGCTCAGTGATGTCCTTACCGCTCAATTGGGATAACAGCAGTTCCATCTTCTCATTGTCGATTTCACAGCCAACTGCAACATAGATAGCAGGAGATGATAAGAAAATGAAGTTCCATTAAGTAAACTATGGTTACAAAGTATACAAAAATCAACCAATCTAAATAGTAAGTTCACTGGTCATTTATCCACTACCACAAGCAACTAGATCCTAGAAGCAGATCTAGCTGTTGCTGAATATTACGTCTTGCTGATTATTACTGATAGACAACCATCACCCATTGGATCAGTTACTACCTGACTCCAGAATAGCCGTCAAATCCGCTGCAGAGGGGCTGGAGTTGCCAGCAAGGACAGCAAGCAGATAGGCAGAAACAAACTTCATCCTGCTCACACAAGAAATTGACAGTAGTCAGCTAACAATAAAGAAAGTCAATGTAAACAATATACGAACAGTATTTGAGCTTACAGCGAAGCCTAGTAAATAATTATACAGGCCAAGCGATCTAATGGAATTCAGGGCTATGAATCTGTCCAAAGGAAAAACAAACTAACATATGAACGCAACAATGAGGCATGTTGAAGTTTACTGCAGCGCAATACAGCACCTGAAAGCAACACTATCTCCATACTGAAAAAAAAAGACTTAGCTTGACTCTATATACATCTATCAAACCAGATAGTACTGACCTACTGCATTTAATATCTCCAAATTGTTCTAGAGTACAGCCCTGCTGATGAAACTAAAAATCATCAGAACTAGCGCCAATCTAGAAATGAATCTATCGTTTACAAAATGTCCTTGTGATGAATATACAATCACATAACTCGTTGTAAACCATCATTTCAACCAAATCAGGACCATTCGCGTTACCATAAGAGAATTGCAAGATTATCATCTCGTTCCACGAAAAGCAAAAATCACAAATAACAACGTGAAAACGTAACCAAAGCACACTTGTTGCACCTGACCTAGCAGCATGAATAACACCAGAGCAGCGAGATGACCATTCTACAAAGAGGCTACGAGTCGCAGAGAGATCTATCTATCTAGTAAGACAAAACTAGTATACGCCATTACCTGGATCCGGGAGTGAGAAAGCCCGAAGAGGAGTGGCGGCGGCGCGAAGAGCTCGAGTGGCGTCTCTAGGGTTTCTGCGAGGAAGGGTCCCCAGGGTTTGGCGGGCCACTATTTTATACTGCACGTTGCCTGGTGGGCCGCCATCTGCACCTTCCATTTTGCATCTAACGGCTCAGTTCCTGCCCTAGTGCATTCCCTCGTTGATCAACAACAGCCACATACTGATCGGGCCTGACTCTTCTTTGCCCGCAGCCCAATAACTACATGAAATGGGCCATTGTGCAAGCCCACTGACTGTCTGGAAAGCTAAGCGCCTAAGCCCGCCAGCGTAAACCCAGTTGCTCCACTACCCTTCTCGGTCTTCGTCTCCGGACACCTTCCACGGCGGCCAGCGGCGGCGGCGGGAGCGGCCGAGCTGGTGTGCATTGTTTCTTGACGCACCTGATCTTTTCCTATGAACCTCCTAAGGTGAGGCTAACAACTGTATATTCCTCATGGTTGATTCACTGATTGGCTGCAGGGAATCGGTCGGCGTGAGTTGCCCCAGGTTGCTTGTTCAGCAGGGTGTGAGAGCTTACCTTGAAGCCATGGATGGTACGTTCGTGCGCTATCTCTGCTACCTCCCTTAATTGTTATACTCTAGGCGAGTTTTCCCTTGTCAATTTTGGGGAATAGGGTCAGTTGCAGGTGATCAGTGTAGGACTCGGAGTAACTGTTTTGCTGATTGATCAGCGAGTTAGAGTTCTGAGCCCTTGTAGTGCATGACCGCGAGCTAGCTTCATATTGGAGCTAGCAACTGCAAGTCTGCAATTCAAGGAAGTATTGTAGTAAGCATTTTGCGATGTGATAAATGTTTTGCACAATGAGAATACAAGGGTGGAACAATGTGCACATCGTGCTGCAGCACGTTAGATGAAATACATTTCCTATTGAGAAATGGAACGTCTTCCAGTGCTTAGGATGATAAAATCTGGCTGCTGACTGTTATGAAAGCAGATCTATGCTAATTAGTATAAATAAGTCAGGGAACACAACATGGTTGAATCCACTCACACAAGAACTGTGTGCATCTTGTGTAGCTTATGTTTGTGCTGATGCTGTCAATCTGCCATGACGATCTTTTAACAGTCGATAAGCAAGAAACGATGGAGGAGACCATCCTTGTTGGTGATGATCTCATGCGCGGGCCACCATCTCCTGTCATTCCGAAAGAGATTGCATCACACGTCCTTGAAGGTGTTGAGCTTTGTGATGGTATTCTCAGGAATCTTTTCTTATGTGAGTAACTGCTTTCTCTGTTATTGATATCATATTTCTATTATTCCATATGCATTTATGTAGCAAGTGTTCTTATACAACAATTATTTGTTTCTTACAGGCTTACAAATCAATGATATTGAGCCATTCTGCCAAGATGAAATTGTGCTATATCGACAGTGTGCTGAGAAAAGGGTTAGTTATTTTAGAATATTTTAAATATTTAAATATCTGATCTGATTTTATTTCTATTTATTCAATCTTATAGCATTGTATTCTTCTTACAGGACAAGGAAATACGACAACAGATGCAATATAGTGAATATAAACTGGGTTCTTCGATGCCTCTGGAAGCAGCAAAGGAGAGAGCTTCCCAACTCCAATCAGAAGTCACACTGCTAGAAAGGTAGATATGGGTATTGCCTTTGTTCTGTATACTGGCATAGCATCATCATGTAATTACCAGCTTGTTAAATGGTATTCTTAAGGTTTAATTGTTTCCTTGTTAGATTTAACAACTGTAGTAGAGTGATGTACTTGACAAGAACTGTCACTGTTTCAAAGGGCTTTGTTCTTCACTCTTCAGGTGTATTTTCCTATCTGAACTAGTAACTAGATAGTTGGAGTGAGAAAATGGCAGGAATGTATATGGGAGCTTCGTTTTCTTGTGTATGGATCTGGATAACCCAACTTCTAGCCAGTCCTTGGCAGTGTTGGATCCCACAAATTGATTTCCATTGGTAAGCTCCACCCAAATGAAATGTTCGTCCTATGGACGTTCTCTCTAAGCAGTTATAGTTAGAAATTTTGTCCGTTAACCATGATTTATTTTTTATGCTTGCAACCCCCAAACAACTAAAAGTTTCATCGTATTTTAATTTGTGGAAAAAAATAGTAGTAAATGTGTTGTGAACACCAACAACGACTTATACTGAATTAGCATTTGCATGCTTGTAGGAAAATAGTGTGCTGCACTTAAGTGTTCAGGTCAGTAATGAATAATGCCGGAAATCGGATGCCTGACGGCGCTGCCTGACTCAGGTGTTTTCTCAGGGTACTGTCCTAGCAGCCCCTCAATGACTGCCAAATACATCATTCTTGTGCCATGTAGTTATAGATCAAGTTTCTTCATGACCATATAGAGCTCGAATATTGACGCAGGGGCGCATGGTGCGAGTAGTTTACTCTGATGTTCTACAGAGTTAATAGTAGCACCAGATTTCCTCAAAGAGCGCTTTATTAAAACTACTTCCTGATAGTTAATTGTTGTAGAAGGCCTCCTTGAGACTCATTTTGGTCAAGCAAGAAATTGAGGTCATGAAATTAGAGTATGTGAAGTAAAGTGACCAGTAAAGAACGCAAGAAAGAGTGGTTCATTAAATCTGCTTGCTAGCCTGATTTTAATACAATGTTACCAAGCTTTCAGTTCCTATATTTTGTAATGGAGGACATACTGAATGTTTTGCAGTCCCTTGCTTAGATGAACATTTCTGTATTGGTGATACACTTGTCATTGTACAGTAGAGGAAGTACATCACCATAGTGAATTTTCTATTTATCCTTTCACACAATTTCCTTAAATTTTGCTTGTTTCTGGTTTTATACTTCTTTGTAGGCGCATGATTCTTGCTAGTGGACTCGAGGGTATGGAAGGATTTCGCCAAAGATGGAGTTTGCATGGACAGCTCGAAGATACACGGTACTGTTTTCTTTTTCACTGTATACCAATCATGTTGTAACTTGTACTCATTTCTGTGTAAATACTCTATAACAGTTGAAAAGACTGGCTGTTAAAAATAAACTGTGATAAGCTAGTGGGTCAGTGGTTCTTACCTCTGTTTTGGTTTATGGACATAATCCACTTGAATTCAGTAGCTTCTTAACTAGATCCAGATGATGCATATAAGTTGTAAAATCAAAGGTCTGAAAAGATATTGTCATGTTTCCTAAGAATTGTGAGCAGGAATACATTGCAAACATAAATGGCCATGCATTATAAAAAAAAGGCCAGGCCAACTAATTAAAGTATGCTAAGATACTTCATAGCTTAGCTCTAGTGAATAGGTACATCCTTATTAGGAAAACCCTTCCCTCTTCTTTCATCATTTTCTATATCCATTTTTTTATGTATCAATTCATATAATCCTAAATTAATCCTTCTTGTGATCTTTTTGCCATCGTATTAGCTGCATGTCATTTTCCCTGGCCTATCATATTGTAAACTATAGAGTATAGACCTAATCCTACTGTGGTTATTTGAGCATACTATTTGTTGTTGTTGTTGTTGTTAGGCCAGTTAATGAATATAGTAATATACTCCCTTCATTCTGAAATTGTTGTTGTTAGGACAAGTATTTTAGTTCAAAAATGAACTAGAGTTGTTGTCTTAACAAGAACAATTTCAGAATGAAGGGAGTTCAAAAATGAACTAGAGTTGTTGTCTTAACAAGAACAATTTCAGTTAATGAATATAGTAATATACTCCCTTCATTCTGAAAATATAGCAGCCAGGCTCGATGGATGCAGTCCCGGCCTGATAGCCTGCACCCACTCCTGCAGGTAACAAAACCGACTGGGGCTAGGGTTCCGAGCATCCGCTCCCATTTGCGCCGCAACCCACACCACGCTCCGCTCCGCTCACCTCCCTCTCTCTCAGCGACGAGCAACTTCCCTGCCGACGAAGACCTCGGGCTTCCTCCTCTGATGATGACGATATCTGCCTGCCTGCTTCGCCTCTGACCTCGTCCTCGATCCGTCGGGTTCCCCTTCAACGACCACCTCGTGCTTGCCGCCTTCCCCTTCTCTTTGACAACCACCTCGTGCTTGCCGCCTTCCCCTTCTTCGTCGACGGTATGGCCGAGGAACCCTAAACTCTCCTCCTACTCTTGATTGGTCTCAAGATGTAATCGATTCACGATGGTGTTGCTAGGGTTTGCTTACTTCTTCAGTTATGATCCGTGGGTCATAGTACCAGATGCTCTTGATCTGGAGTTTTTTTGCTGTTATGCTCTAGATCTGTGATTGGTAATAGTTCTTGCATTTGTTTTGATGCACGATGGACTTGTTTAGTCTGAGTAGGGCACCACCTGTCTGTGATGACGAGCTTGTTTAATCTGAGTAGAGCACCACTTGTTTGTGATGATGGACTTGTTTAGTCTGAGTGGGACACCACCTGTCTGTGATGACGAGCTTGTTTAATCTGAGTAGGGAACCACCTATCTGCGATGCTTTTGTTGAATATGAGTAGGCCAACATCTCTCATTGTTTCACTTTGATATGACTGCAGCTAACCAAACACACCCTGTTGCTAAGACAGTGGAGGAACATCTGAAAGTGCATCTATGCCCCCAGTGGGTTTTGGTGTATTGTATAACAACGTGATTAAAGAACTAATCCCTTGTATAAGTATATGAGCAGGTTTTACATGAAGAATATATTCAGCATTAATACAAATGATCATCTTCAATAATATACAATTGTGTAAGAAAATAGACCTATGTGTTGAAAAAGAGAAGTATCAAAATAAATGGGTCCATATAAGCAATATTACGACAAGCCAAGGTTTGAAATGAATATGGGATATAAAAACCATTGATATGAGATGGTCTCAATAAATTGGTGTTGTTAAGAAAAAGAAATAATCAAGTGTTATTTCTCTATGGTATTCAATCTTAAAAGCAACTTGATCAAATCAATACTTCAAACAAGAATTCAAAAGAAGACATAACGATGATACAAAAATATGTATGGCTCAAGCTAGCAAGATGGTGAAGAATTGACATGACTTAGCCGCGACGGACCATGCACGAGAGAAGGCAAGATGGAGTCTTGGCGCCGAGGGACCCAAGTCATGGTGAAGGGCAGGTGGAGCGCAATCGCGATGGACCGATCAAGCTAAAAGTGATCATACATCTCTAAATATCAATTATTGTTGGAGCATGAAGACATAATGTGACTTGTGAACCAAAAGGTGAAAATGGAGCTGATGAACGAAAAGTTTCCAAGTCACAAGCTCTAGTTGATGATGCTTAGCAAAAGCACATGTGGCAGTCCTCGTGAAGCATAAAAGAGAACAAGTGGCCAAATTCATGATCATGCAAGCTCAAGTTAAGGAATTGTCTTTTTATTTAATCTTGAGTTTAGGCATGCCGCTCTATCAAGAGGGATGCTACATGGTTTGCATACAATGTTTCAATGCTCAAAGAAAAACCCAAGTAAGATGAGAGAAAGACATTGCCTACACTCACACTAACTCTCACTGTGTCAGGAAAAACTGGTGTAACCGGTTTACCAAACCGGAGGAACCGGTTTGGATTCAAACCTCTAACGGCTAGTTTAGGAAAACCAGAGGTACCGGTTTGAGAAACCGGAGGGACCGGTTTTAACTGGTTTAGTATAACGGCTATTTTTTGGGGGACAAGTATAAATACTTCCTTCCCCCCTCCTTTGGATGTGGCTGAGTGTGTGCACGAAGAAAATACATCCAAAGCCTTATAGAGCTCTCTCCAACACCTCTTTGTGAGGTTTAAGTGATTTGTGATAAATCCTAAGCATAGGATTGAGAGAGATTAAGATTGAGAGCACCAAAGAGAAAATCCCTCTTGAGCATTTGAGCATTGTGTTACGCGAAGCATTTGTTACTCTTGAAGGTGAAATCTCCTAGTCGGCTAGGTGTCACTCTAGAGCTCCCAAGCTTGTGGTGAGTCTTGAGAAAGTTTGTGAAGGTTCGCTTCGCCTTCGTAAGAAAAGAAGCAAAAATAGTGGATCGGGGAAAGTGTTTGAAAGAGACCCGGCTTGAAGTGTGCCTTATGAGCAACTCAAGCTTCCTCAACTGAGATGTAGGGATCACGGGGGTGAATCTGAACTTCGACAAACAAATCTCTGTGTGTTTCATTTGGTTTGCTCTCTTAAGTTCTTATTTTTTTTATTTATGATTCATAGGTTCCATGTGTAGTTGAGCTACTATTCTCAGTGATTACTTGCTCTAGATCTTGCATGCTCTATTAGGATCTTTAATTTTGCTAGAACTTAGTGGAACGCTGTATTTCCTGTTTTATTCTCTCTACCCCGAGGAAACCGGTGGGTCCGGTTTCCCAAACCGATGGGCCGGTTTTGGTCAGTGCCCAATTGTGTAGATTCTTGGTGAATCTAGTTTGTGTGTGTCTTGGTTTCTCTCTGGTGTAGTTCCTACTAGTGTAGCCCCTCTGGTTGATGTGTTAGTTATTTAATTGCTATATGTACCAGGAAAACCGGTGTAACCGATTTAGCAAACCGATGGGTACGGTTTGAAAGTTTTATTTTCTAAGATTGATTCTTTGTGAATCTAATAGGGGTGGTTTCTGTGTTTGTCTTTATAGCTTACTTGTCTTAAGTGCTTGGTTCTTTGTCCTCTTTAGTTATTTTATTCCAAGCTCTTTAACAAAACCGGTGTAACCGGTTTGCTAAACTGGAGCAACCGGTTTTGGCAGTTTTAATTCCGCTGCGAGTTCTGTTAATTTTTCAGAAACGCCTATTCAACCCCCCCCCCCTCCTCCCCCCTCTAGGCGACATCCAGTGATTTTCAATTAGTATCAGAGCCTAATCTCCTCATTAAGCCTAACCGCTTGGACAATCGATCATGTCGCAAGGTAAAATGTGTCAAATTCCCTATGGTTGTTCTAGCGCCTCGTTTTCTATCATGTCACAACCTTCATACGAGGCACCATATTTTGATGGCACAAATTATGCTAATTGGAAAGCTAAGATGGTCTTATATTTTCGGGAGATGAGTCCTAAAATTTGGTGGGTTGTGGATGTAGATTTTTCTCATAACATTGACAGGGAATCTATCACACAAGCACAAGAAAAATGGCTACATCTCCAAGCCCAAGCTACCAATGCCTTATTCGGTGCATTGATTAGAGATGTCTTCGACAAGATAAACAAGATGGAGAATGTTCATGCTATATGGATTCGGATTCAGGAAATATATGATGATTCCAACAATAGAAGTGATGATTCCAACAATGAAGAAGAGAAGACTCAAACTGCCAATCTGGAAAAACCGGAGGCACCGGTTTTGGCAGAACAGAAACTATTTTTGTTAATAATCAAGTTGAAGATCCTAGTTGCAGATTTAGACCAAGTGAAGAGTCTATGTCACTAAGAAGCTCATGCTCAGATGATGAAAAATCATTTTGCTTCATGGCCAAGAGATAAAGAAAGTCTCATGTATTCTTAGTTGAAAAGGTTGACAACTTAAGGAATGATCATACTAGTGCTACTAACAAATCCTCTTATGTAGCACAACTAGAGAAAGCAAACAAATTGATCATGGCTGAGTTTCAAAAACTTGCTAGCATGCATAAGAAATTGCAAGAGAGACAGGGTGATCTTCTATGCTTATATGAGAAGCTCATTGACTCATGTACCATGCTAGAAACAACTCATGAGGTTACGCTTACTGTGGTAAAATCTTATCAACCTCACACATGCATATGCACAACACAATCAATTGTTTTATCTTGTGCTAACACTTGTTCCTCTCAAGCAAAGCCATCACATGATGAGCAAGTAATTGTAGAAACTTGTGATGAATTTATTGCAAATGAAAATGATTACCTCAAAAGGGAAGTTCAGAGGCTCAACATAGACTTAAGTCGGTTGAAAGGCAAAGGCCATGTGCAACCATCTGAAGATAACCGTGATAGCATGGTAAAGAAGCTTGAGAAGGGAACAACAACCACATGTGTCAAAAGCCTCCCAATGACTTGAAAATCCATGACAAAAGTAACGAGCAAAAGATCAAGAAGAAGCCACACATCAAGTGCTTTGAATGCTCATCAATGGGACATTTTGCTTCGGAATGCCCAACAAAGAAAAATGACCAATCTACACTCTCTAAAAGACAAAGAAATCTATCTCAGAAAAGATTTTTTGGATGCAAAGAGAAAGGACACAAGATAACCTCCTATCCAGAACAATCCGGAATAGAGCAAGTCTGTCAAAACTAGAGCAACCGATTTGCTAAACCAGAGGCATCGGTTTCTGCAGAAAAGCTCCATCCCATTAAGCGTTTGGAGAAATGCTTTGTGTTGGCATTCCCAAGACACATGGACAAGAATGAAAGCATCAAGAAGAAAATCAAGGACAAGGCCAAAAGAATTAAGCATCAAACATGCTACACATGTCGGGACAAAGGACATCTTAGTAAGGATTGCTCTCTGCCTCAAGCTTTAAATTCTAAGTTGGTCAATAATGATTACCCTATGTCCAAGACCAATAGTGACCCCTGTGCTATCAAGGTGATGAGTTCACCCATTGATAACACAAAGTCTACTTGGGTGCCAATATCTTATTTGGCTAACTCTCTAGGACCCAACAAGCGTTGGGTACTAAAAACTGCTTGAAAATGTTCATAAACTACAGGTGATGCATTGATGACTTGGCATGCACAAGAATGATGGAACATCACGCAAACTTGTCGAGCATGGAGACATTTAAATATCATCTACATCAATGACGTCAAATAAAAGAATAAATATCATTGAACATCTTTTACTCCCTACTTCTGTAGCAATGAATCCTCTAGTTCATGCTATTACTTGAGAAATGCTCTCAATTATGCAAGCATGAATGCTTTTGTAAAAAGGTGCACTTAATATCTCCTTCGGAGAAATTTGTTTTTTTTTTGAATACTTCTCAGGATGGATGAGCACAAACAAGAATCCAGAAAGCAACATGAGTCAAGAAGAAAAGAAAATCTGATGAAAAACAAGAAAATCAAGAACTCAGAAAAATCGATTGGTCCGGTTTGCATAACCGAAGGATCCGGTTTCCCCTAAAGAGCTTAGGGAGATGAACTGATCCAAAGAAAATAGCAAGGCAACATCTGGAGTGATAATTGACCTATCTTAAGAAAAGAAATTAGCAATACAAGTCAAACAGGGAAAAAACAAGTGAACACACATACCTATGTGGTTGTGAGTATTTCTAGACTTGTCTCAATTCATGTTCTTTATCACTCCCTCACCATAACCAAGATATAATCTGAACCTCTCCAAGTTTCTAATAGAACATGTGCACATTGTAAAAATTATTCAAAATATTATTGCACATATTTAGGGGGAGATTCTTTTTATATCTTGTGTTAAAAGAGACTAATGTTTTGCTTGAGTTATCTTGTGATTATTCTATCTATGGAGAATACCTTATGTTGGCGATGCCTCATGCTGAGATCAAGTAAAAAAGAGTATATCTCTGTCTCAGTTTTTATTTCAATATATGTTGTCTGTGAAAACCAGAGGCACCGGTTTGCAAAACCGAAGGGACCGGTTTTGACAGGAAACATATATTCTATTTCTTGAAGTGTTTCTTGCTTGAATATGAATGGATGATCACTGTATGTGAGATTCTAGCTTGTGCTACTAATTCTAATGTCTACCATTGAAAGTGCATCAAAAGTGATTATTGGAGAGTAGGCATTAATGATAAAAGATAAAATAAGCACAAGAAAGCTTGGATGTTCCTTTTCATTAGTTGAAGAGGAATAATTGCTGCCAAAGGTATGTCTTTCAAGGAAGATGAGACCTCTTCTAATGATGATGAGGAGGAGGAGGATGAGAACTACAATCATCATGGTGCTCCTAGGGCTGTTCCTAGGACAACAGCTAGTGACTCAGTCACAGCAGGGGCAGCAGCCACTGATGGTGACAATGATGAGGAAGAGGAGTAGCAGGAGGTGTTTGATGTGGATGAGATCATCCCACCAGTCTATGCGCATCTAGGACATCTTTCATTCCGGCCACCTCAAAATCCGGGATGGAGAGAGAAGATAAGCTACAAGGGACACACAAAGGCTATGAGAGAGATGAGGGCCAAGGACCCTAGACCACTCGAGACGGAGGCCACTGACTACAGGTTTCACACTTATTTTCAGCAGGATTTTTATGAGTTAGTGATCCTGTCCAAGAAGCATACTCCAGTGGCAAATGCTCAGTGGGTTGATTGGGCGCATATGGTGAGAAAGAATGATATTATCTTTAATCAAGTCATTGTTGCGTGCAAGGCTAAGCATGTGAAGGACATTCTTGCCCGGTTTTGATTGGTTCAGTATAACGGTTAGTTTTTGGGGGACAAGTATAAATACTTCCTTCCCCCCTCCTTTGGATGTGGCTGAGTGTGTGCACGAAGAAAATACATCCAAAGCCTTGTAGAGCTCTCCCCAACACCTCTTTGTGAGGTTTGAGTGATTTGTGATAAATCCTAAGCATAAGGTTGAGAGAGATTGAGATTGAGAGCACCAAAGAGAAAATCCCACTCTTGATCATTTGAGCATTGTGTTGCTAATCCGCGAAGCATTTGTTACCTTTAGAGGTGAAATCTCCTAGTCGACTAGGCGTTGCCCTAGAGCTCCCAAGCTTGTGGTGAGCCTTAGGAAAGTTTGTGAAGGTCCGCTTCGCATCCGCAAGGAAAGAAGCAAAAATAGTGGATCGGGGAAAGCGGTTGAAAGAGACCCGGCTTGGAGTGTGCCTTGTGAGCAACTCAAGCTTCCTCAATGGAGACGTAGAGTTCACGAGGGTGAATCTGAACTTCGGCAAACAAATCTCTGTGTGCTTCATTTGGTTTGCTCTCTTAAGTTCTTGTTTCTTTTGTTTGTGAGTTATAGGTTGCATGTGTAGTTATGCTAGTATTCTTAATGATTACTTGCTCTAGATCTTACATGCTCTATTAGGATCTTTAAGTTTGCTAGAACTTAGTGGGATGCTATATTTCCTGTTTTATTCTCTCTGCCTCGAGGAATTCGATGGGTCTGGTTTTCCAAACCGGTGGGACCGGTTTTGGTCAGTGCCCATTGTGTAGATTCTTGCTGAATCTAGTTTGTGTGTGTCTTGGTTTCTCTCTGGTGTAGTTCCTACCAGTGTAGCCCCTCTGGTTGGTGTGGTAGTTGTTTAATTGCTATTTGTACCAGGAAAACCGGTGGGTCCGGTTTGGAAGTTTTGTTTTCTGAGATTGATTCTTTGTGAATCTAATAGGGGTGGTTCCTGTGTTTGTCTTTATAGCTTACTTGTCTTAAGTGCTTGGTTCTTTGTCCTCTTTAGTTGTTTTATTCCAAGCTCTCTGACAAAACCGGTGTAACCGGTTTGCTAAACCGGAGCAATCAGTTTTGGCAGTTTTAATTCTGCTACGAGTTCTGTTAATTTTTTAGAAACGCCTATTCACCCCCCCCCCTCTAGGCGACATGGAGGGACTTTCAACATCTTAGGATGTGGCATCCCTGTCTCGTGTGCCTATTTCTTGTGATTTTCTTGCTGTTGATGTTTAGCAGTGGAGGAACATCTTAGGATGTGACAGCCCTGCATTATTTTGACTAAGTGCTATGAACTTTTGCAGTACAACATAATCTTACGTTGTGATGTCTTTCTTATGTACGATTTAGACATGGATGGTGCAAACCGTCAACTACAGAAGAGGAAGGCAGCTGCACTAGTTGTTTCCATTGTTGTATGGGTGTTTGGTTGGCTTAGGCGTAGGGTTAGTAGTATACCTTCTATCACTTATGGTCCAATGCTAGAGCTTGATATTGAGAGGCAGAACAATCTCTGATTCATTTATGAATCAGATGATACCAATTGTGTGGAGCAGTTGAGGATGGCTAGGGCCCCTTTTTTCCAACTATGTGACCTGTTTCGGTCTAGGAACTTGCTTAGGGATAGGATGCATAGCTCAATTGAAGAGCAAGTAGCCATGTTCTTACATGTTATTGGACATAACCAAAGGTTTAGGGTGATCAAAATGACCTTTCGAAGGTCAGTTGAGACTGCTAGTAGATATTTTCAAGAAGTTTTGTATGCTGTTGGGGAGCTGCGCAATGAGATGATTGTTCCTCCGTCAACATCTGTGCATCCTACAATTTTAGGGAGCAGAAGATGGTACGCATACTTCAAGGTTAAGACTAATATCTAAGTATAAGATTGCATTAGTTATTTATTTATGTTGTATTGCACTGACAAATTTGAGTTAACATATAGGATTACATTGGTGCTATTGATGGCACTCATGTCTTGGCTAGGGTACCTAGTAAGATGAAAGCTGCATTCATAGACAGGAAGCACACTACTACACAGAATGTTCTTGTAGCTGTGGACTTTGATTTGAGGTTTACTTATGTTCTTGCTGATTGGGAGGGTTCAGCTCATGATGCACTAATCCTTGCTGATGCACTACAAAGAAATGATGGTCTAGTGGTACCACCAGGTAATTGCACAACCACCCATTACATTCATTCTAACTGCCACTCATGAATGCTCTGACCATAGTTTTCATCACACTAGGGAAATTTTATCTGGTGGATGCTGGCTATGTTGTGAGACCTAGATTCCTTCCACCTTACAGAGCCACAAGATACCATTTGAGGGAGTATGGATCAGGAAATCACCCTACAAACCAGAGGGAGCTATTCAACCTTAAGCACTCTTCCCTTAGGGTCACAGTTGAGAGAGCTTTTGCTGCCTTGAAGAATAGGTTCAAGATTCTCTTTAACAAGTCCTTTCATCCTTACAAGACACAAGTTAGGCTTGTGCTTGCCTGCTGCATCCTTCACAACTGGATTCTTAGGCATGGCCAAGATGCTCATTTCCCACCAGAGGACAATTGGGCACCTAACAATCATGTTATTGATGGAACCAATGATGTAGCTCAGGATAATCAGTCCTGGGCACAACAAAGGGATGAAATGGCAGCACATATATGGCAGAACAGGAGTTCCAGTCATATGTAATATTAATGTAGTAGTAGTTAGTTGATCTACATGTATGCACTTTATTTTGAACCTAATGGTGTTGTACTGCTAAGTTTGCACAATGATGATTTTCTACTGATGTTCTAAGACAGTGTGGTGCTCTACAATGATGTGCTTTACTTCTGTTTTTCTACTAATGTTGTGAGACAGTGTGGTACTCTACAATGATGTGCTTTACTTCTGTTTTTTCACTGATGTTCTGAGATAGTGTGGTGCTCTACAATGATGTGCTTTACTTCTGTTTTTTCACTGATGTTCTGAGACAGTGTGGTGCTCTACAAAGACAGTGTGGTGCTCTACAATGATGTGATTTACTTCTATTTTTCTACTGATGTTCTGAGACAGTGTGGTGCTCTATAATAATGTGCTTTACTTTTGTTTTTTCACTGATGTTCTGAGACAGTGTGGTGCTCTACAATGATGTGTTTTACTTCTGTTTTTCCACTGATGTTCTGAGACAGTGTGGTGCTCTATAATGATGTGCTTTACTTCTGTTTTTCCACTGATGTTCTGAGGCCGTGTGGTGCTCTACAATGATGTGCTTTACTTTTGTTTTTTCACTGATGTTTTGAGACAGTGTCCTTTAATTCAATTTTCTGTTCTTTACTTCTTTTGTAATTAGGCCATGAGTGAATTCAATGCTGACTGCGGGGGGGGGGGGGGGGGGGGGTGCGCAGGGTGTGGACAATGGCCAAAGTAGTCAAGTGGAGGTGGAGGGGTCAATGCCACTGGGGGCGGAGGTGCACGAACTGCAATGCGCTGGACTCCAGTGATGTCAAGCTTCGTGCTATGAAGGTTTGTTGATCTGGTGGGAGGCGGAGTGAAGACAGACAAAGGGTTCAAAGAGGTGCATGTCAACAAAGTTGCAAGAAGCTTGTGCGAGTTCAGTGGCCAGGAGGTAACTGGCACTCAGGTTTACAACCATCTCAGGAAATGGCGTGAGCTTTGGGTGAAGGTGTGCAGGCTTAAGGACTTGAGTGGTGCAACATAGGATGAGAGTACCTACTCCATCATCCTAGATGATGAGCATCTGCTAGGCCATACAAAGGTTAGGGATTAACTATAGGATTGCTAACTTGTTTTGCATTAACCAACCTTTCCTATAACCAAAGTTATCTATCTTTCAAAACATTTTACCCTCTTAGGACCATCCAAAAGATGCAGAGTTCCTCAACACACCAATTGAGAACTATGTGCAGATGCAAATCATCTTTGGAGCTGGACAAGCAACTAGAACGTATGCAATGGGATCCAACGAGCCACTAGGCACTCCATCTGACTTTACTGACCTAACATCTGAGGATGGAGCTGGGCTGCAACTGTCAATGGTTCTGGGAGTGGACCTGCTACTGAAACTCAAGCTTCAGTCAATGATAGTGAAAGTGGACCTGCTATTGGAACTCAAGCTTCACCTTCTCAAGGTACCAGAAGTGGTGAAGAACCTACTAACCCACCAAAGATTGTTCCTCTGAAGTCAGAGCCTTACACCTCCTCCTAAAGATTGTACAGTTTTCATGTGTTGGTTCTTCTGTTCTTTGTTTTCCTGAGATATATATCTGGACGGGTCAGTTTCATCTCGATGTGCAATTAGTTCTTTTTTCTCCAAGATGTGCTACTTTGCAATTAGTTTCAAGGCTCTGGACGTTTATGGAACCTGCTGGGCCCTAATCTAATGTTTGACTGGATAGACCGTAGGGAACGAGATGGAGAGGAAGGCATGTGATCATACTGAAAAAAATGAGCAGATGGAATGTACGATGGTGTTGGGCCTCTCATGTGCATCCCTCAGCCCAAGCTGTCCTACGACCTGCTTCTTCTTCCTGGTGGAGTCTTCCATTTTGACTGCAAGTGGAAGTTCTTCATTCCGCATCCCAATAAAAAAGATGGAGTAGGAGAGTGTTGACTGCGGAATTGATCTACGCTCGATCACTGCAATGACGCGTTTCCTCCTTATCTAAAGAAAAGAAAAAGAAAAGATGGAGCTCCTCTCCCTGGTCCTAATTTACTAGTACTAGGAGTGCGTGTGTTGGGGACCGTGGACTTGGGAATTTGATCTACTAGTACGGTAGATCGTGCAACAACGCGTTTCTCTTTCTCTCAGTGACTGACCGACTGGTGCACTTGCCTGAAAGGATTAAAAAAAAAATGTGTTGACTTGGACCTCTGATTCCATCCCAGCGTCTTTGCTTTGAATTCTGCATCTATCGATCACATCTACTGCAGCAGATGGAATGGAGCTGAACGCCGCATTCCTCGACTCCACGCTGTGCATCCAGCCATCCACATTAATTTATGATCTCAATGTAAATAATAAGATTTCCTACATATATACCCACCCAAAAAGGAAGCATCGTCGTGGAGCTAAGCTATTCCCTCCGGCTGCATGATGCTATCCACGTGTTTGTTGTTTCGAGCTTGCTGCGGTCTACGGATCGAGTACGTTCGCGCACCGACTCTTCTTACCTAACCAGAGTAGCTAAAAAATGAACATTGCATGTGGTATTAAACATGTGCGGAATGACGGAATCATAAAGGCGGCGTTCTCCATCAAGTGTGGTGTCACCGACCGGAGACGTGCGCCTATCAAATTAAAATTTTCTCTTTCTGGAGAAAAAAAATATCAGGGCCAACGACAGTGTGCCAAAGAACTTCATCAGAGAGTTTGCTCAAGCGCTCATACATATGAGTCTTAGTCTGAAGTATATTCAACGAGACGGGAACGTGGTAAGATCCTGGAAATTGCTACTAGAAGATAACATGGTGGTATAGCAAGCAAGGCGGCCGGGTACGTTTATTTACTGGAGAGGATAATATAAGCGAGAGGAGGGCACATATCACATCGGAGCGGAGCAAACCTAGGTAGGCTGGTCGGTGATACCAATACCCAACAAGCCAGATGACACTCGTTGCGAGCGAAGAGGCAGAGAGAGAAGAAAAGAAAGGCGCCAGCATTGACCGCTCCACTCCAGCTTCCAACCACGTGTTGCGTCGCCACCACCTTCCCTTAAACTCTTGTTGATTTCTCCTCCTACCATCCACGCCTGACGCCTCTGCCTGCGCACACGTATATATCTCATCTCATCTCCACCTCCAATCCAAGTCGGCCTCATCCATCATCTCTCTCTCTCCTCTGCTTCTTCTTCTTCCTCACCTTAATATTATCCCCCTGTTACTGTTAGCAAGCAGCAGCTCGGACAGTCAATAGAATTTATGGACGTGCACCGCCAACACGAGGCTGCTCTCCGTGCCGTCCAGAAGCCGCCGGCGAAGCCATGGCGCGGCAACGGCACAGGCGCAGCGCCGCCGCCTCCTCCTCCCAAGGTGTACCGCGTGGAGCCCCGTGAGTTCCGGGACCTCGTGCAGAGGCTCACCGGCGCGCCGCCCACCACGGCGGTTCACCACCATCAGATGCCGCCGGTGCAGCCGGTGCCCGTGCGCGCCGCCGCCGCCGGCGGCGAGGACCACCATCACCACCAGCAACAGCAGCAGCAGCTTTATGCTTCGGCACCGTGGTTCTCGTTCCCCATGGCGGGGATGGACGCGCAGCACGGCAACAACGGCGCCCTCATGTAATCAAGGGTTGTCTCCTGTTTTTCTGATCACGGGATGGATCATCATCATCAGATCACCAAAGTCAAGTGTACACATGCATGGATGGATGGATGCTTAGCTTCTTCTTCATCAGGAATTAGTTACCTACCAGCGTTCTGTTCTTCCTTCTTCTAGTCAGAATTATCATGAAACCATCAGCATACACATAGTTTCGTTTACTATCTTATCTTGTTGTACAATACAACTAGTCACTAGTGTCTCGTAGGAGTATTTGTTTAGTAGCGCCGCTGTTGTAGCTAGGATGAGCTGCTAGCTTGGACCGGTGAATGTGGTTAGCTACTCCACGTCTCCAGGTAGCTGCTGAAATGTAACAAGCACTCTGCAAAAGGATTAATTGCAGTTTGTGACGACGGATGAACATATCGACTGAATGAATAAAGTTGTTGTGTATACTATAGTCAGTGCGCCATGTAACTGTAATGAAGTCGTGCTGTGTGAGAAGACCTTGCTCGGTTTCTTGTCTCTAACGATGGTCTTGTTGTGCGTAAACCCACTTTGGCCTCATGCTATAATATCCCAGCTTCTGCTGATTGCATAGACGGTAGCTCTTGTGCTGCGTGCGCTTTGGAGCTCTCGCTCTAGCTTTGCGTGCACCGGACAAACCAAGAACGGCATTTTCTTAATTAGATAATGAAGAAAGGCATGATCCCTGTTAATTTTGTTCCTCGTTAGCCTCCTAACTGAATGTTCATAGCAAATCAGCTGCTCGTACAAAGTACTTCCTTCGGATTTAAATTGTTGACACAGTTAATTTTTTTAGTTAATCCCTCCGTTTTAAATTATAAGTCGTTCTGAATTTTGAGATGTTACGTTTGACCGTCCGTCTTATTCAATAAAATTTATTCAAACATTATTTATTTTGTTATAGTTTGTTTTATCATTATATATACTTGAAGTATATCACATGTATTTTTATATTTGCATAAAATTTTTAAATAAAACGAAAGGTCAAACATCAGTATCTAAAAGTCAAAAACAACTTATAATTTAGAACGTAGGGAGTATATTTGACCATCTATCTTATTTAAAAAATTAAAAATCTATCAAATAATTTGTTATAATTTATTTTATCATTAAAAAAGATTAAAACCTATTATATAATTTTATATATTTAAATAAATATTTTAAATAAGATAAATAATCATAGGTAAAAAAGTTAACTACGCCAACAATTAAGGCCGCCAAGAACAGCTAGCTAGCAGCAGCCAGGCGAAAGGAGAGTGACATCACGGCTGGTCAAACAAGTACGATGCCAGCCGCGTTGTGGATTCCATGGATCAAAGCTTGCTGACGGGTCCGGCACGCACGACCAAGCATGCGGTTAGCACTACCACGTTGGCTGGATTCAATTCAAACACGTTGACCGATGATCTGACCCCGCGCGTGCGGTCAAACCTGCTGACGGCTACGTTGGGTTAGCTCAACCTCAGCTACAGCTTAGCAAAAAAAAATTCCTTGTAGATAAAGACGCATTCAGTTAAGCAGCAGGCAGGGCCAGCTCTGAATTTTCTTTCCTTGGAACAAAGACCTGAAAACCGCACCATTAGTCCTAGCTGCGATCAGGCACTCTACTTGTGCTGAGAGGAATGTGCTGGATCGAATTGTGATTGCTGATATGCATATGCTAATTTGCTCTCAACACAAACAAATGCCAGCACTAGTTCAGCTGCAATCTACATATATTGCACCCCATGAATTGCTTTCGGCCCGTAGCTCAAGCTCAGCTACCACCAATCCGATCAGAGAAGAAAGCCTAGACTAGGTGGCAGAGTCCATACCGAGCAGCTGACCGTCTAAATTTTTCATTGCAAAACATCACGAACGCACCCATTAATATTTCATTGCCGGCTGCGACCAGGCCTTGTTCTGATTCACAAATCCAGGGTGTGCTACCCTATCCACATGGATAGGAACAACACAAATAAACAGCGTGTGTGTAAAACAAATAACACAAAAGGAAGCATACATAAAAAAAAAGTCCACCAACTACACGCTCAACCTAGCAGGCCCGCTAGCTCGAGTCATTCGTAACGTAGGGAGGACCTGTCATTCCCCCTGTTCTCACGCCCCCAGAGCTCGTCCATGGCGAGCAGGAACTGGGACGAGCACCTCCCCTGTTCCGATTCCCTTGGTTCCATCTTTAGGGTGTTAGGCCCCAAATTCCAAATGTAGTGGTCCAATAAGCTGTGGCTCATGCAATCAAGACACTTTGAATATGGAATTTTAAAGAGGTTGTTGGGTATCACTGTATTTTTTGTGACTCTAATTTTACATAGTGGCTAAATCAGAACTTTTGACATCTAAATTTAACTAGGTTGTCAGGCGTGCTCTTAGAATTTCATAGAAGAATACTAAAAGAACATCAATAAAGCACGAGCTGCACAACTATTTCACTGATTAAATCCATGATGTAAGGCATTGATAGCCTTGAACTTGCAAGATTAAGTCACGAAAGGTGGAAGCATGAGATCTTCTTGCTTTAGAGAGTCATCTTGTATTTTACCATGGGACACACTTCACACCATATAGTCAGTGCTTTTAACTTTGTTACATCTTTTTTCACTCATCCTAGTTCTTTTGTTTGTAGGTTTTAGTTTTTGCGGATTTCATCTTGAGTTGGGGAGGGCGTTGCAAGTTTGTGAATCATCTCAAACTTGCAAGATTAAGTCACGAAAGGTGGAAGCACGGGACCTTATTGCTTTAGAGAGTCATCTTCTATTTTATCATGGGACACACTTCACACCATATAGTAAAAAAAAAAGACCTCGACCTGCGTGGGGGAGGGGCGGGGGGTAAGACAGCTCCCGAGCATTTTTGTTAAGAAGAAGACTTTCTCACACAGATCGAGAAAACCCCGAACCTCTGTCTTACCCTTACATAGCGGTACCATGGTCCGTGTGAGACGACTACGACCTGGATCAGACTTTAGACCTGTGCTTTGACGAGGTAACAAGCGAGAGGACTTTTTTACCCCAACCCATAAATTCGCTCCTACTGAGAATCAAACCCGAGACCTTGGGAGTGTTACTAAGCCACCTCAACCACTAGGCTAAAAGATCGTTCGCTTCACACTATATAGTCAGTGCTTTTGACTCTGTTGCATCTTTTTTTTTCACTCATCCTAGTCTCTTGTGTTTGTAGGTTTTAGTTCTTGCAGATTTCATCTTGAGTTGAGGAGGGCATTGCTTATAGTGATGTATACTACCTTCAAAGTATTAGAGAAATTATAATTTGAGAACTTAATACAAGCTATCCCTCTATCGATACTGTGACAATACCTATGATATGACCAAAGGGGATGAGGTATATAATGACAAGTTAAAACAACTCATACTTCAAAGATGCTCTGAGTAATTATAATTTAATTGTTATCTTTATACATTTCTTAAGCTTGATTTTTATACATATTGATTTTCTATTATGCGGTCATTAATTTTACACTTAATTTAGCACTATGTCATACAAATATAAATATATCTATATATGATAAAAAAAAAGATCATGAAAGATATATATGATGATAAGTAGAAAATAAATGCACTAATCAAGAAGACATTATTCTCTAACCTTTAAGGCTAACAAATATAAATAATTGATCAATATTCTAAATAAGGTTATTCATTAAAATTTAGAGGTAAGTACCATGTGCAACTGAAACCTAATAAAATCTAAATTATGTAGTTGGAAAAACACTAGTGTATCAATTATGAAGGAACTAATCAGAATAGCTGAAATCTACATTCATTAGGTTGGTTTTTGTTGCTCTAGTTTTTTTTTCCCAAAGGACAATCACTATCTTAGAACTCCTTACAATTATTGAGACAAAGTAGACACATATTTGTCAATTGACTATGTGACTTGTGTGTGTGTGTGTGCCATTGAAGGATGGTCGACCGCATCAGCTCGAGACGACTTCATGGAGCAACCACTTCAACTCTACGCGACTCAGCCCGCATCATATAGCTAGCAATAACTAGTTTTTGTTTTTAGCAAATAGTGAATTAGTGATGTAGTCAGTTGTGAACTAGCCATGTCTGCCCCCGTCGTGATATAGCATATGGTTTTCAACTTGTGATTGTTCACTTGGTTGTTATTGTAAGCACAAAAGGAATGATGGTTCGAAAGCCTAACTACCTTGAGTAGAAACCAAGATGCCAGAATAACTAGTGCTCTCATATAGCCTAGGTAAATCATTTTTTTGAAAAAAATATCTTTCTTCTTTTTTCTTTGTCTAGAAACCTCTTTAGAAATGTGTGATTTTCTCTTATTAGTGTTTTGTTTCTAAGATAAAAATTGTAGTGATATCAATCATGGTTTGATGTTATGGGAACATAACACTTCTATATTTAAGAAAAACATAGTAAATACTCTGACTTTTGGGGTAAATACTCTAAGTTAGTTAATAATTTCATAACTTAATACATGCTATCCCTTCTATCAAAGTTAGTAAATATATATTGTGACAACACCTATGATATGGCCAAAGGGGAGGAGGTATATACTGACAAGTTAAAAACAACTCACACTTCAAAGATGCTCTGAGTAATTATGATTTAATTGTTATCTTTATACATTTCTTACGCTTGAATTTTTATACATGCTGATTTTTTATTATGGAGTCATTAATTTTACACTTAATTTAAAACTATGTCATATACACTTAATTTAAAACTATGTCATACATATATAAATATATCTATATATGATCCAAAAAGATCATGAAAGACATACATATTGATAGACGAAAAATGCACTAATAACAATGCTCTTATATTCACCAATCATTAAGACCAATGAATTTAAACAATCAATCAAAATTCTAAATAAGGTTCTTCATAAAAAAATTTAGATGTAAGTATCTATATGCAATTGAATACTAATAAAATCTAAATTATGCGGATGGAAAAATACTAGTTTCTCAATTATGAAGGAACTTAACAGAATAGTTGAAATCTACTTTCATTAGATTGCTTTTTGTTGCTCTAGTTTTTTTCCAAAGGACAATCACTCTGGTAGAACACAATAAAAGTACTAAGACAAAGTAGACATATATTTGTCAATTGACTGATGCGAGTTGTACGTCTGTGCCATGGAGGATGGCCGACCACAGCTGATCGAGATGACTACATGAAGCAGCCATTTCAACTCTACGCAACCCGGCCCTCATCATATAACTAGGAGTAATAACTAGTTTTTTAAAACAAATAGTGAATTGGTGATGTAGTTAGTTGTGAACTAGCCATGTCTGCCCCTGTCGTGTGATATAGCATATGGTTTTTAACTTGTGACTATTCACTTGTTGTTATTGTAAGGACAAAAGGGATGATGGTTCCAAAGTCTAACTACTTCCTTGAGTAGAAACCAAGATGCCAAAATAACTAGTGCTCTCATATAGCCTAGGTAAACCATTTTTTTTAAAAAAAATATCTTTCTTCTTTTTTTTTTTTGTCTAGAAACATCTTTAGAAATGTGTGATTTTCTCTTTATTAGTGTTTTGTTTCTAAGATAAAGATTGTAGTTGTATCAATCATGGTTTGATTTTATGGTAACATATAAGAATTCTATATTTCAGAAAAAGCAAGTGAATACTCTGACTTTTAGGGCAAATTGCAAAATGACACACACAGAAAGGGTAATTACTATTTGAGATATCGATTTTTCTAGGAATGAAACATAAGTACGCACAAAACATGCGTAATTATTTAATCAATCGCTAGGCGTATGTAGTCGCATATGCATGTCTCGTGCATGCTACAAAGTACAAACATACTAGTACCCGGCGCATAGCTCGTATAGAAAAAGTGTGGCTAGCATATATAGCACAGGGAATGACAGGATCGACGCATATACTAGTAGAGGTCACCGGTATTGATCAGCAGGAGGCGGCGCACTTGTACTTGCAGTCGACGGTGCAGGACCCTCCGCCGCCGCCGGCGCCGTAGCCGTTGCCGGAGCGGCTGTATGACCAGAAGCACTTCTTGGGACACGTCACCTTCTTTCCGTAGCAGGGGCCCTTCTCCTGACACGTCACCGTCGGCACCTCCACGCCACCGCGCGCGTACCCGCCACCGCCAGCGCCGCCGTACCCCGCGCCCCACCCGCCGCCGCCCGCTCCGCCGTACCCCGCGCCGCCGAAGAAGCCACCCGGCGGGAAGCCCGGGATGCCGCCGCCGCCGTAGCCGTAATAAGGCCCTCCTTGTTGCCTTCCTGCTGCCGGCGCTGCTGGGAAGGGATTGGCGCCGTCCAGGTCGCGCGCGGCGAAGACGACGACCCCTGCGAAGAGGAGGATGAGGAAAGACAAGGTGAGGATGAAGTAGTGGTTCCCGGCGGCCATGGCTCTGTTCATGCAGCTCTAGCAATGGCTCCAACTTTTTGGTTTTTGGAGTTTTGATCTATATCCATAGGATAGGAGTATATAGAAGTATCATGCAGCAGAGGAGTGGAGTGGCGACGTGAGTGCGATCGCGAGACGCACAGTGGTTAAGCAGAGCTGTCTGGGCAGCGCGCAGCACCACTCGCCCACTAAACTGTCACACTCCAACTTACACATACCATACCAGCTGGATCGATCGAGTCTAGCTACAATACAATGCGATGGATCCGGGCCCACGCATCATCAGCAGGTGATCTCGACTCGCATCACCAAACTGATCCACCAGTACACCAAGCGATGGCTCACAAGCTAATAATTCTTCATGATCTGAGACGTCGATCGATCGGTGTATGTGTGTATCTGGACTTCTGGTTTCATTGTGGACCATGCGTCGGCGCCATTAAAGAGGCCGGAACTTTTGTTCCCATTATGAAAAAAAAAATGAATTGGCACAGATAAAGAGAGGGACAGATTCAAGGTCTGCAACATGGTTCACATAACCGGATTGACCGGTCGACTCGGTTCGGTGAAAAACTGGCTGATTAATCGGAGAAACCGATCGATTAACCGAATTGTTATAGTATCAATATCGGTTTTTTCTGGCTAATCAATCGATTAACGTGACCGGTCAGGATCGATTTTCCGGTTAACCAGGATAACCGCCCGTTATCCTCAGATATGTAAACCATGGTCTGGATGCGCCAGGTAGCAAAGCCTCCTCTGCTTTTCACACCGGACAGGCAGTCTTATCTGATGAGCTGCTTGCTGAAAGAAACAAATCTTGGTGCTGTGTGATCAGGTGGAGCCTGGTAGTCATCGCAAAAAAAAAAAAGGTGGAGCCTGGTAGTACCCATGCAGGCGCGTCTCTTTATTTATTCTCACAGCCGAATCGATCGGAGACTTTTTCACGCGCCAAACTTTGCCGATTCGACGGGTCGCTGTGGTCACACCGAGCTCCGTCCGAGTTCTCACTTCTCACCTGCTTTACTGCATTTGTCACTCATCTCTGCATCGTATTGGCAGCATGTTGGATGGACGACAGACGATTCGGGGCACAATCTGATCAAGTTGCCAACAGAGGAGATGAAGCAATGCAAGCAGACGATGAACCGCCGGATCAGACAGGCCGATCGCAAGCGGGGCTGTAATTCATCTGCACGACGAAAGGAACATCTGCGATGCTCGCTCCACCGTCCAATAAAGGGGCCGGCAGCCACCAGCAGCAGCAGCCAAGCCATGGATTATTTCATTCACCTGAAGAAAAAAAAAGCTCGGCCACACGTACGCGAAAGTCTTGGTTCTATTGATGATAGATAGTACGAACTACGAAGCCTAATGTTCGTCCGATATTTTTCATGTGACCACTTTGACATATGCCCTGTCTGATGATGGGACGTTTACCTGAAAATACCTGTTTCCGTTTGACTTTGAGTTGATTTGCAACGCGATCTTCTTCATCAGGTTGGAAAGAATCGAGCAGCGTGCGTGTGAGCCTGTCCGTGAATCAGAGCGCCTCGCATTGCTTGCCACCTGTCTGCACATCTAGGGGCTGCAAATATCACTTTTCTTTTCTGTTCTTTTCTGAAGAGAAGAAAAAAAGATGGTCAAATTGGGTATGTTTTTTTTTTTTAGGGAAGTCAAATTCGGTATGTAACCGATACGGGCCCAATTTGTGAAGGATCTACAAGACCGGGCTGTTTTTGGCCCATCACGAACGGGATTGTGTGAGCTCTCTGAAATGAAAAACACGGGAAGCTAGCAGCACCAAATTAAAGGGCAAAATCGAAAAGCGAAACAAAAGATGCAACGAATTTAACCGACGTCAGGAACCAGCGACTGTACGTGGAGTCCGCTTTATTCGTTCCCGTTTTCCTTTTTAAGAGGCGTAAGCGTTTGCCAAAGCCAATCAAGTGATCCCGACGCATCATCACTTGAGAGAGCGAGGTCAAGTTCTTCCTGATCATGCCAACCCTCGCCGCCGCCGCCTCGCCGGGGTGCGCGCCTTTCCCCTTCCGCCGCGGCGGCGCCACAGCTCGCACGCGGGGGATGCCCGGGCACGGCGGTCAAGGCTGCGGCCGGCCGCTGGGCCGCGCGGCCGGGGTCGTCGGCGGCGGCATCGCGGCCGCGTTCTTCGCGTCCCTGGAGCGCTGCTCCTGCGTCGAGGTCCGCACCAAGGAAGAGGACGACGACGACGCCGACGCCGAGGCGGCGGCGCCTTTGATGCACAGAGGCGGCGGCAGCCCAACCACCACCACGGCGGCGACGGCGAGCCGTGGGAGGAGGACGACGGGGAAGGGCGGCAAGCGGCGCGGACTGGGCTGTTGCGAGAACGGCGCAGTCAATTAGCAGACAATCAGTGTGTGCGTGACCAGTTGCATGCCAGCTGCGGCCTTGCTTTGGGCATGGTGTTTTTTCTTCTTCTTCTTCTTCTTTTTTTTTTTTTGGGTATAATTGTGGACAAGTTTTCTCTTGCTTAAGTTTCGTCAATATGCTGAATGTGCTTAGTTTGTGTCTGTCAGTGTGCCGCTTGCATTGCAAGTCGTGGATTAAAGTACATATAATAACATGCTGTTTTTGACTGAACGCTACCAGAGAGGTACGGTGCTTCTTGTTTCAACTTTGAATTCATCTATCTGTTCATATGAAGAACACGACTGGGAGTTGGAAACAAGAGTTTTGCTCCACTTGACACTTGTTCGTATCTAAACGTAAAGAGGATTTAACAATTTGTTTCTCTAGCTAGAAAGATATATTACTCTTGGTGGTAACACCAGGCCCTAAGTATATGTATGCTCAGGATTCTGGATATGTCTAGGCCGGCACTGGAACTTCCGCCACGGCGATATTCTTATGCTTATTCCACACTTTTTTTTCCTCCTGTGCTGAAGATTCGATTCGCCGCGCATTAAGATATACTTAAGCTCGCATTATTTGTCAATTTGCTTCGGCACTGAGTATTCCTGAACAAGTAATGCATAACAGCATATATAATTAAGGGCAAGCAACCTTTTTTTGCATACATGAAGCACAACCAATTTCCAAGTGTTCCAACCTTCATCTATAACATCTGGGCTTTGAGTATACCTGTCCAAGTGGGCCGGGTTAAATGGGTCGGCACGAGGCCCGCCTATTTTGGCCCGGCCCGAGCATGGCCCGATACGATGCTTGACGGGCCGTGCCGGCCCGTGGCCCGTCATGGGTCATGCCTAGACCTAGCCACAGGCCCGTCGGGCCGGCCCGAGCACGATCCATTTACCATGGCCCGTCTAGCCCATGCAATAGCCCGTTTAGCCCGTAAGACACGGCCCGGCCCATCATGGTCCGTCAAATAAAATGATTAATATTTCAATATTTATATTAAAAATTAAATTTTTTAGTTCAAATTTATTGATAAAAAATATTTTTCTATAAAAATATATAAATTTTAGAGAAAAATCACGCATATAAAATTTAATCAGGCTTCGGGCCAGCCCGCCCCGAATAGCCTGTCGGGTCGATGGGCCGACCCGACCCGTGTAGGACGAGCCGTGCCATGCTTGGGCTTAGGCACAGGCCCGTCGGGCCGACACGGCACGACCTGTTAAGCAAACGGGCCATGCCGGCCCATTAAGCCCATGGCCCGGCCCATGACGAGCTCGTCGTTGGCCAGGTATAGCTTTGAGCATGAGACCCAGAATTACATTAAACTATGAGACAGCCCAAGCCTACCATCCATTTACATTTTTGTTAAGCCTTAGCCCACTTCAAGCCTACAAACTCGTTACTGAGATTTGCAAAACAGGCGTAGCAGTAATTACAATGAACCGCGGTAATTCAGGTGACAAAATAACAGCAAGTTTCATCAAAACTATGTCGCATCAGAGCCACATGCATTGTAGGGCTTAGTTCTGAACTCTCTTCATCAACACTTTAGCCCATCACCTGCCCATTATTTCTACTTAACAAGGACGAGCTCTCTCCATGTGCCTGCATGTAATTTTCACTGTCTGCTGCTTTTTCTTCCTTTTCTATCTATTCATCTGGTTACCTAACTTTGAGAAGACGGGTACCAATCCTTCAATTAATCGAACAACACTATATCATCAGAACGAATAAATTGCAATAATGACCAAGGTTAAAAAAAAGTTGAAATTGTCAAGAAGAGAAATATGATAACAATACACCAATTTAATAAAGTTAATTGCATATGCCTCAACTACTGCTGCTTCAATGGTTGGACACCTGGCCCAATAATCCCAGTATATGCCAGTTCATCGTCCCTGTCTAACAAAACAAGCAACTGAGATTTCAGATTTCCTAGCCTAGATTCCCGGCAAAAAGGCAGCTTTTATCCCCGGAATCGTGAGGCACACCATGTGGCCGCCCAGCTCGCTACTAGATCCCATCTCGTCTCATCGATCGGTCGTGCGCCCATGATGATCCAATCTAATGCAATGCATGCAGCTCCTGCATCTGCAGGCAGATACAGACACGACCATGCAGGCTTTGCAGCTACCTAGGGAGAAAGATCCGCTACATGCGTGCCATCTGTCCAGACAGCAAACGCTTAACTCCACCCTTTAGCCGCTAATCACTAGCGCTAATCAACTGATCAAAACTGCCACCGATCATGTAGCTCCCAATCATTTCCTTTTGTTATCAGGCAATTCTTTCTTTCTGCTGACTGTTTGCTCTCTGTCGTGCCGCCCACTTGCTCATCAAGCATAAAGGTCGCAGCTTTAGCAAACTGACAGCAGATCTAGTTCGTGTAGTGAACAGTAGGCTGCAGCTAATAGAGCAGATTAGGACTTGCAATTGTTTCCAATGCAGTGTAGGCAAGCCTCTTTCCTTCTGACTGAAGGTTTTGGTCTGCCTCAAGAATGCAACCGGTGATTCACACCGTGTCAAATAAAGTTCTGTTCACAGATGTCTACACGTATTTCCTCATATGGAGTTAGCAGCGCCTTTACCTATAAAACTTTATCTGATTTATGGCACCAAATGACTAGTATTTAGTATATGGATGCGCATATATCTCTATCTGCAAACTAATGGAAAGATTACTTGCTTGCCATGCATTTGCAACATCGGAATATTCCATTTTGATCGGATGAGAGTATTATTTCTTTCTAGCAATCAAACCAGTTAGCTTTAGCATAATGAATTGGCGTGCGATGCGGTTCTAGCTACTAGTGGTTAAGCACATTATTCCTTACCAGATATTTTCTACTGCAGCATGACCAAGCAGAATATATACTTCGGCGTACGTCTTTAAATATGCAACCTGCAGTAGCTTTCAGCGTCTCAAAATTAAGAAAAGTACTAGTGGTCGGTACATGCTAGGCTGCACCTCCGATCCGCTTAAAAATCTAGAGAGATTGATGGCCTCTAAAAATTAGTGGTCGTGCATATAACATGCATGGGGTCAATGGTAGACAAGCTTTTTCTTAGTATCTCTTTTAGCGGCACAGTGTAGGGGCTAACCTATTTACCATCTGGCCAGGGCTACACGCCTACATTCTAGAAAATGTCTGGCTATAACAAGGCTGCTAAGAAACCAAACAAAATAGATTGTGAATTCACACATTATTCTCCTCACAAGAAAGCTAGAGAAACTTAAAGTATCTGTTCGTAGTTTATAGCTACGATCTGTTAAGATTAAAAGCTAGCGAACCTTGGTGTATTACATTGATAATTTTATTTTTTGAAAGCCAAGATTAATAAATTTCTGAACAAGATGCTTTTGGTAAGCAACATATATATATACAACCGTCTTGCATTGGTGCACAATTCAACCGCACAGTTTAGGTCTCACTCAACCAAAAGCATGGCAAATGACTTGGTGCCCAATAAATGCTTATCAATTGATCGAATAGATTTCTCACTCCTAAGAATGAAAGAAACAGATATGACCGGTCGTATCAAAATCGATCGAATAGATTTGTCGCTCCTAAGAACGAAAGAAAAAAGATATGACCGGTCGTATCAAAATCTCAAGAGGCAGCAGAACAAGAGAAGGTTCTCATGTCTCTCTAGATCTTCCTTAGTGACTAAGGTTATCAGGCCCTTGTCAATTAGGTCGGGCTATAGTCAGTTGTTCTTCTACCTCGGTACCAACCAACCCACCATGCCCGTCACTGTCGACGCAAATGTTTCCAAAGTTGTGCTTTGGCCAACAAATGATGCGCTTGCATGCGTCTCTCTCCTCCGATGAGTACCTACCAAACTTTAATCTTCTTTGACAAAGTTTTTATTTATATTCCTGATGTGACTCACATATAGACTACAGTAATTTCAGTATATTCTGCTAAATATGCATGTTTTGAAACCTTGACCGTTAGATTGGACGACCTGAAACAACCGAAACCATTTTACATTCTTAATTTATTCAACCATTTTGCAAATGTCACACACCGAACAATATAAGATTATTTAATTTTTTGACTGGTATATATATAGTCCTTCGTTGGTATTTTGTTTTGGAGTGTATATTTATGCGGCAAATCAAAATTAAAGGTTGTATATGCCAGGACCACTGTCCACCCGTCGATGCAAACTTTTTTGTAAAGGAGGGAGAAGAAGAAAGTTGCCACGTTGGTGAGCACTATGAAACGGGCCCACATAACGAACACTGCGTCCTCTCCGGCCAAGGATCGTCTGTCCGCGCCTATAAATACGTGCTTCCTACACTTGTTCCCTCCCTTTTCCCTCTCTCACCACTGAAGCCCCTCTAGTAACTTGCTAATTACCATTCTGCCCCTAGCCAATTAGCAGCCAAGTGACAATTAAGTGAGCCATGGCCCTGCCCCCGCTCCTCTCTGACCCGGCCCTCGAGGCCTTCCTCTCCGAGCTCGGCTTCGGCCTCGAGCCGCCACCGCAGCCGGACGCGATGACGACGCCGCCCGCGGAGGCGGCGGAGGAGACGTCGTCGGCCGCCGCCGACGAGGAGCGGCGGCTCCGGCGCAAGATCTCGAACCGGGAGTCGGCGCGGCGTTCCCGCGCGCGGAAGCAGCGGCACCTGGAGCAGCTCCGGGAGCGCGCCGCCCGCCTCCGCGCCAGCAACCGCGAGCTCGCCGCGCGCCTCCGCGGGATCCAGGCGCGCGCGGCGCTCGTCGGACTCACCAACGACCGCCTCCGCGCCGAGGGCTCCGCGCTGGGCCGCCGCCTCGCCGCCGCGCAGAGAGCCATCGCGCTCCGGCAGATCTACGCCGCCGCCTCCTCTGCCGCCGGCTCCGGCGGATTCGAGCTGCAGACGCTCGCCTCGCTCATCGTGTAGCAGGGGCTTCTTCTCTCTAGGGGGCATATGCATATGCATATGCATGTGTCCATCCATATCCATATGCGCGAGCACACGTGCGGATGTTTTTGACTGCTGGGCTCTCATCACCCTCACCAACTCTGGAACTGGAACGAAATGAGGACTACTACTCGATCTTAATTTAATCAGCACACAGCAAGCTGAATACTATTCTTGTACATAAACCACCACTAGCAAAAGTACTACTAGCAAGCATGCGATTGATGATTGGAAATGATAAGAATTGGCACGTGTGGAACGAACTACTCCCTGATTTATGCACGTACGACACCACTTATGCGCGACCGGCTGTTTCTAACTTAACTTCGAGAGAATGAACGGTTACGTTGGGATCGATGCAGCGCAAAACATGAACCCATTTCTCTGCGATTATTTATCTCCACTCTCGCTTTGGTGTGTGACCTAGCTATCTTCTGTTGTTCATGCATGCACCTCGTCCTCGACCGATCAATTTCGACTTTATTTGCGCCGTCAAACTAATTCTGTGGGAGATATTTGGTGCGTGTCACGGTCCACTTGACAAGTTTGAGGTCACTGATGACGACTTCAGCGTAGGAAATCGCATCTATATAAGTATATATGCTTGTCCGGCATGTTTTTTTTTTCCTACTTTTCCTCTCTCATAAGGTAGACTGATGAATGCGATGATATATGGCATGGATCTGAGCATCCTACAACGTTTCTACTGGCTTCGTTAATAATTTCTTAGAGGGTTATGTGACGCCAATGAGATGCTGCTTCAAATTCCGTGTGTCGTTCTCAAGGCGGAGCAGTGTCGCCAGTGGCGGCTTTCTTTATTTGCTAGCCGCAGCTCTGTTGCTGCTGGTGGTGGTAGTGGCTTGTCGCTAGTACGACGAAAGCCGGTATAAGCAATGTGTTTCGTTACGCCTCCTAGCCTGTGGTTTTCATTCGCTAATAATGACTCCTTCATTCATTCGTTGTACAGCAGCTCGATCGACAACTTTGTCTCATACAGTAGCTTTTTGTAAAGTGGTCCTTAAACAACCGGCCCCTGACATGGATGACCCTCACGCAAACATAATATTGGGGGGTGATGTAATTTGGACTGGTACATCATAGTATGCCTTTTAGGAACCGTATCATCGTCACTAGTAGAAGTTGATGTCTGACTGCTTAAGCAATAAACGTAAAAATGTACTTTGAGAGACAGTGCTTTTTCATATGTCATTCTTGTTGTTTTGTTCTTGTGGTCTACTTATTGGCTCGTTCGTCACAAGTTGGTTCTTTAATTTGTTCCAGTGGTTGTATAATTTGATGATGTATGCATGATGTACGTAGGAGGTAAGTGGAGCAAACACTAGTACCTAGGATGAAGTGTTGTTCTTCCTTATTTATAAGTCCACATCCAACAAAAAAAAAATGGATGCCTGGTGTGTGGTGTCCCATGGAAATACACAGGGGTTTGACTGAGACAAATAGGATGTGATCTGAACCTTTCTTTATTAGTTTTGCTCATCGTTGAATTTGGTAGTGTCTAAGGAATGCACTTATTGACTCAATGCACTCATCAATAACTTGTGAGTTGTGAGTACTCACTAGTATGCATGGGAGCATCCGATCTTTGGTGCAAGCAGTGACGGACCCAGGATGGCAGGATGCAACAGCCGGGCATTCAAACATGCATATAGCAGGAAAAAAAATCTTGATAATGCACATTGTTAAGAATTTTTTTAAAAAAAAAGAAGTTGAAATATGCTATTTTGGTCTTATTTTCTATGCTTCTACCATCATAGAAACATGATTTTGGTGCTAGCAGCTTGTGTATGAGTGCATGTATCAAATATATCTACGTATACTTCATGCTTTGACCAATTTTTTGGGCATTCAAGTGAAGGCTCTTGAATCAAGAGGTCGCCCCTGGGTGCGAGTGTCGAGAAACCACATTCCATGTCTAGGCCGACAGGCACAACAGTTTGCCTTTCCGAGATTTCAATTCTATCAGGCTCATGGGTCCGTTAGTCTTGACACCCTAACTTTTCACTAGGTTGGAGGCCCATCCAGGAAAGCCTACACAACACCATCAGCCCAATACTCCATACGGAGTATGTGTATTCAAATTTGAATGCTGCATTTCTCGCAATATAATATAAAAAAAATGACCAGCCTTGTCTTGCCAGGCCTGTACCAGAAATTCAGTAAATTAATAAGGTCCCGTTGATGTGCTCCCTCTGTTGTGAATTCTGCTTTTAAATTCCATATAAAACAGTTGTAAAAAAAGACCCATTTGTACTGGAACTGAACCATCTTTTGAAATTTCCACATCCTAAACCAGCCCTGAATCAGTTCAGTTGTGGATGGAGTAACAATCTTGCACGGTACCTGCTCTCGTATTCCATGCATGCTCTGTAGTACAAGAGTGCACATTGCTGATAGACATGTCTCTGAAGAGCTTGCGTAGGGTAAAAGAGGACAGGGCCGAGGCAAGATGGCATCACAGCCTCTCTGTTGAAGCAGCGGCCGGCAGAGAAAGCTGCACGACCACAATGTGTGTAGTACATCAATCACAAGCAGGTTGGTGCGAGCAAGCAATGCCGGTCGGTTGGCTGGCCCCCTTGGTTTCATTTGAAATGAGAGGTGAGAAGACAGTAGCAGCGTCGTCCATCGCACGGGTCGATTCAAATCTTCGCTTGGTCACGTCTGCGGCTGCCTGAAGCTTTTGTGAATTGTACGTACACCAGAATTTGAAATGTACAGCAATGGCCGATTGGCTCGAATTGCGCACTCCAGGCGGCCATCCATGAATAATACTAGCAGTACTGCACTGCACCAATTGCGTAGGCATGGAATGCCAGGCCAGACATTCAAACAACTTGCATCAGTAGTTTCAGAGGAAATTTTGAATCTGCAAAACCACCTGCATCGGCAATTCGGCATGCCGCCGAGGGCTCATCGTCTCCTACAAACCTCTCGTTTCACTGATGGAGCTAGTAGCTGTGTTGTGTCCGTACTAGCTGCTCTGCAGCGCACAGCAGAAAGGCACCCAAATGGAAGGACAGGCAACGCACAGACTCACACGCAATTGTGCAGCTCCTCTACTCAAGTACTCATCACTCATGCATGCATGGCGCGCTCTGTTGAGTGTTGAATCAGATTCAGAGCAGGGCGAAAAAGTTGTTGTTGTTGTTGCCCGTGGCCTGCACTGCTAGTGCGAGAAAAGGGAGGAGGTGTGGAGCCCATCTGTTGCCGGCTTTCTGCCTCGTCAGTCAGAGTCAGTAGAGCAGGGCAGGCCGCGGAGACAATCACAGAGGTGACGGCTGAATGGCCCGTACCCGTACTGACGAAGAATTCTCTCTCTAGGTCCGGGATAGGATTTTTTTTTTTTTTTTTGACAGGGGGATAGAATGGTTGAAGAAGAAGAAGAAGAAGAAAGAGAAGCGATTTGACGAGCCCGCGAGCAACCAAGAAGGCAAGGAGGAGCAAGACTCTTCATCCACCTGAATCACTGACCACCTCCTGGTGCTGGTGTTGCATCTTCATTTGTTTGATTTCACAATGGAGCCTTGCGCTTGTCTCTTCTCTAACTTCTGTCTATGTTCTGCCTACAACCTGTCTCTGCAACTGCACGCGCAGTTACCTCGAGTTAACCCGTTGAGCACGACTCTAATCTTCTGAACATTGACAGCTAAAAAGTCAAATGGTAGGGAAAAAAAAAACTGGATCCGTCAAGGTTCATGGCGTTTTGCTTGTTACTAGTACTAATTTTCCGTGGCGAAGCTAGCTAGCGCGGCGAGGGCGGTGGTGCACACCTTCTATACATCAAATATGCAAATACCGAATTGACATATAATGACCGTAGTTAGCAGGCAATGGGCATGTTCAGTGCATCTGGAACTAGTGGGTCACTATATGTAAATTATCTAATACAATTATTGAATGCGCTTTTAGTGTATTTCGTATGAACCGAAACATCAACATTTCACAGCAAATTTATATGGCCAACATCTACTACTGCATCTTCTCTCTAACCTTGTGCCAGTGCAGAGTGCACCACTCTGGCTATACCTAGCTTCGCCAGTGAACTTTCAGACAGAAATCAAGAAAGTCATTGTTAAGAAAAAAACGAAATCAACAAAATCATTGTTCAAAGTGGCACTGTGCTGGCTACGGAGCAAACAGCATCAACATCAGATCAAAGCCCAGTCTTTTTTGCTTTTGATTTTCCTTTTCGCTGCTATATACTAGTAGTACTGCAGATTGTGGGCACACGGCTCCACCACCGCGAACTTTTCCCCACCGTTCAGCTACCACCACATGCTTCTTTTGCACTGTAGCTGTAGCGGAACCAGTCAGCACTCAGCAGGCAGAGAGAGAGAGAGAGAGAGAGAGAGAGAGAGACTGCCTTTTGCTTTACGTGCGTATGTAACAAGACGAAGAAGAAGGAGAAGAAGGAAGAGACACGGCCAACTTTATATGCGCACCAGTCGCCGTCCAGACCCGGCCATTTTTTGATGGGCTGACCACTCATCAGAGAGTTGATCATCCGTCGAGCTATAGACACACCACTCCATGACTCCTTGAGCATGCTGATCTCATTGCAGTGACAGTAGTCTCGGTTGCTCATCAGTGCCCCTCCTCCATCCGCGGCAACTGCAGCTCGGAATTAAGAAAATGGCGAGCAATTGCTGCGGGCGGAGGCTGTCGGAGCTGCTCCGGGAGCAGCAGGAGCCGTTCCTCGTCCATTCCCGGTCGGTGGGCCAGACCTGTAGTGGGTGGCGGCTGCGCGGGGCCAAGGCCGTGAGGAAGGCGCTGCTCTGGGACCTCGCCGGCTGCTTCTCCTGCGACACCTTCTTCCGACGGCTGCCGCGCTCCGGCGACAATGGCGGCGACGGCGATAGGCAGCTCAGTCCGGTGTCCGTCCTGCAGCTGCATTCCGACGAGGAATCCACCGAGATCAGCCATTGTAAGGGTCACCCTTCATCTTCTCTCTTTCCTGCATTCTCTGGTGCTCGCTCCTTTTAACTCTGTTTCTTGCCCGGTGATGCAGGGGACGAGGACGAGGACGAGGACTCGAAGCCGTCCACCTCGCCGTCATCCGACCACTGCCCCAAAAATGGCGCAAAGGAAGTGCAAGACAAGACCAAGTTTCAGACACTGTCTTCATTATCCAAGACAGATGAGGAGCAGGCCATCGTGTCGGTCTGGGAGAGGATCGCCGCGGACATCGCCCGGATCCCGAGGATGGTGGAGCTCGACCTGTCCGCGTCAGCGCGGGAATGGCGGCGGCGCATCGGAGAAGAGGAGGCCCGGCGCGTCGGGGAGAGCGTCGAGGCCATGATCTTCGAGGAGATCAGGTGGGAGACCGTGACTCTGCTTCTCGCGCGCCCGCGCGTGCTCTAAAAAAAAGAGTAAATTTCTCAAAACTACAGGTTTTATTACAAAACTAGCACAAAACTACAGGTTTAAGAAGATGTATCATAAAACTATAGATTTAGTGTATATTTGCATCACAAAACTACAGATTTAATAAGATGTATCATAAAACTACAGATTTAAGGAGTCCATTTATCATAAAACTATAGGTTTTAACTTTATAAAATCTGTAGTTTTACGATTCACACGGACACTAAATATGTAGTTTTGCGATAATACTTGTTCAATCTGTAGTTTTACGATAAATGATGCATTAAATCTGTACTTTTGTGATACAACTCTTTAAATCTGTAATTTTGTGATAGTTTTAATACAAAACCTATAGTTTTGTGAAATTTACTTTAAAAAAAAAAAGTCCCCCGCCGCTTCGCTGGAGTGTGTGATAGGAAACAGATGATTTCTCATACGACCTAGTAGCTAGTTGATGATGTACTTTGTTAGAGTTTAATTCCATGACGTGCCACCAAATTTTCTGGGCCGTGGGGACTCACTCGTCACTGAAAGCGACGAACAGGAGTAGCCGCAACGTCTCTTTCATAGCACGAGTGGTAGATGATGGTAAACACAAGTGCTGCTGTACTGTACTACTGCCGCTTGTTGCTGATACATCTTCTTCAGTTCACCAAGTACACAACACCATTGCACACGCACTTGATGCTTTTGTGCTGGTGGCTGCAAAAGGAGTGAGATTTTTAGCGACGACCGAGTCAACCAAGTAGTGGATCAAACATTCCATCTCATATGCACCAAAAACTCATGACTGGAATGTGTAATGGGCCGATTTCGCACCTATTATCAGGTCGTGGGCAAGTTTCCGTCAGACTTTCAGAGCAGGCACACACAACTCATGACTGCACAACATCCTCCCACGGCCCCACTGCAACTCTGCAAGCATTCCTTTGTTTTCTCCCTCCGGTATGTCAACGTTAGGAATCGGCCTACTCTTCATGTCCTGGATTTTTCTAAAGGTAACAAAGATTCCCAGTTCTGGTACGACTCACCTCTCCTGAAACTTCCCTGTCAGGGAAAGAGGAGAAACCAATAATGTACTTTACCATTCCTGAAACTGAAACCTTGACCCGTCAGAGTATGTCTCAACCAATGTGGTTTCTTTCAAGCACAGGGCGTCGATTGGAGTGGCTTTTGTTATAATCCAAAAACTGCTTCTGATGTGGCATTCTATCTGACGCTCGACCTTCATGCCATTGGACAATTCAGAGAGAAAGAATGTTAGTTGCTTCATGCGTCTTGGTTTGGAACTGGTTGCTCTATCTCATGAGTTGCAGTTTCAGCATCATCCAAACACAGAATATTTTCTCTGTTTTTTTTCGAGGTAACAGCAATGCTACCTTGTGCTAACGGTAAGCGGTAGCATAAATACCAAAAGCACCTGATTTCAGTTAGTTGATTAAAACAGGTTGGGGAAAAAACTGAATGTCTCTGACACTTGCTCTTCATGCTTGTTAGTATGGAACTGGTTGCTGCCTGTCAGGTCCGTCTCATGAGTTGCCGTTTCACTAGTTTCAGCATTCATCCGCACACAGAATAATTTCTGTTTTCGAGGGAACAACACTATTACCTTGTGCTAACGGTAAGTGGTGCCATAAACACCGAAACCATCTGAATTCTGACAGCTGATTAAAACAGGTTGGGAAAAAAAAAAGACTGAATGTCTCCCTGAACATCTAGCCATCACTTCAAAATATCTTGCCATATCTGAATTTATCATGATTTTCTTGACATGCATTTTGATTGTGCGTTGCCTAAAGAACTATGACCTGCCTGTAACCGAAGCATTCAGCCGCACAGCAATACATGTACTAACCTGCAGTTCTTGAACAACTGCATCAGTTCGGATTTTCTTACCGATTGGATCATCACTCAAGAAGCTCCTTCTGTGAGAGGTAATCAGCGCTGCAGGCACTGGAATTACACCCATGTCTAACAGTCTAGCGAAACTTTTTTTTTTTTGGCAGCAGGCGCAAGGGAAAAAAACGAGGATAAAAATCTGTCAGGAGTTCAAATCCCAGTCAAATTCTATCTCTCAACTTGCCTCTCACAGTCATAGGGAAAGTATCATACAGATGCGATCACTGTCAAACAGCTACAGTAATCTCCCTTCAATGAAAAAAAACAACTAAGGTAATCCATCTAGGACGAGGCGAAGGGACAAAGAAGCACGAAGCAACTCAAAACGATCTGAAACTAAATAAAGGTTGAGAGAACCTTTCACAAGTGATGCTATTTTCACCAAGCATAAACATGTCTTTACTCTGTAACACTCTCTAATTCTACTGTAGTAATTAAACATGGCACACAACCTTAAAAACTAAGAGCATGCAAGAACATGAACAAGGAGAGAGCAGAGGAGATGGAACTGATGATGGACGATTAAGCATCTCTCGGATCCATCTCCGGCCGTTTAGCCAGCTTCACCATGCTCTGCTCCACGGCCGCGCTGGAGCCCTTGCAGGAGAGCCCGAGCCCGGCCCACGTGAGCCTTCTCCGACCCTTGTTGGGCTCCGGCCGCGCCGCCTCGCCGCGGCCGTTCCTCTTGCCGCCGCCGCCGCCGCCGGTGGCGCTATTGGTGCACGCCAGGTACGCGGCGAGGAACGGGTCGTCCTCCGGCCGGACGGCGCGGCCTCTGGAGAAGCTGCTCTTGGGGCCAGCTGGCACGGAAGATGGACGGCCCGGCGGCGGCGGCACGGAGAGCCGGCGCGTCGGGGCCTTGCTGGGCTTCTTCGGGCTCTCGGCCGGCGGCGGCAAGTCACGGTCTTCCACGGCGTGCTTGACTGCTTGCTCCCATGAGGCGACGACGACCACGGTGACCGGCAACGGCGCTGCTTCCTCCTGGCCCATGGCCACCAACTGCTTTCCTTCTTTCTGCTTCCTAGCTCCTCTTCTCTGCACACACGCAAACAAACAACTCACTCTTCCTCTCTAACCAGTCGGTCAGCCTGTCTTGTTGATATGGTGGATAGGTTTAACTTTCTTGCGGTGTTGCCTGGTAATTGGAAGAGAAGAGACTAATAAGCGGTTGGTTTTCTTTCAAGCATAAGCAGGGGAGAGAGGAGAGGAAAGGAGAGGAGGTTACCGCAAGCATTTAGCAAGTAGTGGACTAGTGGTTCGTGCATGCTTCAATGCGTTCTCCTTGCATGTCGAACGTGTGAGCAAATGGTGTTTACGCTAGTTGGCGGTTACGGTTTAGGAGCCAATTAGGACGTGCATGGAAGACTAATGGGCACAAATGGAATAGGAATGGGAATGCCGTTGCTTTTTCAGCTATATATAAACGCACTCATCAAATAATGAAATACTGTAATCAAGTGCAAGCAGCTTAGAAGAAATACCAAGGGACAAGGAACGGTTGGAATTCAGCGCACGGAAATGCATGTTTGTTAGGGTGGATGGCCTTCAACAGTGACGGGCCTGACCTTTCTCTCTTTCTTTCCTTTATCTCGATTTGGACTCTTCTTGATTATCTTCGTGTCTGGGATTGCAACAAACCTATCTGAATCTGTAGGTACAATGCACTGACGGCTACAGGGAGAAGACTTGGTTACTACATCTATCTGATAAAAAAATAATTGTGCAACTGTATAAAAAAAACATGTGAACTATCCACGATTCAGTACAAGAAAAAAGGCATTCGTTCAGAATTTAGATTATCATTGAATCATGTTGGGCATAATGTATTTGATTTGGATAGGGCCCGGACGAATGACAGGTTACCTAGACAACTAATCCATCTTATGACTAGGCTAAGTAACAATACATGAGTCAAAGCACTTACCACGACTTCTACGCATGCAAATAGACAGGACAAAACTTGAGTGATAAATATTAAGAACAAGGAGTTGGAGAAGGTGAAATCTTATTTTTCTTCCATGGAACATCATATAAACTAGCAAGAAAAAAGCATCTAGAATACCCAATGCGGCTGCGGTCACGAGGTCGATTGAAGAATTTCCAGTCTATTTAATCCAGACGTTTCAGTAATAAATATTTAAATAAGAATACTGGGGACTGACGGGAGGGAGGACATTTTGCAACGGATGATTAAATGTTGGTCAACTGATTGAAATAATCGTCACATTGCAAATAAATCACGTCACATTCGTTTTCATCCGTAAATTGTTTTTTTTTCCTTGAACACATATATATCTTAGTATAAAATCATTCATTACAGAGAGTAGCTATCGAGGAGTTGGGAGATCCTTCTCATGTGTGTTAGACGTATATGAGAAATGCCAAAAACCAGCCATGTTGACTTGACCGTTAGTGGCGTCCGAAAGGAGGACACCAATTTGAATGTAAAATATAAATTTTTTCTTACTACATGGAACTGTCAAAGAGTATACCAAGAAAGAAAAACTCTCGAATTGCCCAACTACATGTAACTACCTGCGGCTACGGTCTCGACGTGGATTGCAGAACAAGCTTTTTTAAAACAAGAAGTTAGGAGATCATTTTCATGTGTGCTCGATGGCATGAGAAATGCCAAAAAAAAGCCAGCTACGTTAACCGTTAGTGCCGTCCAAAAGGAGGACACCAAATGAGCAAGCAAGATATAAGCTTGCTACTGATGATTGGACATACAATAGCTCTGTTTGTATTTCTTCTGCAACATGGAGTTTTAATTATATATATATGTAAATAAAATTTTTGAAATTCCTGTATAATCCAATAATTTGACCACTATTTTAATGGTTCTAATAATTGAAACGTATTACTAGTACTAAATCAGTCCTTGCATGACTATTCCAGTGACGTGACTAATTTTTTTAAGATAATGAGTGATGTGACTAAATAGACCAGCGTGTTTTACATATTTCGGTCTCTGAGCTAATCGTATGTCGGATATGGTCCTCGAGGACGGTTTGAATATTGACTGGCCTTTGTTCAACAAACAGCCCATCGATCCAATTAATGTTGAAACTTTCGTGCTAATTTCTTATGGGCACATGTTTCTACAGACACAGGTTCATCAGAAAATGACTGAAATAATGGTTCAACTTGTGCTATACTTGTCTGTACCTTCAACTGATAATAACATTCTGTTGTGTGGAGCAGAGTAGTCTCTAGGCAGGATGTAGCGACGAATCTAGGAATTCATTTTGTGCTGACCTTCACCTTCACACGACAAGCATATGTTGCTCATTACGAACACATGGTAAACATATATGCTAGTCGTTACTGTAGGAAAGTTTCGACGTCTGAAGAAAAAGCATCGACGTCAAGGAACAGTGTCAGTCCAAAACATGGCGTCCAGATGTGGCTTCTTGCCAGTCGTTACTGAAACACTGATCGGGCCGAGCAACGGTGTCAGTGTCACTGTATCTGCTTGTAAGAATGGCCGATTTTGGATGCGTTCTGATTAGATCACCAGATCAACGCTGTCACTGCACATGCATCTGTTTCGAGAAACAGCGCAGGACGATCTTGCCGGCGCTGAAGATCGTTGAAGCAGTTAAGATGAAACTAATGTGCTGAAATATAACAACGCGGCCGGAGCTCCCAAGACGACGACGACAATAACATGTCACAACCTGAACTAGTCTACGAACACTAATAATTAAGACCTATTAGCTGTAAAAACCAATTGAATGAGGTCGTCAGAGTATCCAAAGGAATGGCGCCAAGAGCGGTCGCATATGCGTCGTGCATATTCCACCGCGTGTGAATCATCTCGACGGAGCATCTCAAGTGGAACGCGGGGCTGCATTTTGCAGTTTAATAACTAAATGGTGTGTTAATCCTCCCTCATTTACCTATATAATTGAACGCTTAGTTGCAAAAGGGTTGCATGCATTCTCAATCGATCCATGGCGAACGACGCTGCTCTCAGCAATGTCGCCGAGGAGGACAGTGATAGTAATAAGCCTAAGCCGGTGGTGCTGATCACTGGGTGCGCCAAGGGCGGCATCGGGTACGAGTACTGTCATGCCTTCGCGGCGCTGGGCTGCCGCGTGGTCGCCACCGACATCCCCGACCGCGTGCCGGAGCTCGCCGCCGACCTCGACCTCGACGACGACGGCGAGGTGTTGCCGCTGGACGTCACCTCCGAGGCGAGCGTGGAAGCCGCGGTGTCGCGCGTGGTGGCTTCGCACGGGCGCATCGACGTGCTGGTGAACAACGCCGGGGTCGGGTGCACGGGCCCACTGGCAGAGCTGCGCGTGGAATCCGTCCGGCGCGCCATGGACGTGAACTTCCTGGGCCAGGTGCGCACGGTGCGGGCCGTGGCGCCGCACATGGCGGCCCGCCGGTCGGGCCGCGTGGTGAACGTGGGCAGCGTGGTGGGCACCGCCGCGACGCCGTGGGCCGGGCCTTACTGCGCGTCCAAGGCCGCCGTGCACGCCGCCACCGACGCGCTGCGCCTCGAGCTCCGGCCATTCGGGGTGCACGTCGTCAAGGTGGTCCCCGGGGCCGTGCGGTCCGGGCTGGGCCGGGCTAACGCGGCCCAGCTCGTGAAGAGGGAGTGGAGGATGTACGGGGCGTTCGAGGCGGCGATCGAGGAGCGGGCGCGGGCGTCGCAGTCCGGGAGGGCGATGGATGCGGGGGTGTTCGCGCGACACGTGGCCAGGAGGGTGATGAGCCCCAGGCCGCCCAGGGAGATTGTGTACGGACATATGACGCTGCTCTTTGCCGCGCTCGCGTCGTCACCCGCCTGGGTGCGCGACGCGTTCTTCACCAGGAGATTCGGACTCCACAACCAGATTCCTCCTCCTCCTCGTCCATAGATTCTACTTGCTAGTTGTCCCTTGTTTTTTTCGCTTTATTTCGTCTTCGACGCCGGCGTCTTCTGTGTTCGCTCGCCTCGGTCTCGCGCCATGGCGGCCGCGAGCACCAGCAACGCGGCGTTGTATTTGTTGGGAATACGAGTTTGTGAGAGGACTCTTACGTAAAACTGTCGCTCCCGCCCTCTCCTTGGTCCATCTGATCCGCACATATAGGAATCGACGGTCACCGCGTGCCGAGGTTGGACCGCGATCCAATTTCGGGGGGTCGTAACGAGAAATTCCGCGCAAGGCAGGGGCCCCTCGGCAAAACGTCTCTCTACAACTGGGCTGGGATTAATTCGCCCTGCACGTTGGGCTCGCACGGTCAAGAATGAATCCCTCGGCCTGGGCCGTGTTCAATGGCTCGCCACTGCTGGTGGGTTGGGCTGACGAGTTACTATACTGGGCCTTAAAGGCTGTTCGGTAGCGGGAAGCTGCGGCAGCCTGTATCATATTATGGGCCTGATTGATCATCCTACAATCGGTTGCCTCCTCTTATGTTTTTTCTTTTTTTCGGAGAATAAATACAAGTTGGACTTTGTGGAGTGATGGTTGGGAACGCAACGTCATGATGTGATGCCCACTAAATTCAACACATTCACAGAGCATGTTCCAGGCGAAAACGATGGTTGCTTATGGTCCAGGTCAGACTCGTTAATTGGCCGGTTAACCATCCAAGATTAAGCCTGATCTCACTTTTCATATCGTAGTACTACGTGGCTTGCTCGCTTTTCCCCGGCTGGTGCCGACATCATGTCATGCCGCCGTGGCCGCAAGACTTTCATAACAAGAAGTACCTACTGTGCCAGTACTGTAGAATGTTCTATCCCGTGTTTTTTCATCACGCTGATTAATTGACAATTTGACAAATTTTCCCTGTCACTTTCTCCTTTATTTTTTTTCCTCCGTCTCTACTCCAAGGAATCATCGATTATTGTTGACAGACATTGGATATTTGGGCACTGCCGAAATCTTTGAATAAACGAATAATGATCCATCCATACGTGTACCGGAATTATTTGTTGGTGGTATCTAGTGGCGAGCGCGCGTGTCCACTGCTTTTCCCCGCCACTGAAAATGCCAAGGATTATTATTCTCTTTTTTTTTCTGTACTTTATGAATTACCATCGATAATTGATGAAATGGAGATATACATGAGTCATGAAAAATGAGTGGTCGCTGTCCTAGTTGGCCTGGCCGGCGCTCGTGCAGCTTCGTTGGCTCACCTGCTCCCGGTGCATGCATGATGATGTAGGGAGAGGGCGAAGAAAAGGAAGAATCTCATGTGTGTTACTACCAGTAAACACGTGCCATTTGTGCCTAGATAATGACCGCCATTACCTGCACGCTAGCGTAAGACTCTTCACCTGCTCTCCGTACTCGTTTAATTTCCCGTCGGACAAGAGAAGATTGCATTGCCGGTCTTAACTCTTAAGTAAGACGTCTAAGAATTCTCAAGCAACTACTAACTACGTAATTAGGTAACCGTGTTATTTCATCAATCAACCACTAAACCATGCCCATATCGTACATCGTCGACAAAAGGAACGGGAGCTTCAATCCAACAGCATCGTCGTAATGATGCTGGCGGGCGTGGCCATGCGAAGCCGATGGAGCCTACGTGCCATCCCGCTGGATCCGCCGTCACTGCAAGTGGGCCCACCGTCCAGTCCGCGCCCACCACGTGCCCCCACCGCCATCTTACGTGACAAGCCTCTGCCATTCAACCAATCATAATTAATTACTCCCTTTTTCTCTGAAGAAAAAAACAACTTTGAAACTGATTTAACGAGTCCTCTCGCTGTCCGTCTTCCCCCTCGCGCTTGCGCTGCGCCTGCGCTGCGCACAGCGAGAAGAAGAAAGCAGTAATCAGGTTGATTTGATTTGGATTCCTCACAACTCCCGAAAAAAAAACCCAGGGCTCCTGCGCCGCCGTTGTGCGCCTCCCTGCCTCCCTTCTTCTTCCCCCGTCTCTCTCTAGAGCCTCCAAATCCTTGCGCAGAAGCGAGCTCCCTCTCCTCACCATTGCCGCGCCCCTCGAGGTTGGCCACTCTGCTCCCCCTCCCGCTTCAGATTAATCTCTGTTTCTTCGTCTGATTCTTCATTCATGGTGCAGGTTTATTTTCCTCCTCCTTCCGGAATCGGGCGGCGCGCGGTTGCTGAACTGAGACGGCCTTCCAGTCCAAGTCCAAGGTAGTACTAACCGATTCCTACTCACACTATTCTCGTTTTTCATCTGCCATCTGTCGCTCGGAAGGCTCCCTCGGTCCGCGCGGATTCGAGCTAACTATTCGGCGTTTCTCCTGCATTCAATCGTCGATTAACCAAGTTCGCAACTTTTATTTGAACAATAAAGTTCGCAACTTTATGTTTCCCCGCGGTTCGTTGGAGCCAGGCTGCAGTTGCTGTATTTCAGAAATTTTAAATTTTAAGGTTGTATTTATGTTAGGTGTTAGGTGGGCGAAATCATGTTTCATCGCGTGGTAGCCAAGTGTTGCTGATGCTCGCACGCAAGTCCATTCCAGCCATCGAATTCGAATCTGCCAGTTAAAAAAAGCTGTGGCCTTGGTCTGTTGGATTCGTCCAGCTTGCCATGCCGACGGTCCTCCCACACATTATCCTTGATACTACTGCAATCTACAATACAGCACAACTGATTTAGTTGCTACTAGTTCAGGTTTGGTTCACACAACTTCAAGTCAGCTGTTACTGGTGAACCTGTTGCCGATGCTGATTTACTCATATCTGCGCTGTGCAGTTTATTCTACTACCTTAGGAGCTTCTTTTAGTCCTGTTACAGTTGTGGAATAACTATGTTGATACTAACCTTCCTGCTGGCAACTGGCAAGGGTGTCAAGGATGGGCTTAGATGACATTAGCCTGTCATGCACAACACATTCTACTACTCTGACCGTTCTGTTAAATTTTGGACCAAATGTAGTAATAGCAATTTCTTCCTGCAGGCAGTGAGGGAACCAAGGATGTTTAGATGACATAAAGTGTGTCGTGCCTGACACACTTGATAGGAAGCGATGAAACTCAGTTCGCTTCTCACTTCTGCAGGCATCAACATTGGCCTCTGTGTGCTATTCCTGTCGCTCTACTCTGTTCTGAGAAAGCAACCAGCGAATGTGAGGGTATATTTTGGCCGGAGGATCTCTGAGGAGCATGACCGTCTCCGAGGGGCTTTTATTTTGGACAGGTTTGTTCCATCCACTGGCTGGATTGTTAAAGCCTTGCGGTGTACCGAGGACGAAATCTTGGCTGCTGCTGGCTTGGATGCTGTTGTCTTCAACAGAATTCTAATATTCAGGTATGCAAATATTCATTCATTTTGACCTCAATGTGCCCGTTGTACCAAACACATTCGTTTAGTCTTACTGCCCATATTTGTATTTATTTATTTATAACAGCATACGTATCTTCTCCCTTGCTGCTCTTCTGTGCTTCTTCGGAGTCCTTCCACTCAACTATTTTGGACAGGATATGAAACATGTTCGAATTCCTTTAGAATCATTGGATATATTCACAATCGGGAATGTGGTCGTGGAATCAAGATGGTAAGCTGACCAAAGTCTTTTAATTGTTGTGTAAAGTGGTTTAGCTGATAGCTGAAATGCAGTATTTATGTATTATATGTATGTTGTGTTAAACATTGTAGTATTTGTTGTATTTTTAGGCTTTGGTTTCAAATCTGGGGTACTTGATATAATATACATCTTCACTCTTCTGAACTTTTGAGAAATGATCATAATATAGTAGATATCAATTATCAATTTATTTGATGATTCCTTGCAGGCTTTGGGTCCATTGCGTAGCCCTGTATATAATTTCTGGGGCAGCTTGCATTCTGTTATACATTGTAAGTTCTTTACATATATAAACTGCTGTAATATTCTATTATCTCGTTGTCTGGAATGTATTTGATGTTGTATTTACACTTAGCTATTTTAGGAGTATAAGCACATTGCCAGGTTGAGGCTCCTTCATCTTACGAGCATAACAGAAAATCCAAGGCATTTTACAGTCCTTGTTCGTGGAATTCCAAAGGCAGATAAAGAACCATGCAGTAATGTCATTAATGAATTCTTCACAAAGTATCATGCATCGAGTTACCTATTCCATCAAGTTGTTTACAAAGTTGGGAAAGTTCAGAAGATAATGGTAAGCTACGCTCAGCTACATACATCATACTAAAATTACCTCTTATACATTTATGAAGAAGATAACATGAAATCCTTTTTATGGTAATGTTTACTGTCATATTTATATGTTTATTTTTTTCCTTTTATGCTAATTTGTGAACTAATTTATGTTTCATTTTGTTTAAGGTGTTTCTTTTGTTGAGCATATTTGTGATCCTATTTCGATTTTTTATGTAACTTTTGTTGGCAGAGTGGTGCAAAGAAGGCATATAGGAAGTTCAAAGATTTGAAGGATAATACAGTTGATCAGGGATGCAGATCACTTACATACAGATGTTGTCTCTGCGGGGCCTCTTCGAAATCTTTTGAGTTGTTGAGTACCGAATGTGAGCAGGACGGGGGAAAAGGCGACAGTGATTCCAGCTTGAACTTACAGGATGAGGTTAAGATCTCAACTTGCATGCAATTGTTCAATTGCTGAATCAATAAATCCGAATAAGTTACTAACTGCTATTATGGACTTGTATGCAGGAATGCACAGCTGCTTTTGTATTTTTCAAAACACGATATGCCGCACTTGTCGCATCAGAAATTCTTCAAACATCTAACCCTATGAAATGGGTTACTAATCTAGCTCCAGATCCAGATGATGTGTATTGGTCCAATCTTTGGCTACCTTATAAGCAGCTTTGGGTTCGTCGTATAGCTACACTCCTAGGTTCTATTGTCTTTATGTTCTTATTTCTGATACCGGTGACATTTATACAAGGACTAACGCAGCTAGAGCAGCTGCAACAGAAGCTTCCTTTCCTGAAAGGAATATTGAACACGTAAGAACTGAAGTCCCAGAAGATCTCACCTCTTGATAGCATAAATTTCATCTTGATTAATTTGCTGTATCATGTGGTCTGGTGTCATTGAGATTCTTGTTAAATAAGCAATACTAGTTTTTTGTTCTCCCACACCATACTTATTGACTATTATCCATGTGCAGGAAATACATAAATCAGCTAGTAACTGGATACCTTCCTAGTGTCATATTGCAAATTTTTCTGTACACTGTTCCACCAATTATGATGTTATTTTCTACATTAGAGGGGCCTACGTCACACAGCGAAAGGAAGAGAAGTGCTTGCTGTAAAGTGCTGTACTTCATAATCTGGAACGTGTTCTTTGTTAATGTCTTATCTGGTACTGTCATAAATCAAGTGAATGTGTTGTCGAACCCAAAGGACATCCCTATCTATCTTGCTAGAGCTGTACCTGGGCAGGTAATCACACCATACTCCTCCATTCGGGAATTGCTGTCGTTCCCGACAGCCGTTTTGAACTGGCCACAAGTAAAAAAAAAACGGTCGGGACGACAGTATTTCTAAAACAGTGGGAGTACATCTTTTTTTTCTTCATGATCTAAAATGAACAAAATTTAAGCTTAGATACAGAAATTTTCTTGCATGTAGAACAAAATATATGCATTATGTATTCAATTTTCTTCTAACATTTTCGTGTGTCTAAATAAATTCAATTGAATTTCAGGCTACATTCTTCATCACCTACGTTCTGACTTCAGGATGGGCCAGTTTATCTTCTGAGCTTATGCAGCTCTTTGGTCTGATATGGAACTTCATAAGGAAATATGCTTTGAGAATGAGAGAAGATACAGAATATGTTCCATCATTTCCCTATCACACGGAAGTACCAAAAGTTATGTTGTTTGGATTGTTAGGCTTCACATGTTCCGTACTGGCGCCTCTGATCTTACCTTTTCTTCTGATCTACTTTTTCCTTGGTTTCGTTGTATACCGCAATCAGGTGAGAAGATATAGATAATGCCTTCGGCCTTCTTCCATTAATTTATCCTTGAAACATGAATTTTTCAACATATTATCGACCTTATCATATTGTTAACTATTTATGCTGCTAAAATTGGAAAAGGAATTCCTAAAGAAATGGAAAAGGAAATGCAAGCAAATGAATAATATTCGACATGTTAATATCTCTTATTTGTCAGGCTTCAACCTTGTTGCTTCAACATGTTAATTTTTCTACTTGTTTTATTTCAGTTACTCAATGTTTACCGCACAAGGTATGACACCGGGGGGTTATATTGGCCGATTGCACACAACACAATCATATTCTCACTCGTGCTGACCCAGATCATCTGCCTTGGTGTATTTGGCCTTAAAGAATCACCAATAACTGCAGGCTTCACCATACCACTCATCATCCTTACTCTTTTATTCAATCAATACTGCAGAAATCGACTGCTTCCATTATTTAAAACTTTTCCAGCACAGGTTAATATATCAGTTCCTTAACATCATATAGCGATGGACATGGAGGTTGTGATGGTGTGCTGCCCTCTTTTGATATTAACTTCTGTATTCTGATTGTGCAGGATTTAATTGATATGGACAGGGAAGATGAACGGTCTGGAAGAATCAATGAAATTCACCACCGACTCCATTTTGCTTATTGCCAGTTCCCTGACACTGAAGATGTACCCTTGGAAAAAATCCGGATTGTCGGTGGTGTTGAAGAGGCAGGTTCTAGCTCGGGTGAGGGTGAGTCTAATGGCAAAGAAGCCTGTGAGAATCCCATAAGGGATTTGTCCCACCCAACACTGCAAGGACTCCCTATTAGCCGTATGCGGCATGCCGTGAGATCGATTACTTTCCTGATCAGATTACAGAAAAGAGGCCTATCGAAATAGAGAATTGGATAGTTAACTAACTACTAACCCCTTACACCTTGGAAAAAAAAAAACTTACATCTGTCCTGGCATGTAATTGTACAGTGACATAGATAATAGAACTCTGTTTTTTTGGCGATGAAGATAACCAGGTTAACATAGAAATCTGAGAGCATGATCATAATAGCTGAGATGCAATTTTGGTGTTTTGCAATGTTTGAGGTAGTTTGGCTCCACATTTTTTGTGGAATCATCTATTCAGACCTCATCGTTTGCACATACTAGTGTAATCATAAGTGGTGTACTGGTGATCTTGTTTGAAATTCATTGTTGCAAAAATGTGTTTCTAGGAATGAACTTCTCCAGCCCAATGGTTCGCTAAGATTCAGTCACCAGCTTGTCTTGACAGTAACCTTCAAGTTTCCACAGCCATTGTAATATTTTTGCAGCTGAGGTTTATACTAGTTGGTGTTTGGTCTTTGCTGTGAGCGTTTTAGACTGGGACTTACCTATGTTTGCAAACAAGGATGTGTCAAGTGCCACCTGTATTTCATGACATCATGGTGTTAGATCAAATTGATCTATGAACTTAGCAGGATCACTAGTACAGGATAGATCACACCTAGTTCTTAATCAAAACTGAATCAGAGACACTTAGCACTTACCTTTGAGGTTCATCTCTTAGTTAAAAGGATGACTGATGAGCTGTAGATGCAGTAAGCTCCTCTGCCACCGTAGAGGAAGTAGAAACGCTTGATGTCAATGTAGGAGAAGGGACACCGAGCTTCCAAACTTTTCAGCAGCCTTAGGGATCGGTAGAGTCAGGGTGCAGAGAGACCCTGACGGCTAACTCGTGATTAACTCACGATTAGGGTAAATAGGAGTATCCCCTGATTATATAGTGCTGTAGGCATGGGGCTGGGTCCTTAAGTGGGCTGAGTTTGCCTCCCAATCAAAAGCAACTAACAGAGATTAGTGTAGGATTGGAATTGGACTTGATGACCCAATTAGACCTAACCGAGGCCAATTCCAACATTCTCCCCTTTGATCGAAGATCAATAGCTTATTTTTTATAGTATTCACTTTATTGATCACATACAGGTGGACACATAGATCAACAGTCTCCCACTTAATTGAACAATCTTAATCTTAAATTTAAATTTTTGTTCGCCTTATGTTCATACTCAATACTATAGCAAAACCTAGCCAATGCGTCATTGGCAGACATTACAGACATACCGGAACTTCATTAACCAAAGTCACTACAGTACTTTGATAGAACACTTATTAACTTATTTTGGAAGTTTGTTTATTCGGCCTCATCTAGAATCATCAGGTTAATCATCAAATCTATACTAATTTCGCTAAAATAGGATAAGAGATAAGACCCTAAATCAGTAATATAGCTAGCTATTCTGGGACCCTTCTTTCATAATATAATAATATAGTTGTTAATGAGCTTGACACCATCAACTCTAGGTCACTACTTGAAAGGAATACTGTAATCAAATACAATAACATTGAATTTAATCAATGTAAACTTAATAATAATAATGATACAGGAATATATTTTATATGCCTGTTTGAAATAAAACATGCCATGCAAAATCAGCATTAATAATGCTAATATTGTTTTAGAGCTTTATGTAGAATCGCTCATATTTGTAAGAGTGAAGGATATAAAACTTAATTGTGCACATTTATATCCACACACTCCCTCAAAATAATGTCTGAATAATTCTTAATCAAGTAAGCATATTATTAGGTGTATTGATCTTTGAAACACCTTCTCCAGTGGACCTCCCCTGGACTAAAACCAATAAAATTTGTCAAGCATTCCGGCTTATTATGCTAAGTCAATTACTTATAGATCTTAGCATATTGCTTTCATTGAAGCTTTAGCAACGTCTTCCTATTTATCTTATTCTCAACTTTATATTTATAATATTATCTGTCATATAACGCAAATAAGGCAGGCATAGTTGTGTATGCATTCACATATTATCACTTCAGAGCCTCGCTTATCTTTAGTACTCCGATGACAATCCCGATACTCACTTTGGTCCCATCTTAGTGTACTACTCTCCCAGAACCTAGAAAAGCATCATGAGATGTAATTTATGATATAATGAAGACTTTTCTCTTTTCTTGGAACACATACTTATTTCTATCAGCTTACGCAGAAAATATTCATCTTAGAGTATCAGAATAATAATTAATCCACTTTAAATTTACAAAATAAATTATGGTTGTCCATAAAACATACAAACTTATATTGAGTTATGAATTTAACATCTTATTTTCCTTTGGAGTCACTCTTCAAAACTTATAGACCCATTACAACCTACTGTTTTGATTTTATCAGAAAATTGCTTTGAGATGAACTCTACTTATGTTCAAAATTCATAGACTCCTTTAGTAATAATCTTAGAAATAACTGAGAGTTATTAATTTTATGCCTAAAAATGCTTAACTTATCATTAATTATTAAATGTCTCTGTTGTAGTTATACACCTTAGTGTAGATCCTCAACAGAGTTAGAAAATAATGGAGGAATACTTATGGCACATAATATATATGAGAAAAATCATATATGTATATATCTTAAATCATCAATATAGAGAAACTTATTCTATATCTCATTAAGATTCTATTCTCCTCATTTCTTTCCTTATTTATGAGCTTCCACTAAATTCTGAACAGACAGAATATTAAAAGTGTCGGTCCATAAACTTATTTGAAATAATTCATAATGGTAGATCTCTTATCTTGGCATGACATTAAACCACTGATCAACTTTCTTTACTAATACAATTAATGTTCACAAAACAGCGATGGCTAGAATTGTGAACATAACCATACTTCAATCATCTCTGATTCTATTATACTAATCCACAACAGCGGTGGCTAGAAATATATAGCACAACAGAATCTATGAACATTATGCTATACCAAGCGACGACCAGAGTAAAGAATAAAATCACAATGACTTTTTGAGACAATTGACAATAGTACAATAAGATGCACATAAAAGCATAAATTTTAATCCTACGGTGGTCTGATTAAAATCACGCAATAAGCTTCAACTTGCATCACCGGTGAGGAAAACAAGCAAAACTTAACTTAAACTCATAACTAAAACAATGGTGATCAGAATTAATTACAAGTGTATTTTAAATGAACTTCTCGTTGGTTCCATTCAAATAGATGCATCTAAGTGTACTTAGTGGATAATCATGTCTAGCATGATAAAACTGCTCTTGAACTTACTCTTATTTAACAGTGGCAGGATTAGAAAATCAACAAATACCAGACCAATGCGTCATCAGCAGCACAACGACATACTAAGACAACATTGGTCATAGTATTACTGAGAAAAATCTATTCTTAATATTATGCTTAAAAGACTTATACTTAATTTTGTCCGTGAACTTATGGACAATGAATTGTCATGGAGAGAATTATTAATTTATTCTAGAATTGATGAGATCAATTCTCAATTGACAAGAGCAATTCTTAATATATCATCTTAATTGGAGCATATAATTGATGTGACATTCCATTCTCCCCTTTGAATTGGTGGTCTAAATGTGAGTGTGCCACATATTCGACAAGATCTCATCGATTAACTTATAATATCTTATTTTTTATATACTTAAAATAATCATAATAAAATTATGAAATTTGCTTGTGGGAGCGCAAGAGAATAATAATAACTTAAACTTGATGATATAAGAGATAAATTCAAAGCTAAGAGATAATGTACTTATAAAACACTGATATATTAAAAATAAAAGTTTCACTTAGGTATATTTAATAACATCAAGCTGAATGTTGAATCCACTAAATAATTCTAATGAAGTTACTAACAATATGAACTTCAACTTATTTCCATCAACTAAAACTAAGAAACAACTCCCCTGATCTCATAGATTTCTCAATGATTCGTTAATGTAATGCTCCACATATGAGTCGGGAAGATTCATTCCAAGGGTCTTAAGCTCATAAGCTATGTCCCATATGCTGCTAATGTGTTTTTGCTAATCGACTTAGCTCATCATAACGTGAGGTAGTAAATCTTTTCATGAGGAATTTTACAGAAAAACTTATGTAATTTTCCTCTATTATGAAAAACAATTCCATAGCGGTCTTGTCATCATCATCATAAAATACTCTCCTTATGCCATCTAAGATTGAGCGTTTGATTATTCATTTAGCAAACTCATTATCCTCCTTTCATTTATCTAGCTTGAAATGATATTCAAACAACATCTCCTTAAGTTCCTCAATGCCAGAAGTTGGAGGAAATGGCTTGATCTCATCAAGCACATAATCAAGCTCCAGAAACTTGAGAATGTCTTGCACCTTAATTTTTTTTTATGAAGGAAAATCAATGTCATTAAAGAGGTTAATGATCTTCATGTAAGCTCATAAAATCAAATAATGATATTTAGTCTATATCATAATCTTATGAAATAATCATGAGTAAGAACCCAAATTATCTTAATGGTGCAAGTGTTTATAGCAGCTGGCACATATAAGAAATGCAACTTATGCATTTGTCATTAATCTTAAGACATAACTGATGGTGATGGAAAAGATAAATAAATTTAAATCTGGAACTTAAGGATTTAACACTTTAAAACCTATTCATTTAGTGCATAAACATGATGGCAAAATAAAATAGCACTAATATTATTAGAACTTAATAGATCAAAACTTAATATTCTCAGCGAATAAATTCAAAAATAAAATAGCATGGTGAGAAAATGTCATTTATACTAGGCACTAACTTAATGATGAAATAATTCCCATCCATGTTAAAATCATAGATAAAGGCTAATTTTGATCATTAAATTCCAAACATAATTTGGGAGTAAACTCTTAAACTCAGAATTTTGGCAAATTACTTAAGGACTAAACTAATCTTAAACATGTTTCTAAATTATCAAGCTTATTAAGATCCAATTCAATTAGAGAATTAAATTCTAATAAAACTTAATACATTGGATGAACATAAATTCTCAAAATAACGGCGGAAGCTTAAAATATAGCAAAATAAAAATATTACTATGAAATTATTCCAACTAATAGTTGAAAAACTGTGCCAAAATAGACTTGAAAATGATCCCAAATTTTACTGCAGCAAATTCTTAAAATTATTACTTATAAATTTGCAGCCAAAAAAAATAGTTCATGAATAATATTTAATCTAATTTCTTAATTGCTTAATCTTAACTCAGGAATTGAATGGGGCAAATAATGAAACAATACTGAAATAATGCCCAAAAAATAGCCCACTCTCGCGTGCGGCCCAGCAGAGCACGCGGCCCAGCGCACGTCGCGGCCCATGCGCAGCGGCCCACTTACGGCGGCCTGGCAGCGCGGCCGAGCATGACGTAGCGCGGACGAGGCCCAAACTTAGAGCGTGCGACACGGCCCAGTTTAATCCGCGCGGTGGCATCTCAACCGTCGGCTGCGGGCGGTGGAACCAATGGCCAGGATGAGCCGATCTCGGGGTAAAAAACCTGTTCGACCGAAACCCTAGGCCACTCACTCCCCTCACTCGCCTCTCTTCTCTGCTCTCTCACTTCCTTCTCTTTCTCCGGCCGAATACCGTCGGTGCCCCCTTTGCGCAGGCTACACCGCCGGTAGCCATGGCGGCGCCTCTCGTCGGCGCGCGCGGCTCCATCGAGCGGTGCCTCCATGGTGCCCCTGACGGCGGGTCCGTATGCGCGAGGAGCAGCGGCAGCAGCTCGACGACGACGTCAACGCCGACCACCTGACGCCGCCTCGGTCACGCATGAGCATCCGTGCGGCAGACTGAAGACGACGGCGGCAGATTCGGTCCCGACGAGGCGCGCGTGTGCGGCGCTGCACTTCGGTCGTCAACGCCAACGGCGCCGCCACTTTAGGCCAAGAACGGGGTTGCCGGCACTTCGCAGGTATGACGCCATCGAGCCGGAGCACCACGGGCCCCTTCGACGGCGCCGCGTGCGTCACATGCGTGTCCTCGGCCGGCGGCGCGGCAGCCAACACCGCATCCCGCAACGGTGTCGAGAGGGTGTGCGCCTTCTGATGCCGTGAGCTCGATGATGGTCATCGCGAGGTAGCACGCGCACGGCGGACTGATGCCACACGGCTTCCTTGTCGACGATCGGTGAGAGGTGGTGGTGGGGATCCACGCGCAGCGGTGCTGATGCCGCGACGAATCAACGACCGAGGTAAGTGCTTAGGGTTAGACTCAATCTTGATTAGCATTAGGGTTAGGGTTAAACTAAGAGTTAGGGTTGGGGTTCTATGATCTGAAAAACATGTAGCGATTGATTCGTCGTATGAGCAACTTAATTTGATCCAATCTGTGACATGGCCAAAACGCTAGAACCCTAGCTTACTTAGATCGAAACTTAAAACATGAAACTTAGCTGTCTGATATAATGAAGATCGTACTGTTTTAGTTCATCTAACAATAATCTCAAACTGATCTAAATAGAAACATAGTTAAAACATGACTAGAGCACAAAAAGACACATCTATACAGTGCTAAATTCTGAACTTTTACCCTAATCATGATGCAATCTAGCACTTAATCCAAACTTAGCTTAAACTAGGGGATCAATCTGACTAGTTTAAGGCATCTGATGCCAGTTGTTAGATCAAATTGATCTATGAACTTAACAGGATCACTAGTATAGGATAGATCACACCTAGTTCTTAATCAAAACTGAATCAGAGACACTTAGCACTTACCATGAGGTTTATCTCTTAGTTAAAAGGATGACTGACGAGCTGTAGATGCAGTAAGCTTCTCTGCCACCATAGAGGAAGTAGAAACGTTGGATGTCAATATAGGAGAAGGGACACCAAACTTCCAAACCTTCCAGCAGCCTTAGGGATCGGTAAAGTCAGGGTGCAGAGAGACCCTGACGGCTAACTCGTGATTAACTCACGATTAGGGTAAACAGGAGTATCTTCTGATTATATAGTGTTGTAGGCATGGGGCCGGACCCTTAAATGAGCTGAATTTGTCTCCCAATCAAAAGCAACTAACAGGGATTAGTATAGGATTAGAATTGGACCTGATGGCCCAATTAGACCTGACCGAGGTCAATTCCAACACATGGCAGTTCTTGCATTTTGTGGTGCGCTGTTAACTTCAACGCCCTTATCAGCCAAAACCTTCCAGGTGATCATTTGTTGTATTGTTCCTTGTCGACCTAAGACCCGAAGATTTTGACTAAAAATATTTTGTTTGTCTCTGGTGGTATTCCGTTCCTCTTTAATTATTGTATTACAGTCCTTTCACTGTTTCTTCTTTGAAAGAAAATTTATCTTGCTGTTACTGCCAATGCATAGGACAAGGGCATGTGCCATTCTTGGGAACTTATTACCAGCAGCAACTTTTTGCTGTCTCCCTCAAAATCATGCTTTTAAAGAGTGGGTCTGCCGTCTGCAGTACAATATGATGCTGTGTGGCTGCTGTTTTTGTTGCCCAATTTAGTCAACTGATGTGTGATGTTTCGGTTGTATCTATACGTGGTGTTCTCTTCCACCAGTCACTTTGTACTTTAGTCTAGACTGGAACCTTTGGACTGGAGAGTGGAGACAGGTTTTTCTCATGCACCTCCCGCTGTATTTGAAGTAACACCGGCGCTGCAAGTTTGAATTTGACAAAATTGCAACGTCATGTGTATGTTTAGAACCACAGAAAAGTTGAGGGCCGTCCATCATATTGTGACCGTGCATGAAACTGTAGACCATTGTATCGAAATCCAAGCTTGACGAATGACGAAGAGTGAACAAGTTGCTGAGGTGAGTGATGACTAATGCAAGTCGCTGTTTTGGTTTTCTTGGTGATTCATCATAGTCCTTGATTGATGGCATTGCCTTCACTTGCTGTAGATCCTCCTTTAACCCTTGGCGACGTTGCAGGTTTCAGAGATACGCCCATAAACAAGTGGTCATTAGCGCGACTCATAAGTTAACTGAAAAGGCACTGAATCTTGCTTAGTGTGTGGCAGATCTTGGTGACTGCAGTGAATCGTGATCGATGTGCAGCATGTGTGATTTGTGATTTGATCTCTCAACAAACCAACGAAATGATTGTGGTACATTATTACGAGACTAGAAAACGCTGCGTTAACTCGGCAACAATCGCGGTTTACCAATGAGCATACGCAGTTTTCCCGGTCGATATTAGTTGGTCAGTGAACGCAGTTCTGTGTTGTGTGTTGCGACAAGACGACACAGAACTGAAGAAACACGTTCCATTTTCCATTCAAACGTAGTACTAGTATTCATATGTTATTATTCATTCATTTACATCACCAGTACAGGTGATTTTGTAGCACGCTTTCAAATTGCTGATACTGATTCCAGTTGGAGGCCTCCATGTCGGCACTACCGCTCTGTGTGAGATCAGAGTGGTCGCCACCGCTGCCACTGACGGACCGGAAGATCGCGTCGAGCTCTGTCAGTTCGTTCGAGTACCTGGCATCTGCTGGCTGCTGACTCATCGGAGCGGCGGCGGCATCTTTCGTGCCAGCGATCATGCTTGTCTCGCCGCCGGCACCTACACTCATGGAGGTGCCGTACGTTTGGCTGCTCCAACTCCAAAAGGACCATGGCTGCAGCGGTTGGGGCGCCACAGCACCAACAATGGCAGCATTTGGATCGTCGTGATGGGATTGGTATCCTCCACGACGACGACGGCCGCGCGTCTGCATCGGCGGCGGCACGAAAGAAGAAGAAGGCATGGAAGGGAAGAAGAGGTGGAGCTTCTTCTTGAGGCGGGTGTTCCAGTGGTTCTTCACGCCGTTATCTGTCCTTCCCGGGAGGTGGGCGGCGATGAGGGACCACCTGCTCCCGACGGCGGCGTAGAGCGCGCAGATGACTTGGTCCTCCTCCGGCGTGAACCCGCCGCGGCGGAGGTCCGGGCGGAGGTAGTTGAGCCAGCGCAGGCGGCAGCTCTTGCCGCACCGCCGCAGCCCGGCCTTCCGCGGCAGCGCGGTCCAGCCGCCGCCGCCGCCGCCGTGCCGCTCCATGTACGAACGCAGCCGCGCGTCCTCCTCCGCCGACCACGGACCGCGCTTCACCGCCGCCTTGTCGCAGCACGGGGACCTCCTCCTCCCCATTATAGATATTATTGCAGCTCGCTAGCGTGACTGATGAGAATGGACGAAAGAGGAAAGGTGGCGAGAGGCATATATATAGGCAGAGAGCAGCAGATTGGATGATTGGGGACGATCACTGCAGCGTCGCTTTCGTGGTGTAGGACTAATCGGTGAGCTCTACCACGTACTGAACGCATATGGCCCAATTAAGGAGGAGCCTCCGATCCGTGGCACACAGATTTGGTCATCTGAGGTTGCTATTATTAGCTCATCGATGAGGTACTACATACTACTCATCGAGGAGAGATCGATGAGGCATGTCGGTCGCCAGCAGTTGTTGTTATTCCTCGTCGAACGAGGGCACTGGTTAGGCCGGCTCCTTGACCATCTTCCCTTATTCTGATTGATTCCGTCCGTGGTGACCGTTCGTCGTCAACAGTTGGTGCCTTGAGCTCGAGAAAGATTAATCCATATGCCATACTTACTCTCTAGCGATTGGCCCCGGCACCTGCAGATTGATTTCCTCGCTGTGGATAACTTAATTAAGCGCTGAATGAAGAGTAACTTTGACAATGATTTTCTGATGCATGCATGTAGGTGGTCGGCTGGACGGTGGGCGTTGGACTCGATCGGCAGCTCTGCCAAGAACAGAAACCAGCCCAGGATTCTGTTTCCACCACATTTATTGTTCGTTCCCACTGACGAATCCTAGGTCTGACTAAAACTTGAAACCGGCGATGGCCGCCACACTGAAACGGGAAAACTGGCATCGGTTTTGACTACAAGCAACACCTGGCAACTGTTTTGTTTTCCTGTGACTGATGGGAACTGATGAAATTTGACGTGACCCAAACCGAACTCACGACTTGATGTCACATGCATGGACGAATTGTGCATGTAAGAAGCGTTTAGGAGACTGCGTGAGGCTTGAATTACAAGGTGCATATATAACATCTTTCTGCAACAAATTAAAGCTCTTAGTCGTGCTAATCTTCAATGCAGGTCTCGTATTCAGAGGCAGCTATTGGATTTGTTCATGTTAAACTAGTATATACCGGTCAGTTGCAATCAAAAGTCTAAGCTGATAAGAAAGGATAGACAATTCATCACTTATGGTTCAATAGTTCATTTTCAGAGGCCTCTTGTAGACTTTGGTTGTGAAAATCTTCTTGAAGCATACGTGGAAGTTTGAAATGGAACGTGTGTGCTTCAATTTTAAGATTTTGTAATTTGATCACAGTGATGGAAAATTTCAGCATCCTTGAGTGATATACAGAGTGAGATGATGCACGGGCTACTTTGCTGTGCCATAAAAGGGCCGAATAGAGATGGGCCGACCACACATTTGAGCCCATAATAATAACAGAAACAAAGAACAACCGTCCGCCCTTTGTTCCTTCCCGCGCGACACGGTTTCCGTTGACCAGGCCCTCCGCCTCACGTCAAAAATAGCAAAGAGAAAGGCCCTGCAAGTGCGCGCTTCCCCACAAGAATCAAGAGAATAGCGCCCCTCGCTCGCTACAAGAACCCACACGGCACCTGCTTACTGCCTCCAACACGATCGATCCGTACCATGACGATGCGTATCGTCCTCATCTGCTTCCTGGTGATCTTCGCCTGCGGCCACCTCGCCGCGGCGAGCAAGAGCTTCGGCGGCGGCGGCTATGCTAGTGGCGGTGGAGAGGCCGGCGCGGAGGCGCAGGTCGAGAGCGCCGCGCAGCAGGCGGTGGAGGGCGCCGAGAAGGTAGCGGAGGAGTCGTCCGGCCTCACAACAACACCGACGACCACCACCCAAGAAGGAGGAGGAGGAGGATGTGGTGGTAGCCAACAAAGCCAAGAGCTGCCAGCGGATGAACCTTTGAACGGTCTCAATGAAAAGGCCATCAAAGACATCCTCGCCGAGCATAACCTGTTCCGCGCCAAGGAGCACGTCCCGCCGCTCACGTAATGATTCTTTTTTTTTTTTTTCTATTAGATCGGCCAGGCATACCTTATATATTGAGATGATGATGGAGCCGTTCTGAGATTATAGTTAATTAATTGCCGGAGTAATAATTGAATTCTGTCATGGATCAGGTGGAACACGACGCTTGCCAAGTACTCGCAGGATTACGCGGAGAAGACGCTGAAGAAGGACTGCAAGATGGTGCACTCGGACTCGCCGTACGGTGAGAACCTGATGCTGGGCTCCGGCGCCATCTCGTGGAAGACGACGGTGGACACGTGGAGCGACGAGAAGAAGAGCTACCACTACGGCGCCAACACCTGCGACCCGGGCAAGATGTGCGGCCACTACACCGCCGTCGTGTGGAAGGACACCACCAGCGTCGGGTGCGGACGCGTCCTCTGCGACAACAAGGAGACCATGATCATGTGCAGCTACTGGCCGCCGGGGAACTACGCCGACCGGAGGCCATTCTAAGAAATTTCTCTACATATCTTTGCTAATATGTAGCTCATCAATCCATCCTCTATTCCAGCCTATATATAACCGAATCTAGATAATTACTGATCGATCGATCCGTGCATAAGCGTGCACGAGAGCATGATCCTAGATATAAGATGTTGTGCTCGATTTTATTTTATTTTCGCTTTCACTACTTTATGATTTTCATTTCTACCCACTGGCTAGTAGTTCTCTGTCCTCCAGGATTTTGTACTAATTGATGGAGCAAATAAAGGCTCGCTTCTATTTCTACATATGTTTGTGTTTATTGTTGGACTTCCCCAAAATTAAAGGTGCATAATTTCTCAAAAAAAATAATAATTAAAGGTGCATAACCATAAACACTACTCTCTTGTTATTGTTAACATGAGATGGCGAAAAAAATGAGACTCCTGTCTGTACAGTTAGCCCGTTGATCGAGCCAGGCACTTGAAGACAAAGACCTCTGAATCCGCGTCTCTTTGGAAAGTGGCCGGGATCAACGCAGCAGTAGGAGTAGCGTGTGCTGCAGTGAACAGACCGGCAGCTGTCCGTTCCATGAGTGGTTCCGTTCAATCACTTTTGCACATGTCAGTATGCACAGACGCGTACAAATACCATGTCTCGTCAAGTCGTGAGCCGGCCTTGGCCAGTACTAGCCTTCTCCATTCACTCGTCTTCTTCCCTGCTAGCTCTTCTCTTTTACCGACCTACCGGAGCCCCCTTAGCTTTCATTCGCCGCCATCGAATGGGCCACCGACGTCTCTTCCTCCTCCATCTCGGCATTGTCTTCCTTGCGAGTACTACCACGCAAGCCGGCGGCCATGGTCAGGATGCGACCATCACTCATCAACAGGTACATCACTCGTAAGCTGCAAATGAATCGAAATGCTTGATGCATGTGCTAGTACATTACTTGAAGCTAGTAACAAGCATATGGCGATGTTGCAAAAGCTGTTGTACGTATGTTGCAGCAGGGTGTGGGTAGCATGATGCGGACCATGGTCGGGTCGCGGCCGCCGAGCTGCGCGGGGAGGTGCTGGTGGTGCAGCGGCCGGCGATGCGAGGCCGTCCAGGTGCCCGTCACTCCACAGCAGGAGCTGCAGTTGATGATGAAGAAGGGAGGCCATGGTCATATAAGTCGAGGCAGCTCCTCCATATCAATATCATCAGCAGCAGTTGATGAACAAGGGCGAGGTGGAGGAGGAGGAGCATCGCATTCGCATTCGCTGCGCCCTTCCTCGTACAACGACCGCTCCAACTACAAGCCGCTCAGCTGGAGATGCATGTGCGGTGAAGTCAACCTCAACCCCTGATGCTTCTACCCGGCCACCATTGGCTGCTCTGCTTGATGCATGTTGACTGACCAAATTAAGTGTCCCTGCTGTGTGTGTGTTGCAACCAAGGGATTATTTGACGATATCATCCCTACCACTATGTCCCTAGTTATGTGGCAAAACCAAAATGTTTTGTGGATAAACGTACTTCTATGTCAATGTGTGTGCTGATCATGTTTTTGTGAAAACCGGTTGATTCTGCATGCAGCCGGCCCTTTTAATTTGTACTAGTGACTGATTAGTAAGCAAGCTTATTGACTATGCTCACCTCTGTGCATGGTTGTGCCTCGACCACGTTTATGAATGAGATCCTATTTCTGCATTTTCAGATGCATGCTACGGTTTTCCTTCTATACGTATTAACTATTGTTAGAAAATACTACTAGATACCTCAGGTCCTGTTTCAAATGTTAATATGGCTCGAGTTCTTTTGAATCAAGCAGTGCGTTTCTAGTATTTCCAAAAGGAAAAATCAGTGTAGCCAGGGATGCCATGAGTCTTTCTGCAGCTGTCACGATGCCATCACAAGAACGTCCTGTCTAATCCAACGAAAGCCTCCTTTTAACTGCAGTGCAAAAGCAGCGTCAGTTCTGCTTTCACTGCTACACGAAAATGGAGCAATGCAAGCAAAAGCAAAACGAGGACGTAGGGAATTCCACTGGCTACATGTATGAATCCAGGAGTGAGAAGGAAGCGTGGGAGAGAGAGGAGCCTGCATGCACAAACAGCTACCGCCGCTGTTGACCTGAAAGGCTGCCGAAAAGCTGCATTGGTCTCGTCTGGAATTCATAACCACATATGGATAGCTTCAATGCACCTAGGCGATACCTGTAACGGAAGGAAGCAGGGCAGCGTTCCATCTTGGTTCAGCTTCTATTCAAGATTAGCTAGTGACAGCTTGTTCCATCTTTGGTTCTTCACTGTTTTCCAAAGGAAGGATGCTTCAAATGAGCGTAATCCTGTTCATGGCACTGTCCTCTCTCACTTATATCAGCAATGGTGTGCTTATGAGCTTATCGACGCGTACAATTTCCATACACGTGTGAGACATGCACATGAGTCTATACGCTTCGACATCTGTTGAAAATGTGCTTGCCTGCCACTGTAATGTCTCTCTGAACTTCTGAAGACTCGAGTGCTATAGCTGCCGCCGATCCAGGCCATGTAGAGACAAGGATACCAACGAGATCAAGAAGCAGATCAAAGCTTGATGGATGGACGGGTCAGGCGACTGCAGGGATTCAGTGTTGGCGTATCTTGAAGCACAGTGTGATCCGGCCATCAGATGCTTTTTCCATGAGGTCCGGGCCTTGTCCTGACCAGTCCAATCAGTTAATACAGACAAGTGTGCCAGTTAGGCTCTCTCACGTCAGATCAAGTGCCTGCTTGGCGATGCAGTCAATGCATGCATGGTTGCTTGTTTTGACGTGGGTAAAACTCGTCAGTGAATCTCTGTTCACCAGCGGCGCATCTTTGCTTATTTAGGGAATGGGTTGGTTATTACGGCAACGGCACGTCGTTCCACGTGTAGGAGGAGCACCGGCAGGTGACAGGTCCTTCCAACGGTTTGCGACAAAAACCGACGAAGGCCTCTCACCTAGCGTAGGTTGACAAAAAGATGGAAAATCTTGAGCTAATTTTTTTTTTGGAAATCTACTTGCAATCCAGTTATTGAATCATAAAATGAAACTATAGGATCCGAGCATGGAGATAATAAAAACAACTTTTTGGTTTAAAGACTTTGTCAAAGAACATCCAATCTCTAAGATAAATTACGACGGGACCTGCATTGAGAAGGAGAAAAGGGAAAGCTGGGATTTTGTCGTGTGAAACCATGAAGGACATGGTGTGTTAGCAAAAATGGGAGAGCTACATGTTGTACAAGATGCACTATAGATCTGTTTGATTGGGTGCAACAAGCGCGGCAGGCTTAGACGCATGCGGCAACGGATTGATTGGTTGTCTCGATCAAAGTTGGCCAGGTTGGGTTCATGCAGCTATAGCACTGTTCAATTGGGCCATCCGACACGGCTTGACCCAGGCATACAAAGGCTCGATCCAAATAATTTTGGGTCGACATGATATGAAATTATTATTAGGTTATGCTAAGCTAGCCCACAACACGTCACAAACTGAAGTAACCGTGACGGGTCGGCCAGTTAGGCCCGCTAGAACGATGGTCCATTAATCATTTAGCAGCCCATTTACAACTAAAGTGATGAAAATAAGTAAAAATTAGGATGAAAATGGGGTTCGAATTTAGAACTTCCCCTAGCCAAGGCTGTTTACATACCATCAGGCCAATGTATTATTTTTGTTTAGTGTTAAAGTATTTTTTTATTTTTAATAACACTAAATGGATCGTGTCGTGCTAGCCCGTAGGCTTGAGTGACGGTCCAAACACGACACGCGGCCTCGTCCGGGCCAGTCTGACACAAAAATATTCTAGATTGTGGCAGACTCATGTCAGTTTTTTTTTTACGTGTTTTGGATCGACCCACGGGCTACAGGTTTTTTTGGACAATACTACATGCAACAATAAGTTGATTGGTTGGTTGTATCTATGTTCGTCTTGTGCGTGTGGGATGCAGGAATCGCCGCTGGGGGTGGCTCGTCAGGAACGAGATTTGATTCCGTTTCTTTTCAGTCTGGCTCGCGTGTTCCGAGGCAGTGAGAGCCTGGCTCCCTAGGACCAATCTGGTTCGATTGAGAAGGCGACCAATGGGCTTCTGGTCCATACCCTAGGAAAATTGTCTGGGCTCCAACCAAGTCTTGCATGTCTTGCAACATTACAAGTGGCAATGAATCATGATATGTTGTTTTTGACAAAGTCCTTCAACCAAAAAGTTGTTCTTAATGGATCTTAAAGTATAGTATAGTAAAATCTAAACAACTGGATTACACATCAAGCCGGCCGGCCCATCGTGACAAGCAGCGAAGTACGAGAATGAGCCATGCCTACTTGGACCTACTTGTCATCCGCTGCCTCTGAATAGCACGGCCCCATCCGCTGCTCTTCCCTGCGCTGCTCGGAAGTCACCGGCGGGCGGGAGCATTCGCGGCGGGGAGCATGGCGGAGCAGCAGCAGCAGCGCGGGAAGAAGAGCGTGCCGGCGCTGGGGTGGTGGCTGATGCTGGTCGGCTCCCTCCGCCTCGCCTCCGTCTGGTTCGGCTTCTTCGACATCTGGGCTCTCCGCCTCGCCGTCTTCTCCCAAACGCAGAGTACGCGACCACCTCCGTTCTCCCCACTTCCTTCTCCTCCCCTGCGTCTCGAGTAGATCTGGTTCGTCTGGATCGGGTCGAAATGGGGTCTGGTAGTGACAGAGTGATCCGTTCTGTACTTTCGTTATGAGGACTTAGATCCCGGCCCGGCCCCGGGCTTAGGAGATCAAACTGTGCTCATGCTGAGCTACTGGTCATCAGTTGGAGCTAGATCACTAATTCACTATGCAGTTGGAGCCACGGGTCTATTTGTAGGGGTCAGTGTAGCTGCGGAGGTGTTGTATGGGTTGGATGCATGCATGCTAAATAAGCCAATTGTTAGGTGGGGAGTAGAATTTCGCAGATCGAAAGTGATGCATTTCAAATTGCTAATAAGTTGACACCAATGATGATTAAGCTGGTGGTCTTTTTGCATCTGCGGTAAAAATTTAGAATATTGCTGAAGTCATCCCTGATTTACTAGTGATGAGTTTAAGCTTTGTTTATGCTTCACGTTGTACCACACTTGTGCATGTTTTTTGTACTGATTATGGAATTCCAGAAGGTCAAAGAAGACATTTTTCTGTCATATAAAGGGTGACTTGTTTCAGGTTACTGTCACTTTTAAGGGAGGATTTTCCTAATCTGCAACTGGGTTAGGTTGTGTAGTCCAACAAACAGACATAGTGACTCACTGATGGCTGATGCAGCTACAACGACCATACCTGAATTCTTAGTAGATGAGCTCAGGTGCTTAGATATAATTTTATAAGAAAGGAATGCCCTCCTATTCATGATTAGTATTTAGTTACTTCAGGCTGTTCTTATCTCATAGAAGTCAGCAGCAGGCCTTACCATAACTTTTTTATAATCCATAATTTGCCTCATTAATGAAGAAGTGTGCATACAACTATCATTTCATGATTTCATCAGTGGTGGACTTGGTCTCAGTAGTTTATACAAAATTAGAGAAGCAATCTGAGGTAGTTTTCAATGCACTCATAAAACCCGTATGAAGCTTCTTAATGAATTTGCAATCTCTCTAAAGCATCCCTCGTGCTAATTCCTGTGTGTGTGCTATTGTTTCTTGACAAGGTAAACGTTTGATTCATAATATCATCAACATTGTTCTTTTGCATGCAGTGACTGATGTACATGGCCGCACTTTTGGTGTCTGGACACTTCTGACCTGCACACTGTGCTTCCTATGCGCGCTCAACTTGGAAAATAGGCCTCTCTATATAGCCACCTTCTTGTCATTCATCTATGCCCTTGGTCATTTCCTCACTGAATACTTGATATATCAAACCATGGCTGTGGCAAATCTGAGCACAGTTGGCTTCTTTGCAGGTACTAAACTTCCCCTTCAAGTGCACTGATCATTACATTTCATCCTTGCCAAATTAATTCTTCAGTACTAATTGGCTTTTAGTTCTTATTAAGTATTGCACTTGTTACAACATGCAAATAGGATGAGCACATGGTATTTATCAAAACAAATATGTGTTAACAGGCCTATGTGATCGAATTTACTGTTTTTTATTCTGGATTTAGTTCAAAACCCTTGATTTTTCTTTCAAAATAATTTGTTTTTTTTACCTATGTTCTGACTATCAAGATTATCCCAAGGCATTCAGATCCCAATGGATTCATCTGGAGATTTTTTTTAATGAAACCATCTGGAGAAATTCAACTGAAATGTTTCAAGACTTGTATGCACCATTTCTGTCTTGGTTGTTTGTTGAACATCCCTGATTAATTTGCCTGCTTTACACAGGGACATCAATTGTGTGGATGCTTCTTCAGTGGAATTCTCATGGGAATGCCTGTAGTGCCCATGGTGTCAAGCAGTCATGAGTGGCGCTTGGTTGTTAGTATGATGTACACCGTGGGGAGGAAAAATGACCCCAAGAAACCTTGCAAGATGGCCCGACGCCATTTTCTCCACCATTTTACATCATCTATGGGTTTATTCATTTTTCACAAAACATTTGCCCCCTCAGATTTAGCCTTGAGAATGTGAGCATTGCAAACACCCGGGGCGCAGACAGCTACTAAGTCACCTGTGCCCTGTTTCAGACGCTAATACCAGCGGTACAATGTGTCGCATTCAGTATAATCTTGTACTTGTAGACGCGGGGCGAATTTGTATGCCAATAGACATGCCCTGTATTCCTTGTCCTCTGCACACGGACGTTGCCTTCTGAAGTAATAATATCACAAGAGAAGCCTCATGCCAGATTGTTCCTCAAATGTAGTAGTATTTTTCTGTGGTAAATGACTGCTGCGCTGATTTCAGCCATGAACATTTCTTCTAGATGTTGCGTTTTTTTTTTTTGTCTCCTTGTTTTCTTCTAGATGTGTTTCTTCCTCTCATAATCCTTGCTTAAGAAAATTTTGTTGAGCCTGTACAACAGGAACAAAACATGAAACCTGGGGATATTCGTTTTTCAGACATGGAAGCTTCCAGTGCCACTTAAAAACTCCTCTAGCTAAGGATGATGTCGCTTTCCCGACGCCTTTTCTTCTATCTGGAAGCATCGTTGCTGGTTGGATCGCTTCATCACTCAATCACATTGTAGTGCTTTCCTCCAACCAGTGTCACTGATCAACCTCCACCAGCTCCGGGAACAGGAAATGGCCGCTCCGATGGTCCGGTTCCTCGCCGCCGCCGCAGCCAAGAGGTCCTCTGCCTCCGGTGGTGCCTTGCGCCGTCGCTTCGCGTCGTCTGCTCGCCACGATGACGCACGTAAGTCACTGTAAGCTGTGTCCTCCAGCGATTAAGACTGAAGAGTGAGGACCTGAGCTGAGCTGATGAGTGATGACATGCAGAGGAGGCGGTGAAGTGGGAGCGGATCACATACTTCGGTATCGCCACCTGCACCGTGCTCGCCATCTACAATCTCTCAAAGGGCCACCCGCACTTCCCCGATCCACCGGTAACCATTACCACTCCGATCCTTGAAATTAACACACTGTCAACGTCATAGATTTATGATGGTTTCAGAAGATGGTTGCGATAAGATGAGCCAGACGGCGTATGCCGAATAGCTAGTCGACATGCAAGTTTTTATGACATGACTCATGAGGAAGATTAGTTTCTGACCATTGTTCTCTTCCTCTGCCCTGTGGTTACAACGCAGCCGTACCCGTACCTGCGCATCAGGAACAAGGAGTTCCCCTGGGGTATGAAACCTTCACTAACTCGTTGTGCTAGCTCTGTTTCCTTACTATCTTTGTACTGTAAAAAGATATACTAATGCACCTGTTCAGAAAAAGAAGACGCTCCACACTAACAGTTCTCGGCTCCTGCACCATCTTGGTGCTTTTCTTGTTCCAGGTCCTGACGGCCTCTTTGAGAAGAAGAAGCACTCTGAAGAACATCACTAGGACCCCGCATGCCCCTACCTCTGTACTGATTTGTAATCTGTATCACATGCTGTGTCAATGTGTACCTTCTATGTAAAGAAACTAGAGCTTGTGTTCTTGGGTTGTAAAACTCGGCATAAATAAACTTCTGTCATTTTAATTACTACTAGTAGATGCTGTGTGGTTGCATGATTGCATCGGAACGTTTCCTGAGTGAAATTTGGAACTCATGGCTAATAAACTGTTTGCTCTCCTCTCTCTGCTTGAGCTGCAGCTGCAGTCAAGTTATCGAGTTCAGTTTTCCCTCCAGAGACCGTGTTGCACTTTGAAACATTGACGCACGATTCCTTCCTCCATAGATCGTAGCCGGAGCCCAACATCTTCTTTGCTCTCCGGCTATACGGGACCTCATCCATCCAACTACAACACCGTTGGGGAATGGATACATGTATCTGTTTCTGAGATATCGTAGGGTGAACAAGCGTATTATCCTCCTCAATGCTTGCTTGTTGAATGCTTGTCAACGTCATAAGATCTTCGTCGACGGCTGGTAGTCTTCCAAATTATGAAACATAAAATTTGTCATCAAGCAGCTTTCGTAGCTCAGTTGGTTAGAGCACCCGTTTAGTAAGCGGGAGGTCTTGAGTTCGACTCTCAACGAAAGCACCACTCTCTTTTTTACTTTTTTCCATCGTCGCTTCGTCCCCGTTTTGTCGAATCCACACTGGCATGGCATCAATCAACTGCCGCCGTACAAACATGGCTGCCGGCGGCGATGACTTGCGGTCCCTCCGCCTCCCCGCCGACTCCCTCTTCCTCGGCTTCGACTGCTCCACCCAGTAATAAAATAAGCCAGCCCCTTTCTTGACCTGCCACGGTTCACTACTCCTCACCTCCATTTCCTCCCCATTCCAGGTCCCTTAAGGCCACGGTGCTCGACGCCGACCTCACCGTCGTGGCCGCCGACTCCGTCCACTTCGACTCCGACCTCCCGCACTACGGCACCGAAGGCGGCGTCCTCCGCGACCCCGCCGAGCGCGGCCGCATCGTGTCGCCGCCGCTCATGTGGGCGGAGGCCCTGGACCTGCTCCTCGGGCGGCTCGCCTCGCGCGCGGACCTCCGCCGCGTCGCCGCCGTCTCCGGCAGCGCGCAGCAGCACGGGAGCGTGTACTGGGCCCGCGGCGCCACCGCCTCGCTCGCCGCGCTCGACCCGGCCCGGCCCCTCGCGCCGCAGCTCGCCGGCGCGCTCGCGGCGCACGAGGCGCCCGTGTGGATGGACAGCAGCACGGCGGCGCAGTGCCGCGAGGTGGAGGCGGCGATGGGCGGCGCGGCGAGGCTGGCGGCGCTCACGGGGTGCCGCGCCCACGAGCGGTGCACGGGCCCGCAGATAATGAAGGTGTATCAGACCAGGCCGGCCGTGTACGACGCAACGGAGAGGGTGTCGCTCGTGAGCTCGTTCATGGCGTCGCTGCTGATCGGGGCGTACGCCTGCATCGACGAGACCGACGGCGCCGGGATGAACCTCGTGGACATCTCCACGCGACAGCTGCGCGAAGATGCTCTCGAGGTTGTTGTTTTTGCCTTTGACATAGCACATTGAAATTTCAACAGTACCTATATGTCTTGGAATGGGAAATGCAGGCTACGGCTCCCAATTTGGAGGAGAAAATTGGGAGGCTAGCACCAGCTCATGCTGTAGCTGGAAAGATATCTCCTTATTTTGTTCAGAGGTAATGTGTTGTGCGCCACAAATTTTTTTTTTTTATCAAAATTCAATAATGAGTGTGTTTCGAACCGGGCTAGAGCTGAATAGGGAAGACTGAATTGTGTAACTCAATAGTAGCAACATTTTTACACAGTGCTTGCATCTGAAATGGGCTTGTCAGGTTTACATATTTGTGCTTTATGTTCTAGCAGATTTCAGTTTGCAAGTAGTTGTTTAGTTATTCAGTGGTCAGGGGACAACCCCAACAGCCTTGCAGGTAATCAAACCCTCACAACTTCTTCCATATAAGATTATCTTAGAGCCTTCTGATATGTCTGTTTGGCCATACAAACGAATGGCCTAATTTCATACACTGTAAACATTACTTGCGCACTACAAACTTGAAGTATACTACTGGGTTCCATTGCAGGGTTGACTTTGAGCAGTCCTGGTGATCTAGCAATCAGTCTTGGGACCAGTGATACAGTAATCATCTATAACCTTGTTTTACAACATCCATTTCCCCTCAGATGCTGCTATGGCTACTACAAAATGTGTACCACTGCATAATGGCCTGGTTCTGAATTTGCATACCTGTGCGAGACAAATCTTAGTACTTCTGCTGTGGGTCAGTTAATAAGAGACCAGTTAACAAAAGGATCATTACAGGAAGCAAAAAGAAAGACAACTCATTATTCAAACTTGCTTCATTTTTACCAAGCACTGGTGCTAAGTAGAGGTTCTTTATGTCTTTTCAGGTTTTCGGGGTCACTGATTCACCTGAACCATCCCTGGAGGGAAACATCCTTCCTAACCCAGTTGATCCCAAGACCTTCATGGTTATGCTTTGCTATAAAAATGGATCTCTAACACGAGAAGGTACTGTTTGTTGTACCTATTGTTGCACCACTTGCCCTTGTTTTTCAAGGCAAGTTGCACTACTTACCCTTACTGATACATCATTTGGTTCAGATATTCGTAATCGTTATGCTGAGAGATCCTGGGATGTCTTCAACAGGTTGCTTGAAGCAACAACTCCATTGAATGGTACACCAATATTAGTGTCTTGTTGTTCCATATATTCCACAATGGCTAGCCAACCTTCTCGCATAATAAAATGTTGGTTTATGTATATAAAAGAAAAACTTGAGAATATTTTGCAAAACTGATATAATTGCTTGACTAGAAGTCACAGCATCGCAATGATAATTAACCACTCAGTTTGTAGGTGTGCAAGAATTGGCAAGTCAGTGTCTATTACAATCATCCATTAATTCTGAAAAGGCTAAGGCCTATTACAATCTCATGTTCCTTAACAAAAATAGCTTTCCTGAAGATTTCAGATCCTTTTTTTCTGTCGTTTTTAGGAGGGAAGCTGGGATTTTACTACAAGGAACATGAGATTCTCCCACCACTTCCAGGTTGGTTAGTTTTGACCTGATACCTTTTCCTTTACCAATCTGATCTTCATCTCATTGATCATTTATTTATCCACGCAGTTGGATATCATCATTATGTTGTCAAGAACTTAAGCAGTGGGTCTTTAGATCAGATGGTGGAACATGAGTTTGACGAGTTTGATCATCCTTCAGAGGTGAATGAATAGATCAGAATCTGTAATCAAACTGTTTAACATGCCAAAAAATTTTCACGTCACTGAATTCACATCCATGATCTAGGTACGCGCCATAATAGAAGGTCAGTTCCTGTCCATGAGGGGTCATGCTGAGAGGTGTGGCCTGCCAGTACCTCCAAAGCGGATCATAGCAACCGGTGGAGCATCATCAAACGCATTAATTCTCAGGACTATGGCATCCATTTTCGGCTGTCCAGTTTACACTTCACAAAGATCAGGCATGTGCAGGGCATACTCATCACCACTTAATAATGTGTTTATCCCAGTTTCCATCAGTCATAGGTTGGGAGTAATATGCTGAACATTAAGGATATTGCATGATATAGGGGTGTTTGTTTCCATGAGGAGCAAAAGTTTAGCTTCTAAAATTTGAGCTAAACTTTAGCACCTTTTGGAGGGCTAAAGTTAAGCCCTCCTTTTAGCCCATTTTTTTCTCTAGAGCTAAAGTTTAGCTCAACTTTTAGCCCTCCTGTTCGTTTCTCTAGAGCTAAAATTTGGATTAAAGTTTAGTTTTAGCTCTTTAGCCCATGAAAACGAACAACCCTAGAGGGGTACGCCTGTGAAGTCTGATGCTTCTATCATTCTGTCAATACAGACTCTGCCTCTTTGGGTGCTGCTCTACGAGCAGCCCATGGGTGGCTCTGCAGCCAGCAAGGGGAGTTCGTGCCATTCTCATGTGTATACTCAGGCAGATTGGAGAGAACGTCGCTCAGCATGAAGCTGGCCGTTCCATTCTTAAACGACGAGAAGAACACTGAGCTGCTGAACAACTACACATTGTTAGTGAAGAAGAGGTTGGAGATTGAGCAGAAGCTCATCAAAAGATTCGGTCAACGAGAGTGAAATAACTACACAAAGAGGCATGACATTGGAGCATTGTTCACCACACGGACCATATCATCTCTGGATTAAACATGACTTACTGCTGATAAGCTACTGTATAAGAATTAAGCATGGTTGGTCAAATCAAATGAATTATATATCAGCTGATCTGAACGGGACTGACTAAATCTATTACTGACCGCAGCAAACTGAATCTCCAGAGCTACATGATAAAATGCACTTTGAGATATGTTGGTACAGAATTACGGATTGCAAAACAGTAGGCATATACTATATTGTAAGAAAATGATCAATTCGCGATATATTCATGGCGGCGTCCACTCCCACATCTCAGCAATCTCATGTCATAGTTCAATGATCCTGATCTGCATTAGGACATAAAAAAACGTAGCGCTGCGGTGCTGCTGCCTGCCGGTGCCACCAAACACATAACCTTTTGAGCGGAGGGAGTCTCCTGTTCGCCGTGGTCGACGAGCTTCGTGAGGAGGGCTGTTCAGAATCGCCCATGGGGTAGGGGAGGCAGAGAGAGGCCCAGATGGCTTATTATGGATTTAAAATGAGATAGAAAAAGTATGGAGGGTGTACCTGTAAAATATGCAATAGAACCTTGCTCCATCGCCTCCGTTCCAATTTGATCGGATGGCTGCTGTATCTTGATAACACGAGGTATATTCTCAGGCCAGGTAAGAGAAAGCTTCTCCCACAAAAAAAAAAAAAGAGATAAAATTTCTAGGTCCTTCTCCTCTCTCGAGTCGAGCCTCGATTCGTCCCCCACCACCACTACACCACCTCCTCGGCTCCTCCTCTAGGGTTTCACCAATGGCGGCGGCGACCACCTCCCGTCGCGGCCCCGGCGGCGGCCGCAACATGGACGACGAGAACCTCACCTTCGAGACCTCTCCGGGGGTCGAGGTCGTCAGCAGCTTCGACCAGATGGGCATCAAGGACGACCTCCTCCGCGGCATCTACGGGTACGGCTTCGAGAAGCCCTCCGCCATCCAGCAGCGGGCCGTCCTCCCCATCATCAACGGCCGCGACGTCATCGCTCAGGCCCAGTCCGGTACCGGCAAGACCTCCATGATATCCCTCACAGTCTGCCAGATCGTCGACACCGCAGTCCGCGAGTAAGCAATTTCTCTCTCTTTCTCTCTCAACGGCCTGCCTGCTGTGTCAACCTCGAATCAAATTCTCTTTTGTTTCTGTTTTCCTTTTTAACTGGAAAAAAGAAACAAAATCTATGGTATGTTGGTCTGCAAGTGGGGGATTGTGATGCAGAGCTAGGGTGTTGTTTAGAAGTAGCAAGGCTCCAATGGACTATTAGGAATTATTGCGCAGATATCTCTGGCAGATACACTAATTATGCACTTTGTCATATTTGGTCTAGTTAGCAATCTATTCTTTGCATGAACGTTGGTGTGCATAGCTGTCAAATTACGACACATAGACTTGTTAATACATCCGCATTTGTTCTGGGCTTGTGGGAGTATTACCTTTTTGGTCAGAAAGAATAAGCTGAAGGTTTTATTCCGAACGACTTAAGAGAATGAAGCTCATAGTTGAGATTGGATATAACTTTACCATGTTTTCCCAAATTGTAGAGTACAGGCATTGATTCTCTCGCCGACTAGAGAGCTTGCTTCACAAACTGAGAGAGTAATGCTGGCAATTGGCGACTTCCTCAATATACAAGTGCACTCTTGCATTGGTGGCAAGAGTATAGGCGAGGATATCAGGAGGCTTGAGCACGGGGTGCACGTTGTCTCAGGAACCCCAGGCAGAGTCTGTGATATGATTAAGAGAAGGACCCTGCGAACAAGGGCCATCAAGCTTCTTATTCTGGTCAGTTCACACCATTTTTTTGCTGTTCTCAGTTATCGGCAAAATAAATCTGTACTGTGCTAATTCTTAATTCCTTTTGTGGTACAGGATGAAGCTGATGAGATGTTGAGCAGAGGCTTTAAGGATCAGATTTATGATGTCTACAGATATCTCCCACCAGAACTCCAGGTTAGTGTCACACTTCAGAACTCGGCTCAAAAACCACTCTTTCCCTGTTTAACATTACCCTTAGCAAACAGACGTTTTTCTCCTCTTTTTTTTTTCTCTCTACAACAGCATCCAATCTCCTTCAAAGTGTATACCAGTCTGATGACCTTTCTTCTACCCTGAACTGTAACATGCAAATTTTGAGCTTTCCAATCGTCATGTATATAATGACTCGGTTTAGATTTTTAATGCACGCATGTTTAAGCATTTATCTTTGTGCACAGACTGATTTGCCATTTCAATGTCTGATACTCTGTTATGTGTTTATGTACATAACACAACATTTTCCTGTGTATCTGAAAGTGAACATGGAAACATGAACTTATTCTTGTGAAATCTTTATTGCAAAACTTTTGCTTGAAGTTGAGGTCTTGTTATTTATTTGGTTGTATGTTACTTTCCTGTGTACAAGGTTTGTTTGATCTCTGCTACCCTTCCTCATGAGATCCTGGAGATGACTAGCAAGTTTATGACTGATCCAGTTCGGATCCTTGTGAAGCGTGATGAATTGACACTGGAGGTAAATATCTTCACTAGTTTTGTTTTATCAATTTTTACTTGGCAGTTGCATTTTCTAACACGCTTCTTCTACTAGGGAATCAAACAATTCTTTGTCGCTGTTGAGAAAGAGGAATGGAAGTTTGACACTCTGTGTGATCTTTATGATACACTGACCATCACCCAAGCTGTCATCTTCTGTAATACTAAGAGAAAGGTAACATATGATGGGCTTAAACTACAGTCTTACTATTTTTTTTTTCTGACCTGCACTATTGTGAAAGCTCACTTGACATCATTGATAGTTTGTACTCCCTCTGTTTTTTAAATGGTGTCGTTCGGACAGTGTAGGGTAGTTGTTTTGTAGTTCAATTTGGCAGTCAGGAATGACAGAAATTAGCGAATGGAGGCAGTATGCTGACTAGAAAGTTTTCTTTTGCACAGGTTGATTGGCTTACTGAAAGAATGCGCAGTAATAACTTTACGGTATCAGCTATGCATGGTGACATGCCGCAGCAAGAAAGGGATGCCATTATGGCCGAGTTCAGGTCAGGTGCAACTCGTGTACTAATCACTACAGATGTGTGGGCTCGAGGACTGGATGTTCAGCAGGTAAGTCTTGATTAATTTTTTTATTTGAAATCATTTTACACCAGTGATATGCCATCATCTTTTCACCCTTATGCTGTATTGTGGTTGCATAGTCTATTGGTTGTGTATTGATTGTAGCTATTTTGTTTTCAGGTTTCCCTTGTTATTAATTATGATCTCCCAAATAATCGTGAGCTTTACATCCATCGCATTGGTCGATCTGGACGTTTTGGACGCAAGGTGAGGTTTCAAATTCCAACAGCAATCTTTGGTCTCAGCTACTTACACTATGGCTACGACATGCTATAATTTGCTTCTAATTTCTTGTACTGTTTGGTGTACTTGATGTTGCTTTAACAAATGAAGCCAACAATTTCTAGTTAAATGTCTCCTGCATCTCAAATGCTTCTTAGTCGTATATACCTGTTGCAAAAATGGATGTTTAGTTTTCTGTGCAAATTTAATTGTGTGACCTTGTTGCCAACACATTGATGCAATGTGCTTGATGTATGCGAGATAGGTTTGATGACACAATCACTATATCTGTCTCTTGCAGGGTGTGGCGATCAATTTTGTACGCAAAGATGACATCCGTATACTACGAGACATTGAGCAGTACTACAGTACGCAGATTGATGAGATGCCAATGAATGTTGCTGATCTTATTTGAGCGTTTGAGGATGCCAATGTAATTTTCCCTTCCATCTCTTGGTCCAGCAAAGTGTGGTGGAGATCTTGGGTGTGCCTTGGTTAGTTTTTGATGAAACGTTTGATGTTGCTGTAAACTTGACAGGACAGTGAGTCATCCTAAATTTAGTGTAGCGGATTTGCTTTCCTTCGGATTGTGACTGTATATATTCTTATCTGGCTCCAGACTCATGTAACGTTTATTACTGCATTTGTGCTTTGTGCACGAGACCTTTTATTTGTTTATCTAAATTCAGTACCTGATAATGATTGTGTTTGGAACTGGGCTAATATACTGTAGGGTAGAGAATAGGAAAGATTCAATTGTGTAACGACAGTAGTAACGGTGTTTATTTCTGAAACAAGCGAGCATTTTTTTTAAAAGAATGGAACAAACTAGCTTGTTAGATCAATGTGTGTGTTGTGTTCGAGCAGATTTTAGTTTGCAAGCAGTTGTCTAGTTATTCAGTGGTCAGGGGACAACCCCAACATCCTTGTATAGGTAACTAAATTCTCACAAATTACTTCTGTGAGGTTCTCATTGAACCTTCTGACATGTCTGCTCGGTCATACAAATGAATGGTGTACTTTCGTACATGTCAACTGTACTCCTGTGCCGCAAACTTGAACTATAGAAAAACATTATGAACTGGCTCTGAATTTGCGCACAGTGCAACCAAATCTCGTTACTTATGCTTTAGATCAGTTAATAAGAGACCTGTAAATGAAAAGATCGACCGTTATATAGGAAACAAAAAGAAAGACAACTCTGTTGTAAGTGGAGGTTCTTTCTGGTCCTTCAGGATTTCGGGGTCACTGATTCACCTGTCCCTGGGGACGTCCTTCCTAACCCAGTTTATCCCACGACCTTCATGGTTATGCTTTATTATAAAAAATGTTAGTTTTTCAGATTGTGGTACCTATTTCTGCATCGTTCAGATATTCGGAATCGTTATGCTCAGAGATCTTGGAATATGTTCAACAGGTTGTATTAATAAATGTTAGTTTATGTTTCTAAAATGAAAAATTGGAGACTGTTGGGGAACAGAGATAATTGCTTGGCTAGAAATCGGGGTGTAGCAATGATATTTGAGCCACTCAGTTTGTAGTCTTTTAGACATCCAAGAACTGGCAAAGTTAGGCCGTTACTATGAAAGTTTTCCTTTCCAACCTTCATGATAGATGCTTGCATTGAACAGACAAAAGTAACTCTTCTTAGGATTCCTGTTTTTTTTTTTTTTTTTTTGGGGGGGGGGGGGGGGGGGTCTTGCCAGGAATAGAAGCTGGGATTTGACTACAAGGAACATGAGATTCTCCAACCCAATTTACATCCATGATCTAGTAGGTACGCACCATATATAGTGAAGCTGAGAGATCACATTTTTTTAGATAACGGAACAGAGTTCCCGCCTCTACACCCGGAGGTGTACACAGCTGAGAGATCACATACACGGTTCATTGCAACCGTTACCATTTAATTTACATCCATGATCTAGTAGGTACCTCCAACGCGGTTCATTGCAACCGGTGGAGCATCATCAAACGCATTAATTCTCAAGACTATGACATACAGCATCTGAAATAGTACATCTTCATCTAAAAAAAAAAGATACAGCAGGTTATGTTGCCGATAGATGTCGACCACTCTAATGTTTAGTTGAATATTTTCATTCATTTTATAAATTTTGACTATGCTACTTTTTTACGGGAAGTGTTATGCTAATTTTGAATGTGCTCTGATCCTTTTTCATCTTTTTGTACTACACTCTAATCTATCCTTCTTTATTGGTACATGCCTACTGGCGCATATCGCCTTTCTGTCATAGGATGTGTAGGCTGACTATATATCGAATATCCTATAAGTATATTCCATCTATTTTCAGGAATCATCACCGTCTTACATATTCAATACTCAAAAGTGAAAATGCTGAGATGACACTATGACATGATCAATACAGGCTCGGTTCATAATGGACAGATGCAAATGCTATGCATGTTATATTGATGAATGGCATCCTACTCAACATAGTGAGGCTACAACAAGGATGACCACCAAATTTGCAAGATCTAGTTGTGAGCTACAACTCACAACTGCTACTTACCACCTCATATGCACTGCTCCCACTTGTAAAATAGTGGATTCTTGTTGTCACTACTGCACCTGACTCTGTTATGTAACGGCACTTTCTATGGCTGACGAAAGGAAAGGCTCAGGCACTTCTAGGTACCTATTGTACAATTTCTTGCAAATTGGCAGCTGTATTGTTTTCTCTCCTTCTAATTGCTGAAATATCATTTTTATTTATGTTAGAAAGGATGTATTCTGTAGGGAACTACACGTTTATACTGTGAAGTATTATCAGAGTAATGTATTATGGTCTGGACTTGAGCTTCAGAGAAAGAATTCTTGAAACAGAAGTATGTGAGAGGTTCTGTTGGAAAATATGTATCCCTGCAAAAGGAGGTGGAGAAAATGTCCTCTGTGGACATGTGATTTTTACACTGAATGCGTTAAGGAAGGAATTGGGGCGAGATTTGATCTGAAACCTCCAAAGATTCTTGAAAATGAAACGGTGAAAGTGACCACAATTGTTTTGACTCGTCTGTAATTAACAGATAGACCTGACTTTTTGCCTTGCACTTCGATACTTTACCTGATTTCCCTTGAAATGACACTCTTACATAAAGTGCTTGTTTTGTAATCAAAAGCATAACTGAGGTTTTTGTTTGCCGCATGAATAAAATCGAAATATTACGTGTCAAGCAAACATATGATAAAGTTTGCTCTTATATGTAAGACTGTGATCATCAGTAGTTAAAGACATGAAGGTACAACTCTTTTGGTGCACGTCACTAAGCAGCATTTTTAATTTGTCCCTGGTTTCTTTCCTAAACTTAAGATTAAATCGTCAGAACTGACTTTATACATCGATAATAGTATGCCATTTTCTAAAACATTACTGGTGGCACTAATCAAGAATCAAGTAGCCTTGGCTCCCTTGTAATAGGCTGAGTCAACTTCCACGGCGCTCGTACGCTGATCATTTTCTTCTTCTTTTATCATGCAGGCATGCAGTGTTCGCACGGCCACGTCACTGTCTTGGCCCACGAACAGAATCCGACTAGCTTTTCAAGTGGAAGTATACACTGCACTTGCAGCCAAAACCTGCTTTCTTTCACGAGTTAACTAATTTCCTTTCGTCTCTGGCGGTCTGGCCAGAAAAGAAAAAAAAAAAGGCAGAAAGTACCGAATAAACAAATTAAGTAAAAACAGGTGCTAGACGGCTGCAAGAACTCTCATTATCTAGCTATAGCTAGCTGCCCTATTCATTCCACGGCAAGGCATCACTCTCAGCCAAAACAAAAGCACAGGCGAAAAAGAAAGCAGGCTAGCTCCACGGATCCAAAGAGAAAGGAACATTTGAAAGTCGATTGCACTAGCATATTTGCTTCTTCTTCTTCCATACATTCTTTTTTTTTTTTTGCTCGGTCCACTCAGAGCATCAGATTCTGCTTAAACACCAAGCAGGGTACTAGTGTACTATACACATATACACTCGAGGAGAAGGACCTGCTGCTGCTGGCTGATAAATAAAGGTGGCTACCTATTAGCTAGAGAGCTACTACCCCCTATAGAGATATGTCGCTCGTAGTGCAATAGCGAACAATCTTTGCAACTTGCATTGCATGCTTAGCTCTAGTACGATGATTATGAAAATCATCATCTCAATTAATAATTAGTATACTAGTACTACTAGTAATGTTATTGCTTGCCTAATCAAATTGGGCCTCACCTTGCCTTGTTTCTTCTTAATTAAATTGGCCATCACCGCACTGTACTTGGTACGTTGCTTCTGCTTCCTAGCTAGTAGAGTGATTAAGGAGTGGTGGTGGTGGTGGTGTCTGGTTTGGGCATCGTCAGCAGGTGTTGTGCAGAGTTGTCCTTATTGTCCTTGGTGGTCCGTGGCCCTGCCTCGGCGAGCATCTGTACGACGTCGGCCATGGTGGGGCGGAGTCCCGGGATGCTGCAGGTGCAGCGGACGGCGACGCGCAGCGCCTGCACCATCTCCTCCTTGTACGGGCTCCACGCGAGTCGCTTGTCGAGCGCTTCGGCCTCGGCTCCGGCGGCCACCTTGCCGGAGACCCAGTGCACGATGTCCCTGGTGTCGCCGAACTCTGGCTCGATGGGCTTCCTCCCCGTGGCCAGCTCCATGAGCACCACGCCGAAGCTGTACACGTCGCACTTGGTCGTCGCCTTGGACGAGTAGGCGTACTCTGCAACAAGTTCATTTTCTTTTTAATTGGAACATAAATAAAAAAAATCAATCAAATCAGAAGAAGAAGAAGACAAGAAGGTATGTCTGTACCTGGCGCGAGGTATCCGTATGTTCCCGCGATTGTGGTTGTGGAGGCGTCTCCAGCTCCTCCCTTTGCGGCAGTGGTGGCCTGATGGAGCACCTTGGCGATGCCGAAATCCGCGACCTTGGGCTCGAAATCGGCGTCGAGGAGGATGTTGGACGACTTGATGTCGCGGTGTACGATGGGGAACATGAGGTCATGGTGGAGGTACGCGAGCCCCTGCGCGACGCCCATGGCCACCCTGTGCCTGGTGGGCCAGTCCAGCAGCAGGTAGCACCCGTGCAGCGCCTCCCAGAGGTTGCCGTTGGGCATGTACTCGTACACGAGCAGGTTGCTATCCGCGCCGGCGTAGCAGCAGTAGAGCTTGACGATGTTCTTGTGGCGTATGCTCCCCAGCGTCTCCACCTCCGTCCGCAGCTCCCGGTCGCCCAGCCACGTCGTCGTGTTGTTGCTGTTCGTCTTGTTGGTATGATGATGATGGTTAGTATTAGTAGGGACTCCTCGTCGTCCTCGCGCGGCGGCGGAGGTGGAGACCCAGAGCTTCTTGACGGCGACGAGCTCCCCGCTGCTGAGCTCGATCTTGTACACGGTCCCGGACCCGCCGTGCCCCACGATGTTCTTGTCGATGAGCGCCTCGACGATCTCGTGCTGGTCGAATGTGAGCTTGTGGAAGCTGGTCACGTCGTAGGAGGAGCTGGTCGCCGGCGACCCCGCCGCCGCCGCGCCGTCATGGTCTCCGTCGCACCTCGCTTTCATCAACCACCTCCTGACCAGCACGAGCGCCGCGGCGACGCACACCAGCGCGCACGCCGCGACCACCCACGCGTTCCCGGCGAGCCCTCGCCGGAGCCCGCCGCCGGATCTGGGACACAGCGGCAGCGCCGGGTCGGTCAGGTTGAGCCGGAACGCGACGCAGAGACCCGGGTTCCCCGCCACGCTCTCCAGCAACCCTTCCTTGATCAGCGGCAGCGGCACGGGGCCGGACAAGTTATTATTGGAGAAATCCAGGGAATTAGGCAACAACGTGCAGAGCGAGTCCGGGATGGCCCCGGAGAGCGCGTTATCCGACAAGTTGAGCACGTTGAGACTGCTCAGCCCGGCGAGCGACTCCGGGATGGTGCCGGAAAGTGAGTTCCCCTGCAGCGACAGCTGGTTCAGCCGCGTCAGGTACCGTCCCAGCTCACTCGGGATGGGCCCGCTGAACCCGTTGTTGCTGAGGTCGATCTTGACCAGCGCCGCCGCGCCGGCGATCTCCGCCGGGATGGGCCCCGTCATCTGGTTGTTGGACGCGAAGAGGGACGTCAGGTTACCGGCGCCGGAGACGGTGCTGGAAACCGGGCCGGTGAGGTGGTTGTAGGAGAGGTCGACGATGGAGGCGTGAGGGAGGCCGAAGATCCCCGCGGGGACCTCGCCTTCAAGATGGTTGTTGCTCACCCTGAACCTCAGCAGCGTCGTGCACGACGCGTAACGAGAAGGGATCTCCCCCGTGAGGAGGTTGCTGAGGACGAGGATGTACTGGAGGTTACCGCCGGCGCACGCGAAGGGCGGCAAGGGGCCGGTGAGCTGGTTCTCGGAGACCTCGATCACGTTAAGCGGCGCGTACCGGCCGAGGTCGGGTGGCAGCTCGCCGGTGAGCTGGTTGCGGTAGACGGAGAGGATCCGGAGCTGCGTGGAGTTGCCGAGCACGGGAGGGATGGGACCCGTGAACCGGTTCGTGTAGAGCTGCAGCACGCGGAGGTCCGGGAGCGCGCAGAGGGAGAAAGGGATGCCGCCGGTGAGGGCGTTCTCGGATAAGTCGATGTCGGTGAGGCGGGTGAGGTTGCCGAGCGCCTCCGGGATGGGGCCGTCGAGCTTGTTGTAGTAGAGCTCGAGGAGCTGCAGGTTGTGGAGGTTGCCGAGCGAAGGTGGGATGCCACCGGTGAGGGCGTTGCCGCTGAGCTCGAGGTCGGTGAGCGAGGTCATGTTGCCGAGCCAGGGAGGCACGCCGCCGCGCATGGACGTGGTGGAGAGGATGAGCACGCGGAGGCGGCGAAGCGGCTCGAACGTCGAGGAGGACGGGTACCACCCGTCGAACCCGGGGTTCTCGTTCATGTTCACCACCTCCAGCGTCGTCAGGTTGCCGATCGACGTCGCCGGGAACGCGCCGGAGAAGAGGTTGTTGGACATGTCGAGGACGCGGAGCGCCGGCATCTTCGACAACTCCGGCGGCACGGGGCCGGACACGCCGGAGAAGCTCACGTTCAGGACCTCTAGAGAGGAGCAGTTGAGGACGCCCAGAGGGAAGCCGCCGCGGATGTCGTTGTAGGCGAGGTTTAGCTCGCGGAGGGACGGCAGGGCGGCGCAGACGCCGGGAGGGAGGCGGCCGGTGAGGCGCCATGAGCTCACGTCGATGCTCGTCACGTTGCCGCCGTGGTCGCACGCGACGCCGGGGAACGTGCAGTAGTAGTTGGGCAACGATGAGAAGTCCCACTGAGACATGCCAGGACCGGCGAACTGCTCCTTCATCTTGGACAGGTACGCCGCCTGCGTGTCCAACGCCGCCCCATCACTTACGACGGCTTCTGCGAACACGACGACGACAAGGCACCACACCAGCAACGCCGACCGATTATTATTCACACAACAAAGATGAGTGGCCACCATAATACCACCACACCTAGCAGCAAGGAGCTAGGAGATGGAGATCTCTTGTAGGACGACGAAGCAGTACTTGTTGCTCTTGATGATTGATGAAAGCAAGAGAGAGGGACGATAAAGAAGAAGGAGACAAATGATGTTGCAGCGCGATGCAATGGTGATGAGGAGGCGCTACCACAAACGGAGGGAGTATATAAGTGCAGTGGGAATCTGTGGAGGGAAAATTGGAATTGCTATTGCTCATGATAGAAAGCAGGAGAAGGAGCACCAGAGATGGAGAGAGAGATGCATGGCTTTTTGTTGCCTTTTGCGCTTGGCTGGGGATATATGCTGCTAATGACAGCCACACTGCTCACTGATACCTGCAGCTGCAGTGCACTCCAGTGTGGAACATTCTCCAACAGCCCCTTGCGCAGTGCCGCTGCTGGTCAAAACAATGACATGCAACAGCTGCAGCTCGTAAGGTCTCCGGGTCCAGTCAAGCCCAGATTGTCCACCGGGTGACCAGATGATAACAACAGGACAGGGCCTCATCTGGGCCTGGGTGCCACTAACACGGGTTTGCCCAACTCAACCCGACCCGGACAAGCACCCACCACTCAAGGACTCATCAAGCCAAAAGTGTTCCACTCTTTCAGTTACGGCTGCCAAAAGTTTTTCTTTTCTTTTCTTACCCAAGAACATGCCCACGAACGCCACGTGTATCAAGGAAATTTGGAAACAAATTAAGCCATCTAATTCTACGCCAAAAGGAAACAAATTTTCAGTTCTCATACACTGAGGAGGCTGAACGTGATTCACACTTCCAGGGGTGTGTGTATAGCCGCCAAATGATCAGTAAACCATGTCAATTCACCAGTTTCTGTTCAGAGTTGACACAAACAAGAGGTCAACTAACACCACATCATGCTATGGAGCTAGGAGTAGTAGCATTTCTGCTGAAATTGGATGCCACTGTTCTTGCATTGAGAGGCTTCACTCTCAGCCTAGCACCACTGCACTGCAGCAAGAACAGTGAAGGCATTTAGAGACATCAGTGCAATGCTGCAGTTAATCCTGCAATGCCCGTGGGGAACAAGAGAACAAAGCCGGATCCCTCAAGTAGTGCCAATCCCAATCATTGCTCACACTTTAGGAGGATAACCAGCAAGCTGACAAATGTAAAGCCTCTTCCCCCCTCCTAAAATACAATTTGTTATTATACCTCCTACGAGTTGTGAGTCACAGGAGTGCTACTGATCTGTGCTTCACACTGCTTGCTGCTTCAGTAGTGGCCTGAATGATGTGTGCTTCATTAGGTAATATTTTATTATCAGTGTGTGCATATGCCATATCTCCATCTTTTCCTGTTCAGCCTGTACTTGGTAGTTTATTAACTGAATCAGTACTTTCTTTCGTTGTATTATATTAGGCGGCAAATGGAGTAAAGCCTAAAAGCACGCAGGTCGATAATTGATACGCAAACTTTTGGGAAAATTTTTACCCATGGATGATCTTGGCTTTGCCTGAAGTGTCAGTTAGTCAACAATATCTGCAACCTGTAATAATTAAGAATCATTTTTACTGAATTTAGGCGCCTCTCCATTAGTGACGCAACATTTTCAGAGTGGGAACATATTCTGCGCTGTTATTAAAATGTCAAGAGAAGATTTCGTTCAGAAAATAAAATAGAAGTACTGTTATGGGAATAGAACAACACAGCGTCAGAATGCACACGTGTGCTCCAACGTTTTCCTCTTTTCGTCAGTTAGGATAGCACCGAATAAAATTTCCATCCTCGTTATACTAAAACTAAATAAATATTGTCTTAGAAAGAATAAAATGCATGAAAAGTCAATTGTTTATCCCTGAACTGTTTCAAAAATAAAGAAGAACAAATTACGTGGTGGTGGTTGTGGGTCCATGTGGAGGAATCCATGGTGGATAAGGAGGTGCAGTAAGGTGGCGAATGGCGATGCATAGATGCTCACTCAAAAGGGAGCAAGCACTTCTGATTAGACAAAACTCACCCTGCTGGTGAGGTGGAAATTAAAAGGAGACCTTGGCAGGTCAAAATAATTCTTTTATTTACTCAAATGTACACTCACTCTAACTCATCTGTTTGTTGCATTCTCTGATTGGCCAAAAGCATTAGGTCCATAAGCAGATAAGGCCACTCATTTTAGTTTGTAAAAAGCTGACGCACGACGAGTCGCCACATAAGGAAAGATAAAATCTAATTGTACCCAGATACTCAATGGCTTAATCTTAGTAAAAACATAACTCAATTGATTGGATCATGGATTGACCCACTGTAGGGAATGTTACAGCGCATTTTTGGTGAGACGTTAAGCTACTGGTTGATATATAGTTTCTTTCTTTCTTGCTTCTCCTTTATTGATCATAATTGGGAGCCTGAATTACAATGTGAAAGTTTATAATTTATGATGAGTGGTTCGCGGTTAGTGCGAAGTGATATCCACCGACTGGTGATAATATGCATAATAAAACTGTTCTTATAATAATGTCTCGCTAATATCTAGTGGTAGCCTGACCATAGCCTCGATTGGAGGTAAAGGCCGGGTACTTTTACCCATTATCTAGAAAAATATCTGGTGGGTAGTGAACGATCTAGAACGATGATTGTGGTATATGTTGATGTGTGTGATACTAAGAAGATAAATAGTAGGACATTACCCAATGGACAAGTTAGGTATGACATGGTAAATCTCTTTTTTCTTCACCCTCCAAAAAAATTAGTAGGTTAAAAGATTTGACACCTTTAATAAAAAGAAGAAATGATTACAGCCATTAACAAGGTGAAAACACTGTCATATGGCATTAGCTTATAGCTAGTGGGTGGAGAATGAATACTCCTTTTGAAGGGCAAGCCCACGAAGTTGCATAGTTTTTCATTCATGAGTCAATGCTGGATATATACAATGGGTGTATCTGAAGTTGCACCTTGCGGTTGAAAATAGATTTTCAGAGCATCTTATATATGTACCGTATCGATAGGTAGTTTTTATAACAAATCTATGTAATACATTGTTTTATTTGTCCTTTTCAATATTAGTTAATCTCTATATCTCTATATCCTAGAGATGTATAGAGCTGAAAGACATCGTTACACTGTTCATAATTTTCCTCTATCATCCGATTTGAATTTGATGTCTTCACACACCAATCCCGCCTTGCTTCTCAAAGGACCAAGAGAGATCCGTTGCGTGAGAAGTCATTTGCCGCGAGCATCGAACTGCGACGGACCTCGGTCTGTATCTAGTAGAAACCTATCATCGAACTGCGAGATAGTTAGGGTTTGGAAGAAAGGTTCAATATGTATTGATGCGTCTCTTTTTTCTGTCGACTAGATGAATAGTAGTACGTCGCCTGTCACTACCACCTATTTTTTAATATAATTAGAATGGTCTTAGTGATGGCTTCTACCCGTCACTTATTTTGCTAGTAATTAGCAACACATTCATAGTTGTATGATGTTGCTGAAAATATTTTATAGTGATTATTTGGCTCGGGCAGTCCTTTCTCTGTTAGTACTCCACAACTCGGTGGATAATGGTTGTATAGGCTGCCCACAAATGTTTTAATGGGCTAGTAAAGCCTACAGCTAATAAATGACCATTGCTAGCATAAAAAAAAGTGTAACATTACGGATAATTGGCCAACTATCCTCAAAGGCTCAAACTAAGGCCCCCTAATGTGTCCACTTTACAGGTTATGGCTCAAACTTATCACGTAACTGGCCCATTTCTTGCAGGCTAATTTCAGGACACACCTCTGTAGGCCCACTCAAGATAGAAAGTACAAACCCAGGTAACATCTTGGACTGGCCCGGCCATTTAGTACCTACAAAATCTGTTACAGATCCAAAATTAACTCTTCACTAGAAAATCTGCCTGCCGCATCTCCTGTTCTATCTGAGATGATCCGTGTCCATTGTTGAAAGTTTTACATGTCACCCTCTATAGTATACTTTCTTAGGTTAAAAAAAATGGAAAGCAGGCAGAGCCCAAAAATTAGTATTCACATCAAGATTTTTAAAGATGTATAATATATAATCATTCGTTGCTTGAAGACCATAAATTATTGAACCTTTAGACATTACAAAGATGTTTTATTATGATATGGATGTTTATACTATTATTAACAATGAAAATTTCGTACCAATTGTAATGGTGAGGCTGCAAGTTCTTTATGTGATATTGTATAGTAAGTGATATTAGCAATGTGCACAAGGTAAGTATATTTTATTTTATTTTTGTTGTTAACCATAGGAAGCATGTTACAATTAGCAACTGGAGCAGTTAAATCAGTTAAGTATCGGTACATGATTGGAGAAAATCTCATGTAACAAAGTCATTTGAAAAGATTATTTTTAAGAATATTCGCCTCATTCTTCTTAATATAATGATGTGTAGTTCTCCTACGTATTCGAGAAAAAAAAAGAATATTGGCCTGATATGAGAACTAACTACCAATCCTCAATAAGACTATCAGTGTGTGGGTTACTTGTATCCATCTTTTTAGTGAGTTCATTGGTCGACTTCCTTGCCTTTACTATCAACTGAGCACATGGTGTGATTTCCAATGTGCAACTATAAATCCTTCTGCAATAAAGCAAAGCAGAAATAAGTATCCAAATAATAAGCAGAAACATAAGGAACAACCTCTTCACAACGATTGGCTCTTAAAGAAAATGCAATGTTTAAGGAGAAGTGCCATGACTTGACCGAAAGTGTCTCTGATATTGACATCCATACATATGACCCAAGTCAGATAACTGGAAAGAAATTTAGTTGAGTTCGTAATGCATGTGTCTGTTCTAACTATAACATTGATAGTGTTGCAGAATCATGCTATTACATATAATATTGAGATACAATTGACTGAGAGAACAAGGACACCAAAACAATCACGTGAGCATGTTGATAAACTTTCAGATTAAACACGCCTAAACATTCCAGTTTGTTTGTAGCTCATTGTTGGTTGTCAACCCTGAAAGTTTCTAGTATATCAGGACAAAGGGAAAAGTTGGAATGCAGACATAGTAAAAAAAAAATACAATCTCCACAAGGAACTGTGCAAATAGTTACTTAGGTGTTGTGTTCAAACTATTGATTTTGAGCGCAAAACAGTCATTCAGTGAGGTTGGAACAGATCTCTAATTTCTAGCAAGTATGCGCAGTTTAGTTGATCTAGCGTTTGAAAATGGACTGGCATTGCATCAAAATAACAAAAAGTCTTTCCTACAATGCAATTGAAAGAAAATGATCTACTCCAACTTAGTGTATGTGAGAAGCTCGCCTTCTTGATCACATGGCTGACCAAAATTTCTTTTTTCTTTTAAGCAGGAAGATTGACCAAAATGAGATTACTATAAAGAGAAGAAACAATTTAAAATAATTAGATTGTTTTCTACTTTGACAAATATTGAAATGAAAAAGCATTTTAGAAAACATGTATAGTTATATGTTGTAAGGCACGGGATTGCTATATGAAATGGATGTTCACAATTTTTCAGTCAATAGAAAGATGTAATTATTGTGCGTAATTTTAGAATAATTAATTTTGTCGAAATGACAAATGTCATAGAGTCAGATTGTTTCAGGAGGTACTTGATTACTGTGAGAATTTTGTGCACAGTATTCTAAAGCAAGCTCTTTTTGGCATTTTATCGAGCATCTATTGAGCTGGAGGGTACCCGGAGAAGAGGAAGGATCAGAAACGTACCGATGTGCAGTATCCTCATTGGTGGTGTTCACGTCCGGCTACGAGCTTTGCCCATCATTGATGCTCCTTGTCCGTTGACTGCAGCAGCTGATTGCAGGCATCGCAGTCGGATTGTTGGCCTTCAGAAGGTAGTCCAACTCTTGTACGGCAGCGGCAAGCACGGGGAACGGCAAGCCCAAGCGGGAGGCAGGGGACGGCGAGCTTCCATGAAAGCGGCTCGCCCGGCAGTGCACCAGCGGTGCGGTGCGCACGCAACGGTCGTCGGAGCCGGTTGGGTGGTAGCCTCGTGGAGGGCTGCGGGTTCGATAGGCATGGGACACGGGCAGTCAGCAGCGTGAGAAAGAAGAAAGGAAGAGTCTAGAGAAATTTTGCATGACTTCATTCGTTACCGTCCTTTTTTCATCCGATGGATAAAAAATATTGTAGCTGACATGACGCAGTAATTTTTCAGAGAACGCACAGCGTTTAATATTATAAAGGTGGGTTCCGAAGAAAACCCGAACGCAACCACCGCTGAACCCATTTCAACACAAATGGCTAAGTTATCAAACACACACAAATTGCTAGAAGGCCTCTATGAATATCATCTGTATCAGCCCGCTTGCAAGAAACTTTTGTGGCTGCTCTGACTTGATTAACACCTGATTAACTACTATTAACTTGAGTAACACCTGAATGCATAATACATATTGAGGTGTTACTAGAGTAGCTATTGATTTGGCGAGTTACAGTTTGGTAAGTGTCATCAGTTGCATTTTTGTGCACATGTACAAAATCGGGCAATATTTATCAGATTTGGACCAAATTTCAAAATAAGAACATCTTTTCCCCTTCAAAATGAGGAAGGAATTGCAGAATGAGATGAAGCAACCGATTCTAAAACATAACTTGTTCTGAAATGGCCATTAAACAGTGGACAGATCAGGACTCTGCAAGTTGCAACCAAGAAATCCGCTTACATGTAGAAAACCAGCGATTGGACAGCAACCTCAGAAGTATAAAAAAAAAAATTAAAAAAAAAAAAACCCTTCATGCCAGCTATGCATGCGTGCACCTAAAAATACCTGCACCAATTATCATGGATCACCTTATCATTGTGGGGGCAAAACTCGTCATAAATCCTCTGCATCCAAGTAGACAATCTCCGGGTCTTAGGGTAGTTCAGTACCCGTATGCCACAAAGTCGCTGCCTTGTATTAAAACGTGGGCTCATCCCTGCAGCGATTCCCGGGGCGATGAAAGCAACCGCGGCGATAAGGACGCCACCGTTATTCTTACGAAACCAATTCCGAACTGAATTGCTCAAAGAGCTATTAGCGTGTGAATACAGACGGATGGCTGCTTGTCTTTTCTTTTCTTATGTGAACTTCTGCAGAATCTTGTGCCGTTTTTTTGTCCTGCAGAAAACGGGCTGGACCAGTGGAGTCCATGGAGAATGTTTGGTACAGAAAGATGAGGAGCCAAGAATTACTTGCGGCATTCGAATTGAACTCTCAAGTATAACAAAACTGCCTAGAAATGATAGTAATGAATAGTTTTGTGTAAATAGTTTCACCGCTACACCTGCATTGACCTGAAACATCTTCTCTGTCCTGAAAAGTCCTCTACTACGACGGTACTGTAGTACCTAGAATGTTGTGCCGTTTTTTTGTCCTGCAGAAAACGAGCTGGACCATTCTTGTCCAGGGAGAATGTTTGGTACAGACAGATGAGGAGCCAAGAATTATTTGCTGCATTCAAATTGACCCCTGAATGATTACAAAACTGCCTAGTACTAGTATTCATCTTACCGGTATTACATCTGCAAAAACGATATATAGTTACAGACTGCTTGGGCAATTATTCCTCTTCTGAAAATAGTTTCACTGCTATACACCTGCATGGACCTGAAACAGCAGCTTCTCGGTGTCCTGAAGAATCCTCTACGACGGTAACGGTACACTACCTAGATTCAGCGCCTCAAGACCAAGTGCGCAACAAGCACGCATCTCTAGCTACTAAGTGACGACCTTGACCTGGAGTAGCTTCCCCTGCGCGAGTGCAGCAGTGTACTCCCTGCCGACGGCGGCGTCCTCGAGCATCTGCACGACGGTGCGCATGGAGGGCCTCATCGACGGCGCGCGGCTGGTGCAGAGCACGGCGACCCGGAGCACCCTGACTGCCTCCTCCTTCGCCCAGTCCTCCGTGATCCGCGCGTCGATGAGGGAGACGACCTTGTCCCTTGTGTCGAGGCGTCGCGCCACCCAGTCGACGAGGTCCTTATTGCCGCCGTCGTCCTCCGCCTGGATCGCCGGCCGCCCCGTCACTAGCTCCAGCAGCACCACGCCGAAGCTGTACACGTCGCTCTTCTCACTCACCTTCCACGTGTACGCGTACTCTGCAACAATCAACCATCTAATTAGCATGTGCGTCCTTCCGACAAGAACAACGATCTAGTACTGGTAGCATTGAATAAATTAATTACGTCCTAGGTAGGGAATGAATGAGAGATCATCGTAACGAACGCACCTGGCGCCATGTACCCGAGCGTTCCGGCGACGACGCCGGCGGAGGAGGAGTCGTTACCGGCACCGGAGGAGGAGCTACTGATGATCTTGGCGAGCCCAAAGTCTGCGATGCGGGGCTTGAACGCCTCGTCGAGGAGGATGTTGCTGGACTTGACGTCGCGGTGGAGGATGGGCCGGTCGCACCCGTGGTGGAGGTACTCTAGCCCGCGGGCCGCGCCGACGGCGATGTCGTGGCGGTCGGCCCAGCCCAGCCCCAGCCCGTCCGAGTGGAGGCGGTCGTAGAGGCTGCCGTTGGGGAGGTGCTCGTACACCAGCAGGCTCGCGGCGCCGTCGTCGCTGGTGATGCTGCACAGCAGCTTCACCACGTTCACGTGCCGGATGCTGCTCAGCGTCCCCACCTCCGCGTCGAACTCCCGGCACCACCGCGCCGACGACCTCGTAGACTTGGACCGTGGCAGCATGGTGGCGCTCGGCGCCGCGGTGGTGCTCGCCGACGGTGAGCGCGTGACGTGCTTGACGGCGACGACGGCGCCGTCGCCGAGCTTGACGCGGTACACGTTCCCGGACCCGCCGCTGCCGATGAGGTTCTCGTCGCGCACGCCGTCGACGATGTCGCGCTCGTCGAACGCCAGCACCCGGAACGACTTGAGATCCCACGACCCCTTCTTGTTCCACAACACCTTGCCGCCAACACCACCAAGCTTCTTCTTCTTCTTCTTGTTGAGGTACATGGCCGCGCCGAGCAACGCGAGGAGCACGGCCATGGCGGCCAGCACGCAGGTCACGACCGTGCGCGCCTTGTTCGCGGCGTCGGTGGCGCTCGTCGGCGAGCACCGGCGGAGGAACTTCCCGTTGCTGGTGGCGCAGAGCCCGGGGTTGCCCAGGAAGCTCTCGCCGTACGCCGCGATGGCGAGCGGCTCCGGCACGGGGCCCACGAGGTTGTTCTCGGACAGGTTGAGGAAGCTGAGCTTCAGGCCGGCGAGGCTCGCCGGCACGCCGCCGGAGAGCTGGTTTCCCGACAAATCAAGAGAATTGAGCCGCGGCAACTCGCCCAATTCCTCCGGGATCGCGCCGTCGAGCTTGTTCCGCGCGAAATTGACGGTGCTGAGCGCGGAGCAGGCGCCGATGGTCGCCGGGATGGGCCCGACCATGGAATTCTGCGAAATGTCGAGGCTGCCCAGACGGGACAGCTTGCCGATGCTCTCCGGTACCTCTCCGGTGAGACCATTGTTGGACACGTCGACGACCTCGAGGTTCGACGCGCCGCCGATCGCTGCCGGTATGACACCAGTGAACTGGTTCCCCTTCAAACGCAGATTCGTCAGCGCCTTGGCGGACGCGATCCCGTCGCCGATCCCACCACTGAACCGGTTCCCTTCGAGGTCGATCACGTTCACCGCCGGAAGCGCCCAGATCCCCTCGGGCACCGTGCCGGATAGGTTGTTCTTGCTGACCCTGAACCGCTGCAGCGTGGTGCAGGCGGCGTAGCTCGCCGGGATCTCGCCGGAGAAGTTGTTCTCGAGGATGAGCAGCTTCAGCATGGTGCCCTGCTTGCACATGTCGGGCGGGATGGGCCCGGAGAGACCGTTGGTGGAGACGTCGATGAAGTTGAACTGGGCCCAGCGGCCGAGGCTCTGTGGCAGCTCGCCGGTGAGGTTGTTGCTGTACAGCGACAGGTTCACCAGGTCCCTGAACTCGCCCAGCTCCGGCGGGACGTGACCCGTGAACCCGTTGTAGAAGAGCTGCAGCGACACGAGTCGCGTCAGGGTCCGCACCTCGGCCAGGCTGCCCGTGAGCTTGTTCATTGACGCGTCCAGGTACTGCAGCTTCGTCAGCTTGCCGAACCCGGCGGGGAGCGCGCCGGTGAGGGAGTTGTTGTACAGCTCGAGGTACTGGAGGTTGGTCAGCTTCGTGATCTCCGGTGGGATCGCGCCGTGGAGGTTGTTGTCGGAGAGCTCCAGGTCCACGAGGTTCACCAGCTCGCCGATCGACGGCGGGATCGCGCCGCCGATATTGGCCGCCGACATGTACAGCGCGGTGAGGTTGGTGAGCTTGGTGACCTCGTCGGGGAACGCGGGCGTCGGGTCGAGGAACGGGTTGTCGCCGAGCGCGAGCACGGTGAGGTGCGGCATGGAGAGCAGAGATTTCCACGGGAACGCGCCGGCGAGGCTGGTCGATGAGATGTTGAGGATTCGCAGGTTCTTCAACGGCGACAGGTCCGGCACGGGTCCGGTGAATCCGTTGAACGACAAGGTCAGCTCTTGGAGATTGGTGCACGCGACCACGCCGGCGATGTCTCCGGCGAGCGCGTTCTCCGGCAGGGCCAGCGTGGCGAGGGCCGGCAGTGAGGAGCAGAGGTCGTCGAAGGGCACGGAATTCGAAACGACGCCATGGCCGCGCACGGAGACGGCGGTGACGCGGCCGCGCGGGTCGCAGGCGACGCCGGTGAACTTGCAGGGGGAGGCCGCGGCGCTGTCCCACGTGGAGAAGAACCCGGCGGCCTGGGGCGGGATTGTAACAAGGGCGCGCTTGAAGGCGAGGAGGGCGTCCACCTCGGCGGCGCCGGCGGTGGACGCCACGGCGAGGAGGTAGAGGAGGAGGAGGAGGAGGTGGGCGGCGGGTGGCATGGCGGGGGATAGAGATGGAGGAAGGACGCTTGGATGGTTCCTTTTCTCTCCTTGGAGACACTCGGGTTGACTGGTTTTATGGCAGGTTGGCTTGGCCGTCGCTGCTACTCTGCCGCTAGTGGTAGAGAGAGTGTAGCTGCACTAATGATGTTTCTTTGATCGGATTACGCAGAAAGATCTTGGATTATATGGGAGCTATTGTTAAATTAGTGCAGAGGAAAGGGGCACTATACAATAATAAAGTTGCAAAGCGTGCTGGTTACAAAGTGTAATCAATAAGCACCGGAGCTTGCTTCATTTGCTTCCATGCATGGGGACGGATGAGAGCTGATAACAAACAAGTTTCTTTTTTTTTTTTAAAGAAAAGGATTTGGCTATGATGCATCTTTTCAACGAAAAGCTCAAATCATACATGTCTGTTCTTTTTTTTTTTTTTTGCTTCCTTTGTCTATTCTTGCCAACCCAAGACAAATTTAATAACACAATGTTGAAGCAAATTCGGTGCACCAAAAATTGGAAAAAGTATGGTACACAACTCGACTGAAGTTTGTCTGTTTCTGGCGCGAGTGCCAGCGATGGTGAAGAGTTGAGGTTGATATCTCATGGCCATATCAGACATAGCTTGGAAAAGAAACAGTTCACGGTGGCCTGCACAAAGTCTTTTACCAATAGTTGGTGGTCGTCGTTATCTGATGATTGCGGTGGCTCGGTCAAAGATAAATGAAAAGGCAACGCTCGAAACACATGTTTCATTGGATCAGTGACCGATGCACAATCGGACCGGAGTGGGGAGGGCACTGAAACTTGTTGCTGGTTCATTGTTTGAGAGAAGAAAAAATGGGCGATTTTGCTTTTGGTTTCGATATATATGCTACGCACTAAACAGAGAAACAGAAAAAATATACACACATTCGTGGCGCGCGTGCACGAGCAGCACGATCCACACCATAGAAAGACAGAAAGGGCGTGTCTGAATCAACGCCCCCTGAAGTGAGGTGGCTGTGGGCGTCACTTCACTCCACTCAATTTCCGGGTGGGTGGCAGAGCAGGGGAGAAGACAGGTGATGAAGCGCGATAGCGAAGTGGCGAAGACGACATCGCCGGCCGCAGCAGGAGTCCGCTGCTTTTTTTGGCAGCTCAGCTCACTCCCCATCCGATCCAGCATCACTCGAGCGGTGGTGAGGCGAGTGATCATCTACTGATGATCCAGTGGTGCTGATGCTCATGGAAGCAGCCGCCGCCGGGTTTGACTCCGTTCACATTCTCCTTTGCCCGCGTTTCCACGCAAATTCGTCAGCAGTAGGTGAGCTGATGTGCTACTGCTCTACCGATCCAATCTCATTGGTCGTAAACAATTCATTCCGGCGTGATCCGCAGCGAACATATAGTACACACGCTTGCCTGGACAGCACATCTCAGTATTTGCTTCCATCGAGGTGGCAACTGCTCCCCCGGGATCCCAAAACCTATGTTACTTATTGGCATGTTATCTTATCCTTGCAAAATTGTTTCCTTTTTTTCCTCTCTATAGAAAACAAGGAAAATCAGTTGCTCCCTGTGCGCTGCCAGCCATGAACCTTCTTCTTCATTCTAATGATGACAGAAGAGAGAGACAAACAAACAGATCACCTTCCTGGAAGCCAGATCGTCCCCGATCCCCGTGGCAGGCAAAGCGCACAGCCAAAATAATCCCACACGTGCGTACACCACGCATCCGCAGCATCTCCCTCCCTCTCTCCCACTCGACGCCGACGGTGATAGGTCCTACCCTTTTTGTCACGAACGCACAGCTCCGATTCCTTGCAACTCTGTTACGTGCAACGGGCACCTGTCGCGCCAGGAATCACAGGATGCTGATGCCACTGCCGCCCCCCACAAATATAGCTCTGCTTCTTCTAGATAAGTGTCACACTCTTCTGCAGATCAGTGTCCCATTTGACCAGGTTTCTGTGGAGTGGCGTTCTAGAAGAACAGATCCAGCTATTGTACAAAAAAATGCAGTCGAATTGAATTTTAATAATTAAATTGCTGGGTCGGCAGATGTTCCTGTCCTTCATGCTGAGGATATTTGTCACCATCACATGGATTTTTTTTGACAGTCTGTGCACTTCTTTCCAGTACGATTCTGTCCGTTCCCTGAACCATGTGCGTGCGGGATAGTGATTACTATTTCATTTATTTAACGGTAGTGCTTCTCTAATTTAGTGCAGAGTGGATTTTTCTTAAAGGACTTGATTGGTTTATTTAACGGTAAGCTTTTATCTCCTTTTCTTTTTTCTTTATGACGGAGTTGGAGGTGGTTCAACGAGACTTTTATCTAGTAGTGTCTGGGTCAAAAGGAGATAAGCAGACTAGCAATGGTATCAATATCAATCGTTATCGTGGCTACACAGTGCAAAGATAAGTACTGTGAGATGCGTAAAGTTTGTGTCCATGTGCTCTTTGGTTAGCTTAGAGTACGATTAGTTTTCAGTCACCAGCTTACCATTTCGACATAAAAATCGAGAAGGAAACGTGGGAAATGGCGTTAATGATCTGATCGCAAATAAACAAACTTAATTATTCTATTTGATATTTTTAGGTAATTAAATTTAGTAATTATGGCATAAAAACATAGGACCTTTAATTTATGTTTATGTTGAGTTGGAACATTTTTAACACGACCTTCTTTTTCTAGAAAACTGAATCCTCCTGTGCGAGGCAACAATGTAGTCTTTTTTTTGTGGATATTGAGAAAAAAATTATAAACATCACATACATTTATTAGTTGGATATGAACAAAAAAAATCACTCACTTTAACCCTAGTTAGAAAATGTAAGTCTAAACGTTTATTCCCACCAAGGAATCAAAGGAACATAGTAGCACCAGGCAGCTAGGACCACATGGAAAGAAGTCACCCTTTATGCATTTGTCGGTTGTCATCTCGACTGTGTCCATAATGTCTCCTGTTGGATCCCTAGAGATAATGAAGTGGAGGCACAAATAGACTATATAACATGGCTAATTAATATGTATGGTAGGGTGTAATAGTATTTTAACATATTATAAACTCTGATGAGATAAGTTTTTTACTTGCACTAAGCCATTAGCAAAAGTACGCACATATTAGTAGAAATGATATAATCTAGCACTAAAATAAATATAAGAAATTGCATACTTTCTTAGGAAGTTATAAACAAAACCATAGCATTATGAAACGAAGTGAATACTATTTCATAAGTAGAGGCATATGCCCTCCTCCCTCCCTTTATAAATTAAAAGCTACATGCCTAACTCAACAGAGAAGTGATTAATGTGTGTGTCAATGCCTAATCTATGAGACTAATTTATTATTAGTAAATGGTTATTGTAGCATTCTATTATCTAATTAGAGATTAAATAGGTTTAATAGATTCGTCTAGCAACTTAGTCTATATCTGTGTAATTAATTTTGTATTTCATCTATGTTTAATACTACTAATTTATATCAAATATTTGATGGACTAAAGTTTAGCCGAAAGAAATGAACACCCCAATATATAATGCACGCATAGAATATTGATAATGTTTGGATTCTTGCTAGAATGCACTCACGTACGAATGTTGACATCTTTGGACATACAAGGTGTGACAGATCACAGGTCCTTACGGTAACTGCTACACCCGTTCAAGATTGCAAGTATTTTTTAATCATTTGGTTGTTCATTTTAGTCAATTTTTATTAAAATATAAAAATAAATAAATCATATTTAAAATATATCTAATAATAAAACAGATCTTAATAAAATAACTAGTATTTTCATATTTTTTTAATAAGACGAATGATCAAACATTATGTGTAAAAATTAAAAAATGCTTATAATTTAAAACCGAAGGGGGGAGGGGGTACTAAGCTGTACGGGTGATTGTATCACAAGTTATAAATGATATCAGTAATCCATGGATCGAATGCAACGAAACTGCAGGGACGCCGCATGCACTCTGCTAGATGAGCTAGATGGAATAATACTACGAGTGCTGCCGTGCCACTATACATTTGGTGTTGCATTCCGGCCATTCATTTGTATTGGAGGCAGCCAACCCCATCTGAATGACACCAAAGCACAGCATGCAGCCCTGGTAGCACCTTTTCCTTGCTTCCCCTTTTTCGCGCCACATCTACTCATCGATCAATAGTGGAAATGCCTTTTCTTTTGTTTGTTGACTCTCAGGGACTACGCAAGGAGCATTTGTGCTAGCTTCTGGATGATCTTTGGTTTTCTCTTGCATTCTGTGTCAAAAGTGAATGTGCCAGCATTCACACACTGATGTTTACATGCTCACTTTTGCAGCGCAGGAACAGGTGAGGTTATTACGAGGAGCAGCGGTTGGACTGCGAATAACGGCACTACGTGTAAAAAGCAAGCAAGCGAATCCAAGCACTCGATCTAAATTCAAGAACTGAACAGCTTAGTTTCAAAACAAATGAGCTGGCTTCTGCAGCTTGCTTCTCATTCTCATGATATGTCGCCATATATGGGCATATATGGTGGGCGAACCCAAAAATAGAGGGAAAGCTTTATAAATTAGTTCGTGTTATGCTAAGGTATCATGCTCAATTGCTCATGATGTGTCGCCATCGCTGGCTGGAATAATCCTTCTGCAACGACCGAACCAAACCAAAACAAACCGGCCATTAGGAAAAGCACGAGAGTACAAGAGATGCAGAGTCATGCGTACATGGATGCGAAGCTACCAGCAACACTATACGGCCAGTGGCTTTTGCGTCTCAACAGGCAGCCGCCGAATCGACGCATTACGCTGACCAGTAGAACTGCGCACCATACGCTTTGACCGGGCCCATTTTAAATTTTGTTATGCCTTATGCGTGACCAGTAGATGCAGCATGCGTACATGGATCGATTGGATTAGATCAGTGGATTACTGTTACCTAACCGACGATGGGTCAGCACACAGTTACCTAGCTTACCTGAGAGTCTTTGAGTGGAATAGGATCATCAGCAATAGTGATGGACACGTAGGGTAGGCACGAGCAACATAAGCTACTACTAGTTGTGATGTGTTTGCTTTGACCAAAAACGACCGGGGAAATGATCCAACCTGACTCCTCTCGAAGACTGCAATATCAGCAGATCAGCACTTGTATGCGCCGTTCAGTGTTGCGGACTGACACCCTTATGCTCTGTCCTTTTTCTCCTCTGTTTCTTGAAGAAGCTTAACATTTCCTGCTTCTGTGATCGATCGTGAATTTATTGTGTACGTTGGAGACATGATCCGGCATCAATTTCGTTTGGCAGGTGTTGCTACAGACAGACGACGTGCGCGGCCTGTCGAACAGAACGCCAAACCATTAGACGACCGACAAACCAAAATGGTTCATACACGGTACTCTGCATGTATAGAGCATTATTGGTCGCAACATGCATCCAAGTATCTTGTCAAAAAAAAAAAAAAAAAAACAACAACTGAATCCAAGTAGTAGGGTTGGTGTGTTCACCCAATCTGTGAATTCAGAAACGAGCACCTATATAGCTTTTCGTTCCAAAAGAAATATGCTGGTTCTAATTCTAACATGGGCGAACAGAAAACAAAATAAAGGGGAAGCTATGATGTACTAGATGTGTCTCCATCGCTGGCTGGAATCCTGCAACGACCAAACCAGATGAAACCAAAACCGGCCATTAAGAAAAGAGAAGAGACAAGATTACAACAAGGCATGCGTGAAAGGGGTAGCAGTTGCTGTGTCTTGTAGCTGTAGCGTCTGAACAGGCTTCCGCCGAATAGATGCATGGTGATCAGCACAGCTGCGCAAGTACGCATATGTCTCAGTTTTGACCGGTAGCTGGACGCACACGCACGATATGATTAGATCAGTAGATGAGCTAATAAGTAGGTTACTGTTTCCTAATCGAGAGAGATCAGTACACTGTGACCTAGTTGTCGCTCACCTGCAGCATCGGTATTTTTTTTGAGGAAGTTTTTTTTTTTTAGGAAGCAGCATCGGTATCAGTAGTAGCATGCAGCCCTCGATCGAGGATGGAATAATTCGGACCGATGTAATTAGTATAGGGTAGGCCCAAGCAACCGCAAGATGCATGTGTGTGATGCGTTTGCGTAGCTTCATGTAGTTACTTTGCTTTGACTGCTATGAAAGACATTAGGCCTGTTTTACCCGTCAAAAATCTCCTGACGATCGAGGAGATGCTTAATTAACTCCTCATTTTGATCAGGTTAGTTCTCAAGGGCAGAGTGACCGCGCTATTTGGACTGAGAGTGACACTGCTTTGTTCTTTCCCCTGCAACCTGCGTACCGATGTGAACATTTGGAGGATGCCATGCGCATTGCTGCTGACGCTGCGATCGATCAAGAACTCATATGCCGTCAGATACAGATTCCAGACCCCTATATCATATCTAACACCAGGAGATAGATGCTTAACTAAGTTCTCATTTTGATCAGGTTCTGAACTCTGAAGGGCAGGGTGACCGCGCTGTTGTGAGTGACTCAGAGCTCTCTCCCCTCCAACTTCGAATCGAAGCGAACGTTTCGAGGATGCCGTGCGCTGACGCTGCGATCGATCAAGAGAACCCTCCGGCATCCAATTCGCTTTAATTTGCAGGTGTCACCGCCGACTTGCCGCATATGCGTTCTCTTCTCACTTCTCAGGCAGCTGACATCACGCGCTGCCGCTCTCATCCGCCAATTAAGGCGGCGCCCGTCGGGAGACACAGGGGGCTCGACGGCGGCGACATGAAAGACCAAGTAGGGATTGGAGGAAGATGAGACCTGGATCTGGAGGTGGTGGATGCAGCCGGCGATGGTAACCCAGACGGAGAGCAAAGCGCCTTCCCCTTTGCTCCAGGAGGAAGAAGACCCGCGACGTACGGCGCCGCCCTCCGTCCAAGCTCGACGCCGTCCACTGGCTTCGTCCTATTTCCCATCAATCCAGGGGCTTGCATGCGAAACCGGTTTCACCTGCCAGCATCAGCAGATCGGAGCCGCCAATGTCGGATCACACGGTCACGAGAGGGCGGAAATTTGGATCGTGATTATTAATATAATCGCGATCCAATTTCCGGATGGGGTCAGGCGGGAATAGACACTCACCCGAGGGTCTCTGTGTAAAACGGGTGGAACTGCCCGCACGGACGCGCAACTGGGCCGCTCAATCGGATCGGGCGGTCAACGAGAGCCCAAGATTTGGATCGCGATCCAGTTTCTGGTGGGCTTTGACGGCATTTCGACGCTGTCTGGAGGCCTCGCCGAAAGAGGCCTAGTCCAGAACGAAGCGAATAAGCATTATATGGGCCCATTGTTGCCGTGACTGATCAAAACAAAGTTCAGGCCCGTGGCTGCATATTTCGGTCAACAGCTGCATATTGCTGCGCCCATTGTTGCCTCGCGTACGTATATATCTCATTCCAAAAAAAAAAAAAAAAACCGAGGAAGAAATAAGGCATGCAGGTGGTGGATGCCATTTCTGTTTTCTGGAAGTTGCCCCGATGTTACATGCATTGGCCAAGCAAAACAGCATGGAAGTCTTACACATCTTTTTTTTTTTTTTAAAAGAGAAGTCTTACACATGGAAGATGAATGATATACATGTACACGAACAGCTAGCACATGGATTGGACGACGAGCTCAAACAAAAATTGCATGCTCACAACAAAAGCGTTGCACATGTACTACTATCCCATGAGTTGGGTTTATTTCAGCCGATCAACAAAGTGGAGGCCCAGGATGATTCTCCTTTGTCCACACGCGGCCCTCGTGCCCAGCCGCACGGGCGCACGGCAACATGTTTTCCGTTTCCCGCCTGCTTTTGTTTCTCGTCTCCTTCATTAATCTCAGCAGGTGACACGATTTTGGCATTGGCGAGCAAAACAGCCTGGGACTAGTTTTGGATGATTTTAACAGAACTGAAGCAGGTCGTGTATGACTCACCAGCAGCCAGCAACGATATATAGTGTTCCTATGCTCATCGTGTATATATATAATCAATCGCCGCTAGTTATTCTTAATTTCCATGCGTGAGCCTGCATGCCAACTCCATCAAAGCGATCCACTGTCCATGAGCTTCATCAAACACTGTCATTTTTTTCTTCACTGGTGGTCGGCATTTTCCTGAGTGAGTGCTTCATCAAACTGAGCGCTATGCCTGAAGTGTTGGAGGAAACCAAAATACACTGATCGGCATGTTCCTGAGTGCGAACTTCACAATCCTGTGACGTCCTCGCGTCTCGCTGATATGGCGAACGAAGTTGGCCTGTCGCATCAAGTTCGTCGATGAGCACAGCGCCTGCTGTGGCGAGGTGGCCGGCGTCGTGAACGAAAGCAGCGCTGGTTCATCGATCGGCAGTGCACGGCGGCAACCTGTCGGCGGTTTGCAAGGTGAGCAAGGCCCTCCCCAAGCCGAGGGACACGATCCGCCATCGGAACGTGTCAATCGCTTGCGGTATCGTGCTGCCACCAGAGGCTGTTGAATTGTTGTAAATGTGTATAGATATATAGGAAGGAGATCTTGTGTCGAGTTTATCTCTTTCCATGTTTATCGGGGTTGCTATCCCTTGTTACCTCTACCATTCTCTTACTACTATTAATTCTAGTATGGTCGTCTCTTCCACCTAATTTTTCTGCCCCCTGCCCTCTATCGTACGTGATGTGGAATCCTTTATCCGCTCCCGGATGGTTATTCTGCCCTGAATTTTCCCGCTCCAGGACGGTTATTCTGCCCTGAACGTTCGTATGTACGTAAAAGTCATCCCTCTGAGTCACGTGCGGAATGCTGCATCGACGGCAGGCTCTCCCACTGTGACGAGGAGGAGGACGACGACGAGCGGTCGTCGAGCCAGGAGGAGATGACGCGCTTAAAGGTGTGGTTGGGGGTGAGGTCGAAGGAGGTGAGGCGCTGCATGGTGGCCGGGCACGTCGTCTTGCCGTACTTGAAGAACCACCGCTGGATGCTGTGGCAGTCATACGTGACGCAGGTAGACACCGTCACGGGGTCCTCCATCAGCTCCATGGAGATGGGGCACAGGAACAGCTCGGGAGGCTCCTCCATGGCCATTGATCACCACCTATAGAACTGATCGATATCTCTGTCAGTAGCAAACCAATGATCCAACAAGCTGCGGCAAACTGCTGCCGAGTGGCAACCAATCAATCAAGCCGATTTTAGTCATCCCTCCAAGTCACGTGCGGAACGCTGCATCGACAGCAGGCTCTCCCACGGTGACGAGGAGGACGAAGATCGAGCCAGGAGGAGATGGCGTGCTTGAGGGTGTGGTTGGGGATGAGGTCGAAGGAGGTGAAGCGCCACATGGTGGCCGGGCACATCGTCTTGCCGTACTTGAAGAACCACCGCTGGATGCTGTGGCGGTCGTACATGACGCCGGTAAACACCGTCTCGGGGTCCTCCATCAGCTCCATGGAGATGGGGCACAGGAACAGCTCGGGAGGCTCCTCCATGGCCATTGATCACCACCTATAGAACTGATCGATACCTCTGTCAGTAGCAAACTAATGATCCAATAAGCTGTTGCAAACTGCTGTAGAGTGACGACCAATCAATCAAGCCGATTTTTCTTCACACTCCGATTTGCACAGATAGCAATGTTGCTGCTTGCTTGAGGGAGATGCGTGACCAAGGACCCAGGAGTATGGGTTTTATACCTGCATTGAGGTGTATAACACTGATATATATGTCATGCTAACCATTGACATACTGTGCTGTGGGGCCATGAAATTCTTTAGGACGGAGGTTAAGCACCATGCTGTCAGTGAAGAGAATACAAAGACGAAATGGATATAGTAAACTCGTATGTAAGTAAGTTATAGGGCTTGCCGCGGTTATCTCCAATGAAATAACATGATTTTTAACCTCAAAAGTCTAACATAAGACTATATGAACGAACGCCTCTGATTTACTAGCTCTCTTGGTAGTTGTTGTCTTCACTTTGTTGACAACAGATCTGACAAGTTGCATCTGATGGCCCTTACATCTGAATATGTTCTATTATGTTGCTTTACCTTGGCCAAAAAAACTGTACTTGGCACGGTGCACTTTCTGAATATGCTGAAATCTCTTTGCTTTAGCACTGGAATATGATTTTTTTTTTAAATCTTCTGAAGTCTGCCACAGCAGAACTGCCCTTCTTGCGCTGATAAGCTACTCTCTAACATTTGTGTCTTCTTCTATTAGGGTTCAAATTTCGATCATGACATTTCTTTACAAAGATGGCATCTGCACATCAGCTTGCTACTTATCACGATGGCAAGTCTCTGATCTCTGTCTCTACTTTGTTCTGTAACCAGCAAACTCTCTCTGCTCATTTTTTTTTTCTATTTTGAATGTCTGTCATTTGGAAGTAAAAAAATGGTTGTCATCTAAAATGCGATTCTAAGTAAAAAAAAAGAATAATGTGGCTGTCATTTGGAATTATGTGCTATGTCCTGCCTATGTTTCGTACCGTCAAACAAATCAAATAAAATAGTACACTTTATTTTCTTACTTTTAATTAACTATATTCCTTATGTTAGAACTGAATATTTAATCAACAAGCACACACCAATGGTGGTGAAGAAAGTACTAATTGACTACATAAACAAGGCATAAGTGTACAATGTATTGAGAATATCATATTCATTTTCTGAGTTATGCTATATGAATAATATGCATCATGAGTTTTGCCCGTAGCAACGCACGGGCATTTTGCTAGTGTCTATATATATCAACTAGCAAATTACCCATGCATTGTCACGGGTTTAAATGTTTTATAACTATAAAATAATGGGTTTTCAAATTATTATAATAATGTATCAATTCTTTATACACGTACTTATCAGACAATGCATAGCTTTTCCTTTAAATTATATATTTTTATGATAATCTGAGTTCTAAATTATATTAGATTATACATCTTAGTTGTCAGAAGAACCCTGCTTGTTGTCTTGCTTTGATGTGTATATGTATTTTGTAAAATATTGTTTTACAATTTTGTGTAAGGGCACTCCGATGGCATCTGCAACTCGTCAATACTGTACTCGTGTCTCAACCATTGGCTGTCCCTAACACGGCAGGGACTGCATGCTGCTACGCTTTGTGTGCTGCGTCTTCCCAATCTCTCTGTGTTCACAATTGTAACCGTTTAATTCAGGAGATGTTGCCTTTTGTTTCTTACATAGACGCTTTAAGTGCATATTTGTATCAGCTGGTGGATTTGGATAAAGCAGTACGGGCTAAACAACGTAGATAATTGAGGTCAGTTCTAGCTTTTTTTTTTCGAAAATTCGAAAACATAAAATGTGTTCCGGCATGTATATGTAAGAAGTTGCCTCATATTAAGGAAAATGAGACCAAACCGTACAAATTTAAAAAAAAAGAAAAACAACCAACAACACTAAATCCTCAAACGGCCGGTCAAAAGACAACCAACTCAAACCGGAGGAAAACACCCGTTCCATTGTTTGAGCTCATCGCATACCATCCTTGCCAAGATTAACAATGATAAGCAGCTTGGACACCATCACGATAGCCTCAGCACCTGACTTGACATCATCACACCTTGACGCATCACACAATAGTCCGCTACATGTCATCGTCACCAAGCTCAATCGTACATCATGATGCAGCAGCTCCGACTTCAGCGAACAACCGTCACGAAAAGCATCTTGAAATGCAATTCCATCTTGACAAGATCTCACCGACGTGGTCACCACTGTAGATACAACACCAAGCATGACCATCATCACCACGGAAAGAGGTCATCTTTGCCATCTTGAACAACATCGATGGACTCAAACGGAAAAGGAAACTCCAAGGCAACACCTCCAACAAGGGAAAGACATTTGACGTCGCTATTGCCCACTCCAGCAAGCTAGAGCTTGGGTTTTTACCCGGAGAAACCTCATGGCTGACTGAGTAATGTGGGGATCTTACGACAATGCCTCCAATGAGGAGAACGGCACCCAAAGGTGTCGTCGTTGCCAACTTAGTAGAAACACCGAGCATAGCTTTCGCCAGATCCCCACACCCACAAGCCACCATGCCGTCCTTGCACCACCATGTCGCCATCATGACTTTGACAACACCTCATCACTGCCATGTCTCAGCACTCAGCAGCATCACTGCCGCAGACCCCTTCACCGTCGTCGCATCACCACTGACGACCTCCACCAAGACGCCACGACCAGCCATGTCCAGCAACCAGATGCCTATGTGCCGACGCAAACTGTCCACGCATAGGCTCGTCGTGCACGGGCTCCTCGCACCACGCCGGCTAGCGAGGCGCGCGCCAGCTGCGCCGCCCCCGTCATCCATGTGCGTGACCAGCGCACCACCTCCGCCGCCTACGCGCGAGGCCACCACACCACAGATCCAGCCAACCGTCGTGCGAGCCCATCTTCAACACGCGCGGCACACCTGACGCCTGTGCCCCGATGCACAACGTGGCCATGATGCCGCCTCCAACTCCGTGCACGCGGTCGCCGCGGCCGCATGTTCCACCAACCACCAGATCCAGCCGTCGAAGCACTGGATCTGGCCATCATCGCCTGAGGTCGCCACTCACGCCGCCTCCACAGGACCAACTGCCGAGGGCCGTTACACATCTGGAGGCGATAGATCCGGCCGCTGCTTCTCCGGATCTGGACCAACCCGGCGCGAAACCACGCCATCCCGTCGCTCCATCGAGTGGCCGCCATGGGCGCCACCCTTCACAGGCAAAGGGGCTGCCCCTTCGAGAGGAGCCTCGCCGCCACCAGCCTTACAAGCTGTGCGGATTGCCGGCAGCTTGCTCCGGCGTCGGGCGGCACTGAGATGCGAGTTTGGAGGTGGCGGCGGCGGCTCTAGGGTCGCCCCCGAGTCGCTCGCGAGAGAGCGACGCGGGGGTCACGCGAACCTTTCCACGCCGCTGTCAGTTCTAGATTGCAGATACACTTTAAGTGCACATTTTGTTTCTAATCTCTATCCGACAATATGTAAAACGAGCGTGGCCAGCTGCATGAACACCATCACCGGGAGCTCTAGCAATGCATATCGATGTAGATGACAAAATGATGAACTACTGCACTTGGACTTACTAGCTCTGAAGTGCTTGTGGAAGCTAGGAAGCAGTGAAGTGGGTGCCACGCACCAGCTGGTGGGCAAAGTGGAGGCCCGGATGATTCTCCTTAATTTGTCCACACGCGGCCCTCGTGCCTAACCGCACGGCAACATGTTTTCCGTTTCCCCGCCTGCTTTTGTTTCACGTCTCCTTCATTAATTTCAGCAGGTGACATGATTTTCGCGTTGGCAAGCAAAACAGTATCGAGTAGGTTTGGAGAACTGAAGCAGGTCATGTATGACTCACCAGCCAGCAACGATATGCTCATCGTGTATATATATAATCAATCGCCGCTAGTTATTCTTTCCATGCGTTAGCAGCCTGCATGCCAACTCCATGAAAATGATCCACCACTGTCCATGAGCTTCATCAAACACTGTCACTTTTTTCTTCACTGGTGGTCGACATTTTCCTGAGTGAGTGCTTCATCATCAAAGTGAGCTCTATACTTGAAGTGAAGTGTTGGAGGAAACCAAAATACCATGGTCGGCATGTTTCTGAGTGCAGATTTGTCACCGTCTGAACGTCCTCGTCTTTCGCTGATATGTCAAACGAGGCTGGCCAGACGCATCAAGTTCGGCGATGAGAGCGTGCGCGACGTGCTGAAGCGGCACGGCGCCGGCTGCGGCGAGGTGGCGACGAAGATGAGAGCGTGCGCGACGTGGTCTCGAGTGGTCCGATATCCTTGGCTCCTTTTGATTTCTCTTCGTGTGTTCTGAATTTTGAACGTTTCAAAGGAGTGAGAAATCAGCGTTCCCTAGACTTTTTTCCTCTTTGTTTTGGGAGCCGAACTGGAGGAGCAAGCCATTGAAGATATAACCAGGGGGGGGGGGGTGTTCCCCACCTTAGATTACTCAAAACACAAAAGGAAAAATATACAACCAGTTCTGGTGCCCATATACTCCAGGTCATGACAACCAACTAAATTGAGATTACGCTTCAATAGCTGGATCATACCCCTGACCGCAACTTCAGTGGTAGTGATCACTAAGGAAACGCTTGTCAATTGAACATGTCGTAAAACATTTCTTTTTCAAGTGTTTATCCCCCCCCCCCCCCCAAAGTGGCACTTTTTGACAGCACCACCAGAAGCATCATAATATTAGACTACGACCAACTATCGCTGACCAGCATGCATTGTTCCTTTTGTCCATGCATGCTAACCTCTCCTGCCTCTAAACCAGTACAATAGTCTTCGCGCACCTTGGACTTGGAATTGTCCTGGTTCTACGTCTCCAAGGAACGACGAACCAGGCAATCTCCTCCTCCAACATGGCCGCCAACATCCTCGTCTTCCTGTATCTCCTGGCCATCATGGCGTCCACCACCGGCGCCGCTGAGGTGGACGCTTTGCTCGTCTTGAAGCGTGCACTTAGAGCATCTCCAGCCGGGAGACTAAACAGGCCCTATCCAGCTTTTTAGTCACTTGGAGCAAAAAATCTTCTCCAATGGACTGACTAGCTGGGCCTCTATTTTTGGTAGGTCACTAAATTTTGGTCCAGACCCTCCAGATTTTCTCACCCTCTATCCCCTCCTCCAAATATGGGCCCCACTCATTTTTCCCTTCTCTCTCTCCTTTCCTCTCCGCTCGACGAATTCTTCGGCCGGCACAATGCCGTCGCCGCCTGTTCGATGCCGCCGCCCGTCGCCGAAGCCTCGCGCCTCCTGCCCTCAACTTCTCTTCCGACCCCTACTACGCTGCCGGAGCCCCGCGCCTCCCGCCCCTGACTCCTCTTCCGACCCCCGCTACGCCGCCGACGCCTCCAGCCCCAAGCAGGGGAGGGAGGCGCCAAGAACGGCACGATGACCCCGCTTCTTCCGACTCGGCCGCCAAGAACAGCGCGGCGGCGCTGACCTCCAGCACAGGTAGGCGAGGAAGAAGACGGTGGTGCAGGCCCAGGTGCAGAGCGCAAGCGGCCACACGAAGAGCGGGGTGAGCCACGGCGCCGACTTCTTCTTCTCTAGCATGCGCTGCAGGAGCAGCGTGGCCGTGGTGAAGACGGCGGCGGTCACCGACGCGTCATAGCCGTTGGAGGTGTCGGACGACGCGGCGCGTGACACGACCTTGTGATGGGAGGCGCCAATGCGAGCAGGGGATGGGAGGCGGGCGGAGCGAGCAGGGAGGGAGGCGGGAGAAGTGGGAGAGGCGCCGACGAGCGCGCGCTGGGGAGGGAGAGGTGGCACGAACGCGGCGGCGGCTCGAGCAGAGGATGGGAGGCGGCGGCGGCGAGAGCAGGGAGGGAGGAGGGGGCGCGAGCAAGGAGGGAGGAAGGCGGGGGTGGTGGGGCCCACGGTCAGAGGATAGGGTTTCAGTTTACTTAGTTGGGTTAGAGAGAAATATCAATTTGGGCCTCAAAAATTTAGAAGCCGGCCCGTAAAATGATATAGAGGGGCTTAAATTTAGTCTGTGGGCTGAAGATGCTCTTACTACTATCCCGTCGGAGGCCGCGGGCTTCTTCGCGACGCGGCGACCTCCCCCTGCAACATCACCGACGTCGCGTGCGACACGCGCGGCTGCGTCACAGCCATCTCCGTGCACGGCCAGGGCGTTGTTTTGATTTCCGTGCCATTCGACAAAATCTGCGCCTCGCTCCCGGCCCTCGCCGCTCTGGCCCTGCTGAAGAACGCGCTCGCTGGTGGCATCGCCGGCATGGCCGCATGCACGGGGCTCTGGGAACTGACCCTGTCGTTCAACGGATTCACCGGCCCCGTGCCGGACCTCTCGCCGCTGAAGAGGTTGCAAATTCTGAACATCTCATCGACCAGTCTCGCCGGTCGGTTTCCATGGGCCTCTCTGCTCTCCTGTCGCACCGCACCGTACTCGCCGTTGGCGACAACCCGTTCTTCGAGCCGACATCCATGTTCCCCGACGAGGTCACCAAGCTGACCAACCTCACCGCGCTGTACATGTCAGCGGCCAACATCGGCGGCGCGATCCCGCCATCGATCGGCGACCTGGTCAACCTCCTCAACCTCGAGCTCGCCGACAACAACCTCACCGGCGAGATACCCAAGGAATTCTGGAGCCTCCAAGTAGTTTGTTGCCCATGCATTCAGACAAAGCTGGATATGTATGCATCATATGACACAAAAGATTGCCATGCTTTTGAGACACTGAAAATAGAGAAACCAATAAGAAAAGGTCGTTGAGCTAACAAAACAACATCAATGGATGTGTAAGGTCAGAGGAAAATCAAACTCACTTTGCTATGATGCTCGGTATCTGAGCTAATGAAGTATTCTCGACATATGGCACCTGAACATATATCTGCTAAGTTGAATCAGCTAACTTATATATTAAAAAAAATAATATTCACGATATCCAACTTTACCTCATAGGAAGCTCGTGAGCATCTTAAGCCAGAATATCTACTACTGATGACACATCAATTCTCTTATGTCCTTCAATCCTTTCAGTTGATTCTGATTGCAACATCAAGCAATGTTTCTAACCACCACTTAAAAATTGAAATATGTCTCTACTATAAATGATCTTATGTTCTCACCAATTGCATCAAACATATCCTCCCCATCACCACCCGCAACCACAAAATAGCATCCAAAGTCTGAAACTTGTGCTCTCAAAATAGCATCCCTGAATTAAACAAGAGTTGTTGAGCATGGATTAATAGAACAATCACAAATGCTGTGCTAGAAAACAGAAGCACATTATCTCAGTCAAATATTTATATTATGTATGGAAGCCTTATATAAGAGGTGGTTCCACGGAATCCTGGCCATTTGAGCACTTTCTGACAGCGAAGGCACTCGACAGTCGCACCTCCAAACACAGGAGTTCGACTGTGGCCGTACGTCCCATCTCCACCAACCTTCTGTAGGTGACCTCATCAATCATCATCCCACCCTCCACCGTACAGATCCATTGTCCATTGTAGCAAGATGAAATCGTTGGAGCAGTCGCCCTTGTCATTGTCGATTGTCTCGGAGGAGGCGGCAGCTATACAAGATGGCAGGGCCATGTATGGTTTTGCAATGTGGGGAAGATCAGGCCTCGCGGGATTAAGGAAAGGCCATCCCACAAATGAAACGCCATAAAAGAAACATGAATGAAACCGAAGCCTATCCCACGAAGGAATAAATACATTGAGGCGCGTTGTCTACTTCCTACGGGTGATGCCGCCGTCCGCCATCGCTGGAATTTCGAGGTCAAATTGATGACTAAAGGAGGGTTAAGGATGGTTGTGAATCAACAAAATGGAACTTTATAGGTATAGCAAAGTAATCTATGGTGTTGTGTCCTTCGTTGCTTCTCCTCGTCTTGTCGTCTTGTTAGATGTTTTAGTCGTTGGAATGAAGCACAGAACTCTATAGATATAGCAAAGTAATCTACGATGTTGTGTCCTTCGTTGCTTCTCCTCGTCTTGTTAGATGTTTTAGTTGTCGGAATAAAGCACAAAACTTTATAGATATTTTAGTCGTCGGAATAAAGCACAAAACTTTATAGATATAGCGAAATAATCTGCGGTGTTGTGTCCTTCGTTGCTTCTCCTCGTCTTGTCGTCTCATCAAATGTTTTAGTCGTCTGAATGAAGCATCGGAAATTCTGAAAAGCCTATTGGAATTCAAAAGAAAGAAACAGAGGCCATTGTAACTGAGTCGGACTCAATCAAACTCGGTGTGTAGATAAGGAGACATAAGTACATATGCGGACACCAAAAATCAAGCTAGACGACCGTACCTCTCTTATAATATTGTATATGTAAAGATTATGTTCATATCACATGAAAATTACATCAAGATTATCACCCATAAATTATCTGTGGTTCCAAACCACAAGCAAACTACCACCTATAAATTGCTCTTTTTCCCTCCCCATCATATGTTCAGGGGCGTTCAGCCACATTAGGCTAGAAGAACTAAATTAGTATATATAATAATAATGGACGGATAATACAATAATCCCACTATGTTCATAGATCAAAGAATCACAGTATCGACTGACTGAATCAGCGGCGTGGAAGAGCGAAGGAGTTGGCAGTGGGAGGAGCATCGGCGTCGCGCGAGGATGGGGACTAGGGAATGGACGCACGTTGGGGATGAGGAAGCCTAGGGTTCAAAATGGGCTGTGTTGATCCGATAAATGTTCCTTGCTCAGGTGGGCCGATATCGGGCTTTTTCATGCTGGGGAAATTTTGGGTCGTGCCCGTGCCGCCCACTGTGTCGATGGGTTGGTACAAGCAAGACCCAATGTATCGGATTGTGCCGGCACAAACACAAATTGTTTTGGGTTGTGCCGTGCTTGGGCCGGGCCTAAAAATTTGGGCTTCGTGCCTACCCGATTAACCCGACCCATTTGGCCATCTATAACTGCACAATAGTGCGTGCCATTAGTTGGATTGGATCAGATCATTGCAAATCTATGGCACCGGTCACTTAGAATGTTTTGGAGCCCTCTCTAAGACACGGAAGATGAATGGAAAGGTGAAGTAACCCCTAGAAATCAGGACAAACGATACAATAAGGGTTAGTTCGTTTTCATGGGTAAAATTTAGTTCTGTCAGTTTAGGCTACACTTCAGTCTTGAGACAACACCGGACAGGTGTGCTCAAATTTAACCTAAAGAGGAAAAAAAAAGGAGGGGAAAAGTAGAGCAAAAGTTTAGCCTTAAATGAGGTGCTAAAAAGACTAAAATGCATTGGAGCCAGAGCTGGACCCCTACCCCTCCCTATCTCTCTTCGCTTGTTCTCTCTCTCTCTCCCCCTCCTCCCGCCGTTGCCCCCTCGTCAGCCCCCTCCCTGCTGGTTCCACCTCCATCGCTCGGCCCGTCGCTGCCTACGAGCTCGGTCCACGTGGGCGAGCGAGGAGGAGTGGCACCCGGTGTGAGTGGCGTTGAGGGAGTAGGTGGCGGTGGGGTACTGCTGCTTGCGCTTGAGGAGCGATGGCTTGCTAGAGGAGACCGCGACCAGGTTCTGGCACTTGGACATCGTTGGTGTCGTTGCCTTGGCCGGTGCCTGCTTCGTGAAGTCCAGTGTCAGGCTCTTCGAAGGAGGCGAGCGGCGGAAGGTGGGAGGCGAGGGACAATGAGTCATTTTACTTGAAAGAACTAAACTTCAGTTCTTAAAAATGAAGAACTCAACTTTAGGAACTAAACTTTAGCTGTTAAAGGAAACGAACATGCTAATGCATCACACGCCTTTGTCTACTGTCGGTGCCACCGTGTTAGACAATTCACGGACTCTCGTATGTGTTGTGTTTCGCTGGCTGACCTTAATTGCTACTCACAATGACAATATTACTAATGCTCCTCTGGGTTCTCAAGCGCCGTTCTTATGTGAGGTCCACGTCAGCTCGATATTGCGACTGTCGTGCCATGCATTCACGTTCTCTTATCGATGTGCAACACGACACGAACTGCACTTCGACTCACGCATTTAGCGAGCAAAACAGCGTGGGACTAGTTTTGGATGACTAAAAGAGTTGAAGCATGCAGCTCTTGGATGACTTACCTGCCAGCAACGTTGGTGTTTGTATCCTCACCATGTAGTATATAATCAATCGCTACTTCGTTAGTGCTTCCGTGCCTGAGAGAGACTGCATCATGCCAATTCCTTGGAAGGATCCACCATCGGTGAGCTTCATCACTCTGACTGAGCTCTATACCTGAAGTGTTGGAGGGAACCAAAATACACTGATCGGCATGTTCCTGAGTGCGAACTTCACAGTCCTGTCACGTCCTCGCAATTCGCTGATATTTCAAACGAGTCACGCCAGTCACATGAAGTTCATCGACGAGAGCGTGCGCGCCGCGCGGAAGAGGCACGACGCCTGCTGCGGCGAGGTGGCCGGCGTCGTCAACGGAGGCAGCGCTGGTTCATCGATCGGCGGTTTGCAAGGCGAGCAAGGCCCTCCCCAAGCCGAGGGATACGATCCGCCATCTGCACGTGCCAATCGCGTGCGGTATCGTGATGCATCCAGAGGCTGTTTCTCCCTCTGTTCGCCTGCTTCCACGAGGATTTTGTGGTGAAGATCCCAGAATTCTGCGAAAGTGCGTTGTGGATCCATGAGAAATAACTAAGTTTCAACAATGTTTCTTTACGAGTATCTGGAGTTACGTTCCGCGATCTGAACTTGCGTGCGATGTTGACATGATTTCTCGCAAAAATAAACAAACAAACTCAATGGTGTGTTCGTTTTAATTTGACGAATTGACCCATTTTTCCCCCCTAGAAGTATGTAAACGATCCCACTTTGACATGAACATTGTAGATCCAACTGCGCTTTGCTGCAAGTCGCTATTCTGAATTGCAGTCATCTTCCTGAACTGTTTTGCCGACTGACAGTGCTTTGTTCTTTGTTTTGGATCCAAGGAGTGAGCTTGTCCTAGTGTAGTGCACATTTCTGCTGCTGACGTTGCGAACATTTGGGACGTTGTCCGGCGTCCGCTTTGATTTGCAAGAGAGCGTACAAGGAATACGCCCATCGTTGCCGTGACCCATCTTTGTCACGGTCCACCGTCGATCTATTTTTCGTCCACGCGGCCCTCGTTGTGCCTAACCACACCGGCACATGTTTCCAGTTTCCTGCCTGCTTTTTTTTTTTTTGGACTGTCTTCCTTCCCGTATTTGTTCCGTTCCCGTGCTTCAGTTTCGGGCTTTCGGCAGGTGACACGATTTTTGCATTAGCGAGCGAATCAGCAGCGTTCATTGTTTGGATGAGTAACAGAATTTGAAGCAGTTCTTGGATGACTGCATTGGTTGAACCAGTTTAGTTCGGATGACTGCGTGGATGAGTGGAAAATGACACGTTCGATATCACTTGACCCTTTTGATTCAAAGGAGCGAAAAATGAGCCTTCTGAGAGTGGTCAGACGTTCGATGTCTCCTTGATTCCACTTCGAGTGTTCTGAATTTTGAACGTTTCCAAATTCAGCGTTCCCCACTTGACCTTATTTGGGGGGGAACCGAACTGGAGGGGCAAACCATCGAAGATCGAATCATTCCGGGTGCCCATATACTGCAGCTCATGAGAACCAACTACAGTTGAGATTACGCTTCAATAACTGGATGATACTCCAGATCGCAACTGCGGTGGCAGTGATCACCCACTTCTTCCTGCTCCAAAGTTCCACACCTGCACGAGCGAAGGCTTATTTCAATGACTATTCACCAGATTTAGTCAACGTTAATTTTTCACATTTTTGAGTTACATTTTTAATACATTTTCACTAGCTGCAAATGCAGTGTCAGCAGTGTGTACCGCACCCTGTTTTGTTACCTTCGGGGTCACTGATCAAATGGACATGTCGTCCTATTATTCACTGCATGGCGAAGAACAGGATGCTTCCGCTTCCTCCTGGCGCAGCACACACGCACGCGACGCCGGGCATTAGCAGGCCAAACGCCACGACCCTGATCACCACGCTGGCCACGACCCCGATCTGCAGTCTCTGTTTGTTCAACATGCAAGCATAATCTGTCACATCAAAAATCTTCTCCCATTGAGCACAATTAATAACAACAAAATTACCAACGTAACCATTGACTCATACCATCATATATATACCTCAATCAGGCACTCCTCAGTGCACCCTAACTAATAATACTCATCAGAGAAATCCAAAGCACATGACTCAAGTTTACAAGACCTGAAGAGTGCAGCAGATAGGCAATGCTAATGAACAATATTGAGAGGCAATGAAGACTATGAAAGATGCAGTGAACGCAGACGTTCATAGAGTTTTTAGAACTTAAATGTATCAGGAAAATGACATAAGTTTCAAAAGAAGTTTCTGGTGAAAGCATGTTTGCACTAGTGATGTCAGAGAAATTCAATGTTAACCAAATAACCAATTTAAGCTCTCTGCAGTCAGTCAAATGCTGTGAATTTCAAGAGAGGATAAAATATCTTACAATATCAATACAATGTTGCTCGTAATAACAGTAAGTTACAATTCAAGGACTACATCATCATCTCCTAAAACCAATGTTGAAGTTCTTGCCATTGGTTCTTGATTAGTAATAGAAATGAAAGTCTCTGGCAGCTTGAGTAGTGGTTTGCCCCCATCTAATCCACTCCTATACGCCATTCCAAGGAAATATCCTAGAGCTCGAGCTACTGGAAAGGCAACAGCATTGCCAACCTGTATATATCTGCACTCAGCAAAGGATAGCGACATCAGACTTAATAATTACCAAAAAACCCATGTCTTCAGATGAAGACAAACGAACATGCTAGAGAAACATACTTCTCCTTTATAGGTCCGAACAACTTATAGTAGTCAGGGAAACCTTGCAGCCTTGCATTTTCCCGAATGGTCAGAACTCGAGGCTGACTAGGATGCAAGATAATCTGCCAAAAGTTCATCAACCAGTCATTATTAATGTCATTATACCAATAATTTATCAAAGTCCTAACCTGATTGTGAGGCTCTGCTCTGGTGACAACAGTGGGAACTGTTTCATCCAACCACAGACGTCCAAATGGTCTGCAAAGTGCTAGCAATTTAATAGTCCCCTTCACATAGAATAAACATGAAATTTGCCTCAAAGAACTTACTTTGTCGACTTTCCTTTGACAAAGGACGTAGCATAATTAGGCACCTATCTAGGGAAATAAGAGTGTTTAGTACACTAGAAACCATAATCATTACAGTCAGTGAAATATAGAAAAAATAGATGTAGGTACCAAAGGCTTCCCAGAAGATAAAAGTACACGGGGAATGCTTGGATCCCACTCCGCAATATTGTTGATCCCAATCCTGACGCCTTTTAGATCACGGAAGTTTGCTCCCTAAAATACGACAAATGCTACGTCATACATGAACAAATGATAAAATAATTAAAATATTACCCATCAGCATTAGCCAACCTTTTTAAGAGGAATCTCCTGCACACGTTGGTAGTCATTGTCGTTTAATTTTAGAGGTTGATGATCAAACAATTTACCTTCAGAGGCAACTCCTCCAAAGGAATTGTCCTGCATGGCTTAGAATATATAACAAAACAAGTCATGTAGTAATTTTTTCGAAAAAGTATACATGAGTGGAATGGTAAAAAGAAAATGCTAGGGGCAACTTTGAAACAACCCACGAACTGAAAATAATCAAGCCCATACAACACCTTACTAAATATATAAAGACCAAGACAAGAATGTTTTACCCTAAAAAAATACGAGAATATTGGACATACTACTCATTGATCTTTAGTTCTCAATTTCAGGTGGTAATACCTGATGGATTACCTCTACAGTTGAGTCGAAAGTATCGTTGGGATTCTGTTTAGGGTCAATGGTATAATCCAATGCATCTTTGGGTTGATTTTTTCCAACCTGTACAAGAGGACATAACACTTGCACAAAATAAAAATCCAGCATTCAAATAAGTGAATATAAGAGAACAGTAAAACACCAACCTCAGGTAAATCAGACATAGCATCAGCCAGGACAAGAGCTTTCCTCAAACATGGCACTTCTGTTTCATTGTATGCTACAATACATTGCTACAAAGAAGAATACTAGTTAACCAATACAATAAAAGAACTATGTGATTGTCAACAACTCAACATAATCCTTACCCCAAATGCATTCGGAACAACCCCTCGCTTAACAACATCATGGGTGGGCAATGGAAATTTTGGAAGTATCTGCATGGCCAAAATGTATAAATCCTTATTGAAGAGTACAACATTCTGTAAGAAAAATATTAACAAATCACCAAATAGTATTACCATTGATGGAAGAGCTCCCCAGAGAAACACTCGCATTCTAAACTGCGGTAGACCACAACATCCGACGGCCAGCATTCCCAGCCTAGCTTGATAACTCATGGCCACAAGCCGACTCAATGCATACCGACCAAGGAATCCATCGGCAAATTTCAATATATCAACAACATTTTCCATGAGAACAAATTTTGGTCTCAAATAGTCTAAAATATCTATAAAAACAATCAACTGCTTGTTTTTTCATCCTTCATTGGATCGTCGTGCTTTCTAAAGCGGTTAAATCCGCTTATTCCTTGGCATGGAGGGCCTCCACAAATAACATCGACAGTGCCCTTTCAAAATAGAAAGACTAATTTAGTTAACACATCATAGATCTTTGTTTTAATATGCAGGAGACATGTCATAGAAACTCAAAGGAACCAGACAAAATACTTATAGGCAAAGGAAAAATATTATGCTTGTATCCTCCTATGAATTCCTTAATGCGCTCTGGGCAATTCCTACAATGTATAATAATGATAAGATTAATGATAACAATTGCACATTGCACACCACTAAAATAAAAATATAACACAACATGACAAGAAGAACAACCGAAGGCCACCAATTGGCTCCCATGTATCATCACTTGAATCATATCTTTTCCAGTGCACCTATCATTATTAAAATCTCCAAACATTATTTGTTATGCAAATGTTTTAAGTAACTAGTAAATAGTAAAGTTATAAAAATCTAAAAAAATAACTTCAGAGATTAAATACAAACACATGTTTATTTTCATACAAGCAACTCTTTATTACCTTAAACCACAACATACCAACTTCCTCGTTGCTACTTGGGTCATGATAACATATATCAATAAGCTTTTCTATTTCGAATGTATCTTCTAGAAGGGGGTCATCTTCCTCATCTGATAAGGACTGGGATGAACTAGAGGCCAAAGTATCATTGCTTTTATGGACAACATACTTCTTACAAAGTGCATTCCACTCTCAAAGGAGGGTAAGAAAAATTTTCAGCCTTTTCATTTCGCACCTACAAAATTTTCAGAGATACAAATGTATATGTTATTATGATTTTATGGAGGACATATGAATTGATGCCACTCAGTGGCGGTTTGTTGGTGGAAATGAATATACCATTGAGCATGGATGGTTATGTTTGAGACTATCACAGGCATGTGAGTTCAGGTCTACGGCCCATTTCTACATAGAACAAACATTCGCTTTTAGGTATGCAACAATATCTTTATGGACAAAAACTTCTAATGTATTAGGATAACTAAGCATACAGTTTCTAATTTAAGGCCTGACAATGCTGCACCCAAACAAAGTCCTGCTGACATGGCGCCACATCCAGAGTAAAGATCCAGCAATGATAATGATTCTGTATGAGCATTAGATGTTGCACTACTTGATACACCATCATTATCTACAAGAGAATTACTTCCTTAGAACACACGGAAAGAAAAAAAAAAGCCAAAGATAAGATGATAGCAACACATAGCATACGCCTATAGGAAAAATTAGTTGCTGGAATGTTTGCAAAAGTTGAATATTCAATTGAATAAGACATATTATAATAGAAGTCATGCTCTAATGTGAGCTGAGTTTTAGCTTCAGGGGTCATCTAAAAAAGGTAAGAAAAATAGCAAAAAAAGAAAAAATAAATTAAACATAAGCTTCAAGCAACAAGTGAGATTCATGTGTGAATTCAAAATAATTGAATAAAGAACTTACGTTCAGATCGATATGAATTATCTTAACTTTGTATCTTATACATTCGATAATATTATCATTTTTTTTCATTTCACATGAAAAGTCTCTTAGAATCATGTTTGTGGTCATGATATTGTATCAATTTTGTTGATATAACCTGCAAAAACAATGTCTCATCATCCGGTGTCTTTCCCTTAGGGCAAGGGAAAAAAACTTGAGTACTTGACACCTACTTTATCCACTACACGGAAAAACCATTGGCATGTGAAATAGTATAAATCATCCATTCCTTCAAAAAATTTGGTTATCCGACCAATGTAATTTTCCTCGTTAGGACCAGCCTGCAATGTGTGTTCAAAGAAACGTTAATAATGAAGACCATCATATCTATATCTTTATGTTGGCAAAAAGTCTAGCTAAACTTGCCTAAAAACTTCGATCTACTGATCTACAAAAGTAATTAGCACGAATAGTCTCCCAAAAATTCCTAGACTAAAACAACTGAAATGATTATTCATTATATATATTATGCCATAGAAGTCCTCTACGTAATATTGACCTAATACGGGTTCTTAATATGCATCTAGTAAATAAATGTTCACTTTCAAGGCAAATAGCAGTTCACTTCAAATTTCATATTCTTGGGCAAAAAATAGGTCCCAGAAAAATATTGAACCTCCAGGCATGAGGTAAATACAAGTAACATAGTGAGGGTCATAAACCATCATGAAAATACTCAAAACCACCACAGAAAAGTTTAGTGAGGGCCAACCATCACGTAACTGTCACCACTTGTTCTGTTCACCATTGAACACAATTTTTTTTAGATAACAGGACAAAAGGCGCCAGCGTTTACATCCATTGAAGTTACTGTCGCTTCTATTCAAATGTTCTATGCACTTACTCCTCTGTTCCTGATTTGTTGACGTTCGGACCACAAATTTTGACTTATGGATAGTGTAAATTTGTTGTCCGAAACGACAACAAAAGCTGAACGGAGGGAGTATACAGTAGTATATTAATCCAAGTAATGCTGTATATTTCTAGCAAAAAATGCAGGAAACTAATCATGAACTGAATGCATGATGGTTAACACTTAACAGCAATGAGGAGAACAAATAGAAGCACAACAAATTTTCATTATTCGCATCATACGGAAAAGGAAAAATAATTGGCCTCATCAAATTAGGAAGCAAACACAAGGAAAATGATATTTTAACATATAAATAGATAATCATGACTAACCCTGACATAGACATCATCACCAAGCTGATAAATCAAACCATCCACATTAGCAGCTCTATAACGGCATCTGGCTTTAAGCTCTTCATCCTTTCGAGAACTAAATAAATGCAATCTCATTTATGTTAGCATGTTTCATTAACAAATCCTCTTACTAATTAAAGAAACAGAAATGGTGGAGAAAGATATACCGCTGAACAAGTGAATCAGGTCCCTGCACGTCTGTGTCAATCAGTTGCAACTTCAAACTAGCTTAAAAGAGTAATGGTATAGTAAGTCGTTTAAACTAATCACGCATTTATTAATACATCTGTCCAGTAAATCACGCATTTATTGTTAACACCAGACGCTACAAAGCTTAACAAATCGTCATGGAGTACGTACTAGTTAAGGATGAATGCCAGACAAAACTACGATGCATTATTGAAAATTGAAATGAAAAAAAAAAGTGTTGGAGACGTAGCAGAAATGCCTTACCTTTGCCTTGTACCTGTCCGGCCATCTTTGCCTCGCCTCGTCGTCTGCCACCGGTTCTCCCACGAAGTGATCCGCCGAGGATTTCACCCTTCTCTCCATGCTCAGCCGCGCCACTGGCTTCCGAGCAGCAACTCTCTTCACCAAGTTTCCTCCTTTACCTTTCGCCGCCTTCTCCTTCGCCTCCTCCTCAGCTTCCAATTCGGCTGTCGCTTCCTCCTCCTCCACCACCCTAGCCATCTCCTCCGAGTCCATCTCCTCTGCGCACACGTCATCATCCACCGAGACGACGGCCAGCTTCTCTTTTGCTATCCTCTTCCGGGCACCAGGCTTCTCCTTGGCTACTCTGCTCTGGCGCTTGCGCCGCGGCTGGGCGTGCGAGGTGTCAGGATCGAGCTCCTCGGAATCTCCTGTCTTCTTCGCCGCCATTGACGCACGGGCGCCCTTCCTCATAGGGCGACGCTTGCGCGGCTCAGCGCACGACGCCGCGGTGCTCTTGACGAGCTCGATCGGCGGCGCTGGGGGCGCGTCTGGGTCCGGCGCCATGGCGATCGGCGGCGGCGGCGTGGAAGGGAAGGGGGTTATGATTGGGAGTGGAGTTCTGGAGCGGGACGGGAGGGAATTTGATCGCGCGCGGCGGCGGCCGCACGGGTGGGGTGACGTGGCACAGACCGGGCCCACTTGCAGCGACAGCGAGGACCTCGAGCGATCGCAAGCCAGAGCGGGACAGTTCGAAATTTCTGTTTCAGAATTGAGATTCGTGTGCCGGATTTGGGGGCTCCTATTTTCATCTTTCGTAGTCATCCCGTTCGTCGGGCAAGTCTCTCTGTGAGTGGGTCCGCAGCTGCGACCTCCTTGAACTGTTTCCGAAAACGCAGGAGGAGATTTTTCTCGCTGCCTTTTGAGTTGCGATTTCTTGCCGTCTATTGTATTTTTCTTGTTTGGAAATTTTAAACTTTCCCTCACTTTGACGGGTGGCGATAGCCATTGGATGAAGGATTGGACAGTCGGCAACAAATATACTCCCTCTATTATAAAATATAATCATTTGAAGTTTGAGTCCAGATTCATAGCATCTCTAATGAATTTAGACAATGTTATGAGTCCAGATTCATAGCATCTTTAATGAATTTAGACAATGTTATGAATCTGGACACACTCTCTCATAGCTTCAAATACTTATATTTTGGAACGGAAGAAGTAGGTTAGGTCAACACTAATTCCAAATTATTATATTGGGGTGGTGGTTCGGACTTTGAAACCTCGTGTATTCGATTTTTGAATCACGAATTCACAATGCTGATTTGGCAGTGCTTCATCATAAAAGAAGAAATGGAATGCATTGCTTGGTGAATTCACCCCCAAGCTGCACGCTTGCAATACCCGGGCATTTGTGTGATGGATGGAAAACACATTTCTTGAGTTTCAGCTGTACTTCTTGTGCTCATAAACCACTAATTCATGGAGATATTTGCGCCATCATACGAGACGGGCACAACCGAAGCATATTCTAGCGGTACTCTGTTCATCCTAAGAACGATGCAATTCATTAACCGTCAGAACAAGTTCCACATAGTATGCTGGCCAATTGATGGCACACGGCAGCTAACTCAAGGTAAATCTCGTCATGAGTTTCCAACATCTGTCGCATTCATCATCCGCATGCCTGAACATCAACAGCAACTAACTAGTCGCAATTGCTGCAAACAGGAACAGGAAACATAGCCCAGAAGGTGACTGAACTACCAAACTACTCCCCATCGATATCAAAATAGCAACCCGACAATTGGGCAACGATCAAGCTGTGAAACTTATCAAGACAAGATCACAGAATTTCAGAGTAGCATTACACATGTATCTCTGAATATCTAGAACAAGAGCACATCTACAAGATTTCAGCCCAAAAAAAAAATATTCATCTCTGTTTAACAATTGGTACTTCCAAACAGAACTGCTGACACATTATTGCATATCCTGGTCCAAACAGAACTGCTACAGCCATTACAGCAGGGTAAATATGCCAGTCGCACAAAAGCCATTGGCTCACCCCGCACAAGAGAACAGTGTTCCTTCTCAATGGAAATAACCAAGGACCTGGCCACCCACGTTTTGCCTGATTGCTTCCTCATGATCCAAAACACCATTAGGAGTGGTAACCACAACGTAGCCCCACTGCAACACAAATCAGACCAAGCATTAGTGATACCATACTAACTACATAAGAAAACATGCACTCAATGTATAGAGAAACTGAGAGGACATTACATTCAGGAATGCAACAGGTTTTATACACACTAGCCTAGAGGTGCCACATTGCATAGGTACAGGCGAAGAGAATATGAAAGGAGTATCCAGAAGCTAGGTAACTGTAATCTTGTCAGTTAGTTGTCTGATCAAATCAACATCAGATTGTTGTTTTGCTAACTTAAGTGAAAATGAAGTGAGATTTTTATGCTTTTCGGAGGGAACTTTCAACATAAATTGGGGATTCTGGAGGGTGTCATCAAACACTTGCAGGAAATGTACAGAGACGATCCTTTGCTTTGCTAATGTGGGAACTATCTCAATACCTACCTCTTTTTCATTAGTTTCACCCCCTGAGGGCGTAGAGGATCCAGACAAACTTTTCATTTCGTTTCATGTTTCAATGGGCGTTTGCATTTGGGTCACTTCAAATAAATGCAGTATTTCACTTAAGGGCAACAATAGTATGGGTTTTCAGTCTGCTGCCCTGACTTACAGTTTAATTGAAATGCTCAAAAATAATTTGCAGAGATAGGTTGAAAATACTTTGTTCCTTCAACATATTGATGTCACTCAAAAGGAGAGACCATAATGTTGTCAATTTCCAAGATTAGATACATGTTTATACTACAAGTACAACCCTATAAGGTAACTTTAGCTACGAAATTTGGACATTGCATATTATGTTACAGTTATGAAAAAATGCATAAAGTATCGAGCATCTCAACCTTCACTCCTTATTCTCTAGATATTGACACAGTAGCAAAACAGAACAAGCATTGACTGTAGCAAAAAATAATAGGACACATAAATGTTGAGTGGACAAAATACCTGCCGTGTTGGAAGCATCCGAATTCTGTATTGTTCTATTTCCTTGGCTCTGAGATCTTGCCTATAAGTAAGAGCTTTGCAATCCTTAATGCGGCCATGAAGCTCCACATTAATTTTACCAACTCTGTGTGGATCGATGACCTCAAAGTTTTTTATGTACCCTGTGAGGTGTTGATGAAACTTAGACGACTGATATTGCAGTAAAAGATGGTTGATATCATGTCAAGATGCACAAGTTTTGGACAGTCTGTTTGCAACCCACATGCATAAGCCATAATTTAAAGTGGAGAAAAGGCAAGAAATGTCACCTGATGTTTAATTGTGCTTTAATTTATACATGTATCATGACGATATTAGCCATAAGTTTAATTTGCTAACATGATTTAAGCTCACAGTAGGACATGGGTGCAGGTGTTGCCTTAGTCATTTTGAATGTGATAGATGATCCAACAGACCAAGGGGGACAGGATGGTGGAGAGAATGGACAGAGGAAAATACCTAGGCCAAACTAACAAGATATGTGAAGCATATTATGTCCTCTTTGGATGATGAAAATGTTCATTTGATCAAACTAACAAGATACCATTAGACCAAAATGTTATGTTATGCCAATATTTTCACTTCCAATTAAAAAATTTCAGCCTTTTGCGCTTTTGACCTTACATTGTTGATCTTAGATCAACTTAATTTTCAACTGCATTATCAAGTACATGCTGCTTAGCGAGCTAATAGTGTTTTCTGATCAGGACTCGGGTGGTCTTCCAAACAAAGAAGGCTGCAATAATAGAGAGGAAACAATAATGTATGTTTTTTGGTTCTACTCTCTCTTCCTAGTAATTGTGATTTTCTTGGTGCTTGAGACTCTAATACTCATCACCTGGGGGGCATCTGGTATTGCAATACGAACAGTGAAAGTGGATCTCTAATACTCTATCTTCCCGGGGGGCATCTGGTATTGTCAACACAAGCACCCGGGGGACTCTAATACTCTTTCTTCCTAGTATTTATCTTTCTAATTAAGACTATTAATAAACAGTTAAAAGTTGAACAAGTGGGTTTAGAAAGAGATACTAGAGATACACACCTAAAGTTGCCAACATCTGTCATTTTCGAAGTGAAATCCGTCGGGTGAAATGGAAATCGATAGATAACCCAGCGGAGAGAGGTGAGGAGGAATAACCTCGGTGCTTCATGATATTGAGGAAGGAGACCATGACGCCGGAGATGGGCTGGAGGAGCGCCGTGGCCTTCCCCCGCCGATCCGCGTTGACCATAGTGCGCAGCGCGTCGTTCAGGATCCGGCGCCCCATGGTGACCGACGACGGAGCTCAGGGAATCTCGTCCTCCGCCGGCGCCGCCGCCACTGACCCTAGTCCCTAACCAAGGCGAAGAAGCTGTTCTTTCTATTCTAGATGGGCCTCCCTAGAAGACAAGCTTAGATCACGGCCCGTGTTGTCTTTCGAATGGGCTGCTTGTCAAATTGCGAGCGTGCGCAAGAAGCGTCTTAAATTCCTTCCTCCAATTCCTCTCAAAAAAAAAAAAAATCCTTCGTCCAATTTTTCTTTTTCTTTTCTTTTCTGGTTAATCTTGGGAAGCCGACGGATATAACACTTAGCTATTTATGATTTGGTACAGTCGATTTTTTAGAACAATAAGAAGTGAACACGTCATCAGGTATAAACCAATCAGAAGTGAACGTCATTAGAAATAAGCTACGCAGTGTGGGGAAAATGAATGTCAGGGGGCTACTGTAAACTTGTCGAAAATGTTCCAGATCATACTGCTGTTACTTCAGTCCATTTTCATTTCTTGCAGTTAAGACCAGTGGCGGAGCCGAAGGGTGGACAGGATGAGCCCCGGCCCACCCTGAGATTGATCCCAATCCTGCACTCCCACCTTGCCCAGCTCAGAGATAGATTAATCCAAACGAACAATGTGATTGTCAAAGGCTGAGGCAGAGGACTACAGTTTTGCAGTGGGCAGATGACCAAACGGCGCTGTGGTGACTGGATTCGGCTCCGGGAGGTGGCAGTGAGCGGAGAGATTTTGTGCCCTGCGCGTTGAGCAGCGAGTCTAGGCAGGGACTTCGCGGTGTGCGCGTCAGTGCGATCGGAGCTAGGATACGAATGTGCTGCAGAGTGGTCTGGTAGTTGGTGCTTGACTTCGCATGCATGTTTCTAGGCTCAGCTCGTCTCTCTCTAGGCTCTAGCAAGCAGCAACCAGCAAGGCAGCAAACCGGCATAGTACATATTGTTTAATTCGATTTCAATTGAATCAATTGCAATGCAGACTAATATGACAATTTTAAATGTATTGGGATAGCCAATCGATACTTTTTCTATGTAATTGGATAGTCGTAGTGCATATTAATGAATGATAAAGACATGGAGATATTACACCTATTTTTCAAAAAACTTTAGTACACTTCAAAATTGTTATGCCAAAAAAAAAAAAAAATCGGCCCACCCTGACTACTCATCCTAGCTCCGCCACTGGTTAAGACACAACTTAGGCAGCATTTCCAAGCAGAATAGCATGTCCGAACTACTCAAGTCAACAAATGGTGCATGACTGGTACACAGCTCTCTTTTTGGATGATCACCAGCAACAGTTACATGCTCTCAAAGCAATAAGTATAAATTCTGAAGTTTTCCTGCGTGTGCATCCGATGTCAAGCTATCCATGAAGGCACTCTGGATTATATTCTGAAGTATTGGAGGAAAACAAAACAACATGGCAAGCCGTGGCGTTCAAATTCCACCGCGATCCGGCTTGCACTGCAGTCTGCGGAAGCAACGGCTCGGCCACCGGCACAGGCGCCAGAGCTGGGCGCCGCCGCCGCAACAGGGACGTTATGGCCGGATTGGCTGCAGGAATGTCAGCACCACCAGTACACATTCCCCTAAATGCCTCCGCTGCCGTCGCCGATATTCCCTTACAACTGTCCAGCACCAATCAATCGGGCTGCTTGCTGGCTTTCCCGGGACACCGGTGCCGGCCGTATTCTTAGCCGCACAGCGTTCGTCATTTTTTTTGCATAACAGGGTATCCCCTGGAATTTTATTACTTTTTGGCAACGAAACCACAAAGTTTTGTTCCCAGATTACTGTTTTCCAGCATCTGGCCATCAAGTTTGAAAAAGAACGAAAGCAGAAAAGAAAAAACAACAAAACAAGTCGTGAATAGTGGTGTCTAAATAGGTTGTGCCTGCCAGGCCAGCCTGAAGCACGAAAAAATTGGTTATGTTTGTTATGTTTTTAACTTGAGGTTCTAGGTTCGAATCCTCTCTTCTTTAATATTTTGCTTTGTTTTTCATCTTTTTAATGTTATTGGGCTGTTTCCAACGTTAACAAGATGTACTCTTATGTGGGCCGCCGTGCCTAATGGGCCGGCCCGGTAAAGCATCGGCCCGTGGGCTGCGACGGCACGGTCATATTGCCATCGCTGGAGGTGTAATCACCAAGAGCCATCTGTTATCGCCAGGGTTGTTCCTGCTTGTGCTTTGCCTTCATCTTCCTGCATTGGGTGCATAACCACTGTATTGTTCTTCAAGATCTTTGCTCCTGTCTCCAAGTTATGCTTGTCCATTTCCTTCTATAGTCCTGCCAAGTAAGGAAGGAAGATGCATGCATAGCAATCGTAGTTGGTGAGTGGATAAGTTTCTTTCCAAAACACATTTTATTTCGTAGTTTCCATATTGCCCAACAAATGGCTGAAATCCCAACAAAATGAAAATTTTTCATGTTAGGCATAAAGTGGTTAATCCACCTCTCATACTGATCAAAGGACCTTGGTCTACAATTGGCTCCTATTGACCATGCTACTATACTCCACATATATTTACTGACATCACATTCAAAGAATAAATGCATAATGGATTCTTCCTTAGTGAAGAAAGCACAAGTCTTGTTGCCCTTCAAATTCTTCCTTATGAGCGCATATTTTGTTAGGATTGCTCCATTAAGAGTCAACGATATAAAAATCATAATTTTCAGAGGGATCTTTGCACTCCAAATTCTAGTGTTAGGATAATCAATTTCATTCTCACAGAGTTGGTTGTAGACAGATTTATCTAAGAAGCAACCATTCTGGCCCTTGTTCCAAATTGGTGTGTCTTCTTTGACACTTACACAGACTGACATCAGGATGTCTTTTAATTTTGGGTTTTTTGTCTATACGACACTCAGAAAATATATATTTATTTCTAAGACACTGCACTGGTCAATTTTATCATCTTGACACTGTAAAAAACTATATTTGTGTCCAGGACACCATGTTAAAAAAATAAATTATTTTAATGTAAAAAGACCAAATTGCCCTTGTATTATCTTCTTCATCCTCACTGACGGTCGCCACACGCAAACGGCAATGCGCTGACGGACATGGATGGCGACACGGAGCATGGTGTCCTCAATAGCGGAGGAGGAATCCTCGGCCGCGGCGACGGCTGTTGCGGCAGCGAAAGTGGAGAGGCTGGAACGCTTGGACCGGGCAGCGGAGTCGACCTCGGCGGCGGCGTTGAAGCCACCCTCCACCTTGGTGAAGTATTCGGCCGTGGCCTGGGAGCATGCATCGGCCATGGACCCGAGTAGGGCCAACTCACCCCGGATGCGGCGGCGGCTCCCGCATGGTCCCCGTGCTCCTTGGCCTCCAACACCACCAGTGAGGTCGGGATCTTCGCGATGGACTGTTGGTCATCATGGCGGGGGCAGGGCGTTGAGCGTGGGCGCGACAGTGTCCTAGAGCGCGGGGGCGAGGGCGTTGAGCGAGGGCGCTATGGCGTCGTGGAGGCCACCAACTTTGGAGAAGATGAGATAGGGATATTTGAGTCATTAAGACATATTCTCTCTCCTTTTCAAAAGAAAATAATTAAAATGATAGAGGTGGTGTCCTCCAGATAAAATCTCATTTTTCATAGTGTCTAGGAGACTAAGTGGGTTGGTGCGGTGTCCTAGAGGCAAATATATGTTTCCTGGATGTCCCTTAGACAAAAATCCCTTCAATTTTCTCAATTCCTCTTGTCTCTCTTTAGATAGCCATCTTCTGAATGATAGATGTCATCTCTTGCTTGCTAGTTTGTTAACCGTTATTTTTTGTTCATTGTCATGAATGTGTTGGAATTTCTCTCTGAGGGAGAAATTACCACACCATTTGTCATTTTAACAATCAGTTTTTCTACCATTTCCTATTATCATCTTTCTATCCTTGAGATAGAAGTCCTTGACTTCAAGCAGGTTAGCCCAGAGTGGAGAGTCTGTTTGTTTATGCTTGATCTGATGTACACATTGGTTTCCTATGTATTTCTTTGTCACTATCTCTTGCCATAGGCCTAACTCTTTTTCAACCTTCCACCACCATTTACATAACAGGCTGATATTTTATTTCTTCAGATTTTTAATCCCTAGTCCCCCTTTCTTTTTGGGTTCATAGATTTTTGACCATTTGACCAAGTGATATTTCTTTTTCAGAGATCCTACTTGCCAGAAGAACCTTTTCCTGATTTTATCCATTCTTTAGATACATATGTTTAACATATGGTATATCGGGATACTAGATAAGCTGGTATTGATTAGCATGTTTCTGCCTCCAATTATTAAAGCACCTGCTTGCCAAACATCCCGTGTTTTCTCAAGTTTGCCCTCCACCATTACCCAATCACTAATATGTATGACATAGGCACCCCCAGATACTTAATTCGCCATTCACCAATGAAGCAGTTAAACGATTCAACATAAAATAGATTTTTTTTTTATCCTCCTGTTTGATAGTCGGAATCTCACTCTTTTGAAAGTTTTTTTTTAATCCCGACATAGATCCATAGAGATATAGCAGTAATTTTAGATTAACTTTCCATTTCCACATCATCTTGTAGGCAGATAATGATATCATCTGCATATTGTAGAGCAACAATCCCTTTTTCTACATAGTTTGGAACCAGCCCAATTAGCATGTCGTTTTGTTGTGCCGTTTGAATCATTTTGGCCAATAGCAGCTATGTTAAACAGAAAGGGGATAGAGGTCTCCCTTTCTCACACCCTTGCCACTTTGGAAATATGAACCTATCACATTGTTCAACTTTACAGATAGGGTGCCTCTCTGAACCACAACTTTGATCCAGTTACACCATTTACTGCTAAAACGTCTGTTGTTAAGACAGTCAAAGAGAAAATTTCAATCTATTTTATCATATGTTTTTTTGAAGTCCAATTTCAGAATGATGCCATCTTTTTTCTTGACCTTTGTATCATGTAAAATTTCATGTAAACACATGATGCCATTCATAATGTTTTGGTCTTTGATGAAGGCATTTTGGCATTTGTTTATAAATTTTCCCATCAGATTTTCCATCCTTAGGGTTAGGACCTTAGTCAAAATTTTGTATTTGACATTCAGCAGACATATAGTTCTGTATTGTTGGATCTTATTAGCTTCTTTTATCTTTGGTAACAAAGTAATTACTCCATAATTGATTTTGCTAATGTCAAATTTGTCATCAAAGAAATCATCAAAAAGATCTAAGAGGTCATTTTTGATGATTTTCCAACATTCTTGATAAAATTCAATTGGGATACGGTCTGGGCCTGGTGCAATGTTCTTCTCCATCTCAAACACTGCTTTTTTAACTTCCTTGTCGGTAATTTTTTTTCAAGCATTGCATTTTCTTTATTGTTTACTTTCTCATTTTCAGACCAACACCGAGGGTCTAATCGAAGATTTAGGGTTGCAGCGTCCCTTATCAATGGAAGATGATGGACGGTTCACATAGTGTGTTGACAATTAAAGAGAAGGGGAAAGGGAGTTGGAGGAGGGAGTAGAAGGATGGATGAGGGAGTAACAGGGGAGTTGGACTTCTAACCCCTATTCCTTGTTTGGCTTATTACGAGAGTTCAAGGAAAGAGGATTTAATAGGAAGTTCTATTCTATAGTTTGTTATAATGAACGGTGCAAATTTGATCTTCTTCAACTAGTCATCCTACTCCATCCCTTTCCTAGGTAATAAATTGGTGGGAGTTCAGGGACGAGCCAAGATATAACCACAAGGAGGGGGAGGGGGGCGAATACTAAAGTTTGTCTCATAAGGAGGGCCAAAAAATATATTTTTTTGCATAATTATATGGTCAATTTTTATGTATATATGATGAGTACATGAGGGGGGGGGGGTCATGCTCCTCCCTAGCTTCGCCACAATTTTTTTTATGCAAAGCTTCGCCATTGTGGGAGTTAATCAACCAACTCCCCTTCTCCATTCACCTTAATTTTCCTATCTCACCAAACAAACACAAAAAAAAACTCCTCATACTGAACTCTTATTCCCTCACCTCTACTACCATGACCCAAACGTACTGATGTCTTTGCAAACCAACGGTCTTGGCATGGGCATCTATCTCCTTACTCCTCGTTTCGTCGTTTGATTTAGCTAGGAAGGCAGCAGCTCCACAATCCCATAGACCATGGAAGACCTGTGGTGCGTTACGAAGTTTAAGTTCCATCTATAATTACACAAACCATGTACTCGGAATAATCATTGGAAATCTGTTCTACTCAGAGCATCTCCAACAGCCTCTCTAAATCAGAGTTGTTAGCTAAATATAGAAAAATAGCTATAAAAAACTAATCCAACAGAATCGCTATCTCGCTCTGTAAATTTCACGGCTCGGTATCCAACATCTCCCGCTCGGTATCTTTACCGAACCCGTGGCGCTTGCCGCTCGCCATCCCCGTCCTCGCGTGCACGCATCCGCTTCCCGCGCACAGCTTCCCGCTCCTGCGCTTGCAGTCGCGGCTACAAACAACAGCAAAGCCGTGCAAGCACAGGAGGCAACCTCAGATCAGCACGCGACGGCGCGCGCCAAAGACAGCAGCCGTGCAGCTTGCTTGGTTCACGGTGACGACGTGTGGTTGGGCAGGAGGTCGGCCCTCCTCGTCGCCCCCACCCCCTGGCTCCTCCTCCTTTCGCATCACCTAGACTGCTCATTCGCGGAGGAGGCTGCAGCTGAGTGCCGACGCCGCAAGTGCCGCTCCTGCATCGAGCCGCCGTTGAAGCGAAGGGCCTGTGGATTGGTGGCTCCTCGCTGGGCGGCAAAAAGGGTTGTCGTTCACCGGACATATGCGCGTGCAAGGTGCTCGCGAGAATGCCTGTGCCGCTCCAGTATGCAAAGATGATTCATAAATTAACTATATTATCTTACGTCTGTAGCTGAGGATGACAAATGACTGGCAGGTGAGTTGAACCCTCTCATTCTGGCATGGGACCCTGCGTGCAGGCAGCACGCCATCCAGTTCCAGGCCTGTGCGGAGCTGAGGCTTCCGTGCAATGTCAACGCGATGAAGGCAAGGAAAGCACGATCCTTTTGTGTCGATGCGTCCAGGCCACGTGCAATCCGCATCGACGACGTGCGTTGTGCAGGCGGCGGCAACAAGATTATGGATGATGTGGAGTTTATTTTAAATATGAAGAGTTAAAATTTAGCTAGTCTATTGGTTTATCCCATAGTTTTAGGACGTTTTCTATTTTTACAAAGGAGATAAAATCTTTAAATTTAGCTAACATTATAACTAGACTGTTGGAGATGCTCTCATAAACATACTGGTTTTGGTTCAAAAGCATTTTTTTCTTAATTATTCTCCGTGTCCCTGAAATGGGAAAAATAAAAGCTTACTTTGTGTGTTGCAATTGTACAAGTCGCTATAAGTTACATTTGAAAAACTGAATATAGAAATCGAGCATGCTTATCTCTAGAACGTGGATTATGAATAGATAGAGGGTAACATATTTCATGTCAGAACGGTACTGCAAATTTGACGAAAATGACCTAGATCGTACTGCCGTTAAGCGTTTTATTTCCGATCAAAATAGCATGACAGAAGCACTCACGTTTTGTAAGCCTTTTTTTTTTTTTACCAAATCAGCAGGAGAGGCTCCCCACTTATTTCTATAAATAAATTTTAATAAAAAATAATTGTACATGGTACAAGGGCCGTAAGCCCAAAGAAGACACTATCAAGAGTTGACTAGATTACATTACTGAAAAAAACTGAACGCATTTCCTGCCTGCCTCTTATTCGTTTTCTCACACCACTTTTGCATGGAAAACTGAACGCCAGAGAAATACTAAATGATGAACGTTATAAACAGAAGCAGGTTTCAGATAACCAGATAAACACAGAGAAGTGTGTAGATGCAATCAAGAAAGCAGAGCTTGCATTTCACAGGTGTGCGAAGCAGAGCGTCTGTTTCTCAGCGCCTAGAATCTGCGCTCCAATCGTTCAGGGCCCCCCTGATTAGCACGAAACCGTGCTGCAACATGTTTTCCATCTCCTGCCTGCCTCTAATTCGTTTTCCCACACCACTTTTCCCATACCAGGTGTGCGTACGCACGATAAACAAATGATGAAGGTTACAACAGAAGCAGAGGTCTCGGATGATTACCAGCAACGATCGCATGCATGCTCACAAAAGTAGCTTGAATTGAAACCCTGTCAAAGCTAGCGCGCGATCCATATATAATCCGATCCGTGGGAAAGTTACCAACATGGATTTTTCTCCATCCCACGAAATGGGGACTCGGCACTGTAGCCTGATTGCCGAGCTCTGAAGTATTGGAGGAAACCAAAATACCATGGTAGGTAGACACTCGTTATTGTGGAGCGCAGATTCGACATTGTTCTCCCTTTGAGCGGTCTACTAATCCAGGATGTATTTGTGTGCAGATACGAGGCGCATGTACGTCTAGATCAGTGCGCGGCCTTGACGCGGCTGCCGGCGCCACCGAACGCAGTCAGGTGCGGATCGAAAAGTGTCATCGCCGTCCTAGTCTTTGACAAGCAGCGTCAGCAGCCAGCGTTCCGCATCAGCGACGGAATCGCCGCTTCGTCCAACGTGTGCAGCGGCGGCAGCGATGGGTCGTCCGCAGTTCGGTGCACTGTGCCCATGGAACCTGGGCGAAATCAAGCTACTCTCTAATGGAGCGACCCACGTTGCCTGCCATGATGTTTGGAGGGGGAAATCCGCTCATGCCTTGAGTTATCCGAATAAGAATGTGAGACGTGTTAGTGCAGACCTCCTTCGTGCACTGAAATTCTGCACCTCAAATTCTCCGATTTGCTGTAAGAACCATGCTTGAGCTAAGTATTTTCAAAGAAGAAAAGGAAAAAAGTCAGCTTGCAGATGCATTATTGTTGGAGCTTTGCAGCATGTGAGGCAGAGGGTGTGCAGGCTAGTCTGCTGCGTTCGAGGCCAGCAGCAGCTGGAAGAATCAAAGAAAGTTCGGTGTAAGTACACACTACTTGTGGCTCTCAGTTTGTGGAGTTGGGGCACGAGCCGCCAGGATTGCAGAAACAGCATTGCTGTTGTCTCTACTCCGAGGAGCTCTTACAGCAGGGTGGTCAGATCAGAATGCAGTGATTTGCTCTGCATGAATGCGAGACGGCACACGCCATTTCCAGTCCCCTCATGTGGAGTGTTTGCGGCCGCGTCCAACGCCGAGTTGGGCATCCGTAGAGGCTGCCGGTGAAAGATGATGATGAAGCTGCGTGGAGGCGCCTGCTCCAGTGCAAGTGTGCAACAGAGCGGAGAGGGCGTGGAAGGTCGTAAACGGAAATGGGGCGGTCGGTGTTTCAAGTACCGACCAACCCCCTGGGCCGCGCTATTCGAAATACTGTCCAGGGCTGCGGCCCAATTACTCTTGGAGCGGCCTGTTGAGAAATTTGGCCTGGATTAAGAAGCTGCCCAGTAACCTCAGGCCCAATTACCTAGAACTCCTTTTTTTTCTTTTTCATCATCCCCCGCCGGCGAGAGTCCCGTTCATGAGCACCGGCCAAATCAATCGCGTTTTAGATGTTCGTAATATTGCTCGCATGGTAGATGTTCGTGCAAGCTCTCCTGTTATGTTCACTGTCATGCGCGGCCACGCAGCTCGCTGCTGGTCCAGTCCAGCGTGCGAAACAGAGTCCAAGTCTCAAGAAAGACTATCCATCCATGATCCATAGTATATGCGTCATCTCCTCGATTCGATCGTCGTGCCGGGCCATACAGAAACAGAGCTACTCGGCGCTCCATCCCCATCAGGAATCCAAACGTGCACGCTTCCGCCCGCGGCCCAACGAACATGACGCATCGTCCTTTTGCAACCAACCCCGGATCCCCCTCCGACTCTCTTCGATCGGTTGGTTGGGGCCCCCTTCTCCTCTCCCCCTCTGACTCTCCCTCCAGCTTCAGCGCCCCAGCCATGGAGCAACAGCAGCAGCACGCCGCGGCCAGGCGGATGGCCGCGCTCGCCTCCCACCTGCGCCCGCACCCCACGTCTCAGGTCAGCGCCGCCCTCCACCAGATTTCAGTTTTCCTTCCATCTCCTACTCCTTGGGTACTATACTATGTCACACACAACCGGTGTCCATGAATTCGCGCCGCTGTTCCGGTGGGATGATCAAATTACGAGTTTGCGACCGACCCCCAAGGGAAGGGAGGGGGTCGTTTGCCGGAGACACGGCGGCCGAAAGCTGGGACCTTGGCGTCAACGGAGACACGGTCCCCCCTTTGGTTCCGGGTAGCCCAATTTCCAGTATTTAGCAGTTTGTAGGATCCATAATTTGGCTGTACACCGACCGACTGCTGATACATGTCAATTCCCTACGAGAATTGGCTCATGTACTCTGTTGTCCTCCAATAGTAAACTTTACTTGCGATCCTGATTCAACTGGTGTGGTGTTCCCTAATGTGTAGACTGTCAACCCCTGTCTGAACCAAAACCATACTGGTTAGCAAAACTTTGCACGGTTGGGATTGCTCTCACACGCTCACTGATTTTGCAGACTGATGGTTTCTATGGGTCAAATGGCACTATGCTTGCTGATAGATAGTATAATGTCCTTGGGTCCTATGGTTAAAGCAATCAGAAATTGTCGCAATTTCTCTGCTTAGCTCTTGTGATAGACAAATGTGAAGTGGAGACCCTGTAATCAACATGAAGCAATTTTCTTTTAACAAAGGTCTCACTTCTGTTGTATGGTCATGAGCACAAGCTTCCTCCTATCACTTTCTGACACCTTTTACTCATTCACTGACGAGCACTCAAGCAGATTGCAAGCCGTGGATCAAATCTTGTCTTTTGATAATTGTATTTGATGCCTTTACTTTCTGCTAAATCCTCTCCTGTTGCTTTTTTTTTTCCTAAGATGCAGGAGGTCTCCCTCCTGACGGGATCCAATTGCCGTGCAAAAGGTGCGGCGCCGGGATTCAAGGTTGCAATCCTTGGTGCATCTGGTGGAATTGGTCAGCCGCTCGCTCTGCTAATGAAGATGAACCCTCTGGTTTCGGTGCTCCATCTATATGATGTTGTCAACACACCTGGTGTCACAGCTGACATTAGCCACATGAACACTGGTGCTGTGGTATGTTCCTGCACACTGCGTTTTCTCGACGCATCTTTATCTCAAATAATATTTTTGAGGTTCTTCAGTATTGATACTAAAGAGTAGATTGCTGTCACAGGCGCATGTTGGTAGACCTCTAGCACGTCTGCTTTCATATGGACTCACTTAGAAACAGATTTAAATGCTGTAGAAAGTCCTGTAGCTTTTCATTTGTTTTCATTACTATATGCATAACTCACCCTGAAGCACCTGCAGATAGCTGTTAAATTCCTGCAGCTCTGTCACTCAGTAAGGAAGTAATAGCCTTCCTTTAACAACACTGTAGTAGTTGTATAAATTGTGTGTGCCAGTAATTTCTACCCTAACTTGCTTGGGATTGAAGGCTTAGTTGTAGTTGTAATTTTTACAGAATACTTTGGAAAACATTCACTTACTATCTGATCACCCACTCTTTATTTGGGGATCAAAGCTTAAAACATAAACTGTATCAACTTTTGTTTGAAAATTTTAATAGCTTTAAGGTGTCCTTTCTGGCCCTCTTCTTTTCATATAAAAGTATAAATATACAATTATTCATCTGATTGTTGAACCACAAATGTTGTTTTGACCATTGGATGTAATTATTCTGAATGTAAATTCCTGCAGGTGCGTGGATTTGTTGGCCAGCCACAGCTGGAAGATGCTCTAACAGGAATGGATGTTGTTATAATACCTGCTGGTGTCCCTCGGAAACCTGGGATGACAAGGGATGACCTGTTCAATATCAATGCTGGAATCGTGCGTATTCTCTGTGAGGGGATTGCAAAGTGCTGCCCAAAGGCAATCGTAAATGTGATTAGTAATCCTGTCAATTCTACTGTTCCCATTGCTGCTGAGGTATTCAAGAAAGCTGGGACATATGACCCCAAACGCCTTCTGGGTGTGACGACACTTGATGTAGTGAGAGCAAATACTTTTGTGGTATGTGATCCAACAATTCTATTACGCTGCAGTATCGACATGGAGAGTTTCTAAACATTCCTCTCTACTTCTCTGTTTTCAGGGAGAAGTTCTTGGACTTGACCCGAGAGAGATCAGTGTTCCTGTCGTTGGCGGTCATGCAGGAGTGACGATATTACCATTACTTTCTCAAGTGAGGATTTATTTTTCAATCGCTATGAAAATCAGGACCGTGTACTATTTGCTGCTGGAAAGTGTAGAATATCAGATTAACCTATTTTATTTTATGCTTTGCTATTTATATAGGTGAATCCTCCTTGCTCATTCACCTCAGAAGAGGTTAGCTACCTTACTTCTCGCATACAGAATGGTGGTACAGAAGTAGTTGAGGTATGCTTTTCCTCACAAATTACCATATTAAGAACACACCATTTCTATATTGTGATGTATATTTGTTCAGATTCTCATTCTCCGTTCCATTTCTAGTTTCAGTTGTTTTGCTCTGTGATTAATAAAAATGAAAAAAGAAATTGAGATGCTTATTTTCCGTAACAAGACTTGGCTTACTAGTAAAATGAATATGTGAATTTTAGGGAATCCATTATGTTTTGTAAAAGACAAAGTAGATGCATACTGTTATAGCATGGCGACAGGCTTCAGCCCATGGCAGAGGAAGAGGACCTAGTCTTCTTCTTTCTTGCCTACATCTCCACAACAAATAAATGCATACAAATGTTATTCCTTTTTTTTTACATGAAAACAATAGGAAAGACTCCCACTGCGTTTCAATGTTATTCGTTCATAATAACAACAAAGGTTTATCATCAAGTGCATGTCTAGCCTAACAAAGCATCCTTGCATTCTTGTGAAGCATGTGACGCACTAGGTTCTGGTGTTAGTTGTTCATATGTGTTTCAAGGTTCTGGTGTCCTGCTTCAGAAAAAAAAAACTGGAAGTTTTGTTACTAATATGACCTTTTTGTTTCTTTCCATCTGATATGTTTCAGGCTAAAGCTGGAGCAGGATCAGCAACTCTGTCAATGGTTAGTTTCCGTCTCTTTTATGCACATGGGTGTCCTTTGTAGTTTCTAACTCTGCTTAACACCAAAGCTTATCTAACGTTGGCTAACACTAAAGCTTACTCTGTAGGCATATGCAGCTGCTAAATTTGCAGACGCTTGCTTGAAAGGACTGCGTGGTGATGTTGGCATAGTGGAGTGCTCATATGTAGCTTCTCAGGTTCTTTATTTGTCCTGCATACTGATTTCAATCATCATTCAATTTTTCTTTAGTAATATTGTTGAACATTATTTCTGGTTTATGTATTTGTGTTTATTTGTATTGTTCTTAAAGGTGACCGAGCTTCCGTTCTTTGCATCCAAAGTACGGTTAGGGCGTTATGGAATCGAGGAGATCTTACCACTTGGGCCATTGAATGAGTTTGAAAGGTCTGTACTGTTTCAGATCCTATTATTGTTCTTGGCATTCATTCAAGTTAGATGTTCTTCATAATTCAATAGCCAACTGTGCTATTACTTTCCACTTGAAATAACCACTGAAGATTTTAATTATTTTGAGTTTTATCCTTGTTTTATGAGGATTCTTCAGTGGGTTTAGTCAACCTGAATTTCTCATTGCAAGAAAAAAAAACGTTTGTACAGGCACACACACCCATGAAAGGGAGGGTGGGATAATAAACAGTCGAACACAAACGAGATCAGGGAATACTAGTTAACTACATCAACAATTTGAATGCACCAGTTTAAGATAGTGTTCATTGAGGTCTAAGTCGAGCTGCGCACCAACCAAAGATGAAGGTGTTCACAGATTGATCTAGCTGTAGACGGCAGGGGCATGTTATTGTCATAAAATAATTTCCTGTCATGTTGTTTCTAAATGACCTGCAGTAGAAGAAGCTGTGTCTTGTTTCAGATTACCGGTGCCCAGTTATGGAACACGTCCATGACTGCATCACAGGTGCTCCAGAGTATCAAAAGAGGGTGCTAATGCTAGGGACGAAATGCTTGAAGATGGTCCTGACTGTTGGACAGGGGACAAATAGATGATCAGTGGTTTCTGCAACCGAAAGGCAGAGTGAGCAGTCCAGAGAATCAAGCTTCTAGTACACCACAGACTAGGCTTATATTGCTCTATCATATTACCCGTCATGATTGGGTCTGCCTAAAGTGGATACCAGAAACTGTTAATAAATCAGTCTAATTCTTTTCTGTTGCGCATGGACCTATCTCCCAGAATCAGTAGTGGATACGCCAGGTTACATTGCGCAGAAGCCAGTATGTAGCCAAGCCACTTCGCTTTGGAGAAGCCAGTATGGCTTCACAAGGGCACCTATGAATGTTCTGTAGGGCATTGGGACGACCATCTAATCTGCAGGGTCATAAGGCGCTGAACATAATTGAAAGTGTTGTGTCATGTCGTTGCCTATACTATAATGCCTTATCAGGACCATGTCAATTGTTATCAATATCCAGGATCTCTACTGGTCTGCGTTGCTTAATTTTTCTTCATACATTACTGTCTTGCAGAGCTGGACTTGAGAAGGCAAAGAGAGAGCTGGCCGAGAGTATCCAGAAGGGTGTATCTTTCGTCAACAAGTGAGGCCATCTCGCAATGTCCAATGCTTCATGCCCAACATAGAAATAGATGCCTGTGTTTTTGGGTAAAGCTGTGTCATCTTGTAATCTCACTTTGTAAAACTATGTATATGATAATCCACACCGAGGTACGGAATAAGATATGCCTGATATGGCAATAAAAGTTGCTTATGAACAAATGGAGCTCTCATGTCTGCATGTTGTCTTTCAGCCTAATATCTGCGGCACATATAGGATCCAATCTTCTTGTATTGAGACTAGTATCAACACCAGAGTTAGGTTGAATTTCCATATTAAATACAGGAACTTCTGAAATAATTTCTACTCTCTCCGTCCCATATTACTTGGTCTCATATTACTTATTATTGATATGAAGATTAATGAGAGGTGAACAATATGGGTGCACAGGAAACAAGTAAGAGAGAGAGACAGAGATTGGAAAGAGAGAAAGATACATTTTGATGACAAGTAATATGAGATGGATATGGTACTATACATGACAATATGTGAGGAAGGAGCTTCATATGTTCGGCAGTACTGCTGCTTTCATGGATGCAGGAAAACAATGTTATCCTGGGCAAAGATACTCCTTTGTGGCTGGAGAGACCACTCTGCTCTCCAGATCAAGCTTGCAGCTGAGATATACATTGCAGGATCTACCAGAAACAGCTAACCTTTAACGGCGACTCCAATAAACAAAGCCGCGAGAAGATGGCATTCCCACTGGGAACAAAAGCGAGTGGATCAGTTCAGTCAGTCACCATCAGACAGAAAGCGTCACTGTGTAAATTAGGCACATCAAATCCGCCTCGGGTTGTGTGTGATGGGTACAATCTACTAGTAGCAGCTAGCTGCTGATCAACGTATGTAGATGCGTCCATTATTTTAGGTCTGTGCAGTTATTAGTATGACTGTTATTTATTTTACTGTCAGAATTCATCAACTCAGTTCGGGCTAAACACGCGCAGGAATGGCAAAGTGAGAAGTTGCTTCCCACTTCGGATTCCAAGACTCAAAAGTAACCTTTGGCTATAAATTATAGCTAGGGCAGCATGGCCATAATCGACCAATTATTGAAACCTTCCAGCCATTCACATGCTATGTCTAATTGCATGCCCACTAACAAATATTCTAGTATTTTAACTTGTCTCCAACTAAACTAAAGTTTACCATAGCATAAACAATAGTTTCCGAAGATACGATGAACTGTCAGCTGATCTCGAATCAAGTTCTTGTAGTTCATGTCCTCCTAGTTTAATACTGCACGTCATCTGCACCCTTACGATCTTACAGACACAGACGAGACCCAGCAGATCATGCCCTTCTGCTTTAGTTCATGTCCTTCTAGTTTAATGCTACTAGTTGTCTGGCAATAACAGACGGGTCCCAGCAGTATTTGTTCATCAGCACAATGCTTCACCATTAAATTTTACAAAATAATTGAAATATGCACTCAGCTAATCCTTCAAGATCTATCATTGTTAACATGAAGAAGATATGTAAGTGGATAATACGTTTGCTGAGAAATTGGAGGAAGATCTGCAAGGAGGACCCGCAATCTCAACTTGAAGATGGAGAAACCGAGGTTATACTCCGATCCAGATGACTGGGAGAGCAACACAGAAAATAGGGGCTTGATCGAGTGCATGATGACGGAGACTCCGGGTCACTTGGTTGCTGGTCCGGCATAATAAAAGAACGGAAAATCTAAAAGCAACTAGCCAGTAAGGACCTCCTTTTCATCTAAAAAATATATATATGTGTGTACGGATAGTATTGTTATGCAACAATGATACAGATTGCGGAGTATATAAAATAGTGGTTACATACGTGCCTGCTGATACTGTGATCGTATCTTCGTCGATCTTGGTATGTCATCCCAACCAAAGACATGCTGCATTTTATGCAAACAACTATGTGCCAACTTTGCACCGCAGATTTCTGCAGCTTTCTCTGATCCATATCCCGTATATGAATAGAAACAGCCCAAGATCTTTGATTTTTTTTCGGATAGGAGCTTCTATAATATCTTTAGGGATGTTTGCAGATCATGCGGTATCTCGTAAACTAAGAGGATCATACATTGTATATCTTAAGATATGCAGAATGTCTAAGTGAATCGTACTTATTTTTGTTTAATGTCGCCAATGGAATACTTTATTATTATATAATGTAGAATACACATTATTTGCACATGCGTGACTCATATATGAGTCAGAGAAGATATATATATACATGCCGGCCGGGATATAATGCAGCCAGCTGTAATATTACATATTTCTATAATAAAAGTTCCATTATTTTTCTAGTAAGAATTGGACCTCATTATTTGATGAGATGTTGAGTATCATATCAGCATATCACTTTGATTTTAGTGCTTAGTCTGATCTAATCATAAATGTTCTTCAGAAATGACTTGAAGACCAAGTGCGTAGAAGTGTATGAAATGTCCGCAAAAAGAAAAAGTAGAAGTGTATGAAAGGTTTTCTTTGATGCAGACATCGCAACTTGCAGAAAAAAAGATATCAAATCATCACATTATCAGGGAAAGGCTAATATTATTTGGATTCGTTCTCTCACCAATGATTTGGATTGAGTAACGGAACTCTAACAAAATTTGTAGCTGTGCGATTGAGAAATTCTCTTCACGTCATCATCAACATGCTCATGAGTCATATGCATCACTTAATGTGTGTGTGCACGGGGGACTTGAAAGTGATGTGTAAGCGTACATGAATGCTTCATGCTTGATGTGGAATTCCTCACCTTAACTCTTCGAATGGCGGCCATTTGAAATTGTCTAATGAAGAGGTTTGCATGCTCAAATGCTCTTCATCACTTGGATGGATACAGATGCAAGAGTTACTTTCTTCAAGCTTCCTCAAGTTCTTCTTTTCAGCAAATGAGCTGATGCCAAGCTATTGTCTGATTTCCTAAGCACTGCTGCTGTAGTGTTCGTGCAGCACGGAGTTAATCCTCCTTACTAAATCGTCCACTGTGGTATTGAACCCCTCCTCCATCTGAAAATATTGCACAAATCAATCAAAGAAATAAAATGAGATGATTAGTTATACACTGCTTTCATATGTATCTTAGATGGATGCATACTATTAGATATGCCTTGGGCTGACTAAGTATATGCATGCCAAGATAGGCACTTTTTGGGTCTTCCAATTTATAAGACCCATACATATAAACTCTAACTATATATTCAAAATTATGTTGTGATGAGAAGATAGTATTAGTGTTTAGAAGTCAATGATTCAATCTCAGGAATATACAATTAATGTTTATTGCATGGGCCAGTTGAAGTGTGACTGCATTCTCCCCTAGTATTGATATTTTAGTAAAAAATGATTTTAAAATTGAATATATAGATGTATCAAAGCAACAAATCCTTGTTGATTTCTTGCAAGAAAATTCAGGTACTGTAGAATTGACAGTCTATGAGATAGTAATTTTGAAATTGCTCTCTTGACACCACCCTTTTGAGCATTTCTACATTATGATTAATTGGCTATTGGCATGTTCAACGACTAAGACCTATGCATGAGTGCCAATTTGATCATTAGTATTTTAAAAACTAGCAATTTCATAAACCAGCTGGATCTCATCTGATCGGCTGTCTATGAGTACAACATTTGAACTAACAACCTTAGTCCTTGAAATGTTAGCTAGCTGGTGTAATAATACTCGTAAAACATCTGGATATTTATTTTATCCTCCTAATAATAAAATCTGGAACCAATAAAGTCTCTCTTCATATGTGCATCTCTAATTGTAATTATTTGCCTATATATGCCTGGTCTGTATGTATAGTTTCACTAGTTGTACATACATGTACTCCATTGATTTTCATTCAACGATTTTTATATATGATCCTCATTTGTTTGCGAGTATACATGATTCCCGTGTGTGGAGTATACCCTGAGAGACATTATTACCTGCCCATGCAAACGTGTAGAATTAAACAAATCTTAAAATAGTAAGGACAACAAAATAAATGAAATTAAAGAATTGGCATGTATATAACATCTTTCTCAACTCTTGACGCCGTACACGCATACACATGCATTTAGTACATGTGAATGTGATCCGAGCAGTGAGCATGCATTTTTGTGAGGAACCATACTCGGAGGGACGGACTGGTACTTGCATGGTGCACGTATTATTAATTGATTTTTCAATATGTTCTAGCTAGCTAGTAGAGGAATTGTTCATGCACGATACAATACTGTATTATATAGTGATCATGTACTCGCCTTGGCTGTAATTGTGATGATGGCGGTAGAGGCGGGGAAGGGCATGACGTTGGTGTGGGTGATGGAAAGACTCATCTTCTCCACCTCCGACAGCAGCTTCACCAGCAGCCCCTTCGCGTTGTCGCAGTGGATCCGCAGCAGCACGCTCTTCTCCGACAGCCGCGCCTCGATCTCCGGCAGCTGCTGATGATGCAGGCCACCATTGCCGCCGCCGCCGCTCGCCACCCCTTCCTCGTCGGGCATACGGCACGGCTTCTTGACGAGCACCGTGGACTGGATGGTACCGCCGTCCTTCTCGAGGGTCTTCACCTTATCTTGCAGCTCCCTCACGTACTTCACTGCGTCTCCAAGGATGGTGGCCTTGTCCATCTGCAACCAAACACAGTGTACACAACTCAATTTTAGAATTTTGCATCTAACTTTTGAAGCTATTTTTCGGCATCTATATATGACACATCTTCAATGCAAGAACCACACACACAGTAGCTGTTGATGCATGCTTGATGCTTGTTAAACTTCGTGAGATGCAGTCAAAGACATGTTGCTACATGCTCCTAGACTATATATAGTAAGAATTTTTGAGTTTGAGGAAGACAAGCCTTAAAAAAGAGTTGCAACATTTATTGATGAGTACAGTAGATGAGTGTTTCTGTAGCTACACTGTTAAAGTTGCACCATTTATATATATATATATCCGATTTTAATCCAGAAACTACTGTATAAGAGGTGAACCGAGAATATATGCTGCACGCTGTACTTTCTATGTTGCTACGAACCTAATTTGCTGAGCTATCTATACACTACACCAGCTAAATGATTGCTCAACAGTGAATGAAGAGTATTATTGAGATGGTATACATGCAATAATCTTGCTAAATCTTCCCTGCAATCGTCATATATATACACCGTTAGTCAACACAAGATTTACAGAGATAACGAAACGAAATAAAAGCTCCCTTTGATGGCAAGGTTCAAAACCGAAACATGAAATTAAAGTGGAAAAACCAAAGAATAATTGTGATGAGGAAGAAAAGAGAGGAGGAGTTGCTTTTCATATGTCATGGCAGATGGACACAACAGCTACGCGATGATCCACAACTAACCTTCTTGAGTCCGGGGATTACGGTGGAGAGCTCGATGAACCTCTGGTTGATCTTCTCCCTCCGCCGCCGCTCCGCGATGATGTGGTCCTGCACAGGCCCCGGAGACGACGAGGCCGCCGAGCCGCCGCCTCTCCTCCCCGTCGACGCCCTCGCCGCCGTCGCGGCGGTGTCCGGCGGCAGCGCAACATCGCCGCCGCGGCCGCCGTTCTCGTCAGTTGGCTGCGCCGACGCGGCGCTGAAGTTCCAGCTCACCGGCCTGCTTATGTTGCTTACGCCGCCGCCAAGGCCGGTGGTCCTGGCGCAAGCGGTGTGGGGGGACCACCCGGCCGCCGCGTCGTAGTCCATGGCGGCGCCGCCGGGGCTGTCGCCGGAGCTCCAGCTGCCGCTGTTGGTCCGGTGATGGTCCACCTGCACCGTCAGGTCTCGGGTCGGCTGGGTGGCGTTGCGGAGCGCTTGGAGCGACGGGAAGGCGGCGTCCCGATCTCCGGCGGCGGCGGCGCCGCCACCATTCGGATACGCCGGAGCTCCAGCTGCTGCGACGGCAGAGGGATGATGGTGGTCAAGCTGGTCCATTGCCCACTGAAGGAACATGCTTGAGTCGTCCATGTCGCAATTGATTGATTCTTTACTTGCTACCTGCTGCGTCGACACAGAGAAGATGACCAGTTCATGACGAGTGCAACATATGCGAGATATATAGGACCATTAATATGAAACTCACAGAAAGGATATGATTAGTATATGATATGAACGACCCTAGAGATTATTGGATCCGTCGATTGTCTTCTTTCCTTTCTTTTCAACGGTCTTGTGCGTGTGCAAATATGATGAAGAACAAAGAACATAAGCAGAAAAGATGAAAAGTGAAGCTCTCAATAAGTTGCAAAACTCCAACAAGCTGGAGATGAAGAGAGAAACCACTTGGAGAAGAAGATAGATGCATTGAAGTGTGCTGGCCTACTTGCCAACCAGCAAGAAATACCTGCAGCGGGGAAAAGCTTTCTAACTCAAATCCGATGACAACTCTGTGCAGCTTGGAACATCCAGAGAAAGGTGTATGCTCCTCTGGAAGGATCTTGTTTTGCTGTTTGTTGGTAGACGGATCCCTTTGTACTACGGCTGTTCACATATATGCTTCTCTCTCTCTCTCTCTCTCTCTCTCTCTCTCTCTCTCTGAGAAAATATTAACTAATTTTCTCGCTGCTCTTGTTGTAGTGTGGCCTAACCCTCCGAATATTATATATACTGGCCCTGTACTAGTATAAAGGTTTATGCTTCTCTTTTACACTACGTGAGAGGCTGAGAGCTTAAGGCAACGCTGCAACAATAATTTTCGCTCGACTACGACATGATCTTAAGTGAGTTACTGCTGATCTGACACGACACCATATGCATGATGGAGCACATGTAATACACAATCAAGGTCATACGCGTACCGTTGCTATATATAGAGATCGATGCACAAAGCTTTCTTTTAGTAACCCATTACTATCACATATGGTGTGTGAAGATGCAGGGTACAACAAGTCAAATTGAGCGTATTTTTTTATTAAATTAGTGATTTGCACCTTGTACTTTGTTAATTGTGGAGACTCGGTGACCGTTTCTAGGGTTCATACTTGTAACATGCGTATATCTGCTAAGCATGTCCATGACAGTGCCTTTTCTTTTTCTATTGAACATTTCAAGAGTGAGTATTTCAGTTAACTATATGACCACGGCACAACAAAAAGAAGAACCAATCTGATCCAGAGACTATAAATTTTGGCATTGTTTAATGTCAGCCTTTCCCCGTCTATTAGGATAAAACTCGTTTAAATAATTTAATTTCCTTTTGCAGAGTGTGTTTAATTTGTCAATTATGTATACTTTTTTTTTATCTGAACATGTTACATGTCCACCCAAAAAATAAAATTATGTGTTTTCGCCCTGCATGTGCCTTTACACATGCATGGATGACTGATCAGCGGCAGAAAAATATTTGTTTTCTGACACCTAGAGAGACAAGAAAAACTGTTCAACAAGTTAACTGGATCCTGCCGGACAGCCCAACCAGTTCTCAGAGGCCAGCATGCACTACAGTGTGGGTAGGACAGTGTGATTCGGATCCTACAGCTAGCTAATCGGGCAGCATTATCTGGTGCAACCTTGCTTCGCATGCATCGATTCTCGGGCGTGTGGTTAGAAAATACTGTGTTGGTGTAATCACACTTTGGTTGTATTATTTCAAATAATATTGGGGTTGATATCCATGTGTCTCAACTCTCAATCCAACGACAGTGCGTGCTACCAACTTCACCCTGCGTACTCTCCAAAAACAATAAACTGGTCGCAGTACATACTCCAGTATGCTTAGAAAGAAATATTTATTTAAGTACTGTACTTCCTTTTATGACATGTACACGCGCACACACTATATGCTGATAGATCACAGTAAGGATAATAGAATATAGATTATTGTACTTGTGCTTCTAATAACTGTATTATGTCACTGAATTCATATCCCTTCGTTCACACCGGATGAGTGTCTTATAAATAGTTACCAAGATTATAGAGTAAAATAGAGACAAAATATCCGTGATAACACGCAAAAGGTACCACCAATAATACTGCACTCGAGCATCAATCACAAATAAATATGGCTTTTGCCCTAAATAAAAATAAATATGCCTTTTTCAAAAAAGGCACCACGGGAGATTTTTTTTTTCTGCTGCAGATTTTGTTAGAAGACAAAGACACCAAGCATTGGATGACCCACACGTGCTACATCAAGGGACCCACTGGCATTTTGGGGTCAGAAGCTGCTAGCAAACGTGATGCACACATGAATAATTGCCTCCCCACGGGAAGTTACTAATGCCGGAAACGTAATCCGCTCTCTTATTGGTTCACGTTAACATCTAATCGCTTTACAAGCTAGCTACTAGACTATCTTTTAGTGAGGTGAAGAAGGGACATGTTTTTTTTTGTCAGAATTCTAGCGACGATGACATGTGTGTTATTCCAATATTCTTACGTGTGCAACATCCATGCATAATTAAGGTCACGCTTGATCGCTTGTACTGCATGAACTATATCCCTCTCTCTTTTTCGTTGAACAAATCGATCTTGGTCACATGGTTATTTATTATAGCTTTTCTCTAGTGTGCTTTAATTTAATTTCAGTTAATTTCTAATAAGTATTTTGGTTTGCTGTTTTAGAAACCGCAATTGTTTGGAATCAGTTCTAAAGGTACACAATTATTTCTACCCCTTTTTTTTTTGGAATCATCATAGGTATTTCTACCCGTGTGCACTCCTCTTAGCTGAAATGTTGGACCGGTGAAAAAGTTGTGGAACCAAATACATGAAGTTTTGTAATTTACATTTAGTAATGAATTAATCCGATCAAATTTCGACGGTACCATCTATGATGTGTCAACAATAGATAGATAAACAGCTGAGCTCCTGATCTTGGCAACCTTTTGGCATATAATATTACAGCTAGCCGAAACAACGGGAAAGTGATCAATAACTGGGACAACAAATATATATTAACGCGCCCATCATCGATCTAGGCGAGGCAAGAATCAGTGGGGAACCACCAAATTAACCACGTGTTGTTCATTGGCAACTGTAAACGTGCCAAAGCTGTACAAATTGCGGCTGTTTAAAAAGAATGCAAAATATTTTACACGCGTGCTGAAAAGCTTTGGCACCTTTGATTTGAGCTGCGTGTGCTAGCTAAGGAGGGAACATGCGAACACGTATATCGAATAATTATCGACCATAACAGTCGAGCTCGTTCTCCACATAAACTTGGGATTTTGCTCTGTACATCGATCGGCCAACGACCCTCAAGACCTCAACGCTCAGTGATTCAGATCAGATAGCATTATAATATTGCATCTACTGTGTCTTTTGAGGTGGATGATTGAGACACGCTCACATGGCGCACCATTAAAACCGGGTCCAGCATGCAAAAGAATTCAACTGTGTAACCCCACCGTCATCTCCAGTCTACCGATCGCGATGGTCCATTCAAATTTACTCTTCCATAACAGAAATGCATGATTTCTGAATATTGAAATATTCTCACGATTGTATAGTTTAAACCTCATTTGATACTACTTTTCATCGTTCGCTGCGGATCTTAGTAGGCAGAATTAATCGGCTATTGAAAAAGAAATGCGCAGAATACATCATAATCTTTTGTTTGTATATCCTATGGAGGATACATAAACGTCATCGTATCACGCAGAATCCCTTAAAGTAGAGACGATGCACGGGTTATTGTTTAATCCAAACTGTTCCAGTCAGCAACAGGAGTTTGCAGCAGAGACGTCGATACAATAATGTGTAGACCTCGAGCCAACAATCTCGGGACACCAGCTGTAGTTTATAAAATACTACTTGCGGCTGATTATATTAAGGCATTGAGAGCTGCGCGCTAGTAGTTGCAAGTTGCAACAGCAAAGTGGAAGGTTTCACCTTTGAACTACTAATCATCTGATGATCCCTAGTTACCAACACGTGCCTTAATTTGTAGGAATTATTGGCTGCGGGCGGGATTGTAGCACATGTGTTTCTGAAAAGCAAAAAGTTGGTTTCAATTTATTTCTACCTATTGAGTCATATGTACGAGATACATGTTAATTTCCTTTTAGATCTCTGCTTAATTAATCCAATCCAACGTTTTATTTATCGGTTCAGTATCCAATCCAGCATTGACGCAAAGACGTGCGACCGTTCTCGAGTACGGCAAGGGAGTCGAAGCCACGGCGCCCTTGCATCGCTTGGCGCCTGATGCTATCTTGGAGATGGCCGGCAAGCTTGGACTTGGAGACGAGCTGAGGAGCTTGGAGAAATTCCTTGGGTATAGAGTGAATCAGGCTTTGCTAATCTATCTTCAAACATGCCATTTAGCTACTTTCGGCTGGTTGGCAGTATGTTTCTTCGAAGAGAATAGCATGGAGAAAGCCAGCAAGCCGTGGGCGTGGGGGAAGGACAGTGGGCTCGTTGGCTGACGAGGGCGAAGCAGACGGCACCATACACGCTGGTCTGATGCTATCTTGCGGGCTGCTGCTCGACTTCGAGGCTTGGAGGCGGACAATGGCGCACTGGATGAGATGCGGTAGGGATTGAAGAAAAGTGGAATGAAGAGAAAGCTGCCGTGATAGAGCAACAACAGAATGGATGGAAATCGTGACGAGAAGTGGTGAATTTCTAAATAGAATATCTTTGACTGGTATTAATGTGAACTCTAGAAGTTTGATGGTAAAATCGATATCTTTCGGTCTTGAGAATCCAATTTTCCCTAGAAATATTGATGCTGTACGGACACGAGGCACTATAACAGCATTTCGATCTGGACGGTATAGGCTGGTTCTTGGAAGATCTAAAAAAGTTGGTGTTGAGATTACATTATCTTCGTTCTTCTGATTCCCGACCAATTAATAAAGTATCTACAAGCAGTAGTGGTAACAACCAAATTAAAGCAAATCCAAATGATCTGTTGCACACGGTGCAGGGAGATTGCAGCGATATAAAAAAAGAACAGACACATTATCCACTTGCATTGATCGGAACAATTATTAATATTATCGTTGTTTAATTGTGGACCGTATTTGGAGTTGTTGATGAGTGATCCCTGCGATTTGCAGCTTGATTTGCTCCCCATAATTTTAGGTGAAGCACACACGGGCAGCTGGGATATCATGCGAGCGCTTTTTCGGATGATATCATATATTGGTGCGCACGTACTAGCTGCTGCTTCATTATTCTTTTGGATCGGTTGCACCAATGAACTTATGCAGATTTTCTTTTCGTTTGCAAACATTAGGAAAATAGGTTTAGGTCAACAATACAACGTACGATCCGGACGGGTTGATCAGTCATCTCATATCAAATAAAAGAATATACGTGCTTATATGTCGTCATGTTCAGATTTGCAGCAATATTAGTACATGATTAATTGGGAGGGTTAGGTTGATGCATGAATCTGCTTAGTAAACTGTAGGACAGACTGTGTGCAGCACACGGTGCAGGGAGATTGTGCATGACATGACCTTCATCTCTCGTCATTCTCAAAATTGCACAGTTCGCATCTGCACAAGAGGTACTAGTGATACTATTAACTGCATATGGACTTGCAGAGATAAGGTACTTTATAATTTTTCACAGAGAGTCCGTTGGATCTCTTATAGTAGTAGTGTAGATTTTCTATCCGTCATGCCTTGATCTTGTCTCTGTTTTTTTTTATCCACGGAAACGCCAGCAATCGAATTGATTTTTCTTTTCTTTTTTGAGGCCAAACAATCGAATTGATAAACCTGCTTGTATCGCTACTGGTCCTGCGTCGAATTGTTGATGTTCAAATCGTTACTGGGCCTGGAACGAAGAAAAACTGAAGCAGGCAGCATTCGCAGTGTGGTTCTTGGCCCATATATAAACCAACAGTTTCGCCTTTCAGAAGCTTGGGACTGGTACTGGGAGCGAGATCTCTCTCTCAGTGTGGCTCTTCTCCGTGTCAAAAAAATAAAAGGAGTGGTTGTACTCGAATAAGATTTTTTTGGTATTAAATTTTCTTGTGACCCCCTGATCATTATCCTTGGTTCCTTGTCTCTAGGTTCATGCCTTGGGCCAACCAACCGGGATGGGTCTATCATCAGGCATCATCCGAAAGACCAAGGAAAAAGAGATGCCGATTCTCATGGTGTAAACACCGTGCCTTTTCTATCCATTTGCACTTTGTTTCTCCCATGGTTCAAGTCCAGATGTGTACCTTTTCTTGATTCTACGATTGACATTCGGTCTCTCTTTTCACTTACTCCTATTGGATTGACATTCACAGTCTTTTCTTGTATCGTAATTAAAGGGATAGTTTACTGTTGATTCATGTTGATATTGACCCTACTTTATTTCGAGTGCTAGTCGATGCCGTAATTTCGACGGTGCTCAACAAGTGGCTAGCCTAACAGCACCTTTTAGAGACATTGACTGACGATGTAGACCACTAGCACGTACTAGTTGATTTAGCAAAATTAAGTGAATGATGTGTAGAGGCGCCATATACTTGTTTAGTGGTAGTGTGGTACTACTTCAGTAAAAGATCATTTCCCAACAGAGGAATTCCTCACCAAAATGTTAATACTTTTGTACATCAGTGCAGGATTTACCCTTGAAATGGGAAAGCATGTACTGATGTACATCAGTTTGCCGTTATCATGTTGATGACAAGCTGCGTAGATAAGTTGGCATGATCCACTGGCTGTGTATAACTGCAAAAAAGCCGGAACCTTTGTTTTTCATTATAAAAAAAAGTTTGCATGGCATGTGTGCGAAGTATGTGCTTTGTTGGCATACCTTTTGGGTGTGTTTGGTTACCTGCATCCAGCCCCAACCAGGCCCAAGCGGTGCAGCCTTGCACTGTTTGGTTACCTGTATCGGCTCTTGGGCCTGGCTCCACTCATCCAGGCGTCGTCCCGCAGCCTGGCCTGAGCGGACGCGGACTTCGACCTTCACTCCACAGCCAGGCTCGATGGATGCAGCCACGGCCCGATAGCCTGCACCCACACCTGCAGGCAACAAAACCGGCTATGGCTAGGGTTCCGAGCGTCCGCTCTCATTTACGCCGCAACCCGCACTGCACTACACTCTGCTCACCTCCCCTATCTCTCGGCGATGAGGTGCAGATTCCCCACCGATGAAGACCTCAGCCTTCCTCCGATGATGATGACGTTATCTACCTGCCTGCTTCGCCTCTGATCTCGTCCTCGATCCATCGGGTTCTCCTTTGACGACCACCTCGTGCTTGCCGCCTTCCTCTTCTCTTCGACGACCACCTCGTGCTTGCCGCCTTCCCCTTCTCTTCGACGACCACCTCCTGCTTGCTGCCTTCCCCTTCTCCGTCGACGGTATGATCGAGGAACCCTAAACTCTTCTCCAACTCTTGATTGATCTCAAGATGTAATCAATTCACGATGGTGTTGCTAGGGTTTGCTTACTTCTTCAGTTATGATCTATGGGTCATAGTACTAGATGCTCTTGATCTGGAGTTCTTTGTGTTGTTATGCTCTGGATCTATTTGTAATAGTTTTTGCATTCGTTTCGATGCATGATGGCATTGTTTAATCTAAGTAGAGCACCACTTGTCTATGATGATGAGCTGGTTTAATCTGAGTAGAGCACCACTTGTTTGCACCTTTGATATGACTGCAGCTAACCAAACACACCCTATTGCTACGACAGTGGAGGAACATCTTAGGATGTGACAGCCCTGTCTTGTGTGCCTATTTTTTGTGATTTTCTTGCTGATGATGTTTAGCAGTGGAGGAATATCTTAGGATGTGGCAACCCTGCATTATTTTGATAAAGTGCTATGAACTTTTGCAGTACAACATAATCTTACGTTGTGATGTCTTTCTTATGTACTCTTTAGACATAGATGGTGCAAACCATCAACTATAGAAGAGGAGGGCAGCTGCACTAGTTGTTTCCATTGTTGTATGGGTGTTTGCTTGGCTTAGGCGTAGGGTTAGTAGTATACCTGCTATCACTTATGGTCCAATGCTGGAGCGTGATATTCAGAGGCAGAACAATCTCCGATTCATTTATGAATCATATGATAAGCTTATGTAACATGGTTAGATTAGCCTATGAAACTTGATATTTATAGCATACTGATGACCGAACACAAATGATTTAGATCTTTAAGTTTCAAAACTTGAGTGTACAACACTTTGCAAGTAATCGTGTGTAAAACTGTATTCATTCTACATGGCTCGTCGTCATTTCTGTGTTTGATCTACACTTTGGCGCGAAAAAGAAGGAAATCGTCAGAAAACACTGACGCCAAATACCTCTGGCGTGAAAACTAACTTAGGGCACAGTAACCAAACCGCTGCCTCATACAGGCTACCAAACACGATGCCCTACATCAACTCGTGTGACCCAAGCCCAAATACAGACAACCAATCACCGACTCAAATGAGTCATGCCCAACCTCATGCGGGCAACCAAACTGGAAAGTCTGTATCTGCTGAGCCTGCATCCACCCCTTAGCCAGACCCAGACAGATGTAGGTAACCAAACACACCCTTTGTGAAAGATTTGCTCATACTGGAGGAGCTACTGATGGGCTGGTGCGCGTAGTTGATAAAATCAGATTTCGGGAGGCTTACCGCCACGATGAGATTGTTACCTGAAAAAGCAGCACATGTGTTTAGTTACGGGTCGTTGGCCATCACCAAGGACTGATGTTACACAGAATTGTGTGATGCAGAGTTTGTGGCATGCTTGTACTTACCTTCAATGCTATGTTGCTTGGTTACTGTTAAGTGTTAAATGAGTCTTATGAAGTGAATGCGAAGACGCAGCAGTGTCATTGCTGGTGTTTGCAAATAAGCGGAGACATTCAGGGTGCTCTGAAACCTGCAGAAACAGCAAATGTTCCTAAAATTCATGAAACCTTTAACCTTGCCACGTTTAGAATCAAATAATTGCTCACTTTGACGAGTGATAACCAAAGATTCCCAAATCTAGGAATGCTACTACTTTAGTTGATCCACTGAGGAGGTCACCCTGAGATTCGACGAGCGGCATGTGTATACTTTTGTAAGTAACCTCTTTTACGGAGCCGTGCACGTGAGACCTCGATGATGCCATATTTGCAGGCACTGGCTCAAGGCTGTTCATTCATTCAGCCAAACTGGAAAGTTTGCTTATCATGGCATCTGCCCCTTGGGTTTCATTCAGTCCAGTCTTCACTTTACGCAGACAAATACAAGTTGCTAATCAGATATTGGCAGCACTAGTTAAATTCATCCAGCGGCGTAAATTTTCCTTGATGATTCTAAGCAACGTTTTGCGTTGATTTCAGCCGCACAGCACTGCAAACTCTCTTTTTTCTTCTTCTTTTACCTGCTTTCTTTTACCAGTAGCGCTGCAACCAACTTTATCAGATTCAGAAAAGATTGTTCATCACCATCACGGTCAGAGGCAAAGCAAGCGAACAACTGACGGGACAATGATTTGCAGCACCAACCAAGTAGCACTTTTTTCTGATTTTTTTTTCATACAAACGGTAACAGTTTCACGACGATAGACACCAGCCAGACTGGGTCTGAGGTAGGATACATGTGATTGACTGGGAAATAGTAACGAAACGGAGCGAGCTTTGCGATCAAAAACACAGATGCGAACCACACGACATAAGCTTTGATGATGACTGGGTAGATATATAGATAGATAGGTAGTAGCGATAAAGATGGATAACTTTGGCCTTTGCTGGCCCCACCGCTCAGTTCCTCCAGCTCCCGCCGTCGGAGTTGCCGTACCCGCCGCCGCGGCTGCCTCCGTAGCCTCCACCTCCATAGCCGCCGCCACGGCCACCGTAGCCACCCTCACGGCGGCCACCACCGTAGCCGCCGCCGCCTCCTCCGTAGCCACCGCCGCCTCCGCCTCCGTAGCCACCGCCACCACGGCCGCCGTAGCCGCCGCCGCCGCCGGAGCGTCCGCCGCCGCCGCGGGACTGAGCCTCGTTGACGGTGATGTTGCGGCCGTCGAGCTGCTTGCCGTTCATCTGCTCGATGGCGTCGCGCATGGCCTGCTCGTTGGCGAAGGTGACGAAGCCGAAGCCGCGGGACCTCCCAGTCTCACGATCGTTGATGATCTGTAATTACAGACGGAAGAGAGTCAGGATCATCAGATCTACTAGCTCGCCGAATCCCACCAGAAATCCACAGAACCACCACAGATCCACAACAACAACAACAACAAAAAGAAGGAAAAGAAGAAATCGAAATGAACGGACCTTGGACTCGAGGACCTCGCCGAAGGGGCTGAAGGCGGCCTGGAGGGAGTCGTCGCTGGTGGCCCAGGCAAGGCCGCCGACGAAGCAGCGGTACTCAACGTCCGACGCCGCCATCTCTTTCTTACCACACACCCCTCCTACGAACCAAGTAACCACGAACCCCGAACCCGAACCGAACCGGAGGGGGAGGAGAAGCCAACCCACCTCGAAGCGCGCACGAAGAAGACGACCACGCCCGGGGGCCTTGCTTTATAGCCCCGCCCTCGGCGTCGTCGTGATCGGATCGCGCTGAGTGACGTGGGGCCCGCGTGGCAGCGGATGGGATTTTCCTTGGAATATCCGGGAGCCAAGTGGGATAGTAGTACTATTATTTTTCGCTTCCGCTACGCGCACACACACGACTACCTCGACTTCCCTCTTTCTTCTCTCGGGAGTCCGGGTGTGGGAGATCAGATCAGCAGCGCTCGGGAACGGGAAGGTACCCATAGCAGATTTACTGACGTGGTTGGTCCACCAGATTGGCAGTGCCGGATCCCGAAAATATCTCGCCAACGGCCTCCTCCTCTTCTTGCCCGGCCCGGACGGCAACGCAAACGGCGAAAGGCGAGCGGTGGACGTGACAGTGGGCCCCACCGCGACGGCCCAGCACAGTCAAGTCCACCTACCGCTCGGCGCACGCCACTGCATTTGGGCAAAGCGCCACGTCCATGCTGAGATCAGCACCATTATTAAGCTAATAAGTGACTGGCGTGTTCTTTTTCTCTCAAACTTGGCAGAGATCATTCTGATCCGTTCCGTTTGCCGCGCCGTATTTACTTGCCTGGAGGAGAAGACCTCATACAACGGTTGAGGTGCGTGGTTTCTGGAAAAGAAAAGAAATGAAGCTGTATGTAACACGTGGTCTGTTCAAGAGAGCGACCATCTGCGCTACAGTACAGTTTTCTTGCGTAGACTATGGGTCACGCACTGTTACAGTCTTACCGTAAGAAACAAAATGCAATGAGGTTGACATATGAACAAAAGAAAAGGCAAGAAAAAAAGAGCCAAAAAATAAGGTCCCACCGAGATTTGAACTCGGGTTACTAGATTCAGAGTCTAATGTCCTAACCGCTAGACCATGGGACCGGTTGATGCTTACATGGAAAACGTACCTTATTAATTGTTTTTTAAGCACTGCCCGCTGACGCATTCATCTCTTAATGCTCTCGTTCGTATCAACTCTGTACTGAAGGATATCTGAAGCTCGATCGAGTGTTGACTACCATATCCATATGTGATTTATGTTGGGTTGTGTTATTGTATATTCTCCTAAATACTAATCATGGTGTGCTCTAAGGTGGGGTGGATTTGGGCCAATAATGACACATCCAAGATGCTGCCCAACAACTGATAGCGTCCTTCCGACCCTCTCCATTTTTGGCTTCAAAATAAACCAAACAACAAACCTTTTTTGTTTCGGATGCATTCTTCTGTTGGCCCATATGCACATTGCACGAGATAGCAAAACAAATTAACTGTTGACTTCACAATGTCTAACCTGATAACCACGCCAAATCCTTTTGTGCGTACTCTGTCTTATTATTTCCATGAAGCCAACACATGATTTTTTTTATCCTCCACGACCACGTCACTGCTTAGTATCCATCAAACCTCACACATATTTGAGACCTTGATTTCTAAACATCGCATGTTGCCTCATCCGAAAAGAGTTAGAGCTACGATGTAAAATTAAACATATTTTCTTACTTTCAAGCGACTAGAAACTTTTAATCATTTGAAAAAATAGTTGAAAATTATATTATATTTGTACTAGTGTTTTTTTTAGGATTATATGTATTAGTAAAAGAACAGGAGAAATTTGTTAAAATTATTTTTATAAACTGTTGAATCTAGATTGGAAGACTCAAAACGGTGACTGAAAGTTATTAAAACATTAGTTAACTAAAAAATAGTAAGATCCAAAATTAAATGATGCAATTCAATGGTAGATCATTGGCTCCCTTTAAAAAAAACAATTGGTGAAACATTATCTACTACTCCTCTGTTTTTAAAATGTTGACATTAGGACAGAAGTGGTTAGTTGCTTTTTAATTCAATTTCTCGGTCGGAAACGACAGGAATTAAGGAACAAAGAGAGTATAGCTAAAGGTGTGTCCCGTGAATGATTACGTAACATCTGGAGTCCGTCTTCGTGTAGGGCTAACGGAAATCACAAAAACAATCCGCACTCACGCGAGTGACGTCGAGAGCGTGAAGATTCCGCCGCGGCGCCGCGCTCGCCCCCAACCTCTCCACTGCTCCCGGCGGCTGAACCCAAACAAAACCCTTCGATGTCGCCGGCGCCATGGCGATTCCTGCTCACCGGCGCCCGCCGCCGCGGCTTCTCCACGGACGCTTCGGCGCCCTCTGCGTCGTCGCAGCTGCCCAGGGGTAAGAGATGGGATGCCGTGGTGATCGGCGGCGGGCACAACGGACTCGTCGCCGCCGCATACCTCGCCCGCGCCGGCCGATCCGTCGCCGTGCTGGAGCGCCGGGGCGTACTGGGCGGCGCCGCCGTGTCGGAGTCAGACCTCGTCCCCGGCTTCCGTTTCTCCCGCTGCAGCTATCTCCTCAGCCTCCTCCGGCCCGCCATTCTCAGGTAATCTCCCAAAGACACGCCTTTTTGTGATTGCAACATCTGTTTCTTGCAAATTCATGTACGGCAGCCTTGTATGTTGATGTATTGTGCCACCTTTGGATCAATGTGGGTTGTTGAGCTGTTCTGCGTTCTGAACTCCAAACTGCCTGAGCTAATTTGTGCTGATACTGTTGCTGTTGTTGTGGGTGCTTGAATAAGAGATCTGGAGCTGGAGAGGCACGGGCTGAAACTCCTGCCGCGTAGCCCTTCCTCGTTCACGCCGTGTCTTGATGGCCGGTACCTGCTTCTCGGTCCAGATGCAGAGATGAACTTCTCAGAGATCAGCAAGTTCTCCAGCAAGGATGCTATGGCATATCCAAGGTGACAGACATATTTAATAATCACCGTTGTTTCTTTTTGCAGCTTAACTTGAAACACTCTTGGATTAATAAATGACTGTGGGTTCTGCTTACATTTTGGCTTATGATAATCTTGGAAAATTTATATCTGGATGTAGGTACGAGGAGCAGCTGGAGAAGTTCTGCCAGCTCATGGACTTTGTCATAGACTCAGCTCCTCCCGAGCTGAGGCAGGAGTACCACACCTCGATGGTTGATCGGATGAAGGATAGGGTCGACAAGTCAGCTTACTGGGGCAATATTCTTCGGCTTGTGATGCAGCAGGGGCAGAAGAACATGGTGTGAGTGCTAAGTATTGACCCCTTTCTCAACGCTAATGCTTGGTACCTTTTATACACAGTGCAGTATGCAAAGTTAATCACCGTTCCTTTCTATATAAAATTATTATTGGCAGGGAATTCTTTGACCTCCTCCTGTCACCGGCATCGAAAATCTTGAACAATTGGTTTGAGGTCGAAAGCTTACCTCCATCTGTCTTAAAGCACATTTCTATTCACATTGATCATATGACACCACCGCCACTGTGTGATTGCTTCGTTGCAATTGAAAGTACAGTACTAAATCTTCTTTTACCTGTATGATACAGAGCGATGTATTGAAGGCGACCCTAGCAACTGACGCTGTGATAGGTACTATGGTAAGGGCAGTACTTTGAATGAGCTTTGCAAAATCTTGTCTACCATATCTGCACTTAGTTTCAAAAAAAAAAAATATATATATCTACACTTGACTGCTGCATCTCCCTTCTATAGGCTGGTGTGCAAACTCCAGGTTCTGGATACGTTCTCCTCCATCATGTCATGGGGGAAACTGGCGGTCAGCGCGGTGTTTGGGCGTATGCTTCTTACTCTCAATCTCAGTGCTTATCTCTGTTGTTCTGTCCACCTCCGTCTAAGAAAATATAGCTTCCCTATTTTGACCTGAAACCATGTAGAAAACTCTTTGGACCTAGCATGAACTGAACTGAAACAGATGGTCAACTGGTGTGTCTCCAGAAAATCACATCACACCCTGTAGCTGAATCTGCTTGTTAGCCTGTTGGATTCCTTAATAGTTGTTTCCTTAGTTCACTTATGTTTTACATTTACAGATAATTTGTTATTTACACTATATAATACACTTGCTACAGGTATGTCGAAGGTGGTATGGGATCAGTGTCATTAGCCATAAGCAAAGCAGCTCTCGAAGCAGGTGCACAGATTGTAACAAATGCTGAGGTGCCTTTCCGATTCTTTGCCATTATATTAGTTCTTTGATTTGCAGGACTGCTCTTTCGCAAAACAAATTTCCAAATTTAATCAGAAACTAAATGATCATTTATCCAATAATCAAAAGTTTACTTGTATTTCCTAAGGAAAAGGGTTATTTGTACTATGGAGCATCAAATTTTCATAAGTCTAATTTACATCCAATCTTTCTATGTTATGTGTCTTGCCTTACACGATCCATTTTTCTTGTATAGGTTTCGCATGTGATGGTTAACGAAACTACTGGAAGGGTAGAAGGGGTAAGTGCTTTGACTAACCTACAAGTGTGTTTCATTGCTTTCAACATTTTGAAATATTGGGATCTGTAGGTAGCTTTGACTGATGGAACAGAGATACACTCTTCCATTGTTCTATCAAATGCCACTCCATATAAAACATTTGTGGTAAGTTGAACTCTGAATATGTAACATTGAAGATTTATCAGCTCTAATTTTGCAAGCATAGTTTAGCAAATATAATCAATACTGATTTCAGGTTTCTTTTCCAGGACCTATTGCCTGCTAATGTTCTCCCAGAGAACTTCCTCTGTTCTGTTAAGACAGTAGATTACAGCTCTGTAAGAACTTATGTACACGCATATTTTGTACACTACATTAATTATGTTCTTTTCTAAGGGGAAAAAGAGAAAAAACTTGTAACTATGAACTTAAAAAGCTCCCTTGTAATTTATAACGTCCATTGTGGCACTTACACCCATGTACTGGTTTGTGAAATCCTCCCTGCCATTAATTGCAATGTAAAATATTGAGAAAATTAGATGAAGTCATGAACATAACTGCTAACATGTTACTGATTAAAGATACATACTTCTCAAATGGCTTTGTTGCTTTTAAGATGAATATTAGTGATTATAAAGTTCTCAACATTACGATATCAATAGTGAGCTCAAACAACTGAATATTCTAATGTTTTATTAATTGCTAATTATTCAATATAAATTTTTCGGAGCAGGCAACAACAAAGATTAATGTAGCTGTTGACAGGCTGCCACAGTTCCAGTGTTGCAAAGGCATCAACCCTGAAGGTGGTCCAGAGCACATGGGCACCATCCACATTGGGTCGGAAAGGTAGTCAACTGAAGTTATTGAACGTCTTCTATTTTGACAACAGCAAACATTGAGCATAGTAATGCAGTAACCGTTCTTATCCATGTTCATTTATAGAAAACCTTGTACTTAATCACCATGAGCAGGGATAGGGAAATGCCCTTAGTTCAATAGTGTCACTGCTCGATAATAAATCTTTTTGTTCTGATATTAGTGTTCTGCGTTGATACAAAATTGATTACCTGCATGTATATATTGATATAATTGTGTTTTCACTTTTCATTAGTCTCAGGATAATAAAGAGCATGTTCATGCTAACTGAAAGCATATCATACAGGCTCCCATCCTAAAATTAGTTTTTTCATTCTTTTGTCTTAGATAGAAGCTAGAAGATGTGGTCTGTCATATGATTATATTGAAACTATTTATCGCCCCCAAAAAATTTAGTTATTCCTTACTAATAACATGGAATTTTTACTTGCTCTCCAGCATGGAGGAAATTGACATCGCATTCAGGGAAGCTGAAAGCGGCGTCTCATCCAAGAGACCTGTTATAGAAATGACAATTCCTTCTGTCTTGGATAAGACCATTTCTCCACCGGGTATGTATATTTCTTGTTCCCTGGTGATAGTTGTAGCATAAGCCTACTGCTAACTACTAAGTCATATCTCATTTAGTCATTATCTCAAATCCCCAAAGGAGAGAAAAGCACATGGGATATGCTTTGTTTAACTATCAATAGATCTTATAGATACACATTTTGAGTGAAAGGCTATTTTCATCGGACTCCATCTGATCTAGTTTCTTTCTTTTGCTTTATCCTTTCAATAGGTCAGCATGTGATTAATCTTTTCATTCAGTACACGCCATACAAACTTTCAGAAGGCAGTTGGCAGGATCCTGATGTCAGAGTATGTTGATACTACTCGCACTCCTTGAGATATTGTTATCCTAATGATGCTCTTAAGCATTATCACTATGTACCACTTGAGGAGAGAAGTATTTTCTGAGTTTATTGGTGCTAACCATTTTGATGGAAATTAATTTTCAGAAATCCTTTGCTGAGCGATGCTTTTCTTTGATCGATGAATATGCACCGGGCTTTAGCTCATCGGTGGTTGGCTATGATATGCTGACTCCACCTGACCTTGAAAGGGAGTTTGGCCTGACAGGTAAACTCTTTCCAGCACTCCTTTTTCTTCTGCAGGGCATGCATATTGCATCCTGCTACTATGATCTACTAGTTGAGAACTCTGCTAAGCAGACATTATTCTAATGTTTACAGGAGGTAACATTTTTCATGGTTCAATGGGCTTGGATTCTCTTTTCCTTATGAGACCTGCCAAGGGATGGTATGACTGGAATACTCATATTAATTTTCTCTTTGTGCCACTTCTGTGTCCAAACTTGATGACTAAACTTTGCACTTTGCACCATACAGGTCAGACTACAGAACCCCTGTGAAGGGGCTGTACCTCTGCGGGAGTGGTGCACACCCAGGCGGCGGGGTGATGGGTGCACCAGGCCGTAATGCTGCCTCCATTGTTTTGGAAGACCTCAAGGTGAAATAGACACAAATAGTGTGTAATGGACATGGCAGTTTATATTAGAGTGGTAGCTTGAAGCACAAGACTGCAAAGCAGCATAGTATTCGTCTGTCATGCAAAACTATTATCAGGCCCTCAGGGTGGGGGGAAGGGGTGTGAATCTTGTTATTGACCATTCTGGTACAACTATCATTGTGTGCTCACTGCTCACGTGGAAAGAAAGTCACATGCCCTGAATGAACGAGTTGTTGCAAGCCTACAGCGGAAGCCACTCATTTCAAGATGAACATGTTTACATTTGGTTTCTGACCATTCAGTCTTGCAATCTATGTTCTGTTCTCCACCCATCCAGTGACCCAATGCCTCTGGAATATTGGAGACGACAGGAGAATCAGCTTGCTTACCGTCTCAACTAGCGTATAGAGGAACTTGTAGGCTCTGAACGCCTGTGTATGGTGTGGATCTCGGACGTATATGTTTCAAACTGATTTGAGTCGATGAGACAAGTTAGCATGAATGTGATAAATTGATGTAAATCAATCTTAATGAATTTGAGAATATCTGATTTTTTGCTCATCTAATAAGAAAATAGTGTACCTAAATCTTGCTGAAAAGTATTATAGTACTCGCTCTGTTCTAAAATTGTTGTCTATATTAACTTTTTAGTTTATTTTGATAATTCATCTTATTCATAAAATTTATAAATACATTATATATGTTGTCATAGTTTGTTTTGTCATCAAAAGAAATTTAAGCATAACTTAAAATTAAGACGAATAGTCAAACTTAATTAAAAAAGTCAACGGTGATAACAATTTAAGAACGAAGGGAGTACTTTGCTATTAATGATACAATTGGTAGTCACTCTATTGCCAAGATCTTATTAAAGAACAAATTTAGAGTTACTTGACAGTATATAACATATAAATTCCAATATTGAGTCCAAAGACTTAATCTCTCTAAATGATACTAGTCCAATTGTACAAGCACTATCCAACACTTGTCAAAATGTAGCAACTTAAAAATGCATGAAGTATATATGTTTTCTTTACAAGACTTATCCACTGAGATTTTAAGAATCTAGATTTTAGAATCCATGAGGTCTCCAAACATGATAGATTTTTTACCAGATTCAAAATCTAGAACCATAGATTTTAAAAATCTCATAATCTGATTATACCTAGCTAGAGCTAGATTTTATATACCAAAAGACTCAATGTCCTTCAGATTGTAAAAATTTGATCGGTATCCAAAAGTCACCATCTTAATTTTATTTAGAATTCGGATTCTAAAATCTTAAAATAAAAATCAGATTTTACGAATCTAAATTGGGTCCAAAAAAGACCTAAATGTTTCAAATAACCAGACAGATTTAGCTTTAGTCTATAACCCTGAATAACTTGCTATGTTATCTTGAAGAGGATGAAACGTTACTGACACAACAAAGCACGCGATGCCTACTGACATTCACAATTCAGCACTATATATAAGGCACCGGTCGACTGCACGCTGAAACGAAGGTGGGAAAAAAACTGCAAGTCTTTGTTTTCTGTTAGTCAGAAAGTCTCAAAACCCACAAAGATATCAGTCAGCAAGCGTCCACTGATTAACAGATACAATCGCCAAAAGTGCTTCAAATTGAGCTATACTCCCTCCATTCTTAAATTGTTGTCGTCATTGACTTTTTTAGTCAATTTTGATCATTCGTCTTATTTAAAATATTATTTCAGATGTGCAAAATTTTAAGTTATTTTTCAATTTTATTTGATAATAAAATAAACTATAACAACATATATGATATTAGTTAAATTTTTTAAACAAGACAAATGGTCAAATTTAACTAAAAAAAATCAATGAACGATAACAATTTAAGAATGAAGAGAGTATATAACTACTATAATTGAAGAACACAACGGTCTGTGCAGAGAGGAAAGTATCGCAAAAAAATGTGCAAAAGGAATAACGGAGAGGGGCTCCCTGTACGTTCCACTACAACGAACCCCATTTACGTTCATTGTGCCTCAGCAGCATGTACATGCTACCTGATATCAACCGACAGGATATTGATCTCGGTCTTGCCGGCGTCTGACGAAAGAGGGTAGGTATGCGACGGTATGCACCTGGAAAATGCTGCAAAGCAAACCCTTATCGGGCCAAGTCGAACAGTTCTATACTTCTGTGCGGTCATGATCCAAGAGAGTGCTTGTGGAGTTCAGGCCACGGTAACAAGTCTACTAGCAAATGGAAGGTCGTGCAGATGATCATCGAGAAGGTCGCCACGCCGGATGTGGTCGAGGTGGAGGACCTCGACGCCACGGTCAGGGGCTACGGCGGCTTCGGGTCCACCGGCGTCTGAGGGTTCCTTTCCTTCTTGCCGGAATTGACTGGTTGTAACACAAGTGGTGGTGTTAGATAAGCATATCTTAGTAGCTACACGTAGTAACCAGAGGGTGCCATGTATCCTCTGCTGATGCTTCCTCGGTAGTAGAACAATCCAATAATGCCGCATCTTACTAGTATGTAATTGTAACGATGCCCCTAAAAAATGACAGTTTGTTATGGTCTGCAGTCTCTTGCTGTTCTTAGTTTTGCCATTCCAATTCCTCAGCCATGTCTGCAGAGACTCTATAAAGCAACAATGGATGCTCCCCTGAACTACAATTTACTGATGCACTGCACAGAATAAATAATCAGAGAGGGATGATCCTCGCCCAGAATAATGGCGAAAGACAGGCAATGCTCATGCACAAATGAAGTAGCAGTTTCAAATGCTGACGATAGTAAAACTGCTAGGCCAGTTGCAACCCCCAGGACTCTTGACTGAATGGCAACTCCTGATGTCGCACAGCTCAGTTCAAATCCAAGTCCACCGGATGAGTGGACGTGAATAAAGTTTCGTACCAGTTGTTTGTAGGGAGAACTGGAGAAGTCGTCCAGCCATCTTCCGTGTGAGATGCAAAATGATAATGAGCACAAAAAAATGGGAAGCTGCAGAAAACAACAGCAAAAGATTGCAGAACCCAACAGTTAGGAGCTCCAGTAACAGAGAACATTGCAAACTGTCTTTCAGGTTCCTTGAGAAAAAGAGCAAGTACTCATCGTAGTTTGATTTTCCCGCTTACCTATCCCATAACTGTTTTGGACGACAATTTCATTTCTACGTGGTAGTATGTCCCACATGTCATATCTCGACTCGCCATCTTCTATCTACGGACACATAGGAAAAACAAACAACGTCGAGGAAGGTTGAAAGAAATCAGTACCAAGACTTTGGGCCTCATGAGATCCAATTATTCCTGTTTGATAACATTATTGATGCATTATGGATTCCGCGTTCAGTTGCGTGTTGCCACCTGACCCAATTGCGTCGAAGGTGAAATCATGGGGCAGATGTGTTCTCACAACAGATAAGTTCTAAAATCAGGAACTTATTAATAATTAACTAGAAAATATTGACAAGAATTATTTGTCATTTTCTTTTTTTTTTAGACAATGGGAAGGTTGTATTATTTGTCATTTTCTTATGTATGGCACAACCACAATTTGTAGAGCACTCGCTGAGGCATCAGGCATGTTGACCAACACGACTTGAGAATATACATCACGAGCACGATAGCTTACAATAATATACATGAAGCAAAAAAAAAAAAATGTACAAAGAATCAAACTAGTATAGCTACGAGGTGTAGCCGTTAAATTCCGAAAAGTAAAAAAATCCGCCGGTTATTGGCTCGTACCAAACGTCTACCGATCTTGTTGGGCATGCATCTTATTCTCTCCCGGCGCGCTACCGATGAACTGGAGTCAATTTGCGTACGGCGGCGGCCCTGAGAGCCTGAAGCCGCGCGGCGTGCTTGGCCAGCTCCGCCGGTCCCATGGCCGACACATCCCTCTCCACCAGCCGCCGCACCCGTTCCTCTGGCCCGACGCCGAGGAACTCGTGGCTGACGGCGCCGCCGCCGCCACCGTCGGGGCGGAACGCGACGGCGCCGGCTGCCTGCCCTGCTGCGACTGCTGCTTCGCGGCGGCCATATATACCTCTCACTCTCCACGTTGATTTTTTTTTTCTTTTTTGAACGAACAAATTAATCGCTCGATGCAACGATTGACGATTAGGCACGAAATAATGATAACCATGTTCTGGCCTACGCCGGCGTTTATATAGAGCTATAGGGGCCTACGAGGCTGATTAGTGATTAGCTCTTGGCTTCTTGGTTAATTCGTCTTCCGAGTAGGTTTAGTGGCCATTGATTCGGACGCTTGAAGCAGCTAAGCCTTGCCGCGCTCGGACTCCGGACTCTTAACGGCCACAACGGAGCCGGTGGCATAATTTGCACGTGCTCTTTTGCACCCGTACGTATAGATGGACTTCACCAGCGCGGCCACGTTCAACATAAAGAACAACTGCCCCCTTAGCGTTTTTTATATGTCCAATCACTATCAGAAAATGGGTCTTTAGCGGTGCAGCCTATTTTAATGTAGCGGTGGACTAAAAAATACCCGCCGCAATATTTGGTTCGGCACTAATAGCGGCAGCCCAAACTATTACCCGCCGCTATAAACATGCAATAGCGGCAGCCCACAACATAGTCCGCCGCTAAAGCCCATTCCACAGCCCACTACGCAGAGTCCATATAAAAATCTGAACCCTAGCCGGCCACCCCACTCCCTCCCTCCTCAGTCTTTTCTCCACAAGATGGCACCTCCCCCCCTCCCCCCTCTCTCCCTCTCTCTCTCGTAGCAAGCCGGCGCCGCTCCCCTCTGTCTCCCTTCTAGCAGGCGCCACCGCCCTCTCTCCCTCCCCTCTAGCGGCCCCCACTCCCTCCCCTCTCTCCTTGTCGAACGGTGGCCCGCGGCAAAGGGGGGGCTGGATCCGGTGCCTCCCCTCCTCGGACGGCGGCATGCGACGAAGGGGGGGGGGGTGGGATCCGGCGCCTCCCCTCCTCGGAGGGCGGCCCATGGCGAGGGAGGGGGGGGGGGGGATCCGACGCCTCCCATCCTCAGACAACGGTGTGTGGAAGGGGGGGGGCAAATCCGGCACCTCCCCTCCTCGGATGGCGGCACGCGGTGAAGGGGGGCCGGATCCGGCGCCACCCCTGCTCGGACGACGGTGTGCAGTGAAGGGGGGGGGGCAGATCCGATGCCTCCCCTCCTCGGACGGCGGCGCACGGCGAAGGGGGACCGGATCCGGCGCCTCCCCTCCTCGAAAGGAGGCGCACGACAAAGGGGGGGGGGGGGGTCTGATTCGGAGCCTCCCCTCCTCGGATGGCGGCGCGCGACGAAGGGGCCCGGATCCATGGCCTCCCCTCCTCGGACGGCGGCGCGCGGCAAATGGGAGGCCGGATCGGGCGTCCCCCCTCACACGGCAGTGACCCACATCACGCGGTGGCCGGATCGGCCCCTGCCCTCAGTGGACGCGGCGCCCCCACCCCCTTCTAGTCACCGGCAAATGGCAATGTAGCGGCGCCCCGGTCGCTGGTGCGTGTCGCTTTTTTTATTTTTTTTACAATTTATTCATAGCAGTGGGTGACTTTGTGACCCACCGCTATAGTGGCACTTTTACCAGCGATTCTCTCCTCTCCGCCGCTACTATTATTTATTTTTAGTTGCGATATCGTAGGGGCGTGTAGCCATGCCCGCTGCTACAGTCATTTTTGGGCCGTCGCTATAGTACATCTTTGTGGTAGTTGAAAGTGCATCTAGGCCCCTAGTTTTATTTTGGTGATTGGCGTCAATACAATTAAGAATAGACTAATATTTTTATTGAGCATGTGTGTAGATGACTATCTCAATTGATGAATGAAATGCATTGAAACAAAAAGAGAAAAGAAGATGGTCATTTGCCTCAAATTGAAAGTCCAAAATGCCTCAAGATTGGAGATCAAAGAGTTTTATTTGTTTTTCGAGTATAGGTAAACCGTAATATCAAGAGGGTTATAATTTATAAGTTTGGTAAAGTCAAATGCTCAAATTTTCACTCAAATGCCACTTCTGTTGGCCCTTTATTTTTGCCCTCATTGGCAGTGCCGGTGGCCTTCACTGATAGTGCCGATCCACCCTCCCAGAGGCGCTTTGATGTCCAGACACCTCTGTGGCTTCTGTCTTGCCAGCATCGACAGTGCTGATGTCCTTATCGATAGTGCCGGTCACTCCTTCCAGAGAGTGTTGTTCTCTCTGGCTCTCTGACTGTAGCTCATCAGTAGTGCCGATCATCCAGATCGGCAGTGCTGGTCGTTTCTCCTAGAGAGCCACTTTTTCTGTCTAGCTCAGGCTGTAGCCCATCGGTAGTGTCGATCTCCTACTCGGCAGTGCCGGTCCCCTCTCCACAGAGACTGCTTTCCTTGGGCTCTCTGGCCGATACTTATCGGCAGTGTCGGTCGGCTTGATCGGTAGTGCCGGTCAGGGTCTCCAAAGACCACTTGTTTTCTTCTGTGCCTGCCTCACCGGCATTACCGATACTGTTGCGGACCGAAACAAACTTCCATAGATCTCTGTCATGTGTCAGAAACCCTACTAGCAGTGCCGGTACCTCCATCGGCAGTGCCGGTGCGGGGTGTCCAGGAAAGCCAAACGGCTCTTTTTGAGTCCTTTGTATAAAAGGCTCTCACCCCACTTTGTGTCCTCTCTCTCCAACCCAAAAATCAAAAGGTACTTTTGAGCTTCACTCTCTTCACTCTCCCTCTCCAAGTCAAAGCTTCATTCCTTGAGCTAGGTGGTTTGAGTGAGCCATTGATTCCTAGTGATTGAGAGCACCATTCCACTCTTGAGCATTCAACTTCGCCATACTTGTGACTTGTGCTTGTTACTCTTGGAGCTTTGCTCCTAGACGGTTAGCGGTGCCCATAGAGCTCCCAACTTGTATGATGACGCCTCGGAAAGTTTGTATCACCCATCCCATAAGGGATTTGCTAGTGGAGAACTCGAGCTCGATCTTCGTGATCGCTTGAGTGAGAATAGGGTTGAAAGAGACCCGGTCCTTTGTGGACTTCTCAATGGAGACGTAGGGTTCTTTGTGAGCCTGAACTTCGGTAACAAATCTTGTGTCTCTGTGTGCTCCTTTTTTACTTGTTGTTACTATTCTTGCTCTAGGGTTTGTTCTTGTATTTGCTAAAATTACTAGATTTACTTGTGTAGGATGTTGCTAGTTGTTCCTTTATTATAGTAGTTCCTCTTTTCAGCTGTTGTAATCCTACCATCAATCTAGTAACTGAGAAACCGACTTAGATTTACACTTGGGCGACTTTATGTGCCACCATCGGCCCTGCCGATTGAGCATCGACAGAGTCCATTGGCACCGCCGATCCGTGCCATCGGCACTGCCGGTCGTTGCTAATAAATTTGTTTAAGTCTAATTTTGCAGGATTTTTAGGTTTTCCTATTCACCTCCTTCCCCCCTCTAGGCAACTTTCAATTGGTATCAGAGTAGGATCTTCTTAAAGGCTTAACCGCTTGAAGATATACTCATGCCAAAGCTAATGACAAAGCCCGGAGAAACCGATGTGGAGGGAACTTCCTCTCCCAAGGGAAATGACGGTGAATCGAGTGGTATGTACAACAAAATGCCATTCAACTACACTGAGCTCAAGAATGACTATGTTGGTAGTGGCTCCGGAAAGCTACCACACTTGAAGAATGGAAATGTACTTGGGGTCTATGGGAGGATTTGAGTTGGAAAATGAGGAAAATCCAACAGCCAATGATGAGATCAAGGTTACTCATAATGATCATGCCGCATCCGCCATTGTTTCCGCTCTATCACCAAAGGAGTATGAAAAGGTGATAGGAATTAAGAAAGCTCATGGCATTTGGAAAAAGCTTGAGGCTATCTATGAAGGGACCATGAGAGTTAGAGAAGCAAGAGAGGACATCCTAAGAGGCAAGTTAACTTGTTTATCAAGAAGGTCGGTGAAGGGCCACAAGAAGTTCGTGATAGACTCTTGAAAATTATGAACAAGAGAAGAGCTCTAGGGATCAAGCTTGACTCCATAGAAGTCAACAAGAGGTTGCTTCATGCCTTGCAATCATGGAATCAAAATTCTTGTAACTTTGTAAGAGAAAAGGAAAACTTCAAGAACTTTAACAGGATGACGTACTTGGAAGATTACTCACTTACAAAGAGAGAGATGAAGAAGCAAAGAGAGTGAACACGTTGTTGGGACAAGGTGAAGAAGAGAAAAAAGAAATTGCTCTCAAAGTAACTCATGAAACAAGTGAGAAGAAAGACAAGAAGAAAAAGAAGAAAGTGGTTGATTCTAGTGATGAAGATAGTGTTGATGAGATGGCTTTGCTTGTGAGAAGATTCAAGTTGTTTTTTAAGAAAGATGGCTACAAGAAGAAAAGCTATGACAAAAGCAAAGCAATAAAATAAAAAAGGACTTGCTATGAGTGTGGTGATAAAGGACATTTTATTGCGGAATGTCCAAAGAAGAAGAACAAGAATGAAAGGAAGAAAGACAAGCACCACAAGAAAGACAAGAAGTACAAGAAGCATAGAAGAGGTGAAGCTCACATTGGCCAAGAATGGAATTTCGATGATCCATCCTCCTCCTCATCTTCCTCCTCTGAATCCGACTCAGATGAGGGAGGCAATGCTACTATTGCCATTGGCGTCACTCCCACCAACACTTCTCTATTTGGGAGCTTGAGTGATGATGATGATGACAACACTCACAAGTGCTTCATGGCAAGAGGATCCAAGGTATCAAAATCTAAACATAAGCGTTCCTCTTATGCTAGTAGTGATGATGATGATAATGATGATGATGTTAATGCTTCACTTCCTAAAATGCTTGAATTTATGGAATTGCTTGAAAAACAAAAGGAAGAAAATGATAGGCAAGAGGAGCTTCTTGAAAAATAAGAAGACTTGCTTATTGTTGAAAAGAAAAGAAACCTTGAACTAGAGAAGCTCCTATAAGATGATAGAAAGAAAAATGAAAATTTAATCAAGTCTCTCAATGAAACTAAAAGTTCATGTAAAAGTATGAAAAGCACAAAAGATGCACTTCAAGTGAAGTATGCGGATTTAGAAAAGACTCATAAGTCTCTCAAAGCACAATATAAGATACTTTCAACCTTCACATCTTCCACCAATAATTCTTCTCGTGCTTCCACTAGCAATGGATGTGATAGGTGCTATAATATTGATGTTGATGCTTGTGCTACTAAGATAATTTGAACAAGCAAGTGAAAGCTCTTGAAAGCAAAATACAACATGAGAAGCATGTTGTTGATGATAAGAAGACAAAGTATGCAAGAGGTGCATACTCATATTCTAGGCACCCAAATGTCATGGATGACATTGGATATGTTGAGGGTGCTAAGCACAATGCTAGGGAGAACAAGAATGGAAAAGAATTCCTTAAGTTCACCAAGGAAGGATCTTACCAAAAGAAGCAAGCCAAGAACATGAACACTAACCAATCTTCTTTTGCTAATGATTCTCATGCAAATGTGCCTAATGGCACTTGTGCACTCTTTCATGATTTTGATGCCTCATATGTACTCATGAGAAATAAGCATGACCGTGTTTTTGCTAAATATGTTGGGCCACACAACAAGAGGCCAAAGGCTTGTGTGTGGGTGTCCAGAGTACTTGTGACTAATGTGAAAGGATCCAGGCAAATTTAGATACCTAAAAACAAAGCTTAATTTGTTTTGTAGGACTACATCTCCGGTGGATCAAGTTGGGTGATTGATAGTGGATGCACCAATCATATGACCGGTAAAAGGATGTTCAAATCATTTGAGCCAAGTCACAACAAAAATGAGTAAATCACATTTGGTGACAATGGAACAAGACAAGTACTAGGTTATGGTAAAGTCCCTCTCACTCCTTCATATTCACTTTTCAAGGTTATGCTTGTTGATCACGTTGACTTCAATCTATTGTCCATTTCACAATTTTGTAAAATGAGCTATGATTGTTTGTTCAACAAAGGTGGTGTGACCGTCTATAAGAGGAGTGATGGTTCGATTGCTTTTAAGGATGTGCTTAAAGGAAAGCTTTATGTTATGGATTTTTCCACAGATGAGGCTAGACTTGGTACAGGCTTGATTGCAAAGTCCAATATGGGTTGGCTTTGACATAGAAGGCTTGCCCATGTTGGTATGAGAAATCTTCACAAACTCCAAAAGGGGGGGCCATGTAATAGGACTAACCGATGTTTGCTTTGAGAAAGATAGAATTTATAGTGCATGTCAAGTGGGAAAACAAGTTGGAGCTTCACACCCCTCCAAGAACATGATGACCACCACAAGACCATTGGAGATGTTGCACATGGACCTCTTTGGCTCGGTCTCCTACATAAGTATTGGTGGTAACAAATATGGTCTTATAATTGTTGATGATTTTTCTCGCTTCACGTGGGTATTCTTTTTGCATGATAAAAGTGAAGTGAAGGACGTGCTCAAGACATTCATGAAAAGAGCACAAAATTAATATGAAGTCAAGATCAAGAAAATAAGAAGTGACAACGACACCGAATTCAAGAACACCCAAGTTGAGGAGTATCTTGCTAGGGAAGGCATCATCATGAATTTTTGGCACCCTACTCCTCTCAACAAAATGGGGTGGCTGAAAAAAAGAACTGCACACTCTTTGAGATGGAAAGAACTATGCTTGATGAATACAATATGTCCAACCATTTTTGGGACGAAGCCGTCAACACCACATGTCATGCCTCCAACCAGTTGTATCTCCATCGATTATTGAAGAAAACACCATATGAGCTACTAACCGGTAACAAGCCTAATATTTCTTACTTTCGTGTTTTTAGGAGCAAATGTTTTATGCTTAACAAGAAACCCAAGACTTCAAAGTTTGCTCTAAAAATTGATGAAGGTATCTTGCTTCGTTATGGGTCAAATGTTCATGTTTATCGTGTGTTCAATAAAACCACCGGTTGTGTTGAAATTTCACGTGTCGTGACATTTGATGAATCTAATGGCTCTCAATGGGAGCAAGTTATTAATGATGATGTAGATGATGAAGCTCCTAGAAACGCAATAAAGAGGATGGCTATTGGTGATATGAGACCACAAGAAACATCGTGTTGAAAATCAACCCTCTCCCTCAAGACAAGACCAACCTTGTGAAAATGAAGAAATTGATCGTGCAAGTGGTCAAGATCAAGATGTTGGTGATCATGAACAAGCATCAAGTGATGATTCTCAAAGACATGATCAAGAGGTTGATAAAGATGGTGGTCAACAAAGCTCGCATCCACCACACCCAAGAGTGCATCAAAATGTACAACGTGATCACCCCGTAGAACAAGCACTTGATGATTCGGATTGGGTGATGGCCGTGCAAGAAGAATTGAACAACTTCACAAGAAATAAAGTGTGGACATTGGAGGAAAGGCCAAAGAAAAAAAATGTTGTGGGCACCAAATGGGTGTTCCGTGACAAACAAAATGAAGACGGTGTTGTGACAAGAAACAAGGCAAGGCTCGTGGCAAAGGGGTATTCACAAGTAGAAGGTTTGGATTTTGATGAAACCTATGCCCTCGTAGCAAGACTTGAATCAATTAGAATATTACTTGCTTTTGCTACTCACCATGATTTTAAGTTGTACCAAATGGATGTGAAAAGTACATTCCTTAACGGGCCAATCAAGGAAGAGGAGTATGTGGAGCAACTGCCAGGCTTTGAAGATCCTAAGTATCCTAACCATATATATAAACTCCATAAGACACTCTATGGGCTTAAGCAAGCTCCAAGAGCATGGTATGAATGCCTTAGGGATTTTCTTGTTAGAAAGGGTTTTGTCATTGGCAAGGTCGATGCAACTCTCTTCACAAAACATTTTGGTGATGATATATTTGTATGCCAAATATATGTTGATGACATTATATTTAGTTCTACTAACCAAATCTTTTGTGATGAATTTAGTAAGATAATGATCAAGAGATTCGAGATGTATATGATGGGAGAATTGATATTCTTTCTAGGCTTCCAAGTGAAGCAACTCAAGGAGGGCACCTTCATATGTCAAGCCAAGTACACTCAAGACTTATTGAAGAAGTTTGACATGGACAAGGCAAAGCCCATCAAAACTTCCATGCCAACAAATGGACACCTCGACCTTAACAACAAGGACAAGCCCGTTGATCAAAAGGTATATCGCTCTATGATAGGATCTTTGCTTTATCTTTGTGCATCTAGGCCCGATATCATGCTTAGTGTGTGTATGTGTGCACGTTTTCAAGCCGCTCCTATGGAGTGTCACATGGTGGCCGTTAAGAGAATATTGAGATATTTGGTTCACACATCCAACCTAGGGCTTTGGTACCCCAAGGGTTCAAAGTTCAACCTATTAGGCTATTCTGATGCGGATTATGCCGGGGATAAGGTAGATAGACAGAGCACCTCCGGGACATGCCAATTCTTGGGTAGGTCCCTAGTGTCATGGTCATCCAAGAGACAAAATTCTATTGCCCTATCCACGGTCGAAGCGGAGTATGTTGCAGCTGGTAGTTGTTGTGCACAACTACTTTGGATGAGACAAACTCTAAGGGACTATGGTTACAAGTTGCATTATGTTCCTCTCCTATGTGACAATGAGAGTGCCATAAAGCTTGCTTATAACCCCATTGAGCATTCGCGCACAAAGCATATAGATATCTGCCACCACTTTTTGAGTGATCATTCTATCAAGGGGGATATAGAAGTTAGTCATGTGCGAACCGAAGATCAACTAGCCGATATATTCACCAAACCACTAGATGAGAAGAGATTTTGCTATCTTAGGAGTGAGCTAAATATTCTTGGATCTAGCAATATGATGTAGAGAATGACACATCTGAATGGTGATTGCTTTATCATTGCAAAAATGATTGCTTTATGTCAAAAACCTATTATTTTTGCTATTGGAGTTGGTTTTTGATCTCTAGATCAAATCTTGTCAAAATATGATCATTGTTATGAAATGTTGATTGTTGGCTGACCATATGATGTCAAGACTGCCCTTTGTCCATCAAAAATTATTTTGAAAAAGTCTATCTCCTCTTTCCTACGCTTTGTTCTGTCTGATCCTTAGAGGATCAGCACTGCCGGTTCCCCATCGGCATTGCCGATCAACAATCCAACAGAGAAGGCTTTCTGCCTGGGACTCTTGTCCCTCGGGTTGCCCTCATCGGCACTCCCGGTGCCCACCACCAGCACTGCCGATGAGGGATGTGCCCTGAACGTTGACCCGCACCAGCCCTATCGATGCCCATCACTGGCACTGTCAATGCGGACCTGGAGTGTTCAAATTGACTCGACCCCCTCACGAGACCGAGCCCTTCTTCATTTTTATCTCCAAGTCCACGCCTCTCTCCTTCCCTTAACCCTAACCGAAATCCACTCTTTTGAAACCTTGCAAATCTTCGTGGAGTCAAGCGGGAAGTGGATCAAATCAACTCCTAGACCTTCCCTCCTCCATCTCCTCTCAGATTTGAAGGAGTTTTTGAAGGTATTTTTTGAAAATCTCCATATTTTGAATCTCGCAATGCCTCATATTTTTGCGTAATTTCACTTGATAGATATGTTCATCTAGGAGTAATTTAGTCACCCCTGCAATTTGGTAGAGATTTTAGTGGCTAAATTTCAATTTTTAGTGGTTTTAGGGTTTGGATCCTCCTTGGTCAGCACTGCCGATGGCCCCCATCACCACTGCCGATCGGGAGCTTTCAAAAACCCTAAGTGACCATTGCAGCTCAGTCACTGGGAGGCTTTCGGTTGGCCTGATCGACACTGCCGATGGCTGGCATCGTACTGCCGGTTAGGGCAACCAGAGAGCACTTACCCTCGAGCTGCTCTCTATTTGACCTACCGGCACTGCCGGTCAGCACAACCAGACATCAGTTCAGTGGCTATTCTTGGCAACCTTTTTCACACCACTTTCACACTTCCATGTTATTCATCCTATTCTCTATTCCTTGACAGATGGCAGGTGGCAAGCGACAGAAATATTTGGGGATGGCTAGTGACTCCGACGAGGACTTCAACCCCGACGCCTCTTCCCTTGCTCGGCGAGGTGGAGGAGGCAAACAGGGCAGAGGCAGAGACTCTGGCCAAGCCACCTCACATGGTGTTGGCCTTGGTCGTGGGAAGGGCAAAGGCAAAGCCCTTCCACCTCACTCTCCCTCTCCTAGTGCTGATGAGGAGAGCAAGGAAGGCTCAAAGGAAGAGGAAGAGGAAGAGGAGGCTCAGTAGGAGGATGAGGAGGGTGATGAGTCTAGGGATGAGGTCATCCATCAGCCTCAGCCTAGACCACTTTGCTCCTCCATCACCTATCAGATGTTAGCACCACAAGTGTATGAGGATTTTAGGATTCTAGAGATGAGATGAGAGAGTAGATTGACCAACCCTTGAACTTAGCCCAAGAACCCAGGCATCTCAGATATCAGATTTTGGGACTTGACTCAGGTTTCCTGGTACAAGAACATCCTAAAGAAGACCACTCACAGAGTTGCTCCTATGAAGTGCATTGACTGGGATAAGATGGCAGCAGCCAATGATCCCACTTTTCAGCTGATCAGGGCAGAGTGTGATAGGAGGAACTTGACAGATATTATGGGCTTACATCAGCATTGGAATGATGAGATCATTGCCCAGTTTTACTCTACCCTGTGGATTGAGCTTGATGAAGAGAATCACATGGATTCCAAGTTGCACTGGACCATTAAGGGCAACCGCTTCAGCGTCACCTACTTCAACTTCTCACTGATTCTTGGCTTTGATGAGATTGATAGAGAGAAGCCCAAGGCGACCATTTTTTATCCTCAGAAGGATAGTGAGTGGAGTTTTATGTATGATGCCAGATATGTAGATCCTAAGTATGGAGTTGAGTACAATTCCTACTATGGAATGAAGCCTTATTACCGTGTTCTCAACAATATGCTTAGAGTGACTTTGAATCCTAAGGTGGGGGATCACACACATATTCTGAGTTCCACCAAGACTTTAATGTTTGCTATGAGAGAGGGAGCCGACCCCTTCAGTGTCTTTGACTTCATCTGGATACAGATTCTGTACAACTCATATCCAGTAAGTCATCTTTGGTGTATGATCCTTACATTATGAAGATGCTTCTGCGTGTGGTGGGTTGTTAGTTCATTTGTGATCACAAACACCCCTCCATCATGCCGAAGAGATTTCCTCTCATTGCTTCTCCTCCCAGTGATGGATCTCCTCCTCCAGCCGTAGCAGATGAGCCTCAGACTTCAGCAGCAGTAGCAAGAGCGGGTCCTAGTGCTGCCCCTCGCCCCCACCGTCGCTCGTCCAAGGTCACCCGTGCTATCAAGTCAATGTTCTGCATGTGCCGGGACACCGCGGCAGTTAGGGAGCAGCGTCAGGCTCTCTCTTAGATACAGACTGACATAAGGACTCTTGCTGCCTCCTCTAGTGTTGAGCTCCCGCCTCCTGTTGAGTTCACTCCTCTGCCAGATATCAGCTCATATGATGATCCATGGGGTTTCTACACTTAGGCCACTCAGTTGGTTCAGCAGGCCGAAGATGATGATGAGGATGACGACGACGACAGTGTAGATGAGTGATTTGGAGTGCTTCCACCTTGTTTTCCCTTTTTGGTGTTGTGATGCCGAGGGGGGAGAAGTATCTATCTTTTTATGCTTATTTTGTGAGTTGTGGGAGTGATGGACAAATTTGTGATGTTTGTGGTTTATGTGTTTGTAAAACTATTTGTGGTATTTATACTTTGAGACTTCTCTTGTGACTCTTATGAGATCTTATGCCATTCATGTCTATTGTGATGATGTTTTGTTGTTTTCACTTTTAGATGCATTTGTGTGAAAACTCTTGTCATTTGCATTGCTACTAGTTGTTAATGCTTAATTTTTGCAAATTGACATATATGCATAGTGCTAGGGGGAGCTCTCACACTTTTTCTTTAAATATATGCACTTGTTACTATTGCTCATCATTTCAATTATGCACATATTAAGGGGGAGCTCCACATATCTTTTATATCATAAAATGAATCTTATTACAAATTTATATGAAATTTAGTTGTATTGTCATCAATCACCAAAAAGGGGGAGATTGAAAGTGCATCTAGACCCCTAATTTTATTTTGGTAATTAGCGTCAATACAATAAAGAATGGACTAATGTTTGTATTGAGCATGTGTGTAGATGGCTATCTCAATTAATGAATGAAATACATTGAAACAAAAAGAGAAAAGAAGTTAGTCATTTGCCTCAAATTATAAGTCCAAAATGCCTCAAGATTGGAGATCAAAGAGTTTTATTTGTTTTTTGAGTATAGGTAAACCGTACTATTAAGAGGGGTATAATTTACAAGTTTGGTAAAGTCAAATGCTCAAATTTTCACTCCAATACCACTTTTGTTGGCCCTCTGTTTTTGCTCTCATCGGCAGTGCTGGTGGCCTTCACCGGCAGTGCCGATCCATCCTCCGAGAGGCGCTGTGATGTCCAGACACCTCTCTGGCTTCTGTCTTGCCAGCATCGGTAGTGGCGATGTCCTTATCGGCAGTGCCGGTCACTCCTTCCAGACAGTGTTGTTCTCTTTGGCTCTTTGGTTGTAGCTCATCGGCAGTGCCGGTGCGGGTGTCCAGGCAAGCCAACGGCTCTTTTTGAGCATTTTATATAAAAAGCGCTAACCCCACTGTCGGTCGTTGCATCTTTTAGTAGTGAATATTGAGTATATTATAACCACGACATGTTGTGCCTAATTATCAGCATGTGATTCTTTCTAGATTGTAGATATTTGTTTAGAAGAAGAAATTTTTCAAACACTGACATGCTCAGCCGCACAAATAAAGAATCTAAATCAAGACCATAGAACCAAGGCAAAGTGGCATGATTGCAACATATCCGTGCCGTCATACAGACTCGTATCCGAAGAGGAAGGATTATTTCATGGAGAGGGAAAGAGATTTTTTGACTAAAAAAATACTTTTATTACAAGTTATGAGCTTCTTTTACAAAAAAAGTCATTTCCTAGCTTTTATTCAAATAGATGTCGACTATGTCATGCTATGCTAGTAGCCTTTCTTTTAGGATTCTATATACTACACATATTTCATTAAGTGTAAATAGAGAAAACTATATTAGAGTTGGATAGGAAGATATGAGATCTCAAACCTACCACATATATATTATATAGAGATTTGAGCTATACATTAGGAAATATTGTCATGAGACCGGAATTCTAGCACATATGTATTATATGAAGATTTGAGCTATATATTAGGATAAAAATGGTTGTATACATAAGATGATACATAAAGAAATACTATTTAAAAAACATAAATACAATATAGGATTGTTACATAGATTTTTGTCTAAACATTATGTAAAATGTGTGTCTCAATACTTCATATACTTAAATATTTGAAATAAATAGTGTAAATAAAAAAATATAAGATATGACACGATAAAGATCATGAAGGTTTTCCTAAATAATATCAAACACAAAAGGTCAATTTACCCAACAAAATATGACACTAAATTTAGGTTATTCATAAATATGTAGTTTAGTAAACAAGATAGACATAATTATTAAATCTTTAAATCTATAGACTATTAAGCATATGTCAATTTATAGTAGTAGTACATAAACACAAGATAAAAGACATTAACACTCATAAAGAGCGTATGAGTATAACAAATGTTAGAAAATTTTTTTGGTTTGCATAAGGTATGTGGTTCGGAAAGAAATCGATTAATTAGATGACTCACAAGAAAATTATGAAGGGCATTGATGAAGAAGAATGAAGATGTTCTCATGCCAAAGGCACAACTGAGCTTTGATAATGTAATAATAAACAAGTAAAGATAAATTACATATAGTTGCCACATTAAATCATAGTACTCATATTTTAAATGCGATTCTTCACAAAAGATCAATTTATCCAACAATGCTCAATGGTAGAGCTAGCTAAGAGCTAGCAGCAATCTCTTGCAAAGGATTGATGAGGAGTAGGGTCCATATTTAAATGTCTCATTTTTCTTAGAGACTGACTCTTTATGAAGACCTAGTTGCCTTCTCTCTCTTCTTTTTCTCTAATAAACAATTCTAAGAATTAACTTAGAGTCAGCCTTTAGAGCAGTGACAGAGGCCTTGGCTGGAGTTGTACCTCAGCCCAGCAGAAGTAGGAGAGTGGAACAGGAGATCAAGAATCAACAGAGAGGTGAAAAATTAAATATTGGGGGGCTTCTCTTAACAAAAATCAATTAATGCCGACCATTTAAGGGTACTAACATGTGGGTACTTGCTGATTCCTCACATTCCTACCGCATCTGACTGGACAAGCACGACTTCAAACACACCTCGCTCTCGCTGGCCGGATGTGTCATGGTTAGAGATTTCTAACATGCTTGTACCTCCGTATTTATATGGATGATGTGATCTATCAAACTATGGTCCTACCTAGTGTATTAACACTGCGCCATAACAACTAGCAGGTTGATAATATTTAATTTTGAGGAGTTTAATATCCAAAATATTGCCCAGTAGTTTTAACGAACTATTGGCTAGTAGTTTGATCCAATAATTTAGATTAATAATCTAAGAGTAGAATTATTGACCAGTAGTTTATCAACTTGAGGGTAATAACAGAAAACATAAGAGTGCTAGATTTATAATAATTATTTTATATTATCATAAATAAATTTAAATTATTAATTAATTTTTTTTAGTTTTTGGTAATGATCAACTAATATTTTAATTATTTAACGGGGTTAAATTTTTACTATGAAAATAAATATAAAATCATTTATTAATATTGTGATTTACAATATTAATAAATGGGAGGAAATTGAAACCCTGAAACTACTACGCAGTATTTTGAACATTAAAACTCATTTTAATTTTTTATTGTATTCACTTTTCATCACACTATTATATTCACTTTTCATCACACTCGTTGCCACAACAAGAAAGGAAATTTTTTTTTTTGAAAGGAACAAGAAAGGAAATTGAAACAACCAGGTCCCAGCATGGGAGTGGCTGCCAACAAGCAACTCGCCTCGTCGACCCTTGTGCTACTAATCGTGGCGTTGTGCACATTATTCGCCGCCGGGACCAAGTGGTGCATGCTATTACGGTCACTACTTAGCGCATCATGGCAGAGATTAGCACGTGCTGATGCAATTCGTACCGGACTCCAACTCCCTGTACGGTACGGGGTCAACTTGAGAAACCCGGCCGGATCAATCAAAGGTACTTGGATGGATTCAACCACTAGGAACATATATATGTATAGTTATTAGATAGGAACATGCCTATCGTACCTGATGCTGTGTTACTAGTAACAATCAATCAGGGAATAATTAGAGCCTACTATATCTGTAGGTCGACTAATCTAGAACTTGATAATTAAGACTAGAAGATCGATCGCACGGAATTGATGGAGGACGCCGCAGGGAGGAGTATCTGGGGGTCCGACACTGCCGTGTTAAACTCGTCGTCGGAGCGGGTGCTCGTCGCCCGACGCGGCAGAACGCCGGCGATGGTTGATGTGCAGCGCATCGACGGCTCCTTTGTGAAATCCAAGGCCGGGGGCCTCACCGTCGTGGACCGGAGCTACCTACGCCCGGGCATGGTGGTGGCATCGGAGTCGGACCCCGGCGGGCCGCTCGGGGTCATCACGGCCGCCGCCACGGCGCTCGACCTGGTCCACCGCAATGGCGATGGCGCGGCGGGCGTGTCGCCGGCCGATCTGCGGCGCGTCGTGGAGATCAGCGTCGGCGACTACGTCGTCTCCTCTTCGTCCGGGTGGCTGGGCCGCGTCGTGGAGGCGGGCCTCGACGCCGACGTGGTGTTCGACGATGGCGGGCGGTGCCGGGTGGTGGAGGCGAGCAGGAAGCTGCGAGCCGTGGTAAAGGAAGAAGACTACGTGGGCCGCCGCTACACCAACACGCGTTTGTTCCCAGGACAGCGCGTCTCCTCCTCCGCGTCATCCTGGAGGACTGCTCGCTGGCTCCATGGATCTTATTGGAAGCCCTCCTATGTGCAGGGCACGGTTGCCATGGTGAAGAGGTCCGGCGTGTTGGTCTACTGGCTCGCCTCCTCGCCGCACCAAGAAGAGCCGCCGGCATTCCACCAGAATGTCAACGACCTCATCTTCTTCTGCTCCCCCAACGTAAACAGCTGGAGAGTCGGCGACCGCTGCTTCTTCTGCAATAACAATCCTCCATCTTCTTCATCATCATGTGACAAACACAAGGATGATTGTGTGATGAGGAAGCAGCACCAGCGGAAGAAGGTGATGACGATGAGGAAGAAGCGAACCAGAGAGATCACGAGGTTGTTGGAGGTGGATCGGCCAATGTTGGTGGCGGACACCCACACGACGGTGGACGTGCTTTGGCAGGACGGAACACGGCAGCGCGGCGTGCCGTCGGCGACACTGAGCCCCTACGTGCCCAAGAACCACCACGACTTCTTCCCAGGGCAGCACGTTCGCAAGACAGTTGCTGATGATGATGCCCAACAAAGTGAGTCACCACCACCTGTTGCCGGCGTCGTCAGAAGCCTCGACTGCAAGGACCAGACCGTGCGCGTCTCCTGGCTCATCACAGGAGATAACAATAACATGGACGACAATGACGAGACCGTGAGTGCCTACCATCTGGGTAGGATTCTTGACCACGATGTGTTCTATGGCAACATTGTCATTCGGCTGCATGCTGCTGCTGCTGGTACAACAAGCAGCAAAGGTGATCTCTCATGGGTCGGGCGTGTCATCGATCTTTGTGATGATGGGCAAGTCCAAGTCAAATGGGGAGATGGCACCATGACAAAGATGTTGCCTCATGAGGTAGCCGTCGTCAAAGAACAATGGGTCACCGAGATGCTCCGTCAAATGGGCGACTGGGTATACGACGATGGAAGTGATAACACACAAGACGACACCACCAATCAAGCACAGCCCACCGCCAACACTGTTGTCGTATGTACCCAACATTGTCCCCTTGCTCGTTTAATTTTGCATCTCTCATAAATATATATATATTTTTTTTTTGTTTTATACCAGGGAAACCAGACTGAGGGAAACAATGACCAAGGCCAAAACAATAACACTGATGATGCTCCTGCAGCAACAAGCATAATTTCCCGGGTCTCCTCCGCCATTATCCGGCTGGGCAGTATAGTTCTTGAGCAAGGCAAGAGGTCGTTCCGGGTGACTGGTTGGACGACGGTGGAACCACTTGCGGCTGCCTCTGAAAATATTGAGCCCGTGTCAATAAGTACCGTTGCCAACGCACTGGAGATTGATACTTCTGTTGCTGAAACTGTGCATGGAGAAGGTGAGGGTAAGGCAGAGGCAGATGATGCAACTGCCGGTGTCGAGGCGTTTCGCTTCCAACAGTTCGACGTCGTGCACAGCCCTCCAGATCATCGGTACCTCGACAATGTCGGCCAGGTGCGTAACTGATTTGACTTAATATACTGTTAACATATTCATAAAAGGTTCACTATTATTAATAACCATGGCTGGCCGGTTTTTCCTTCAGTACATAAACAATTTTGATAAGATATTAGAATAACGTGACGCAGTTAGAATTCAGAGAAAAAAAAAACTGCTCAAAGTTCAGAACATGACTGACCGTTTTCTCAGTACATAAACTTTGCTACCATATATATCTATATGAACTTTTGTTTTGTTCAGTTTGGTTGTTAGAAATGTCAGTTACTGACATTTCAAAAAAAATAAATATCAGCTACTGAAGCAGGCTGTTTATTGTCAATGTGTAATCTAACATTTAGTTCTTTCCTGTTAACATTTTCTTTATGGAAGTTACAAACGAGAGAGTGCAAGTATTTTGCTATAATTGTTTTTTCTTTGTTGTAAAATGAACAATTACAGGGCACCATCGGTGGAAAAACGTGGACCAAGGAAGTGCAGAGGGAATGGAAAATTCTAGAGAATGACTTACCAGGTACTGTACATTTATCTATCTGCATAGAATACACACACTACTCTTTTTGAACATGCATGTGTATATCTGAATCTGAATCCTTATATGTGCTTGTGCAGACACCATCTACGTGCGGGCCTTCGAGGACCGCATGGACCTGCTCCGAGCGGTAATGGTGGGCGCTTGTGGGACGCCATACCAAGACGGGCTCTTCTTCTTCGACCTGCAGCTGCCACCATCCTACCCCGCTGCGCCGCCGCTTGTGAACTACCACTCCTTCGGCCTCCGCTTGAACCCCAACCTCTACCCGTCAGGAACGGTGTGCCTGAGCTTGCTTGGTACATTTGGTGGCCAGGACGTTGAGCTCTGGTCGCCGGAGTCATCGACCGTCCTCCAGGTGCTCGTCTCCATCCAAGGCCTCGTGCTCACGGCCCTCCCATATTACAACGAGGCCGGCTACGCGTCCCAGGTTGGCACGCCGATGGGTCTCCGGAACGAGCTCCCCTACAGCGAGAACACCTACTTGCTCAGCCTCCAGACCATGCTTCACCTATTGCGCCGGCCACCGGCAGGATTCGAGGATTTTGTCAGGGATCACTTCCGCCGCCGTGGGCGGCACGTGCTCCGCGCGTGCGAGGCGTACCGGGAGGGCTGTCTCATCGGCACGCTGGACGGGGAGGCCAACGCCACGGAGGCAAGCAAGGCGCGTCCGTGCTCAACAGGGTTCCGGCTCGCACTTGACAACATTGTGCCAAGGCTCATGGCGGCGTTTGGGGAGATCGGCGCCGACGTGTGCCAGCCAGCAATTTGACCTGCTATGGGTGTGCTTACCACCCTTTTTATTTTGATTTACTTATAATAATCAAACAATTCATTTGTGTCTGCTAAAAGTGTTCTTTCTTGCATATCTCACTGCGACATTCTTGACTTCCATTTCAGTCTTTCATAGGTTATATATACTACAGCTTCCATGGTCCGCATCCTTTCCACCCATATTGAGGAGATTACTACAGCTAATAAAAGCTGTTTCAATGCTTTTTTTTGTTGTTGTTTTGATTCTTAATGCTAGTACTACTTTAGCAATTTTTTTGGTGTTCATATGTACTCGATGCAACTATAAAAGCATTTCTCAGCGCACCCGTGAACGGACAGAGCTCCTCTGACTTCAATTGCATGCTTGCAGTTTACACTGACATGTGGGTTCAATAAAGACACTGCCCACATGTCAGTGACCACTGCCCTCTGAAGTCACGTCCGAGGATCCTCGTCCCCCCTGAACCACACTGAACATGGCAGAAGACCCGCATGCTAGTTCCTGTACAGGGCTAGCATTAATTGATTTTTCTTAAGAGAAGGCCCTGGCCTTTAGTTTTTTCAGGATTTCAGCTATCTCCGTTGATTATTCTTGATACACTGTTCCACTCTCCTACTCCTGCTGGGCTGAGGTACAACTCTAGCGAAGCCTCCAGTACTGCTGCTAAAATTGCATTGTAGCGGTAGTGACATATCATGTTCCTTAGCACTTCCATCACACATTCTGAGCGGAGGCCACTGAATGAGCTCACAAGTTTGGGCGATGCGTCGACCTCACCAATCCGATCACCATCCTAGTCCAGCACATCATCATTATCATGCCGGAGGCGGAGCAATGGCACGTTACAGTAGTAACAGACCATGGGCCGGAGGCGGAGCAATGGCACGTCACAGTAGTACTAGACCATGGTCATTTGGATTCATGTTCCCACTTTCACTGACAGCAAGCGCAATGGAGGTAAAAAACCAGAGCGACAGATGTCTTCATCTTGGACTCATTTCAGAACTAGAAGATGAAGAGGAACATGAACTCTACAGAGACGACACAGACACAAATAGAAGATGAAAGGTGTGTCTTAACTCAGCTGCAGCGAGCTCATCCTGCCCTGTACTCAACATCGAGAACAAACAGCTCAACACTACTCTGAACCACCTAGAGTTTTTTCAGATGCTTAGAGTTGTGTAACCTCACAGCAGTATCGTGGCTAAAAAAACAAATGTAAACCTAACATATGTTGCAACCTGCGCCTGTACACGCACATGTACCTAATCCATAAATGGGCCTCCGAATCCTCTCACTTAGGTAAAAGCTACGCATGTAGAACAAATTGAACCTCCTCACCACATCAACCTGTGCGGAGGAATCGCATCAAATTTGGCAGCAAAAGATCCAGTGCGCGGTCGCTGGTGTATTCCGCCTCTCCGTCGTACCACAGCACCAAGGTGGAGAAAACCGCGACCAGCACCACAACGACGTGATCAAGGAAGCCCATGTGCGCGTGGTTGTAGGCAGTGAAGAGAAAGGCGGTGAACAGAAGACCCCGTGGACGAAGTATGCGAGGCAACAGAGATGGGGGCTGAGCGTCCGCGGGGCTCAGCTCATGCAGTGTAACCTTCAGACCAGATCCTGAAGACAGAATGCACGAAACAGAATTTGTCTAAAAAGGAAATTTATGACGGTGACAGCTCCTGAAAAGGAACCGATTTTTTTTCATCATGTCATTACCTTGCTGGGCTTTCATGCGCCAAGTGTGGAGTAAGGTCCTATTTGGTAGGGCTCCGGCTATGTCAGCTTCGGCTGTGACTGTGGCTTTTTTGAAAAACCAGTTATGCTGGCAGTGGTCGTGACTATGTCTGAAATCGTTTGGCAAAACAGCTTTTTCTGTAGCTTCTTAAATAGTTTTGTCTGCAGCTTTTTTAGCAGTTTCATGGGAAAAAGAGGCAAATATTCATATTGCCCATAAACATATGGATATACTTTGAGAAAATTTATTTAAATTTCTAAAATATATCTTTAAGTGTTTATAATCCAAATGAATGCATTGATATCTCGTATTTGACCTCTCAAATATTCATAATTTGTTGAGATTCTTAAATGTCATCTTTTGGATTTTTGAAAAAGAGAGAGGAATGATTTTTGAAAGAAGAGCTGCATGCCTGCTCCATCCACTCTCGTATGCAGAAGATGCCGTTTCGTATGGTGGAGAGATGCACGTTGGGGCAGGCTACGTCATTTTTGGGTGGGCCCAGAGGGAGAGAAGCAGGAGAAGCTACGTTTTGGTGGCTTCGGGCTTCGCTGCTGCTTTGCCAATTGCTTCGTCCGGAATTTACGTACAACGGACTGCGGAAGCACCACGTTTAGTGAATTTTTCGCTGAAGCCGCATGCGGAGCCAGAGCTGAAGCACGGCCAAATAGGCCCTAAATCGTGTTTAATATGGATCCTGGTGCCTCCTGGGAACTCGTGCAGGCCAAGCATATTAGGCTGAATCATGGGCACGGTTACTTCCCCTGTTTCAAATCAGGCATGCTAAGTATGAGCTTCTTCCCCAATTAGCAAGTGCATCTAAAACTAACTGTTGTTAGTTGACCAACAATGATTCAAAATATCACCATCAAACAATGATTCAGAATCATTGCACCAATTCAAAATGTTTTGGAACGGATTCAAGCAGTTTGATACTAGTCAAATTATTTCATGGATTCAAGCAGTTGGAATCACCAGCCAAACTATGTAACCAAACTGTGCATTTCATGCAGTTTGGGTATTCAATGGAAGCAACACGCACGCATTCTGAACTGTAACATTTCGATTTGGCAACAGCTCTGTTCAAGCCTACGGAGATTCTAGAATTAGAAACGGTGCAATTGCTAACTCGGAACGTATTCAACAGCAGCCCAGGAAGAACAGATAAATCCTGCTACCAAGCTATCCAAACCTTGAGAGGAGCAAGCAGCGCTACACAATCAATCAGAATAGTTAGAGTAGAGGGCTGGAGGAGGAGGAGTCGATCTGATACCTGACGCTGGGTATCCTCCGCTCGGAGCGAAACGGATGTGGTGAGTGGTGACCAGTGGACGGCGCGCACGTGACTGACAGCACGGCGACGATGATGGCCCCGGCGACAAAGAGCAGCGCGCCGCGGTCGGTGGCCTCGTCGACCTCCATCACCACCTCCTCCTCCTCGAACTCGGCGGCGAGCGCTCCTGCGGTGGCGTCCTCCGCCTTGAGGTCCTCACCCGCCTCGAATCGTGGGACGATCGCGGCCGCCTCACCGCCCTCCTCCGCCACGAACAAGCCAGAGATTGCTGCCGCCACGAAGCCGGCGATCGCGCTCTCCTCCGTCTCGAACCCGCTGGCGATCGCACCCGCCTCGCCGCCCTCCGCAAACAAGCCGGAAATCGATGCTGTCTCGTCCTCCTCCGCCGCTGCGAACGAGCCTACGATCGCACTCTCCTCCGCCTGGAACTCGCCGGAGATCGAGCCCGCCTTACCGCCATCCTCCGCCTCGAACGCGCCGGGGATCACGCCCACCTCGCCGCCCTCCTCCGCCTCGAACCCGTCGGCGATTGCGCCCGCGCCCTCCTCCTTCTCTGCCTCGAACGCGCTGGTGAGCGAGCCCGCCTCACCGGGGAGGAGCTGCTCTCCGTCTTCGTCGACGGCTTTGCCGCCCTGGTCGAACATGGCACTTGCTTGAGGGGAGAGCGCGTGAGAGGAAGGCACCGGAGAAGAGAGAGAGAAAGGAGAAGGCAAGCGGCGGGGTTCTAAAATGTGCGGCTCTTCTGGCATGAAATCTTTATTCTTTTCTCCTCTTGAAGAAATACTTCGGTATTTAGTGAAGAGGATGTGCTGGTTTTCGTGTGACCGATCGATCGAAAATTGCTTAAGCTTGTCGAAACGTGAATTGATCCAGAAAAGACGTGCTAGTCGATCAACAAAAACTGGCTGCCGGTGCCTGTGGTGTGCTGCTAGAAATTTATTACTCGATTTATTCTATGACATGTAAAAGGTCGAAATTCCTCTTATGTCATCTATTTAAATTTGATGTCTCCTGTGCCTACAAGGTTTCACCTAATCATTAATTATTGTATGCAATTTGCAGCAACAAAATGATCCAGGGCAACAAAATTGCAATGCCGTTGAAACTACTTCAGTTTGTAATCTGGACAAAATAAAGTGAATAGGGGGCTTGCTCGCAAAAAAAAAAGTGAATAGGGGGCTATTTCGTAGTAATACAAGTAATAGAACAAAAAAATTAGGATGGTATCCACACAACAAAAAATTGGGGCTGTGAGAGCCGCACAGGTCATTACTAAATTTCGCATAAGCTCTCAATCGGATGGCTTAGTCAAAGTGCACAACCAGACGCAGCGCGGCCCCACTAGCCATAGTGATAGATATGAAGAGTCAATGGCTCTGTTTGGGACAAATATGTGGTGTATCGATTATGTGGGAATCCAGTTTTTATGAGAAGCGGCTGCTGATACAATTGATACCACGACAAGCGATGCGTTTGGGGTCCTTTAGAGAATCGCGTCAGCAACTCGCGCTTCTTCTTCCTCCGTCTCAAGCTCTCACGAGCGCTGCTGCCAGCGGCCGTCCTAGCCGCGACCACCGCCCCTCACAGACCTGTCGTCCGTGCCCTCGCACAGCTCGTGAATGCGACCTGTCGCCCGCCGTCCCCTCACGCGTGTCGCTCGCGCCCACCCCCGCTGCTCTGGCCCTCACGCCGAGGCGCAGGGAGAGCGACGCTCTGGTGCAAGGGCGCGACGAGGAGCTGCAGACGCGAGGCAGGAACAATGTGACGGGGTGAGGCCACGAGGCTCACCTCCCGCGGGAGACGGGGAGGCGGATCGGCAGTGCCAGTGGTCTTCAACGGCAGTGCCAATCCATCCTCCGAGAGGCGTTGTGTTGTCCAGACACCTCTCTGACTTCTGTCTTGTCAGCATCGGTAGTGACGATGTCCTCATCGGCAGTGCCGGTCACTCCTTCCAGACAGTGTTGTTCTCTTTGGCTCTTTGGCTGTAGCTCATCGGCAATGCTAATCACCCAGATCGGCAGTGCCAGTCGTTTCTCCCAGAGAGCCACTTTTTCTATCTGGCTCAGGCTGTAGCCCATAGGTAGTGCCGGTCCCCTCCCCATAGAGACTGCTTTCCTCAAGTTCTCTAGCTGACACTTATCAGCAGTGTCGGTCGGCTTGATCGGTAGTGCGGGTCAGGGTCTCCAGAGACCACTTGTTTTCTCTGTGTCTGCCTCACCGGCAGTGCCGATACCTCCATCGGTAGTGCCGGTGTGGGCCGAAACAAATTTCGATAGATCTCTTTCATGTGTCAAAAACCCTACCGGCAGTGCCGATATCTCCATCGGCAGTGCCGGTGCGGGTGTCCAGGCAAGCCAACGGCTCTTTTTGAGCCTTTTATATAAAAAGCGCTCACCCCACTGCCGGTCGTTGCAACTTTTAGTAGTGAATGTTGAGTATATTATAACCACGACATGTTGTGCCTAATTATCAGCATGTGATTCTTTCTAGATTGTAGATATTTGTTTAGAAGAAGAAATTTATCAAACACTGACATGCTCAGCCGCACAAATAAAGAATCTAAATCAAGACCATAGAACCAAGGCAAAGTGGCATGATTGCAACATATCCGTGCCGTCATACAGACTCTTATCCGAAGAGGAAGGATTATATCATGGAGAGGGAAAGAGATTTTTTGACTAAAAAAATACTTTTATTACAAGTTATGAGCTTCTTTTACAAAAAAAAGTCATTTCCTAGCTTTTATTCAAATAGATGTCGACTATGTCATGCTATGCTAGTAGCCTTTCTTTTAGGATTCTATATACTACACATATTTCATTAAGTGTAAATAGAGAAAACTATATTAGAGTTGGATAGGTAGATATGAGATCTCAAACCTACCACATATATATTATATAGAGATTTGAGCTACACATTACGATACATTTGATTGTGTACATAAGATGATATATAAAATATACTATTTAAAAACACAAAGAGGAATTATATCACACAGAAGGAATGAGGAGAGACAAAATTCATAACACAAGTTTTCCAAGAACTTTGTTATGTGATTTGTGACTAAAAGATATATTTATAACAAGTTATTAGTTTTTTTTTACAAAAAAGACATTTTCTCGTTTTTATTCAAATACATGCTGACTACCATCATCACAAGACACTATATTAAGTAAATATGTCAAAGTATAAGTTATATTCTGTATACTACACATATTTTTTTAAATTTGAATAGACAAAACTACATTAGAGTTAGAGAGACAGATATATTGTCACGAGACCGGAATTCTAGCACATATGTATTATATGAAGATTTAAGCTATATATTAGGATAAAATTGGTTGTATACATAAGATGATACATAAAGAAATACTATTTAAAAAACATAAATACAATATAGGATTGTTACATAGATTTTTGTCTAAACATTATGTAAAATGTGTGTCTCAATACTTCATATACTTAAATATTTGAAATAAATAGTATAAATAAAAATATATAAGATATGACACGATAAAGATCATGAAGGTTTTCCTAAATAATATCAAACACAAAAGGTCAATTTACCCAACAAAATATGACACTAAATTTAGGTTATTCATAAATATGCAATTTAGTAAACAAGATAGACATAATTTTTAAATCTTTAAATCTATAGACTATTAAGCATATGTCAATTTACAGTAGTAGTACATAAACACAAGATAAAAGACATTAACACTCATACAGAGTGTATGAGTATAACAAATGTTAGAAAAATTTTTTGGTTCGCATAAGGTATGTGGTTCGAAAAGAAATCGATTAATTAGATGACTCACAAGAAAATTATGAAGGGCATTGACGAAGAAGAATGAAGATGTTCTCATGCCAAAGGCACAACTGAGCTTTGATAATATAATAATAAACAAGTAAAGATAAATTACATATAGTTGCCACATTAAATCATAGTACTCATATTTTAAATGCGATTCTTCACAAAAGGTCAATTTATCCAACAATGCTCAATGGTAGAGCTAGCTAAGAGCTAGCAGCAATCTCTTGCAAAGGATTGATGAGGAGTAGGGTCCATATTTAAATGTCTCATTTTTCTTAGAGACTGACTCTTTATGAAGACCTAGTTGCCTTCTTTCTCTTCTTTTTCTCTAATAAACAATTTTAAGAATTAACTTAGAGTCAGCCTTTAGAGCAGTGACAGAGGCCTTGGCTGGAGTTGTACCTCGGCCCAGCAGAAGTAGGAGAGTGGAACAGTTGATCAAGAATCAACAGAGAGGTGAAAAATTAAATGTTGGGGGGCTTCTCTTAACAAAAATCAATTAATGGCGACCATTTAAGGGTACTAACATGTGGGTACTTGCTGATTCCTCACATTCCTACCGCATCTGACTGGACAAGCACGGCTTCAAACACACCTTGCTCTCGCTGGCCGGATGTGTCGCGGTTAGAGATTTCTAACATGCTTGTACCTCCGTATTTATATGGATGATGTGATCTATCAAACTATGGTCCTACCTAGTGTATTAACACTGCGCCATAACAACTAGCAGGTTGATAATATTTAATTTTGAGGAGTTTAATATCCAAAATATTGCCCAGTAGTTTTAATGAACTATTGGCTAGTAGTTTGATCCAATAATTTAGATTAATAATCTAAGAGTAGAATTATTGACCAGTAGTTTATCAACTTGAGGGTAATATCAGAAAACATAAGAGTGCTAGATTTATAATAATTATTTTATATTATCATAAATAAATTTAAATTATTAATTAATTTTTTTTAGTTTTTGGTAATGATCAACTAATATTTTAATTATTTAACGGGGTTAAATTTTTACTATGAAAATAAATATAAAATCATTTATTAATATTGTGATTTACAATATTAATAAATGGGAGGAAATTGAAACCCTGAAACTACTACGCAGTATTTTGAACATTAAAACTCATTTTAATTTTTTATTGTATTCACTTTTCATCACACTATTATATTCACTTTTCATCACACTCGTTGCCACAACAAGAAAGGAAATTTTTTTTTTTGAAAGGAACAAGAAAGGAAATTGAAACAACCAGGTCCCAGCATGGGAGTGGCTGCCAACAAGCAACTCGCCTCGTCGACCCTTGTGCTACTAATCGTGGCGTTGTGCACATTATTCGCCGCCGGGACCAAGTGGTGCATGCTATTACGGTCACTACTTAGCGCATCATGGCAGAGATTAGCACGTGCTGATGCAATTCGTACCGGACTCCAACTCCCTGTACGGTACGGGGTCAACTTGAGAAACCCGGCCGGATCAATCAAAGGTACTTGGATGGATTCAACCACTAGGAACATATATATGTATAGTTATTAGATAGGAACATGCCTATCGTACCTGATGCTGTGTTACTAGTAACAATCAATCAGGGAATAATTAGAGCCTACTATATCTGTAGGTCGACTAATCTAGAACTTGATAATTAAGACTAGAAGATCGATCGCACGGAATTGATGGAGGACGCCGCAGGGAGGAGTATCTGGGGGTCCGACACTGCCGTGTTAAACTCGTCGTCGGAGCGGGTGCTCGTCGCCCGACGCGGCAGAACGCCGGCGATGGTTGATGTGCAGCGCATCGACGGCTCCTTTGTGAAATCCAAGGCCGGGGGCCTCACCGTCGTGGACCGGAGCTACCTACGCCCGGGCATGGTGGTGGCATCGGAGTCGGACCCCGGCGGGCCGCTCGGGGTCGTCACGGCCGCCGCCACGGCGCTCGACCTGGTCCACCGCAATGGCGATGGCGCGGCGGGCGTGTCACCGGCCGATCTGCGGCGCGTCGTGGAGATCAGCGTCGGCGACTACGTCGTCTCCTCTTCGTCCGGGTGGCTGGGCCGCGTCGTGGAGGCGGGCCTCGACGCCGACGTGGTGTTCGACGATGGCGGGCGGTGCCGGGTGGTGGAGGCGAGCAGGAAGCTGCGAGCCGTGGTAAAGGAAGAAGACTACGTGGGCCGCCGCTACACCAACACGCGTTTGTTCCCAGGACAGCGCGTCTCCTCCTCCGCGTCATCCTGGAGGACTGCTCGCTGGCTCCATGGATCTTATTGGAAGCCCTCCTATGTGCAGGGCACGGTTGCCATGGTGAAGAGGTCCGGCGTGTTGGTCTACTGGCTCGCCTCCTCGCCGCACCAAGAAGAGCCGCCGGCATTCCACCAGAATGTCAACGACCTCATCTTCTTCTGCTCCCCCAACGTAAACAGCTGGAGAGTCGGCGACCGCTGCTTCTTCCGCAATAACAATCCTCCATCTTCTTCATCATCATGTGACAAACACAAGGATGATTGTGTGATGAGGAAGCAGCACCAGCGGAAGAAGGTGATGACGATGAGGAAGAAGCGAACCAGAGAGATCACGAGGTTGTTGGAGGTGGATCGGCCAATGTTGGTGGCGGACACCCACACGACGGTGGACGTGCTTTGGCAGGACGGAACACGGCAGCGCGGCGTGCCGTCGGCGACACTGAGCCCCTACGTGCCCAAGAACCACCACGACTTCTTCCCAGGGCAGCACGTTCGCAAGACAGTTGCTGATGATGATGCCCAACAAAGTGAGTCACCACCACCTGTTGCCGGCGTCGTCAGAAGCCTCGACTGCAAGGACCAGACCGTGCGCGTCTCCTGGCTCATCACAGGAGATAACAATAACATGGACGACAATGACGAGACCGTGAGTGCCTACCATCTGGGTAGGATTCTTGACCACGATGTGTTCTATGGCAACATTGTCATTCGGCTGCATGCTGCTGCTGCTGGTACAACAAGCAGCAAAGGTGATCTCTCATGGGTCGGGCGTGTCATCGATCTTTGTGATGATGGGCAAGTCCAAGTCAAATGGGGAGATGGCACCATGACAAAGATGTTGCCTCATGAGGTAGCCGTCGTCAAAGAACAATGGGTCACCGAGATGCTCCGTCAAATGGGCGACTGGGTATACGACGATGGAAGTGATAACACACAAGACGACACCACCAATCAAGCACAGCCCACCGCCAACACTGTTGTCGTATGTACCCAACATTGTCCCCTTGCTCGTTTAATTTTGCATCTCTCATAAATATATATATATATATATTTTTTTTGTTTTATACCAGGGAAACCAGACTGAGGGAAACAATGACCAAGGCCAAAACAATAACACTGATGATGCTCCTGCAGCAACAAGCATAATTTCCCGGGTCTCCTCCGCCATTATCCGGCTGAGCAGTATAGTTCTTGAGCAAGGCAAGAGGTCGTTCCGGGTGACTGGTTGGACGACGGTGGAACCACTTGCGGCTGCCTCTGAAAATATTGAGCCCGTGTCAATAAGTACCGTTGCCAACGCACTGGAGATTGATACTTCTGTTGCTGAAACTGTGCATGGAGAAGGTGAGGGTAAGGCAGAGGCAGATGATGCAACTGCCGGTGTCGAGGCGTTTCGCTTCCAACAGTTCGACGTCGTGCACAGCCCTCCAGATCATCGGTACCTCGACAATGTCGGCCAGGTGCGTAACTGATTTGACTTAATATACTGTTAACATATTCATAAAAGGTTCACTATTATTAATAACCATGGCTGGCCGGTTTTTCCTTCAGTACATAAACAATTTTGATAAGATATTAGAATAACGTGACGCAGTTAGAATTCAGAGAAAAAAAAAACTGCTCAAAGTTCAGAACATGACTGACCGTTTTCTCAGTACATAAACTTTGCTACCATATATATCTATATGAACTTTTGTTTTGTTCAGTTTGGTTGTTAGAAATGTCAGTTACTGACATTTCAAAAAAAATAAATATCAGCTACTGAAGCAGGCTGTTTATTGTCAATGTGTAATCTAACATTTAGTTCTTTCCTGTTAACATTTTCTTTATGGAAGTTACAAACGAGAGAGTGCAAGTATTTTGCTATAATTGTTTTTTCTTTGTTGTAAAATGAACAATTACAGGGCACCATCGGTGGAAAAACGTGGACCAAGGAAGTGCAGAGGGAATGGAAAATTCTAGAGAATGACTTACCAGGTACTGTACATTTATCTATCTGCATAGAATACACACACTACTCTTTTTGAACATGCATGTGTATATCTGAATCTGAATCCTTATATGTGCTTGTGCAGACACCATCTACGTGCGGGCCTTCGAGGACCGCATGGACCTGCTCCGAGCGGTAATGGTGGGCGCTTGTGGGACGCCATACCAAGACGGGCTCTTCTTCTTTGACCTGCAGCTGCCACCATCCTACCCCGCTGCGCCGCCGCTTGTGAACTACCACTCCTTCGGCCTCCGCTTGAACCCCAACCTCTACCCGTCAGGAACGGTGTGCCTGAGCTTGCTTGGTACATTTGGTGGCCAGGACGTTGAGCTCTGGTCGCCGGAGTCATCGACCGTCCTCCAGGTGCTCGTCTCCATCCAAGGCCTCGTGCTCACGGCCCTCCCATATTACAACGAGGCCGGCTACGCGTCCCAGGTTGGCACGCCGATGGGTCTCCGGAACGAGCTCCCCTACAGCGAGAACACCTACTTGCTCAGCCTCCAGACCATGCTTCACCTATTGCGCCGGCCACCGGCAGGTTTCAAGGATTTTGTCAGGGATCACTTCCGCCGCCGTGGGCGGCACGTGCTCCGCGCGTGCGAGGCGTACCGGGAGGGCTGTCTCATCGGCACGCTGGACGGGGAGGCCAACGCCACGGAGGCGAGCAAGGCGCGTCCGTGCTCAATAGGGTTCCGGCTCGCACTTGACAACATTGTGCCAAGGCTCATGGCGGCGTTTGGGGAGATCGGCGCCGACGTGTGCCAGCCAGCAATTTGACCTGCTATAGGTGTGCTTACCACCCTTTTTATTTTGGTTTACTTATAATAATCAAACAACTCATTTGTGTCTGCTAAAAGGGCTCTTTCTTGGATATCTCACTGCGACATTCTTGACTTCCATTTCAGTCTTTCATAGGTTATATATACTACAGCTTCCATGGTCCGCATCCTTTCCACCCATATTGAGGAGATTACTACAACTAATAAAAGTTGTTTCAATGCTTTTTTTTGTTGTTGTTTTGATTCTTAATGCTAGTACTACTTTAGCAATTTTTTTGGTGTTCATATGTACTCGATGCAACTATAAAAGCATTTCTCAGCGCGCCCCTGAACGGACAGAGCTCCTCTGACTTCAATTGCATGCTTGCAGTTTACACTGACATGTGGGTTCAATAAAGACACTGCCCACATGTCAGTGACCACTGCCCTCTGAAGTCACGTCCGAGGATCCTCGTCCCCCCTGAACCACACCGAACATGGCAGAAGACCTGCATGCTAGTTCCTGTACAGGGCTAGCATTAATTGATTTTTCTTAAGAGAAGGCCCTGGCCTTTAGTTTTTTCAGGATTTCAGCTATCTCCGTTGATTATTCTTGATACACTGTTCCACTCTCCTACTTCTGCTGGGCTGAGGTACAACTCTAGCGAAGCCTCCGGTACTGCTGCTAAAATTGCATTGTAGCGGTAGTGACATATCATGTTCCTTGGCACTTCCATCACACATTCTGAGCGGAGGCCACTGAATGAGCTCACAAGTTTGGGCGATGCGTCGACCTCACCAATCCGATCACCATCCTAGTCCAGCACATCATCATTATCATGCCGGAGGCGGAGCAATGGCACGTTACAGTAGTAACAGACCATGGGCCGGAGGCGGAGCAATGGCACGTCACAGTAGTACCAGACCATGGTCATTTGGATTCATGTTCCCACTTTCACTGACAGCAAGCGCAATGGAGGTAAAAAACCAGAGCGACAGACGTCTTCATCTTGAACTCATTTCAGAACTAGAAGATGAAGAGGAACATGAACTCTACAGAGACGACACAGACACAAATAGTAAGTTTGTGAATAAAGCATTAGATTCGTGTCACACTTACGATTCTGTTTAGACTTCATTATGCCTCAGCCTCAGCCGCAGTAATCATACATTCAGCTCCGGCTTTAATACTGGAAAAACATATGCAATGCCTGGTCTTGTCAGTAATAAACTGATGCAGATTTTATGACTCAAAATTTCAACTACAGAAGCTCTAAAAAAATTCTAGCATCCCTAGAACAGCATCTGCAACCACAATAACGGATCCATTTAGTTCCAAAGCAAATTATAAATATTCCTAAACGAGATAATTCAAGAATGATCACACAAATGAAGTGCACCCTGATCTATCAAATGTATTCAGAATGAGACAAGCGAAAATGGTCTGAGTTCCTTCAAAATACTGGTACTTGTAGAAGGGGTCGTTTGAGAGGACTCAAGTAATATTAGAAAAAATGATTAATCAAGTAGGAATTTATAATGTTTGCAAAAACAGAGTATTGTATTAGCGTGGGTCACTCCGTATCCAGACATTTGGATACTGCAGGATTAACCAGATAAAGCTTAAGCATTATCCTAACTTCATCCACATTTCTGATGCCTAATAAGTTGTCAATGAACTGGATAATTCTAGAAACAAAACACCTCAACAATTCACCACATACAGTTATCTCAGAAAAAGGTACAGAGGAACAAATTATAGTTAGCACATAGTCTCAAACGCATTGCACTAAGCTACATTAGAAGACTTGGTAGTGCGATTGAAAAATTGATAACAAATGTGGAAAATGCACATCTCACAACTGGAGCTGGACCACATATCAAAACATCCATTAAAGATCAACTTATATTTCACACAACCAACCATCAAAATGATTAAAAAATCAGTGTAACTATCAGCTACTATTCATCAACAACCGGGTCAGTAGATAAGAAATTGTGCAGACATTTTCCTTGTTCTGTTCTCTTGTAGTACTTATATATGGACTGATCAAACAAGTTGCAGAACCCAATGATTTAACCACAGCAGATGAATCGAGTCACCTTAAGTCCTGAAGCAGAACAGAGCATAGCAGGCAGTATCATCAAGCAGGGGAGAAGGAATGGGCAGTTATTTTACCCTGTGATCCCAGTTGGTGGCGCGGACGACGTGGTTCCCGCCGGGAAGCAGAAACCATGGCCCGTCATGCCGCAGTCGACGGCGGGGAAGCGGACCCGGCCGGCGTCAGCGTCGCGGGGCGGGTTGTAGGCGTCCGCGGTGGGCAGTGCCTCGGTGTTGAAGCGGCGTGGGTGGAGGAAGCCGGCGTGCAGCGGCGGCGCGCTTGCTGGTGACGTAGCGTCGAGCGGGTAGCATGGGCCACCACGCCCACCCGTGGCGGCGCCGCAATCCACCACCAACCCGACGCTGGCCTCGGTGTTCGCGGCGGCGGCGGCGGGGTTGGGGCGGGGGTTGAAGCAGAAGCGGTGCCCCGCGGCGCCACAGGCGAGGAGCGTCCCGAGGCCCACCGCGACCGCCACAGTGCGAATGCGGCCGCGCCATCCACCATCGCTCGCCTCGGCTTTGTCGCTTCCCGCCGCCTCGGACTCGACGATGTCGCCAAGGGCCAGCGCCGCCGCGGGTCCCTCCTCGACGTCGCCGAGGAAGAGGAACTCGTCGAAGTCCTCGAGGCCGGGGAGCGCCGCCGCCGCCTCCTCGTCCTCCTGGTCGTGGAGACCCGGGCCGTCGAAGAGCGCGTGGAGGCCGACCAGACCTTCAAGCGCCACCCCGACCTCCTCCTCCTCCGCCTCGTCGTCCTCGGGGAGCTCCGCGCCGTTCATCCCGTGGTCGAACTGCCCGGCCGCCTCCTCCTCCTCGACTGCCTCGAAGACGTTGGGCGGACCCAGGTCCTCCAGAACCTCCTCCTCCAACCAAACGAGGGCGCCGAGATCGAGGCCCCCCGGGGGAACCTCGTCGTCGCCGTTCGCGCCGCCGACGACCGCGTCCATGTCGTCCTCGTCGTCGTCGAGCGTGTCCGCCTCCGCTGACGGCTCGACGAGATCGTCGAGTCCCGGGGCCGCCGCGGGATCTTCCGCCTCGCCGTCGGAATCGACGTACGCGCCCTCGTCGATGTCTTCCTTGAAAAGCAGAACGAGCCCGTCCAGCGCGCCGTCCACAGAGACGTCGGAGAGGACGCCGTCGCCGCCGTGGCGTGGAGTGGATGGCGGCGGACTCATGTCTCGCTCCATTGGGGGCAGGCGAGAGCAGAGCGGCTGAGGAGCGCGGAGGCGAGAAAGAAAGCAGAACTGCAGAAGGAGAGGGAGGAGAAAGGCTGGCCTCTGTTGGGTCCTGTACTCCTGCGTGCGTGCTCTATATAGTGGCGGCCCCACAAGTGCAGCTGGCGACACCACCGGGAAATTTGGTTACGCCGTGGGCCCAGCAACTCGGTGATCCAATCCTCCGTGTCCGACCTGGACTCCCACATCCTCCCGCATCTCTGCTCTACTTATTAGCCTCTACTACTCCAGCAGATTACTCACAGTCGATTGATTGGTGCCCGGAGAAACAAGCCGCCTCCATCGCTCTCCCTACTCCTTCGTATTCCCTCGATCGGCATCTCCTCTCATCTTTTTTTTCTTCCTTCTTTTTCTACTCAAAGGTAGGTTTTTGACTGTGGAGGATATGTCATATGTAGATATGGATATTACGTCTCGGTTGCTGCGGTAGTTGAAAAAAGAGAGTTTGATCAACCCTCTCTCCAATGGTTCAAGACAATTTGCCTTCAGGATACGCAAGCGACGCTTCACCTTTGAAGGCGGCTCTAGCATGCTCATCCGTGATTGTCACGGTGTTTGGTCCGTTGGACATCGCCGCTACATCCGGACGACCCGACTCCATCGCTACTTGAACCTTCGGAGGGACCTTATCACCGCCTACATACAATGTAACTACAAGAAGTTGTGACAGGTCGGCATAGTGACGTGGCCCCAATACAACCCATACGCTAAGGAGATCACGTCGCTTGCACATAGGATCTTGGATATCTACTGGAAAGTTAGACCAAAGGTGACGATGAAGGGAGAAACTAAACGGTTTATCTATGAGCAACGACGACAGCACAGGCAACGACAGGCTCAAAAGCACATACAACAACTGGCTCAAGAAGAACAGAGACGACGACAGGCTCGAGAACACCTAGAACTACAGGCTCAAAAGGAGCAAAAGCGTCGACAAGTTCAAGAGCGCCTAGAACTACATGTTGAAGAGGAGCAGAGACGGCGACAGACTCAGGAGCACATGCAACAACAAGCTCGGAAGTGTATACAACACCAGACTCAAAGACAAAGGCAACGACAGGCTCGCCTCCCGTGGCACCTTGTCTTTGCAGCCCCACAGGTGTTGATGGTCATGTTCGGGTTCGTGCTACTGATAATACTGATACTACTGGGACAGTACGGGAACGATACTAGCATGTATTTTATTTTGGCTTATTTTGCCCTGATCTATCTACTAGAGATGGTATGGTAACCATGTCGTCAGTAGTTGGTTTTTCTTTCTTTATTGTGCTACAACAACGTAGTCCTATTTTCTTGTAGTATACGTTTTGGATAATTTTTTTTTACTGTGCTACAACATCGTAGTCCCATTTGATTCAGATTCAAATTATTTGCGTAGCTGTTACACTTGTAGCTGTAGCATTTTGTGACTCGTGGCAGAGCTGGCAGCCTCAACGTGCACCTCTTCCTTGCATGCTCACGGAGAAGGCGGCGGCGGTTGCATCTCTTTTGTCAGCTCCGAAGCAGGGGAAGAGAGAGGAGAGGTGCATGCGGCGTGTGGGTCCCGGCCGCTGGCCCCACTCGTTGTCTCGTGCGTTGCGCGCGACACACGAGAGAAAAAGGTGGTTATGGTGGGCCCTTGACCCGCTCGTTTACCGTCGCGTCGCATTGCATCGCGCGTGACCCGTGCGCCGTGCGCCCGACCGGGACTCCGCCCGTATCCTCCTCCTGCACCTCTTTTCTACTAGTCGATTAATCTGTACTCCTCGTCGACTCGTCTTTTTCTTTTATTTTCTTTTTTACAGCTACTTGTCGCCTCGTCGATTGCCCGGAGAAACAAAAATCTCGCCGCTTCTATTCCTTCCAACTATTCTCTCCTTCGACCTCAAATCAAAGGTAAAAAAAAAAAAAAAGAATTGATGCCCTGTGATGCAAGTAAATATTTTCTTATGGCTTTTGATCGTGTACATGTACTATGGTCCCATTCAGGCATGGATGTCGCGTATCCGCCGAAAAAAAAGAGTTTGATCCCTCCTTTTGGCAATGGTCCGAGACAATTTGTCTTTAGGATCCGCAGACGAGCCTTCTCCTTCCAAGGAGGCTCCAGTCTGCTCATTCGCAACCGCCTCGACGTCTGGTCCGTTTGTCACCGTCAATACATTCGGATCACGTGACTCCATCGCTATTTAAGCTTGAAAGAGACATGATCACCTTTTATATACGCTATATAAAGAAGCTATAGCGACTCAACTTAGGGACATCGCAATTATACACTCCACATGCTAAGGAGATCGACTCACTGGCACATAAGATCCTAGACATGTACTGGAAAGTTAGATCACAGGAGACGATAAATGTCGATGCCATACAACTCTACCATGAGCTACGACAACAACAACAGGCTCGAGAACACATTCAACAACATTCTCAAAAGGAGCAAATGTGACAACAGGCTCAGGCACAACAGAGACGACAACGGGCTCATCTACGCCTTGTCTGGTTTGGAGTCACAAAGATGTTGATGGCCATGTTCGAGTTCGTGTTGTTTATGACTATATTTCTACGATAGTACGATGATGATACTTACATATGTTTGATCTTGGCTTATTTTGCCACGGTCTATCTATTGGAGATAGCATGTAGAACCAGAGTACTATAATTTTTTATATATTTTTTTGTTTGTGTTATAACAGTGCAGTCTCAAATTGATTCAATAAAGTTCCATTATTATATTATTATTTATAATAATACTACATTTTAGCCATACTAATTGTGACGTGATTAGTTATGGCGCGACAATGCGAGACGGGAGGGAGCTCGTATAGCAGTTGGTTACGCCAGCAGTTACTGGGACCCACCCAGACCTAGAGTAGTATAAAAACTCCGTTACCACTTCAAGTCCCGTTTCGTTGTTTTCCGCTCAGGGGACAACAACTTTTGGGAGAGAGAGAGTGAGAGATCGGCCTCTCCGCATACGTCCTGTCCTATTTCTTTGTATTATTTTTTTATAAATAAACGAATTTCTTTGTATTCTCTCGAAAGGAGGGACTGCTAGTGGCTGCGGATTATTCGGGTATTAGTTGTGACGTGATTATAGTTACGGTTACGGTGCGGCGAGGCGAGGCGAGACGGGAGGGAGCTCGTCGCAGTTTCAGTTTCTCGTGGGGTGCGCCTGTCGAGACGCGCAGCCGGCGGTGTGTACATTTGGTGGGTCCGGCTAGCTCCTCGGGACCAGCCTGAGTTAGTTATGCCAGCAGTTACTGGGACCCACCCAGACCCAGCGGCGGAACACGTTGGCACACCAAATTTAAAACTTCCGTTTAAAGTATATGTTTTGCATACCCAACACGTTCACGTTTTACCTCCACGACCCGACCGAGCCACCTGCTACTCTTACAGTTACGAGGCACGACGTAGTCACCGAGTCAGAGCTCCCTGACGCGTCTCCTGCGCGCTGCACCACCACACGCCCCAAGGGGTCAAGATGAAACCAGTCTACCCACCAAGGCCCAAGGAGCGGGTCGCTCTCCTGAGCTGCCGGCCAGGCCGGTCGCCCGGTCTTAACTGACTCCCGAATAGGGACGGTAGATTCGCCACCGTCATCATCATAACGAACAGTGAGCGGGCTCCGAGACGATAGGCCTTATCTCCATCAGAACCCCCCTCTGTGGACCACCACTGATGACAGTGTGAATCACTGGTTAGACCGAAGATGACGGGTGGAGAAACTCGATTGCCCTGCAGAGATGGAACGGATCCCAATTCCGAGTGAGCCCAGGCAAGCACAACCTGACGCGTCGACCCCCGACGTGGGGGTCGAGTGGGACGACGGTCAACAACTACCAACCGCCCCACCTTAAATGCTACCCCAATCCGAAGCGCATAACGTCGGAAGGTCAAATCTCTTTGTATACCTACCCTCCTCATCATCGCCAGCGCCTGCTGACGATGGCAGGCACAGTGAGGCTCTCTGTGCTGCTATCACTCGATGACATCGCCAACAAATAAAGGATGACCTGATGGACGGCTGGATGAGACCTCACTTAAGAAACCTGACAAGCGCCCATGCTGCGCCACCCCACGAATGATGGAACACGCCCTCTATAGTGACGAGGGAGCTCGACCCAACGACAGAAAATGGGGACACGCTCGAGCACAGTGCCCCCCACCTCTGACACCGGATCAATACGACGAGGGCCCACAAGGGCCAAAGGCCACGCCACAGACCAGGGCCTCTAGCTTCTCCGGCACGGCTTCACCGACTCCACATGTGTAGAAATTCTCTCTCTCTCTCTCTCTCTCTCTATAATAGAGGCCGGCTCCCTTGAGGTATAAAAGGGAATGCCTATCTCTTCTTTAGGGACGAGACATCAGCAACCACATGCAGACACACACACACCCGCTCTCACGAAGACCGGAGACTTGGAGACTCCTCCTTTCTCGTCACCTTTGTACGCCCCAGTGCGAGTAACATGAGCAGAGCCATGAACTGGACGTAGGGGCTCTCCCCGAACCAATATAATCCTTGTGTCCTCTTGCATAACCATCATCAAAACCGAAACGCGCGTCCCTAGAACAAATACTACTTGTCGGTGATTGAAACACCGACAGTTGGCGCGCCAGGTAAGGGATTCTGCGCGTTTTGATCCACAAACACCTTTCATTTCGGATGGCCACTTTTTCCGTGTTCTGGGCTCCCGACGCCAACATTTTCTTCGGGAGCCTGGAGTTTGTCGCTACGGGCGACTAGAAGTCATTGTGCGTCAGCATCCCGGCATCTTCACCGCCTCCAGCCCCAACACCCGTCCCCACGACGGCACACCAGTGATGGCTAGAGGACCTGGGCCACACTCTTGACTTCATCGTCATGACAGATAGGGCATTGGACTTCGTCGGCGAGACGCTCCCCAACCCCATCGCGGCGGCCGCCGCCATTGCCAACGAGGTGATGAGCACGGTCCGGCTCAAGCCGGCTAGGCCGCGGGTTGCCAGCCAGCCTGTTCCGCTGACCGACTAGAGCGATCATCTATGGTTCTTCCTGGAGCGTTATTTGGGCCCCGTGCCCGACCAAGACGATCTCCGGCAGCTTGCGTTCACGCTCACGAACGTCCACAGGCAGCTCCTTGGGGGCGAGCCCCTCCACTCGGACAGGCTCACTTAAGTCCCTCCAGACGATTACCCGCGCGGCCTGAGAAACGCCGCGGGATGCCTCCAGGACGCGGCCGTCCGTCGAGCAGATCCCACCTACGTGGGCCTTGAATTCGTTAGCATGATCGAGAGCCCAAACGTGTCTCTTTTCGATCTCCTTGACATGGGGTCACTGGAAGACTCTAGCTCTGACTCAGGGTGCTGCGCGGGAAGCTACGACCTCCCGCACGGATGTCACATAGTGCAACTCACCCCCATGCCGGCTACGAGGGACGCTAAAACCTCGGCCACCATGGCAATGGCAAACCCCAGAAACCCTGCTCCAGCGAACTCGACAACGGGTGCGCGGGCGGGGGAGACGCTCATTGACGTCCCCGTCGCCGCGGCTAGCCAGCCGCAGCCCGTGTCCTGCCCGAAGGACCTCCAGTAGCAGCTGAGGTCCAGAAGGGCGGAGCTAGAGGAAACCCGGCGCCAGCTGGAACACGAGAAGGAGGAAATAGACCGCGAGTTCGCCCGCTCCGGCACGGGCGGCTGCGCTCGTGGCAAGGCTCGTGATGTCCACCAGCGCATCTTCATCGACGACCAGTGATCCCTACAATTCGCTTGTGCGAGACAAAACATAGGGGCAGCTGTCACACTGCTCAAGACCCTCCGTGAGCCCGTGACACCAGAGGCCCAGCAGGCCCAACGAGAAGTTGTGGCTCTTCTTGCCAAGGCCACTGCGCTCCAAGCGGAGAGCTCACAACGGCGCGTCGCCTGTCCAGCCAGCATATCTCCACGTCCAGGTGCACTGGAGGGGGCAGCGTCGTCGGATTGCAGCCGCACTCGGTTCGGCAACCCCACCAGGCCGGGGGCGCGCCCAAGAACACCTCGGATCATGACTGAGTCGGGGCCCATCGCGACGCGCGTCACACCCTCAGGGCGCACCGACGTGAAAAAGAGCGACTGACCAAGGAAAGGGATCGTCAACCACGCCGCGGAGGCCGGTACGATGACATTCACGAGGAGAGGAGCCCGAGCCTGAGCCCTCCTTGGCCACGGGTCTTCAGTTCGCGTATCCTCAGTGCCGAGTTCCCGCAACGCTTTCGGGCTCCCGCAACTGTCACCAAGTACGCGGGCGAGACGGATCCCGGACTCTAGCTCAAGGACTATCATCTCGCGTGCCAGGGGGGGAGGGGGGGAGGGGGGCGCAATCGACAACTTGGCCATCATCCGCAACCTCGCTCTGTACCTCACCAACTCGGCTTGGGCGTGGTTTGAGCATCTTTCTGAGGGCCAGATCTACAACTGGGGTGACTTGAGGGACATAGTCGTCGGGAACTTCCAGGGAACCTATGTCTGATCGGGCAACCCCTAGGACCTCAATAACTGCCAACAAAAAGCCGACGAGTCCCTCCGGGATTACATCCAGTACTTCAGTAAGAAGTGCAACGAGCTGCCCAACGTGGGCGATGCGGACATTGTCGGATCCTTCATCTCCGGCACGACCTCGGAGCGGCTCATCTACGAGCTGGGCCGAAAGGATCAGTGCACCGCCTGCGAGCTCCTCGACATCGCTACGAGCTTTGCCTTCGGCGAGGAGTGCGTGGGGGCGGTCCTCCAGCATGCGTCGGAAGGCAAGGGCAAGGGCAAGCGAGACAAAGGGGCTAGCAACAGTCCCATCGACCGCCCGAAGAAGAAGAAGAACAAATCGCGAGCTGGGCGCGACCCTATAGTGGCTGCCACCGAGGCCCACAATAGGGGAGGCACCAAACCACTTCGAGAAGAAGTGGAATGGTCTGTGCCCGAACCATGGGTTCCCCGTCAAGCACCTCCTCAAAGACTGTTCCATGATGAAGAAGTTCATCCGAGAGCAGGCAAAGAAGGGGGACTCAGAGAAAGCGTCAGAGCCAGGGACCCAAGACCCTTCTAACGGCGACGATGAGCAAGGGGGGCCCGTATTCCCCAACATCAAAGCCTGCCACATGATCTTCATGGGACCCGAGTCCCAAGGGAGTCAACGCACGGCCAAGGTCGAGCGTCGCATGGTCTTCGCGGTGGAGCCCGCCACGCCATCCTTCCTCAAATGGTCGGACCTGCCAATCACTTTCGATCGGTTGGACCATCCCCCACACGTGCCACGATCGGGTCAATACCTGCTCATTGTCGACCCCATCATCGCTGAAGTTTGCCTCACCAAGGTGATGATGGATGGGGGCAGCTGCATCAACATCCTTTACGCCGACAACCTCGATGAGGGAACCCCCGACACCATCCACAAGAACGCCTCGTTCAAGCCAGTAGAAGACACCAAGGAAGTGCTGGTCAACCCCGAGGGTGACAAGGGGAAGACAGTGAGAGTGGGGACGTCCCTCACTCCCAAATAGGAAAGCGAGCTCGTCGACTTTCTCCGCGTGAACGTCGACGTCTTTGCGTGGAGGTCCTCGGACATGCCCGGCATATCGAGGGGAGTCGCCGAGCACTCCTTGAACGTTAGGCCAGGCTCCAAGCCGGTGAAGCAACGCTTGCGCCGCTTTGATGAGGAGAAGTGCTGGGCAATCGGCGAGGAGATCGTGAAGCTGCAGGACGTCGGATTCATCAAGGAGGTGTTTCACCCCGAATGGTTAGCTAATCCTATTCTTGTATGAAAAAAGAATGGGAAGTGGAGGATGTGTGTTGACTACACGAGCCTGAACAAGGCATGTCCAAAGGATCCTTTTCCTTTGCCGTGCATAGACCAAATAGTTGACTTGACGACGTGGTGCGAGACCCTCTGCTTCCTGGATACCTACTCCGGGTATCACCAAATCGTGATGAAAGAATCTGACCAGCTCACGACATCTTTCATCACACCGTTTGGTTCTTACTGCTATGTGACGATGTCTTTCGGGCTCAAGAACATCGACCCTACCTTTCAGCATTGTATGCAATGGTGCTTCGACCATCTGATCAACCACACGGTCGAGGCCTATGTGGATGATATTGTTGTCAAATCAAAAAGGACCGACACTCTCGTGGCTGACCTCGAGTGTGTCTTTGCCAAGTTGCGGGTGAACGGCGTCAAACTTAACCCCGAGAAATGCGTCTTTGGGGTCCCAAGGGGCATTCTTCTCGGGTTCATCATTTCCGAACGCGGCATCAAGGCCAACCCGGAGAAGATTTCTGCGATCGAGCGGATAGGCCCGGTGCAGAACCTCAAAGGGTTGCAGCGGCTTACGGGGTGTCTGGTGGTGCTGAGCAGCTTCATTTCGCTTCTCGGAGAAAGAGTGCTCCTGTTGTATAGGCTTCTAAAGAAATCGGACCATTTCGAGTGGACCTCCGAGGCGCAGTCGGCTCTCGACAAAGTCAAGCGCATCCTAGGTAATGCACCGGTGTTGATACCCCCGCTCCTAGGAGACGTGTTGCTACTGTACATAGCGGCAATGACTCAGATCATGAGCTTGGCGCTTGAAGTGTAGGGGGAAAGAGAAGGCCACGCCCTCAAAGTTCAGCACCACGTCTACTATGTCAGCGAAGTTCTGTCCGACTCAAAGACCCAGTACCTGCAGATCCTCTACGCGGTGATGGTCGCAAGGCGCAAGCTCCGGCACTACTTCGACTCCCACCCGGTACACATTGTAAGTTCCTTTCCACTTTATGAAATTATACAGAACAGGGACTCGAGCTAAGTGGGCCCTCGAGCTGATGGGGCACGACGTCATGTACCAACCTCAAGCGGTCATCAAGTCCAAAGTCCTCGTCGACTTCATGGTGGAATGGACTGGAGCACAACTCCCACTCGCTCCGGTTGACCAAGAGTATTGGGTCTTGTACTTTGATGGGTCACTCATGCGAACAGGCATAGGTGACAGCCTCGTCTTCATCTCTCCACTCGGTGTACGTATGAAATACGCCATTCGACTGCATTTCCCCGCTTCAAACCACATCGTCAAGTATGAGGCGCTCGTAAATAGCCTTAAAATCGCCATCGAGCTAGGCATTCGATGGCTAGAGATCTAGGGGGACTCCTAGCTCGTGATCCTCCAGGTCATGAAGGAATCTAACTGTCGAACTGACACCATGGCACTCTACTGCCAAGAGGTTCGCAGGCTCGAAGGCAGGTTCGATGGCTTAGAGCTCAAGCACGTCCCACAACGTCTCACAAGGCGGCAGATGTGTTGGCCAAGATGGCATCTGGTCGAGAGCAGATTCCCCTGGGAGTCTTCGTAAACGACCAGTTCTAGCCCTTGGTGCAGCCCAAGGAACTTGAGGGGGCTAAGGAGGGCCCAAGCAACTCCGTCAACCTCAGCCCAAGGGCCGATGGACTGCCTATGGAAACAGGGCCCCCCTCGACCTCCAGCACGCCAACGTGATGGAGATCAACTGACCAAGCGACTTGCGCGAGGCGGATGACCCATCAGACGACCCCGGGGTCGAGCGAATCGACACCCACGTCGAGAGAGCAGAGCCCCCGGATGATTGGAGAATCTCGTACATCGAGTTCTTGGCTCGGGGCACGCTTCCCATCGACAGCACCAAAGCCAAGCGACTCTATCGGCGCGCCAAGTCTTTCGTCTTAATCGACGGAGAGCTTTACAAGCGTAGTGTCACCAAAATTATGCAGCGTTGTATCCCCATCAGCGAAGGCATCCAGCTACTCGTCGACATTCATGGGGGGGGGGAGGGGGAGGGGAGTCTGCGGTCACCATGCCGCACCTCAAACCCTCATGGGTAATACGTTTCGCCAAGGCTTCTACTTGCCGACTGCCATGGCCGACGCAACCCGCATAGTCAAAACCTAGAAGGGTTGCCAGCACTACGCCCACCAAATGCACTTGCTGGCATAGGCCCTCTAAACGATCCCCCTCACGTGGCCTTTCACGGTCTGGGGACTAGACCTGGTCGGCCCGCTCAAAAAAGCGCCCGAGGGCTACACCCACTTGCTTGTCACGGTTGACAAGTTCATCAAGTGGATCAAAGCACACCCGTTGGTAAAAATCCGATCCGAGGAAGCGGTCGAATTCTTCCTCAACATCATCCACTGATTTAGGGTTCCGAACTCCATAATCACGGACAATGGAACGTAGTTCACAGGAAAGAAATTCCTAAAATTCTGTGATGACTACCACATCTGCGTCAACTGGGCCGCCGTGGCCCATCACGAGACGAACGGCCAAGTCGAGCGAGCAAACGGCATGATACTCCAATGGTTGAAGCCTAGGATCTTCGACCGAACTGTCGTCTTCAACCGCCTGAAGCAATTCAGTGGACGATGGGTGGCCGAACTCCACGCCGTACTCTGGAGCCTTCGCATGAGCCAGAGTCATGTGACGGGCTTCACGCCCTTCTTCATGGTTTACGGGTCCGAAGCAATTCTGCCCATGGATCTGGACTACAACGCGCCATGTGTGCGCGCATACAACGAGCAAGGCAACGATGCACCGCTCCAGGACGCGCTGGACCAGATAGACGAAGCGCGACACGTCGCACTCCTCCACTCGGTCACATACCAACAGACACTCCGCCGCTACCACGATCAAAATGTAAGAGACAGGGGTCTTCTCGAAGGCGACCTCGTTTTATGCAGGGTGCAGGACAATAGGGGCCGGCACAAGCTCTCACCGCCCTGGGAAGGACCGTACGTCAACTCTCGAGTAATCCACCCCGGCACCTACAGGCTCAAGACCGTGGAGGGTGAAGAATTCAAGAATGCGTGGAACATGTCACAGCTACGTAAATTCTATCCCTAGCCCTTCGTCTCGCGCAACTCTCGCACGCCTTGCTCGCTCCTAAGTGACACTCGACCCCTTTCAAGGGGTTGAGCGTCACTCGGGGGCTAGAAAGGCATAATAACCTTACGCGACAGCACGCCACTAGTTTTCGTCGAGAAAACTTTCCTTATCCTTTTTTCTGCTTTTCTCGACCTCGAGTCTCACCACGCTGGCACTCAAAGTAAGCCACGAGAAAAGGAGTTCATACTCGAGCCGGTCAGAAGGCGCGACGTCGTGCTTGCCCCAGCAGCCACGACAACGGCGATCACCAGCAAGACTAAACTTCTGAAGGCTCGGGGGCTTAGACTTTGGGAGCCAAAAATAGGAGAGACAACAGGTCAAGCACACAAAGTGGTTTAAATAACAAGAACTAAAATCGTTTAAAGCCACCACGGGCTAACCAAACCAGTCAAGCACGAGATGAAATCCAAGCTCACAACTCAGAACTATTACATAAAAAGTGGGCATGATGACCCATTATTCAAAAATAAAGCAAATTCCGACTAATCTTCCTCTTCGGTCTTGGGGAGCATGTCTCCCTCATACTTCGCAGCCAGGACGTTGGCGTGAGGTTGTGAGTCGGCATCAATCCGGGCCATCTCCTCGGGCTTGTGGTCAAGATAACCGAGGCTCAGCGCCTCGTGGTCCACTTCCTCAAAGTGTGTCCCAAGCACGGCGAGGGCGGTGCGCACACCATACCGCACACTGCGCCTGATCCATTCATGCCCCGACAACATCAGGTTCTCGACCTGTAGCCCTAGAGAAGCGTCGGGCATCACATGGATTTGGAGCTCCTGGGCCGCCCTCCCCAGCATGTCGCGGAGTTCAGCCTTCTCCGCCACCTCTTGGCGAAGGGACTCCGTCGCCGTCTCCAACTTCTCCTCGACCTCTGCGCCAACCAGAAGGGATGATGGGAAATACCACTAGGATCACCCAACGCAAAAAATATATGTGAAGAAAAGCAATGCGCACCTTCCCCGATCTTATGGGTCTCCTGCAGGTACGCTAGATGGACAGCCTCGGCTTCGGCTAAGGCCTTGGCCGCAGCCACGGCCCGGTCACGCTGCGACTTCTCCGAGCGCAGTGAGTCCTCAAGCACCTTCACAGCCTAGGCACTGATGGCCGCCTTCTTCGAAGCCTCGTCGCGCTCCCTTCATGCCGCCCCGAGCTCCAGCTCAAGCCGACCAAGTCGGTCACCGCGCTACTCCTCCGCGGCCTGCAGGTTGTACAACTCCATCTGGAGCTCGTGACCTCGGTCTTCCGCATCCTTTAGCGCCACCTCAAGCTCCCCCACATGTTCCTTCACTGTCCCTAGCTTGAGACTGGCATCACAGAGGTCGGCAACGATCGCCACGCCCTCCTCCTTATACCTTTGGGTCACCACGCCCGAGTACCTGGCAAAATCGGCACCGATGGCATTGCAGTTATCGAAGAACCTCTTCTTCTCTGCCGCCATGATGGAATAGTCCATCGGGACACGCGGCGGAGGCCTCTGCACCACCTTTGCAGCACCCGTCAGTAGCCAGCTCCTCATCAGGTCAATGCCTGGACGCTGAGCCATTCCACCGGGGGCACTCACCGGGACGCCCAGAGCGGGCGCTGCCGCGGAAGCCCCTGAAGTCACTAAGGGGTCGGCCCCTAGTGCCCCCACCGCGACCTCCATGGGGGATAGAGCAGGCGCCCTCGGGACGACCGGCGCCACCACCGCTGCCCTCTGGACGGGCTCCCCTGAGCCATGCTCCTGGACCACCGGGGAGGCGGCCCCGGAATCGATCGCTGCAGCCTCCTCGGAGAGCTCCACGAGGCCGTGCTCCTGAACCACCGGGGAAGCGGTCCTAGGGTCGACCTCCACGTTACATGGGCTAGCAGGATCCAAGGCACCCGAAGCCCGTTGGTCCGCCTCGCGCATCTTCGTCGCTGCCTCCACCCGCAGCGTCTTGGCCGTCGTGAAGCGCCCAGGGCGGCACCTCTTAGCGATGGTCCGACGCTTTGATACAGGTGCATCACCTACGGAGCCGGTGTCGTGTTCGCACTTTGACGAGGCATCGGTAGAGGGGACGACCTCTAGGTCCTCCGACAAGGGAGGAGCAATGACCATCTGTCCGGCGTCCAGTCCGCCACCGCCTCTGTTGCCTCTAACCGGCTCGCTCGGCTTTGGGAACTGCTCCCCTCGTCTCCACTGATCACCGCCACTTCAACCTACATGGCATAATCATCCACAACCAGGGGCTCGATCGGGCTTGCGGCCGCCTCGACGGTCGACGGCTAGCTTGAGCGAGACTCCGACGCCTCGCCCTGAGGCCTCGAGGTCGGGTCTTCGCTGAAGGGGGCAGCGCACAGCCCCGCCGCCAAGCTCGCATTGTCCTCCGCGATGCCACCATCACCCGCCGGGGTGTCCGTCGTGGCGTCGTAAGGGAAGGCTACATGCCCGCCTCCGTCTTCCTCGCCCCCAGAGCCGTCGCCCTCCTCGTCGGTCGAAGCCAAGGACTCAGTGTTCGTGGCCTCACCCATGTCCCGGCGGCGCGCCCTCCTCTTCTCTCGGTCTAGCCGTCATCGAAGCTTTGCGTCCTTGGCTTCCTGTTCCCGCTTCCTGGCCTCCCGGGCCTCCACTTCCTACAAGCGGTGTGCTTCCCTTAGAGGCGCATCCTCAGGGAGCTTCAGAGCATGGGGTCGGAAGCCCGCCACCAGATCGGACTGCACCCAAGAAACAAAAACACGAAAGGAACCTCAAACACAAAAGACCAATTGCACAACCCAGAATGATAGGGTCGACAATGAAAAACGAGCTTAACACATCGACGGCCCCCTCCGACGGGAGCATGGGCGCGCAACCTGGGATCGGCTAGGTGCCTTCTGGGAATAGAAGCACCGTCCTAATCTTCTCCACCACGGCCAAGCGGTCGGTCAGCTCCCCCACGGCAGCGACCACGCCGGTGACCCCACACTTCTCCGGGCTCACCTAGAACATGGGCAAAGGCCGGACCGTGAGTGGAATGAAGCGGCATCAAAACCACCACCCTGCGACCGCAACGGCAAAGAGGCCACTCTCCTTCAAGTGCCGAATGGCCTGGACGACAGGGCCGATGGATTTTAGGTCTTTCTTTGTCACTCTCCAGCCCCAGGACGCTGGCGCCTCCCGAATCGATCGGCCGGTGAACACCGGGAAAGGACCCGCCGCGTCGTTACGGAGGTAAAACCACTTCGAATGCCACCTCGGCACATTCAAAGAGAAGGGAATAGAGATATACTCTTGCGCCCTCCTCTGGATCAACCGAAGGCTGCAGCAACCAAGGGCGACGGGACGCACCCCGCCGTCGACCGTCCTCATGAACAGAGAACGGGAGAAGAAGTACTTCCATACCTTGATGTCGGGTTCAAGCCCCAGGAATCCCTCACACAGTGCGACGAACAACGCAATGTGAAGGACCCCGTTCGTGTTCAGGTGTTGCAGCTCGATCTCATAGAAGTGCAGCAGGCCGCGAAGGAACTTGCTCCCTGGCGAGCCGACGCCCCTCTCGTGAAACGGTAGGAGGGAGACGACTTATCCCGACAGGGAGTCAGGCGCAGCCTCCTTGTCCGGGATGATCCACTCCATCGCGTCTATGAGAGCGGGGAGGAAACCGGCCTCCACTAGGCCCTCCATCTGCGACATCCTCACAGACGAGCGACCCCAGGTGGTTCTGTCTAGCTGGGCCATCGCAACGATGGAAGAGACGATGGATGCGAGGAGGACGGAGCGGCGAAGAACAACTGAACGAACACCAAGACTCTCGACGCGCTCCAAAGCTGAAAGCAGGGGAGGAAGCGAACGTAAAGCCAAAAGAAGAAGAAGGGGAGAAGATGGCCCGGGCCGGACTTAATTGGGCGTTGTGCCCCCAAGGGACGCACCCCGACATGACTGCGGGGGCCAGCCATGATCTGCCCAAGGTAAGGACTAACTCCTCTCCGCGCCACCCGCGGCTTAAATTCTGCCATGTCCTCCCCCGCTCTCCTTGTATCCCCACGGCTCTCCGGCTCCTGCTCCGCTCTTTGGCTCCCCGGGATGGTTGCCCCACTATCCTCGTCATTCAGGCGTGGAACGCGCCCATGATCACCACGTCAAGGAAGATGAGGCAACGCGACGGTTCAACCGGGACCACCACGACGCACGCGCGAGGTAAACACACCGCCCTTGTCTCGGGCAGTGGGAAGGCGGTTCGGAACCCGTTGAAATCCCACGCCCTCCTTTATTTCCTCTAGATTTATGGGAGTGGGCCCCATCCGTCCGAGACCCCTCGTTTCTTGCACCCAAATAATTCGCACACCTGACCCTTGGGTTCTCGGAAAGGGAGTAGGACGATCAAGGCGGGCTTCTACTAACCATGTCTTGCAGCAGCGACTTGATCGACCCCGTGGGGTTCGACCGATGTCAACCCAAGCGCCGGCGTAATAGGCCACAATTCGCTCGACCTGACCCGAGGTCGGCGGGCGCAGGAAAGACGGGATAAGAGGCTAACAACTGCCTTGACTGCCCGGTAGCGCCGGGGTTCTAAGGTTGGCCTCGCGGAGGGGTTCGATAGCCGCCCGGTGCATGAAACAAGAGCAAGGGGCACGAGCGATGGCCACACCTAGCAGCCAACACCCTGACCCTTGAAGGTCGAGGGCATCGCGGAGTCGCATTTGAGTCCCGTTCCAACCCGTCCTTTGGTATCTCCCCGAAGAGAGGCAGCTGGCCGCCGCGACCCATCGAATGGTCGGAGTAACCAGTCGGGTCGGAAAGACGGATTTATGAAGATGACCACCAACTGGCTCACTGGGACCCTATCGATAGGGAACCGGGGGCTTCACTTGTACAAACCCAATAGCAGCTCACCGAGCACCACATTTCAACCATCGAGGCCAAAACGCGGCCTGGCTCTATCGTTCGCTTCGCAAACGAGGCGCAGAAGGGGAACGTGATCAAGTCAAAATGGTTGCTTGACTAGTCTGACTGCGCCGAGCAGTGACTCGAGGGCCGACATCGCCAACAGAGACCCCACGGCTGGGTCACACGACAAATCTCTTTATTGATACGTGTCTCCCGGGTTTCGATCTTACAAAAATCTCTCTCTACAGAAATCTCTTATAAGGAAAATACCTATCATTCACAAGATACAAGAAAGAGAAAAATAAAAAATTGACCCCTCAGAGCGCACTACAATAAGAGTCACTATCGGCACCTCAGCGGCTGCATACGGGGTGAAGCAGCTGTATTGCTTCATAGTCGCGGGAAAGATGCCCTTATTTGAGAGCGCGGAATCCCCCCGACCAACGAAGCAAGCAGATTATCCGCGCCCTGGGGATGCAAATGCTGCTAATCATGGGGACTAGGGTCCCCATAGGAACAAGAGGGCCGGTGCGGCGCCTTTTTCTGCCCTCGTCCTTACTGATGCCATCTAAGGCGCACAGGGGAGTAGCTGATAAACCACCTAGGCCTTCCATAAGAGGGCCCCTTGCTTCCCACTGGGTATCAGCAAGATGAGAAGGTTACAAGGCTCATATCCCCTGACCTGCCATCGCCACCACGAGCAACAGCCGCGGCGGCAGCATCCTTGCAGAACATCATATTGTTCTCCATTCTGCCATGGCGGTCGCCGATGCGGAGCATCAAGCTACACAGCTTCAGGACGTTGTCTTTGCCTTCGCTCTCGCTCCCATCATCTAGCAGGCACCCGTCTTGAGTCGCCATGCCTACGCCACAGCACTCTACACAAGGCCTGTCAGGTGACACCAACTCAAGGGATGCGGCAGAGCCAAAGAGCAAAGCAAACTCTAAGGTGAGCTTGGATGAAGACGCTACCTTGCGGCATCCTTAAATAGCCAAGCCACGCTGGGGGCGCCCTCGGATCCTCTCTGATGCCCTACGCAACAGCACGGACCCTAATGAAAAGATGCCTCTATGTCTTGCACGCCAGAAGAAGACGAAGACCTGCCACTTTGGCAGCATCATATCTTGCCTTTTTAGGAAAGAAAGATGCGCCTCGTCACAAGGGCGCTACAGACAAATCCTGCACTACAACGCCCTGAACCACCTGCTCAGACCGTGGGACGGGGCCCGAGGGATACGGACACGACAACACTCCCGTCACCGTCATGCCAAATCCAGCCAAAACGCGAGTTTGGCCCAAACTCACCCTCTGGCTTAGGGGCTTTACCCGATGGGTGCACTCGCGTGCACCTCGACCGAAGAACGAGTCAACCATAATGCACAGAATCAAGCCAAGGTGCGAGTTTCATTGAAACTCGCCCCCTGGCTCGGGGGCTACACTCGTCGGGTGCACTCGCCCGCACGTCTTTGGGGACTTAGACGACAAAAAACCAACTTCATACTGACCAGCAACATCGGTACAAAGACCCCCCGAACGATTCTCCGATTCGATCGAGGGCTCGGGGGCTACTGTCAGGGGCGGAAACAAGGGGTGCCACGTGGCACCCCCAAGACAGTTCCTCGATCGGAATAACAGATGCGCATGATCCCCCTTCATGGCGCCACCCGCGTGAATCCTGCGAGGGGAATCCACGTGACAACCAAATCCTGGAAACAAAGGCCACGTCACCCTTGACTCGCACGACCCTCCGGGAGAAGAGAGTCGGCCGCGTCCCGCTCGACCCCTCGAGGGGTCGAGGGCCTATGACGATCCGCTCGACCCCCCTAGGGGTCGAGATGAAATCAGTCCGCCTACCAAGGCACAAGGAGCGGGTCGCTCTCCCGAGCTGCCGGCCAGGCCGGTCGCCCAGTCTTAACTGACTCCCGGATAGGGACGGTAGATTCATCACCATCATCATCATAACGAACAGTGAGCGGGCCCTGAGACCACTAATAGGCCTTGTCTCCGTTAGAACCCCACGTGGACCACCACTGATGACAGGACAGTCCTGTGAATCACTGGTTAGACCGAAGATGACGGGTGGAGAAACTTGATTGCCCTGCAGAGACGGGACGGATCCCAACTTCGAGCGGGCCCAGGCAAGCGCAACCCGACGTGTCAACCCCCTATGTGGGGGTCGAGTGGAACGGCGGTCAACAACCACCAACCGCCCTACCTTAAATGCTACCCCAGTCCAAAGCGCACAGTGTCGAAAGGTCAAATCTCTTTGTATACCTACCCTCCTCATCATCGCTAGCGCCTGCTGATGATGGCAGGCACAATGAGGCTCTTTGTGCCGCTATCACTCGATGACATCGCCAATAGTGACGATAAAGGACGACCTGATGGATGGCTGGATGAGACCTCGCTTAAGAAACCTGACAAGCGCCCATGTTGCGCCACCCCCACGAATGGCAGAACACGCCCTCTACAATGACGAGGGAGCTCGACCCAATGACGGAAAATGGGGGCATGCCCGAGCACAGTGCCCCCCACCTCTGACACCAGATCAGGACGACGAGGGCCCACGTGAGCCAAAGGCCACGCCACAGACCAGGGCCTCTACCTTCTCTGGCACGGCTTCACCGACTCCACACGTGTAGAAATTTACTCTCTCTCTCTCTCTCTCTCTCTCTGTGTGTGTGTGTGTGTGTGTGTGTGTGTGTGTGTGTGTGTGTGTAATAGGGGCTGGCTCTCTTGAGGTATAAAAGGAATGCCTATCTCTTCTTTAGGGACGAGACATCAGCAACCACAACCACACGCAGACACACACACACACACACCCGCTCTCACGAAGACTAGAGACTTGGAGACTCCTCCTCTCTCGCCACCTTTGTACACCCTGGTGCGAGTAACACGAGCAGAGCCGTAAACTGGACTTAGGGCTCTCTCCGAACCAGTATAATCCTTGTGTCCTCTTGCATAGCTATCACCGAAACCGAAACGCGCGTCCCTAGAACAAATACTACTTGCCAGTGATCGAAACACCGACAATCTGTTACCCGACAGGTAATAACCCTATTAGAGGATGGGTGTGGGAGAAAAATGCTGTCCACATATGGGTCAATTCCCTTCCCCGTCGGGTTTGCGGATTCGGGGATGGGATCCATGCACCCGAACCTGTTTCTCTGTAGGGCCCCGATTACATGGATCCCCATATATGGATCAAAATCATAGCTCAGCCTTACATATTTCAGTCCAACCCAATTACCCAAACAAGCACAACAGAGATAATGATTGAACTTTATTGCTTGTCTTATTTCCTTGTGTCAGACGTGTTTATTCTCTTAAGTATCGAGCTTATTATGTGGTGTGCTGGCTGTTGCGGGTATGGGTTACCCAACAGGTTTCCGTTACCTGCTCGGGGATAGGGATGGGAGAATATCTTCACCCGCGAGCAGAGACGGGGACAGGTGCATTTTGCTATATGCAGGACGGAGATGGGATAGTAAAACCCGTTGTCATCCATAATCCAATGTTGCCTGCATCTCATGATGATACCCCTAGGACTCAGCAATGCCGGCAGAGGTTGTATAAACTCATCCATGCCGACAGAGGTTGTATAAACCATTGCCAATGCAGGCTGCCCTCAACTGTAATTTACTGATGCCCTGGACAGAATAGCCGAGCCCGGAAGCATGTCGAAGGGCGGGCAATGCTTATGCACAAATGAACTACTACTGACAATAGAAAAGTTGCTAGCACTATGCCGGCCGCTTGCAATTACAGATTACTACTCTTTAACTGAAAAATAACTCTGTTATGAGACAGCTCAGTTAAAAATCCAGGTAGCAGTATACGTGAAGTTCAAGTATCCAAACTTCCCATGTGAAATACAATACTTTTGATTAGCAGTCAGCAAAAGTTTGAAGAAACCTGTTACATAAGTAGCACTAGGAACAGAGAACATTAAAAACTGTCACGTTCCTTAAGCAGAACATGCACCCTTCCTAATCTGTACTGTACACAGACTGTTTCCGAACAGCGCAGCAGCTGGGAGCAATCAGATCATCAATGAGAAAAAGAAACAATATACTTGCCTAAAGTAATCTGATTAATGGAAGAACCATGCATTTCTGGAACCTCCATATCAGGAGAACCAAAGATCGTTTGCACACAGAAGAGCATAGGTTTTGTGACTCTTCCCATCTAAGCTACCCACTAACACCAGTTTAAACTGACACTTCGGCAAACTAGGCTGTCTGCCTCTACCAATTTTTGTACACGGCAGACAAAAGATCTAGGTAGTTCGTGGTTTCTATCACAACTAGAGACTGCAAAAAGGATTGCTTATAAGCTAGCCGGCCAAATTCCGGCTCGAAGAATCTCTGGCTTTCCTTTATGCTGCACAGATCTGAAAGCTTCATTATTTCTTCTTGTCCAAAAATCATCCCAAGTTTGGTACCTGTAAATTTGTTGAGACGGTAGTAGTAACTCAGCGGAAACGGCATAGTAAGTTTGTGAATAAAGCATTAGATTCGTGTCACACTTACGATTCTGTTTAGACTATATTATGCCTCAGCATCAGCCGCAGTAATCATACATTCAGCTCCGGCTTTAATACTGGAAAAACATATGCAATGCATGCTCTTGTCAATAATAAACTGATGCAGATTTTATGACTCAAAATTTCAACTATAGAAGCTCTAAAAAAATTCTAATATTCCAAGAACAGCATCTGCAACCACAATAACGTATCCATTTAGTTCCAAAGCAAATTCTAAATATTCCTAAACGAGATAATTCAAGAACGATCATACAAATGAAGGGCACCCTGACCATCAAATCAAATGTATTCAGAAAGAGACAAGCAAAAATGGCCAGCGAACTGAGTTCCTTCAAAATACTGGTACTTGTAGAAGGGGTCGTTTGAGGACTCAAGTAATATTAGATAAAATGATTAATCAAGTAGGAATTTATAATGTTTGCAAAAACAGAGTATTGTATTAGCGTGGGTCACTCCGTATCCAGACATTTTAATACTGCAGGATTAACCAGATAAAGCTTAAACATTATCCTAACTTCATCCATATTTCTGATGCCTAATGAATTGTGCAAGTAATTCAATGAACTGGATAATTCTGGAAACAAAAAGCCTCACCAATTTATCACATACAGTTATCTCAGAAAAACGTACAGAGGAACAAATTATAGTTAGTACATAAGTCTCAAACGCATTGCACTAAACTACATTAGAAGACTTGGTAATGCGATTGACAAGATTAATAACAAATGTGGAACAAATTATAGTTAGTACATAGTCTCAAACGCATTGCACTAAACTACATTAGAAGACTTGGTAATGCGATTGACAAGATTAATAACAAATGTGGAAAATCCACATCTCACAACTAGAGCTGGACCACATATCAAAACATCCATGAAAGATCAACTTATATTTCGCACAACCAACCATCAAACCATCAAAATGATTAAAAAAAAACAGTGTAGCTACCGGGTCAGTAGATAAGAGATTATGCAGACATTTTCCTTGCTCTGTTTTGTTGTCTGGTGAGAGACGCCAACGAATTAAAAAACAGAGAAGAAAAAAAAAGGAAAGGTGACGCCTCATTGAGTGATCAAAATGCATTTTCTTAGCATTAGCCGTTCACGAAACAGCACAAAACTAGGAGCACCAAACATATATTAAAGCAAACTTGGACATGGTCGTCATTGACAGTGTACTATTGTATACGCTGGACTACTTGAAAATTTTGGTCAAAACTAACAAGAGCGATCTTTGTACTATATATGGACAGATCGAACAAGTTGCAGAACCCAGTGATTTGACCACAGCAGATCAATCCAGACTCCTCAACCAAAGCAATGATCAAGCAGAGCATAGAAGTATGATCAAGCAGGATATTAATTAAGGGGAGAATGGGTGGGCAGTTATTTTACCTTGTGATCCCAGTGGATGAGCTGACGTAAGGGATGAAATCTGAATAGTACTGACGGCCGGAGAGGGGCCCGATGGTGCGGGTGGTGCGTCCTTCGGTGTCCATGGCGAAGACGAGCTCGAGATTGAGATCCCAAAAGACCACCTCCGGTCCCTGCGAGCGCAGCAGCTCGACGCCGTGGCGGTTCCTGAGACATCCGCCCTCGAAATACGAGCAGAAAGACCAGTTGAAGACCTCGGCGGCGCCGTCTTCCGATGTTTCCAGTTGAAGCCTGGTGACGGCGACGCTGTTGACGCGCTCGTTCATGCAGGTGACGCAGAGCGTGTCGTCCATGCATCCGAGCTCCCAGTACGGCCATTCCAGCACCTCCTGGGGCGCGGGGACGAGTTTGGCGGCGCCCGCGGCCGGGTTGTAGCAGAGCAAGTAGCCAAGGGTGGTGCGCCAGAAGGCGCGTCCGAGCGCGCCGACCCCGGACGCGGAGACCACCTGCTCGACGGCGTCGACCCCGGCGGCAACGGTCCACTCCCAGGTCCTGGAGGAGAATGACTCGTAGGCGTAGACGCCGTCTCCGAGCGGGAAGGCGACGACGACGTGGTAGTGGCCGCCGTGTTCGGCGCAGCAGGTGTAGGCGTTCTCGAAGGTGATGACGACGGCGGGGTCCCCGTAGGCGCGGTGGTCGCACGCGTGGCGCGGGAGGCGGACCCGTTCGTAGGTGGCCGGGTTGGCGACGATGTAGTTCCCGGATGCGTTGGCGCGGAGGCAGACGAGGCCGCGGGTGGAGGCGAGGACGGTGACCGCCTCGGCGCAGGCGGAGAAGGTCGGGTCGGGGACGAGAACCTTCTCGGACCAGGAGCGGATGGGGTCGAAGGAGGCGTAGCTGACGGTCGCGTCCAGCATGTGGTGGAAGAGGCCCGAGAGCGGCTGGGGGCGGGGCGGCGGGTGCTGCGGCACCACCTCGGCGTCGGCGATGTCGAAGAGGTCGTCGGGGCCGTCGTCGTCGGGGATGGGGGAGAGGGAGCGCGAGCGACGGCGGGAGGAGAGGGCGAGGACGACGCCGAGGTGCTCGTCGTCGGAGCGGCAGTCGGGGGTGGTGCGGCCGGAGGAGAGCGAGCGGACGCCGGCGTCGTCGTCGGAGGAATCGGCGGGGTTGTCGGGATCGATGTCGACCCAGCTGTCGAGGTCCGAGTCCTTGTCCACCGCGGCGGCCATGGCTGGTGCGCTAGGGTTTGGGCGGTGGTTAGGGTTCGGGGAGACGAGGCTTCGGAGGGGGGATTGGGAGGGAGGGATCGCGAATTGCGGAGGTGAGATTTGGTCGCGGCCGCGGCGGATGGCGGCGGCATTTTATAGAGGCGCCCCCTTCCGGCGGCGTGGGTCGTTACGCCTCGTGTTGGGGTGACGCGGCCCCACATGTCGGTGACGTTTGAACTTTAGGAAAATCCTGCCCTCGAAAAAAAAAAGTTGAGCAAAATCCGCGTGGAGACGTGGAGGAGGAATTTAAAGTAAGGTGATTGCATTTCGATTCTGCAGTCACGCGTTTGGGGGAGAGAGGAGGCCGCAATGATTACGAGAAAGCCCTCCTCGGCTTAATAAATTGTAATTAAAGAAACAAGAAAAAATAATGGAAGGGCGGAAAAGACAAGGAGATATTTATGCAACGGAAATTCAAAGGAAGGGGGGAGGTGAGTGCTTGCGCGTGTGTCGCACAACGCGCAGCAGGTTCACCACTTGTTGAAAATAAAACCAACCATGGTGCATTAAGTCGTGCGTCCTTTAGTTAATATATACGTATCTTCGTCATGAATCCATTGATCGAGCTCAAAGCTCTTGGTGTATATAGTATGTAATTTATTCTCGTTTGATTGACTATACTAGTAGTGCGGTTTCTTGGGCGCGACTGAAAGTAGCCTTGTTCCACGAGATGTACACATCCAGGGAGGGGAGAGTATCCGTTTCCTTTCAAAAAAAAATAATAATAAGCCAAATACAAGGAGATATACCGGCCGAATGTATATATACGCTGGCAGGCGGCCACGTCACGGCGCGTGGGTGGGCCCCACGAATCCGGCGCGCACGGCCGCCGAACGAACCGAACCGGTGAGCAGATGAAAAGTAAAAAAAATATTGGAGTTGAGTTCACCTTTTTTGTACCGTGGTTGGTGTTTCCATTCCACCGTGCAGGCAGTACTGGTACTGCTTCGGCAGGAAGGTGCCGTTGACTGACCGACTCCATTGAAAAGGACGTATTAGGTCAACGTCAACGAACCGTCACCACGTTCAAGCCAAGCCCAGCTCTCTCGCTGCTGCTTTGTCTTCGACGATAACGACAGTGTCTCGGTTGAATACGTTCGTTTCATCAGTTGGGATCGGATTATAGTAAGTAGATAATATTTTAATAAGTACTTTATTTGTTCTAAAATATTAGTACGTATTTTATTTAACTCTATTTATTTTAAAATAATTGTTATTCTTATTTTTTTATAAATATCTTTTTTTTTCAATACATCATATCTCTATCTTTTTTCTTTTTGTTTTTTGTGTATTTACATTTTTACTTACTTAATGTGTCCCAAAGTTAAAAATCAATTAATTTGAGGGAGAAGATAATATTCGTGTGGGCGTCTAAAAGTTACGTGCGGGTCAAGTAGGAAAGCGCGAACGCGTGTCTGGCGTGTCGCGTCCCCGCGCCGCGGACGACGAAACCGTCACTCACACGCTTCGTTCCATGTTCCCTACGACGAACCATCGTCCCTCGCCGTGTCCACGTCATCGGTGGGGCCGCCTCTGCCTTCGCCCTCGTCGTGGTCGTTACAAATCTCGCCGGGGCATGACGATTCGACGCGCGCGCGACACGGCTCCGCTACCACTACCACAACTCAATTCAAAAATGGCGTTGGGTTAATTCAAACGTTAAACCTTTTTTTTGTGTACGTATGTGATTTGAACGTGGGCTCATCAAACTTTTTCGCTTCGCGTTTCCATGGCCTGTACCATCATCAGCACAGTAGTACGGCAGCACATTGTGCTCAAAAAAAAAAAAGTACGGCAGCACATTGCAACGAGATCGACTCCAAAAATTCTTGGGCGCCTCGGTTCTGATTTTAGAGGGGATTGGCGATGCAGAAACTGCTGAGGCAATGACATGCAGAGAAGGATTAGCAACTTGTGTGTGGCAATCTTAACCTGCAGAGAGATTATTCATGATTGCTAGTGATTCTATTGCATGAATGTTGTCCGTTGTATCCAAGGAGGAGGCAGGGGATCTCAGTTCAATGGCGATGCCCACGCGGTAGCTAGAAAGTTCAGTTTTGAGTCGTGTGTGGTTCCTTTCACCACCCAATGGATATGATGAGTCGATGACTTGATGAGTAATAAATGGGTGTTGATTCCTAGAAAATAAAGTAAATAAAAAAGCAAAAATCTCGAGTAATCCTCCTACAGCGGCAGGTTGACGGACGGCGTCTCTACCGGCCGTGGGGTACCTGCAGAAAATGAACAACGGAAGAAACGGGGGAAAAAAAGAGTGCAGGAAATGATGAACACACTTGCCGCGCGTTTGGCACGAGAGCAGCGCGTGCAAAAAAAGGAAAAGAAAAACCGGCAATGGGCCGCAACAAAGATGGGTTTTTTTTTTTGAGGCAACGCAACAAAGATGTTTGATCGGTCACAGCAACAATGGGCCAAAACTCCTCGTTCCCTTCGTGGCAGACCGAGCCTCTTGCAACCAGGCCTTCGTATCTTGTCGAAATACCGTCAAAGCCCACCTCAAAATTGGATCGCGACCAATAATCGCGACCCAACCCTCCGGACTCCGCTGACCGCGCGACCCAGTTCAGCGGCCCAATTCCGCACCCGTGGCGTGCAGACGTGCAGTATTCCACGTTTTACACGGAGACCCTCGGAGAACTCTCTATTTCCGTCAAACACCTTCCGGAGATTGGATCGCGGTTAACTTCGGTTCTTTTATGACCGTGCGATTCATCATTGGCGGTTCTGATCCAATCCAGCCTTTTTGATTATTCATTGTCGCCGTGGGCCTGGACTTGTAGCAAATTCCAGCGAAGAAGATGACGCCCTGCCTGCGAAAGAAAGAAAGGTAACAAATGGCAATCCAAAAGTGAAGAAAAGAAAAAACAAGAGCAGTTTCAGAGAGTCTGGGCGCTAAGCCAAGGACAGAAAGCTGCAGGGCATCGTTCACATGTCCTCTCCTTCCTCGGAAAAGCTGCATCAGATGCTTTTTTTTTTTTTTTGGCTGGGGATAGAGCGGCATCATCAGCGCATATTACCAGGCTACCAGCTGCTATCAGACGATCTCCCCTATTCTTATTTAGCGAAAACGATCAAAGAAATCATCATATGGTGGGCGCTAACCACCAAAGCCAAGAAGCTAACTTTGCACTCTTATCATATCCTAGCTAGTGCCTTCACAAACACTCCTGCTTTAGGCTGCAAATTCTCTGTTTTCTTGTCTGTCCGAAACTCTAAAAAAAATGAACTAAAAGACACCATTCCCTTGTTAAATTAGCATATGACAAACGATCTAACGTGTGTCCACGCCCACATGCATGTCACTTCATCAGACCTTATTTCCCATTTTTTGAGTAACTTAATCGCGTTATGCTTTTGCTTGTTTCTATTAGTACACGATTACCACAAGAAATTTTGTTCCGGTGGACGCTAAGGCATTCACAAATCATGCACCTGCATGTGGTGTCCAAATCCTAAAGGATGGATCCTTGTTCCAATGTGCAAGCACTCATGACGATGTGGCTCGCGATCGAGGGATTTATTGATTATCAGTTTATCACTCGCCGACAACTGGGCCTGTTACGTATCCATAAAGAATGTCGTGTTACACTAGATAAGCCGTGCCTAACCGCACGAGGGCAGCGTGCGCAAAAGAAAAGAGAGAAAAATGGACAATGGACCGCAGCAAAGGTGTTTACCGTCCACGGGCCAAGATTCCTCGTTCGCTTCGTGATGGGCCGAGGGTCTTGCGGCCAGGCCTTCGTATTGTGTCCATGTACCATCAAAGCCCACCTCCAAATTGGATCGCGACCAATAATCGCGATCCAAACCACCGGGCTCCGCTGACCGAGCGATCCAGTTGAGCGGCCCAGTTCCGCACCCGTGCGTGCAGTTTCCCACGTTTTACACAGAGGCCCTCAGATTACTCCCGATTTCCGTCAAACACCATCCGGAGATTGGATCGCGATTAATAACCGCGATCCAATCTTCCGCCTTTCGCTGACCGTGCGATCCAACATTGGCGGTTCAGATCCGCAGTTGGACGCTAGTAGCAGCCGTTTTACAGGCGAGCCCCCCGGGATTAGCGCCGCCGCCGCCGGAGGAACGAGTCGAGTTTGGACAGAGGAGGGCGGCGCCGCCGCTGCGGAACGACGACGCGTGATTCTGCTTCCGGAGCGAGAAAAGAAATCCCAGTGAAAAATCCAGAGCAGTTTCAGTTTTTTCAGAGAGGAGTCTGGGCTAGCCAGGGACAGAAAGCTGAAAGGTATCCTTCACATGCGCTGTCTATAGCACGAATGATCCTCTCTTTCCTCTGCCATGGAAAAGCTGTGCATCAGATGCTTTATTTTTTCTCCCGGAGGATGGAGCACTATCATTAACCCACATTATCAATGCACAATCAGCTGCTATCAGAGGATCTTTTTGTTTAGGGGAAACGATCAGAAAACATACATTGATTAATGTCCCATCCCTAGCCAATGACAGGCGCTAACCAAATACCAAAACCAAGAATCTTCGATGCTTTGCTACCTTTTCACTCTTGTCATATCTTTTTTTTTTTTTTTTTTTGAGGAAATCACTCCTGTCATATCTTGCCTAGTGCCTTCACAAACACTCTTTGCTTAGGGATGCAAGTTCTCTGTGTTTTTGGGTCACTGGTAGACCTTTCTTTTTTGGAGTACTTATGACGAAGGAGGAAATGTGCAGACCCAAAACTATCTGTTGGAGACCCACTTGCATTTACACTCAATATATGACTGACTATGAACTTCCCATTTCCGAGCAACTCAATCACGTTAAGCCATACTTTTGTTTGTTTCTATTACTACTACATGATCACTACAAGAAATTTTGTTACGGTGGAAGCACGGCATTGACATTACTCGTGAGAATGTGGCTGGCGAAGGTAGGGATGGCAATTCGAGTCCCATGTGTGGGGCCCCGCAGGGTTTGGCACCTGCCGGGTGCGGGTGCACTTTGTCATCCGCGGGGCTCATTCGCATCTGCCCCGCACAGTCGTGGGGCGGGTGTGGATTTTTTCTCGCACCCGGCACCCGCGGGGCCCCGAAAAAAGGTATATCAAGAATTTTAGTTTAATGTTCTATTTTGAGAATATAAATTATATTTATAATAATCCTTACATATGTATGTGTTGGTATATTATCTTAATTATTAAGTTTATAAATTAGTTTTTATTTTTTTAATTATGTGAAATGCTAAAATCATACAAAATAAAACTAAAAGTCTATTTTTTCATACATATGAAAAACCCGTGGGAGACCCGTCATCCACCCGAAACCCGGCGGGTGCGGGCGCGGGTGTGAGTTTCCACCCCCAGGTGCGGGTGTGGATGGGGATTTCCACCTGCAACATCTCTCTTTGCAGGTGGGCTTTTGCTCCACCCGCCTCGAACCCGCCCCGTTGTCATCGCTAGGCGAAGGATTGATTGATTGATTATCTAGTACACTCACGGGCCGACAACTGGGCCTATTAGGCTATTACGTATCCATAAAGAATGTCGTGTTAGTTTGTACACTAGCTAGCCTGATCTTCATACGGCACTGCTAATACTAAGCATCATTATGTGGCAAAGTGACAGTGTGGCTGTGGTCATAATCAAGCTTTACTTATAAGGGCCAGCCTATCCAACTTTCAGGCATTAAGATACGTTTAAGGCGCGAATGATTATCATAAGAAATTTCCACCATATCATAAGATTCGCGTTCTTGAAAATCGGCAAGAGTGCTGCCACCCAACTTCCTCGCTTGATCACCACTACTCCTGCTTGCTGCTGTAAACAGGTTACTTTTATTACCTGCCCTGCCATGATAATTGCAATTAGGAGCAAAGGACATAGCAACAGTACTAGGTATTTGCAGGTGGGGCAGTGTTAAAATAATTTGGTAATCTTTGTTAATTGACTGTGGGTGTCTCTGTGTCTTTCCTTGCTATAGGGCCAAGCTCATCAGTGGTGTGGTGTCGGTCCAACCAGGGAGCGCCAAAAAGGTACTGGTACCTCCTCTCTCACTGTTAAATCAGAGGGGAGAAGCCCTGATTTAGCTGCATGGCATTGTGAATTTGTTTCGGAGTTGTAGCATACTGCTAGTTAGCACTAGTACAAATTTACATACAATTTGGTCTCTATACGAAGCTTTTTAGTATTTGGGCTTACTTATCAGACATACAAATGTTCCATACAGCCTTATTGTTATCTGTAGGAAAACTAAGGCAGCCAGCGAGGCAGTGAAGCAGGCAGACATGTTGTTATGAACAAGGTACAGCCCTCCGTTGCTACTAGTATTTTCTACTGCCAGTGCCAGGGTAATTTAATAAGAATCTCTTGGTTACTGTCTTGTCACTGTTACAGATCAACCGGAAACAGGTCCCGGCCGGCAGAATGTAAAACTCAAATCGAAGAACGTGAAGAAAAGTACATGCATGATGAGTGCTGTTAACAATGGTGGTGATTGGAAAGGGGGTAACAATAATAAGTTGCTGTCCCAATTTTGACCCCTGGCTTGTCTGCTTCTCCCGCACCTCTTACTGTATGCCTGCTGATTATGTTCAGCCTCGTGCCAGAGAGAGAATCCACCGGCGCGCCTTTCTTTCTTTCAGTCTATTCAGTGACAGCAAAATCTCTATTTTTATTGTGCAACTGGGTTCACATTGAAATGGAAAAGTCCTTCAGCCTAGTTTGAGTATATTTATGTGCAAAACTCGATGGTGCCTTGCATCCAAATACCATACGACTGGGTTTGCATTACGTGTCAGAACAATACCGAAAGAGAGGTTCGTTGACGACATGGCCGGTCATTGAACGGTGGAGCAGCAGAGAGAGAAGACACGGTGGCCGGCCAGTGCTCCGGCAGCCTGCAAGAATTCCAAAACCATGTGCCTGTGTCGCTGACAACGAGGCGTATCGTCACCTTGTAACCAAGGTTTAAATAACTGAGATAACTGATCGACTCAGGTTGATAAAAAATTAGTCTGTTAATCAATTTGCTACAATAATATAAGTTGATTATTAGTAGCTAATCGGTCGATTGAGGTGATCGAATTGAACCGGTTATATAGTTAACCGGCCGGTTAACTGTGGTTATTTAAACTATGCTTGCAACACTACCTGGATCAACTACATTTTTTTGCTCTAATTTCTGTCCACGTCGCTGCTAATTCCAGCGAAAGTGACGAAAACGTTCGGCACAAGACCATCATTTCTTCAAAACATCATTCGACATCACCGTATAAAACGAGGTGCAACGAAAAATTCGTTGAATTGGCACCAGGTGCTGATGATAAGGAAAGGATGGTGGTGGTTGGGGCGTCACTGCAACTGAATTCTTTGGGCGGTGTGGCTTTGCATTTGCATGTCACTGGCGCTGCTGCTGATGCTGCACGGCGTCTGGATTTTCATTCCGTTCCGTTCCAGGAGGAATCTTCTCCCTCTCTCTCTTCTCTCTGCACGGCCGCCAATAATAACTGCACCGCACCGCACACTGCCTCGTTTTCACTCTTTCACGCGCTCTGGGTAAATAGTTTCGCAATTCGCACCTCCCTTTATCCCGAAATTGCAACGAGAAGGAGGATGACCCGGCCACTGCAGTCAGGTGCACACGCTGCATGATCCTAACGTTTTGAGGAGTGGAGCTGCATTTGATTCAACATCAGGGACCACGGTCGCAAACCTCCGTCCTACTGCGAGAAAATTATTCAACAGAAAAGAAAGAGAAATGCAATTATTTCCGCGAGGTGGTGGACGAAGAATAATTAGAGGGGCGGGGCTCTTGCTTTAACGCCACTCTTCTTCCTCAGTCTCTCTTCCCAAAGAATAAATTCTTCCTCCACTGCCGCAAGAAAGGCACCCAGGTCACTCCCCCTCTCTCTCCTCTCACCGCCGCCGCCAGAAAGCTTCCATCGTTGTCTTCATTTGCCGGCAGCTCACTCTTGTCCCCCGGCCTCAGCGGCGGCGAGGCCATCTCTGATGTGACCTTCAGTCGCAGGTGAAGTAATTTCCCCACCTTCTTCCCCTGCCTGTAGGTGATTGAATCGGGCTGACTCGTTCTTGGGGGCGCTCGCGCTCGGGAAGCCGCGCATCTCTCGGGGCGCGTTTTCTTTAAGTTTCTGTTTTAAAAGGGGAAAAAATCGCACCTTTCTGCGTTCTGCAAGGGCGTTTGCCTTGTTGCCAGCGATTTTGTTTCTCCTCTGAATTTCGAGCTGAATTTCGTTCGCTGTATGAATGCTCCGTCTATGTGTAGATCTAATTGCGGATGTTCTCTAATTGCGGATGTTCTCGCGAAACTTGCAATAAGTATTTTTTGTGTTGCCATGCCAAATTTTGAGCGGATTTCGGGTTATTTCATACTTGTAAGGGCGAAATTGATTCACCGACTTCAATTTTTTTCTTTGCCCAGGACTAGCTCATAATTCGTGCTGAATTTGTTCTGCAGGACATGGTATAGGGGTTAGTGGCGGTGAATTCCTGAGTTCCTCGCCGTGCGCCTCGGCGCCATCTTGGGGGCCGAACTATCGAGCCGTCACGTATGAGGAATTGGAGGATCGGGGATAGCTCCAACCTCTGGGTGAATTTGGTCACGGTCCCGATCAATTTCGCCATCGCGGCTGTGGAATTCGCCGTGTGGGGCTCAGTCTGGTTCTTCGTCGCCATTATCTCCGTCAATTTCTGAGCGGTCAGTCCGTGGGGTCGTCGGAGCAGTAGCCCACTGGAGCCCTACACCGGAGTAGTTGCGGCGAAAAGGAGCAAGGCACCTTCTCTGAGCTGTGGTTAGGTGCAGTCCTCAGCTCAAAAGGGCTTGTTTGGTAGGAACTTTTGGATTCTTGCTGTGTGCCTAGGTGCTTGCTGAGCCAGCTTAGATGGGGATTGCTTGGATTGGAGTCGGAAAGACACCATGATTGAATTGAGCTAGCTGAGGAGATCTTTTTGCTTGCTTGGTCGAGGATGGAGGAAAGGTTACCTGAGGCAGGAGGTGGGGATGATTTCAGGAGCTGCTGTGGGGATGAGGAAGAGTGGGAAGACACTGAGGAATCCTTCACGGCCGGCATCGGAAAGGGGGAGCTAGACGAGACCTCGGTGCGGCTCTTCTTCAAGGGTGTGTCGAGCTCCGAGGCAGAGGGGAAGAAACTCTCTGGAATTGGGGTTGTGATGGAGAGGTTGCCCGGAGTGCCTGTTTTGAAGGTGCAGAAGAAGCTGGATTTCTATGTGGAGGAGCTGGTGGCTGAGCATTTGGCACTGATGGATGGGCTGCTGGTGGCGCTACAGAATGGGATACGCAAGATCTTCGCCTTCACCAATTCAGAGAAGCTCTACTTTCAGGCAAGTGTCTTTTGGGAGGGTGTTCTTCTATCCATTCTTTTTGGGTGCCTGATTGCTGCTCCACAGAACTGGTTAATTTAACTATCTAGTTCCTATTGCATAGGTCAGCAAAAACATTCACTTCATATGCAGTGATTTCACAGACTTGTCTGGTAACTCTTAAGCTGCTGTTGTAGATCTGTCCTGCAAAGAAAATTGAATGTACAGATTCCCAAGTTATTATTGTTAGTATTGCGGTTGTGAGTTGATTCAGATCCAACCCTTATTTAGTTTTGTATTCTGGGAGAGCAGAAATAGTAGTATATGAACTGTACTTATTATGATAACTATATTTGACTAGATCTAGGTGAATTATGCATTTCTGTCATGGCACAAAGGTTGCCTTTCTGTCAGATCTGATTAATGGTTATGTGGCTGAAAATTTAAACTTATTTTTTACATGTGAAAAAGTGATACTGAACTAAAGTAGCATAGCATTTGCATTGCCTACAACTATCAAAGCACTCACTAGTAATCCTTTTGGTTGAGTTATATCCCTATTTTCCTGCATTGTTTTTTTTTTCCCGATCAATGGGTTCTCCTGCTATGTATCAAATTGAATTTGGAGTCTATATATTTTTTTGTAAGGCCATCTTTTTGTAACACATAATTTTTTTTATTAATTTTGTAATGACAGATAGCAGAAGCTGAGATTCTTGAAGACCAGCTTTTGGTAGCTCTAGGACACAGAATTCTTGAACTGGTTGATAAGTTAGAAGATTTTGATTTAATATTGCTTCCTAGCTTCGAACTTGAGAGGCCCTTGCGCTTGGCTAAAGAAGCAATAGGCATCAGATATGTATCTCCCTATGAGATCGACACTTGCCTGATTTGCTGCGAGGAAAAATTAGTTTCTCAGATGATCAAGGCAGGTTGTTCACACACTTTCTGCTACAGTTGCCTCACTGCTTATGTTGAAGAAAGGCTGCTAACCTCAAAGCTTCCCATTAGATGCCCTCAGTTGAGGTGTAAATATCTTATTTCAGCTAGTGAATGTAAATCATTCCTTCCAGTTAGCAGCTATGATTCCCTGGAGAGAGCATTTGCAGAAGCTGGCAACTCAGGCATGGAAAGATTTTACTGCCCCTTTCCAAATTGTTCAGTTTTATTAGACCTTAGCCAGCACTTTTCTAGGGCTAGTTCATCAAGTCAATCGGATCTCAGTTGTGTTGAGTGCCCAGAATGCCATAGAGATATCTGTGTCAACTGTGGAGTACCATGGCACATCATGATGGACTGTGATGAGTATCAGAGCTTGCCTGTTGAGGAAAGGGATGCTGGAGATCTATCTTTGCATCGGCTTGCACAAAACAACAGTTGGAGGCGATGTCAGAGATGTCGACGAATGATTGAACACGCACAAGGCTGCTTCCATATGACTTGCTGGTATGCTCTATTTCTTTTCCTTATTGCCTGATATTGTAACTCTTCAAACATCCTCTGATGCATGGAGGTTCCAAACAGAATTTGTAGTTTAAACTAAGCTGCATTGCAGTCTAAATCACCAGTACTTATATCCTGGTTTTACTTGGTTTTGTAAAAAGCTGAACCAGGCCCACATAAATGCTAGAGATTAATAGTTAATGCAAAAAGTTCTTATGTTTTGACAAACAGATTCTGATAATTGGATTACTAGTTATCTCTAAGTACTGACACATGTTTTGAGTCGCTGTCACACATGTTCACTGCTCTGAAATGGGACATTTATTTATTTATTTATTCCTTGTGCTAAAGGCCATTTTTCACTCGTGCAGGTGTGGCCATGAGTTCTGCTACTCTTGTGGTGCTGACTATGCTAACGGTGTACAGACATGCCAATGTGTGTTCTGGGATGAAGGGAGCATTGAGCCTTCCTCTGCAGCACAATCCAGCCAAGCAGCATCTGAGATATGGGCATGGGACACATTCGACTGCATGCCAACTGCCGTTGAGGGGTACTCAGAGCAGGAGAGAGCTCAATTGGCACTCATCCAGAGGTTCCTCGCTGGGGGTTTTAGCCTGGGAGACAACCCGTGCCAGTCACCACCTCGCTGCGCCGACTCTTACATTGTTGACACCATGAAGGACCTCCACCAGCTGCCATGGCTCGAGCGATTCGTCTCGGTAATCAGTGACAGCTACAACGATGACTACATCCAGTGACAAAACAGTTATAGATAGCATTAGAAAAGTGGCAAATACCAGGTTTCATTTGAAATAATATGTTCTCATGCCCCCTGTCGATAATTGATACAGGAAAAGTGATCTGCTTCCATACAATGGTTGAGCTTTTTCCTTGTATTACCCTTAGTTCTGGTGCATCAGTATAATAGTTTCTCTCTACTGATTACTCTCCACTTTAGATTCTGGTACCTTTTTTTCTCAAATGAGCCAGATATATTTGGGAGTTTTCTGATACTATCCATACATGAGTTTGAGTGAGTTACATTAGCAAAAGCTTAGCGGGTCACTTTTGCTAATGTATGTACTTTCTGACGCTTATACCTTCAAATATATAAGCTACCGTAATTTTCGGTTCTAGTAACTTTTCAAATATCGGTTGGTTCGCAAATACGCATACAATCTTCAGAAAGAAGTATGACAATCTAGATATGGCTGTGTTTGTGTCGTTTCGTCCCGTGGACTTTTTTTTTCCCCCGAATAACACAATGATATTTGGCACTGTCATTTGACGCAATACTTGACGGCAACAAAACAGTATAATCATTTCTGAGAGCAGGTGACGGAGTATATGAAGTGAATTTACATTATTAGACGCATTCACAACACACAACAGCTCTGGCTCAGCTGCATAAGTTGCAATATTAGAAACATATTTTATCTTGGTCGTCTGTGCATGTTAAAGCAGAGCCTAAATAATGATTAAAAATTGACCCACCACGATCAGAAAAAAAAAGTAAATCAAACGAATCTGACTACTTTGTTTCTCTGTTCAACTAGTTTCAGAAACATTTGGGCATGAGCCTGTGAATCTCTGCAATAACCCACTAGTATTCACATTTACAAGGAACATAACAATGAACAAGTAGTAAAGGCACAAGGGTACAGCAGCTGGGATGGCAGCTACTTTACAAAGCTTCGACCCGTTTTTCCATCGCATTCGCATACATACTCTTGGATTTCAGGCCATGGGACATGTCGCTCACACTCCACACTGCTTATGAGCAGCAAGAAGATGTGCTGACCGTCCTCTCCGTTGGTCTCTGGTTGAGAACTATTCCACCTTGCGGATTCTGGACCTGCTGTCCTTGAAGCAGTTTCTTCGCTGAAAAAAAATGGGCGGGGGCAATGCTTAGATACTAGCAGCAGCAGATGCCAGATGATGTAGATGCACAGCAGGTAGTAAATTCCGCTTATGTACATAAAACAAATGTACCCACAGCCCAGCCTATATTTGAGTCTGAAGTGTTACATACCAATCTCGTAAAATACATCATTCACATTGATCGCCGTTTTAGCAGACGTTTCCATGAAGAACAGACCATTCTCCTGAGCATAAGCCTTTGCTTCCTGCAGCATTGGAGTGTCATCATGTTACAGACAAATAATAATATTACTTCATCAGATATTGTAATAGCAAGCAAACAAGATTCCACAAGAAAAGAAACATTTATGCATGCATGTCCCCACACTTTGATAGTCTCAGGTCTCAGCTTATCAAAGTGGAAGTAGACTGACAGTCTTCACTATTTCCAAATATTCTTATTACTGGATCAAACTATCATTTACTCTTTATACAAGATGCAAACATGTTAGCAGCAATATTTTCTCTATTCACTAATACCATTCAGGACCATATTTTTCCTTAGTAAGACGCAAGATTAAATATGGCCTCTAGTAAGACAATATGCATTACTACTGGATGTCATGACAAATACCAGTCTCTGATGAAAACTGTCAAAAGAAATGCTGTGATACACGAAGATAATGCCAAAAGTGGGATGAAAGGATAACTACATACATCAGCTGGCACCTGCCTTGCCTCTAACAAATCAGCCTTGTTCCCAGCAAGAGCCATTATTGTGTTTGGGTTTCCTGCATAAGAAAGAAAAAGAAAATGAACAAGTTACATTACCCCACTCATTCACATGACACATCTATGCGAACCCTTCCATGCTATCATAGTAGGTGGATCAACTTTTATATTACTGTATGTACTACAGTACAATATTACTTTTCATAAAATTCTATAACATAGATGTGAATAGTTTCTAGACAACAAACATAAGGAAATTATTATACATAGAAGAGGAGTATTGGATTACCTTGTGCTTGAAGTTCTTGGACCCATTTCTTTGCTTTTGTAAAAGAGGCCTATAAGGTAGAAAACAAGGATGAGCACTGTTATTTGTTAGCCATGACTCATGACCTTCTGGCATCAAAATATACACGATATCAATTAACATTCAGGTTGCCAACAAAATGCAGGAACAGAAGTGCAAAGAGCTTACTGCTCTAGCTTTAACACATTACACTGATTTGTTTCTGGTAACTCACACAATAAAGTGATTAATATATTGATTTTTGACATAAAGGACATAAAATCAAGACAAAGCTCAACAGTCATGAAACAAACAGAAGGATGTGCAAAAAGAAACATTATTCTGGAACACTGTCTTCGATTGGTATCACAGCAGTTCTGTAAACTCACCATTCAGACAGTGAAGCCACAAAGTAACTAGGCCAAGAAGGCATAGCCCCGTTGAATAGGAAAAATAGCATTAGTTTATTAACAAGTTAACAAGTCTCTCTAATTGCTATTTTTGGGCTTTTAGCTTGCTAAAAACAGAGCATAACATAAGGGATTCAGGTGCATCCACTGACTATGCTTGTTAAATGAACACATGGCATCTGATCATGGCAATCAGTTAGATACTTTGATCACAGCAGCAGAGTAATTTCTCGATAAAACCCACTATGGTTCTAATTTTTTCATCACAATTGTATCATTAGTTCTACATTTGTGCTTGCAGCGGGATACAACTTACTTATGTATCTTAGCAACAGTTAAGCATTTGGTGGACAAATCACAAATCTCTCATTAAATTGATCATCAAAATCCTTAAAGTTGAGTGGTTTGTGTTGTACTAACCGCATTTGTGATGTCATAGACAACTATCGCCGCAGCAGCGCCCCGATAGTACATAGGCGCCAAGCTGTGATACCTCTCTTGCCCTGCTGTGTCCCATATCTCGAACTTCACTGTCTCATCGTTCACTGCCAAGGTTTGTGAGAAGAAAGCCGCACCGATGGTCGACTCCTGCAGGCAGATGAACCAACTAATTTAGGAATCCCAGCACACAGACCAGCTCAATTCAGACCACAAATTACTTGTCAGGAGAGCTGAAGTCTCACCTGGAATTCGACGAACTGGCCTTTCACAAACCGGAGAACTAGGCTGGACTTGCCTGTGCCCACATCCCCCAGAAGAACCTGGCCACCCAATCCAACACAAACAAGCAAACGCGTATCAGCATCGCAGAGCTCATACTCACCGTACAAGACAACAAACCCTAACGTTGCCGCAAAAAGACGCAATCTTAAAACGATCGCGGTTAAGTTCACCAAGCCTATCTCGAGATACACCCAAGAATCCTAACGAAACGACAACACACGAGCCAGCCCATCGATCAGGCGGGACCAACGATGGCTAACAACAGACAAAATCAGCGGAGCGGGCAACACGCAGCGGCAAAAGGGGGCTTAAAGATGCGAAATTTTGTGGAGGGCTCGGGATGCGGATTCACTCACCAGCTTGGCGTTGCGGATCTTGTTGCCCGCGTTTGCCGCCATCGAGTGGATCGCGGCTTGGATCGGGAGGACCGCCGGTTGGGGAGAGAAGAGGCTTTGGATGGGGGATCAAATCCCTCGCGGCGCGCAGACGAGAAAGAAGGAGAAATTGGGAGCTCTTCTTCGTCTTCCTCTCTTGTTCTGGGGAAAAAAATTGGGAAATCTCTCTCACACGGCTTTGCTTAGCGTGGTTTTGTTTGGCGTGTCGTGTTGGCACCTCCCCTCCTGTGGCTTTTAGCTTTTGTTATTAGTGTTCCTTTCGGATTAAGAACCCAACAAATAAGCAGGCTTGGAGTTCCTTTTCCTATTCGGTCCCTGCATTCTCTTTGACCAGGGGCATCATTCCACTACAAACACGAGCTATTGACCAGTTTTGGCGTAGCGTAGCTTTGGGGTCAGTAGTTATTTTCTTTTGAAGTTATGGAATTGACATCGATTTATTTTTATAACTCAATTGACATCGATTATATGTTCACTACTGATCATTACCATTCGGGAACTTATCAAATACCATTGTGTTGTAAGGACATGATGGCATAGTGCGACAGATGCTCGCGGTATCATTCGGGATTAGAGACTTGCATCGTTCAAAGAGACTTTTTATTTAAACAAATTCTCTTTGTACACTGTTCTAGGTTCAGGGTCCAAGTCAATGTGCGTGGCCACTCCGGTGGATTTGGAGGCTTGGGGCGATGCAGCTGCGCTGACACGGTCTAGAAGAGGAGAAGAAATATTCAGCTTTTCCACACCGGCCTGCGATATGTGTGCCTTTCAAAGATTCAGAATGTGGTGGCAGGTCAATTCTGACCTTTGCAGCTGGCCACCAAGCTCTTTCTAGAATGCGCCATGACAGTCTTGCCTTGGTGGCATTTTAAGTGATTCATTCCGAGCCACAGAATCATGACTCAAACACAGCTATTTACGTTTTTACCATCCTACTAAAATGGTCATTCTCAAAAATCACAGTACCAAGCGGACACTCTCAAATACCACTGGACCCTACAAATTAGTTCTCATGTGCCACTAATTTGATATTTCTTCCAGCCACTGCGCTCATCGCTCTCCTCGCGTTGGGGGCGCGTATCGTGGGGGCCAGCATCAGCTACGCCTGGCACGCGTGATGGGGTCACAATGGGTGGGATCCGCAAGTCGGCCTGCTCAAGACTATTAATGATGACAGAAGCGACCGGCAGTGGGGGTGGGCGTACAAGGCTGGCTTGCTGCTCATGTCGCTCGATGGATGGCTCAGGGATCTCTCCTTCTATCGGAGATAGGCCATCTCATTGCTGTTGGACTTGTGTGATCTGAAGTTTATGATGAAAGGATTTTCTTTCTTCCAGCCACGTAAATGACTTTCGTTCTTCTATCCACTAGAGCATGATTAATCCCAGCTGTGTATGAACGAGGTGGGATTGGATGGATTAAGAGTGGATATAGAGATTGGCCTGTGGTGGTCTTTGGAGGAGCCAGACGGACTTGAGCAAGAAACATACTCCATAGTGATATAGGTGAGCTACGGAGGAGGAAGAAGAAACATAGAGAAATAGGTCGATGTGACAATAGCAAGGGAGGGCAGCATGGTTATTTTTCATTTACGTAGGACAGGACTAAGAAAAATGAAAAAGTGTCAGCTGGGAGTGAGAAACTGTAAAAAATGACAAATGAGACTGAAATGGTGGACCTTAGATGGTAATTGAGAACGACCACTCACTAGAATGACAAATGAGAATGACCACTCCGATAAGGTGGTGAAAAAGTAATAAACCCTGAAAACATAAGAAACGAGAACAGACATTTGTGTTATCAGCTAAAGTACATGTATTGAGAGATTAAAAAACAACACTAGTAGTTACGTTTCAGTATCCGGCGTCTTATCTGTACGCTTTGTTCTTTCAGATAATCATTTTTATTCTCTACGTTAGCAACTGAAGGAAAGCACATCGGATTTGTGTGGACATAATTAGCCAGAAACTTGAGTTTTTTTCCCCTTCATATTGTTTGTTTGCTCTGGATATGACTGTCATAACGCGTGACGGCAATAGAAATTTTTTTTTACGAGTACGGCAATAGAGATTGGGATAAAGAGCTCTACATATAAAATTGTAAGAGGCGGCAAGAAGCTTGTACTAACTCGCCATCACATGATAGAATCCAACTACAACCTACAAGAACAGCAAAGGGTGGGTGTTCGTCCAACTTGGAATCGATGGATCACACACAAAAGATGAATATGTTGGTGTCACTGAGCACGAGTTTCGATGACACTAACAGAAAGAGTGAACATGAATAGAAATTCCGGAGGATACGAAACGGAACAAAAAGGCTCTTCTCACGTGTTTCCAAAAAGATTCATCCCGTTATAAGTAAGTAGGGGTGTTACTTTTATAGGCCCGTACATAGGTCATGTGCAAATGACCATTTTATCCCTAATTATCTACTATATTCTTCGAATATTCTGTATAAAATGGTCATAAAGGATAAATCAGTCATTTGAGCACTTCTGGTACCCTTCCTTGCTCCGCATGCCACAACACGTGCTGGTGCCACGTGTTACCCTCTTCGTGCCGAACAGGCTCTTGATCTTGCCCTGCGCACTGTCCTTCGAAGGATGACGGCTTCATCCTCCGAGGGCGCAGAGATACAGATCGAAGGGTCTTGGTTTTACCATGGCCTCCGATGAACGCCTGTACCTCGAAGTTACGGTTAATAATGAATAATAAATAAAAAGGATAACAGTGTGTTGACTTTGACTTTTATTCGCAGCCCGACTTTGATGAATCCTCGAAGGGTCTTGCAAAGTGATCCCCCTAACAGTAGCCCCTCGAGGGGTGGGTCCAACTTTGATGGGCCGAAACCTCGCTTCGCCGGGATCTCTTACCAAAACGCCACCCTTCGAGCATCAAAGTTGGGCTTTTCGAACGAAGGTATCAGGGCTTCTGTCTATAAAAGGAGAATAACAGCGGTGGAAAATTATTATTTTTACTAGTTACTTGTCCGTTGAGCTTCCACTATGCCTACGATTATGACTAGGGTTCGAACAGTAATTGTTTCGGAAAGCGAGTCGTCTTCTGGGAGCTCACCCAGCTTTCTCGAAAGTAACGCTTGGCTATATTGGGTGTCGTGGCTCTTTGTCTTCCGCTTTAAATTTTGTGTTACTACGGCTTCGACTCCCGAGGCTCCGCAGTAAATGCTCGTCCATTTTTTACTGACTATATAAGGGGGGGGGGGGGATAAGGGTCTACGAAGCTTCTATTGCGATTTGCTTTTTAGTACTCTAGCTTCCCCTAGCTTCGTGCGCTCACGCTGCTGTTTGGTGGTTTTTGCTTTTGAAGCCGCATTCGAGCTAACTCGGTATGCGTGGATCCTTACTTCGAAGTGTTCCTTGCAATAGTTGGGACTAGTTTCCAGGTTCCTACAGAGCTCACCTTTTGTGTTTAATTGCAGGATGTGAAGATATGGCTCGAGTTATGCAGACTGCGCGCCCTGACGAGGCTACCGTTGAGGAAAACCTGCCTTCAACGGCTGTCGATACCGCTGCAAGTGAGGGCGACTCTGAGGTAGATTTCGCTAGGAGCTTGGAGGATAACCTTACTGCTGCTCCCAAAGGGCTAAGTCATGATCATGGTCGGGACCCATCAAAAGAAGTTGGAGATAATGAAGAGGAGGACGATGGAGATGAGGAGGAGGAGGGTGATGAGGAAGGGGGTGGTGACAAGGATTTTTCTCCCCGAGGTGTTGGGAGGGTCGCCATCGACACCCAAGGGCAAGGTTCGAGCCGCAGTGTTCGGAGCTCTGGTCCGGTGGACGAGGACCTAGAGGATATGGATGCAGATATCAGCGATCTACTGTCCGCTGATGATTTTGGCCTGCCAAAGGGCCGAAAGGGGAAGGGGAAAGACCACGAGGGATCCAGACATCGGACCTCCATTTTCGAGCGATCTCGCCTCGATGCCCCCAAATTACACAGGCTTGTGGATTTAGGGTGTTTTCCCTCTGGAGGGGCCCAGCTAGCTGGTCAGGAGGTTACCCCGTGCCCTGCTCAAGACGAGGCCGTGGTTTTTGAAGACCACTTCACTGCTGTCCTTCACTTTCCTTGGTCGGTCTTCATGAAGGACGTGCTGAGCAGGTTCAACATGCAGCTCCATCACATCAGCCCCAACGGGATGGCTATGCTAAGCAAATTCGCCTGGGGCGTACTGAGTTATCAGGGCCAGCCTGATATTAAAGTATTCTGCAAATACTACTGCGCTCACTATCAACCAAAGACTATCAAGATTGATGGCATGGTGCACGAGGCTGACTTTGGCTATGTGACCTTCGTGCCCCGCTTCAAGCGTGATAATCAATTTGTTAAGTGCAGTCGAAACCGCTGGAGCGACAAGTGGCATGAGTGCTGGCTATACGTGAAGGTTGCCGCGGAAACCGCTCCTACGGATGAGCGAGGAGCGGCTACTTTTCCCTTAGCTTCGAAGCTAACTCCCTGCGAGCCTCGATCCACGAAAGGCAGGGTGCCCAAGGGTTGTAAGAACGAGGGCGCCTTCCGCATTGCTACCTTCAACTCAAGCGGCCGGGACCTCGTCGAAGAGTTCGTGGCTGTGAATATGTGGCCACTACACGAGGGGTGTTTAATTTCCGGATTTATTCAGAAGAAGATCCCCCGAGGCCTGACATCACCATACCGTTCCCGGAGGTGCCCGTGGATAAACGGGGTTTTGGTGATGAAGAGTTTTTGGTTTTCCTGCAGTGCGCCAGCAAGGCTGTGGTGGGGCCTTACACTCGCGAGGAGCACAAACACACCTGCGATCGGACTTCGCACAGCAGCCGTCTTAACTGTGTCCTGACATTGGCCGGTGTGAAGTATCCAGCTCGTGTCGCGCCAGGACCTCGGATAAAACAGAACCGCCCCCCTGTTAATGTTGGCTCCGATGTTGGCAAGGCAACGGGGGCCAAAAAGGCCAGAAAGGAGAAGTGTCCGATGAAGCCTCCCCTATATATTGGGAAGAGGAAAAGGAGGAGGAAACTTCAAAGGTCCCTCTGAAGCGTGCGCTGGCTAAAGAACCCCACCGGGACTCTTCGAGCTCGGCTGCCCCCGACCTCCGCGCCGTTGGGACTTTGGTGCGCGCTGACGCGATGACGGATGCTTTCGACGGTGACGACGACGAGGAGGATGACATGGTGGTGGTGTCTCCCCCTACTACGGGCGGTGCTGCTGATGTGCCAGCTTCGAGTCCCTCCGTTATTCCCGCGAGGAGTCAGGCTGTGGATACGGAGGCCGCCGACACCCTTGCTGGTCTTAAGGAAAAATTTTCTGCTCGCCCTGGACCTTCGAGTCCAAGTCAACTTTTGATTGGGGCTGAAACCTCTGGAGGGTCTACAGGTAGAGGCTTGGGGCTGCCCGAGGGGTATGAGGATTTTGCTGATCTCAAGGCTTGGGCTAATCTCTGCTCGACTCCTGATGCTTTCATAGCCGAGGGGGCTCAGCTATTTGGAGCCGGGGACTTGCAGCGTAATCTCTACCATGTTTTGAGACATGTAAGTATGCTTGGCTTTGATAGTGTATCAAAAAATGTTGTATTATTTTTGTTGAGTTTTGTGACAGGGTTATCTTGACTATTGTTTTGTTTCAGGTTCCATACCCTCGTGTGGATTTCTTCTGAGAAGACTTGCACGAAGGTAGCTTCATTGGAGAATGAGAAGAATTTGCTTGCAACAGAGAATATGTTACTGAAGGAGAAGTTTAACAGCCCGCGGTCTGTGAAGGATGAGGCTACGCTTGAAGCTATGTGCATGCAAAAAGAGCTTGATGCTTCGCGGGCGGAGGTTGCTAAATTAAAGACCGGCTTAAGTCGCCTGGAAGCTGCTGAGGCTAAGATCATAGCTTGGGAAAATGAGAACACAACTTTGAAGCATGACCGATCGACTCGCAATTATGGTTTCGCTGCCCAGGCTATATCCGCACATCATTAATATTGCGAGGCTTTAGGTTATGTTGATGCTGAGCCCATGTAGTTGACCGATGGGGCTGCAATCACTGAAGCTGTTTTCTTTGGCTGGCTAAAGTCTGAGTTCAAAGCTCTCCCGGGGGTGATGGACAAGTGCAGCAATTTCGGCGCGCTACATACTGCAGAGACCGCTTTTGGGCTGCTGGAACGCGAAGGCTGCAACCACTTCCATGCTCTGGGAAGGCACAACTTTTCGATTGGGGCGGACGCTCGGGATGGCTTGTCGCCGTAGGCCATCGCCGCGGCTAAACGCGTTGCCATGAAATTTTGGCGTGATCGCGGCCGCGAAGCCGCTCGACAGGCTGCCATTAAGAAACTGGCTCAGGTTATACCTCTGTTTGTGCATTGTATTTTCATTTATTCACGTGACATTCGAACGTGAAATCGATTATGCCTGTGCAGATGCACGGCTCTTTGAGGAGCGGTGACGGCCAGACTGAAGATCCTTGGGGGGGCCAAGGCACTTCAAGGAACGCCGCCAAGAAGGCTGGAACTTCGGAGGGTGGATCAAAGGCCGCACCGAGCGAGGTTTAGGATTATTTGTAGTTGTTGTGTTGATGTAACATACTTTTTTGGGAGGTCCTGAGAGAAATTTTGTAACTTTAATTTTGACATGCCTACTTCACCCTGCGCAGGTGTCCTTCGTGTCGCATGCGCGGGAGTCCAAAGAGGATGCTTCTAGTGGATCTTCCGTGTTGCGCATGTTGGGCCTGATGAGCAAAGGGTCCTTGTCTTTAATGGATGACGCTTCTGTGTTGACGCCCACTTCGAGTAGTTCTGAGGCCAGCTTGAGCGGTTTTGAGGCGTTAGATGTTGCGGCGGAGGCTGAAAGACTTGAGTACCCCGAGCGCGCATCTTCGTCCAAGGCGCGCTTGGTGACTTTGGACACCGGTGTGGTTTGTTTGGGGGATTATTCCCACTTATTTAATCATGGCGCTTCATCTAGTGCGTCGTCCACACTTGGTCGTCGGGGTAGGGGTAGGTCCCGTGGTGGGAGAGTCTCCGTAGACAGACTACGCAGGGAGCGAGGACCGGGGTGTCCACATCCAAAGAAAAACGAGAAACCCTTGAGCGCCAAAGGTTCCGACGCGTCTATTCCGCGGCCGTCCCGTCCGCGGCTTGCTATGGCGAAGCGATCAATTAGCTCCATGTTGAATTCGCCGACAAAGATTACTAAATCCTTTTTGCAGGCGCCGGTTCCAACTGGCGGAAATGCCCAAGATTCAGGTGTCCTTGGTACCGGGGGCTCGAGACCTAATCATTCCCGAGTTGTTAGCCTCTGGGGTTGTTGTAAGAAAAGAACCCATTGATTATGATTTCTGATGTAAACATTTGTTAGCTGTAATTTTAATAAATTGTGTCTTTCTAGGTTTGTGTTGCTATGATTTGCTTAGCGTTGACGTCGAATTTTGAAAAACGCTACCCTCTCCCTCGAATTGCTAAGGGCGAGGTATTTTAGGACGAACCCTTCGACGGGTTTGGGCTGCAACGAGCCCCTTAGCATTTTTTGCTAAGTTTTTTAAAAAATGCCACCCTTCCCCTCGAAGTGCTAGTGGTGAGGTGTTTTAGGGTGAACCCTTCGACGGGTTTGGGCTACAACGAGCCTCTTAGCATTTTTTCGCTAAGTTTTTTAAAAAACGCCACCCTCCCCCTCGAAGTGCTAGGGGTGAGGTGTTTTAGGGCGAACCCTTGACGGGTTTGGGCTGCAACGAGCCCCTTAGCATTTTTTCGCTAAGTTTTTTGAAAAACATCACCCCCCTCAAAGTGCTAGGGGTGAGGTGTTTTTAGGGTAAACCCTCCGACGGGTTTGGGCCGCAACGAGCCCCTTAGCATTTTTTCGCTAAGTTTTTTGAAAAACGCCACCCTCCCCCTCGAAGTGCTAGGGGTGAGGTGTTTTTAGGGTGAACCCTTCGACGGGTTTGGGCTGCAACGAGCCCCTTAGCATTTTTTCACTAAGTTTTTTGAAAAATGCCACCCTCCCCCTCGAAGTGCTAGGAGTGAGGTGTTTTTAGGGTGAACCCTTCGACGGGTTTGGGCTGCAACGAGCCCCTTACCATTTTTTTGTTAAGTTTTTTGAAAAACGCCACCCTCCCTCTCGAAGTGCTAGGGGTGAGGTGCTATAGGGCGAACCCTTCGACGGGTTTGGGCTGCAACGAGCCCCTTAGCAATTTTTTTGCTAAGTTAGCAGGCTGCACAGATTTTAACTCTTCGGGCTTAGCCAGTGCGGCAGCTATGGCTTGAGAGCTTTTTGCTCTTCATCGAATGTTTCAATCTCCGTGGTGGGAATTGTTTCGACATGCTCTGCTGAGCGAGGCTTTCCGCTTTGGGGAAGGCAGCTTTATAGATTCAGCTGGGGTTTATATAGGATCTGCCTCGTTAAAAACCTCACCCCTGCGAAGGGTTCCCCTTGTGAGGAAAAAAGTACGGTCCTTTACATAATTACCTAGAAAAGAAAAGCCTAAGAAAGAAAATCTACCAACTAAGTTCAAGATAGCACTTATAGTTTCGTGCTATGCTTGCCTTTTTACATGCTTCGAGTGGTGTCTTTTCTTATACGTAAAACCTTCGAAGGTTGTCTGCGTTCCAAGAATGCGGCAACTCTTCTCCTTGCGAAGTCTGGAGCCTGTACGCTCCGGGCCTGTTTGATTTTGCCACAATGTATGGACCCTCCCATTTGGGCTCTAGCTTGCCTTTGCTTTCTGTTTTAGGGCTTCAGAGTAGAACTAGGTCTCCTACTGCGTAGGCTCGGGGTGTGACTTTTCGATTCCTCCAGTGGCGTGTTTATGGTTTATACTTTTCAAGGTTGACAGCTACGTCTAGTCTATCGACTTCCATCAGATCCTTTGATTCTGCCTCTGCAGGCTGTGTTGATTTTGCATTGAAGGTTCTCGGACTTTGGTGCAAAATCTCCTCGGGCGTGACTGCCTCTTCCCCGTAAAGTAATCTGAAGGGCGAGTATTTGGTTGTCCTGGTTTTGGTCGTATTGTGCGACCATATGACCCTTGGCAGTTCTTCTGCCCATTTTCCTTTCTTTTCATCGAGGAGTATCTTTTTCATTGCCTTGAATATAAGGCTGTTTGCTCTTTCGACGGCTCCGTTCGACTAGAGGTGATATACTGACGCGAAGTCGACTTTGGTTCCAATGGAGTGACAGAATTCTTTGAACATATCGTTCTCGAATTGTTTTTCATTGTCGACTGTTATGTCCCTTGGCACTCCGAAGCGGCAGATGACATTTTGCCAGAAGAACTTTCTGATTGTTGCTGCCGAGATGTTTGTGATTGATTTTGATTCGATCCACTTGGTGAAATATTCTAGCGCTACAACTGCCCACCTGTAATTCCCCGGTGCTATGGGTAGGGGTCCGACGATGTCGATTCCCCAGCGTTGGAGAGGCCATGATGGGGCTATGAGTTACGTTAGCTGCGAGGGTGCTGACTGCCTACTTGAGATTTTTTGACAGGCTTCGCATCTGGTTACTATTTTTGCGGCGTCCTTGACCATAGATGGCCAAAAGAAACCTTGCCTAACTGCCTTTGCAGCTAATGACTGAGGTCCAATATGCGCTCCGCAGATTCCCTCGTGTATCTTGCTGAGTAGCTGGGTGCCCTCTATTTTGCTTACACACTTGAGTAGTGGAGCGCAAATTCCTGACTTGTACAGCTGACCCTCGATGATTCTGTAGTTCCTGGCCCTTTGCTGCCTTCTTTTGGCCTCTGACTCGCTTTGTGGCTCGTAAAAACTCTTAAGGTACGCAATGATTTGAGTTATCCAGTCTTCGCTGATTACTGCGTGTATTTGCTTGGGATCCTGGAGGACTGTTTTGATCGAAGGTTCTGTGATTGTTTGAAAGAACACATCTTGTGGTATTGCCTCTTGTCTTGCTGTCAACTTGGCGAGCTCGTCTGCCTCTGTGTTGAACTTTCTCTCGATATACTGTATATCGGAGCCTTTGAAGTACTTTTCCATACCTCGGATGGTGCTGTGGTATTTCTCAAGCAATGGGTCCCTGGTTGTGAATTCTTTATCATATTCACTGGCAACGATCTTGGAACCTGTTCTAATTCTACACCTTTGGACTCGGAGTGCTCTCAGTTTCTTGAGCCCCAGCAGTACTGCCTCATACTCTGCTATGTTGTTGGTGCACTTGTCAGTTTCTTTACTGAACTGGAGCCTTGTAGCGTATTTCATTTTCACGCCCGTGGGCGAGGTGACTACTGCTGCTATTCCTGCCCCGGCTAGTCCCTAGGCTTCATCGCAGTGCACTTTCCACTCTGGCTCAGACCATGGTTGATTTTTTACGTGCTGCGGAGCTGTCCAATCTGCTATGAAGTCAGCAAGTACCTGAGACTTGATGGCACTGCGTTTTTCGAAGTCTACTACATGCTCTGAGAGTTCCATGGCCCATTTACCGATTGTTCCTGAAGCTTCTCGGTTGCCAAATATTTCATTAAGTGGTTGGCTGGTGAGCACTTTGATGTGGTGAGCCTTGAAATAATATCGTAGCTTTCTGGAGGCCATGACTACCATGTATGCGATTTTTTCCATCTCGGAATATAGCCTCTTAGAGGCGGACAGTGCCTCGCTGACATAGTATACCGATAGTTGCGCCAAGAGTTCCTTCGGCTCCCCTTTAACCGCTTTGACTGTTTTATTTTCTTGTACAAGGACTGCACTGACCACCGAATGGGACGCAACGACATATAACAGCAGCACAGCCCCGAGCTCTGGGTTGGTGAGCATTGATTGCTTCTCAAGGTAGTTTTTTAGCTCTGCGAAGGCCCTTTGCTGCTCTGGACCCCATTCGAAGGGTTGAGCCCCTCGGAGTGTTTGGAAGAAGGGCAAGCTTCTCTCAGCTGATCTGGATATGAACCGGTATAGTGCCGCCATTCTGTCTGTGAATTTCTACACATCCTTTCGGCATTGGGGTTCTTGCATTTGGATGATTGCATTGATTTTGTCTGGGTTGGCTCCGATGCCTTTGGCTGACACTAGACAACTGAGTACTCTTCCTTTCCGGATGCCGAAAACGCACTTCTCCGGATTCAGTTTTAACCTTGCTGCTCGAAGGTTTGCAAATGTTTCCACGAGGTCTGAGATATGGTTTCCTTTTACTTTACTTGCTACTATGATATCGTCCACATAAGCGTGTACACTTTTTCCAAACTGCGACTCGAAGTCTTTCTGAGTCATGTGGCAAAATATAGGGCCGGCATTTTTCAATCCCTCGAGAATTCTTATGAAACAGTAAGTACCAAAGGGTGTGATGAAACTTGTTTTTTCCTCATCCTCCCTCCTTAGCCATATTTGATGATAGCCGGAGAAGCAATCGAGCAGTGACAACAGCTCACTCCCAGCTGCTGCATCCATGATTTTGTCAATTCGGGGCAGCGGGAAATTATCTTTGGAGCAAGCTTTGTTGAGATCTGTGAAGTCTATACACATTCTCCACTTCCTATTCTTTTTCTTTACCATTACACAGTTTGCTAGCCAAGACGGATATTTGATTTCGCGAATAACGGAAGCATCGAGGAGCCGTTGGACTTCCGCTCTGATAGCTTCTGTTTTTTCATCGGACATCTTTCGAAGCCTTTGTTTCTTTGGCTTGATCTTTGTGTCGGCTTCTAGCTTGTGCTCTATGATGCTTCTATCCACGCCTTCGAGGTCTGCTAAAGACCAGACGAATACATCTTTGTTCTTACTGAGGAATGCTAGCAGTTTTTTTCTCTTCTTTGGAGTCTAAACCAGAGCCTACAGTGATGAACTGGCCAAGGACTTGTTCATCAAAGAGTACTTTTTTGGTTTCTTCGTCTAGCTGTACTGTGACCTTCTCTCTGTCGAGGCATCGTGTCTCTTCTCTTGCATTCGCTTTATGCTGCTCATGAGCTTTTCAAGCTCTCTCTTCATCCTCTAGCTGCTCTTGGCTGAAAATGTGTATGTTGTTGTAGTTCCTTTCCCCTGGTGCATAACCTTTTTCTATGTCTCTTGCCATTTGCTGATCTCCTTTGACTGTGATAATCCCTCCGGCTGTTGGGATCTTCATACATAGATATGCACTGTGGATGACGGCTTCGAAGGTGTTAATTATGCCCCGGCCAAATATAACATTAAATGGGTGGCAAAGATCCACCACATCGAATATTACATACTCTGTTCGAGGGTTTTGAGTGTTGTTGAACGATACCGGTAGGGAGATTGTGCCCATGGGAGTGATTCTTTTTCCGCCGAAGCCAATGAGTGGTATATTTGACGGCTGCAGAGAACCTTTGTTGAGGCCCATTTGCTGGATAGTAACAGCTGTTGCTTGAGTTGCTCAAGGTGCTTGGCTCTTTGGGCTAACAGTTCTATCTCTTGTGCTGTTGTCATTGAGGTTGGGGCGCTACTTCCCGGAGGGTTTGAGCTCGACGGTTGTTCAGGACGCTGTACTGGGTCTTTTAGGCCGCCCGCTGCTTCTGCCTGAAGCGATGGTTGCACTTCGGGGGTGTTCTCTTTTGTTACTTGCGATGAAGACTGGTCGTCAGCCGATTGGGGGTTTCCCAGAACGCTGCTTCATGAGGGCGGTGTGTTGCTCGAAGACAGCGGTCCGTGGAGTTGAGCCACCGTGAGCTTGTGTACAAGCTCACACCACGGTTGGCGCCACTGTTGGTGTTACTGAGCACGAGCTTCGATGACACTAACAGAAAGAGTGAACATGAATAGAAATTGCGGAGGGTACGAAACGGAACAAAAGGGCTCTTGTCACGTGTTTCTAAAAAGATCCATCCCGTTACAAGTAAGTAGGGGTGTTCCTTTTATAGGCCCGTATTTAGGCAATGTGCAAATGACCATTTTGTCCCTAATTACCTATTATATTCTTCGAATATTCTATATAAAATGGTCATAAAGAATAAATCAGTCATTTGAGCACTCCTGATACCCTTCTTTGCTCCGCACGCTACAACACGTGCTGGTGCCACGTGTTGCCCTCTTCGCGCCGAACAGGCTCTTGATCTTGCCCCGCGCACTGTCCTTCAAATGATGATGGCTTCATCCTCCGAGGACGCGGAGATACCGCTCGAAGGGTCTTGATTTTACCGTGGCCTCCGATGAACGTCTGTACCTCGAAGTTACGGTTAATAATGAAGAATAAATAAAAAGGATAACAATGTGTTGACTTTAACTTTTATTCGCAGCCCGACTTTGATGAACCCTCGAAGGATCTTGCGAAGTGATCCCCCAACAGAATATATGTACGCACTTAGCGAGAAACTACATATCTTTCACTCACTTGAAAATATATATGTACGCGCAATAATCGTACAAAACTTGCCCTGCTTTTACCCCCCTTAATTGCCATGTTGTGCATTGTGTTTTTTATAATTAATTGTCATACGTCTTCAGTTTGTGCACGTACATACAATCGTCGATGCGTTTAGTCGTGCGACCATGATCTACGGAAGTAAAAAAGGATTCCAACGATATGTGTGTTTGCCCGGAAGCATTGAAGCAATTAACCAATCTTGGACTTTTGCGGTTTTGCCTCACCAAGAAGCAGATGACGGCATATAAAATCAACGATGGCATTGGCTTCTTCTGTTGTCAACCAGGAGGCTAATATTGCATTTTTCAGAGCCCTGAACTTCTGGTTGAGTTCAGTTTCTTGCCTCACCAAGAAAGGCGGTCATGGAGCGGTGATTTTCTTGCCTCACCAAGAAAGGCAAGAAACTGATCACCGCTCCATGACTCATTTGCTTGCGACTGCCAGCCCGATGGCCCGGTGGCGGCGACACATCGCTAGCTGGCCCGTCTACGGCTGCGGAGAGTTGACAGGCTAAGTCAACAATGGGCCACTTTGTGAAAACTCCATGGGCGATTTTGGCTCATCTCCGTCTGGGCCGCGAAGTGACGATTAAACGGCCCAAAATCCATCCGAGGTTATCGCGATCCAATCTGGGGCCGCGTTTGACCGGGTGCCAGTAAGGACTGTTTTGTTTAATGACCGGCATTACTTTACCAACTTCCGATCAGAGTCGTACACGGTCGATACGGCGGTTCAAAACCGACCCAAGTTGGATCGCGATTATTAATCTCGATCGTCGGACAGGCCAACAGCCTGTGGCAAGGCGCTGAAGTGGCAGTCGTTAGGTCGGTGGTTCGAGCTCCTGATATCGTACCAAAAAGAATCTCTCGCTCTCCTCAATCAAAGTATAGGTAAAGACTCGCGTCATAGTTTACACGGCTAGCAGAGTCTCTATGATTGGGAAGAGGGTTCGGGGATTTTCTCGGCCTGTGTGAGAAGTCTCTTCTCCTTAGATAATACCGTCGGGGTGGCTTCTTCCCCGGCAGATAAAGTTTTTTTTTATTAATCTCGATCCAACTTAGGAACTTATTTGATCGTATTTCTGAACACTAGGGGCCTTTTTCGAAAAATGCCGCGGGGATTTTTTTTTTACCCCACTTGCGACGGTTAGCCGTTAATGGAGGACCCGTGCATAAAATTCCCCGGCCTCAACCAGCACCGCGCCGCCGCTCGTTCGCCGGTGCCGGTGGCTTCTTCCTCCTCCTCATCCTCCGACACCATGTACGAAGGACTCTGGCGCGGCGCTGCCGCCACATCCGCTCTACCGACAAGCTGTTAAAAAACCAGGCGCGGAAGCAATACCCTAGGATCATTAGCCATGAACACAAGATCATAGAAAAGAGAACGACGCCAAGACATAATATTTTTTAGCGAGGTTCAGCGATGTGCTTACATCCTCGGGGCATGACTACGGACGCTCCTCCCTATAATATCAGTAGCAATACCGACGTCAGGAGCACACCGACACATAGCCTGGCTGCTCCTTAGGCGCACCGCTCCGACCGTCGCCGCCCCTTGCCTACTATATCGGTCGTCTCGCGGTTACAACGGTGGTACTCTCACATATATATGAGGCCCAGGAATACAAGTCCGATACAAACTCTATCCCTAACCACCTAATACGACTCAAGTCTTATTTGTAACCGACTTGTGTACACATATTCAACACAAATACAACAAAATCCACCTTGACGAATATGCATGCCATCCTGAAGTTGTCCATGCACGAACCTTCGTGTATGCAGACTTGAGTCGCCTCCTCCGCTGCTCACTTCGAACAGCCTGGCGAGACCACCTCGCCGCAAGGACTGAACACCGCAACATGTATAGCTCCATCCTCTATGACTCCACCATTAAGCTTGTAGTAATGTGCATCCGACTTCTCGCCTATCATCACAGTGTTGTCATCCCGCATCACCCTCAAGATCCTCCTATCTGACACCGTTTGATATAACCAACCTTCTTCATATAGAATGCCAAGCGAGATTAGATTCTTTCTAAGTCCCAGCACATGTCGCACACCCTCGAGTAGAACCTCATGTCCATCATATATTGTTAACTTGATCTTGCTAACTCCCATAACACGATTAACCGTGTCACCTCTCAAGTGAGCAAAACCAAAGTGATCCTCAACATATGAAGAGAACCACTCCTTTCTAGATGTCGCATGAAACGAACTTACAGAATCTAACAACCACGCCTCTTCTCTATCACAAGACTTCTCACTTGATAGCACAAGAATATCACCGTCGCTATCCGAGTCATCCTTACTAGAAGCTACAACATTTGCCATGCCCTTCATCTTCAGTTTCAAATAATCCCTCCTCACATATCCCCACTCCTTGCACTTGTAGCACTGCATCCCGTTCTTCTTCTTCTTGTCCGTTTCCCTCCCTCGATCACTCTTGACCACCAAAGCATCTCCAGTGGAATTACTATCACCGGCATTATTGATCTTAATCCTCTGATCACGAGCAAGCAATGTCGATATGATATCTTCCAACTTAACTTCAGTTTTACCATATATCAACGTAGTAACCAAATGCTCATAAAAATTCGACAAGGAACACAAAAGAATAATGGCCTTGTCCTCATCATCAAGCTTCACCTCCACCTTCACAAGTTCAGCCACAACTTGATTGAAGACATTAATGTGCTCAGCAAGGTCTGCTCCCTCCTGCATCTTCAACCTATATAGCTTCTGCTTCAAATACAACTTCTGAGTCACAGTTTTGGACATAAACTGATTGTCCAACTTATTCCAAATTGTCTTTGGTGACGTGTCCTGATTTGATCGGAGAGACACAACCTGATTGTTGCTACTGCTTGCGCTTGCATCTCCTCCCACTTCTTATCATCTACCTTGGCCGGCTTCTTGTCACTAAGAGCCTTCAGGATCCCTTGCTGCGCCAGCAAGTCCTTGACTCTTGTCTGCCAAAGCGTATAGTTGTCGGTCCCATCAAACTTCATCACCTCGAATTTGGACGTCATCGATGCTATCCATTTGTTGCCACGGACCGCTGAAAAAACCTTCGCACGTGCACCCCGTACGCGTCACGCGCATACTGCACAACGAAGCCGCGTGCCTCCTACACGCCCGAGCACGTTGCTGCATACTCCCGCACCTCGTACGTATGTCACCAAGTCGCTACGCCTCCGTGCGCACGACCTCCTGCAGTACGAGCACCTCACCGTACACCGCTGGTGTACAGCCTGCCGCTCTCGAGCCGTTTCGACCTTCACGCCGCTTGCACACGACGAAGTCAACCCACTCGATCGTCGCCCGCCGTTCGCCATCAACCGCCGCAAGCTTCGGTTCACGAACAGCTGATTGCTTTTGATGCAATCCTGTAGACTCCTCTGTTTGTTATATACAAAGCCAGTATGCAGAGTCATAACCGGAACGAACTCCACCTGTGTTCCTTTCCTTGTCTGTTCCGCATGAGAAATTTTTTATCACACCGTGACCAGTGAGTCTTTGTGCCGTCCAAAACCGAATCGATCGAGGAGGCCAGCGTCAAAGGAAACAAAAAACTCCAGCCTGCATGCAAAACGATTTGTTTCCAGATGTGGGCCCTGTCTTATGTCTCCCGTACGTGCATCAACATGGCCAGCACGCACGCACATAATTTTCCAAATCGCATACACCACCTCGGATCTCCAGTTCGCACACGTACACCTTGTCGCTGCTTTGACAACGGACTTCTGCTCTCGCACGCAACCTGCAGCATGCATCTCGTGCGCTAGGTGTAGGCAACCTCGCACGCCACAATTAACCCGTCGAGTCCGATCAAGCAACAACACGCTCATACCTCCATCACGCGACAACAGGAACAAGCCTCCTCCAAAACATGTCAGTCTACCATGGCTTTCGCCACCACCGTCGCTGCTCCACCTTGAGCATGCGACAGCCGCTCTTATTAAACTGACCGCTTGTCAATTGGATCGTGAGTCGAAGCCGCCACCATTGTACGCGACGTCTTCCAGCCGCACCGTCGAACTTGGCCATCATGTCTAATCGGCCTCTATCGAACAACAGCCAACAACCACCATCAACCCGATCTCCATGTCTGGACGGATCCCCGTTGATGTAGCTCATCGGACGGTTCGAGCCACCATGCTCGAAGTGTCCAACTTCATCGATCGAATCATCAATTGCCATCATGCTCCACCTTGCGTCATGTCCCTCTTGGACACTTTGTGCAAGCTTTGCGCGGTGTGGAGCATTCCATCATGTCTCTTGTGATCTTCTACCGTGTAACCGGCTCTAATACCACTTGTTAGAAAACCAGGCGCGAAAGCGATATCCCAGGATCATTAGCCATGAACACAAGATCACAGAAAAGAGAACGACGTCAAGACACAATGTTTTTTAGCGAGATTCAGCGATGTGCTTACATCCTCAGGGCATGACTATGGGCGCTCCTCCCCATAATATCAATAGCAATAACGGCATCAGGAGCACACTGGCACACGGCCTGGCCGCTCCTTGGGCGCACCACTCCGGCCACCGCCGCCCCTTGCCTACTACATCTGTTATCTCGCGGTTATAACGATGATACTCTCACGTATATATGAGACCCTGCAATACAAGTCCGACACAAACTCTATCTTTAACCACCTAATACGACTTAAGTCTCATTTGCAACCGACTTATGTACACATATTCGACACAAATACAACACGAGCAGCGGCCATGCTTGGGGAAGACCGGGATGCCGCCATGTTCGGTCTCCAACTCTCCACCTCCATGGCCGAGATCTGCAGCAACCTCGCTCCCCCTATTTACGAAGTTATATTGGAAGGCGTGCAAAGATGATGGCCGCGTTTTATCAAAAAAAAAAAAGAAAAAAAAGATGATGGCCGCGGAGGTGCCAAAGCTGTTCGACGGAATCGCCGTGAAGAACCGAACCGAACAGAACCTGGTACTGACAGCATGCATGAACTTGTTGGGCCTGTGCTTGCTGTGTTCCAAGTATCCAAGAACACAACGTGCTAACAAGTGTTGAAATACAGAACAGCAGAAGCATAGCGAGCATTTAGCTTACAACAGAAACTACTGCAGAGCGTGGCAGATCGTTTCTCCGAGCATGATAAGAAATTAAGCAGAAGCAGGGAGCTCATCAGCTGTGTGCCAAAGTCGTCTGCAAACAGGTTGCAGAGCTGCAGTTCCTCGACGTCCTCTTCTCGCTGGTGTTGCGGCCATGTTTGCAAGGTAAAGATATGTGTACGCACAATCGTACAAATCTTAACCTGCTGCTTTTTTTGGCCCCTTTGATTGCCATGCCGTGCATTGTGTTTTTATTAATTGCCATCTTCATACACAATAATTTACCAACGTTGACTCCCAGCTCTCGTCCCTCGACACTAGACTAGACAGTGAGATCTTGCCTACAAAAGTCCAAGGAGGAAGCAACATCCATCAGTCTATAAGTAAAACCAGCTACACAATACATTCCATTATTGTAAACTAATGCCCTGGGATGCAGTAGACAATGGTTCCTGTGCCATTCATAACACCAACATACATACCAGCTGACATATTCAGATGCCGCCGCCGCCCCTAACAGCACGAGTCATCGCACTCCTCATCCACTTCATCGAAACCGAAGGTTTCATCGTCATGGCACTTGATCTTAGCTGCAGGACGCCCCGGATGCATGTCAATAGCATTCCTCAGTGCGGACCGTGCCGCTCTTATGTTGGATTCCTTGGCATGACGGCCTCCAATGTCTACAAAGATGACCTTGAGGCCTGATAGGTATTCCATGCCGGCAGGAGCAGCGCCGTGCCTGTCCCATCCGTGCGCATTAAAACATAGCTTGAGCCCTTCAAGCTTGGTCATCGCCCCTGCCTCGAAGGTCAGAAATGATATCTTGTTACAAACTACTTTCAAATGCTTCAGAACAAGGAACCCGTTTTCACGGATGACAATCTTGTGTTCTGGTGCTTCCTTGAAGATCAAGACGAGGTAGGTAAGTGAGGGCAGCTGTGATAGTATTTCAATGTCATCCTCCAACACTTCCTTAACAATAAGCTTTAGGTCATAGAGGTTATGGAGTTGGCCAATCCACTTGGGAACCCTCAAGAAACCGGGTGCACGGAATCTTTGAAGCTGGCAGGAAGAAGCAGGTACTGATATCGAAACATCCATTTCACCACCGTCGGAATCGATGTGCAGATATTTGAGGTTGCACATTTTCTCAAGGCATGCTTGCAGAACTTCTCTCCCTGCCTCCACCACCTCATCGCTAGGTGTAGAGGATAAATTAGAGACAAAGTTGCATCTGATTTTAAGATCCGTCAGATTTGTCAGTTCTCTGAGACCCTTGATACTGTCTCCTGAGCTCATCCCCAATTCAAAGTTGCGCAGCGTGCGCAAGGATTTCAGTTTTCCAATCCCATCAGGTAATCCTGTCCACTTTGGAGCTATCAGATGCAATAACGGGCTCACATGAACAATATCTGTTGGAAGTTGGCACAATGAAAGTTCACTAGATGATGATGACCTTGTTTCCAATTGAAACATTTCCAATTGTTGCAGACTCCCAATTTTACTAGGCAGGACTACGCCATGACTGTTTGCTATGATCTTTAAGTATCTCAACTGAATCAAATGGCAAATTCCAGTCAAGTCAAGTAATGCTGATTGGGACTTCTTTGAAATTTCAACTTTTAACACACGGAGGTGCTTGAACAGTAGAAAAGGAGGAAAACATTTACTGATACCAAATATTGCCAGCGTTCGTATTTGGGATAGTTGGGCAGATGACACTGTTGTATGGTTCTCTGTTGGACCATCCATCAGATGGACGGAGAGTCGACGAATCTTGTTGTGATGCCCTGTCATGTCCTTAATACCATCCACTACAGTGATAAAATTCTCTTCTCTGGACTTTTCTAGGATAAGATCAAGCATAATATCATGTACTCTGCAGAACATCACCTCGCCATTATAGTCTGCATTATTTATGGGTTGAATCATACTCCTGTTGATGAGCTCATTAAAATAACTCTTTGCAACATCCTCCGGATCTGCACCATGAGATTTAGATATGAAGCCCTCAGCTACCCACTGCCTAGCCAAATCATTCCTGTTGATTGTGTAGTCCTCTGGATAAATACACAGATACAACATGCACGTCTTCAAGTAACGTGGAAGATTTATGTAGCTAAGGTTCAATATCTCTCTCATGCCTTCCAAGCTTGGGTTCACCTCAAAGTTGGTGCGCAAAGAGTTCCGCACATATTCCCAGTGCTTCTTCAGTTTTTTTGGCTGATTGGCAAGAAGACTAGAAATTGTGATAATTGCAAGCGGCAAACCACCACATTTTTTCAAAATTTCAGATGAAACTTCTTTTAGATATGGAGGACAAGCATCCTCCGAACCAAATACTCGTTTATAAAATAAGCTTTTTGAATCCTGGCCACTAAGTGGCTTCATCTTATAAACATATTCGTTTCGATAAGAACAGCATTCTCTGGCCACTGTTTCGATTCGGGTAGTGGTTATTATTCTGCTACCTTTCCTGTTTTCTGGAAGAGCACATCGGATAATATCCCATGCAGAAGCATCCCATATATCATCGATTACAACAAAATACCTGCCAAATAGTACAAATGGAGTATAACAAGCATTAGGACAAACAAAAATATACGTAAATTTACTACTAAAGGTTGAAATAACAAAAAAAAACTCAGTTTAGCAATATTTGGAATTAAAACTGAGGATCTGCGTCATACAGCTGTGTGATGCCAAAACTGTCCATCTTCTAAAATCGAAAGAAAGATAATCTAATGCTCGTTACTGGTCTTTCAAGTGATTATTGTCTACAATGAATTTAATAAAAAGCTATGAAAAAAAGGAACCTTATTCGAGGATTGTTACTTGCAGAGCGCAAATGAACATGCTTTAATTTCAAAACTTCCTACGTTTCATATAATTTCTGTGGCTTTATGTAACATAAAATTGAAGTATTGAAGGGTCGGATAAACTAAAGAACTATGGAGCGATTCTATTTAAGTTGCACGGCAATATGTTTTACTGGTAACATAATGATCCCCAGGAAATTTGAATATTTTGTCCTACAATTCTGATTAGACAAACTATAAGATTGTTTGGTATATTATATATTTTACATTTCAAATGATTCTGATTATTTTCATTTTATAGCAACAAATGATATATTTTGTGTGAAACCATGGTAAAGTCCAGGTTTGAAGTGTGGGCCCTGAAAAACAGTAAAAATACTTCAATTGTTTCTGCATGGAGAGGGAGTAACAACAATGAAAAAGAAAGTCAAAATGACTGCATACCATCAGAGTTTTATCTACAAAAACTAGCAACCTAAAAAAAGCACATGGAGTACATTATAACACAATTTTTTCCATATTGGCGTACCTCTTCTCAAAGAGGAATTTCCGGAGGGCAGCAATCAATTCAAGCTCGTCCCATATTTCCACATCGGTGTGCTCAGGGGCTACAAAGCCAGCTTGTAATAGCATGGATCTCAGAATCTTCCTCATGTTTGGTTTCTGGGACACAGAAACCAAGGCTCGGCACTGGAACTGCCCTTCTAGCTTGCGATAAATCTCATTCGCAAGTGTAGTTTTTCCAAGACCTCCAAATCCCACAATAGAAAGAACCTTTAGCTGATTTGCAGGCGTACCTTGTTCATCCATCAACTGAATCAGCTGTTCCCTTGGGCCATCGATACCGACAAGACCTGAAGACTCTGCATAGAGTGCCAATAACCGACGATCGATGCTTGTGTTGTTTGCCATGGAGACAGTAGTGTCATCAATCTTGTACCTCTTGTATCGCTCGCTCACCTCCATGACACGACTCTTAAATCCTTCTAACTCTTTGGCGATCCCATGCCGAATGTTCATGGTAGTCAGCAAGGTTATGCTCCTGTTGATGAACCCCCTGAACCCCTGTGGCTTGCTGCTGGACTCACACTCTAAGCGGAGCGTGAACTCGTTGATGCTGTCCTCAATGTCATAGGACAGCTCACGCACATCATTCGCCCAGCACTTGGCTTGCACGTCGGGCTCCTCTGTGTCTGACATCTTTTGAAGGAAAACATACATGGTCTCCAGTTCGGCTTTGAGGAACATGATCTGCCCCTTAGCTTCTTTGATCAACTTGTACTTGTCTGTGAGCAAATCAGCAAGCTTCCCAAGCAGGGAGGCCATGACGCCACAGGATGCGCTCACCACCGCAGCCTCCATTGCCTTTCCTGCTGTGAGCTTGCTCTCTATTTCTTTGACAGTGTGCAGTTTTCTCTGGAATGCATTTGAGGTCAGTGAAGCAAGCACTTGGTCAAAAAGGTGACCGCAAGTAAAGATACATCTCGTCCAATTATTGATGCATACAGCCCCTTTCATCCTTTCCCCATCTTCTGGACACGTTATCAACCGAAGTAAATGCTCGTTTTAGTTCGCAGGTCCATGTCCTCTTGACTTGATTTTCTTACAGATCGATATCAGCCGAAGTAAATGCTCGTTTTGGTTAGCAGGTCCAGGTTCTCTTTGCTTGATCTTCCTACAGAGCGATGGGGAATTGTTGTTGTCATGGTGATGTCGGCCATGATCTAAGAGTTTCTAATATGTGCCGTGAAGCCACGATAGAAACCTGAAGAAATAGGTGTGATTGTTATGGTTGAACAACCGGGTGCATATTTCCATGACCACACCTGACAATATAGGTGTGTGAAATTCAAAAGCAAATAGCAAGTCGCAAATCCAAATATTTTCATGTTGGCCCCTACGTTTTGCAAACCAACCTCTGCTTCCTCTCTTCTCCTCTGTTCCTCACAAGTCGTGTTCCCTTTCCATCCCGTGAAGCGGCGGCCGTCTCCGGTGGACGCCTTCCACCTCTACCATTGCGTCTTCGTGTTCAGGCGCGGCGAGCTGGTCATCGACTCCGCCGCCGTTGCACGCCGGTTCTCGTCCGTCGTCGTCTACCTGCTATCCTGCACCGGCCCAAGGCCATGGCAGACCGACGCTTTTCTACTCTCATGCGTAGCCTAACCGTCGTCTCCGGAAGTTGAACGCGACATTTGCCGTCAATTCCTGCCAAGGGGTGATTCAGAGGAGGAAAGGAGGCCAGCAATTAGTTTCTAATCGGGTCCTGCTAATTTTCTCCAACCGCGACGCGATCAGGAAATGGAAGGGATTCTCTCTTTTTGAGGAAAAATCAAGAAGGATCTTCCTAACATTTGGCATGGGAGAGGAAAAGAACGATCCGATCCCAATTCCCAGCACCTGATCCATAGGACGTGGCCACCTGCTGCGGCGTCTGCTCTCCGTCGCCTGCCGGACTCGAGGAAGATGCAACCGTGGGCGCGCTCTCAGTTCCTCTCTCCGGCCAGAGGTTTTGCCCCCAGCCGTCTCCTGCCTAGAACGTGTTTGATCTGGTGTGTGTCTCCCCGTTGGGTTGATCACCCGTAATCAGGGCATCATTTGCATTATCGTTTATTGCATATATAGCTGCAACTGTACCAACTAATCTATGCTATGTGAATGGCTATACAAGGCATCTTCGTTCTTCAATTTTCCTGTAGAAAAATCTGGTTCTTCAACAATGGCACCGGGTGACTAGTCATTCAAATTTGACACTGAGTTTAACAAGGAACCAGCCTTTTTTTATATACTAAAGTGTCATGCGGTTCATTAGGAACTGGATTTTTTTTGCAGGGCTGAACATGGATGGCTAAGGTCATCCATGAATAAGTACACAACAGTCACCTGGCAGATTCTTTCAATCTCATGATGTATGTTGTTTGTCAAACTTATCAGTTTTTTCTTCTTGGTCATCGTGATTTTTCATCCAACTTCACAACAAATCACCCAAATTCATAGCAGATTCCATCTAGTCTCAGCCAAGGTCATGGCAGATAAAACGTTCCTGTTACCTCCCATGCCCATCCAAGACTTTTACATCGCATTCGACATAAATATGTCTGTAGCTGTAAAACGGCCTGAGCCTAAACCCTAGAGAGGAAATGAAATGTCACTGTTAAGATTTGACATATTCATAAATGAGACAGGGAAGAGAGCTGTAGACTTATATACTGTCATGCCAATAGGAGCTGAATCCAAAAACCAACCTACATATTTATGGTGGACTTACCTACAATTTTTTTTTTATCAGTCTAGCACGTGTGTAAGTTTTCATTCCCGCCTGAAAACATTGTTAGAGTTACACGGTACATATTAATGAACATAGTATTCTGATAATTAGTACAAATAATTATTTGTTTTTTTATCAAAAATACAAGAGAACTGTGTGTCTTTGTATTAAGAAGAAGAAAAGCGGTCCAGTTACATGTTAGCACCCTTTAATGGTTGTTTTTTTTTTTTGAACGAATCGGCACGAGAAAGTGTCCATTTTATTGATAAAGCAGAATAATAATTACAACACCTAATACCTGGAGACTAGGTGAGGTTAAAAAAACAAAAATTAGCTCGTATTTACAATACCCACTAAGTGCTTAGCATCTACTTTGACCCAGAGTCGCGCTTCATCCTTTATTTTGCTTAGCAAGGAAGTAAGTGTCATTTCTTTTCGTCGGAAGACCCGCGCGTTTCGCTCGTTCCATAGTTCCCATGTTACCAATAACAACATTGTTTTTGCTCCTTTCTTTGGCATTCCGGAGTAAGTTGCAATAGAAGAGCACCATTGTAGGACTGTACTTGTGTAGGGCCAGAGTGAGGGATGGAATCCCGGTTGTCCTGTCCATTGTGCTATGGCATCCCAAATTTTCCTTGCATAATGGCATTGGACTAGGAGGTGATGCGCTGTTTCTGGCATTTGATGACACAATGAACATGAAGGACTATGTTGCCAACCTCTTCGAGCTAGTCTGTCTGATGTCCAGACCCTATCCTGTATGATAAGCCAGACAAATAATTTGCACTTTTGTGGTGCCCAAACCTTCCACACCAAGTTATTGAATGGAGTGTCTATATGACCAAAGAATTGCGCATGGTAGGCTGAGGTTGTCGTATATTGTCCGTGTTGTGTCATCTTCCATTGTATTGTGTCCACCGTATCGGGAATCAAAGAGATACCCTGCGTTGCTCGTCATAGTCGGACAAACTTGATGATGTGTGTTGTCGTGAAGCCAGTCAAGGATACCTCAGAGATCCATTTGTTGTTTACTAGAGCATCGTGCATGTTCCTATTTTTCCGTATGGAAGCTCGATAAATATTGGGCGCCAAGTCTTTAGGCCGAATGCCATCAAGCCAACCGAAGTGCCAAAAGGATGTCTTTTTGCCATCTCCTATTGTTATTTTGGTGCATGTTGCAAACAACTTGTTGTCTGTGTCATCGCCAAGCCAGGTTTTATCCTCCGACGTCCACTGATGCCACAACCATCGTAATCTGAGTGCTCTGGAGAAGTTGTGAATGTCAAGGATTCCAAGTCCACCCAAAGCTTTTGGCCGTTGAACTGTTTTCCAATTAACTTTGCATTTTGCACCTGTTAGTTCTTTGTGCCAGCCTAGAGGAATCTTTTGCATATTTTGTCAAGAGCTTCTAAAATTTCTTTTGGAACTTTAAGTGTTGTCAGAAAGTATATAGGTAGTGAGGATAGCACTGATTTAACTAGTTTGCACCGTCCAGCTTGGGTGATGTTTCTTCCATTCCAACCTGTAAGTCGACCTGCTGCCTTGTCAGCAATTGGTTGGAAATCCACCTTTCGTAGCCTATGTGGTGATAATGGTAATCCTAGGTATTTGATCGGAAATCTCGCTCTTCTTACTTGCAGCTCAACTAAGATATTTTCCAGGTCTATGGTTTGACAACTGACTGGAGCCACCAACGTTTTTTCCATGTTTGTCTTGAGACCTGTTGCCTCACCAAAACTATGTAGGAGCTCAACTAGGTTGTTTATATCATGCTTGGTTGGTTTGACGAATATTGCAGCAGCATCTGCATACATTGAAACTTGTAGGGTGACAGCTCTACCACGTAGAGGAGTTAAAAGGCCCATTTCTATTGCCTGTGCTAGCATACGCTGTAGTTGGTCAATGGCTAGAATGAACATAAGCGGTGATAGTGGATCACCTTGCTTGAGTCCTCTACCATGTGTGATTGGATCGGTTGGGATGCCATTGAGGAGTATTTTGGAGGTTGATGTTGATAGGCTCGCTACAATCCAGTCTTTCCATCTCGCTGGAAATCTGTGGTGCTGCATTAGTTGTAGCAAGTAATCCCATCGCACCGAATCAAATGCTTTTGAAATGTCTAGCTTGAAAAGAAGGGTCGGTGTTTTGTTTCTGTGGAATCGTCTAGTAAGGTTGCGGACATAGAGGAAGTTGTCGTGTATGCTTCTGCCTCTTATGAATGCGCTTTGACTTTGAGAGATCATTCTCTGCATAAATGGTGTCAACCTAAGTGCTAGGACTTTTGCGATGATTTTAGCAAATGCATGTATCAGGCTAATCGGCCTGAAGTCGGATACCTTCTCTGCCCCTTCTTTCTTAGGTAGCAAAAAAATGTTTGCTGCATTTAGTAGGTTGAGGTCCGAGCATCTCAGATTGTTGAAAGAATTGACTGCTACAATGACGTCATATTTGATTATGCTCCAATAGGTAGTGAAGAAGGCACCAGTAAAACCATCTGGGCCAGGTGCTTTATCTTTTGGCATTTGCTTTATTGCATTTGATACTTCCTCCTCTGTGATGGGGTTGTCCAGTGATGAGAGGTCTACTAATGGACGCTCAACCATGTGCCAATTTAAGTCATTGGCTCTAGGAGGTGGTGTGCTCATAATGTTAGCAAAATGCTCATGGATGACTTGTTCCTTTTCTTCATGATTTATGGCCCATCCCGTACTTTTTTGGATCCTTTATATGTGATTTTTGCGCTTTCATGCATTGACCTTTATATGGAGGAATTTGGTATTTGCATCTCCTTCCCTTAGGTCTGTTATTCTTGAGGATTGGCGTTTGCGTGAATTTTCAATCACTGCTAGGCCAAGTAATCTTTTTTTAAGCTTCATCCTTAGCAGGGATTCAGAAGTAGTGAGAACTCTTTGTTCTTGTGCCTCGTCCAACCGTAGGATAACTTCTTGTGCCATATGCAATTTTAATTTTGCATCTGAGATGATTGTCTTGCTCCATGTCCTGAGCTCCTTGGCTGTGGTGATAAGCTTATGGCTAAGGCGATGAAAAGGTTCAGTGTGGTTGTTATATTTGGACCATGCAGATTGCACTTTATCTTTGAAACCCGGGAGCTTTGTCCAGTAATTCTCAAATTTGAACGGTCTTGGTTGACGCGGCCCTGTTTGGTCTGCGAGAAGAAGTGCACAGTGGTCTAACATGGACGTGGAGAGGGCGTGCAACACATGCTTTTCAAACAATATATCCCAATCCTCGTTGCAAAAGATTCGGTCTAACCTCACCATTATTGGATTTTGCCGCTCGTTACTCCATGTGAACCGTCTGTTCTGTAGATGAATCTCCTTTAGCTTGCAAAAATTTAACGTTGCTCTGAAACGACGCATCAAACGCAGGTTTAGATTTCTATTGTTTTTGTCTCTTGCCCGGTATATTAGGTTGAAATCTCCCATGATTAGCCAGCCGAGCCCTGGTGATGGATTAATTCTGCGCATTTCTTGGAGAAAGATGCCTTTTTCTGGGTCCTTGGACGAGCCATAGACTGTTGTTAGGAGGAAAGTGATATCAGTTCCTCTTATGGTTGCCACTGCTGAAATTGAGTACCGCCTGATGCATATGTCTTGTAGGTCTAGGACATCATCGTTCCATAAAAGTAGAATGCCACCCCTAGTCCTCTGTGCAGGTTTATAGGTATATTTGTTTAGTTTGTATGCACCTAAGTAGGCGGCAAGGCCATCGTCAATGTTTTGGAGTTTTGTCTCTTGGAAGCACGCCACATGGCATGATGTGGCAGCTAGTGTCTCATGGACCAGAATGCACCTTGCTGTTGAGTTCAGACCTCGCACGTTCCAGCAAATGTATGTTGGGTTTAGATCACTCATTTTATAATATAGTCAATGCACATAGTTAGGGAAAGCAACATATGAATTCCATTGCAGGAGGAAATACAAGAGAAATACTTTTTGCGTGGAAGACATGCACCCTTGCATTCATATGAGAGAGGTCTTAGCTGAATAATTAGACACCCGAAGGTCGAAGCCAGCAGGGTGTTGATACACACTAGTTTAATACCAGCACAGGCGCACAGTCTACTGATGGTTGAAGCAAAATGCAAAATGAGAGAATCTGGGTGTGGATGCATGAGTTCAAAAATCCTCGCTTGGTTTTGACTTGCTGCCATTAGGCCACACCTGTGACTGCTTCCTGGAGCTCATCCACTCCCTTTAATGGTTGTTACATACGTGCCTTTTGAAGGTTGTCAACCTAAACAGTCCTAGTTCTACGACAGCAATTGTCGTAGCTTCTTTGCCCCCGCCATTGCCCAGGCACGGGCCTCTTCCTTGATGTGGCGGAGTAGAACCTGGACGGAGGGGCATGATCCATCAAACACCACTGAATTTCTGTGTTTCCAAAGTTCCCATGTAGTAAGGATGACGATGGAGTTTAGCGCCTTGCGGCGTTCCGGCCCTACGCGGCGGCCTCCCCGACGCCACCACCGCTGGAACGTGATATCATCTGTCGCTTGTCGCTGACGCTAAATGCTCCAACCCGATCCAATGTAGGACGCTGAACCAGAGTTCCCGTGCGAAGACGCAAGCCACAAGGACATGATTGATGCACTCTTCGCATTGATCACAGAGGGGGCAGGCCGAAGGATGTGGCAATCCCCGCTTCCGTCCAGCACCTATTCCACAACACAAGCCAGATGAAGATCTTGGATCAGAGAGGAGCCCAAGAACGCCAGAGTCTGGTGTACGGTTCAAAGGTTGTGCCGCCAACAAAGAACCGTTCGTATGCCGTCTTCGTAGTAAATTGCCCGGAAACATCTGGAAGCCAAATATGCTTGTCCGGTTGATGAGCGGACAAGGTGATCTGCATGACACAGCGCTGTAGCTGGATCAGTTGCCATACCGCGGGCACATGCAATCCACCAATGATGTCTGCCCACCATGAACTTCCTTGCAGGGCATCATGCACGTATCGCGTGTGCCACCCACGCCGTCTGACAAACGGCATGAGGTCCGGCGCTAGTTCCTGAACAGACTTGCCTTCGATCCATCGGTCTGTCCAAAAGCTAGTGGTTTTGCCATTGCCGATGTTGGTGGCGGAGTTGATGAAGAACATAGCTCTAGCTTGCATTGGCACCTCAACGCTCAACATGGACCACGTCCTATCCGGTCGTGTCTTTTGATGTGACATCCCCTCCAGGATGATCAGGATCGTGTACAGGAGAACACTCGACGAAGCGAGTTACAACAGCATATACATTCTTACAAGCCCAGATATATATTACATCATGGTATAATACAACCAGGTTTTCAAAAAGAATAGACGAGAGTTTGCAGCGGAGAAATATTTATTACAACAAAGATTTGTGAACTTAACAGAAGTTTGACCAACATTAAAAACCAAGTTTTAAACCACGTTTATTCCAACTCACACTCTGAGACACACCTAGTTTTCTATTCTTCCGGAGACGGAATACGTTCCCACTGAAGAGAACCTCCCTCCGGCAGTTGTCCTTCCTCTGGCATGTCTTCTGACCATCCAAAGGAGTTTGGCTCCCCACCTAACAAAATAATAAGTCGAACAAACCCTGAGTATCTAATATACTCCGCAAGACTGACCCGTCAACGTGGCTCGCTAAGACCGACATCTAGAATGCTTAGGCCTTTGGCTGGTGGATTGACTCAGACTTTTGAAAAATAGCACTTACTAATGGATAGCTATTTTTAAATTTTAGCTCAAGATTATGTTTATTAATAACAAGGTTTGCATCCTGTAACTATTTGTAATCATAAATTATCAAGCCAATCTAAATAATTTTAAATAATCTTCCTCCTTCTCGTTACACTCGATTATCTCTGTTCGCGCCAAGCGAACAAGCGGTACTCATTGCTGCGAGGGACAGCGATTCGAATCAATTTCTACCAGCTGGGTAAAAATCCGACTACACGACACATACGCACCGCATTGGTCGTATATGACAACTTTTCCCACTAACCCCAACCAGAGGTCGATCCGTTTCCAACTTCCCCGGGAATATGGAGACCCCACTAGATACCTGTCCCAGACGTTATCCATGGGCGACCACCATTTCCCTCCCGTGAGACTTTAATCTCACTAACAGCCAGAAAAAGAAAGTTGGCTACGTTCTACCACTGAGGTAGCTAGGGTACATCAGCTTACTGGGTCCCATAAACCAGCGTGTAGACGGCACTGTTCAATACTTGTTCACGGAGCCGCCAACAGTTTGGTCCTAATTTGACACGGATGGGGCTACCACCTTGCAAGACCCAGTCTTTGCCCTTTCCTCTACGAGGCCCGTCCGGTCTCATCATCATCATCATCTTTTATTCAAATTCTCAAGGTCTCAATCAACTTAAAGCCTCCATGCTTTAAGATCATCCTATGCAGTGCTACCGATGATCCTATGACATAAGCATAGCGCCTATCGTGCTACCTGTACCTGTATAGGGTAAAAACATCATAGGATACGGTAGTGATGCAGGTGGGTGTCAATCAATTTCTGAAAACCTAATGCACAGACATGACTCGACTGACTGTGATAAAAGAAAGAATTTAAAAACATAGGTGGGATGCACCGGGGCTTGCCTTGGGTTTCGTTCGGAAGTGACGATTCAGGTGCGGGAGCGGTCTCAATAATTATCACCTCGGGCCCACAGTCAGCAGATGGCTCGATGGTCTCGGGTCCTATACGATTCGTTGACATAACGCAAGTTAGTATTAACACTACATGAAATATGACATGCAATGCATTAGAAAAGATAGCTCCAATAAATATTGAGACTAAGAATTTTTAATTACTCTTGTCTGAAGTATTTCCTTCATGGTAAGAGTAATTAAGTCCATTAATGACAAGGGTTTAACATATTTTAATTCAAATTAATAACCCTTAATTACCCCATTTAAATATAAAATAAATCCATTAACAAGATAAATACTAACTTAGAAAAATAAATTAACCAACAATTAAAAGATAATCTATAAACTGACTTAAATATTTAAAAGTCATATAAAAGATAATTTATAAACTTACTTTAAAATCATATAAAATAAATATTAAATTTTATTTCATAAAATGGTAGAGGAATTTATTTAGAACTTAACAAAATTATTTTCAATATTTTAGAAAGCCTAATTTATTTAATGGATTTTACTCAAATTTTGGAATTATTATTAATTGGAAAACCTGAGAAAAGAAAAGAATAACAAAACTCTGGATTTCGGCCTCTTGGGCCTTGGGCAGCCCAGCTGCTACTGGACCGAGCCCAGCAACGCAGCTGCGTAGCGCGGGGGCACGGCCCAGCTATGCGGCGGCCCAGCCGGGGCGGGACGCGGCCAGCGACGCGAGCGCGCGGGCCTGCGCGTGCGCGACCGCGGCTCGGCCTGGCAAGGCGCGGCCCAGCGAGGCGAGCGCGGGGGCCTGCGTGCGCGCGACGGCGGCTTGGCCTGCCGGCCCAGTTGCGCAAACGCGGGCCAGCTCCAAATAGCTCTTCGAGCTCGCGCGCGCGCGCTCGCAGAGCGCTTCTGCCGCCAGAGCTTGAGCTCGCTCTCGAGCTCGGCTCGGCCAGCAGGCTAGCAGGCGAGCCTGGCACATCACAAAGAGCGGAAGAGGCTAGGTGGTGTTGGCTGTGCTTACCAGAGCAAAGGCGACGGCGAACGATGGCGGGAACAGAGCTCGGCAATGGCGGCGGGGAAAGAAACTCGGAGCAGGGGATCATCCGAGGTCAAAAGCGATTGCAAAAGGTTCAAACCGAGTTGTAATTAAGTTAGAAACCCTCCATTGCCAGGAATTGAGTTAAGGTAGAAAGTAGTGATCGAATTTGGAGAAGGAGCGAGAGGAGATCACCGGTGCTCACCGATAAAATCGACGGCTCTAATCTGCGGCCTTCAGCGGGAGGTGGTGCTGGACGGCCAAGGTGGGGTGCTGGGGTATTGCGCAACGGGGAGCGGTGTTGGCCTGGAAGTCGACGGCGAAGAGTAGGCGCGGCGGTGTCGGCGGTGGCGAAGTAGAGGAGGCGGAAGAAGAGAACGAGTGCGAGAGAGACAGTGAGTGAGAGAGAAGAAAGAGAAGAGAGGAGGCGGTAAAATCGCCTCCCCGATCGATAGCAGCGCCGGCGGGCCCCGCGTGCAGGGCGTCGTGGCGCCTCCGCCGCTCCCGCGCGCGCCAGCGCGGCTCGGTCGCGGGCGGTGCGCGGCGGTGAAAAATCTGGGGCTGACGGGTGGGTCCAGCGTGACCCACCAACAGTAAAGATAATATTTTTTAAAAAACGGGAATGTCACATTTGAAGCCATAACCAGCGCATTCGAAGCGCCCATGCCATTATATGAAGGTCATGCAGACCAGACCTCCATACTGCAAGGGTTGGGTGACCCGCTGCCAAGAAACGGGGCAGTGGCCACCGTTCAGTTGTTGCCGGCCCCTCCACAGAAATTGCCTTCTTCATTTGTCGATAGCAGAGATAAACCACTTTGGGACGTTGATTGCTATTAAGGTATAGACGGGGATGGTGGTTAGCACTGCTTTTACCAGAATAAGGCGTCTAGAGCGCACCATGAGCGACGCCTTCCAGGCCGGCAGGTTGTCTGCAATTCTGTCAATGTATGGCTGCAAGCCGTCTTTGGTTAGCCGACGAACAGAAAGCAGGAGCCCCAGGTATTTGCATGGAAAAGACCCAATTTCGCACGGCATCACTTGTTGTATTGTCATAATATCCTCATCCGCACACTTGATTGGCACTATTGACGATTTTGCCATGTTGGTGTGGAGTCTAGTCGCATTTTCGAATTTGAGCAGCAGTTCTTTGACAAGGGCAAGTTCGTCCGAGGTCGGAGTAGCGAAGAGGACCACATCATCTGCGTATAGCGATAAACGATGTTGTAACTGCCACGCCGCCAGTGGTTGTAGGAGTTGTAGCTGTTCAGCCTTGGCGAAGAGACTGCTTAGAACGTCCATTGCAAGGACGAAGTGCATTGGCGAGAGTGGGTCCCCCTGACACAGTCCCCTTCTGTGCCGAATTTGTTGTCTAGGTTCTCCATTCAGGATGACTTTGGTAGAGGACGTGTAGAGCAAAGCGGACAACATGTTCCTCCATTTCAGTCTGAAGCCAAGATGAGTGAGCACCTCGAGGATGAATGGCCAAGATATAGAGTCGAACGCTTTGGTAATGTCCAGCTTCATCAAGACCTTTGGTCAGCGCTGTGAATTGAGGAATTTAGCTATGTGCTGCACCAACAAGAAGTTGTCATGGATACTGCGGCCTTGAATGAATGTGCTTTGGTTTGGAGCCACAATCTTCTGCAGCTTAGGTGCCAATCGATTTGCAAGGATCTTGGTGATCAACTTTCCAACACTATGCACTAAGCTGTTTGGGCGGTAATCTCCAATCTCCTTTGCATCTTCCCTCTTCGGGATCAAAACCATGAAGGTTGTGTTGATCAAATGAAGTTTTCTTGTATCACCCTCATGAAAAGCACCCAATACTGCCATTATGTCATCCTTTATTATTGACCAACAAGATTTGAAGAATCTTCCAGTGAATCCATCCGGTCCCGGCGCCTTGTTAGGATGCAAGGCCTTGATAGTGCTGCATACTTCTTCCTCCGAAATCGGCGCCTCCAAATCAGCAAGGTCATGAGGTTGTTGGTAGAACTCCTGGAGATTGAGTGTTTCATCACGGGTTTGAGGTGTTCCCAGTAACCAATTGTAGAAGTCCCACACCGCATCTTGCATCTCCTCTTGCGATGTGAGGATGGAGCCTTGTACCTTGAAGGAGGCGATGAAACTTTTCCGTTGCCTGTAGCGGGCATGCGCATGGAAAAAAACCCGTGTTAGCATCCCCTTCTGCAAGCCAATCAATCCTCATGGTTCTATCAACGTTGGGGTTGTTCTTATCTGCCGACCTATATAGATTAGATTGAAGTCCCTAGCTACCATCCATGGTCCTGTACATGCAGCCCGTATCACGCGATGTTCTTCGAGAAAGATGATCTTTTGCGCGTCTTGTTGAGGCCCGTAGACACCCGTGAACCACCATTGCTCGCCTCCATGGTTTTGGAAGAGGACGGAGACGGAGAAGCGATCTGTTCTAGTGGTGATGGCCTACACGGTGGAGGAATTCCACACTATAAGAATGCCACCCCTTGTGCCCTCAGCCGGCAGCACGACATGGCTATCCATGTCGGCGCCTAGCATGGACCGAAGGATGCGCGAAGTCATCAACTGAACCTTGGTTTCCTGTAAGCACACAAGCTACGGCTTGGTCGCAGAGACCAGAGTACGAAAAGAGTCTCACTTTTTCTTCTTGTTGAGCCCGCGTACATTCCAAGTGAGAGCAGACGTAAGATCCATGGAAAATAAAGGCTACAACCAGGCGACCAGGGTGGTGGTGGACTAACACAGTAGGAGCTCCATCGCAGGAGTCTCACAGTCCTCCGGCACCGTCCACCCGAAGATTGCCGCCACTGTGGCGAGCTGCGTTTGGGACAGCGGCTAATCAAACAGTCTTGTGTATGCATCTCACGCATCCTGAGATAGTCCCTCCTGAGGGCCAAGGATTCCAAGCTTTTTCATGAGAACTTTTTTAGCCTTGTCGATCACGGTACCCATAGCCCTAGATGTAGCTAGCCGTCTGCTACGGCGGATCAAGCTTGTCGGAGTGGGTGCGGGGCGACGGGTGCACCTCGGGGTTGGCAGAACCGCAAGCTCATCTTGACCCGTAGCGTGAAGGGTCGTTGTGATGCTCTGCAGGAACTCTTGACGAGAGACGGAGGGGCCACAGTGGCCAGTTCGTGGGGCAGGAGCATCATTATGAATTACGGCGCACTCCTCGTGGGCCAGATTTTGGCTCGGGGTTTGCAGTTGGATCCCATCGAGGTCAAGGCAAGTGTTACCTCCTTCTTGGGCCAGCCCCTCCCGTTCCTCAGATGCAGGCCGGGTAGGGTCCTGTTCTGGGCCGCTTGAAGGAAACGGCCTCCAGTTTAGCTCAAGCGGCAACGGGTCCGAGACTCCCGCGCGATCGTCGTGGACTTCCTTTTTTAAAATCACCAGGAGTTATTGATCCACCATAACTGCACCAGGTGGAGACCGTTGGGGCTCGGTCTCCAAGGACGCGCACGATACTGAGGCTGCTGGTGCAACATTGCCGTCGTCCGCGCCAGGGGTAGTGAATGTGTCATGAATATGGTGGATGGTAGTTGGGGTTGGCTCCCCGGTCGTGGTCAGCCGGTCAAGCTGCTCCTGCCGGCCATGGCCGCTAGGGCGGTGACTCCGGTCGTCCTCCGCTGCTGGTGAAGGCGGCGTATCCAGCCTACGATGACGCCTCGAGCGACGCGGCATCCGGGACCTCTTTGGATCCCTCTCTGGAGACTCCTCCTTGCTGGACTCAGAGGAAGGCGGTGTCGGCGGCGGGGATGGGGGTGGGGAGTCCGGTGGCAATTCTGACCAGGAGCCTTCGGACTTGAATACGCACAGGGTACTTCAAGGTTCGCCTCATCGTGTGGAGGTATGATTCCGCATTGAACGGTTCCGACATGCAGAGAATGCGGGATTCAAGAATGCGCTCCGGTCTTGTTGTCCAGGCAGTGAGGCTAAAGGTGGCGAGGTTGCGTCGCGCCAGAGAGTCCGGGTGGACATGATCAATGGAGCAGTAGGGCGACAGCAGAGCGGTTGCAGTCGAGCGCTCCCAAGCATGCGGTAAAATGCCTTCAATGTTGATCTGGACCTTGTGATACAACGTAGTGAAGTCTGCATAAACCAGTCGGTGCCAAGGCCTGACTGACAGGGAGAAGGCTGGCGTATGGAACATACGATCTCCGGCGAGGACCGCTAGATAGGACCCATGGTCGGTGGATTTGGAGATGTTCATTCAGAGGGATGCCGCTCTGGTTAGCAATGGCCGCCCTCGCTTGCTCCGGCGTCACCGACGGTTCGGTCAATGAAGCAAAGGTCAGGGTCGTCCCGGCGCCTCTCTAGCGAGGGGGACGAAGGAGATGGGGACCCTCAGGCAGGTTCGAGGCCGAGTCCGTCGCCTGACGCTTGCGTCGGCCTCCCTCACGGCACCCGCGGCGTCTTCGGCCGCGACTGCGAGTCTGGCTCTGCTGCTGCAACTCTTGGCTTCCAGAGGCGGACCCTCCCGCCGCAGCGGAGCCAGGGTGTGGCCAGGCCTGAGGTTTACCGCCCACCAGAGATGGAGACGGCCAAAAACGGTGAGGGTCCGGTCGGCGGCACTCAAAGGATCGATGGCCTAGCCTCATGCAGCACGGGCATTTAGTTGGCTCTCGGCGGTATCTTCTCAGATGCCCCTTCTCTAAGCAATTGAAGCACTTGCCCTCCATAGCCGGCGGGATGCCTCTCCTGCTAGACCGCAGAATGGCCTCGCGTGAAGCCTTAGGAGGACACTGGCGCCTGCAACTGCGCCAACTCCGCACCGTGCGCCAGCCCTCGTTGTCCGGTGCAGTGTCCGAGACCCGATGGATCTGGGAGCGCAAACGAATGCGAGGCGGCTGCGACGATGGGGCCGCAACAGTCAGCGGCTGCCGCGTGATCTGGCGGCCACATCCCTGTAGGACGGGCGGCAGATCTGGATTCCCTCAGACGCCTCCCCGTCGAAGCCAGGGGACTCTGCCCAGCGCTGGGTCTTAGAACGCCTAAGGGAGGAGGGTAAGATGGGGGTGGCGTACGGGGAGGGGCGGGAGGAGCTGGGGGTGGACAGGTTGGTGGGCGCCGGGGCCGGAGTGGCTGTCGGCGAGCGGCTAGCAGGGCGCGGCGTGGAGACTCTCTCACTCATCTTTCCTTCTCGACAAATAATTATTTGTGATAATATGTATCATAATGGTCCTCAAATATTAATCATGTGATGTTGCTCTTGCTAGGCTCCCATTTTGCTTCAAATGGCCTAAAATTGTACGAATCACATATATATTATAATCTCCGGGCTTTGTTTCTTCCACTTTGTTATAATGTTATGACTAGGTAATCGCTAATACTGTACAAATCACTTTTGATTAAGTGATCAGGCCAGGTCCAAAGGATGAGAAGAAAAGGCAACATACTGGCACGAACTAAATCTTCAATTTGTTGAATACCCGCCTTCCTCTCGCTCGTGGGGATGCGACAAGAGCGCTGTTCTCCTAGCAAATTGACCCCTGCATCCTCTGTTCTCCTCTCCTTCCTCTGTTCCGTGGGGCCGCGGCGGGATGGCGGCCAGCGATGCTCGCAAGCTGCGTTCCCTTTCCGTCCGGCGAAGGGGCCACAACATCGGGGTTGCTGAGATTTTCGATGACCGTGCTATCTCCGGTGGTCGCCTTCCACCTACTGATGATGCGGATCGTGATGCACAGTTCTTGGGGTTGGGGACCACAGAACATGACCCCGTCGTGTTCCCGCGCGCCGCGTTGGTGGTGATCGACTCCGCCGCCATCGTGCACCGGAGCTCGTCGGGGACGACGACGTGGAAAACTTCTGCATCCTCTGCTCTCCGTCGCCTGCCGGACTGCAGGATGATGCAGCATAGACTGCAGTTTCTCGCCAGTCAGAGGTTTTGCCCCCCATCCGTCTCTCGCCTAAAACATCTCCCGTGTTTGATCTGGTGGATGGTGCGTGTCTCCCCATTGGTTCATCGTTTGCATCATCGTTTATCGCATATCACTGCAACTGCACCATTAATCTATGCTATGTGAATGGCTACACAAGCCGTCTTCGTTCTTCAGTTTCCTTCAAGAAAAATCTTGGTTCTTCAATGAGGGTGCGCACAGTTCAAATCCTCAATGGACAATGACATGGGGTGAGTATGAATTCAAATTTGACACTAGAGTTTTCTTGTTGGTCATCGTGATTTTTCATCCAGCTAGACAGTCTGTCACTCAATCGTGGCCCTGGCAAAGACAAGGGAAGCAGGGTCTCAGCGGTTTGATCTAGTCTCACCTCTCAAAATTGCAGACAAAGCGTTCCTGTTACTTCCCATGCCCATCCAAGATTTTACATCGCATTCGACATGATTATGTGTGTAGCTATGAAATGGCCCGAGCCTAAGCCCCAGAGAGAAAGTCGTTGTTAAGATTTCATATGAGACAGGGAGAAGAGCTGTAGATTTATATACTGCCATGGCATGGGAGCAGAATGAAAAATTAAAAAAAACCCACCTACATCTTTATGAAGTTACCTACAAAATCTTTTATCGCAGTCTAGCACGATTTTCAACCCCCCGCCCTCTGGAAACACTAAAATTGCTTGAATCACATATATATTATAATTCCTGAGCTTTGTTTCTTCCACTTTGTTCATAACTATAATTGTTGCGCGTACTCTATTTCTATGTATTTGGATAGATTTTTTTTTTGTATGTATATAAAAGTATAGGAAGCATCTTTATTTATTTATATTGTTAAAAAAATAAGTAACCTTGATGATTAGGTTTTAATTTTATAAATGAATATCAATTATAGATATTGGAGTTTGAATCAACTTTTGCCTAAAAATATGTGTAGTTCAAACATATGCAGGCCGTGTTTTTGAATTACAATCAAAATCCAATAATCCTTGGAAGCATAAAAATGAGTAAACATGATTTGTCCCCTCACCTCATTAAATTTTGTAATATAAATATAATAATTTTTAGTATTATTACAACTCTACTAACATAATATAATTATGTTATACAATCATTAGATATACTTATACATACTTAGAGCATAAGAATGAGTAAACATGATTTATCCCCTCATCTTATTAAATTTATGAACAAAAATTATTAAAGTTTTTACTCTATTACAACTCTACCAACATAATATAATTGTATTGTACAATCACAGAATAATATTTTATATAACTATATGGCACGAAAGAGTGACACAACCTTAATGTTGCACATTGGTTGTTTATTTACCTACAATATCACTACTATTATGTGTAGTATAATTAAGTATAAAATATTGTAGATTTATTGAAACTCTTTTTCTGATTGAATTTAGAAGAGTTGTGATATATTTACGAAAAATAAAAGTTGTTCATTATTTCCCAAAGTTAATTCCGAGAACTAATCCTTAGTCAAACAATAATAGTAGAACTAATCTATAAATGAAAAATTTAGGTATAAAATTTGTAATAAAATTTTATTACATTTTTCCATTATTAATTTTTTTATCAAAATTGCAAAAAATACAATAATATATTTTTATTAAAATTTTTTAAAATTTATTACATTTTTCCATTATTAATTTTTTTATCAAAATTGCAAAAAAAATACAATAATATTTTTTTATTAAATAAAATAATTTGATGCGGTAGAAGAAAAAAAATAACCAACATATTTACTGCGTTGCACTTTTGTTGTCTATAGTAGTTATGAAAAATAATTTTATTCATTTTCATTCATGAAAAGAAAAAACATTCCTTGAATTGCACATAGGTTGGTACACACTTCAAAATATTTAATTTAATTTAATTATAAATCAACCAATTGGAATAATAAGTATTTTTTACTTGACTAAAATCTAAATTATCAAAGTTGCATGTGTTTTTGTGGTTCTTGTGGGATTTAAATGTAAGATTGCAAGAATGGTGAAAGAGAGGAAACAATATTGTGACTTTGGAGGGATCCACGTGCAAGAGGGATGGTGGGAGGATGGTAAAAAATAATTTGGTTCGTGAATGTTCTATACGTAAGATTGCAATATATGGTGGGAGGACTGGAAACGAATGTTGATTCGTGAAGGTTCTAACTGTAAAATTGCAGAGGGATGGTGGGAGGACCAGAAAACGAATGTTGATTCACGAAGGATCAGATGTAAGAGTTCTTTTTCAAATCCAACGATCTAGATTCCTTTCTTGAGAGATCGGATGGTATATAATATCTAGGTGACGTGTCATGGCTCTTTTGCAGGAAAACGCACGTGTTATAGAAGTATAGAGATAGAGATTCTGTGACTAGGTAATTGCTAATTCTGTACAAATCACCTTTCATTAAGTAATCAGGCCAGCTCCAAAGGATGAAAGAAAAAGGCAACATACTGATATGAACTAAATCTTCAATTTGCAGAATACTTTGGCTCGTTTCATTAAAAGCTGTGCCATAATGGTTTCACTCTTGCATTCAGAATATTTTAAGAAAACAACATGGATGGTGTCATAAAGGTTTCTCAGTCTTACTAGTAGTTACCAAGATGATTACTGATCTAATTAGGGGACTATCAAACATGAAAAATATTTGCACTATCGTAATTTCTTTAACACTGCACTCGAAGGTGAGACATCACTCATCAGTTGCCCTATCATAATTCACAATCACTGTTGTAATTGTACGAGACTACAGGATGGGACATCTGTTGACTGTACAAATCAGTTCTAAGTTGCAGTTGATTCATTATTCATCAATTGTACTGTATAAACTGACAGATCCTCTATTCGATGCTGGAACATCCTTCGGACAAGACAAAGATCAACAGGGTTAGTCAATTTTGAGGAAAACTGGAGCCTGAACTCCTACAAACCTTTATTGCAAAATAACAAAGAAAATACATAATCTACTCTTAGACTCAACGTTTTTTATACTGTTTTTGGGCGAACATAATCTAATGAGGTAGTATATATGAGGCAGAGGGAAATGGCATGTGCAATAAGCAAGAATTGTGTATTTTTATGGGTGGGATATTCTCACATCCGTGGCTCTCATTGCTCCTGAAAAGATTAGCTTCTCCATTTTCTCTCTCCTTAATCCTTATGATCACAAGGGTCTAAGAATCTATATGATATGATGCTTCAGCATTCTATTTCCCGGTTACATGACCTTGTTGAGGCGGAAGATGATGGTTTCTGATACCTATTGCTTTTCCAAACTTGGAGGTTTCTGCTATCTATTGTTTTTCCAACGGTATGACATTCTTCAACTCTACCATACAACTAGTAAAAGGGGGACTCATTTTATAACTGTATCCGATACTTCTCCAAGTTCAGCCGTTCCAAGAGTCCCTTCAGCTCGTTATATTGGACAGTTCCTTGCATAATAACTTTGTATATATTTACTTCCACTATAACTAAAAGGAAGTATAAATACTACTACATTCTGAAATTCATGCTGTTCCGTACATGATACTTTTATTGTACTGGCAGTAGCTCCATTTTTCCAGTAATAAACATACGATTTTCACCATACCTTTTGGTGAACAAAGGTGAAAAAGGTCTAAACAAAGTAAACACAGTCTGTACCAAGTAAAAGAGCGTGACCTCTGCCTTGACTTGGCACAATATTGCAACCATGAAAGCTGCTGCAACCACCATCTGCAATAATATCAGAAAGAGTCCTGAAACAATAAGGGCCAATTAAGCACAAGACATCCAAACTTACATTAATATTGCACCATAGTGTGACAATGTTTCTGTGGGTTAGAAAAAAGAAAATGCCACAGATTAAATGTTCTTTTTCTCTCTTACTGTGAGGCACAGAGGTGGTCACAAGAGGGCTGGAAAGGTGTAATAATTTTGCGTTGTGAGGGAAACTTCCACAGAATGATATGATCTAGTAAGGCAGCAGTGTTTTTTTTTGTTGCTCGACTTGGTTATCGGTAATCCAGTAGTTCTATGAGTATGAACCACAAACTGGCCAGTTCCTGCTGAACATGGGCGATAGAGACATAGGCAAATTCTTCATGGATTAAATTTATTGTTCGCCACAAGAAACGGTTCAGCAACAACACTAGAACTCACTCCATGCTTTTTTTGTGTTACTGTTGACGACAAAAAAGGAGAGCAGAAGCGTTGCGCTTTTGTAGCTGCTTCCGATCTGAGTTGGTGGTGACATCATTCTTGTACCGATGTACAATTGTAGTAGTAGTAGAAGCAAGTTTGGCCGAAGAAATAAAGCTGAGCAGCGGCAGCACAATTGCAGCTGGCGACTGTTACTGCACAGTTGAAATGAAGAAATGAAGTGAGAAATAAAGAACCGGCCAGCCAGAAGTTCATCTTCAGATGCTGCATTTCTTCATTTCTTGGGCTTTATTTTCATCTTCACCTTTGTTGTGGTGAACAATAAATTTAGTCCATGCAGAATTGCATCTTCATTTCAACTTCTTTCAGGGAGAGCTCATCATGAGATGCTTGCTGCATCAGAAGTTCAGTGCTTGAGATTCCAGCGCCGACCAAATCCACCGTACATATATACAGGAGAGGAGGACGAAGTGGTGGTGGAGTACTACTGGCGCCGAATTGCTACAGATTAGATACAGTTGCGACGCCGAGCGCCTGGAAGCTCGCGGCATTGAACTCCTTGGCCGCCGCCGAGGAGCTGACATCGCTCTCGGCGCCCGCCTTCCTCTCGCTCGCCGGGACGCGACGGGAGGTCGGGGGCGCCTCGTCCAGCGGGTTGCGCGATCGGCTCCCTGAGCATGCGCAGATCGAAGCGGCGCGCAGGGCCGTCGTCGAGATCGCCGGAGCCGCCTTGCCGTTGACCCGTCCGACGGAGACCTCGACTCGACCAGGGCCGGTGAGATACGATCCGACGGCGCCAGCTTGCCCGCAGGCTGGTTGAACGCGGTCAAAGACAGTTTTGCAGAAACTCCCCTAATTCGGATCGTGACTATTAATCGCGATCCAACGTTTTGCATATTGCCCCCTGTAATTTGCAGATCGACCCCTGCTTGCTTCTCAGTTCCTCTCCGCCCTGTTCCCCGTGGCGCGTCCGGCGAATCGGCGGCGGCCTCGTCGCCCTCCACTCCACCCGGACCGCGCGCCGTCCTGTTCGGTCCCGGCGACCTGGTGATGGTCTCCGCCGCCGCCATCGCGAGCTGTCCCCAGCAGGCGGCGGATCGATCATCGCATCCGAGTATTGGTGGACTCGATTCTACCTCGGACTCGATGCCCGATGCCAACTCGAACACAATATGCCCGATGCGGACGGAGTATTAATCTCATGGATGATCATCAATTTGCGTCTTCTAATCAATAAATCCTCATCACGAAATAGTACAAGGAGGAAGAAGAAGAAGATCGATGCAATGGATCCGCCGGCACCTCAACAGCAGCAGAGTGGCACGGAGCCAGGAAAGAAGAACAAAAGGCCGACCGTGGTCCCCATCTGCCCGGGTCCACGACGGCTGGCCTTCCGCCTCCGCCGGCGCGGCTTCAGCCTCGGCGGCGCGCCGAGCCTGCTCGTCAGCAACCGCTTCGGCGTCTGGTCGGTGAGCCACCGCCGGTACATCCGGAAGACGCGGTACCACCGCTACTGCTTGCTGAGGCAGGACATCGAGCCCGTCAGGGCCGGCCACGCGGCGCTGGTGCGGAAGCTCGGGCCCATCCACCTGTGGCCGGAGTACATGCGGGCGGAGCTCTGGCCGCTGCGGCGGAGGCTCGCCGACCTGTACTGGAGCCTGTGGCCGGAGGAGAGGAAGGCGAGGGCGGCGGCGTTCTACCGCCGGCGGCGGAGGCTGCGGTGGCGCCCCGTATGGTTCGCCGCGTCGGTCACGTGGATGGCCATGCTCGGGTTCCTGCTCCTCAGGGCGCTGCTGCTCGGGATCTACAGCGACGAGACGAACCTCTGCTTGGTCGCGGCTTACCTTGCTGCGGCCTACCTTATACACATGGCGTGGCACGCCTCTGCTGCTCCCTAGCTACCTAGTACTAGTTTGTTAATTTGATTTTTTTTTTCCCCCTCACAATGGAAGCTAACTTTGTAACGATGTCTTCAAAGTTTCGAAAAAAAATTATATCCGCAACGCCCTTCGTCATCTCGTCGTATGTTGGCCCTGTTCGTTTTCTGGTCTAAATTTTAATACTATCACATTAATTCTTTAAATATTAAATAGAGTGATTAAATAAAAACTAATTATATTTGTAAGATAATTCTATTAAATTTATTTAAATCATCATTATAAGATGTTTAGTATAGAAATACATTATTTAATTATAATTTAATTAGAATTAATAGATTCGTCTAGTCCTTTAGACTAGAATTACAGAATAAGTTTTATTATTAATCTATATTTATTACTTCTAACTAGTATTCTAATATTTGATGGGACAGGACTAAGATTTAGTACGCAGGAAACAAACACACGCGTAGCATTCTGCATAGCCATAGAGTTTAATGCCGTGAGCATGTCGATGGAGACAAGTCAAGTTACAAAGCACGGTGCACCAGAACACGCACTCGTCAACTGGCAATGTGCTAACGCGACGGGAAGCAAAATAATCTGCTACCTTATTACAGACTCTAGAACAAACACATACATTGCAAGAGACAAAGTTCAACATCATGAACACTCAAATTGTCCTAAACAGGCCACCCTCCGGGCTGTGATCCATGTCCTTCGAGGTGAGCACACGATCGAGGTTAACAACATCCGTTTCTCACTGTTTTCAAATGTTTTTCTCTCATCAGTTTCTCGCGCACCATATGATAATTTATCGAGCTACAGATCTCACACGTACTCCATAACCTCTCCCCCGCATTGCCTTTGTTCCTAGCCGTCCACCACCTCCACAAAAAGTATTAGCACTTTGTTTTGCAAGTCAGGCTCCAACTCTAGATTTTGTACAACACTTCTTTTTCCGGACTGACAAAAGTTTAACTCTTTTCGGATGTGGTCGAGGTTCAACTCTCGCCACATATCGTGCATATATTTATAATTGAAAAATAGATTGCCACAATCCTCATGTAATCACAGATTGAACCCTTTCGGCCAACTAGAAGGCTGTTATGGGTAAACCTCTATACAAACATTTTCATTTTATTGGACAGTCGCATTTGCTAGATTTTGTGCCACATGAACGACAGCGCTCGACAGCGCTGGCCGATGAATTCGGTCCACAACAATGGCCACAAGCAAGATTGGGCTCTCTCTACCGTTTCGGGCTCTGAGTGGAATGCTGCCTCTAGACTGGCTTGTCATTGCATTGCAATCAAGGTTCAAAAAATCGTTGGAACCGACCGGCTCGGTTTAGCTAAAAACCGACCGGTTAACCGGTCAACTAACCTTAGCTACAATAACTAGTTACGGTTAGTCAGATGGAACCGACCGGTTAGGACGACCTTTCGGGACCAATTCACCGATTAACCGGGATAATCGGCCCGGTTCCAGCCGGTTCTTCAAACCCTGATTGCAACCCATAGGAGCATTCCTGGTTTCCCACTCAAAACTCAAAACAAATGTGGCCAACGCCAGGCACGCGCCCTCTCGCCTGCCTGCAGCCTGGCTGGCCCACCTGTCAGCTGGAGTTGTAAAACGTCACCGGGAAGCCCCATGTAAAACATCGCCGGCCACCTCCCTCCCTTCTCGCTTGCTGCTCCCATCGGCAAAATGCACGCCGACGAGAAGGAGCGCCACCTCCCTGGGAGTGGCCGCGATGGCGGCGGTGGCGAGGAGGAGGGAGACTGCTCCCACTGCGGCGAGGGGTTCGGCGCCGGCCACCTCAACCCCACCATCGGGAGCGGCCGTGGCGAGGAGGTCGCCGCCACCATCCACACCGAGCGCCGAAACGCTGCCGCAGCGACCGAGGAGACCACCGCGCGCCGCAACGCTGCAGCAGCGAGGGAGGAGGAGGTCCCCGCCACCACAGGCCTCCACGTCATGGACGCCTGGCTGCGCACTGTCGGGAAGCTTCGGGAAGATGAATTCCGCGCCCATGACAAGGGGATCGACGCCGCCGACCTCAGCGTCCGCGCCCCCAACTCCGAGCACTGCAGCACTGCCGATGGGACCGGTCGCGGTGGCGGAGAGAAGCACGAGGACGACGACCTCCTCGTCCATGGCCAGGGGATCGACGCCGACGACCTCCGCGTCCGCGCCCCCAATTCCGAGCGACCCGTCGGCGCCATGACCACCAACCACCGCACCGCTGCCGATGGGGGCGGTCGCGGTGAGCATCTCGACCCCAAGGTCTTCCACGTCAAGGACGCCATGGACTCCGAGAAGCTCCCGGACGATGACCCCCGCGTCCATGGCGAGGTGCTGGACGCCGACCGCGACATCACTGAGGAGGAGGTCGGAGCCCACGCCGACCACCCCCTCCAGCCGCAGCAGGAGGACGCTGACGCCGCGGTGTTCGGAGCGTACCCGCCCGATCACTACCTGGAGGATGGCGAGGACCATTCCAGGGAAAAGTTCGGAGCCGCCGTCGCCGGCTGGAACCACTGCGTCGCGCTCTTCGTCGCCACGATGCTTATCGGGGTGGCAGCGATCACGTACGCGCCGCCCCCGCCCTTCTTCACCCCAGCGACAGGTCTCGCCGATTCCGCTTCGATATGCTTGAATCCAATTTATTAATTGTCTGCATCAAATTCAATTTCACAACAGTTTAATCGCGAAAAAACATTACTTTGTACTACCGAGATTTGAGCCCTGTTTCTACCGCGTGCCAGGTGCTAGGTGAAATCCTGCCAGCGAACCATACTTTGTTTTAGTTCATTCAGTAAAGACCCATCCAAAATCTGTTTTCTGTTCTAATAAGCAGTACATTATATTAAAAAAATTTGTTGTCATCTTTAGGTCTTCAATAAATTCTAGTAATTTTTTTCTGATGTACTCAGTGCATGGTGATATGGAAATAGGCGTTGTGCGCATGTTTATTCATAATTTGTTAGCTGGCATATCCCAAATCCTGAATATCTGTTTAAACCTTCTTTTCTCAGAGTTTTAGTTTGACACACATTCTTTTGGTGAACCAACGAATGCATATTTAGGTTCCTAAAACTTAGATTCTTCGTCAGTGTCAGATCAATATGCATGGTGATAGGGAAAATCGGCGTTGTGCACATGTTTCAGAGAATTTAGAAATGGAAAGGATGCCCAACAGTGTTATGTCTTCTTGCTTACTTGCATAGATGGTCAATTAAACAGAACAAATCTACTTATAACATTAAATATATTTATTCCTTTTCTTTTCTCTTGATCAGATACCGCTTCAAAGATTTGAACGTAGGAACACACAAAGGTCCAGACACACCTTTAGAGAAACCCGTTTGCACAGGGTATGTTGTTTTGGCCACTAATTACTGTGGTGCTAATCTCATAAACAAAACTAACAATTTCTTAGTTTCCAGGTTTCAAGATAACTCCACACAGGATTGTATCTGAATACAAACGCAAGCTCTGGCTCTTCCCTCCCCATCTTGCACGCCGAATCGGTCAGAGACTCTGCATTATCACAATCGTCTCATACATGATATGTTTTCGTCCCCCACTTGGCTTACAGACCACTGTTATTATTTCTATGATCTTGGTCATCGTAGGTTTATTACTTTTTCCTGAGCTCTAGTGTAGCGATGTGGGAACAAGAGTTGAATGGTACTACTATCGAAGTAATATTGCGATGGTGGTAGTGTGCCAAGGCTTAAGGATCCTTTGGAGTGAGGCATGACACTATACGAAGAGCGAATTTTAGATACATTAAGGGAATTACCCCCAAAATTCAGTTAGCCTAGTAGTGAAACATTGCACAACTCTATGTACAGTTAGATAAATGAACAATTATTCTGTAATTTATGCAAACAAACATTAGTTTACACAGAAGTGACGAAGCATCAAGCATATTCAGTAGAAACTAACGAATCAATGTCTGAAGCAGATTCAATTAGACATTCTGATCTAGTTAACACATTCAATTAACACCAATTTACCCAATGACTTCACATGGTGGGAACATGGAGTGAATCAGAATCTGATTAATACGTTGCGATTCAAAAACCTAGAGATTGCACTACGACTCAATTGCCATAAGTTTTCGATTCATAAATCTAACTAAGCAGGATGCAATTTCACGTAATAGTAGTGCACAGTTCAAGAACAAGAACTCTATGAAACAAGGGAAAGGAACAGAGGGGGTGTCATAATAGTGTATGAAGTACCTAATTATAGAATGCATCCTAAATACCGATCATGGAGGATCCTCCTATCCAACTCTAATATAGTTTTCTCTATTCATAGTTAATGAAATATGTGTAGAATATAGAATCATAAAACAATGGCTAGTTTAGCTTATACTTCAGCATATTGAGTTGATATAGTGGCTTGATGATGGTGTTAGTCGACATCTATTTAAATAAAAGTGGTAAATGACTTTTGTATAAAAGAAGCACAAGACTTGTTATAAAAATATTATCTTTAATAAAAAATAACATAAAAGTTCTTGGCAAGCTCATGTTATGTTTTTTTCATCTCTCTCTATTCCTTCTTTGTGATATAATCCTTCATCTTTGGATATGAGTTTGCGAAATATCTATGCATGATGTTACAAATATGTTGCAATCATGCCACTTTGCCTTGGTTCTATGGTCTTGATTTTAGATTCTTTATGTGTGCAGCTGAGCATGTTAGTGCTTGATAAGTTTATTATAGTAAACAATCTAGAAAGAATCGCATGCTGATAATTTTAGGCACAACATATGTGGCGCTTATAATGTACTCAACATGGGTGCTTATAAGGCAACCCTCCTGCCGGTAAGCCTCGCACGCACGGAGCACGTGCCGCTCGCGATGACAGAAATGATCCCTGATAAAATCTTCAAAGCCCGGCGGTGGCTGGCGCAATAAGTGCAGCATGGTCTGCAGGCTGAGCAAGTAGGTGTTCTCGCTGTAGGGGAGCTTGTTCCGATGACCCACCGGCGTGCCAACCTGGGACGCGTAGCCAGCCTCGTTATATACGGCTGGGCCGTGAGCACGAGACCCTAGATGGAGACGAGCACCTAGAGGATGGTCGATGACTCCGACGACCAGAGCTCAGTGCCCTTGCCGCCGAACGTGCCGAGCAAGCTCAGGCACACCGTGGACCGTGCCGGACTCGTACAGGTTGGGGTTCACGCGGAGGCCGAAGGAGCAGTAGTTCACAAGCGGCAGCGCGTCCGGGTACGACGGCAGCAGGTGCACGTCGAAGAAGAAGAGCCCGCCATGGTACGGTGTGCTACAAGCACCAACCATTGTCACCCGAAGCAGGTCCATGCGGTCCTCAAACACGCGCACGTAGATGGTGCCTGCATATGCGCATGACATTTTCTAGTTTGATGATACTCCGAGTACTAGTTCAATCGGAAACACTACTCAAGTATTTTGCTGAGTTCAAATGTGCCACTGATCGAGTTTAAAATATCAAAAGCGTATACTAGTTCAGCTCAGATCAGAAGATGGCTGTCCTCTCGTCGCAAAGGAAGGTCAGCATGTCAACTATAGCATCAGAACGATACCTGGCAAGTCATTCTTAAGAATTCTCTTGGTCCACTTCCTCCCGGCACCAGTGCCCTGTAAAGATCAGTGCACGGAAACAACTTAACACTGTTATAGCTCGATCTGATCATGAAAAGGCAACTAGTAACATTTTGTCCAATATTAATAATTTCCGAAAGCAAAGGGATGATGGACCTGCTCCATGGTGTGGATGTAATGGTGATCCGATGGGCTGTGCTGCACGACGTCGAACTGTGGGAAGTGAAAGGACTCGTCAGTGGCACTTGCATCATCTGCCTTTGACTTGCCCTCCCTAACCCCAACCCCAACCCCAACCCCAACCCCAACCAAGGAGGCGTCATCATCATCAGATTCATCACTTGTGCCTGCCGTGGCAGAGAAGGTCTGTTCCTCGTCAGTGTCGTCATCAGTGGCTGCAACGATTCTTGAGATTGATGCTTGCGCCATTGCCGCCAGACCACTGGCAAGCCAGCTCCAACCTTGGGCAAGCACGCCACTGATCAGCCTGGACGAATACAAATACAATGGTAGGCTGAACATCGTTGTGCACCCGGAGGGCGGCGGCAATTTCCTGGAGCATCTCGCCAACGCCTGTGTGTTTGACGACATGGATCTCATGAAGCAACACCTGGAAAATTGAAGGTTTAATTTGGTTTATGAAATACAGTAACCGTAGGATTTGAGTATTTGATGACTGAGAATGTAGTATCGTCGTACCGTTGACGTAGTGCCGTCGCCCCACTTAACTTGGACACCGTGGCCGTCATCACAGAGGTCAACTATGCGTCCCACCCATGAAAGATCTGGTTGGTTATCAGCGTCGGCAGTCTTATTGTTTTGTTTGCACTGATGCCATGTTGTCGGTTTATTTTCTTCTTCCCCGCTTTCATCATCGGCATCAGCAGCACGGTCTGGTCCCGGCAACTGAAGACGCCGACACAGTCGCGATCGTGATCATCATCGGCATCAGCAGCAGCCGCCGGCGGCGGGTCGAGGAGGCCGATCGACGCGCTGGCCCGGGAAGAAGTCTTGGTCGCCCACCGACACCATCATATCGCTCGTCGGGGTGCGGAAGAAGCATCGGTCGCCGACGGTCCAGCAGTTGAGCTCGTCGCCGGCGGCGCCGGCTCCGACGAGCAGGAGGAGGAGGCGACACCTCCACGACCCGACCGAGCCACCAGCTACTCTTACAGTTACGAGGCACGACGTAGTCACCGAGTCAGAGCTCCCTGACGCGTCTCCTGCGCGCCGTCGGCGCGCTGCACCACCACACGCCGCCCGGGGAGGCGGCCGACGGCCCTGCCCGGGGGTGGGCGGCGGGGCTAGATGAGATCAGGACGGAGAAGGGGAAAAAAAATTGTGCGGCCACCATGAACAGTAGTTTGTAGGGGGGATTGGGGGCTATAAAACTTGGGGTTAGGAGAGGGAATTTGTATGTCCATATAAAATACATTGTACAAGTAGAAGCCTTGTTAGAGTAGATTTTTTATTTGATATGCAAATATTCGGATAGATACCTTGATGTATGCCTCTGCTAGAGATGCTCTAATATCCGAATAATCCACGGCCACTGGCAGAGTCCCTCTTGAATCCGAAGAAATTTGTTTTTTTAAAAGAATACAACGAAATACTACTCCTGACCGATCTCTCTCTCTCTCTCGACCAAAAGTTGTTGCCCCCCTGACCGTGACCGGAAAACGATGAAACGGGACTTGAACTGGGAAGGGAAACGGGATGATGGCTGGGTCCTAGTCCAACGAACGAGTTACCGTCCACCACGTAGTCCGCGACGCACGAGCCAGCGGGTCTGAGCCAAGGTTTACATAACCGGATGAACCGATGAAACCGGTCAGACCCGGTTCACCGGTTAACCGGAATAACCGGCGGTTAACCGGATAAAAATCGATTTGGGGAGCACGTGGCCAAGGACCGGTTAACCGGCCGGTTATATCGGTTAACTGACCGGTTATTCCGGTTAACTGGGTGGTTAGGTCGGTTTTATTGATATATTTGAATACATATTTTTAAATTCAAAGTTATCGGTTTTGTACGGTTTTATTGGTTAACCAGCTGGTTATTCCAGTTAACCGGTCAGTTATTCCGGTTAAGTCTAATACAAATTTTTTAAAATTTTAAATTCTTTTAAATTATAACCGAAGATTAACCGGCCGGTCGAGGTAACTGGCCAGACCGGTTTTCTGGTTAATCGGATTAACCGGCCGGTTAATCCTGGTTATTTCAACCATGGTCTGAGCCACAAGATTCGACTTCGATTCGGTGGCACCCAAAACAGATAGAATCGCCGCCTTCTCCTCGATGACGCAAGGCTCACACAACTAGCTAAAATGTATTGTTAATAAAATAATAATGAAACTTGATTGAATCAATTTGGGACTATGATGTTGTAGCGCGCACAAAAAAAAAAAAATTGAAGCAACGAGGTTGAGGCTGCCAACTCTGCCACGAGTCACCAAATGCTACAGATACAAGTGTAACAGCTACGCAAATAATTTGAACCAGAATCAAATGGGACTACGATGTTGTAGCACAGTAAAGAAAAAAAAAACCCAACTAATGATCACATGGTTACCATACCATATTTAGTAGATAAGCCACCACAAAATAAGCCAAGATAAAACACATGTTTGCATCATCCCCATGTCGTCCCGGTAGCATCACCATCAGTAGCACGAACCTGAGCATAATCATCAACACCTGTGGGATTTCGAACGAGACAAGGCGCCACTGGAGGCGAGCTTGTCGCTGCCTTTGCCTTTTAGCCTGCTGTTATATACACTTCCGAGCTTGTTGTTGCATATGCTCTTGAGCCTGTCGCCGCCACTGTTCCTCTTCACCTTGTAGTTCTAGGTGCTCTTGAGCCAGTCGCCGCCTCTGCTCCTCTTGAGACTGTAATCTCCTTTGTTCCTCTTGAACCTGTTGTTGTATGTGTTTTTGAGCCTGTCGTTGCCTGTGCTATCGTCGTTGCTCATAGGAAAACCGTCCAGTTTCCCCCTTTATCGTCACCTTTGGTCTAATTTTCCAGTAGATATCCAAGATTTTGTGCGCAAGCGACGTGATCTCCTTAGCATACGACTCATATTGGGGCCATGTCACTATGCCAAGTCGCCGTAGCTTCTTGTAGTTACATCGTATGTGGATGATGATAAGGTCCCTCCGAAGCTTTAAGTAGCGATGGAGTCGGAGCGGCGGCGTCCAACGGACCAAACACCATGACGGTCACGGATGAGCATGCTAGAGACTACTTCAAAGGTAAAGGCTTGCCTATGGATCCTAAAAGCAAATTGTGTTGGACCATTAGGAAGAGGGTTGATCAAACTCTCTTTTTTCAAGTGCCGCAGCATATTCATACCTACATATGACATATTCATCCAGAGTCAAAATCGTATACTACTCCTAGTAAAGATCTTCTTGTATTATTGGCATTAATGCTTACCCTTGAGTGGAAAGGGAAGGAAGAAAAAAAAAAGATGAGAGGAGATGTCGATGGAGCTCCGGGCACATCAATCAATCCAAAGAATATAAATTGACCTGGAGTAGGAGTAGCAGAGATGCGGGAGGTCCCGCCGTGCGCGGCGCACGAGGCAGCAGGTGGGGCCCGCGGCCTGGACCCGCACGCCGTATCTGCCTACCTCTCTCTCTCTCCCCCCGCTTTGACTTTGGATTCGTTCCCTACCCTACAAACGCAAAAACCAATCAGGCATAACTTAAAAAAAGACGACATCCAAATTTTCTAACAAATAATAAAGCACGTTGCAATTTTTAAAGAGAGAAAAAAAGAAAAGAAACGTCATCCCTGCAATTCAAATTGGTAATTCTTTTTGTATCTTAGCATGAAAAAGGCAAGAAAAACGAGAATGTTCCCAACTCCAGCCGGTGAGTAATAAAAAAAAAACACATCCGGAGAGATACTAACAGATGGAGACGAATTGCAAACATATATAGGCACAAGGTAAAATTTGGTAAGCAAACGTGTTCCGCCTCTGGGTCTGGATGGGTCCCAGTAACTGCTGGCGTAACCAACTGCTACGAGCTCCCTCCTTGTCTCAACAGGCGCGCCCCACAACAAACTGAAACTGTCACGAGCTCCCTCTAGCCTCGCCTTGCCGCACCGTAATATCCGAATAATCCGCGGCCACTGGCAGAGAGAGCCCCTCTTTTCGAAAGAATACTACTAGGAACCGGAAACATGGGAAGGGAAAAGGAATAGGAACCGAAAACGACGAAACGGAACTTGAACTGGTCACGTTGGAAAATATGGAAAGGGAAAAGGGATTGCCGCCGCCGCCTTTACCCACCGGCCAATAGCTAAAATGTAGTATTATGTTATTAACAATATAATGGAACTGCATTGAATCAATTTGACACTGCACTGTTATAGCACAGAAAAAAAAAGACCAAAAATTATAGTACTACACACTACGGACCGATGGTTTTACATGCCATCTCCAATAAATACACCGCGGCAAAATAGGCTAAGATCAAGCATATGTAAGTAACATCATCGTACTGTCGTTGAAATACAGTCACAAACAACACAGACTCGAATATAGCCATCAACACCTTTATGACTCGGAACGAGACAAGGCGTATGTGAGCCTGTTGTCGACTCTGCTCTGCGTGAGACTGTTGTCGCATCTGCTCCTTCTGAGACTGCTCTTGAATGTGCTCTCGTGCCTGTTGTCGTCGTCGTAACTCATAGTAGAGTTGTACAACATCGGCGTCCATCATCTCTTGTGGTCTAACTTTCCAGTACATGTCTAGGATCTTACGCGCTAGCGAGTCAATCTCCTTAGCGTGTAAAGCGTATAGTTGCAATGTCCCTAAGTCGAGCGGTTGTAAGGTGATTATGTCTCTTTCAAGCTTCAAGTAACGGTGGAGTCGCGTGGTCCGGATGTATCGACGGTGACAGACGGACCAGACGCCAAGGCGGTTGCGGATGAGCAGACTGGAGTCGCCTTTGAAGGTGAAGGCTCGCCTACGGATCCTGTAAGCAAATCGTCTCGGACCATTGCCAAGAGGAGGGATCAAAGTCTTTTTTTCCGGAGGATACGCGACATCCATGCCTACATGGGACCATAGTACAAGTCCACAATCAAAAGCCATAACAAAATATTTACTTGTATCACAAGCATCAATACTTTTGTTTTTACCTTCGATTTGAGGCCGAAAGAGAGAATAGTAGGGAGGAATAGAAGCGGCGAGATTTTTGTTTCTCCGGGCAATCGACGAGGCGACTAGTAGCTGTAAAAAAAGAAAAAAAAAAGTAAAAGACGAGTTGACTAGGAGTATACTACTCCAGATTAGTACTTCAAGTAGAGAGTCTAAGAGGTGGAGGAGGATTCGGGCGGAGTCCCGGTCGGTCGCGCGGCGCACGGGTGAACAAGGGGGAGCTGGGCCCAGTGTATAACAACCTTTTTCTCCCCAATGTCGCCAGCTGGCCGCGTGGGGCCTCCCTATATAGTGGACGCAGGAACCACCTCGCGCCGGCATCTCCCCTCCCATTCGGCCATTCCTCTCCGTCCCCTGCGCTTGCCTGCCTCCCTGCCTGCTCTCGCCCTCCTCGCCCTCACCAGCGCAGCGCTCGTGTCGCCTGCGATGGATTCGCCGCCTCCGCGCCATGGCGGCGACGCCGCCGCTGAGGACGATGCGCTGGGGTACCTCCGCTTTCTGTTCCAGCCGGACACCAACCACGAGGACTCCGACGACCATCAGGAGGAGGCGGGGGGTCCCGCGGCGGCCCTCGATCTCGGCGACATCTTCCTGTCGGAGGAGGACGTCGAGGCCGACGCAGTCGACGAGGAGGACATGGACGCGCCCGTCGGCGGCGCGGCCGACGACGACGAGGCTCCCAGGGCGGTGGGGATGCAGCCCGCCGCTCTGACGGGATTCGACTACCCGGGTGCGGCTTTCGTCGGGGCGGACGGCGAGGGGGATGGCCCCGCGTCGGCTCTGGGCCTGGGTGACATCTTCGAGCCCGAGGAGGACGCGGCGGCCAGCGGCGCCGAGTTCGACACCGGTGGAGGGCGCCGAGCTATGGCGCTCACGGTGGGCCTGGGCGCGCTTCTGCTCTGGGGCGCCGCGGTGCACAGGTTCGGCTTCGACCCCCGCCCGACCCCTTCCGCCGCTGCCGCGAACACCGAGGCCAGCGTCGGGGAGGTGGTGGATTGCGGCATCGGCACGGGCGGGCGTGGTGGGCCCTGCTACCCGCTGGGCGCCACCATGATCGCTACAGCAGTCCCAAGCGCGGCCTCCTACCTCCTACAACCCGACCGCGACGCCGCGTTCGACGACTTCGCCAGGACCGGCCTCACGTCGTCGGCGCCACCCACTGGGATTACAAGGTGAAAGAACTGCCCCTTCTCCCCTCCCTGATCATACTGTTATGCTCTGCTTCTTCAGGTGAATCTGCTGTGGCCATATTATTGGGGTTCTGCAATTTGTTTCAAACAGCCCATCGTATTCAGTACTGCACTGTGAATGACGACCATGGTGGCATGGTCCAAGTTTCCGTTGATATATGTTTGATGCACCTAGTTTTGTGCTGTTTCGTGCCTGATGTTTTTGTTTGATGAAGCGCCTAATGCTAAGAAAATGCATTTTGATCACCCAATGAGGCGACGCCTTTCCTTTTTTTTCTTCTCTGTTTTTTTAATTCATTGGCGTCTCTCAACAGACAACAGAACAGAGTAAGGAAAATGTCTGCATAATCTCTTATCTACTGACCCGGTTGTTGATGAATAGTAGCTCATAGTTACACTGATTTTTTTAATGATTTTGATGGTTGGTTGTGTGAAATATAAGTTGATCTTTCATGGATGTTTTGATATGTGGTCCAGCTCCAGTTGTGAGATGTGCATTTTCCACATTTGTTATCAATCTTGTTAATCGCATTACCAAATCTTTCTAATGTAGTTTAGTGCTATGCGTTTGAGACTATGTACTAACTATAATTTGTTCCTCTGCACCTTTTTTTGAGATAACTGTATGTGGTAAAATTGTTGAGGTTTTTTGTTTCTGGATTTATCCAGTTCATTGAATTAGTTACACAATTTAGTAGGCATCAGAAATGTGGATGAAGTTAGGATAATGTTTAAGCTTTATCTGGTTAATGCTGCAGCATTTGTCTGGATACGGAGTGACCTACGCTAACACAATACTCTGTTTTTGCAAACATTATAAATTCCTACTTGATTAATCATTTTTAATAATATTACCTGAGTCCTCTCAAACGACCCCTTCTACAAGTACCAAATTAGTTTTGTGCTGCTGTGGTGTCTGATGTTTTTGTTTGATCGGATCGGCTGATGTCCAGTAGTACTGTGATCCAGATGTGAATTTAACTCTCTCAGCAGACTACTGAACAGAGCAAATGAAATGCCTGCATATTCTCTTATCTACTGGTCCAGTTGTTCATGAATAGTACCTGATAGTTACACTGGTTTCTTTTTTATAATGATTTTGATGGTTTGTATCTTGTGTGCATGGACCAATTGTGAGGAGCACTTGCCACATTTTTTAGCAGTCTTGTCAATTGCATTACCAAGTCTTTTTATGTTGTTTACTGCAACGTGTTTCAGACTTTCTACCTATGCTTGTTCTGTGATCTAGAAATTAATTTGAGTCTCTCAGCAGGGTCCCAACTGCCGATGACAAGGTGGAGAGTTCTGACGCCCACACAGACTCTGACGCCGGCCAGGTCCGCTTCCCCGCCGTCGACTGTGGCACCACGGGCCACGGTTTCTGCTTCCCGGCGGGAATCACGTCGTCCGCACCAACCCTGGTCCTCCCCGCCGTCGAGTACAAGGCCGAGGTCCTCTCCCCCGCCGCCGCCACCAAGCTGCTCGACGCCGACCCCGCACTGCACCCATCCATCGACTGCGGCACGATGGGGCACGCCGGTTTCTGCAACCCGGCCGGCGTCACAGGGAGCACAGTGGTTGCTGGTACGTGCCTGCCGAACTCTTGCGTTTCGTTTCGTGAATTGCTCTGCGTTCTGATTGCTTACGTATCTGAATGCTGTGCTACAGTTTTCAACTAATAAATTGAATTTCTATATCTGAATGATGTGCTACAGTTCCTTCAGTTCTTACATCGTTTCGAATTGTGGGTGGATAGCATAAAACTGTAGGGCCTGCTTCAACCAAAATACTGTAGCACCAGTAATATGATAGTAGCAGAATTTTGGTTAGTAGTGAGTGGTGATATTAGCAGTTGCAGCAACTTTCATGTACTTTGATCTCGTCAACAAGCTCTTGTGTTGTTCTAATACAAAGCACTACCAATACAGGAGCTTACCAAAAGAGCCGTGAACCGGCAGAGGTTGTGCCCGCGCGAGTATACGACTACGCTATTTCCATTGTCATCATGATAGGTGCTGTGATTTTGATCGCCGTCGCCCGCGTTTTACTCGAGTAAACTGTCGGTTGTAATAGGCATTAGAATTTTTTTGGATAACAATGTTTCAGTATGAATGGATAGTTGTCCTTGTGTTGGACCTGAATCTCAACATTGAGCAGTGCCACTGAACATGTACAGTACAGCGGTTGCACTGTGGTCACACCTAAACAAAGTTAGCACTAGCATCAAAGTTTCGCATTGTGTCCATTTTTGCTTTTTCTCCTCTCATATGACACAAAACTCAGTGTTAACAGTTGGTTTATGATCAGACGATAGAGCGGACTAGGCGTTGTGCTGTGCGCCCTTTGGAAAAGCGAGCGGGTCAGAGATACGGATCGTACGTGTCACCTGGACCACGCCGGCAACAGGTGGTGGTGATTTACTTTGTTAGGCATCATCCTCATCAAAAAGCCTTCTCCGAACGTGCTGCCCTGGGAAGAAGTCGTGGTGATTCTTGGGCACGTAGCCTCGTAGGGGTTCAGCGTCGCCGACGGCACGCCGCGTTGCCGTGTTCCGTCCCTGCCACAGTACGTCCACCGTCGTGTGGGTGTCCGCCACCAACATTGGCCGATCCACCTCCAACAACCTCGTGATCTCTCTGGTTCGCTTCTTCCTCATCATCATCGCCTTTTTCCGCTGCTGCTGCTTCCTCATTACACAATCATCCTTGTGTTTGCCAAACGATTTCAGACACAGTCACGACCACTGCCAGCATAGCTGGTTTTTCAAAAAAGCCACAGTCACAACTGAAGCTGACATAGCCGGAGCCCTACCGAATAGGACCTTACTCCACACTTGGCGCATGAAAGCTCAGCAAGGTAATGACATGATAAAAAAAAATCGATTCCTTTTCAGGAGCTGTCACCGTCATAAATTTCCTTTTTAGACAAATTCTGTTTCGTACTTTCTGTCTTCAGGATCTGGTCTGAAGGTTACACTGCATGAGCTGAGCCCCGCGGACGCTCAGCCCCCATCTCTGTTGCGTCGCATACTTCGTCTATGGGGTCTTCTGTTCACCGCCTTTCTCTTCACTGCCTACAACCACGCGCACATGGGCTTCCTTGATCACATCCTTGTGGTGCTGGTCACGGTTTTCTCCACCTTGGTGCTGTGGTACGACGGAGAGGCGTGATACACCAGCGACCGCGCACTGGATCTTTTGCTGCCAAATTTGATGCGATTCCTCCGCACAGGTAGATGTGGTGAGGAGGTTCAATTTGTTCTACATGCGTAGCTTTTGCCTAAGTGAGGGGATTCGGAGGCCCATTTATGGATTAGGTACATGTGCGTGTACAAGCGCAGGTTGCAACATATGTTAGGTTTACATTTGTTTTTTTAGCCACGATACTACTGTGAGGTTACACAACTCTGAGTATCTGAACAAACTCTAGGTGGTTCAGAGTAGTATTGAGCTGTTTGTTCTTGATGTTGAGTACAGGGCAGTATTCCAGGGCAGGATGAGCTCGCTGCAGCTGAGTTAAGACACACCTTTCATCTTCTATTTGTGTCTGTGTCGTCTCTGTAGAGTTCATGTTCCTCTTCATCTTCTAGTTCTGAAATGAGTCCAAGATGAAGGCGTCTGTCGCTCTGGTTTTTTACCTCCATTGCGCTTGCTGTCAATGAAAGTGGGAACACGAATTCAAATAACCATGGTCTGGTACTACTGTGACGTGCCATTGCTCCGCCTCCGGCCCATGGTCTGGTACTACTGTGACGTGCCATTGCTCCGCCTCCGGCCCATGGTCTGGTACTACTGTAACGTGCCATTGCTCCGCCTCCGGCATGATAATGATGATGTGCTGGACTAGGATGGTGATCGGATTGGTGAGGTCGACGCATCGCCCAAACTTGTGAGCTCATTCAGTGGCCTCCGCTCAGAATGTATGATGGAAGTGCTAAGGAACATGATATGTCAATACTGCTACAATGCAATTTTAGCAGCAGTACCGGAGGCTTCGCAGGAGTTGTACCTCAGCCCAGCAGGAGTAGGAGAGTGGAACAGTGTATCAAGAATAATCAACGGAGATAGCTGAAATCCTAAAAAAACTAAAGGCCAGGGCCTTCTCTTAAGAAAAATCAATTAATGCTAGCCCTGTACAGGAACTAGCATGCGGGTCTTCTGCCATGTTCGGTGTGGTTCAGGGGGGACGAGGATCCTCTGACGTGACTTCAGAGGGCAGTGGTCACTGACATGTGGGCAGTGTCTTTATTGAACCCACATGTCAGTGTAAACTGCAAGCATGCAATTGAAGTCAGAGGAGCTCTGTCCGTTCAGGGGCGCGCTGAGAAATGCTTTTATAGTTGCATCGAGTACATATGAACACCAAAAAAATTGCTAAAGTAGTACTAGCATTAAGAATCAAAACAACAACAAAAAAAAGCATTGAAACAGCTTTAATTAGCTGTAGTAATCTCCTCAATATGGGTGGAAAGGATGCGGACCATGGAAGCTATAGTATATATAACCTATGAAAGACTGAAATGGAAGTCAAGAATGTCGCAGTGAGATATCCAACAAAAGAACACTTTTAGCAGACACAAATGAGTTGTTTGATTATTATAAGTAAACCAAAATAAAAAGGGTGGTAAGCACACCCATAGCAGGTCAAATTGCTGGCTGGCACACGTCGGCGCCGATCTCCACAAACGCCGCCATGAGCCTTGGCACAATGTTGTCAAGTGCGAGCCGGAACCCTGTTGAGCACGGACGCGCCTTGCTCGCCTCCGTGGCGTTGGCCTCCCCGTCCAGCGTGCCGATGAGACAGCCCTCCCGGTACGCCTCGCACGCGCGGAGCACGTGCCGCCCACGGCGGCGGAAGTGATCCCTGACAAAATCCTCGAAACCTGCCGGTGGCCGGCGCAATAGGTGAAGCATGGTCTGGAGGCTGAGCAAGTAGGTGTTCTCGCTGTAGGGGAGCTCGTTCCGGTGACCCATCGGCGTGCCAACCTGGGACGCGTAGCCCGCCTCGTTGTAATATGGGAGGGCCGTGAGCACGAGGCCTTGGATGGAGACAAGCACCTGGAGGACGGTCGATGACTCCGGCGACCAGAGCTCAACGTCCTGTCCACCAAATGTACCAAGCAAGCTCAGGCACACCGTTCCTGACGGGTAGAGGTTGGGGTTCAAGCGGAGGCCGAAGGAATGGTAGTTCACAAGCGGCGGTGCAGCGGGGTAGGATGGTGGCAGCTGCAGGTCGAAGAAGAAGAGCCCGTCTTGGTATGGCGTCCCACAAACGCCCACCATTACCGCTCGGAGCAGGTCCATGCGGTCCTCGAAGGCCCGCACGTAGATGGTGTCTGCACAAGCACATATAAGGATTCAGATTCAGATATACACATGCATGTTCAAAAAGAGTAGTGTGTATATTGTATGCAGATAGATAAATATACAGTACCTGGTAAGTCATTCTCTAGAATTTTCCATTCCCTCTGCACTCCCTTGGTCCACGTTTTTCCACCGATGGTGCCCTGTAATTGTTCATTTTACAACAAAGAAAAAACAATTATAGCAAAATACTTGCACTCTCTCGTTTGTAACTTCCATAAAGAAAATGTTAACAGGAAAGAACTAAATGTTAGATTACACATTGACAATAAACAGCCTGCTTCAGTAGCTGATATTTATTTTTTTTGAAATGTCAGTAACTGACATTTCTAACAACCAAACTGAACAAAACAAAAGTTCATATAGATATATATGGTAGCAAAGTTTATGTACTGAAAAAACGGTCAGTCATGTTCTGAACTTTGAGCAGTTTTTTCTTTCTCTGAATTCTAACTGCGTCACGTTATTCTAATATCTTATCAAAATTGTTTATGTACTGAAGGAAAAACCGGCCAGCCATGGTTATTAATAATAGTGAACCTTTTATGAATGTGTTAACAGTATATTAAGTCAAATCAGTTACGCACCTGGCCGACATTGTCGAGGTACCGATGATCTGGAGGGCTCTGCACGACGTCGAACTGTTGGAAGCGAAACGCCTCGACACCGGCAGTTGCATCATCTGCCTCTGCCTTACCCTCACCTTCTCCATGCACAGTTTCAGCAACAGAAGTATCAATCTCCAGTGCGTTGGCAACGGTACTTATTGACACGGGCTCAATATTTTCAGAGGCAGCCGCAAGTGGTTCCACCGTCGTCCAACCAGTCACCCGGAACGACCTCTTGCCTTGCTCAAGAACTATACTGCCCAGCCGGATAATGGCGGAGGAGACCCGGGAAATTATGCTTGTTGCTGCAGGAGCATCATCAGTATTATTGTTTTGGCCTTGGTCATTGTTTCCCTCAGTCTGGTTTCCCTGGTATAAAACAAAAATATATATATATATATTTATGAGAGATGCAAAATTAAACGAGCAAGGGGACAATGTTGGGTACATACGACAACAGTGTTGGCAGTGGGCTGTGCTTGATTGGTGGTGTCGTCTTGTGTGTTATCACTTCCATCGTCGTATATCCAGTCGCCCATTTGACGGAGCATCTCGGTGACCCATTGTTCTTTGACGACGGCTACCTCATGAGGCAACACCTTTGTCATGGTGCCATCTCCCCATTTGACTTGGACTTGCCCATCATCACAAAGATCGACGACACGCCCGACCCATGAGAGATCACCTTTGTCCGTGCTGCTGCTTGTTGTACCAGCAGCAGCAGCATGCAGCCGAATGACAATGTTGCCATAGAACACATCGTGGTCAAGAATCCTACCCAGATGGTAGGCACTCACGGTCTCGTCATTGTCGTCCATGTTATTGTTATCTCCTGTGATGAGCCAGGAGACGCGCACGGTCTGGTCCTTGCAGTCGAGGCTTCTGACGACGCCGGCAACAGGTGGTGGTGACTCACTTTGTTGGGCATCATCATCAGCAACTGTCTTGCAAACGTGCTGCCCTGGGAAGAAGTCGTGGTGGTTCTTGGGCACGTAGGGGCTCAGCGTCGCCGATGGCACGCCGCGCTGCCGTGTTCCGTCCTGCCAAAGCACGTCCACCGTCGTGTGGGTGTCCGCCACCAACATTGGCCGATCCACCTCCAACAACCTCGTGATCTCTCTGGTTCGCTTCTTCCTCATCATCATCGCCTTCTTCCGCTGATGCTGCTTTCTCATCACACAATCATCCTTGTGTTTGTCACATGATGATGAAGAAGATGGAGGATTGTTATTGCGGAAGAAGCAGCGGTCGCCGACTCTCCAGCTGTTTACGTTGGGGGAGCAGAAGAAGATGAGGTCGTTGACATTCTGGTGGAACGCCGGCGGCTCTTCTTGGTGCGGCAAGGAGGCGAGCCAGTAGACCAACACGCCAGACCTCTTCACCATGGCAACCGTGCCCTGCACATAGGAGGGCTTCCAATAAGATCCATGGAGCCAGCGAGCAGTCCTCCAGGATGACGCGGAGGAGGAGACGCGCTGTCCTGGGAACAAACGCGTGTTGGTGTAGCGGCGGCCCACGTAGTCTTCTTCCTTGACCACGGCTCGCAGCTTCCTGCTCGCCTCCGCCACCCGGCACCGCCCGCCATCGTCGAACACCACGTCGGCGTCGAGGTCCGCCTCCACGACGCGGCCCAGCCACCCGGACGAAGAGGAGACGACGTAGTCGCCGACGCTGATCTCCATGACGCGCCGCAGATCGGCCGGCGACACGCCCGCCGCGCCATCGCCATTGCGGTGGACCAGGTCGAGCGCCGTGGCGGCGGCCGTGACGACCCCGAGCGGCCCGCCGGGGTCCGACTCCGATGCCACCACCATGCCCGGGCGTAGGTAGCTCCGGTCCACGACGGTGAGGCCCCCGGCCTTAGATTTCACAAAGGAGCCGTCGATGCGCTGCACATCAACCATCGCCGGCGTTCTGCCGCGTCGGGCGACGAGCACCCGCTCCGACGACGAGTTTAACACGGCAGTGTCGGACCCCCAGATACTCCTCCCCGCGGCGTCCTCCATCAATTCCGTGCGATCGATCTAGCTAGCTAGTATAGGATTAATTATTCCCCCTGACTGATTAGTAACCCAACATCAGGTGTTTCTGTATCTAGTGTATAGCTATATACTACCTCCAATCTTTTTTTTATTGACGTTGCTTAGCATAAATTTAAGCTAAGCAGCGTCAATAAAAATACGGAGGAAGTACGTGTGTGGGTATTCCAAGCTGAATCCATCCAAATTCATCGATCCGGCCGGGTTTCTCAAGTTGATCCGTAATGTACCGAGAGCGTTGGGAGTCCTGGTACGAATTGCATCAGCATGCAGAACGTCGTAGTCTTCAACACAAATTGACGGCCGCTGTCGAGACGTAACCGAAGGGAGTTTCTGACGCGGCGAAGACAGATAATACGGCGGCAGCCACAGACACCACGATCAGGTCGACGGCGGACTCCACCGCGCAGTCTCGCCGAAATTTTTGGATGGATAACCAACTTTTTTTTTCTTTTATTAATATTAATACAGACGTTTTCTAAAATAGTAAAAATAGCAGTCCTGTCGCCCAACCATCAGACGGCAAGGTCGCCCAATGACGGGACGACAAGGCCCACCGGACAGATATATATCACCCACTTCATGGGGGACTAGGCAGTAGGGTTTTTTTTTCCTAACTCTTCCTTCCTTGACACTTAAAGCTCCCAAAATGATAATTAAAAATAATTCTATCTACATAAAATTTATACAAATTTAATAGATATAGAGTAGATATTGAAGCACCCATTTGAGCATAAACAACTACATAAAGTATAATTATCCAATATAAATATATAAACAAAATGGGCATGGACTTTTTTATGCCTCATTTATATATTTATAAAGCTTCATTTATACAAGCCTCATTTATATACTTTCTTATACTTTGCAGACTTTTTTATGCTCGAATGAGTTTTTCAATATCTAACCTACATCTATAAAAATCATTATAAATTTTAAGAAGATATGAGTATTTTTAATTATCATTTTGGGAGCTTTAAGTGTTGAGGTAGGAAAAATCGAGAAAAAAAGGGCTCTGTCGTCCCCTCATTGGTAACAGGCTCTTATCGCCCAACAATTGCACGACAGGGCTGTTATTTTAACTATTTTTAAAATGGACTGTTTTTAATATTAATAAAATATTAAAGAAAATTGATTCTTAATAAAAAAATCCCAGTCCCTGTATGTTCGATAGAGCCTAATATGCCACCGAACTCCTGAAGCACGCCGTTTACCCCCTGTAAGTCCGTAACACTGGGCTAAGATGGGCTCATATTGTTTCCTCCCTCTGGAATCTGGATCCTTTACATGGGCTGGCATTGGTTTTTGTTGGTTTCGCTCATTTGATCCAGTAAAATAGTTTTTGTTGCCGTAACCAGTCTTGTGGATCGAGACTCATTTGATCCCGTGCCGTTAGTTTTCGACTTCGTTTGCCGTTTCGTGTCTTCAAAAAATGAATAAATAAACCCGTCCAACATCGGGAACACTGTTATGCGCGCGAGCTCTCGCGGCCAACTTATGGCCTCGTCCGCTGGACACTCCCTGCCCCTCCCCTGCCTACTCCTCCTCTGCAATGGAGATTACCAAAATCCATTGGTATATGATACTTTAGCATTCTATTTCACTATTACATGACCATTTTAGGGATATGTTTGAGCAACCTTGTCACCGAAAAATGACATCTCCCTTGATCTTTCTAAACTGATTGACAGCCTTGTCTTCTTTTTTAGATAATGGGAAGATTGTATTAATCCCGGCCTTGGCTCTCAAAGAAGCTATAACTAATGATTTTGACTTCTAAGAGAGTTTCGGCCAAATACATCCTTCGATATAAGTTAAACATCATCAGTTGTGCACAAAACGCTACACTGATCAATTAACTAAAAAGATAAAAAAAAGAGAGAAATCTGCAACTATTATTGACTTCCGGCACAGTGTCTTGAGTAAAACTCACTCTATATGTCCATTCTTCCACCACCTTGGGGATAGAACATCACACGAGCATCTGCCAATCTTGCGACGAATGTAGCATCTATTGACTGAAGCAAAGACCACCCAAACCGCAAACCGATGAAGGAAGAAGTTCTCATGTAACATCATGATGGAACATTCATAGTAGCATCAAAGATGCCAACCGCTGCAGGAGGCCACCATCAAAGAACGATGTCAATGACCTGCACCATGGACCTCCAAGACGACGCCTCTAGAAGGATGCAACGCTCAAGACATCACTTTGGATCGACGGCCCTGTCTATGTCTCTAAGGCTGCATCAAACATAAATGACATGCATCTGTCACAGAAGTCTCTTTGGTGTTTGTTGATTGATTGTTACTATTAGTATCTTTTTTGATATAATATGGAAAATAAATCTTTTGAACCATGGAACAAAAATATATTAATCAGGAGACTTTAAAGTAAATTAACTTGGAAGTAAGTCATACAGCGCCACGAATTAGTCTACAAATGATAATGCATGGGTCCCACACATTATGATTTTAACATTTGGAAACCAAAAGAAAGACTCAGAGATTCTTCTCGTCTCTATGCAACATAGAGGACTTTGTGTACAAAATTTATTTATGGCCCCTCGGCTTACAATTCTACAACTGTTGACTGCATTTCGTCCAGGGAGTTTGGATTAGATTTGTTCAGGCTGGAAACGATGGTTTCTGATATCTCCCTTTTCCAAAGTTGGAAAGGTTCAACCATCTTTCCTTCCCATGCATCAATTCGCTTGGATGTCCAGTTTTCAAGAAATGCTATGTGTAGGTATCACTTTCTTCACAGCGACTAATTCTTGTGGCAGTAGTTGCTAGTATGAATTGTATGAGATTCTTCTACTAGTAAAGGACTCATGGCTCAAAAAAACAATTAAAGGAGGGCTCATTTTCTAACCTAATCCGAAGCTTCTCCAAGATTTTCCGTTCCAAGTGTCCCTTTGGCTTTTTATATTAAATTGGACAATTTCTTCCATAACTTTGGAACACTATATATAGAGTGACCTCGCCAGTCCTCCACTATAAGTAAAAGGATAGCTGAATTCAAAGTTGCACTTCTTTATGAGGCAGTAACGATCAGAGCAAGTAGCTTTATTTCTCTTGTCCATTGCTGGTTTAACATTCCCGCTTTATTTTTTTGACGTGAAATTCCTACTTTATTTTCTAAAATCAATTTTCTCGTTGGAATAAAAAATTAAAAAAGATCATCTGATAATTATAAGATTAACCACCACACCTTTTGCGGGAAAAGGGGAGATAATTCAACACAGCAAAAGAAAGGCTCAAACAAAGTAAACACACTCCTACAAAGTAAGAAGAGCATGACCTCTTCCTTGCCTTGACACAATACTGCAACCATGAAGGCAGCTGCGAACACCATCTGCACTAATATCGGACAGAGTCCTAAACCATTCAAAAGCACCAACAAAGATATATTCGAAGTCAAATACTGAGTTTTAAAAATTTGTAAGCTATAGATTACATTGCCGTATTTTTTACAGTTTAATTTGATACCTACTTCCTCTCACGCGACAAAACAATCTTTTTTTTTTCACTGATAACATGTGTGACAATGATACCATGCATACAACTTATTAATACAAGAACCACGGCCGGCCCTACACAGCCAGATTCATGACCAAGTGAGCAGCTAATCCAGCCCTAGAAACTTAATAAACCAATAAGCTAGCTAGAGGCAAAACTCCTGTAGGTGGTCATGGAGAAGAAGCCGATTGAGGAAAGGACGGAAGACGGAAACAAAGAGGATGATTTGGTGTTCCCCGGCTTCCGGTTCCATCCGACCGATCAGGAACTCCTCGGATTCTATCTGAAGAGAAAGGTGGAGAGGAGAAGTTTCAGTATTGACATCATCAAGGAGACAGATATCTACAAGCATGACCCCTGGGATCTTCCAAGTAAGTTGGCATGCACATGTGCTGCATGAGCATGCCCATGGTATGATGACTGTGCTCTTCTTTGATTGCCGGATTAAGGGTCCGTTTGGCACGAATTATAGTGTTTTGGCTTATGTCGCTTGCCACGATGAGCCATACCAAACGGACTCTAAACCCGGAACTAGATAAGGGAGAAGCTAGCTATCAGATTTTTTATGGCACAAAATAAGATGCAATGCATAGAGCTTTAGGTTGTGTTGACACGAATATGTATGCAGGTGAAGCTCGGCACGTGGTACAGGGAGCTGGAGAGAAAGAATGGTACTTCTTCTGCCTGCGTGGTCGGAAATACAGGAACAGTATCAGGCCCAACCGCGTCACCGGCTCCGGTTTCTGGAAGGCCACCGGCATCGACAAGCCCATACACGACGGCGCCGGCGCCGGCGAGTGCGTTGGTCTCAAGAAGTCTCTCGTCTACTACCGCGGCAGCGCTGGCAGGGGCACCAAGACTGATTGGATGATGCACGAGTTCCGCCTCCCCTCCACATCATCAGCTGATCTCCAAGATGCAGTAATAAATGCTAACAAATTCAGATCATTCCTTGTAATAAATAAGAGTAGAGTAAAAATTGTGTCATTTTTACATATAACAATCTTGGATATCTTAGGAAATATGGACGATCTGCCGGATCTTCAAGAGGAAGTTGTCGTACAACCGGAGGTTCCAGCAGCAGATGAAGCAAGAACACGGCGGCAACAAACGAAGCCATCAGCTGCAGAAGCAGTTGGAGTACAACCATCACCACCAGCTCTTCTACACCGGCTGCGCCTCCATGGCAAGCAGCTTTGAGTCAACAACGACGGACGTGATCGAGGCTTCTCATACCCAGCCATTCCTGTTTCACAGTCACAGTTTCCACGGCGCCTCGCCAGAAGACATGATGAAGATCAAGAAGTCGGCAACATCTCCGTCAGCGGTGGCTTGGAGCGAGCTGACGAGCTTCGTTCAGGATGGCAGTAGCACCTGGGACGAGCTCGGGAGGATCTTGGAGGTCTCCACGGATATGTAAATATAGATCATATCCGTATGGTTATGACACTAATTAATAGTATCTGACTTGCTTGTAGAATACTACTATATATTTTTATGAGTCATTGTTAGCAGCTTCAATTCGTAGCTACGGTTGCATGCATGCTTGTATGTTTCACTTGTACATGTTTGTCTTTCCAGACAAATACATAATCTTTGTTTGTTTTCTATTCTGAAATGTGAATCATAAATAATATGCCGTTTTTTCTTCTTGAGACAACATCTTTGTACTCGGTATGGACCTCAAATGTCTTGGGCACAATCATACTTCATATCTACTAGATACTTGCTGTACTCCGTGGACTGTAGAGTAGCTCTAATGAATTTATTGTTTTTGCTTCAGAATACGTGCTGTGCTGTACTGTTTCATTTCTGTGACTGAATAACTGGATGTACTGAGAGATGATCATGTATACGTCACTTGGAATAAAATGGGCAGGACAATGGAAGCAGAGTTTTTTCTTGTGGACTTTGGGACTAAGAGGCATTGATACCTCCTCGGACGTAACATTAACAATAATTTCCCTGAACAAGGAAAATGGATGGTCTGCAAATAGGTTCATTGTCAAAATGTTTGCAGACGGCTGTACACGAGGGCGTCTCAGTTCATCTGTTATTGTACAAATTGCCGGTGCACGTGATCCTTATCTTCTAAGAAAATAACTTACTCCTGTGTTCTGTTTGATGAATGCTTTTGCGGCTCCGCTTCTTGATAATTTGTGGGAGATTGCGTTACTTGTTTATACTTTGAAAGGTACCATTGTTTGCTCCAAGCCTCCAAGCATTCATCAATCTCTGCGCAAGTTCGAGAAGAAGTTTACTGGCTTATACAGATGTTCTGTAGTTGACAAAACCCAAAGTGACCACAGTAAAGAAATCCTAACCGTTGAAGCGAACTACAGTTTGCAATATAATATTATGGCCACAGAGGTATGTTTTCATACTTCTCAGAGTTAATTACCTTTTGATTACTACATATGAGATGTTTGAGAGAAAAATAATAGTGTACTTAAGGACCTTTCCCAAATTTATCTGTTCTGTTCGCACATTTGCTTCTTTGCTTAGATACTAGCATAACTTTCTGATCGAAGCAGAAAATGCATCTTTTGGTTGGATAAGGGTGTGTTATTCTTTTGTGTCTATGTTCATGAATTGAAGGATTCATAGCGAACAAATACTCCAGGTTTTACAACCCATCCTAGAGAGGAGGGAGGGTACAGGTCTTGAAAGCCGAAATATCATTAAAACAAAAGAAGCGACGGCCGAATCTGAGTGGTATAACCTCTGATTCATATATACGCCAGCTTGCTCACGTAGCTTTTTTTTAGATAATCTTTTTTGGCCATACTCATATTCACTCATGAGTTTTTCATATTTTATCCATTCCTTTGAGCATCCCGTAACAATTTGTTTAGGAATCAGAATGTGTTCCAACCATGCACTCGGTGCAATGAATGGGCATTTTTATACATGAGCACTGTATCTGAGCTTGTCTTAATTTAAAGGGATAATTATGCCACTGATCCTAGTTTTATTCTCAATTACACGATTGATCCTGTTTTTTTCACTTTGCATAGTTGATCCTATTTTTTCAAATTGAAATTTCCGTCTGACCCTGATATGTAACATCAGTTAGTTCCAGCCGATTTTAGGAATTAAAAAAATAAAAAAAACGTTTGGATAATGAAAATGTTAAGGAAAAGACGAAAATGCCCTCTGGATTTCTCGTCTTCCCCATCGCGGCGGGACGGGCCAACGGCGTGCCACGCGGACGGGGTGGCGCTGCTCGCATAGGCGGACACGGCCGCGGCGGCGTGGCGCATACCTCCATCAGGTCCGGCGGATACGCGAGCGGCGTGGCCGCCGACGGGCGCAACGGGTTCGTGAAGGTCGGCGACCTCTACGCCGACGAGGCACGAGACTTCTTGGTGACCGTGCGTGTCCTGCCCGGGCACGGGGACACGACGCTGGTTGTGACTTATAGGGAGGCGTGTGGCTTCAGGAATTCAATGGCGGCAACCAAACTGCAAAATTTGAAGGCAACGCTCGATGAACTTGAGCAAGGACTTGATCACAAGATGCACAACGACCCAATTAAGCTTCTTCCAAGTTGAATTGCAAAGAGACTCACCAAGAGAGGAGAAATCAAGAAGGGGGCAAAAGGAGGTTGGCTCTGGACTCCGTCGGGAAAACGGCCTCGCTCTCACAAAGTAAGGCGGGAGAAATCGATTGGTGGCCATGGAGACCGTATAGGGAAGGTGGCGCGCTGGGCCAGCAAGGCAGGCATGCAGCCTGCGTGGTTGGGCTGCATGCCGGCCACCAGCGCTGAGGCACCGCTCTGCTGAGAGAGAGAGACGGGAGATGGAGAAGCGGTGGGTGGGGCCTGGCGGGTCCCATGGTTAAAGGTAAAAGTAAATTTAATTCTTTTTTTTTGTTTTTTCTTTGGCAAAAATTCAGGACTGTCATAAAGATGAACACTCGTTCGATCCAAATCAGATGGTTGAGAACCATTATGTTTAATTACTGCTAAAATAGGGTCATTTATGTAGCTAGCTAGAAAATAGGGTCAAGAGTGTAATATTGTAGCAAGGGTAAAACAGTCTTTTATCTTGACTTTAACACTGTTAACTGCTTCAAACAGAATTGGGTCAATCGGCTTCTTCAATTTGAAAAAACAGGGTCAAATATGCAAAATAAAAAAAACTAGATCAATCGTATAATTGGAAATAGAAACAGGTCAGTCACGCAATTGCCCCTAAAATAAAGTGACTGATGGATGAGAATAGTATCTCTGCTATTTTTTTTTTCATTTTTTTCTGATATAAATAATGTCAAAACGAAGTAGTAGTGTTCAGCTAAGATACGGAACAACTAGCTTTGGTAAGTGCGTGAGCTCCATCGGGTCGACACATCCAGCGGTGGACCGACCAATAATCGCTCGGATTCTGCTGTGTGCCAGATAAACGCCGCCGCCGCCGGTCCCATCGCGCTGTCCAGCCGCTCCTCCACCGACATGGCCACCGACGCCGCCCGCTGTTTCCTTGTCCGTGCATCGCCGCCGGCGCCGGCCTCGCCGGAAACCACCAAGGCTGCTGCCTCCATCCCCGCCTCTTCGTCCTCCGCCGCTTCTATTCCCCTCCGCGCCGCCGCTGGCTCGAGCTCCGGCCGCAGGATCTCTATGGCGCCTCTCCGGTGCTCCTTATCCCCGTCGGAAGACCCCTCGACGCCGGAACTCGCTGTGCTTCTGGAGGTGGAAGGGTGAGAGTCTTAAATTTTCCCTATGTCTGCTGTACTTGGTTCGTGGATTGCTTTAGTTCTAGCTTGTAACCTACCAAAAGAGTTCCCTTTTCTGATTTTAAAACTCTATTAGTTGCTTGAGCTAGAGTTGATACCCATTTTGTCACATCAGGGGTTAGAAATGATGGATTGAAGATTAGAACACTTGTGCACATTTAGAGAGCAATCGGAATCAATGTACATAATGTGTCCTCAGTCTAACAAGATGATTTATGGATGCAAGAAATTGTAATAATGAATGCACTAGCTAACTATTTTGCCTAAAGATTCTCTCGGGGCATTTTTTTGCCGGCTGTAAATTTATCATGATTTGGCCTTGAACTAATACTAGTTTTGGTGGGAATGCTGTGAAGTAGTGACAGCAGTCTGTTTATTTATTTATTTTGGAGGAGAAGATAGTTCTAATCAAGATTCACCTGTTTTCATCCAGAGTTCTTGCTGATGTGTACCGGTTTGGCAATCGTCAAGCTTTCAATGTAGGTGCGAAAACTAGAAATATGCAGTCAATGCATAAATGGTTTATCAAGTTCTAACTGCAACAGTATGCAAAGTTCTTATCTGTTTTCATTTTAACACGTTTAACATCTTATTTCATCAGCATTTCAAAGTCTTGGGCTAGATTGTGCAAATTGGACAGAGCCAATATATGCTGATTTAGTGAGGTGTGTATTCAATTCTTTAGCCTTATAAAAAATGAGCATCAACATTCGCTCAAAGTAAAGTTGAGTATCACATGTTCTGTCTCCAACTTCAGGCTGAGTAATAGCATAGCTGATTCTTGCATTTATGCACCATCCTCTTCCCCCTTTTGTTTGGCCTCTATGAATTTATTTTTACATTGTAAGGAATAATGTAGTTTGGGCTTGATGGAGTGGCATGTGGAGTTCCTTATTAACTATATTAATTATTTTCCTAAGGCTGTATAGTTTTCTAGGAAATCTGGTGGTGATGAGGAGAGGATGCTGGTATTATTCTTTGATAGGGTATGTTTCTATTTGTTCCCCCAATGCACCCTTTGAAGATTTGAAATTGTTATATGCATTTCTCATGTTACAAATTGCATTATGTGACATAGCTTTGTGGAACCTAGTTGCATTTACTGATGGATTGGAATTCATTTCTCCTGACCTGAAACAGATTGGCTGGCCTACCTCTTTGCCTACTAGTGAGAAAGGATCGTTCATAAAAAGTGTTTTTCGTGAAAAGGTAATTATATATTTCACAAAAAATTAACTAACCACTTTATGATATTGGGCACTTAACAAATTAACTAGATATGTCATATATCTATTACTGTTTTTCTTTTAATGTTTGCATTTTAGCCATACTATCTAGACTCAGCTTTTCCAAGTGCAGTTCACTTTGTTTAATGTTTTCCAAGTTCTGACTCGCATGGGCGTAAGGTGACTGTGACTCATGCATGTTTTTGGTGAGGAAGGCCGACAAAATAATTGTTTTTATCCGTGACTCAATTTAAAATTTTGAATTTTTTGATACCCTGATGAAGGGTTATGCTGCTGTTTTTCCTGTTTGATGAGTGCCATTGTTTCTTCCTGTTTTTGTGCAGTAGTACTCATTTGTAAGTACATCTGATTTCAATTAACTTGACTAGTTGAGAATTCAATTCCTTTATATTGACTTGTTTTTGCATTATCATCCTCCTAGTTGAAAGCTTTGGAACAGTTCTCAGCTTCTGATAGCCTACCTCTTCGGCCTGGTGTTGAAAAGTAAGCCTACCATTTCCGTTTTGCCTTCAATTGTTACAGAGCTATTTTGTTGGTAGAGTGAATTCAGGATCTTTGGAAAATATGAGGTGCAGTCTTCATAGCAAATAGTATGCAAAGGTGGTTCTTTGTTTCCCTAATTAACAAATTTGAAAAAAACAATAGGAGCATAATGTGAATCCTTATTGATCATATGTGAGGACTTGCTGTTATCTGCAAGAAAGGGACGTTTTCAGAATAACTTAAACATAAAACTTCACCATGTTGCCATGCGGCTTGATTTATGTTTATGAGGGCATGAGCATTTATAAGAAGATTCCTATTGTCCTTGTCTTGATCTTACATAACTTGCGTTGTGCAGTTACTGTCACTTTTCTGTATTCTGAGCTTGCAATATCAGTAAAAGTATGTTGCACTTTAAGTTGCCTTTCATTTGATGTTTCATGTGATTTCATTCAAAGGTTCATTGATGATGCCATTAGTGATGGTGTCCCTGTGGCCATATTGGCAACATATGGGAGAAATGGAGAAAAGATCTCAAGGTAGACCTTATATTGTGTTGAACACCTTTGTCAGTTCTACTGTTGTAGTTTGTTTCAAACTAAACTTAAGTCACTTTATCATAGTTGTATGACAATGTTGTTCTGCCAAGAGTCAAGATATTAGCCTGCTATTTCAGTTTGTTACTGTTTGATGGCATCAACAACAGCACATTTTGCAGAAACTTGTGTTTTCTATTTGACTGCAGATCTATTATTGAAAAGTTAGGCCCTGAGAGAATTTCGAAAATAAAGATTGTTGGAAAAGAAGAGGTTGAAGGAAGCTTATATGGGCAGCTTGTTCTTGGCAAAGGAGTTGCATCAAGTCTTGATGAGCAACTTGTAAATGAAGCACAAAAGGCTGGTGAGCACAGAGCACACGATGCTGCCTTTACTTTCTTTTCTGGCACCTATTTAAAGATTTAAACCCTTGTTGCAACAGCTTCTGCAGAGAAGCAGAGGATAGCAGAAGAGGTTGCATCAATCTTAAAACTTAGTGTTGACATCAAAACATCTGAAAGGTTCTTTTTGATACTGTGTCTGCTTCATTTGCATTTCTGCTGGAGAATAGTATCTGAATCTTATTGTCCAATCACCATTCTCAGCTCTGAGAAGATAATAACAACCCTGCGAGCTGGATCTGAATATGTGGGGTGCGATGTGCAAAACTGTGTTCTTGTTGCTGGTAGCCAATCTGGCGTCCTTGCAGCGGAGCGCATAGGCATGCCATGCGTGGTTGTTCGAAGCAGGTAGGCATTCTTGACCTACCATTTACTTTGTTAATTTCGATCATAATCCAATGCTTGATGCCTTCAGTTTGTCATCCAGTTTCACTGCCAGGGCTGAATTTCCCTCTGCGAAAGCTGTCATGGATGGATTTGGCGACACAGACTTGACCATATCAAAACTAATGAGCAAGAAGTGGGCTTAATTTTTTGTCAACCATATAAGAAAAGTAGGAATTGGAACTGGAATACCAATTTGTAATCGGCTGACTGAGAAGTGACAAAAATAAGTTCTGTGGAAACATGAGTATGTTGCACAAAGAATGCCACGGGAACCATTTTTTTTTCTTTTGAGGAAAATAATCCCATTTATCTATTATACTGCTCTACTATATGGTGTCATATTTTTGTACATTCTTGGTGACTTTAGACCGATGCAATTCAATGCACGTGGTTTGATATAATTATGTTTTTTTTACAACAGTGGTATGACATAATAATTATGTGAAACCTGTGCTGGCACATGTAATCGGGCCTTGTTGATATCATAGGCCCATGGGGTGTTTTTTTTTAGTAGTGGCCGCCTAGTTAGATTCAGGGATGTGCATTCAAAGGTCTAACATTTAGTGTCTTCTTCAATATGATGCATGGATCCAATAAAGAGAAAAATGGACCTTGCTGCAAAAAAGAAAAAATGAGCCAGATAAAGAGGGTGCTACCAGATGGAGACCTCACTTGGTCCTGAGGGGCGATTTGTGGAGGGCATACTCTCGAGGGTGTTTTGATGGATGGACACGCTTATGAGTGCTACTCAATCAATTATCCCTCTATCAATGTAGGAATGAGAGGTATCGTGAGGAATTCAGCCGCTTCTATGGTACTTCATCGGATTAGAATATATGTTGTCGAACTAAACAAAGCAGACGATGGGACTTTTAGGGCGCTTTTGGTTACAATTTTCCCAGGAATGTCTGCTACAAACACTGATGGCCTAGGCTTGATGGCTCCTGGCAAACACTGAGGTTATCGTCGAGGCAATGATAACCTCCGCATCCAGGGCGACCTACCTCCACGTCGAAAGCCGCACGCAACCGAACCACCCTCGTTGTCACTGCCACGTGTCGGGCTGTCCCTATCATGATACTCTGTGCATACGAGACGTAAATTGTCACCAACGGCAAGCTACATGTCCTCCCATCAAAGAAAAAAATTCCCATCAAAATTTCACCCACAATAATCTCGAAGCAACCAGCAGTAGTTGTTCTATTTTACAGCACCAACCAGCAGTAGAGTCCACAAAATTAAAAATTGAATCCAAATCGGTTTTATAACTTTCATATTAAGTATCGACTTTCAAAAATCATAACGCCCGCGTCCGGAGTTCAAACGAAATAAACTCGGACTCTATCTCGTAGCTCTCAAAAAGTTCTATAACTTTAGAATTTAATGGATTAACATATTCGGAAGTCTTTGTGTCTAAATATACGATATAAAAATATATGTTCCGATTTGGACTCCTCACGTCGGGCCTATATCTCATAGGTTCGGAGTCCAAATAATATGATGCATATATGTTCCGGAAAGCTCTCGACGAGATCTACAACTTTCGGAATCACACTTTTCCCATTGGAGCACGTCTTGAAGTCCAAAACTACGACACAATACAGTGTTATTTCTGAACTGCGTAAATTATTTTTTCCTTTCGGATAAACCTTCTAGAAATTCTTAGTCATTGGGTTACGATCTTAGGCTTACATGTTTGGTTTCATGTACATACAGAGATATCTTGTAGGTGCCATGGACTTATGGAAAACCCGGAGTCGGGCTTCATATCGCTACTTCTCACCTTTGAATCTTTTTAGTGTTATTTCACCTAATTCTGCAATGTCTCAAACAGCACTACATGTCAAAATCGTCAATATTAGAGATAAAAAACATATTTATAATGAGAATATGGTGGAAAATAATGAGAAAATGATTGCTTCTACATATAAAATGGTATACTAAGAAGCATCAACAATAATATAAATATGATATTTTATTTAAAAATATTAATAATACTATATATATTTAACTAATATATTGTATAAATAATTTTTTTATTTAAACCATGTTTTATTTTTCTTAAGCCCGTTGCAACGCACGGTCACTTTGCTAGTTCCACATAGTGCAGCTCAATCTGGTGGTTGCGCTGCGTTACTCACATGACAAGAAAAAAAATAGAATAAAATGCCGACAATAATGATACCTTAAGACGCTCTGATCTCTATTATCACAATAGTGTAACAATAAAAAGCCATATGCACCAATTATTGCAGAGGCTAGAATATAATATCATTAAGAAAACAATATATTTGAACTGAGCAGACATACAGACAGAATGCCACAAACAACTTATTACTTCGTCTTCATCAGAATTACAATGAACAAGTAGCTCCGTGGAATATGATATTTTTCTCTGCTAGGTGGGGTACGACCGTACGAGCGCGCACCTACTGGGGTTGATGCACAAGTGTTTTTCTTCTTCTGAAAATTCATAGACCGCACATGGAGCAACAATTCACCTTATAATTACATGATTGAACCTGAGTTGTAATAAATATACATAAAAGAAGAAACATAGGTCTCAGTGTGACTGTGTTTGTACACTTTTTGTTTGCTGGTGAACATATTCTATAATTTTTTAAGCCAAATATTCTATATATATTAGTGTTGAAAAGCTTGGTACATTTACATAGGCGCACAATTAAGACTAAACTTATGTATTCACACACTAATTACAAAAATTACATTCCCACTGCTTCGTTATTCCTAGGATCTCTTTCAGGCAAAAAAAATCAACACAAGCTCTGTTTTTTACCCATGCAAAAAGCCCATTTCTAAAAGAAATGGATGTCTTACTACTTTTCTTCAGTGGCTCTGCCACCTAATTCTTTACGGAACAAAAAATGTTCAACCGATTGAAACAGGGAACCCTTGCGATGCTAACTATTGATATATATGTAAAGTGCGCATTCTACACAAAAACAACTGATGAACAGGTAGCAAATTCGAATTGTATCCTACATAGAAAAGACAAAAAGAAAAAAGAAGAACTCTCAAAAGAAACAAGAAAAGAAGGCCTGGAAATTGTAAATACCATGGGCATAAGCTATATATATTGAACCATCATTTTAATCACATAAGGATTAGCGCTACGGATATCGATTGAGCATACCTTAATTACTTACAAGTTTCTTGTAGTAGAAACACTCACTCGTATACGAGGAGTCGAAAAAGAAACGGAAAGAAGTCGAAAATGAATTCATAGCTAATAGCTAGGCCGACTGACTGTTAATGGCAGGCTGTGATGTGAGTATGTGATCAAGGGAGCTCTCATTCCCCAGTCATAAGTCTATGATTGGCAGTACTGCATCGGTGCCAAAGGGAAAGGGCACTGGGCTTGCATTGACGCAGCAAGCGGTTCTTGTTACCTCTCAATCCGCTGTATAGCCCACACGGAAACCTCTTTATCCTCGATGTCATTCACATGAAGAATACTACTTTGACTCGTGAGCATGTTGATCTTGTGCTACCTCTTGATGGCTCCTCCATTCGCATTTGAAGTGTGCCGCTGCTATATATGGCCAGAACATGTATAAAATGCAAGCTAAGGCTGTCCGCACTGCAACCCGCCAAAGTCTCCCGCAGTATCATTTTACATGAAAACGCGCTGCACCGCCGTGCTCTAAATGCTATGCTACGCGAGGCGTGCCTTCCGTTTACTTCAAATCTAGCGTGGATAGAGAAGGAATAGCGGAGAAACGGTAAGGAGTGGGGTCTAGAGAATAGAGGAAAGAATAGTAAAAATAATAGAGGAAAAAATAGAGGAAAGTTGGTATAGAGAAAAATTTATTATATAATATATGGTAGTTGGGATAGAGGATGGATATAGAGTATGAATGGATGCGGGAAACTGGATATAAAGGAGAGAACCTTGCTGACCAGGACGGAATATTTCTTTTAGAGGATGAATTTAGAGTACGACGAGTGCGGTCAGTCTAAGGCTAGTGCGGTCAGTCTAAGGCTGTCCGCACCGGGGGACGCTACGTCCTCCTCCAGTACGTGTTTATCGTAAAATGTACTACACCGGCTCCTGTAAAAGAAACGTTAAACAAGAGTATGAGAAATGGACCCGCCATTGGTAGCAGAATAGAGGAGGAATGCTACGCCCTTGTCGGCCCCACCTCGCTCCAGCCGTTGCTCTCCGCACATCCACGTCGGCCGCTGCTGCTGGTGCTCCATCGCGCCGCCGGGAACCACCTCGCCTGCACGCCCGGAGGTGGAAAAGGGGAGGGAGCATGGAGCAGAGGAGGGGGTGGCAAGAGAGGAAGAGGACCACCGCCGGGCCTGCCTCCCCGTGAGCCATCCCAACCACCGCGCCGCCGGAGAGCTCGAGGCAAAGAGAGAGGAGAGGGGAGAGCCCGCTGGGGAGCCGCCGCCGAGAGGAGGAGCCACCGCGTTGCACCAGATTCGCGCCCTGGCCGTCGGATCCATGCCCTGGCGACTAGAGCGCATGGGGGAGGAAGGGGGGGGGGGGGAAGGGGGGGGGTGGGAGCTTGGGGGTGGGGGGCCTCGCCATCCGCCTGGGGGGCGCCATGGAGCTTGGGTGGGAGGAGGAAGCGAGGGGAGAGAGAGAGAGAGGGAATGAGAGAACGGGAGGGAGGGAGGCCGGCGGGTGGGTGGGGTTTTTTAATAAAATAAACTGACAAGCGGGTTCCAAGGTGGTGGTTGGTATAGAGTAGGAGATATAGAAGATGATGGGTGCAGTAAAACTAGATATATAGGAGAGAATCTTGCTGACCAGAAAAGAATATTCCTTTTAGAGAATAAATTTAGAGTATCACGAGTGCGCACAATCTTAGAGAAATCTGAGCTGTAAAGTAACATGCCATGTTGTCCTCCCTGCTACCGTACGCTGTGAGGTGTAACAAATACTCTAGTGCTTCCACACCTTTAGGTGCTTCCGTGCTCTCACTGTTGAAAAATTGTATAAATAATTCTGTAAATAAATATTTTTTTAGAAAAGAGAATATATATTAAAATTCCAGCCGCTGTATCAGTTGGTACATGGTGCCGTTCAATATTACAAACTCTCGCTTGAATGAAGAGGCCAAGAAATTACAAAGATAAAAGTTTGATCCATCACGATGACTAACAAGAATTATTCTAAATAGAGTTTAACTGGTAATACGATTTGAGAAACACCATCCATTATTTGCGAAGATCTCCATAGTGGCAGATTCAATTAGTCTGCATGCCATCTTCATCAATATATGGTCCATCTCTTTTAGCAAAAGTGACCACATACGAGCCCAATATGTCCCTCTAAAGATTACCTGCATAAAAGGTGATGTAGTTACTTTGTCAAACACCATATTATTACGATACAACCAAATTGCCCAACATAGAGCGTATACACCACTCCAGATTAAATTCTTTAACGGTTTTTCAATTGCTCCCAACCAGTCAGCAAACATATGCTGAAAGCTGGTAGGAGGACTAACGCCAAATGAAACATGAATGATGCGCCATAAAAACCTTGCTAACTGACAATCAAAAAATAAATATTGAATAGTTTCACTCAGATTACAGAAACAACATTTATCACATCCTTGCCAGTTACGTTTAATAAGATTATCCTTTGTTAATGTTACTCCCTTAAATAGGTACCACATAAAAATCTTGATCTTAAGTGGAACTTTTATTTTCCAAATATTTATATTGTAGGGCAAATGCTGTATTAATAATTGGACTCTATACATGGACTTCACAGAGTAGAATATATTTTGGTGTAAAGCCCATCTAAAAGAGTTTTTTTGATCCGAAATAGTTATATTTGTAGTAAGTTTGACAATTTGTCTCCACCGGACAAGGTTTTCACCTATGAGAGCTCTTCTAAATGTTATATTCAAAGGAGAAGAAGATAGACCACAACCTAGTTGAAAAAATCCTAGTTGCAAAAAGTCATTCTTGACTCGAAGTAAACTACTCTAGAAATGAGAGGCCCCAGCTATATGTTGTACTTGAGAGAGTGTCTTATTTCTTAAGTATTTATGGTGTACTATTGTTTGCCATTGTCCCTCTGAATTAAGAAGCCTAAAAGAGCCACTTGCTCAATAAGCATTTGTTTTGAACCTCTAAATTAAGGATACCCAATCCTCCTTGGTCTTTTGGAAAACATAAGATTCCCTATTTTGTAAGATGATATTTCTTTTTATGTCCCTCATTTTACCAGAAAAACCGAGATCTATAATAATCCAATTTTTCTAACACTCCTTTTGGGACTTCAAAAAATGAGAACATATACATGGAAAGACTACTTAAAATTGAATTGATTAAAGTTAGTCTCCCCCCTACAGATAACATCTTACTTTTCCAAGAGCTGAGGCGTTTCTGGAAGCGTTCTTCTATATGTTTCCAGTCCGCATTGACCAAATGTTTATGATGCATAGGAATTTCTAGATATCGAAATGGTAGAGCACCAAGCTCACATCCAAATATCTGAGAATATTCTAATTAAAAATTATTTGTTTCACCATAGCAAAACATCTCACTTTTGTGGAAGTTAATTTTAAGTCCTTCAAACGCACACAAAATTAATTTTAAATTCCTAGCTTCATCTAAATTATGATCCATAAGGAGAATTGTGTCATCCGCATATTGTAGAATGGAAAAACCATCCTCCACTAGGTGCGGGATGACTCATGACAATTGGCCCTCCCTCTTTGCATGGGAGAGAAGTATTGCTAAAATATCTACTGCTAGGTTGAAAAGAATAGGTGATAATGGGTCACCCTGTCTGACCCCTTCTTTGTCTGAAAGTAGTGTCCTATTTCGTCATTCACTTTAACCGCTACACTTCCTTTTGATATAACTCTTTGGATCCATTCACACCACATAGGTGAGAATCCTTTGATACGAAGAGCTTGTTGTAAAAAAGGTCATCTCACCTTATCATAAGCTTTTTCAAAATCTAATTTCAAAACCACTGCATTTAGATTTTTCTTATGAATCTCGTGTAAAGTCTCATGCAAAGTTGCTACACCATCTAGAATGAAACAACCAGGTAAGAAAGCAGGCTGCGTTGGAGAAATATATTGATCTGCCACAGTTGTAATTCTATTATTCAAAACTTCAGTAAAAATCTTAAAACTGACATTCAGAAGACAAATTCGACGGTATTGTTGGATGTTAGTAGCATCCATTTTTTTAGGAATTAAAGTAATTATCCTAAAATTTAGACTATGTATTGGCAGGTTACCTTTATGAAAGTCATTGAACATATCAATGAGATCCTGCTTAATTATATCCCAAAATACTTGATAATACTCTGCCGGGAAGCCATCTGGACCCGGGACTTTGTTGTGTTCCATTTGGAACATGGCCTCTCTAATTTCTTTTTCCGTGAAGGCAGCAGTGAGAAACTCATTCTCTTGCTCCGTCACCTGTGGTATATCAACCCTCATTTCCTCGGCGAGAGAAAGAATTCTCCGAATGTGGCCCAAAAAGATTTTTCTAATAATTTGTAATATATTGTTTTAGATTTTGATTACCTACTATTATTCCTTCTTCCTGTTTCGATTGAAAAATCTAGGGTTTTCTACGCTTTTCATTTGCCAGAAGCTGGAAGTACTTAGTATTCTCATCCCCTTGCAAAATCTTAGTAGCTTTGGACCGTTGAATCTAGTAAATCTCCTCTTCCCTTAAGAGGTTTGTGAGCTGTTTTTTTAAAACACACCGTTGGTCATTTTCTTGTGTGGAGAGCACAGAGATCTCCGCTTTCCTAACCAACTCATCTAATTTGGCTAGTAAATCACGTTTCTTTGATCTATTTTGTGACACCATATTTTTTGCCCATCCTCTTAAATATCATCGTAACCTTCTAATTTTATTTTGCCATCTCGCTAGAGGGGTGGAGCCTTTGTTCTCCCCTTGCCAGATCGCAGTCACTTATTCATAAAAGCCCTCCTTACGAAACCAAGCTAGCTCAAATCTAAAAATACGAGAATTTCCTCTATGATTTTGTTGCCCCGAAGATAACAAAAGAGGAGTATGATCTGAGATATCTCTACTTAGAGCCTACACTTAGCTAGGGGAAATTTTAGTTCTCATTCCGTACTTATTAAGATACGGTCTAACTTTTCATATGTTGGGATAGAAGTATAGTTAGCCCATGTAAACTGTCTTCCAGTTAATTCAATTTCTTTTAAATTCAAAGTTTCAATTATCGCATTAAAGAGATTGGGCCAATGACTTTGATATCTTGTATTGTTTTTTTCTGATGGTTTTCTAATAATGTTAAAATCACCTCCAACTAGTAAAGGTAAGGTCTCATCACTACACACACGAACTAATTCCAAAAGAAACTCATCCTTGAACTCATCTTGAGCTGCCCCATAGACACTCATTAGAGCCATCTAAATCCGTCTACTCTGGAAGTTACCTGGAATTTGATAAAGTAATCCCCTATCTCTATCTTGTCGACCACATAGTTCGACATATTGATTCCTAGTAAAATACCACCAGAATGTCCTCTTGGTGGTGTCCAATGCCAAAAGAAATCAGAACCCGCATAAAAATTGTTGAGGCACTCAGTCTGGTAATTATGCTTGCCTGTTTCTAAAATTAAAATAAAATCAAGCCTATATTCCTGACTAGTGTCATGTAAAAATCTATGTTTTGCTAGATCACGTAAACCTTGACTATTCCAGAAAATAACTTTCATTAAAAAATGATTTTTTTCTTTACCAAGGAATTTTTTGGTTTTTTAAGCAAATTTCTTTTCTTATTAACTACCTTTATTGGGACGTCTACTAGAGAATCACCTAGATCCTCACCCCCATCCGCATATCATCCACCAAATCACCACAAAGTTGATTTAAAGGAGAAAAAAAACCATTCTCATCATCGTCAATAGACACCTTATCCACTTCATTATTCTCGTGAAAAACAGGCTTGTCTCTAAGGTTTTCTACATGCTTAATAAGAGCAACAACATTATTAATTGACTGAACATTATCCCCCAAATTAACACCCACGCAAGCAAGTTTTTTCTTGATACTAGAATTGGGGAGAGAGAGGATCGATTGGGACTGACCTTCAAATTTGAGATTCTTGATTGCTGTCCTTTTGGAAGCTTTCATTGTCGAGTCCATGTCCGCTGATGAGGCTCCTCTCTTGCTTTGGCGGACCAACGATTCCTCTGTAGATTTGGGAGACAACATAGCCAGAACATTCTCAACGCCTCGGTGGCCGGACCGTCCGCTACCTCCCCCGACTTGAGAAGCAAGTCCAGCAGCCCACCCAAAGAGTCTTGAGCTGTTGCCGAGCCACCCCCTTGGACCAGCCCGCCTTTCACCTTTCCTGATGTTTCCTGCTTCTTAGCCCCATGCACAGCGTCCTTTGATGCTGGTTCTAGAACTGCACTATTATGCTTTGTTGGCGCCTCCTCCTTTGCCAGTCTCTGTGTTATTTTTTTTTCTGCTTTGGCAAGCGGTTTTGCTGTTGGCACTTTGGACGCATGCTTGCGCGTCGAGGTCTCGAGTTTTGTTGCGGTCACGGCATCCAGCACAGCGCTCTTGCCTTTTGCTTGCGCTGCTCCGGTGTCCACATGCGCACCCTTTGATGATGACGAAGTCATGCCTCTGGATCCTCCTGTTGGTAATGGTGCCACATAGGTCGCCATAGAAGGAACTGGCAATGATGCCAACGATGCAAAAGCTGAGGCTTTGGTAACGTTAATATTCTCATGAGATTTAACATTAACAAAAGTCTTCATAACTTTCTCTTCATCTTCAGTAAGAAGATCGTCTTGTTTCCAGTTATATCCATCGTCTTCCATTCTATCTCCTAAAGCAGAACTATCACATACTTTATTAGACTCACTTAGAGTCTTAATCCCATCGGTTCCCTTGGAAGCCTCATCAACGGTTGCATCTTCCATCTCATCATCCTGATTTGACTTATCTTCTCTATCATCAATATCATTGTTGCTATTGTTAAGATGATTAAAAATTCCACTGTTTGGAGGGAAGGGCTCAACTTCAAATTTGAGTTGAAAGTATCTGTTACCAATTATGACATCCATCTTTGTGGGGATCCTATCAGGATCTAGCACAGCAACACAAAATCGTCCAAAAGTGTTGACCCGAGTCATTCTCATGTCAACCTTCTGTGTGACGCCAAACATAGTACCTACTGCCCATATGATTCTATATTTCCGTAAAACTTCCAGAAGGTTAAGAACACGCATCCAAACATTGGGTAACAAATGTCCAAAGTATTCCTCATCTTCCTTAAATTCCCTGAATTTAAGAGAAATTCCATTAGACATTTTTGCACTTTCCCAGTATGTAGACCTAAGCATTTCAGTCCTACTAGGAAAATTCACTTTGAACACATTTTCTTTCTCTAGTTTAACTTCCCAAGTGAAGTTTGGACGCACCAACATTTTTAGGTGGCCAACAAGCTCCACTTCCGAGATGGAACCTCCCTCAACTGTAACAAGTGGGTTCTGGTATTTTTCTTTGTTGGGTGAATAGTGGGATGTGCAATATAATACGCACCTAGCGCATCATTAGCATACCCGACCGATTGAGCCACCGACATTGGTTCATCATTTAGCGGACACCTAAATGAAGCATGTTCCGTGCTCTCGCAAAATTCACATAGAATCTCTGTGGTGCACTGCCTGATCAGATGACCTTTCTCGCCACAACGATAACAGTTTTTGTGTTTCAAAGCCCCTTCTATCTTGCTGTTTTCCTCCCCATTACCCTTAGTAAGCGAAGGATCAACAACCTCTACCAGATCTTTAACCACTTTGACTACTTTATCCTGATCAATTACCTGAGGTCCCGCTTGGGGCAAAACACTTGAGGTGGAACCTGCTTCAAACGATGACTTGACTGAATTCTGCAGCGAAGTAGGTTGTGCTTGTGGAACTGCCATGGGCGCAGCTTGAGGAGCTACAGTCTCAGCAGTGACCATCGGAGCAGCAGCCGCCACTTGAGCCCGAGTATTCGTCTGACGCGGTACTCCCATGCCGCCGCGCCCTCCATGACGGCCTCCGTTGTACCCTCCCCTGCCATGATTACGACCACGGCCATTGAACCGGATGAATAGTAATGTAAATGTCGCCATCGGCAAGCAATATTTACCTACCTCTTGTATCACAGGAAGTAAGTTTCTTCATCAAATAGTTAGGAAAATTTTCAGACTATTCTCGAATAGCGCAGCTCTGCTGGTTCATGCAACATAACAGCCACGTCCTCTTGTATCACATCAAAGAACAATTATATAACTACGCCATATATAGAATGATTTAATAACATTATGGACAAAAACAATGATTGATGACCACGGCCTATTTTCTGCAAAACTGTTCAGCATTGTTAACTAACCACAGCCTCTTTACATCTAGCACACGGCTTCCTCCGAATAACGCTCATGCATAAACTGAATGAACAAGGTAACAGAGGGGTGGCCGGCAATAAAGCGGCCAGCGTATTGATTATTACCGGGGGCGCAAGTCAGTTGCACAACACGATAACGGGGCTTCTCAGGCGCAATCCGCGCGACAGATCGACGAGCAGGTGCTCAGGATTTAGAATCCCCACATTTTTGGCGGGTGCCCACCAATCAACTGGCTCGACTCTTGCATGAAGTCTGTTCCAGTATTGTGTAGCTAAATTTCCTGAAACTTCCTAGTCCCATTACAAGCTATAAGAGCAAGGAACAACGGACCATATATTACAGGAGCTGGTTCTCTAATTCGTCTAGTTTGATGTTAGACCACAAAGCACACAAAACGCTGCACACCTGCAGCTCTCTACTTGCGGTGTGACGATCACATTTTCGACACGAATTATCAAACTTATAGTAGAAAAGAAAACCATCTTTTATGATGGTGGTTGCATGTATTTGAGAGAAAGTAGAGAAAAAAAAGAGAGAAAAACACCAAAGAGAGAAGTAGCCACTATTGTTATAACTAGTCCAATTGCCCGTGCAGTTCCGCGTGCTAGACATTAAAGTATACATATTTGTATAAGAAATTTTCTGATTTCCATTTACCTTACCCTACAATTTACACATATTAAGCAGGCAAATAAATATGCATTATCAACTCCTTTTATCACAATAAAGTTAATCCAAACTGCAGTTTTAACTTTCCAAAGCATACAGTTTGATTCATCCACTTCGCAAATTGTGTGAAGCTTCTCTAATCTTCACTTTTTAAATGAAACCTCTACGAAATTTGCAACACTTTAAAAAAACTCTGTCGAATGTGTCAACTACCTGTTCCAATGGGATCACATTCCCTAGTCATTTGTTGTCTGATTCTTTTTCTAACCACGTCCAATATATATGATAACGGACAAGAGAGTGCAATCATAAATATTTGAACCCACGACTTCTAGTGTAATAGACCAGTACTCCAAGGTAATCATTGTTTTATTAAGATGTTTGATTACTAATAAAATATATGAGTTATATATCCGGTAAGATAAGCCAGTGACACAATAATCTATGTCGTCATATATATATATATATATATATATATATATATATATATATATATATATATATATATATATATATTATATGCTAGGCAAAGGCTTGGTGTATAAACTCGACAATATTCTTCTCTTTCTCCTCAAGCATGTTAGAGGCCAAACACCAACACAGTAGAGCCCTTGAATTTTCTTATAATGGATAAAATATTGAAAAAGATAATAGAAATTACGTGTCATGCCAGAGTGTACAGTACGCATACCTTGTCAAGCCGCTGCTCTGGCACCCCACGTGGCCTTGCCGCTGGCTGCGGGCCTGCGGCAGCCTCACGGTCATCACCTCACGCCCCTTTGATGCATAGGATCATACAGGGCCACGATCCTTTCATGCAATATATGCACAGGACCAAAGAACGTAACTAAACAGGTGTATATAGCGCCGCACACGATTGGTTCTTTCGTCTCATCACAACAGCGTAATTCTTTTTCTGATCCCATGCTTTTTTTTTGTTTTCTTGTGCACCTCGTCACCATTGTCCTCCATGATCTGGCTAAAAAGATCTAGATACTCTTGTAAAAGCTTGGTGCAATCGGTGGCGATGAAGCGGCCAAAAATCTAGAAGCCAACTGCCTACAAAGCTGACATGGTGGACAGGATTTCTGGCTATCAACAATCTCACAAAAAAAAACTCCATGATAAATGGTGCACTCGCGGTACTTTTTTTTTTGAGATAAAAAAAGATTATATTAAAATAATAACTGAGTACATCTTCATGTTACAAGTACTCTGAAATACAAAGATATTATAACTATGTGCACTCAGTATGTAGCTCCAAATCTCAATCCTAAACCTGTATGAAGATTCATATAGATGATCACATAGGCAAACACTCAGCAAACAGACTGAGAATAGGTGCCCAGGAAACGGCGGCCAACATTCCTGTAGGTAGAATTGAGCATAATCCTCTTCTTTTTTATGTCTTCTTTCTTTTTTCTTCTGCCACTGAAGAAGAAGAAAAAACATTGAACCTGATCTCACAAGCCCTTTATCGCGGTTGAGACCAACCACGACAAAACGAAGAAAGGACCGAAAAATTTTATTCCACGTCAACAACATTATCTCCGCCTTGGTGTCGTCATCCGGAAACCTAAATCTCCATATCGTCATGACACGAAAGTTGTTGACGACGTCGTCGCCGCCATCATCTTCATTGATGCTGTCATGGAGAGATTAAATCCACACTTTATCCTCGACGTGACCGGTGAAAAAAAAAGAGAAAACAAATTCTCAATGTCGAATAACTCGATATGAAGAAGACCTCAACCCTAAACTAAGAGGAAAAGGATAACTGGACTAAAAAGAAGGGTGGATTCCCGCTCCTCCTCGCCGCCGATGTGGGCACCGGAGAAGAAGGAGGAGGGGGACCAAACGGCGACGGCGGCTGGGCGCACCTGGCGGCGGCGGGGGCGCTAGGTCAGAACCGGCACTTGATGCCAGCCATGTTACATTATCATGGCAGCGGCTGTCAGTCTTAATTAAATGTGTCCGAAGAGAGGAACAACACGTTGCTTATGAAGAACCGGCGGGAGAACAACGCACCAATTTGCCACATCGTCGAGCACACCAATGGCCATATTCTTAGCCAGCCAGGCCAGGATGCCTACGCAAGAGAACGCGGTTGGAATTTGTCATTGTACATCCAATATACTCATCTGGTAGGTTTCCTTTTTCTGTTTGTGCGTGAGGCTTACGTGAGGAGAGGCACTTTAAGGAGGAGGAAAGAGACGTGAGGATTACACAAACATGTAGATCAAGGGCCAGATATTTGGGGTACGTTATGTAGGGAAGAGATTAATGGCTAGATGTTTTGCTTTCTTATGAGAATTTCTAGTCTATTTCTCTTTTTTTCTAGACATCGTAGTAAAAATATCATCTCCTTTTATTAATAAATAGATTTTTGATGGCGACAAAACAATGTTGAAAAGACATAGTTCCCGACCACTATTTATGTTGTAAGCGGTGACAAAAGAAAACTTTTGCCTCTAGAATTTCATCAGATTTACAGTTTCATCACTGATATATAGTAGTACACAACTTAGTTGACGCAGATGTGCTGGGCACAATTGTACAGTGTAATATACCGTGCAATAAATTGTGACATTTTTGTGTAATAATAACATATTTATGTGCGCCGGTACATCCATCATCAGTCTATAAACATCAAATACACATCTACTAAAATGTACTATACGTTATAACGCAAATCAAACATACATGGCCACTGAAACGCAAGCCACGACGAGAGGCAGGAGCACGTTGCCGGCGACGTTGACGAAGCCTCTCCGCGGCGAGGCGGCGCCGAAGTACAATGGGCCGTTGTAGCCGTACGTTCCGGGCCCGAACCCTCCCGGCCCGCCGAACCAGCCGTATCCCCCGCCGCCGCAGCACTCGTCGCCGTGATCGCCGAACCCGAGGCTGGCCGCGCTGGGGAATTCGTCGGGCGTCGGCACCGGCAGCGCCGACGCCACCTCCGCCGCCGGCAGGTACTCTCCGCCGCTCGCCGTTGGCAGCGGGAACTTCTTTGAAGCTATTGTGGCTGCAGCCAACGGTGGCAGCGCTGTGGTGGCTGCTCCTGCAGGCTGCGTTGCGCTGGGACCTGCAGATGCTTCGTCACCTGATGATGGTATACCTGCACCTGCAGCATTATTACAACATTTAAGTCTGAGTTAATATTGGGACCTGATTATTAATCACTCTTTGACGCATGCTAATCTCTGTCATGCTGCGGTGAGTGACAGAGTACTACTAGCCTGATGAAGCACTTGCTGGTAGCGCCGGCGAGGTCGACTGCGCAGTGCAAAATGGCGGCAATGAACACAATGTGAACAACGCTGCAATGACCAGCGCAAGGGTGGACGACGAGCGCAGGAGCTTGTTATTGGCAGCCATCTTTTCCTTCTTGCTCTTGCCGTCGTTGCGACGGAGTGTGATGACGATGAGCATAAATGTGTTTGTACGTAGTGATTTATAGCTCTAACTAAAATGTGGTTGGGTAAAAAGAATGCAAGTTAGAGGAGAAAAATGGGTTTGCGCGGCGTGTAGTGGACTAGTGGCTAGTGGGTGGATGGGCTGCTCCATCTAACTCATCACTTTTCGGGACAAGTTCAACTGGGCGACGAGCAAATCCGCTCGTTCAGTGTTTGTTTATTTGCCTCATCTGGTTCCGTCCCTAATAAGTGTCCCTTTATCAGCTTGATCTGTGTTTATCAAACGTGTTCGTGTTGGTGAACACTAGCTAGGACCATAGTTTGGTAGATCACATAATCCATATAAATACGGATAACAAGAGATAGAAGCATGTTACAAATTTCTAGCCGTGACATCCGGCCAGCTAGAATGAGGTGTGTTTGAAGCAGTGCTTGTCCAGCCAGATGCGGTAGGAATGTGAGGAATCAGCAAGTACCCATCCACCACTAAATATTTGTGTTCGCAATTCAGAGTGTGACAACTCAAGACCTTTGGAATTATTCGTACTTCTCCTCTTCATGTTCTAATTTCTTATCGGTAATAGGGTGGGCAAAGTGGCCAACGAGTTTGTGCCTCACTCCCTCTCAACCCGTGGCCACGTTTTCGAACCCTCCAAAACATTGTACTACTCCAAAATCACCGGAGATTAGAAGAGGCAAGTTCAGAAACGGCAGGCTCTGCCTCGCTCTTCCGCACTCGGTCGCCGAGCCCAACGTTTACGCAGGGTGAACTGCATCCGCATGTCATGGGCCTCCCGTGCAAAAACTATAGGAAAGGTTGCTTATCATCATGCACCAGAGAAAAATTAAAGCCGATGCAGGCGCCGGACATGGCCTCATCAGATCCTGTTCGGGTGCTTTCGAGTTTTGACTGCACTGCGCGTGGAGAAGGAGAACAACATAACGCGTGCGCCATGACGAGGACAGCACCGTGTCAACCGGCACGCCAGGATGCCGTTTGCTATTTTTAGCTGAAAGCTAGTGTCCCTTTCAATTACCTCTCTAAGTCATCAGATCTAAATCTAATGGTTTGATTCTCATTCAGCTTCTGACAATGCATAGATCCACGTGGAATTGATTACCATTCAGCTGCCAGCTAGTAGCGCTCTGCACTTCCTAAAATATGTAAACTCTGTTGTCAAGTCTTGATCTGAACTGATACAAGAAACAAAAAGGATGAGGCATTTCCCGAAGAAAAAATATTGCAAAGTACGTTTACACAAACAATTGAAGTATTTCAAGTTTGCAAGTGTCCTACACGACTGGAATTTGCTTTAGTGTTAGTTTATTTGCCTTATTATCTAGTTCCGTCCCTAATAAGTACCTTTATCAGTTTGATCTTTGTTAATCAAACTTGTTGGTGAACAGATCCGAGAAAGAGGCTTTTGCCTTCTTGGTGAACATTGATTAGGGTGCTGCAAAAACTTTGTGTTTCATTTGAAGGAGTTCGACTTTTTATCACTATCAGCGCAACTAATACGGGAGATGCATGTGGGCTCCATAGACAGCCTATTTGTCTTTTCTAATTACTTGTACATATACAGAATGTATAAATAAACAAGAAGAAGAGGGAAAATTAATATAAAAAATTCAGCTGAGCAATGAGAAAGTTCACTAGTTCAGTGTTCGTCTATTTTCCTTATCTGGTTCCGTCCCTAATAAGTTCCTTTATTGGCTTGATCTCTGTTTATCAAACGTGTTGGTGAACAGATCCGAGAAAGCGGCTTTGCCTTCTTGGTGAACATTGATAAAGGTGTAGCAAAAGCTTTGTGTTTGATTTTAAGGAGTTTGACTTTTTATCAGTATCAGCACAACTAATACGGGTGATGCATGTGGTGTTATTGCAATACCATTATCAAATCGGATAAATACGGACCACAGTTTGATAGATCACATCATCCATATAAATACGGATAACAAGATGTAGAAGCATGTTAGAAATTTCTAGCCCGGACATCCGGCAAGCGAGAGCGAGGTGTGTTTGAAGCTGTGCTTGTCCAGCCAGATGCGGTAAGAATGTGAGGAATCAGCAATTACCCATCCACCACCAAATATTCGCCTTCCCAACTCAGAGTGTTATAACTCAGAGTGAAAGGAAGTATCTGAGTACATTCCTCTTCTTACTTCTGACGATGCATTGATCCACGTGGGATTCTCATTCAGCTGCCAGCTAGCAGCTAGCACACTGCACTTCCTGAAACATGTAAACTCTGTTGTGAAGTTTTGATCTGAACTTATACAAGAAACACCAGGATGAGGCATTTCCTGAAGAAAAAAATATTGTCAAGTACGTTTACACAAACAGTTGAAGTATTTCAAGTTTGCAAGAGTTCTACACGACGGGAATTTTGACTCCATGTCTAAATGAATACATATTTCCTAGCCTTCAATCGATTGTAAGTTTTCAGTCAGTAGTTTGTTAATTTGTGTTTTGATTTTTCTTTTGTAGGATTATTTATATAATGATTGTAAACTACTGAATCTAGATCCGATGACTCAAAGTGATGAGTGAAAGATGCCTAAACTTTCAGTCAGCTGAAAATTAGCAAGTCTCAAATGAATATGTTAAAATTTTGTACATGGTAGACACACGTACTGACGTACGAACAAGAATTGACCTAACATTTGGTGAGCCGGCATGCACGGGCAGGACAATACAACATGACTTCCGAAGTGAATGCAGCAAAAGACGTGCAAAACGTTGAGGATTAGTTTAGTTGTAGAATGTAGAAACATGGAGGATTAGCAAGTACCGACGGCAACACTTGCACTTGCTCCGCACAGCTGACAGGAGCACGAACATTTTTCTCCCTGTTTTGGTGACGCAGAGGAACAGGGGTAGGTGCTCTGTTTTTCAAAGAGAGAGCGGCAAAACAGGGGAGCCCAGAATTTGTTTTTCAAAGAGAGAGCCGAGGGGGTTGGGCTTTGTAGCCCATCGTTGTTAGGAGCTGTAGCTAGGTAGGATCCGGCCCATAAACCAAAATCGAGACAGGTAAAAATTCCCGCCAAAGTTTTGTGTGCTCATAAAGCTGTAGGATTCCACACGCACCTCTAGCGCGTTCTGTAGCAGTGTTCCAAATCCAAGTCGAGCCCCGGCTCATAGTCCAAGCCCCTCTTGACGCATGGCCGAGTGGATTTCGTGGATGACGCGGTGAAGCCATGCACTGTATTGCCATGAGAATGAGATTACAGTACAGTCAACCATGGTCACCTTCAATGTCAGTGGAGGACTCTTGGCATGTAGGATGGCTTCAGACTGACGTTTGGCTCGGCCCCATGTTCGAAGCAGTATGCCAACAACATCATGGAGGCATATCAGAGGGAAGAACGTCTCCAGGGTCCCACTTCTTCTCGGCCCACGTGGCACAATCCATCGGCTTCCTGACACACGCTTGAGAAACTCAATTTCAGGAACGCCCGTCTACAGGAATGCGCCATGGCGAGGACAGCACCGGGTATAGCGGTACGCCAGATGATGCACCAATACGCCCTTAAATTTATCACTGCCATGATGTTGTTGGCATACTGAACACGAAGTGATTGAGTTGTTGGGCCATTTCCTCTTATTAATATATGTCAGAACACGAAATGATTACAGGTCTTTCGAAGAAAAAAAAAATTAATCACTGTCAAAAGCTGAACCAAAAATTCACCAAAATCTGAAACAAAAATTTCAAACTCAAATATGGTACCTGTTATATTATCTGACAGTACGATCTGTAAAGTTGCTTGTCGAAATATAATTTTAATGGCCAGTTACAGTTGTGTGCTGTGGTAGTTTACATGAATCAGGTAGAGTACATCATGAGTTAATGATATTTTGGCTATAAAAACTGGAGGAAGAGTAACCTCAAGTCACTAGCTGAGAGACAAACCAACCAAGTACGAATGACGCTGTTCCAGTGGCTCTGATATGACATCTAGGCATAGGATGCATCAGGATTTGTCGTGGAACATTCTTCAATTTTACTGGGAGCTTTGATTAGCTTGAGCGCGAGTCATAGTCGATGTCGTCGTCATCCTCAGACTTGTCAGAGCTGTTGCTGGGCCCTGGCTCCAACGCATTGTGGAGGCCATCCAGAATCACCGCCAGAGCGTGCTAGTCCTCGAGGACTTCCACCTCGAGGTCCTCTGCCTACGCTGGCCCCGTGCTGTCGAGGACCGTGTGCAGGTCTCCGTCATCGCCATGGTTCAGAGAAGGCGGTAACGATTGCAGTGCCATATATGTTGCCTTCAGCTTGTTGCCCAGGGACTCGCCTCTGCTCCCATCTCGCCCAGGGACTCAATCTACTGAGAGCCCTTCAGCAGGAATGAGGTCGGGGTGGCACAATGCAAAATTAACGGTCAAATCAGTTCGTGAGTGGGAGAAACGAACACAAGAAATGGACACACCCCCTGTTCTTTGAGAACTGAACACCACGAGCGTGTGGGATCTCCTTCATTTTTTAATCCAAACCAGCACTCAATTTTGTTTCAGAAATCCGTGGAGGTGAGGGAAACTGGGAAGCATCATTTGGTGAAACTCGAATCCGAGATTCATCAAGGACACACGCACGATCATGTTCACTCATTGTGTACGACTACTCTATATGACGAGTGTTCACAGATAAAAAAATAAAGTGTATATACAAGCCAAAACACAATTGAAAAACAAACATTAGGAAATAAAAAACTATTGGTTTCCAATTTGATCCAAGCCATTTTCTTTTATCCTTGGGAAGTATTTGCCCTTAACAATAGTGCAATTTCATGGCAGAACTGGCTTTGCCACTTACCACTGTTCGGCCAAAATCAATGACAATCCAATCATTCCTTTCTTCCCAGATACTACATTGCATCATAATGTTAACTTCCTTATAGAATGGGCAGTCCAGTTCTCTCTTAAAAAAATTTAATACTTGGAATGGATTTTGACCTCTTGGTACTTGCAAACCAATCGCTGGCCTACAAATTAAACGCATGCATGAAGCTTTGCTACCAGACATGAATATGGAATAAGTTGGCAGCTTTGCTACCTAGTGAGCGTTTCTTCTTCTTCCTTTTTTTTGCGAATGAGTTTTTCTTCTTTCTGCTATCCAAAGGTCACAAGTGTAGGATGGAAGTTCCATGTTTTTTCCTTCTAAAGTAACCCTCTTGTATTGAGTCTGTCCTTGAGTATAAGCCAAAAGAAAATCATGTGGTTCATACGACATGAGTTTTAGTGGCTAGTTACACTTCTGTGCTGTGGTAGTTTACACAGAATCAGGTAGTACATCATGAATTAATGACACATTGGCTACAAAAAGCTAGTGAAGGAAGAGTAACCTCAAGTCACTAGGTAGCTGAGAGACAAACCAACCAACTCTCCGTGACGTTGTCCCAATAGAGTTGGTAATTGGTAGGAACAGTAGGTTTAGGATGCGTCAGGATTTCTTGTGCAACTTATTCTTTCTCAGAAAGAAGTTCGATTAGCTAGGGTGAGAACTTACTAGCATTGATAATTCCATTAATGGTTTGGCACTTGCAGTGTAGCTATCTAATTTTTGGATATCTACACTACAGTAAATGAATCATGGGATTTATTAGTCGGAATTGCTTGACGTATGGCTGAGTCTTCCGACTTCAACATACGACTAGTGTAAAGCATGCTCATACACTTGCTGATCTGCGCCGGCTTGCACTGGTCGTATGGTTGGGTCAGATGACCGAGCCGTGTGTATAGCACTGCTATTTATTAGTACTATAGCTGAGGCATGGGATGAAGTGAACTTAAAGTTCACCTTTAGAAGAATCCTTGACAGCAGGCCTATGAATATGTGGCATGAATTGGTTATGATTTCTTCTAGTGTTTAGTTATTTTTAGAAAAAGATTCCTTAATCTGGCAATTTGAGTCTTTTGGTAATTATTCGGTGCGGTCTTTGTATGCAGTGATTACCTGTAGGGGGGTGAAGCAGATTTATACCCATGTTGTGTGGAAAGTTATAGTTCCACCTCGCATTCATATTTTTCAATGTTTGCTTGCTAATAACACAACGCTAACTAGAGACAATTTGCTTAAGCATCAAAATATTGATGACTAGTACTTGCTTATTCTGTGCTTTGATGTAGCTAGTGCTCCTGTACTATATAACACCTCTATGCTTAGTGGCGTGTGATTTCAACACTATTCAAAAAGGGGTGAGGGGGATTACCAACACATTTTTCAATGCTAGTAACTCATTTGCTGATGTCGACTGCTCCAAGGAATAGAAAACTGGGAAGCATCATCATCCAGTGAAACTTGAGTCGCAGATTCCTCGGGGACAAGTGTTCTCCTTATCATGTACGACAGCTTGTTCAGTACCTTAGCCTGTTCGAAATGACATGCATGCATGGGACAGCTCGCTTATCCCTTGACATCACCAAGGGAAAATCTTGAGCCGTTCAGTATAATTGTATTACTGTTCCCTTGTACCATTTTTTATATTTCACAATAAATAATTCTTTAATTTTGAAATCCAAAGTACCTATTACATTTTCTTGATTAATGAACCCAATTTTGTAGGAGGGGATGAAAAAAAGATATCCTTAGAAAATGGATGCATATATATATCAGTTTGATATTTAGCAAGAACTTTTACCCTGCCTTTGATTCGAAATTATGGTACTTGTTATTATCTGACTGTATATTATATGATTTGTAAAGTTGGTAGTCGAATTGTAATTTTAATGGCCAGTTACACTTGTGTGCTGTGGTAGTTTACATGGAATCAGGTAGAGTACATTATGAATTAATGATATGTTGGCTATAAAAAGCTAGCGGAGGAAGAGTGATCTCAAGTCTCATTGATGCTATTCCACTGGCGGGGTGTTGGTATGACATGACATCTAGGCATAGGATGCATCAGGATTTCTGGTGCAGCATGTTCCTTGATTGAAGTGATTGCCTTGATTAGCTGGGGCGTGAGTTTGCGACTGGAGGCCGGTCCATAGCCACGACCACTGCGAGCTCGTCCTTCTTAAGCAGTCAGTCAGAGAAACAAATCGATTGCGTGTGATGGGTGGAGGTAGAGATCGGAAGACGATGTCTTGCCTGTGTTTCCAGAGTTGGCAACAACATGGTCTTCCACTGCGGTGCACCAAAACGATGTCAGCGGAACGCTGCAGGTCACGGTGTTTTAGCGATCTGGAGCATCCACTGCAAACAGATAGTTTGGGATGGATGATGTTCCACCGGAGCATATTTCTCTGAAGTTGACATATGCGCAGACGTGCATGAACAACTTATTTTCACGACATCATATCTCTTATTCATGAACTTTATTCTCCACTAGCAAACGTACACGTACGGTAGCTAGCTACAAGGTTCCTGTGTTTTGTATTACTTAGTATGTGATAGTCCACCTCGTCTCATGGGCAGAAGGTGACCTGGTAGCGGTTGTTGTTACCGTTGCAGGCATGGTTCTTGGTGTCATCGGTCGGGTAGAGGTAGGCATCGGGACACTTGTCAGCACGGCACACCAGGTTGGGCCCGTTGCTGCAGGAGAATGACATGGGCAGGTTGTACCCGTCGATCACGGAGATATCGTAGAAGTCCTGGTCGGTGCCGATGGTGAATTCGGCCAGCGTCAGTGGCGGCTGCCCGGACAGCTTGCAGGACAGCGCGCCGGCGCAGTCGCCGGTCTGGCACCTCCCCCTGTCGCCGTTGAAGGAGCAGCCTGTGCGGCCCCACACCCTGCCTCCGTTTGTCCCGGAGGGAATGTTGAGGGTCCATGTCTGGCCGGAGTTGAGCTGCCTCCCTCCGCCCACAGGGGTGGCTGCCGGCCACACCGTGTAGCGGCAGTTGTTCTTTATGTTGAACGTGGCCGCCGCGCTGGCGCCGGCAGCAGAGGCGGCGAGGACCAGGAAGAGGACCAAGGGCACAGCTACCGGGGAAGCCATTTTTTTTTTATGAATCACAGATTGTATGGTAGTTTGGGATGGATGATGTTTTAGGGGAGGAGGCGCGCGTGGGTATTTATAGATAGGACGAGGAACGGTTCTTAGTAGGATGACGAAAGATATTTCGCATTGGGATAAAGTCAAGGATGGTGAGTGGAATAACAGAAATGTCCTTGTTGAATCGCCAATGTTTTCAGTCAACACTTGAGGCTTGGCGGCTTGAAATTTCTGGGCAGTGATCATCAATCGGGGACTCGACTCTATCCATGAGCCACTTCTCGCAGTCGCTTTCGTGCACTATATGCATAGCTCACCTAAAAGTCGCCTAATTCAGCGTAGGTTCGTTCAATTTCGGCTCTTAGCACAGTACATGTCATGCAATGTTGCAATACTGATTAATTACTTAACTTTTTTTTGCCAAGATATCAGTAAACACTATAGGAACACTTTGCCGTGTGTTTTGTTTTGGGAACACGGTAAAGATGACGTTTGTCGTGTGCTAAATTAAAACACACGATAAAATCTTTGCCGTGTGTAAAAAAAAATTGACACACGATAAAGATGGATGTTTGTCGTGTGTTTTCCTTGACACACGGCAAATACGCTCTTTGCCGAGTGTTTTTTTCTAACACTCGGCAAAATATAAATTTAAATTATATTTAAAATAGTAAAATAATTCAAATAAAAAAATTTTGAAATACAAAGTTATATAACTTTTAAAAACTTACAACTTTTATTTTGATTATTTATGCATTACTCAATTTAATCTAAAATATTATTCACAAAATCTAATAATCTCATATAGTTTCATGAAATATTCGATGAGACATATAAGATTCGTGAATAATGTTACTACCACTTTGTCAAATAAATAAATAACTAAAATAAAAGTTGTAGATCTTAATAAGTTATACAACTTTGTATTTTAACACGTTTTCATTCGAATTAATTTAGTCAACAAAAAATAAGTTGGAAAATATAAAAATAGGTCTTTGTCGTGTGCCTGATATAAGGCACATGACAAACATGATCTTTGCCGTGTGCTCAATATAAGGCACACAACAAACATGGTCTTTGCCGAGTGCCCGATAATACACTCGGCAAAGAGGTAAACTATAAAAAGAGTGAACGCGATTGGTAGTCACAACTGAATGTGTGGTGCAGTGGTAGGGGAGGCTACACGCGAAGATGAGGTTGCAAGTTTGATTCTTGGCGGGCGCACCTTGCGCGTAGCGCGCGAAAAAACACCACGACTTGCGACTTGGGAAGGGACGGGCAGGCGGGGTTCTTGGGCGACAAAAAAAAATTTTCTTGCTATTTTTTTAGGTTTTATATGATTTATATTTTACCGGCTTTGTCGTGTGTATTTTTGACACACGGTAAAGCTTTTGCCGTGTGCCCGATAGAAGGCACACGGCAAAGCAGGCTTTGCCGACAGAATTGTTGCCGTGCGCTCTTTGCCGTGTGTTACCCACGGCAAAGACTTTATAGTGGGTTTTTTAGATTTTGCCGTGTGCACTGGACACACGATAAATCTCTGGTTTCCCGTAGTGAAATTTTGTTCACAAACTAGCTTTGCCAATTTTGACGAATAGTTAGGGCACTCAACACAGCAGCCGGCCAATCTGACGTACCTTCAGGAAAGTAAATCTAGAGCAGCACTACTTAGATTTTTCTTGCCTCGCCGTGTTACAGTGGTTAGAATTTGTCATATATGCGGTCCAGTTGCTTATCCCGTGGATATGTGAGCATGAAATATTTGCATTTTGCGCCAACACGAACGTGCATTGTAATACAGCTGGTTGAATATTTCTCTGTACACTTGCTTCATAACATAGTACCAAAATCGTGGGAAAAAAAAGAAGTCCGTGGAAAAGTCTGTGGAAGAAGGATCGAACGGAGAAGTCGGAGGTCCATCCATTGGAGAGCTAGCGAAATAATTCACGAGCTAGTCACCGCATATAGAAAAACGGAATCATTTGGGGGACAGGCCTGTGGCCCGGTGGTGAAGACGCATGGGCGCGTCTGAGCCGGCCGGGATTCGATCCCCCGTCCCGCATCTACCTCCTGTTGAGACTGATCACACTGGTGTCCGGTACGCTTTCCTCCAGTACCGATTTAGCGTAAAAAATGCTACACCGGGATATTGGAAAGCGACCGCTATGCCAAGCCCGGCTCCCGGTTCTGCCAAATATAGAGGGATAGCGTTGGAGCGCTATCCATTGACATGGTGTGGGGCCCATGTGCCTGCACGCCTGTCCCGCGAAGCACCACGAAGCCACCGTCGCTTGGGGCCGGATCTAGAGGGTGGAGGGAGGAGGGGAGCACGCCGCCGGCGGTGGGGAAGAGCAGGAGGCGCGGGGAGCTCGGTGCAACGCGGCGAGGAGGAGCGGCGGCGGGAGAGGTGCAGCCGCGGGGTCGTCGGTGGGGCCCTGCGTCGTGGAGGCCGACGGGGAGAGGCGGCGCGGGCGGGTGGGCGTACACGCCCGGAGGAGGAGGAGGGGCTCGTGGGGGAGGAGGAGGCCGGGCGCGCGGCGGAGAAGGAGAGGGAGGTCATCGTGGTGGCGGTAGAGGAGGGGCTCATTCCTCGGCGCCAGAGGGGAGGACACGGGGACCTCAGCTCCTCCTCGATGGAGCTCCGCCAGATCTGAAGGAGGGGGCGGCGGAGGTCGAGGGCGGCGGAGGGTGGCGCGGGAAGGGCCTGGTCGCGGGGTCGCCAGCGGGGACCTGCACCGTGGAGGCCGACGGGGGCCTACAGGCGGCGGCAAAGGAGAGTAGCGTGGAGGAGCAGCCGTGGAGGCCGGCGGGGGCCTGCAGGCGACGGTGGAGGAGGGAAGCATGGAGGAGCAGAGGGGAGGGACTTGGGCGGTGGAGAGAGAGAGATTGGGGAGGAAAGAGAGAGGGGGAAGAGAAAAAGAGGAAGGGAGAGGCTGCCGTGTGGGTCCCATATAGGGGTAGTTAGGATAGAGGATGAGATATAAAGTATAAGAGGTGCGGGAAAAATAGGTATAGAGGAAAGAATTTTGCTGACTAGGAAAGAATATTACTTTTAGAGGATGAATTTAAAGTACCACGACTGCGGTCAATCTGAAGGTTGCGCCGAGTGGCGTTTATCTGGAAAAAAATAGAATCATCTCTACTCCTTATTAATTTAGGTGAGGTCGTCATTGGTGCTGGTTTAGTTTGGTGTTGGCTTTGATGTTGGAAGTTCCGTGTCCATGTCGGTTTCTACTCACGGAAGACTGAAACTCATACATGAATCAGATTCCATCGGCTCTAATACAATGTTTTTTGGTGTTGGTTCGATAGAGTTTCACTTAGAGTCCATATTCATCTAATTATGATTCAAAACTGAAACGTGCGGCCCTTGCGTCGTGTGTCTTTTTCTTTTGAAAACGGTCATTGAAAACGACTCGTGAGCCAGTCAACATCAGGATGGTTCGTTAGTTAAATATGGATCCTCTACCGTGCTGAGGTAGAGCGCCGCCACAACGGGAAATTTTTTTTTAGGTTTTTCGTGACCTCATCATGTATAGATACTGATGAGAGGGCCTATGTCCTAGGTAACCTTTACATGGCCTCGTGGTGGACTCGATGTGCATCGCCAAGAGGAGAATCGTTGAATCAAGTGCCGAAATCTTCTTCTCGGAGGCCGCGAGTGGATTTGCACCAATAGGCGGATTTTTGTTGATGAACAATTGACGAGATAATTGTCTCCGCTGTGCAGCACCTTCCCCATGGCATCTAACAGAAGACGTAATCAATTTATTAAACACACACACAGAGACACAAATTCAAACAAGAAATTAACAAACATTATGACTGCTCTGCCCGTAGTATGCACATGCAGGTGCACGTGATTCTCACCAAGATCCGTTATGTCATGGGGATTACCTTAATTAATTATGGCGGTGGACGATAGCGAGCCATGGATGGGGAGCGTTATATCATCGTCAAGTGATCGATTGTTGGAAAATTCAGAGATTCACCTGGACGTGTTAACTAGGAATAATCATGAACTGAACTAAATAGAAGTTATCTGGTGATCGTTCTTCCCGACCAATGCGACCGCGGAGCCTAGCGCATACATGTGCTCTATCTGGTGATCGTCATTAAACTGCTAGCTAGCTAGGTGATCCTTCCCTCAGAATCGAGAGTTTCTTTTGTTTTTTGGCTGGGTGATCCTTCTCTGCCGTGTAACACGAGGATCAAGTTTTTATATTTTAATTAATTGAGTATCCATGCATGCCGAGTGCCGAGTAAGGGGGTTATTCTCTTTCTGCTGCACGCATGATGTCATGAACTCGTGGCCTCAATCAATAATACTTATACTCTAAGAGTTTTAATTGAAAAAAACTGTCCGCTCAAAAGTGAGTACTTGCAATTAATTATTATTACTTGTGATATCATTATTTCCTCAGAACAAACTACGTCAGTTGAGAGTGTCTTGCGTTCTTGCGATTTTGAGAAAAACGTTCTTTAGCAACAACAAACTGCTTATGTCAGCATTAATGAAAAGAAATTAACGAGATATACAAAAACCAGCCTAAAATGATGAATTTTCTAGCCATTCTTATTTCACATTATTACATAGCCATTAATTATTACTCGTGATATCATTATTTCCTCACAATTCAGCATCCTTCTAAACGTAATCTCTGCATTTTGATACCTTGAAACTGATGTACTCGCTCCAGCATTGAAGAAGAATCAATTCTTCAATTGGATTTCAGTTGAATCAGTTTTTCTAAGGTATGTAGCCACCATGTCCAGAGACCATAGTATTACTTTGCCACACATTACATGCATCTTGATTACGATGATTGATTGAAGGGGATGACAATGATTTAGAAATAAAGTTAATTTTAGGATGAAAATATTTGTCATACTTTTGTATAAAATATATGTATATTTTTTTATTTTTTAAAAGTCCGTAGCAACGCACGGACATTTTTAATTTAGGTGAGGTCGTCATTGGTGTTGATTTAGTTTGGTGTTGGCTTTAGTTTTGGGAGTTCCTTGTCCGTGTCGGTTTATATAACTTTTTTCACATGTGCTATCAAGCTGCATCGCGCTTACCATCTCATAGACTTAGGAGTTTAAGATTTGGATTCCGAAGCCATCGTGTATTATGGAAATTCTGAGTTCAAGGCCCGCATCGAGGCACTTCTGCCGTAAAAGGGAGCCTTGACCGCCTCTTGATTCTTTATTCCAAACCCTCCTCGCTTTGTGCCCTAGCATCCAAGCGTGAGCTCGAGCGCTGCCCCGCCGCCATTGGAGCGCTAGGACAGGCTCATTCAATTATGCAATGAAGTTGCCTCGAAGTCATCAAGTAGCGATATAGGAGCACCTGCCGCCCATAGGAGTACCATATGAACGAGATCTCAGTGCCACCAGATGAGGAGCCGGGATTTCGATCATGATCTTGCCATCTCATCACCCTGTGAGCTTCTTTGCTCAACATCTGTCGTTCAAGTACTTCTCAGACTGGTTCAACATTATGTAGTATAGCTCTTGTGATGTTTGACATTAGTGAACTTTTAAGCAATGATGATGAAAGACATTTGAAAAATTAAAAAGTATAGCTCTTATGATGTCTGACATTGGTGAACATTTTGTGGTATAGCTCTTGTGATATTTAATCTTTGATTCCATATTACTTTCGGGTTCTAACCCAAGAAACTAATATAGTATGATGTACTATATTAGTTTCTTGGGTTAGAATCTGAAAGTAATATGGAATCAAAGATTAAAAAAGTTATCACTGTTGTACTAAGTTTAGCTATAAGTCTAAAGAACATAGTCAAATAGTGAAAGAGATTGACGACCTATAGGAGAATTGTGTTAAACTATGTAATATCCTACGATTAGAAGTGATATTTCTTTTTTTATTTAATGAATATCTATCATATTTATATATATTGATTTTAATTATTTAAAAGCCATAGCAATGCACATACACTTTGCTAGTTTGAATATAATATAGGAAAATATGGAGAGCTCGTTCTGAGTCTACGCATCACAACACTGATCCCGCATGTAAGTAAGTATAGTATAACTCATGACGATCAATTTCTTCTCTTCTTTTTTTTTTCTTTACATAGGACCTCATCCTACATGAGCGAGGTCTTATTAGCAAATCGTTGGAAATCCTCTAACTGGGAAGAGAGAATACCCATTCCCGCACAAGTCAGAGATACTGCTTTTGTTCAAGCATCAGCAGAAGAATTCCACTATTTTTCCACAAGAAATATTGCCATATATCCTTGCACATGCAGCGTGGAAACTTATGGTTCGGTAACCAATTCTATTTTTTTTTCTTTTGCGAGGAAGGTCTACCGTCTACGGCTACACTCGCTATATTTCTTTGTCCTCTGCCCATCGTACTTTTATTATTTAATTTTCATCTCCATGGCTCGGCAGATTTCTCCAGCACTAGAGGGTTCGAGAGGATTATCTCTGATCAGCTCTAGTGCTGGAGAAATTTGCGCCCCTGCATCATGAGTCTCCAATCCCTCCTTTGGATCAGCATTGATCTGTACACGAGGAATTTTGGCAGCCTCTCCTTTCTCAATCGGCGCACCCTCATAGTGCAGCTGCCTAGCAGCCCCAGAGCTTGTTGACTTTGTCCTGATCTCACGTAGCCTTCTTTGGTGAAGAGCTAGGCGTAAGCCCAAAGAAGGCTACATGAGATCACGCGATGGCGAGATTGACATGGCGCTCGGACGTCAACGAGATGCAACCAATTTCATCTCATCTGCGACATCTACAGCGGTGGCATCCTGGAGGGTGACGGACAGCGCTAACTCGGACCATTAGCCGCGTGACGAGGAGGACCATGCATGAGTGACACCACCACCTAGCTAGGCGGTGATTCCGAAGATGGCTTGACTACGAGCACCGTTGTTATAGCTTGAAGAGCATGCAACAACAACCTTGTTCTTTAGGAGGGTCGACGAATGGCAGGGCGACGCATCCCCGAATCAGTGATCGGGAGACAAAAAAAAATGGTGCCTGGCGCGCCCCTGAAAATTCTGCGCGCGCGTCGCGAGTGATCCGGCCCACACGGCAGCGAAACAGACGGCACGCGGCAGCGGGAAAAGAAACCGCGCTCCACAGCACTTGGCGCTAAGAGGAAAACTTTTCCCCAACTCATTACAGCTGCATGACCTACCCATTCGTCCTCCTCTCCCCAAATCCATCTCCCCAAACCTTGTTCATACTTCACAGCCTTCACCTTGCACCTCAATCCGAAGCTGCAGCTGCTACTCTGGAATCTCATATGGTCGCCATCTTCCCTGCCAGGCTGCTGCCCCTGCGCCGCCGGCATCAACCCTACTGATTCTGCTGCCTCTCTCTCCAATCCGCCCTGCAACAAGAAGGTCAACGCCCAGTGATTCTGCTGCCTCTCGTCTTCAATCCGCCCCCAGCAACAGCAATCCCACCTCCCCTCAAACAGATTTGGACGCCAGGACTGGTTGGGGAACTATTTTTTATCTTGTTATGGTGGATTGAGGAACCGAGGGTATGTTTTGGTCTGTGTTCATTGTCGTTTCCCATGGAACTTTTTGATTTGTTAGCTAAAGTTATTTTATTTGCATTAGTTTGGCACCTGGAAGTTGAGAAGTATCTTGTCGTAGTTCGACGACATCAATTTGTTCAGTCAACAGTTGCCTGAAGGTACAATCAATTTTGCCTCTCCTTGGATTTCAGTCAATGCTTGTATCTTGTTCTGCGTTCATGCTGCTACATCACATTTGCGTAACTTTGTTTCCAATCAGTGTCTATAGTTGTTTCATTTTTGCCACTTTGATAAACACTTATTGCTGCATGAAGTCAGGCCTTAGAAACCGTGATAGCAATGGGAAAAGTGGTCCTGTTACAAGCGAAGTAGCAAAACAACGTGTGGTAAGTTCTATCATTGTGGCATTATGTTCGTTGTCTATGACAAATCAGATTTCACTTGTTACCTTAATCTTGACTAGACATGAATCATAGTTTCATTAGAATTTGGTATAAACCTGAGTTTTCACTACTGATTTCTCTTATTTGCAAGACTAACTACAATGAAGCTCTACAAGATAAGTATCCAGAAAACTGGCAAGATCAACAGTTTGATGCACAAGTCATGTATGAAAGCTCTGGTGGTGCGCCCCATGGTCGCTTTGCAATAGGAGATGGTGCTTTGAAGAAGGATGACATTATCCATGCTCCTAAGGCAAATAACATAAGGCCAGCAAACTCATTATCTCACCAGAATCTCATGAGGATGTATCAGCAGGAAGTTGCGACTAACCAGAACTTAGTTCAACAAAATAAATTCTTGACTCGGCGTTTGAATCGGGCAGAAAATGTCCTTGAGGTTGTTATCTTGTTCATATGTTTTCCTCCAGTTACTTTTGAAGGTCCAGCATATGCATCATGTATCTACTTTATTTGCAGATTGTGTGTCGCAAGATAGAAATAGAGATACCGGACATGAATGACGAAGAAGAAAATGATATGGTACGTGACTAGCTTCGTTCCATTGAATTTTACATAGGCCTGCAAAAATGTTTAGTTTACCTTTTGTATTATTAATTAATAGGAGATCTGATTTCTCAGTAAAAGTTCTTTGTAATTATGTGTAGAGAGGGAATGGAGATGGATGCTCTAACGCTTCAGCCAACATGGACACCAACAGCGATGGTCACTAAGTGCCTTAGGAATTAGGATCTTTGTACAGATCTGGAGCCATGATGTCTGAATGTATTTTGTGTTGTGCAACCATTTTGCTCATGCATTATTGTGGCTGCAAGCTTGAACTGAGTGAACTTGTTTTGTGCCTTCTGTATGGCATTGCCTTGTAACCTTGTAGCAAAACCATTTGATTTACTGGATGTTTGACTATTCCATTTCAATGGTATTTCAATATCTTGGCTGTCACTTTTATACCTTAATTGTTGATCTATGTGTTAACATTTATTCTGGCCAAATTAAGAGGATGAACAATATATTGCATTTATTATTGTAATGATTGATGGCTCATGTCAAACCGTCAGGGAAAATTCAAACAGGCACTCATACAAGCGTCAGGGACTGCAGACGCTGACAGTGTCTGTAGCCGACAGGAACTAGTTTCTACGACGGAAAAACTATTCCTGACGTGAATACATCAAGACGACGTGGAAAGTAATCCGTGACAGTAACCGTCAGGAGCTGCCGTCAGGGAATGCTCCGTGTCGGTGTCCCGTTCGGGTTGCTAGGCTTTCCCTGACACCAGATCCCTCACGTCCATTCTCTGACGCGAACCGTCAGGGAAGGCATTTCCTGACCATTTTAAAGCATTCCATGACGGATTTTTCCGTCACGAAAAAACTTTTCTGGTTAGTGGCTTCACATAGATGGCAGCGCGGGTCAGCGCCGCCTGCCTGCTTTTCGTTGACGGTGCGATCGAGATGACCTAGAGTGGTTTCTAGGACACTGGTGCTGACGTGATTCACGGAAGAGCTTCAATTTGTGCTGCTATTGACTCGATGCCAAGGCGGAGCGCAGCAGGACCAATAGGATTGGCTGCTAAACAGGGTGCTGCCTCCGATGGAGATTTCATGGATTTATCTCCTCGGGGGCGCGCGGAGCGGAAGCAAACAGTGGGGTTATATCACAGGATCGTAACCCCCTCTGATGCCATGTGAGGGAGAATAGATGTGTATAATGTTTGGGATGTATTGCAATGAGACAATCGGCCGGTATATATGAGAGTACATGACTTGGATGGCAAGACACCTCTCGGATACATATGGAAGTCCTAGATACATAATATCTAAACTACCAAATACTCTAACGTGCTTTGTCGTGTGCCCATGACACACGATAAAGCTTGAAATACCCACGACAAAGGTTTTGCCATGGGTTGCACAAGGCGTAACCGCATGACAAAAATACCGTCGGCAAAGATGACTTTGTCGTGTACTTTCTATCGAGCACACGACAAAGGCGTCGCCATGTGCCTCACCTAACGCATGGCAAAAAAAGGCACCGTCACCTACCAGAACGGGGACGGTGCGCTTTGCCTTGTGCCCGCTAGCTGGCACATGGCAAAGATCCCCTCTTTGTCGTGTGCCACGACCAGGACACACAACAAAGAATGGATGCCAGAATGCCAGATTCCTTCTCTTTGCCGTGTGACATGACCAAGGCACACGACAAAGCCATAAAAATCTGCCTGTAAATTATTTAAATTAGCTATCCCCAGGTAAAAAAACAGCAATTTGCATATAAATCACAAATATCATCACATGCATTATTTGAATATCATCACAAGTATTCAAATGTCATATTCGAACATGGACAAAACAAATATTCCACAATAATCATCATAGGAGGTTCACAAACACACTTAGTAGGTCACAAACATAACTATCATCCATAGCTCATTCCAGGCAGTTTAAAAACACAAGAAAATCAAATGTTACAATAAAAAGTTTATTAACACTAGAATCATCGCCGGGGCCAAGAGCATTGCCACCAGCTAGCGACAAGTCCTTATCTTGATTCCCCTCAGGCCATTGACTCCAGGCATTTGATTCTACACAAATAAGAGATGTTGATTATTGATTAGTCTTTTAATATGTGAATGCTCTAATATCCTAAGGAAGTGTCTAGTATTGAGTTTGGTTATTATAATGAATGCTCTAGTATGGACAAAACAAAAACTAAAATGTTCATACTCACAGGAGTACTAGCCGGAGTAGGTGTCCGAGGAGGTAGAGCAAAGAACGGCAACGGCGACAGGGTTGTACCTAAACTCTGGTCAATTGTTACCATCCACTGACCTGTTGGTGCTCGAATCTCCTCTCGAAATCCTGTTCCATGTCCTCCCTTGCCTTCCTCTCTGCAGCGAGTTGAGCCTGTAACATTTAATCTCATTATGGTAATGCAAAAAAGTCATCTGCAAAACCAGTAAATCAACGACAAATAAAACTAAAATTACCTGAAGTGCGTCCACCCGGGAGTCTGTAGTGTTTAGTCGAGGGCGTATAGGCGGGCTTGAGCTCGTGCTCCTCGCTTGTATTACGGAGAGAGTGGGCGTACTCATCATGTCGGGTGTGCCTTCTCTAATCCAGTACCGTCCATGCTTCCTGCCTCCTCCCACTCTCATCACGACTTCCCCATCAAGGTCCTGGGAGGTAGGATCCCACTCAGACCCATGGATCTCCCTTCCCATCGATATGTACTCAGTTGGTTCTAGCTGAGGCTCATGAATAGAGTCGATGCATTAGTTGACCAATAGTTGTGCACAAATTAGACTATCACAGCAATAGCAAGTATGGGCATTCATTTTGCTAAACCACAGACCAGGTGATTCCAAGTGATATCAGAAATTAGTGCACAAATGAGCTCATGGCCTCCGACATATCAGAAACAACAATAGGACAAGATCCTCATCTGTTACATACAATGATAACTAAATGCTATGACTAGTTCCATTTTTCTTTCTCCCTAGCGAAGGCTGACGAATAAACAGTGGACTACTGAACCATCAAGTTGGCAAGCAAGCTGAAGAAGTTCATTTCTAATGAATTCAGGCACCAAACTCCAGCACGCTCGGTCAATCAATTATCTTACTAATCCTGACCCTAATCTGATTCACTAATTGTACTACCTAATTCCTAAAAAGCGTATGAGCACGCTATTGAAAAAAAAAAGATAAGCATATGACTACTACAGTCGGGAGGTCGGGAAGAACCGAAAATGCCGAGGTCGTAGCCGAAGAGGAGGCCACGTCAGGCGGCCGCTGTACTCCACCCCGCTGGTGGCCAGAGCAGATTGGGGCAGCTCTCAGTGCGTCAGGGATAGGGGTCGGGGTCGGGGTCGGGCACCGGGGGCTCGCGGTGTCTCTATGCGTCGGAGGCCGTAGGGACGGGGAGTCAGGGCGCCGAGGGGCTCCGGCCGTCGGTGCTGAGCGCCAGAGGGACGAGGACTCGGGGCGGCTCGGCGAAGCTCCCGATGGTGGCGCCTGCAGGCTCGGGGCCGATCGGAGGCGCGGTGGGGTCGTTGGCTAGTGGATGCGCGATGGTGGTGGCGGCGGGCGCGAGCGGGGCGGCGGATGCAAGAGATGTGTGAGCAGAGGCGGCCGAAAATGGATAAGTCCCCGATCCAATCGAGGACTTATCCGAATATTTTGCCGTGTGCCACCCTATGGGCCCACGACAAAGAGTGGGCACACGGCAAAGCCGATGTGCCTAACTCTTTGTCGTGTGCCTTTTCTTGGGCACACGACAAAAGGCTAACCCTAGCTCTTTGCCGTGTCTCTCCACATAGGACACACGGTAAACATTTGGCATATGTTTTTTTTAAAAAAATACTTAGGCATATTATAAGTTAACCAAATTTGGACATGACACAATTCATATCCTATATTGCCTATAAAAAATTAGTTGAAGTCAATATTTATTTCAAACATCATTCAACACATTCTTTCACTCGGATTCTATGATTTGTGAGCAACTTTCATGACAATTTGCGGAAAATATTTTCTACTTTATAAAAATCTCTACATATGATGTAACAATGCCAGGACAATTCTCATATATTTAAAACTCTATATGTGTTTTAAAAAATGTAATTTGTATTAAACCACATGGTGTTCGTTATATTTTATGTACAATATGAATGATTTTTTTTTGTTTTTTCATGGATATGGATTCAAATGGGAATCATTAGCATGTAATATCAAATTTACATCCACTACATTGCATTATTCGAATCACTTATAGTTCAAATTTGAATTTTCACAAAATAATTGAAATAAAGAAATAAATTAATTAAATATAGCAAACACAGTTGAAAATTTCATCAAATATAAATTTACATGTACCATGCAAATGATATAAACCACAAAAAAAATTGGAGTGAAAAAGTTGAAGAAAAAAAAGGTTTGCCGTGTGTCACATCAAAACACACGCAAAAGAGCCTCACGTGACCCTCACGTGGTAAAGTTTGTCGTGTGCCTCATGACCCAACACACGGTAAAGGCCTAATGGTTGACAGTTTCTTTGCCGTGTGCCAAGGGTTCGGGCACATGGTAAAGGTTATATTTACCGTGTGCTACAGACAAGCACACAATAAAGGTCATGTTTGCCATGTGTCCCATCGGTGGCACACAGCACAAATCCTCTTTGCCGTGTGTCCGACAAAAGGCCCACGGCAAAGGTTAAGGCACACGGCAATCCCCCTCTTTTCCGTCGTGAACAACACATTTTCGTATCTGAGTATGATGGACATCATGCCCCTTCCCCTGATTCTGATACTCATCTTTGGCACTATTCTTTTTCAGCAGCGGAAACTCCACTCGAACCCTCAGAATACCTGGTATCAATCTTAATCACCTTTCCCAACTGTCCACCAAGCATTTCAGCAAAATCCTTGTATGAACACTGTAGTAGGTGCTAGGTAGGCGGCAGGGGAGGTGGAAAGGGGTCAAGAGAGTCACACTCTACTAGATGCTAGACTTCTAGGAGATAGGCTGTGGCGGGGGGGGGGGGGGAGGAGTTGGGGTGCTGATGCTAGTCATCTAGGCGTTCGCCGGGGTGGCGGAGACGCCGAGTGATGGGATGGCGACGATGTCAAACATCGTCCGGACGATGCGGCTCCACCGCTACTTGGAGTTTCCAAGGGACCTTATCACCTCAACCTCGTCAATGTGCGCTGCAAGGAGCTGTTGCGGCTCAGCATAGGGACGTGGCGTCTAGCAGCTATATATACAGGAGTTGTGCCTGGGCGACTAGGTCGTCATATCCGGAGGACGACCACGGTGGCTCGCCCCGGTCGGGGAGGTGTTGTTCCGTGTGCCGGGTCACGACGCGTGCGGGCGGCAGCAAGCTGATGATGAGCGCCGTTAAAAGGGACAGCAGCATGACGGCTACTGGAAGTCTACTACGTCCAGGGTGAGGGTGGTACTGTCTCCAAGGTGAAGAACTCAAGACAAGGTTGCCTTATCGTCGTCGTTGCCGGTGCAGCAGGACGGGTCGTGGCAGCACGGCGAGCCGCGGACGTCGTTGATCACCTCCGTGGCGAAGAACGAGCACGACTTCTGCTTCCCGGCCGGGCCAGCGCGTCGTCGACCTTTCTCACTCCACCGGCTACACTCTGATGTCAGAACCTTGAGTTCACTGGACCGTGTGGACGTCTCGTGGTTTCCCGGCTGCTAGGAGGGGACGTCACAAGAGCAAACGTGTTTACTTTTCTCCCACCTCATGAAGACAAAAAGAAAAAAGAAAAAAGACAGACAAATACTGTAAACTAGTCAATCTACCTGCACATTTGCGCGGCTAGTCTATATATCTTTTGGTACAAGTAGTATGATAGTTTTTCTCAACTTTGATACTTACATCCCATATAAATTAATTTACTTAACTGCTTCATAAAAATTGAAGTCCAACACAAAACCATAGTCACCGCCAAGGCCGACTCCTCGAGTGTTTAGCTTGGCACGTTGTTACCCAATATCTAGCCACGTTTGACACAATGAGTGATTAATCCGAATTTGCATAGTTCCAAGTCTCCAATGCACCCATGTAATGCATAAACTTACTTCCTGGATGTCCTTATTTTGTTCCAGTTGGCTTCAATTTTCTTGCATCTGATGATGAGTGGCAAACCCATGACCTCACATACCTGGTGGGTGACCATCAAGCAAATGGCCATACATGTGACACAAGGTGGAATGCTCCTATGAATCGATCGAGTGCCTCAAATACGGGTAGGACTTGCGCACCATGTCACTATCTTTCACCCAATTGAACACCATGTGTGGTGTGCCGATGTGCGTCTACTTCGTCTGCAATGCATGCTTTCCATCCTATCGATCGTTCCTTTGGTCCATTGCCATTGTAGGACGCTAGCATCTTCTTTCTTTAACTTGTATGGAATCATGGTTTTATATAAGAGACCCGTTGCATGTTTATTTTCCCTTACTAGAAATGCAGCAGATTATCAGATTCTCTGTGTCTTCTCTATTGCATCATGCGCTCGAATTTTCTTCCATTGCTTCTGGTGCTCAACAGCAACCATCTTCAAGCTTCTGTTCCGCAAGACCTACCGGCCACATTTGCATACGCACCCGATTTTTCCGTATTCATTGGATAACTTTGTATGATCATAATATAATAACAAAAATATTTTCTTGCTATTTTGGCCATGATGTTGCAGCACAGTAATTTATTTAGAAAAGAACAAATGCATGACTCAATAAATAGAAGTGTTAGATCCAAATTCTTGAGCAGTCCTTATTGAAAAAAATGAGATCTTAAGCAAAATTCTTGCTCATTTGATAGATAATTAATCTAAAGAGGAATCTGTAGGATGTAGCTGTTGAATTCTTGTTGCAGCCTGCAGGCTATTTGTGCGAGGGATCCATGCCAATGGCTGTTGAATGTTGCCGTTGGCTATTTTCTTCGGCGATCAATGCTTGTTCCTCTTGTCATTCTTCCCAAGAAAAGTCTATAGAACCAACGACAAGTACATGTTGAGCTCATGCATAGAGAAAATACATCCGTCTCTGAAAAGGCAGGGGTGCGCCATGCTTGACATTACTGCAGTTGTGTATAGTAAGACACGATGCATGTCATGTCAAAGAGTAGAAATAGAAGCAATGCTACATAAATATGAACATGGGATGAGTAGGTCAGCCACCACAGAAAGTAATTTATTTTGGCTAGATTGAAAATATCTCATTAGGTGAGGACTAACGGCTTGGTGTAAATTAATCTAATAAATAAAGTGGAAGAGTGGGTACTGTGTAAGAATTTTATGCCACCGTAGAGAAGAAGGGTTATCTATCTATACTATAAAGATTAAACTTCAATCCTTCTAAACACACCTAACGATCTACTTACCCACTTAATCCAGGCCTTTGATTTTACCCTCCGTTTGAATTTGGCCCTCACATCAAGTCCGGACCCATCACCAGGTCGGACAATGACAAACTTCTATGTGCAAATTCATCCTCGTCTGCCACCGTTTTCTTGATTTTTTTCACCACAGCGAAGCTACCCGCCCGCACGTACTCACATCCTGCAATTACGGCATCGAGCGCAAGGGAGGAAATCGCACGTAATTAGCGGCGTTCTTTCCATACGTCGCAGACTCCTCCCACCGCCCCCTCCTATCGCACATAATTGGCGGCGTATTTCTCTTGCCGGTCGGTCTCCTATCTTTCCATATGCACAAGCGAGGCAAACGATCGCCGGCTACGAACCACTACAAATCGCCGCCAAAGCCCAAAACAGCTCTGTCCCGGTCTCCGTCGTCGTCGTCCGGCTGTTCAGTGGATGCTTTATCGGTAAGCCAACAAACTACGATCTTGCTCCTAAATTGTATAGTTGTGCTGGTTGTCAGTTGATACCTGTGTCTTGTTGATTGTTGGTCATCTGTTGATCTTGTGAATATGGAAACAATTTTGAGTTAGCCCCTCGACCCCGATGGAAAAAATCTGCTCCATCTCTCCCAACAGCAGCGCTTCCTCCCCTCAATTTTGAGTTGCGGTGCTCCCAACAATCTGCTATTGTGCCGGCAGCTCCAAGCGACGCCCCCCTGCCTTTATCCCTGAGTTGCCCCTCACCCGCAGCCGCAGGGTCCGATGGGTATAGATTCATATGTGCCTGCCTCCATTGTTTATCTGACATCTAGCATGCTAATTAGAAATATACCTCTTTATCAAATTAGGAATGAATAGGCAATGCTAATGCCTATTTTCCCACAAGACAGAACATTGAATCAGTATTAGTAATTATGGGACTCCCACTTGGTTTACTTATGAAACACGTGATTTTGGCTTATAATGTTCATGTACTACAAAGTTTGATTCGTCCTTACGCAAGCATCCAGGATGTAATATTGAGATAATACGATTACCAATTACCATCATCTTCATATGTGTGCGCAGCAGATGAAAATGATGTCCTGTCCTGCACCTGTTCGTACCTGCTGTAGGTATTACCACATTTGTCAGTAATGAAATTTCTTTCTTCCAGTTTCCTTTTTAAACCTATTGATTCAACTGACTAGCCTCATTATAATTTTTTATTCACAAAATCTCATAAAGAGATAATATTCACATGCAAAGTAGATACTATATTTTGCGTTTGTTACTAAAGTAGTCATTTGTTTCATACTAACGTCGCTGCTCTACATGATTTAGAAACCGTCAGGTTTTTTTTTTTTGTGAGAATGCCAGAGAAGCAATCACATGCGATGAGCTCACGAAGGCAAGCTCTGTTTGTAGTTTGAGTTATGCTTTTTTATTTTATTTTTTGAGAGCAAATGATCTTCCATTTTTTGGAACTACATTTTAAGGTATCAGGAATTTACTTAGCTACGTCTGTACAACTTGCTACTTCGACTCTAGCTATTGACTATTGATGTTGGATATACTGATTTAGCTCTGGCTCATGTTTCGGTCCCTGTTATTGACTTGTTGATAACAAGCAAGAGCCGCACAAGGTAGCTGATGGTTCACTCACGAATAGCCAAGGTATTGTTGATCAACTCATATGAAATACAGTGTACGCAAATGCATCATAATACCATTTGGATCTTGAACAGAGCGGATGTTAATAATATCCTGCCGCTTTCTTGAGGTAGTGACCTTGTTAAATAGATTTAATTTTATTTGCAGCTGCAAGAAGCACTTGACTGGAAGCTTATGCATGAGAAGGATCCTGTTAACAAGGTTAGCTGATTGCAAAATTCAGAATTAAGTTTTTCAGTCCTGAACTTACAACTAAATCCCGGACTTGCATGATAAAACCAAATTTTGTTGTTGTTCCATTTGATTTACAGCTAAACTCAAATCTGGAATATGATTACTTAGGATGTCTAATACAGGGTGTTTCATTATTCTAGGAGTCAGCTGATGCTGGGGAAAATGAGTTTCTTTGTTTGCAAGTTGGTAACTTTGTGTTAGAAGATTGTGTTGCCGAAAGCTGGTTTTAAACAATTGAATTATACATTCTTCTCCATCATCATCTTTTTGAATATGAACCATTATTTGTTTTAGGAGATAAAAAGAAGTACAAATAGGAACAAAAATATATATGTATCATGTATCTTGAGTCTTATTTTGTGGTTGAAAATATGTATAAATCATTTTCTTGTAGGACTTGAAAATACCGATGAGATTTGAGCTGAAGGATGTATTCATGTCACGAGCAAACATTGAATGGAATAAATACTCTTTTAAGTATATTCTTGTACATATATAAATGTTATCAGCACCCAAATTGTTTGTTGAAATCACATATTTTAAGTGAGTTATTGTGGTGATGCTTTGCTGAATATTTAGTAGAATTAGGCACTATGTTGTAAAGAAGATAATTTACAGTTCCGGACTCTAGAACACAAAGAGAGTTTTTCTGAATTTGGCCATTCACTTATTTCATGATTGCAATCCAGGTTTGTTGTTGTTTTTTATGTCATAGAAATAAGGCTTTGTTATTTTAGAGTTTCTTGGATAACTCTTATTATTTTTTATGTGAATCGTTTTACCATTTATCTTATCGTTTAGATAAATTTCGTACGTGCAACACACGTACATGCATGGTGAGTGATTCCCATATTAACATTTCATCTTTATACTATATATGTGGAAATTAAATCTCCTTTATCGTTTTTGCTCATGATGTTTCTGATCTAACCAACCATATATGTTATATATAATAGGTACAACTGGATTGTTTGTATGTTAACCCGATTGTCTTGAAATATCAACTTATACATGTTAATCTCACTTTCACTTGCGAAGTTACCTTTGTATTAGCAGCTTCTCTCAGATTTTGTGGAGTGTAAACCCTTTTCTATTCACACACCTCTCAACACCAGTGATAAATTTTTTTAGCTAACTGTGTATTTATTATTTTTCTCGAATACGCAGGAGAGCTGCGTATCTTTATAATATAGGGAAGAATAGCCGGTCCGTACACGGACCCCTCAAGCTGGGACCAAGGCGAGAGGGGTCTAGACAAAATACAGGTTGTAAAACTTAAATAAAAAAACAAATTGGGACTTGACCCAAAGATATTTATGATTCCAAAGATATATCATTAGTTTATTTTAATATATATTTTTATTTAATATATGGTAGCATTATAGAACAATGGCAACGTGCGTGTCGCACGTGCAGAAAAGTAGTCTCATTTTAGTATTCAATATAATAAATGGCAATGGTGGGTAATTTTAAATATATATTAGGGGTATTTTTTGATCAGTTTTTTCATAATGATAGTAGTTGGTAATTTATTCTTCTTATTTTTTTTTATTAATATGGGAATTTCTGAACCCTGAGAGCGAACGTGGTGGCTTCTTTTGTTGCTAATATATATATATATATATATATATATATATATATATAGTTTTACTATATCACACACTGGGTGTGATATAATATTCCACACCCCAACCAAACCACCTAGCCACGTCATACCTCACCCAACCCAACCAGATCAAACCAGACCCCTGCTAGACCGCACCTCCTCTTGCTAAAAAAACCAACGATTAAAGAGCCGGAGTGGGAAAAAAAAATAAACAACCGAGGGCCATCAATTAGGCTTTTCCATTTAAATACCCGGTAATTACTCTTACGTAATGGACGATTGATTTGATGGGCCCGGGACATAGGAGGTTATTTCCATTCTTAAAGTCACGATTCGCTCGTGAGTCCATCTCGACAGCGGCAGCTGGTTGATTCCTCCGATCCTATACCTCCCGGTAGCCGCACGTATTGCAAGGTATGCAAGAACATTTGTATTCTAGAGTTGATCAACAACCATGTTTGTATTTGCAATCAGAGTTATTCAACTTCCGGTGCCATTGATGGCAAATACATCTAAATGTTTCTCCAATTGGGCAGGGAGAATTGTCTGGTTGACAAAGATGCCGGAGATCACCAAGCTGCTAATGATTGCAACCCTGGTATTGTTCCCCGCAGCTATGGTGATTCTAGTCGTGTTCGACCGTCACCGAGCGTTTTGCAGCTGGCCTAGTTAACTAGGTACGGATATTGTTTCTTCGACGGCAACCAGGCTTCTGCCACCGACGATGGTTCATACCCAGGCTGCTAGTGACTCCTAGCATAAATGGGAGATTCGAAATTCATGTTACCAGATTCTGTTGAGGTATTTGTACTCGATGGAAAGACAAATCCTTTATTTTTTTCAAATCTAATCCAGCTTTTGTTTGTCAGATCGTGAAACATTTTCTTCTTCATGTGGATCTAGAAGGATGATTGGAGCAACATGTCAGAAGAGCTTGACCGTCAATGGATCGGAACAGGGAAGAAGAGCCCAAGTTGATGAATCTAGTGCCATATTTACGTATTGTCTAAGCCCATATAGAGCAAAACCAACTAATTAACTCAGAGTTGAGAAACTGGAACTCTTTTCAGGCCGAGTCATCCAGGCCTAAAGAGGTTAGCCATTTCATTTTTTTTTTTTGAGATTGCAAATAATCTCTTTTCCTATATTTGGCATGAAGTCATTTGTTTTACTGCTCGGTGAAGAAGCTAGCAACCAGTTTAAGTGGTACAGGTATGTTTGATGTTTCTGTTCTTCTCAAATGCTTCTTTTCCTTTTTCCAGATCTGAAGCTTTATACTGGAATGAATACTATATGCTTTGAAAGCGTATATGTATGTGTTTCGAAGCGTAGACTTTATGCACTGTTTGGACGAAGAAAAAAGCCAGCGAGAAAAAGAATTTAGCTTTGTTTCTGTGCTGCCAAATCTACAAGTGTATGTATCGGCGTAGGAGTGTAGAGATTATGTGTAAAGCCATGTATTTAATTCAGACTATGACTACGAATGTAACAATTATGCCGTGCTAATATAAGTTTTTCTTTACTGGGAAACTTCAAGAACAAAAAAGATGATTCTTGTAATCTACGATTAGACAAACAAGAATCCATGGTCCAAATTGACAAGAGTGTACACCTATATGTTCTATCGGATGTGGAAATTTCACTATTTTTTTATGGTCACATATTACTATATTTGCAATCAGGCTACTAAATAATAAAGAGTCGAGGTTTTAATTGTTACACAAAAATAATTGCTATCAGAGTAGCAAATGACCGAGTTTTTTTTTATAATTCACCATCAGCTTCATCAGAGACTCACGAATTACATGAGTAAGTGGAATTTACAATAAAAATGTGTCACTAGTATGTGAAAACTAATATTTACTATCAGACTACTCTAGTAGCAAATAGTCTAGGCTTTTATGATCACACATAACAATATTTGCAATCAGGTTAATCTAGGGGTGAAGAGTGAGGTTTTCTTCTTTACAAGTTTCATCTTAAATTAACAAATCATAAAATACTATTTGGTTTATGGTTGCAAATTTTTTCAGGTTAGTTAGCTCACAATGTCTTTTTTTATGTAGCCATAAACGTTATTAGTTCTTTTTGTGAAGGAAACATTATTACTTTCATTTATGTACTACCTTTAGTTGCAAAATAAAAACATCGTGTGAACCTTTTTCAATATTTATGATTTTGTTAGACAAAATTTGCAATCAAACTATATTGTATGCTAGATTATTTCAACATGTACATCCACCGCTTAATCCTATGCCCACCTACTTTATTATCCCACATCAGGACACAAGAAACTATTTCTTTATACTCCTTAACATTTATCCATTTGTGTTCACATCTATTTTTACAATCAAATGTGGAATTGAACAGTCCTGGTTCACTTTTGCAATTTATAAGTACTCAGATTGCGTTTCGGCTCATGCTTTATCATAAATTTTCTACTGAATCTGTGATCTGCATTTTCCTCCTCTTGGCTCGTCCTCCTCAAAGTTATTTCAGATCCTACGATCATGTGTGCCTGAGAGAAGGAACATGCAAAGAAAATATCAACCTGGCATATATAAGAAGCCAATCTTCCCGTAATACGTGAGCAGAATTTTTATGGTTGGAAAGTTTGGATTCCTACACGTATTCTCGTAATCTGTGTGCGTCTTTACCTTCTATGTTTTTTAATGGACAGTGCTCCAAATTCGTAGCTAAATCTGTGAGGTTGATCAGTACAAAGCAATTAACTGCATGCCGAACCGGTGGCCAGCAGAAAATCAGCCAGAGGAAAACACGGTCTCATTGGGGGAAGGCGCACCATCTGGTGCCTACCTGGCTCGAGGGAGTGATATATCACTCGACTGGGGAAGGCGCACCATCTGGTGCCTACCTGGCTCGAGGGAGTGATATATCACTCGACCAACGAGACCGTGTTTTCCTCTGGCTGATTTTCTACTGGCCACCGGTTCGGCATGTAGTTAATTGCTTTGTACTGATCAACCCCACAGATTTAGCTACGAATTTGGAGCACTGTCCATTAAAAAAATAGAAGGTAAAGACGCACACAGATTGCGAGAATACGTGTAGGAATCCAAACTTTCCAACCATAAAAATTCTGCTCACGTATTACGGGAAGATTAGCTTCTTATATATGCCAGGGTGATACTTTCTTTGCATGTTCCTTCTCTCAGGCACACATGATCGCAGGATCTGAAATAACTTTGAGGAAGACTAGCCAAGAGGAGGAAAATGCAGATCACAGATTCAGTAGAAAATTTATGATAAAGCATGAGCCAAAACGCAATCCGAGTACTTATAAATTGCAAAAGTGAACCAGGATTGACAGGACCACGTGAACATTTCAATTCCACATTTGATTGTAAAAATAGATGTGAATACAAATGGATAAATGCTAAGGAGTATAAAGAAATAGTTTCTTGTGTCCTGACGTGGGATAATAAAGTAGGTGGGCATAGGATTAAGCGGTGGATGTACATGTTGAAATAATCTAGCGTACAATATAATTTGATTGCAAATTTTGTCTAACAAAATCATAAATATTGAAAAAGGTTCACACGATGTTTTTATTTTGCAACTAAAGGTAGTACATAAATGAAAGTAATAATGTTTCCTTCACAAAAAGAACTAATAACGTTTATGGCTACATAAAAAAAGACATTGTGAGCTAACTAACCTGAAAAAATTTGCAACCATAAACCTAATAATATTTTATGATTTGTCAATTTAAGATGAAACTGGTAAACAAGAAAACCTCAGTGTTCACTACTAAATTAACCTGATAGCAAATATTGTTACGTGTGATCATAAAAGCCTAGACTATTTGAAAACCTCACTCTTCACTACTAAATTAACCTGATAGCAAATATTGTTACGTGTGATCATAAAAGCCTAAACTATTTGCTACTAGAGTAGTCAGATAGTAAATATTAGTTTCCACATACTAGTGACACATTTTTATTGTAAATTACGCCTACTCATGTAATTTGTGAGTCTCTAATGAAGCTGATGGTGAATTATAAAAAAAAACTCTCGGTCATTTGCTACTGTGATAGCAATTTTTGTGTGTGACAATTAAAACCTCAACTATTTGTTATTATAGTAGGTAGGCATATGATTAAGCGGGGGATGTACATGTTGAAATAATATAGCATACAGTATAATTTGATTGCAAAAATTGTCCAATAAAATCATTAATATTGGAAAAGGTTCACACGATGTTTTTATCTTGCAACTAATAAAGGTAGTATGTAAATGAAAGTAATAATGTTTCCTTGACAGAAAGAACTAATAACGTTTATGGCTACATAAAAAAAGACTTTGTCAGCTAGCTAACCTGAAAAATTTTGCAACCATAAACCAAATAGTATTTTACGATTTGTTAATTTAAGATGAAACTTGTAAAGAAGAAAACCTCACTCTTCACCCCTAGATTACCCTGATTGCAAATATTGTTATGTGTGATCATAAAAGCCTAGACTATTTGATACTAGAGTAGTCAGATAGTAAATATATATAATAGATTCCTTCCGATCGTCACTAAATTATATCCTGTGTAACCGTAGGCTCACCTCCCTGTAGAATGACACCAACCAAGAACCATAACCACGACGGTGAACAGGATGCTGATAGACACGACGTACTGTTCACTCGTCCTGTTCTGCTAGTACCCTGAAACTTATTACTTGATCGCCTTCCTTTCTACAGATTTACTCTTGTATGTTGGATATTATTATGGAAAACTTTTATGTTGGATATATTGCTTACTCTCTTATGTTGGATAACGGATATTATGAAAAATTGTTAGAAAGATCTTGACCTTTGTAGTTGTTTTTGAAGATGAATTTTTTTTAATCATCAATGGCTGTACTTAAATATATAGGCGACTTTGGTATAGCTGAGCTCACTGTCTCCTACTAATTAAGATTTGATGCTATCTTTCATATTGTGTGATTTTGATATCACAAATCCACCTAAGAATATATCATATGGATATATAAATCTACGCATGTGTGTGCCGCACGTGTAAAAGACTAGAAGTATTTAAATAAATGAAGTGTTGAAACACATGTTTAGAAAAAGATATATAAAACCATGGTATGATATATTTGTGTCTTTGAAATAGTTTTTTTTGTATCTCCTTATGTATCTACGCACACAATGAACATCTCTATGTATTTAGCGTCTCTTGACAATAATCAAAATTCAAAAATGATGAGACATGATTTCACCGACTTCTTTATTATTAGAAATATATTTTAATGTCTAATTTGAATTGTAATTATCTCTCTTTGTGCCTAAGGATAGAACACATCTAGAATTATTTTGAGTTTTTAAGTAGAATGAGTTAATATAGTGTCATATTAGTGTACCTAATGATATAACACATCCCAACAAAGATAGTAGAGCTTTTGTGAGTGTAGCACGCCATGCCACCGTCCAGCGCCGCTTGATTAGCTAAGACATCGAAAATTCTTCCAACAGTCCGACACAAACAGATGAATAATTCCGATGTTGCTTTAATACTGCCTGACACCTGCAGCATGGTCATGCATTCAATCCAAAAAATGTCTCGGCCAATGTACTCAAAATTGAGAAAGGTCCTCTCATGTGTATGCATAGAATGAACATAAATTCAAATAAGAATGATACACCCTTTCTGTAAACCATTTTCGTTTCTAAAATTGAGCAACAAATAAAATATATATATTGATGTCGTACAATTATATCGCAAGTACACTAATGATTTGTTTGGATCTATTGAGATTTTAAAAAATCTAGATTTTGAAATCCGTGAGACCTCTAAATAGGATAGAATTTTTTTTCGATCCTAAAATATAGGTCCAAGATTTTAAGAATCTTATAATTTGGTTGTACCGTGCTAAAACCAGATTGTATATGCAAGAAAAAACCACCACCCTTCAAATTTTAAAAATCTGATCTGGATCAGAACATCACCATCAGATTTTCTTTAGAATCTAGATTCTAAAATCTCAAGATAAAAATTAGATTTTAAAAATCTGAACTAGATCCAAATAAGATCTAACACTCATTATGCAATACTACTTTACTGATCCTACAAAAATCGTTCTTATGCATTGCACATGATCTCTTTAAATTGCAATGCATGTACAAAAAACACTCCTGACATCAAGATCAGAACACAAACCAAATAAAAATAGTTTTTCTTCATTATTTTTTGTATTTCAGAAAAGGAGCATCTCCACCACCAAACATCAATATAAAATGGCGCATTGTAAAAAAAGAAATATTTAACAAATGTATCTCAGGCTTTCCAAAAGATTTATATCAGCGAACTTCATTATACCTTTCGTTAAAGCATGAATGCATGATTAACCCATATAAGTACACCCCATGATCAGTTTCCTAGATAAAACAATAAAATAAAAATGCACTCTTATTCTTCCTTTGTGGTCAAAAAACTATTTAGGAATGGTCATCTTGGTTCATGAACTCTCAAAATGATCATCTAGATTCCTAAACTATTTCTGGATGGTCATCTAGGTTCACGAACTTTATAGTGACCCCCGTCGTGGCCTTGCCCTACCATTTGATCTTGCTCTATGCATCATGCCATCATTTTCCCACACCCGTAATTCATTCGTTACCTACGACGACGGCCTGCCAGTTACCCACGACGACAACCTGCCTTCTGTGCGTGTTTTGAACTTCGCACGTGACATGTATGTTTATGGACCTGGATGCCCATACAGAAATAGTTTAGGGACCCAGATGATCACTTTAAGAGTTAGTAAACCTAGATGATCATTCTTAAATAGTTTAGAGGGCTGTGGTGCATATTACTTTTTTTTATTAAAAAAAGATCCATTCCATTGACACGCCTAGCTTCACTGTGTTAGATTTTTTAAAACCCATGCCAAAACTATTCAGAACTCTCGGCACGGTCGTCTCTGAGTTACACAAGTTCATCCAAATACCCAAGTGCAGACTTCATCAAAAATAAGAATGCAAAGAAGATCCACACAAGAACACCTGATGTACATTTGCTTGTGTGTTGAAAGTTAATGTAGTGGTGTGGGTCGGGTAGCAAAGGCCGCGCCTGTCAAGTCGCTCTCCACGGCGGTTAAGTGCGCACTGCACAGCATGTTCGACTGCGGCGTTGAACTTATTGTCCTCCAGCAGGTCGTCCAACAAGCTGATGTTGCGCAGAAGGATAGCGACATGGAATTCTGTAGTACTAGTCTATCAACCCGTGAGCTAGTATAACAAATTTGCAATTTATCATGTCTTAAAATTTTCAATATGAAAATGAGTAAGTTTTTTTATTAGAATTATATATTTTAATAATAAATATGAATACAACTTTAAGAGAAAAATTTATTGTCTTGGTTGAAATGATTGTTATACACACTATACTAAATGTTAACAATATGTCTTACGATTTGACAGACATTTGTTACTGATCAAATTTATTTTTCTCGTCATATACCCATCGTTTGCGTTTGTGATAGTTTGTAGGACTCTAGATCAGATTTACTTATAAGATTTTTAATATACTTAGATGATATTTTCTTGTCAAATTTAGTTTTTTTCTCATAATGACAAGATATGTAATTCAGAAATAAGTTTTAGGGGCACCTTTGACTAATTTTATTTTTTTCAAATTTAGATTTTTTTTGGTTGCATAATGCCAATGTGGGTAATTCAGAAATAAGTTTTAGGGGCACCTCTTACTAATTTTTTTATTTCGAATTTAGATTTTTTTATTGCATAATGGCAAGGTGGATAATTCAAAAATAAGTATTAATGGTAGTTTTGATTAATTGTTTTATTATTATTACGAATTTAGCTTTTATTTGTTCATAATGGCAAGGTGGGTAATTAAGAGGTAAGTATTAGGGATATTTTTGACTATTTTTTTGTAATGGCAGAGATTAGTAATTTTAGATCATGTTAGATCGAAAGGCTTTAGTCATCTTATTTTAGTTTCTACGGCCGGATGTTTTGCTTTTTTGTGAGAATTTCTAGAATTTTCATCCGATTAATATGGAGGCCTCAAAAGGAGTATCCATTTAGTAAATATAAAATTAGTGTCCTGTGGACTCAACTGTTGTTTCCTATGAGGAGACGACAACTTTTTGGGCGGCTATACAATAACTTCTACTTCTCGATCAATCGATTTCGAGGCACATATGGAAGAACCAAATAGGCATCGATCAAATAATGAAGGACGCGACGGGCCAGCGTGCAGTTTATCTGATGATTAATAATAACTCAGGAAAGACAGGGATCGTGCTCAAGTCTCCGCCCTGCCGCAGGGTTGCTGTCCAGTGTGCATCGATAGCACGGACAATGCAAGACGAATAAGGCATGTGAAATCACGTCACAGTCGTGGACCGGAGCTTCTTCAAGCCGGGCATGGTCGTCATTGTTGGAGATCGCCGGAGTAACGACAGCGAAACGTCGCCGGCGGGCTCGTGTGTAAGTTGGACGCAGCGTGAACACGGTGGAGAAACACAGAGTTTTTGTGCTGCAAGGCGCCAGCTTTTCCAGTTCTTCATTGCTTGCATTTAAAGACTCGACTTGGCCGTCGCGGCCACTGACACGATCGCGATCCGAGTATGCCACGCAGGAGCGCAGCGTCCGTCAGGCTGAACTGAAGAGTCGGGCACAACAGTTAGCTAATTGCTGTGCCTCTTCTACTTCTATTACGCGAAAACATCAAAACTAAGAAACAAATAAAATGCACAAAATTTATTATGACAGTCGTGTCGGCGTCGTCAGACAAGTCCCCGGCCTGGCGAGGTGCTGCGCAAGAGGGAGCCCTGCCTCGGCGACGTCGTGTCAGGTTCTTCGAGGTGTCTCCTGACGTCGCTTGCTCCTGGACGCCTGAACGGTGGCGTCGCCGTCTGCAGCAAGGATCGATATGATACGGTGGGTGTGGAGCACTGGAGCCACCACCGACACACAAGGTTCCTGACAACCTGACATTCTTATTCTTGTGTCCTGACGAGAAGCTCTGCTTCTGGACCGTGGGTGGCCACTGCTTCTTCCGCACCCCTGCTCTAGTAGCTCTAATATTCGGTCAATAATGTCGTTGCAAAGACGACACGCCGCCGGAATGGGGGCTGCCAGCAACCCAGCAGCCACCAGCCAGTACTGAACTACTGAAGCGGGCAAGGAACCGCCTAGTATTATCCTATCAATCCCATTCTACTTGGACTGCTCATCGACTCTAGCATGACTCATCTCATTCCCTTCTGTATATGGCACACCTCACGTGAATGAAAATTTTGTCGTGACGAAATTAGTTTTTATGAGGAAATTGTTTCCTTTATCTTCCATTTAGAGACTACAACTATAAATATATGCTTAATAATGGTTGAATTAAAACAAATTATGTATATCTCTTTGATAAATTCTGCATTTCAGAAACTACAAAAGATGTTATCTTTGGTTTGATAAATTGCTTTTTTTATGTTCGGTATTATTGAGAGAAAAAAATTCATGATCTTTACCATGCCACATCACATATTTTTAGATTTACACCATATACATTCAACTAAGTATATGAAGTGCTAAAACAACACACATTTTGCATAATTTCTGGATAACAAATTTATATAACCATGGTATGACATATCCTTGTTTTTGAATGGTATTTCGTTATGTATCACCTTGTGTATATGTGTGGTGGCTAGATTTCTCGTAATGTGTAGTTTAAATTTTCGTGCAATATACATGTGCTAGTATATTATGGACTCTTGTCCAGCTCTGAATGTAGTTTTTTTTGTCTTTGATCCTAACGTTAGAACAACCCCTTAGGAAAATTAAGTTTGAAGTGATATCTAAATATACTGGGTTAATATAGTGTCATAATATATTGTGCCTCAGCCATAAACTGACAATTTTCAGAAAAGCCCTGCCAATTTTAAAAGACGTGTATCCTTGATATCTCATCCTACCAAGACAACAATAACACCAGCAATGACGAAAAGAGCAAAACTGCACTAGCGGTCCTGTAGAACACTCAGATTTAGAGCTTTAAGATGCATTGAATAGGAAAATACATTAGAAGGACTTAGAATGATAAATTTAAGATTAGATTAACTAGTAGTTATTATAATTTAACCAGATACTCAGAACTATGAAAAACATTATGAATATTCAGAAAAAGCAGGATATTAAGAACATTTAGGATAGACACTAGCGAAATTTGCTTGAACCAGACGATGTTTCATCTAAGGACTAGTGATCATTCAAAACATTTAAAACTAGTAGTATCAAAACATTCACAACTCTACACCAGAACATTTATAAATAGTAGAACATTGTTAACTAGAACCAGACAACGGCGTAGATATTAAGCAACCATGTCATGTACCTAAAAGTCTGAACATTTAATCCATCTCTACTTTGCATTTTGCAACTACAATTATCCCTAAATATTTATAATCAATGCAAAAACAAATAATATCATGAGCTGATACCATAATGGCAGTAGCTAGAGAATTATGTATGAGCACACTATGGTAAGAGTATAAGTGAGACAATAATGTTTGGGTAGCATTATCCTCAGCATCATCAACATCATAATTATGACCCTCAACCATTGATTAGGACCCTCGGCATCATTATCATCTTCACACTCCAAGTTTTCATCGTCATCTTGGTTCAAGTTCAAGTAATCGCTAGGGCCATGTCTTCCATCATCAGCATTAACATAAGCTTTGTTGACCTCAGCATCTGACCCTTTAATGTTGGTGAAAGCTATCAGAGGGCCTGGTCTACCACTTTCTTCTTGGGCAACATCTAATTCTACATCCTGCTCCATATCTGGCCCTTCTATCAAGGCAGGCGCTTGTGCGCGACCCCTTGGGTTAGAACTTTCCTCTTCAAGGCTCCTTCAATGGCTTGACTTTTTCCATGCCATTACTGCATAATTTGCATAATTTAGATTAGTGTATCAAAAAAAGATGATAAAATGGATCTATACCTCAACTCTTATAGCAACATCAAATCCTCACTGCTATTTGTAATCTACTGTTGTTTCTTGATGTCATATTCATCTTACAACAAGATAGTGATATCTTAGGAAAACTAAATCCATACTCATTTCTTGTTACTTTATGCAGTTAACACCATAATAAATACATTCTATAAGAACAAGAAAAAAATAGTTGAACATCTATTACTCATCATCAATCACATCAACCGTCAAGATGCTAAACAAATAACACTAACGTATAATGCACATCTCCTTGTTCTAGAGTTTAAGGTGTATGTATGATTATTTTAGCAATTATTGCGGTTACAAAATAATTTTGGAATCAAGCTAACAATAAAATATTCCCAATCTACTGTAGATTAAGTAATTAGCCGACCTGGCAATTTAGGTTTCATGCACTAACCTTGAGATTTTTCACTTGAAAAGAATAACAGACATCCTACTGTAGATTGTTTCAATCACTTTCCATAACAGACATCCTACAAAGTTTATGTTATTTAAAGTTTTGGTGTATCTATGTAGAATACAATCCATCACATGTCTTCGTCATACACACTAATGAAAACATACAAACCCATATAAAATTCAGCTATTCTTACGACTTAAATCACTAGTTAATATTACCATCTCAACTGCACCCCACCTGCTTCTCCAACCATGATTCCTTTTTCTATGTGATGTGACTCGATCAGTGGCGGAGCTAGGAATCGAGGCAAGGAGGTGCAAATTAATGACATGTGGAATTCTATGAGTGAGAGGAAATGAAAAAACGACAGCATTGGTTAATTATTTGCTGATCAGCAAAAGCCACATGAAAAAACAGACACCAAATCAATAGTTTTCTTTCCTGCTCTACACGCTCGATAATGGGGAAGGCTGCTGAGCCAATTTTTGTAACACACTGAGCATGCTAGAGTGTGAAACTTGACCAGATTTTTATGTACTGATGTATGAAAAACTTGGATTTTTGTGAGCCAAGGGGGTGCTGCAGCTCCGCCCCTGGACTCGATGGATGTGTCTAGCATGCATGTTACCCTCTCAGTTTGACTTTGTTAACAACAACAGGCTGGCTCATACGTTCGCACATCATCACATTCTATCTCTAAACCTGTCATTCTTATGCTTTTGTAAAATTTCAGCAAGTGATTTTCCAAACCAGGGCTTGCTTCACCTATGTTAATAGGAGAGGGAAGGGGAAGCCATGAGAGCTGAATGTGTTAGATATGGTGGAAAGAGGAGGAGGGAGTGGGATTTGTGAGATGAATCTAGAAGGGAGGAAGACCAATGATGGACACAACATAATAGCTATAGTTGCATGAAACATTGTACCTTTTAATGGTGGTAATAATGTTTATTTTTAATTTTGAAAATGTCTTAAATAATTTCGTAACATGTTCATGCTAAATGAAAAACTTATGCTTGAGCTCCAATATAAAGTAGGTAAAATCCCCATCACGATTCACTAAAATCAGCACACATTAATGGATGTTCTTTCCGGTACTACAGTTAGATTAGTCATAGCATTATTGACATATGTCAAAATATTAATACATTTTCATGCGCTGATATTATTATTCATTAGGTTGTTTTCTTTCAACGATTGTTTTCTAGCAGCCAGCAGGGGCTCCAACTTTCTATTATTTATAAATTTTGAATAAAGGTTTATGTACAGGGTAGATGGCTGTAGGCCGAAAAGAAGATCCTAATTTACAATACTAGTATATTGGCCCGCGCATTTGCACGGCTAGTATTAATAATCTAAAGAAAAATTGGGTCTGTCACGTCAAAGCATAACATTTCAAAATATATAAATTCAGATCACATAAAAATTTATTATTCAGTCATCTGGCACCATGCTTTCCATTTGTAGCATTGTATCTTATTTGTCACACTCCTTTTACGATCTCAACTGAGATGGGCCGACGGATGCCAGCATGGTATGACGCAGCTCGTCGACCCACATAGCTCAGTTAGTCATCACAAACACCTTCACATGAGGCAGCTCCAATGCCGCCACCTGAATGGTGCCTTCTGGAAGTGGCAACCACAAAAATATCGAGATGTGGGAGATTAAATAACTTGATTTGTGGCTGTGGCGAGCCTCCTTTATCGACCACAACAGGCATAATTTTAGAAGTATAAATAAATGTCATAACATTTGCTTTCCTTAATATATTCACCAAAATCTCAGATGTCTCTTTAGTTACTTCTGCAAATACATGAACTCTGCCCTCAATCAATTTGCAATGACAAAGAAAGGCTTCAATATTTCAGCCCCATGAATAAACAAATTTGCTCTGTTACTTCCAAGTTAGCTCGCCAAGATTTTTTTTAATATTGTTGTTTATCATACATACAACGTCATTGGCAACTCAAGATTTAATTAACGTAGTTAGTTGCCAGCTATTTTCCTACATCTGTCGCAAAAACTTCTACCTCTTTCCTTTTCAATGTACTTATGGCCTTAAAGTAGGAAAAGCAACTGCAGCTCCAGACAGATGGGTATTGATAATGCGCGGTGCCGGGCCACTATAGCTTTTCTGAAGTTTAGAACGTACACACATACTTGCTGGTAGAAGTCATTGGTTCTACTGAAAATTATCTGCATCAGCCGGAGTTCTTGGCAACGGTGTTGGCTAGAAGTGAGTGTTGTATCTGTGTGGCCATGAGCGTCAACGTTATCACGACGTCCCATCTTGCTTCCAAGCCCCCGGCCATGAACAAACTATCAATCAATGGTACGCATATGATTGTGGACTCGACCTAATTTGTCATTGCTAACTTAAGACCAGTTAACAATGATCAGATTCAAAGCCGATTACATCCTGTCTTTGCTTCCAAGTGTTCGCGTAGTATTAATCTCTCCTATTACATTGTTAGGATAATATCATAAAACACCAAGTGCATGCGTCATGGTAACTCAAAACTGCAGATTTTGGAGTTTTTTTTTTACAAAACCACAGGTACTGCAACAATGTAGCACCAAACACCGGAGATTTTGTTGATGTTCCTCACGTGAACCATGCTGATGGTGAGAATTTTGCGTCCATCCTTACCCTAATCCCGGCCCAAAATCAAATCTTCTTGTCTTTTTTTGGAGATAATCAGGATTCAGGAGCGGGAGATCCCAATTAGGAACAGAAATAACAATTGGATAAACCATCTTCTAAATTTCGAACTCCTAGAAATACATGGAGCTACAGAAATCAAATTACAGCCAAATTGACAAAAGCGCACCTGCTGTTGGACCGTCTGCAGATGTGTCAATTCCTTTTCCCCATCGCTTGTCACCCATGGTGCGCTCGGCCATGCCCATCGCTTTTTTCTGGCCTTCACGCTGTAATCTTCTGGCAAAAAGACGATGCAAGCACGAGGGCCAGGCAAAAAACACATATGCGGATGGTATATTAATGTTGTTGTATATTATGTTAAATAATGGTGGGTAATTCTAGAAAGATCTATAGGGGTACTTCTGTCAAAAAAATTATAATGGCAATGATGGGTAATTTTTCTTTCTTTTTTTCTTCAATTAACATGATAATTTCTACGCCTTGAGAACGAACGTCTTGATTAAAATGATTGTTATACACACCATACTAAATGTAAACAATATGACTTTTGATTTGACAGACATTTGTTACTGATCCAATTTATTTTTCTCGTCATATACCCGTCGTTTGCATTTGTGATGGTTTGTAGGACTCTACATCAGATTTACTTATAAGATTTTTAGTATCATAAGATGATATTGTTTTGTCAAATTTAGTTTTTTTTTTCTCACAATGGCAAGATTTGCAATTAAGAAATAAGTTTTAGGGGCACATTTGACTAATTTTATTTATTTCGAATTTAGATTTTTTTTTTCTACATAATGGTGAGCGGGTAATTCGTAAAATAGTTTTAGGGGCACCTCTGATTAATTTTTTTATTTTGAATTTAGATTTTTTATTGCATAATGGCAAGGTGGGTAATTCAGAAATAGTATTAAGAGTATTTTTGACTAACTGTTTTATTATTATTACAAATTTAGCTTTTGTTTGCTCATAATGGCAAGGTAGGTAATTAAAAAGTAAGTATTAGGGATATTTTTGACTATTTTTTTATAATGGCAGAGGTGAGTAATTTTAGATCATGTTTGATCGAAAGACTATTATTCATCTTATTTTAGTTTCTACGGCCGAAAGTTTTGTTTTTTTGTGAGAATTTCTAGGATTTTCATTCGATTATTGTGGAGGCCTCAAAAGAAGCCTCCAATTAGTAAATATAAGATTAATAGAAATTACTCAACCAGCCTTTGAGTAGAAGGGTCCTGGTCTTCAGTTCTGCCCTTATGAAAAATCATAGCAAACTCTTCTTTGAAATATTACTCAACCAGCCTTTGAGTAGAAGGGTCCTGGTCTTCCGTTGGCATTGGTGATAGCAAGCACTAGAAATCTAATTCCTCTTGTCATGTCCATTTTTTGATCAATTGAATTGTTATTATTGATATTGATTAGTTTTTAGCCAAGCTTTTCAAAAAAAAAAAACCCTTCTCAATCTCCAATATGGCATGCAATGGGATCATATGAAAATAACCACGAGCTGCCACTGAGCCAAATTTTTTGTTTTGAATGGATCCGCTGATGAAGACAATATTTGTATCGACCGATCTGTCCTCCATCTTCTCTTGGCTAGATGATATGGAAATGGATGAAATGAAATCAGAAGAGAGCTCCTGGCGGCCCTGACACCGACCGATGGCCAAGTCTCATTAGCATCATTGCACACAATGTTGACCTGGCAGCGTGCAATGCCATCCATAGACATGGCATGCGACGCGCTACATGGCTATGGAGCTCTTGCCAGTGAACCGTGTTATATATTTTTGTGGCCAATGTTGAAACATCGTCCCGATGAGCATTTCCACACAGTCTTTGATCTGATCCCTTCACGTCCTCTGAGCCTCCGGATACTCCCATGTTTGCTTCCCCTTCATGGAATCATGGGGCACCTCGATCAAGATAGCTATGACTCGTCCCAGCCTCCTTGACAACACATTTCAAACCTTATAATTAATGCAATGTTTTTTTATTTTTTTAAATCACTTGTCAATCCTTCTTACAAAGTAGTGTTCAAAGAAGCCCTTCTTTCCTGCACAAGGCTTATCATATTACCAATATATACGGATCACATGCAGGACTTACATATGTAGTGTTCAACTAGTATATCTTTAGATATTTTGGTACGCTGATGATGAAGATGTTTGTTTGCTCTAGAGAAAAACAGAGCAAGTGAAAATGGCATCAGCTATTTGAATATATACTTACCCAAGAAGCTAATAAAGGCACTCACGATGAAAGTACAAGGAGGGGGTTTAATTTGTGACATATACTTAGTTTCAGAATGCTCATATATAATGCTTGAATCAACCACAAATAAAATGAAAATGTTACAAATAATTCGACATTCAGATGCCAATCTTTTCAATTCCTATATATATATATATATATATATATATATATATATATATATATATATATATATATATATATATATTTCAAAAATACTCTCTTAATACTACAAGCATATTGAATGAAGTCATCTCTTTTGGAAGAAACTACTGTTGTGTTTATAAATAAAGCAACAACAAAAGGAAAAATTATAAGCACATATAAGTTTAGAGGACCGGAAAAATATAGTTTTTTCTAGATTATCTTGTATTCGTTTATTATGTCCTATTTTCTTAGTCAACAATTGGTTGCATATATTTTAATACATTTCTGTTGTGACACTTAGTTATGCATCATTATCTCTAATGTACTCGTTTAAAATAAAAAATGAAACTATTAATAAAAGATATGATAAAATCAATACCAAGTTGCAAACTCCTTTTGTCTTATATAATTATCACCCTAAAATATATGTTATCAAAATATGAAATACCTAAGTATGACAATCAGTGAGTTTCATCTATATTTTAAGTAGAACTGAGATAATTGTCATCACAACTTCTATGAATTTACACACACCATCTTTGTTTTCATGTCGATTATTTTGTTCCAATATGTGAGAGCTATAATGTGCCGGTTCCGAACTTAACGAAGCAAGCTAACTTTATTTTGCTTGTTTTGCTAAAGAATGGAATTGAACCATTTGTTATGCAAATGGGTTTATTTGACCAAGCCGAGTTAGCTGGCTCGACATGTACCCCTAAGTGCAAGTAGCAACGGTCAAGTGTACATGAGCAGAGTGAAACTTATTGTGTTGTCTTTGATGTGAGAATTTTGAGACCATGTGTTGATGTGGAGGACCTGCTCCACATCCGACGGGTGTAAGCATTGTGCCCGGGTCCAAGCTGCAATGCCGCTCCAAATTCTTTTTGTGACCGGGCATTCAACAAGAGAGGTGATGTACCGTCTGCAGTTTTCGATAGCAGAGTGGGCAAAAATATTCATTGGGCCATTGCCTTCGTTGTAGATGATCCACCGTCCAAATCTGATTTTGCAAGCTTGTGTTACGTATTCACCACTCAATAATTTCTCATCTCTTTCGCTACAAGATCTGGTGCTATTTTGATGAATACACAGAAAAGTTGTGTATTATTTTATTAAAAAGAACAATGCTCAAATGGCATAACACCTTACAAGCTTGTGCTATTTATATGCACCAGCAACACCGTGGCACGAAGTCCACCATTTTACAAAACAACTAACACAACTCTCGCACAGGACTACTCATCACTAAATAAATGACTGAGATGCTTCGAGTCTGCTCGCGTTGCAATTCTTTTTTTGTTACCAAGGTCGTCTCTTTTCCAGATGATGAGAAGAAGATATGACCTGCTGCTTCCGGAGCAGGGGTTCTCCAGCGAACACCTGGTGCCGTGCGAAGTTTCAGCAACGAGATTCATATTTAAATTTGCTCCAAGCCTCCAAGCTCGGGGACATGCATGCTACTGATGAAGAAATAATGCTTGTGTCCATCTCGCCGGTGGGGAAATGGGTTAAACGGGAGCTCGTGTTTACCTTTTCATTCAGGCGCTGATGCTGATGCATGATGGCCATGTCGTGGGCAACGGGCGGCGGCCGGTGAGAGACGCGGGCCATGTAAGCAGGCAGGCAGGGCTCCAGCCTAGAGAGCTTCGAAACCAAGATGGCAAGCGCATGAGAACGTTGTGGGCTTGAGAACTTGGGCCTCTCGTGGTCTATGATCTAATAACCGTGGTGATCCTAAAGCACGGTTGTGAAACGAAATATCGACCCTGGAGCGGTCGGGAAATGAAATACCGACCACCCCCGAGTGCCCCGACGCCACCTCGCCAGCGCAATTTAGTTTCGACCACCGGTACGCCTTCGCAATGCTGGCCTCACCGGCGCCCTCCTGTCGAACGCCACCGGTTAGGATTCCTCACACCTTGTTGATGACCGGTGCGGGAATTCAAAGTTCAGTATATCCGCTTTAAGCTTCCTCTGTCAGTAAAACTCCTTCCCTGCTGAATAAAAGAAACGGAAATCAACTCTCACGCCCTCATTTCTTCTTTTTCTCTGCCCTAAAACTATAAACTCAACGGAAAGTGTTCAAAGCTTGCAGCCTTTCGTTCATTCATTCAGAATCAGTTATCTCCCTCATGTTGCTTGCAGCCAGCCATTAAAGTGGCCATGGCTCTAGCAGCAGCAGCGATTTGCGGTAAATTCTGTGCAATGGTACTCTTCGCGCAAACAAAAAGGGAGACCCTTGTCGTCAGATGTCGTTGAAGGTTCATTATACATACCCGAAACAATCTGCTCAATTATATCTGAAAATTATTATCATCCTCTCTGTTGTGTTTGCCTGTTGGTCACGTGTTGCCATTGCCAATGGTAGTAAGCACCACATAGTTTATCAAAAAAAAAAAAACTGACAAAGGTAACCAACATAACAATATACTAGTAGATAGGTATGGACAAGGTATGACTGTACTCCGAACATGCGTAAAACACAAGAAAATGAATCCATGTTGCAAATTGAATGTTTACCTTACCTTTCCAAATTCAAATCGGATGACCATCTCAACAACTCTTTTCCCGACAGTTCATACAATATTGCAATATTATATGAAATGTCGCTCTATTTTGTGTATATCTTTTCTTTTAGAAACGTATAGATCAAATTGAGAGCACACATCTTTTAAATGTTACTTTTCTCATCTGTCATCTCATTTTCATCATGTCTGTTTTAAAGTTGGTACAATGTTGTAATAAGTACAAGATATATTTATTAAAATTAGTTATCTAATAAAAACAAGAAAACAATAAGAAAATATGCCCTATAGGAAATGTAATATTTTAATCCAAAATGATATTTTTAGCATCTCTACCTATCAAAACCGTGGGCGGTTTCTTGCCAGACGATTCACCGGGTTACTGTTCACTCACTTGTGCGCACCATCGATTTGTCAATCAACATTTCACGTCTCCTCTCTCTTCGCCAGTTGTGGCATGCCTCCATGAGACCACGAGAAGCTTCCAGTGCCACCCGTCTACTATTTCCCTCTCAATGTCTTTGTCATTCCCACCGTCAACCTCTCACACTCGGTGTTCATGACCCCGACGCACGCTGTCATGCCCGCTCCCGGATAACCCCATTCATGGCCCCACCATCAACATTGTCCAGCCGCAGATGCGCTAAGAGCCAAAAGATAGAGGCCCCTAATCACCAACCAATGACAGGGAGAGCGGATGTCCTTCCGTGTCTGAACCCTCTACGTCTCTCCAAGCAGGCATTTGTTTCCACGTGTACCATACTAGCGAAGTTGGCGTGCTTCGCGGCACCTGTTAATTTTTAAATAACCCAGTGGTTTATATGGAAAATGCATTGAGATGAAAAAACTAAACTGCATGAGAGAAATCATTTTGACATAGTGGAGGTGCCCAAGAGAACATTTATTGAAGTTGTGAATAGATATGACTGTTACTGTGTAAAATACAAAATATAACAGGGTCTTTTTTAGCAAACTGACATCCTAGACATAGGAAGATGCTGCAGCTCTCTCACTCACTCACTCTCTCTCTCTCTGCGCATCTCTCACAAGGAAGCTGCAGCCTGCAGTCTATGGCCTTGCCACCGGTTGCCCTCCCCTCCCCTTCCCTCCCTCACCCCTCGCCCTCCTCACGCGGCCTGCCATGGCGCAGCGGCTTCCTGCCCCCATCCCTTCTTCCCAAATCGTCTCGCCACGGCCTCCATTGACGACCCATGACCCATGACACAAGCCCACCTTGAGGCTGATGAGTGGAAAGACCACGATGCAGTGACAAGATGCCCACACACGGGTCGAGTGGTAAGCGAGCGGCTGAGAAAGACCCACGTCCCTTGTGAAGAGAGAGGAAGCGGAATTTCTGCCATGCATGGCTCATGCCATGCTATATGCCACCGTTGGATCTTATTCTTTGGGATCTGCGTCAGTCAGGTGGGACTCAAATCAGCTCATGTATACAAAGAGTATTGTCTTGTTATGCCTTTTCTGCGGAAGTGTATATCGGGTGGAAGACAGGGACCACAGTCTTGCAGGCGCGCGTATGGGCCATGGAGTCACGGGGACCTCCATTTCCCCTGCTAATCCCCAACAGTGCTGCAGGTTCCTCGCGGACGAGGCTTTGGACCACACGAACTCACATGCTCTCCTTCAGACTTCAATTACTGACAGCTCAGTCATTGAACTGAACATGTTGTTGAAGTTCTAATGGGTTGATTTTTTTTTCTAACACATGTTCTCTCGGCAATACTAATGTTTTCAACATTTCATATGAATGGCCAAATGTTGCATTCCTACAAAAAAAAAATTATCTAGGCCCTGTTTGGATCCAGATGAGATTCTTAAAAACTGGTTTTTGTTTTTGGTTTCTATAATCTGGTTTATATAAAAAAAACTGGATGGGGGTGTTTGGGTACCAGTTTTTAGAATCTGGATTTCAGTTGTTATTTTTGCTAAGGACCTGTCTGCCCCCATTTTTTTTTTAAAAAAAACACTCACGCCTGTTGCCTCCTAACGTCATTCTGTTTGGCCCCAAAATATGTGTCATTGATACATTGTACAAATCAGTTGTTGGTACTCATAATCATATAACATATATATTCCGGAATGGAGCAAATTTTAAATATTTGAACGAACACAGTATATGGTTCATGCATATCTAAAAAACCAGATTATACACTTATCATCTAACACAAATCCTCTATACTTCTCCCATCAAGGCATTACATATCGAGTCACGAAAGACATTCATGTCAATATCTTGTCAAATCTGATTGTCATCAACACTTTGTTGAGGAGCATTTTGTGGCGGCATTGGCATGTAGTTCTCATCTTCATCACACTTATCAAATTCTTCATCACTCAGCACACTCTCTCGGATGAAATTATGTAGGGCCATGCATACTAGAATGATTTTACTTTATTTCTCCAATGGGTAAGTTGGTATTCCTAACAAAACCCTCCATTTCATCTTTAAAACTCCAAAAGAACGTTCAATGACATTACGAAGAGAAGAATGATAGTAATTGAAAAGTTCCTTGCTGCCTTGTGGTCTTGGACCTTGCCGGAATTCCGGTAAATGGTACTTCGTCGCCTTGTATGGTGCAAGATAACCTTGTTTGTTTGGATATCCCGAGTCGACAAGATAAAATTTACCTAGAACATCATTAGTGGAATGAACATGTATATAAGTTGAAACACTATGAGCATGATTTATAGCTTACCTGGTGGCGGATGAGGAAACTTGTCACCATATTTGTTCAAACCATCGTTGAATACTCTCATGTCATGTATCGAACCTGGCCAACCCGCAACAACAAATGTAAACCTCATGTCGAAGTCATATATAGCCAACACATTCTGACTGGAGTAACCATGGTGACCAACATATTGAAGGACCTTTGAAGCTGGTACTTTAACAGGTATATGTGTTGCATCTATTGCTCCAATGCAATCATCAAAATGTGGTGAGAAACAATCTTCTTGTAGTTTAGGATGAATTGTACTGTAAGTTGGATCTTTCACTTTAACAATATGTACAGACAACTTGTAGGCACGATGGGAAAGTCGGGGGCAGTAGCTTGCATGCGCGAGCAGAAGGCGGGGCGGGATCAAGCGCGCATCTGGCGGAAAGAGGAAGAAAGGGTGCGATGGCAATTTTCTGTAATTATCTAGTTGCTTCCAAGGGCACCAGGTCTTTTGACAAATAAAAACTGGGATTAGCTGCGTAATCCCAGATTATGGGTTTCTTAAAAACTGGGTGACTGATTTTTAGAAACTAAAAAAAAACTGACCCGTTTAGAGACCTCCCAGTTTTTAAAACCCAGTTTCTTAAAAACTAGCTGGATCCAAACAGGGCCTAAGCAAAAAAATTTAATTGCAACGAACCAGGAGTTACACCGTGTGCCATGGCCGCATCACAGAGGAGGACGAAGTTGGGTATTTGGTTCGTCCTCGTCCAGGTACGCATCGGGCGCATGGAGGACATGTTGCCCGCGACATGCTCGTTGTGGACGGAGGACATGGAGCAAGTGTTGCTAGCCAGAACCTTCTTGGCACTCACCTTGATCTCCGTCCAGCGTGCCGACAGTTGGCATAGTTGTGTAGCATAGACCGCAGCGCCAACATGCTGCCCAGGTGGAAGGCCGCACTTATGGCAAAAGCAGGAAGGCTAGTCTTGGTGCGTGCCGTGCTCACGGTCGTCCCCATCTACATGCTGATTGCCTTAGATGTCCCCAAGAGGTGGATCAAGGCAATAGAGAAGATCATCCGGGCGTCCTTATGGCGCAACAGAAAAGAAGCACGTGGCAGCCACTGCCCGATTGCATGGGAACGAGCGACGCGGCCGCTCAAATTTGGTGGACCCGGCATCTTCAACCTCGAGACTCTAGGATGGGCCCTTCAAATGCTCTAGTTATGGCTGCGCAAAACGGACCCAAACCGGCCATGGAGAAACTTCAACATCCAAGTCCCGCGCGAGGCTCAAACCATGTTTGCTCTGTCAGTTACCACCAAGGTTGGAGACGGAGCTAACACATTATTCTGGTCTGACCGGTGGATACTTGGGCGGGCAGTGAGGGACCTTGCACCAACACTAATGATACATGTTAGCAAAAGAGTCCTGTGTCACCGAACCATGCAGCAAGCTATGCAGAATGATGCCTGGCTTGACGACTTCAGCCGAGGACTGCCGGTGGCGACCATTAGGGAATTCCTCCAGCTAAGGGACGCTGTCCATGCCATTTCACTAACCGACGGCGCGACCGATCAGCACAAATGATCGCCTGAGGCGTCGGGGCGGTTCTCCACCAAGTCAGCGTACCTCAGATTCTTCATCAGCACCACAATTTTCGAGCCTCACAAACGCATTTGGGAGAGCTGGGCTCCGCTGCGGGCAAAGCTCTTCGTATGGCTAGCCACCATGAACCAATGCTGGACGTCGGATCGCTTGGCCAAGCGGGGCTTGCCTCACTCTGAACGCTGCCCCTCGTGCGATCAACATAAGGAGACGATCCAGCATGTACTCATCTCTTGTGTGGTTGCGAGGGAAGTTTGGTTCACAGTGCTACGCAGGGTCGGGCTACCACAACTCACACCATGGAACAACGATTCCTACTTTCATGGATGGTGGCAAAGAGCGCTCCTGCGCACTCGGGGTGCCGAGTGCAAGGGACTTAACTCACTTGTCATCCTTGTTGCATGGTCCATTTGGAAGCAGAGAAATCGCTGTGTCTTCAACGCCGCGGCACCAACAGCAGCGGCGATCATTCGTGTGGTCGGCGAGCAGGTGGCCTTGTGGAGGATCGCGGGCGCTCCATCCCTGGAACCAGGCCACCGTGACTGAGCAGATTTGCATGGACACCGTACTGGGTTGTGATCCACAGAAACAGGCGCGAATGTAATCCTGTAAACACTCGGACCGGGGCTTCAGGACCTTGTATCTCTTTTCTTTTCTCCTCAATATAAAGACGCGCACTTCTCCTATGTGTTCGAGAAAGAAAAGTTGTGTAGCATAGTTTGGAGCTGAGCAACAAGTAGGTGTTCTTGCTGTAAGGAAGCTCGTTCGTTCCAGTGGCCGGCGGCCGGCGTGCCAATGCAACCTGTGACGCGTGGCCAGCTTCATCGTATAGTGGGGCTGGGCGACGAGCACGACTGAATTGGGACGACGACCTGGAGCTGGAGGATGGTCGAGGACTGCGACAACCAAATTAAAGCTCAATGCCTTTATTTGCCACCGAACGTATTGATCAAGCTCAGGTACATACACCGTGCCAGACACGTATAGGTTAGGCGTCCCTCGATCCCACAGTCCGGCAAACGCCACGCCTGTCTCATGTCATCATGATCCCCGTCAACGGACGCAAGCTGCTTCCCCTACAGTCATTGGAGGAGCTCATGCACATGGTTCATCATGGCTCATCTGAACTGATGAATTGATTCACTTGTGCTGCTCATGGGCGTGAAAATTTGTTACAGCACATTTTTAATGAGTTAAATTTTTTATTTTCTTTGTTTACAAACTCCTATTGTACATTTATAGAACTAAAAATTAATGACACATTCTGCTTGGTAAATCATAGATTTTAGAACTAAAATAATTTTACGTTTTCTTTGCTAAATTGTTATTTTTTTTACTTTTGATATTACTGAGAAAAACTTTAATGATCTTCATCATGCCACGTGTCTTTTCATGCATGTTTCAAACTATCTTTTCAGGAAGTGCTAAAAATGAATCTTGCATAATGTCAAACAAAAATCATTATAACTATCATATACCATACTTTGTGTTTTCAGTAAATATGCATCTTTTATGTATCGCCTTGTGTGCGCTGTTTTATAGTCTTCTATCAATATACCTACATTCATATCTGTAATTTAATTTTCTCTATTCTTTGAACACAATATGTATAGAATTTATCTTAAAAAGTTGCTAGGACAGGACCTAAGTATTAAGCTTATAATTAGTATATTGAGTTAATGTGGTGTCATATATAAGTAGTGCTAATGGTGAATGCAACTTTATTAGAATGATTATCATGGAGTTCGCCACCATACTCTCTCGATGCGTTCTGAATCCTCCATACCACGCCACACAGTAGCATCTGATGCGCTAAATACACGAGAAACCGTCCCCACAACCACACTCAATTTTTTAACTCCATTAAGAAAATCAAGGCCTTGTTAGCTCTAATGAACAAAATATAGATGTTAATGTACCAACACAAATGACCTGTATTTTCTGTGTTTTGTGTTCATAATCTAAAAGAAATCTTCTGTTAATTCGTGAGGTATAGTAATAGCTAGCTACGTCAGGTCAAGGTCATTGGACCACTCAATCTACAAAATACTTGCAAGTTGGTTGCAATCAACATGCCCATCACTATAAGGATCACAACCACCATCACTACAAGGACCCGGGTTTTCCATGGGTTCAATTCAACCCAATCAGCATCTAACCCAATCCTGATTTGTACTCAACCTAGTAGCACGCTCTCCTAGGCAGGAATGCAGGATAGATACAGTCAGAGAACTAGTAGTAGTTAGTAACATTGAAAAAGGTGAGCATAGAGCAAAGCATTACGGAGGTGTCTGGGCGGGCCGGCAATGAGGAGGGCGACACGGGCTGTTGTTATGATCGCGATCAGCGGAACCATGATGTTGGTGCCTCAACGAGCCAGTGCCACTAGACCTGCATTGCATAACATGTTCAATTGAGCACTTCAAGGGTTGAATTAGACAACTCTGTGCAGTGTATCATCGCTGACTTCTCACCCAGGTTTGATATGAATGGGTGGCGGAGAGCGGCGCGGATAACCGCAGTGGAAGCGACGATGAGAAGGAAGTGGTCGGGCTCCTCCTACCTGGGCGTGACACTACAGGCAATGACCAAGACGGCGGCAGTCCCAGCGAGCGCTTGCACGAAGAATCCTAGCACAACCACACATCAAAACAGTCTATGATGAATTCGAACACGCACACAATGACACAAGTATGTGATTGAGTTGGTACCGCTCGAGGAGTTCAGGGTGAGCACATCGCCGATGATGGTGTTGGCCTGCCTAACATAGAGGAGCGCGGCCACGGCCCCGACGGCGAAGATGAGGAGATTAGTGAAGGCAAGAGCACGAACCCAATCAGCATCCTCGATTGCCGCGATGTCCTGGAGGCCGTGGTCGGTAGCCCGGTGTGCCAGGATGAGGTCGGCGCCGATGATGATCAAGAAGATGATATGGGCCTCGATCCGTGCAACCGAGATGATCCTGAGCACAAATCACTAAGGAAGCAAGGATGAATCATAACAAGGGATTGCGAGTGAACATACCGCATGGAGTGCGCAATTATGTCACCCAAATCGTATCCCCACAGGGCCACCGTGCACGACAGCTCTGTATTTAAGATTGTGACATATCATGTATTCGGAAGTACTCAAGTGTTCTCTAATTGATGTGCCAATTGTGAGGCATATCATAGTTTCCAAAAGTTCTTGTCTTGTATCCTTTCGTCCCGGGTTGAGATTACTTGAGTTAATATTGTTACTAACACTGTATTGATTTTTTTCGATTAAGGAAGCGACATATTATGAGGAATTTACAGTACATATTACAACCAGTAAATTATTGGTTGGAATTTGAAGGGTAGTAATGTAATTCATTCTTTTATCCATATATTTACATTGTAATGACACCAGGAAGTAGAGCAGTAATTTTCCTTCCAGCGTCATCGAATCCTCGATCTGGCGGACGGACCCGGCCATCGACGGCTGCCCGTCGCATTTCCCCATCGGGTCGGCCACTCACCCTTCCCCATCGGGGCGGCACCATCATCGAATCCTTTCCCTCGTCATTCCTCATAGAGCCGTCGACGTGATGTACAGTGTCCACATCCCGCCGCCTCGTTGATCTCCTAATCCCAACGTCGTCGTCCCATGTCTCGGCAGCACTGCCCAGCACTCCCACATCCCTTCAGAGGGTGCTCAGTATTCCCGCATTGCACCAGGAATTAGTCCCCCTGACATGTAATTTGATGCAGCATGACTACCAGCCGCACGAAGGACAATTTGCATGGTCATGACTACCAGCTGCACGAAGAAGCTGGCCTGCGTTGCTGTGGCCGAGAAGGATGGACCGCTAGGTCCAGTTCACGGACCCCGACATGCGGTGGCTCGTATTGTTCTGCGAGTGCACGTCGAGTGAACTTGGACGGAGACATGTACTACGAGTAGCTCGTGGCATGGCTATCCAGTATGAGCACGACAAACATTCATGATGTGTGATTGGAGGCCAGCATGCGGAAGTTGCCGGGGAAGAACCCGTAGTCGTTCCCCATGCAGTTTCATTCCGATGATACCCCCAGTATAATGTTTACTACTTTAGTTTACTAGTAGTAATTTGAGTGACAGAAAACCAATCTCCGCCATCGGATTAATATGTATTGTAAAAGTCCTCTATTATATAATCATTAGCTTTTGCAATTCCACACACAGAAACAGAATCGAAGAGAAAATTTCACTATGTAAAAAAGGCATAAAAATGACATCTTAATTAGTGACGCTTTTGAACAGAAGCGTTATTAATCACATAATTGTGACGCGTAAAAACTGGACGCGTCACTAAATCAAGTCCCCCCGTCAAGACGCGTCACATAAGACTTCACAATAGTGACGCTTCTACTCTTGACGCGTCACTAATAATAAGCCCTGTAATTAGTGATGCTTTTCCTTTCAACGCGCCACTTTTTACGCACATGGACCCAAAAAAATCTTTTTAAACTCAGTTGACAACAACTCGTTCGCATCCGCTGCTCCCTTCTCTCTCTTCTCTTCTTTGCTCTCTCTCGCTCTCTCTCTCTCTCTCCCGGCGCTCCTCTCTCCACTGCCATCTCCCTCCCCCTCCCGCCTGCCTTCCTCTCTGATCTCCGCCCATGCCTCGCCTCTCCCTTGCCACCTGCCAGCTTCAAGGGCCCTCCTCCCGGCGTGCCTGCTCGATGTCTCCTCAGGCCCCGCCGCGCCGCGCCCGAAGCAATTGCCACTGCATTGGGTCCCGCCATGTTGTGCTGGAGCCGGAACCGCCTCCACACACTAGGAGGCTAAATCCGTCACCCCCGACCTCGAGGCGGCCGAATGCGTGCTCCAGGAGGGTGGATCTGGCCGACAAAAGCGGGGAGGAGGCGGAGGCCGTCGGCAGGCGTGCGCGTGCGGGGAGGTGGCGTCGGCCAGGGCCGGACCACCCCCCATCTCCCTTCTCGTGTGACAGGGTGGAGGTGCTCCATGCCGAGACGGAGCTGATGGAGCCAGATTTCGGGTGGGGGATGACGGATCCGGTGGCGGCGCTCGCAATGCTTCAAGAAGGTGCTCGAGCTCTAGCGGCGACGTCCCGGGCTCCGTTCGGGTGTGCAGCGGCGCTCGCGATGCCTCTACTCCCTCGTCCCCATGCTGTCCACTGACGCTGATGCCCCCACTTGCTCCCTGCTCCACGCGCCGCCCCCATATTCTCCCTTTTGGCAGACACCCATGAAATTGTTTGCGTAAAAAGCTTGGTTAATTCGATCTTTCAAGATCTCTTGTCTGTTTAGAAAATCTCACATGTGAAATTTTGTTGGTTCCCAGTTCGGGATCTTTTGCAGCATGGGGAGGGGAAGGATTGAGATCAAGAGGATCGAGAACAGCACGAGCCGCCAGGTCACCTTCTGCAAGCGCCGCAATAGGCTCCTCAAGAAGGTCTATGAGCTCTCCGTTCTCTGTGACGCTGAGGTGGCACTCATCGTCTTCTCGAGCCGTGGCTACCTCTACGAGTACGCAAACAGCAGGTCTCTGTGCACATCTGGAACTCAGATTAGTTTCATTCGTTGATTGGTTCCCTTTCAACAGTGTCATTTCATGCATGTTCAACTCGTTTCTGAGTTGATGTTTCTTCATGGCTACTGATCCATGATCACTAAGAGCAAAACTTTCAACAAAGTGTTTGTGCAGTAGGAATTCAGAGATTGATCCTGTGAAATTAATCAAGATAGGCTAAATATGTATTTTGTGTGTGAACTGAACTATATTGATTAATTATTGTGTGAACATCTTTCTACTATTTCTGTGTTCCCTCATTCTGAAGTTTGAAGCCTGTTTGCTCTCAATAAAATTTAGCAGTTGGCTACTCAACTTAATAAATTGAGATGTTCGATGCATATGCTTGGAATTAATGCCGATGCATTTTCTTGGGATTGTTCAATATAGAAAACAGGACTGCGGTCTAATTTATTCAGATCTGAACAAGCTATAGTGATTTTGTCTCTGCTCATTGGTTGTATTGTAGATGGAAAACAGGACTGAGGTTTTGATTTGTGTGGCTGTGGCACATGTGTATTTGTCAATGATGTCCATGATTATTCAATCTAGAAAAAGAAAGAGAGATGAAAGTAGACCCCTTTTTTGCGATTGGTTATCCTTGTTCTATTAGACGAACAAGGATAGTACCTACTGTGTTGTTCTAGTGTTCTGTTATGGCCCTGCACATGGAGAGACTACCTCTATAAACATGCTAGGTACAATCTAAGCTCTGAAAATGGATGATTTTGCTATTATTCAGTACACATAAAGAAGCTTCATGCCCATTGCTTGTCTGTCTCTTTCTACTTCTCTGCTTATTTGGTGATAAAATTCTATTGCAATTAGAGCAGTGTTCATTTATTAGTAATTGATCTGGTTACCTTCTCACTTTATTAGTAATTGTGTTTCACTTAGTAGAACTGATAAGAACAGCTACTACTTCATCTTAGAATCGATCATCGTACCAAAGAAATCAGACGGCATGTTTCTCATCCTTTGGACTCCTCTTTTGCTACTACTTAGGTGAGTTCTCGGATTCCCTCTGCTACTACATGGGTTGGTTAGTATCATTTTTATTTCCCTCTCAAACCTATAGGCCTTTGAACCTGGAGTTTCACATGCTTCTAGATATTTAAGTTGAAGTTTCAACTTACATGCAGGCAGTTTTACATGGTTAGTATCACTGATTCACAGTTTCTCCTAATATTTGCTTTTCAGGATAGTTACTAATTAAGGTGAAACATGTCTATTTTGCAAGGTGTTCTTATGCTCAATATTGTTCTCACTGGTATGATTAGTTTCCGAGTTGTTACTGTAGTTTGTTTTGTGGCAATGTTTGGTTTGCCCTGCCTATCTATTTGCGTGAAATTTACAGAAATTTTGGTTATTTGTTTTGTTCATCACAGTGATTTGGTAGGAACTGAGGGCTGAATTTGTCTTAATGTGGCATGACATGTTTCTGACTGCCACAATTGATTTACTGTCTTCCTGTTCCTATAAGAGATTGTCTGCAAATAACTATATTTTGTTTTCTTTTTGCCATTTTACCCTTGTACAGATATTGGTGCTATTTTGAGTCTTAATTTTCTATCCACTATTCTGGCAGTCAACGATGAATTGGTGGAAGGAAACATACTCACTAGAATTCCTGAAATTGCCTAGTGTGGTGAAACTCAAGGAAAAGGAGTTGCAAGGTTTGTTTACAAATTTGTTATTTGTGATCTGCCAAATATTCCACAGTTCTTTTGAAGACTATGATCTGATAACAAAGCACAATTAGAATGTGTTACAAACCACTTTGCGGTCCTCAAATGCTCTCACGTAGATGGTGTCTGTTTGCATGGACACGTAAGATTCATTCAGATACATGTCAAAAGTGTTTTGTATGTATGAATTGAACTAAGTAGAAGTTTCCTCGTAGTTTACCTGCCAAGTTATCCTCACCAAGAATTTTCCATTCCTTCTGCACTCTTTTTATCCACTTCCTTCCACCACTAGTGCCCTGTGAATCGGTCCATATTAAAAACAAACAGCATAGTTAGCTCCAAAACAATTGATCACCGAAAACAAATCAGAAATTAACAAGTTACGCACCTGTTGCTCATTGTCGAGGAAATGGTTTTTTTTTTTGAGGAGTACCAGCCCTTTATTGATTCAAAGAGGTATATGAATTACAAACGCCTTCAGGCGGCTGGAGGAACCATACATGCCTGCCAAATTCAGCAGTCACCATGCTCCTAGCTAAGTTATGAGCATCGAAGTTAGACCGCCTATTCTCATGTACAAACTCAGCTAATTGGAAATCTTTTGCTCTCGCCTGGATCTCCCGGACAAGGTGTCCAAAAGCGCCCAGTCCTACCTCTCGCATGCTTTTGACTGCATTACTACAATCACTTGCGATCCTTACTCTTCGGAGTGCTAGATCACTCGCCAGTGCCAAGCCTTCTTTACACGCGACAACCTCTGCCGCTTCTGGATCTGCTAGGCCATCGATTACTAGGACCGATGCTCCCAGGAAATTCCTGTACTATCTCTCGTCACTACTGCTGCAGCAGCCGTCCGTGAATTCTTTGACAGTGCTGCATCAACATTCAGTTTCATCACACCCTCCGGTGGAGGAATCCACCTGGGATGGATAGATCGTGCTTGCTTTGGTTCGAGGGTCTTCAGTTTCTCTGAGCTCAACTCAGATATGAATCTGTCCGCAAAGGCATGAGTGGATAAAGGACTCTGGAATATATCCTCATGAATTGCCTTACGACGAGCATACCAGATAGCCCATAGAATGACCACAACCCTTGTGAAATCCTCCTGTGGAAGAATACTTGCTGCTTCCAGTAGCCAGCTCTTTGCATCATCGTTGTGTATCTCACACATCTTCTCTGTTAGTTCCTCTTTTTGAAGATCCCACACACACCGAGCCATGTTACACTGAATCAATGAATGCTTCCATGAATCCAAAGCCCCACAGATCGCACATAAGTCAGTGTCTACCATATTCCTGTGCTTTAGCACATCCTTGGAAGGTAACGAATTTCTTGCTAACCGCCACTGGAATACCTTGATCTTAGAAGGAACTGGAACCTTCCACAAAGTCGACCAGTCCCTCTCAGCTGCTCCTATATCAGATGGAGCAGCATTTGCCGCCATGGCCTTCCTCGAAGCTAACAACTTGTAAGCAGACCGGATTGAGAAAACACCATTCTTCTCAAAATGCCAAGCCCAGAAGTCTTCTTGCCGTCTAGTACATAGCGGAATATTGGTTATTATCCCCACCTCTGCTGGAGTAAAAAACTGATAGCTCACCAACTGTGGCGCATCTTGTCGTGAGCAGCCCGTCGGTCTCCGGAGGCCCTCTGTTGGAAGCCAGTCCATCGACCAGACGCTTGTTGTGTCCCCAGTACCAATGCGTCTGATTAACCCCAAGGTGAGCGTATCCCGTCCATGAAGAATGGATCTCCAGACCCGCGAGGGTGAAGAACCCAGATTCGCTTCGAGGAAACCCGCACTCAGGAAATAGACCGCTTTGAGGATTCTGGCACTCAGCGATCTGTCATCTTGCAAAATTCTCCAGGCCTGCTTTGCTAACAGGGCTGAATTAAACAGCTCCAGATCTCGAAATCCCAGCCCACCATGGTTCTTTGGCTGGATCATATCATCCCACGCTACCCAGCAAGTCTTCCTCTTGCTGTCTTTGCTTCCCCACCAAAATGTTCTCACTAAACTAGTGATATGTTGACATAAGCCGCTAGGGAGCTTGAAACAGGACATCGAATATGTGGGTATGGCCTGAGCTATTGATTTTATTAAGATCTCTTTTCCACCAGCTGATAGACACTGCTCCATCCAGCCTTGTATTTTGTTCCACACTCTGTCCTTCAGATATTTGAAAACACCAATACTTGCCACACCCACCTCTGATGGCATGCCAAGGTGACTAATTGTGGACGTTTAAAATATTCATAATGTCCTCCCTCATATTCTGTCTAACTCCTTTCACAAAATGAATAGAGGACTTATCCATGTTGATCTGCTGGCCTGACTCCTTACAGTATACTTCTAGGACCTCCTTCACCTCCAATGCATTCTTCCTATTTGCCCTGAAAAACAGCAGGCTGTCATCTGTAAAGAGTAGGTGACTAACCATCGGAGCTGATGGCGCCACCTTTATGCCTTTGAGGACGGATGACTGACTTCTTGACTTTAACAGGCATGAAAGGCCCTTTGCTGCCAACAAGAAAGGATAAGGGGAAATTGGATCACCCTGCCTGAGACCCCTTGACGGTTGAAACTGCTCAAGACCTTCTCCATTCAAAAGAACTGAGAAGGAAACTGTAGTCACCAATCTCATCACAATCTCAACCCATCGATTATGAAAACCAAGTCGGAGCATAATAGCTCGCAAATATTCCCACTCGACTCGGTCATATGCTTTCTTCATATCCAGCTTGAGAGCACAACATCTACTGTCTCTTGCTCGCTTATGTTTCATGAAATGTAGGCACTCATACGCAGCTATGATGTTGTCAGTGATTAGCCTGCCTGGTACAAAAGCTGACTGCTCCTCTAAGATGATCTCTGGTAGCACTATTTTTAGCCTGTTTGCCACCACCTTAGAAGCAATCTTATACAAAACATTACAGAGGCTTATCGGTCGAAACTGGCCTACCTCCTCCTGACTAGCAACTTTTGGTATTAAGACAATAAAAGTATCGTTAATTGCCGAAGGATTATCCTCACCTCTCAAGATACGCAGCACCACTGACACCACTTCATCCCCACACAGGTCCTAGTGTCGTTGGAAAAAATGAGCTGGAAAGCCATCTGGTCCCGACGCCTTTGTTGGAAACATCTAAAAAAGTGCCTCCTTTACCTCTGCAGCCAAGAACGGTGCAACCAGGGACTCATTCATTGTCGCCGTTACTTTACCAGGCACTGTACTAAGCACTACCTCCATATTTTCTGTTCCCTCCGAGGTATAAAGGGTCTTGTAAAAATCAGAAACCACGGTACTCACCTCCTGGTCATTCACCGTAAAACTCCCATCCGGCTTCCTTAGCCGTACTATCCTGTTCCTCTTCCTTCTGCGACTCGCTCGAATATGAAAGTAGCGAGTATTTTTGTCTCCTGCAGTTAGCCATTGGATCCTCAATCTTTGACGCCACATAAGTTCTTCTCTGTGACTTAATTCAGCTATCCGTTCTATAATCTTCAGCTCAGCATGAGATGGGCCAGTACGGTGCAGATCGGATTCATGACTTCAAGCTGTTGTTTTAGCTGCTGCAGCTCCCTTCGAACATGCCCAAAGGTGCTCCTGTCCCAACGAGTGAGGTATGTGGACACACCTTTGAGTTTCTGCATGAGGTCACCCAAAGACCTTGCTGCACGTTCTGGTCGCCAGGCTCCAGCGATCGCACCCTGGAACTCCGTGTGCGTCTCCCACATCACCTCATATCTGAAGCGACCTTTTCTACGATGACGGTTTTCCTCCTCTTTCCAGTTCAGGAGTATGGGTCCATAGTCCGACGCTGCCGCAGCTAGGTGACGAATCATGGCCAGTGGAAATCGAACTGACCAGTCTGGGGTTGTGAGGACTCGATCTAACCGAGTTTGGCAGTACGTACCACCTGCCACCTTCTTCTCAAAAGTCCAGCTCCACCCTTCAAATCCCAGGTCGTTGAAACCACAAACATCTACCATCTCTCGGAAGCCCGCAATTTGAGCATAGCTTCTTTCCGGCACACCCACATGCTCCGATCGATGTAAAACTATATTAAATTCTCCGATACACAACCAAGGGAGAGGAGACGAAGACTTTATAAACTTTAGGACACCCCACGTCTTGTGTCTCTCACTTGTCTGAGCTTCCCCGTAAACACATGTGAGCCTCCACGGCTCCCCGTCACCTTCCTTGACTATAACATCAATATGGTACTGTGAATATGGTAAAATAGAGATATTTATATTATTGTTCCAATAAATACCTAGACCACCACTTCGACCACCACTACTAACAGCAAAAGCCTGATCATAGCCTTGGGAATTCTTCAAACCTTCCACCCGTGACTTTTGAACTCGAGTCTCTAGGACACACAACACAGATGGGGCAAACCTCTTCGCTAGGTCGCAAAGCTCCTTAACTGTCGCGGCATTGCCGAGGCGGCGACAGTTCCAACTTAAGCAACTCATTGATCACGGCGGCACTCCTCGACGGAGCCCGCCCCTGACTTCGATGGTGATTTCTCTTTCCTATTCCTTCCCCCGTCTTGTTTAGCTCTTTTCTTTTCCCTCGGCGAAATGTATGGGGGTGGTGGGGGAGGCACGTTCTCTAGTGGCTTATCTGTCTTCGAGGAGGAGGATACCAAGACAAGTTGCTTCTGTGCCTTTAGCCGCTCCTGCATTACCTCCTTCTCTTCGACAATCGGCTTCATTGGGCTGCTGGCCGTATCTTCCAGATCACCCGCGCACTCCCTATCAACTCCAGCTTCCTCTGAGTTTCTTTTACGAGACCCTACAGTATCCTCCCCCTGGTTGGGCTTCGCCTTCCAGACAGACGCTCGAGCACCCTGAGCGGTGAATCCGCCCCGAGAGGCCGAGCGGCCTCCAGAGCGACCCCCCTTCACTCCGGGGTCATCATGATCTCTCCTCGATGCTTCCTCCCTCACAAAGCTGCGAACACGAGGGGTACCAGGGCGCCACACCGATTCATCTGCCAGCATCCACTCTCCGAACTGGAGTTCATCTTCGCTATATTCCCTATCGCCACATTCGAGATGGACATGGCCCATCAAACCACAGTGGGCGCAATAGCGTGGTAGCTTCTCATATCTGACCAAGAGTGTTAAATCCTCCCGCCACTCTGGCGAGAGAGTCACCACCCGCACCAGAGGTTTTGATGATTCTATGTTCACCTTTGCTCTATGGAAATCGCCCTTAGCAGACGTAACCGATCTCATCTCAACTGAGATCAAATCTCCCACTCTCGCCGCAAGTTCTTTCACAATGCCCTCCGTGCGGTAAAGATGTGGGATACCATGTATTTGGATCCATGCCGGGACCTTGCTCGACTCCTCCCTTGGCATGGTGGTAGAGCCATCAAATTCTTCTAGCATCAGTGCGCACCCACGGAAAATCCATGGTTCTTCCTCCATGATTCTCTTCCAATCCCCAGGCACATCGCCTGCACCATGAATAGATTCTTTCCTAGAGGTCGGAAGATCACTTCCTTTGCAGGGTTCCATGCAGACCTCATAGTAGAGATAAGAGCTGTGGAACAGATCCTTGACAGTCAATAACTTTGCCATGGCCATCCACTTTACCTCTGTTAAACTGGACCTTTCTTTTTCAGCCAGGAAAACACCCTTCTTCTCCTCATCACTTAGCTTTAGTTTTCGGAGCAGTTCGTTCACGTTGACATCGCTACGCTTCACCTTCCCCTTCTCTTCACCCGTAGCCATCGTACCCGAAGAAAATCCCACCGTCGTCACCCGAGGCGTTCCACCGCCAAGGCCGGGAAGCCAAACCAGGTCGGCCCCTTAGTCAGCCCGAGAGGAGAGAACACCTGGGAGAGCAGAAGAGCAGGAGATTGCCGATCAGATTCCTCCGCTGGAGTCGCTAACCCTAGGGAACCCTACGTCTCTTCAGGAACCGTCTTCTGATCTCCGCCTCGGTGCACATTGTCGAGGAAATGGTGATTCTGAGGGCTCTGCACTACATCAAAATGCGGGAAGCGAAACAATTCATCACCGCCAATGGCATCAGCTTTTGCAGGCCCGTCTCTCAGCATGGGCAACATGGGTGACGGAACAGGGCCACCAAATTCTTGGGGCCCCCAATTCGCAATGCACATACAGCCCAAAAGTGAAGCAAGCAGCCAGCAGGCCAGACGATATGGGCCGGACGAGGCGGCCTGGTTAGAATTGATGCCGGACGAGGTTTGGCAAGCAGGTGAACAAATTTATTGTTCTCTGGCTTCCATCCGAAGCCACGTCGCTGTTCTTCTTTGCCCCCAAATCATAGACGCGGCAGGCAGCAGCAGGGCGGCGGGCGCAATCCTCCGAGACCGAGCAGGCCACCTCCGACCCAACTCCAAGTCCAAGCATCGGCGATTTCCCAATAGAACAGGGGAGCAACGGTCGTGTGTGTTGCCTGCCGCCTGGTGCCTCACGGCTCACCTCACGTGTGACGCTCTCAAGCAGCAGCAGGTAAGCACGTTCTTTTTTTTTTTAGTCCAGCATCATGCGGCTCCATGTTCTCTTCTTATTTTTTCAATCTTTCTAGTCCATATGCTAAGCGGCTTTGGTTTGTGAACCAGGTTTCAACATCATATTATATTGATTAATGTATTCTAAGTGTAGGATTAGGAAGCATGATTTTGGATACGAAAAGCGTAAGAAGAAACAAAGGCTAGAAGTAGAAGCTCCATCTCAAAAGGGTGCTTTTGATAGATTTGTACTGAAAGAATCTCAAATTAATTCTGAAAATCAATTTCCAGAAGACAATAATATTGATAACGTTGAGAGTGATGCTGATGCTAATATTGCAGTACAAGGAGAAGGAGCTTTTCTAAACTCAAGTTAGTGAAATCCTACTTGCGTTCTACAATGACGCAAGAAAGACTCAATGGATTGACGACAATAGCACTGGAAAGTGATGTCTTGGAGCAGATTAAATATAAAGATCTAATTGAAGATTTCACCTCAAAAAAATACTAGAAGGATATTGCTTTTCAGTAGAACATAAGGTGAGATTATCTATCGAGTACTTATGCTAATATTTGATACAATGCTAATTGCTAAATGTTAGGAAAAATAACATGTATTGAAGTTATTCATTAATTATAAATGTATTTTGGCCATGTGAATTTTTCAAACTTAGGGCCCCGGTTTGCATTTCGCCACGGGGGCTCAAATACATGGAGACGGCCCTGGCTTCTGTGTTCCCTTCCTGGGCAGAGCCGTCTTCTCCAGTGCCACTCTCTAGTACCGTAGCAGCAACGGCCTCCTCCGTATGGCCGACACCATTGCTACTGGACACGAGTGTTTCAGTGTTTTCAGTAGTTTCCACCGCTGGCCCGCGCATGATATATCTCTTGCTCGTGGCAGGAACATTGCTGGCAAGTCCGATCATTGCTTGCGCGACGGTGCCTGCCCAGCCCATCGTCCTCCGAGCTGCAGGAACATCTTCTCTATCGCTCTGGCTGTCAGAATCGTCGTCATCGGCTTCTACTACATCGTCGCTATTATCATCTGCTTGTGCATCGTCAATGGCGTCATCGTCATCATCATCATCATTATCATCATCGTGATTCATCCAGTTTCCCATCGCTGCGCGGAAATCTTCAAGGCTTTGATGTCTGTAGACAGTTATTTCACAAAGCCAAACCTGCACGCGCAGGCTTGTGATTAGGAAAGTCCAGTCACTGATAAGCAACGATTAATGGTGAGTGTTGCAGTAATGTAAGCATGCGTACCTTTGACATGTTGCCGTCGCCCCACATGACTTGGACGTGCGTCGGATTATAGTCACAGATATCAACGATATACCCAACCCAAGAGACATCATCAGCCTCCTTGTTGTTCCTCCTCCGTGCCGCCGGCTCTTCCGAGCTCTGTTGGGCACCTTCTTCTGACGAAAGGTCCCTTGTTGCTGATGAATCTGCTGTCGGCCGCAAGCGAATGACAGTATCTCCGTAGAACACGTAGTGTTTGGGACTCAAGTCCAGATAGTAGGCGCTCAAGGTCTCGTCGCAGTGGACGTTATTGGGGTTGAACCAAGTCACGGTTGCGGTCTTGTCCTTGTGGTTGAAGCTTCGGACGATGCCTAAACGCTTCTTGGCCTGCGGTGGCTCATTATTATTTGCATCGTCGATATCTTGTTCGTCATTGTTGGGATTGAGAGTAGTAAAATGAGGTGTCATGGTGCTTTTGATGACGCGCTGCCCTGGTATGAACTCGTGCTTGCTCCACATCGAAATAAAGCGCAACAACGTCGTCGGCATGCCGTGCTGCCGCGTCCCGTCGTGTACGTCTTGGTGACCACGCATACCCTTGATTCCTCTTCTCCACACCTCCTCTTTGTCTGCCGTCCTCCACCACCCAGGGGAAAGATGCAACGGTTACTCACAGACCAACATCCAAATCCGTTATTGCCGCCAGAGCAGAGAAACTTCAGGTTGCAAGTGTCGTGTTGGTATGCCGGCGGAGGAGGCGTGGGTGATGCGTGAGCCGCCTCCGGTGACTCGATCCAAAAACTAGACCTGCGGGGGGGGGGGGGGGTATTGACGGCCCCCGAAGAAGATTTTCTCACAGGTCGAGAAAACCCCCGAACCCCAATCCCAGGTCATACACAGCTGGCCTGCGAGCTGTGGCGTGAGTCTTTACCGTATGCTTTGGCACTGGGAGGGAGGACGAGGACGCCGAAAATCTTGCTCCTAGAAACGGTGCCTTTGTTCGGTCTGCTCGGTTTTCAGTAACCCTTGACCCACTGGGACGGCTTGAGACACGACGTATTCGCCTAGGTTGAGCTCGCCGCTGACGCGCCGCACGTCGGCCGGCGACACGCCCCTATGCTTCTTCTTCTTCTGCTCGGATCCGGTGCTACTGAGATTGAGAAGGTCCAGTTTCGTGGCGCGGGCCGTGACGATCCCGACCTGACCGCCGGGTCCGATGCCGAGGTCACGGGCATGCCCGGGCACAAGAAGCTCCGGTCCACGACGGTCACGTCCCCGGAATTGACGAAAACCTTGACGCTGTCGGCGCACAGCACGCGGATCGACAGCGTGTTGTCGCGCTGCAAGACATTGACCGCCATCCCATAGTCGCCGTGTGCGCCGGGGGTGTTGAACTTCACATGGCAGAACGTATTTATTGGCTGCCCCGCCGCGTCCAACACTGTCCTACGCACCATGATCGTAAATAGTAATAAGCTGCTTGGTGATCGGACCTCTTTACCTCGTTCTAGTGTTATATTACCTTGTTGATGATTGGTGAAGGTGAGACGCAATAATGTTCTCTCCTTAATTTAATTTATATATATATAGCCACGTGATGAGGTCGTGGAGATCGAATCTGTGTCTGTATCAGCTGTGTACATCAGTTCTCTCGTTTGGAAACGGACTTGATCTCTGGTACTCAACTAGTCAACTTACCCGCACATTTACACGTCTAATATTGATTTCTTCTTATGGAGTATCTTGTAGAAATCAACAATTGAAATCTCTTTAGAATTTTGTATTATACACTTTATAAAAAAAAACATTATATATTCTTTGAACGATATATATACTTCTACAACATATGATCAAGTTCTCACTTGTTAGAAGTGTTGTGATGTTCATCTATTAGAGATGACGTGATTTAATTTTAACCTCTCACAACAATAATTGGAATTAATTTTCCTATATAACAATAATAAAAAAATAGAAAGAGTACACGTGAGGATCATGGATAGAGGCAAGGGTAATTATTTAATAAATTTATTTTGATTAATTATTTTAATGTTAATAGTGGGTAATTTAAAGATACATTATGACACCCAGTTGTCACTTTATCATACTGGGAAGTTAAGGGAGATAAATCAAAAACAAATAAGAAACTAAAAACTTAAATTTTGAATTTATATGAATTTTGATCAAATCTGACTTGAACTAGAGCTGCCAATTTACACATGTAAGTGACCCAATTAAATTTCATAATATTGATCCATGACTCAAGTAAGAATTTTAATGAATTTTTGGTGATTTTATCGCTTTGGGAAGTAGGCCAAATAAATTAAACTATGTCCAGAAACAGAGTTAATTTAAAATTTCAGATTTGAAATTTTCAAAGAAACCAGTGGACCAGATCATACTCTTAAATAATATCCAATCTTTAGGAACAACATATAATTTTGGCGTGATTAATACTATAGGAAGAAATCACTTTTGGAATTTTGAGTAAATATCCAATTTCTGAGAAGAATCTAGCCTTAGCCACTAAACAACTTTGAAATTGTATAATTACTTCATGATTGCACTTCCAGAACTAAATCCTCAATGCTCAGTCACTAAAAATATTTCTCTTTATAGATGTGGGACAATATTCAAAATTTGAACTCATTTGGTGCTCCAAATTGAATTTGCAAATTGCTTAAATGTTAAGCAATTTCAGTTTTCATGGTCATTTAACCCTTTTTAAAATTCTGTATCTCTCAGACCATGCCATTCTTTTGAACTACATCATCCATGGTTTTGTTCTACAACAATTGCTCTTCATCTCTGCCAAGCCCCTACCACTCGTGACATCGTTTGGTGCCTTAATTTGATTTTCATAATACCCAAGTTTTCACCTTATCCAGGCTTATGAAAATCTCCAAGTCTCTCTAATCAACAATTCTTTTTCAAAAATGAAATTCTCATAGATCCTACCCTAAACTTTCTGCATGTCTCAACCATTGTCTTTTCCTCGTTTTTATCTCAACAATAGTACATTTGAAACATTTCAAAAAATTATTTTAGTACTCCAAATTACTACTCCAAAGTATCTACACATTCTGTTTTTCTGGAGAATTTGAGCTTGTGGGCCCCACCTAAGAAAGCACACCCAGCCTCCCTGCTCGCGCGACGCCGCGTGGCCGCCGGTGTACGGTCCGGCGACCCCCTGGTCGGATCGTGTGGCCCACTCCCGAGGCCTAACCCCCGCCCTCCCTGGTCGGCTTCCCTCACATTCGCCCACCCCATTTTCTCCCTGCTCTCTTCTTGCTCTCTCCCGAGCTCCCGCCGCCATGGCCACCCAAGCGACCTCGTCGTTGCCCGACCGCTCTAGCGTCTCCCAGCCCCGGCTGAACCCACCCACAGCGGTGCCTGCAGCTCCTCTCCCTCCCTGCGAGCCTTCTCCCTCCCTCTCGCCCACATTGCCGCGAATCGGAGCTTCTTCCCCATAGCCGACACTGCCTTCAATCCATCGATTTCGCCCTCCACATCGCGCCCTCTTCCGATTCCTCGCACCGGCAAACTCCCCAGGTTCTCTCTCCTCCTCCCCCTGCCTTGGCTCGGGTTCGCTCAGCCTAGCGCCGGGAACGTGGCTTTCCACCGTCGTCAGCCGTCGGCTCCACCGTCGCCCGTTTTCCTGCACCGCACCGCATCCCTAGGCCTCCTTCCTAGCGCCTTCGCGATCTGCACATCCTCCACGAGGCCCTGCCGGTCGTTTGCGCCGGCGGTGCCCCTCGGCAGAGCCCGGCCACGCCGCCTACCGCGCCGAGACCCCTGGCTCGGGCTCTAGCTGGCCATTCACCCCGCCTGGGCAGGCTTGGCCTCGGGCAGATGCCCACTACATGGGCCGGATCTGGCCTAGGAAGCTGCCCTTCTGCGCAAGCCGGGTGGGCCAAGTTATGTTGGCCCAAAGGCAGGTAAATTCTTGTTTCCTTTTGAAATATAAACCAAAAATAATTAATCTGGCTTTAAAAATGCAAACAAAAATATGTACTGGGAAGAAAAATGCAAGAAAATAAGTTCTGTACTTTTGAGATTATTCTCTGTTTTATAAAATTACTAAACACGGAAACCCCAAATATTTATTTATGCATGTTTTAATGTGTAAATAAAATGGTTTTACCTTTAAAAATCCATACAGAAACTTCTACTACATAGAAAATTACAAATATATACTTGTTGGACTTCCCTGAGTATTTACTATCGTAATACATTGCTAAAAGACCCTAAAAATTCATATCTATTTATGAGTGCATTTAATAAACAAAATAACAAATAAATCATAACTAAATATTAGAGCATAAAATAAATCTCAATATTTACATGCATGTTCATTGCATCCTTTTCATGCATGTTACAAGGTGGCATATTTAAATTCTAAGTATTTTATCTATAATTAGTATTTAGTGTTTGCACCATTTTAATTAATAGAGAGTATTGGTTCATACTTTTTGCCATCATAATTGGTATATAGACCTCATATCATAACTCCTACAACATGTAATCCACCCACTAGTATATGTCCTTCAGAACCATGCTAGACAAATTAAGGACGCAAATATGCTTAGAATAAGTATTTTAAGTACATATTTAATAGCTTAAGCGCTTAGCCAATTAATTTGTGCTTGAACATTTAAATGTCAATGAATGTTAGCAATACTTATTTATAGTAGAGTACTTGATTTAGTTTATTTCGCTTCTGATATTGATTTATTTACTTGATAGGTCAACTAGTGTATTTGTCAATGAATGTTACACCTTTGTTTTTGTACGAACTTACCCTTGTATTTAGAGAGTCAATGAAAGAAATAGACAAAAAAATAGATTAACTCACCTAATCATATTATGCTAAGTACTTCTTGCTAAATGCCTAGTCACCTTTGTTGTTCAAGAATCTCACACTCATGTTGTCATGCTATACCCTAACATCTTTAGTTAATCATGTATGTTAACTAAAGATTTATCAAGAAATTAGATTACATCCTTTCTTTTATTTCAAGTCCAATAAATAAAATAACGACACCTCGATGATCACTTTAGCATTGCTAGTATTAAGTATTTAATTTATTGTGATGTCTTGCCCCTACATTGCTTAAGTTGAGTGTACCATTGATAGTGGCATTGCATCACCAATCTAGCATTTTCAAGGAAGCAAATAGGTATAGCAAAATAATTTAGCACTTAATGGCAACACTAAATATCTACTCATATGCATCATGTCATTGCATCAATTTATTAAGGAAGTTCTGTGAATTTCCTTATCATACTCTTGACTTGCATGGTGCATCATCTTACTAGGAAACGAGACGGTAACAAGGACGAGAAGATTGATGCTGCAGAGATAGATGATGGTTTGGCTATAACCTTGTATAAGCTAACATTGCTCGAACTAAAGGCAAGCCCCGGTGCACTCCTATGTTTCAAAAAAATTTATTTTGTATCACATATATGCGTGTCATGTATTGTGCATTACGTGTAGGAAATGGTTGAAACCCTAGTTGCATTTAGGAAAGACAAATCCTATGGGTATGAGTATACTTGTTCAACCACTTGTTAGAATTTGCTATGCTTAATATGGAGTCATGGGTAGGAAAATCGAGTGGTATGGAGACTACTCGATATATGATGGTTCGGGGATTTATCACTTGTACTCTCACATGACAATGATGGATTAATTTGAGACCGAACGGGGAAGTACATGTGTAGATTGAGGTGACAAGGTTGGACCTTGTTTGCCATAGCCCTGTTTGTGTCGATTAAGAACCCCCTTCGAGTATGGATCCGTGACCAAGTTTGAACAGTACCAAGTGCATGCTAGTGATATGGGCACTAGTAAACCGACGTAGCTTTATCATCATAGTAGTTGGACGGTCCCTCATCGCTCTTTGGGAATGATCATAAGTGCATGGTGGCATTTGGGTGGTATGAGTGGTGGAAGGGTGCGTGGAGGACATGTACCCGGGAGCGCGCGAAACCCGGCCGACTCTATGGTGGTCTCGCGAAAGGTTGTCGTACGTGACTCTGGGAGTGTGCGTGCGCCGTGTATTTGGGTTTCTCCTGCAGGATGTAAATCGATTCGAGTCGCCGTCCCTCGCGGTTCTTGAGTACCACTTGTGAGATCACTGCCATCTCGAATTACACAGTGAAATGATAATGATGATATTGTATTTCTATAAATTGTATTACAACCATGTTCATTGTAGTATAGCTTCACAATACTTATTTTATGTAAAATCCTATTAACTTGGCTAAAACCTAAAAATAAGGATCAATTATTAATGCTATTTTTGTAATCATTCCAACAACCTTTGGTCAGCCCCCTGCATACTAGGTGCCGGCCTTATCGTGCCATTTTAACAGGTAAGTCTTGTTGAGTATTAGTTGCTCAGGGCTCTGCTCTATGTTATTTTGTGCAGGTGCTATGCTTGATAATGAGGCATGTCTACGGGCTTGATGTGCTTCATGATAGGACTCTAACATGAGATATATTGCTTCCGCTATTTATGTTATCGAGTTTTAAACTTGTCCACCTACTCAAATCTGAATCAAAGGTGTAATAATTAAGTTGTAATATTGCTCACTATTCTTTTATGCTCATATGTGTATACTATTGGACTCTTGTTTCGTCAAGGTGTCACCTGATGTTCGATTCTTCGACTACCCCCTCATTCGTGGGGCGGGGATGTCACACACATATAATGGTATTTTGTTCTAATTATTTGGTAATGGCAGCGGTGGGTAATTTTTGTTTCTTTTTTCTCTGATTAATATGAGAATTTCTTGTAATTTGGTTAGTTATTTTAATGTTAGTAGTGGATAATTTAAACTTATATATAAGGATATTTTAGTCTAATTATTTTGTAATAACAGTGGTGGATAATTTTTGTTTTTTTTCTCCAATTAACATGAGAATTTCTTAGCTTTGAGAGCGAATGTAGAGGCTCCTTTTCTTGGTCAAATATCTATATAATAGATGATGTTACTACAATATATATCGATGTTTATACAACCACACAAGCCTACTCCGACTTCGATCAACAAACTGTAAACTGTTATGCTCGGAATGAAACGCGGGCGTGTCGCGGCATATGGCAGAGGAAGTTAATTGGAACCAACTGGGGGACGAGACCAGTCCAGATCAGCAATAGCCCCAGCTATTGGCATCTTTCGGGCCGTATCTGCTGTCAAGTTCTTGATCCTCTGAGCGGCACTAGCGATAGAGAAACTGCCTAGTCATGGAAAGAGAAAACGTACAGTGTGGCTACACAATGGAGAAAACTAGCTCGATCCGTCGCTGTAGAAACTGGACTGGTTCGCCGAACGAGAAGTTTCCACAGCATATTCTACCGATATTGACTGTATATCTATGTGTGCAGGGATATGTGCCAATGTTAGGTACTAGCACCACTACGTGTTGTAGAGCTAGCGTAGATGAATAGTCACTTGCACAATGTTTCTTGTGGGAATTCAACCACAAAAAAAAATGTTTCTTGTGGAAAAAGAGCGCAATTCTTTCTGCAAAGAATGCATCAACGAGAGAGCGCGTCGGCATCTCCGCGATGATCGGGCTAATTAACAGGTCCGTCTCCAAACTGACTTGCCAGTTAGGTCCGGCAGCCACATAAATCTCATCTCTTCCATAGACTTTATTATTTTCCTACATCTCGTCCATTCCTTTTTCCACACGCGGGGTAGAAATTCAAGGCAATGTTGTCTCCATACGTGTAGACACAAACATTTTTTTTATTAAATGTGCAAATTGTTTCCCTCCTCTGCATGAGTGCCTGTAGCCTTGTTCTTACAAGAAACGTTCAGCTATGTACTAACTAGTGACTAACAAATGAGAAACAGAGAAATAAAAAGTACTTGTCAGGAACAATGTCTATTAAATTTCCATGAAGTAATGTTTTTTTAGAATCATCAAGTAATGTAAGCATGAACATACTATATAGAACAATTAATTAGTTACAATCTACAACTAAATGTACGTACGTACGCTAAATATAAGTCCAAGTGCGAGTGGAATGTCTTCAGTACACGTGTGCACTCTACATAATTTAGATGCATGCATGTTGGTCTTTCTCGAGGACGTGGCAATTATATCCAATGATCATCCGCTCGTTAATTAATTAGGTCTTCAACGGATTGACCGCGGACTTGTCATCGATCCTTCTTCCACAGAAATACAGAATATTCCACGGGCTTCCTTTTTTCCACAGATTTTAGTGTGAGGCGTACGTACTACGTAGGCGGAAGCCTTCACTTAGAAGCTTCAGTGAACCTACATCTTCCTCTGAATTACTACTCGGAAACGTGTTCAGTAAAGGCGAGAACATGTCAATCCAGCCAAGTTCCATGTTGCAAGAGCACTAGGGTCTAGGGCAGTGTAAACTGGCCAGTTTTATCCGCGGAACAAGCAACAGATTAAGTGTATATGATCAAATTGTTGTCCTTGTCATAGAGGATTATAATCTACCCGCGCATCTAGATGCATGACCCATACAATGTATATGACAAATTCTAACCAACATAACACGGTGAAGCAAGAAAATTCTACCCGCAAAAAAAAAAAAGCAAGAAAATTCTAACAAGTAATACTACTCTGCGAAATTCAATGTGCTCACGTCAAATCAGCCGGCTGCCATGGTTAATAACGTTTGCACAAGTAATGTACTGAGCTACTAGACGCTACTCCCACAAGTGTAGTACTAGAAGTCATGTACTATAGCGACTGCGAAGTGGCTCATCGACAGAGTCGAGTCCCCGACGGAGGATATCAATGCGCGGAAATTTCCAACTGATAAGTCTCACGTATTGACTGAAGATATTGGTGATTCAGCAAGGCCATTTATGTTGTTCCATTCCACACGCCCTTCTTGACTTTATCCCCAAAACCCCCCTCTCGACCTTCTCCGGCCACCTATAAATACCCATGCGCGGTTTCATCCCTAGCACATCATCACACACTACCAAGCTGATCTATCTCACCACGTACTAGACAACAATCAAGCTGAGTAGCATCATCAGAATGGCTTCCCGGGCAGCTGCCTCCTCAGTCCTCTTCCTCATCCTCGCGGCCTTCACAGCCGGCACCAGCGCGGCAACGTTCAACATCAGGAACAATTGCCCCTACACGGTGTGGCCGGCGGCCACCCCCATCGGCGGCGGGAGGCAGCTCAACACCGGCGAGACGTGGACACTCAACATTCCAGCGAACACGCCTTCCGGCAGGGTGTGGGGCCGCACGGGCTGCAACTTCAACGGCAACTCGGGGAGGTGCAGCACCGGCGACTGCGGCGGCGCGCTGTCATGCACCCTCTCCGGGCAGCCGCCGCTGACGCTGGCCGAGTTCACCATCGGCAACGGCCAGGATTTCTATGACATTTCCGTGATCGATGGGTTCAACCTGCCCATGTCATTCTCCTGCAGCAACGGACCCAACCTGGTGTGCCCAGCGGACAAGTGCGAGGCCGCCTACAATTACCCAACCGATGACACCAAGAACCATGCCTGCAATGGCAACAACAACAGCTACCAGGTCATCTTCTGCCCATGAAGCGTAGCTATAGCTGACGTAGTACGCATACTATATACGAGTGGGAATAAAGGTTATGAATAAGAGGGTGATGTCCCGAAAAGTTGTCCATGCGTGCATCCATGTGTCGCATATATATGTGCAAGTGATGATTTTGATTCATATGTAGCCCGTAAAATTAAATAAGTGGATGATGCATGTCTTTCCCAATACTCTATGTATGTTTCTAAATAGATAGACATGGTCCAGATAATAAGAGAGACTCGATCCGTTCTTTGCCTGCGTTGCGATGCCGCGAAAGCTTCTGAATCGTCCAATTTAAAGTGCTTTGTATTGCTGTCGGTGCAAATCTGCCAACTTAGTTTAATTATGGGCGTAGAAGTCATACATAATGGTAGAAAAATATAGAGAGTTTTATTGTCCAAAATACTGACCAGTAGTTTTAAGAAACTACTAGCCAGTAGTTTGATCTAACGGTATAGATTTCATAAACCTAAATCATAACTATTGGCTAGTAGTTTCTCAATTTCAGGGTAATATTAGAAAAAATAAGAGTTATAGATTTATAGTAATTAGTTTTTATTGTTATAAATAAAGTTACATTAAAAATCTGATTAATAACTAATTTTTTATATTTTTTTAAGATACACTAATGTTTTAATGATTTAGTAGACTTAATATTCTATTGTGAAAATAAATATAAATTTATTAATTAAAAATATAATTACAAAATTACCCTCAAACTATTGACCAGTAGTTTTTCAAAACTACTAGCCAATATTTTGGACAATAAAACTTCTCAAAAAATAATAAGTCTGCAGGAGATGACGTGTGGGTGGCAGCGGAACTACAACACACCAGTTAATTACGCCCAACAAAATTGACGAGCTCTATTACTTGGCTCCATTTTATTTCTAGTACTTATCGAAGAGCATAGGTACTGCTCCGTCAGCTCCAACGGCGTGCGTGCAGAGCATGCCACCACTAACTACTACTTCCTGCATCACGTCTCACCCTGTAAGCAAAAATGACCGGCTGGCTTGCCTAGGAGGCGATAAATTGAACATTGTTGGCATGACTAAAATGACCGGCTGGCTTGCATATGTGTGTATGGCAAGGCGCCATGGCTAGTCAACCACTACTTTATGGTTTTTGTGGTAATTTTTTTTAGATAATGGATAAGAATCCGGCTTTTTGCAAAAATGCATACAACCACAGTGTGAAAATTATTACAGAATTATGAAGCAACAAAAGTCTGAAGATCGCTCAGAATAAAACCAAATCTAAAGACTAATTCTATGTTGCAGCGCCCATCCATGTCCCGCAAATATGGACATGGCCACCACCTCGATCTGCTGACATGCTTGGACCATGATCTCTCTGTGATTGTTCTTGTGCAATAGCCTCCAATAGCGAAGTCAATGTGTCATTGCTAACAACCGCAAGAATTATTCCCCTTTATCAACGCGTATCTTCATCTATCCTCTAAAGTCTGGACGAGTCAATGAACTGCACCTTCTTACACTTCATTGCTGGAATAGTAATCTACATATATACGAGCCCATCCTTCATGTATCATATGAGTGTGGGTTATGCGCGCGCGCGCGCGCGAGAGAGAGAGAGAGAGAGAGTACAAGGTTTCTTGTGTTTTCCTTAGTATTCAGCTGGGAGTGAGAGTCACCGAGAAAATTTGCTGTGGCAACCACAGCGTGGGTTGTACGACAACAAATCCAGTAGGAAAAATCAGTCTTTCCAATCCAAATAGGTCATAGGGACATACCTCAAAGGCGATGAGCAACACACTGGATTCGGTGGTGGTCCTTGCTTCTTAAGGAGGAGGAGCGTAACAAGATGAAGGAAGGGTGCCGGCTGTTGGAGACAGCCATTATGCAAAGTTTTGCTAACTTTGGCAGAATTTTACGAGGAGACTAGGGGCCTAGATAGGTTGTATTGTGTTGTGGTATCCCTTCCCTTTTTGTTGTGGCTATAACCTTGGACCGCTTGTATGGTGGAGCCTTCATGGTCAAGTGTTTGTTCCTTAGCTAGTCCGCATCCTAGTGTTCGTATGGGTGCTGGAGCCTACGTGCTCATTTGGTTGTAATCGGTTTTGTATATCTCCTTTGGAGGTATAGAGGCTGAGACTTGGTTCCATTATCTAAAAAAATACCTCAAAGGCGATGATGGTTTGGAAAGAGATGGTGGGGACAACTAGAGAAGGCCCTGACCTATGGAAACTGAAATCCAATCTACGTCCTTTACTCCTTTGATGCACGGACCAGCACAAATGCTATCTTAACCACTTAATAACACAAAGTTGCCAGGAGGATTTATCCTCTAAATGGTCTTAATATTATTGTTAGATATATAGTTATTACTAATTATTAGGTTCTTTATGTATATTGGGCCATTCTTGCATGACTAATTCTGGTCCACACACTAGCCATAGCCAGTATAAAATCATGAATCGATTGAGGACGCCCTAAAACAGGAGTTCTAACTGTACACTATGATGATACTAGTGCTAATGTCAGAGAAACTTCAGAGGAAATAAAAAATTACTACAAGACATTGAAAAAAATCTAGCCATGGCATCGTAGCATAAAATCGATTCATCCTTGGACTTTGGCCATGTGAGTAGGAAAGCATATCCTAGTCGCATTGGTTGTATGCATCGAGTATATGTACCAGTTTTTCTTTTGGAGTTGTATTCTAGTATGTTAACTTATAAAATAATAATAATAATATGTTTAAAACCGCCACAACGATTTATGACCTCTCATCCAAATGATTGAAACAAGTTGATCAGAATTCTTTCTATATATTTTCCAAACCTTTGATTGGCAGGATTCATCCACAATGATCCATGGAAATGGTTCAATATAAGCATACGTGGAAAAAATGGTGGAAGCATGCGCTAGCTCGGTTCAACCAGTAAGAAATGCTCTCATAACCACTTTTTTTTGGAAAACAGCTCTCATAACCACTAAATAACACAAAGTGGCCCGTAGGATTTATGTTCAATATTTTCTTAATATCACCGTTAGCTATATAGTTATTACTACTTAATAGGCTCCCTTATGGGCCATTCTTGCATGACTATTTTCTGGTCCACACACTAGCCATGGCCAGTACAAAGTCATGAATCGACCGAGCTAGGATACCCTAAAACAGGAGTACTAGCTGTTCACACTCTGATGACACTGACTGGCGCGTGTTGGAGAAACTTATGGAAAAAAAACTAAAAGACATAGAAAAAGCTAGCCATGTCATCATAGTCATAACATAGGATCGGGGTCTTTTTCTTGAATGAATAGCATAGAATCGCTTTGGCCATGTGAATAGGAAAAAATATCCTAGTACCATTGGTTGTATGCACTTGATATATACCAGTTTTTCTTTTGGAGTAGTATTCTTGTATGATTACTTTTGAAATAATAAAAAATGTATCTAAACCACCACAACGATTGATGACCTCTGATTCAAATGATTTGAACTACTTGATCACGATTCCAATTTACCTACTATTAATTGCTATATGTTTTCCCAAACCATTCATTGGCAGGTTGCATGCGCAGTGATCAATGGAAAAGGTTCAATACAAGCGTATAGTATCATTAGTATGTGAAAGAAAATATCCTAGTGCCATTGGTTGTATGCACTGAATATATACCAGTTTTTCTTTTGGAGTTGTATTCTTGTACGATTATTTTTGACATAATAATGAGAATTTGTCTGAACCACCCCAACGATTGATGACCTCTGATCCATATGATTTGAACTACTCTATCACGATTCCAGTTTACCTACTATTAATTGCCATATGTTTTTCCCAAACCTTTGATTAGCAGGTTGCATGCGCAGTGATCAATGGAGGTGGTCCAATATAACCGTACGTGAAAGAAAATAAAACTATATCTAAAGTGCCGACTGCTGGCGGTGACCGTTGACCCTAAGTCGTCTCGAGTGGTCAGTATAGAGTTGATGCCTGCTCTGCAAATTGCCACATTCAATCCATATCTTGCCGGTTTGTTGGGTTCTACACAGATTAATTATTGGACAGAGATTGTAGCATCATGAAGAATAATGCACATGGATACAAATGGGCCGCGCGGAAAGTGAAGGCTATTTTGTCGATGTGTATGCACTAGTACAACCAGCGCGGCACAATATGTATGTACGTGAGAGCAACAGCTCTTAGAAGTTTCAAGGAAAAAATATCTTCATCTATATGTTCAGCATATAATGGCATATGCCAATGCTCGTTGGCGCTCAGTGTTACCGTTCAGACGATTGGAGGCGACCCAATACCCATTCAGTTCATGGCGATCTTCTTCTTCGTCTGAACGCATGCCGAATAATAATCAGCGTCTGGAAGGCATCTTTGTCATTCCACTAGTAGCGCCTTGAAGAATTGTCTACCTTCCACCCCGGTTACGCCACCTATAAATACTCATGCGTTCCTCCCAAACTCATCACAGCCACCAGCTCTTGCTCCCCTACTTGAAGAGTAGCCCAAGCAAGAAGTAACTAGCATCAATGGCGTCATCCTCCTCCTCGACCCTCTTCGTCTTCCTCGCCATTTTCGTGGCCAGCGCCAACGCGGCCACCTTCAGGGTCACGAACAGGTGCGGCTACACGGTGTGGCCGGCGGCGACCCCTGTCGGCGGCGGGAGGCAGCTCAACTCCGGCGACACGTGGACGTTCACCGTGCCCGCCGGGACGAACGGAGGCAGGGTGTGGGGCCGCACGGGGTGCTCCTTCAACGGCAACTCCGGGAGGTGCAGCAGTGGCGACTGCGGCGGTGCGCTCTCGTGCAGGCTGTCCGGGCAGCCGCCGCTGACGCTGGCCGAGTTCACCATCGGCAACGGCCAGGATTTCTATGACATTTCTGTGATAGATGGGTTCAATGTGCCCCTGTCCTTCTCCTGCAGCAACGGGCCTAACCTTGTGTGCAGGGCCGATAGGTGCCCGGATGCCTACCTCTTCCCTTCCGACAATACCAAGAACCATGCCTGCAATGGCAACAACAACGGCTACCAAATCACATTCTGCCCGTGAAGGTATTATCGTAGCTAATTGACGTTCGCATATATGCTGCGTACGACGGGAGAATAAATAATGGTTATGAATAAGTCGATGCCGTATGTGTGCACATGTGTGCGTGCATGTCTACGCGTGCACGTTTTTTTAGTTTGATTCATCATGTACCCCGTCAAATTAAATAATAATAAGGTCGATGATGGCTTTCTCAAATGATACTCCATATACTCTAGATAGAAGGCATAGATCAGATATTGACGACTGGACCAGTTCTTGCCAGCTGATTAGGGACGGCGGCTGAGCTGAACCGGTCCAAAAGGCTTAGTCCATGCGGGTTCATTTAAAAACACCAAGAAAAATAATAATAAAATTACAACGAACGCCTCCGATTCCAAAATGAAGATAATATTGGACCGCCAGGCAAGGACCATAAATGCTCACGAGGAATCGTCGGTTTATACAGAAAGTCAGTAGCATTTAGTCAAGATAAGTGTCAAAGTGTGTCAAGCTGATGGAATGAAACGCCCATCCATGTATATGCTTCCCTTCTCCTTGAGAACGACTTCTAAGAGAAGATTTATTTATTCCTGTCATCCTGTGGATGCAAAGCTGCCAACCTATATCTGGCTTCATGCAAGCGTCTAATTTGTAGGTCATCGAACAGAACAGCATCAGTTAATTATACGCCCAACAAAATTGACCAACTCTTCTTTGTCTCCGTTTTATTTCTAGTATTTTTTTTCAGAAAATAGAGGAAATTTCTAGTCTCTGTGAGTCCGCACACATCAAGATAAGGTGCGTGCATGTTTCTCTCTTCTGGGGCCGTCTATATGCGGATAGGGCTGTTTCTGTAATGAATGGAATGACAATGGCAAATGAACAGTTGTTACACGTTATCAGCACGATCTGCCCCCTTGACAGAGGACTCGGGTGAGTCGGGCAACCGCTAGAGCAGTTGCCCAACTGAGCACTTCGTAACACTTCCCCTTGATCAATTGATCGTAAAAGAATCATCATGAGGATAGTCTCCCTCTAAAAACCCTATAGGAAAAAAAATGAGGAGATAATATATAATACGCCGTGAAAACTCTTTAAACCCAGCGGAAAAATAGGAGAAATTGATACAATATATATCATGTCTTGATTACCTCCCTGTAAAACCCTTATGGGAAAAATCAGGAGATAGACATGGATTTTGTGTTGTATTGCCTCATTAAAAACTTATTCTGAGAAAACTTTTTAAAGTAAAATTCATATAAGAAAAGAGTGCAATAGATGGGAGATACTCCCCCTAAACCTTGCAGGTCCTTAAGTCGTCGCATACCGATCCCATCAACGCATTTGCGGAAAGAGGAATATGGCAGAGACTTTATGAATAAATCAGCGAGTTTGTCGCATGATTTGGTCTGCAAGATGGTTATCTCACCACTCTGCTGGAGTTCGTGAGGGTAGAACAGCATACGATTAATGTGTTTAATCCGATCTGTCTTTATATAACCTGTCTGCATCTGAGCAACACAAGCAGCATTATCTTCATAGATAATGGTCAGTGATCCAATAGGACCAATACCACATGACTGTTGTATGTGGTTTACCATTCTGCAAAGCCAGACACATTCGCGTGAGGCTTCATACAATGCTATGATTTCAGAATGGTTTATGGGCGTAGCAATCAGAGTCTGCTTAGAAGACTTCCATGATATAGCTGTTCCACCGTGTAAGAAGACGAATCTCGTCTACAATCTGGCATTATGGAGATCAGAAAGATAGCGAGCATCAGTGTATCCAATCAAAACTGGATCCCGGTTTCTTCTGAAAAAGAGACCTAGATCTAGTGTGCCTTTGAGATATCATAAGATATCTTGTACTCCTTTCCAATTACGTTTGTTAGGCGTTGATTCCTGTTGGGCAGCCGTACTTCTCCCCCTCTTTTTCTGAGTTGGGAGTTGAATGGTTTTATTTAGTACCTCCACTCTTTTGGGCACATTCCTAGCTAGAATCAAGGATTTTGTGACATCTTTATAGTCAGTAAATGTATCTTGCAGATTGTTTATAATGTCTTGCAAATCAATGATCTTCTGAACTTGGAGTTTAGATTCTCGAGTACGTGGATCCGAGGATAGGATGGTTTTGTCATTCTAATTAATTTCCTGGCTTTTAGAATGGTACTTAAACTCTCTCCCTAAAACCGGGAAATGATCCTTATTGAATATGTAGTTAGCATACCGAGCTATAAATAGATCCCATGTGAGAGGTTCTAAATACTTTATGATCGACGGAGATTGATATCCCACATAGATCCCCATTTTCCTGTGAGGGCCCATAGCTGTACGCTACGATGGTGAGATCGATGCGTATACCACGCATTCGAACTTACGCAGATGGAAAATGCTTGTTGGATTTCCACGTACAAGTTGCAGCGAGGAGTTGCTGTGATAAGCAGTTGGACGCAATTGTATCAAGTCAGCATTGTGTAGCATTGGTATTGCTATTAATTTAATTCTCTTAATCATAGATTCTGCCAAGCCATTTGAGTGTGGACATAGGGGACAGAGTGCTGAAATTAAAATTTCTTGTGCCTTGCAATAATCATTGAAAGCTCGAGAGGAAAATTCAGCTGCATTGTCCATTCAGATTGGTTGAATCTGATGTTCGAGGAACCTTGCCTTCCACTTAATGATTTGGGCAATAAGATTCGCAAATGCATGGTTACATGTAGACAGGAGGCACATGTGAGACCATCATGTAGATGCGTCTATGAGAACCATGAAATATCTGAATGGTCCAGATAATGGTTGTATGGGGCCACAAATGTCTCCTTTAATGCGTATAAGAAACTTTAGTGGCTCCGCTTTGATCTTAAGATATGATGATCTTATGATCAATTTTCCTGTTGCACATGCGGCGCATAGAATATCCGAAGATTGTGGGAACTTGACATCACTTAAATTATGACCATTGCAATTGCTGATAATTTTCCGCATCATCCCGATACCGGGATGGCCAAGGCGATCATGCCATGTTTGGAATGCGTTAATATTTTTGGAAAATTACCTTGTATGCAATATGTGGTACGGGTTTGATGTATGTATAATACAATCCAGACAATAGATAGGGAATTCTTTCTAGAATTTCTATGCCATATCCCTTGTCTTTAGTAATGAGAAGAAACTCTTTATTATTCTCCTCATGTGTTTCCACATGAAGATCATTTTTCCGGATATCTCTATAACTTAACAGGGTACGGGTTGAATCGGGATACAATAATGAATTCTCGATCGTTACTTGTGTACCCATGGGAAGCGCGATAGTAGCTCTACCAGAGCCTACTATTGTCGCATCACGCCCAGCGATGGTCAAAACATTTCCTGGCCTCTTAGTAAGAGTTTGGAAATATTTAGTTTCCCTAAGTATAGAGTTTGTGGTATAGTTGTCCACAAGGCATAGCTCTTCCTCCATCAGATTAACTTCCGTGAGATCTATATGAGCAAGAATTTTAAAAAAACTCTCAGCATGGATATAGAAATACATACTTTATTAAGTATCAAAGTGCTGATACAATATTACATCATCTTACAACATAGATAGTACGAGTACTAATTTTATTGTTACAACACACTTAAGCTACTAGGACATAGACTTATGATTGTTTTTTGTGGAGATATGGAGCCCAGATGAGGTCTCCAAACAAGTTGTCAGAAGCAAATTCAACGATGGTGTTCTCCGGATCCTCGTAGTAGTTGACCGTCAATACAGGCTCGTCGCTGCTTGGTTCCTCGGGAACTTGGCATGAACAACCGGCTTCCTCTTGTGCATTGGGTTGGAGGTTGAAGTGTGCTTCAAATCCAGATGCAGCAGTCTTGCCTTTGTCTAGGGATTTTAGGTAAAGCTCAACCAAGTGGCGAGGGGTACGACATTTCCTAGTAGAATGCTTGATGCTCCCGCACTTGGGACATTTGTTGTCACATTGTGCCTTGGAACTGCCTTTCTCCTCAACCTGTACCTTCTTCTTGCCCTTCCGGTTATTGCTCTTTCGCTTAGATCTACCACCTGAGGAGTTCTTGTTGTGGTCTTTTGAACCACCAAACTTCTTCCTCTGCGTATTGTGATAAACTTCTAGGAGATGAGCAGAGCCAACTGGACGCTGGCGATGAATCTTCATAGTGAGTTTATCATGCTTCTCCGCTTGAAGTAAATCATGGATAAGCGCAGAGTAGGCGATATACTCATTTTTATGGTATTGTTGTTGCAAGATCCTGTCTGACGGCAGCATAGAATTGATAGTTTTAGCTACTTGGCTGCATCATTAGGCTCTTCATCGCAAAACCGAAGCTTAGCACAAATCTTATAAACAACATGGTTATATTCACCTATGGATTTAAAATCCTGGAGGCAAATTTTATTCCACTCATGAAGAGCTTCAGGCAATATAATTGCCTTATTCTGTTCATACCTGGATTTGAGGGCTGTGTAAAGAACACTAGGTTTTTCCTCCAATGCATATTCAGATTTGAGGTCAGCATGGATATGATGCCTTATAATATATAAGACTTGGTACTTGTGTTGGTCCGTGAAGTCCTTCTTCCTTTTTTCAGGAGAAGTTAGAGCTTCCATAATCCCTTTTGAGGCCAACCAAATCTTGACGTATAGGGCCCACGTAAGGTAGTTGTAGCCATCTAGAGTGAGTTCCTCGAACTCACGGGCCATTGATCCTACATAAGAATAACCAGAGATTAGTTAAAATCATCATGGTAGTGTTGTAGCAATGGAAAAGAAATTCAATAGAAATTTTCTCATGGTTCAATTCTGCTTGGATTAAGTTTTTGGTACTTAATAAAGTGAATGAACCTCGTATTGCAAGGAATTTGTCTCTGTAAAGAGATACAAGGTTCAATTCTACTTGGATTAAGTACTAGATACTTAATAAGGTGAATTGAATATGAGTAATTACAAATTAATGCAATTCAGTAGTGTTATGTACCACATAGCGTGTATCATTTAATTCTGCTTGGATTAAGCACTAGGTGCTTAATAAGGAGAATTAAATGTATTTTGCAAGAAAAAAATTAAATTCTCAATTGCAAAGTTAAATATTAAGTGTTGTTGTGTTTACAGTTCAAATCTACTTGGATTAAGTACTAGGTACTTAATAAGGTGACTCAAACTTTAGGTCATACAAGAAATATAATGAATGAAATGACAATGCAAATGAACAATTGTTACACGTTATTAGCACCATCTGCCCCCTTGGCAGAGGACTCGGGTGATTCGGGCAACCGCTGGAGCAGTTGCCCAACTGAGCACTTCGTAACAGTTTCGACGTTCTAATTGTTAGTCCACCTTCCCCTGTTTCAGCAAGTGGAAGGTGGGTCTCAACACCGATCAATGTTCATATCTTGTAAGGCCTAGTAAAGAGTCTCGATCCACAGGCCCTTTCACACAGTCCAAATAATGTCTAAATGATTTTAGGCCTATAATACATGTATATCCGGCCCTTGCTTCACCTCGTGCAAAATTGAGAGCACAGTAGCTACCTAGGAACCGGTATCGGAGATAGTGCTGTCCAAACGGGTCATGTCAAGCGGGCTCGCCCGAAACACGGATATTTTGAGCCAGCCCAAGCACAGCATGACCAATTTATTTTCGTGACAGGCCAGCCTGGACCGAGGATATGGGCCGTGCTTGGGCCGAGGGGGCAGCCTGATGGATGGCACAGGCACAACCCATTTAGCCTCGACCCGATGAGGCACGAAAATGGTCCATCAGGCACGGCCTGTTAACATCCCACCTACAAAGCCTAGGAATAAAAATCTTCACACTCCAGCTGCACCCCCCCACCTCACTCGTCCTGCACCGCGCCTCCCTTGCACCCTCGCGGCGCCACCCCCGTGTTGCTCGCCCCCGCACGGTGCCACCACCTTCCCGCTTGCCCCTGTACCATCTCGCCTCCACGCCAGGAGCTCATCGTCGCCGGTAAACCATCACCCCGCTGCTGCCACATTCCCGTCATCCCCACGTAGAGGGCACCGAGGGTGAGGCCCCCTCCGTCGCTGCCGAGGCACCAAGGGCTAGGCCCCCTCCACATTGCCGACGAGGCACCAGGGGCGGAGCTCCCTCCGCTGCCACACCACACTGAGGGTGAGCTTTCTCCGCCGCCATGTCGAGGGCGCTCCTATCACTGGGCTCGTGGGCCCTAATGGGCCGTGCGTGCTCATGGCCTTAACGGGCCGGCCCAGCATGGTTATTTATTTTTGTGTCGTGTCGTGGGCTGACGGCTCGGCACGACGGGTGGCACGGCTCGACCCAAAAAGAATTTCATGCCGCGCTGGCCCAAAATGCAATGGGCTGGGATTTTACGTGCTTGGGCCGTGCTATGCCAGACGGCCCCTTTGGACAACACTAATTGGAGAAGGTCAATTTGTCGAAGAAACGGTCAGGAGACAGAAATTAATGCAACAGTGTCGCTCTAGATTACAATTCGTGTTTGGCACGTACCAGTTGTTAATTTCACCTTCTCTATGTTTTGCAACGTACAGCACATTCGAGCCAAACAAGATACAACTCACCCTTTTTTTTTCTCTATTCTGAACATTTTCCCCGTCAATGGACAGAACGTCAATAAATACAAAAAGATCAGAGAGTGAATAGTATTTCTCAGCAAGGCGTAGATTGCTGACTTCCATGGTTGATCCTTATACAAACAATTGTGCAACTAGTAATATAGTTCTTTGGAATTTCAGCAAAGAAAAAGCATTTTTCCTCTCAGTTATTATCCATAAGTACAGTAATGACTTCAAGAGCTGTCATAGCAATAAGTGGAGAAATAATTTCCCATTTGTATACTCCCTCCATATTAATAATTCAATTTGTTTTAGCCTTATAACCAGATGGTCACAAATCAATTCGTTTTGATTATTTTTCTCAACTGTGGACTGTTTTACTCCTATTAGGATTAACTACCGCTGATTACCAAGGCAACGCTCCAGCGCTACCGATGCCCACGCACGCTGCACGCAATAATTTCTCAGCTAATCAGCGGTCAGCGCAAAAATAATGATAGCTTGGAGACTTAAACTCAGAACCTCATGACTTATAATGGAGCCAACTAACCAGTTGAACAGAGAAACAATTTTGAATAATGGGGACCAAAGATTCTATTTAATAGGGGTAGACAGGAAAAAAATAACCTAATAACTCACTCCTTGGTATCCTAAAAATTATTTTCTAATATGGAGGGAGTACAGGATAAGCAAGACAATCAGTGTAACGCACGACCCTGCCACAATTAGAAAATTGCAAAGAAACTTAAGATGCTACCGTTTCAGACAAGTTGTGGTTCCGAGGAACTGATCAGGAAGATAGTTCTTCTCGTGTGTGTATGTGTAGAATTATAGACGCACAACGGCGGCCTGAGAGGTCACTGGGGGTTTTGTGTTTTTAATATTAGAGTAAAGTGCACTAGCGGTTCTTAAAATTGTCTCAGAGTGTCATCTAGATTTCCAAACTCTTAAAATGCATATTTGGGTGCCTGAACTTGTTAAAGTGTGTCATCTAGGTCCAAAGTACTCAAAATACCCCTCTAATTTATGAATTGGGTGATAAACTAACATAATTTTTTTTAACTTTCTCTCCCTAAATTAACTCTGCTATCACAATTCATTCTAATAAACTTTTTATTTGTTACCGCAACATGGTATGATCATAGTCAATAAGATAAAAAGCCATGAATAAGAGAAAGTATGTCAGGGGTATTTTCCCCTAAATTAACTCTGCTATCATAATTCATTCTAATTTTTTTGAAAGATGATAATTCATTCTAATGGACTTTTATTTTTTACTGCAACATGGTATAATCATAGAAAATAAGACGAGAAGCCATTAATAAATGGAGGCATGTCAACATACAAGGGGTATTTTTTCCTAAATTAACTATGCTACCACAGTTCATTTTAATGAAGTTTTGTCTTTAATGCAATGTGGTATAATTATAGAAAAATAAGAGGGAAAGCTATGAATAAAAGAAGGCAAGACAACATACAAGAGGTATTTTCGATACTTGGGACCTAGATGACACATTTTGATAAGTTTAAGGACCTAGATATGCATATTGAGAGTTTAGGGACCTAGATGACACCTCGAGACAAGTTTACGGACCCCAAATGTATTTTTACTCTTAATATCATGTATGAGAGTTCATTGAGAGTATCATGTTGGAAATATCGAGTGGTTTTGGCATTTCAACACCTCTCGTGTGACATACTCGCCCGACGAATGAGGGGGTAGTCGAAGGATCGAACATCGGGTGATATCTTGACGAAGCAAGAGTCTAAAGGTACACACATATGAGCATAAAAGATTATTGTGCAATGCAAAAATTGAATTATTACAACTTTGGTTCAGATTTGAGTATGTAAACAAGTTTAAAATTCGGTAACATAAATAGAGGAAGCAATATATCTCACGTTAAAATCCTATCATGAAGCACATCAAGCCCATAGACGTGCCTCATTTTCAAGAAGAATACCTGTACAAAACAACATAGAGCAAAGCTCTAAACAACTAATACTCAGCAAGACTTACCTGTCAAAATGACACGCTAAGGCCGACACCTAGCATGTAAGGGGCTGACCAAAGGTTGTTGGAATAATTGTAAAAATAGCACTAATAATTGATCCTTATTTTCAGATTTTAGCCAAATTAATAGAGTTTTTTGCATAAGATAAATATTATGCAGCTATAGTATAACAAACATAGTTGCAATATAATTTATTAAAATACAATATCATTATCATTATTTCACTTTGTACTTTGATGTGACAACGGTCACAAGTGGTACTCAATAACCGCGAGGGACGACGACTTGAATTGATTTACATCCTGCAGGAAAAAGCCAAGCATACGACGCACGTACACTCATGAGGAGTCACAGCCACCTTTCACAAGATACCATAGAGCCGGTTCGGGGCCACCTCTCCCGAGTACATGTCACCCCATGCGATGCCCACGCTAGAGCCATCCATGGGTAGCCCGTGCACTCTCCGTTCCAACACATACCCAAATTCCACCATAACCTGCTTCATCACCAAAAGAGAGGTTGGGTTGCCATCCAACAATACGATAACCAAGTTACGTCGGTTTCCCAGTTTCCATACAAAGGTATGTAGTTGGTACTGTTCAAACTTGATCACAGGTCCACACTCGAAGGGGGTTCTTAATCGGCACAACGAGGCTATGGCAAACAAGGTCCAACCTTGTCACCTCAACCAACACATGCACTTCCCCGTTCGGTATCAAATTAATCCATCATTATCATGTGAGAGTGACAAGTAATAAAGTCTCCAACCATCCTACATCGAGTAGTCTCCGTACCACTTGATTTTTGCTACCGATGACTCAATATTAAGCATAGCAAAATCTAACGAATGGCTGCCCAAGTAGACCTATACCCATAGGAGTTATATCATTTTCTACACATAATGCACAATACATGACACGCATACATATGATACAAAATAAAAATTTGAAACCATAGGAGTGCATCGGGGCTTGCCTGGGTTCAGATCAATGTTGGTGCTCTCAATAGGATTAGTCTCAGCTCCGGGCTCCTCCGAAACTATCTCCACCTCCAAGCTTCCGTCGTTGAGTCCTATTGGATGAATGCAATGCAATTAAGGATAAGGAGGATTCATGACACTTCCTCAACAAATGTATGCTATGACATGATGCATGTAAAAAGGACAAGGGGTACAATAGAGATTGATATTTGTAGACTCTTATCTTTTCTTTTATTTAGTTTTGCATAAAACGAACTAGCTTTTTAGTTACAACGGTGCAAATGATGAATCATGTTTAAATTAATTGGATGGGCACACATGATGTTCAGAGGCAAAGTAATTAATTAAAACCTAAAATTACAGGAAGAAAGAGTATGCGTGTGATTGCAGTACAGTTATACATGCTCAAGTGAATTGTATTCACAATTGGGTCATTTACTAGGAATGAATTAAAGTTACGCATGGTTCTGAAAGACAATTGCCAGTGATAAAACTATATGTTGTTTGGAACACTAAGAAATATTTTTGTACCAAAACTCATGGAAAGGATATGCACGAATATTTCTCATTAATTAAAATGGTAAAAGCACTAAAATAATCAGGGCAGCTAACATACTAGGAATTTAAATATGTCATTTGGGGAGATACTTTGAAATGATGTAATGAACATGCATGCAAAATAGGACAATTAAATCAAGCAGTTAATTATGATTTATTTTTATTTTTAAACATTCAATACATGCATAAATAAATATATGCTTTTAGTGTGTCTTAATATTATATAAAAATACTACACAGTTCAAGGAGTCCAAAAAGTATTTTTTTTTGTATTTTTCTACCAAGCAATTATTTTTGTGTCAATTTCTAAATTGACATTAATTAGTTTTTTGCTATTTTAACTCTTAACAGAAAAATCCCTGGCCTTCCGGCCGGCTTCAACTGTGGCCCAGAAGACTAGGCGGGTCGCAGCGGCACCCCGTTGGCCAGATATGGCCTAGGTGAGGACAAGGCCTCAGGCCACCATGGCCTAGACCGAGCTCTGGCTTGTCCAGAGCCGGCGCTCTCGCGCGCGCGCACAGGCGCGGGACGGCGCGACGGCGGCCAAGTGACGGAGGCGCGCCGGGGTCGGCGGCGGGCAGAGGATGAGGGAGAGGGTTCTGGTGGGTTCGCGGCGCACGAAGGAAGGCGAAGGAGCTCATCAAGGCAAGGGAGGCACGCGTCCCCGACGGCGGACGGAAAAATAGAGGGGCGAAGTGGGCCGAATCGACGCACGGGGAGGCGAAGAGGTGCTAGGTGCAAGGAATTGAAGAAATGCTCACCTAGGAGGAGGCGCGACGGCAAACAGCAGTGGCCGGAGGTGGGGAAGAAAACGAAGCGATTCGCCGAGCTCCGGGCGAGGGAGGCGACGAGTTTGTGTAGGAAGAGAGAGGACGTCGAGGCGAAGCTCCGAGCAGGGTTGGTCGTCAGCAGAAAGCGAGCTCGCCGGCAGCAATGGCGCAAGCGAGAGAGCAGAGGGATGTATAAGGGAGAGAGGAGAGGAAATGGGGAAGGGATAAGGGCGTCTGGAGTGGCTTGTTTAGACAATGACCAGGCCAGGGCGGGTCTTCGGCCTGCGAATGGTGACCACGCGGCGATCGGAGCTGGGCGTCGCGGGCGGCACACAGTTCCAGCGCGCGCGGTGTGGCTGACAGGCGGGCCCCACTCAATTTGAATGCCAGAAAAACAGAAACGTTTAGGTGATTTGAACAACCGATTTGAAGTACTAAGATAGGTCAAAAATTAAATATTTTTACAGAATCTTATAGAGCATGGTTTTTACTCTAAACCTAGTGACATGCTCAAGGGGAGGTGAAACTATTTGCAAGATATTGCATTTTGAATATGCAATCAGAGACACAGAGACTTGGGAAAATTTTCTAGGCCTAAAATCCTTAATCTCTAGGTACTTTATAAATTCCAATTGGGACATCAAATGGAGTCCAAATTTAAAAAGGCTTCCACACCCATGAAGAGCGTTGCTTGAAGTAGCTAAAGGTTGAAGATGTAGTTCAGGAAGATGAATCGTATAGGACTTATTTAATTTCAAAATTCCATGGCTGAAATTTACTCAAAAACTTGATATTTGCTAAAAATTCTAAAAGTATTAGTTCTTTAATTTATGGGTATGATCGGGTTCAGTGAATCTTTACAAAATTTGAAATTTGAATTTTTAAAGTAACACTATTTCTGAGCATAGTTTAATTTATTTGGACTATTTTCCCTAGTGATAAAATCACCATAAATTCTCTAAAATTCTTATTTGGTACATAAATCAAGAGTATGAAATTTATTTGGGTTACTTACATGTGAAAATTTGTAGGTCTAGTTCAAGTCAGATTTGATCCAAATTCAAATAAATTCAAATTTAAGTTTTTAGTTTGTTATTTTCTTTTTAATTTATCTCCCTTTACTTCTACGATGCCAAAGTGACACCTGGTGTGTCACATCTCGCTATCCTCGGACATCTATAAAACGAACATGCTTCCTAGCAACGAAATTACACAGAAAGTGATCAACCAACAATGGCGTTTCCGGCAGCCAACAATCCAATCATCATACTCCTAATCTGCCGCCTTCGCCACCGGCGCCAACGCAGCCACCTTCTCCATATAAAGAACAACTGCCCTACATCATATGGCCGGCGGCGATCCCTTCTCTGGAGAGCGGCAGCTCAACCCGGGCAAGACGTGGACACTTGACGTCCCCGCGGATACCAGCTCCGGCAGGACCTGGGGCCGTACCGGCTGCTCTTTCAAGAACGGCAAGTTCCACTGCGAGACAGGCGACTGCGCAGGGCAACTCTCCTGCCGTCTCTCTGGCAGCCGCCCACGACGCTTGCCGAGTTCACCATCGGCGGTGGCAAAGCCCACGACTACTACGACATCTCCATAATCAATGGCTACAACGTAGCCCTGAACTTTGGATGCAGCACCGGCGTTACCCTGAACTGCACGGAGCCGAACAACTGCAAGGACGCGTACACCAAGTCCTACCAGCCCGGTATGACCCATTCATGCGATGATAACAGCAACTACATGGTGACGTTCTTCTGCCCACCACAGTGAGGCGTCCGGCCAGTGTGGCCGATCGATATGCATGCATGGAACACGGTTCACATAGACACATGAATGACATGAGACGACAGTGCTTACTGTGCTGCGTCATTGTCATGCCCACATAATTATAGCTGCTTAGCGTTACACGATCCTGCAGGAATGCACAAGATGTGTTAAGTCCACGCGGCGTGCAACATGTGCATGCATGCATGGACACCTATGTACTATGTAGTATGTGTGACCTCTCTATGTGCTTACGTATATGAACCTTCGAAGACGTTGACGAAGTTCTCCCCAATAATACTCTCCCTCATCTATTCACTGTTTACACGATATAATAATTACATTATGACAAAAACAATCAACTACTAAAACTGTTTCTTCATTATGTATGCATCTCAAATCTTTGAGGGTATGACCGATATCACGGAAATCTTTGATTTGTTTACAAGAGGACCACGCATAGAAAGCAGCAATAGCATGATTATTATTAGGCCTCTGCAGTCACGCTCGGATGATCCTGGTTGTCGCATGTAGGGAAAAGTTTCCAGTTCTTAGGCAGTAAGGGTTGATGCGTATACATGATATTCCTCGCAAATAATGAAATTAGTTTCACAATCCGGGGTTGTGAAGGAACATATTGGCTGCGGTAGCATGACCATATATATACGAGGGGGGAAATCTGGGTGGCATGTTTGTCCTTGGATACTGTCGCCATGGAGTTGTTGGACAGTCATGAATTAAAATCCTCCCTGAGTCAAATATTTATGTCATGCTTTGTTCCTTTCCTGAACTTAGAGCATCTCCAAGAGACTGGTTATATTATTAGCTAAATCTACACATTGTACCTCACTTGTAAAAATAGAAATCCTCTAAAACTAAGAGGTATTCCAACAGACTCTTCAAAACTCTTAATATTTGAAACAGTTCACGTCAGTTTTTCTTTCTAAGGGCCAATCGTGTGGCCTGATAATTTCTTTCTGCCGTGGCCACCGCGCTTGAGTCTTTCTGTCACCGTCGTGGCCGTCTGTGCTGGTATCGCCAGAAGACGTCGAACACAAAGAGGACTACCAGGAATCAAATCACTACTTTGTGGATTCAAATCGCTCCCTCCTGCTACATGGAATCAAATCACTGCCTTTGACTGGTTTCTCTTTTTTTCAAGCAACCTTGAATTGGTTTCTGATACACCGATGTACAGCGGTCAAATGATCGATCGCCGTGGATGAGGCTCCACCTGAGAGGTGTTGGAGACCATCAAAATGGATGCATGAACAGGTGTATAATATATTGGTTTGATCAATTTGGGCTAAATCACGTTTTGGTATTCGAATTTTGCGGTTTCATGCTCATTGTCACTAACTATTGCCTCAGAGGAGATGGATCGCCATGGTGAAATTCTAATCGGAGGAGTATTAATAAATAGTCAAATGGATTTGTAGTTAAGTGAATTAGTTACAGTTGTGACAAATTTTGTCTAATTCGTTGTGATCTTTGCGTATTCAACAGATTTGAGGCTAGGGCTGGGAACGGAGAAAAATGAATTTCAAGGAAAAAGAGTACGAGGATAGGGAACCGTGAGCTTGAGCACGCGGGAAGAGGAAAATCGGAGGGGGAAGCGCGGGAACAGGCTGGGAGATGCACACGACGAGACCAAGGATGGCGAGCGGAGTCCGCTAGGCAAAATTAGCGTGCGGGAAGCTCGGGATAGCGAGTTAGTAAAAATGAAGAGTGGGACACAAAGTCTGTTGGAGCATGAGTTTAGAGTTAATTATCTAAATTTACCTATAAAATAACTTTTAGCTGGCTAAAAACTTTTTAACAAAAATTACCACGCCGCATTGCTTGGCACACAATTAAGCACACATTAATTCTAGCATCGTCGAGTTTGGTTTAACTCTATGACAATTAAGCATAGGTATTTAGATGAATAATATCAGGGGCAACCAATAATGAGATTTGCTGGTTTCAGTTAAATGAATGAAACAGTCATATTTTTGAAACAATTAAAATATACGTGTGGAACATGTCTTCTATAAAGTTGAATCCGAGCGTACACTACCGGAATCCCGCGGAATGTCGAGTGCCAGAGGCACTCGGCAAAACGTAGTTTCCTCTCGGCATCATAGATGCCGACGGTAGCCGTCGGCATCTCCGACTCCGCACCTATGCAGTCGGCATCTACCTAGTTGCCGAGTGTCACAAATCGAGCACTTGGTAACTAGGTCCCTGAGGGTCAGCTCGGGCACTCGGCGCAAAAAAGTGATGTGACAGGAGGTGACGGAGAGGGTCTAGATGCCGAGTGCCCAAGTACGCGACACTCGGCATATCGCTCCTGTATGCCGAGTGCTCAGTTCCATGACACTTGGCATATCTCTCCTATATGTCGAGTGCCTGTGGAAGTTGTACTCGGCATCTATCCACTATCTGCCGAGTGCCAAGCTGTAACACTCGGCAACTTTCTGACCGCGTTGCCAGTAAATGGTCCCTTTGCCGAGTGTTAATGTCAAGCACTCGGCAAAGGTGTTGAATTACAGTAGATTTCTTTTTATTTTATCTAGCCACGGACCACTAAAAATCACAACAATTATATATATCATCACAGACACATCATGTACACCTTAAATGCATATCCATAAAGCATCACAATCATCATGATTGTTAATCCACAAATTATAACATAACAAGCATCCATAATTTAGTCCTCAAGTCCACAAACACACCAAATCACAAGTGATAGTCACAAACGATAACAATTCGGTTCTCAAGTCCACAAACAAACACACCACGTCGCAAATGCTAAAGTATCAGAAACGATCACCACTGTCGCTATTGTGATGGGGATAAGTCCTGATCCTGTGGATTGGGGCAAGGATTGGGATCGTTCGATGCCCACGATTGACCCTGCACAAAAAAGGAGATTGCATGTGTGACTATAGTTGGTGACAAGTATAGGAAGTTTTGCTTAAAGTATAATTTGGTGACAAGTATAGTAAATATTGCTAGAAGCATATAGTTGAGTTATAAGTATATGAAATGTTGCTAAAAATATGGTTCGGTCTAAACAAGAATAGTTTGCTCTAAAGAAAAGTTTGGTCACTAGGTAGAAAATGATAGTGTAAAGTAACAAGATAAGTAAATTTACTCACAGGAGTAATCGCAGGGGGAGGTGGAGCAGGGATTGGAGGTGGAGTATATATCATCGGTGGGATAGGCTGACCCATCTTCTTGCCCAAACTATGCATCCAGGGACACATGTCCTCCACCCTCTGTCGGTCCGCTGCAATCGCCAGTCGGTCAGCCTCAATCTGCTGCTGGGCGGCTTTGACCCTTTGTCGGTCGGCTTCGACTGCCTCTCTTTGAGCTAGCATGTTCTGTTCAATCTCCTCCCGTCGCAGCCTCTCTTGTTCCAGCTGGGCCTACAATATTTGTTCCGAATGATACAATGGAGAACCAACATTGTCAAAATAAATGAACGACAAATGAAACTGAAATATACCCAAAACGCCTCCATCTGAGCGTGTGTAGTGGTCGGCCGGGAGCGTATAGCAGGGCTCGAGCTCGTGCTCCTTGCTCGGATCTAGGAGAGAGACGGTCTGGCCGTGTCGATGGTGCTGTTGCAAATCCAGTAACGCCCGTGCTTCTTGCCTCCTCCCACCCTCATGACGATCTCTGCATCAAGGTTCTCCACGCTTGGATCTTACTCAGGCCCATGGACCTCCCGTGCCATGGACGTGTAATCACTGAGACGGCTGTGGATACTCGCATTGTTGTAGGCCTCTGGCGGGTCCTCTGGGTTGTAGTTGACGTCAGACGTCGCCTTGCCCTTTTGGGCCATAGCCTATGCCTTGAACTGGCCACAAGCCTGACCACAAAAGAGTAAAATAATTAGACGTTATGACATTATGTAGTATTGAGGGTTGAGCAAGATGGTTGAATAAAGAAATGAATTTACGTACCCATCTAGACGCATACTCGCTGAGGGTGAGGCTGCCTTGATGGTAGGGTGCACCTTGCATCATCAGCCTATGCTCCCGGCAAGCATTGTGTTGCTCCTCCCACTGAGGGTCAACCCACTTAGCCACGATACGCTCCCAGCACTGAAGATTTTGAGCAAGCCACCACGCAGGCACTTATGTCTCTTGAAGTGTGAGCCACATAACAGGAGTACAAAATCTCAAATGCATAAGTATGAACCTTTTATAGTTACCTTTAAGTATTGTTCCCGGGTGAGGTTCATAGTCCTTGCTTGCTCTTTCTTCATCATCACTTTAAGATATTGTGTGTTGTAGTCCATAATCACCTGGATGCGCGCCTCATAATGCATGTCCTTCACTAGTTTCCGACATCCTCTGCGAATCTGAGCATCTGCCTGGTCCTCATATCCAGGCTCGCATCTGAAGAAATCCTGCATACAAATGAGATGTATCATATCATTATTTCAACAATATTCAAATAATGCAAAGTTGAACAATGCTCACTTGCGACGCCTTTCACCTCTATTCTCTGGGATATGACATCGTTGGATGGAATAGCTCACATGCAACGGTTGGAACGGCCCAAATAGCCACGGCCCAACACGGCTGTTTTAAGCCCTTAAGTAGTTAACGGTTGTGGATTATGTTCGAGCGCGGGACCCACCAGTCGAACATTGCTCTATGGGACCCACTACTTATCCACATCAGGCCTTAAGAGGCCTAGCTAGCCCTCCACTCCCGTGCTTGTGCCTTGCCCCTGACATTACTGTTGCCTCCTCCCTTCCCCTGTTCTTCCTCGTGTGCCTTCTTCTTCCTCTTCTCCGGCAATGGTCCGCGACGGTGGCGGCGGCGAGCGATGTCCAGCTCCGCTTCTGGCTCCCAGAATGCCTCCTAGAAGGAATGGCCGCGTTATGTAGAAGTCCCCTGACTACATGCCCGGACTACCCTCGCCCTGATCCTGTGAAGCGCTTGACATGTGTGCGCTCACGGATAGGCAACGTCGGTCAGGAATTTGTGAAATGCTAGAGCAAGCCATGTAAGGGGAAGGATGGGAAGGTATGGTTTGTCTCGATTTGGCGTGATCTGGATTTTGCAGTTTGAAATTGGGAATTAGGGTTTGTGTTCCTCGTTTCAGGATTTGGAGCCCTGCGGTCATTTTGAGTGGGTGGATTCGTACATTCAAGATCGAGGGCTTGAAGTTCAAGTGCTCCCCCCAATTGAACCAATCCAGACTCGCATGTCGTCTCTTCTGGAGAAGGAGATCTCAAACATAGCCCACGATTTTTTGATGAATGAGGAGTTGCAAAAACTGAACAAGCAGTTGAGTCAGATTGTGGAACTGAACAAGCAGTTGAGCCAGATTGTGGAATTGAAGAAGCAGTCAAACATGATGGCCGGAGCATTTTACGTTTGTATAGTTGCCATTTATTTGGTATTGGTATTCAGGTTAGAAATTTAGATTTAGACGTGGGGATATTGTTTGAATGTATATTTGTGATCAAGTTTGCTAGATCACTTTTCCTCTTCTCAGATCCTAGGCATGAAAGCATGAAATTTGGGACAGGGTGGCTGCTTCTTTGACTACGCGAGCATTCGTCAGCATAGGTGACTGCTCCGTTGACTGCGTGTGAGCTTGACTCCGGCGACTTTAACCCCAGTCCGCCTCCCTGCTCCCACCCTAGGCTAACCTATCATTGAAAGAGCGCGGCCCATATTTATACATATGAGCGCGGCCCATAGTTATTCATACGAGCGCGACCCATAGTTATCCACTCGCCTTGCCACTCCCACCCGAGGCCCACCTGTCATTCATAAGAGCGTGACCCATAGTTATTCATAAGAGTGCGACCCATCTGCTATTCATAAGAGCATGACCCATCAGTTTTAGGCCCCGTTTGATTTGGATTCTAAAATAGCTTATGCTTCTGCTCCTGAAATGTTTTTTGCCAAAGGGTTTCTCTTCTCTTTCCAATGCGGATCTCACAGTAATTGAATGGAAGGACTGCCTCCCGCATGACCAACGCAACCTAGTCTCTCTTTCCTTTCTAGTGTGGGTCACATAATAGTTGAATGGAAGCTATTATACAAGAAGTAGTACCAAAGGGACCCTTAGATTGTCATCCATAGATTACATCGACTGCATACGATAAAGAAAAACTAGTAGAGGAGGCCAATGAGATTGGTTATAAAATTTGGTCTTGATGACCTAGATTTACATTGGCCTGTGGTCTATACTCTACTCCTCATCGAAAAGCTGGACCACTATACTGTCTGGGTGGACCTCGTCGGCGATGGCAGTCGCAGTGGGCATATATTCCCACAACATGTCATAGAAGTCGATGTTGTCGGTGGTCGGAGTGAGGTGGAGGAAGTTCTCGTCGGAGTCTAGGTGGGCTAGGCTTAGGGCGTGGGCGGCGCCTTCACGAACGCCGATTGTGGTGAGATCCTGCGCATGCATCGGAATGTCGCAGAGGCGAGCGACCACGGTGTTGCCATGAAGGTTCACCTCCTCTATGGCGATGCCGGCGGTCTCCTCAATCTCCTAAAGCCGGGCTGTCAGAGCTGAGCAAGGACCCAAAAAGAAGTCAAACGTCAAAAGCTGAGAGAGAAAAGAGGGTGGAATAGCTAACATGCTACGAACCAGCCAAGTTGGCGTCGGCTGAGGCTAGCCGAGCACGTGTCGTCTGCCCCTCCTGCTCCACCGCCGCTAAAGCAGCCACTAGAGATGCCGCGGTATCTCCCGGGAGAGCAGCAGGGGCCGGTGGAGGAAGAGGGGGCGGTGGAGCTATACTGTCACTACATGAGAGCGAGGATAACAATGATTAGAAACTGAAGAAGGCAACAGAGGAGAGTACCATGATGGCTTACCCCTGGCGGTGGCGCGGATACGTGCCTGGAGCAGAGGGGCCATTGCTCCAGGGTTGGCGGTCGTCCATGGTGGGGAGCTTTCCTTGAGTAAGGGCTTGAAAAGAAGGGGAAGAACAAGGGCATCATGAGGTGTGAGGAATGGTTGAGCCGAGGGGTAGTCCTCCCGTTTTATGGACAAGAATGGGAAGGGGTTAAGGAGCCCAGGGAGAATGCGAAGGAGCCCGTGGAGAAGTTATGACCCACGACAAATATTGTTTGCGTGTGACGAGGCGAGCTGCCAGGGCCTGTTCATTTCCCAATTGGCTCGCCAGTTGGGCGCGTGATCAATGCTGCGCGCTGCAGAGGATGCGTGTTCTTCTCAGGCAAGCTGCCATGCCTGTTCTATCGGGTCTCCTGTTCTTCTCGCATCTTTTATCATCCATCACATCATACAGGCCTGTTCGTTCCAAGGTCAAAAAGTTTTGAGTTAGGAGGGTGTTGGTTTCCCTCGCCTCAACTTATTCACGGTTCCCAATTAATCTTGCTATTTAGGATTACTAAACAAAGTGTAATGACAAATCCTTTTTTACATATGGGTTGTAAATTGAGAGATGAATCTAACGAGGCTAATAAATCTATGTTTTTGGTGAGGGAGATTAGTCTTCACCAGCGGTCAAACTGTGCGAGGTCGCTAAAATGTGGGACCGATGTCTTATTCGGCCCACTACTCAGTCTCTCTTGGGGAACGAACACCACCGCCAGCCATCAAAACAGAAAGAGAATGATTCACGTGTAAACTGCACGAGGTCGCTGAAATGTGGGTCCAATATTTTATTCGGCCCATCGCTCAGTCTCTCTTAGGAAACGAACAACACTGCCAGCCGATCGTAAAAACAGAAAGAGAATGGTTCACGTGTAAAATGCGTGAGGTCGTTGAAATGTGGGTTCGATGTTTTATTTGGCCCACTGCTCGGTCTCTCTTTGGAAAACGAACACCACCGCTGAACCATTCTCTGTCTGTTTTGATCGCTCAGTCTCTCACGTCCCACAAGACTACGCTTTTAGATTCTTTATTTCGTGTCCGAGCTGCAGAAGTGCCCTACAAGAGTACGCTTTCAGTTTTTTCAATATTTTGGTGATTTATATCTCAACAAATATAGTAAATTTTATAGTGAAATTTGGTTATCATATGTAATACATAATCTTTAAACACCTGTAAGTTTTTGGTTATTTTTTGAAACTTTCAGATCATGTACCTGTCATGAAAGTTTAGCTTAATGACACTACTAATTTGAGGTTGACATGGCAAAATTGTTTTAATAAATTCCAGAAATTTTACTACATGGGTAGGAACTTGTGTTACATGCCTGCACCAGATTGCAGATCCTAACTTTTCATCGTTAGATCCCTACAGAAAAAACAATTTTTTACTCAATTTATGAATATTTAGGTGATTTTTAATTCGAAAACTATAACGATTTTGGAACTGAGCTTTTGCATGTGATTGTTTCATGTGACATGCAATCAACCTATATTTTTTTTTTGGTAATGTGAAGAAAAAAGTGTGTTCAAAATGGACTAGTCCATCCATGATGTATGAACATTGTAAATACATCTATGTGATATGAACATTGTACATATATTTATCACTCTAATACCAATAACATGGTTGAAACCAACACAAAAGAATAGAGTTATTTTTTTATAAGACCATTAAAAAAATAATCAAATTTGGACTTGAAACGTGAGATCTATCCGTATTTGAAGATTTAATTACGAATTTAAAACAAAAAAGTGAACACTCGGCAAGAACAGACGAAGAACTGACCATGAACTCGGCGCCGACATGTGGGGACAACCTATCAGCGAGTTGTGCAATGAGGCCCATTGATGAAGTCGGCCCAAGATCCCAAGATGGGATAGGCGGGCCTCTTGTCTAGGTTCCCGCCTGGCTTTGGCCTTATTTATTGGCCAAATTTTGGAATAATTTAAAAATCTCAGAAAAATTCAAAAATTCAAAAAATTGAAAAACTTGCTCGAATTGATGTTGTCGGTGCAGTAGATGTTCAACCCTCGATTTTGAGGTGATTTGGAGAAGGTCGAAAAAATGGTCGCACTAGAAATGGGGCAGTTTGGCCAAAACTCAGAAAAATTCAAAAAATTAAAAAACCTGCTCGGGTTGATGTTGTAGGTGCAGTAGATGTTAATCCTCGAGTTTGAGGTCATTTGGAGGAGGTCAAAAAAAATGGTCGCACCAGAAATGGGGCAGTTTGGCCCACCTTTGGGGCACTTTGTTGCTCATTTCGGAGAAAACATTCACATAACGGAAAAGCAACCATAGTGCATACATATTTACAATTAAGATACAAGTTTCACGCCTCAGAATACAAATCATAGCACAATCATCCAAACAAGTTTCACCTTCCACTCGATTTTCTCTTCTTCCTACCACTTGATTGTGCAGGCACACCACACAAAACCCTCATGCTCTTGGTTTTCTTCGCGTCACTAGGACTAGGCCACCGCATGCACACCACAAGTTCTTGTTCTTCTTCTGTTTCCATGCCATCTTGCCAAACACCTTTATTCTGCACAACAAAATCCAAAACCGAATCACATGGCACCACATCATCCAAAATAGATTCTGTTTGCACCACATCCAAAAATGATTCAGGTTGCGCTAAAATTGATTCAACTTGCTCCACAACATCTAAAACTCATTCAGTTTGTTGTGTGGCATCTTCCAAATCGCCTGCATCCTGCACACTTCTCTTTCTTTTTGTTGGCCAGACATTTTCAACAACAACAGGTTCAAATTCAGCAGCCTCACTTCCACGCTTTTTCCTGAAAAAATAAAAATGATACGGAAACAAAGTAAATTTAAGTGCTCAATTAGATGGCTCAATGATTTTTCTTCTGAAACTTACTTTGGCTTTTCTGGAGTGTAACAGCACTTGGCAGATCCAGCCCGGTGGCCAAGTTCCTGACTCATTTTGCATCTATTTTTGTTGCCTTTCTGTGCCCGTTTTGGTTTATCATCTTTTTTCCCCCTCTTACTACTACTACCTTTCTCATACCAAGCCTTGTATCTGTTCATTTTAGGCCTGCCAGCCTTTCTTTTGGCAAGGGGGGAGACACATTGAAATTCAAATTCCACTTCAGGTCACTGAGACTGATCTATAAGTGCTGCTATTGGAGTTGCATATGCAGCCTTGATCTTGCTACCGAAGAATATTCATGCAGATAAGTGCGCATGTTTACCTTCGGCTTGTTAGACAAGAAGAGTATGACATGCTCACATGGTTTTCCAGTGTGCTACCACTCGAGGCATGTGCATTCATGTAGATCAGTGTGAACCACATGCCTCCTTCCAGTATTGGTATCTCTCGCTTCAGCGCCCCACAAAGAAGAACTCTCAACTACCAAATGTGCGAGATTTCTGCTCCTATTAACCACTTGCTGAGCCACTGCTGGAAGCTTATCCCCTTACAACGCGTCACCTATTCTTCTTCTCAATTCTCACATCCGCATGATCATGATCCTGATTTGGTCAACCATGTCATGCACATGCAAGTCTTTCAAGTATCTCACCTTATTGTTAAAACTTTCAGCCAGATTATTATTGATATGGTCACACTTGATGGCCGTATTAAATCCTAACCTATACCACAAAAAAGAATGGTATGTTTTCTCCTACTGCTCAAACTCAGGATCTGTTGCATACACCTTACCAAGGTGATAATCATGTGTCTTTTTGCTATAAGCTCTTGCTGCTGGCCACAACCGCCCAAAAACTTCTCCTTTATGACTCTTCATCACATTCAACCACATATGGCTGAAGCACTCCGTCTTCTCAGCATGCGGAAATGCATTCTTGATGAGGACATCAACGACATACGAATAATGACGACGGAAGATGGCGCGCCAAACCAAGCTGTCACGCCTCCACCTCTCGTCGTCGCGCCTCCTCGAGTTACGAATCCATCTTCTAATGAGACGACGACGTACAAGGGCCCAATCACTAGATCTCGAGCCTAGGAATTGAAGACGGTTTTGATGCTAAGGAACGACGGCCCAGGATGATGTCGCCTGAGGGCCCACGTGGCCCAAGTCGCACGACTCCCTCTCCACCGCGCGCCTCTCCACTACAGCCGGCCCTAGATGCCTCGTCCTCCCCCTATATAGTCAAGGGCTGCGCCCCTTGTAATCTTCGAGTTTTGTTTTAAGTTTAGCTTAGCTACACATCCGTCTCTCGACGTGAATTCAGAACTCCACCTTCATGCAATACATCAGATTGCTCGCCTCTAATTCTTGCTCGTTCTTCGATTGCGCGTAAGAATTGATCCTCGTGATCAGGTTGATCTTGTTTACCGCAAGGTTAATATCCTTCGGAAGTTGGTTCAGCGATTGTATTGGCACTTCGGCTTGCTCGTCGTAGTCAGATCGTGAGGGTCAACATCCACCAAATCAAAGTTATCTCCACTCGCCGAAAGATCGGGCACTCTACACCTATCAAGTGGTATCAGATTCCAGTGTTTCTCGGTGAGTTTTATCCAAGTCCACATAAACCAAAAACTACAAAAAAAAGTTTACCCCAGTACGGTTTTGAGCCTCGCACTTTCGTTCAATAATTTGCGTTGTTGAGTTTTTGTGCTTTCGCTTTTGATCGTTGCTGGTACACTGTGTTTCATCGTTTTCTTCCTATCATCATCGTATCCTTCCGCCGTGCCGCGTGTTTTCATCACCACAGTTTGCTTTCCGCCGCATCTGTTTACCCCATCTCGCTTGCCAAATTTTTCCGCTGCACCGTGAGTCCGGGTCAATCACTGCCTCGACGATCGAGTCCTACTCGGTTACGTCGTGACCCGCTCGCCTCGCTGATCGAGTCCTACTCGGTTACGTCGTGACCCGCTCGCCTCACCCTGTGTTTAGTTCTGTTTGGTTTCGTGTGTCCCGCTCGCCTCGCTGACCGAGTCCTACTCGGTTACGTCGTGACCCGCTCGCCTCGCCCTGTGTTTAGTTCTGTTCGGTTTCGTGTGTCACGCTCGCCTCGCTGATCTTTTAATTACCGTTCTACCCCTGCCTAAAAAAAAGCGCTTGTGCTTAATTGCTTATTTGAGGTCTCATTGTTTATATTTTCAGCAAAAAGTATAAAAAAAAAGAGAAAAAAAATGAAAGAAAAAAAAAGAGAAAAAAAAAGAGCGGCCGAGCAACACAGGCGACGCGTTCTTGCTGCACTTTATTTTGATCCTTTTTCCTTCCTCTTGCACTTGTACCGGCAGCAATCTTTTCGCGTTTAGCACCATTATTCAGCTTTGCAGTTATTGTTTGAATTGTGCTAACCCTTGGATTGAGTGCAGCCTCCTAGCCCCACAAATTTTCTACTACGAGCAGGTTTTTGTTTCACCATGCAATCGCTCCTCCAATCTTCCACCGGTTTTACCTGTGGTTGCAGTTCACGCTTGCGTGCTTGGTAAGGACGGGTAAGAATTTGATAACAGCTTTTTGATTGAGCTTTTCATCCACCACTCACCTCTCGTTGTAGGATCCCGCTTTTTGTATTGCTTGTGTTTCTATGGCAGAAAACAGCTCGAAGTCGGAGGAGCTCACCCTCAAGGATGTCCAGGCACAGGTTGATGGTCTACAAAACGACATAAAGATGATGCACGAGAGACTTGACTCTACGGTCACTTCGTCGAATGAGCATTTTGATCAACTGGACCTCGCTGATACGGCTGCCCGCACCACGCTCGCGACGATCATGACTCGTCTTGAGGCCATGTCGACGCAGCTTGGGACCATGACGACGCAGCTCACGGAGTTGCAACATGCATGTGACTACGGCGCCGACACCGAGCAAGACGATGACAATCGCCGTGGTCGTGCTCGTAGGGTACGTGTTCCTATTAATGATTCTTTTGCCAAAATAAAATTTCATATTCCCACTTTTAATGGCAAATATGATCCGGGTGCTTATCTTGATTGGGAATTAGAGGTTGAACAAAAATTTGCATGCCATGATATTCCTGCTAATTTACAAATTAAGGCTGCTATTAGTGAATTTACTGAATTTGCTTTACTTTGGTGGCGTGAGTATAGACAAAGATATCCTGATAATATTCCAGCCACTTGGACGGCATTAAAAGCTGCTATGTGTCATCGTTTTGTGCCGTCATATTATGCTAGAGATTTCCTTAATCAAATGTAGCGTTTTCAACAAGGTTCACTTTCCGTAGAGGATTATTATCAAGCTTTGCAAAAGGGTATGATTCGCTGTGGTTTAGTTAAACTGGATGATGCTGCTATGGCTCGCTTTAGGGGTGGGTTAAATCGTGAAATTCAGAATATTCTTGATTATAAGCATTATGATGATATGACCACCTTATTTGAATATGCTTGTAAAGCTGAACGTGAAGTCCAGGATCGACAATCTTCGTTAAGACCTAACATTTTTGTAGGGTCCAAGACGCCTTCAGCTCCACGGTCGACACCTCCTTCCACGTCGCGCGACCACTCCTCGACCACGTCCAAGTCGAGTGCTCCATCCACGGCCAAATCTGCCTCGATCGTGCCATCCTCCTCGTCGTCTGGACGAGCTCGTGATATTCAGTGTCACCGTTGCCGAGGATTTGGTCATGTGATACGCGATTGTTCAAATAAACGAACTATGTTGATTCGTGACGACGGTGGGTATTCTTCTACTAGTGATTCTGAGGATATTCAGCAGACTATGCTTGCCACTAATCATGCAGATAATATGGAGCTTCATGTCGACTCTAGTGCCACCGACAGGTATGCCACTCTTGTTGTGCAGCGTGTTCTTAGTACACAGGTCGTTCAGGATGAAAAGCATCAGCGCCACAACATTTTTCATATCAAAGGCGTTGTGCAAGAACGAGCGGTCCGTATAATCATCGATGGTGGCAGTTGCAACAATTTGGCTAGTACGACCTTGGTGGAGCAGTTGTCATTGCCAACAAGGAAGCATCCACATCCTTATCACGTTCAATGGCTTAATGATGGCGGCAAAATAAAGGTAACACGCTTGGTACGTGTTCCTTTCTCTCTTGGCGCCTATTCTAATTTTGTAGATTGTGATGTTGTTCCAATGAAAGCATGCTCTTTGTTGCTTGGCCGTCCTTGGCAATATGATGTTGATAGTATCCATCATGGTCGCTCCAATTATTATTCCTTCATGTTTAAGGGTCAGAAAATTGTTATTCATCCTATGACACCTGAACAAGTTCTTAAAGATGATATTGCTCGAGCGACAAAAGCTGCAAAATTGGTTACATCGCCTCCTGTTGCACCTGTTCAACATGAGATCAAATTGAATAACCCTATCTTGCTTGCTACACGTGCTGATTTTGATGAATTACATGATGCTAATCTGCTTTGCTATGCGCTAGTTTGCTCTCGTATGCTTGTTTCACTAGATGAGGCGCCTATGTTGCATATTCCTCCTACTGTTGCTAACCTTTTGCAGGACTATAAAGATGTTTTTCCCGCTGAATTGCCGCCGGGTCTTCCTCCTATTCGTGGCATAGAACATCAGATTGATTTAATTCCAGGCGCGCAGCTTCCTAATCACGCCCCGTACCGCACAAATCCTGAGGAGACGAAAGAAATTCAGCGTCAAGTGCAGGCATTGCTTGATAAAGGTTACATTCGTGAGTCTCTCAGCCCTTGTTCGGTTTCTGTTTTGCTTGTTCCTAAGAAAGATGGTTCTTAGCGTATATGTGTAGATTGTCGTGCAATTAACAATATTACAATTCGTTATCAATATCCTATACCACGCCTTGATGATATGCTTGATGAACTTAGTGGTGCCACAATTTTCTCTAAGGTTGATTTGCGTAGTGGTTACCATCAAATAAGAATGAAATTAGGAGATGAATGGAAAACGGCTTTTAAAACTAAATTTGGCTTGTATGAATGGTTGGTTATGCCGTTTGGATTGTCTAATGCTCCTAGCACTTTTATACGCTTAATGAATGAAGTTCTTCGGCCTTTCATTGGAATATTTGTTGTTGTCTATTTCGATGATATCCTTATATACAGCAAATCCATGAATGAGCATTTAGATCATTTGCATGCTGTTTTTGATACTTTGCGTGCTGCTCACTTGTTTGGGAACATGGAAAAATGCACTTTTTGCACGCAACATGTTTCGTTTCTTGGATATGTTGTTACTCCACAGGGCATTGAGGTCGATAGCAGCAAGGTGGACGCCATTCAGAGTTGGCCCCAACCGACGACGGTCACACAGGTTCGCAGTTTTCTTGGTCTTGCAGGCTTCTATCGTCGTTTTATGCGGGATTTCAGTTCTATTGCTGCACCATTACATGAGCTGACCAAGAAGGGTGCGCCATTTGAGTGGGGCGCACCACAAGACGACGCATTCAACACTTTAAAGAAACGGTTAACTCATGCTCCTCTCTTACAATTGCCTAATTTTGATAAAGTGTTTGAATTGGAATGTGATGCTAGTGGAATTGGTTTGGGTGCTGTTTTGTTGCAAGATCATAAACCCATTGCTTATTTTAGTGAGAAGTTAAGTGGTGCTGCTCTTAAATATTCCACTTATGATAAAGAACTTTATGCTTTAGTAAGAACTTTGCAAACATGGCAGCATTATTTATGGCCTCGCGAATTTATTATTCATTCTGATCATGAGGCTTTGAAACATATTAGAACCCAAACTAATCTGAATCGTCGTCATGCTAAATGGGTTGAATTTATTGAATCTTTTCCATACATCATTAAACATAAAAACGGGAAGGAAAATGTGATTGCCGATGCTTTGTCTCGTCGTTATATGATGCTGTCCCAATTAGACTTTAAAATCTTTGGTTTGCAAGCTTTGAAAGATCAATATGTGAATGATGCTGATTTTCATGATATTATGATGCATTGTAAGGATGGCAAACCTTGGAGCAAATTTCATATGCAGGATGGGTTCCTGTTTCGTGCTAACAAGCTGTGTATTCCAGCTAGCTCGGTTCGTCTTTTGTTGTTACAGGAGGCGCATGGAGGAGGTCTTATGGGTCACTTCGGAGTTTTCAAGACACAAGAGGTGTTGGCCGACCATTTCTTTTGGCCACGGATGCGCCGTGATGTTGAGCGCCGTGTTGCACGCTGTACTACATGTCAAAAAGCTAAATCTCGTTTGGGTAATCATGGTTTGTATATGCCCTTGCCTGTTCGCTCTTCTCCTTGGCATGATATTTCGATGGATTTTGTTTTGGGATTGCCTCGCACTAAGAAGGGGAGGGACAGTATTTTTGTGGTTGTTGATCGTTTTTCTAAAATGGCTCACTTTATACCTTGTCATAAAACTGATGATGCCTCAAATGTTGCTGAATTGTTCTTTAGAGAGATTGTTAGATTGCATGGAGTTCCTAAAACAATTGTCTCTGATCGTGATGCTAAGTTTCTTAGTCATTTTTGGCGTTCTCTTTGGAATAAATTAGGAACTAAGCTGCTGTTTAGTACTACTTGTCATCCTCAAACTGATGGGCAAACTGAGGTAGTAAATAGAACTTTGTCTGCTATGCTTAGAGCTGTTTTAGATAAAAATTTGAGATGCTAGGAAGATTGTTTACCTCATGTTGAATTTGCTTATAATCGTGCTACACATTCTGCCACTAAGATGTGTCCTTTTGAGGTTGTTTATGGCTATGTTCCTAAGGCGCCTATTGATTTGTTTGCTATTGATGTTGAAGATGAACCACATCTTGATGCTCTTGCTCATATTGATCACATGAAACAATTGCATGAAGAAACACAACACAACATTGCCATTGCTAATAAAAAGTATCAAGTTGCTGGTAGTAAAGGTAGAAAACATATTTCTTTTGAACCTGGTGATTTGGTTTGGTTGCACTTGCCTAAAGATAGACTTCCTACTATGCGTCGTTCTAAACTGATGCCTCGTGCTGCTGGTCCTTTTAAAGTGCTAACCAAGATTAACGATAATGCTTATGTTCTTGACTTGCCCATGGAGTTTGGTGTTTCCACTAGTTTTAATGTTGCAGATTTGAAACCATACTTGGGTGAGGATGATGAGTTGCCGTCGAGGACGACTTCACTTCAAGAAGGGGAGGATGATGAGGACATCAACGACATACGAATAATGATGATGGAAGATGGCGCGCCAAACCAAGCTGTCACGCCTCCACCTCTCGTCGTCGCGCCTCCTCGAGTTACGGATCCATCTTCTAACGAGACGACGACGTACAAGGGCCCAATCACTAGAGCTCGAGCCCAGGAATTGAAGAAGGTTTTGATGCTAAGGAACAACGGCCCAGGATACGGAAATAAAGTAAATTTAAGTGCTCAATTAGATGGCTCAATGATTTTTCTTCTGAAACTTACTTTGGCTTTTCTGGAGTGTAACAGCACTTGGCAGATCCAGCCCGGTGGCCAAGTTCCTGACTCATTTTGCATCTATTTTTGTTGTCTTTCTGTGCCCGTTTTGGTTTATCATCTTTTTTCCTCCTCTTACTACTACTACCTTTCTCATACCAAGCCTTGTATCTGTTCATTTTAGGCCTGCCAGCCTTTCTTTTGGCAAGGGGGGAGACACATTGAAATTCAAATTCCACTTCAGGTCACTGAGACTGATCTATAAGTGCTGCTATTGGAGTTGCATATGCAGCCTTGATCTTGCTACCGAAGAATATTCATGCAGATAAGTGCGCATGTTTACCTTCGGCTTGTTAGACAAGAAGAGTATGACATGCTCACATGGTCTTCCAGTGTGCTACCACTCGAGGCATGTGCATTCATGTAGATCAGTGTGAACCACATGCCTCCTTCCAGTATTGGTATCTCTCACTTCAGCGCCCCACAAAGAAGAACTCTCAACTACCAAATGTGCGAGATTTCTGCTCCTATTAACCACTTGCTGAGCCACTGCTGGAAGCTTATCCCCTTACAAAGCGTCACCTATTCTTCTTCTCAATTCTCACATCCGCATGATCATGATCCTGATTTGGTCAACCATGTCATGCACATGCAAGTCTTTCAAGTATCTCACCTTATTGTTAAAACTTTCAGCCAGATTATTATTGATATGGTCACACTTGATGGCCGTATTAAATCCTAACCTATACCACAAAAAAGAATGGTATGTTTTCTCCCACTGCTCAAACTCAGGATCTGTTGCATGCACCTTACCAAGGTGATAATCATGTGTCTTTTTGCTATAAGCTCTTGCTGCTGGCCACAACCACCCAAAAACTTCTCCATTATGACTCTTCATCACATTCAACCACATATGGCTGAAGCACTCCGTCTTCTCAGCATGTGGAAATGCATTCTTGATGAGGACATCAACGACATATGAATAATGACGACGGAAGATGGCGCGCCAAACCAAGCTGTCACGCCTCCACCTCTCGTCGTCGCGCCTCCTCGAGTTACGGATCCATCTTCTAACGAGATGACGATGTACAAGGGCCCAATCACTAGAGCTCGAGCCCAGGAATTGAAGACGGTTTTGATGCTAAGGAACGACGGCCCAGGATGATGTCACCCGAAGGCCCACGTGGCCCAAGTCTCACGACTCCCTCTCCACCGCGCGCCTCTCCACTACAGCTGGCCCTAGATGCCTCGTCCTCCCCCTATATAGTCAAGGGCTGCGCCCCTTGTAATCTTCGAGTTTTGTTTTAAGTTTAGCTTAGCTATACATCCGTCTCTCGACATGAATTCAGAACTCCACCTTCGTGCAATACATCAGATTGCTCGCCTCTAATTCTTGCTCGTTCTTCGATTGCGCGTAAGAATTGATCCTCGTGATCAGGTTGATCTTGTTTACCGCAAGGTTAATATCCTCCGGAAGTTGGTTCAGCAATTGCATTGGCGCTTCGGCTTGCTCGTCGTAGTCGGATCGTGAGGGTCAACATCCACCAAATCGAAGTTATCTCCACTCGCCGAAAGATCGGGCACTCTACACCTATTAATTCTTGACTGCATTTTCTAGCCCTTTACAAGCATCAATGTGTATAGCCAAAGGTGTCACTGGCCCAATGCATCTTTTCAACTGTATCAAGAACCATGTCCATAAAGCATCTGAATCAGATTGAAACATGCCAATAGCAATAGGAAACTTCCACTTATGTCCATCTAGAGCATTGCATGCTACCAGTTGACTAGTGAAAGGATCATAGTGACCGAGAGGGGGGGGGGGTTGAATCGGGAACTATCTCTATGTACCAATTTTACCAATTCTCAATGCCAATACACTCAAAACAACTCCTACACAATTCTAGTGGTGATCACACTAACAAGATAATCCTATGAAAGGAAAGACAACCTATGCATACTAGTGGATCACACAAGTCAATACAACTCCTATGCACTTCTAGTGATCAAGCATGCCAATGCAACTCCTACACATGCTAGTGATCAAATATGGAAGCTTAAACACTACTAGCAAGCAAGGAACCTAAACATGCAAGTCTACACGATAATCAACTAGAACATGGCAAGCATACAAGCATGGATAGTACGGTATGAAAAGACTAAAAGGAAAGGCATAAAAGTAAAGAGTGGAGTAAGAGATGGCTCATAATATTTTTTTTTCTGAGGTCTCGGAAGGATGGCGCCTTCCCCTACTCCTCGTTGGACCATTCCCGCCGGAGTCCCAGTCCCTCCCTCCACCAAGTGGAGTTCTCGCACACGAGCCCGCAATCACTCCCGGAGTGAAGACACGGTGTGCGTCACCGCTGTCACCAAGGCACAAGCTCGCCTCCCTCGAGAACTTGCCAGACTCTCGGAGCTGGCACGGGCGCTCACTAACGATGCCCCTTTCACCGGCGGGCTCAAACCATGTACAAACGTGTGACGGCCTTCACAACCGGTCATGATAGGCTCGATCACCGACACCTAACCGATCTAGGTCTCACCATAGACCAAGAGTAACAACCTTGATCACACCCTCAAGGACACCCTAGCTTTAGATGTGCAAGATCGCTCCTTGTTACTCTCAAAAGCACTCTCAAGATATCCAATATCCTCTCCTAGTGCTCTCCTCTTTTCCTCTTGGACCTTACCAAATGCTCTCAGGTATTCCACTGGCCAAGAGAAGTCTCCAAGGCCCCAGCAATGAAGTTATATAGGCTTCCAACCTCAAACTAGTCGTTGCTCCAAGAGACCGAACCGTCCGGTCACTGCCTGACCGAACCGTCTGGCCACTACAGACTCTGGCTCTAATGGCTCTGCCCACTGCTGATCTCCTGTTGACCGGACCGTCCGGTCCGTTTATCTCTCCAGTTCAGAAACATTTCAGACTCAGCTTCCTCTCTGCCCTGTGCAACTCATATTGACCGGACTGTCCGATCACTATGAATCCTGGCACAGACAGACTCCTTGCTGCTCGCTGTAAGTTTCAGACATCTTCACCTAGTGACCGTACAGTCCGGTCACCATTAACCCCTATGTCCGGTCACTATGTCCAAAAGCTGAAACTTGTCGTCTTCGCTTGACTTCGTTTCCCGGGTTCTCCGAACATCTCCTTGGCTTCTCAACTGTCATCTAGTGTCTGTGATTTCACCGAGCAACCAAGTGGAGTTCGTGTGCGAGAACTCCACCTGGCTTCTCCACTGTCATCTTGCACATTACCGACTAGACATGACCTAACAAAAATGATCTAGACCCCCTTGATAGTCTGGTTTTTCCTATGGACTCAAAGCCCTAACAACTAGACAGGTGTTCCCAACACTTGCTCCATAGCTTGTCCTCAGCTTTGATCCATCTCCATCAATCCTTGGACTCCATCAAGCTCACAAGCCTCCATTCTTGGGGTCATTGTCATCAATCGCCAAGGCAACCATCATCCATATGATTTGTAGTAGAGTTTAGAGATGATTCCTACATCGACAATACTTATGTAGACATTAGTCATATTTCATGTTTGTCATTCATCACAAAAACATCATACCTTGGGGTGACCTCAATGGTCATGATCCTTACAATCTCCCTCTTTTTGGTGATGGATGACAACCACTACTTATGATGATCCAAAACGAACGAGCAACAGGGAACCAAGAGAAAAGAAAGAAGTGAAAGATTACCTTGGTTCTTACCTTGGAAGTAGTCTCCCCCTCGGAATGTGCTAGGTGTTGAGGAAGAACTACCTAAACATGTAGCACACTAGAAGTTGAGCTTGAGTTAAATCGTTGCACCCGTCATGGTGTCATGGTAGGTGTTCTTGTTGATGTAGATCACACCATAGACGTAGATGTTCATGTCGGTGTAGATGATCATTGTTGTTCTTCTCCATGTTGGTGTGGATGTTCATCTTGTCATGATCTTCATATTACTCCAAGTGAACATGCACCATTGTCTTGATCATCTTCATGTTCTCCACTTCGTCACCATAGTATTCGCATTTGGATGGCATTTGGATTCTTCATGTTTCTTCATGTTCCTTCATGTTCTTCTCTCTATCTTCAATTTTCTTCTTTCCATCTTTTGTGTTGGATCTTCATGAATCTCTCCCCCTTTGACTTCTTCTCCCCCTTTTTGACTGATGTTGGCTTTTGGATCTTCATGTTCTCCTCCTCCTTTGTCACCTATCACCAAAAACCACAAACCAAAGACAAAGCACAAGAAAACCAAGGAGCAAATAATAAGAGACACGAGGTAGAAAGACTCCCCCTTTCATAGTGCTCCTCCTTGGTCACAATGGTCTTCCACCATAGCTCCCCCTACACAGATGACCCAACAAATAATTTCTCAAGCATGCAATGGTTAGTCATTAGTGTGTTAGGAATGTATGAGTCACTTGTCTTTGAGCCGCGTGAGTAGATTTAACCTCGGAGCTCGGTTGAACATGACTCAATGGGCATGGAGCACAAAGATCACTATGTGATCATCTAGAGGGTCATATACTTACATTGTAAATAAGAAATTCCCCCTAGAAACAAGCTTGGAAGCATGTAAGGTATCACAATACAAGAATGCATGAATGCAAAGAATACAAATGCAACAAGTTTATAAATGCATGATGCGATGCTAAAGGAAAGAGAGAGAAAAACTACAAATCAAAGCGTCAACGGAGAGTTGTTCCCTTCTTGAGCTTACTCACAATGGACCATTCTTCAAAGCCTTGGGTACACCATGAACCATCTTCCCAAGCTTAAACGATGTCCATTGCTATCTCAAGGAGGTCCGTAGTCAACCTACAAGAGAAGAGAAACAAGCACAAACAAAGACACAAACAACAAAACAAACAAGCAAAGCTGTACAAATTTACAAGAGACAAGCTTTAGGGTTACTCAAGTGAAGTTGGAGAGGTCGAGAATATTGAGCTCTCCCCTTAGCTTGTTGAAGGTCTTCTCATCAAGAGGCTTGGTGAAGATATCCGCCAAATGTTCATGAGTTCGCACATGCACCAAGTCAATGTCCTTCTTCTTAACATGATCTCGAATGAAATGATGTTTGATCTCTATGTGCTTTGCATGACCATGATCTGCAGTTTTGAGAGCCATCTTGATCGCCGCTTCACTATCACAATAGAGTGGCATTTGAGTGAAGTTGAGACCATAGTCCGAGAGTGTTTGCCTCATGTAGAGAAGTTGAGCACAACATGCTCCTGCTGCCATATACTCCGCTTCGGCTGTAGATAGAGCCACCGAGTTTTGCTTCTTTGAGCTCCAAGATATAAGAGATCTTCCAAGGAATTGGCAACCTCCCGATGTACTCTTCCTATTCACTTTGCATTCTGCGAAGTCCGAATCCGAATACCCAAGTAACTCAAAGCTTGTTCCTCTAGGGTACCATAACCCTATGGTAGGTGTGTACTTGAGTTATCTTAGTATCCTCTTCACGGCCTTCAAGTGTGACTCTTTTGGATTTGCTTGATAGCATGCGCAGAAGCACATACTAAACATGATGTCCGGTCTTGAGGCTATGAGATAGAGCAAGGACCCAATCATTGATCTATCGAGCTTGGGGTTCACTGGTTTTCCCTTTTCATCCATGTCCAAGGGTTTGCTTGTTGCCATAGGAGTGCGCAAGGGTTTGCTATTTTCCATGTTGAACCTCTTGAGAAGATACTTGGTGTACTTTTCTTGATAGATGAAGTTGCCTTCTCTCAATTGCTTCACTTGAAAACCAAGGAACACATGGAGATCTCCAATCATAGACATTTGAAATTCCCTTGCCATCATTTCCCGGAACTCCTCATTGTACTTCTTATTTGTTGACCCATATATGATATCATCCATATTGATTTGGCACACAAAGAGATCCTTCCCAACATGCCTTGTGAACAAGGTGCTATCAATGCTTCCAAACTTTAATCCGTTCTTGAGAAGGAAGTTCCTCAAGTGTTCATACCATGCCCTTGGTGCTTGCTTTAGTCCATCGAGAGCCTTCTTCAGTTTGTACACATGTCTAGGATGTTTGGGATCCTCAAATCCCAAAGGTTGTTCCACATAGTCTTTCTAAATTATCTCTCCATTCAAGAATGCACTCTTCACATCCATTTGATAGAGTTGAAGCCATTGTGTGAAGCATAGGCAAGCATGATCCGAATAGCTTCAAGTCGAGCAATGCGAGCAAATGTTTCCTCAAAGTCAATTCCCGCCATTTGAGAGTACCCCTTAGCCACTAGACGAGCCTTGTTTTTCACAATTGCACCTTTCTCATCTTGTTTGTTCTTGAAAACCTAGTTGGTGCCAACAATGTTGTGATTCTTGGGTCTCTCAACACGTTTCCATACCTTGCACCTCTTGAAGTTATTCAATTCTTCTTGCATGGCAATTACCCACTTGTGATCATCCATTGCCTCTTCAATTGTTGTGGGCTCAATCATAGATACGAAAGAGAAGTTCTCAATAGCAACAATGTCCTCATCATCATTTTCCTCATTGTTCACATAGTTGGGCTTGTATTGATTTCTTCTTGTCCTTACTCCTTGAGATGGACTCCCAATGATCAAATCCTGAGTATGGTCCTTTTTGATAGCTTTGGGTCTAGGATGATGTTCTTTTTGAGTGGGAGGTGGTCTAGGTGAAGTATCTTAGGCATCATGGATAGCTTGCTCTCTTGAGATATGAGTGTTTTGGATTCTTAGAGAGGTCGGAAAATCACTTATATGCTTTCTAGCTTTGGACTTAGAGCTTGGATTGGATGGGGATGTATCATTTGAGGAGCATGGAGAAGTGGCTTGAGACGGAGTACATGGGGGAGCTTGTGACACACTTCTCTCTTGAGTGTTCTCTTGGGTAGATGGATGCACTCTCAATGAATTTTGGGGGGGAGCTAGAAGGTGTGTTGGTGGCATCTTGGTTTGGTTCTTGCACCTCGGAGGATGAAGTTGCTTGTGGTGGTGGAGTGGAGGGCTCACCAATATCATCATCAATAACCTCGTGGGGTAAAACCTCGCCCACAGGCATTCTTCTCATAGCCTCCCTCATGGGTTCATCACCAATGTTCACTTCAAGAAATTCATCTCCCTTTTGAGAACCATTTGACTCATCAAATTCCACATCATAGGTTTCCTCCACACAACCTATAGCTGAGTTGTAGACCCGATATGCTTTAGAAGTTCCAGAGTACCCAACAAGTATGCCTTCATCCGTTCTGCTCTGAAACTTCTCGGGCTTCCTCCTCTTCTTGAGAATGTAGCAAGTGCAGCCAAAGACCCGAAAATAGGAAACATTCGGTTTCCGTCCAACCAATAGCTCATATGGAGTCTTTTTCAACAACCGATGATGGTACACACGGCTGGAAGTGTAGCAAGCCGTGTTGATTGCTTCAGCCCAAAACCTCTCATGAGTCCCATACTCATCTAGCATAGCACGAGCAAGAGTGATGAGCGTGTTGTTCTTTCTCTCCACTACTCCATTTTGCTCGGGAGTATATGTAGCAGAGAATTCATGTTTGATTCCTTTCTTGTCACAATATTACTCCATTGTTGTGTTCTTGAATTCTGTCCCATTGTCACTCCTTATCTTCACAATGTTGGCATTGAATTCATTCTTCGCTCTCCTTTCAAATTTTCTGAAGACATCACTTGCTTGAGACTTGTTCACAAGAAAGAAGGTCCAAGTGTATCTCGTGAAGTCATCCACAATCACCAAGCAATAAAGATTGCCTCCCAGACTCTCGTAATGTGTTGGCCCAAACAAATCCATGTGCAAGAGCTCCAGAGAATGAGATGTTGACATGAAAGACTTGGTGGGGTGAGAAGAGGCAACTTGCTTCCCTACTTGACAAGCACTGCACAGTTTGTCCTTCTCAAAGGTCACATCCTTGATTCCTTCAACTAGATTCCTCTTAACCACTTTCCTGAGCTGACTCATCCCAACATGTGCTAATCTTCTATGCCACAACCATCCCTTGGTTGATTTTGTGAAGAGACAAGTACTTGGAGGCATGTTGCTAGATTTCAAGTCCGTGACATACAAGTTCCCATGCCTCACTCCATGAAACACTAGCCCTCTTGGCATTCTCAATAGTTGATCCATCCTCATCAAATGTGCACTTGAATCCCATGTCACACAACTGACCAATGGATAGAAGGTTGAAGTTGAGGGTTTCCACAAGTAAAATCTTGGAGAGATGGAGATCCTCTGTAATGGCCACCTTACCTGAGCCTCTGACTCTTCCCGTTGATTTATCCCCAAAAGTCACCTTCTCACTGTCTTCGTCTTCATCAATGTTGGTGAACATGGTTGGCTTCCCGGTCACGTGTTGGGTGCACCCACTGTCAAGAATCCAATGGGTACCTCCACTCTTTTAGTTGACCTTGGTGGTAGCCATAAGACAAGCACTAGAGGAAGAAGGGTTAGTATCCAAAGCATTGCTCAACTGACTTGTACTAACCTCATCACGTCGAATGACAAGACCATCCTCCTAGATAGGGATTCTTGCAATCCCTTCCTGAAGTCTCCTCCTAATGGGATAGTGAGGAGCACGATACCTCCAATGTCTATGACCATCCCCTATGTGCATGTTGGTCGTAACTACGCACCCACTTATATACCGTAAGAGGACGGTGTACGATTGTAGTATTTTTTCCCTTGAATTGAGTATTCCAAGGTTTATCGAATCCACTGGGACCTTAGGGATTATTAACAAAGTTAACAGTACAAGATCTAGTCAAGGCTACTGTCAAAGTCAGGTTGTATGAGGGGGAGACTGGCCAGCGCAAAGGTGCGCTAGACAGTAAATCTGTCGTTGCGCCGATCGGCGCAGGAGTTGAGCCGATCGGCGCACTGGTGAATCCAAGCCAAAGTGCGCCAGATCTTGTAAATCTGTTGTTACACCGATCGGCGCAGGAGTTGAGCCGATCGGCACACTGATGAATCTAAGCCAAAGTGCGCCTTGTAAATCTATGTTGTTAAGTGAGTAATCAGATATCTACTAGTGAGATCATACCCAGAAATTCTAATTAAATAGCATCATAATGGGTAATTACATAGATCAATGAAAACCTATGATGAGTAGACCACCCTGCTTTCTGAGCGGCTCCCGATTTATCGCTGCCGAGAGGAAATCCTTAATCGCGCGAGTATCTTACCCTACTCAACTATCCAATAGTGCTGCGCAGGCTTAGTGCTGTCACCGCTAAACCACACTACAAGAATCATCAAGCAACCATAATTAATACAATGTCCGAATACTATCCTAATCACCATGATTAAGATAATATCTACTTAGCCTAGAACTAAGTAATTGGAATAAGCACATGCATGATTATAGAATCAAGATAGACAAATCACCAAAACCATCATCAACATATTCAATCATCCTTAAGATATATAGAGTAAGATTCATCCCCGTTGAGATGGCCTACCTTGACGGATCAACTCTTAACTGCAATGGTTCTTGAAACTCAACTAGAGATCTGTTCTAACGGGGCAAGCCTCAGTGGCTCTAACTCACGGATCTAGTGTCCCTCTGTCGCCTCCTTCTTTGTGGTGAGGGTTTACAAGTATTTATATGGGATCTACTCGTAAAGGACTCGGTTTCTAGCAAATAAGGCGGTTGCGCCGATCGGCGCAGGATTGCGCCGATCGGCGCAAGCTCTGTCTTCTCTGATTTCTTCCCCGAGTCAGTTCCTCTATCTTCCATAGCTGCCATGTAGGCCTTTTCCTTCGAGATAAAGTCTTGTACTGCACGTTGAGATCTTGAAGTTCCATAATTCTTCTTGAAGTTCCATAAACCTTCTAGACAAATATCTTCAAGTGTTTTGCGCAGATAAACTTCCATAAACATCTGGAATGGGCCTCGGTCACTTCTGTGGGCCAAAACACCCGTGCACTGATCGGCTCATGGACTACGCCGATCGGCGCACTGGGCTTCTTCAGTGCTTTTTGTCGGTTCTGGACTCCTGTCCTCTCCATCATCGCATTAATCGCCAATTTTACGTGTTTCTGCAGTAAAGCTCCAAGACAACGCATATACAAATATATAGACAATATCACAGGTAAATGGCCTAAACTAGTATCAATAATGCTCTAATTGGGGTAATATTCACATATAAAAGGGGCACTTAGGAAGTGCCAACACTTCCCCCACACTTAAACCCTTGCTCGTCCGGAGTAAAGTAAAAGAAAAAAAATCAAAAAATATACTCTCTCTCATAAAAGATATCTCAAATCAGCAAATGTTGAGCATTGTTTTATTGTGGTGTATTTCATATTGGTATTCAACAAAATAGATCAAATATGGGCATAAAGCTTAAAGTTCTCTCCAAAGCAAAAGATCATGTCCAACTCATAAATTATAACTTTTCCACACATGAAAATCACTTAAAAGATTATTATGAACATAGAGAATCTATCTTCAAAATAATCCAAGACAACAATTCATCTTTCAAATCACTCAACCTATATTCTACATCATAATGATCAAATGATATTAGAGTAAGGCTTATATGAGTAGCTAGGTGAAGTAATTCAAGGATTGCAAACATAAATCAATAATATATTGTAAAGCTAGGAGATTATTCTTTGTTGGAATTATAGAAACTTATCAAGATGGCCATTAAGAAAAAAAATTTAAGAAATGACTCACACTTTGGATATGTGGACATGTGCATAGCAAAAATTTGATCTTGGAAGATAGCATATAGTTGGAATGATTCATGGCTATATTAGAATGAATTTTGAGAACAAGCATGTCATATACCATCCCCCCACACTTAAAAATTTGCTAGTCCCTTAGCAAACAGCAGAGTTTTTTTTTTTTGCTCTCTGCTGCGTCGATCGGCTCAGGTTGCACCGATCGGCTCTCAACCCAAATTTACCAACATTTGTTGGTATTTGATTTGTCTGGCTTCAACATTCATTCAAGAATTAAATATAGCCAGAAATATAGGATGTGGTTAAGGAATGATACTCAACAAGATGTTTTGGGTTTATGGTAGTGTACTCAGCGGAATTGAATATTTGCATGAGTAATTCAAGGCTAGAAAAAGATACACAAAGAATTTCCATCTTAGTAAAGTTCATAACAAAAAGAATTAAATCCTAACCGAACTCAACCATCACTTTAATGTTTATCTACATATCAAAGGTTCATGAGTATTGCTCAAAATATGGCATTGGTAGGTAAGGATCTTGAAAACAATAAATTCCAAAGTTCACAACATGAAATTTTATTTATGAAAAGATTGGTACTAAGTTATCATGACAAACTGGGCAACACAAATGAAGCACATGGGTACTCAAAATTGCTCCACATAAGACATATTTGCCGAATAGTCATTAAGTGTAAGTTCAAAATTTTATTCAATGCTCAACATTATTTGATCTTCATGAACACTTTTCAAGAAAGAATAAATAATTCAATTCTCCTAAAAGAGCATAACCGCCACCATTATATTAAGATCGAAACTCGAATACATGGTGATGATTTTTGCACACACTTGCATGAAAATAAAACTACTACTAACACACTTGCAAGAAAATAAAACTACTACTAACACACTTGCATGAAAATAAAACTACTACTAACACACTTGCTGTGTGCTGCTGTGTAGAGCCATAAAAAGCTCTCTGATGCTGTGAATTAGGTGGACGGTATCCTCCGCCAGAGGGAATAGCAGCACGGAAACGCTGATTGGTTGGTGAAGTGAGGGCCAATCGATATTTGATGGGAGGGGCACCAGAAGAACTCCCACTCATATTCTTCCTCTTCTTCTCATTTTCATGATCATGATTGGCATCCTCTTGCACAATAGCTACACTCATTAGCTCATTGAAAGTGCAGTTGTTGAATAATGTCAGATGCTTCTTGAGTTCACTACTAAGTCCCTGACGAAACCGGTCCTTTTTCTTCTCATCCGTGTCCACATGATAGGTTGCATACTGGGAGAGGTAGTTAAACTTCTTGGTGTACTCATGCACGTTGTTGGAACCTTGCTTCAAATCCAAAATTTCCTGAAGTTTCCGCTGCATAAGGCCAGCGGGAATGTGATGACCACGAAAAGGAGTGCGGAAGGTGGTCCAATTCACCTGTTGTCCAGTTGGGAATGAGGCTAGATAATTTTCCCACCAAGCACTCGCGGATCCACGGAGTTGCTGAGCTGCTACTAAGGTCTTCTGATTTTCAGTACAGCAGAGAAGTCCAAACTTTGACTTAATGATGTGGAGCCAATTATCTGCATCCAGTGGATCACCAGTCTCAACAAACACTGGAGGGTGTGTAGCCAGAAAATCTGCATAGGTGGTCTCCTAGGGTGCATTACGAGCTTTATTACGCCCACCTTGCAGCTGATTAGTATTCTCAATTAGTATTTCCATGAGCCGGTTCTGATTGGCAATAAACTGCTCAAAGTCCATCGGCGGTAGTAGGGGTGGCAGATTTTGATCTTGGTTCTAGTTTTGGTTTCCATCTTGCCCACCACGGCGGGAACTTTCAGGGCGATCCTCGTATAGGTCATTCATCCTCCTAGTGTTCACCATTCTGCCAAAGATTTATTTACACTATTAGATCAAGTCATCTGAGGTGAAAAACAATGCTTAATTCCACACCATGGTATAAGTAAATAAATTGTAGATCTGAATATAATATTAAAGAAGCAGCGATGTCCATTCATACTTGTCCAAAATATCCATTCAAAGATCATACATAGGGTTTACTTAGTGGTGGATGTTACAACCATATTACCAAAAACAAAATGGCAGCGAGCGTAATGCTACAAGCCGCATGGGAACATCAATACTAGGGTTAACCTGGTGTTCTTCTCACGACACTATGTTGCTCGTAAGAGCATACATTTTTCCTAACGAATTTGACGTATCCCAAAATCAAAAGGCCGCGTGTCTCATGGAGACATGGTCCACTACAAGTTACTCCTACCATACTAGGGTTTAGCTCATCTAAAGCTACTCTCCCCGTTGCGTGTGGCTGCCACCATCGGAGAGCATTTCTTCATCTTTCCGAGTCAGGGGTGCCTCATAGTCAAGTCCCGAGTTCTCTTCATCTCCCTCAGCGTGTAGAGGGTTAAGAGTGGCTGCTTGGACTACTTGCTGCCCAAGCACATGCCCGAGGTGGTCCTCAAGTTGTATGACAGTCTCATAAAGCCATCCAATCTCTTGATGTGCTTGATCTAGATGAGCTTGGAGTTGAAAAATCTGCTGGTGGTTGGCTACTAACATAGCATCATGTTGGGCGAGCTGCTATCGCACCTTGACAAGTTCATCCTCAGCTTCGAGACGCTGGTCATCTACTAACTCCACCATTTCAGCGGACTCGCCAAGTTGCGCACCCAACTCAAGAGCTTGGCTCGCAAGTTGGTGACCATTGACGGATAATGCATGAACCATCCCCTCAAGTTCAGTGACACGCCCTTCGAGCTCAGCATTACGCAATTGAGCATCAAGGCGCTCTTGGTCACTGAGTATGAGTTGCTTCCCTAACTCTTTGATGCAAGCAGCCATAGCGGTGCTCTCAACGGTAGCCTTAGAAGTAGTCATCTGCGGGAATGAGTTAAAAGTTGATCATAACTTTTGTGTCCATCATAAAACATGCCAATCGGGTCAGCATATTAAGATTACAAAAGATGCAAGTAAGCAAGATAACTAAGAGTCATTTGTCATGCTTCAACCGGTTCTAAAACTACATCTGAAATCTGTCTTCCTAATGACAGTCTGCACAAATATCCAAACTGCTCTTTCTGGGTGCAGAATCAATATTTTAGTGTTATACCAATGTATTAGAAAATTTCCATAGCTTTCCAACACCTACTCATACAGCCTCATAGGGTCAGTGGTTTAGGAGTTATGACCTTTTTAAAGTTTCGGTCGACTGCTGAAATCCTGTTCTGGACAGAAAAAGGCTTGCCTGAAGATGGGTCCTAAATTCTGGTTTCTGAGCTCCAAATTCAAAATCTCAGAACACAAAGGTGATAGATAATTTCAGAAACTTTCCATAAAGTACTAGAACATAAAATTTGGTTCAGTAGTTTGAGAGTTATGCATTTTTTAACTCGACTGAAATTTCTGAACCCTCAGTTTTCAGATTGGGTGTTAGTTTATATGGTCAAAGTTCTTAACCAAGGTACCAGGAGATTATTTACATTCAGTATAGGTAAATTAGGGTCATTGAAAATTTTGAATTTGCATTTTTGTTGATATTATCTAATGCAACATGCGAATGCAAACATGATGACATGACAATATGTCGTCCTAACGTCCTCACCAACAGAAAAATTGGTCAATATAGCGATCATACGTGACATCGGTGGCAAACACTGTCTCTCAACATTTGGTTAGTCGTTTGCTAACGAGCTAAGTATTCGTGGTTAGCGTACCTGCAGAAAATGGATTCTAGAAACAATACATCAAATTTAAAAGAAACGAGCCAAAAATAATCCCTTATTATTGCCCGAGGGCCGGGCACTGATGTTCGATGCAATCAGCCTGCGTTCATACCATTGTGCTAGCCTTCCATGTTACTGTCCACAAGGCGGGACACATACCTGCGTTGACGATGCCATAGATGCAAGTATTTAAACAAACAACCTCCTAGAGTTAGCTTGCCACCTGAACCATAGCTAATAAAATCCTTATTAGGGCTTACTACTCGTACCTCACCGTAAGCATTGGTTTTTAAAAATTAGCGTTCATTTGTGGTATTAATCCTGAGCTGGCTCTGATACTACGCTGTGACGTCCCCACCTCGAAACGAGGGGAGAGAGTCAAAGATCGACACTCAGGTGACACTTGACGAAGCAAGAGTCTATCAATACACAAATGAACATAGAAAATAGAGCGAAAGGTCGAATTTAAGTTATTACAATTTGGGTTCAAATTTAGGATACATAAAAGAGTTTTGAATTTCAAAAAACAAAGTCTTAGCAGAAGCGAATAATCTCGACGATACATATCTTACAACAATTCATGGCAGCCCATAACCATAAATCATTCATCGTGCTCCTCAGGAGTAGGAGAAATGGAAACCCATTCCATGGTCCATTCCTTCGGGAGTTCACCATCCCACTCCATATGATTTCCACTCTTGGTGTATACGACATGTGACATACCTGTACAAAAACTTAAACAATAAACCCGGAGCAACTAATACTCAGCTAGACTTACCTGTCAAAATGGCACGCTAAGGCTGACACCTAGCATGCAGGAGGCTGACCTAAGGTTGTTGGAATAATTGCAAAAACAGCACTAATAATTGATCCTATTTTCAGATCTTTAGCCAAGTTAACAGAGTTTTGCATAAAGTAAATATTGTACAGCTATACTATAACAAACATGGTCGCAATACAATTTGATAGAGATAGAATATCATCATTATCATTTCACTTTGTAATTCGAGGTGGCAACGATCTCACAAGTGATACTCAATAACCGTGAGGGACGACGACTCGAATTGATTTACATCTTGCAGGAGAAACCCAAATACACAGTGCATGCACACTCCCAGAGTCACGTATGACAACCTTTCATGAGATCACCATAGAGTTGGCTAGGTTTCACGCACTCCCGGGTACATGTCCTCCACATGATACCCGGTATCCGTGGTTAGACCATGCACCCTTCCACCACTCATACCACCCAAATGCCACCATGCACTTATGATCGTTCCCAAAGAGCAATGAGGGACCGTCCAACTACTATAATAATCAAGCTACCTCGGTTTACTAGTGCCCATATCACTAGCATGCACTTGGTACTGTTTAAACTTGGTCACGGGTCCACACTCGAAGCGGGTTCTTAATTGACACAAACGGGGCTATGGCAAACAAGGTCCAACCTTGTCACCTCAACCTACACATGCACTTCCCCGTTCAGTCTCAAATTAATCCATCATTTTCATGTGAGAGTACAAGTGATAAATCCCCGAACCATCCTATATCGAGTAGGCTCCATACCACTCGATTTTCTACCGATGACTCCATATTAAGCATAGCAAATTCTAACGAATGGTTTAACAAGTATACTCATACCCATAGGATTTGTCTTTCCTACATGCAACTAGAGTTTCAATTATTTCCTACACGTAATGCACAATACATGACACACATACATGTGATACAAAATAAGTGTTTTAAAACATAGGAGTGCACTGGGGCTTGCCTTGGTTCGGATCACAGTTAGCACTTTCGGGAGGATTACTCTCAGCTCCGGGCTCATCCGGAACTATCTCCACCTCCAAGTTTTCGTCGTTGAGTCCTATGGGATGAAATGCAATGCAAGTAAGGATAGAGAGGATTCATGGCACTTCCTCAACAAATGTATGCTATGACATGGTGCATGTAAAAAAATTGCAGGGGTGCATTAGGAGGTAATATTGCTAACTTTATAGTGATGACGGTGCAATTGTGAAGCATGTTTAAACCTTCTAGGGGAACATACATGATGATCAGACGCAAATCAATGTAAATAAAAGCTAAAATTACAGGAAGAAAAGTGTGCATGTGATTGCCATACAAGCTCACATGCTCAAGTTAATTATATTCACAATTGTGCCATTACTAGGAACAAATTAAAGTTATTATGGTTAAACATGGTTCTGAAAGATAAATGACAATGAGAAAAATATATGTAGTGTAGGACATTATATGAGATTTATGTACTAAACCTAATGGCAGGAACATGCTTCAATATTTTCTATTCAATTAAATGTTACAAACACTAAAATATTAATTACAGAGAAAAGACTTGGAATTTAAAGGTTCCACTTGGTGAGATGCATGGAAATGATGAATCATACATGCCTGCAAAATCTGATAATTAAATAGTGTTCTAAAAATTAATTATGATTTTATTTTGGTTTTAACCATTTAACACATATATAAAGAAATATGCTTTCGGTGTGACCTGATAATTTTATAAAATATTAAATACTATAGAGGGTACAAAAAGTATTTTTGTGCATTTTTGTTCCTAAAGATAATTTGCGGGCACATTTTTGAAGTTCTAAGCATTTATTTGGTTGAGAAATTAAATAATAGAGTTGTTTCGAACCGTGGGCCATATCCAGCTCGGCCCAGCAGTGAGGCGGGGCGAGGTGGGGGCTTCCTGGGCGGATCTGGCCCAAGTGTGAAGGTGGCATCGAGGCCACCTCGGCCCAAGCCAACGGCCAGGCCGTCGCTGGCCAAGGCGACCGCGCGGGCGTTGGCGATGGCGAGGCCACGACGGAGGAGACTGGCGCCGGTAACCCCGATCACGCGGACGCGGGGGACTGAGAACTCCAGGCGAGGTCACCGAGAGAGAGAAACAGGGATGAGGCTCACCTAGGCGTGACGCCGATGAGCGGAGGCGGACGGTGGCGAGGGCGGTGGCGTTCCTAGCGGGGGGCTGCAAATGTCCGAGCCGAGAGGGGTCACACGGTTTCGCAGCGAGAAAAGGAGCTCACCGGCGAAAACAATTTTGAGGGGGGCCTATCGTGGAGGGCTAACACGGCGGCGAGGCGGTGGTCGATGTCAGAGAAGAAGGGGACGATTGGTTCGGCTCGGTGCGGAAGAGGCGGCGGGCTCGCGCAGACCGTTGGAGGAGGGGATGCCGGAGCTCAAGGCGGGACGGTTGATAGCCGGAGGTGGCAAGACGGCTCGGCTCCGGTGTGCTTCTTGCGGCGACAAAGGAAGAGGCAAAAATGGCAAGAGAGAGGAGGAGAGAGGAGCAGTAAGCGAGAGAGGGAAGGATAAGGCCGTTCGGACAGGGCGTTGACGGATCAAGACCCAGTGGAAGGGGGTCTCCGACCGGTGGTCAATGCCCACACGGCGTGCGCCGGCTCGACACGACGGGCGGCACACAGTGCCCTCGCGCGGGGTGAGGCCGACAGGCGGGACCCACTTGTTTTAAATTACTCGAACACAGAAACATTTTGGTGATTTCAACCATAAATTTGGAGCCTTAAATTAACTCGAAAATTAAGTATTTTTGCATAATCTTGTAGAGCATTGCTTGAAGTCCAAAATTTGTGACATGCACAAGGAGAGGTCAATTTAACTGCAAGATATTGCATTTTGAAAATGCAATCAAGGCCACAAAGACTTAGAAAAATATTTTCCTGCCTAGAAATCTTAACTCCAAAGCATTTTGTAAAATCCAATTAGGACATCAATTTGGTTCCAAATTTAAAAAGAGTTCCAAATACATGAATTGCAATGCTTGGAATAGCTAAAAGTTGAAGCTGAAATTCTGGGAGATAAATTGTTATAGGACTTATTTAATTTCAAAGTTGCTTAGTTGCTAGAGTTGAATTCTGTCCAGAAAAGTGTTATTTAGCAAAAATTCTAAAAGTAATAGTTCTTAGCCTTATTAAATCAAGCCAAAAATATATGTTGCTCCTAAAGATCGGGCCTTACTTATGAGTATGATCTGGTTTAGTGGTTTCTTTTAAAATTTAAAATTTGAATTTTTAAATTGACACTGTTTTTGAGCATAGTTGGAATTATTTGGACTAGTTTACCAAGTGATAAAATCACTAAAAATTCTCCAAAATTCTTATTTGGTGCACAGATTAAGGTTATGAAATTTATTTGGATCACCTATATTAAGAAATCTAAACTTTTAGTTCAAGTCCTATTTGAGTCAAATGTGAATAAATTCAAATTTGAGCCATTGCGTTGTGATTTCCTTTTTGTTATCTTCCTTGTTTGCCTAAGGTGCTAGAGTGACACCATGGGTGTCAAACCTCCCGCCACCAAGTGGATTTCTCGCACACGAGCCCGTAATCACTCCTAGAGTGAAGACACGATGTGTGTCACCGCTGCCACCAAGGCACAAGCTCGCCTCTCTCGAGAACTTGCCGGACTCCCGGAGCCGGCACGGGCACTCACTAGCGATGTCCCTTTTACCGGCGGGCTCAAACCATGTACAAACATGTCACGGCCTTCACAACCGATCACGATAGGCTCGATCACCGACACCTAACCGATCTAGGTCTCACCATAGATCAAGAGTAACAACCTAGATCACACCCTCAAGGACACCCTAGCCTTAGTTGTGCAAGATCGCTTCTTATTACTCTCACAAGCACTCTCAAGATATCCAACATCCTCTCCTAGTGCTCTCCTCTTTTCCTCTTGAACCTTACCAAATGCTCTCAGGTATTCAACTGGCCAAAAGAGGTCTCCAAGACCCCAGCAACGAAGTTATATAGGCTTCCAACCTCAAACTAGTCGTTGCTCCACGAAACAAGCTTTTTGGGCCTACTGACCGGACTGTCCGGTCACTACCTGATCAGACCGTCCGGTCATTGCAGACTCTGGCTCCAACGGCTCTGCCCACTGCTGATCTACTGCTGACCGAACCGTACGATAAGCTACCCAGACCATCCTATCCATTTCTCTCTCTAGTGCAGAAACATTTCCGACTCAGCTTACTCTCTGCCATGCGCAACTCATACTGACCGGCCCGTTCGGTCACTACGAATCCTGACACAGACAGACTCCTCGCTGCTCGCTGTAAGTTCTAGACATCTTCACCTAGTGACCGTACAGTCCGGTCACCATTGACCCCTCTATCAGGTCACTATGTCTAGAAGGTGAACCTTGTCGTCTTCGCTTGACTTCATTTTCCGGCTTCTCCGAACAGCTCCTTGGCTTCTCCACTGTCATCTAGTGCCTGTGATTTCACCGAGCAACCTTGTACATCACCGACTAGATATGACCTAAGAGAAATGACCTAGACCCCCTTGATAGTCTGGTTTTTCCTATGAACTCAAAGCCCTAACAACTAGACAAGTGTTCCCAACACTTGCTTCATAGCTTGTCCTTAACTTTGATCCATCTTCATCAACCCTTGGACTCCATCATGCTCACAAGCGTCCATGCTTGTGGTCATTGTCATCAATCGCCAAGGCAACCATCATCCATATGATTTATAGTAGAGTTCAGAGATGATTCCTACATAGACAACACTCGTGTAGACATTAGTCATATTTTATTTTTGTCATTCATCACCAAAACATCATACTTTTGGGTGACCTCAATGGTCATGGTCCTTACAACCAGTCCACTTTTCAGTCAAAAAAGATGAGTCTACGCTCAAATATGGCCAACGCCCTGCTTTGAAGCCATCGATGCAAGGCTTTAAAGCCATAAAAAATTTGGAGAAATATACCTTACCATCAGGTGCAATCTCTGTATCTATCTCCACAACACTGCCATGTGACCTCTTCTCCACCTCTGCCTTGAAACTATACAACATCCTAAACGTATTTGCCTAGTCACCATATAACTTTTTCGTTGCCCTCTATTTTGCCTTCCACACTGTGGTATACTTCACCTTAATAGGGTACTGCTTTTTCAGGTCTATTCTCAGTTTCTTTGCAGTAGTGTTTGGTGTTTTCGCTAAAATAGGACTAATCTTTTGTGCAACCCAGGCCTGTGATGTCATCTTTGATACAACTTGTGAACTAGTAATACAAGTATGTTTATATGGCATTTGATTAACCCTGATGGTACCTCCATCAGGTTGTTTTCTAGCAGAAATGTACCACTTGCAAGGCTTGGCACCCTCGTCAAAGCCTTTGCACTTCGCATAAAATTTCTTTGTATCTGTCCACATAGTCTTGGCGTCAAACTCCCTCCTTACTATATAAGTCTTGTAACACATTCTAAACTCCTTCATGTTTGGAAAACACTTTCCTACTCCAATTACAGGATTGTCTGAGTCATATATATTTATGAACTCATCATCATTGTAATCATCTACCTCATCAGTAGCTTCATTCATCAACTCTAGATCCACATCTTCAGAACCAACAACCGCATTAGACCCATCCCTCTCCTTCTCCTTCTCATTGTCTTTATCATCTACTGGAATTCCTAAAATTTTGGCCATCTCAGTGTCAGCCATTGGTGCAATGACCAAATCAGTACGCTCTTGCAGTTGTACTAAATTCCAGTCGACAACAGCCATATTTGCAGCACTATCACATCCCTCTTGTGTATCATCAGCAAACACTGTCACTTCGGTTAAAATGGGATATATCTGTCTACTTGCGGCCCAATCATCATCTATAATTTGCATAGCCAACTTTAATGGCACATATCCAACACAAGAATCTGATTTTAGATCCACCAACTTGACAAGAAATGTAACACGTTTGCTTGTCCAGCCGTCTTGCCAATCGATTTCATTGACAAGCGCTTCGCCATCCTCCATTCTCACATACTCACCCTTCCAATCATCGAAGTGTATCAATGCCACTTGTTGCTCCGAACCCCAAGGAATACTATCCCCTATTTTGTCCACCAAATTCCTCACTGCTTGCGCTTCTTGGTTCACAAGGTCATGCGAGTCGATCTCTGCACAATCAACCTCCCAACTAACCAATCTGTCCTGCTCTATGGCCCTCACGCTACCATCATCTAGCTTCACGACAGAGAAAAAGGGAATTTAATGGACCATTCGAAGCTACGCCGCTGCCCCCTGTTCCGACAATGGTGCGGGAATGTCACAAAATGGAAGCGAGCGAGTTCTAATCGAAAGAAAAATCAGCACGAGGTGCAGAGGATTACCTCGAATTTGACTCTCCCTACTCCATATGTTTTGGGCACCCCATCTGTTTTAGGGCCGTCTGTTTTAGGCCGGACTGCTGCAACTCGGGCAAAATCGGGCGTGAATATGTCAGATTCGGGGCTCAACTCGGTGGGAATGCGAGTAGGGTATGATTTGACTCACCACAGAGGTCGCCGAGGATCTGGGCCACGTGGCGCCGGAGAGGGATGTGCGGCGCTCTGAGGGCGCGCGCTGCCGGAGAGGGATTGTGACACTGATCAGAGGGCGCACCGCAGGAGGTCTTTGGTCGGTCCAGCAGACAGACTCGCGTCGTCGGAGGGAGCAACCGCCGGAGAGGGATGTACGGCACTCTGAGGTCGCACTGCCAGATATAGATTTCCCGTCGCTTAGATGGCGTGAAACTGGTAATCGGTCGGTCCATCAGACAGATTCACGCGCGACAACGTTCTGATTGGGTCCCACGACCGCTAACAACCAAATCCACAATGTGTCAAGGTCGCCTGTGGGTTCTGGCTATTTTGCTCCACACAGGCATCGCACACGAGCTATTATCGTCAACTGTGTCATGCCTCGGCCAATTTCCACTAAAGACGTCGCATGTGAGCTATTGGCCCTTTTCTTACGCAAGCTTGACCACCTAGACTAGAGGTTTAGTGAGAAGAACCTTGAGGCTCAGCCATCGGAATAGTAGGCGCGCTGGCGAAACGTTCGTGGTGGCTAGATCCGTCGTGGCCCATGGCAGCGGCTCGGAGCTGCTCCACCTCGCGCGCCTGGATGGATGCAGCGGTGATGGGGGCCACCTCTTCCTCCACTAACCCTAGTGCGCGGGCGTGGACGCAAGGCGGCATGGAGGCAAGAACAGCCGGATTACGGTGGGGCAGCGTGGAGGCACGAGGGTGCGAGGCAACCGTCTCCTATCGGACTGTGTGTCTAGCGACGTCGGCACCGCCGGAACCATCCTCCGGTGGCTGGATATGGATCAGCATAGATACAGAGAAGAGGAATGACGTGGGTCCCACATGGTAAAAAAGGAGGCCCAATCAGCCGGATGGTAGGGATAGACGGTGTCTACAACCACTAATAGCTTGGAGCCACGTTTACTCGTATGATTTGAGCTAGGCGGTGAATGGGGCGGAGGCGGATGAAGGAGGAGCGGTGGTCCAGGGCGGGTAACACTTTGGGTGAGAAAAAATTGTTAGACACAAGACTCTGAGAGGCGTCATCGATGGTTACACTTTGGTAAATTTTTTCTTCATCTAAGCATTGTGTGGTTAGATGGTTTAGGCCCACTTTGATCCAAGGGTGTAGATGCATGGGTAGCTTATTGGTTTGGTGAGAAAACATATTGCTGTAACTCATTTCTTATTGGTTTAGATCTTGAGATGGTAATGTAATTGACATTATTATCGATATATTTATGTTTTAATTCCACCGCCGGGAGTAGAGCGGCATTTTTTCTTCCAACATTATTGCGTCGTTGTTCCCAATCGACACCTCGCACTCCGGACTTTGTCAACTCCCCCATTGCGCTGGTGGCCCATCGTCATTCCCCATCGAGACGACGTCCTCACAAAACCCTGCCGTGTTGCCCTCGTCATTCCCCATCGAGCCGTCATCATCTTGCACCCTGCTGCGTCCGGCCGCCCTCGCGATTGACAGGGAAGACCATGCCTGGGCTGGTCCATCGTGCATCACACCTCGGCGTCGGTGAGTGGCTGGATAGAGGAGGAGCACGATGTATTCTGACTGGCAGGGTGGACGATCACGATGCCTTCTTCGCACTGGCACGAGATTTATCCAACAAGGCGTGTGGTTTGGGGCCGGGATTATTTGCCAAGGACCACGAGGCGCAGCGCCCTGGTGCTGGCCCCGGTGGACGACGGCTACCAGTCTACCGCGCCAGCACGGATAACAGCATGCGCTTGGTCATGGCTAACAGCCGCGTGGAGGAGCTGGCCCTACGTGCGTACGTCCGGGAAGGATGGATCAGGGCTGTCTCTGCATGTCTACCTAGCCAGATAACCACATATGCCAGTACATTAACGCCGGGGAAGAATCATAAATTGTTGCCACCTTTGATTGCAATGAGAGAGAGAGAGAGAGACGAAATGGGGAACAAACAGAGATATCACTCTGGTTCGTAGGATCAAAACATCCAACCCTTATGAATAAAAACAATTACAACTATGCTATTGAATTTCTTTCCGAAAATACCCTGTCTACTGCTTAAATTTACTGTTGTAATTTGGATGAGACAAAATCAATCTAGATCGTCGGATCAACATGGTGCACAATATATGCCTCTTGTAGGTCGTAGAAAAAAAAATTAAATCTGCAGGAGATGAGATGACGTATGTAGCTGCAGAACACAGCATAATTAATTACACCCAACGAAATTTATCAGCTCTACTGTACTTGGTTTCAGGCAATGAAACTAGGGGTGCGATCCCTTTTATATCGAAAAAAAAATATGGTCAGCTCTACTTCGCTTCGATCATGAATCTGCTCTGCTTTTCTTCCCTTATGAACAGCCCTCATGCATGCTCATCTGGGCCCGTTCATGAAGATACATTAGTAGTGACAGGTCTTCTGTCCGCCACTGAAAATACCCGATTTCTAGCGGTCTGTCTGTCGATATATAGTGGCTTATAGCTCGTCACTAGAAACCATTTTTGTAGTAGTCGTAGTATATATGGTGTAAAGGATTCAAATCAGTGCTATCATATTTTCCATGACTTAAAACTGGAGCCATCTCTCCCATGCCTCCCGCTAGCCTGTCACGATGATGCTCGGCTGTGGACCGTCCGCCTACCGATGACCAAAAGGACGATGTTTAAAACTTTGTGTAACCTGTTCCAATGTAACTAGAGCTCTCTTGGAACCACCCAATTTTTCACGGCTTTGGCTGCGTTTAAATGCTAAATCTATCAGGTAGGTGGAGATTCATGTCGTTTTTATTTAGGGGGAAATGATCAATTCATATGTCTGATCAGGTTGATGAGAGATATTAATTATGACATCAGGGCTAATTCATGGTAAGACGTGGATTCCACTCTAAGGCATGGCAAGCTGTGGAATCTGTGAGATAATAGGAAAAATGATGTTTTGCCTCGGCATGCCTGCGCGTGTTAATATAGTTGGGAAGCGCCCCCGAACATGGCTTACAAACAAGCAAAGAAATGATCTCCTGATCGTGTACAACAACAGAATCAAGCCACGATTGTGACCTGTGCAATACTTCTAAAGATTTACAACAATTCTTTCTGTTTTTGTACATGGTTATATTGTATATTCCAACAGAATCCACTCTTAATTCATGGTAATAAATGTGACTTCTCCCATGGGATGGGTGACAACAACTCAAGTATAGCTCGTTAAATGTCCATACCAAGCCAGATAAGGGCAGGTACAATGCTACATGTAGGCAGTCTCATAGGTCGTCTTATGTATTGTCACATAAAATTTTTGATGATGTGGAAGAGAGAGAGGGTGGTGAGAGAAAGAGGTGGTTGTTTCGCGTAGCAACCATCTTATGTGCTTAAATTAGGAGTATGAGACGGCTCTCACACTATGGTACGGATTCTAGTAGTCTTTTAATCTATAAATATTCCTTTTTATATCCATAAATTAAGAAGTCATATAATTAATAGAAGACAACTAATAAGACCATCCATTGTATAAGTCGTCTTATAATCCGTCTTAAGATTACGTGTCATGCATGAGATGACCTATGAGACAACACCATTGTACTTGTCCTAACAAGTTGAGCCGGCTAAGTGGAACCTAACTATAAAACTACTGGATATGCTACGCTTCTACAATCCTGAATACACCATTTCGGTGTCTCTGGCTCATACAATCCATAATATACCAACTAGTAATTGCTATATACGTGTGCAACTATCACTATGCTATGTCACACCTTTGGCGATAGTGAAGTGCAGAGAAAGAGGGTATATATATGTACCTTTTATTGGCAGGTGCATGAGCACTGATCCATGGAAATGGTTCAATATACAAGCGTGCGAGGATAAAGAGTAGAATTCGATCTAACGTGCGCTCTTGACCAGAAGTCGTCTCAGCGGTCAATATAATAGTAGTGTTGATTTCTGCTTTCCGAATTTCCACATTCAATCGATATCAGTTTGGGTCTGCCTGCATCCACATGCTATATAATATATACATGTTCCAGATATTATTCCACAGATTGTAGCACCAAGAATGCACAAATACAAATATATAACATCTGCCATGCGGAAATTATTATTTGTCGGACAATCTTTCAATGCGTATGTATATGCATCTTGCTGTCCGTGAGCCACAGCTACCTCTCATAGAAGTTTCAAAGAAAAAATATCGTCATCCTTCTTATGTAGGTACTACTCGTCTGTTCAGTAATGGCACATGTTGAATCGTTGATGCATTCTCGCTCAAGCCCATTGTTAACGATGAGACAATGATTGGAGCTGAACCTAGCTAGTTTTTTGGGTGAGCTGTGATGTTAGCCTGTGTAGTGGCTGTCCTATCCATTCAGGTCATTGCAGTCTTCCCCGTGCATGCCAATGAGACCAACGTCGAGGGCACCTTTGTGGCTTTGTCACTCCAGCAGCCTTGAACTTTCTCCCTTCCTGTTGCCATCTATAGATACGCATGTTCTTCGTCTCTATACTCCTCATACAGCAGCTAGCTCTAGCTCTCCCTTAGCAGCAATGGCGTCATCCTCCTCCTCTGCCCTCATCTTCGTCTTTCTCGCCGCCTCCGCAGCCATTGCCAACGCGGCCACCTTCACCGTCACCAATCGCTGCGGCTTCACAGTGTGGCCGGCGGCCATCCCCGTCGGCGGAGGCGTGCAGCTCAACCCCGGCCAGTCATGGAGATTTGGCGTGCCGGCCGGCACGAGCTCCGGCAGGGTGTGGGCCCGCACGGGGTGCTCCTTCAACGGCGGCGGCGGCGGGAGCTGCCAGACCGGCGACTGCGGCGGCGCGCTGTCCTGCCGGCTCTCCGGCAGGCCGCCGGCGACGCTGGCCGAGTTCACCATCGGCGGCGGCGCCGCCCACGACTACTATGACATCTCGGTGATCGACGGCTACAACGTGGCCATGGATTTCTCGTGCAGCAGTGGCGTCGCGCTGCGTTGCAGGGACTCGAGCTGCCCCGACGCGTATCACCAGCCCAATGACCGTAAGACTAATGCCTGCAACGGCAATAGCGACTACCAGATCACCTTCTGTCCATGATCCATATCATATTCATGAGGCATTGGTCGTCAAGAACGATGCATATAGACATGGCACACACAGCTTTGCCGTGATCTAGACCATGCATCATCATGATGTATAATATATATATATATATATATGATGGTGAATGGGATGATAATTAAGTACGTATAGTGCCACATCGTATTACGTACAGACATATTATGTCTACTAGCCGCTGTCAGTGGAGATAAAATAAAGTTGGTGAATATAAGACGGTGGTGTGCACGCCGCACTTCTTCTATCTTTACGATGGTAGTGAAATGTGAGTGTGCACACCGCACTTGTATCTTTGATTTATATGGATATATAATAATGTCTTTCTCCATTGTACATATAAGGGAGAGATACTATTTCCACGCCGAAATCTTTTTTGATGATGTTGGGAGAGGTAAAACGAGTCCCTAGAGAGAACATAGTTGAATACAAGAGAAGTGTAAAAACGGTATATATATGAAGATACTCAACTCCCAAGACTTGAGCACAAAAGGCTTCCATGGAGCTAGCACACTAGCAATCCTCCTCCCAGAACGGGGTGTCTCGCATGGTGTACCGTTCGGTCCAGAGCGGCAAGCTGAGAAAACTCATGACAACAGATAGACTCGCATTGCTATAAGAAAAACCTGAACAAAAACAAAATAGTATAGCTTATGTGGTGCATAGGCACTTCATATAGTACACTATTTGTGTTCCTGAGAAGTTACATAAAGTTGGGCTCTTTCTTCCAAGCATGTTTATCTTCACATAACCCAAAAAGTTCAACAAGACTCAACCATGAACACCTGCACACAAAAGGCTTCCATGGTGCACGCTAACAGCGCGATAATCTTTCAATCTGACAAGATCAGTCCACGTGCTTGTTTCCGGATCATATGCCTTTATGATCCGTGCTCCCTCGACCAAGACAGCTACCCTCCCGTCATCTAGAACCACCAGGGGACGATAAAACCTAGGGTACATGCCGAAAGGTTCCACCGGCATGGAGTACCGTTTACTCCAGACCGGCTTGTCCACGTCCACCAGGAACCACACATCTGCCGAGGAATTCGTGTAGTTGCTATGAAAAAAGGCCAAGCAATCACCCAACCCGGTTAACAGAACATGCCCGCTCCTGCTCAACGGGCCTGGCACCTTCGTCGGCCTCCACTCCTCTTTCGCCAAGTCGAATAACGCTATGCTGTCGGTCTTTGAAGATCCTTGGTTCACCAAGAAGTAGGCGACTCCGGCGACCATTGCCATGGATTTCTGTATGACAATTACCGGAGGACACGACAGCATTGTTAAGATTTCGCACATTTGCGACGGTGACATCGTGTAGAACGACCGGAACCGGAGCGCCTTGTACTCTCCTGTGGACGGGACCCGACCGATCACGGTAGTTGGGGTGGTCGAATCTTCCCTCCTCTCATCCTTGGCACCGGTGATGCTGCCGGTGTCGATCATGACATTGTTGGTGGCGATGTTGAGCACGTAGGCCTGGCCCCAGCCCTGCGAGACGCAGAGCGCGTCGTGTGCAGAGCTCAGCCCGTGGCTTTTCTGCACGAAGCGCACCCGCTTGAGGACGGTGCCGGCTGACGTCAGGTCGATGACGTGGACCTTGTGCGTAGCAACCATCTTATGTGCTTAAATTAGGAGTATGAGACGGCTCTCACACTATGGTACGGATTCTAGTAGTCTTTTAATCTATAAATATTCCTTTTTATATCCATAAATTAAGAAGTCATATAATTAATAGAAGACAACTAATAAGACCATCCATTGTATAAGTCGTCTTATAATCCGTCTTAAGATTACGTGTCATGCATGAGATGACCTATGAGACAACACCATTGTACTTGTCCTAACAAGTTGAGCCGGCTAAGTGGAACCTAACTATAAAACTACTGGATATGCTACGCTTCTACAATCCTGAATACACCATTTCGGTGTCTCTGGCTCATACAATCCATAATATACCAACTAGTAATTGCTATATACGTGTGCAACTATCACTATGCTATGTCACACCTTTGGCGATAGTGAAGTGCAGAGAAAGAGGGTATATATATGTACCTTTTATTGGCAGGTGCATGAGCACTGATCCATGGAAATGGTTCAATATACAAGCGTGCGAGGATAAAGAGTAGAATTCGATCTAACGTGCGCTCTTGACCAGAAGTCGTCTCAGCGGTCAATATAATAGTAGTGTTGATTTCTGCTTTCCGAATTTCCACATTCAATCGATATCAGTTTGGGTCTGCCTGCATCCACATGCTATATAATATATACATGTTCCAGATATTATTCCACAGATTGTAGCACCAAGAATGCACAAATACAAATATATAACATCTGCCATGCGGAAATTATTATTTGTCGGACAATCTTTCAATGCGTATGTATATGCATCTTGCTGTCCGTGAGCCACAGCTACCTCTCATAGAAGTTTCAAAGAAAAAATATCGTCATCCTTCTTATGTAGGTACTACTCGTCTGTTCAGTAATGGCACATGTTGAATCGTTGATGCATTCTCGCTCAAGCCCATTGTTAACGATGAGACAATGATTGGAGCTGAACCTAGCTAGTTTTTTGGGTGAGCTGTGATGTTAGCCTGTGTAGTGGCTGTCCTATCCATTCAGGTCATTGCAGTCTTCCCCGTGCATGCCAATGAGACCAACGTCGAGGGCACCTTTGTGGCTTTGTCACTCCAGCAGCCTTGAACTTTCTCCCTTCCTGTTGCCATCTATAGATACGCATGTTCTTCGTCTCTATACTCCTCATACAGCAGCTAGCTCTAGCTCTCCCTTAGCAGCAATGGCGTCATCCTCCTCCTCTGCCCTCATCTTCGTCTTTCTCGCCGCCTCCGCAGCCATTGCCAACGCGGCCACCTTCACCGTCACCAATCGCTGCGGCTTCACAGTGTGGCCGGCGGCCATCCCCGTCGGCGGAGGCGTGCAGCTCAACCCCGGCCAGTCATGGAGATTTGGCGTGCCGGCCGGCACGAGCTCCGGCAGGGTGTGGGCCCGCACGGGGTGCTCCTTCAACGGCGGCGGCGGCGGGAGCTGCCAGACCGGCGACTGCGGCGGCGCGCTGTCCTGCCGGCTCTCCGGCAGGCCGCCGGCGACGCTGGCCGAGTTCACCATCGGCGGCGGCGCCGCCCACGACTACTATGACATCTCGGTGATCGACGGCTACAACGTGGCCATGGATTTCTCGTGCAGCAGTGGCGTCGCGCTGCGTTGCAGGGACTCGAGCTGCCCCGACGCGTATCACCAGCCCAATGACCGTAAGACTAATGCCTGCAACGGCAATAGCGACTACCAGATCACCTTCTGTCCATGATCCATATCATATTCATGAGGCATTGGTCGTCAAGAACGATGCATATAGACATGGCACACACAGCTTTGCCGTGATCTAGACCATGCATCATCATGATGTATAATATATATATATATATATATGATGGTGAATGGGATGATAATTAAGTACGTATAGTGCCACATCGTATTACGTACAGACATATTATGTCTACTAGCCGCTGTCAGTGGAGATAAAATAAAGTTGGTGAATATAAGACGGTGGTGTGCACGCCGCACTTCTTCTATCTTTACGATGGTAGTGAAATGTGAGTGTGCACACCGCACTTGTATCTTTGATTTATATGGATATATAATAATGTCTTTCTCCATTGTACATATAAGGGAGAGATACTATTTCCACGCCGAAATCTTTTTTGATGATGTTGGGAGAGGTAAAACGAGTCCCTAGAGAGAACATAGTTGAATACAAGAGAAGTGTAAAAACGGTATATATATGAAGATACTCAACTCCCAAGACTTGAGCACAAAAGGCTTCCATGGAGCTAGCACACTAGCAATCCTCCTCCCAGAACGGGGTGTCTCGCATGGTGTACCGTTCGGTCCAGAGCGGCAAGCTGAGAAAACTCATGACAACAGATAGACTCGCATTGCTATAAGAAAAACCTGAACAAAAACAAAATAGTATAGCTTATGTGGTGCATAGGCACTTCATATAGTACACTATTTGTGTTCCTGAGAAGTTACATAAAGTTGGGCTCTTTCTTCCAAGCATGTTTATCTTCACATAACCCAAAAAGTTCAACAAGACTCAACCATGAACACCTGCACACAAAAGGCTTCCATGGTGCACGCTAACAGCGCGATAATCTTTCAATCTGACAAGATCAGTCCACGTGCTTGTTTCCGGATCATATGCCTTTATGATCCGTGCTCCCTCGACCAAGACAGCTACCCTCCCGTCATCTAGAACCACCAGGGGACGATAAAACCTAGGGTACATGCCGAAAGGTTCCACCGGCATGGAGTACCGTTTACTCCAGACCGGCTTGTCCACGTCCACCAGGAACCACACATCTGCCGAGGAATTCGTGTAGTTGCTATGAAAAAAGGCTAAGCAATCACCCAACCCGGTTAACAGAACATGCCCGCTCCTGCTCAACGGGCCTGGCACCTTCGTCGGCCTCCACTCCTCTTTCGCCAAGTCGAATAACGCTATGCTGTCGGTCTTTGAAGATCCTTGGTTCACCAAGAAGTAGGCGACTCCGGCGACCATTGCCATGGATTTCTGTATGACAATTACCGGAGGACACGACAGCATTGTTAAGATTTCGCACATTTGCGACGGTGACATCGTGTAGAACGACCGGAATCGGAGCGCCTTGTACTCTCCTGTGGACGGGACCCGACCGATCACGGTAGTTGGGGTGGTCGAATCTTCCCTCCTCTCATCCTTGGCACCGGTGATGCTGCCGGTGTCGATCATGACATTGTTGGTGGCGATGTTGAGCACGTAGGCCTGGCCCCAGCCCTGCGAGACGCAGAGCGCGTCGTGTGCAGAGCTCAGCCCGTGGCTTTTCTGCACGAAGCGCACCCGCTTGAGGACGGTGCCGGCTGACGTCAGGTCGATGACGTGGACCTTGTGGCTGCCGTCGTGGAGGGCGACGACCTGAGGGTTGCGCGACAGGTGCGCCCTCGCGAAGACCCGATCCGATATGATTCAGCGCCATGATCGGCACACGAGGCGGAGGCGGGCGACCTCGTTGGCCGGTAGTCGGAGCAGAACGTGGTACAGCAACACGTCCTTGGGAAGCACGCCATAGTCGACGACGGCGGCAGATGGGTCGTCGTCGAGTTTGCCGCTGAGCGCCGCCGCCGCCATCGATGGATATGTTATACCCTAATAAGTAAATTAGCTATTGTTAGCCGATCGGCGCCGCGTATATGGGTCTGCATATACGTAGATCAACGGGACAGTTATGTGCGTGTTGGGCCTGGACTGTTAGTCAGTTAGTTACCTATCCACACGCCAGCCGGCCGGGCTACCCAACCCAATCAACCAACCATATTTGGCTCTCCCTTTTTTTAATGTCACTTGATTTCACCTTTTTTTCACTGTCAGTTGATTTTGTTGTAAAATGCTTATGGGTCAGGTCCACCTTCTACAAGAAGAACTTCTGCCCCATATGAGCTTCTTATCTAATCCTGACCCAACACGAAGTAGGGTTTCCCCTCTTATAAATAGTTTAGGAGACACCCCTTATAATTTCATCAGAATTATTCAATAAAAAATTTTGTCTTCTCTATTCTTGTTACTTTTAGTTCTCGTTTTCTACTTTCATCTACGTGCCTATGATCGTCGATAACTCAACACGTTATCAGCACGCTCTAATCGAGCCGGCGCATCTAATCGGTGATTTAAGGTATGTTTTCGATTGAATTTTTATCTTGACTCGATGCAGTCAAGATCTGTCCAAGTTCCCCATCCAAATCAAAATCCAGACACGTTGCTGTCTAGATCTAACAAAGAAAAACAAGCAAACAAACTGCAGATCGTGCGACGAGCACCGCGTGGCTCGTCGCCCTCTGCGACCTGCGCCCCCATGAAGCATCTTCACGTCGAAAAAGCAAGCAAACTGCAGATCATGCGACGAGCACCGCGTGGCTCGTCGGCCCCTGTGACCTGCGCCATATTCTTCCCATCGAAAAAAACAAGCAAGCAAACTGCAATGGCGGCATCGAGCACCGCATGGCTCGGCGCACCCTGCGACCTGTGCCCAAGAAGCGTGAGAGCCGTCTGGCCGCGCACAAAGATCAGATCCGACGGCTGGCTTACCCGAAAGAGGCTCCTCCGACTGGATCCACAAGAAAGAAAAGAAAAAATCTCGAGATCCGGTAACTTGACCACCAAACCCTAACCCTAATAAGAGGGGGCCCAGGAAGACAACGAAGAAAACCGGATCTACCTAACCCTAGTGGTGAAGATGATCAGATCCATCGCAAAAGCATCAAAGCACAGTATAAAAAAAAGGAGAGAGCTCATATCCGGCCACCAGCAGGCCGATCTGATCAGATCCCACGAAAACGTCATCCCCAAGAAAAGATCTGACGGTCTAACCACAAGATCTAGCACTAACCTAACAAGTCCGGACGCCGCTCATTGAAACACATCTCAGATCTGGCGACCATGGGACTCCCGACGTGGATCTGGCACATGAAAGCAGAGACCGGTGGAGCAAACAAGCAAAGCAGCAAGAAAAAAAAACAAAAAAAAAGGGCACGAGCATTCGGCTGCTACCTGCCCCTTGCACTGACCATGCACAACGCAAGAGGCACTTGACCACTCGATGCCACCCGGGTACGAGCTGTGCACCGGGCCCTGCCACACTGTGCGACCAGGACAGAGGCAGCCAACACCTGGGCCCTGCCTTGCACGAAGCTCCACCCAAGCCACCGCAGATCTGGACCCCGTCTGGGTTTTCTCCTGGGCCCGCGCACGAAGCGACGTACGGCCAGACCCCGCTGCGCCTAGACACCGACCCCGGCTACGCGTGCAAGCAGCACGTAGGCGTAGCCGCGCATGAGCTCGCCCGCGCGCGGTCTTGGCCCGCGCGCACCACCTGTCTGGGCTTGGCATGCAGGCCCCCGCGCAAGCACGAAGCCTATCGGGCCGGCGCACCAACGGCAGCCCGTAGCTGCCGGCCCACCCATGCCTCCCGCCCAATGGGCCCACTAGCGACCACCCCGCCACCTGGGCCTCGTCGCTGCTTGGGCCCATGCACACCAGCACACCTCGCCGGTTCATGTGGCCTGGCCCGCGCACAAGGAGGCCTGGCCTCCGCCGCCGGCCTGCCTCGAAGGCGCGTGGCGTAGGCCTCGCGCGCAAGCAGCGCGTGAGCGCTGCTGCTCCATAGCGAGCTCGAGCGCTGCCAGCTCCAACAAGTTAAGCCGACGCTGCGCTAGCAGCCACGCCGCCTCGGCCAGCCCACGCGCCAGCAGCTGCTTGGCCTGCGACTGCGCACGAGAGCAGAGAAGAGAAGCTCGGTACGAAAGAAACCAGAGAAGAGAGAAAATGGAGGTGTCAATGGAGAAGAGAAGGAACAGAGAAGGTGGCGGCTGGCTGAGAAAGAGTGAGCCGGTAAATGATTAGGGTTAGGGTTTCAATCCTACCCTTTCCTTTAAATACAAGATCAGAGCAGACCGGTGGATTGAAAATTTTGGATCGTTTTTTGGCTCACTCACGGCCCAGCTCCGAAAATATCTAGAAAATTTTGTAAAAAAGTCCTCAAAGGCTTGGGATTTTCTATTTCTCACAGAAACAGAACTAATTTTTTGCTTGAAGACCCCTGGAAATTATGAAAATTACCAGAATGAACAGAAATTTCACAGGAGTGTTTTATTTTGCATATAACACCCCAGATTTAACCAGATTTATATCAAGATGGACTTTAGTCCTTATATTATACCGTTTTTATGGTTTATTGGTCGTTTTCATGTAGAAATACTAATAAAAATAACTTAAACATGCAGTTTTTGTTATACCACTTTGCTTATGCCCCCTATTACTTGGATATAGATGAAGTAATTTTTGCACAATGATATCATGCAGATATCGGACCTTGTGAAGAGAGAATTCAATGTGCTTACCCCCCCCCCCCCATGGAAGTAACTATCTATCCTGGGCTCTTGATGCAGAAATTCTCCTTAGTGGCAAGAATCTCTTGAAGACAATTTTGCCCAAACAAGGAGATCCTCCTGCAACATATGTGGAGAAAGCCCAGTCCTTGCATTTCCTGAGGCATCATCTATGTACTATATTGAAAAATGAGTACATGATCGAAAGGAACCCGAAGGTTTTATGGGACTCACTGCGTAATCGTTTTGAGCAAATTGAAGCAGTCTTACTTTCTAAAGTGGAGCGTGAATGGCAATACCTACGCTTCCAAGACTACAAGATTGTGGAAGAATATAATACCAAACTTTATGGTATTGTATCATGCATGAGGCGATGTGGTAAAAATCTTGAAGATAAAGACCTCATCCACAAGACCTTATCTATCTTTCACCCTAAGCTCACTCATGTGAGCCACCAGTATAAGAAGGACAAATATGACTCCTATGTTGACCTGAGCAATGCATTACAGCAAGATCAGGGGAGGACGAATTGATCAAGCAGAATCATTTGTCTCGTCCTACTGGCTCCATGGCACCGCAAGAAACGAATACCACATCATTCACGAAGAATAACAACAAGGGTAAAGGAGCTCCAAAGACGCCACAGAAGGCACCTCTGAAGGTGCAAAACAACCCCAACAAGTTCAAGAATTACTATAAAGGGAAGTCAAAGAAGACGTCTTCAGGGGGAGCATATGGGAAACAGGACCAGAAATGTTACAAATGTGGCATGAATGGACATTGGTCCAAGATATGTCGCACACCTAAGCACACTGTCGACATGTACCAAGACTTAGGAAGAAGCTTGCAGAGCATGAAGCTAACTATATTGAAGCTTCACAAGCCAAAGAAGACATCACAAAGATGGATTCAGGTACATTAGACAAAGCTCAAGGTCATGGAGAACCAAGCAAAGCCTCTGATGTTGAATTTGATAAAACCTCATGGCAGAGGATGAGGAGGACCTGCATGGAGATTCCCACTAGTCTCACAGACTACTTAGAATCAAAAGTTCTCCATTAGAATTAAGCATTAGTAAAAGAGGTGCATTAAGTTTTTAGTGGTGGTTTATTTATGTAATCTCATGAAGAGAAGACATTTTATCATTAATATATCATATTGGTGTGGAAATTATTTACATTATTATTTTTGTTGATTATACATTATTATATTAATTACAGAATCATGGAGAACATGGCTATTCAAGAGGAGCTCTGTCTCGTAGACAGTGGCACTACCGCTATCGTTCTAAGGGACACTAGTTATTTTCAAACACTTCGAAAGTATGATGGAGATATAACTACTGTCATTGGTAATGACACTAGGATTGTTGGCACAGACAGGGCCACAATTGTCCAACCGAATGGTATGCGGCTAGTAATCCATGAAGCAATGCTTTATCCCGAGTCTACTCGGACATTGTTATGCTTCAAGGACATCCGTGCAAATGGTTTTGACGTAGAAACCAATGATGATAAAGGCGAAGAATGTCTCATTATGACCAAGAAGGATGAAGATCACAAGACTATTGTTGAAAGTTTTCCAACCATTAAAGAAAGCATGTACTACACTTATGTTAAACCACATAAAGAGTTTGTTGCGTTTAAGACCGTATTTAGCAACCAAGAAGCCTATCGAACATGGCACGATAGACTTGGACATCCAGGCCTCAACATGATGCAAAGAGTCACGAAGAATTCAAATGGTCACAACTTGAAGACAAAAAATTTTCCAAATCAAGAAGATTTTTTGTGTGTTGCATGTGCAAAAGGGAAGCTCATTACTCGACCCTTAAAGATTAAGATTCAAGCAGAATCGATGGCACTCCTTGAACAAATTCAAGGAGACATATGTGGACCAATTAATCCCATGTCAGGACCTTTTCGGTACTTCATGGTGTTGATTGATGCTTCCTCGAAGTGGAGTCATATATGTTTATTATCTACTAGAAACCATGTATTTGCACAATTGACAACTCAGATAATACAATTGAAAACTAATTTTCCGGATCACAGAATCCAATCCATTAGGATGGATAATGCCGGAGAATTTACCTTGAAGGTGTTTAATGATTATTGTATGACTCTGGGTATCAAAGTGGAACACTCTGTACCACACGTGCATATACAAAATGGTCTTGCAGAATCATTAATTAAGAGGATCAAGTTGATAGCACGCCATTATTACGGAATTGCTTATTGCCTACCTCTTGTTGGGGGCATGCAGTATTGCACGCAGTAGCATTAATTCAATTGAGGCCATCTACTACACATGAAGAATCACCATTAGCAATGGTGCGTGGTACAATGCCAAATGTTTCTCACTTACGGAGATTTGGATGTGCTGTATACGTTCCTATCCCTCCGCCTCAGCGAACTACAATGGGCGCACAACGGAGACTCAGAGTTTATGTTGGCTATGAAAGTGCATCCATAATCAAGTATTTAGAGCCATCCACTGGAGATCTACACACGGCTCGCTTCGCTGATTGTATCTTTAATGAAGATCATTTCCCGGTATTAGAGGGAGAAAAGTATCTCTCTCGGGACAAATGCTGCGAAATAGAATTGGAAACTAAAGGAATCCAAGGAATGGATCCTCGCACTAAAGAAACTAAGCTCAAAGTTCAGAATATCCTCCATCTATAGAGGGTTGCTAATGAACTGCCAGAAGCTTTCACCAATAAAAGAGACATTGTGAAGTCTTATATACCGGCTACAAATGCACCTGAAAGAATAGACATCCCATTTGAAGAGGATGACTATATGGAATTCCAGCCTCCTTCCTCAAAAGCAAGAATGCTAGGAAGAGGGGGAGGGATCCGATTACACGGGCACCAAAGAAGCCTAGAGTACAAGCTCAAGCTAAAGCTCCTAGGAGACGTCCTGCAGAGAAGAAGCCTATGCAAACCACTCAAAAGAAGAATATAGAAGGTGAAAGCAAACCACACAAAGTGATGAGCCTTGAAGAAGAAATCCCAAGTGAGAATGTGCGCACACTTAAAACTCACGACGGGTTACCAAAAATTCCTGATCTAAATACACCTCTGAGTGATGTGGATCAAGAAAATGAAATAATAAAAGAAGTTTTAACGAATTATGTTGAGACGGGAGTAGTATATAATAGAAAGACAATGAAAGTCGACTCATATTTTGCTGACACAATTGCAACACAAATTGACTTGGAATTTGAACCAAAGTCAACAAAGGAATGCAAGAAGCGTCCTGACTAGCCAAAGTGGAAAGAAGCAATCTGTGCAGAGTTGAACTCGCTAAAGAAAAGAGAAGTGTTCGACAATGTAAGCCTTACACCAAAAGGTAGCTTCCCAGTGGGTCACAAATGGGTGTTTGTCAGGAAGAGAAATGCTCAAAATGAAGTGACTAGATACAAGGCGAGATTCCTAGCTCAAGGTTTCACGCAGAGACCAGGAATTGACTACGAAGAAACCTACTCTCCTATAATAGATGAAATTACTTTCTGGTATTTAATATCATTGGCAGTGAATATGAATTTACAAATGCTACTTATGGATGTCGTAACTGCATATCTGTATGGAATATTAGATACAGAAATCTATATGAAAGTTCTAGAAGGAATCAAAGTCCCGAATGAAGAAGAACGCAAATGATATAGTGTCAAACTTCAGAAGTCACTATATGGTTTAAAGCAATATGGAAGAATATGGTATAACAAACTCAGTAACTTTTTACTGGAGAAAGGATTCTTGAAGAATGATGATTGTCCTTGTGCATTAATTAAGAAATCAGAGAAAGGTTATTGCATAATCTCTGTTTATGTTGATGATTTGAATATCATTGGCACTACACAAGACGTCGAAGATGCATGTTCTTACTTAAAGTCTGAATTTGAAATGAAAGATTTAGGTAAGACTGCATATTGTTTAGGCTTGCAGCTTGAGCATACCCACAAAGGGATATTATTGCATTAATCAAACTATACCAAGAAGGTATTAGAGAGATTTAATATAAAAGATGCATACCCACTCAGATCCCCTATGGTTGTGAGATCACTCAATACAGAGGAAGATCCATTTAGACCAAGAGAGGAAGATGCGGAATTATTGGGACCTCAATATCCCTATCTCAATGCTATTGGAGCATTGATGTACCTTGCAAATGGTACAAGGTCCGTTATAGCTTTTGCTGTTAATCTACTTACTAGATACAGCTCGACACCAACTATGTGACATTGGAAAGGTATTAAATAAGTACTAAGATATCTGAGAGGAACTAAAGATTTCGGATTATTTTTCAAGAAGAATGTAGAAGTAACCTTGGTTGGGTATACTGATGCTGGCTACTTATCCGATCCACACAAGTCAATCTCGCAGACTGGATATGTGTTCTTATTTGGTGGAATGACAATTTCATGAAAGTCAATGAAGCAGATGATTGTTGCTATATCAACAAATTACTCAGAGTTCATCGTATTATTTGAAGCCGCCAAGGAATGCACTTGGCTCAGAAGGATGTCAAGCCATATAATGGATAGTTGTGGAGTATCGTATACTCCATCCCCTACAGTTATCTATGAAGATAATAACGCTTGTATTACACAAATATAATCGGGATATATAAAGTCGAACAGGATAAAACATATGTTATCCAAATTTTTCCATACGCATGAATTGCAAGAGAAGGGAGAGATTTTGGTAACTCATGTTCGATCTTGTGATAATCTTGCAGATATGTTCACAAAGGCACTACCACCTTGCACTCTTGAAAAGTGTCGGCATCGTATTGGCATGAGAAGACTTAGAGAAGTGCTTGGAACAGGGGGAGAACTTCCCTAAGTACATCGCGTTCCCGAATTAAAGAATTATCTCGAAGATAATTCATATCGCTCATGAAGATCGATAAGCACTAATCATGAAGATTAAAGCATTATACTCTATTTTTCTTATGAGTTTTTTCATATGAAGTTTTTTCATTAAGGTTTTTGATGAGGCAATGCGTATAATACAAGTGACGGTAATATGTGCTCTTTTCTCTATTTTTCCTACTAGGTTTTTAAGGAGTTTTTATGACGCATATTTATCGTGATAAAGAGCCCAAGAGGGAGTGTTGTAAAACGCTTATGGGCTAGGCCCACCTTCTAGAAGAAGAACTCCTGACCCATGTAGGCTCCTTATGTAATCCTGACCCAACACGAAGTAGTGTTTTCCTCCTTATAAATAGTTGAGGAGACACCCCTTGTAATTTTGCCAGAATTATTTAATAAAGAATTTCATCTCCTCTATTCTTGTTACTTTTAGTTCTCGTTTTCTACTTCGATCTACGTGCCTACGATCGTCGATAACTCAACAGATTTCACCCTAGGTTCTCAAAAAAAAAAAAACAAAGTTGATTTCGCCCTTTTTGCAATGTTACTTGATTTTGCTTCTACAAATCAAGTTCACCTCTAATCCTCAGATATCAGTTATCACGGCCTCCTCAAAATGTGTCAGTTCTATTTGAAAATCTGAAACTTCGTCTAAGCACACAAAAAACAGCAGCAAAACAATGAAGTCTTGTGGTACAACCGTACGTAGAAGACATACGTATAGTGATCAGCAGCTAGTTATTACGTTGAGGTTCTTTCTACTAATATTGTTTGCACAGGCAATAAGTGCCGAATACGTACAATTCCAAAACCAGCAAGCTATATACAAGCTTTGCAAGAAACATGTAATATTAATCTGTGTCGACACAACTGACAATCAACCAGAGAAGCATCTCGATCTCATGTCTGTAGACTCTGACGCAAAGACATTACAAGATACTACAAAACAGCATAGAAAAGTCGTCTATAAAAGGCTTCCATGATGAATTCCAAGGGCAGAGTAATCCTTCCTCCTATTGGCCATGACCTCAGTCCACGTGCACGTAATCGGATCATAAGCTCTGACTACCTTTCCACGCTCCACCCAGAAAAGTATCACCCCATCATCTGAAACCAGCAGGGGACAAAAATACGTAGATTGAGGAGTCCACCGATCAAGGTCTACGCAGTACCGTTTGGTCCAGAGAGAAGACGCGCTATCCATGTCCTCCATGAACCAGAGATCAATCGAAAAGTCCGAAAAGTTGTTATGGACTGTGACCAGGCAATCGCTCAATCCGGCCAGCAACAAGTGGCTCCAATGAACATTGCCCCCAAACGCTAGGCTGCTCAGCGGGCCTTGGATTCTCCTCGGCCTCCACTCCTCTACGGCAAAGTCAAACGAGGCTATGCTGTCCGGTTCACCCCCATTCATCAACAAGAAATAGGCTACTCCAAGAATTACAGCTATAGCGAAAGAAGCAGGAGCAACTAGCCCCGGAGCGTCCGGCTTTGCCCTCCACCGCCTATTGTCGTCGTCGTCACAGCCGAGTGTTACGACATCGCATGCTTGCCTAGTAACTTGGTGGCCTCCCTGCTGCTTGATGATGTTGTAAAGATGGAGCACCTTGTATTCTCCTGTCGTTGAAACATGCCCAAGAACAAATCTGGGCTGCAGTAGTGGCTCCTGCTTGTTCTCGTGTTCGAAGGCTATGTCGGCGATGACCGCACCGGTGACCGGGTTCAGCACGCGGGCTTCACCCGGTGATACTTTGACACAGACTAGGTCGAGCTGTGCGTTGAAACTTGTGGGGAAACCATGACCGAGGTGTACCCGATTCAGAATGTTGCCGGAGAGGTCTAGGACGTGGATCTCACGGGAGGTGCCGTGAAGGGCGACGAGGTGTCGATGGCGTGACCGGTGATCCTTGACGAAGAGAGGGTTGGTCGTGAGTGATCGCCATCGCCAGCAGACGAGGCGGAGGCGGCAGAGATCCTTGGCTGACAGCCGGAGCAGGACGTCGTACAAAACATCGGTGGGTAGCACGACCTCCTCGTTGGTGGCGGCGGGATGAGTCCCATCGTCGCGCTTTCTGAGCTTTGCTGCCTTCATAGCGTGATACCTAGTACTAGATTGATCGATTGCCCTCATCAAGAAAACAAAAAGATCAATTGATCGGCCGGTGCACGCCTGGGTCTGTTTAATTCTTTAGTTATCAAAAAGGAGCGCGACTAGGATCTTGCTCCAAATCTGTGTCAAATTACTACTCCTTATAATTCTGAAACTGTTATTGTTATGACAACAGCTCTAGTTTTTTAATTGAATTCTCTTTCTTAATAACAACAATAGTTTCAGAATGAAGGGAGTACTTCTTTTTACCCATGATTTGTCTCAGTCGTCAAGAAAATAAAAAAATCATACCGACACATATATACCAGGAGGGTTGGGCCTGGCTCGTTAGGGATAAATCATGGGGCCGTTTCATGTGTTGTTCAGGTGACCCAAGTAACGAACATATTATAGGTTTACGGTCCAAACAAAAGTCCTTTGAAAGCACGCCGTGTAGTCGGCGACGCCGTCCACCTTGCCACTGAGCGCTGCCGCCAGGGCCATTGTTGGGACCCTGCCCAAAATAAATAAACTATATTGTTGTGTGTTGGGGTCTCTGTACCTAGAAAAAAAAAGTACAGTATATGTAGATCAACTGGACGAATTAGTGCTTTAGTGGAGAGCTGGTCTTTGGTGATCATAACGAAGGCTCAAAGTATATTGGATCTCTTTTTCTTCAAGGGATATAGACCGGTTGGTAAAGTTCTTTTTAAATTTTTGAAACATCAAGACACAGTAAAATAGTTAACTCCTTTTGAATTGAAGAACATTAATATTGGTTGAACAAGCAGCATCTATCTGCTATGAAAGTGTAAGAAACATCTAATATTAATCTGTGGTCACAAGTAACAATCCAGTAGAAGCCACCTCGATCTCTGCCAATAAAGATTGCAACAAAGACATTTCTAATTACAGGGTAATAATATATAAAAAAGAGAAGTTGATACTAGAAGAACGGCTAAAGTCTCAACCCAAAAGACAAGGATAGAGAAGACTTCCTTGGTGCATAGCAAGGGCAAAATAACATTTCCCATTTGTCACGTCAGCCCAGATGCGTGTCTTGGGATCATAAGCTTTCAGCACGTTTGAACGATTCGCTCGGAAAATTACCACCCCATCATCTGAAACCACTATCGGACAAAAATATGTGAATCCAGGACACCCCCAACACAGGTTTAAGATCAACGGAGTACCGTTTGGTCCAGAGGGACGACGACATATCGTCCATGTCGTCCCTGAACCAGAGATCTTTGGAGCAGTCCTTGCGGTTGCTATACACGGAGACCAGACAATCACTAACTCGTGTCAGCATAAAATCCTTCCGATCAAGATTATTATTGCACCCGAGCTTCTCCTTGGCCATAGGATCTAAGCTGCTCAGTGGCCCTTTGATCATCCTTGGTCGCCACTCCTCGATGTCGAAATCAAACGACGCTATGCTGTCTGACTCGTAGGTGTTTTCACCATTCATCATCATCAACAAGAAATAGGCGACTCCACGAATTACAATCGTGCAGACATGAGGAAGGACAACAAGTTGTACCGGAGCGTCTGGCGTCGCCCTCCACCTGATGCTCCTCCCATCACCGCAGCAACCGAGTGTTATGACAGCGCACGATTGCCCCGTACTAATAACCTGTTGACCGCCGCCGCCGTCCCTCTTGATGCTGGAAAGACGAAGCACCTTGTATACTCCTGTGGTCGGAACATGCCCAAGTACAAATCTGAATGGCTGTGTTGTGTGCTCTTTCGGGAAGGGAAGATCATCAGCAATGACGGCACCAGTGGCTAGGTTTAGCACGCAGGATTGCCCCGATGACACGTTGACACAGACTAGGTCGTGCTGTGCATTGAAACTGAAGCAGTAACGATGTCGCTTGTCGAGGCGTATCGTCTTCACTATGTTGCCGGACAGGTCCAGGACCTGGACCTCACCGGAGCCAATGTTAAGGCCGAGGACGTAAGGGTGGCGTGACCGGTGAGCCTTGGCGAAGAGAGAGTCGGACGTGAGCGATCGCCACCGCCGGCAGACGAGGCGGAGACGGCAGAGCTCGTCGGCGGGCAGCCGGAGCAGGACGTCGTACAGCAGGTCGGCGGGCAGCACGCCGCCGTCGTTGGCGGCGACGGGACGAGGAGCGTCGTCGTCCTTCCTGAGCTTTGCTGCCTTCATCGTCGTCTCTCGGATCCCTTAGGTCAATAATAAGCCGGTTAATGCCCCGGCCGGTCTGTTTATAATAAGATCATAAATATACTTGTTTGCCGAGTACATTACCGACACATATTATTACCATGCATGGCTAGCTCCTATGGAAACAATCATGATGGGGTCGTTTGGTCTCTGTCGTAAGCACCCTGAGGTGGCCCAAATAATAGATACATGAAGCCCACGGCCCATAACAAGTCATTTTAAAAAAATTCATTATTGAATATTATTTATGCTACTAGACTAGACAGCTTCTGCCTGGCCAAGTCCCTAAAGAAAAAAGTCCCTCGACTTTAATTTCCCCAGTCACATTTCCAACCAGCGCAAAAATGACAAGACCCTAATCCTTTTACTTCCATATTTTCATAGTGAGGAGTTGCAATGTGGATTCTTCTCTTCCAGCTTATACCAAGCTCATTCCAAATATGGTAAGCTGCTAGCTGCAAGTAGTAGATATATAGAAAGGCATTTGAAGCTAGCTAGCTAGCGTCTCAAACAAGTTGATCTAAAGTGAGCTAAAGCTTCCCTCCATGGAACTGTAGATTCCTGATCAACTTTGCATGCAAAATGCACGTCTGTGGCAGCTTGGAAAATTCCAAACATATGCCCCTATTTGCAGATAGCTTCTGATCTAAGAAACCTTTCTACTTTGAGTACTTCGGTTGCTGTATCCTAGATATTAGTAGTTGGACAAGGTGCAACCGCATGTTCCCTCTGTCTACCAATTACATCTCCAAGCCATAGAGCAAAAACGGCAAGAGCCATCTAATCCAGGTGCATGCCAGCTCTCAAGCTTCTTCTATATTGTCATGGTGAGCAGTTGCAATGCAAAGTGGGCTCTTGTTCATCCAGCTTGCATTATTGTTCAGTCTTTATATGTATCATGGCTGCCAATGGTAGCTGGCCAGTAGTAGATATAGAAAAACACTTCAAACAAGCTGATCCAAATTCCAAAGTGAGCTTGAGCTTCCCTCAATGGGAATTGTATGGCGTCCTAAGCCACTTGCATGCACCATGCACTTCTGTGGCAGCTTGACAAGTCCGGAAATCAAAATTATGCCCCGCTGAACAGAAAGGGCGCCATTGTAATTAATCTCTTCGGTCCTCATTTTCCTCTCTATATATACACACGTGTGCACTCCGTCTCCACGCAGCTACCACCGAAGAAGGCAGCACCAATGGCGTCTCCGGCAACCAGCACCACGCGAGTCCTCTTCGCCATCCTCCTGGTGGCCATCACCGCCGGGGTCACCGGCGCGGCCAACGTCCTCGTCGTCAACAACTGCCCATTCATGGTGTGGCCGGTGGCCACCCCAATGGAGCTGAACGCCCTGCTGAAGCCCGGCCAGACATGGAAGGTTCCCATCCCAGCCGGCACCAGCGGCGCGAGGATCTGGGCGCGCACCGACTGCGTCATCATCATCGACAAGGGGTTGAGGTGCAAGACCGGGAACTGCGACGACAGCAACGTGCGCTGCCAGCTCTCCGGCAAGTCGCCAGCGACGGTGGCCGAGTTCACCGTCGGCAAGGACGCCAGCGACCTGGACTACTACGACGTCTCGGTGGTGGATGGGTTCAACGTGCCCATGGACTTCTCCTCCAGCACCGGCGGCGCCGATGGCACGATCAGGTGCGGGGATGCCGGTTGCGCCGACGGCAGCCGCGCCGGAGCGGCCAAGGTTCGGCAGTGCAGGGGCAACAGCGATTACCAGGTCACGTTCTGTCCATGAGGGATCGTGACTGGACTGGACATGCCCTGGCTCTAGTATACTGCGAATAAAGTTGAGTGAAGTACGTGTGTGTTTGTTCTTGCTCATGAATAATGTTACATTTAAAAAGCATCTATGATCTGTCTCTGGTTGTTTAGATTAAAAAGCATATATAGATGATCTGTCTCTGCCGTGAAGGGCGACAAGGCGCCGGTGGCGTGATCTGTGAGCCTTGGCGAAGAGAGGGTCGGACGTGAGTGATCGCCACCGCCGGGGGAAACGAGGCAGAGCTCCTTGGCCGGCAGCCGGAGCAGGACGTCGTACAGCACGTCGGTCGGCAGCACGCCGTCGTTTGCGGCGCCGACGACGGAAGGATGATCAGCGTCGCCGTCAAGCGTAACAGAAAGAAGGGTGGGCCTGGCTGGCGACTGGCGAGGCTCTGTCTTTTTTTTTTGGATCCCTTTTACGGAGCTGGGCGAGTTCGTTCGAGAAACTATTTCGTTTTCTTTTCGCTTTCTTTCTTGGGCAGGAGGGCATCCACGGGGGGTTAGAGATAATTGCGCGCGTTGAGCCTTGAGCGAAAGAATCGGAACATCGCAAATTAAAAGCCAACTGGGAGGAGCTATCTTAACAAACTTGTAACGCCGGCCGCTGAAAAAAATTCCCACGATTCCATCTGGCCGCCATGGACACCGGTGTGAGATGGTGGCTTTCCTCTCTCCCTCGGCAAGCTAGGCCGGTGGCGCAAATACCAGCACCAGCCGCCATCATCGCGCGGAGGCTCCGGACAATACAGAGGCCAGGAGGTTCTTGACGAGCGAGAAGGAGGAGAGAGACCTGCTGAGCTTCTGTGTGTTGCCGGTGCTGTTGCTGAGGCTCCTCGATCTACAGCTAGGTCTGGATCAGCGTCTCCCGTCACCAGACGGCTAGGAGCAAGCACAGGATCGTCAACAAGAGCCTCGACTTCAACCAGGTGGACAGGGAGAGGAACTGGTAACAATACTACTACTGTCCACATCATCGTTTTTTGACCCGAAGAAATTGATTAATAAAATCCGTCCTCTACCTGTGTCTTATCAATATCATCGGATCTGTAGAATTAATAATTGAATGAATCGCATCATCATCTGCATGTATATGTGCAGGGACGACCAGATCGTGCTGACGGCGCTGCTGTTCTAATGCCGCGGTGCCGGTGGCGCAAGGTGTGCCGTGGTGGAACTCCAGGGGACTGGTGGTCTCTGTGCTGCTGCACGCCGGCCCCGTGGAGTTCCTCTACTACTGCTTCCACCGCGCCCTGCACCACACACTGCCTCTACTCCCGCTACCACTCGCACCACCACGCATCCATCGTCACCGAGCCCATAACCTGTAATTAATTAGCTACTACTAGCATAGCAATGTTCTTCATTTTGCTTGCATTTGGTCGATCAGTTAATTAATTAACTAGTATATATTCCTATTAATTTGCAGCGGTGATCCATCCGTTTGCGGAGGAGCTGGTGTACTTCGTGCTGTTCGCCATCCCGCTGCTGACCACGGTTGGAACCCAGACGGCGTCCGTGGGCAACGGCAACCTCATCTACATCGACTTCATGAACTACCTCGGCCACTGCAACTTCGAGCTCGTCCCCAAGTGCCTCTTCGACGTCTTCCCTCCGCTCAAGTACCTCATGTACACACCATCATAAGTACACTAGTGTACTTTTAATTTGGTCTCACTAAATTGTTTGTTGCTCAATTAAGGAATAATATATTGTTCAATAATAATACACTACTAGAATCCTCCTGTTTCCCTACCATTTTTCCTTTTTCCCTAGGAAAACAAACACCGTCATTGGGAAAGTTAGAATCCCTAGAACACAACCTGTAAGGCTTCTCTTGCAGCCATCTCGAAGGTCTTTAGGAGGAATCCTTATGATGAAAAATTGACCAAGGAGTGTCTTCAAGCTGTTCTTCCACTTTACATGATAGTGAGACAAGTATCCAAGAGGAATGTGAGGCTTCCTGGAACTTATCCTTAACAGGATTTGCCAACCAGCTGCCAATTCGAATCTAGATGATAATAATCCAGACACCTTGACAGAAGTGTTTTCTCATGCTGGGACGTTGGAATTGTTGAAAGGCATTTCTGATAGAGAGGTTGCTCCGTTCACAAAGAAGATATGTGCTGGCCTTGGAAAGAAGAGAAAGCTAGAAAAGCTGCTTGTTGTATCACTGCTGAACATTATAACAATATCTAAAATATCATGGTCCAAAAATGGTAGGCCAAAACAGAAGTGGACTGCACCGACGGGATTGTCGTGGCTTCTTTCCGAGGTCTACTCATTCACACCTAAATTGGTCAATTGAAAGTTTCTCTCCCATCACTTGTTAGGGTCCTTCATAATGTCGGACAACACGACAGAAGTAAGGCTTTTTAAGAAGGGGAAACAAAAGGTAGATTTTATCCTCTGCACCAACAATTGTGCGTCACTCTTCCAAACTATTTCAAATGTGTCCATGGAGCTTCATGAGCTTATAGTCGAAGAAATGGGATACAACTTGTTCCAAAGGATTCTAAATAGCCATAGCAAAATTTAGAATCCTTTGGAACAAGTTGTATGCCATTTCTTCGACTCCCTACAACAAAAATGACCTGTAGCGGCACAACTCAAACTCCCATAGCTACGATCCAAAAGAAACCCGGCGCTATAATTGAAGAAATATTTGTAGCGGCGGGCCAAAATGTCACCCGCCACAACAAACAGTCAATAGTGGCGGCCCACAATGCGGACCGCCGCTAAAGCCCACTTCCACCCACGGCCCACTCCACCCCGTCTCCCGTATAAATTCTCAAACCCTAAACCGCCACCCTCACTCCCTCCCTCCTCACGCCGCCGTTCATGCTCTCTCTCTCTCTCTCTCTCTCTCTCTCTCTCTCTCTCTCTCTCTCTCTCTCTCTCTCTCTCTCTCTCTCAGCGGCGCGGCTCGGCCTTCATGGCGACGCTGGCCTCCTCCCTCCCCCGACCTGGCCTCCTCCCTCCTCTCTCGAGGCGGCGCGGCTCGGCCTCCATGGCGGCGCTGGCCTCCTCCCTCCTCTCTCTTTGCGCCGGCTTCCAGAGGCGGCGACGGGCGGAGCCGCGCTGGCCTTCGGGGGCGGCGACGGCCTCCAGCGGCGGCAGCGCCCCTCGCCTCCTCCCTCCTCCATGAGCGGCAGTGGCACCGAGAAGATCCGGGTCCTTCTCCACAAGTGGCGACGAGCGGCGGCTGGCGGCGGGAGATCCGGCTCCGGGACGCCAGGATCTGGCCCCGGGGTGGTCGAATCTGGTCCCAGGGCGTCTTCCGCAAGCACATCTCCACGGCGCGGGCCTCCTCCTCCACGAGCAGCGGCTGGCGGTGGGAGATCCGGCTCCGGGATGCCGGGATCTGGCCCTGGGGTGGCCGGATCTGGTCCCAGGGCATCTTCCGCGAGAACATCCCCACGGCGCGGGCCTGGGGTGGTCCCGGGTGGCTCGGCGGCAGATCCAGCCAGATGGCGGCGGGCACGATACCTACCACAGATCCATAGTGGGCCTGGCGCGGGCTAGGCGGGCCTTTTTTTTGTTTTCTGGATCCAAGGGTAGTGGCGGGTGAAGATGTCACCCGCCGCTACTATTCCGGCTATAGCGGCGGTTTGTTCTGTTCTCAGGACAACCGCCGCTATAGTCTTCCATTTTTAGCTGCGTTTGTGTAGCGATGGGTCGGCCGACCCGCCGCTACAGTGCCTTTCTGCCCACCGCTAGAGGCCTTTTTTGTAGTAGTGACTATAAGCTCATGAAGCTCCATGGACACATTTGAAATAGTTCGCAAGATTGACACACAATTGTTGGTGCAGAGGATAAAACCAGTATTGTTTGTTTCCCCTTCTTAGAAAGGTTTACTTCTGTCATCTTATCCGACATTATGAATGAGCTCCAAGTGATGGGAGAGAAACTTCCCATTGATCGATTTAGATGTGAATGAGGAGAACTCAGAAAGAAGCCACTATGATCCCGTTAGTGCAATCCACTTCTCTTTTGGCTTACCATTTTTGGACCATGATTTCTTAGATATCGTTATAATGTTCTGCAGTGATACAACAAGCAGTGTTTCCAGCAAGTCTAGCACATATCTTCTTTGTGAACGGAGCAACCTTTCTATCACAAATGTCTTTCAGCAATTCCAATGTCCCAGCATGAGGAAACACTTCCATCAAGGTGTCTGGATTATTATCATCTAGGTTTAGAATTGGCAGTTGGTTTGTCTCACTATCACTAACAAGTGGAGGAACAGCCTGAAGCCACTCCGATCCTTTGTCAATTTTTCATCATGAGGAATCCTCCTAAAGACCTCCGAGATGGCTGCAAGAGCAGCCTTGCGGATACTAACTAATTGATCAGAGCATGCAGCCCATTTCGGGAGGACCGCCGCCATCTTGCCGGTGAGCTCCGAGAGGATCGCCTCTCGGCGGCGGCCATGGCGGCCAGATGGGATCATGGACATATTTTTCGACAGCCGGAATTAGAAGTTTCTGAAGATAGTTCCTCGCCGTTGGCTTTTGATTGTTATTTAGTTTGGGATGCCGCAGCCTTGAGCGAAAGAACCAGAAATCAGGGGGGGGGGGGGGGGGGGGGCTGTGTGCTTGTAAGCACCTTCAGGTGGCCCAAGTAATATAATAATAAATATACGAGGGCCAAACAAGCTTGGGGGATAGAAAACAATGTCTGACATCCATGTATCCGATAATAACAAGTAACAATCCAGCGAGTCAGTTAAGTGTTTTTTATGCATATTGATTTATGCTACTGCTTCTATCTAGTATCTGGTCCAGGTCCTAGTGTAGGCACTGCTTGCTCCTCCCTTCATATTCGTGCACTACACAAGCTTTGCAGCCATATCACATCTCAAAGTAGCAACCTTTATGAAAGGTTCATCAACGTTTTCTTATAAAGTTTGTCGGGTTAGCTTTGAAATTACAATATCACAAAAGAATCTTTTAGATAATATCACACAATACATACTCAAGAAAAGTAGTATATTCAACTATTTTAGACGTGTATATTCGAATTAACCAAGCTTTAATTTGCTGGAAGGGAACTCACATATTGTTGTCTAGTAATACTACCTCCGTATTTGAAATGTTTGCATCCGGACAGTTTTTCTAGTTCAATTTTGGCTTAGAATTGATGACCGAACATCAACAAATAAAATATGAAGGGAATAACATTATTATCATTGATTATGAAGACAGTCACTGAAAGAGCATCACCCATCACAGTGAAGTCGTGACACTATATACCTTAATTGACTCCACTGCAAAATTAGTTTTAGAGTAGTAACTTTTACACACTGACAACATCAGTGAGGCAGAACTGTACTAGTCTGCTAGAACTTGTCCAAAAAACGATCATGTGCATCATCCCATTTGTATGGCAAGATAACGCAACCTTCAGGTCGACCCATATTGCTTTTTCCGTTTTTATTTTCAGTTAATTCCGTTTTTTACAAGCTTATTATGATCGATTAAGACCTCCTCGTCATACATCATGGCACGGCTTCCTCTAAATGTGTGAGTTGTATTTGAAATTTTGAAACAATTAAACACGTTAAAAACAGCAGCAACATAGTGAACCTTTTGGTAAAATCCACATGTAGTAAATGTTGAGGTTCTTCCCTGTACATTAATATTGGTTGGACAGGCAACATAATCTTACATTTTTCAAAAAAAAAAACAAGATATGCGCCTTTATAGATCATAAGCTTTTAGCACCTGTGCACGTTTCATCCAGAAAATCATCAGTTCATCACCATCCCGTCATATGCAACCAGCTGACCAAAAAAAAACTCTCGTGCAGGACTCCACCAATCACGTCCAGGTTCCCATCGTACGGAGTATCACCACATTAGAGCATCTCTAGTGGAGGCTCCTAAATGAGCCCTTACTCTAAATTTTAGGAGCCAAGTTAATAAAACTTACTCCAGCAAGTTCCTAAACATACATCTATTTTTTATATTCTCCCAAATTTTATCTTCAGTACCCTAGAAATAGGAGCCTCTCATCTCCCTCTCAACCATGGGCCACACCTTTTCTTTTTCAATTTTTTCCCTTCTTCCTCCTCTCCTCTCACTCTCCCTCTCTCTCCCGTGTGGATCAAGCACAACAGTGGCGGCTCCACGCCCCACGCCAGGGGTAGAGCGTGAACGTCGTTGGAGGGCGGCCCCGACGGCGGAGCGCGAGCCTCAGTGGAGGGTGGCCCCGAGCGCGGACGGCGTCGAGGGCAGGCAGGGCAGCAGAGATCTCCTCCCCCACCGAGCTCTCTTCCTCATGGATCTTGTGACAGCGACGGGGGGCGCGAGCGGGAGAGGAGAGTGGCAAGCAGAGGCCATGGGTGAAGGCGGCGGAGCAACGCGGCCGCAGACGGGCACCAGAGCAGCTCGGGGGCTGGCGGAGGGCAGGAGTAAAGGCGAGGGCGGTGGACGCGCTGAGCACAAGCAGGCATGGCGGACATGGGTGGCCGCAGCCATGGCAGGGGCACGAAGCCGCACCTTTCTTTATGACCTAGATCTCCACCACGTACCGCTGCCGCAACAGAGGCCCTGTCCCCCTTCTTCCTCATCAGCTTCGCATGCGCGGCAAGCTCTTAGCATGACGCCATCCCGCCCAGACGCTCTCAGCACGCACGACATGCTCTCAAGCACATGAAGAGCAGCCGAGCTGGTGCGCGATGGCGGCAGCGGGGAGGAGGGAGACGTCAGAGAGTAGCTGACGGAGACCAGGGCGACGGCACCTGTAGCAGGAGTGCGACAACGACTGGGCTGCAGGGACCAGGGAGACGTTGTAGAGCAGCTGAGGAGGGGGCCTGAGGAGAGGAGGGCGCCGACGGGTGAGCAGGGTGGCGACGGGCGGTGCGGGCTGCCCGATCGGAGAGATTATAATTTTTTTCTGACAATTGGGTTTCCATAGAGTATAGGAGCCCATATGCATGCTCCACTGGAGTTGGGTGTACCAAATTTTGAAGATGAACTTGCAAAATGAAATTTAGAAGCCAAAATTTAAATGCACCGCTGGAGATGCTCTTATATCCATGTCCTCCATGAACCAGAGACCTATCGACCGGCCCCTAGATTATCATCATTCTCCACACCTCTACGACAAAGTCGAACAAGGCTATGCTGTACGGCTCAGCAATGTAGCCGGAGTATTAATCACCATTCATCACGAGAAATAGGCTACCACGAATTATATCTATATATATGGAGAAGCGGAGACGGAGCAAGTGGCACCGGAGCGTCCGGTGTTGCCCTCCACCTACTGTCATCGCCACAGCCGCGCATGTTCTCCCTCTGTCTGCCAGCAATTACATTTCCAACCAGAGCTAAAACGACAAGAGCCATCTAATCCTGGTATTTGCTATTTCTATATTGTCATGATGAGCAGTTGCAATGTGGGCGGCTCTTTTTCCACCTTGATCAGTCTCATGTTATGTATGGTAAGCTGCTAGCTGGCCAGTACTAGACATATAGCGAAAACTCTTCCTCGCATGTCCATGCTGAGCGGACCTTATCTTTGCCGTCAAAAAGATCTTGGGATGTTTTCCCCTCTCTTGAGGTCAAGTCATGAAGGCACAACTGAAGAGTAATGTTCACTATCTAGTTCAAATTTCTTTTTAAACACTCGGTCCATATATTACCATTAATCATAACAACTACAGTTCTTCTTAAAAAGGGGGATCAGGACCTTCCGATTGAAAAAGAACTGGACGTGCATAGTTGGCGACCGACGATCAGGTGGAGAGGAGAGTACCCGCAGCTGGAGGAGTGGCGTTGGTTCAACGATGGACGATCATGATCAATACTTAGCGAGCGACGATTATTAGAGGGACAGGGCTGTTAAGGAGGACAGATGAATTTACGTAGTAGAGATAAGAACCGAGTTGTTTAAAAATCATTTTATGCATACTGATTTATGCTACTACTACAGAGCTTCTCTATCTGGTCCAAGTCATCCTCCTAGTGTACTGTGCTTGCTCCACCCTTTAGTAGCTGGACAAGTAGCAACTGCATGCATGTTCCCTCTGTCTGTCAATACATTTTCCAGACTAGGGAAAAATGACAAGAGCATCTAATCCTGGTACATGCTTGCTATATAATAGCTTTCTCTATATATTGTCATGGTGAGCAGTTACAAAGTGGACTCTTCCAGCTTGATTAATCTCATGAATGATGACTGCCACCGCTAGCTGGGCAGTGGTAGATATAGAAAGGCGTTTCCAATAAGCATATGTCTACCTAGCTAGCGTCTTGAAGAAGCTGATCCAAAGTCAGTATAAGCTTCCCTCATTGGGAATCGCAGTCTCCTCCTAAGCAATATACCTGCACTGTAACAGCTTGACAAATCCCAAACATGCCCCGATGAACAGCTGGCCTACCATTGGCAACACAAGGGCATCTTTATAATTCCAAAGCCCTTGTTTTGAATTCTCAAATGGTGGTTCAGATGGCATTTCTATGATACAGTAGAAAGACGCGTAAGCCTACCATGAGATGCCATTTGGAAGGAAAACCTTGAGAACTAAATAAGAACCCTAAGGTATTTTGCAGGATTTAATGAAAGGTTAGTTGCGAAGGTGGAAATGAAAGGTTTGGCCATGATGCAAGTAGTAATATGTGCAATAGCAAATCACATAACCCAATATGCCACCTCCAAACAATAAGCTTGGAGTGGTAGATTGGTTCGAAACTAGCTTGATTAGGTTCCCCCTAAGTCAATTAATTGAGCTAAATCAGTAAATCGAGCTCTAAGTCAATTAAACAAGCATGGTAAAACCATATACTAGATATATTTGTACTTGGATAAGCTGCAACCGCATGTTCCCTCTCTGTCAATTACATTTTCCAAACCAGAGTTAAGGACAAGAGCCATCTAATCCTGGTACTTGCTTGCTATGGGCCTTTTTCTATATATTGCCATGGTGACAGTTGCAAAGTGTGGACCCTTCTTTCAGCATGCACTGTCCAATCTCATGTATATCATGGCAGCAACTCTAGGTGGCCACTATATCTATAAGTACCTAGCTTCTCGCACAAGCTGATCCAAACTTTCAAAGTGAGGTAGCATAAGCTTTCCTCAATGAGAATTTTAGTCTCCTAAGCGAAATGCATGCATGCACACATCTCTGACAGCATGTGACAAATAACAAACATGCCCCGATGAACAAGAACAAGTAGCCTACCATACCAATGGCGACACAGGGGGGCATGTTTGTAATCTCTCCCTCTCCCGTTTCTCATTTTCCTCTATATATACGTGCACAGAGTCGATCTCCAGGCAGCTATTACCACACCGAAAGGCAGCATCAATAATGGCGTTTCCGTCGAGCACCTCGCGTGTCCTCTTCGCCGTCCTCCTCCTGGTGGCCCTCGCCGCCGGCGGCGCCGGCGCGGCCAACGTCCTCGTCGTCAACAACTGCCCCTTCACGGTGTGGCCGGGCGCATTCCCGCCAGAGCTGGGCGGCGGCACCCAGCTCAACCCCGGCCAGACATGGCTGGTCCCGGTGCCCGCCGGCACCAAGGGCGCCAGGATCTGGGCCCGCACCGGCTGCATCTTCTTCAACAACAACGGGAGGTGCGTGACCGGCGACTGCGCCGGCGCCTTGCGCTGCGAGGTCTCCGGCAAGCCGCCGGCGACGCTGGCCGAGTTCACCATCGGCGAGGACGCCAGCAACGCCATGGACTACTTCGACGTGTCCGTGGTGGACGGGTTCAACGTCCCCATGGACTTCGTCTCCAGCACCGGCGGCGCCATCAGGTGCAGGGACCCCGGCTCCGGCTGCGCCGACGGCAGCCATGGCGGCGAGGCAAGGATCCACCAGTGCAGGGGCAACAGCGACTACCAGGTCACCTTCTGCCCGTGAAGATGACTAGCTAGTAGCCTAGTACTGCCATTGTTTTGGCAGATAAATAAAGTTCAGTGAACTCTATGTTAGTTCATGCATGATACTGCATTCGTGCGTCTATGGTCTCTGCTATCTGTTTGTCTTTGAGAAATGTGCATCAATCTCGAGGTGATGATCTTCATAAAAAAATTCTCAATGATGATGGTGGTTTTTTTTATGAAACATGATGATTGTGATTCATTCGCACTGCTTTTGATGGATCTTATTTTGGACTGTAAAATTATAGTAGGCAGTAGCCCGTGCTCCGCGAATGTATTCGTGGAAACATGAAGTTGAGCGAATTTTTCGTTGATTCAGTCATCACATAAATATGCGCCTGTCTTCTCTGGCTGTCTCACAAAGCCATGCCTCCCAAGTCCCAATCTTGTGATAACATTTATGCAATGCTCAATTGTTTTCGTTTATCCACACTTGATGAATCATCTTTGAGATCTCAATTTTACAATTATTTACTTACACTTACGAGCCACATAGTAGTAGTATGTTCCAATGAACGATGCTCTGCAGGACGTGACATGGTAGTATGTTCGAGTGAAGGAAACTCTGCTGGACGGGGAATCACATCTTCCTGTCTATCTAAAAAGTAGAATCGATGTGGACAGTTTCATAAAAAATAACGATGTGGACAGTACCCGTGCCTTCACGTGCATCACCATACGCACCCGTGTCAAAAAGTGACATCATCACACTATAAGTGGAGTAACAGATTCTACTCTACTACCAAATTAATTTTACAGAGTAACTTTTCTACAGATAAGCGCTAAGGCGTTAGAGACCCTGGTCTGTATGCTATAACTCGTAGAGCTGACAGATCACATGGCAAGATTGCCGATAGTTACATGTACACCCAAAACGGGGATGAAAACCTGCAGCAGTAATCAGAATATGCAGAACAATTATGACTCGGACTACAAATTTATTAGCACTGGAGGGCAACATTTCCTTTTAGTGAACGCCTGTATCTTGCTATGATCAACACTATATCCCCCGAATGCAGAACGAGCTAGGCAGTACCGTGCAACACCATAGGAAACCCCGAGTGCAGAACGAGGTAGGCAGTACCGTGCAACACCATAGGAACCGTGGCACGCTAGCCAGTTCATACATCACCATAGGAACCGTGGAAGCAGTGGCATCATCACACTATATACGTAAATGAGGCATTACTGACAAGTATGTATGCTAAAACTCATCAAAGTGAGATCGCATATGGCAAGATTTTGCCGGTAGTTACATATGAAACCCAAACAAGGGTGAAAACATGCAGCAAATCAGAAAATGCACAACAATTCTAGGCGAGACTATAAATTTATCAGCACTGGATCCTTTTAGTGAAAGCATTCCAAACATGCAACTTGCTATAACCGTAACCATATCCCGCCAAATGCAGAACGAGCCAGGCAGTACATCGTACATTCAGGAAGCAAAACTCAGGTTCATTGAATGGGAAAGCACAACATGTGAAGCAATGACTTGTCTCACAACTAATACATATCTCTGGCCGCCAGCAGCCAAATGCAGAGACTATACTTAAAACCTATGTACATATGGTAATCTAGCAAGAGCATGACACATATAGTCTAGTGATCACTAATGGACTGACTTAAACAACGTTCTTCGCAGAGGCAGCAAACACTGGAGATAACTTCAGTCACATAGGCAACTCCGCAAGTGATGGTTAGATCTGCAGATATGAATAAAACAATTGAAGACTAGTTCATCTGAAATCCTCCATCAACCCTGAAAACTCTGCACACAGTGTGCTATTAGTCCACATCCAGAATTGTCCCTGAGATAAACTTTGGCCCAAGGAAGCAATGCCAGGGAGCCTAACCTTGATGTTAGGTTTTGCAAGACTAGATGACAGTAGAAATTCAAGTGCTCTTGTCAACTGCTTTTGTTGAAGGCAATGTGCCGAAGACATGATCCCACAGCGTCGAGGTTATTCCAAAGCCCTTGTTTTGAATTCTGAAGTGATGGTTCAGATGGTACTTCTGATGTATAGCAGAAACACGTGTAAGCATACCAGATGCAATTGCTAGGAAAAGGTTTCGGAATGAATTAAGAACCTTGAGGTGTTTTGCTGGATCTGATGAAGGTTGGCCATGGTGCAGATAGTAATGTGTGCAATCGTACATCACATAACCCAATAGGCCACCTCCAAACAAGCCAGGAGTGGTAGATGGGGTTGAAAAGAGCTTGATTAGGTTCCAGAACTAAATTTAAAAAGAAAAGGGAAAATGTCAAAGTGGCAATAATGTTTGAATAAAATTAACAGATAAACATAGAACCTCATGACTTCATTTGTGTGCATCTAAACTTCGTGAACGTCAATGATAACACAAACGGATATTTTTATAAAACAATGGTGACACAAATAAATGATAATTTACCGGAAAACACAAAATAGCTGCAGCAGCTGGAGGAAAAACAAGTCGAAGTCCATCCATGGGATGCTTGTGATGGCATCCGTGTAGAAGATAGTGCGCGGTGTTTGCCCTGCCACCCATCAAGGCAGTGGTCAGAATGATACTCAATTCTTCTTTGTACAAATAATTGAATGAATAACTTACCAGTAACTTTTGGTTTTTATGTGAAACAGAAATCGGTGCAATACATATTCGATCAATGTCCAGAGGCATATTCCGAACACAACCATCATGGCTACTTCTGTAGCTGTATTGCCCATCTTGATAGCAGTACTCAAGCACCATCCCACAACAGGCAACCAAATAAGTGGAACTACCCACCATTTTGTGCGTGTTAAGAACTGAACACCAGACCATTCATCAGAACACAATCACCATTTCAAATGCTAGAATGCAATAAGTAGATTATATTAACCTCCAATACATCATTTCCAAAAAAGCGTGGCCCTTCCTTGCTAACAATTGGCTGGTGAACCCACTCCTGATACTGCTCTTCTAGATGGCCAACCTAGAAAATTTAAGTAAAGTAATCAAAAACAATTGTCAAGTATCTGTTTTATCATAGGCTTCCAAGCATCAAAAAATTGATATAGAAGCTGGACAGACATGAGTACATGAATCAAGAGTTTGATTACTGTAATGTATGCATAGTGGTGAAACTGAGGAAATAAACTAGCTCGATATAAGTTATAACCAATATCACTTGTACTACTAAGCTAAGCTCTAGCTCCTAGGTACTATAAGCAACTAAAGATTATCCTTTATTTTAGAAACCCATCTGTATGACAAAGCTCTCACAAAGGTGTAAATCTGTCCTGTCAATAGGCATGTGGCCACTAAAGAAAGGAAAGGAATGAACGATGTTTGTGGTGTCAAAATGTAAGATAGAAATGTATACGGAAAAACTAAAAAATCAGATGCAAAGAAGTCAAGCAAGAGGGAAGAGTGAGGTCACCTGAAATACAAGAGGCTTATCCAAATCCACTGTAAAGGCCTGTGCAACCATTTTCTTCCGACACTGATTACTGAAATAATAAAAAGAAGTCAGGATCTTTGGAACGTGTAAATAACAGGGAAAAAAATGAGAATGCAAACTCGATGAAAAAAACAGTTTGGGGCCCATTCTCTGCTCATAGTTTGTATCTTGTCAAGTTTGGGTAATTTGATTTACCCTCAAGTCATATGCACTGAGTGTGCTCATTCTTTAACAACATTAATACCATTCTTGGCCTTGTAATACTTAAACAAACAGCAAAAAGTCATGACGCCTGGCATTACTATTCTACCAGGAATTCAGGATCTGGGGGCCCAAAACCATGTTCTGTGGCTCTACTCATCTCAAGGTGTACCAGAGCACCACAAATCAGAGAAACCAGATGGCCCAACAAACACAATCTGGTCCATACACATAAAATATCTCGATGAGATCCAAACAATCAACCTCACAGACAACAGCACATGGCAAAAGCTCCTGTACTTAACATGTTCTCATGCAATTTGACTTCATTCAGATCAAGTTGAGCAAGATGCCAAAAGAAACACGGCTAAGAACCAGCTAAGAACCAACTGTAAGGCATCAGGCATCCTACGGGAATCCTAGAAAAAGTTGTTTGCCATCTGGAGCTTAAGCAACATTTAATAGGTGACTAATTACGACTAATAATGGGAATGCAACAAATCCCCATATCAATCGATCAAATAGGCAGTGTGCCAGTGTACCACAGAAAAGTGTAATCAAGCATCTCGTGTCACGCTATAAATAATCTGCGCACAAATGCCATGAACAAAAGTTGTTCATATTGAAATTCTAAATGAAGGTGAGCGTTACAGCAAAGCTTTCCGGATAACTATGTGCTTGTGAACTGAAATTACCCACGCATCTAAATGAAAGCCGAGTGAAGAAAAGAATCTGAAGTCAGATGCATGTTCTATAATTCTCTACTGATCAGAAACAAATACATATAACATTTTTACAACGGCCCATTGCAAAAAGAAAACATCACGCATTACCGCACAACCCAGATTCTTTTTCTCGAAGCGTTCTCAACCAAAAGCTCATATGCCTCAGCACCAGGGAAAAGACATTAGCTTGGTGAAAGCAGCATTATGCTCAGTATTCCGATATCAGAGAGAACGTCACCCAAGATTTTCCCAGCGAGGGCGAATCGCCCCTAAATCCTCAGCCAAGTCACACCTAAGAGGACACGGCCGGTCAATGCGGGGACGAGAACGGATCTTAACCTCAAATTCGCACGGATCTAGGACTATCTCGACCTTAAGCTAGATCCAAATCCAGGCGGGAGAGCAAAAAAGAAGAGAAAAGCCGGGATGCCAACTCACCTGCACAGTGCAATGCCGGCGCCGGCGACGCCGGAGAGATGAGGAATCGCGGACGCGTGATCGGAGCGGGGCGCGCGGGACAGAGAGATGCCTCCGCTCCCTCGCCTTCCGCTAGCCGACGCCGCTGCTGCTTCACCTCGGGCACTCGGAGATGGAGCCGGGGAGGGAGCTGGGATGCCAAAGCGCCAGATTGTTATAGACAACGACGGCAGCGTGCGTGCACCACTACTAGGCTGCAAGGTGCTGCTTTTTTCGTAGATCACCCCCTCAGTTGTGACGTAATTGTTTTTCAAGATCGGAACTTCTCTATCATAGAAATTCATTTTTTTAGAGGGCTCTGAACTAAATTTCGTTATGAGCTTGGAATCATATCATGCTTGTTAACTGGTTGTCATGTCCGAGCTCACAAATCTGGGCATACAAATACATATACTAAGCATATACTAGCACATTTCATTGTCGAAATTGGCACTTGCAATCCATCTAAAAACTGAAATAGAAAATTGCACTTTACTAGTAACTGATATCCTTTATTTTAATAAAGTGCTCACCTGGATTCATGACCAAAACCATTTCTTGGTTTTCTGGTTTGGTCCCTTCAAGATCATCAACCGTCTAAAAGAAAAAAAAAGGATGAACCGATCACAAAAGTCATCTTCTCTTCTTAAATAAAAACTTTCAAGCCTGGTGAGAAAATCCACGAGAGCGTATGTAAAACTTTCATATTTTATATGATTACTAGTAGTGATGCACATGCAGCACGCACGTTAGAATTTTAAAACCGACATCAATATTAAAAACAACCAAAAATTTTCGGTTAACTATAAATGACGGAGCCTCCTATTTGCTATCCTCGTTCACTCATAAACGTGAATTTAAGCCCAAAAGCAATAAAAAAACACTTTGACAAATCCCAACACATATATTCGGAAAAAGAGGAATCACATGCATATATCTCCAATACTGTTTAACACCGTCAACGACATTTTTTACGTCTTCTGTTATGTTGTCATCATAATATTTTTTTTGAGCTTAAACATAGTAAAAAGGATGTCCTTGAGCTTTTGAAATTATAAAAATATATGAATGATGAGTAGCAAAACTCAATCAATAGGTAAACAAGCATCCGAACAAGAACTTATTCTCTAGAACCTTTTATAACTGAAGATCAAAAAGACCTAATTCTTTCCTACAAACCACAATTATGTTAGAACAAAATATGATATTGCATAACATAAGAAAGACAAAGTTCTTAACATGGACGTATGACTATGATTTCGTGAAGACAGGCTGAGAGGCCATGCTGAAATATCAATTTTACTCTCTGGTAGTGCAATTTCCATTGCTAGAGCAAAGTTTGCATTTATCAAGTCCTCCTTGTGCTTGTAATTCGAATGCAATGGATACATATAATAAGATGGCACGATGAGTGGGTCCAGTACATATATAATTTTCTTTTTAATGTTAATATAGAATAATATGTACTTAAGACCACTTGTTATATGAGCCAACAAGACCTATAAAAGAGTGAAAATATAAAACTTTATTTATATATCAAAACAGTAGAATTATCAATAATCTACAAGTGATAGACATCTATCTGTTTGATATCAGATATGTTGTGTACTGTGCTTGCCGAGGGTAGTGATCTCTTGGCCTACTTTGACAACGAATGATGATCTATTTGGTGTTGGATGTCCCATCAGTCGCTAGTGTGCTTATGACAATTTTTTGTGTGGTCGCCAATGGACATGGTGGTATTTGTTAGAAATAACGGGGATGAGCTTCATGGATGAATTGATGGACAATCTTTCTTTGGAACAACCGTGGTCTTTTGAATGTGCAATTGATCAGCAAGTGAACTAAGTGGCTATGAGCATGGTTGACTATAAGTTCTTTGAAAGTGTTGATAATGCTCTTTGCGGCAAAGGTCTAAACCATGTCAAGGTGAAAATCTAAATCTATCATAATAGATTGGACGATGTTGCGTTGTGAGCGTTAGGTCCTTGGAAGCATCATTTGTGAGCGTTAGTTGCATCCCCACGGCACCATGGCCGTTGTGCTTGCTAGTCGTTAGACGCATATGGGTCCCATATACCGAAGTTCTGAGACACTAATTTGTGGGTCCTACTTGTCAGAGTAAATATAGGAGCCCACTTTTTGATAGTACTACTGGAGTTGGCAACAAATTTTGTATTTTTAGATTTGCAGCTGGCTCCTATATAGGAAAGTAGGAGCTTCGTTCTGCATGCCCTGCTAGAGATTCTCTAATGATGACATTGTTGGGCTACTCATGCGTTATCTGACCTGAGGACTCAAGATATATATGGATGCATAGTGCTCATGGCCCGGGATTCTCGTGGCTGGCTTGACATCACAGGCGACAGACATGAATCCCCCACGCCCAATTCTAGGACTTTGGGGCATCTAGTTCGTGGGTGATCTGCGCCACAATGGAGCCCCTGATTCTGGATTTTGTTGTCGCATTGGTGGCCTCAGGTTTCCCCTCAAGGTCCTATGAATTCGAAGACTCAGGGTCGCCCATCCTGCTATGGCTGTTGTCGTTGATCATTCTTGATGTTTCATGGAGATCAACATTTTCCATTGAATATGACACATCATCCTCAAAGATTGTTGTTTGAAGACCATTCTTGTTTTACAATGGTGCCCGTCTGTCTTGAAAGACAATAAAGCTATAGAGAGGATTTGTTCTTTTTTTTAATTATTATGGTGATTGTACATATCTGGTGATGGCTCAATGATTATATTTGAACGTTAGAAAGTCAAAGTCACATGGTTGTAGATTATTTGAGAGGTAAAGCCAGATTTATACAATCTTTTTATTATCTGAAAAAAAATCCTTGATATGAACTATATGCTAGGATAAGTTGCTTCTTTTGATGAAGTCTAGTAGTGATGCATGTGCGACACACATAAATACTTTTAAACCTGACACATACTATGGTCAAGAAGATAGTTTCAATACTGTGAATTAGAATATTCACAAAAAATTAATTGTCATCCTCCAAAACCAAGAAAGCTGATACTTAAGGTTAAGTTGTTACAAGCTGGTTTGAGTTTGTTTTGATGGATGAGTGTCAAGGATTGTCGCATGTTTAAGTTGTTTGACTTTGTTTCAACTCAAAACAAGCTCAAGATAGGTGTTGGGGTTCATTCGCATGTTCTAAAATGGTTGGGACTCCGTTTCATCCTAAAACAAGCAAATTTAAATGCAAATTCAAATCAAATTCTCCGGTTAGTGAAAAGAACTAAAAGTATCAGCATCCCTTGTTTCAATTATACCGTTATAATAACATTAAACCAAAGACAACCAAAATCACATTCACAAATCCCAAAGTATAATTTCAAAAAAGAAAAAAAAGTCTATATCTAATACTATTTAATATTGTCAATGATCTTTTTGACCTTTTTCAGTATGTAGCGATCGCATTTATTTGCTTCGAGCTTTAACATGTCTATCCACAAAAGCGCGTCCTTACAATAGTATTGGATATAGCCTTTTTTTTTCTTTTTTTTAAATTTCAATAACCAATGCATGAGTACATCTCAATAGGCGTCGTGGGGATTTCAAAACTTTAACTTTTGTTTGATTCTCAATATTCAAAAAATAAGTGGATTAAATATGCATCATATATATCCCTATTTCATTGAGCAAAACTATATAACACCAAATTCTCGTAACATGGAGCTCCAAAATTTATATAATATAGAAGAAGTCGGTGCCTTGGCTACCATTCATTGAAGAATTCATTATGCACCGAACTCAATTTTTTGCTTGAAAGCATAGGCTGAAAAATAATGTTATCACACAAATCTTAATATTAGCCCAGATCTACAACAAAGATTGGGTATCAATGCACATTTAAAGGCTCATTTGGCATAGATTTAGAGATTTTTTTTCATCAACACATAGCCAATATTTCAGCAACACATAGCTGATATAATTATCACAGAAATGTAAGTATCATCCCTCCAACCAGAACAATGTATTAGGACAGTTGCACCGAACAAGAGGATGTAGAAGAAGTCGGCAGTTCTTCCTCTGAATGATTTCTCCTCAAGCAGCTTGCAGTATCCTTAGCTTTGGATGAGGTGATGCAAACTTGTCTTAACAAAATTATGCTACAAAATTTGTCAATAGCAGATCATGAATCCCTTGATAAATTTTTCCAAAATTAGTGCACGTGAAAACAACCAGTCACTAAAGAGGTGTAAAGAATTTGTGAGCCACCAAACCAGATGTGGTCTACAGTGCCTGTGTTTGTTGTACGTAGGCATGGATATGCTAAATATCACTGAAAAGATGATTTAGCTCATTGCCATCTAGATCAATTTTCTCTGGCCCTCTAGTTCTTCTCTCCATTCCCTTCTGCCTCCCTCTCCTCCCTGATCACATGAGTAGAAAAAAGAACAGCAAAATCAGGCCATGGAATATATGCGATATACCAAGGAGTCACATGATCCAAACAAAAGCATAATCCTACAACTTAAATAACCTGACATCAAACACTGGCCGACACCCTAACAACCCATGATAGCAAAGTCAAATTAATCCCTGCAAGTTTCACGGGCATACTCTGCTTCAAACCCAACAACTTCCATTGAAAGCAAAGGAATGAACTTTCCTTAGTAATCTAACTTTATAATTAATTAAACACCATTGGAAGTTGTTGTTTATTTTACATACCTAGTAGAATAATCAGCATTTTGTTACAGATATGTGGTACCAATAATAATGATGATTTGAAATATTATGCAACATTCAGGCATGAGAAGTTACTAGTTTATAGATGTAATGCCGTAACAATAGTAAAGAGATGATCATCAGGAAACTGATGCAACAATGTGGCTAAATAATACTCACCCAAGGTAAGTAAGCAGCAGTAAAGGTGAACAGCCCAGGAAGCCCATATGGATGAAGGAATTATGCTTGTTCCAAATATAAACCTGTCATACAAAACCAAAACTCAAGACGTATTAAATTCTGCTTCAGATGCCCAGGCAAGATTTTTCATTGAGAACTCTACACAAAGAACAACAGGTTGTTTTTTCTCTCCCCTTCGTTCACATAGCTACAGGGTACTTTTACAAAAAAAGGTGCCATGAACATTACACACATTATCTCCTTCACAAATACAGCTAAATTGCAAAAAAAAAGACATATTGCCGTAATATATTTCTCAAAAAATTGCAAAAGTTGTCTTCAGATGTTAATAGGATGAAAGATGTTCTACATTAATTCAGATCAACAAGCAGGAAAGATCACTGCCAAGTGGTCACATGCATGAAAATGCAGTATCAGCATAACTGAGTCCATGCTGTTTTTTGTAAGTTAAAAGAACTACAGAATTGGCATCACGCTTTTGTGTAATTTTCGGGCAACAAAATATGAAGGACAATGAACCATTGAAAGTAATACTACCATGGAAGACACCGATCTTGTAGATTGTATTGGATATAGACTTAGCTGATCTCTATAACAGTCTTATATACAGATTTTTGTAGATCTGTATAACAGTCTGATCACAGAATTGGCATCACGCTCATTTGGCATAGATTGTAGACCTGACTGAAGTCACGACATGCTTAAGACCTTTGGTAGATCAGACTGTTTAGAGATCAAGTAAAATAAATAATAAATAAATCACAAAACTGACCAGCAGAAGAGAAGAAAGAAAATCAAAATAATTATAGCAGCACACACCAAATCCAATACAAGGTTCTGGGGCAACACCGATATGAGGATGATGTTGTATGGCATAGAGAAGACAGGAAGAGGATGTAGTATTGACAACTATTTGTGTAGCTTGTGACCACTTCATCCTAAACCACCTTTTATTTTACTATCTAATCATTAAAAGAAAACTAAATCTATTTTTTATTTCCCCCTTTTGACCATTAAAAACAAGCAGTTCTCATCTCCAGTGGCCTGTTGACATATAAAACTATAAATGCAAAATGGATATCGAGGAATACCTATACTTGACCTATTTCTTTGATCTCCAAGCTGGTGGATTTTCAGTGACAGAGCTGAAATCTGTAAATGGAATTTAAAATCATGGATTAAAACACTTCATCGCATGCCAATGGTTAGCTGATATAACATGCAAGTGACAGATAGGAAATAAAACAACTCAAAACAGTTAAAATCCCAAAACGATTAATATGACTATGGCATAGAGCAAATTTGTAGATGGAACAAACCAAAACTGAAAAATCATGTTCGGTGATCTCTAAGGAAAAGTGCACTAAACTTGATCTATGAGCAATAATATACATGTAAGTAACATAGCTAGCTATAAAATTCCAACAAGGCTCACGCGGAAAACAACTCCACGAGCTCGTAGTCCTCACCGTTCAGTACAACAGCCATCATACCAAATGCACAAGCCTGCCGAAGGCAACAGCCGGTCAACCATGCCGATCATAATCACCACCAAACAAAGCACTATGAGCTCATGGAGTTGGCGTGGGAGGCAGTGGCCCGAATCTACATGACATCAATTTGAAATAATATAAAAAGGATATGGGAGCACAAGACAGAAGCAGTTCCCAAAATACAAGCGACTTTGAAGTGCAAGTTAATAGTGTCCCTAAAATACAAACTGTTTCAGGACTGAAGAAAACAGAATAACCACAAATGATAAGTGTCATCAGACATTTTACGGTGTTTCAAACCAAGGTTCTGAAAGGTCATCAAGCATGATTGAAATCTAGGAAATCTTCACCATTTCATTTACTGGACTTGTACATGTGGTAGAATTTACGGATAATGTGATAAAATTTATAGATATTGAAACATCAGAATACTAATAAGACATGTAAGAATAAAAAATTAATGGCATGTCAACAGTGCAGATAAAATAGAGCAACAAATCACCTGTATGGCAGACCCGCTTGAGAAACAAAAGGTGCATAAGCTGCTTCTCTCTCTACTGCTAGCCATTGTGCTCTCTAGAATTCTTTTAAGACTGCTTGTCAAAAATGATGAAAGTCATTCCCATGCACGTGCACATATGCACTCAATTCCCTTGTCAAGTACTTATGCACTCAATTCTCATCAATTTTCTTTGGCTTTGATGGGAGTGGAAACTTGGCGAGAGAGCTACTAACTTAAAATCTTAACAGTGGAACAAAATTAGTAACTAATTTCATTGCATTCTAAATAGAATGTCTTTTAGATGAAGTATTCTCACACGATGCTACATCCATTTCCAAGGTGATTTTCACTTTTTGCTATAACAAAAATAGCAGAAAATACTCGCATGGCTTCTTCCTCCTGCCAAGGCCAGATGACAAGCTACCGCCATGGCCAGAGAGCTCTAACATTAAAATTGAACTAAAATTATGTGTTCATAAACACGAACCATAACACAAATGCAGATTTTAATCCATATAACACAATTCTCCCTTCTAAAAATGCCGACAATCAACAATGAAAATGCAGAAAGGTCACATTCAGCATCTGTAGCAGCAGGCCACCCCACAAAGCAGACATAAACAACCCAACATTTTGTACAGACATGAGCAGTGCGTAAAATGTTCCTTCGATGTTAGGCGGCCATTGGAGTCTACCAACCATCTGTGAAATGCTGTTATCAATCACGGCTAAGAAGTAATCTGGTATGCCCATTTTCAGGTTGAGTCGGGCCACCAAAACCAGATCAAGCATTCCTGCCACGCTTGATAGCACTTGATCCTAGAGAAGCATGCTACAGAAAGGATAGTCCTTAAGGGTAATTTGATACAGTAATACTCTGAGCAGTGAACCAATGGAATAGATGAGACCGATAAACTCCTACATCAATGCAGATGATCCGTTAGTTCCTTCAACAATAGAGGTTGATCATAACAGGTAACAGTAATAACAAAAAGTCCATTTCAATGCTAGAAAGCAAATTCGATTTTACCATGGGTAGTAGATGTCTACGGTTGCTCTTCTAATGAGAAATCAAAATGTATCCTGCTGCCAATCAGTTGGCCTTTTAACCAGATGCATAGTGGATTAACAAAACCACCATATATGCAGATTTAATTAACAATCACGATCCTACCTCTGAAAATACAGGTCCAACAATGGGGGCTGTGTACCAGTAGAATATTGCTCCCTGAATATCAAGGCATAAATTGAGAGAAACATAGATATACACATGGCCGCCAAACCTCATGGCACTTTAATGTTGTCCCCATGGACTTTATTGCTTGCTTGTACTCGAAATCGCTAACACGGGTTTCCTTTAGTAGAATCCCAGCTTTGAACAGATTAACAACAAATAACCTTATGCAGAGACATTCAAAATTTCACACACTGCATATTTGGGTTGTATGGCAAATTTAAACACGATCATGTATCAGAGATTCAAACCTGAGATTCCATTGAGTGAACAAGCATCACACAGATGGAGAATCCAAGTAACTCCTCAACATCCCCTTATCATGTTGGATGCAAGGGGCGGGTACATGATGCTGTTCTATGCAACCAGGCGTCCACTGTCACGTCAGCTATAGCAGCGCCAACAATCCCGGTATGATCCCCAGGTCGCGGTGCAGAGAAAGCACGAGCATAGACGACGCCAATCATGCCTACATATTTGCAACACATAGAAACATAACATGTTCGCTCCTACCAATGTGACGGACCAAGAAAGCTTAGATCTTTGACCTGCGAGGATGAAGTACGACCGTCGGTGGAACTTGGAAGCCGGCCATGGAGACGACGTCAGTGTGCAGGGCCCAGAGGGGCTTGACGACCCATGGGCCATGGTGTGTTTGTCAGGCCCTAGTAGAACTACGCCGTCGGCTGCTGCGCTCGCTGCATGTCCTTCCAGTAGTACCCCGCGGCGATGCCGTCGACGCCCTGGTAGGAGTCATAGACCGCGATGACCACAAGTTCGAAGGTCCAGCCACATGAAGTCGCCGCCGAGCCCACCCCCAACATCAATTCAGCGCCGCTTTGGACATCGCCTTCGTTGTTTCTGGCCTGACTGCACCATCATCGCGGACATGGTTGGCACAATGATCCTTGCCGTATCACGCGGCCTAGTTGGCGATCGCTTGACGACATCGGCGATGTGCGTGCTGTCGCGTCGTGAGGGTGAGGTGGCTGATCCGGGTTAGGAGGAGGAAATCAAGCGCATGAGGGGGATGTGCGAGGCAGAATGCGATTTGTTAGGAAAGATTTATCTCAGAACCAGTATGTATGGAAAGAAATTAAAGGTGAAATTAAACCGTGACTTTGTTTCCTTTTGAAATGACTGCTACTCACAATTAAGAAAGACACAATCTAGAAAGGACTTTGGAGGTGTTTCCCATGTCAGTGTGGGTATGTGTGTACAGGTGGGTAGGGTGGTGAGAAAAAATAGGGTGTGGAGAGGAGGGATGAATGATTTTTGTGAAGAAATGAGTGTAAAAAGTTTTACATGTATTGGGTCCACACATATTTTGTGGTTGGATGGAGGTGGACTATACAAAACGGAGGCTTCAGATCGTTGGGTAAGTAGCTGTCTGTGGTGACAAAACTGGTCCTATCATTTATCCTTTATTAGTTTAGATTACTCCTGGTGCTAATCTGTTTTTTTTCTGATTACTTAGGGCTGTGCTGCACAACTTTTTTTTCTTCTAATAAGACGAGCCTCGCATGGTCGGCCCAATGAAGTACAGCTTCGCTTGACCAATTGTGCGAGCTTTTCCGGCCCGCTAACGTAAGGGCGCATTTCTCACGTAGCCCGCTAACGACATCGGCCCACGAACACAGGCCATCAATCTCGCGGCCGCGCCACTGCTGCGTCGCGACAAGACCAAATTACAGAGACCGGCTGGTTGCTTGATTTCCCCGTTCACGGATGCAATACTTGTTCGGAGCTCACTATCGAAAAAGCAGAATAATGGGAAGTTACGAGATGAAGAAGTCGTCAACAAAATTTCCAGAATTAAGCTGCACTTTTAATTTTGATGATGCTCGCACCGGCATGGTTCACTTCATAATTAGCGGAGTTCAAAAGGAAAAGAGGGGGCGACTGAAAATGGAGGGTCTGAACAGGGGCGTAAGCCACGATTAGTTAAAGATGGTTGGTTACTCTCAAGTATGCAACTGGAATGCTGGAATCGGAAATTCGGAATTACAGTGTAGGTGAGATATGCAAGTGGCGACAGAGCACTGTTCCATATAAGACTGAACGCGTAGTTCAATCAGATCAGGAAGATCCTGAGACGTACAGGAGCAGAAACCCAACCACTGACAGCCACAATCAACAACCTACACACACCACCACCGCCTGTCGATCCCCTGATTGTTCTCAAGATCACATTCTACTCGTAAACAATCTCTGAAGGCCGATCGGAAGACACGAACCTGCTCCAATGAATCATTCTCAGTTGTTCGGTGATGCCGAGTGACCGCCGACGCATATGGGCACGTGGAAAACGTCCGTGACCCGTCCTCTTTCTTCCTTCCCGTGGCATGTCTGAATCCCGTTCGGGATCTGGTACAGTTGAAAGGGATCGCCGCGTCACGGAACTGGTCCGTCCTCATCACTTGACCAGTGCCCTACGTTCACCGACGGGGGACCATGCCATACCCAACAGTTTGGGAAAGGAACAGCGCGCGGCAGCAATTGACTAAGAAAAAAAGCTGACTTTAATCTGTCCTGCATAGTACTCACTCCGTTCTAAATTATATGATATTTTAGTCTTTTAAGTTTTTTTAAATTATAATACACTCTCGTATTTTAATATATTTTTTTTCCAATACATCTTTATTTCTATCTCTCTCCTTCTCGTTTTCTATGTATCTATTTTTTTCGTAGCTTTTTAATTCTCACGTCCGAAACTAAAACGTCTTATAATTTTGAACGGAGGACTTCTTCTTCTGATTTATCATTTGTGATGACGGATCACAGGAGGAACAGGCATCGTCGTGGCAATTACGGGCAGCCACCAGCTTTGTTTTATTCCGGCCGGCGTCGCTGTCGAGGAGCTATCTGTACTGGTGTAGTATCGGACGACGCATCGATCAGCTAAGAATCGTTCGGTCAGTCTAGAGTCTAGACGCGCCCAGAACAAGAATCTTTTTTCACCATTTCACTTCTTATTCTGATGTCAAGAAGGAATGCAATCTGCAGAGTTGAGGGATCCCCTTCCTCTGCCTGCCGAAAAGAAACCAACAACAACATGCATGTGTACACTTGTCTGTCCCGTCTAGCTTGTTTTTGTGCCTAATTACAACGAACCAACTGAAAAAAATTCTGCAAGTTCCCCTGCCTGGTTTGATGGGGGAAAATCTGATGAGCTCCGAACCGAAACGCTGCTGCTGCTGTCGACTGAGCTGAAGAAGACGGCGCAGAGCACGGTCAGCGCCACCGCCAGGAGCTTCCCGGCGACGAGGCCGACGAGGATGATCGGGACCAACGCCGCCCAAGGAAACGCGCCCGCTTTCCTGCTTCTCTCCCCAGCGATCGCCGGAGGAGGTAAAGCAAGCTCCTCGGTTTCTACTGCCTCTGCCTCGCCGCCGGCGTCCGAGTGGTTGCTCTCGCCGCCGTTAGAGCCCTTGTCCTTGTTCCTCTTGCCGTTTTTGCCGAGCTTCTTGGCGATCAATTTGCGCAGCGACCTCCTCTTCTCCTTCCTCTTTGTATCGATCGAAATCGAATCGTCGTCTCCCCCGCCGGCGGCGTTCCAGAGGGAGGAGACGGAGACCTTGCTTCCGCCGTCGCAGCTCGACCTCGGCGTCTCCTCCGCCGCCTCCCGGATCGGCGATACGGCGCCGCGGCCGCGCCACGAGACCGTCGCCTCCGGCCGGCGCGAGGCGGCCGACTCGATCCAGACCAGCGCCACCGACGCGGCGCTCGCCGCCGCGACCAGCCACTTGCTCCACACCACCAGCAGCGCCAGGGCCACCGCGCCGCCGACGGCGAGGACCTCCGGCCGGACGCTAAAGGCGGCGCCTTTGGACCTGACCGGCGCGTCCTGATCCCGAACCGTCACGGCCTCGCGCCTTCGCGGCGGCGGCGGCCGCTCTGTGGCGACCGGAGGCGAGGGGGACGGCGGAGCGGCGCTGGTCGGGCGGTGGCACCGCCGGGGGTGCTTGGTGATGAGGCGGCCATGGTTCTTGACGACGAGGTCGGCGAGGGAGGTGGGGAAGCCGGTCTGGACGGGGAGAGGCCCCGCGCGGGACGGCGGACGGAGGGACGCGAACAGGCGGCCCAGCCGGCCGCCGGCGGAGGGGCGCTTCGACGGGCTGGTTGTGGTTGGCATCGCCGGCGGCGATCAACGCCGGCGAGCATAGGAAGAGAGAGGCTTTGCGCGTGTTTGGTGAAGGCCTGGACGAAATGGCTTTGTGAGGTTTCGGTCTGGGTGCTTTAAAGCTGAGCGAGCGGTTCCTTGGTTGGATACTTGATTCCTTTTGGAGTTTGTGGGGAGCCAGGTGAAGAAATCTAGGACACTCACTCATGTTTTTTTTAATGTTTTTTTTCTACCAGCAAATGGAGATTAGTATCAACACAAATAGTTTAGTGTACCTCTCTTCCTCGTCGGTCTGCCCTGAACTGCACGTACTATGTGCAAAGAAGAGTAATACCATGTCCAGCTCGCGTGTGACAACACAACAAATGCTCATAAGATGTTACAGAAAGGTTGGGTCAAATCGCATTCGCCCATAAATAGGCATCAATGGGTTTAATGTGAGATACTACATGTCATGAAAGATACTTTTCTTATCGAATTGTTGCTTTCAACATTAAGAGGATATAAACGAAACAGTGTCCGGCAACTGATGATAATAATTATTTGAAAAAGATGTATATCGCTCGCACTTAAAATATGCATGCTTTCATGACTAAATAAATTTATACGTGCTTAATTAAAACATGCTTATACTGTATACATATTCTACTGATATAAAATCAGATGTCACTGCTAATGCACTGCCACGCCCTCATGTTTCTCGAAGAGAATTTTTAGAAAAAAAATTACCATGTGTTTTAATTTCGTTTCAAAAAGGATATAATTAAGTGTGAGTTTCTTTTTTAATCTTCATGCAATTTTGAACAAAATTTACCAGGACATAATCTGAAGGAGCACTACAGCCTACTGATGAACACGGCATAGAGAGAAGAGAATCATGTGGATGTGCCATGCACGCCAGTAGCGCGTGGTCTCGGTTGGTTGAGTGGTTCGTTGACCAAGATGTGACTTGTGACCAAGGACCAGAGCATACATGCTGCAAGCATGTCCAAATCAAATCATTTCTGCCTGTTTAGGCCCGTCAAATGATTGCATGTTAAGAGTATCTCCAATCATTATCTAAATAAGGATGCTAAATTAAAATTTAGGAAGTAATTAAAAAACAAACCTCCAACCGTTCTCTAAATAAGGTCTTTAAACATAGCAACTCCTAAAACAAGGTTTATAACTCTCTACATTTAGAGCATCTCCAATTATTATGTAAAAAATTACTCCCTAAACATAAGATTTAGGAGGTTTCTAAATTTATTAGGAGTAAAAAAGTCACATCCTCCAACAACTCCCAATAATTTAGTTCCTAAAAATTAAAATCATATCACATATGATGTAATAATCTGTTAGAAATAAAAAAAAACATAATAGTCTAGAGTTTCAATTGAGTTGCTAAATGTAGAGAGTTATAGACCTTGGTTTGGGAGTTGATATGTTTAGGGACCTTATTTAGAGAACGGTTGAAGGTTTGTTTTTTTAATTACTTCCTAAATTTTGGTTTAGCAACCTCATTTAGATAATGATTGGAGATGCTCTTAGTAACTCAATTGGAACTCCCTAAAGACAGATTCTTATGGTTTTTTTTATTTCCAACAGATTATTGTGCCATATGTGATATAATTTTAATTTTTAGGAAACAAATTATTGGGAGTTGTTGGAGGATATAACTTTTTTTACTCCCAACGAATTTAAAAACCTCCTAAATCTTATGTTTAAGGAGTAATTTTTTACATAATAATTGAAAATGCTCTAAGTATAGAAAAGAAAGGATAATGGACGAGCATAAAAAACACTACCGAAAATCTCGATACTAGAATTTTTCTTGGCTTGCGAGTCCCCCCGCTGGTGATGTTAGTGGGAGGACAACCAGAAAATTTCCAATTCAAACCATCGTATGATTCCAATGGACACGAAATATTATGACCTGGTCATTCCGCGTAGATTTCAGCTCAGGTCAAGATGGAACTGCAAAAAAGAAGTGCAGCAACACTAGTGTAGTTTTCTGACCTTTTCACGACAAAATAGAAGAATAAATAATAGTTCATCTACTTTCACCGGTTTTTAAATGGTGGAACGGGAGGGAAAAGGCCAAAAGGGGGGACTTGGTAGCATCCAATCACCATTGCTGCACTTGTGAATACATTTGGCAATGCAGCTGGGAATAAAACAGACTTTGTGACCGGCTGCAGCCGGCACTTGGCAGGTGCCAAAAACAAGTGATCTCCTAGGTAAAAGACGACCGACTGATCTCATCTCACCGACTTGTACTGTTGCATCTCTGCTGTTGTTCATGAGCAACAGGGCATTGCTATAGCCAGCTGTTCAGTTCATCTGCTCCACCTAACATGTCAGCCCCTCAAGTCCTGTAGTGAGTGAAGCATGGCCGCCCTCACTCTTTCAGTGACACATGGAACTCGGCCGTCTAGCCGACAAGAAACAGAGCCATATACGCACTTGGATTCCGTTTGTCCCCTGCTTTGTATGCTTACCATCTCCAGGTTGTTTCAGGACATGTGAGGTGGACGAAAAATTCAGCAACTTTTAGTGCACTTTACGGCCTATAAAAGCCCGGATTATACTCCATTCGGCTTCGTCTTTTCATGCTCAAACTTAGAGTTCTTGTCGATAGTCTTCCTTTAATTTCTCTCCCATTTCCTATCCCTCCATTTTAGCGTTCTTTCATAGGTGAAGTTTATCTTCTCATTTCTTTCCAGAAAAAAAGGTATCTTCTCATTATGGATATGTCACATGTAAAGGTTGGGATTTCCACCCATTATCTAAAAAAGAGCTAGTAGGTCACAAACCTTTCTCTGTGTGTCTGAATATTCTTTTCGTTTTACTATTGTGTGTTGTCTCTTCACATTTTCTATACCTTCTCGGCTATAGTACTGATATGCACATTGGATTTAGCTTTTTTTTTTCCTCAACGTAGTACATTCTAAAAGAAAAGAAACCCAACCTAAGAGGAGTTAGATGATTTTTTTTAAGAAAAAAAACGACCAGAAAATAAGCAACCAAATTTAAGATTGAGGGGGACTTGAACCTAGATGGCAGGGGAGCATTCCTACACCTCCACCCCGTCCTTAGCCAGCTAGAACAAGCCCAGTTCTAGTGGATTCTTACAGATTGGTTCTTAAATTAATTATTTTCTAGCAAGATATTCATATATAAAGTTACATTTGTTAGCTTTTCGCAGAGCCATGGACCCAAATATCTGTGGGGTTAACTGAATAGTAGCAGTCTCCAATTGAGGTGTTTAATGTTCTCTATCATAGTGTTATTATGAGACCAGCTACCACAATCGATTGCGCTTCTGCATGCAAAGTCATGAGCTCATGAAGTCATGATCCATCCATTATATCGTTTTGACGTCGATCATTGTTTTGGACCTTCAACAGTCTCATATGTATACTTTGTAAGAGTACTCACAATGCATTTGTATTATATATATCACCAATAACAAAGCAATAATATAATACAATAGTTCGTCTTTTGCATTCCTCTGTATCTCGTTGATGGGCTTTCCCCTCCTCTAGCATTAGCTTTTTTTTTTCAGGGATAAAGTTTATTTTCTTATGGATGATGATGGATAGTTACACTTGCCAACTTTTTGGAGGTTACGGACAAAACTAATATGTGGGTTAGTTTTACTGGATTCCAGCACAATCCAGTAGCTCTTCCACTTAAGGTGTTTAATATACTCTATCATGGTGTTATTATGAGACCAGCTACTACAAATCAAGTGCACTTGAAGCATGCATGCATGCAAAAGTCATGAACTCATGATCCATTCATGCTTTATATCATTACTGACATTTATCAGTGTTTTGGCCCGCTAGCAATCTCATATATATACTCCCTAAATTATGTAACATAATTTTTTTAAGACGGTTGCGGTCATTAGTCTTTACTTTGGTACTAATTAGTCGCTCGCCGGACAAACGGTAGAAGAGAATTCTATCCAAAAAGTAGTTTTCACAATAACTAGAGAGCATGTAATTTATCATCTCTGATACCTGCAATTCCACAATGATGAATTGGATAAACCTCACTATATAGTTTTCATTCCCCCAAAACCGAGAGGAGCTAGTTCATTAAAACAGGAGCACAACAGGTTTCAATCTCAGTGTACACAAACTTAAACTACAAGTGAAGTCCTACTCCAGCGTCAGGGTGATACGGGTTTCATCAGTGATCCATATAAAATGAAGTGCATGGACTGATGGATAGACACATATCATCTACGTGTAACGTGTTGATATCGAACCAGTCAACCAGGCCAGAAGCAGCCACAAAATAAGAGAGATTTTAAGGTAGTCCCAAATAACTGTGGACCGTCTATTTGAGTAGACCTCGAGGTGCAATATGTCTTATTATCTCCTAGAGTTAATAGTCCATCTATTATTGTTGCCATATTTTTGATAAAAGCAAATTTCACAAAACCCCAGGTTTTATGGCTTTAGTCTCACAAAACCCCAGAATATTTGGTCTGTGTCACATAACCCCGGATTTTATGGTACTAGAGTTTCACATAACCCCACCTTTTAACATAACACCTCAAATCTTACATGTGGACCAAAAACAAAATATGACATAGTATGTTTGCTTCTTCCTCATTGTGCTGCTGACATGGATATACTAATACATATTACACGTAATGAACAAAAGATCGATTAAAAACTAATCGGTACTCTACAAACCCTAGGACGACGGTTTACTCTGCACTTCACTTGAACTGGAGTCTAACCGTGGCTACGAGAAGCAGTCGCCTCTTGCTCATCGCTGCACGAATTCACTGCCCTCCACCGTATTGCTGCTGTTTTACTTGCACCCCGTCATCCCATCTGGCTGGTGATCGCCATTGCTTCGTAGTGTTCTAGCGGCCATGGCGTATGCCTTGACCTCAAGCCATGCTTGGTTAAGTCATGGCTCATGTTGCTGCGCTAGGCGTCAGAGGTCTTGGCCTCGCCGTCAAGTTGCCTGTTGCCTCCGGCATCAAGTTGCATGTGGTGGTACTTTTCTAGCTGCAATCAACTGCATGCAAGCCCGACAGATTGAGTAATTTTGTTTCGTTTGCAGGTCAATGTGCTGAATTCAGATTTGCATCGTGGAAGCTAAGTGACAGCTAGTGTATCTGATCATTAATTGCACTTGAGAAATTGACATGTACCTATCGACCTGAATATATACTAAGCTTTTGGTAGTGCAGAACTAGGATTAAGGGCTTACATTACCTTGTTATAAAAGTTGGTTCGGAAGCAAAAGTATTGCCTGTGAAGAACGTAGGATATATAGTAATTGATGTCGATGACAGATTGTATAGAATTTGTTGCTTCAGTTGTTGAAACAAGAAACTGAACGGTTCTCGCTGCAACAGTCTTGCAGGAATTTATATACAAGAGACTTGGTATATCACAACTAAAGAAATAAACTATTGTTTCTTAGCTATAAAACCTAACACATATGTATTGATTCTGCCTAAATATCTCCATGAAGGACATGTGCCCATCAGGATATCTATCTGTTAAGAGAAGTTCTCCCTCTGCCTCGTGCACAACTGGTGGTTCCTCCAGTGCTTGGTTGAGTAGTGGTTCCTCTTGCTCTTCCTCTTCTTGTCTCAGCTTCAGTGCAGTCGACATTTCCACCATGCATGGTTGCACCCCTCCCTCTCCTAGATGAAAACTTTGCTGCTCGTCCTGTTCCTTCTTCATTGCTTAGATGTTGTGAGGATAGACCTTGGCTTGGTGGCTGTACTGAGTTTTTGTATTGCCTGTTATGTTCTTGTGAGCTTTCACCATTGTTGTTTTGCTCTTTGGACCGCCTTTGTGCCTACAAAATATACCAAGAAGTATTTATTAGCCCATGTAACATTAACTATAAAATTATGATCAAACCGTGAAAATGTGATCATATTACATTTAGCGCATCTAGCCCAATCTGAAGATCAGGCCTAAGCCTTTTAGAGCAGGTTGTGTAATTGTGATGACTCCCTTTACAATTATCACAAGTGGTGGTCGTCATCCTTGCCCGACCAGTACTCCTTGGGGCTTCATCTGCTCCTCTTCTCCTATTTTTCTTTGGTCTTCCTGGCTGTTTGGTAAACTTGGGAGGATCAATTGCTAGTGAGTTTGTTCTGGTCCAATCATGCTCCCCTGGGACAGGATGTATGATTGGGGTATATGCTTTCAAGTATGCTTCCTTTCTATAGTAATCATCTACATAGTTCTCGGGCCTCTGCTTTGCTGCAAATATTGCTACCACGACATGCTTACAAGGGATTCCATTGAGTTGCCACTTTCTACATCCACATGTTCTAGCAAACAAATTAACCTCGTGCTACTTGTCAGATTCTAAAACCTCCCATAAGCCAACACCTGATTGGTATGTGCTGCAATACCTAGACTATTGCTTTTCTAGCTCTAATTTTCTAGCAACAACTGGGGTGATCTCCCACATGGCTCCTTGCCCCCCCCCCCTCTCTTTTGTCATTCATCCTGACCATCAACTTTTGTCGAATCTTATCAAGCATGGTTACTATGGGCTTATCCCTAAAGTCAATGATGTAGTTGTTGAACACCTCACTAAGGTTATTGACAACAAGGTCAGTCTTGCGTCTAGGAGAAAAAGCATGCCTACTAAAGTGCTGTTTTCCAAGATCATTTAGCCATTTTCATGCCTTCTCATTGAAGGCCTTGAGTGCATCCATTGCAGTGTTGTAGTCATGCTCAGTATAAGCATAAACAGCAGCATCAACCAAGCTCTTGTACTTATCACCTCTATAACCAGCAATAGCCATATTTGCTAACAAATGCCTTTTACAGTATCTGTGCTCACAATTTGGGAAGACTATGGGTACTGCTTTCATGAGCCCCTGTAATTCATACATCACTAATTAGTTTTTTTACAAAATTAGTTCTATAGTTATAGAGCTGATATATGCATTACCTTTTGCCTGTCAGACATTATGGTCCATCCACCATACTCATCCCCTCGGCCAATGGCCATCTCTAGCCTCTCCAAAATCACTTCCAATTATCGAAATCCTCTTTGCCGACCACCCCAAATGCTATTGGGTACAAATTATTATTTCCATCCCTTCCAGTAGCTGCGAGCACTTGAGCACCATTTGAGAGCTTCACAAAGCATCCATCGATGCCTATAAAAAGAATACAGGACATATATTTATAACTTGTTGTAATTAATTCACAAAGCGGAGTGAACAATAATTGATGACACTTACGTATGAAAGGCCTACAACCATCCATAAATCCTTGCTTTTGAGCACTCAAGCAAATAAAAAGACCATAGAACCTAGGATTCATCCCTAGAGTAGTTCTATCCTCAGTAGATACCACTGCAATGCTTCCTGGGTTTTTGTCAATGATAGTTTGTAGGTAGTCCCTTATTCTCTTGTATTGATTCTTGTAGTTACCAAGCACCATCTCTCCAGCCTTTCTCTTTGCCCTGTAAGCCATGGTCCTAGAAACGTTAGCTCCGAGGTCTCTGATGCATTGATCTTGGAATGGCCTAATCTTCCAATTGGGATCACTTCTGAAATTCTCAAGGTACCTATGGCTCAATCAACTGCTATTTCCCCTTGATATATTCCTTGTTGCCCCGCATGTGTGCGGTATCAGCTCCCTTAACATAAAAGTACTCAGTTCCAACTTGTGAGCCGCGCATGATGAATGGACAGAGTGGTTCTTTGTAATTAACATTCACTCTATCAGAATCATTCCTAGTATATTCATAATTCCTTCCTTGGACAATGTGATAAGACTTCAAGGCCCTTCTATACTGGTGGACGTTACTGAAGCACATTCCCTCACACAATTGTGTGTGGTCCGTCATATTCTTCTTACAAAAATATATTCTTCTACTATTTGTGGCCCTCTTCTGTCTTCTTCTCCTCTTCCTCCTCTTAGCATTTTTGTCAAGCGGCTGACCCCCATCACTTCTTTCAGATTCAACAGCACTTGCACCACCATCATCGCTAGGAGGGTCAGAAACTACTAATGATTCAACCTGGGAAGAACTAGTACCTAATTTAGTCTGCTTTTTTTTCTTTTGCTTTCATCTTATTCTTAGTCTTTGGTAATGAGACTATCAATTGTTCTAAATTACTACTAGCATCTATCTGAGGCTCTTCGTTTGCAATAGAAATAGCAGCCCAATCAATAGGAGCAATGTATAAATCTTCATTATCAGTGTCCCCTTCACAATGGTTACTAGGATCAGCTCTCTGCTTCTTGATCTCTTGCAGCTGTTGAATGTAATCAAGTTTCTCTTGATGAAGGTCCACATCATCATCACTGTCATCTTGTTGTTCTTCAGCAGCTAAACAAACTGCATCTTCTCCTTGTACTGGCCAGAAATCAGCATCAAAGGGATCCAAATGCTCAGAGGCTGTTGGTCGTATCTACGCACCCACTTATATACCGCAAGATGACAGTGTATGATTGTAGCACTTTTTCTCTTGAATTGAGTATTCCAAGGTTTATCGAATTCACTGGGACCTTAGGGATTTATTAAACAAAGTTAATAGTAAAAGATCTAGTCAAAGCTACTGTTAAAGTCAGGTTGCATGAGGGGGAGACTGGCCAGCGCAAAGGTGCGCCAGACAGTAAATCTGTCGTTGCGCCGATCGGCGCAGGAGTCGAGCCGATCGGCACACTGGTGAAACTAAGTTAGAGTGCGCAAGATCTATTAAATTTGTGGTCACGCCGATCGGCGTAGGAATTGAGCCGATCGGCACACTGGTGAATCGAAGTCAAAGTGCGCCAGATCTTGTAAACCTATGCTGTTAAGTGAGTAGCCAGATATCTACTAGTGAGATCGTAACCAGAAAGTCTAATTGAATAGCATCATAATGGATAATTACATAGATCAATGAAAACCTATAATGAGTAAGACCACCCTGCTTTCCGAGCGGCTCCCGATTTATCGCTGTCGAGAGGAAACCTTTAATCGCGCGAGTATCTTATCCTACTCAACTATCCAATAGTGCTGCGTAGGCTTAGTGTTGTCACCGCTAAACCACACTACTAGCATCATCAAGCAACCATAATCAATACAATGTCCGAATACTATCTTAATCACCACGATTAAGATAATATCTACTTACTTAGCCTAGAACTAATCAATTGGAATAAGCACATGCATGATTATAGAATCAAGATAGACAAATCACCAAAAACATCATCAACATATTCAATCATCCTTGAGATACATAGAGTAAGATTCATCTCCGTCAAGATGGCCTACCTTGACGGATCAACTCTTAACTCTAATAGTTCTTGAAACTCAACTAGAGATCTATTCTAACGGGGCAAGCCCCGGTGGCTCTAACTCATGGATCTGGTGTCCCTCTGTCGCCTCTCTTCTCTGCGGCGAGGGTTTACAAGTATTTATAAGGGTTCTACTCGTAAAGGACTCGGTTTCTAGTAAATAAGGCGGTTGCGCTAATCGGCGTAGGATTGCGCCGATCAGCGCAAGCCGTGTCTTCTCTGATTTCTTCCCCGAGTCGGTTCCTCTGTCTTTCACAACTGCCATGTGGGCCTTTTCCTTCGAGATAAAGTCTTGTACTGCACGTTGAGATCTTGAAGTTTCATAAATCTTCTTGAAGTTCTATAAATCTTCTAGACAAATATCTTCAAGTGTCTTGCGCAGATAAACTTCCATAAACATGTGAAATGGGCCTCGGTCACTTCTGTGGGCCAAAACACCCTTGCGCCGATCGGCTCATGGACTGCGTTGATCGGCGCACTGGGCTTCTTCAGTGCTTTTCGTCGGTTCTGGAATCCTGTCTTCTCCATCATCGCATTAATCACCAATTTTACCTATTTTTGCAATAAAGCTCCAAAACAACGCATATACAAATATATAGACAATATCACAGGTAAATGGCCTAAATTAGTAGTAATTATGCTCTAATTGAGGTAATATTCACATATAAAAGGGGCACTTGGGAAGTGCCAACAGAGGCTTCATCTATCATGCCTTGATGTCCATGATTCTGTAAGTCAGTATTACTTATATATGTAAAATCACTAGCAAAAACAGTGGCATCTTCTGCTACTTCATTTCTAGAATCTAACTTTTGCTCAAACAGATGTATATCCAGCCTCTTTATGCTATCGTTCTCCTTCATCATATCAATGCAATCATTGTCACTCGAAATTCTGGTCATAGATGATCGAGAATAACATCCAGGCTTGGCAAAATACAACTCATCCCTGCTGTTATAACCAAGCTTTTCAATCACCTCCGTTATGGTGAAAAAACCAATCAGATCTCTATCCATAGTCTCCTAGACAATCTCAACTTGAGAGCCGCGATCATGTTTGAAGAACCGCAAATTCCACGCTTCATCGGCCATCCTACCAAAATAATACAGATTAATCAGAGCAGTACCCTCCACACCAAATTGATATAATAATATAGTCACACGTAATTTGTATGAATGGGCAATGCTTAGTTCAATCGTGTAGTAAAACCAAGGATTCATAGATGAAAAGCACCCTATGCTATACGCCAAACATCACATGTCTATACTTTGTCATTCGTCAACAAATCACAATCACTAAAAAAGACATAGTGTTCAGATATTCTCTCATGCAGTAAAAGTACACGTATTCAACTATTAATGATATTCAGAACTGGTATGATCGCACAGATTTCTAACAAAATTCATAGGAATTGAAATCTGAATACCTATTATTGTAAGATCGCCGGCATCGAGTTCGACGAAGGGCAGCAAATTCAAGCAGTGATGAGTAGGAGGTGGTTGCTTCTTCTAATCACCTGTGTTAGCTGCTTCTTGTAATCACAGCCAGACTCTTGTGTTCACGGGAAGTGCAGAGGAAGCCGCCGTCGTAGGATTTGTAGAATACCGATTACTTTTTTAATCGATCTTTTGGTCATTATGTGTAATATGTGTTAGTATATCCATGTCAGCAGCACACGTGAAAGAAGCAAACATGCTATGTCATCATTTTGTTTTTGGTTCACCTGTAAGATTTGATGTGTTATATTAAAAGATGGGGTTATGTAAAACTCTAGTACCATAAAATCTAGGGTTATGTGACACAAACCAAATATTCTGGGGTTTTGTGAGACTAGTATCATAAAATCTGGGGTTTTGCAAAATTTGCTCTTTTGATAATTTTTATTTTGGAAAGTAGTATCAGATTTTATGGGTGGTTATGGTTGTATGGTAGAAAATAGACAATCATCTATTTAATAATAAAAGGAGATAAACTTTCTACCATAAAGCCTAGAAAAAAAGAGAAATAAGCTAGAAATTCCCACAATAAAGCAAAATCCTGAATCATATAATTTCTAATCAAAATCCAACTGTGCATCTCCACATTTCATCTCACGTCCTATCCTAAGATCACCCCTGGCCCTAAGCCACCTGTAGCACCCCAAACTACGGCCTCCCTGTTCTACAGATCACGACCTGCGCTTCCGCGCGTGAAGGAGTCGACGAGAGCTACACGTACGATCCTGTGAGGCGGTAAAAGTTCATGCCCCTTATGAGCTGCCCTAGCTGCAGAGGTGTGTGCCGTCGTCTGTCTCCTATCGTATCAAATTCTGCACTCCGCATTAGTTCATCGACAATTTTTTAGTCTGTTACAGCATGTTGCGTTGCTCAGGATTTGTGTCTGGCGAGTAGTATGCATGTCTAGACTTTTGTGATTTCTCCATTCTTGTGGCTCGATGTTCCCTCCCGTAAAAACATCTGTATACTTTTACAATCTCCATGCAATTATTTTTATTGTCTGTTTGGATCCTTTTGTAGCTAGCAGGTGAAAGGAGTGTATACTTTTACAATCTCCATGCAATTGTTTTCTTTTTATTTTTGTCTGTTTGGATCCTTCTGTAGCTAGCAGGTGAAAGGAGTCAAAATCTGCTTTGGAATTTGGAGCTGGGCAAAAGTAGCCAGCATCGATGGGCAGAGCAGATAATGGATGTGTTGACTAAAGAGATTCTCAGTGGTGCTAGGGAGCAATTGCGATGTCTAATACGATATACAACGTACCATAACTCGGTAAATCTGCTAATTTCAACCCATGGTACCTTTTTGTGTAGTGAACGAATCCAAGCAATGATTCGTTTTATTAGAAATTGCATAATGATGGATATTTGGTCTATCAGAAAATTCATATAATAGGCTACGATCTATGGAATCGTATCATTGTGGCAAATGAATTGATTAATTAATTAGCTATGTTTGATTAGAAATTACTGCAACCATAAAGTAGTAATTGCTTCCCACAATGCTCCATAGGGTTTATTTAAAAGAGAGGGAAGGTTCATAGATATGCATTTTACCCAAATAAACGTTGCCAGATTTTTTTTTGCAACATAATTAAACCGGAACAGATGGATGGAGCCCATCTTATTGTGTTTTAGCATTTCTATGTGACTTATTAAACATATTTCATCAAATTCATTAAAATGTAATTCCTGATTTTTGTAGTCTAATTGATGTAGGTTTGATGGCTCATAAACCTCTGACCTAAGAAATGAGATTAATAACTTGCTTATGAACATGGACGTGTTAGATTTCTCAGAATTGAAGATGAAACTCAATGTAAGTAATAATTGTTGTCTTATGTATATGTGTTTTCAACACTTTGTGTCTTTTGGCACACAAAATTTGATCCAACACTTTATTTGATGGGAAAACAGAGGTCCACACAACGTATTTTCATATTTCAAATATTTTTATTGTTTATTTCTGCCATAGTTTTGGTGAACCTCCCAAACACAACTATGCTGAGTGCTAGATTGCTTATTCCAAAAGCATAGATCATAAATTTACCATTTATTTTCTTGTCTTAGAGTCAAATATATGTATAATCTGGTTCCAGATAGCTAGGTCGATTTCATCACGCATGAATAAGCAAGAGAACATCTAGGCTATGCATGTTGTTTTACTTTTTTAATGTTGTCTTACCCCATGTTCAGTAAAAAGAAGTAGGGTGGCTTGAAAAGTCTCTTTACTTGGTATAGGAATTAATTATTTTCTTTTAAATTTTACATGAAACAGTTAATAGAAAAGAATAAAACAAGAGGATCTCCCTTTTCTACATAGAACCAACTAAAAAATAAGAGTACAATAATGCATAAATTACATATATTATCTAAAATGTTAATAAACTATTATGGTCTGAATATTTCTAATAGGTTCAGTTGAATAATCAGAGACAAAAATGAATTTAAAGTAATATAGAAGAATAGAGTTGTTTAGCCTGTGTAATCGCACGGGCATATTGACTAGTTCCAATAATTGTGTATTACTCCACCGGTTCCATTCATTCATTTTGGGGTATAAACAATCTCTAAGACGAATGTTTTTGCAATGCTAATGCTAATGAGATATGTAACATATCCACTGAGACAACTATCGTAACAGATGCACCCTAAAGAGAAAAAAAAAGAGACGTGGCATGGTTTCTTCGTGTACCCATTCGTGTGGAGATCCCCCCGCAAAACATGGCCGAAATTGACAGACAAATTTGCACATATGACATGATTTTATATTTAATTAATCAAGACTGTGTATTTAATTAGTCAAACTAATTGATCTACAACTATAATCATCTTCAGATTATAGTTGGACTAAAGTTTTGGCTAGTACGGCACGCAACCCACAGAGTTGTCACGCTCAAGTTCTAGTTGGAATTAATCTAGACTTTCCTTCCCATTTAGTTTTTTCTGGCGACAAATCTCATAAACTCCTGACTTCCCTTTCCATTTATTACTGGCTTAAAAGTTGCATGCATGCATGCGCGAGTTTTGTTTTCTGCTCTTTCCTTTCTTCTCCCATGCATGCAAACAGTCCCAGATTAAACAGGAGATTAATCAGAATAATTAAGTTTTTATTTTTCTCTCTCTTCTAAACCTCAACGGTCTAGATTAAAACTTTGTCTTACCTCTAAGAGGTAAGAGGAAACGCTTTGGACTACCGTAAAAGAGCTCCAAAATAATTGATCGGTGCTTCGACCCCCCTGAAGTCTGGAGAGGTAGGGCAGGGCGTTTTGTCTTGCAGGATGAGTCACGAGTGCACGGGCGCAAAGTGACAAACCACCAACAAAATCATGGCGGCATTTAGTTGCAAAGGTGGCGTCCATGCACGCATGCAGCTACAATTATTAGACAATATTGATATAATGCATCATGACATATTGACATTGACATGAGCTTTTTAGTTAGTTCATTATTCTTCTCAAGCAGTCCACGAATCGAATGGAACTACGGTCTCTTTGATATATGGTTTGGCTATTCTCACTTTCTAAGATAGGTGGATGTGGATCTATCGATTTTTCCAGAAAGCTACCACACCCAGTGACCCATCTAAATTAGAAAGGCACTAGCAAACAGGTAACACTTAACAGTGGCACCGACACATGCACACACGATGCCGCGAAACAGCGAGACCTGTATCTCCATGCTGCATATATATGCGCGACGCACGACCGTGATGCACTGACAGAATCAAATTTATCAAGGAAACGAGGTGCAGCCTTCTTCTGAGCTTTGAAGTTCTCAGTGACTACCGATTAGCTAGGCTGGAACAATTGGAATATTGGATCAGTGACACTCAGGACACATATTCCCGTTTCTAAAAAAGAAAAAAGAAGTAATGTTGTTGGCCGGTGTTCTTAACAGATGGATGCCAGAAATCCCCATAATGCGGATGCTGAGGCCGACTACTATTGGCCCAGCCCAGTGCTGCTTGGCTAGCGATATTCTGTTTCAAAAGGCTTTGTTTCTTCTTCCCTGACTTTTCAGGTTAGGAATGCAGAATTGGGGATTTTCGTGAGGCAACCGGACGGGCGATTGCTTCATATCACCTGGCTTCTGTTGCACTTCTGGGTGATCGTTTGGTAGATGTGACCGTTTCCCCGATGTCTCTCATTTCTATTACAACGCAAATATACCTTGTGACAGGTTTCAACCACACACTGCTATATATATATTCTTCTGTCCTCTCTTCTAACTTTTTTTAACTGTTTCTTCGTATGATGATCAGTAGAGAGAACTAAGTGACTTTTACTTGCGCACTCTTTTGTTTTAGCACTCAATCACTCGTGCACAAAAACACAGGGGGTCTATGTACCTCAACTTGAAACGGTTCATGTGCCTCAAGGCTTAAGCTGACCATACTTATAGCGGGAGAATAGTGCTAGTGCACTGAAGTAAAAGGAAATCATTTACTCAGTGCTGATCTAAAACCGTGACTACTAGAGACCAGACATGCAGAGAGAGAGAGAGGTGACCGACCACCTGGCTTATTAACTCGTGTGACTCAAAAGATCTCAGCCGCATATCTTTCTTCAAAAGGCACGTAGTGGATGATTATATTAGAAGAAAAACATGACACAATAGTGTCATAAATACACGCCAAAAGCCAACAAGAAAAAAACCTAACACACTAAAGTTTTCAAATTGTCTGGTTAAGAAAAAGGAAGACACAAACAACTAAAAATACATCAACCCACTCTCCAATGATGGAGTATGTTATAAGACACCAATGCTAGACGAGCTTAGAGTAGCACCGACATCGAGCAATAGACATCAGTCAATGTCTCATAACCACTACACCACACGCTCAAGAACTAAAATCACACTACTACAATAACGCTCTATAGCGAACGCCAAAAGAGATCTTAGTGGCGGAAACGAATTCCACCACTGAGCAACTGTCACTACGAATGAGAAAATATAGTAGCGGACTAATGGCCGCCACTAAATTTATGACAGAAAAAATAAAAAAAGAAAAAGATCCACCGATGACCATCAGGAGCCGCCACCGTCCGCGCCCGCACCCGGATCCGCCGCCGCAGCCTCCACCCACCCCCGGATTCGCCGCTGTCGCCCACGCCTGGAACCGCCGCCGTCGCCCGTGCCTGGATGGGGAGCCGCCGCCAGCGCCCGGATCTGCCGCCGCCACCCATACCGAGGAGGAGGGGCCGGCGGGGAGGGCGCCGCCTGACGGGGATGGGGCCGCCGACGGGGGGTCGATAGGGGGCGGTTGCGGAGGGGGCCGATGCCGGTCGGGGGGGGGGGGGGGGGGAGGGGCGGCAGGAAGGGCACCACCAAGAGAGAGAGAGAGAGAGAGAGAGAGAGGAGGTGGCGGCGACTGGTGTGTGTGTGTGTGTGTGAAGGGCAAAAATTGCTAAGTGTTGCTTTTATATTATAGGGTTAGATGGTTAGGTTGCAGCTAGACCATTTATTTCTTATCCAACATTCATATACAACTCAATTTTAGTGGTGGACCATGCTCGCCACTGTCATACGCGAGGTAGTGGCGAGCGTTGCCTTCGTAGTCACGGTTCTCTTTAGCTCGCCACTACTTTTCTATGATTACTAGCGGACTACATAGTAAGATCATGCGTAGTTGTGGTCCTTTCTAATGCCCGCTACTGAGGAATTTTAGACGTCCGCCACTACAGAGCCCTTTAGTAGTAGTGTCGGCCCAACACGTGTCATCGTCACCAAGCATAGCCACACACTCACGACTAGCAGCTCCGACTCCATAACAACAACACGATCCTGATCTCGCTCGTTAGTTGCAAACAAAAAAAAACAAATACAATATAGCTGTTCAAATGGATAAAACAAAGCGTATACTACATGTTCAAAATATCTCAGCCGCATACCTAGCTTTTTCAGATAGCACAGAAAAAAAGTACTCGTGAGTTTTAGAACAAACATTTTATATGGTTATGGCACCTACCTCCATAAGGCAAAAGAAACTGCGATTAGAGCGTAGGATTGTCAAAAATAAACACCATATCTCATGAGTACATTTTTAAAGAATCTTTGTTTCCCGCAAAAAAAAAAGAATCTTTGTTCCAAATTTCACGGGTCCTTTTTGTCTCTTGTGCTACTCTGTTATTATTACATTGTTATCTTTGAACATGTATACTATTTTTATACTGATTTAAGCACGTATATATTGTACTTAGGAAAGAGAATACAAACCAAAATAATGTGTGGTATGCAGTCTCTGGACCAAACCAGAGCGAGAGTGCATCGGGAGTCATCGCGTGTGTTGACCGGGATCACGAGCATCACCACGCCATGCTGGCGCCACACACAGTGCTGAGGTTACGGCACCGTCGTATGGCGTCGATGGTTGCGCGCTTGAAGACCCTGATGACAGCGATGCCGTGACGAGCGCAGCGCAGCGCAGGTGCAACTACAATCGAAGGTCACGAACCAGAGCGGCAGTTTCGAATAGGAACTGCACATAGACGGAGACGTGAATTCGCTATGACATCTCCGTCCAGGAACACATGCTCGCTGCCCTGCGGTGGCCAACGACGCAACAGGTGGTGCATGGTCTGGACGCTGATTTGGTTGACTGCATTTGGGGTTCGAGTACGTGTTCTGTTTCAATATTTTCTCTTGTAAATATGTGTAATTTATGTTTGCTAGTTTATTACATTGCCAAAGTCACTGCCTCACTACTGGACATGTGCCTTCGGCGATCTTATTTTTAGAGCACCTCTAGCTAGGAAAAGTTTCGGGGAAAAAAAAAATTAAGGGTCACCGGCCAGGATGAGCTTAGAAAAATGGCTATCAGGATGAGTTTCCATAGCCTTTTGTCTTCATTCCGCGCATCAGTGAAGGAGTTAAAATTGTATCATTTGCGAGAGTTGAATAAATTGTTCTATCTCAGTTTGCGATATTAGTAATTTCTCCAGCTTCCCCTTCTCATTTTTTATATGCTGGATTGAAGAGACCATCTGATTCAACGCTCCTATCACAATATGGAGGTGCAGCCATCCATTGAAATACAATCCGGATTGTAAATGTTTAATCAGCTCTCGATCTAAACACCTCTTCAAAGATCATAATCATCGTAATCATCATATCATATACTTCCCTTTCTCAATCAACCTAATTGCCAACAACCAAAAACATCAGGGAATTATGTGATTTGTAATGTCTTTACATGAACTGCTCTAGCAATCAATGGTGAAGCTTTGTTATGGCCATTTGGGCCGTGCCCCCCTCCCCTAGCCTAGCAAAAATACAAATATATTCACCATATAAATGGTAGCGGCTTACTGTTTGCTCCACTAGCAGGCTCCCCTTATGATCCAATATTGACCTTTATGTGGCTCATGGCCCCCTCCCAAATCTAACCCAAGCTTCACCACTGGAAGCAATGGCGTTTCATGTAATGACAAAGCTCCTGATGCCACTCAGGCCTACTTGCCTGTCAACACCCCCCCCCCCCCCCCCCACCATAGAATCAAGCGACAACTCGGCGATGGCCGAGCCCAAGCTTAAAGGAAAGAGAAAGGGAGAAGAAAACGTGGTATGAGAGGCACAAGAGATGAGCGAATGGGGCTGGCTTTCTCTTGTTGGCTGCCACACTTGTGTTTGTATTGATCCATGATGTATGAATTACAAGAATGCCCTTGTCTCATAACTACACATTGAGGATGGCCTGCACATAGTGGGGGCATTGTGGTAGTTAAATGCCAGCTACAGGGTGTCCCTAATGACACTATTTTAGGGGATCCACTATTATGGCAGTCAACGTCTTCGATGAGACTCATCATAAATTTCTTGTTCCACGGGCCTCGCCGTTATCGCTTGCCTAGGGTCTCCTGTCCTCAAAGCATGCTTTCGTTAGTTCTTTTTTTCTCTGTATTGATTCTTGATCTGCTGCTCCACTCTCCTACTCCTGCTAGCTTGGCTACATCGAAGCCTCTGTCACTGCTGCTGCTATATTTGCAGCTGTAGTGACAGGTTACTCCAGCACCTCCATCCCACATTCTGTGAGGAGGCCATTGCATGAACTCTATGGGCGATGTTGACCTCACTAATTACCAACCTAGTTCAGCACCCCATCATTGTCATAACGGTGGTGGAGCTGCAGCATGCCATAGCAGTACCACGCACCATGCGATTCAGATTCCTGTTCCCATCTTTCTCCGGGGGCTGGCGCAACGGGAGCTCAAGAACCAGAGCAGCAGTGCCTTCATCTAGAAGTCGTTTTGGAATGGGAACAGTAGAAATTAAAGATAGAGACACGGATTTGCTATGAGCCTATGCTATAACATCACGTAGTACATGGCTATGAATAAAGAGAACAATGCATCTCTATCAGTTACAGGAACAAGGTATATACTAGTACTAGCCTATAGTATGTAACAATTAACTGCGGGCTGGCGCTGAGGACATTGTCCGGCCGCAGGGTCCTGACTCGGGTGGGCAGCAAGCTTCGGTGGTAAAGGTGTCAAAGCTCTGGTCGCCAGAGACATAAACATCCTCCAGGTTGTGGTCTCCATCCAGGGCCTTCATATATACTAGCCTTTGAAAATCAGGAGCTAAGCCCGTGTGCTGTGGCTCCACCAGTGATCAATCCTAAACAAAATATCATCTATCTCAGATTTAATTTTATATCTAATATTGTTTGAACACTTGAATGATTCCAATTTTGAAATACACATAAACGATCATCAAGAAAGGAGATAGTTTAATTGAAACTGGACTTTGAAAAGGCTTTTGACAAAGTGGAACATCAAACGATCATCCAAATCTTACAAGCAAAGGGTGTAGGCCATAAATGGATCCACTGGATGGAACTAATCATGCAGACAGGCACTTCTTCAATCTTGCTGAATGGAGTACCGGGGAAAGTTTTTCACTGCAAAAGGGGTGTTAGACAGGGAGATCCACTCTCCCCTCTGTTGTTTGTTCTTGCTGCAGACCTCCTACAGTCAATCGTGACCAAAGGAAAGCAACAAGGGATTTTCCAGCTTCCTATCCCTACAGGTGCTGGAACAGATTTCCCAATTGTACAATATGCGGATGACACCTTGATCATTATGCAAGCATGTCAAAGACAGTTAGTGGCACTCAAGGCCCTTCTAAACACATTTGCAGACTCCACAGGGCTCAGGGTTAATTACAGTAAGTCTGTCATACTACCAATCAATGTAGCTGCTGACAAGATGGAAATTTTAGCAAGGACTCTCAACTGTCAAATTGGAACTATGCCTTTTTCCATATTTGGGTTTGCCTCTAGGCATCACGAGGCCTTCGGTTACAGACTTTCTGCCAATAGTGCAAAGAATTGAACGAAGGCTGATATGCTGTTCACAATTCGTTACTCAAGCGGGTAAACTTGAAATGGTGAATACAGTCCTTTCTTCCCTCCCTACGTTTTATATGTGCACTCTTAAGCTGTCAGCCTCAATCATTAACCAGATTGATAGATACAGACGGCATTGTCTTTGGCGAGGGTCAGATATCAATGCAAAGAAGCAGCCTTTAGCTGCTTGGAAACTTGTCACAAGACCTAAATCAGAGAGTGGATTGGGGGTCATTAAGCTCAGAGTACAAAATGAGGCCCTACTTATAAAACACCTGCATAAATTCTTCAACAAAGAAGCATTGCCGTGGGTCTCCCTGCTATGGAACACAAATTACACACAAGGGAAGCTACCAGGAGCACAAAGTAGGGGTTCCTTTTGATGGAGAGATATTGTTAAGTTGCTAGATCAGTTCAAAGGGCTCTGTTCAGTACAACCAGGAAATGGAACAACAATTGCATTGTGGACTGATGCTTACTCTGGAATTCCACTCAACTTGCAATTCTCAGAACTCTTCTCCTATGCAAAGAAACAGAATATCCTACTATGTGAGGCTCACTCAGAACGCAATCTGGTGGATCTCTTCCATCTGCCTCTAAGTGAACAAGCTTATGATCAATTCCTTGCTCTCGGTCAGTTTCTAATGACTGTTCCCCTTAATCAGCAAAATGATCTCTGGGTGCATATGGGGCAGACACATACGTATTCTGCATCAAGAGTGTATAAGCCGCTTATAGGACACATGCCAGTACACCCATCCTTCCAATGGTTTTGGAACTCATCTTGTCAACCGAAACATAAGGTTTTCTTCTGGCTACTGTTACATGATAGACTTAATACCAGAGGCAGGCTCAGGCAACGGAACATGGAACTGGATTCTTATACTTGTGAGTTATGCATCTTGCAGAAGGAAGAAACTCTTAGACATCTCTTCATTAGATGTAACTTTGCTAGAAGGTGTTGGGAAACAATTGGTATTAACCTTCCTAAACACTCAACAGCACTACAAACAATAATCTGGCTTAAAAGAAGGCTATCAATTCCTTTCTACATGGAGCATATGGAAGGCTCGTAATGAGTGGATATTCAACAATATTGCCCCACAAGTGGCCGAATGCAGAAGGAAATTCCTCAAAGAACTCACCCTGGTTATCCACAGAGTTAAATCTAAACATCTTGAGGGATTACAGTCATGGATAGAACAACATCAGTAGTTTTTCTTTTGTTTTTTTTTATTATTGTTGTCGTTGTTTCCTTTTCTTTTCTATAAATTTTTTACTTCATTTCAATAAAAGTCTGTAGGAGCCTGGCTCCTCCAGTTTCATCAACCCCCCCCCCCCCCCCCACATAAACGGGCTCAAGTAAAAGGAAATCATCATTTAGTCGGTGTAGGAACCACAACCACTAGAGACCCATTTGAAAATGAGCACACACGTTCACCATTGTTCTCCTACGCAAAAACTACTAGGACTAGACTATAGCTCATCACGACATACGTGATAAATACACAACACAATACCCAAGGATGAGATAAATGAGCTCATGCTGCAAAATAGCAAGAAATAAGCTGGTTATCCACTTAGGATGAGATAAATGGTCCTTTCATTTGCATTTAATTAGATGACACATAAGCAAAAATGATGACATGACAAGGAATTTATTATGAAAGAGAGCGTGGCGGCAATTCGACATGCTGGGAGCGAGGATCACTTCGACTCGACTAACCTGACATTGTTGTCTATCATCTTATTACTTTATTAGCAAACAATAATAGAACTGATGGAGAACCGCATCATTGTGACAGTGAAGCTCAAGTGCGGGTGTGAGTACTTGCAGTTCAATCTTAACCGCCAGAACTTAGAGTTGTTGATATGGCCGTTTACCCGATGCTTCTCATTTCTAATGACATCCTCCTCCCACAGAAACACCGCAATTGTACCCTGTGTCATATGTCCCCTCGATACATTGTTATATGTTCATCTCTCCTCTCTTTTCACTTAATAATGATTTTTGCTAGTGACTGTTAAAGAACTAACTTGCTCATTCTTTTGCTTTAGCACTCATGTGCAAAAACTTAGGTGTCTACCTCCACTAAACGGTTGTGCGTGAAAGATCACAAGCTAGCTGAGCCATATTTATAGGTGCCGGGTGAGTGCTAGTGCATTCAACTCAGTGGTGATCGAAACCCATTAAATTCCATTGCCTTCTCATGTTTTTGCCTATATAAATTTACATTTAACATGAGAAGGCAATGGAATTTAACTTGAGCTCCCGTTGCGCCACCCGAGAGGCATTTTATCCATCTTTTCTCTTCTTTTTCACATGGGCCAATGTCATATATCTGGCCAAAGCCCGCCTCGTTCCCTGAGGGCAGGTACAATGCTACACGTAGGTAGTCTCATAGGTCGTCTTATGCATTGTCACATAGGATTTTTGATGATATGAAAGAGAGAGAGGGTGGTGAGAGAAAGAGGTGGTTGTTTCGCGTAGCAACCACCTCATGTGCTTAAATTTAGGAGTATCAGACGGCTCTCACACCATTATACGGGTTCTAGTAGTCTTTTAATCTATAAATATTCCTTTTTATATCTATAAATTAAGGAGTCATATAATTAATAGAAGACAACTAATAAGACCATCCATTGTATAAGTCGTCTTATAACCCGTCTTAAGATTACATGGCATGCATGAGACGACCCATGAGACAACACCATTGTACTTGTCCTGAAGGTGTGTTGCCTACCCGTGAATCATTGTTTCTAGAAAAACCGTAGACGCAACCTCTCACATCTTGAAAATAAACAAACATCAAAAGTAGTTCATTCTTTCCTAGCAAAAAATACAATACCAAAAATAAATAAAGTGATGAGAACAGCCATGAGCAGGGCATGTACAACGGCTATTAATACACCGTCTGTACAACACCATGCCATCATTTTTTTTGCCAACGTGTACATCAGTGAATGAGAAAAAAGAGCCCCGTCATCGCCTCGTGAGGCAACAGCGACGGCCCGTGCTCCCAGGCCAAACTGAGGACCGATGCCCCCGTTGTACCTGCAGTTCTGAGCCTACGATATCCTCCGGCGGTCCTAGATTTGGTGCCAAATCCTTCCACCGGTGCTGAAATTCCTGCTGTCGTGCCATGCCCTTTGCCGCTGGCTTCCTGCGTCGTGCCTCCCAATGTGGTGCTGCTTCCCTCGTCGTGCCTCCGTAGTGACCTTGCAGCCGTGCTATCGCCATAGAGTCCGTGGGCGCGCAAGAAGACGGTAAGGCTGGGTTGACGGCTGAATCAGGGACCGCGCATGTAAGGCATGTACTGTCATGCTGCTGACAACTATAAAATTGATGATAGGAGCACTGCCTTGCTTTTGAGGTAGAAAAGAAATTGCCTTTCAATTTTCATAGCCATTAATTACAGTGGAACATAGCAATGAAGTTAAAATAGGATAGAATTTGGAGTTAAGGGTTAGTGTTGCAATGCAGTCAACTCTCTGCTACTTGATTTTACTCTGCTAGTACTTGTTCTGCTCAACAGTTTTAATTTCTGAATGGTGATGCTTCAGAATTGATATCATAGTTAATGATGAATTAAATTGGAGGAGGTAAAAAGTTGAAATGTTTTATAGATAATTGACAATATTTAGCATGGCAATTGTTAGAAAGTTTGGAACATACCGTGGCAGAATTATTGGAGCATACAATCGTTCATACAAAGTGAAGATCATGCATTTATATTGCTAGCATATCCTGCAAAGTTCATACATTGCAAACTGCAACTAGTGGCACGAATATGATTTGATACAAAGTTCATATTTTCATGCAACTCATGAAGAGTACCTCCGGCTTTATTTAACCCATGTAATTATTTGTAGCAATAAACCATTCTCCTAAGCGAATAACAAAATGGTCTATGATTTATGTGTCCATACATCTATCTATTTAATAATAAAAGGAGATGAACATTCTACCACATGGCCTGAAGAAAAAGAGAAATATGCTAGAAATTCTCACAAAAAAGCAAAACATCCAACCCTTAATCTCCACATCTCACATCTAACAAAGAAAATCTGGCCCTTAATTCCCTCATCATAGGATCCTTACGTAGCCCCCTCCCTCAATCCTCATGGGACCCGAATAATAGATCTTAGATTCCTTATCTTCTATTCTGCCTCATCTTCATCACAAAACGAAAACAACTAATACCTGCCCTATGCAGTCGCCGGCAAGTCACAACCCTAGATCGACCACATCATTATCAAGTTTTGAATCCAATAGGCTTTAACACACCATAGATTTGTCACCTCCCGATCCTATTTCTCCAGCAACAACACAGCTGCCGTGTACGACAGATTCTAGTTCTCCAGCAACAACACAGCTACTGTGTACGACAGATCGTATATTGTTTCCAGCACTGTCGCAGCAATGGTGTATATTTAGTTGTTGACTTCACGTGCACAACGATGCATGCACATTTTTTCACCCCGGCGGAGATACAGACCCACAGAATCAGTGCGATGGTTCTTTGCATTTGGCTGCCACAACTTGATCTTCTCCAATCTCATGACGAGGCTATTGCAATTAAGCCATTTGCAGAAAATACATGCATTGCCGAGACCTTCGAGATAATCATATGGGCAACCTAAAAGAGTAAACAGAATGAGGACTCAGCCAACACGCCGATCCACTGAGGGATCATGTTCTATTTATACTCAAGGATTATATCGTGAGTACATGGATTCGTGATCCGTTATACAAGGAACATGGAATCGTTCTCCCTAATCTTTCTCTAACTGACTAACAGCATCACAGACTCGGTCCATGACGCGAGCTGGCGGCGCACTCAACGCGTGCTGGGCGTTCACTTCAAATTCTAACAGCCTCTCTCAATCACAACTTCTGAGGTCTGCAGATGTTGAGATTGTTGCAATTGCTAGTGAACGGCTTCCTTGACAGTGGTTTTGTCAGTAAGTCTGCTAGTTGCTCTCTTGAAGAGATGAACCTGACCTGCATAGCCTTCCTTGCTACTTGTTCTCTGACAAAGTGAAAATCTACCTCGATGTGCTTCGTTCTTGCATGGAACATTGGATTAGTCGTGAGATAGACTGCTCCTAGGTTGTCACACCAAAGTATTGGCGGTCTATGTTGAAAAACTCTGAGCTCCTTCAGCAAAGACTGAACCCATATCACTTCAGCTGTCACATTGGCAATTGCTTTGTACTCGGCTTCAGTGCTTGACCTGGCGACTGTTGCCTGCTTACGTGAGCTCCATGACACTAGGTTTGTCCCAAGAAACACAACAAACCCACTGGTAGACCTTCGATCATTTGGACAACCTACCCAATCAGCGTCTGAAAATGCATTTAGTGTAACAGAGCATGACTGTTCAAATTTCAGTCCCAGATCAACTGTTCCTTGAACATATCTTAGGATTCTTTTTACTGCACCCAAATGTAGATCAGTTGGAGCTTGAATGAACTGACTCACTCTATTAACTACAAAAGAGAGATCAGGTCTTGTAATTGTGAGATATTGCAGACCTCCCATTATGCTTCTGTACTGAAACTGCTCATTATCATTCAGAAGAATTCCCTTTTCTCTGTACAGCTTCTCATCTGAGGACATTGGTGTGGACATTGGTTTGCACCTGTCCATCTTAGCTCTCTTCTGTATATCAAGTGCATATCCCTTCTGTGACAGTAGAATCCCATTTCTTTCCTTCTTGACTTCTATTCCTAAAAAGTATTCCAAAGGCCCAAGGTCCTTTACAGCAAAATCTTGCATTAGGTGACTGATAAGATTGTCAGTTGCTTTGGTTGAGGAGCTGGCAATTATGATATCGTCTACATAAATCAGCATGTAGATTGTCACTCTATCTTGTCTGAATACAAACAGTGAAGCATCTGATTTTGTAGAACTGAAACCCAGTTGTTGCAGCTTTTCAGTTAATCTAGAGTGCCAAGCTCTTGGGGCTTGTTTGAGACCATACAATGCTTTCTTGAGTCTGCACACATAGCTTGATGGATAGGCACTATTTTCATATCCAGGGGGCTGCTTCATGTATACTTCTTCAGAGAGCACTCCATGCAAAAATGCATTCTGAATGTCTATTTGCCTCAATGACCAACCTTGAGATACAACAAGTGACAACACAACTCTTATAGTTGCTGGCTTTACTACTGGACAGTAAGTGCCAAGGTAATCAACACCATACCTCTGTTTGAATCCTTTAGCAACCAGTCTGGCTTTGAGTCTTTCTACTGTCCCATCAGCTTTTTTCTTCACCTTGTAAACCCACCTGCTATCTATGAGATTAATGCCTTTCTTGTGTGGTACAAGTTCCCAGGTATCATTCTTCATCAAGGCAGAATATTCAGTGTCCATGGCTTCCTTCCACCTTGGGCTGCCCAGTGCTAACTGCAAACTTTCAGGTTCAGTTGTCTGAATCTTTTCAGCTGCAAAACACCTGCTTTTCTCTGAATATCTGACAATGCCATCAGTGAACTCTTTCTTCTTCACTATATTGTTTCTTGCTCTAGTACACATTGGGTGACCTGCAGCTTCAGGTTCAGCATTTTGCACTTGAGCTTCAACTTTAGGTTCAGCATTTTGCACTGCATCAGCTTCAGAATCCTGTCTACCTGCCCCCTCTGATTCTGAACTATCTGTTCCTGCATGAGACAAGCTACCAGCTGGAGAGCAATTGTTAGCATGGTTAGGCAAGTCATTACTCATAGATGGATCAACTATTGCTGGTTCAGTGTTGGCAATGAGAGAGTTTTTAGTGTAAGCAATGAGAGTAGACAAAATTGTAGGATGATGGGCAGTGTTAGGTTGAACTGTTTCTATAGTGTGAGCAAAAGGAAACACATTTTCATCAAACACTACATCACGAGATATATAAACTCTGCCTGTAGACCTGTCAAAACATTTGTAGCCTTTGTGGGTAGAACTATAACCCAGAAATATGCAGTGCTTAGTTCTGAAATTTAGTTTCCTATCATTGTAGGGCCCGAGGTTGGGCCAACAGGCACAACCAAACACTCGAAGAAAGGAGTATTCAGGTTCAGTATCAAGAAGTTTGTGCAGGGGTGTGTCATGATCAATCATATGGCATAGGCATTCTGTTAATAAGATAGCAAGCAGCCTGAAAGGCTTCATCCCAAAATCTCAAAGGCATGTGAGACTGCGCTAATCAGGCAAGTCCTGTTTCAACTATATGTCTGTGTTTCCTCTCTACAGTCCCATTCTGCTGATGTGTGTGGGGGCAAGAAATTCTATGTGTGATGCCTGAATTTTGAAAGTATTTATGCAGTCTGTGGTATTCACCACCCCAATCTGACTGGATGGATTTGATTTTTGTGCCAAGAAGCTGCTCTGCATGCTTCTGAAACTGATAAAAGACAGGCTAAACATCTGACTTTTGTTTCAAGAAATAAATCCACACGTATTTGCTATAATCATCAACAAAGGAAATATAGTAATTGGAATTATTGACTGATAGGAGAGCTGGTCCCCAAACATCAGTATAAACAATTTGCAGAGGAGCACTAGAAACATGTAAAGAGGGACTAAAAGGCAACTGATGTGCCTTGTGCTGACATGCATCACAAACAGAGGACAATGCACTGTCAGTAGCTACAGCTAACTTATTTTCTTGCAGAATTCTAAGAACAACTGGAGCAGCAGGATGCCCTAGCTTTTGATGCCAATGCTCCTGTGTCACCTTGGCTAAGAGCAATGCTTGCTTGATTTGATTATTGGGTAGCATGTAGAGACCATTTTTATACTTGCCTCTGAGAAGAACCTTCTTCGTTGCTAGGTCCTTTACAAGAAAGAAATTGGAGTGAAATTCAACAAAAGCACTATTATCAGAGGCAAGTCTTTTGACAGAGATCAAATGTCTATTGATTTTAGGAGCATAAAGTATATGATTCAGATATAAAGGACGATCTAAACCAGCAATAGAAGAATGACCAGTGTGAGTAATTGACAAACCTGCACCATTTGCCACATTGATCTGATCTCCACCATTGTAGCGGTCTCTTGTCGTCAGGCGCTACAGATTGTTGGTGACGTGATCAGTTGCCCCACTGTCGAAGTACCAGTTGGGGTTGACAGCATAGCCGGTGTTGGAGACAGCCGCCGCAACCTTGTTGTTGTCGTCTGACTGGTAGCTGTGATCAAAGCGGTGCCAGCAGCAAAGGGCAGTGTGCCCCTCCTTTCCGTACACTTGGCACGGGATGTCACTGCGTCCACGACCTCCCTGATTTGTGCGGTTGCCACGTCTCTAATTGGAACGGTCGCCATTGCCGCCGCCACGGTTGCCGCGACCGTGGCAACGGCCAAAATTGCCGCCGCCACGCCCTGCACCTCTGCTTGCATTGTTAACTGATGGCGGATTGCCATAATTGAGTTAATACCGTGACTCGTAGCTCATCATGTGGCCAAAGATGTCGCTGGCGGAGTACGGGTTGACGCTCGTGGTGATGCTTGTCGCCAACGCATCATACTCGTGGCCGAGGCCACGCATGAGATAGGAGATGAACTCCTCATCTTGCAGTGGCTTGCCGATGGCAGCAAGGGTGTCGGCAAGACGCTTCATCTTATGGAAGTAGTCGGGCATGGTGCTGTCGCCCTACTGCACGGTGGCGAGTTGCATCTTGATCTGCATGATACGCGCGTGTGATGTCGACGCGAAGTTGTTCTCGAGGGTGCGCCACACCTGGCGTGATGTTGTGGCTCCCACGATGTGCCCCAGAGTGTCCTCGGTGAGAGAGGAGAGGAGAGCACTCAGGATCAGCTGGTCTTGATGGTACCAGTGTGTGTACTCGGGGTTGATGGCGATTCTCCGTGGGTTGCCTTCTTCTTTAGGCTCGACGACGATGGTCTGGTGCAGTGCAGAGACGGTGCCGTCGACGTAGCCGATGAGCTCTTGGCTCATGAGATAGGGTGTGACCTGAGCGGTCCATAGCAGGTAGTTTTTCTACGTGAGCTTGATGTTGACGAATTGGCCGAACGCCGGAGTTGGCAGAAGGCCGGATTGGTTTGTGGAGGAGGAGGAAGAATTGGATGTGGCGGAGCTGGGAGTCCCAGACATTGCGGAAGCTTGGATCGAGGCTCTGATAACCATAAAAGAGTAAACAGAGTGGGAACTCAGCCAACGCGCTGATCCACTGAGGGATCATGTTCTATTTATACTCAAGGATGACATCGTGATTATATGGATTCGTGATCCGTTATACAAGGAACATGGAATCGTTCTCCCTAATCTTTCTCTAACTGACTAACAGCATCACAGACTCGGTCCATGACGCGAGCTGGCGGCGCACTCAACGCGTGCTGGGCGTTCACTTCAAATTCTAACAGCCTCTCTCAATCACAACTTCTGAGGTCTGCAGATGTTGAGATTGTTGCAATTGCTAGTGAACGGCTTCCTTGACAGTGGTTTTGTCAGTAAGTCTGCTAGTTGCTCTCTTGAAGAGATGAACCTGACACATCATCAATTTGCATTGGTTATGTATGAACTTGAGATTTTCTATTATTAGTGTAAACTATTTGGGCTTTTTAAATATATAATAATCAGTATGGGCCTGCCTCTCCTGTTCATTCAAAAAACAAAATGTATGAACTAGAGGTGATTCTCATATAATTAACTGTCCTGTCACACAACAAAACTTTAATTTGCTGTACACATGATTTTAGGAACATATTCGGTGTATAAACTAGAGGTGATTCTCATATAATTAATTGTCCTGTCACACAACAAAACTTTAGTTTGCTGCACACATGATTTTAGGAACATATTCATGCTTTACTCCTCTAGCTCATTTGACCCTATTTTAACGAGCTCAGATAATGTATCTCACTCTTTATGTACTGATGTACTTCTCACACCATAACTTAAATTGTTGAGTCATGGAAATTTAATGTGATACACTTCAAGTGTGAGTGACACTATCAAATCATCGCCTGCTTTCCACAAAGACCTGATGATGGGAATCTGCATGGAGCAAAGATGCATCCTTCTACATATATCTTATGAGGCCACATCATGGCTTTTTTTTTTTCCTAAAATGGTGTTTTGATTTGATACATTAGTACTCCATGAGCTTTCTATACAAAGGTTTCTACCTTCCCGAAACGTATAATAGATAAAAACAAAAACTCAGGAGATAATAGATGACTTTTGGGTTTCTTGTCATGTGTTACTTTGAGTTACGTGATATTTATTTTGTTCCATTCAGCTAAGTAGACACTTGAAGTGTGAGTGACACCATTAAATCATCGCCTGTTTTCCTCAAGGACATGATGATTGGAATCTACATGGAGCAAAGATGCATCCTTTTACATATAACATATGAGACCAGGTTAGAGCTCACTTTTTTCCTAAGACAATATTTTGTTTTGATATATTAGTACTCTGTGAGTTTCTGTACAACAGTTTCTGACTTCTATGAAAATACAATAAATAAATAAACTAGCCAGGAGCTATGAAGATGCATCCTTTTACATATAACATATGAGGCTAGGTCACATCTCACTTTTTTCCTAAGACAATGTTTTGTTTTGATACACTGGTACTCGGTGAGTTTTCCATAGACAACAATTTCTAGCTTCCATGAACATATAATAGATTAAGAAAACTGGCCATGAGGTAATAACTAACTTTTGGGTTTCTTGCCATGTGTTACTTTGAGTTATATGACATTTATTTTGTTTCCTTCAACTAGCTAAGTATATCAAGATTGAATGATATGGTGATATCAGTCACTGGGATCTGCCTTTTTCTTTAGGTTTCTGAGGGTGGTTTGTTGTTCAAGGACGGTAGACTGTTTTAGTTATGTCATAATGACTAGACATGCACCGGACATTTCACACAGTTTATATGATCTAAAGCTAAGTCCCACTAATAATAAAACAATAGTGATAGAATTAAAAAATTAAATTAGTCTCACGAGTTGTACCATAATGCTATGAGAAAATAATGTACAACACCTGATTATTTGATATCTTTGGTAGCCCGCACGATTGTGCGGGCCATTTCATCTAGTTAGTTAAATAGTATACATACAAACTAATAGACAGTCCTTTATACAAACTGTTTGTGTTTATTATGTGTTTGCGAGATTCAAGACACTTGTCTAAACCATTGTAGATGTCCTAAGGTGTCTTGACCATGCGTCTAGGTGCGATCAATTTCTTCCATATGTCGAACCACTGGGTTACGGGTTGTTGGATAAGACATCCAACGCCCTACAGAAACCGCCAACAAAAATGGATAATCTCAACATGGTCTCATGAGGCCAAAGGAGAAGAATATCTCGGCCGGAACCATCATCTTCTTTCTCCGGTCACTACAACTCATCCCTCCCTCTTTGGATTCCATCCATTTCCTCTCGCCGCTATGGTTAATTAATATATGCGTCCTGGGTCAGAGAGAGTGGGCGACTTGGGGCATCAAGGGCACAGAGCAAGCTGTACATAGTAGCTGGCCGGGAACAGACAAATTCTTCCTATTCTTCTCAGGTGACGCAACGGGAGATCAAGAACTAGAGTGGCAGTGCCTTCATCTAGGAGTCATATTGGAACAGGAATGGTAGAAATTAAAGACAGAGACACGGATTCGCTACGGAGCCTATGCTATATATAACACCACGTACCACTATCGGAATCCCGACGTTTCGCCGTGTGCCTGTGACACACAGCGAAGGTTAGAAAACACACGGCAAACCTCTTCGCTGTGTGCGGCCTACGGCGAAGCCCCGACGGCGAATAGGACAAACGGTGAAGGCTGCTTTGCCGTGTGCTTTTTAACGCACACACGGCAAAGGTATTTGCCGTGTGCTAAAGTGGGCACACAGCAAAGTTTGCGACTTTGCTGTGTGCCATACCCTGGGCACACGGCAAAGGCCTCGACTTCGCCGTGTGCCATATCCTAGGCACACGGCAAAAGGTATATGAAAAAATAAAAAAAACACATTTTATCCAAATTGCAATATAACTGCAATAAAAATACAATGCTTTGCCGGTATTCCTGTTAAGTTGGATGCTGGCAGTCAACTTTTCATGATCAATTGAAGAACTTTATTAGACAGGATTCACTAGCCTAAAAGTGTTATCTTATCACAGGATACTGAACTGTAGGTAATAGGCAACTGGGCTTAAAACAGGGGAGAAATACAATGCATATTCGGTACAGAACAGCTGTAGAGTTCAACAGCAGATAACACACTGGCAGAATATGTACAATTTATATAAAGCTTAAAGACTATTTCTCAAAAACAGAAAAGAGGGGAAAACTCACTACGGTCTTATTTGGTACATGATCAGTTCTGGGAGCTTCTCGGATGTACTCTTCCATTGTTCCGATAAATGATGATGGTGGCTGATGCACATTCAGAAAATATAGGTTGTACATAAGAATTCTGAACTTTCACATAAGCAAGTGTTCGTAAATGGATGGATGAAAGTGGATCTGTTTAATAATGAAGTAAATGGGAGGGAAGATTATTTATCATCCACAAGATTAATGATCCCATCGTTGACTGCACAATAAGTCTTGAAGCTTTCCTTCAACACCTGAACGATGCATCTTTTGTCGTCAGCGAGAGCAGTTTCTGTCAATATGTATGATGGCAACCACTTCTATCAGCTAGTAGTAGATTTACACATACCAGAGCCAAGGCATACTGTATGAGGTAGTTTCCAAAAGCTGCTCCTTCAGGCTGCAAGTAGCATTACAACATTTTGCAAGATCAGTGATGCCTGTTTGCAGCTTGGAACAGATGCTTGATAAAGGCAAAATCTATTTAACAAATACTGTCCAGAAAGAACAAATTGATCGATTAGTATAACATAGCAGGCCATTCAAGTAGCCCTTGCCCCTTGGAGTCCTCTTGATGATCAAATGGAAACTGACATGTGGCCAAGAAGGGGGCAAGAAAATGAAAAGGCCAAGAAGCCATTCTGAATACCGTAGAGTCAGAGAAAAATAGTTACCAACTGTAAGCATTGGCTTATGGTTCAGAGTTTTGATTTCAGTATTACTTTTTCCATTGACACACAACCATATATGCAGATGTGTATGTGCATTTCCACATGGCAAGGTCACTTGTTTGCTGGGATTCTCATTTAATTTTATACAGTCAAAATCAAGGTATGTCTAAAATCTGTATTGTAGGTATGTCAGTAATACTCTTTAACAGTTTCCTTTGGTTTACAGTAGCACTGACCTATTTGAAAACCCAAAGTTCACGATTTCTAAATGACAGGTTCTAAGATACCCTGAATTTGACCCTATTAGGATACAAAGTGAGCAACCCAAAGCTCTGGGCATCTACCTGAGGTATAGCAAAAAGAATTCCCAATGACAAGTTCTCAAAATTGTAAAACAGGAACATTAAGTTTCACATTTCTCAATGCAGTAAAATAAAGCCCACTCTAAGATCAGTGACACTGATCAGCAAAGTTTAAAATGATCACAGAAATCAATAAGTTCCCGGACACAGCTACCACTAGATCAGTAATTCACTATATAGCTGATAGCTCACACCCCCATAGACTACCAAATTCTGTGCAAGACTGCCTTGTTTTGCTGTCCATGGTCCATTTCAATTAACAAAATGAACAGCTGATGTTGTGAACCAGGTTTCCTGACAAAATTTGATGCGTGCTGTTGTGCTAGAACTAACAAAAACAATTAAAACCAGATGAAGGGAGCATCAAAGATCTTCTGTTGAAAGACCTAACAAACTTGATTTAACCAATTAACCAAATCGCGCACACATATTGGGGATACCACTCAAGAACAGAAGACAATCACGCAAAGCTAGCTAATCGCAGGAACCTAGGTTTACAACGCGCACAGTAGGTGAAAGAGAACGGGTGGAAGTTGAGTTTACCTTGCTGCAAGTGAAGCAGCGCACCGGGATGATCATCTTCGCTGCCGCCTAAGGGAGGGGAGGACTGGGCGGCTGGATCTGCCGCCGCCCCAGCTCTCGGATCGACCGCCGTCAGCCGCGCACCTGCATGTCGCACCACCGCCGAAGGGAGAGGAAGGGCCGGAGGTTGGGCGGCGCCGGCTGGGCGAGGCGGGGAGGGGGCGCACCGGGGCCGCGCATGCGAGGAGCTGGCAGGGTGGTGCGGGGCCGCGCCGGGGCCAAAGGCGGTGCAGGGGCAGCAGGGGCGGGGCGGGAGGCAGGGTGGGCCAGGGCGGCGCTGGCGGGGCGGGACGGGGAGCGGCGGGCCAGAGGTGGGGCGGGAGGCGGGGTGGGCCAGGGCGGCGCTGGCGGGGCGGGACGGGGAGCGGCGGGCCGGAGGTGGGGCAGGAGCTGAGGGCTGACGGTCGGGGAGCGCGCGAGGAAGATACCGAGTTAGAGAAAGGGCGACTGGATTACGGATAAGTCAAAAAAAAAAAAGCTATTCGCCATGTGCCCAGATCTCGAGCACAAGGCAGATCAGCTCTTCCCCGTGTACCAATCTCTGTGGCACATGACAAAACTGTCCTCGCCGTGTGTCACCTTTAAGGCACACGACAAACAAGATTTTAAAATATTTTATTATTTTATGTATTTATATTTTTTCACTATTATAGTGTTTGAAATTATTTTAAACTCAAGATAATGCCTCAATCAAGTAAATATAAATTTGGCAATCACAAAATTATATTATTTCATGTATTTATAGATGAAAAAATTAATTTATAAATATTACAATGATAGAATTCCACTAAATACATCAAAATTATCAAATGAATCCGAAAGACCACCAAAAATTAAGGTGAAGCATTCCATGTTACATACTATGTAAAAAAGGAAATTTGAAGTAAAATTCTAATTTAAACATTATTGCATCTATGAACCTAACCCCATCTTATATATTCTTTATAGAACTTCCTCGGGAACATTCCGTTTATAAGCATCATACATTACAACTTATGGTAAACCAGCTCAACTATTTATTACATGAAACGTTTACGATAAAAGTATATACGGACAAATCTCATGATTTTTCGATGTCATTTGAATTTTATATGATTTAAATACTACTCGACATGACGTTCAAATTGTTTCATGAATATGATTTATAAATTTTTATTTCAACCACTGCAAAAGGCCTTATACTAGCCTCAACATCATGAATATTATTTTTTAACTTATTTAATTCTATTATTTTATGCACTTGCAGTTCAAATTTAACTTAGACCAAAAAAATCTTTTGAATAAAATAAAATTTGTAAAAATAGTAAACAGAGAGGAAAATACCTCAAATTGGAACATAGGGTACCAAGCAATATAAGTGAAGTGGAGAAAAAAAAACTAAGGTGAATTGGAGAAGTTTTTTTCCTGATTTGCCGTGTGCCACCTGTTAGCACACGGCAAATAGGGGTTTTTGCCGTGTGCCAGAGCAGGGGCACACGACGAAGATGGGCCTTCGCCGTGTGCTAGGAAGAGGGCACATGACAAAGCTTCAGGGCACATGGCAAATCATTGTTTTGCCGTGTGTCGTCTCTTTGTCGTGTGTCCTTGCAAAGGCACACGGCAAAGGACCTTTTTACTGTGTGTCCGAATAAAAGCACACGGCGAAGATTGCGGCACATGGCAAATTTCGGATTTTCGGTATTGTACGTGGCTATGATACGTCTTCATTGTTGATGGAATGCATATTGCTTTATTATTCATTTAATAAAACTCATTTTGATGCTGTTCATGAGGTGGCTGCTGGTGTTGACCGGATTTGCTTATGCTTGCTAAATCGAAATGGTGGTAGCCAGATTTTTTGTTTCTAATCCGTTGAAAAAGACAGCCAGGGAAAAATGACAAGATGCTTCACATCTCATTCCCTACTCGACGATGACCTGAGATCACAAGAAGGTCTGCGTTCATGAGAGTGACGAGTGGCCCAAACAGATATTGGACTAAAGCGCCCTTTAGTATTGAATTCATGTACTAAAGTTTTAGATTATTTTTTCTCTTAGTTGTTTGTAGTTACCGGGCTGTGTGCGTATCAGTTGTATATTGACACACACAGGCTGAAATGTAATTCCATTATCTAAAAAAACGTGCGTGGCTATGAATAAAGAGAACAATGCATCTCTCAGTTTCATGAACAAGGTATATACTAGTAGTAGCCTATATGTAACAATTTACTGCAGGCTGGCGCTGAGGACATTGCCCGGCCGTAGGGTCCTCACTCGGGTGGGCAGCAAGCTTCGGTGCAGTGATGAAGGTGTCAAAGCTCTGGTCGCTGCCGGAGACATTCAACCATCCTCCAGGTCGTGGGGTCTCCATGCACGCCCTCAAGCTCACAGCCCGGCCATACTACACTACAACGAGACCGGCTTTGTGAACCAGGCCTGACAAGCCAGACTCCCAGAGGGACGCTACAAGTGCAAGGGCAGGCGATAGTGGTACTAACCAACGCAAGTGGCTTATTAGCGAACCATGGTGAACTGATGGAGAACTGCAACATTGTCAGAGTGAAGTTCAAATGCGACTGTGGGTACTTGCAGTTCAACCTTAACCGCCAGAACTTAAAATTGTAGATATGGCTGTTTACCCGATGCTTCTCATTTCTAATGAGATCATCCTCCCACAAAAACACCACAATTGTACCCTGTATCATATGTTCCCTCGATACATTCACAACAACAAAAATGACCTGTAGCGGCGGTTGGAAAGGCACTGTAGCGGCGGGCAGGCCATCCCGCCACTACGTAAACGCAGCTATAAATATGCGTTTGTAGCGCCCTTAGTGCCGGGGAATCACTTACCGTGCAGAAAATAATTGCTCTGAGCGTGAAGTACTCTCTTCGATACTCATCCCATATACGGACCCCTCCAACCATAGTTTTTGCAGGTCCATAGATTTTATCCATTTTTCTCACATGGGCCAATGTCATATATCTGGCCAAAGCCCGCCTCATTCTCTGGATCCGGCTTGTGTCATTTGATACACCTGTTTCGTTTCCTGAAGGCGTGTTGCCTACCCCGTGAATCATTGTATCTGAAAAACCGTAGACGCAACAACCTCTCACATCTTGAAAATAAACAAACATGAAAAGTAATTCATTCTTTCCTAGCAAAAAATACAATATCAACTATAAATAAAGTGATGAGAACAGCCATGAGCAGGGCATGTACAACGGCTATTAGTACGCCCTATGTACAACGCCATGTCACCATTTTTTTTCAACGTTTACATCAGCAAATGAGGAAAGAGAGCCTTGTCGTCGTCTTGTGAGGCGTGCTCAGGCCAAACTGACGATCGATGCCCCGTTGTACCTAGGGCAGCCTAAGGAGCCATCTCGGCTCGTTAAGGCTTGCTACGATATCGAGCGAGAGCTCGGCTCGGCTCCTTAAGAGATCAACAAGCTGAAAATGATGTTCGGCTTGGTTCGTTTGGAAAACACAAGCCGGCTTGTTAGGCTCATGAGCCGAGCAGAATTCAATTTTAATGACAAAAATATTAATTAACTACACATTTTGATAATATTAAATTCTAATAATATTGTAAAATATAATAAAAATAACATTATAGAAAATAGAAATTTTACTCAAGAACGACAGTCAATAAATCCTAACAAGATAGATGCTTTAGCATTTGTTAAATTTTATAAGTGTTATGCTCTATTTATATATTAAATGACAATTTAAACACCATGAACATAAAAACATCAGTTTTTTCTATTGAGATAAAGTTTGGTAATGACTTATTATCAAGCTCATCGAGCCAATCGAATAATTTACGAGCAGCTCACGAGCTGGCTCATTAAAGAATCGAGCTATAAAAGATGCTCGGCTTGACTCGTTTAAGAGACTGAGCTGAGCCAAAATTATGACCGAGGCGAGCTGGCTCACAAGCCTCTAGCTTTATTGTCAGCCCTAGTTGTACCCATGAGCCGACGATGACCCCACCCGATCTTCTGCGGCGGTCATAGATTTTGTCCCAAATCCTTGCGCCCGTGCTGAAATTCCCGCTGTTGTGCCATGCTCCTTGCATGCCTCTTGCGTCATGCCTCCCAATGTGGTACTGCTTCCCTTGTCGTGCCTCCTATCAGTAGTGCCGCGCTGCTCCTCCGGGTCGATGTGGTACTGCTTCCCTTGTCGTGCCTCCTGTCAGTAGTGCCGCGCTGCTCCTCCGGGTCGATGGAGCGGCACTGGTCGCAAGCGCGCACCGTTGCCAGTCAACCAGGCCAGAAGGGCGGCCACAAAATAATTGATCGGTGCTTCGACCCCCTGGAGACTCGTCGCCCCTTGCCTGGACCTGTTGAAGCTTATGTTTGGTGATGGGGGCTGGCACGACGACTCAGGTAGTTGGCCCTGTATGCGATGGAACCAGTCCCCACCAACGGCAGGTGTGATGGCTCAGGTAGTTGGCCGCATTTGCAGCGGCTCCGGACACGGGCGAAGCGCGGTTATATCAGGCTCGGGCGTAGTGAGCTGAAATAGTTGCAAGGTTTGTTGGAATTATGTCTTTCAACATTAATCAGTCTATTTATATTTTGGTTATTGATATATACTCAATGTGGAATTAATATTATTGGTGTGATAGAAAATGGTTGTTGATGTGGAATTTTTGTGACTCGAGGAAATCATGTACTCGAGGTGCCGAGAACGTTTATGTTGGAACAGTAGAGGAATTTATCGAGATTGACTCTACTAGAATTTTTATTTATGTACGTACATATATTTAACACGGGTACAACATAATGGAATGGATGGGTTTGTCTGTAGGATCAGCTCTACAGACTGTTAACCCATATGATTGGATTAGAATTAATCTCAAATAAACAATCTGATCATGACACATGACTCACACTTGTGTGCTAGGGACTGTATATATTTTAGACTCAATAAACTGACATGTATAATCGTGGTTGGTGACATGGTTCAGGAATCTCATGATATTCCGGAATACAAACGGAATTTGTAACGTCTAGAAGTGGAGTCTATAAATAGGTCCCTACCCTCTAGTCTCAATACGCATTATGAGCGGCACCCCAGAAAAGGCAGAGGAATAGAGGGTAGACCGGTTTAGCTCCCCAAACTGTTCGTCTCCCAGAATTTCTAACAAGGTTTTCTCTCACTAACAGATGGGTCTCACTGGAAATACAGGCTTAGGCTATTCCTTCGACTTGAGTTGGGAATCAATTTTGTTCTCCTTGTTTTCTAGACCAACCTGCAAATGAGATTTGAGGACTAAAGATGATTTTCGTAATACAGAATTGGTGAGTCCTGAGGGGAGTGGAGGAGCAGTTTCGAGAGGCCACTTTCCTACGATGCTTGATCTCTGCTGCACTTCTGGGTAACCGCGTGGTAGATGTGGCCGTTTCCCCGATGCCTCTCATACCTAGTATGACGCAAATATACCTTGTGGCATTTTCTCTTCACACATTGCTATATATTCTTCTCTCCTCTCTTCTAACGTAACCGTTTGTGATGATGATCAGTAGAGAACTAAGTTATCACTTCAACTTGCGCATTCTTTCGCTTTAGCACTTGTGCACAAAAACACATATGACTACCTCAACTATAACGGTTCATGTGCCTCAAGGCTCAAGCTGCCATACTTATATAGCCGGGAGAGTAGTGCTAGTGCATTAAACTCAGTGGTGAAAGCACAAGCATCAAACTAGGAGCAAACTTTTTTAAATCCTGCAGGTTCCCTTCTATGTCATTATTTCAATTTTTTTATTATCTCATATACACTACCTTTGTTATTTATATGTTAGATTATTATTAGATGGTGATGAAAAAGTCTAATCTACCCTTAAGATGAAAGTTAGCAAATTTTATGATTTATTTTGTTGGTTGCATAGTAATAAAAAAAATATGTGGCTATTTTGACTTTGAGGAAGTTTCTGTTAGCGGCCTTGTAATAAAAGAATCATAATTTCATTATATCCAGGTGTGAATTCATATTTAGTTTCACTAATAATGAGGTCTTTGAAGTTTTCTAAATTTCATTTTCTGGGTATGTTGGTCTTTTTCATCGTTATCTAACAACCATCTGATAGATAAAATAACTAAAGTGGCATGTAGGGGATAGAAATTTTAACGATGGTATGAAAGAAAAGCTGTACTTTTGGATGGTTCATAAGGAAATGGTACAAGTTTTGATGGCACGTGAGAAATTTGCTTTTAAACTAGGGATGTGACTTGCTAGCTGCCTTATTAATTTCATTTACCGTTAGTATATGTAAATTACTCTTTTTTTTAGAGAATGTCATTCAGCTCACTTTATTCATCAGAAAAAGAAAACAAAGATACATCATTCATCATAGCACCTATGATAGAGCTAGGAGGTTCATCCACCCAGGTACATTGAGTTTTGAGAGAAAAGCTTCCCTGGCTAGCTTATGCGCTACCAAATTTGCATCCCTATTACAGAATTTGATAGAAAATTCAACAGACTCCCTCCAAAGGGTATAGCATTCATCATAGATGGATGTCGCTGACGTTGCTGAAGACCCTCCTTCTTGTATTGTTTCCACGACCTCCGCACAATCTGATTGGACAATGAAGGGGTTTGAACCTATGTGTTGTGTCCATAGCAGTCCTTTTAAAGCATAAGCCTCCGCCATTTGTGCCATCAACAACATGCTCCAGGAAGCATGTTGCTGCAGCTATGAAACCTCCTCCAGTGCCCCGAATGGTAGCTCCCGTAGCACCAGATCCATAATCAATATCAAAGGCAGAGTTGACATTCACCATAAGCTTTCCTTCAAGATTTTTTTACCAGCCTTCTCTCACCTTGGAACTCTTCCCCACTGCAATCATATAGTTCTGAGTTAAGGCGGCTATTAATAAAGCTGATCAATGGGGTCTCTGAATCGCCTCTCCATGAATAAGCTGTCTCCGTTCCCACCAGATATACCAGCTTGCGGTTAGAATTAGTTCCGCTACCCCGACATTTTGTAGTGCCGGGATGTGATCATCCCGCCTCAGCGCCTTTTCAATCACCACAGATCCTGAACAATCAACCGATATAGGCTCTTGGATGTAATTCCATACACCTAGGACTACCCAGATTTGTCTCACTCTTTCACATGTAAACATCATGTGCGTAATATCCTTGCACCATGTCTGGCACACTGGGAAACCACTCAAGTTTCCAATAGAATAGCCTGACATGGTATCAATCCTTCTAAAGCACGCCATTCGAAGATTTTAATCTTACTTGGATTTTCAATTTCCACAACTTCTTCCACAGCTGGCCTTCGCCTGAACCTCCTGCTTGGAGCATATATTGGTTATTTCCATATTTATATTTCCATTGGCAATGGTAAGCTGACCTGAGCGAGAAGATCCCATTCTGGTTGAAGTGTCATGCTACCAGATCTTCTATCCCTGGACTTGGATTTGGAGAATCCGGTATCCACTGACCAGAAAATGGATTGATCAAATCTTCATCCCATCTACCATCAATAGGACTTATGAGCTCATTAATAGTTGTCACCACTAGATTAACTCTTGGCATTTGGATTTTCATATTGCTTCTCCTCAGTATCCGCTGATCCTTCCCATATATTAATTTCTATACCATCTCCAACCCACCATATGTATCCTCTTTTAAAGGTATCCAAACGGTAGATGAGAATTCTTTCCAAAAAGTAGTTTTCATAATAACTAGCATATATCTTTTGTTGTGTGTAGGTATTGTGCCTTGGCTCCGACTCTGATACTTGCAACTCCATAATGATGAGTCGGATAAACCTCGCTAGATATAGCTTTCATTCCCCGAAAATTAAGAGGAGCATGCTATTTCATTAAAACAGGAGCACAGCAGGTTTCAATCTCAGTGACTCGCCAAAAAAAATAAAGTTTCAATCTCATTGTGCACAAACTTAAACTACAAAGTGAAGTACTACTCCAGCGTCAGGGTGATATGGGTTTCATTAATCCATATAAAATGAAGTGCGTGGACATGGACTGATGGACAGACCCATACTACTAACGCCTTGCATCTATATACGTGTTGATATCGAACCAGTCAACCAGGCCAGAAGGAGCCACAAAATAGTTGATCGGTGTTTCGACCCCCCCCCCCCCCCCACCCCTGGAGAGGTAGGGCAGGGCGTTTTAATTTGTTTTGCAGGATGAGTCACGAGTCCACGGGCGCAAAGTGACAAACCACCAACAAAATCATGGCGGCATTTAGCTGCAAAGGTGGCGTCATCCATGCATGCATGTGGCTACAGTTAGATAAATAACGATAATGATATAATGCATCATGACATTGACATTAGCTTTTTTAGTTAGTTCATTCTTCTCTTGCAGTGGCACACCCGGCTAAAATAGAACGCCACTAGAAAACAGGTAAGTAACACTTAACAGTGGCACCGATACATGCACACACGATGACACGAATAAACGATGCCGCGAAACAGCAGGACCTGTATGCTGCAGATATGTAAGATCGATGCACGACAGTGATGCGCCACTGACAGAATCAAATTGATCAAGGAAACGAGGTGCAGCCTTCTGAGCTCTGAAGTTCTCAGTGACTAGTGACTAGGCTGGAACGATTGGAATATTGGATCAGTAACACTCAGGACATATATTCCTGTTTCTAAAAAAAAAGCATTAATCTTGTCGGCCGGTGTTGGATGTCAGAAAGGCCCACAAAGCGGATGCTGAGGGCCTGAGGCCGACTACTACTAGCCCAGCCCAGTGCTCCTTGGCTAGCGATATTCTGCTTGAAAAGGCTTTCTTTCTTCTTCCCTGTCTTTTCCAATTAGGAATGCAGAATTGGGGTTTTTCGTGAGGCAAGTGGACGGGCGATTGCTACATATCTCTTTGCTTTGGCACCTGGCTTCTGTTGCACTTCTGGGTGACCGCTTGGTAGATGTGACCGTATCCCCGATGCCTCTCATTTCTATTACAACGCAAATATACGTTATGGCAGGTTTCCACCACACTGCTATATATTCTTCTGTCCTCTCTTCTAACTTTACTGTTTCTTCGTATGATGATCAGTAGAGAGAACGAAGTGACTTCTACTTGCGCACTCTTTCGTTTTAGCACTCAATCACTCGTGCACAAAAACACAACAGGGGTCCATCTCAACTTGAAATGGTTCGTGTGCCTCAAGGCTTAAGCTGACCATACTTATAGCGGGAGAATACTGCTAGTGCATTGAAGTAAAAGGAAATAATTTACTCAGTGCTGATCTAAAACCGCAACCACTAGAGACTAGACATGCAGAGAGGTGACCGGCCACCTGGCCTATTAACTCGTGTGGCTCAAAAGATAGCCGCATATCCTGATATCGCTCGTTAGTTGCAAACAAAAAAATACAATATCAGTATAGCTGTTCAAATGGATAAAACAAAACGTATACTACATATTCGAAGATTGAAATGCTGCGAGCTGGAACCAGGAAACATGAACATGCAGCGATAATACCAGAGCTCATACCTTGCTTTTTCAGATAGCATAGAAAAAAGTAGTCCTGAGTTTTAGAACAAACATTTTATATGGCTGTGGCACCTAACTCTATAAGGCAAAAGAAACTGCGATTAGAGCGTAGGATTGTCAAGAATAAACACCATATCTCATGAGTACTTTTTTGTAAAGAATGTTTGTGCCAAATCTCATGGGTCCTTTTTTTCTCCTCTTGTGCTACTATGTTACTATTGCGTTCTAGTCTTTGAACATGTATACTATTTTTTTATTGGTTTATAAACACGTATATACGTACTGTACTTAGGTAACAGAATACAAATCAAAATAAGGTGTCGAATGCAGTCTCTGGACCAAACCACCGAGAGTGCATCGGGAGTCATCGGTATCTCTGTTGACCGGGAATGGACGGCCGACTGCGCAACTACTGGCCCTCGATTGTCGAGGATTACTGATCCAGCAGGCCAGACACGCTTGGATTTTATTTACTATAATAAGACCAACTTTGTGGCCCAGGCCGGCAAGCCAGAGGGACAATGACCTGCTTAGCGTCGAGACTATGCAGCACCTGTTGCGTCGTCGGGCTCCTCAGGGTTCTGCAATGTGGTCCTCCTTGTTACCGTAGTGATTTGGTTGACTGCATCTGGGGTTCGAGTGTTCTGTTTCAATATTTTCTTTAGTAAATATGTGTAATTTATGTTTACTAGTTTATTACATTGCCAAAGTCACTGCTCACTGGACAAGTGCCTTCGGTCTTATTAGAGCACCTCAGCTAGGAAGAGTTTCGAAAAGAAAAAAATGAAGATTAATGGTCACCAGGATGAGGTTACAAGAATGGCTATCAGGATGAGGAGTATCTCATTATTCCATTTATTAGGAGGTGGCCTGTTCATACATCCTGTGCATTTACTCCACGGCTACTTTAATCTAGAGTTCATTCACACAATGAACTAGGGTGCGGTCATGCCTTCATGTACATTCAGGGCCTTATGACTCAGCTTGGGGCAGCAAACAACAAATAATGGAATAAGGCAACAGTCCTTCAGCTCTCTCCAGAAATCGTGCAACAGCGTGTCATACACCATTGGAGATCTAAATCTGCATAATTCGGACTCTTTACAAACTGAATGTGGACATGCTAATGTCTTCCGTCTAGCAACATTCACTGCCTGAGTTCCCGTACCTTTTTGTCCTCATTTCACGCATCATCAGTGAAGGAGTTAAAAGTGTATCATCTGCGAGAGTTGAATGAATAGTTCTCTCCCAGTTTGCAACACTAGTTTCTCCAGCTTCCCCTTCTCATTTTCTATATGCTGGATTGAAGAGACCATCTGATTCAACGCTCCTATCAAAATATGGAGATGCAGCCATCCATTGAAAACAGTCCAGATGCTAAATGTTTAATCAGCTCTAAACACCTCTTTGAAGATCATAATATCATACAGTTCCCTTTCTCAATCAACCTAAGTGCCAACAACCAAAAACATCAGGGAACTATGTGATTTCCAACATAATTGAACTTGTAATGTCTTCACATTAACTGCTCTGACAACAAAGTCTTGAGTAAGGATAGAGCTCCTGATGCCGCTCAGGCCTACTTGCCTGTTGGGGGCAACGAATCCCCCCCCCCCCCCTCTCCCCCATAGAATCAGGTGTCAACTTGGCGATGGCCGAGCTCAAGCTTAAAGGGAAGAAAACGTGGTATGAGAGGCATATGAAATGAGCAAATGCGGCTGGCTTTCTCTTGTTGGCTGCCACCCTTGTGTTTATATTGGTTCATGATGTATGGATTACAAGAATGCCCCTGTCTCATAACTGCACAATGAGGATGGACTAGGGATGGCAGTGGGTCGGGTTCGGGTTGGGTGGAGCAAAAACCCACCCATCATAAAAACGGCTTTGGGTGAAAATTGACACCCACACCCACACCTATGGGTGGGAGTTGAGACCCACACCCGCACCCACGGGTTTAGGATGGGTGTTAGGTGCCCGTCGGATTTCATATGTCATATGAAAACATCTCAAAAAAAATATTTTAACGAGATCAACACAAATGCGCAATGTCTATATATGATATGTCAATTAATAAATGTGAGTCATGGATATATATTTAGGTAATTTTACATAAATTCTTAATAATTTAGTCATCACTCTCATCACATATATATTTATTTATAGTTAAATTGTTATGAGATAGGACTAAATCTTATATGTAAGTATGTTTCGGGGCCCAACGGGTCACCCACGGGTGAAAAGTAAAACCCACACCCATGTTTGTCGGGTTGTGTACGGGTGACACCCATGAGTGAAAAACTAGACCAACGCCCGCACCCGTCGGGTGCAAAACCCGTCGGGCTCCACACCCATGGGTGAAATTGCCATCCCTAGGATGGACTGCATATAGTGGGGGCATTGTGTTAGTTACAGCCCGCAAAGACGTCGACTCGTTTGTCGGCAACGTTGGTCTAATTTCCTGGCATAAAAGAGAAAGATGTATCTGTCTTTTTCTTTTTTTTATTCCTTTCTACGGATGGCTGCCATTTGCATAATTCTTTGCCCCCGGCCTGTGTCATTCGGTACAACACACCTTTTTTGTTGAGGTTGTTCCCTACCCCTTAAATCGTTGTATCTGAAAATAATGTGACAGGAAGAACGCAACATCCTGATCAATACACGGGCGGAGCTAGGATTGTCCTCCACCTCCTGCTGTGCTATAGTACAGCTGATGGACAAGCTAAAAAAAAATATTCAGATTTTGGTATTTCAGGCTCAGCTTCATATACACTAGCCTTTGAAAATGTCAGGAGTTGAGCCCGTGTGCTGTGGCTCCACCAGTGATCAATCCTAAAAAAATATCATCTATCTCAGATTTAATTTTATATCTAATATTGCTTGAAATTTTGAATGGTTCCAATTTTGAAATGCACATAAACGGCTCAAGTAAAAGGAAATCATCATTTAGTCGGTGTAGGGACCACAACCACTAGAGACCCATTTAAAAATGAGCACACACGTTCACCATCGTTCTTCTATGCAAAACTACTAGGACCAGACTATAGCTCATCACGGCATACGTGATAAATGCACAACACAGTACCCAAGGATGAGATAATGAGCTCATGCTGCAAAATAGCAAGCAATTATCCACTTATATCCCGGAGGGCGTGGCGGCAATTCGACATGCTGGGAGCAAGGATCACTTCGACTCGACCAACCTGACCGCGGTGTCAATCATCAAATCATGATAGAACTGGTGGAGTACTGCAACATTGTCAGAGTGAAGTTCAAGTGCGAGTGTGAGTACTTGCAGTTCAACCTTAACCGCCGGAACTTACAGTTGTCGATATGTCCGTTTACCCAATGCTTCTCATTTCTAATGACATCATCCTCCCACAAAAACACTGCAATCATACCCTGTGTCATATGTCCCCTCGATACATTCTTATATGTTCACCTCTCCTCTCTTCACTTAATAATGATTTTTTGCTAATGATTGGTAAAGAACTAACTTGCTCATTTTTTTGCTTCAGCACTCATGCACAAAAACTCAGGTGTCTACCTCTCCTAAACGGTTGTGCGTCGAAGATCACAAGCTAGCTGAGCCATATATATATATATATATATAGGTGCCGGGTGAGTGCTAGTGCATTCAACTCAGTGGTGATCGAAACCCATTAAATTCCATTGCTTTCTCATGTTGAATGTAAATTTATAGGCTAGCATTTTAGCCATCTTTTGTCCTCTTTTTTTTCACATGGGCCAATGTCATATATCTGGCCAAAGCCCCCTTCATTCTCTGGATCCGGCTTGTGTCATTTGATAGACCTGTTTCGTTCCCTGAAGGTGTGTTGCCTACCCCGTGAATCATTGTATCTGAAAAACCGTAGAGGCAACCTCTCACATCTTGAAAATAAAAAAACATGAAAAGTAGTGCATTCTTTCCTAGCCAAAAAAATACAATTTCTACTCTTATTAAAAGAGGTGTGGTCGTTTATTCATGTTCGCGGTCGTGGTTTTCATGAGCTTCCTGTGAGTTTCCTATTGTTCTACGATCAAAACGTAAAAGAAAAGAACTGTCCTACGTGCACATCAAAGAAATACTCATAGTCCACGACAAACGATAGCCTCAGCCAACGAGTAGTCCAGTAGACACATGGAATGCTCCACCCGTGGAGTCCAGGACCAAAAAGAACACCCACATCTCGTCGAAGTCCTAACAATCTTGTGCCACTCCGCCGGCAAGTTTTGGGTTATCTCCAGCTACTCCAACCCATCAAAACGGATATGCGGCGAGCTCTTCTATGTTTTGATATTTTTTTTTCATGAATTTTGATTGCTTTTGTGGTCCTCAACCGAGCTGCCGCCGGACTCTGACGAACTGGAAGCCATGGCCGAGCGCTCCTGATGGTGGGCTGGTTAAAAAAAAATCTACAGTACTCACCAGTAAATTCAACGAAGCTTTCTTGTGCTTCCAATCTTATAGGTAACAATCAACGTCTAAATGTCTCCTGGTTTGTTCAGTATACATGTGAGTGTTACAACAAATGTTTACAAACTATAGAAATGATGTAAATTTTGTTTTTAGATAGCATTAGAAAGCTTTGGCATTTGAGGTGTACAACGAAGTTTTTTTTTTCAGAATGGACGCTTTTGCGATTGAGTGAAATCTGTCTTTATTTGTTTGTCACTAACGTTTAGACAAATAATCAAACTTTCTGGATGACAAAATTTAATGCATTTCTGTAGACGAGTTGTGAATCATCGTATATGATGATGTCCAATAAATTTGTAATGGTGATATTATTTGTATACTTAGTTCCATCAAGTATGTATAACACATATTGAAACTATTTCTTATATTGTATTGTAAATTATGTCGCACGGACACTTTACTAATATCAAATATAAATAAAGTGATGAGAACAACCATGAGCAGGGCATGTACACTACAAGGTTTTTGGGCCATTGCCACGACATTCATCGCAACAATGTGATTTTTGTTGCAATAGACATGGGTAATTACAACGAAAGGTGATTTTGGTTACGATAGATTAGATATATCGTCACGCTTGCATGTGCGTTGTAATTAGGGTGACGTTTTTGCAATGCTTTCCTGTAATTGTTGCAATAAGGTCATTTTGCAACAGAAGAATGAGTTGTTGCAATACGAGGCATAGATATAGTAACGAAAATCTTTGTGGTTGCGACGGGGTCTTACATATTGCAACGAATTTGTTAGCCGTTGCAACAATGCATAGATAGCAGTGAAATGCGACTGCGTCTTACATATTGTAACAAAATTGTTAGCCGTTGCAACAATGCATAGATATAGCAACGAAAATTCATCTGGTTGCGACTGGGTCTTAAATATTACAACACAAATGTTTCTCATTGTAACTATGCATAGATATAGCAATGAAGGTGGAGGGAGTTGCAACTGCCTCTTGCATATTGTAACAAAAAAGTCTGTCGTTGCATTATCATGGTATCGCAATGAAAAGTGACAACGGCTATTAATACGCTGTCTATACAATGCCATGTCACCGTTTTTTTTTGGCAACGTGTACATCAGTAAATGAGGTAAGAGAGGCTCCTCGTCATCTCGTGAGATGACAGCTGTTAGCAAATAATGCATAAACAAAATCAAAACATGATACAGATTTAACGTCGAAAACCCTTGCGGGAAAAACCACGGGCGCCAACCGATAATATTCACTATTGGAGGAGAGTTACAACATAGGGGATACAATAAATCTCTCTCTCTCTCTCTCTCTCTCTCAACTCTTCCCATGTAGTATAAGATGTATATATAAGGGTGGAAACTAGAGATAAACTCTCTAAATAATACGACCCGTAACACGAGAGGACTCCACCTCTCTCACCTCCTAGACGTCTCTAGCAAGGACTCAAATTCGGATCATATTCCAACAACAGCGATAGCCCGTGCTCCCAGGCCAAGCTGAGAACCGATGCCCCCATTGTACCCATCGTTCTGAGCCGACGATCTCCTCCGGCGGTCCTAGATTTGGTGCCAAATCCTTCTGCCCGTGCTGAAATTCCCCCTGCCGTGCAATGCCCGTTGCATGCCTCGTGCGTCGTGCCTCCCAATGTGGTACTGCTTCCCTCATTGTGCCTCTCATCATCAATAGCGCCACGCCGCTCCTTCAAATCGATGGAGCCACGCTCTCACCATGGAGTCCGTGGGTGCGCAAGAAGACGATAAGGTCCGGGTTGATGGCTGAATCAGGGACCGCGCATGTAAGGCATGTACTGTCATGCTGCTAACAATATACATGCTAATTATAATCATGAATTATGCGCTCTCATCATGCCTTGCGTTTAGGTAGAAAATGACCTACAATAATCATATACTTGTTTCATCATCATGATTTATTTATCTATACATGAGTTAAAAAGTATATAACCAACCTAATATACAATCCTTTGTACAAACCGTCTGTTTACAAGTATCAAGACACTTACAGACGACAATTGTATAAACCATTGTAGATGCCTTAAGGTGTGCATATTTCCACTCTACACATGCATTCTTGTCGCAGCCCGACCATACGTCTAGTTGGATAATTCCTTCCATATGTCTAAACCCTTGGGTCATGAGCCATGTTGGATAGGACATCCAAATGGCCTACAAAAACCACCAATAAATAAAGGAGAAGAATCTCTCAGGCCTTTTTCATTTAGGTTTCAAACGACATGGATTGCAGTTTAAACCACATGGATTGATTAGGTGTGGTTTGAAATTTGGTCCGGCATAGAATGAGCGTTCGGTTCGGCCTCGCATGGTATATGAAACCCAGTCCATACTGACCTTTTTCATGCCTTCAATGCATGGAACAAAACTCAGCGTTCTAAGTCGGGAAATAAAACAACAACATGGATTTGTTATTTCATATGAATTAAGTGGCACATATGATTTCACTCAGTTCATATCTTGTAACTAATACATGTGGATTTCATTCCACAACAACTGAACAGTGGCCTCAGCCGGCTGTTGACGATCGTTAAATACCATTTTTGACCATCAATATTACTCGAAATAAAGGAGTATTCAACATTCCCGCCATGCACATTAGTTAGAATTACTAAAATTCCACTATAGCTTAGAGAAACACTAACATGCAGGAGAAATAACGACATGGAGGAGGAAACACATCCATGTGGTAAAGAAACACAACTTCCACCAATCAGAGCTCATCAACTGGGACTCCTCCAGATTGACTGGCCCACTTGTAGAAGCAAACTAACTTAACAACCGACCTTACAGTATCACTGGGCAGGGGGACCCACCTGGCAAGCCACCAGAGGCGGCAGCACCCGAGGGGACTCCCCCCCCCCCCCCTCCCAAGTTTGGCCAAACAGGGGTGTTCGACCGAACAGGAAGTGGCCCCCCTGGTGCATGGCTGCCACGTGCTGGCTCCTGGTGACTCCCCAATGACGGTTGTGCACGTTTGGCAGTGGTTACCGACTCCAGCAACCGACTTTGGACAGTATAAATAGAAGGGAGAGGCCTCACTCCAAAACACACACTAAGAAGCATTACTCACTTTACCATTTTGTGATTCCCTTTAGTTTTAGTGGAGTTAGGCTTAGAATAGAGTTTCCTTCAGTTCCCAAGTCTTTCTTGGAGTTATGGTATGGCTCTTGTTTCTTTCTCCTTTTGTAAGACTTTATTCTATTTAATATATTTAGTCTTTCTATATAGTTATGTTTGGGTCTTGTGTTTCTTATTTGATTATATGGTCCATTCATGTATGTGGTTATTATGCTTGCATGTTAGTAATGTAGTCATACTATATTACCATGTTAGACATAACCCCTTACTATAGTCTTTATTTATGTCATTATAATGATGCATGAGAATGTGTGACTTAGATCATTTTCATGTGCTTAGTGTTCACTTAAATGTGATTACTTCTTTTCTGATCCATCACTTAAGGGATTAGGAGTATTGTTCTAGAGATGTAAGCATGGTCTTAGATTAATAGAATGCATTATTTGTCGTGTAGCTCATGAATTGCTAGGGGTAGGCAGTAGGTGGTGACAGTCCTACCTGTCCTTTGAAAACCCCCACGTTAGGCTATGCAATATGCTCTTGGCTGGAATCGTACTGTGGATGCAGGGGGGAACCGGATGCCCAGGGTGTGATGATCTGATTGTCTTGCATTGTCATTGTATCCATATAATTGTATATAATATAGACTATGTAACTATATAAAAGCAACATAGAAACTTCGCTCTTTCTTTGTCCTTCTCTACTAGACTAATATTTATCTAACTTGACTATGCTATTTGTGTGTCCACTACCATGTTTATCTTTATCCTTATCCCTGTGGGGACTTTGTCTCATAATCCAATGTGCAAATATCTAGAATATGGTAATTACTCTGATCAATCATATGCCTTTATTTAGGATAAAACAAGTACAATACTCTGAATACTTCCGGGTGAAATACTACAATGGTATTCTCTTTACGCTTGCAGATTTTCTACATTCGTTAAAGATTACCACTAAATATTTCTAGCTTTGTTGCTAAGGAAACTTAGTGATGACATTAAGAAATGTCAACAAGCATTTCTGGCGCCGTTGTCGGGGAAGGCAAAAAGAATTACCCATATTCTATACTTGCATATGAGATTATTTGGCATTTGCCTAAACAGGCTAAACTTGTCTGTTTTCTCCTTTTGTGTGAAAACAGGGTAGTGCATGACTGGCTTCACCTTGCCTGAAAATTATATTAAAGATCCCAAACAACTCTAGAGAAGGGTACGTGCACGTCTCGCCCCTCCTCAAAAGTTCGTGTCTGCAAGTGAGCCAGTCATGTCCGCACCATCAAGCTTCAAGGTCATGGCCCAGAAGAGTCTTCATGATTTCTCTGCTCTCTCGGCGTCCTACATTCTTGTTACACCCAATGTCACGAGAGATGCAAATTTCGAGATCAAGACGAGTCTAATTACCATGGTGCAGGCCAGCCCATTCTGTGGGAAGGCCAATAAGGATGCCAGCGCCCATCTGCAACAATTTCTGGAGATTTGCAGCACCTTCAAGATGAAGGACGTCTCTTAATATGTCATTTGCCTTTGTCTGTTTTTGTTCTCCCTTCTGGGGAGGGCAAAACTGGTTCTACGTGAACAAGGATTCTGTGGGTACCTAGGAAAAGTGTTCAGCCACGTTCCTCACCAAATTCTTCCGGCTGGGCAAAACCAACGCACTTCGTGAAAGAATTTCAAGCTTTCAACAGGAGTCCAAGGAGTCAATCTCCGAGGCTTGGGAGAGGCTGCAAGAGTACATTGCTGCCTGTCCTCATCACAGGATGGATGAATGGCTTACCATCCAAAACTTTTACAACGGACTGACTCCATCAGCTCATGATCATATTGATGCTGCTACGGGAGGAGCCTTCTTCTCACCGACCGTTGATAAGGCTAAAAAACTTATTGAGAAGATGGTTTCCAACCAAGGATGGAGTGAATATCGTCTTCACTCGCGCCAGCGGGGCATGCACACCGTTAAGGAGGTGGACATGCTAGACGCTAAAATGGACCTCCTCATGAAGAAGATGGACGAACATGCCAAAAGTATGAAGTTGGTACCGTCAACGCTTTAGACTCTTGCATGACGTGCATGGTTTGCAGCAACATGGGCCACTCGGGCAATGACTGCCCTGAGACTCGTGAGGACGTGTTGTACATGAACAACAACAACAACAACAACAACTGCTATCGTTCATAAGGAGGCAACAAGTGGAATCAACCGCGTCCATATTATCAAGGAGGTAACAACTTTAACTCTTATAATAATCAACCCTTCTTTAAAGATCTTGTCTTAAGCCAGGCTAAAATCAATGAAACTTTCACTAAAAAGCTTGCCGCCAATGACAAGACTTTAGAAAGTGTTAATGCTAAGCTAGAAGATCTTGCTTCTTCCTTTAAAAATTAGCTTAGTTTTAATAAAGTCCTAGAAACCCAACTAGCTCAGTTGGTCGCTACTTTGCCTGCATCGGACTGTGGGAAAATTCTGGGGCAACCTGAATCTACCATAGAAGTTGTGAATGTGGTAATGCTTGTAGGGAACCGTACCCACAGCTCGCCAAATACTAAGCATGTAGGAAATGATGAAGAAGATGAATTGAACATCATCCCAGTCATCCAAGGTGATCCAGGAAGCCTGATGATCTTGTGTTCAATCGGGACAGAGTTCTTCGAACAAGCATTATGCAACCTTGGAGCCAGCGTCAGCATCATGCCAAAATCTATCTTCAACAAGTTGAACCTCTCGGGCCTAGTCCCAACTCAGATGCAGATTCAGCTTGCCGACTTGACACTATGACACCCCGCAGGGATTGTCGAGGAAGTTCTGGTTGAGATCCACGGATGCTTCGTCCCTGTTGATTTTGTGGTGCTCAACATGGAAGTCGACAGGATTACGCCGCTCAACCTTGGGCGGCCATTCTTAAGCGCCACATTCACACAAATTGGCGTGGGGGCTGAAATAGTCCGTCTCAACCTCAATGGCAAGGAAACAGAATTTGAGTTTCAGCCTTGCCTTATGGGTGGAGTCAAAAGCTGGCCAAACCTTCAGGACATCAAGAAATTAGAGACAGAGACAAGGGGGACAACCTAGAGGGTTCCATGATAAAGCTCTAGGCACAAGTAAATCACAGTCTTGTCACTCAGAAGAAGAAGACAACAGGCACGCCTAGACAATGGAAAAAGAAGTAGCCGGTAAAGAAGAATCCTTCACCCAAGAAGCCACCGACCACCAAAAATGAAGAAGGTGTGGCGAGTGAAGGAAGTGCAGCCATCCGCGTCCACTTCTCCAAGACTGAACGCTGCAACATCAAGCTAAACATGATGGAGAATAGTCCCGCTTGTAAGACTTTAAAAATTAGTGAGCCCTTGCCAAAGGTAATTTGGTATTTATCTCATATTTTATTTTCCACAATTTTTGCACATTTGAATTTTTCCAAACTTTTGGATTATTTCAAATTTGCCTCTACATTTGCATATTTATTTGAATTTTACACATGCATGTTGGAATTTATTCCAACCCTCTTTTTTGTTTAATAAAAATACAAAATTCGGTTTTTGGTTTCCAACTTTGAGAAAATATATTGCTGATCAAAATTCTATCAAAAATTTGGACCAAACCCCTGCAGCTTAGAAAATATAGCTATTAGGGAGTTATGGGCCAAAGTAGAGGACCAGTGGAACCCACCCACGATCAGCCGAACACCCATGTTCGGCCAAAGGGGTGTGGACCCCATCAACCTTGGCCTTTTGCCAACGGTTGGATTTGGCTCCCCACTAGCAGTTTTCAACCGTTTGGGAATTTTCCTATAAATTGAGTGCCCAGAGGAGAGTGTTTTGCCATTCTAAGTTCACTTCTCATTTCACTCCCTCCTTCACTCATTTTCTCTTGAGCTCTCACATTGCTTCTCCAAAGTTGTCATTCCAAAAACCACAAAAAATATTTCCATATTTAGTTTGCTTTGTTTTTGGATGGTTCAAGTCCTTTGCAAAAGGTTTGGCAAGATCAACACGACCGGTAGATTTTATTTGCTAACCCATAACCCATGTTCGAGTTGTTCTTGTGTTTTTGCTTAAGTGGTGTAGAGGAAGAAGGCTAAGGCATTGATGTAGTGGGTGACACGTTCGAGTTCACGCCATTCACACGGTAGCTCGAGCACAAACTTCTCCATCGAGGATCAATCAATGACGCACATGCCCGTTGAGGATAACATGGTGGAGGATGAGCCACACGTTCTTCTTGATGACACTGACCTCGAGCTACTGAATGAACAAGAGAGACGAGTTTGTCACCGCCTACGCAATCGTAGTTTCATCCACACCAGGGCGTATGATGATGACCTACTCTCTACTATAGGTATGGACTCTGAGTTTGTTTCTATTTGGAAAGCATTGGGTTGGACCGAATTTGCACACATCACTGAGGCAGGTTCACGCCTCCTCACTATCCAATTTTTGTGCATCTTGCTGAAAGATAATGACGGGGTACTTTTCTGCTTGTTCGGGAAGGGATACCATCTCACTTGGAAAGACCTAAGCATCATTCTTAAGTTTGAAAGTTATTGCAACACTAACTTAGAAGGTGCAATGACGGGTTTTGAAAAGGGATCTTTTTGGCAAAGGATTTCGGGAGAGTTTTCTTGTGAACGTCTTAGGGCGAGTGATATTTACAACCCAACTCTACAGTTGTGGCATAGGTGGTTTGATATGACTTGTTTCCCTAGACAAGACATTAGACCTATCCGTATTGATGAATTGCGTGTCTTGTTTGCTGCAATTGCTAAAATTCCTATTGCTCTTGTTGAAGCTATGATTGGTCAATGGTTAGATTATATTAAATAATTGGGACCCATTGAATGCACTTCTTTAGTGACCCGTATTGCTGCAGGGGTCGGGGCTTTATTCAACACTAGATTTGATTATCTTTCTAAGCCCTGTCCCATAATAGACTATAAATTTCTTGAGCAGGGTCACACTTTAAAGAATGGTCCTGATGGTTCTATCATCTTTTATTACCCCGGCTATACAAACAAAATTCTGCTGCCTAACCCGGGATATCATTTGTATAGTTGTTGGTAACTAACCATACAACTGCAGAGAGAGGAATGCCTGGCAGGACCGTCGATCGACATACACGACAAAGCACAAAGCGTGCCACCACTAGCACAGCCAGAACTACACCACCAGTCCATGATTACACTGCAGGCTCAAAGCATTTCGGTGACCTCGCTTGGATGCATGCCACAGCAGTATGAGACTGGAGGTTCGTCTTGGCAGTAAGCTAGTAGTACACAATGAGGACATGGCCCTGAGCCGATCGGGACACCTCCACATCATGACGGTCGTCACTCATTTTCGGGCTTTAGTCATCATGACTATGGTTCGGAATTGAGGGATCTTACAAGAAGGATGGACGATCTAGATGTGAGAACAGGGGAAATGCAAAACACCTTTGCTACTCATGCCCAGACCACCAGAGAGTGGCAGCAGCACAGTGACAACCAGTTTCGTCACCTCCAGGAACAGCTATGAGAGCATCACGACTACACGGCGGCATACTACCATTGGAGAGGATTTGATCCTAACTAACAGCCGTGATCAAGAGCAAGTTTGGGGGAGCACCCCCACCAAGGTAACTTGTATCTTTCCTTTCTTTCTTTTTCTTTGTCGGACTTACCCTCATAAAACAAAATAAAAATTTGCAAAACTAAAAAGAACAAAAATAATAGGTTGTCAGTTGTCATGCATGCTAGTGATGTTCATTCCTTCATGTTAAGATGATGAATAGTTGCTCTATTTTATATCTTTTATAAAAGCCAAAAGCCCCGCAGGGACTAAGGTAAAAAGCCTCGCGGGGACTAAGGTAAAAAGGTAGCAAATGCCAACTTATTTAATTAAAGGTAGAGTATTTTATTGTGCACTTGGTACTATTGGGGAATATAATGCATTGTAGCAACTCCTGATCAACAACCTAAAGTTCTATCTTTTCATCGGGACGAGCAAAGGTTCAACTTGGAGGAGTTTGTTGACGGTCGTTAAATACCATTTTCGAGCATCAATATTACTCGAAATAAAGAAGAATTCAACATTCCCGCCATGCACATTAGTTAGAATTAATAAAATTCCACTATAGCTTGGAGAAACACTGACATGCTGGAGAAATAATGAAATGGAGGAGGAAACACACCCATATGGCGAAGAAACACAACTTCCACTAATCAGAGCTCGCCAATTGGGACTTCCACGGATTGACTGGCCCACTTACAGAAGCAAACTGACTTAACAACCGACCTTACAGTATCACTAGGCAGGGGACCCACCTGGCAGGTCACTAGAGGTGGCAACACTCGAGGGGACTCCCCCCCCCCTGTTCAGCCAAACAGGGGTGTTCGGCCGAACAGGGAGTGGCCCCCCTGGTGCATGGCTGCCACGTGCTGGCTCCTGGTGACTCCCTAATGACGGTTGTGCATGTTTGACGGCGATTACAGACTCCAGAAACCGACTTTGAGCAGTATAAATACAAGAGAGAGGCTTCACTCCAAAACACACACCAAGAAGCATTACTCTCTTTACCATTTCGTGATTCCCTTTAGTTTTAGTGGGGTTAGACTTAGAATAGAGTATTTTTAAGTTCCCAGGTCTTCCTTAGAGTTGTGGTATGACTCTTATATCTTTTTCCTTTTGTAAGACTTTATTCTATTTAATATATTTAGTTTTTCTATATAGTTATGTTTGATCATGTGTTTCTTGCTTGATTATATGATCCATTCATGTATGTGGTTATTATGCTTGCATGTTAGTAATGTAGTCATACTATATTACCATGTTAGACATAACCCATTACTATAGTCTTTATTTATGTCGTTATAATGATGCATGACTAATGTATGACTTAGATCATTTGCATGTGCTTAGTGTTCATTTAAATATGATTACTTCTTTTCTGATCCATCACTTAAGGGATTAGAAGTATTGTCCTAGAGATATAAGCGTGGTGCTTAGATCAATAGAATGCATTATTTGTCGTGTATCCCACAGATTGCTAGGGGTAGGCAGTAGATGATGACAGCCCTACCTGTCTTGTGAAATCCCCCACGTTCGGCTATGCAATAGGCTCTTGGCCGGAATCATACTGCGGATGCAAGAGAAAACCGGATGCTCAGGGTGTGATGATCTAATTGTGTTGCATTGTCATTGTATCTATATAATAGTATATAATGTAGACTATGTAACTATATAAAAGCAACATAGAAACTTAGCTCTTTCTTTGTCCTTCTCCATTAGACTAATATTTATCTAACTTGAGTATGTTATCTGTGTGTTCACTACCATGTTTATCTTTATCCTTACCCCTGTGAGGACTTTGTCTCATAATCCAATGTGCAAATATCTAGAATATGATAATTACTCTGATCAATGATATGCCTTCTTTTGGGATAAAATAAATACGATATCCTGAATACTTCCAGGTGAAATGTTACAAAGGTATTCTCCGTGCACTTGCGGACTCTCTGCATTCGCTAAAGATTACCAATAAACATTTCTGGTTTCGTTGCTAAGAAAACTTAATGACGATGTTAAAAAATGTCAACACCGGCACAATCATCTTCTTTCTCCCTCTAGTCCCCTCCACCGGCCACTACAACTCATGCCTGCATTTGCACTCCATCCATTTCCTCTTGACGCTGTGGTTAATTAATGCATGTGTCCTGGGTCAGACTCAGATTGCTCTGCGATGACCAACAACCATGGCGTTCGTCAGATCCTACGTGAGTTAGAGTGTGTTTGATAGAGCCTATACACCAATTTATTGAGTAGCTTATGCTATCATAAGTCATAAGCTTTACCAAACAGGTTAGAAGTATAAGCATTCATAAGTCAAAATCTCTTTTGTACTTATAAGCCATAAGCAAGAAAAAAATTGATTTTCTAGCTTATGGGTCACCTTTTCCAAGATAAGCTGTTAGATGAGCTATTTTGCCAAATAGATTAACTGCTTATACTACAATAAAATATATAAGCTTGCTAAGCATTTTTTACGAATAAATCAAACCATAGCAGTTTGTAGCATAACCAAAAACCCTACCAAACATATCCTTAGTTATCGTCCTTCCCTATTCTTGGTTATTTTCTTGTTTGGATTTTTTTGGGGAAGCTACCAGTCATGTGAAAAGACTTTGTTTCTTCTTCCCCAGCTTTCCGGGGTTAGGAATATAGAATTGGAGATTTTTATGAGACAAGAGGACGGTTGCTAGACATCTCTTTGTTTCAGCACATGGCTTAGAGCATCTCCAAGAGAGTTCTATAATGTCTCCCTAAATCAAACTATTGGAATTTAGTTTAAAAAATCATCTCCAACAGCTTCTTAAAACACTTCCTAAATTTATTTCTCTTCTAAACCCACCTCATTTGTAGGTAGAAACAAGGAAAAAATTGGACTCTCTCCAATCCTTCTGCTCCCGTGCCCGTGTGATATTTGACGCTGCGCCGTGAATTCCGCCGCTGGAATCCTGCCTTCAGCCACCGCCGTCGTTTCCGTTTAGGATTAAGAATCAAGTTTAGGATTAAAATATTCAAAGTTGAATACATGTACAACTCATTGAGGACCGTACGTGATGCAGTTGTCTTCACTTGACGTTGCAAGGGGAAGTTTGCTCGTTGGTGGCAGGCAATGTGATCACGCCCATACACGTGAGCACGCTATGTGCGGCGGTGACATGTGTGCTGCAGCAACAGACCAGGGGATGCGAGCGGCGAGCGTGCCTAATTAAGCTGAAGATGACGATGGATCACGGTTTCTACTGCTGATCTGGCCTAATTTAAAATTATTTAGAATTTATTTTGGGAGAACTGTTAGAGGAGAGGAGACAAAATTGCCCTAATAGTTTTTGAGATGGTTCCAAAATAAGGTTTTTAGAGTCTAATTTTTTAGGAATCTTTTGAAGATGCTCTTATGTTTCACTTCTGGGTAACATGCCGTTTCCACACGATGCCTCTCATAGTCTCATTTTTTTCATTTTTTGAACTTGAACAAAGATTCCATTAACGTGAGACTGACTGAATATCAGCAGTAACGGAACTGTTTACAAAGGCAGGATAATCTTCCTGCCACATGACACATTCATCCGGAGAGAGGTCCCTCCCAAACTTAGCTAGCTTATTAGCTACCATATTACATGAACGTGGTTGGAACACTACAGTTACATCTTGGAAAAAAAAAAAGGGCAGTGCTGATTTTATTTCCATCACCAGAATCCCCAACGTAGCTAGATCATAAGCCTGTGATGTCAGTGCCGTTCTCACATTAATCGCATCCGTCTCCAACAGGAAGTGATCAAGAGCAGAGTCCTACGCGAAAAGCAGTGGCGCCCGCTTTATCGCAATTACCTCAGCCTGCATGGCATCACTGCAGTGTTCAATGTTCCCTGCCCCAGACCCGATCACTGCACCAAGATGGTTTCGAATGACAAAATTTTCTGATGCCTCTCATTTCTAGAACAACGAAAATATACCGTGTGACAGGTTTCCTACATACATGCTATATATTCTTCTGTCCTCTCTTCTAACATAACTGTGTTCTTCTGATAATAAGAAGAAAGAACTAAGTGACTTCTACTTTCGCATTCTCTCATTTTAGCACTCAATCACTGGTGCACAAAGACACAGGTGTCTACCTCAACTCGAAACGGTTCGCGTGCCTCAAGGGTTAAGCTGGCCCATACTTAAGCTGGAGAGTAGTGCTAGTGCATTCAAGTAAAAGGAAATCATCCTATATAAAAAAAAGTAAAAGAAAATCATTTACAGAGTGTTATCTGCTTCTAACTAGGGATGGTAATGTGGCGGGTTCAAAACGGGTGGAACAAAAGCCCACCTACTACAAAAAATGCAACCGGTGCAAAATTGCACCCACACCCATACCCACGGGTGGAAATCTACACCTGTGCCCGTGTCCATCGGGTTTGGGTGGGTGACGGGTCCTATATACGGGTGTAGAGGTCGGCACGCCGGTGCCAACACGAGAGCTAGGTGTGTAGCGGATGACATACGTGGGGGAGCGAGCAACTGCAGGACGTGGTCTACCGGTGGTGTAGGCGTGACGGGCGCAACAGAGTGAGCCGTTGCGGGGCTGTGCTGGCGGCGCGCGGGAGGACGTGACGCGGGCTGACGACGGCATGCGCGTGGGAGAGGAGTTAGAGGAGAGGGAAATGAGATCGAGAGGTCAAGTCTGTTGAAAGTTTGAGACTTGAAGGGGATAAGATTAGAGATAGGTTGTGAAGTGGGATGGATCATGATGAGCTAAAAATTATGTCTAGACTAATTTATTTCAAGACCCATAAGATACTCGTATGATGAGACGAGAAACTTCACCCCATGTGGGTGAGTTCCGTCAGTGTAAAAATACACCTCTATCTGTGGATGTCAAATACAACAGTATAAAAGTATATCCCTATCTATGGACGTCAAACCCAGCGGGGCCCTACACCCGGAACTCAAATTACCATCCGTGCTGCTGAACCACCAAAGTCCAGAGAGAGAGGTGACCAGCCACCTGGCTTTATTAACACGTGTGGCTTACAAGAACGCAGCCGCATATCCTGATCTCGCTCGTTAGTTGCAAACAAAAAATAAACAATATCAAACCGAAAGCGATTAGAACAGCCAAGAGCAGGTCAGAAACGAATAAGACTGCGTCGATTCTAAGCTGTTTTGTTGTGTGCACGTTTCCACTCGACACAAAAAGGCATCATCCCTGTCGCGACACCACCACGTGTCCCGTTGCAATCAATCCTTTCCATGTTTCCCGTTCCATGGATCATCAGCCGTCCGATCACGCATCCAACGGCCTGCAAAAGTGGAGAGGAGAATCTCCGCACAGTCTGACGAGAGAGGCCAAGGGGAAGAAGAATCTCCCCAACCCAACGCCGTCGTCGTCGTCTTCTTCCTTCCACTCGCCTCCACCGCCCCCTGCAACTTCTGCCGCACTCGCTCGCTCGCCATCCATTTCCTCTCGCCGCTGCGGTTATATACGAGCCCGTGTCACAGAGAGCGGACGGTGTGGGGCTTCTAGTTCCTGGAGGTAGGTGTACGTGGCGGCTAGTCGGCGGACGGACAAGTGCTTCTTGGGTCGCGGTTGCTGCGGCGAGCGGCGGCCATGGCGTTCGTCAGGTCCTACGTGAGTTGCTTCTTGCTCTCAGGTGATGCCTGAGCAGTTCTTTTCTGCTTTGGATTTCGAGGGAAAGCGGCGACTCGTGGGGAAAATTTCATTTTTTTTTCTTGTTCTCTGGCTGTTCGGTATGGTAAAGTGGAATTCGAGATCCGTGAGAGAGCGGTTGTTAGAGATCTCTTGGTATTAGGGCTTGATCTGTGTTGCCATTACAATTAATGGTGGCTGCGGCGGCCGGTGGGGCTGGTGCTGGTGGCAAACGATCCCCGAGGTTGATTCCTGTGGAGGAATGGTACCTGACCATTTGGGGAATGTGGGGAAGGAGCAGTGGAGGTGCTAAAACAAGTGCAGCTCCAGTCGCTTGGTGTGAATTTTGTTATATTGGAAAACTTTGCAGGCGTGAAATGTTGTGTTTGTGTACCGTGCGTGAACTGTTACTGCCAACCAAACACATATACACATGTCTTTAATTGGCTTCAGATGAGTGGTGTGATGCTCGTGGTTAGTAGATGAGCACAAGAATCACCTTAGCATCCCGGTCCTAATTATTGTTGCAGCGTTTAACAATGCCTGCACAACAATATCTCGGGAGAAGATCACGTAGTTTCAACTCCACTTGCATTCGAGCCGATGTCGTTTGAGTAGACCGTGGCTGGCAACTAAGACATGAATCAGTACACGTTGATACGTGATGGTGGGTTGCCATACTTCACTACTCTCGACCTGGAATGGTCCTAAAAGTATCTGTATCCTTTGCTTGACACATAGTGAATTATAATTTCCCTTGTTTTATTGAAGCATGTTGAGTTCTGTTTTCTGATATTGCATTCTTGACATTCTGAAACCAGATGGGTTGCCAACAACGAGAAAACTCTGATAAATGAAACAAACCTTACATTTTATTGAGCACTCATTTTATCGTAAAAGGTTAGAATAAATTCAAGTGCTCTTTGATAGATAGCAGCAGTGATGTAGCATTTTTCTGTTTGATTGACGGCATGGTTATGTTCCAGCCTCTTTCGATAGTAATCATAATATATATGGTCTGCCAATAATTGAATGCCATTTTTAGTTTCAGTTCTTGTGGACAATGTAAATTCAGTTTCAGAGACATAAGAGACCCATTTTTAGTTTCAGTTCTTCTAGACGATTAATGGTGTCTGCAGCGGTCGCTGGGGTCTTTTGCATCAACCCTTTGTTTTGAGTTTTGACCTGCACCTACTGTTAAAGATTGGCCTCAACTAACTAAATTTAGTGCACACTAATTCTGAATGACACATTTATGCTCATGAACGGTGTTATTTTACTGCTTCATTTAATGCATAGGTAGTTGTGCTAATCAAGTTTAAGATTTGGTCAGATAATACTCCATCTTGACATTTCTGAAACATTATCCCTTTGTGCAGTCAAGTGCTTCCTCTGGAATGGGGGTTGCTGCAGAGTGCAAGGAGACATTCCTCGAGCTTCAGAGGAAAAAAGCACACCGCTATGTCATCTTCAAGATCGATGAGAAGGGAAAGGAAGTTGTTGTAGAGAAGACGGGCGCTGTGACTGAGAGCTTCGATGATTTCATGGGCTCCCTTCCAGAGACTGACTGCCGATATGCCATCTATGATTTTGACTTTGTCACTGAGGAAAACTGCCAGAAGAGCAAGATATTCTTCATAGCATGGTCAGCTTATACATCTCTTTTCAGTATATTGTGAATCAAACTTTAACTTGCATTAGACTGTTTGATTTGTGAATAGAGGGCTTGACTAAACTAGATGTTCTTTGATTCCTCCCTTACTATTTCAGGTCTCCTTCGGTTTCCCGCATTCGTGCTAAGATGTTGTATGCCACCTCAAAGCAACAGTTCAGGCGTGAGCTGGATGGAGTCCACTATGAGATCCAGGCAACTGACCCCTCTGAGCTGGACATTGAAGTCCTCCGAGACCGCGCGCATTGAGCAAATTCCCCGGGCATTTAGGTACCTGCCGGCGTAGTCAGATGGTCTCCTATTTCTACTACCGAACCATATGCTCGCTGGAAGCCTGGAAACATCCTGTAGTACCAGATTAATGGATGTGAGCGCTTGTTGCCTGAAGAACTAGGTAGTACTAAGCTTGAATTCCAGACATGCCGAAGAGTTTGCTTTGGTGTTTAACATGACATCCGCTGAAGCTTTTCAGCTCTAATTATGGTATGCTATATGTGTGCTGTGTGATGGTGGATCATTATTATTCTCTCCTTGCGTTACCGTTGATGGTACTTGAGATTACAATGGAGCTTGAGCTCGGGTTCCGACTTAGCATTATCAAGCTGGAGTTAGCTGCCGCCGTTGCACGGGCGGTATGTTAGTGAGGGATCCTGATCCGCTTCAGTCCCAGCCCAGATTCTCCAAAGCCAGCCTGGGCTCTTTGTGGGCCGTTAAGATACATAGAACGGCCCATGTACCATCCATGCCCCTCGCGCTTAGTGTTATTCGAACAGGTCGTGTCTAACGGGCAGGCCCGAAGCCTCATGCCAGATCAAGTGTATATATACGTACATAAAAAATGTAAAAAGAGATTTGTTCCTGAACAAGCAAACAGAAAAATAATGAATGCTCTACCAGTACACGGAAGACACCCCATTTCTATCTTGTAGCTCCCAACATCAATCCGTTCATCTTGATCATCTTCTCGAAATGGATGACGTTGCAGGCACAATAATAAAAACGGCCTGTAGCGGCAGATAGGCCACCCCACCGCTACGTAAATGCAGCTACAAATAAGTGTTTTGTAGCGACGGGTGGTCTATCGCCGAAACAAATCGTCGCTACAGACGCATTAGTAGTAGCAGTTGAAGATGTCAATCACCGCTATTGTTAGCTATTAGTAGCGACGGTTGACATCATCAACCGTCGCTACTTGTTATTTTCTATAAAAAAAAATAAAGTAAATATATAGAAATCATAGATTCTGCACACAGAAATTTATAACATCTCATCACAGATATTTACAACATCTCATTATAGAAATTTACAACATGTCATCATATAATATATACAACATCTCACCAAAATATTCAATAGATAGTACAAAATGTCTTATATAAACCCTAATGCATAGTCATTATCTTTCTGCGGAACATTGGGGTCATATGGTGCTCTCGAACCAGCCCACTCACAAAGAGACCTATATTTTGTTGCTAGTAAATCCTTCGAATCAAAGCACTTCCCTTTTAGACTAATAACCTCTCTCAACATAAAACGACAAAGAGAAGCTACAACTAGATACATGACATTTATACTTAAGTAAACGCGTGATTCAGGAAATATACCCTTTAATTTTATTCTATATAATATTTAATTTTTATTAAACAAACATCAAATTAATATCAAATTATTCTATACAATATTTAATTTTTATTAAAAAAATTATAAAAATGAATATACCTCTTGTCCTAACACTTTCTCTCTCTTCTAGTAACCAAACTAGATCTAGATTGCCATTTACATAAAAGAGGTTAGATATAGTATTTTTTTGTGTAGTGATAGAAATAAATGATGTATGCCTTCATAAAGTTTAACTACAACCCAATAGAACCATACAAATCAAACGAATTTAGCTAAAATTTGATAAAAATATAACAAACTTGAAATGCAAAATTCAACTTGATTTCAAAATAATAGCATAAAAAAATATATAGGATGAGTTCCCCTTACCTCAGAGAGCAAATTTCTGTAAAAAAAACAAACTTAAAACCTTCCCCGCTTGATTTTTGTGATTTGTCCAAATTTTCAGGCTGCCACTGTTCGAGTGAGGGCCGAAGTTGTACGAACGCGGCTTTTATAGCATAGGCACTTTTTAGCAGCGGTTGACAACGTCGCTAGTATGCCATAAATAACGGCGGTTAATAATGCCAACCACCGCTATAAACATGAGGTATTTATAGTGTCAACCGCCGCTATTGGGTGCCTAGTGGCGGTTTTAATTGGAACAGTGCCCATTGATTCTGTAGCAACGGCTGACTTTGGGTCGTGCCGCTACTGCGGTTTGCCTGCCGCCGTTAGAGACCCTATTTGTGGTAGTGAGGGAATCCTCAACACGCCACGCTGGTTGAGCCCAAACTGTTGTGCAGCCATATCCAACAACGCCGCCATGCATGACTCCCTCAACATCCGCACATGCATGATGATCCTCTGGCCCTGCTCGTCATCTTTCCCATCGACTAGCGCCATCGGAACATACCCGTTCGGGACCTTCTCAATGTCACTGCCGGTGACGCAGACGAACCACGCCGGGGCAATGGTCTTGGCAGTTGGTACCCTGTTTCCTTGAGCTCCACATGGCCATCTAAAATACACAGTGTCGGGTGATAAGATTATCTGATTTACTGCTGTCGATATGTAGCCTGGGCAGTAAATTAAAGAGATGGTTGGATATAAGTCGAATTGAAATGGTATATGGCTGAGACACCGGGATGGTTGGATATGCCCAACGCAATGTAGCTTATATAGACATACAAACCTTCGAGAGATCGATTTGTGAAGCCAGGACACATGTTCAGCAGGAACATACGGATCAAAGACGCTACGTGTAGAAGGTGACAAGTTATTAACCATATAATTAGCGAAGCAAGAGGTTGTACGTTGTCGTGTTGACGTTGATATGTATTACAGCGACGGCCAGAAAGGGAAGAAGACAGGATATGGTGTCATGGGGTCTAAATGGTTTGGTCTTGCTGTGTTGGCGAGTCAAGAGGCAAAAATGAATTTTTTTTCTGTCAAGAACAAAGACTCAAGGTCAAGTCCAGAAACAGAGAGTACGGGTTACGTACTTTACGCGATCTTGGCACACGTACGGCACGCGTGTGAACTGAATTAACGAACCGCTCAAGCAAGCAGCTTCCCTTCACTGACCTTGTCAGTCAGTTTGCAAGATACATTGACGTGCAATCCCTCTTTTGTTTTAAAATATTTTACTAAACAAACTTTTGTGCAGTACTAATGGTTAATACTCAGCTCAGATTAATCAGGCTCCAGAGCTTGTGCCTCTCTCTCTCACACACACCATATATATATGTATACTCGATCTCAACCATTGCGGCATTGCCCAGCTCCACCACATCCTTGCGTTCCTAAAGCAGCTCCCCTGAAGAAACCTGTCAGTTAAGATTTAAGAACATCGCCTATACATGGCGGTGTGGAGCAAGGTATCCGCCACTTCTTCACCAGCGTGCTACGTTCGTGCGAGTACTAGGAGGATTCCGAAAGGATTCGTCCCAATGGTGCTTGCCGGAGATGGAGAAGAAACCGAGGAGATCAAGATTCTAGTGCATGTCAGCATGCTGAAGGAACCGTCCATGGTGGCGCTGCTTGAGATGGCCGCGCAGAGGTTCGGGTACAGCCAACAGGGCGTGTTGAGGGTACCTTGCGACGAGAGCGGGTTTAGAAAGATGGTGGCTGACAATAGAGTGATACCTAGCTAGATATATAGCTCATTTTGTTTTTTAGATAATGGAGCTAGACTACATAGCTCATAGATTGTCAAATGTACAGGTACGCAACTGTTTTTTACATGCCATATATTATTTGTTTTTCTGTTATTATCTAAAAAAATGTTTTTCTGTTTAGTTTTTTTTAATATCTTCTCATCAATCCCTTGCTAATAAAGAAAAATATCTTTTCATCAAGATATTAATGGAAAAACAAATTCATACAGCACGAGCAGAGCAGGTACATGCTCAGCAGTGTCACATAGATTGAACTTACAGTGAACAACTAGTTTTTTTTTCTTATGCCTTAATACCACTTGCTGAAACAACCTACGTACATGGCTCACAGTTGGTGCACTTATGATACATATTTCATTCAAGGCACAACCAATTATATGGAGCGAGCAGGCACCAAAATAGGCAACCAGTGAAAGCGTTTAGAATACGCGATAATCTTGTTGATAGCATTGTACTAGTACATATAGGGAGCCACGCAGGACAGTCCCGATTACAACCGACATAGAGTATACACCCCCCCTCCCCCGGTAGTCTCAACGGTAGTTTAGCCACTTGTAGAACGAAGGTTTAGACTGGAACGAAACTCGGTGAAAACCGATGATGTCAATCCATTGGTGAAGATGCCGGCGTACTAGGACGTGGTCGGCGCATGGAGCAATCGCACACCTCCCGCGGTGACCTTGTCCCGTACAAAATGCAAATCAATCTCGATGTGCTTCGTGCGCTGATGTTGCACCGGATTGGTGGAGAGATAAACAACACTAATGTTGTCACAATAGACCAAAATAGCACGACAAACTAGAGAGAGAAGTTGTGCTAACAATTGACGTAGCCAACAAGTTTCTGCAACCGCGTTTGCAACAGTGCGATACTCTGCTTCAGCACTAGAACGAGAGACGGTGGCCTGACGCTTGGAGGACCAAGATATGAGGTTGTCTCCCAAGAAAACTGCATAGCCAGAAGTAGAGTGTCGTGTATCTGGAGAACCGGCCCAATCGGCGTCAGAATAAGCTATAAGGTCTGTGCATTAGGATCGATGTAACTGAAGACCAAAATCTAAAGTGCCCTTGATGTAATGAAGAATACGTTTAACCAAGGCGAGATGAGGTTCTCGTGGATCATGCATAAAAAGACATACCTGCTGAACAACATATGTAATGTCAGGACGAGTGAAGCTGAGGTACTGAAGGGCTCCAGTAAGACCACAAAACTGAGTAGCATCAGTAACAGGAACACCATCAGAGGACAACTTGGCAGAGGTATCCACAAGAGTGATGCATGGCTTACAGTCAGACATGCCAGCCCGATCAAGAATCTCAAGCATGTAGTGACACTGAGAGAGAAATAAACCATCTGCACTGCGAGAGATGGTCATGCCCAGAAAATGATGAAGTGAGCCAAGGACCTTCATAGAAAATTCAGATGTCAGAGCAGCAATGATCCGCTGAAGGAGGGCTGCAGAGGAGGCTGTGAGAACAATGTCATCCACATATAGAAGAAGATATGTTGTGTCTGAGCCGTGGTGAAATACAAAGACAGAAATGTCTGATTTGGCTCCAGTAAATCCCAAAGACTGAATAAAGGTAGCAAAACGACTGTACCAAGCGCGGGGAGCTTGCTTCAAACCGTATAGGGACTTGTTGAGGCGATAAACATGATCCGGTCAAGAGGAGTCAACAAATCCAGAAGACTGAGCACAATAGACAGTCTCAGAAAGGGTCCCATGCAGAAATGCATTCTTTACATCAAGCTGATGGATTGACTAGTCTTGAGAAATAGCAATAGACAACGCCGTGCGAATAGTGGCGGGCTTCACAACGGGACTAAAAGTCTCACCAAAATCAATGCTAGGTCGTTGTGTGAAACCTCGAAGAACCCAACGAGCCTTATAGCGATCAAGAGAGCCATCAGGATGCATTTTGTGATGAAAGACCCATTTGTCGGTGACGATGTTGACGTCTGGAGGCTGTGGGAGAAGATCCCATGTGTAATTTGTCTGTAGAGCATTGTATTCTTCTATCATAGGATCCCGCCAATTTGGATCAGATAATGCGCTGCGATAAGTCTTTGGTAGAGGAGAGAGTATATCAGCATGAAGATCAAAAATTGGCTTCGGTTGACGAAAACCTGACTTCCCACAGGTGCGCATGCTGTGGTCATTTGCGATCTCGCCAATCGGAACAGCCAGGCGGGGAAGAGCTCGAACAGGCGTTGCGCTTGGTGAAGAGGCTGAAGCCCGTGCACGCGGGACCACGGGGCTGACAGCGCCGCGTGAGCCCACGAGCGCCGTAGGGTCGAGCGCAGCAGGAGCGCTTGCTGTTGGTGTTGCACCTGCGCTTGCTGTCGGGCTGATGCCGACAGGAGAGGCGGGCGGCACAGGCGGTGCATGACGTAGCAGCCGGTGCTCCACCGAACAGTCAGCATGGCTGGGCGCCGGGCTGTCTTGAGTGGAGAACCCGGGTGGGGGTCCCAAGGGACTGCAGCGTGCCCGAGGGGATTCAGCGCTGCTGGCAGCGATCTGAGGAGAACCTACAGGGGCAGCAGCGCTGGAACGTGACACCGAGAGCGTTCCACTGGCACCATCCTAAGGAAGAGGTCCAACAGGGGCAGCGGAACGAGGAGGTGGAGGACCTGCAATAAGAGGTGGTGTGCCAATAGAACTAGACACATAATCATCGTCAGTTAGAAAGTCAAGGTTGGAGGATGACAATGGAGCCGGGAGCTCTGCATAGGGAAAAGATCTTTCATCAAAGATGACATATCGTGAAATGATGAGGCGATTAGTGTCAAGATCCAAACAACGATATCCTTTGTGGTTTGTGGGATAGCCTAAAAAGACACACAAGGTAGAGCGAGGTGCTAGTTTATGTGGAGTGGTGGCGGACAAATTGGGATAGCACTTGCATCTGAAGACGCGAAGATGCTCATAGGAGGGATGAGTGCCATAGAGGGCAAAGTGGGGTGTGGAGAATTTAATTGTCTTTGTTGGATGGCGATTTAGAAGGTATGTGGCAGTGTGAAGTGCTTCAACCCAATATGTGGTCAGAATGTTTGCTTTAAACATAAGTGAGCGCATGATATTGTTTGTAGAACGAATGATGCGTTCGGCCCTACCATTTTGTGAGGAGGTGTGTGGACAAGACATGCGCATGGCAACCCCATGAGTGAGAAAGAAGGTGCAGGATGAGGAGTTGTCAAATTCACGACCATTATCACATTGAACGCTTTTGATTGTGGTGCCGAACTAAGTAGACACATAGGAGAAAAAACGAGCGAGGGTGGTAAATGTGTCGGATTTGAGGCACAAAGGAATGGTCTACAAATAATGAGAGCAATCATCCAAAATGACTAAGTAATACTTGTAGCCAGATACACTTAAGACTGTTGATGTCCAAAGATCACAATGGATTAAATTAAAATTCTTAATAGCTCGAGAAGTGGATTTATTAAAGGGAAGACGAACATGTCGTCCTAATTGACAAGCATGACATAGTGTTTCTAGCTCACTTTTATTACAAGCAAAATTAATGGATGAAGCTAAGTGGGAGAATGCCTCAAGACCAAGGTGGCCGAGACGACGATGCCAGGGAGTGGTGGTGCTGGTGACGGCCGTGAGTGCATGAGAAGCGGGCGGACGGAAGGAGTAGAACTCCCCAGTGCTATTGCACATGACGATCACATTCTTCGTAATGAGATCCTTCACAGAAAGACCAAAAGGATCAAATTCCATAGAAACATTATTGTCAATGGTGGAACGGCGAACTAAAATAAGATTTTTAATGATATAAGGTGAAACAAGAACAGAATTAAGAAACAAGGGACCTCTAGGACATGTAAAGGAGGTAGAGCCGGTAGACGTGATAGGCAAGAGGGAGCCATTACCCACAATGATAGATGAAGGAGTAGACGAGGAGATAGGTTGAGGAGAGGAGAGAGTACCGGAGGAGGAGGTCATGTGTGAAGAAGCGCCTGAATTCATGCACCACTCATGAGGTGGCGGTGGGATGAGCTGCATCGTGTTGAAGTTCTGTGCCAGCTGCTGTTGATCCCAAACCAACAGCGGGAACACCGGTGGTGGATTTGGATAGTACTGGGGAATACCTCCAAACGATGCAGGTGCGGAAGGAGCATACGGAGGAGGGAAAGCCGTCGCGTGCTGGAACTGAGGCGGAGCTGGGCCACCAAGCTGGCCCATGTGCAAGGCGTGCTGAGGCCTGGAGGGCTAGGCTGGGGGAGCAGGCGAACGATGACCCAACACGCCAGGCGCGCGCGGGGCAGCAGGACCGGCCCACATGGTAAATGTCCTGGTGTAAGGATTCCAACCCGGCTGGAAGGAGTTGACGCCGCCTGGTGGGCCATAGTTGGGCCGCTGCTGATGAGAGCGACGGCCTCCGCGGCCACGTCCACCACCCCCACGGCCATAACCGCTGGAGTGGGCTGGATTCCCGCCTGGACCGGGAGCAGGTGTAGATCCAATTGGGCCGCGATTGTTTGGAGCTGCAGGAGGCGGTGTAGCAGCAGCAACGAAAGCAGATGGCTTCTTCGTCTTCATGATGGATTCCTCGACGCCAAGGTCAGCACGAACGTCGACGAACGATGGAAAGGGCTTTGTTCTCTGGATCAGCGACGCCATGTGGGAGTATTTTTCATTCAGGCCGCGAAGGACGTTGAGCACAAGCGTGCGATCAAGAACAGGTTCACCAAAATCATGAAGAGCATCGGCCATCCCCTTTAGACGGCGACAATACTCAGAGATGGACAGGTCTCCTTGTTCGAAGTTCTGAAATTCCGCGTCGAGGATGAGGGCACGCTGCTCCTTGTTGCCGATGAACTGAGTAGCGAGGCCCAACTAGAGGGAGCGCGAGGTTGGCGACGGCGTCGAGACAATCTCCACAAGATCAGGCGAGACGGTGCTGTAGAGCCAGGATTTGACAGTGCAATCCATCCAGAGCCAGTGCGGATCAACGGAGAAGTCATCGTCAGAAATAATGAGATCAGTGAGGTCGTACTTGCCGAGGGCGTTGAGGAAGTAGTTGCGCCATCTGGAGAAGTTGCCTGATGTTAGCCCAAGAACAAACGGCACCATTGTCTTGATGTTCGGCACGGCGATGGCCTGGGCGTGAAGCTGTGCACGCTCCTGGGCGAGGTAGAGTGCACGAGCCTCTTCTGCCGTGGCATCGACGTCAGCTTGGGCCTTTGCATCGGCATCTGCCTTTAGCTTTTGGGCGGCGGCGGCGGCGGCCTTGGCTTGCTCATCGGGACTCAAGGAGCCAGGCATGGCGGCTGGGGTATTGGAGAGGTAGCAGTAGAGGAGAGATATGGGATAGGGAGGAGCACGCTGCGTGGGAAGAACAGCGGCAGGGGTAGTGCGGCGTGAGGCCGAAGGTGGAAGGGAGGCCGGTGAGAAGCTGGTGGTGGCGGCTTGGGTTGAGCGGAAGCTAGGGTTAGGGGATCGAACCCGCGATGATTACCATGAAAGCGTTTAGAATACGCGATAATCTTGTTGATAGCATTGTACGAGTACATATAGGGAGCCACGCAGGACAGTCCCGATTACAACCAACATAGAGTATACGTGGATACACGGCCCAAGGCCAGAACCTGAAGGCCCAGGAGTTATATCTGGCCAACTGGCCGTGCCGGGCCGGCACGGCACGGGCCCGGCCGGGCTCGGGCCGTCAAGGGAGAGGCACGACACGGCCCTTGAAACTCAAAGGGCCATACCGTGCCATCACGTGGGCTGCTTACCTCGGCCCGAGCACGGCCCTGCTAACCGTACACGGGCCGGGCCGTGCTTTTGGCCTTGAAGGCTTCACAGTACCGGGCGGCCCAGGCACACAACATCCAGTGAACACAAAAAAACACCAAGTCCAGAAGCATTTTTCCTGACTTAGTCATTTTTTCACTTCACATTCAATGACACACAACATATATGAATCATTGGCCATAACTCAACATGAAACTAACTTAAACAGATCGCATTCACATTGACTGATTGAGATATCCAACTTGAAAGCCACATACCACAGAATTGAGAACAGATTAACAGAATAGATCACAATATGAGTTCACAGTTCACAAATGACCTCCAAGTTCACAAATAACAAGTTCAATACTTAAGGACTTAGTTTGATTGTTCATGTCACAGTCACAAAATGGAGACCACCTAGCTTTAGAAACAGCTGTTAAATGTTACAAAATGGGCTGCCTCATTAAAAACCTTTAGGTAAAACCTCTATGAGGATAAAACCCTAAAGGAAAAAAGAGTACAGCCACAACTCTTTTGGTGATCTCAGCCAAAATGTCCCAACTTGTGCAGCAGGAACTTAGCCTCCTCCAGTAGCAGCCTCATCAGAGCCTCCACTTCCACTTCCAGATGCAGCACCATCACCAGCAGTTCCTCCAGAAGCCTCAGGTCCTCCACCATCCAGGTACATGTTAGCCATCTTGTCCACCAGCTCCTTGTCGACCATGTTGTGCTGCTATCAAGCGTCGCCTTGCTCCCAGTCCTTGATCAGCGACAACATCTCAACATGTTCAGGCGTCAAGCTCCTCCTGCGCTCCTCAATTAACCTGCCGCACAAACTAAAAGCAGACTCCGAAGAGATAGTAGAAACTAGCACAGTCATCATGTCTTTAGCTAATATAGATAAAACAGGTTAAGTTCTTTTATGATCTTGCCACCAGGTTAGTATGTTGAATGAATCATCAAACAAACTGACAGAATCAGATTCTAAATAAGTGGCCAACTCAGAAGCATTGGCAGCAGGTAAAGGAGGGGTAACATCAGATGAACCACCAGTAGATGCAGCAGAACCACCAAAAATTCTGTTCCATGAACAAACCTTCTTACCTGATCCTTGGCTAGCTTGATGTGGCCTCTGCAACCTGACTGCACCAAACTTAGACTCATATTTATTGAACAGCTTAGTCAATTCAGCCCTCACATGAGTATAATAATCAGAGTAATCACGGTTAAGGCATTGAGACAGAAGCTGAAGTGCATTGGCAAAGCCTTTAAGCTTAGCCCTAGGGTCCAGAATAAATGCAAAAGAGTACAACAGAGGAATGTTACCCCAATATTTCAGGAACTTGGTCTTCATGGGAACAATAACTTCCCTAAGCAACTCATCATTCTCAAACATGTTCAAATGCTCAGCAATCTCAAGAATGCAATGCATCATCAAAGGTGATGTTGGGTAGTATACCCCAGATAGTGATACAGTTGACAAATAAAACAGCTCCAAAAATTTCAGCATGTGTTCAGCAATATACCAGTGTGCTGGTGTCAGCAAAGGATTTCCTCCAACCCTATAGTTAGTCTGAATAAACACAGTAAAAGTTTCCTTGTATGGAACAAGATGCTTAAGCATCAAGTAAGTGGCATTCCATCTAACATCCATATCCAAACCAAATTTACGAGGACGAGCACCAGATGCAATGCAAAAAGATTTAAAAGCAGCAATGCGTTGGTTAGATGAATTCAGAAAAGATATGGCAGTTCTAAAGTCCTCAATGTAGGCCTTGATACGTTTCAGGCCAGATTTGACAATGAGATTTATGATATGACATGCACAACGCAGATGAAATAAACCAGAAGCAATAACAGCAGCATCAGGAGCAGTAGGATCAGAAACATGATTAGCACCAATGTAAGCAGTCAAACGAGGAGCAAGTTCAGTGACAGCAGAAGTATTAGTAGAAGCATTATCAAGGGTGATAGACAGAACCTTATCAAGCATGCCATACTCAGAAACAACTTGCAAAATACGATCAGCAATGTTAACACCATTATGAGAACAATCAATCAATCTCATGCCAACAACACGCTTCTCCAACTCCCAATCAGAAGTGACAAAATGAAATACAACAGACAGATAGTCCTCCTTAGCATTACCACTCCAAATATCAGAAGTCAAACAAATACAGTTAGCTTGAGACAGCAAATCTTTCACAGCAAACATCTTAACAGAAAAGGACTTCTCCATATCCCTAGTTGTTGTCTGCCGAGAAACATGCCTAAAGCTAGGGTTATGCGCAATCCTAATGTAATCCTCAAATGCTTCTTGCTCACCAAGATTCAGAGGCAAATCAAGTCTAGCAATGAAACGAACAAGCTCAGATCTAGCAACATCAGCATTGTATTGAAAACGAGCAACAGCACCATCAGGATTAAGATGCAACTGAGATTGAGAAGATGAACTAGCAGCTAGAGCTTTCCTCTAACATGATGCAACATGACGAATGAGATGACCAGTACCACCACCAGAACTCGCAGATAGAGTGGATTTGCAAAAATTGCAGCGAGCACCGCACCTTAGCCTTCTGCCGTTCTTGAAGACGGTGAGCTCCTCCATGTCCTTCCATACCTCAGACGTCGGCGCCCTCGACCTCCTCCTGCGCTGGCATCCACCGGTGGCGGTGCTACCAGACGGGCTGGCATCGACGTTCACCGGCGAAGAAGCACTGCCGGTGCCAGTGCCAGCCGGCACGGCACCAGCCGCGTTCCCGAACAAAGCCTCCGCCGCGGCAACTTGGTCGTCGACGTCATCACCTTGCAGACCTTGAGCACGAAGGTCGTCGTTGATGGAGCCGCCGCCATCCACCATTGGAGAGGAAGAAGCAGTTGAAGACGCCCGATCTGCGTGGTAGAGCGAACGTCTGAGGCAACCGGCCGCGCGGTGTCCTCAGATCCGGCGACGACGAAGCACCCTACCGGCTTCCATGAGCAGAGGATGAGCGAGAGAGGAGAGCTGTGGTGGTCAGTAGTGTTCAACTAGCCACCAGCGAGGTTGAAACACGGCGGCAGTCGGCTCAGATCTAGGGTTGTGTGGTCGGGGAGAGTAGGGAGAGCGAGAGACGCGAGTGAGAGAGAGCGGCGCGGAGGCGGAGTGAGTGAGGGTTAGGGTTTGGTCCGGGATGGGTGGGGGTTTATATACGGCATGTCACCGTTGGAGGGGGGCGGGCTAGTTGGGCCGTGCTGGACCGGGCCATGGCCTTCGTGCTTAACGGGCCATGGTAGTGGGCCGCATGGGCTGAATTTCATGGGCCGTGCTCGGACCGGCACGACGGGCTTGAGGCTAGGCCCAAGCACGGCCCTAGGCGGACTCCGGGCCGGCACGACCCTTCTACGCAACGGGCCGGGCCGTGCTCGGACCGGGCCAACAGTAGTGGGCCACGGACCGGCCCTTTTAGCACGGCCCAAGTGGCCAGATATACCAGGAGTACTATCGTCTAACAACCAGTGACGATGCACATATTCATATAAGGGAGTTTTTATGGTAGGCCCAAATAAATACTAACCGTTCATTTCAGTTCTTTGAGTAGATCTCAATGATCTCTTGCACTCTAAGGTGTAATAGATTAACATGCCACAATATTGCGCACCATGGGAGAACCATCATATAGCAAACAAAAAAGGTTAGTAGCGCACATTCGACATGCAAACAACAATATCTAGCAGTAAAAAAAGTGCATCATTTCTGGCAATACAGGGTTCCAAGTATCACTTCAACACAGGGCCTCTGTTACTGCTCTACGGCATGGTTTGGCTAGAGGATCCTGTTAGTTGGAAAGATTCTTTCTAGCCATCAAATTGGGGAACTTCTTCATCTGCACAAACATGCACATTTGGGAATAATAAGGGCACAAGTTGCCTGCGAGGCTGTGACATAGTATATAAAGTTGTAGTATACAAATTGGCAAGATACTGATATCTGAGAGCAAAGGATGCAAATATTACCGTGAGAGCTTGGTCGAACAGCAGATGCAGCAATCTGCATCCTGGAGGCGTCGTGGGCTGGATCACTGGAGCATCTCATCATGGCCTTGGTATCCTTGTTGTCATTGGTGAGATCTTTGTGGTGGTCAGGTTCATGGGGGCACGTTCAGAAGCATCACAGGTTTCTCCCATGCTGTGATCTATTAATAATAAAAGGAGATGATTTTTCCACCATGTTATTTAGAAAAAAGAAAATTAGTCTATAAATTCTCAGAAAAAAAAACATCCAGTCCTTAATCCCCTCCTCTTAAGATCTCAGAATTACATCCAACCCTTGATCTTTCTTCCTCACCTAATCCCCCACTGCGTCCTTCCTGATCCTCCCGATCTCCCCACGTCACTGATTGATCGACTAACATGACGATCCTTGGAGCACTTTTGATCTCCATCCCATGTCAGGGATTCTTACCCACGGTAGAAACGCTGTTCACTAGCCCCAGGTATAAGATCATTCATGGCTGCCGGTTCCAAGGGAGCAAGAACATGGGGCATCTAGACAATGCCATGAAAAACAAGGTCAGCGTAAGCCCGTGTAGAACTGCACTTGGTAGGACGACGAGGCCAGTTATTGATTGGTAAATCAGGGTCAGCGTTGAGCAGAGTCGGATCGACCTCGACACCGATTGAGAAAAATCTGTTCAGGAATCCTGTTGGCTACATGCAGATATCCTAATTGCAGGCAGATATTTTGTTTGTTCTGCTGCCATGGCCGCCAAGACCACAACATCGACATTGACGACTACACGACAATTGGTAAGTAACCTCCTTGGGCTGTGGCTGATGCAGCTCAACAGCTCCAGCGCTCAAAATATTAGCCACAATACATTACGAGGAAGAGAGCCTGAAACTTGAACTTCTATGCACCTGTACAACATCCGTCGTTGTAGACCGAGAGTACCAAACTGCATGCCAATGGGTAGGTGGCCTCCTAGGGCTAATGCAGCTCGACAGCTCCAGCGTTCAAAAGGTTAGCCCGAGTCTTTCTAGAGAGAGTACCAATTGCTTGGTAAACTAAAAACCTGTTCCTGACACTACCACAGAAATACACAACACAGACACCATATTAACGACGCTAAAGGAAAACCGTCACTAACAGGAACGTGCCACTAGTATTACTCAAAATACCCTGATTGTGGCATTAATTGTGACGTAGAAAAAAATACCCGTCACTAATAATACAGGTCAAAAGTCAGAAACGGATTTCTGAAGCCACCGTCACTAATTGACTTAACTTTAGTGACGGCAGTTTAGTTATTAGCGACGTTATCTGATTCACCATTGCTGCTACCTATATTTAGTGACGTTGTGAAGAAATCCGTCACTGATAGCCGTAACAATAGTGACGGGCTGTAGTTATTAGCGATGGTATGTAGAAATCCGTTGCAGTTACTCGTTTTTAGTGACGATATGTAGAAATCCGTCAAAGAAAGCATGTGACGGATGTTTTAAACTGGGTCGCTAAAAATTTATAGCGACGTGCGTTGTAAACCGTATCACTAATATATGATACAGATTTTTTATAGTTTAATAGATTGTTAGTGATTTTTTTTTTGCTATCTGAAGACATTATTATTTTACCAGTTTGCATAAAAATTTGTTGGTACTAAATAAACCTACTTAATACACCGGGTGGGAATGAGCCAGATTCCATAGACCTTCTATCAGAGCCCACACCATGTGCTCTGTTGGGCCTGATTGGAGGTTATCAAACTGAAGTTAAAGGGGACAAATCCATCCTTTGCAGAAGATATTGCATAGCATCCCAATGTGCGCGGACTGTGCAGTAGTCTTTGTGGATTATGTGCGCACCAAGCATCAAGACTACAAGCTGGAAGTTCCTCCTAATGTTGAGATGATAACACTTGGTCAAGTTTGTCTACAAAGGGTTCAATGGAGTAGGGCCCGTATTGTTGTCCACCCGATGAAAATGGATGACTCAGATCCTGAAATGGATGGAGAACACCAAGACAAGTCTAGTGTGGCACCAAAGCAACAGCAAGCCACGGGAGCAGTTACTGACAACAAAGCCCCACAAAAGAAGGTCAAGGTGGCTTCCCCAACCCCTGAAGGTGATGCACAACATCAAGAGAAGTCAGATCTATCACATAAGCAACATCAAGCCAAGAAAGCAATCACTAACAACAAAACTTCTCAAAAGACATCCAAGCTGGTTTCTAGAGCCCCTGTCAGTGTAGCTAAGAGTGCCATAGGAAGCAGTGTAGCTAGGAACTCAAAGAAACCAGAGTTGCTAAAGCCTCCACCGATGGTCCCTTGTGGTGCAGATAAGGGCTCAAAGAAGCCATTGATGCCGTCAGTATGGGCTCAGCCAAACAACAAATTCTTGTATGGGAAGCAAATGCTCAATGTTGTTGAGCTTGATAAAGCTATTGCTTCATGTGTTGGCCTCCACGAGTATTATATGTGTTGTTGCAGCAAGAAGGAAAAGGGCTTTCCCGTGTCATTCAAGTGTCAGCATCTTCTTAGCCGCGAAGATGGACTGGTTTTTGTTGATTTTGCTGACTTGTACGATATATTCAATTTTGAGGCATTGGACCTATCCATTGTTAGGAGCTTCATGTTGTAAGTATCTGTTCTTATTTGGTTACTATGTCTTTTCATTTTGGCAATGAATTGTGTGATGCCTTTGCACTTTTAATGTTTGTTCTCATTGTGATCACATTTTAGTTTGAATTGCATATTCTTTACAACACTGAAATTTTAAATACTTGTAGATGACATATTTTTGGTTATATTGATTTATGCCCCAACTAATTTATGTTTGCATTGATTGCATTCTGTAAACATCACCCTGCTAGTTATTCATTGCATTATGAAAACTTCACTCTCAACTAATTTATGGTTACATTCATTGCATTCTAAAAACTTCACTTTGTGTGTATAATATGTTTAAGTTCAGCTTTGTTGTTCCCTCTTTAATTTCTTGCTACTTTGTTGATGTTTTTGGCTTTATATGCTGACTGGATTATTTCTTGCCGCAAGGTATATGACTCAAGAAGTAAAACAAATGAATGTGCCTGTTGTTTTTCTTGATCCTGAGTCTTTGGTGCTCACGTACATTGACAAAAATAAAGATCTTGTGAGGAGTTAGGTGGAAAAAGCACTAGTCTTTTCTAACTTTGCTAGAAAGGAATGGTTGATGTTTGCATGTAACACGGGTGGCTATTGGATTGCTGTGGTAATGAGCATCAAGTTTAGCACTGTCTGGTACTTGGATTCCATTTCAGATTGTGAGTATGATGTTTCTATTTTGACTGGTGTGCTTGACGAGTGAGTATGATGTTTCTATTCCTTGCATAATTCAGTTTCTGTGTTTTTACCAATCTGACAAAAAAATATGATTTCTATTTTCTAATCTGCACGCATGTATAGGGCATTCTCTAGATTCATGCAAGGAGATTCAAAAAGGAAGAAAGGAAGGATCGAGCTACAACACCTAACCAAGTTTCCTATACACATGATCAAATAGCTTCTTCTGATTTAAAATTTTCTATTACTTTATACTTATGTGTATGCTCTTGGTGACTGCAGTGCCACCAACAGCCTGGAGGCCAGGCATGTGGTTTCTATGCTGCTTACCACATACTAACTGCCGTGATTGCAGTAGCAAGTATGTAGAATGTAGAGGTTTGTTCTTTTATTTCAAGTCGTACTTGTAAATTTTTTTGGTTGCGCAATATATCTAGAACTTTTCTTATATGCATTGTAGTTTCCAGAAGCAAACTTGTACACTTCTATGCATGGTACATGATAGCAAGTTTACATCTAATGATATATTTTTTTCCCTACCAATAAGCAAGACTTCAGTGTGCCTACTGAGCCGCTTGATCAAGCTATGCTATCTGATCTTCATGATCGGATGGCCAATTTCTTCATGTGTAAGGTCATATCTATGGAAGGAGAGTTCCACTGTCAGAATGGGACTTACTGAAATCACTCGGTATGCTCTTGTGCTAATCTCTTCCCTTCACCTTTTGTCAATCTGCATAACCAAGTATCAACACTCTAGTTAAGTTCTTTTTTTGACCGGACACTCTAGTTAAGTTCTTATGGATAGTTGCATAGTAATCATATCTGAGACATGCTTTTAGCTATATATTGTAATAGTTTTCTTCTATTGCGCTAGCGACAAGCATTTTTTGTTTGTACTTCCTATTCTATATTGTAAACATTGAAACTTTTTTGCCTGACATATAGTATGTAATACAATCATACGAATCATTTACATGGGTGCTACATAGAGTGTAATAGTTGGAATCATCGGGTGCATGTTTTTTTTTTTTGCAGTTTTGGTCATTTTGATTTTATTTGCAACAATAGTAGCTTTATTTATAGTTATGATCAAGTGTTAATGTTCCTTCAAGAATCACGGACATGGCATATATGTTTAATTCTGGTTCATTATTGCTGAACTTATATGATAGATATTAGTCAACATTGAGATTCTGATATGGTGTCGAACTTTGAGATTGCAGACATTGTGTACAACTAATCAAAAGATAGGCTTAGACTTAAGCTATACTAACAAGATACATATTACAAAACATATTACAAAATGTGTCTTCTGTTTGTCTGAGTTTTTGTTTGTTGGCTGTCTTCAGCAGGAAGGACCACCTAGGACTCATGCTGCTTCGTTGTGCCCAGACATACTAACATTATCAACCATAATACTAACTTCATCTATATACCAATTGCATCTATCTACTCATGTTGGTTTATTGTGCACAGACATGCCTAATATTGTCAACAATAAAGCTAATTACATCTATCTATTCATGCTACTTCATTTTGTCCAGACATGCCTCACATTATGAACAACAATGCTAACTTCATCTATTTATTCCTACTGCTTTATTGTGTCCAGACATGCCTAACATTATCAATAACAATGCTAACTTCATCTATCTATTCATGTTGCTTCATTGTGCCCCGACATGCAAAACATTATTAACAATAATACAAGCGGCATATATCTAGCTTATAAGTTGTTATATCTGTTCTACTGTAATTCTTGTTGTATATCTTTTATTTCCATCTACCTCATAGTATAAAATTTACCTTATGCATACTTTGCTGGAATGATTACCATAAATTATATATATATGGATATAGTTGGTACCAGATCATTTTAACAAGTTTTGATTTATGCTACATTACAGCTAATGTTGCCAAGTCATTGGAGGTGCGGTAGAACCAGGAGACCTAGGTGCTAGACATCAACGTTTAAAGCCATTGGAGATGCATTTTGATGTAACTTTAACTTATGTAGCTATATAAATAGATTGCAAGTCATGGTAGATGCAGTTTGGTGAACCTTTAACTTATGTAGCTGTTGAAATAGATTGCAAGTCATGGCAGATGCATTTTGGTGCAATGTTTGTTTATTTAGCCGTTAAGTGATACTATACTTATGACATCTATATGTGGGTGATGCAGTCTAACTAAAGACAATATGTTCACAGGAGCATATATACTACTGTTGATCTGAAATGTTAGGAAAATATGGTCTGAAAATGTCATAGGCTTGAAATGATTGTGACATGTAATATATGATGTGTTATGTAAATTTGGTTGTTCATCTGCCTGAAATGTGTGATATTATCAGATGTTTCTGCCGTGAACATAAAATGGTTTCTGAATTGAGCGGTGATGTGAACTGGTGTCTTGTGCATATGAGTATTTGAGACGTTGTTTTCAAACCCGTCACCACAAATATTAGCGACGCAGTTTTCGTCTCCGTCACTATGTTTATTACAGATGTGGTTATCAAACCCGTCACCAAAATTATTAGCGACGTAGTTTTCGTCTCCGTCACTATGTTTCTTATAGACGTTGTTTTGTAACCCGTCACTAAAACTATTAGTTACTGAATCTTAATATAGACGCGGTTTTTAGACCCATCGCCAAAACTATAGCGACGCAGATTCTGTCACCGCCACTGTACCTATTACAAACACGGTTTTCAGACCCGTCGACAAAACTATTAGCGACGCAGTTTTTCTCACCGTCACTGTATCTATTATAGACGCGGTTAACTACCCGTCTCTGTAGCTATTTAGAGACGGGATTCTATTACCCATCACTAGAAGGGTGATATTTAGAGACAGTTAATGTCCGTCGCTAAAGATAGACCTTTAGTGAGGCATTATGGGTGACAGTTGGATTTGCCATCACTAACTATGATATTTACCCATCACTAATTACCCGATCTGAGGTAGTGTGACAACTAGGCATTGTGACACGATGTGATTGTTTTCTAGAGCATGCATAGGAATTAATACATGTTATATTTAGTTACTAATCTTCCTAAGAAGTATGGAATAGCTATGTTAGTTTTCAGGCGGATTCAACATGAGCAGAACCATGGGCGAATGGTCAAATGTAGTCGGGAGGTGTATAAAAGAATTGGAGAATGAAACCCTTCTCACATGAGGTCAGAGAACCTCTTCTGGTCTTCTGTCTGTGTAGATATATCACTTTTCCAGATGATATTCGAATTGTCCTTAAAGTTTTTTCTCCTTTTTCTTCTTTATTTGGGTTTATACATGAACTTTTATTTAACTATAACCAATAAAATGTTGTAGATCCGTGTCCTTCCCGTTTTCATAAAAAAGGAAAACACTTGGCTTGCTTAATATCGCCTAACTCCCATCCTAGGAAAATAGAAACAATATGGAGGTCACCCACATTTTGGCAAACAAAATAGATAATAATTACAATGATTTCACTAAGAGTTTTCCCAAAACCATAACGCAGGTCACTTTCATATGGCAACAAGGTAATTTGAATTCGTAAGGGTCGTTAAGCACCCAATTGGTAAATTGTAGAGCCGATTCCCTCTATGCCACTAAAATTTTTTGTAGTTCCTTATGTGCCACTAAAAATTTCAAAGTTTCCTCTGTGTCATCCACTTAAATTTCTATGTCCTGTATGCCATTGGCGACAGTGTGCTTAACATTTTCCGCTATTTGCTAGCTCGAAAAAGATACTTTCTTTACTCCAAAATTTATGAAAATTTGTAGATCTATAGAGCCGATTCCCTGTATTTTTTACTACAATTTTTTTTACCTAGCTCCACCCTATCATGACTTCTTGGAGCCATGATATGAATAATATAACTCATCATCGCGAGATTGGCCAGATCCCTCAACCGCAACATCAACATTAGTGGAACCATGGTGGATTTCATGAATGTTAGTGACCGCATGGGAACTCCCTCATCCATAATAAGGTGACGGGGAATTGTTTTTCCTTTAGATTATTTTTTAACCTCTTTTTTTATTAGTGCGTCAATTCTGCACACTTGATGATTCTCAATACTGACGATTGCATTTAGATATAACTCTATTGAAAGTCAAAGCCATTAGCTTTAGCTTTCTTCAGAGCCAAAGTGAAGTTTGATACAATCTATCCATTATCCAAAAAAATCATTGTGAGATTATAATAAAGAAAAGATGCTTAACCTAGTTATAAAAAGATTTTTTTTAGGGAATCTGATCGATCTGCCAACCATCATTAAAAACATAGCATATGCTAACAAACCAATAGCAGGACACATTTATAAAGGGGTAAAAATTTGAAGGAATCAATTAATACTATACTAGGAACATTATTTTCTTAAGCTTGAAACACATTTATAAATGCCATGTTGTATGTAAACGTTTTATGAGGAAACCTTAAATAATAAAATAAGCTGCATCCATAATAGAAAAAATATTTTAATTATAGAGAGTTACATAAACCTTTTAAAGAACTCTAGAGAAGAAACGGCTCATGTATACCTTGGTGATCCGCATAAAAGAAAAATACAAAATAAAAATATAGTAAACATTGACTTCTACTTGTTTCACTGGCATTGTATATTAATAATTTTCATTAGAGCTTTTTTACAGTACCTTCTACTCTAGTAGGAGAATGTGAGTAGAAATTAAATCTGTCCATTGTATTTGCAAGAGCACTGTGGTAATTTTGTTGAGAAATAAATGGTGATCAGCAACGTTATAGTCATAATACTTTGTTTTAACCCAATCCTTCACATGCCCGTATCCCGTTGTGTTCATTTGAAAACACACTTAAAGAGCCTTTGGATTAGAAGAACTAGAGTGTCCACGCTCATTTCAGGGTATAATAAAAGAGCTCTTTTATTAACTATACATTCAAATTTGTTTAATTATAATAATGTCATATGTTATGTGTCCATTTGTATTGTAATAAGTTGTAATCTTGCACTAGAAACATATTCACGTCTAACACACGCAGTTGCACGGGCTATTTGGCTAGTTGTTAAACAATTATTGGTTAGCGTCATAACCGAACATATGAAGGCATTATCTTTCCTCACACGCACCAAGGCACACATGTACATTCGGACATACATGCGCAAAATTCTGCTAGTACAAGTTTGATTATAAATGTAGTTTCAATAACAGAATTGCAGTCAACCCAAAAATCATAATAATGAAAAAAAAACTAAAACTGAAAGGAAGGATATTATAGTGCATATACGGTCAGTCCGAAACTTGCAAAGCTGCCGAGTACAACCGCATACGGGCTATTTGGCTAGTTGTTAAACAATTATTGGTTAGCGTCATAACCGAACATATGAAGGCATTATCTTTCCTCACACGCACCAAGGCACACATGTACATTCGGACATACATGCGCAAAATTCTGCTAGTACAAGTTTGATTATAAATGTAGTTTCAATAACAGAATTGCAGTCAACCCAAAAATCTTAATAAGGAAAAAAAAACTAAAACTGAAAGGAAGGATATTATAGTGCATATACGGTCAGTCCGAAACTTGCAAAGCTGCCGAGTACAACCGCATACTACTGCTGACTACAACTGCATAATGTTGATGGCTACATATAAGGGGCAGATTAGATAAAGCTGTTGCAAATATAGCTCGGAGGACTTTCATTCCGACGCATGAAAAGTGATAATTGGAGAACCTCACCACTCACAACACGCACGGAGAGGATTGGAGGAGACGGGTTGGAATAGCAACTTTCCTACTTTTTCCGTCCTTCTCTTTTGCTGTACTTTTTTCGGTTTTGCTTTGGGAGTTGTGTCCCTTTTACTGGATGAAAGAAAGAAGATGCTATACTAGTTTAACAAACCAAACTTTGCACTCCAAAACAAATGTTAGACCATCTCCAGTAGAGCTCTTAAAAAGACTTTTTACTCTACTTTTTTAGAGTCTAGCTCTAGGCCAAAAAACTAATTTCAGCAGGCCTCTCATTTGCCATTTATTAAAGTGATATTTTAATAATAACCTACTCAAAACTAAAATTTCAGAATTTGGTCCCTTTTGGTCGCCCCAAACAATTTGGCATGACATGTATATAGGGTCACGCCAAACTGACTGGCGTGACAAAATACCAAGCTAGATGACACTGCTAAATCAGATCATTTTTATGACGTGTCCATATAAATGTGTGACTAAAATGAGTCAGATCTAAAAATTTAGTGTTTGAGGGGTTATTTATAAAATATTGGTTGATGAATGGTCAAAATATATAAAAAAGAACTTTGTCGTTCCACTGGCTCCCTCGCACCCCCTCCCCCCTTCCCGGAGCTCCAGCAGCGCCTCCCCATGGCCTGATCCACACCAGCCACGGCAAGATCCAGCGCGGGAGGGGCGCTGTAGGCGTGTATGAGGCGCTGAGGGCGGAGTTGCCACGCCAGCCTCGCCGAGAGCAGAGGACAGCTGCGCGCGCCGCTGGGTGTGTGAGGTCGCTGGCAGGCGCGGGTGCGGTGCGGTGGGGTGGGGTGCAACGTCGACGGGCTGGCGTCGGGTGAAAGGGCGGATGGGCGAAGCGGGGGCCGTCGGGTGATGGGGACTGAGCGAAGGGCGTGGCGAGGCGGGCGGGCGGGCGGCGACAGGCAGCGCCGGTGACAACGAGTTCGATCCACAGTGAGTTCGACCTACTCTGTTTTGTTTGATCTCTTTCACTGATCAATGGGTCTTATAGGTAAGAGAAAAATGAGAGGTAAAAAATGATCATTACTGCTGGAGTTATAAATGGAATTTTAGAAAAATATTGGAAAATGGGCTCTCAAAAGAGAGAGTAGAAAATCCAAAATGATAGATAGCACTAACTCCATGTGACCAGAGCAAAAATGCAAATAAATGCGCTTCTCTTTTGGTAAAAGTTTGGACAAATTTGTTTTTTATTTTTGACCCAACAAAATATTTTTTTTACTTTTTGAAAAAGTTTGCTTGGTACTGGACTTCCTCCGGATGATATCGCTTGTTGGCCATGCATATTCTGATGTTCCTGCCTCTCGTCTTTTTGCACCATTTGTCCTTTCCCCACGCGGCCACGCAGTCCTGCTCCGGGATGGATGATGATCATCCCATCCTTGGAGACCAAAAGCAACTTCTTCATGCGTTGACAAAAAAAAAAAACTCTCAACCTGAACACCACTCCCTGATAAAAAATGTAGTACTGCCAACCCACGGTTAATCCAGCTGTCCAAGTAGTTGTATGTTGTCGCGAAGCGGGTGGAATAGGTCGTTCGCCTTTATTGCTCAACGTGCTGGTATGTACTCCACGGGAGTAGTTAGGCAATTACTCCATCCATCCTCAAATATAAGGATCGTTGACTTTCAGACTTTACCTTTGAACATTTGACAGCGGTGCTTAGTGCCTTGCCGACATATGCCATGGGCATCATAGAGTTGTCAAAGAAAACCATCTACAAAATGGACAGAGCGAGAAAGTCCATGTGTTTGGAAGGGTGCCGCAGAATGCTCGGGTGGCGACTGCCAAGTCGCCTGGGATCGTGCTTGTCGGCCACAAGAGGACGGCGGCCTAGGTGTCAAGGACCTGCACACACAAAATCTGTCTCTTGCTCAAGTTCTTGCATAAAGTAGTGACCAGGGATAACACACATTGGGTGCGATGGATTCACAGGCAATACAAGCCGTTTGAGAAAGGTTTCAGACAACTCCAACAAACACCAATGCCTGGAACGTGCTTGCTAAATTGATGCCACACTACCAAGCTATCACATCAGTGGACGTGGGCAATGGCGAGACTACTTTCTTTTGGAGTTTTGGTATGATGACTGGACCTCCTTCGGCCCTCTGCATCAGGCGTTGCCAGCGGCATTCTCTCACTGCACAAAACGTGGCATCACAGTGAGAGACGCCCTGTCATCCGGGACTCTTAACACTGGAGTTGCGGCCACGACTCTCACAGGCAGGACGAAGCGAACTAGCCATCTTGACCAACCAGCTATCGTCCTCTATTCTGGAAGATCGGCCAGATGTTCGGTACATGCGAGGAGCCACCACATCTGGATTCAAGACAACCAAGGCATATGAACTGATCTGTCCTCCTGGTGTTGATCTCGCTTGGCAAGTGGAAAATTGGGCTAACTTTGCACTACGGAAAGTCCAAATATTCTTCTGGGTCCTCAGAAATGGAAACACGAGAACTAGGGCATTCCTCCACGCCAGGGTGCGGTAGACACTCCAGATTGCCCCTTCTGCGCCGGGGGAGTTGAAACTATCGACCATTTGTTCGTGGTCTCAATTTAATAGGATTATAGAATTTATTGAACTTTCCTTTTATTTCTCTAACTCATAAATCCATTTTTCTAATAGAATCTATTCCAATTTCTGTATTGAATTTGATTTCGGATATTTTCTTCAATTTGATATGGCTCGGACGAATAATGTAATAGATAGAAAAGTGCCAGCACGACGTGGAAGCCTTGTAGTCTAAGCATGATAAGAAAGAACGCAAATGTGGCAACCATGCTGGCTACATCGGGGAGGTTTTGAAGCGGCCTAAAGGCTTTGCGCATTGCAGACAACTCGTCTTCCCCACTAGCAATTAGATGATGGAAACGGAAGAAATCACAGCTCCGTCATGCAGATCAGCATGTCGTCCACCATGAAAGCTTGTGACAGGGGCTAAAGGCCTTCCAAAAAATGCTTTCACTATATATGGAAACAAAATCCATTCAAATTTGAAGTGAGCAGTTAAATACATATACTATATAGTAATATAATTAAGCTATATACAACAAATGTTGTGATTTCGTAAACAATATCCAAAAATCCTTGTTCTAGCTTAGGATAAATCACTACAGGAAACCGGCTAGATGTCGAGTGTCATGGTGCTTGTCGAGTGTCCTTTGTCGGGCACTTGGCAGACAGCATGTTTGCCAAGTGTCTTCCTCCAGGCACTCGGCAAAGGTTCGACACTTGGCTAAGGTGTGTGTTTACTGAGAGCTTCCAACAAAACACTCGACAAAATCGACATAAACACTCGGGCAAAGATACCACACTTGGCAAACAAGGCACGTGAAGGCCAAGTGCTAACGCCCGTCATCTTTTCATGTGTCGACCGTTAGGTTTTGCCGAGTGCCCATTACAAGCACTCGGCAACACTCTCTCTTTGCCGAGTGTCTTGTGGCTACACTCGGCAAAGGTTAAATTTTGCCGAGTGCCAACTGTAGACACTCGACAACATTTTTTTTTTCACATTCTGTCCACCATTTTTTTTTCTTGGGACCGTAGACTATTAGTGGTACATCATTGTGTAATTTGGTATATTTCTTGATATGTTTGCTATATTATTTATTTATTATCATTAATTGTATTTTCTTATGAAAATTCAATTTTGAACTAGTAGTATTTTGAATTGTGGAATAAAATGAATAGAAAATTGTTATGTCGAGTCTTTGTCATTTAGAAAACCTAGACCACCTTATACAACTTACACAACCTTATAGAACTTAGACAATTCTAATTTGTTACTTATATGGCTTGTATATGTTTCTAATCTTGTGCAGAATCTTCCTCCATCAGCGGCGTCAAATAAACTTCAGGACCAAGACATGTCGAGCTGTCGTACTCTATTCCAACCCCTGGAGTGATTTCTGTATTACTTGTCGTTGTGATTTGTGAATTTGAAGTGACTTTCTGTTTGTGAACAATCTTCTAAGATTGTGGATTATGTGTTGTCAAACTTCTGAGATTTGTTGATTTGAAGTGACCTAGTATGTTTAATTATGGATTTTCCATTGTGATCTTCTATATGAACTGCCTGTGATGCTTATTCTGATGTATATGAATTGCCTGGAATGATAATTATGATTTTTTGTCAGTTTAAGCAAAAACAAAGTTGTATCTGCATCGGCTCTTTGCCGAGTGTCATGACCAAGACACTTGGCAAATATATTCAGTTTTGCCGAGAGTGGCGACCAAGTCACTCGGCAAACTGCTAAACCTTTACCGAGTGTCTAGATGGATGTAAGAACCGAAGGCGTACCGGGGGGGGGGGGGGGGGGGGAGGGGGGGGGTGAATCGTTAAGCCACTCATGAATCCAAATACTTTAATTTACACTACTAGAGCCTAGCCATCATTGCAACCTAACAAGTCTAGTAGGCCAAGAACCTACACATGCTAGTGTTCATGATGATAGCAAGCGCGGAAGCTAAACACACTAGCCTATGCAAGCCACAAATCAACCTAGTTACTAGAGAACACATATGCAGAATAGTAAAGAGGGGGTTAAGGAATGCTCATGATTTTTTTCCCGAGGTCTCGGATGGATGGCGCCTTCCCCTACTCCTCGTTGGACCACTCCCGCCAGAGTCCCGGTCCCTCCCGCCACCAATGTGAAGTTCTCGCCCACAAGCCCGTAATCACTCCCAAAGTGAAGACACAGTATGCGTCACCGCTGCCACTAAGGCACAAGCTGGCCTCCCTCGAGAACTTGCCGGACTCCCCGAGCCGACACGGGCGCTCACTAGCGATGCCCCTTTCACCGGCGGGCTCAAACCGCGTACAAACGTGTGATGGCCTTCACAACCGATCACGATAGGCTCGATCACCAACACCTAAGCGGTCTAGGTCTCACCATAGACCAAGAATAACAACATAGATCACACCCTCAAGGATACATGGCCTTAGATGTGCAAGATCACACCTTGTTACTCTCACTAGCACTCTCAAGATATGCAATATCTCTTCCTAATGCTCTCCTCTTTGCCTCTTGGCTCTCACCAAATGCTCCAAGCAATTTCACTGGCCAAGAATGGTCATAAAGACCCCAGCAACAAAGTTATATAGGCTTCCAACCTCAAACTAGCCGTTATTCCACGAGATCAGCTTCCTGGGCATACTGACCGGACAGTCCGGTGACTGCCTAACCGGACCGTCCGATCACTGCAGTCTTCAGCTCCACCGGCTCTATCCCTCAGCTGACTCCTACTGACCGGACCGTCTGGTCCATTTCTCTCTCCAGTCCAGAAACATTTCACGGCGTTGCTTCCTTTCTTCCCTGTGTGAAGCCACACAGACCGGACCGTCCGGTCAGTACAGCTCCCAGCACAGACAGATTCCTCGTTGCCTGCTATAAGTCCCAGACAAGTTCTCTTAGTGACCATACAGTCCGGTCACCAATGACCCCTCTGTCCGGTCACTATGTCCAGAAGCTAAAACTCCTCGTCGTCGCTTGATTTCGTTTCTCGGCTTCTCCCAACAGCTCCTTAGTTTCTCCACTATCATCTAGTGCCTGTGATTTCACCGAGCAACCTTGCACATCACCGACTAGACATGACCTAAGAGAACTGACCTAGACCCCCTTGATAGTCCGGTTTTTTCTATGGACTCAAAGCCCTAACAACTAGACAAGTGTTCCCAACACTTGCTCCATAGCTTGTCTTTAGCTTTGATCCATCTCCATCAACCCTTGAACTCCATCAAGCTCACAAGCCTCCATGCTTGCGGTCATTGTCATCAATCGCCAAGGCAACCATCATCCATATGATTTGTAGTAGAGTTTAGAGATGATTTCTATATAGACAACACTCGTGTAGATATTAGACCATAATTTCATAGTTTTCATGTATCGTCAAAATATCCATACCATGGGGATCCAATCATCAATAGTCATGAAGCTTAGAATCTTTCCTTTTTTGGTGATTGATGACAACCACTACTTATCATAATCTTATCATAAAACAACAGGGCTAAAAGATCTACACAACGATCGAGAGGAACCTCACAACCATAGGAGAGAAACGCAAAGGTCCTACTCAATCAAGCATCATCAAGCGCTAAGAGGAAAAGAAGAGCACACTCTAGATGATATGCATGCACATCATGTGAAGATATTAATTAAAGTATAAAGACATTCAATGCAACACATGAATGATGAGATGCAACAGGGTAGGCATGAACATGCAAGGAATTGAAGAACAAGCACTCATCATTATGGCATCATACACAGGCAAACAGGATAAAGAAGAGAAATAAGCACTGCATATGAAAATAAACCAAGTGAGATCAAGATGAGTCAAACATAAGCGAATGAAAAACCATGACCCATCAAAAACCATGAACGTCGAATAACTCCATAAAAATAAGATCCAAATGTATCTAACTCCCAAAACCAATGTACACGTATGCTGCCCTAGATACATGCTACTAACTCTTGATCGCACAGGATCCCACTCGCCCTAAACCTATGACTACTTCTCCCCCTTTGGCAACAAGCACCAAAAAGCAAAAAAAAGTGAACATCTAAGCGCTCGTGGTTGAAGGAAGTGGTGCAGCAACGTCCTCTGAAGGCTCTGCTCCTGGCTGCTCCTGTACTAAATTCTACAATGCTCTGTGAGCCTGTGCCGCCTGAACATCCAGCTGCTCAAAGAACTCAAGGTCTACAGGCGACTCAGCCCTCTATCCTACCCTGCTGGTGGGACTGTGGATGTCTCCTTGGCAACAGTCGCCAGAAGAAGAGCAAGGTCATCCACATCCTCCTGACTGAAACCTCGGCGGACAAGATCCTTTGCTACCTGAGGTGTGAGCATGCTGACTCTAGCAGTGGAAGGTGGAGCGATAGCTGACTCTGGGGCTATATGGGAGTCTGGACGAGTGGTGTGCACTATCTCTGAGAACAGACTTCTAACTGGAAGCTGCTGGGAGGTGGAAGGTTGAAAGGACCAAAGGCCAACCGAGAGGGGGCGGGGGTGAATCGGTAGCCGACCATGAATCCAAATACTTCAATTTCACACCACTTGAACTCGACAATGTTACAACCTAAACAGTTCTAGTAGGCCAAGACCCTATGCATGCTAGTGTTCATGATGCAAAACAAAACACGGAAGCTAAACACACTAGCCCATGCAAGCCACAAGTAACCCTATCAACTAGAGCACACAAATGCGGAATATTAAAGAGGGGGTAAAGGAATGCTCATGATTTTTGCCCGAGGTCTCGGAACGATGGGGACCTACCTCTACTCCTTGTTGGACCACTCCCGCCAGAGTCCCAGTCCCTCCCGCCACCAATATGGAGTTTTCGCCCACGAGCCCGCAATAACTCCAGGAGTGAAGACATGGTGCGCGTCACCGCTGCCACCAAGGAACAAGCTCACCTCCCTCGAGAACTTGCCGGACTACTCGAGCTGACATGGGCGCTCACTAGCGATGCCCCTTTCACCGGCGGGCACAAACCGTGTACAAACGTGTGATGGACTTCACAACCAATCACGATAGGCTCGATCACTGACACCTAACCGGTCTAGGTCTCACCATAGACCAAGAGTAACAACCTATATCAGACCATCAAGGACACCCTAGCCTTAGATGTGCAAGATCACTCCATGTTACTCTCACAAGCACTCTTAAGATATCCAATATCCTCTCCTAGTGCTCTCCTCTTTTGTTCTTGGACCTTACCAAATGCTCTCAGGTATTCCACTGGCTAAGAGAGGTCTCCAAGACCCCAGCAACAAAGTTATATAGGCTTCCAACCTCAAACTAGTCGTTGCTCCATGAGATCACCTTTCTGGACGCACTACCGGACTGTCCGGTCTCTGCCTGACCGGACCGTACGGTCACTCCTAGAACGGTCCCCAAAACCGTTGGCACCTCTGTCCTGGCTGATCTCCTGCACTGACTAGACCGTCTAGTCTCTCTGTCCGTCGGACAAGTTCGACACGTCGTGCATCCTCGTTGGACTCCAAAGAGTTGCTTCCTCTCTGCTCTGTGTTTCACCCGTATTGATAGCACAGACAGATTCCTCGCTAAGTCTTCTCTCTGGATTTCCTGTCCTCCTAGTTACCGTACAGTCCGGTCTCCACTAACCCCTCTGTCTGGTCACTACGTCCAGAAGCTGAAACTTGTTGTCCTTGCTTGACATTGTTTCCCGACTTCTCTGAATAGCTCCTTGGCTTCTCCACTGTCATCTAGTGCCTGTGATTTCACCGAGCAACCTTGCACATCACCGACTAGACATGATCTAAGAGAAAGGACCTAGACCCCCTTGACAGTCCATTTTTCCCTATGAACTCAAAGCCCTAACAACTAGACAAATGTTCCCAACACTTGCTCCGTAGCTTGTCCTCAGCTTTGATCACAAGCCTCCAAGCTTATGGTCATTGTCATCAATCGCCAAGGCAACCATCATCCATATGATTTGTAGTAGAGTTTAGAGATGATTCCTACATAGACAACACTCGTGTAGATATTAGCCCATAATTTTATAGTTGTCATCTATCACCAAAACATTCATACCTTGGAGATTCCATCAATAGTCATGAAGCTGACAAAGGTCTTGCCATCTGCGAAAGAAGATTGTATCGGTGAAGTGAACAATGTAGACACTGAGAAGGCGGACACTAGGGAGAACTGAGCTGGTGAGTGAGTCTGTCCTGCTCCCCCTGTCAAAAGGACCCCTGAGAGTGAAGGCAGTCTAGAAGAGTGGGCTGTCATCATAGCGGTGAAGGGTCCTGGCTGAGTTGGCAGCTGCTAGAACTGTGGAAGTGCTGAATGTCGTGGCTGTTGACTGGCATGCCTCTGAGTCATCTCTGCCATCTGTGTCGTGAGAGTAGTCATCAGTGCCATCTGCTGTTTCTGATGCTCTGCCTGTCCTCTGATGACCTCCAAGATCTGATGTCTCTCCTCAGCTACGCTATGGATGAAGTCACTCAGGCGTCCTGCCAGTGCTGCTACAGTGAGAGCATCCTTTGACTGTGTCCTTATAGGCTGGGGAGGTGCTCCTCTACTGGCTGACTCAGGAACCACCGTCTTTGGATGAGCTGTCTGCTCGTGAGTGACTAGCAGTGACTCCTGCTCCTCCTCTCCCGTCTGCTGACTCGAGGCTGACTGCGATCCCCTGGGGACTCGAGGTGAGTAGCTTGTAAGCACCTCAGAGAACGCATCGTACTGCTCCTTTGCCACTAGTCCCATCCTTCTCAAAAGATAGCAGACGTATGGAACGTAGACTAAGTGACGTCCTCCAACTCTCTCAGAGATGACCTCCTCCATCTCAGCAATCAGAAGGTCTGCAAGATCAAACTGCTGTCTTCTGAGGATAGTTGTCACTGCACACTGATGTAGAAGTGTAAACTCCTCTCTGTATCCAAACCTAGGAATGATAGTCCTGGTGACTATCGCTCTAACCACCTTAGCCTCTACAGTGAGTCTCGCAAGGCCTCTGTCAAAACCTGGGGTGTGTGGTGGTGGAAAGGCAATCGACACCAAGTCGTCTGAAGGTAGCATCCCGCCCTGTGGTCTGCGGGGTGGAGCAAACGTCCCATAGGCACTCCTGTAAAGCTGGAAGCCTGAAGTAAGGAGTCCTAGGTTAGTTATCAAGTCCTACATGGTAAGTCTCTGTAGGTCTCCTTTGAATAGGAACCAGATCTCAGAACGATCTCTGGCTACCCACAGTGTAGCATAGAACTCCAGAGCTATATCCTCTCTCTATATGTAGGGTTCCGTGACCAACTCTACCAGACCAGGTAGATAGGTGAAATACTGCTCCATGTCTATGCCTGTGGCTCTCCTCATAGCTTATCTTTGCCTTTCAGCGAAAGATAGCATCTCAGACCCTCTCCAATTCTCCTCTGGAGGCCTGTCCAGTACCTCTCTCCTGCAGTGGGATCCCTGGGGACTGGAAGCCACTGCTCGAAGGAGACAAGACGTAGCAACTTAGGTCCATTGCAGGAACCTTAAGAATGTCTGTCTCTCCAGCTGCCTGTACCTGTCTTTGCAGCCTCCTTGTGCACACTACATAGGTGCATCTCGGGTCTCCTGCCCGGTGAGCAATCCTCTGCTGCTGTGGCTGTACTGGCTGCTCTGTCTCCTCTGTCTCCTCTAGCTCCTCAGACTCGTACTTTGAGCTCTCCTCTGACTCTGACTCCTCCTGCTACCTGAAGAATCCCTGCTCTACAGTTCTGAATGACCTCTCCTGATGAGAAGTCAGAGTACCCTGCGCCCATGGTGGCAACCTGATCCCTGTGTATAGCTCTGGGACTGCTGTCCTCTGCCTGGTGCTCCTCCTGTGACCCTGGTCGTCTGTCAGAGTACCTGTGATCAGCATAATCCAGTTGTCCTGCGTGACTGCTCCATGGCCTCTATATGCTGTGCAACCCTCCTGGCCCTCTCTGACTCTGGGTCCAGCCTGGTCCTCTTCTTGCCTCTGGCCTTCTTTGGCATCTTGCCCTTGCCCTTATCCTGTCCAGAACCTGCCATCTCTGCTGCTGACAAGTGTCACTGCACACACGTAGGTATAAGAAGGATAAGCATATATCCTATATAAATCTACCAGCAAAGCACTGCTAGGTAAGAATGCGCAATAGAAATCCTAGCACTGAATGAAGAACATGATCACTAAACAAATATGCAAAATAGCAACAGTGATCATCGACTATATGTGGCTGGTGCGAGTCGTCTAGTGTGCAGTCAAATAATAGACAATAAATCTAACTACAGACTAAATGAGAGACAAACCCTAGACATGCAATTAATAGATAGGCACGGAATTAATTCCAGCTAGGTTGAGATAATTACCTAATTAATGCAACTAAACATGCACAATTAATCCAATTGCATCAATTAAGGCAACTACTCAAATTAGGGCATAATATGATGAAAAGGTAGAATGGCACAATACCTTGGAGGATTGACGACGAGAACCTCGAAGAACACTTGACCTATCGCCCGAAAAGATTGAAACTTGGAGCTTCATCGTCGGTCAATGGAGATTGAGGGGGAAGGGGGAAACTTGCCCTAGCTTTTGGTGGAGCTCCGTTTTGGAGGCAGCTTGTGCGCGAGGAGGGTAGAGCGGTGCCGGCGCACGACGAGAGGCATGCAGCGGCGGTGGTAATCACGGGCGACGGTGGCTCTGGAGGTCCTTGCCGGCGGCGCCTATATGTGGCAGCGTGCGGCTGGGAGCGGGCGTGTGCGCGAGGCGAGCAACGGCGGCGCGGGCGACGGCGAGACGCGTGGCTGCGATGGCATCGGAGGCAAGGCGACGTCGGCGGGAACGATGAGGCGGGGGCGAGCTCTGGGCTTCGGTCAAGCGAACAAGGATACGACCAAAAGAGATTTTGACCTAGGTCAAAACTAGACAAATGGCCGAGATCTATCAAGGAGTCGATCAACGGTCACAGAAGAAAGTGCATTACGCATTTTCAACATAATGACCGAACGTTACGGTCTCTAGACCGGACTGTCCGGTCAGCTCTAGGTCTGCTGAAATTCGTGCAGACCGGACGGTAAGGTCTCTAGGACCAGACCCCCCGAGGCACTGTGCACAGAGGCACTGACCGAACTGTATGGTCCAATGATCGGACTGTACGGTCACTACAGGGATTTCGCTGAATCAAGGGATTTCTTCATTTTCCAAGTGCCCTCGCTAAACACTCAAATAAACACTGCACTTGGAACAAGGAGAGAACTCTCAAACACTCCTTTTCGAATAGTGGCTCTTTATGACCTTATAATTTTCGCAAATGCCAAATACAGAATCGAGCAAATAAGAACTAAGGCAATTAAGAACCAAAAGGGTATGTATGAGCCTTAGTCCATGAATCATGCGAGTGGGTTTAACCTCGGAGTTCATAAGAGCTTGCTCAATGGACATGAAGCTCAATCCTTTCCTTTGGTCACACTTGCGGAGATGTAATCTCATATAGATCATGAGGCACAAATATCTCCAAATGTGACAAGCGTCCTTTGTGTTTCCTATATGATGCATGCAACAACATTTTATATATGCATAGAAAGTAAACATTCCATGTGAATGCAAGCAATATTAAGCAAGACACAAAGGAAACCTAGCAATGTTAAGTTTGAACCCCTCCCAAGCTTACTCACTATAAGCCATACCCTTGCCTTGAGAGAAGCCAAACCACCATCTCAAGCACTCCCCCTTGCCTATAGCTATCTTGGACGGGTTAGACATTGACTAATTTTTATGTGTTTTTCTTTTAGTTATTTACACATGCATGGATGCAAAGCATACTAGTCACAAAGGAGTCCTAATTACCATGCAATGCAAGAGAAGGAAAAACATACTACAACTGCCAAGAACTAACACGGTTACCTCCCTCATGAGTAGATATGACGTTGAGGTCCATGTCACTTGTGGTGGACTTCACTTGATCTTCATGAAGCTCCCGGTCCACCACCGCCACCATCTTCTAGGTTTTGTTCTTGGGCACCCACTTGTACTTCGTTGACCTCTCAAGATCAACAATGCACTTAGGCACCCATATGCTCTTGACCTTTCTCTTCTTGTTTGGTGGTTCCAAAGCCTTAGCATTCACCTTGCCATCCTTGTTCCAAAAAAGCTTGAAATGTGTGTTCTCATGGAACAAGTTAGCATTAGGCAAAACATTGGAACTTCTCACCATAGGACAATCCTTGATGGTGTGGCCATCCTTGCAACACCTCTCATAATAGTTGTCGTCGATGAGTAGGGGCTTGATCCATGCGGGGATGGAGCCACTCGTCCCGATGATGTCGATGGCGGCGGGATATGAGCCAAGTCCCCGATGAGAGACATTGTTCACAAGGTTTCTCCCAAGAATCTCCTTGTGGATGGCTCTACCACGTGTGAGCCTCTCGAAGCCATCCATCACCATCTTCCTCTCTTCCTTGAGCTTGTGATATTCCTCCAAAACAAATGGCTCAAGAGAAGAAACCTCGACCGAGGTGGTTAGTTCATCACACATAGTAGAAGCATCACTCTTGGATAAACTAGAGGAGGGAGAGGCAAGGTTGTCAACATTGATGGCCTCAAAAGTAAGTTCAAGGACCTCATACTTCTCACGTAGCTCTACATGATCACCCTTGAATTTGTCATAACTCTTGTTTAGGGCCTCATGAGATGTGACAAGGTCCTCGAGCTCACTCTCAAGATCACCAACACGGTTCTTAGCCAACTTACACTCTTTTCTTACCACATCCAATATTTTGGATATCTTGACGGTGATGTCGTGGGCTTCCTCAAGCATACTCCAAAGCTCGGCGCAGGAGAGCTCCTCATCATCGCTGTCATCACTGCTCTCATCCTCACTCTCCCTAAGTTGGCTCGCGGCCATGAGGCACGTGGGAGGTGGAGGAAGAGCTCGTGGTGATGTGTTCTTGATCATGGCTAGGCCGCCCACTTCTTCATCACTTGAGGAGGAGGACTCATCACTTGAGTTGTCACTTGTCCACTCTCCGACAAGGGCCTTGCATGAGAACTTCTTCTTGTGGTTTTGAGCTTTGCCCTTGCCTTTGCTCTTGTCCTTGTTGAAGTACTTCTTCTTCTTTTGCTTGGCTTTAGTGTCTTCTTCTTCATCATCATCATCACTTGAGTCTTGGGACTTGAAAGCTTCTTTCTTGGGCTTGGGACAATCTTGAACAAAGTGGTTCTTTGACCCACAGTTGTAGCACTTGCCCCTGGACTTAGAAACAAACTTGTTCTTGAAGGTCCTCATCTTCTTCATGAGAAGAGCCAAGTCCTCACTCAAGTCATATTCATCATCATCTTCTTCTTCTTCAATCTCTGCCTTCTTCTTTCTCTTCTTGCTCTTGATAGGCTCTTGCTTCTCGGCTTGAAGAGCAAGGTTAGATGGTTGAGAATCATCCAAACCCAGCTGGTACCTCTCCAAGGCTGTGATCTTTCCAAGTATATCCTTCATGGTCTTGGTATTGAGGTCACCTTGCAAGGTGAAGGTGATGATGGACTCATTCTTGGGGTCTTTGAATAGCCTCAAGAATCTTCTTGTCACCTCTCCCCAAGAGCATTGATCTCCTCCACTAGTACATGAAAGCGAGAATAAACAGTGTTAGCTCTCTCATGTGGCAATTTAGTAAAGTTATCATACTTGTTTTTTAGCATATAGTATCTTTCCTCTTTGACATCACTGGTACCCTCATGGAGACCCAGAATCTCAGTCTAGATACCATGTGCTATAGAACTTGCATCCAACCTAGCAAAGACATCCTTAGATACGCATGCAAACAAAGCATTCTAGGCCTTAGCATTGTTCTTAATGAAATCAGGCCCAAGCAGGTTCACATCCGCATCAGACTCGTGAGTCACCATCCATATCTCTGGATCAAGGGACTCCAGGTAGGATTGAATGCGAGCTTTCCAATATCCGTAGTCCTCCCCATCGAATATGGGAACACTCCCCACCTGTCTCGGCATCCTTACTCAAGGCGGTGAAGCCTCAAAGATGAGCACTTGTGTCACAACCCCCTTGGACCGAAGTTCCCGAGGTGCTGATTAAGCAGACACAAGATAATACAACAACCAACCAAGTTCAAATTACGAAGAAAAGAGTGTTATTAATTATACATCAGAGTTAAGTATCAAGTGCAGCGGAAATTATTACAAAGTTCAGTTTTGAAAATAACGGAAGAAAATGTGATTAAGCGTCTACAATAAAAAACTCGATGATAATAGCAGATGTGATAAATCTGAGCCCATACGGATTATCACCTAGCATCACACAAAAGCAGCGGCTACTCAGTCTCTCAATGGGCAGACCATCCCTCTAGGATAGAAATATCCTAGGGAAGAACACCCATAGGTAACTCATATGCATCAGTGTTATTACCTGAAATAATAAAAACAACAACATGGCAAAGCCTGAGCTACTAAGCTCAACAAGTCTTACCCGACAAGTATTAAATCTAGACATGCATAGGTTCAGAGATGGATAAAAGTAAATCTAGTGAATATTCTAGTATCTATAATAGTGTAAGGTAACTAACATATAAAGATATAAAGTACAACAAGCAATCTGAAATTTAAATCAAGTATAAAATAAATCAAGTTCAGATTCACTAAAACACTATATTCTTCATCCAAACATTCCATTCATTATTATTAGTGAGGTTTTTAAGCTATGATGTGACTCAGTGAACAAGTGGTACTCATTACTACGAGGGACAGCGATTGCAATTGTTTTACACCAGCTGGGAAAACCCGAATTACACGGCATACGTATCATTTAAGAACACATATGACAACTTTTCACAAAGTCATAATACAAGGTGGTCCGGGTCCAAAGTCCCGAGTGGGCAGCCATTCCACAGTACGTCGGAAATCTGTCCACTCCTACCGGATCACACGACCAAGAATTTGGTTACCGTCTAACATGAATATGACAATGCTACATCAGTTTACTAGTTCCCATATACTAGCATGCATTCGGTACTGTTCAATACTTGTTCGAAGAGGTCGACAACGAACGGGTCCTAGGTCGACACAGACAGGGCTACAGCCTTGCAAGCGATGTCCTTTGAAGGCACATGATCTTTGCCCTTTCACCTACGGGGCCTGTCCACGTCTTAAATTTTAGTTGTTGACACAAACGTACTGCCACCTTGCGAGATAAAAACTTTACAAGTCATTTGCGTTCGCTCTTTCCAAAACAGACCCGTTTAGTCCAAATTTTAACATTCATACTTCACCATGTGACTATCATCATTCTACTAATATTCCAAGTACTATAACAGTGTAAATCCTACAACTAAGCATAATAATTTCTCTATTAACTACCTGTACCTGTATACCTTGTCTAAATAAAATAGGACATATCCAGGAAATGCAGGTGGTTTTTCATCCAACTCCTAAACTTAATGCACAAACAATCAATACACATCTAGCAATTTAATTACTGGAATTTAATCATATTAAGTACATGGGAATGTTCCATGGCTTGCCTTGAGCTTCAACTACAGGGGCAGTACTGAAGTTAGAGTCTTTTTAAGTAGAGAAACCCAAAGAATCCTTCTGAAAATCCTCCTCAGTAGAGTTAACGTTTCCTATAACAATACCGAAATATCAACATAGGAGAATGCATAAAATATGCAAAGATATATGATACATGTGATGAATGAGTTATATTAAATTAGATTCGTTCCTCAACATTGTTCTCGAAGCCATATGCTTCAGATTACAAATTGAAAGTAGAGTTTTCATGATAAATCTTTTCCTATTGCATTAAAACAAGATTATGCAATTATGAAGAGGAATTAATTTATTTACTATACTAGAAACATGTTACTGGACGTGAGTGTTCTATTGATGAGAGACTTATGTATGATGATCAATTTCACCAGTTTTTACATTTATATTATGAGCAATTCATTAATAATGCATTTAGCAAGGTTTATGTCTAAATAAATTCTAGTGAAATATGAACAGAAGATAAATTCCTATAAAAATTCATGGTGATGCATCATACTGGGCATGATTTTTGTGCACAAGTGCAAAACCTAAAAGTTTACAGAAATTACTTTAATGTATTTCTAAGAATTTCAAAGATAAAATCATATTTAATTTTATGTCCAGAAACTAGGGTCAAAGAAATATATTCTAGACAGAGAATATCATGAGAAGTCTAAAACAATTTAATTTGTTATTTGATCATGTCTACAACTAAGCATGTGAATTTATTAGGGTTTACACGAATTAATTCCTACATCAGAACTTTATATGCTAACCATGTGCAACAACATATTCAGTATATAGAACTCATGTCAAGGAAATGAAAAAAATTTACTTTGCTATTTTAGAAGCTATAAAACTCTAGATATGATTTTTACAAGATTTAAGCATTTTTCTGGAAATTCATTTAATAGTTCGTGTTATTTACGAGAATGCCATCATCTTCTTCCTCGAACTGCCAGTCACGCGGGAGCTCGGCAGAGAGCAGTGCCGCTCGCCGAAACTGGGTCAAATGACCACGAAAAATTGTAAATAAAATACCTACATGAAGGTTAGCTCGAGACGCACCCAATTTGGCAGTTCCAGGGACAAGATGATGGTTGAAAGATTATCAATGACGAAGCAATAGTGGCCAACAGGAACAAAGAAACGTCAATGGAGATAACTAGAACTGCTATTACCTCGCACCATTAAACAAGAAGGTAAAGTGTTGAATTGATGCGCCTAGATGTTGTGCATTTACGTGAACCATGAACAAAAGAATCGGCTCAGCAAAAGGAAAGAATTTCGTGGAGAAGCGGTAATGACATATTTCCCTCAGTTTCTCTCTTCAGGAAACTCTAGGATGTTGATACGCACTGGAAAAATGGTCTTGTGTTGGCCAAGAGTGAACTGGATTAGCGAGGCAATGGTTTTCACTGGGCTGCTGCTTAGGCGATCGACACAGAAGAGAGAGAGAGAGAGAGAGAGAGAGAGAGAGAGAGAGAGAAATGAGTAGGAGAATGACGGGGAGGTCGAGGGAAATGATCGACGAGGCCAAGGTGAGGTCAATTCTGGGGTTTTGGTTCACCCTGCGCTGCCTGCTCCTGTGGCCGAGCGAAGACATGCGGCCGAGCGCGTGTCCGTGCACACGGCATTTGGTGCCAGCGAGATAGAGAGAAGAACAGAGAAGTGAGACTGACAGATGGGTCTCATAGATAGGTTTTAATCAATTTCCACAATTATCTCGGCTACTACTTTAAAAATAGAAATAAATTAGCTCCGAGTTCCAAATGGATTGGGAAAAAATTGTCCCAGACAAGTCCTCTTAGTGATCGTACAGTTCGGTCACCACTGACCCCTCTGTCCGGTCACTATGTCCATAAGCTGAAACTCCTCGTCCTTGCTTGACTTCGTTTTCCGGCTTCTTCGAACAGCTTCTTGGCTTCTCCACCGTCACCTAGTGCCTGTGATTTCACCAAGCAACCTTGCGCATCACCAACTAGACATGACCTAAGAGAAATGACCTAGAACCCCTTGATTGTCCGATTTTTTCTATGGACTCAAAGCCCTAACAACTAGACAAGTGTTCTGAACACTTGCTCCATAGCTTGTCCTTAGCTTTGATCCATCTCCATCAACTCATGGACTCCATCAAGCTCACAAGCATCCATACTTACGGTCATTGTTATCAATCGTCAAGGCAACCATCATCCATATGATTTATAGTAGAGTTTAGAGATGATTCCTACATAGACAATACTCGTGTAGATGTTAGCCCATAATTTCATAGTTGTCATCTATCACCAAAACATCCATACCTTACAATACAAACACTCGGCAAACTGCTCAATCTTTGACGAGTGTCTGCTGAAGGCACTCGGCAAAATGTCCGTTTCCGGCAATCGCCATTTGTACCTTTTTTTGGCCGAGAGCGGCTATTGACACTCGGCAAATTGTTTGCCGAGTGCACGACTAAAAGCACTCGGCAAAGTACCCTTTGCTGAGTAATTTTTTACCGACTGTGGTTTGCCGAGTGTTTCTTGAGCTTTGTCGAGTGCCTCGGACACTCAGCTAACTTGGGGATTCCGATAGTGAATAATGGTACATTTGAGTTCTTTATATATCCACAGTAATAGTTTTCTACAAATCTAGACAAAAACAAGTCAAGCGAGTTAGTTGCCTCATTAAGGTACATATACTCATTGCTTCAATCGAATCTAGTGCCCTAGCTAGTTATTATTAGGGCACTAGATTTTGCTATGGCTCCTATGAAACTATATATCCTTATTACAAACTCTCATTTTTTTGAAGATGAAACCAAGAACTGCATGTGCAAGAAGTTTCAAGGCCTTACCAAGAGTTGGCGACAATAAACAAAGGGAGTCCCGACAGCAATCCGTATCCCTTTTTAAGGAACTCGTCAAGATAAATAATGGTGATACCTCCAAAGAACAACTGAAACCCGATCAGAACAGCATCGCTCATGTTAATTATGTTTGTGACACATGAACCGATGAGCACACTGCTGGTCGCCAGCCCAAACGCGATGAGTATGGCGAGCAACTTTTGTCCACCTTTCCTGATGATAATAATGATATATATGTTCAATAAAACAGCTACGAGTGAAGAAAACAAACAAACATGTATTGACAAAAAAAAAAGATCAATTGACAAACAAGTATATATCGCCAGCAATGCAACTTTTGTGTGATTTGAATTGGCTATATATCTAATCACAGATTATGTAAATAATATAGCAGAATAATACTCACAGGAGCATCCGATCCTCGAGTGAGCTGTTGTCTGTTAACATAAGTGGCGCTGCCTACCCTCCATGGAGCAGGTTGTCTCATATTTATAGATCAAGAATACATGGCAGGGTACATGCGGCATATAGCCTGCAAAAGAGGAAGGAGACACAGCTCCAATTACAGGAGATATCTTTCTAGGAATAGTTCATGCGATTCTATAAATAGAGATTGCCTTCTATGTTTAACACCCTCCCCCCCCCCCCCCCCTCCCTCTCAATCTGGACGGTGTGCAACTATGTTCAGATTGCGCCGAAGATTGGAGAATGTAATGACCGGCAGTGGCTTCATCATGATATCCGCAATTTGATCCTTGGAGGAGATAAACCGAACCTCCAATTGGCGAGATGCAGCACGCTCCCGTACAAAGTGGTAGTCCACTTCAATATGCTTAGTGTGTTGATGAAATATGGGATTGGTCGATAGATAAGTGACCCCAATGTTGTCGCACCATAAACTTGGCAGGCGATGTTGAGAGATTCCAAGTTCTCAAAGCAGCACCTGAATCGATATAACCTCAGTCGTAGCATTAGCAACCGCCTTGTACTCGGCCTCTGTACTGGAATGAGAGACGGTGGGTTGCTTGCGGGAACTCCATGAGATGAGATTGCCGCCAAAGAAGATAGCATAGCCGCCTGTGCTGCGCCGGTCGTCGGGATTGCCTGACCAATCCACATCCGAGAAGGCGCTGAGCAAGGAGACCTTGTAGGAAGAAGTGGTAGCAGCAGTGGTGAACGGTTGCTCCTCCTGGTAGGACTCATCCATGCGCTACCAGCATCGTACCGCCGTGTGATTGTCTTTCCCGCAAATCTGGCACGGTGGGCATTTGGGCCGGTCATGGTTTGGAGCAGCGCGTCTGTGGCCTTGGTATGGGGGAGGTACACAACCGCGACCACGTCCAGGTGGAGCATCGTGACCCCGACCACGTGACGGAGCACCGCGACCAGCATAATTGGTCGAGGCACCAACATTGAGTCGGGTCTCGGCGTGGTTCAGCGCCTGACGGGATTCATATGCCAGAAGATGGGCGTAGACATCATCGAGGGAGAGTGCCTCGGTCTTGGTCGTCATGGAGGTGACGAAGGAGTCATAGTCCGATGCGAGGCCCGCCAGGAGGTAGGCGATGATCTAATCATCGCCAGCAGCAGCGAGCTCATAGGCGAGCCCTTTGATCTTGCGGAAGTAGTCATTGGCAGGCATGTCCCGCTTCTTCATGGTGGTGAGATCAATGCAAATCTGAATGGCTCGTGCGCGCACGGCAGAGGAAAACATGCGCTGCAATGTATCCTATGCTTCTTTGGCGGTTTTGGCAGACACCACATCGAGGAGGAGATCCTCGGTCATGGAGGAGAGAAGACCGCTCAAAAGTTGTTGATCCTGGTCGTACCACCGAACATAGGCTGGGTTGGGGATCAGCTCAGCGCCTTCAGATATGAGAGAAGCTGCGCACGCCAGAGCATGTAATTGGATTTGTTGACGCGAATGGTAACGACGTGGTGGATAGGGATCAGGGCAAAGGTAAAGGTAGAACTGGCCATGGCGGTGGAGATGGTGGTGGGGGAGGAGGCGGAAGAAAAAGAAGAGGTGGTGTCGGACATTGGATAAAACTATGGCTTTGTTACCATGTTAACGTAAGTGGCACTGCCTGCCCTCCATGGAGCAGGTTGCCTCATATTTATAGATCAAGAATACATGGCAGGGTACATGCGGCACATAGCTCGCAAAAGAGGAAGGAATCACAGCTCCAATTACAGAAGATATCCTTCTAGGAATAGTTCATGTGATTCTATAAATAGAGATTGCCTTCTATGTTTAACATTGTCCACCCTAACAATCTTATTTTTCCGCACCAAGGCTTGAGCAATGCCCTCGGACACCAGAAGCGGGATCACCCCCATCGCCATCACACCATTATCGCTCCTGGACACGCCAGACACGTGCATCCAGTACAGAGGATCGATGACGATGCTCGCTATCGAGAAGCAGAGCAGCATCATGTAGATGCTGGCCATGAAGACGGCGAGCGAGGCGGCCATGTACGCCACCTTCTGCTGGAACGAGATGGCGCCTGCAGCGGCGGGGCTCGGGACCTCCGGCAACATGCCCACCAGTCGCCGGAGGAGATCTCGCGGCTTCTTTCATGGTCGTTGTTGTTGATGATGATGAGTCTCTGTCTCTGATGATGGATGATGGCAACAACTAGTAGCGAAACCGGCGATATTACTACTTTTATTTTTTGAGACAACGGCGAGATTACTACTAGTGTACGTGTCTTTTACGAAGCACATGGAAAGTAGTTGATTTTTTTTTTTTTGAGGACAGTGTGCCAGGAGTATTAGCCTGAGCCCAGAATGCGGCCCACAACAGAATTGCATAAATGTTGGGCTTATGAAACGTGTGCTGGGCTTATGCATGGGCCATGACAACTGTTCCGGTCCTCGCCGGCGCGCTGGTGACTGTCTGAACCGAGTGAGAGTGACCATGCAAACAAATGAAATTGAGTTGACCTAAGCACCTACTACAATGACAAGTTTATATATTGGGACTTACTAATTTTCAGCTGACTGAAAGTTTGAGCAATTTTCAGTCATCTCTTTGAGCCATTAGATCTAGATCCAATGGTTTATAACTATTGACTAAAAGCTTTCAGCTGATTGAAAGCTAAAAAACATGTTATATATTTTCCATAAAAAATATGATGCAGCATGCTATTCATACACAATTAAAATCTACAAAAAAAAATGTATAAAAAGATACGATCCTGACCAATTGGAAAATAATGAATCCATACTTGGCAGGCAGTCACCCATATCTATCTCGCAGCTTCAAACATCAACCCGTTCATCATCTTCTCAAAACGCATCACATTGCAGGGGATCCTCAGCACGCCTCGCTGGCTGAGCCCAAACTGCTGTGCGGCCATATCCAATAACGCCGCCATGCATGGCTCCCTCAACATCCGCACATGCACCATGATCTTCTGGCCCTGATCATCGTCTTCCCCGTCGATGAGTACCATTGGAACGTATCCTTTGGGGACCTTCTCAGATTCAATGTTGCCGCCGGTCGTGCAGACGTACCACGCCGGGACGGTGGCCTTGGCACCCTGCTTCCTTGATCTCCACATGGCCATATCTAAAATTTTGTCAACAACGAGGAGAGGAAATTGCTTTGTTACAGTTTTGGATGATATACTGCTGGTATGAGTTACTACTGTTGATATGTGTCTCAGCTGTACAAGCTTGGGTATTCGTAGAATGAAATGGTATATGGCTAGAGATGGTTGGTGGGTATGTCCAACTTAATTGAGCTTATATAGACATACGAACCTTTGGAGACATTTCTCAACCTTAGGAGACATGCATGAACAGGTGCATATGGATCTAAGACGCTACGTGCACAGGGTGACAAGTTAACTATATAATTAGCAAAGCTAAAATTTGTTGCTGCGTTGAATGTTGATGCTGATAGGTATTATAACGACGGCCAGAAATGGTTTGGTCTTGCTGTGTTGGCGATTCAAGGGTGAGAAATGAATATGTTAATCGGTGAAACATTGTTTAATCAACCGTTCCTGTCAAGAACAAAGACTCAAGGTCAAGTCCAGATAACGAAGATATCCCAAAGCAGAGAGTACGGGTTACGATCTAATGATCTTGGCGCACGTACGGCACGCGTGTGAACTGAATTAACGAACCGCTCGAGCAAGCAGCTTCCCTTCACTAACTGCCAAACGGGACAAGCTGACTTGACGTGTAATCTCTCTCTTGTTTTGAAATATTTACTGAAAAGACCATGTTATGCATCACAATGATGCTGATTGTAACCCAATTTTGAGTTAATAAAATCTCGATTTCCCTTGCAAAAGAAAAAGATCATGTGCCAACTGATGGTTAACAACTTAACATATTGAGACGCCTAAGAACCTGCTGTAAGAAAAATTCAGATTCTAGAGTTTGTGCCTCTCTCACAGGCTATATATACTGTCAACCGTTACGTTTTCCCAGCGTGCCCCACCACCCACTACGGGAAAATCGTTTTCTGCCGAGTGTTTTATTCTTTGCTGAGTGTTTTTTTTTTTACACTCGTAAAGATAGTCTTTGCCGAGTGTCAATAAAAATACAATTAATAAAAAAAAATGATTTACCGAGTGTTTTTCCTTAACACTCGGCAAAAAATCAATTTTTTTCCTCTTGTACTCTCAAACTTTTTTTGTGCTCTACGCATACAACATGTGTGACTCCATGTTAAAATTTGGTATTTTTTGTTATTGTTTGCTATATTTAGTTAATTAATTACATTTGAAGCAATTTATTGAATAAAGTCAAATTTGAACTACAAGCGACTCAAATATAAGAATTCAATAAGTATAAAAATTATATTCATGTTATTTAGCCCAATTAGAGACCTTACCCATGAAATAAAAAGAAATTCCACATAAAGACTGAAAATCATGACCACAATAACTTGTCTCCAGATGATTTTTAAATTCTAAAAAACTCAAATAAAGTCTAAAAACCATGAAATTTGTCACAATATTATGATGTTACAAGTAGAAATTACAAAAAAAAAATACAAAAGGTTTCACGCAAGTTGTCACATTATTTGCTTACTAAACGGAGAATTTCCGAAGAATAACCATAGAGTCGAGAATTAGTGGTTAAGATTTAAAGTCATATTGAAAATCAAATTTGAATTTGACTCCAAATTATTTTGTATAGGTCATAGATGACATAAATTGTATTATTTTAAAATTTGATTATTTTTGAAAGATGTTTGATATTTTTAATTTTTTTTTGGAAGTTCACAGGAAAATTTATTTACCTGTTGACACCGGAATTTGGACCGGTCCCAATGGTTAGATATGAGAAGTTGAAGTCGGCCAAGTCGGAGAAGCCTAACGGGCCCGCTATGGCTATTTCATCTCTTTCTATTTTTAGTTTAGATTTTGTTTTGAAATAAGTATAGTCGGGTTAGAACCCCTTGCACGGGACTATAAATATGTGATAGGGTCTGTACGGAAAAGATTAACACTTTTGTTTAATAAAATTTGGCGCATCGCCAAACCTTTTCCCGATGACATCCTCGTCTCGCATGGCCTGCATCGTCTCCGATGTCAGCGAGGTACTTGGATTAGTCAACCTCGGTAATTCTATTGACTTCAACTGGTATTTTCTCATTAATTTGATATTCTAGTTATTATCTTTAGAATTGCTAGTTATCCGATAATTAGATCTAAATTACATTTATACTATCGACTTTGAGTTACCATACTATCTCGATTAGGTCTGATCTATTATGGTTTTAAGGAGGCTTTATAAGCTTGATTTAGATATATTATTCGAGTCACTATATCGATTTTATCTATAATTGGAACGTATTTAGTTCTATTTGCTTTGTTTGGGCACTATCTCGAGTAAGTTTGATCTGCTCGAGTCGACGAGGCTATATCGATTTTGATCTCTCGCTGAGTCGATAGGAATAGGTACGAACCAATTATGGGTAGAGTAGATAGAGTTCTGTCGGGACGTTTAGCCGATAGGTTATCACGGTTTGATCGACGTTTTAGTACTTTACCTGATAATTATTGTATTTTAGAAGTCGATTGCTCTCTTTATTTGATAAGATTAGATCTGTGATATTGAGCCATATTTGCAATACTAGCTACCATATCTATCGACTTAGAATTATCGACAGGAGGAGTCTTTGCATGATTACTGTAGTTCTATCGACTCCGGCCTATCAACTTTTTGTCATCGACAGAGCGAGTCCGGGTATGTTTATTGTAGATCTATCGACTTTGCTCTGTCAACTTAATTCTTGTCAGCACTATTTATGCAATATTTAATACTTATTTATTGAAATGCTGGTAGGTCAATACAAATCAGTTAATTAGTTTATTTAACAATATTATTTGTTGTTTATAGCCATCGGCTAGTTTTTACAAATAGTGATTGTCGGTTTTCTTCATCGGCTCGTCCTAGACCGGTGACTCGTGGAACTTGACTGTTTGTTTCTTTGTTGATTTGCAGAGAAAATCGAATGGCACGCTCCAGTTTTCGTATTGAGCCTGCACTAGAGTTAAGCAAATCTCTCAGGTCACGCGTGTAATTTTCGCATCAACACGCTTTTTGGCACGCCCGGTGGGACGGAGAACTTCAAGACCAACGTCATGTCTGTAATGCCAAAGGATCCTAAGCTCCGTGAGAATCCTCCACCAAAGTACGACGTTAGTGGAGATTTGAAGGGAGAGAATGTGATGCCTGTGGGAAAAGACGAACTGAGTGATGAACTAAAGGTGCAGATAGAAGAGAGAGTTGCACAATATGAGAATCTACTGTTGGGAACCTTTAGCAAGACTATACATGCTATCATACCGAAGGGAGATCTGCCAGAACCATTCATCATCACGGATGAGTCAGAAAAACGTCCTATTAACAAGACAATAGAAGTGATTGATGAGGCTACATTGAACAGTATAATCCATACAGTCGTACACCATGCATTAATTAACTAGTCGCCTGTATTGGTTAATACTTTGAGGGCTTTGATCATACAGACAGTGGAAGGCTGCGTATATGATGATCCAGTGCATGGGCCAATGTATTTCCGTGTGTCTAGGAATATTCCTCGGCCTGCGATTGAAGCACCTGACCTACAACAGCCTAGTACCACCACGATACATCCTGTTACAGGTTCAGGGCCACCACCTACTGAGACCACACCAACTCTATAGAATGTTGATGGCGGTGCAATGGGTAGGATACCCCGTAGACTAATTTTGCAGAGGACAAGCCCATAGACACAACCGTAGCACTACAAGCTAGAAACGTTAGAGCCAAATGTGACATATAATACAACATCAAATGTGGAGCCAAGCATGTTTAGAATGTCATCATCGTCTGCGCTGCCATGAGAGTTAGGAGGCCAACACACAGTTGTGAATTATGGTTCACAAAAGGCCCCACAAATGCCAGCATCTGGTCTTACGTCAACTACTCCCAATGTCAATGTTTCAACCGACGACTAGGTAGTAAAGATTGCTGAAGTGATGAGAGAACAGTTTGGACTGAAGCCAAAGCAGCAGACTTACATGTATCGGCCTCCATATCCTCCTAGTTATGATTTGATTCCTATGCCGAGTCGATACAGGCCACCAGAGTTTACTAAATTACTGGACAGGATAATACTACCACTGTTGAGCATATTAGCCGATTTTCAGTGCACAGTGGAGAAGCTGGTGCTACTGAGGCATTGAAAATCAGGTTGTTTCCTTTGTCACTCTCTAGATTGGCTTTTTCATGGTTCGCATCGTCGCCCCCTAATTCCATTATCACTTGGGTCGATCTTGAACAGAAGTTTCACAAGTATTTCTTTGCTAAAACCAGAGAGAAGAGGTTGTTAGATCTAATCGCTATCAGGCAGAAAGCTGGAGAATCTATACATGATTACGTACAGAGGTTCAGAGAAGTGCGCATCAAGTGTTTCAGCCTGCAATTAACAGATAATCAGATGGTGGAGATTGCACTTGATGGTTTAGTTGCACCATTAAGGAAAACATTTCCCTCGGCCGAGTTTGAGAGCCTTTCCCTACTGATACAGAAGGTGTTGATCCAGGAAAACCTGACTCGGGGAGGGGGGGCACAGTCAAGGCCAATTCAACTCAACTACAATGATTAGGATTCTGAATATGAAGAAGAAACTAAAGACGTCGATATGGCTGAGTGGACCAGGAATAAGAATCTTTTGTCATGTCCTTGGGTAAAGCATAATGAGCTAGAAGTGAAGTATGATTTTGATATAACCAAGGCCGACAAGATATTTGACATGCTGTTACAGGAGAAGCATATTCAGTTGCCACCCAATCATGTGATTCCACCAGCTGAAGAGCTGAAGAAGAAGAGATACTGCAAGTGGCACAATTTGCCGTCTCATAATACTAATGATTGTAAGGTGTTTAGAAGACAGATTCAGTCTGTGATTGAACAGGGCAAGATAAAGTTTATCAAAGGTACCATGAAGATTGATGGACATTCATTCCCTGTAAATGTCAACATGGCTGGTATCGACAACGTGGAGGCATTCATTAAATGGTACCAGAAGAAGAGGGATAGGGAAGTGAAGGAGTCACAGTTCGATCCGCATTTGGAATGTCCGTTTTTTTCAGTATTGCTAGGACCACAATATGAAGCTTACTTCAATCAACAATTGTCCCGGTTGTGGCAGACGGGCGGACCGAATGTATCGAGAAGCTCTAAGGGATTATCGACATCAACATCGGCAAGTTGATTCCAAGAAGTCGATGGTGGGCTCGGTCGATGGAGAAAACAGAGTGTCAGCATTTGACCAACTCAGAACTAAGAAAATAGAGAAGGACGTAAACTTTGATGAAGAAGTTGATGAAGAATTACAAGAGGAGCAAGAACAGAATGATCAGTGGTGTCCCTCTGGTATCTTCTCTAGGAGTCAAAAGCGTAGAGTTCACAGGATGCGCTGCAGACAAATAAGGATTGCTCGATACTACTATGATGAAGGTGATGATCAACCGCCCAAGAAGGTGTGGAGGAAAAAAAATGCAACCACAAGTGCAGGTAGCTAGTGCTATAGTGAGTATGGTGATGATGTTGCCTCAGAAATTTATGGCCTCAGAAGAAGAGTTGTTTGTTGATAAAGAGGATACGCCACAATTGGTATTTGATAAGCTAGAAGAATCCAAACATCAACACTTGAAGGCTTTGTATTTAAAAGGATTTGTCAACAGGATGCCGATGGGAAAGATGATGGTCGATGGAGGCGCTGCAATTAATATTATGCCGATCACTACTGCTAGAAAGTTGGGTAAGACTAAAGAAGATCTGATTGACACTAACATGATTTTGAGAGACTACGGTGGTCGCACTGCAGCAGCTAAGGGAGTATTGAACATAGAGCTCACAATCGACAGTAAGACTTTGCTGGTTACTTTCTTTGTTATCGAAGTAAAGGGAACCTACAACTTGTTGCTAGGACGTGACTGTATACATGCTAATTGTTATATACCATCGACTATGCACTAGTATCTGGTCCAGTGGATTGGCGATCAGGTTGAGGTGGTCCCGGCCGATGAAACTGTCAATGTTGCATCGGCTGATTTAGCACCGTAGCATGCGGATGACATGGAGTGTCTGTCTGGCAAGATTTCAGATAGAGACTACGTCAAGATTACCACTCAGGGTCATGAGGTGGTGGACCAGTCAAATTCAAAGTTGTTTCTTTGACATGCACCCCAATAGAATTTGTAGAGGATGGCAAGTTAGAGAAAGGATTTATGTCGGATGACGAGTCGCAAGAAGTCGATATAGGAGAGGGCGATAAGCCCAGGCCGACATTTATCAGTAAGAAATTAGATTAGGATTTTAAAGTTGAATTAATAAAATTATTAAAAGAATAGCAGGATTGTTTTGCTTGGGATTATTCCGACATGCCTGGTCTTAGCCGATCTATTGTTGAACATCAGCTACCCATTAAACCTGGATATCGACCATACAAGCAACCGTCGTGAAGAGTTGATCCGAAGATTTATGAAGATATCAAGGCAGAGATCACCAGGTTATATGATGCAAATTTCATCAGGCCTTGCTGATATCCAGAGTGAGTTTCAAATATTGTGCCAGTGTTCAAGCATAACGGGTAGCTGAGGGTGTGTATCGACTTTTGTCCCTTGAACAAGGCTACTCCCAAAGATGATTACCCGATGCTGATAGCAGATCTTCTGGTCGATGCAGCAGCTGGGCATAAAATTATTAGTTTTAAGGATGACAATGCTGATTATAATTAGATTTTTATGGCAGAAGAAGATATACCGAAGACTGCTTTCAGGTGTTCTGGGGCTATCGGATTATATGAATGGGTTGTTATGACGTTTGGGTTGAAGAAAGACGGAGCCACATATTAGAGAGCTATGAATTATATTTTTCATGATCTGATCACCAGGTTGGTGGAGATTTACATTGATGATGTGGTGGTTAAATCCAGAAGAATAGAAGATCACATTGCCGATTTGCAAGAAGCACTTGAGAGAACCAGAAAGTATGGCTTGAAGATGAATCCTAAGAAGTGTGCTTTCAGCGTATCGGTTGATCAGTTTTTGGGTTTTATTGTGCATGAAAGAGGAATTGAAGTTGGCCCGAAGAGCATGAAAGTTGTCAACGACATTAAGCCTCCTGTTAACAAGACAGAGTTACAATCGCTAATCAGCAAAGTTAACTTTATAAGAAGATTTATCTCAAACTTGTGAGGAAGGTTTGATGTATTCACTCTATTGTTGAAGTTGAAGGCTGATCAGAAGTTTATGTGGCAACCCGAACATCAAAAGGCTTTAGATGATATCAAGAACTATCTGATCGCGCCCCCTGTATTAGTGTCACCTAAAGAAGGATTGCCTTTCAAGTTGTATCTGGCGGCTGATAAGAAGTCGATAGGATCGACTTTGGTTCGAGCCGAAGATTGATTGATGCTGAAACCAGGTACACTGAGATTGAAAAATTATGTTTATGTCTATATTTCTCGTGTGAAGTTAAGGCATTATCTGCTATCGACCGAGTGTGTGGTGGTATGCAAAACCGATGTCATCAAGTATGTGCTATCAGCTCCAATTTTGAAAGGGGGGATTGGAAAGTGGATGTTAGCGTTGGCTGCGTATGACCAGACTTATGAATAGCCTAAAGCTGTTGAGGGTTAGGTTCTGGCCGATCTGGTTGTTGAACATTGCGAATCAGATGTATCAATGGTGGAGCCGGTGCCATGGTTATTATTTTTTGATGATTCTATGTGTAAGAATGGATGTGGCATCAGGCTTGTGATTATATAGCCTCGGGGGGTGGGGGGCAAGGTTTGGGTTTGCATTTGCCATAGAGTCATCGACTAACAATCATGTTGAATATAGAGTTGTTCTTAAGGGATTGCAGATTTTAAAAGAAGTTGGGGTCAATTTTGTTGAAGTCATTGGAGATTCATTGTTGGTACTTGGGCAGCTAGCAGGGGAGTTTGAATGTAAGGATGATATATTAAGGTTGTTCTATGCTAGGTGTCAGGAATTGGTGCAAAACTTCAAAGCAATGAGGTTCAAGCATGTCCCAAGAGAGCAGAATATGGAAGCAAATGATTTGGCATAGAAGGCATCGTGCTATCAGATGAACACCAGCGGAGTCATTGTTGATATAGCTTATATCGATGAAGAAGATTGGAGGTCCAAGATTATTCAATATCTTAAGGATCCAACTCAATGTACTCCTCGGAAGATTTGTTACATGGCGTTGAGGTATGTTTTACTTGAAGACAACCTTTATTATTGAACGATTGATGGTGTGTTGTTAAGATGTTTGAATCAAGAAGAAGCCAAAGTAGTTATGTGCGAATTCCAAGAAGGCATTTGCAGCACGCATCAATTAGCCCATAAAATGAGGTGGTTGTTGAAAAGAATTGGATATTATTGGCCAACTATGCTAGAAGATTACTTCAGGTATTACAAAGGATGTCAGAAGTTTGGAGCAATCCAAAGAGCACCGGCATCGGCTATTAATCCAATTGTTAAGTCATGGCCGTTTAGAGGTTAGGGTATGGATATGATTGGCCAAATTTATCTAGCATCTAGCAAGGGTCACAAGTATATTCTGGCGGCTACTGATTATTTCACAAAGTGGGTTGAAGCAGTGCTGATGAAGAATGTGACAACCAATGATGTGATTAATTTTGTTAAGGAGCATATTATATACAGGTTTCGTGTGCCACAGACTATTACTACTGACCAGGGTTCTGTCTTTACTTAGGAAGAGTTTCAAAGCTTTGCCGATAGTATGGGTATTAAATTGTTAAATTCATCGCCTTATTATGCTCAAGCCAATGGTCAAGCAGAAGCATCTAACAAGAGTTAATCAAGTTGATCAAGAGGAAGATAGATGAGCAACCAAAGAAGTGGCTAACATTGCTGAGTTGTTATGGGCATACATGATGGCCTATCATGGGTCGATAAAGGTATCACCTTATCAACTAGTCTACGGGCATGAAGCGGTGTTGCCTTGGGAAACAAATCTAGGGTCTAGAAGAGTAGAATTACAAGATTAGCTCTCAGCCGATGATTACAGATAGGTTATGTATGATGAATTAGAAGATGTCGTGCAACATCGGATGAAGGCCCTGGAAAGAATTCAAGAGAATAAAGCTCGTGTGTCCAGATTTTATAACAAGAAGGTGGTACCCAAAAGTTTTTCAAAGGGAGATCTTGTCTGGAAGTTGATTATGCCCATCGGCTCTAGAGATAGCAGATTTGGGAAGTGGTCGCCAACTTGGGAAGGACAATTTAAAGTGAGCCGATGTGCACCAGCAATGCTTATTTTTTGCAAGAACTAGATGGAGAAGAATTTGGCAGAGGAATCAATGGCAAGTATTTAAAATAATATCATCCAAGCATTTGGGTTGGCTCATGATCTTGAGTGCTTAACCACGGCCGATATGGAAAATATCATCCTTAGCATAAAAAAATGGAGAAGAAAAATGGCAATGACTCAAAGCCGGTTTCACACATCGTCTTCAGATGGGCGATAGCACAGATATCGCCCTTAGTTCAAATAATATTACAAAACAAGATGTTGTGTTTCACATGCTTTATAGGTCGCAGCAATCTACATCTATTCTTGGGGGCACCAGAAGTCGATAATGTCGATGGCATGGAAACGAAGCTGATCGACTTCTGTAATGATGAGGGAATCATCTTTGGTTGATCCAGGAGTGCTCGAGGCTACGTTCCACAGGTTGGTGGCTTGCATATAAGCCAATATGGAAACACTCTTTTGCGTCGTGATCTCCTCTGGTACTCGGGCAAGGGCTGCTTCCACATCGGCTATTTCCTTATTCTTCATCTCCAACGCTGCTTGGATTTATTTATCTCTTTCTACAAACTTTCCAGTTTCGTCTCAAGGTCAGCCGACTTGGAAACCAAATAGAAGTACTTGCTTTGCTCTTTGGTTGCCTTTTTATCAGGTGGTTCTACCTGGCCTCTTTGTTCTGATCATTGTTTGATGCGAGCCTGGGCCTCAAGCACTTCAAGCTGACGGAAACTCGATGAAGGCGACTGTGTGTAGAACCGACACAAGACCAGGCGGCAAGAAATCTTTGATTTCCAAGTACCGTGTCCTGATCGTGCAAGCATCCAGAACCAGTCGTTCGATCGGTATGTCCATGCGGTGGTGGATGTCTTGAAGGGCAGCCTGGATTTCTGGAAGAAAATGAGAGATGAAGTGCGCCTGACGACATGAGCCTATAGAAGAAACAGAGGTGGTAAGCAAGTGAATAGGTAAAGCTAAAAGAAAGTAAATTTATACCGCTGGTTCAGGAGGAGTAATGGATCTTGGGACATCAGCCGGCGTGGTGTCGACAGGAATGTAAGCTTGAACCGTCGATGACAAGAATGCCTAAGAATATTAAAATGTTAAGGACATGAAGTGATGGAGCAAGAGAATTACACTGGAAGTTACCTAAGGATCAACCCAGAGAATGATGGCCAGAGTCGATGAAGCCTCCGCTGCAGAATTATGTTCCTCGGTCGCTCTTTCAGAGTTAGCAGTGTTGACATCTTGAGAGTCGATGGAAGCTGTGCGCACTAAGGGGCAATCTGATAGAGTCGCGCTTCTAGATCGACTCCCAGAGCTGGGCATGATTTCCTGAGAAAGCCAGAAAAGTAAATGACATATTGCAAGAAAAAGATTGGTAAAATAAAAGAAGTGTTGTTACCGTGGCTACTGAAGAAGAAGGCTGGTCCATCGGCTTGGGGGGGTTCATAGACTCTTTTGTTGGCGCGATTGCCAATGCCGATGGAGCGGCCATAGGTGGTGTAACCACGGAAGTCGATGGCAGTGTCTGAAAAGAGAATTGTTAAGATGGAAATAGATGAATACAATATGAATATAAATGTACTACCTGTGCAGCGTGAGCAAGCCCGGTGATGACTTCGCGGGCTACTTCTAGTATGACAGACGAAGTCGATGGGGCAAGCTGATGATCAGAAGGAAATTAAAAACTGTAAGTAGAGCTGCAAGCAACTTGAAGAGTTGAGGAAATTGTTACCTGAGCCGTCGATGCAGAGATGGTTTGAGTCGATGAAGACGCTGCAATCCTAGCACGCTTTTGTTGTTCAGCTGCTTGAGTCAATTGGATTGCAGGGTCGGCTTTCCTTTTCTGCGGTACTTTCCTCATAGTTTTTGAAGGCCTAGGCCACTCAAGATTTGAGCAGGAGTTGGGTCATTACAACCTATGATTGGGTTGTTAGTCGTTCGACAATATCTGATTGGCTTCTCATTGATGCTCATGGTTGGAGGAGTTATGGCCGGATCCTACATGATGAGATGGTTACTCATTAAGAATCGATGAGAAGAAATATGAAATACAAAAATTTGGAAGGACTTACTGTATCCTCAACACTGATGAGATGGCTGGTCAACTGGTTGTAGAAGAGATATCTTCTCCATTCTCTCCACCATGCTCTGAACAAAGCGGAGATAGAGATAAGTAATTGCAGATCGACCTGATCACCCATCAGGATTTCTACAGCCACATCATAAATCTTCTTGTATTCCAAATGGCTCTTGAGTTCCTGTCTGGCCTGGAGTCAACCGATAAAGAAGGAGCCAGTAGGGAGCACTCCAAAACCGAGCTGACAGGAGATCACTGCTGGATTGTAAAACTCATACGAACGAGTTCTACGCTGACCGCCATGGAAGTCGATGGGCAAGATGCCAGGTCTGATACAAGCCTCCAAAATAAGTGTTGATTCTTTGTCTTGCAAGGGATTGTCAGGGCAGAACCTTGAAGGATTCTCAAACTCTAGATCTTCATAAGGGAACTAAACTTGTTTTTCTGCTTGGATGCCATTATAAAAGAGAGTGAAATAGATATTGAAGTCCTCTCTAGTCATCCTGCCTCCAGGGACTACCATGGCAGCTTCGCCTAGTGATGTACAGCATCGTTCTGGGATCTCCTCAACTTTTGCTGCATTCGTGGAGGGGAATGTGTTCTCTGAGAAGGGGGCTAGCTCAATGGCCTGACAGTAGTAGATATTGAGCCACAGTTGTATAAACCACCATGGCCCCCTGCTGTGATAGTCTGGTTTAGTTGGAGACTTACAGCGGTGCAATGCAGAAACTGGTATACAGAACCCAAAAGAAATCTGCCTAGACGAAACTTGTTACCATCGGCTAAAATCTCAGCCATGCCTTGAAAATTGGTGGTCGGCATGCAACAGTACCCACAAAAGACGAAGTGTTCCAGCCAGAGGTTCAAGAAGGCAGTGAGTTCTCGATGGGTGGCAGGGCCGGTTTTCTGGTTTGCAGCTATGTATTTAGGCCAACTGTTTGCACCTTTGGCATCCAACTTGCGTTGTTGCTTAGTGTTCTAGATGAGGAAGGGGTCACAGTATTGGTTGATGTTCAGCCTAGTTAACATAATCACATCCATAAGGGAGGGGGCCATAGGTCCTTGGTTGAATAGAAAGGCATTGAGAGCATCGAACCAAAAGTAAGAAGCTGTAGCAAGTAAGGGTTCGTTCTTTGCCATATCGACTAGAGACAAAGGCAGCACTTCATCTATTTCAGCATCCAAAACAGTGGCAGCCCGGGAGTTGGTGGCCCTTCGATACCAATTCTTCCAACCCTTGATTTCCGATGGCCAAGATCTAAAAACTATATTCCAAGGATCGGGGGTGGCCAGAATGGATTTAAAAGGGATCCTGTTTGTTTCGAAGTTGATAAGGTCTGTGGGATCAGGATCATTGCAAGGGCCTAAGTAAAAATGCTTTGTCGTGACAGCAGAGGGGATACATATTTGATTTTTAAGTTCCTAAGTAAGAAGCAGAGAGCTAGTATCAATAAAGGGATTAATTAATATTCGGCAAAAGGTATCTGAATACTAGTACATGAAGTTACTACAGTACACATGAAGGATGAATAGTGAGCAAGAACATGGCAGATTTAAATCTATGGCTAAGACCTAAAAGCAGAGGAAAGCGGAAAAGGAAGTTACCTCAGGGACTTCATGTGGGGTCGCCATCGCCGAAGTTGAGATCTTCAGGGCTCGTCGGTGCCTGGGGTTGAGGTCGTACGAGAAGAAGAGTGCACAGGTGGAGCAGGAGAGAGAAGAGGATAAAAAGGTTTGAGCTCGAGTGAAAATGAAGGAAGGAGGAAGATACATTTATAAGGATGGGAGACCGGTAGGTCGCGGTAAAGACGCGTGGTAAATGAGGCGATAAAATCCGGTGCACAAAGATTTCGTACCCCGGACTCGGGGGGCATCTGTTGGCATCGGAAGTTGGACCGGTCCCAACGGTCAGAGATGAGAAAAGTCGGCCAAGTCGGAGAAGCCCAATGGCCGAAGGGAATAAAGAGGGCCTGCTAGGGCTATTTCATCTCTTTCCGTTTTTAGATTAGATTTTGTTTAGAAATAAGTATAATCAGTTTACTTGTTTGGAAAGCGTATAGTCCGGGCCGAGTCGGGTCAGAACCCCTTGCACGGGGTTATAAATATGTAATAGGGTCTGTACGAAAAAGATTAATACTTTTTTTAATACAATTTGGCGCATCGCCAAACCTTTTCCCGACGACATCCTTGTATCGCGTGGGCTGCATCGGCTCCAATATCGGCGAGAGACTTGGATTAGTCAACCTCGGTAATTCTATCGACTTCAGCTGGTACTTTCTCATTAATGTGATATTTTAGTTGTTATCTTTAGAATTGCTGGTTATCAGGTAATTAGATGTTAATTGCATTTATGCTATCGACTTTGAGTTACAATACTGTCTAGATTAGGTCCGATGTATTGTGGTTTTTAGGAGGTTCTATAAGCTTAATTTAGATCTGTTATTCGAGTCACTATATTGATTTTATCTATAATTGGAACGTATTTAGTTCTATTTGCTTTGTTTGGGCACAGTCTTGATTAAGTTCGATCTGCTCGAACCAGCGAGACTGTATCGATTTTGATCTCTCACTGAGTCGATAGGAATAGGTAGGAATCAATTGTGGGTAGAGTCGATAGAGTTCTATCGGGACCTTTAGCCGATAGCTTATCACGGTTCGATTGACTTACTTTACCTAATAATTATTGTATTTTAGAAGTCGATTGCCCCTTTTATTTGATAAGATTAGATCTGTGATTTTGAGGCATATTTGTAATACTAGCTACCAGATCTATCGACTTAGCATTATCGACAGGAGGAGTCTTTGGATGATTATTGTAGTTCTATCGACTCCGAGCTATCGACTTTTTGTCATCGACAGAGCGAGTCCGAGCACGTTTATTGTAGATCTATCGACTTTGCTGTGTCAACTTAATTCTTATCAGCACTATTTATGTAATATTTAATACTTTTTTATTGAATTGTTGATAGACCGATATAAATCAGCCGATTAGTTTATTTAACAATATTATTTGTTATTTATAGCCATTGGTTGGTTTTCACGAACAGTGACTATTGGTTTTCTTCATCGGTCTGTCCAAGGCCGATGACCCGTGGAATTTGACCGTTTGTTTCTTTGTCGATTTGAAGGAAAAATCGACTAGGACACCCCGGTTTCCGTATTAAGCCTGCACTAGAGTTAAGCAAATCTTTCAGGTCGCGCGTGTGATTTTCGCATCAACATTACCTAGTGTCTAACTTTGCACTCGGCAAAGAAACTCTTTATCAAGTGTATTATTCTTTACACTCGGCAAAGGAGGTAAATATAAAAGATTGAAAACTAGATCCATACTTAAGTAATAGTGTGGTGCAGTGGAAGGGGACTACTCGCGTGATCATAGATTCAAATCCCACTGGGCGCATATTGCGCCTAGCGCGCGAAAAATCACCGAGACTTGTGAAAAAAACACTGGGACAGATGGGTGGTGGGACAGATGGGTGGGGGGTTCTAGGAGCAAAACATACACTTGTCGAGTGTTTTTAGATTTTTTTCGTGATTTACATTTTGCCGAGTGTTTTTCATCACGCACTCAGCAAAGAGCGCTTTGCCGGCAGTTTTTTCGCCAAGTTCTCTTTGACTAGTGTTACACTCGGCAAAGGCTTTGCCAAGTGTTTTAGGGCCTTTACCGAGTGCCTTTGACACTCGGCAAAGGAGAGATTTCCCGTAGTGACATCCTTGTGCCGCATCTAGTGAAGAACTGAGTAAAACAAGCATTCCTACAGCAGCTCCCTGCAAAAACCTTTTAGTTAAGGGTGTGTTTGGTTTGGCTGTGGCTGTGAAAAAAGCTATTATGGGCTATGGACTATGAAAAAAGCTGCTGTGAGATATGAGCTGTGAAAAAGCTAAAAGCCGTTTGGTGAAAACGACTGTGAAAAAGTGACTGTGAGGTGATAACTGTAAAATAATATGTTATTCATTCAAATTTATATGCAATTTAAAAAATTCATCTTAATTTGTTTAAAATTTTCATTATTAATGTAAAATATGTTATTCATAATGAAAACGTTTTTTAATATATATATTATATATTATTTATAATATATATATATGAATATTATAAATAATACATATATAATATATTCATACATATATATATATTATATATAATATTCATAAATGTATGTGTATTATATATATATATATATATATATATATATATATATATATATATGTGTGTGTGTGTGTGTGTGTGTGTGTGTGTGTGTGTGTGTGTGTGTGTGTGTGTGTGTGTGTGTGTGTGTGAATATATATTATACATGTATATATATTTCTGTGCGTATGTATATATGTATGAGGGTAATTTCTTTAAACTTGTGAAAGCAAAAGCTCAAAAAAGCACCTCCTAACTTGCTTTTAGAAATGATCTAACAAAGAAGAATGCAACCAAATTTGTAAGTATACGATGAATCTCACAAGTTGGAGTCTCACAAACCGATATGACGGCAAAACTATTATGAACAGAATAATCTAAGCAAAACCCAAACCCTAATGAAGAGGAGGTGGCTGTATATGAGGACCCTAGGATCGTGCAGACCCCCTGGACGCAGCCCTAAGTGGGCTCAACTCGATACATGGCTCGAACACCGATTACGGTGTCGCAGCACAAGGACAGATTTTAGAAGTCAATTTGTTTCAGCGATTGCCAATGGCTCGTGACGAATTTTGACATGGGCCCGGTTGGTTGGAAAGGTCTTTTCGTTATCTTTCCAGGCATATGTAGAACGTCCAAATCCGAGTTCTTATGCGTCCTGAGCGTCCATTTTAGTGCAGACTGGTCTTAGGCCCTGAAACAGACTCGAAGTCGGTTTTGATTGGGCCTCCACCTTGGCTTGCACGTCCTTGCTGGCCCATCACGCCTCCAATCACCTCCCCAGCTATCTCATCATCATGTCCATTAGAAATGATCTTACCTTTATATTCAGGTGATGCACATGAACTTTTATCTTAGTTGGAGTAGTGTTGTGTATATCCATGAGTGTGATGTACTCATCATTCTCCCCCTTTTGAATTAGAGTTGTCCTCGACTCGATCTCATCTCTTTCTCCCAATAGTGATCTCAAATCTAAAATATAAAATATAGAACTATTCCCAAACTTGGGATGCACCTCATATTTATATGTGTTATGAAAATTATCATCACAATGTGAAACCATAATAGAAGGCATGCCATGTAAATTAATGACCTCTTTGAAAACTTGCTCAGTAATATGAACGTCATTCTCACTCTTATGGCAAGATGGAAAATGTGTGATCTTAAAAGCACTAGAAAAATATGACATGACATGGTAATTGTTATTGCAGTTTTCTAGTTCATCATTTGGTTGTACAACACAAGGAGGATTCATGTTTGAGCAAATATAAACTTTGTGCACTATAAATACAACTCTACGATCATAATTTCCTATAGCATAAAAATTATTTCTTGTTAGTAAAGGCAATTCAGTTTGAGAAAAGATTTGCTTCTCCAAAGTACTTAGATTACAAAGAATATCAAATTTAATATAATCCAAAGTATTAAGAGAAGACAACAATTTCTGCTCATTCTTTTGACATGTAACTAAAATCAAACGTTTAATTTCAGCACTAGTGGGTGAATCATAAGCAAAAGCATCAAGCTCATTCATTTGTTATGACAAAGGTATAAATAAAGCATTGACACACAACTCCTCTTTATCACATGGACCACTAGGTAAATCAACTTGTGACAAAGGAACATGATCATAAGGTTCCGATATAGCAAGACTATTGGAATAATCCATCACATCAAGAAAGCTCTTACCTGAAGCAACAACCTGTTCTTTATCTTTTCCACTATCATCTTCTTTGTGTAGATGCTGAAAAGTATTAGTTGTAACAAGAGGCAAAGATATATGTTCATCCTCTAGCAATTCAGATTTTAATGAAAGTGTTGCGACATTTAAAACAGCCCATTCTATCCTAAACGGTTCATTCTTTCTTCTCTCAAATTGTTGTTGATCCTCTTCTAAAATTTCAGCAGCGGTCATTGATGTAAGAGTAACCCTTCTACCATTGTATTTAAATGAGTAGCTATTAGTAATGGTATTGTGCAAAATATTATTTGTACACATCCAAAGTTTACCCAATAACAAATGACATGCTTGCATAGGTACTATATCAAATTTTGCACTATCCTTATAAGAACCAATAAAAAATTCAATGTGTGTAATTTTATCTACCTTTATCTTACCATAAGAATTTACCCATTGGATATGGACATGGGTGTGGCTGTGTGGTCAAGCCGAGCTTCTCTACCAATTTCAAGCTTACGATGTTGTGGCTACTCCCTCCATCAATGATGACATGACAACATCGATCCTTCACAATAAAGTGAGTCTGAAACAAGTTGTTCATTTGATTTTGCTCTATCTTCTCTATTTGAGAACTAAGCACTCGTTGTGCTACAACACTTGTATCAACCTCATTTGACATCATCGACTCATCACCATCGGTGTTGTAACCTGTCATTGTTAATAGAAAACAAGAAAACACACAAGAGTATATTTTCCTATCACTACTGTTTGATCACGGTGGAAACTCTCAATAAGCAAATGGCAGCACCTAACTGAGTTCTTACAAGATTCTTAATAGCAAAATAGAGGATAACTTGGAGAGTGTGATCCAATGATTGCGATGGTCCAAAGTTCTGTGCCTATTCAGAAGGATATATATAGAGCTTGGAAGGCAAATTGTAGTAGCAAGGATTATCAAAATTTCAATTCAGAAATTGTAAAATTAAATAATAGTCCCAAGCTAGTCTATGTCACCGGCCTAAACTTGTCTCGGACCTAGTTTAAGCAAGCAAGCAAATGACTTAACAAAAGACGCAAAGGCTGCAAGCAATTCTGAATTTTTATCTTTTTCTTTTTCTACTTCCTTTTTTTTGTGCGGCTTTTTCTCTTGTGCACTTTTGCCTTTTTCTTTTCTTTTCTTTTCTTGTGAATCAAAACTACAGCAAGGTATTAGTGCTAGAAAGCAAAAGGAAAAAAAATTCTAGCACAAGGGAAAATTATGATTTGAATATGATGGACACAAAGATAGATAATATATTGTTCCAAAACTCTCAACATGTCACATGAACAAGCACTTTTCTCTCTTTCTTTTGACACAAAAAGTAGAAGGTAGATGGTAAATAAGTATTTGGTGCACACAATTCCAGCAATACTATTCTCTCAATATGTGCAACAAACTGATTTTTTTCTCTTGATTGTCTATGACACGGACATGCACGACTCAAACAAGACCAAAGAACATGCACTAGACCAGTAACATAATGACATTGTCGGGACTAAAATTCAGAGAAGTAAACTAAACTGAAAATTACATGGCACAAGGGGGATATAGGACAGCGAAAATACGACGAACAAATATTTTTGTAGGGCAATTTTCTGGACTCTAGGAATGAATAAAATAACAATGATAAGAGCAAACCTAGCGGTGTACCTGAAGCTCTGATTACCACTAGATGTCGATAAGGGTTCCCGATCTTTCAAAAGGTTTTGGTAAACTTGATTAAGGCGGAGGCGATATACAAATCGATCCGGCTTCAGAACGATTGACCTCGCCGAGAAGGCTTATTCTTGCTTGCAAATGAAGAACACAAGCAAGAACAAAGAAGAATGCAACTAAATTTGCAAGTATACGATGAATCTCACAAGTTGGGATCTCACAAACCGATATGACGGCGAAACTGTTATGAACAGAATAATCTAAGCAAAATCCAAACCCTAATGAAGAGGAGGTGGCTGTATATGAGGACCCTAGGGTCATGCAAGACTCTCTGGATGCATCCCTAAGTGGGCTCAACTCAGATACATGGCCCGAAGACCGATCACGGTGTCGCAGCACCAGGACAGATTCTGGAATTCGATTTATTTCTGCGATTGCCGATGGCTCGTGACAAATTGTGACATGGGACCAGTTGGGTTGGAAAGGTCTTTTCGTTATCTTTCCAGGCATATGTAGAACGTCCAAATCCGAGTCCGTATGCGTACTGGGCGTCCGTTTTAGTGCAGACTGGTTCTGAGCCCCGAAACAGACTCGAAATCGGTTTTAATTTGACCTCCACCTTGGCTTGCATGTCCTTGCTGGCCCATAATGTCTCCAATCACCTCCCCAGCTATCTCATCATCATCTCCATGGTTCCTAACAACAATTAATTTATTAGGTAGCAATCTATTCTCAAAACCACATAATAAAAATATTAGAAACGATCTCATGTAAATTCAGGTGATGCACATGAACTTTCATCTTAGTTAGATGAGTGTTGTGTGTATCCATGAGTGTGATGTACTCATCATGATCTATGCAAAAGCTGCTTTTGGCTTTGGCTTTTTCTGACAGCCAACCCCTTTGGTTGGCTTTTTGACTTTTCTGAAAAGCCAAAGCCAGAAAAAGTTCAACCAAACACATCCTAAGAGCATTGCCTATATAGATGGCCCTGTGGAGCAAGGTGTCTGCCGCTTCTTTACGGGAGATGGACAGAGGGTTCGTCCCAGTGGCGCTCGCCAGAGATGGAGAAGCAACAAAGGGGATCAAGATAAAAGATTCTAGTGCATGTCAGCATGCTGAAGGAACCGTCCATGGCGTGGCCCTGCTTGAGATGGCCATGCAGAGGTTCGGGCACAACCAACAGGCCGTGTTGAGGATACCATGTGACAAGAGCCACTTTAGAATGACGGTGGCTGACCTGGTCACATGTAAATCCAGATAGTTCATAGATTGTGAAATTCAAAGGGGCGCCTGTGTGTCTTGTGATGTCTTTTTTTATTTTTTTTAATTGTTCAATCTCTTTTTCATCCCTTGCAAAATAATATCTTATTTTCATGACTAAGATTTAAAAAGCAGAACATGTTCATCAGCACACGCTTAGAGTGGCTCAGAAAGATTTTACTTATAGCTATATACAACCTCTTGTTGCAAAAACTATTACCACATTCTACATTGACGAAATTAATGGATGCACAATTGTAAGGAAACATAAATCCAGCCAGTTACTAGGAACAGATGAATTTTATAGAAAATTTATTTAATAAGCAAAGTTGCATGCCAGTGTCTGCTCATGATATCATGGTACACAGTTACAGACTAAATTAAACCTTGAAACTGAACATGTATTTAGACAAATGAGACATAGCACAAGATATGATGTTGGAATAAGAAAATGAGACTGGTGTGAGTTCTGAGTGAATCATTCTTAAATCAAAGGTCATCTGTTGCATGCCTCTCTCTATATATGTTGTCATCTGAATTATCTTCTAAAGATATCTCCTCCCAACATCCAAGCTAATTAAATGTGTTGTTTATTGGTACCATCCAAAACCTTGATTATTTTCTTTAATTGATTCAATACCTTCTCAGCCATGCCTTCCAATTCACAATCCACTCCAAGGATATCCACCCTTGCAATCTCAAAGCTAGGACTATATATATTACAAGTCCGCAATTTCCTTTTAGAATTTAAGGACTATTATACCAATCGAAGGCATTCATATTTTCCTACAAAAAACAAATTGTTTCTTACTATGCCAAACGAAATTCAAGGAAGGCCAACAAGCCCAACATTTTTTTGTTTGGTCCTTACGAGAACAACGACAGGGATCCAATAACAAAAGTTGTGTTTACACCCTTCCCAAGCTGAGCTCTCAAATTAATAAGTTACTAATTATGTAAGCTTCACATGTAGGTTAATTTGAATTTTGAGATGTCGGCATAGTTAATTCAATTTTAAGTTTTTGGTATCACAGTACAACGTCGTTGTTCGTGCAGAGGAGGAGATGATGTGTATGTTCACTATGGTGTCAAATGACATTCACCAGGAGCTCGTTCTGACGAGAAGGGGTGCCCTCCAAGGCTTTAACTCACTCGTGCCGATGCTATCAAGTATGACAACAATCTATTAAGCAAGAACGTCGGCATATACAAGGAGATCATGCATGGTGTAGCCGACTATTGCTACCATCACTCTATCTATTAAGCCACAAATTAATGTTTTATATTGATCTCCCTTGAAGGACACAAATTAATAAGTTTTGGTCACCAATTGCTTCGCGCATAGTTTTGTCAAACCCTATGCTTATTAGGCACCACAAGCACACATTACATTACAAGAGGGAAGGAAGAAAATACTTGAGAGATATAGTGCACAACATAAATCACCAACCATCCATGACAATAATATATGAGAGATCAAATTTTGAAATAATACAACAACAGATAAACAATTAAGTGCATGCATTATCAAGTTATCCATAAAAGATTTCACTAGCTACTAGGATAGTGGGAGTATCGAGTGCAAATATATCATTCCCATAAGGACGTGCATAGAAAGGGTTCTTATAGTCATAAGACAGTTTGGCGTTCTCATTAGTGCTCTGCTTTTGTTGCGACACCAAACAACCTATTCATGCATTGCATCTATTTTATTGTGGTGCCTCCCAATCTCTATTTGACACGATCCCACATGAATAATTCAACACAACACCGGCTGAGACACATGTCTCTCTCAACCTGATGCACATGCTACACGCTTGCGTAATAGAAATTTTATTAGCAGATCTAATTAGGAAGCATTTTGTGGCAAAACAAATATAAGTGATTTCACATTTTTAGCACAAAAATACTAATTAACTAACTTAATATAATCAAAATGTCTTAATGTGACTTATTAATAATATTATGATATGTATCTAAATAGTAAAACTCTGTTTGATATAAGTTTAATTTTTAATTGATGATTTCTTTTGGCATCTCTAAAAGGTATAAGAATTATGCACTCTCAAAATTCTTTTGTTTGATAAGTACTCCATTAGATACTTAAATGAATAAAAAATGGTTTGAATCAATTTCTCATATACCATTTGGTGTAGGTCTTTGAACAAAATGCAGTAGCGAGGTGTTTTATGCAATTATCCAAGAATATATATTCAAGTAACTTTCATTCAATTAGGAAAATCGATATAAGATAATAATATGTTTCTTATATGTGTCACTACTCATGCCTAATTATACACTCTGTATGGACCTTTCTCGATCCTCTCAATGCAAGATATTTCTGTTTACATTAGTTTTATAACAATAGTATGCAATTAAATTAAAATCCTCACTTGGGTAATATCTTCCAAAAAAATAAAGAGATGCATTGTCTCTGTGTTCCTATAACTATATATGGAATCACCAGAAGTTATATTTTATAGGTTGTTGCATAAATTTATCTCTATCATCAAAATTCTAAAATAGATAAGGGATGCGCACAGGGGGAGGGGGGGAGAAAAAAGAAGCATACAACTAGTGTGTAGGCACTGTATGTGGGATGAACTATAGGGCAAGCCTGGTTCACTTAGGCCAGCATCAAGTCGTGCAATGCCAATTTGTTTGGTAGGCTGTATTTAGGGGGAGTGAGAGAGCTAGAAAGTTTGTTTGTTAACTTGGATATGAGGTGGAACAATATCATAACAAGCCAAGTTGACTTTGCGGATGCAACATCTTTGGTCTGTTTTGCATCCATTTGGCCTGGCCCAAAGGCCTCTTCAGCTTACCAAACATGTTGGACTACAGCTGCAAGTGCAGGTCCATGAGACGTCCAGGCTACCAAACGCGAGGTGATGCAGATTACAAGAGAGAGGCTTTATTGTGTAGTTGACGAACCTGGGATGCAGGCTACTCACATGGCCTCGCAGGGTCACAAAATCACATGTACATTGTAAATAATTACTTGTCTTCTCCACAAGCAATTAGATGATGGAAATTAGAAGAAATCAGAGGTATGTCATGTAGATTACTATACAAATATATACAGATATACTCACATCCAAATAATAATTATAATAAATTATTATAGTATAGAATGAGAATGTCAGACAAGCGAATTGAACATGCTGCACCTCAAAAGAGTACTGGACTGGGCCTAAGAATGGCTCATGCAACTCTTCTGATCCAATGTGGATGGCAACATGGTCCGTCCGTGTCAATCGCACGTTGTAGGTTGTTGGGGACTCGAATTAGGGATGAATGCAAAAAAAAATGATAATTATCAATTTATTGTGACTCATTTTCAAATATTAATGACCACACCAGATGGAAACGACATTCCGAAGAAATGGAAGTGAAAATGATAGTAGTAATTTGCAGAAGTTGTATGGGAAACCATTTTGATCACTTCCGACAATTACTTAACATTTCTGTTTTACTGTGGAAATTACCATCAATTTTCTGTTTTGACTACCTTGCTTGTAGAGAATCAACTCTTCTCTAAAAATAAATTAATCAAATTGACTCAAAAGACATCTAAAATCATCTTCACATAAATCATGGTTTCTTGCTTCCATTCTATGTAAACATCCCTAATTCATCCAAACTCGGTTGTTAACAAAAATTTATTGATACCGTATATGCTTAATATTTTGATATATATTGTGACATTCCTACATCCTTACAATTGTGTTTTCCATTATCAATATCAATACCATCTATTTATGTCGTAAAAAATCATTTCCATTTTTTTCATAATACCAATGTCGTATTCACTTATGTCAATATTGTTATCAATTTCAATTCTGAAAAATATAAAACTAAGAATAATTGAGACTTCTTCCGATCGTTTTCATCCCTAACTCCAATAATACCGGACGGTGGTCACCCTCTCAGGGACCGACACACTTTACACTATGGATGAGTGGATATCCATGGTTTTTGGGTCCTTCGATACCAACTCGCACAAGTGCGTATGGGTACATCAACGTGACCAAATTATGCATGGTAGCAACAAATTGATTTAATTATGCTGCCTGCTGAAGCTGAAACGTTGATGGATGGAGTGTCCATTTGCTTTGTTAAAGTGTAGTGTCAACAAAGTTGGTGGCGGTGATGCCCTAAAGCAGGCCAGACAAAGATATAGGTCATCAACTCATCATATATAGGCCACATATATGCGCATAGTAGTATCTCTTTTTTCCGTAATGGACATTACAATCAAAATGCTGGTCCATATATATATCTATCTAGTCACCCTCCATACATTCAAGTTTTCTGTTGCTGACCGTGCAAATTGATGAGTGCCGTACACATGCATGGGTGTACCACCACCACCGCCACAAGACTGAGAAAAGGTTCAAGTGCAACTGTACGATAAGGTACAACTAGCATATACCTATTAATGAATGAAAGTCGTGAGAGAGGGTACAATAAGATATCCGTCACAAAAGCGGCCATTGTGGATTCCAATCCAAGTGTATCTGCACTTCATATATTGTGCATTCCTACGTGCAATTGTAAGAGTTGAAAGACACATGATGCACCATATCAAGCAATTACTACTTTTCCAGAGAGAGCGAAATAAGGCAAAAGCATGCAAGCTCATTGCGCATTATCGGCCATATATGCAAAAGTTTCTTGTCGATATATTTTGACCGAAAGGCATGTCTGTAGCACGAGATACAGGCACAGCAAAAGTAGCACGCACGCGCGCAACAGAAAAAAAAAAAGCTAGATATTGTTGCACATGCAAATGCTGATGATGATCAAAGTGGACCATGCGTCAGCATATCTGCATCTGCACGGATATGGACGGTTGCCTTCTAGTATCTCTCTCGTTGAGTGGGTTGCGGCGTGTACGGCTCCGTTGTCCTTCACCTTTACTAGTACTTTCCAACAACGCACGCATACATATAGTGTCTTCTTGTGACGTACACACACTCACATCTTCTTCAAGAAATTTTTTTTATTACACTTGATCTAGTGGGTTGCTTTGATCATTCTCCAATACAATTATCTTGTAAGTGTATTTTGACTTGAATTGGTAGAAAAGTGGTGGTTGTTACTATAGCTAGAGTGGTACGTACTACACGGAAGCGAATATTAATTAGTTAGTCAAGGTAGAATTCAAAGTAGTTGCACTGGGAAGGCCGGTGCGTGTGTTGCATTAAAAATAAATAAATTACGTCTCAACAAAATAATTTCAAAATACCCTCCAGGGCACGTTATGAAATCAAACAACTCACTTACAGTGCAAAGCAGAAATTTGCAGCATGCAAACAACACGGGAGACAAAAACGTAATCCCTTCTTGTCAATGGCAAGATCTCTTAGTTCTAATCTTAGCTAGTAGCTTAATTAGTATATTACCTAGCAGTTACCTAGATTCTACTACCAACCTTTGTTTTACTCCTTTTTGATATATATGTGTGCAAATTTAATGTTTGTTGGTTGGGCTCCGTCATCGTCGACATGCATGCAGAGAGACAAATGTCTCTGTTGTCTGTTGCCTAGTCAGGAAAATGCTTTCCCACATGTCTCCTGAATATCGCTCGATCGAGACCACCGATCAACTGATGCCGTGTATAATCACGCATGATTACCCTAGTAGATAACCCTCCCTCTTAACGAGGAAGCTCCATATGATCCGGATAAGACCATATCTCATATCACTCAAGCGTGTTGGCCCCTGTGCGCGCGAGCGCGTCGCTCTCAGTTAAAAGTTCAGCATCAAACACAAGTAGGTTGTCACATGCGTTTGGATCAAGCATCAAGCTCGTCAGCAGATTCAATCGCATTTGGTTTTTTGAGTGTGACCCAATGTAGACCGAGTTGACACGTACGGACGATATAATAGAGTTTATTATTATTATTATTATTACTGGATCTCGACTGGTCACCGCTACAAAGTATGAGATAATGGAATATTAGAGTAATAATGAACCCAGCTTCATTGGAGCATATCTCTCGTCGATAGTTTTGGCCTTTGGTTTTCTGAACTGGTTGGTGCATCCAACAACTCGCGCCCCTCAATGAAGTAGAGGTAGCCAAATGGAATGGCCGCTGAGGCATGTGACGAGTATAGCAGTCCCTTCTGGCCAAACAAAATTCTGCAAAGTGTAACTACTAGGCAGGTGCACCAAAAAAAAGCTCAGCAGAGCAGAGCCTGTGCGTCACTGCACACCGAAAAGGGCAAGGGGATTTTCGAATATTCACTCTCAGCTCACACATGCACACGATGATGACACAAAAAGAAAAAAAAAATTAAAGAAAACGAAACCGAAAGGGAAGGCAAAAGCGTCGTCGTACCTGACGCCGTACAGCCACTTGTACCCTCCACTCCTCCCCCCACCCACTCCGCCACGCCAAGATGACTCCACTGGAAATGTGGGACCCACTTAAGGCTGACCCTACCGGTCAGTGACACAACCAGCCTCTATAAATACCAGCACCATCCCCACCACACTAGACCTCGCAGAAAGAAACGGCTGCTCTTGTTCATTCATTCCGCTTCCGCCACCATCCAAATCCATCAGCGATCGCGAGCGCAGATGAGGCAGCTGATCCGTCGTCTCTCCCGCGTCGGCGACTCGTGCTCGTCGCCGTCCAGGCGGCGCGGGAAGAAGGGGGTGCCGGAGGGCCACGTGCCGGTGTACGTGGGCGGCGCGGCGGCCGGGGAGGAGGAGCGGTTCGTAGTGCGCGCCGAGCTGTTGTGCTCGCCGGCGCTGGCGGAGCTCCTCGTCCGCGCCGCGCAGGAGTACGGGTACCACCACCAGGGCCCGATCCGCATCCCCTGCCCCGTCGCCGTCTTCCGCCGCGCGCTCGCCGCCGCCGGCGAGGAGGAGGAGGACGACGACGAGTAGCCGCAGGCCGGTTTCGTGGCCCGGACCACCTTCTCCTTCTCCTTCTCCTTCTCCTTCTCCTTCTCCTCTGTGTACATACATAGCCCGGTCGGAGATCTCGTGGGCTTGATTACATATAAGATTATTTAATTACGCGTCCTTAACTCTCTGGTCTTTTTTTGTCTTGAGAGTAGAGAGAGAGCAGAGAGAGAGGGAGAGAAGTAGAGGTGAGGATTACTATTAGCTCAATATTCTAAACTCGGTCTTATTTTTAGTTTAATGTGGCAAAATGGTCACTTTTGTCATCTGAAGAGGAAGAAAAATTTATGTCACAAAATATTATATATGCATGTATACTTGTGTCATATTTCATTTAGATGTCACTAGTTAGTTTCAGTGGTTTATACTCTGCACTCATTGTACGGTGCTTCGAACGGTTGTCATATATTATTGTTACTTTTTTTGTTTGCCCCATCAGCAATGAGAGAGCATGAGAGTACACCACCACCACTGGCACTGGGTTAATTATTTGCACATCGGAAGATGACCTCTACAATCTGTTTTTTTTTTTAGGGAATGGTCTTTTTTACGTTCTGGTAAAAAGGGAAGGTATGGATTGGTCAGCATGCATGACCATTATTTGTGACTTTGCATTGCATTGGTAACACGTCACCGTTGCTTGTGCCTCCGAAACTGTTTCGCAGTGGCCTCCACGCCTCAGAAAGGAGATGATAGAGACAACATAATAATTTAGTCGTGCAGTGAGTGCTCCATACGATGAAGATATTCCTGTACGGTTACACGCACGTATACGTGCGTCTGTACTTGCCGTACCTCAGGTCCTGATCAACAAGTAACAACAATAATCTAGTACGTACAAACTACTAGATTGATGATGCGAGCTGCAATATGCTAAACTTGCATGGTAGTTTTCATTTTACAATAATCGATGATGTTACTAATCCTAAACAACTCTTTGTATATCCATCTGATCTAGCTTCAGTTCCGTCAAAGATCACCAGCAAGCAAGTGACTGTGTATAGGTACTAGTATTAGTATCAGTGTGAATATATGTGGTGGCCCCCGAACATGCTGTTTGGTCGTTTTCCGTTATTAATTGTCGTTGTGTTTTCTGCTCATGAAGCATGGAATCTCGGAACAGACAGGCAGGGCCGACGATCTCGTATCGCCTGATCGGTCGCTTTTCCCTGTCCGTGCACGCGCAACTCTAGCAGTCTAGCGTCACGACGATCGGGACCATAAGAACGACAGACAAAGATAGCTTGACGGTTATCGACGATGCTGTCAAAATTGAGGGAGCAGAGTAAGGGAAGGTGAGGATTAGCTTATGCTCACTACAATAAAGAGTTGCTCTGTTCGACTCAAGGTCCGTTTGGGAGTGCTTATGCCCAGCTTATTGCTTTGGCTTATGACACTGTAGCAATAAGTCATTTTTTGCATAAGAGCGTCCCCAATGATAGAGCTAGCAGCAATCTCTTGCAAAGGATTGATGAGAAATGGGGTCTATATTTAACTGTCATATTTTTCTTAGAGACTGACTCTTTATGAAGAGTTAGTTGCCTTCTCTCTTCTTTTTTTCTCTAATAAATAATTCTAAGAGCTTAGCTTAGAGTCAGCCTTTGGAGAAGCTCTAAGCCGGTAAGCTGCAACAGTGCCATACGCTATTGGGCAATAAGCCCTCCCAAACGGTCCAATTAGCAGCTGTACTGACGTGGCTAAAGAGCACAGCTTTGTCAAAAGCATGAAAAATGCCACGAAAAATGTCATCGATGTCAGACTAGAGGCTCTAGTTTCTGTTTCTCTGTACAGTGCTTTAACTGCCTCCCACATTTTGTCATGTGTTATCCAAAAAAAAAAAACATTTTCTCGTATGTAGTTTACCCCTTAAACAACAACCGGACCACTGGGGTAAATGTAATTTGCAGAGATGAGATCTCCTCTACACCATTATTCTGAAGAAAGAAAATAACGCTACTGTGTTAAGGTCAGCATGACCTTTTCCTTTTGGACTTAGCCTGTTACTTGCACCTGGTACTACGTCACCGTTAAACTGTTCGTCGTGCCCTCCCCGTCTCAGAAAAGACAAAAGAGACGACAGAGACTGATCAATTAGCCATTATTAAGCCGTGTCGTAGTGCTCTGTCCTCTCCATGGATCGATCCATGGTGGATTGATGATGAAGATATTCTTGTACCGTTACACGTACGTAAGAGCCTGTACTTGCCGTACAGAGCAGTCAGTGGCACGTCAGCTTCTTTCATTCGTTGCAAATTAAACGCACCGATCGAGAACAGGTCCAGTTGTACGGTGTCGGGAACAAATGGTGATCGATCGATGACGCGAGGGTGATGCGGGGTGGAGTTGAGGGACAGGTGGCCGGCGAGGTTGCAGCTTGAAATTAGTACGTACTATCAGTCTCGAACCAGGCAAGAATGCGTTCTCGGTAACGAGATAATTTTGCAAATGCAGGCGGAGCCGGAATCATTGGTGCAAAGCATCTCCGCTTATAACGTGTCTTCTTCGTATTCATGAGACGGATAGCCATTCACCACACTTAACATTGATTTTACAGCATTTAAATTTCTTGTACATACGACGGCACATAATCCCATGCTGCCCTTCCTGCTCACACACCCTAGGACTGTACAAGCAGGCGCGCACGGCAGCACTGAAGAGCCTGGTTCCATCAGTTTTTTTATCGCCTCAGTAAGCAAGCGAGTCCTCTTCGTTCAGCGGGTTTTCAAGGGCAGTGATGTGCTCCTTGAAAGAAGCAGCAGCATCCTCCCTCTCGTCTAGCCTGCCGAGGTGGTTATACGCCGTCGCCTTCAGGTAATATGCCTCTGCCGCCATCTCATGGTACTGCATGCACAGGATTCAGATCACCAGATATTAGCAGCTTCTATAGCACAGGATCTCGGACTAAGTAACGTCTTGAGTTTCAGAAGCACTGAACACGACACGACGGATACTACAGCTCACCTCTAAGACTTGCAGGTCTTCAGTGGCTTGGGTCAGAGGATCCAGAACAGCACTAGGATCTTCAGACACTGCAATCAACGAAAGGATAAAGGTAGGCAACATATGAACATCAGCTTGAAAGGCTCGAGAACAACAATGACATAATACGGTTGTCAGAGCCCATTTAGGACCCAAAAGATTGGAGCATAAAGTTTTGCGTAGTTTGAACCACATTGATTTGGAAGTACCATTAAGGTATACCTGAGAATTTCGGATCACATAAGTGGCACTTCGCTAAAACTATGTGAGCTCGTGCACGCAGCTCAAGGCCACCATGGCCAAGAATCATCGGAAGGCTTTGGTAGACAAGGCTCAGGGCCCTCCTCGCATGGCTTGGTCCAAGAGCCAGCCACAATTCAGCAAGGGTAAGTGTGGCTGAGGCTTCAAGCAGATCCAAGTTGAATGCTTTGCAGAATGATTGGCTTGCTAATGCGTAGGGAAGCCCAAGGACTGCGTTGTCAGATTTCTGGAAGTAGTAGGAAAAATGTTAGTTCCACTAAGAAATCTGGCATTTAATTGGTTATAACTTAACCAAAAATGGTTGCCTTACTTTATGTATTTCAGCAAGCAATAGCAGAACACTTGCATTCTCTACTTGCATGTTGTACTTGTAGCATGTAGAGTAAAGAGAATTCGCCACAGTTGCAGCCTGCAGAAAGAAGATTCAGAATAAAAAAAAAATCCTTGTCTTTTTCTTTTCTGTGAATTCTTGTACCAGTGTGAACAAGATTCTTAATTCTAAGTCTTGGGTAGAACATAATAAAGCAAGAATTCAGGAACCTGGCCAAATTGTTTTGCAGCAAGTAGAGTGCGGGCACGTCGTAGGCTAGCTTCGGTCTTTAGCTCAATATCAACTCCACAAACAGAAGATGACAATACCCCAAACTCATCACAGATCTGTTCCGCAACTTTCAGATGCCCTCTAAAATAGATGAATATTTCACAGATACAAGCAAATCAGATTTCAGAAGCAAAGCACAACTGCTAAACGAATTTGAGAAACAGCTTTGTACCGATGAAGGGCACGCTCATGTAATAATTGCATTCTAAGGAGCTGGATATGTGAACTTGTAGAGGATGGGAATTTCTTTTCAGCAAGCTTCAGAGCACAGAATGCAGCTACAGATCAACCGGACAGATTTTATAAGAAACTTGAAGGCTTACACTGGCTTGGAAGCTTCAGAGTATAACACTCTTTGGTTGTATGGGAACTAACCTGAATATCCTTTGAACACTGCCAATTGTTGAATTAGCTTGACATATGCCAAAGACAGGTCTGAAGAGCTGTAAATGAAAAAACAATACCATCACATATTCAGATTATTATGGGACATGAAAATCTAAAGCCCTGTGACACAGTAAAAGCATAGTAGCTGAAGGATCTATAAAGAAATAAAAATTACTGAACATTACTAAACTTCAAACATTCTCACCTTGCAGCATCAGCAAAGCACGTTGCATAGACCAAAGCATTCATTCGGACCATCGGAGCACTATGAAATGGTTATAGCATTAGTTTTTTCAGAAAGCACACCAATAGATCAAAGTCCATTCCAAAGTGTATCAAATAACATAGAAGCAATTCTTTTTCAGCTGAGCTCCCACAGTCAACAGAATAAAAAAATTAATGAAAATTTCACTGCCAAACGGGTAACAAATATGGGAGTGGGGACAGAATACAGATGTCAGTCAGGGCCTCATGGGTTTGCACAAGAGCTACACAAAACCAGTATTATAGTCTTATCTATTTGATGATAGCTACAGAACAAAGAGGGAGATATAGAACCTGTTGTGGTTGTTTATAAGTAGACATATGGGTACCGTTTCTCAAGTCAGTATAAATTAATTACCAAAATCAATGGTGTCCATAATTGCTCATGGCTCTTTCTAAGTTGTGCGTCTATTGTCTAAGTATCTATGCTTTCTAATTTGCAAAGGAAACTTGTTCATTGCTTATCGCAGCTTCCCTTTTTCGATGAGACAACAACAGTGTCCAAGGTTTTAAAACGTAAACCAACAAAGCCTATACTAAAATAAACCCTGACAATAACAGGAAACAGATAAGTACCTCCCATAGTGTTCCCAAGCAGTGGCTCTCAGCAAATATGTTGAGCCAGCTAATTGCAATATGGATGCAGGTACCGGACTTGGTTGGGCATGATAATAGAAATTGTCAAAGTCATTTTTATGCAATTTTCTGGACTCCGCGGAACTGCTGCACCAAGAATTAGAAGCAGCAGACAGATTCCTGAGCCATGAAGTACTAAAACTACCATTATCATTTGAGGTAGATAAGACATCATTTCCAAAGTCAGTCAACACACGAGAACTTAATCTCAAATTCTGCAATGAGATGCAAGTGAAATTATTAGTTTAGAAGTAAACACACCCTCAGTCAAAGGCTGAGCACGAATTTGAGTGCATAGTAAGTAGCATACCTTACAGACATCTGCAGGACATGTTCTAAGCTTTGTAGATGCATTAGGGCCAAAGGAGACTAGTGGCCGTTGAACATGCTATTAAGCCAAGGTTTACAGTCAGAACAGAAGGACAAGGAAAAAAAGGATGTACAAATTAGTATGTTATTACGTGTGACCTAAAAGTCATTTATTCGTTTTCAAGATCAAAAGGATTCAAAACTGATGACATAGTAACATCAAGATAAACACAAAATCACAGCTACAGTGAATCAGAAGCTGCATGCCATGTCTGAAATGTTGATACAACTAGGACACAATATGTGCACAGGAGGATAAGTAAACAAACTTACACATGGCTACGTACTAAAGAGATTTTCCTATAACCAAATACTACCGAATACTAGCAAAGAGTTTACCTTCAGATCAAATTTTGCCAGAGAAAGGTGATCAAAGGATAGTAGGCTTGGAAGTTTCAATATATCAGCTCTCTTTAGTGATCTCTTTAAGAGAACAAGTAACTGTTGTTGAATGGATAATGGTGTACCCAGTCCAATATTGGTCCCAAGTGAATATGGGGAGCCGATTATTTCAACTGTGTTTGACATGCCTATCTTTGACAAGAGATTAGAAATGGCTCCTAATATATAGGCAAGGCATGCATCATCGTTGTTCTGAAAAGAAAATTGTAGCATCAGTTAAGAAGATATTGAAAGCCACCAATGGGAAGCACAATACAACTGAAACTCTGTTAAAAAAATATGTAAAAAGAAACTAATACTACCTCTAATCTCTAGCATAAGTTCATTTACCTTTGACTATTGATATCTAAAAGACTAGACTCATAAAATGAGGTTGGTGTTACTAGACTCATCATGAAAGTATTACCATAATATAGAACTCTTATCATTTGAAATAATATTTTTCTACAGACATTCAGTCACAATGTGTTATTGGAGACCGTGCCCATGTCCTAACGGACTAATCAGATGAAGTATCAAGTGTCACTTATTCTGAACATTATAAAATTTGTTGTCACTTATTCTGAACATTATGAAATTTGTAGTTATCTGAAACTACATGACAAGTCAACATCTAACCTACTATTGTGCTACAGATGAGTTGGGCTAGAAAAAGAGAATATGGTGATAGTGTATTTTCCAGGTTATGCTAATGCATGATATTTTCAGGGGAAGGAGTGTCAAATTATTTAGGACTGTTAAACTCAATATCATTTCACCATTGCTACCAGGTGACACGATTTAGTATTTTAATGAATTTGCTGCACATTATAGAATATAGAATCATTGAAGCTAAACATGGAGACCAGGATACATCATTGTGCATGAAAAATTATGGCTGAGAGATAGAAAAACCAAGTAATAAACCCTCTCTAGAAATATCTTAACAGCAAGGCTGACTAAAATCTCCCTCAACACCCATAGTAACGTGATAAAAGCTAAATTTCAAGCTTCCTTAAAAATCAGCAGATACAATCCTATTTCAGAAGGAAAACATATCAGTAACTTACCATTTGAGAAACACGCACTGCTTCTGTGAATGCCTAGAATAAAGAAAGCCAACAGACCATAAACATATGTAATGACCCAAGTAGGTAAAAAAACTGACAAGCTGATAGTCAAAAACAAAGAAACTGAATACCTTAAATTACCTCTAGGGCTTTCTTAGGATGTCCAAAGTGACAATGCAAGTTTCCTAAGCACAGCAGAGCACTCTCGTACTTTCCAACAATAATATCTTGGGATGGGGACACAGAACGAGTAAAAAGTCCTTGCATCCCTGCACTATCAACCAGAGCGAAAACCAAATAAGGATATATTCACACGAAAACCTATCAATGAATAGCCACAATGGTGGTTTTATTTCACACAGGCCCTTCCATGGTCTAGGGCAAGGGTAGATTGAAATAGTATAATCCTACAACTGACATTATCACAATTAAATACAGCAGCATTCTTGAATGAAAACAACAGGTAACATGTTACATATTGACATTCATTAATTTTGTAGAGATAAATGGAATACTTGTTTAACAAGGGTCAATTGTTTTCACTTTTCAAATATTTAGTCAAGCCTTCTTTCGAACAAATAGAACAGTAGGTCAAAGCATCAATCTTGACACATCCTTGGGTTTATCAATAGATGCCCAAAATATTGCATACTCACAGAGAATATGATCCACAGATCAACTAGGCACCATCATATAATAGGGACAATGGGACTGACCTGTAATCGAAGTAACGGTGAAGATTATCCAGCGAGCCAACATAGTCATCATGACTAAGAGCATTTAAGTACTGCAAGAATTGCACCTGAGAAGCAGAACGGAGAAAAAGGTACCAATATGATCAGGAGATGTTTACAGTCCCAAATGATCTGCCAGAAGATTTAATGTATTCGATGTTTCATAACTTACACGATGAAGCTCCGGTGCCAATGTCTGAAGCTGTGTCAGAGTGGCATTAAATGAATTCAAAGGCACGGAGCTGGGATCCCTGTAATAAAAGAGCTGTCACTAAAGACTCAATTTCATCTTTCAAGTCCTTTTCAAAGAGTGGAACCAGTATGTAGTAGACTTGGTCAGCTAAATGCTGGAATGGATGCTCACTTCTCAAGAACATCAGCTTGTTGGTTAAGGTATGCCTCTAATTGCCACCTTGATCTCAGACATGTTGGGTTGTCATCTGTTTTCATAGCATTACCTAACATAAAAACTAACACAGATATAATTTTCAACAAACAAACATTCGTTTTGGCAGCCTGATATAACCATACTTCAAATAGAATGCTAAGAAGATATCAAAACAAGGTTTAAGGTTCAGACTTACCGTCATCAAAATCATGGAGTGACAATGGTGCATGAGCTGAAGAGCTCTCCCCAATATGGCTCTCGGCAGCATAACCTTGATTGTATTTGTCAAATATACCAGATCGAGCACCTATATCTGCATCCATCAAGTTGCTCATTTCAGTGTCGTAGTCTTCATCTTCTGCCAAGTCATATGAACCTTCAGCAGAGCTACAGTACGCCACAAGATTTGCCAAAATATGGCACACACCCTACAGATTTTCAGCAGGCACAAGTAAGAAAATGAAATGTGAAAAAAAAAATGAGCAAACAATGGTCTTGAATTCTAAAAATAGATTATTAGTTGCACCTCAAAAGTCATTGAATTGAAGGAAAGTATGCAGCAGCGAAGAAAAACTCCAAGCTGACTATTTGGATCCAGTAATACATCTTCTACACCTGCACCTTCTGGTGCAGTGAGCACACCTGGGGGAAATAGTTGCAGAGTAAGCTGCATATTTGAAAGCCTCTCTAAGCATAGGAAATAAAGGACTGAAACATCCATTCCTGATGTAAAGCTCACCTCGCAACTTATCAAAAAAATCGAACAAATCATCAGGTGAGGTCAACCCTGACAGGGTACGTGTCAGCTGCTCACAGAGCCAACCATTAGTTAAGTTATCAACCGCCTTCAGCTTCCTTAAAAGCTCCTCCAGCGGAGGCTCCAAGAAATCCTCACATGACTACAAGATTAATAAGTTAAGCAAGCTGAGCCACATCAAAGAAAGAGATGGATCACAGAAATGATGAAAATGGAACTGGTGCGTGCGCATAAATGTTCAGGTGTTAGAGAAAATCGACAGATTGACCACCAAAAAAAATATCAAATCCAGTTAATTTTTCAATCCAAGTTTCAATATTTTGAGGAATGGCAAGGCTGCCAGTTCAAGTTGTAATAGTAATGCGATTGCTGGACACTAAACTGTTCACGCACTTGCGGAAATTTGAAGCTAGATCTACATTTCAACACAAGCAAGGTAAATCATACCCCCAAGCTCCTGATTCCTAAAGGAAACCGTGAATGGCTGAAGATTCTGAGCAACCAGATACAAGGCACTATTTTTTCTTTAAGTTTTCAACATCGATTCATCAGCCCGCACCGAGTAACAGCTGAGTCTACATTTCAACATCAGGCTACGGCAGCAACAGTGCATGAGCAGGAGGACCTCGAGGGGGAGCAAGCAAGCAAGCGCGCGTACGTACCCGGGTGAGCGTGAAGAGGAAGAGGCCCAGGCGGTTGTGGTGCGCGACGGACTCGAACGGGAAGGGCGGCACCGTCCCGCCCCCCGCCTGCGCCGGCGGCGCGAAGACGTGCACCAGCTGGCACACCGCGATCTTGTGCGGCGTAACCTCCGGAAGCACCGACCCGCCGTTAGTGGGGGCATCTTCCGTCCCCTCCGCGCCGCCGCCAACCCCCGCGAACACGTTCATGGCGCCGCCGCAGCCTCCGCCGGAGACGAGGGTTTGAATTTTTTTTCCCCTTTGTTTGGCTTGGAGTGAGCGGAGCAGACGAACAGAGTGAAGTGGGGTTTCTGGGCCTCGTCGTCGTGGGCTTGACTCATCGGACTTTCGTGTTCCAACATGGCCCACGTTCCCAGCTTCATGGACAAAAAGGAACCATTAGCAGTGATGGGCTAACAAATTGGGCATAAAAAGTTCGCATTTTTTTTTCTTTTTTGCTCTTCTTGTTATTTGTGTTTTTCTGAAAAAAAAATCACCTTCTTTTTACTCCATCTGTATGTAAATTTTCGCACGTGCAGTTCATTTGACACTTTTCATCCGGCAAGGCTGCAACTGCAAGCCCGTGGTGTCTCACAAGTCACAAGAAGTCACAAGATCATATGGCTCACGAAGCGGCCGCGTTCCCAGCCACGCGTCCTGCGACTGCAATAGCCCCAGCAGTCCACAGGCCTTGGAACAAATGCACACATACAAACAGGATTTGCTGGCCACTGGTTTGCTCTGCTTCAGGATTCAGACACCCCAACAGGTAAAAACAGCACATGCAGGGCAGGCCACTCGTTCCGGCAACTTGGGCACCGGACCACAGCCGAATGCGGCTCCCGTTTCTCCCACTCCAGAGGACGACGGCCTCACAAGAACACGGCCAAAATTTCAAATCGTGCCAGTAAGGGAATGCAAGGTTAACCCTTGTTTATCTGGTTCAGTAACAGCAACACCTGCTAGGACTTCAGTTTCAGGCATTTTGCATTCTCAGTGTTTATGTCATCGCACCTGAATGTATGATGGTTCTGAAAGAGGAAGAGTGCAATGCACAAAGCATACAAAAAGCCATTCTTCGTAAAGAGGTGATTCTTGAATTGTAATTTTTTCCACTTCTGTATTCTAACATGAGCTGAGTATCCGGGACTTGGAATGAGTCCCCTGAACTAGAAACTGTAACAGACTTACGCCATGCAGGCAGCTGGAGCTGATTATATACAACAGCCAAGAACACTGTCAAAAAATGAAACGAAAACTAAAAAGGCGTGCCTGAACAAAAAGAATAACAAAAAACATCTGAACCATGGATGGCTCATGATGCAACAGCGGCCCTAGCATATGCCATCGGTAACGACAGCAACTTCTTCGCCTTGCCTACATATGCGCGTTTGGTGAAGTTGTTGTAGTCGTTTGCTTCAATGGCATCGAGGATCTGCCTGTACAGAAACAGAGACGCGAGAACCTGCAAGGGAAAAATCATCCAAAGAGTTAGTCTTGACATGCTTATAAGAGAACACAACTTCAATTCTGAAGTACTAGCTGAATTTCTGGGGTCACATACTGGCCATCTGCTTGCGGAGTCTAGATGCGCGACGCCCTTCTCAGCCTCATCAAAGAACAACCTAGCCCGCTGAATCTGGCCCTTCATGAACCTCCTCCATTTATCAGTCACTTTCCCTCTGAATATGTCATCTTCTGTCAGCCCTGCCTGTGCAAGCTCGTCCATTGGAAGGTATATTCTTCCCCTCCTCGCACTGAAATTCCATCCACAACAACAAACACGCTACATTACAATCAGAGTACATAGGAAAAGATTTCTGAATAGTGACAGGTTGGCATGTTCCTTGCTGAGAAATAAACAGAGTAAAATACAGCAGACTTGTAGCACTTCAAATTTTACGTTCTGTACTTGATTTAAAATTTATCAGATGCCGTACTGAACAAGATGAACTCCTGGTGCAAATAAAAATTAGAATATGCTTTCCTGGTGCTACAGAAAGTTGGCAAAAGGGTACTTACTCTTCGCCTACATCTCTGAGTATATTTGTGAGCTGATTGGCAATGCCAAGAGCCAACGCAGCGTTGTACACGCTCTCGGTTGACGCCTTTGAGTCCGGGGAAATGCCCATCACAGGCACTGTCATGAGGCCAACTGTGCCAGCAACGTAGTAGCAGTAGAGGTACAGCTCATCAAAAGTCCTGTACCTTGACTTCCACAAGTCAAGCCTCATTCCCTCAATCATATCTTTGAATGGCTGTAAATAAAGCAAACCATGATTTCATCGTTTAATAACTTTTAACTGCTCTATTAGAGACATGCAGTGGTAGTTTCAGATGCCTGTTTTACCTGGATATCAACAGGAAACTTTAACACCGTGTCCGAGAGGGCAGCATCATACATATCATACGGGCGGCCTTCGAAGAGATCCTCTAATCTCTTCTCCCATCGATCAAGCGCGGTTGGCGTAATGTACGAAGCATTAGGACCATCAACTAGTTCATCAGTTCTTCTGCACCACACTGCAAGAAGGCAGAAATAATATTAGAGCTAAAGAATCGAAGATGCCTCAAGAGCAATAACCTGAAGCTTAGTTTCAAAATTGAACAGTAATAATAGGTAAAATTTTCCGTACCATAGATTGCCCAAACAGCCTTGCGCCTTTCAACGGTCATAAGCTGAGTACCTGAAGGTAAATCAACGGGAAGAAAAAAAAAAACTGTCAGAAACTACAGAGTGCCGATTACAGAGATCTAACCGAGTGCATGAAACAAATCAGCACACTGCTATTCACAGGCCCATCATACTCTGAAAGGCAATAGAGAAAAAAAATCAACTACTACTTGTACAAGGTCAGAGATCCAAGTGGAAACGAAACTTAAGCGCAGAAGGGTACAGTGACTTGAATCAAGCCCATGCCCCTCCAGATCGCCTAAACTAATGGCCCACCAACCAATACACTTTGCTGAAGAATGGTGTACACACTGCCAGTAGCCTTTGCCATAATTCCGTATCCAAGAAAAATAAAAAGGTGTTATGATTAGGCTATCAAAGTAGTATCATCACTTGAGACGGCCAAGGCACGGCCACGTGCATTATCCTCCCTACCAACCTTAGAGCTCGGCACAATGGTTTGTATATTGCGGTGGTGTGTAGTACGTGTTGTATCGTGCGCAGTTGTTCGGGCTCGTGAGAGTTGTGGAGCTGGTTAGAAGACGGTGAGACGTGTTTTCTCTGCGTGTGTGTGCGTGTGTTGTTTTTATTTTTTTTAGAAGCAGACGAATCAGAATGTTCAGAGTTACGCGATTCAGAGATTTTTCATTTCCCCCTGGTAACGGGTTACTGTTACAGTCCTTCGGAACGTGCCGTCCGGAAATGCGTGCGTATTTGTATGTGCTGGTGGTGATAAGGAGCAAACGCAATCTGAAGGTTCGAGTTTGCCTGTGAAATTAGTAGGCATGCAATCGTATCTGTACTGAAATTACAGACAATTACTGATGATGAAAGGAAAGAGCGTGGGGAATCGGCTCACCCAGGTAGAAGGTCTTGGCGTACTCGGCGCAGACCTCGCCGCATCGGTCGTAGGCGTCGTCGAGGAGTCCCCACCCGACAAGCCCGCCGCCGTCCCCCGCGGCGGCGGCGGCGCCGTTCTCCTCCTCCTCAGCCCATCTCTGCCTCCGCGGCGGCGCCGCCCCCTTCCTCGCAGTCCTCCTCCCGGCAGCGGCGGCGGCGGCGCCCGCCTCCTCCACCAGCGCCGCCTGCCGCAGCACCACCTCGTACACCGCCTCCTCCGACGCCGTACGGACGGGTACTGCAGTCGCGAGGCTCGTCGCGGGGAGCGAGCCGCCGCGGTGCTGACGCCGGGTGGAGGGGGCGGGTAGGGGGAGGATGCCGCCCCGGGGACGCGCGTGGAGGTTGTTACGGGAGGAGGAGGAGGTTGGGATGCCGCTGCCGCGGCGGCGGGGCGGCCAGGATGCGGTGGCGTGGTGCGATGCCCAGACAGCCGCGGCGGAGGAGCCCGCCGCCATCCGCCGGAGAGAGAGAGGGGGGGGGGGGGGATCGGGGTGGCGCGCTGGGTGGGTTCGTTTGACGAGGGGGCGGGTGGAGAGGGTGCCGTGATTGAATGAAGTGGAGGAGATGCACAAGGATGGAAGTGGGTTTAAATGGATGGATGGGAGGGCCTTCCTTCGCTTGGGTAGCCGTTTGGTCTCGTTTGGTCCGCGCCGACGTGGACCCAGGCCCCGCCTCTCCTCCTCTCCCGCCGTAAAAAAGTCCACACCCTTTTTCTTTCTTTCTTTTTTTCGTCTTCTCGTTCTCTCTCTGTCTCTCCTCCGCGCCAGTGCACGGCTACGGTTGCGCCAGGCTACGGCTTCTCCTACCTAGTGACTACCAGTGTCTTGTTTTAAGAGTTGAGCTCCAAGTGTAGGGCTGTTACCCTTTATACGTATGATCAAATACCGAAAAAAATAATAAAAAGCTGCTTCAAGGAAATCGCCGAAGCAAGAGAGTGACGAAGCAAAGACAAATTAATGTTTTGTTTTAGTAGGACCTCGCTACACAATTCACTCTCTGGTCTCTTTTCATAATGTTTGGCACTTTGGTCGTGCATCAAGATGCTCCTCTCATGTTATATAAACACATTCTCTACAGTGTGTGTCTACTACTCTCTCCATCTCATAAATATAAGTATTTGTTGACTTTTAGACATTATGTTTGACTACTCATTTTATTTAAAAATTTTATAAAAATATTATTTATTTTATTATAAAGTATTTTATCATTAGATATATTTTAAATATGACTTATTTGTTTTTATATTTTTAAAACTTTTTTAAATAAAACGAACAATCAAAGTCAACAAATTCTTATATTTAAGGGACGGAGAAAGTAACATGCATCGCGTGCGAAGCATCTCCGCGCTTCTTCATGTTATAAAACACGTTCTAGTACAGTACAAAAAGTTATCTTAAACATGGAACGATCGAATAATATCGCCTTGTCATGTGTGTTCCACCCGGTGGACACGAGAGTTTTAAGTTTGTTTAAGTCAGAGCAGGATACGATACGATACGATTTCCTCCCCGCTTTCATGTGCACTGTGTATGTCCATTTCATTTGCCATTTCAGAGACAAAGCGATAATTAAGTGATGAAAGAAGCAGAGGCTCATAACAGACACTGACTCTGACTGGATGATTCCCGGTGATCCGTGCATGTCGAACAAGAATCGCTCTGCTCTGATGGCTGGTTGCTACTACGAGCTAGGAGGAAGAAACCATGCTCTTACACTGCTACTAGTTGAATTATATGTCATCTCAGTGATTAATTATATATGGTTTGTAAAGGAGAAAAAAAGAATTACGACTGGACTTGGCACATGCGTGTGCCGTGTGGATCACCAGACACCGCGCCGTCGCGGATAAGAGCCGGCGGCCGCGCGGCGGATACGCTCCAACCGCCTGCATCCAGCGACCAATGCCTTCTGCTGATTGGGGGAATGATTCCCCTAGTAATTAACAACGGATGCAGCTTTATTAGCCCAAGTGCATGCTTAACGCCAAGAGAGCCAAAGAGTGAATCAGTGGCGCCACATATCCCTCCCACGACGGCGACGTGCATATATGATGTCACAACGTTCTTTATTCTCTTGGTAGTCTCTCTCGCTCTCTATGTACTAGTTCTTGACTAAGTGAGAGGAGAACATGTCACTTTCTAATTGATTACGTGACAGCTGATGATACATTGATGGGCTGCTAAGTGTGCAATCTTTTGCCCATGTGATGGAGATATGTGGAAATTTCATTCAGTCACTCCCCGCTCTCCCCTGCTATCAAGTTCGTTACATACCTCTATGTGAGACCCTCCTGGTAGAGCTGCACTCTTGGCCTTTCTCCCTCCCATGCATGAGTTTAGTTTTGTAGGAGGATTTCACATAAATGAATCATACAGAAATTTCACAAAATTCGATTCCATTTCACAGAAAGAGGAAGGATTCACAACAGCAAAAAAGGCTTATAGCGGCGGTTCGATAACCTCTGTAACGGCGGGTAGGCCACCCCGCCGTTACGCAAACGCAGCTACAAATAAGCGTTTGTAGCGGTGGGTGGTCTGTCGCCCAAATAAACCGCCGCTACAGATATATTATTAGCGGCGGTTGAAGATGTCAACCGCCGCTATTGTTAGCTACTAGTAGCGACAGTTGACATCAACAACCGCCGCTATTGTTACCTATTAGTAGCGGCGGTTAACAACATCAACCGCCGCTACTTGTTACTTTCCAAAAAAAATAAAATTTAGCAAATATACAGAAATTAGAAATCACAGATTCTGCATACAAAGAAATTTATAAATCTCATCACAGATATTTACAATCTTATCACAGATATTTACATCTCATCATAGAATATATACAATATTGTCATCAAAATAATTAATCAAGATTACAAAATGTTTTATATGAACCATAATACATAGTCATCATCTTTTTTCGATACACTGGGCTCATATGATGCTCTTCAACCAGCCCACTTACAAAGGGACCTATATTTTGTTGCTAGTTCACTGTTAGAATCAAAGCACTTCCCTTCTAGACTAATTATCTCTCTCAACATAAAACGACAAAGAGAAGCTACAACTAGATATATGGCATTTGTACTCAAGTAAACACGTGATTCAGGAATTATACCCTTTTTGATCTCGTCGTTCTTTTTCATCTTTGCAGCCCATTCTCTCTTTGTCCTTGCAGTTTTCTGTGTCACATGAGCAGAGTCCTCAATCATATGGTCCAGGTAAAGTAAAATAGAACTAAACAAAATCAACTTACCTCTTGTTAAGACTCCTCAATGATATGGTCCAGGTAAGTTAAAGTGCCAGTCGAGAACACTTCTTTTGAAAATATCATCAGACAAATCCAATGATTGCTACAACAATGTTTGTTATCAACAAGTTAATTACGATTGGATTTAATTTTAACATAGGATACATGACGAAGGCAGTAGTTGTCCAACTTACTTGAAGTTGTAAGGGGCCATAATGCACTCTCTATCTTGCCACCTCATGAAGCAGTCGTACAAGATCTCTACGTGTGTTGAGTCCATCCTTTGTCTTTGGTCGAGTATAAGTCCGCTACTACTGTCAAATACATCCTTCCCAATATGCATCTAGTCGAAGGCATGATTCACTTCCAATTCTTTCCAATAATTAAAATATACGAAGAAAATGGATTTCTTCTTAAACGGCGTGAGACCTTTTGCCTTTTTGACTTTCTTGACCAACTTTCCAAAAACAACACTGATATTTTTAACAAGGTCAAACTCGACCCTGCCAGTCCAACGTCGAGGTTCTATGTTGTTCTCAATATTACCATCAAAGTGTCTAGCCATCGCGTGATACCTGTGCTTTGCTGGTAATAATCGGCGGTTTCGCGTATACACTAGCTTCTGGGATGCTGGAAGGTACACATGGGATGTATCAGCAACGCATAAGAAACATGTCATTTTTACTTTGACCTGTCCTGATAGCGCCCTTAGTGCCGGAGAATCACTTACTATGCAAAAAATAATTGCTTTGAGTGTGAAGTACTCTCTTCGATACTCATCCCATATACGGACCCCCTCCAACCATAGTTTTTGCATGTCTTTGAACAATGGTACTAAGAACACGTCTATGTCGTTACCAGGTTCTTTAGGCCCTGATATAGGAGTGGTCAGCAGTAGATACTTATGCTTATGGCATAACCATGGTGGAATGTTGTACATTGCTAGTATCACTGGCCAAGTGCTATGCGGATTCCTCATTTGACCGATTGGGTTTATCCTGTCTGTACTCAATACAAATCATATGTTCCTTTTCTTATTAGAGAAGTCTCGATGATCCTCATCAAACTTTTTCCACTGTGTTCCATCTACGGAATGCCTGAGCTTACCGTCCCCCTTGTGTGCATGCCATGTCATCATTGCCGCATTCCTAGGGTTGGCGAACAAGCGTCTGATACGATCGACCACGGGTAAGTACCACATGACTAAGGCAGGAACCTTACTATCATCACTGTCATCGACGATAGAACTTATTTTCTTCTTTCTCCCATTAGTTGTATTCTTCACACCACCATCGGTGTCACAATCGTTGTTCCTCTTGTAACGACTGCGTTTGCACCTTGGGCATCTCATAACGTACTGATGCTCCTTTTGATATAATATGCAATGATTTGGACACGCGTGAATTTTTTGCACGCCTAACAAAAGTGGAGAAATCAGCTTCTTACCAAGATATGTTGTCCTTGGCAACAAGTTGGGCTTCGGCAGCGCATCAGAAATAAGTTTCGGCAAATCCATGAAACTAGCGTCCGACCAGCCATGCATGGCCTTCAGCTTCATCAGCTCAAGTACAGTACGCAACACGGTGAACTCTTTACCATATCCCTTAGATTCATCATATAATGTATCCTTTGATGCCTTCTCTATTCTATAAAAATTATCAAGTCCTTTAGTTGTATCGGCATTGATCAACACCTGTGGCTCAATGTGACATAACAACTCCTCAACATCAAAATCGCTTTACCAGGCGACTCCGTCGCATCTGCACCAGGCGAATTGACAGCCTCAACTTCAACTTTAATATGCTCATCAAATTCCATATCGACCACACTGTTCTCATCATATTTTGTCCACCTCGTATACCCATCAACAAAACCCCTCCGCACCAAGTGTGATTTGATTACTTCTATATCATTCCACAGCTTATGGTTCTTGCAATCAAAACACGGACCATATATATCAGTTGTCTGTTCACGTCAAGCATGTTGTGCGGTCCCTTGGACGAATTTGGAGACTTCGCGTAAAAATATTGGACCCGGTCTTGGCGCCTCGTACATCTAAGATCTATCCATCGTGAACAACCTTGAACGGAAACCCAAAAATTATTAAAATTCATTAATTAATTATGTGCAACAAAAAAATTAAACATTCACTAAATATTACATGAAGTGAGAAATATTATGCAAGGTAAAATGAAACAAACAACAAATTATTTTATATTTTATTTAACTTTTATCACCATCTATCCAAAAATATTAGATATTAATTAATTAATTATGTGTAACAAAAAATTAAAATATTCACTAAATATATAAACATTTAAAAATAAATTACATGAAGTGAGAAATATTATGCAAGGTAAAATGAAACAAACATCAAATTATTTTATATATTAATTAATTTTTATCAAGAAATAATAAAAAAATTAACATCCCTCTTGTCCTAATACTACATTCTCTCTCTTCTAAAAACCAAACTAGATCTAGATTCCCATTGACATAAAACAAGCTACATATAATAATTTTTTTGTGCAGTGATGAAAAAAGATGATGTATGCCTTCATAAACTTCAACTACAACCCAATAGAACCATCCAGATCAAAAGAATTTAGCTAAAATTTGATGAAAACCTAACAAACTTAGAACCCAAAATTCAATTTGATTTCGAAATGAGAGACAAAAAAAAACTATGAGATGAGTTCCCCTTACCTCAAAGATCAAATTTTTGCAAAAAAAAGAACTCAAAACCTTCCCCCTTGATTTTTATGATTTACCCAAATTTTTGGGCCACCACTGTTCGAGTGAAACGGGAAGCTGTCGGAACACTCTATTTATAGCCTGGACACTTTGTAGCGGCGGTTGAAATTATCAACTGCCGCTACTATGCCCTAAATAGTGGCAGTTGACAATGTCAACCGCCGCTATAGGGGGCTCTGTAGCGGCGGCTCACAACGCGGCAGGCCCCCTAGTCTTTGTAGCGGCGGCTCACTTTGAGCCGCGTCACTGCGGCCTTTGGGCTGTCGCCGCTACATGCCCGTTTTGTGGTAGTGATTTAAGGGAAAAAAAACCTGCATTCCAAAGAGAGTCGTCTTAATTAGGAAACACAGTAGCAATAGAGAAGTGGAACGAAAGCATCAGGATAACACACAGTAGCAATAGATTTGTGTGCGTGCACGCGGGTCTTAATTAGGAAACACAGTAGCACATGATAAAAATATAGTGTTGGTCAGATCTTTTCTACTACAAGATGATCTTCAATGTGGTTAATTGACCCTTTGAGCAACCAAACACTACTAAATAGCCTATAGGATATTATTCCTTTGATCTTTTCTACTACAAGATGATCTTCTGCTATATATGGCACCTAGGTAAGATATTATATATATAGAGAGAAGTGCGACTTGGGAAAATTTTCAATCATTCTCATGGCACCGTATCAGTGGTATTATTGTTGGAACAACCAAACACTTGCTCAATAAATTCACATGTATATCAATAGAACATATCTCGAGATTTTGAACCATGAATTCATAATGTCTATGAACACCATCGAGACACGTGAACGCTGCAAACCCCAGCAAAGGTACAATCACTTGTGGTATAAAATGGAGAGCTATAAAGCACCCGCCCACCTCTCTCTGCTCATTTTATTTGTCATTCTTCGTTCTATATGTCACTCCAAATGGTGTATATATATATATATATATGCACACATAAGGTCATGAGGATGGTGGTGTAAACTTTAGCCTGCTTCTCCATCCTCCTAGCAATCCTTTTGGCCGGGCTAGTTAATAACTCTCTCTGCTGCATACGGAGATAGTAGATAACTATCTACTCCTAAGTAGATAATAACACTAAGAGGGCAGTGGCATATGGAGAGAAACTTATGGTTATTTGTGGAGCTGAAAAAATACTGCATGCATAAATGCGTTGATTGGGATTGAGGGGCATCATGAACCAAATGGCCTGGGAGTGTTGGACCTAGAGCACGGATCCCAGCGTTGGCGGAGCCAGAAATCCAAGATGAGGGAGACCAAGTAGTAGTACTTTCATTTTGAGAGGAGCCAGATTGACAATTATCGTCGAATATATTACATGGTGAAAATTATTGGTGTATACTAGTGTTGTGTATATCACAGGGAGGGTCTCGGGCGCCCAGGCCCCTGCTCGACCCCCCTCGTCTCCGCCCCTAGATGCCGGCGGACACACTCTGAATGTGACTAGGTAGCTGTTGGACTTAGCTAATTGGGGCCTTAAGACGTGGATGCTCATCGCTGCATCAAGGGTCACAGTAGTAGTGCCGAAACAATGAGATCTGTTGTACCATGCATGCACTTAGCCAAAAATACTGTAAATTAATTTTTCACTGTCATATTAATACAAGCACATACTAGTACTACCAACACTTGGTCTTGATCACTGAACTAGGTAACGATGATATAGTTCACAACAATCGATGTGACTGGCGACGAAGACCCGGGCAACCCCCGGAGGCGTACTCATGCATGCATGCGCTTTGCTGTTGCTCTCGTTAAAACGCTTTGGTCCGCTCGCTCGCTGTTTCGCGTGTCGTCTTCGTTCGATCATGTGGACCGGCCAGTCGCCTCTCTCTCTCTCTCGATCTCGTCCACATGGAACGCGACGGGCCGTGGGTTCGTCCACGTCCCCGTCGCCGCCGTGGCCGGCTTGCTGCTGCTCACCACCTACATCTCCTTCTCCGGCGTACGTAGGTTCCCAGATACAGTTTCTTGTGGCCAGCATCGATAGCTCTCTCTGCTTGCTTTTTCTTCAACATATAATGTGGTTCGTTACCATTCATTCATTTTCTGTGAGAGAGCTATATACCTTGTCGATGCTTTCATCGTTGTGCTTTTGTTGACGGGACATATGGATCTTTTTGGTGTGGCTCTGCTACTGCTAGTTGGTTTCTCAGCAAGTATAATTAAATTTGGTGGCTCCAGTGTATACTATAAGAGGTAGAGAGAAAAAATTCAAGAGATCTCTCTTTCCTTAAAGCATATATCTCTTTTGATAATGGCATAATATTTTACGACCATTTTCTTTAGATCGATGCGAATGAACCATTAGCTAGTTAGTCGTTCTACGTCACAAAAAAAAAACTAATTAGTCGTGTGTCAAATGCTTCGGCACTGCCACATTTTTCATATAGACAATTTGGATTCTCTGTCTATGTTAGTGGGAAGTGGGAACAGCCCTTGCGATATATAGCCTACGCTGGCTACGTACGCACTATATAAATATTCTTCAATGACATTTTCCTGAACCAAATTAACAACTCTACTTGCAGTCAAATTAGGCTGATGATGCATGAGATTCCATTGGCATCAACCGGATCTTTCCAAGCTCTTGAGCTAGCATGGCAACAAAGACCATTTCTAGAAAAGATCAAAATGGACGGCGGAGACCTTGTTAAAACCCTACAACTGGACAACCGGAGCATGTCCATTTACGCGAGTAGTTACTTCGAGCGCCAATATATGCCATCTAGAAACTTTCCTTTCTCGATCTAGCTCGCCAGCTGCCACAAACCCGCACGATGCCACTTGTCATAGTGTAGATATATAAATGAACCCAAAACTAAATTTAATATTAGCACCACAGTAGCATCATTGCTTATCCAGTTCCAGTAGTTGCTACGAACTGCATCGATGGGGACAGGGTGGTCTACTGGAGTACGGACGGGGGTTTCGAGGATCTATGGCCCTAATCCGCCACTACTACTCCCCAAAACTTCAATAACGATTGCGTCAGTGATGAAGAAACCCCATTAGCATGACAAATATCGATTAAATTAGTGACCACATAGTTTGTTCGCTTAAATACCACCCCCACACCTGTCATGGTGATCAAGCAACCGGCATCCAGTTCGGCGAGATGCGGCTCCTAACTCTGCCTGAAGACTCCAAGCAGCATACGTTTTATTTATATGCGACACTTGTCATCAAAAGTGAGTGATTGGCACTCTCTTGGGAGTCCTTTCTTCTCACGCCATCTTGCGTCTTGTCGTGTTGTTTGTAGCAAATGAGAGAGCGAGGTTCTAGGCTTCCGATCCATGGCCATATCTTTTTTTTTTTCTGCTATCTTTTTGTGTAGTTAGGGCAGCTCCAATAGTTGTAGTCTATAATTTACTGTGTTATAAGATAAAAATCTAGTTCTTTAAAAGTTTAACTTTAACACATTATCCAATGTTTTGTGGGTCCTATATAATGGCATTTTATATCTCATGAGAAAGAAAAATAGAAGAGAGAGAGAGACACGGTAGAAGGTAATCAATGTAAACTGTACTGCTCTGTCATAAAGTGCTGGTTATAGATAATTGCTGGCAGCGAAGGTAACTACAGCCTGAGCATGTTCTCTCTCTTTTTCTCATTGGTCTGAATGCTGCAAGCGCTACCTATACTGGACCATTGTGGAGGCCCTTATGAGAAGTGGTTTTTCTGGTGCAAGCTGTTCATGCACATTGGCATTGTAGGCGAAGACAGTACTAACGACTGGGTCGTTTCTTGTGATCAACATGGTGAGCAAGAACGCACACAGCTCAGTACAGCTGGTTGCGGCAAGTTTGTGGCACCACTACCGTAACCAGTTCTTTGCCGAGTGCAGCGGGCACTCGGCAAAACATGAAAAACACTCGACAAAATTTTTGCTGAATGTTACACTCGGCAACGCGCACACGGTAAAAAAAAAGTCTTAACAAATCCATTTTTACCGAGTGTTTTCTTCGGGCACTCGATAAAGACTTTGTCGAGTACCAAAAAAGACTCTCGGCAAAAAGAAGGGGAGACGACGACGAATTGACGGTTGATGGCAGCTTTGCCGAGTACGTGTCGTGGCACTCGGCAAAGTTGTACCTGCCGAGTGCTGAACCCAGGCACTCGACAAAGATTCAAATGTTTGATGAGTGTTACAGTCACCACACTCAGCCTTTTTTTTTCCTTTTGTCTGCGTTTGTTACTTAAAGTACAATGTGTAGAATTACCAGTTTTCATATCGATCTCCCATTGAATGTGGCATGTGCAGTCAGTAAGATTCTACAAGACGGGCATGGGTTTGGCAACCCTATCACCTAGAAAAAGTCATGGATGATTCATGATTGAATTCACCTGATTCGATGGTACCTGAAACGGTTGCCCATAATTCACAAATAACTCCTACTCATTTGTTTGAAAACAATCAGCAAAATAAAGTTGAGTCGAATTTGTCCTTCCAAATTTGTAGCCGGCATGGTTTTGCAAAATTGAAATGTATGAACAGGTGCATTAGTGTTTCCTCTCTCTTCACCATAGACATAATTCACATATGTATGATTCGAGATACATGTTTCTTCTTGTTAGCATACCTCTAGTATTGAGTCGATCTCTGAGAAGCTCTTGGTTTTCTTCTTAAATTGTTTGATACTTTGAATGTTTGACGCACAATAAGATGGGTCTTGCATCAATGTAAGATGCTCCCTTTCACAGCTGCTCCGCGAAACACATTGTGCAGTACGTGGTGTGTATCACGTGTGAAGCTTCTTAGCTCTCATGTCATAAACATACGGTACGCGCGCGTCCTAGTACAAAAGTTTACCTTAAACATGGAACGATTGAATAATATTGCATTGTCATGCCTACTAGTGGACACGAGAGGTTCAAATTTGTTTAAGGGAGAGCCGGATCCCCGTTCATGTGCACACTGTATGCCCATATACCATTAGCGATAATTAAGTGATGGATGATGCGGCTTGGTGATCCGTGCATGTCGAATAATCGCTCTGCTCTGTTGGCTGGTAGCTAGTAATTGACGAGCTCGGGGGTGGAAACACCACCGCGAGTACTTCTTTTTTCGTCGTATAAACTAGTACTAGTATTTGATACCATACGCGTGTGCAAGTGCAAATGCGCTTAGATCGAACAGTCGTCTACGTAACACATGCTGCCCTGCAAACTGCTTAACTAGTTAACTATAGTTACCGGGGAGTAGTGGAGTTTTTTTTAACTGAACTCATCAGTGATGCGTGAATGGAAGTCGATGTTATTTACCCGCACGTGACCACGCATGCATCTCGATCTAGGCGATTAATTGTACTAGTATATGATTTGCAAAAAATACAACTGGAGACTTGGGCACATGCGCGTGCCGTGTGGATCAGCAGACAGCACGCCGTCGCGGATAACAAGAGCCGGTGCGCGGCGGATACGCTCCAACCGCCCTCGTCCATGCTTATCGAGACCTAGCTTGTCCAGCTGCTGATTGGGGAATTAGTCCCTAGCTAGTACTACTAATTAACAACAGATGCTGCTTAGTCCAAGTGCTTAACGCCAGAGGGCCGCGCCGCAACACGTAGCCGAATCAGTGGCGCCCCAGATCCCTCCCACACGACAGCGACACCATTTATTCATTTTTATTCTCGATTGTCTCTATGTACTGTAATACTTGAGTAAGTAAAGTGAGGAGAACATGTCATTTTCCAATTGATTATTACTATGTGACACCTGATGGACTAAGCGCAATCTTTTGCCATGTGACAGAGATTGGGAGATTTCACTCAGGCACTGGCCAGTTATCGCTAGGATAATAGTAGTAATTATGAGGAATCAATAAGAGATTCGATAGACCATTTTTCCCTTGGCTTCCTTCCTGCCTATATATACTAGACTAGACTTTCGACTTTTCCAGACCTCCCACGGCTTATAATCCTTGGGCTAGTTATCTGCTGCATATATACGGGATGACAAGCAAAGAGTACTAAGAGATCGAGTCACTAGCTAGGCAGAAGTTAAATCGAGAGAGAAACTCATGGGGTATCAGTTTTGGAGCTGGAAAATACTAATGCTACAGTGGGTTCATTGGGATTGTGAGGCATCAGGAACCGTGTATGGTCTGAGAGTACTGGACTTCGGGCATGTAGAACGGTACTTAATGCACGGTTTGTTCATACGCAACATTGCCGCATAAACGATTGAATCCAGTGGCAAAGCATGCGTGAAGATGCAGAGGGGGCCGGTCTTACTACTTCACCACAAATATCGATGAACAGTGTCAAATTAATATTTATTTTAGTGTATTTTTGTGGTGATCAAGGGGGCATATATGGATATGGTCCTAATGGTCACAAGGAAGCGTTAATTTGCCCCTGTCCTACGTGTACAAGATTAGATGCTTAGGGTGAACACTGCCCATGTATCTTCGTGAGATGACGGCAGTATTGAATGCATGCAAGTTGACCAACTAGGGTCGTGCGTGTCAACTGTCAAGTGCGTGGGCACTGCCGCGTTTTGAATTAGGCCATTTGGACTCTGTCTCTACTGGGAACAGTGAACAGTCCCCTCACGATAGCGCACACCAAAAAGCACTTAGCGATAAAAATTAGGCATATGCATGTGATGCCATTGGCATCAACCGGTTCTTTCCAAGCTTTTGAGCTAAGCATGGCGACAAAGACCAGTTCTAGAAAAGACCGATAGATGGAGATGACCTCCTCCTCAACTGGACATTTTTTTAGATAATGGAATAAATATCCCGGCCTTTTACAAGATTTTGCATACGGCTCCCTCGGTCATTGTTATTATAACAATTTGAGAATAACGACTCAATAGAATAAAAAGAAACAAGACTAAAAACATAGCCTATATCGCGATGGCCACCCATTCTTCGCGAAGATGCTCATGGCAACCACCTCCAAAGAATGACAAGTTTGAACAAAAACATCTCTGTGAGTGTCCTTTTATAGGAGTCTCCAATAACGAAGCCAATATGTTGCCTTGAAAATCACCTGCATAAGAGAAATCATTGGTTTCTCGTTAAAGACACTATCATTACGGCTGAGCCATATCGACCAGAACATAGCTGCCACACCAACAATAATCTGACTTTTATCCTTCCCTCTCCTCGAGCTTAGCCAGCTCCCAGAGATATGTTGAGTATTTTGTGGTTTTGGTAGACCAGTAGCTATTGCAACAATCCGCCACACATTCTGGGCAAGATGACATTCAAAAAATAGATGTTGTATTATTTTGTTGCTATTACAGAAACAACACTTTTGGGTACCTTTCCATCTCTTTTTAGCCAAATTATCCTTGGTCAAAGTGACTCCTCTTATTAGATACCATAAAAATTTTAATCTTTAAGGAGAGTTTGATTTTCCAAAGATGTCTTAATCTTGATTTGTTTTGGAGCAACATGGCATTGTACATGGAATGGACCGAGAAGATACCATTCTCATGTAAGTTCCATTTAAAAGTATCGGTTTCCTCATTGAGCAAGATATCACTTAGTTTGGAGGTCATGTCGTTCCATTCAACCAACTTGTTATCTATGATAGGACGTCTGAATGATAGGTTAAGAGGGTTAGAGCAGAATACCTCTTGAACCGAGACATTCTTCCATCTTGCCATATTATAGAGATTAGGAAATTGTTCACTTAGAGGTGTATTATCCATCCAAGTGTCTCTCCAGAATCTTACTTGACTCCCATCATTAATCTGGAAGGAACCCCATTTAAAAAAAAATCATCTCTCACCTTTAACAAACCAGTCCAAAAGTGAGAATCACTCGATCTCCTTTGAATTTGGGTAAAAGGTTTGTCAGAAAAGTATTTGTTTCTAAGCAACCTTTGCCACCCGCCATCTTCATTAAGCAGCCTAAAGAGATATTTACTAAGAAGACAGATGTTTTTTGTGCGAAGGTTGGTTATCCCAAGTCCCCCTTGGTCTTTGGGTTGGCAGAGTATTTTCCATTTAGCAAGGTAGTATTTTTTCTTATGTCCTTTCCCCTCCCAAAAGAATTTGGACCGGATGATATCCAGTTTTTTTAGGACCTCTTTCGGTATTTCAAAGAAGGACATCATGAACACAGGGAGATTGCTAAGGACCACATTTACAAGAATGAGCCGTCCCCTAGCCGACATCAATTTTCCTTTCCATTTATTAAGTTTTTTCTGAAACCTCTCAACTACATCCTTCCATTCACTATTTCTGAGTTTCCTGTAGATCATTGGGATACCCAGATACTTAAAAGGAAACTTACCCATTTTACACCCAAACAGAGTCTCAAAATGTTTACTCTCACCAAAGCAAAAAAGCTCGCTTTTTTCAAAATTAATCTTAAGACCTGAGAGTTGTTCAAAGGCACACAGTACAAGCTTCATATTATTGGCTTGTAGTATGTCATGATCCATAAAGATGATGGTGTCATCTGCATATTGGAGTATAGATAAACCATCATCTACTAGGTCCGGTACAACCCCACTTATTTGGCCATCCTCCTTTGCTCTCGCAATTAGAATTACCAGCATATCGGCCACCAAGTTAAAAAGAATAGGAGAGAAGGGGTCGCCCTGTCTAAGGCCTTTATGGGTCTGAAAGAAGGGGCCAATGTCATCATTAACTTTAACCCCCATATGGCCGCCAGATATGAAGCTTTGTATCCAGTCACACCATGTTTCAGAAAAACCTTTCCAGTCAACTGGACAATTTGCTGCGTTTTCAATTAATCTTCATTACTTGCCGTGTTGCACTGCTCCTACGAGCCTACTGGTGACACGAGTAGTTAGTTCCAACTGCATATGCCATCAAGAAACTTTCCTCTACCTTATTAGCAGTGACGGAGCTTGACCAATGTTCTAGGGGGGGGGGGGGGGGGGGGGCAAACGACAAAACAAATTTGAAAATGTACAAGTGCAAAGACATAACATGAATATATGGGCATATGGCATGATTTTATAGCCATTGGATATTAGTCATCCATAGCTTGAGTACTTAGCATTCAACATACATTTTCTGCTGAGATTAGTATAATATAATATTATATCTAATTATCTATATAATAGCAGCTAATAGCTATGTTCTTGGACTACGAGCACTAGAGTTCAACTCTTTTTTTTTTTTAAGCAAATTAGAATTCAACTCTTCGTCGCTTTGCATCCTTGATTTCCTTCATTATATCTTCATAGCTATACTTATCCGTTATTTCGCCTTCAATGTTCACTAGCAGGTTGTTTACAAGGAAGTCATCTTCCATCTTGTTTCTTAGCCTTGTCTTAATGCTCGTACAGTCGTATATTGGCCACCGTTACTTTGTCCTGGCTAGTGGCTAGCGTCCTAGTATATTGGGCCATATGGGCTGCTTAAGAAGCAACAAAAAGAATTTTAACAAAAAGCTGGAGGGGCCACGGCCCAGGTTGGCCGCCAGCAAGCTCCGTCATTGCTTATTAGTATCCAGCTGCCGCAAACTGACGAGAGCTGCCACACAATGTCACTGCTTGTCACGTCGACACAATGTCACTTGTCACAACTCACAATGTTCCATCAGGACAATTCACATCCAGGTCAGCCTATCGGCGGTTTTTTCACGGAAAGCATTAGATTTGACCCGCACAAAAGACTCTGGAAATCTTGGGCATCTCTCAGAACGAAGATCTTCATCTGGCTCGCCTTTTGGAAGAGGTGTTGGACCGCCGATCGGCTCCATCGCAGGGGCCTGCCACATCCGAAGGCGTGCGTACTATGCGATCAAGCGAGAAAACAGTGAACCATATTCTCGTCGGCTGCGTCTTCACGAGGGAGGTATGATTTCGTGCCCTATCCTAGATTCGTATGAGCCGCCTCGCTCCATCGTCTAATAGTGACTACTTACAAGACTGGTGGCGCCGGACAAACAAACGGACGACAAAGGAGGCCAGGCAAGACCTAAATTCTTTTGTTATTCTCGTGGCTTGGAAGCTGTGGAAACAACGCAACCGTTGTGTGTTTGATGCCGCCCAACCTCAGGTGCACACGCTTGTCAAACATATCAAGGAGGAGGTAACGCTATGGGCGGCGGCGGGAGCAAAGAAGCTGGCCCGACTTCTGCTGTAGAGCTCCAATTAGGGTGTATTTGTTTCGCTAGATTGGATTGGATAGGGTTGGACAGGACCATCCAGTTCAGTGTTTGATTCACCGTCAGGGTAGACAGGAATGGAATGGAATGAGAATATTCCTTTAAGATGCTGGATGAGTCTGTCCGGTAAAAATGGCTAGGTGAGCCTATCCAACTTATATAACGATGATGATTACTAATATAATTAGATATTATTAGTATAATTTACTAAGATATTATTATTGATTAGCAATAAGATGTTGATTAGTACATGATGAGAGCTCAATCATACTAGATATAATAATAATTAATATTTTTATTATTAATTAAAAATTATTAAGATATGATTAAGAACAATAAATATTAGATCATATTAATTAGTGTATAATTAATTATTATTATTTAATAAAAATATACTTAATTTCATTATTTCACCTTGTCCTATCCATTCTTATCCATCCAACCAAATATGAAACTGGATCATCCCATCCACCTAATCAAACACATAATTTAGATCATCCTATCCAGAAAAATATGGATGACCATATCCAATCCAACCTTGCCCTCAAAACAAACACACACTTAGCTGCTTGTTTAGGGTAGTGCTTTATGTTCACAGGCATGTATGTAAACCATAAGCTCTCACCATTCATCGGCCTGTACCAGATCCTTTCCTCTTCTTAATACAAAGACGCGCAGTCCTCCTGTGCGTTTGAGAAAAAAAATAACTCACAATGTTGATATAAATAAACTTATTAAAATAAGTTAAAAGTAGCCGGGCTATGAACGCTAGTAGTAATCAGTTTGCTTGTGCGTCACTTATCCAGTAGCTACGAATGGCATCGATCGGACATAGATGTCTAGGTGAGTACGGACGGGGGTTTCGAGGATCTGTAGTAGCACTGATCGCGAGCCTCGGTGGCAGCGCGCCCGAGTGGCTGCACGCCCGTCCGGATTTGATTTTTAGGATCGCCTCGTGGTGTCGTACTATAGAAAAAAAAATCTCCTCGTCCTTCTCAGATTAAAATATATGGTAAAGATTTACGCCACAACTTATATGGTCAGCTGAGTTTCTATATATGATTAAGAAGAAGGTTCGAAGGTTTTATGGACCTGCGTTTTTTTGTACTAGCACTGATCCGCAACTGCTACTCGCCAAAACTGACAAAGAGCTTTTACGTCAGTGATGAAGAAACCCATTGGCATGACCATATCGAAACAGTATATTTTATTCGAGTGATAGATGATCGACCTATTAGCTCACGGTATACTGGGTCATCAAAACCGGCATCCAGTTCCGCGAGATGCCGTTTGTGATTTCGGCCTGATGGCTCCAAGCAAGGCGTGTTTTTTATATGCGGCATTTCCTTGTCATGAAAAGTGAGACATTGACACTCTTGGAGTCCTTTTTTTTTTTCTCTTTTTTCTCATGCCCACTTGTGTTTCGTAGTCTTGTGCGAGAACGAGTTCTAAGCTTTTTGTGTGTCCCTATCCTTTTCTGCCTTTTATTTCTGTGGTTATGATGAATGAACTGGTATTATTACTATTGGCACTGTTCATGGACATTGCATTGTACAGGGACAGTACTAAAGACTAGGTCGTGTCTAAGACACGGTGTCTTTGTATTCAACACAGTGAGTTGCACAGCTTCAGTCCAAGATTGCATCAAGTGGCACAAGTGCAGTGGCGAAATTTGTTTCTTCCTTTTTAAATTTGTCCGTCTGCTATATGTGTGGTTGTTACTTTAAAGGTATCAAGTGCAGAACTACCTGTCTTCACATCGACCTCCCAATGCGTCTGCAGTCAGGAAGATTGTACTACTAGTCAAGTATGAGTCAGCATCTAGAAAAAGTTAGGGATGATCGAGCTCGGTGGACGGTGCCCGAAATCGTTTCTCTTGCTCGTAATTCACAAACAATTCCTACTCATTTATTGAGAAGAGAATTCACGTACAAAGTTGAGTGGAATGTCCTTTGAAAATGGACTCGTCCAACTCGGCGTTGAAGGACTCGTCCATGGCGTCGTGCCGCAAGTCCTCCAGCTCGTCCTGGTCAAGTCGACCGCCGGTCCCTTTGATCCTCATCAGACATTACAGACACCGGTCAGTAATAATAATCAGCACATACAACCATGCATGTGATGGTCGATCAACAACAGGAGCCTAATTAATTTGATCATCAGATTGTTTGTTTTCTGAGAAATAAAGGGTAGAGAGAGGTCCAAAATAATTAAGGTGATGAGATGATGGAGGGGAGAGGCAGCTGAGCAGACTTTGGCGGCGCGAGTGGTGAACCAGGAGAGGACGGATGCGGCGAGGCGGTCGGCCTTGGCCTGAGAATCGCCGCCGCCCCACCGGTTGCGCACCGCCAGACGCAGCGCCTCCCACGCCCCCAGCACCAGCTCGATCCCCTCCGACATTGCCTCCTCGCTGGACACCGCCGCGCAGCTGAGCAAGCAAGCCGCCGCCGCCGGGCTCCCGAAACCCTACTACCTTCTCCTCCTACGCGCCCCGGCCGCAGCGACTATGGGGGTGGTGCATTACCGGTACCGGAGCGTGGTGCAGACCTTCTCCGTGACGGTCCCGGGCGCCTTCGCCACCGTCGCGGAGCTCAAGCGGGTGATCGTGGCCACGGGGCGGCACGGAGGCGGCAGGAACCGGGGGCGCGGCCCCCGGGAGGATATCGCCCTCCCTCTGCGACCCCCGTTCGTGTTCGTTCCATTCCATGGGGCTCCAGCTTGCTTGTTACCTGCTTATTAGCGTGTAGCGTGCTACTGAGCTACTGTAACGGGCGCTGGCATGTTGATTCAAGCGCCACTGGGAGGGAGCCGTCGTGCGGAGCGAAAGGGGTTCGATTGATCGCGTACTTGGGCGTCCATTTCAATTTGATTCCGAAATGTTTGTTAATATTTTTTTTTCCCTCCCCTCCCTGTAATACGACTCCGTGTCCGAGGAGAAATGTGCTGTATTTCGTCCAAAGCAACGTGTAGCAAAATTAAGGCTTGCTTGCTCAGCATTTTGTCTGATGAAGTGTTTGCAAATTAAGAGAATGGCAAGGTTTCTGTGTTTGCCGTATTTGAAGTGTGTTACCGATCATGATATTACGTATTGTGAACTTTATATGCTATAACTTCAGACAGATAGCCCGGCCAGGGGCTGTTATCAAACTGGTGGCACTGCGAATTTAAACACATTTTCATGTTGCATCTTATCGTGTTTGAGTGCATCCCCAAGGGATGCTAGAGAGTTTATTATGCTTTTATTCTCATAATGATTTCACTCTGTAGATTGCTCCCCTGCTATATCGTTCTCTGATGCTTGGTTTTCGTGTTCATTGCTGTTCAATCCAGAATATGCAGATGAAAGCATCTCGATACCTCAGAATTCGACAGTGCTGGTCCACCGGATCACTGGACAATCCAACAGACGCAGTCATTGCATCGTATTGCCCCCTCTCCTAACTCCATCCGTCAAAATCTCTCATGTTTTTTTCTTTGGTTTCTTGTCTGTTTGTATGGAGGGATTTGAAACAAACAGAAAATTGAGCCAGGCAACTTCCAGGAAGGGTGATGCAGGGTTTTGATTATTGCACACGATTCAATTTTGAAACCTGATGACTCTGACAGATCATGATCCAAACATATTAATCTTATTTTACACATGTTCCAGTTCAGTCAAGAGAAATTTATACATGATAGCTCTATATAGTGATAAATTAGTATGCGCAATTCAAATAGTGAATTTTTGGTTTTTACTATTTTCACTAACATACACAAGAAAATGCTGAAATGAAAAGGTGTTTTAGAATCACCTGGGGATTTCGATAATCCTTCTCCGCAGAGATACATCTATGCTCTTGTTCATTAACTTAACTTGTATTAAGTACAACCTTGAAACATTGATAAGAGATGATCAGTTATCAATTTTTCTTTTTTTGTAATGTGGCTGTTACTTATATCCAGGTCCATAGCCATAAAGGATCATGCAATGGCTTCCCACAAACTGGTTACTGAATCAACTTTGAAGCCAAATGGGTTTGCAGAAACTGAAGATGAAGAGACAGCAGCAATTAGTGTGATTGATGCAGCTGATCTTAACTGGTAAGATATCTACCCCTGTTCCTTTTTGTAGCACTGACCTGAAAACTCAAATTAATGTTTCTTTGTGCATGTTCTTGCCGCATTACTGAATTTTTTAGTTTATTTTGGCTTGCTTATTCAGGGGAGGTCCTTCAACTGGAGGTGGACATGCTGGTGGAAGGTTCGGCTCCCATTTTGGTATTGTACTTTGCACATTTTCCTTGACATTTACTTTACAAACGCTGTCACTAGTGTCATGCATTCCAATTACAATGTTCAGATTTATGCACGATACTCTTCTGATTCACTCTGAATTGTTGGTTGTATGGTACTTATTTAGATAATAGACACAAATGATGATGACTCGACCAAGAGAATTGTGACTATAAGTACCTTAAGGTTTTTTCTTCAAATTTTGCATACCATGTTCATATCTAGCCTAAGAAATTTGCACACTTGTTCTTATCCAAAAATTTATCTGAAGGTAACCATCCATTGGAAGGAGAGGCACCCCCACCTGGGTATGTCTGCCGTATTTGTCATATTCCTAGGCATTTCATTCAACACTGCCCATCCAAGAGCAAGCCACCACCACCCGGCTATATCTGCTACAAATGTGGAGTCCCAGGACACTTTATTCAGTGTTGCCCTAAATATGGTGACAGAAAATATGACTACGGAAGAACCTCTTCACTGACCCCCGTAGTTTCTAGCTTTGATGGTAAAGTCCCAACAAAACTTGTCCAGGGCATGTCTAGCAGCACTTGTGATAGCCTACCAGCAGAACTCCACTGCCCACTTTGCAAGAAGGTTATGACAGACGCAATGTTGACAAGCAAGTGCTGCTATGATAGTTTCTGTGATAAATGTAAGTCACGCAAAGTCTCTGAAATGGATGCATACTCAATTGGCTGTTATTGGAGTATGTTTATTTTCAGAACTAAGTGGTGTTAGTAGCTCAAATTTGTTTATATCAATGGTGATTTTAGTTTCATACTGTATGAAATTAACTCAACCCATCTTTTTTTTTCGTTTTTTGCCCTCAGGTATTCGGGGCTACATCATTTCCCAATTGAAGTGCATTTGTGGTGCCAAAATACTTATAGATGACCTTATTCCCAATCAAACCCTTAGAAGTACAATCGTGAGCATGTTGTCATCAAGGGGTGCTGGTTTTTCAATTGGTACAGGGCACACAAGCTCCAGTAGTAGCAATTTAGATGACAAATCCAACAACTTCACTGCTTCTGCTGCATTGAAAAGAGATATGAAGCAGCATATGGACATCATGCCATCAGTTGTTACAGAATGCAGTCGCCAGGTGACTGCATGTAAGAATCCAGCAGACCCTTGTGAGAAATCAGCACATTCTGATCTCCAGCGTAAAACTGGACAATCTGCTACAACATCAGTTAAGAAGACCATAACGACTGCTGATTCCTTGGGGTCTGTTCCAAAGCCTAGATATCAGAACCAGCAACCACCTGATGGTGTGACAGTAGTTTCTGGGGCACTTGAGCGAAAAGTGATCCGGACTAAGGCAAAAAGGAAACAAAAGACTGCTGGCAAAACCGGGAGTGGCAATACAATCTGTGCTGAATATGATTTCCAGGTTCCATTTGACCCATCATGTTATAACTCCTTTGAATTTGGGGGACCGACTTGGGGCTGTGATCCTTACAACATGTACTTCATGCTCAATATGCCTTCCAGCAGCTACCCTATGGGTCTGTACAATGATAATGTCTTCAGTAACTTACCACTGCATGCTCCTGGGATGCAAGGCTATCCAGCAAGCCATTACAGGTATGCAGGTTATTTATATTCAGTCAAAATGATATATTGACTCCACACAAAATATATTCATACTATACATGCAGTACCCAGAAAACCAAAAATGTGGAACTACTAAATTCTGTTGATGCAACACAATTTTTTTTCCCTCTGAAGTACTTTTACTTGGTTCTCAGTGTCTCACTCTTCAATTCACCCCGTATCTTTCCTATCAAAAATGTAAAATTCATTCCATATCTTGTCTTTACCTGACACCATCTCTACTATTAATTCATTTAGCAGGGAGCTCCGACCGACACTTTACAGAGATCGTAAAGCTTCTGCACATGCAAGGCAGGCTGAGAGTAGCAAAGGCAATGGTACGCAACCTCATAAATCTGAGCGTTACACTCTGACAAGCGAGGGAGGTAGATCCAGGAGCAAAAGCAGATCGTCTCTGGAGAGGCGGGACAGTAGCTTTGAGTCTCATGATTGTGATGATGAGTTCCACAGTTGGAAGCGAGCACGTTTGGCAAGGAGTCCAAAGAATGCTGATAACAGTAGAAGTAGGAAATCACGCTCTAGGCACTCCTACAGGAAGCATGCGTACGAAGATTCAACTTGAAGCGATGAGTAAAGCAATTTCAAGTGGGGATTGTAAAGCAGTTCATCCGAAACTGCGATGGTGATGATGTTTTTGTATTGTCGGGTTAGGAAGCATTGTAAATCTCCAGCGCTTGTTGACTGGGTGCCCACGGGTTACGTCTATGGACGGGCATTGGATCGTGACTCGTGAGGAGGCCATCGGCAGCCCCGTTCATGAGGCCGTCGGCTCCGCGTTCCACGCACGAGATGGTCAATGGCTGTGGCGCAAATGGAAGTTGTCTGCTCCAAGATCCACGCGACAAGATCGTTGGTTCTGCGATCGCCAGCGTGACGCGTCGAGGTAGGAAGGATCGTCGTCTTTCATGAAGAGAATCCGTGTGGAGCCTCTTGCTAGTTTCTTTAGCTGATGAAGGCCTTGTTTAAATCCAGACGAGGCTTTTGTGGGCTGGATAAGCCCGAAATGAAACGGTAGTGGTCACCCAATAAGGCTCAGGTTGTGCTTACGACTAAAGCCACACACACGGCCCTCAGCGACCCAACTCTACCGCTCGCTTCTCTTCTATCCTCCTCCTCTAGGGTTTCTCTTCTTTCTTTGCTTTCGAATTTGTGCAAAATTGGAGATTATCTACGAACCGTTTTGGATTGAGGGTTAAGTTGCGGCGCGATTCTTCCCATCTTTCTTCCCGGTATTCTTTAGATGTTAGTGAAGTTGGTTGAACACTCAAAATTAAATTAAGGAGGGAGTGATCTGTCTTGGTTTTTCAGTGAGGAAGGGTACTAGGAAGAGCGAATTAATTTAAGTGGCATATCTCTAGTATAATTTTTTTGATTTTGATAAACAATTATCTTTCATTGGTTGCAGCAGGAGAAGTTTGATAACCAAATCAAGATGAGCTGCCAGAAATTCAGCCGTCAATATCTGCATATGGTGCTGAGGGCGGGGCGGGGCTTGTATTCTCTGAAAGACATGAACGTCTCGACGCTATTCTACCCGTCGAGGGAAGAAGCTAAAGTATCAGCCAAGGACAATAGCAGCAGTGCATTAGCAGGACGGATCAAGGACATTAATAGCTTGCCTGCGCTGGGCATAGGCTATGAACCATTCAATTCAGCTGGAAGCCCGGTCTTTTCACTCCTTGGCAAGAGCAAGATCCTCTGTTCGGATGTGGCTGGCAACTCAAGTGTCTACAACACTGAATGTGACTCCTTTTTTGGCATGCCGGGGCTCAAATGGCCCAAGGGACCCAAACACATCAGTGTTTCCATCCGACGCACTGAAACCCATGCTAGGTCTGACTTTGAGATCCACCCAGATGTGGACTCCAACCTCTTCCGTAAGGACAAACAAGGTGATCACGTTGACAGCCTCTACATCCTGGACATGGACCCAAACAACCCTTGCAGCTTTGAGCCTCTTGCTTACTACCCTGTCAGCCGCTGGTGTTGGAAGCGTCTCCCAGCACCACCGTTCTTGGGCATGCCTCTGTACGTGGCCCCTGACAACATTCCCTTCACGGTTGTCGATGGCACTAAAATCTGTGTGTCATCTGACAACGCCACGTACACCTTCGACACGGTGGCCATCCGCTGGAGCAAGGTCGGTGACTGGGTGCTTCCCTTCCACTCCAAAGCAGAGTATGATGCTGATCTTGGAATGTAGTTTGGCCTATCAGCTCACTGCCCTGAACAGCTGTGCGCCATGGATGGACCTCTCATGTCTCGCCACGGGCTTCTGCGACACACTGCCGATAGTGCAGCGTGTTGGGCTGGATATCACCCCACCAGAGAGTTGGTTGCTGAAAAATGCTGTGCTTGTGAGCATGGGCTCGGGCAGGTTTTGCGTTGCGAAGTTCTTCGATTGTGTTGATGACTACAACAATCCTCAGGTGGTGGTCTTGACTGGTGTGGAGGTGGTGCCTTCTGATGACCATGAGAGGGAACAATCGCTATGCTTGTTTCGGCGCAAGTCTGAATGCCTTGCATCAGATACCATTGTGTGCGTGCTTTAAGCGCTTTAAGCTGTATGTCTTACTTGCCTTGGCTTGGCCATGGGGTTCCAAATTTGTGACCCTTAAGGTCACATCTGAATCTCTTTAGTTCAACGAAATGAACTAGTTTTTCAAAATGACTACTCCCTCCATCCCAATTTAGGTGTCATTCTAGGAGATTTTTAAGGTGTCTAGATTCATAAAATGTTTAATAAATTTGAACATACTGTTTGTCCAGATTTAGAGAATATTGAATGAATTTAAGAGAAAGCCAGAATGGCAAGTAATTTGGAAAGTAGTTCTTTTGGTTGAACTAAAGAGGTTCAGAGGTGACACTAAAGACCACGAATTTGCACCTGTAGCTAGGCAGTGCTGCGTCTTATCTTGTTGTGAAAAAAAAATTCTAGCATTGTTTTTATCTTGTCCGAGAAGTCGTTTTTTTTTAGGAATCCGAGAAGTCGTTTTTGAGACAGTGTACTTACGCTGCACGATGTATTATTATCATTTGTTTATTCTACCGCCTTGTCTTTTGTTGCTTCTCCTAATCTGATATATTCAGTTTTGCTTCCGTTATTAAACACTATTGCAATTTTTTTATCTGATAACATTAGAACAGACTTCAGCTAAAAGTGAACTAATAATATTATCCTACAGTCATCGATTAGATTAGAAACTGGAAGTAAAAAAAAATAAGTATTATGTTTAGGGCAGCTATTTTTATTAATTGAGCTAGATTTCTTGATTTAAAAATGAACTAATAATATTATCCTACAGTCATCGATTAGATTAGAAACTGGAAGTAAAAAAGAATAAGTATTATGTTTAGGGCAGCTACTTTTATTAATTGAACTAGATTTCTTGATCAAAACGTTATATGTTTAAGGCTCATAAATACTCTAGCAGTTATTTTCACTGATCACATTGGAACAAACTTTAGCTAACATGAACTGATAATATTGTCTTACAATCATCAATTAGAACTAGGAACCAAAGGGGAAAATGGAGAGAGCATGATGTTCAGGGCAGCTAATATTGTAAAATTAACTAGAGAGCATTATGTATGGTGTGTAAGTTTTCTGGCTCTTGTCTCACTCGCCCTTAGAGCTTCATATGTTCATTCACCTTCCTCAAAACGTTTTCGCTGGAAGCTCAGATCCACTCAAATTTGACTTAGTTCCAGACAACTCACTTTTAAGAGTATTAACATTTTGTCTAGGCTGTCAAAGTTATTGTTTTAGTTGGTATGCATGCAAACTTTTGCCATATATCAATATAATTGTGCATCAGGCCAGTTACTATTCAAAAATTGTGCAGAGTAAGATAATTTCGGCACTTGCTAATTTTATGAAGTAGTAATTATTAAATTCATAAGCAAGGAACTGAGCCTGTTGGTTAAGGGTGTAGATTGAGTTGGTGTCTTGGTGAGCTACACATATCTGATGAGTGTGAACAGAGGAGGTATTTCTTGATAGTTTTTTTTTTCAGCCGACAAATTAAAAAAAGCAAATAAGGGGTATACAAGTTTGTGACCTTAAGCGGATGGGGTCAGTTGGATTTTTGTCACCCTTAAGTATTGGCATCTTAAAAACAAATCTTTTAAAGAGCGTAACTTAAAACGTCACTCATCATCAGTAGCCTCCTCTTCTGCGTCACACCACACCCGAAATTATCCAAGTTTTCCTCTTTTTTTTCTTCCAAAATTTGACGTGAAGTGACCATATTGCCATGCTCCTCTTTCCTCCTCATCGTGATTCCTTCAACCTATTCGATTGGAGCAAAAGAAAAAGAGGACGGTGCTCCAGGCATCGGTCGCTCTCCATCAGTGCGGGCGGAGCTCCAAGCGGGTGGGGGGGGGGGCTCTAGGCGGTGACGGTCAGGGCGACGACATGGACGAATCGTGCCTAAGGAGTGCCATGAACGAGTTGAAGTTGAAAGCTAGTTACAGAGAACGACGTACATAACGGTTTTCTGTGTGCGGTGATCTCATCCTCATCCTTGTCATAGTCACCTAGAAGCTATAAAAAAATTGTTTTATAATACGTATAAGACAATACATAGTAAGGTTACCTGAAACTGTAAGAGCCACTTCTTTGTTGGCCCTTGTTGTTGGTTACCTTCAAAAGGACGCTAGAAGGCCTAGCGCCGGAATACACCCTCAAAGCGAGCAAGTAGGTCCTCACACCATGTCACTGTCATGTCAGGAGCACTTACCGCTTCACTGGTGATTTGTATACCGAGCGAGTGTGCCACATCTTGTAGTGTCGGTCCCATGTTACCACAGGGAAGGTGAAAGGTGTGAGTCTCAAGCCTCCACTGATCCAGCAATGTTGCAAGAAGGGAGCGGTCGAAGGAGAAATGCTTCGCTGGATCTCGATCCTCATCAGCTGTCGTTGCCTCGACAAGCCTACAGAGTGAGAGAAGGCCAGCTGCACGTAACCTACATTATCAATACACAGAATTAGCATTAATTACAGGAATAAGGATTATTGATCAATGAAATATGTGCATATGTGAGAATCCAATGGTTGTCTAGCCGCAACAACTCGAACAACACTACTCTAGGCCTAGAATCCCTAGAGCCTTCCGTTGACCGCACTCAAGTAAGACCGGTGTCGTTGATCCAATCGTGGATCCAACAACTCTAGACAGTCTCCATCCCCTGGTGTCATACCTACTGTGATACCCCTATCCGGGGTATATTGTGTATTCCATACCAATCTTTGGATCAGTAGTTGGTATACACATATACAAATGATACAACAATGGTGAGAGACGGTACCCTAGGAAGCGATCACCATGATCGCCTCGAGAGCGTCGGTCGACACGGATCATCTTCTCCGTATTAGACCTCTCACTTGCAAATAACAGCAGAAAATAATGTGTGCTTTTACCAGCAAATCAAACATATTTTTTCTCAAATACGAAGGAGAGCTTTGTATCTTTGTATTAAGAGAGAGAAGAAACCAGTCCCTTACAAACTGCACCACCTCACTCCAGGCCAGCCATGAGGGGTTGGATTACAAAGTAGAAATTTAGACTTATAAAAGCACACTAAAGAGAGAGACCTGACCAAACTCCTACTTAGCTAAGTGGGCAACACAGCCAACTCGCCCCCTTGCTCCTGACCAAGAGACTGCAGTCCCTTAGCACCAGCAAGACACCATAGATGTCGCTCCTCCTTGAACACCCGAAGGAGCTCAATCATGCTAGGTCGCGCACCTTCAAAGATACATGCATTGCAGTGCCTTCCACAGGACCAAGCTCCCATCAAATCAAACATCATTCCCATATAGCAGGACAAAGAAAAAAGATCATTCCCATATAGCAGTACAAATAAAAAAGTGGTACTATAAGATAGTCCTGAGCACCCTTCTGCTATAGACATGGATAAAACTGGAGCCTCAGTCTACGTTGGAACCTGGAGTAACTTTAGTTCAGACATAGCAAACAATTGATAGTTCATTGGCAAAGAAATCCAAAAGACATGAATTATGTATGCTCACTATCATGCACAAACATATTTTAATCATGGTGTATTCCCTAATTTTCATACGTCAGATACAAAATAAGACTATTACTTAGCACATGAATTACAGTCGACTTATTTCCTTTTTATCATCCAATTTTCCAGTGATCAGTTCGGTGCCTACAAACCATAGTTCAGGCCTTGCAGATACATGCTGCAAATTGGGGGACAAACTAGGAGAAAGGAGAGAAGTGGAAGAACTCTAGGCATAATTTGTAATCTTTATTCCAGGTGATAAAATTGTTTAGTTTCCTTTACATCAATCGTAGTGATTCAGTTTAGATCTCCAGCCAATCCTAGTGATTCACTTTAGAAGAGCAGTTGGACAATTCATAAATTCAATAGCATAATAGGGTTTGCAGTTTCTTTTTTCAGATTGAATACAACATCAGATCAACCATGTTTCAAGGGTTTTCAAGACCTTTTCACATAGTATATACAGTTAGAATTCCTGCAGAATAACAGAAAATATTGATCAATCATTAGGCATTGCCAAACTAACTTACTTTTAGACAACCAAGTGTATAAAGTTGGAGTATAGATTTCACCTGGATGCCCATTAGCACATGAGACAGATCTGCTGATAATGTGTGCATTTAGGAAATTATACTCATCAGATTTGTGTAGCTCACCAAGACACCAACTCAATCTATACCCTTAATGTGACGGAGAAGAGGAGGCTACTGATGACGAGTGACGTTTTAAGTTGCGCTCTTTAAAAGACTTGCTTTTAAGATGCCAATACTTTAGGGTGACAAGAATCCAATTGATCCCATCGGCTTAAGGTCACAAACTCGTAATGGACGCTTACCCCTTGTTTGCTTTATTAATTTGTCGGCTAAAAAATACTATCAAGAAATACCTCCTCTGTCCACCGATGTTATCATTTCTGGGTTGGGTTTCAACTTTTACCAACAATTTTTAACTAAAAAAATTGTTTTAAATAAAAATGTTGCTTATTAGTTTGTTGCATAAGGAATTTAATAACATCTTTCTTTTATATATTCACTCTTTTAGTAATTTTTTGTTCATCAGTCAAAACTAATTTACCTTTGACCAAGAGAAATGCATTTCTTGATAAAGAGTACAAAGTCGGATACAAAATAGTACATAACATATACATTAAGGAACCAGAGTTATTGTAGAGGATTAAAACATCTAGCCTCTGACAATATAAAAAACTCTCCAGAAGATTAAAAGCCCAACGAAAATAGAGCACCCGGGCAGTTTTAAAGACGACCAAAGACGTCGCCAATTATTGATGATGTCTTCGAGTTCACAGCACCAATTCAGTGAATACCAGCCACGCCCAGCGCTCAACACCATGTGGAGAGACTGACGGGTCAACTTCTGGCAGCTCATCTTCAATTCAGTGTGGACTTTCTTCACCTGTTTCTTTAAAGAAACAAAATTGTTGGTTAGACAAGAAATGTTGAACCATATGATTGAATAGGAGACTCAATAAGAAGAAGAAATGGATTGCTGACAGTAAGAAATCAGGAAAGACCCTTTGTCCAACCGATAATTCATTTTGAAGGCCTTCTTCAACTACAGCTAACAGCACTTCCTGAAGGCTTCTTCAACTATAGCTAACAGCACTTGTTGCTCTCAGAAAAAGAGGGAAAAAAAAACAGCACTTGCAAAAAGAACTATCCAAAAAGAAACATTACCTGCTTATCATAACTACAGCATCAGAAAAAAACTCATAATTTCATTACGCTAACTTCCCTTTACGGTTTACATACGTAGTCTCTACTGTAGCGCAAATCTGGCAAAAGCTAGCCTTGAATGTGACAATAGCACATTCAATTGGATTCATTGAGCCTAATCCAGCACAAGATTCAGCTTTTCTTCAGTGGTTGGCAGAGAGGGATACCTTTGGGTCAGGCGCCGAAGAAAAAAATGACCAGCGCGACGTCGATTTGGGAAGTGGTGGCAATGGGCACGGCAAAAGGGAGAGGAAACAACCAATGTATATCTTCGTAATCGGGCTCTTTCCCCTCCGTCTCATGCCGTCGTGGCCGGTGGTGCACTCTAGAGGAGCGGCTGCGGCGACAAGGAGGGGGGACTTCCTATATACAGGCCACGCTATGTCGTAGCGCCACCCATTAAGGCCCACGGGCCATGAGGGCTCATTTGTTTATAAATTTATTCACTGATTTTTTAAAAGAACAATATTCGTAGTATATAGTATATTGTATACACTTATTATTTCTAAAATATAATTTATTTCAACATTCAATATTTTCCTATTAGAGAACAGTGAACTATTACGGTTAGAATAGTCAATATTCATCGTTGGAACAACTAAGTTTCACAGCTGGAACAATTCAAAAAATTTAAAAACAAAACTATTTAATTCAAAAAATATAAAATACGAGAATAATTGTATTTTCATAACTCGAACAATCAATATTCACCACCGGAACAATTCATTTTTACTAGTGGAACAATTGATTTTTATTGTTTGAACAATTTAAAAAAATCAAAAGCTAAATTATAGAATTTTAAAAAAATACTAGAACAATTGATTTTTCATTACTGGAACAATCGATATTCATTAGCGAAACAATCGATTTGTACTGTTGGAAGAATTCATGAAATTCATAACTTTAAAAATTTGAAAGAACATGTGCATGTAGGATCTCATTTTTTTCAAATTAATTATAAAAATTAAAATTCTTCCAACGAAATCGAAAATAGAATTATGGTTTGAGAGAAAAATTGATTTGAAATTTGAACTAAACTTAAATTTTGTTGCTCCATTCACTGCATGCCACGTGTCATTATATACTTTGTTCTTCATTTTAGCCAACCCACTCGCCCCGCGGCCCACCCATGCTCCTCATAGGCCGTCCGCACCCTCCTGCGCTGCCTTAGCACGTAAATTAAAGCGCGCTATGTGGAAGCTCCACGTTGCTTGTTTGTAGAGGGGAGAAAGTGACCGGTGTTTGCTCTAGGGGTAAACCTGGCCAAGTGGGCCGGCACAAGGCCCGCCTATTTTGGCCCGGCCTAAGCATGGCCTGACATGATGCTTAACGGGCCGTGTCTGGGCCTAGCCACAGGGCCATCGTGCTGGCCTAGGCACAGCCTGTTTAGCGTGGCCCGTCTAACCCGTGCAATAGTCCGTTTAGCCCGTTAGGCATGGTACGTCAAATAAAATGATCAAAATTTTGACATTTACACTAAAAAGCATATTTTTAGTTCAAATTTATTAATAAAAAATATTTTTTATATAAAAATTCAAAGTTTGGTGAAAAATCGAGCATATAAAATTTAATTGGGCTTTGGGCCAGCATGGCCCGGATAGCCCATCAGGCCGGTATGACCCGTGTAAGATGTGTCATGCCGTGCTTGGGCTTGGGTACAGGCCCATCGTGCCGACACGGCACATGCCCGTTAAGCAGACGGGTCATGCCGGCCCGTTAAACCAACGGCCCGGCCCGGTCTAGCCCATTGGCCAGGTATATACAGGGGTAGAGTTTTCAGTGAGTTATGACTGTGTTACTTAAGTAGGGGTTACATAACGCTAGTTTTTACAAGGGAATTATGACTATAGGTAGTGGCCTGTAGTGAACTTTGGCGCTGAATCACAAACAACTGATGAATTATGAACGGACTTTGAATCTTAAAATAATAGGATTCTGACTGTCGGTGTTTAGATCACCGGCAAGTCGAATTTGTTCCAGGGGCGCGTGTTTTTGTTTTGATGATGGCTATGCAAGAGGACACAAGGATTATACTGGTTCAGGGAAACTCCTACGTCCAATGCTAGGCTCTGCTCGTGTTACTTGCATCAGGGGTGTACAATGGTGGCGAGAGAGGAGGGGGCTCCAAGTCGCTGATTGCTCGTGAGTGTGTGAGTATGTGTGTGAGCGAGTGTTTTTTTTGTTTGTGTTTGGTTCTTCTCCTTTTTTAGAGATGAGATAGGCCTTCCCTTTTATACCTCAAGGGAGGTGGGCCCATTTACAGAGAGAGAAAGAGAGATGTCTACACGTTGAAGTTGGTGAAGCCGTGCTGGAGAAGGCGAAGACCTTGGTAGATGGCGTAGCCTTCTGTCCTCGCGGGCCTCGTCGTCCTGGTCTTGCGTCAGGGGGCACTGTGTCTGGGCGTGCCCCCGTTTCCCGTCATCATGTTGAACCCTCCTTTGTTGCTATAGATGGCGTGCTCCGCCATACGTGGGGATGCAGCATGGGCGTTGTCATGTTGTTCAGGCTGGGTTCAATCGGCCTGTCCATCGGACCGTCTTGCATCATCGCTATTGGGGGTGTCATCGGGTGATAGCAGCGCAGTGAGCCTTGCCATGCCTGCCATCGTCAGCGGGCGCCAGTGATGATGAGGGGAGCAGGTATCATAGTGATTTGACTCCCCGATACTGTGCACTCGGGCTGGGTTCGGCAGTTAAGGCAGGGCGGTTGGTAGTTGTTGGCTGTCGTCCCGCTCGAACTCCTCGCCGGGAGTCGATGCGTCGGGTTGTGCTTGTTTGGCCCTGCTGGGAGTAGGGATCCATCCCGTCCCAGCAGGGCAATCGAGTCCTCCATCCACTATTTCCGGCTTGGTTAGTGATTCGCCGTGCCGTCCTGTCTTGGGGCGGGTCCCATTGATGAGAGTTGACGGGGACTAAGCTTATCCGGTGGCCCTGACCCCTCTTGCTATCGTTACGATCGAGGCAGCGGTGTACCACTTTGTCCTCACCCTGGAGGTGATAAGACGGGGCGAGCGACTGAGTCATCTAGCTTGGGTAAGCGAGCCACATCCAGGCCTCATGGTCGGATCCGTCTCGCTGCGACCCCTTGGGGGGTCGAGCGAATCGTGGCGGGCATTCGACCCCTGGAGGGTCGAGTGAGTCGACAGAGGTGTGGCCCTTGCTTCCGAGATTCGGCTGGCGCGAGGGATTCCCTTCGCGGGCCCTCGCAGGGGATGCCATGTTAGGCTTCGGTGGACCCGCTGTCTCAGATATTGAGGGGCCTCTGAGTGGCGCCATGTGACACCCCTAGTTTCTGCCACCGATAGTAGCCCTCGAGCGAAACGGAGAATCGTTTGGAGGATCTTATTACCGATATTTTTGGATAGTGTGAAGCTGGTTCCTTGTCGCTAGATTTCGCAAGTAGGTGCGCGCGAGCGCACCCGACGGGTGAAGCCCCGAGCCAGAGGATGAGTCTCGATGAGACTCGCGCTTTGGCTTGATTCAGTGTGAGACGGTTAGCCGGCTCTTCGAACGGGGTGCGTGCGAGCGCACCCGTCGGGTGTAGCCCCCGAGCCAAGGGACGAGTCTGGATGGACTCGTTCTTTAGCTTTATTTGTTTGAAGTGCTCACGAGAACGCTGTCACGCCCGAGTCCCACGGGTCCCGCACCCTGGGCTAAGTAGATGGTTCGGCGTGTCGCAGAAGAGGGTTTGTCCGTAACGCCCTCGTGACAGGGTGAGTCTTCTTTTCCTAAAAAAGTGAGACATGGCGCTGCCGAGATGGCAAGTTTTCATCTTCTTTTGGCGTGCGATGTGTAAGGGCATCTTTCCATCGGGGTCCGCGCCATTGCGCAATGTGTCGGGAAGGATCTGAGGCTGTGGCTTGAGGCTATGTGGCTATTTAAAGCGATCGTAGGCTAGCGCTCTCTTACCTTTGCTCACTCTGAAGCCTCCTTTCCTCTCAGATTTGGTTACATCCCTAAGTCGGTGTCACTTGGTGAGCTCCTTGCGGAACATCTTGGTGCCAATATGGCTGCCCGAGGCGGCTGCCTGTCGGGTGACGGGGATGAGAACGAGGGCGAGGATGATGGCCCGGAGTTGCGTGGCCCAGCGCTCCTTGTCGGCGGTCCGATGTTTCGTGAAGAGGCCGTCGCTGCAGTCACCGCTCGTGGCGAAGGCAGCGAACCAGGTGGTTTGAGTCTTGTAACCTCTATGGGCCGCCGATACTCAGTGAGAAGTAAAGGGCCCTCCTATGGGAGGTCTGGGTGGTTTCTCAGCCGCTCCCCTATGCATCCGTAGGGTGAGGATAATCGGCTTGCTTCATTGATCCGAGGGATTCTACGCTCTCAAATGAGGGCATCGTTCCCGTGACAACGAAGCATTACAGCTGCTTCACCCCGTATGCGCCCGCTGAGGTGCGGTACCGACTTTTATTGTAGTGTGTTCCACGAGGTCGATTTTTATTTTTCTCTTTCTTGTATCTCATGCATTGTAGCGTTTGGTCGCAAGAAATTTTGTATGAGTTGATCCCCCGCAACACGTATCAATAAAGAGATTTGTTGTGCGATCTAGCCGTGGGGTCTCTGTTGGCGATACCGGCCCTCGAGTCGCTGCTCGGCGCAGTCAGACTGGTTGAGTAACCATTTCGACTTGATCGCGTTCCCCTTTCGCGCCTTGTTCGTGATGCGGAGGGTAGAGCCGAGCCACGTTTTAGCGTCAATGGATGAAACGTGGTGCTGGGTGAGCTGCTATCGGGTTCATTCGAGAGATGGCCCCGGTTCCATGTCGACAGGGTTCCAGTGAACCAGCTGGTGGTTGGCTTCACAAATCCGTTTTTCTGACTCGACTGGTTACCACGACCGTTCAATGGGTCGTGGCAGCTAGCTGCCTCTCTTCGGGGAGATACCAATGGACGGGTCGAAACGGGACTCAAACACGACTCCGCGATGCCCTCGACCTTCGGGGGTCAGGGTGTTGGCCGCTAGGTGTGCCCATCGCTCGTGCCCCTCGCTCTTGTCTTGCACACTTGGTGGCTGTCGAACCCCTCCACGAGGCCAACCTTAGAACCCTGGCGCTGCCAGGCCGTCGAAGCAGTTTTCAGCTTCTTATCCCATCTTACTTGCGACCGTAGGCCTTGTGTCGGGTCGGTCGAGTCGGGGTTCGTCTCGCTAGTGCCTAGGTCAGCTTCGACCGAATCCCGTAGGGTCGATCAAGCCGTTGCTGCAAGACATGGTTAGCTGAGGTTTGCCCTGATCGTCCCACACTCCGTCCGCGGAGACAGGATTTTTGGGAGAAGACCTTTTGGGAGCAAAAAACGAAGGGCTTTGGGCGGATGGCCTCGCTCCCTTGAGTCTAGAGGAAATAAAAGCGAGCAGAGGATTTCTGTTGGTTCTAAACTGTCTTCCCACTGCCCGATGCAAGGGTGGTGCATTTACCTCGCGTGTGCGTCGTGGTGGCCCCGATTTCGCCGTCGTGTTGCCTCATCTCCCGTATCGTGGCGATCGTGGGCGTATTTTCTGCGCTCGAATAATGGGCGTAGTGGGGCCGCCATGCTAGGGCACCGTGGAGTGGAACGGAAACCGAAGAATCATGGGAAAGATGGAGAGAAAAGGTGGAGGACGTGGCGAGATTTAAGCCCTAGGTAAGACGACGGGGAGTTAAACCCCTTACCTTGGGTGAGTCATGGCTGGGCCCCGTTTCAGGGCACGCCGCCTACTTAAGTCCGGCCCAGACTGTGTCTCCCCTCCTCCTTCTTCTTCTAGCCTTCACGTCTTCCCACCTGCAGCCTCTCTCGGTGATTGTCACCATTTCATCGCGGTTTCCTTTCATCCGCCATGTCTGTGTTCACCCGATCCACGGTGATGAAGAAGGAGCTGGAGGCGCTTCAGCGATGCGAGGGAATGGGTGGTGCCGGGGAACGTAATCCGGCCGGAGCCCCCTCAGGGCTATGTGGTGTTGTTCGTCCCCTTCAAAGAGTGCGGACTCGGGAGGTTGGTGCATGACTTCGTGGCCTTGTGCGAGGGGTTCCTGGGGATAGCGCCCAACTTTGACTTGTGGTGCCACTTCTTCCTTGCTTCCTCCATCCGGTGCAAGATTGGGGTCGGGTACTTCCCCTGCAGTATCGGGTGTGTCAGCATCCGGCTCTGAGGGGAACGAGCGATGAAGTACCTCTAGGTGCCCACCCCGACCAATCACGGGGGCGGGGGGGGGGGGGGGGGGGGGCACGAGAGGTGGTTCTACTTGCGCAATGACGAGCTCCATCCTCTTCCCGAGTATACCGACCGGGACATCCCCGCACCAAGGGGCGGTTGGCACTGGGGGAAAGGGAAGGACGGCGAGCGGTGGATCAGGGATGCCCTCGACGCGTTCGCTCATATTAAGTTGTGCGGTCTCGACGGCGCCGGGGTCATCGGGTGGTTCCATAAGCGGTGGATTGCGCCACTGTCGGCCCGCCGACTCCCCATGTCCCTAGTCGGGGATAGTGACCGTGTCGTGCCGGACAATGTGATGGCGGAGGAGCTGCTGCCTGACGACGAGGTCGCAAAATGGGTGAAGGCGGCGCTGGGATCTTCTGCTTGGCCCTGGCCTATTCCAGGCGGGCCGGCGATGCGTCCGAGCCCACAGGCGGTCGACGTGGTAAGTGGATCTGTTTTTTTCCTATTTTTTCTCTTGCATTCTTTGGCCCTCCAGTTATTACGGCCGCTAGTCTCACTTTAGTGCCCGTGCCCTCAGTCCTAGTGGATGCGTTTCATCCAGACTCCTCGCCTCTGGCTGTGGGAGGACCAGCCCCTGCGGACCGCTAACTGTTTCAGGAACGTGGAGTAGCGGGACGCCAAGAGGGTGGTGCAAAAGAATAAAGACGCTGACATCTTGGTGAGGCAGGCGAAGGAGGAGAGGTCGCACTGTCAACAGGCGCTGAGGGAGCAGAAGGAGATGCGGGGGGAGAACCTGGACACCTTGTCGACCGCCTCGACGGAGGAAAAGGACGAGGATGAGAATGAGGATGACGTGTCTGACAGCGAGGAGGCCGTTAGTGGGTTTGTGGAGTTCGAAGATGGCGGGGACGGCGATGACAATGACAACGACCTCGTCGATGACTTTGGCCTGGCGGCCGGGCTCGACTACGTGCCATTCGCGCGTCCGACCCTCGGGGCGGGAACATCCTTGGTCTCACTGCCGCGCCCTGGGTCAGGGGCCTCCGCGGGTCCTTGTCTGGTCGAAGAAGCAGTGTTGAGTCGGTCGGCCTCGGTGGAGGGTCCCCACTCGCCGACGCCGACCGAGGCCCCCGCCGGTGGCTCTCGTCGGTGAGATCCCCTATCGAGGGAGTGGTCAAGCCAGTGATACGGGTGCAGGGGGTTGAGCCGGCGTAGGTCAGAGCGCCACCCTCTGTCGGTGAGGTCGAGGTCGCGCCTTCCGCGGTGACCGCGGAGAAGCGCCCGCACGATGAGGCGGCGAGCGGTGATGCGCCAATCGAGAAGCAGCAGGCAGTCCGTCCATGGCCCATCGACCGCGGTTTGCTATGGCGAAGATGCTCAAGAGGAACGTCACCACCGAAGCGAGGGCACGCGATGCCGCTGCGGCCACAACGGACTCTGGTGCTTCGGCGGCGGAAGCTTAAAACACCGGCGGTGGTGCCTCGGATGGCGGCGCGCCCGAGCTCACCGAACCCGGTGTGGATGACGGGGCTGTCGGCGGCGTGGCAGCTAGGGTTGCTGGTGCTGCACCCGGCGCGGTTTCGGTCGTGCCTCTGATGGAGGCCTAGCTCGTGCTTGTAGGAGAGGAGCTCGTGATGATGAAGCGCTCGTGCAATACTGTTGGACTTCAGGTCCTCGCCGCGTGCTGGACACTGAAGTTCAAGTGCGTGGCCTCGTTCGACAGGAGTTAGAGGAGGAATGTCGCCACGGGGTGGATCTGGGTACGGGGCTAATTGAACTAGAGGCCTCCATGGAGCAGGTTACCGGCCAGCTGAGCCGCATGGAGAGCGACCTCACCGCTGCCAAGAAGGAACGGGATGACACTGAGGCGAGGGCTTTGTCCACTGTCACGGATGTTTACAGGCTCGGCTTCGCATTGTAGCAGGAGAAGTTGCGTCATGAGGAGGCAGACAAAGTGGCCAAGGATTCTGCCAAAGCAGCAGCTAGCTACCTGTTGCAGCTGCAAAGCGCCCACCAGAGGGAGGAGGGTAAGCTTTCTCTTTACTCTTCCTTCTCTTACCTTATTGTTATTCCTTTTGGTTCACCGACTCTATTGGGTGTCGCGCAGATCTAGGGTTGAAGTTGACTGCGGCCGAGGGCTCCCTTCGCCGGGAGGTCGAGGAGAAGGACGTGCTCTGTGTCGGGATGGGTCAAGCGGTGCGAGAGCTTTAGGTGGACCTTCCCTCTGGCATCGCTGCCACACAGCAGGTGGGGAGACTGATGGAGGCTGGTCGCGCCTAGATCAGGCTGGGAGTGCGTTTCAGCGTGCCTACTGCCTTCAGCGTGTTCGCCACTCACTTCGACTTGGTCGATGCTGAGTTCGAGGCCGTGAGCGCGGGCCACATTGAAGGGCACAATTCCGAGCAGATGGTGGCGATCCGCGCTCGCACCACTCCTCTTGCCGACGTCCTAGCTCACGCGCACGAGGAGGAGGCGCTCCCTAAGGCTGAGGAGGGAAATTAGTTAGTGATTGCTTTGGTTATTTTAGTTGTTTTGGCCGGGTCATAATGCCTATGTAATAGTTTAAACATGAACTCATGCTTGTTTAATTCTGTGAGCCCGTAGTGGCCTTAAACAGTTTTAGTTCTTGTTATTCAACCACTTTGTGTGCTGGGCCTGTTGCCTCTCCTGTTTTGGCTCACAAAGTCTGAGCCCCCGAGTATTTTGTAAGTTTAGTCTCGCCGGTGATCGTCGTTGTCGTGGCCACTGGGGCAAGCACGACGTTGTGCCGTCCGACTGGCTCGACTGTGAACCTCTTTTCTCGTGGCTTACTTTGTTTGCCAACGTAGTGAGACTCGAGGTCGAGAAAGGAAGAAAAAAGAAGGAAATTTTTTCGAGAAAAATAAGAGGCGTGCAACCACGTGGGCCTATTGTGCCTTTCCAGCCCCCGAGTGATGCTCGACCCCTAGGGGAGGGGTCGGGTGTCACTTAGGGGCTAGCGAGGCGTGCAAGGATTATGCGAAACAGAGAGCCAAGGGTAGAATTTACGTAGTTGTGAGATGTTCCATGCATTCTTGAATTCTTTGCCCTCCACGGTCTTGAGCTTTTAGGTGCTGGGGCGGATTACTCTAGAGACGACGTATGGTCCATCCCAGGGCGGTGAGAGCTTGTGCTGACCCCTGTTGTCCTGAACCCTGCATAAAACGAGGTCGCCCACAAGGAGACCCCTGTCCCTTACATTTTGATCGTGGTAGCGGCGGAGTGCTTGCTGGTATTTAGCCGAATGGAGGAGTGCGACGTCTCGTGCCTCATCTATATGGTCCAACGCGTCTTGGAGCGTCGTAGTCTAGATCCGTTGGCAAGACTGCCTTGGATCCGTAGACCATGAAGAAAGGTGTGAAGCCCACCGCACGACTCTGGGTCGTGCGAAGGCTTCAGAGTACGTCATGGAGTTTGGCCGCCCATCATCCACTGAACTGCTTCAAGCGGTTGAAGAGGACGGTCGGGTCGAAAATCCGAGGCTTTAGCCCATGGAGTATCATGCTGTTCGCCCGCTCGACCTGGCCGTCCGTCACAGGATGGGCGACGGCAGCCCAGTTGACCCGAATGTGGTAATCATTCTATTGTCCGTGATTATGGAGTTTAAGAACCCAAATCGGTGGATGATGTCGAGGAAGAATTCGACCGCCTCCTCGGATCGGATTTTGACTAGCGGGCGTGCTTTGATCCACTTGGTGAACTTATCGACCGTGACGAGCAAGTGGATATAGCCCCCGGACGTATTTTTTTCTGGGCCGACCAGGTCTAATCCCTAGACCACGAAAGGCCACGTGAGAAGGGATCATTTGAAGGGCCTGTGCCGGTAGGTGCGTTTGGCGGGCGTAGTACTAGCAACCCTTACAGGTTTTGACTTTGCGAGTTGTGTCGCCCACGGCACTCGGCTAGTAGAAGCCTTGGTGAAACGCAATACCCATGAGGGTTCGATGCATGGCGTGATGACCGCTAGACGCCTTCGCTGATGGGGATACAACGCTGCATGACTTTGGTGATATTGCGATTGTAAAGCTCCCCGTCAATTAAGACGAAAGACTTGTCGTGCCGATAGAGCCATTTGGCTTCGGTCTTGTCGATGGGATGCGTGCCCCGAGCCAAGTACTCGATGTACGGGATCCGCCAGTCGCTCGGGAGCTCAGCTCTCTCGATGCGGGTGTCGATTCGCTCGACCCCGGGGTCGCTTGACTGGTCGTCCCGCTCGCACGAGTCGTCTGGTCGGTCGATCTCCATGATGTCGGCATGCCGGGGGGGGGGGGGGGGCGAGGGTGACCCCGTTTTCGTAGGTAGTCCGTCGACCCTCGAGTAGAGGTCGGCGGACTCGCTTGGGCCTTTCTTAGGCCCCGTAGGCTCCATGGGCCGCAGCGAAGGCTGGGGCTGGTCGTTTGCGAAGACCCCCAGGAGAACCTTCTCCTGACCAGATGCCATCTTGGCCAACGTGTCCGCCGCCTCATTCAGGCGTCACGGGACATGCTTGAGCTCTAGACCATCAAATCTATCTTCAAGTCTACGAACTTCCTGGCAGCAGAGTGCCATGGTGTCGGTTCGACAGCTAGATGCTTTTATGACCTGGTCGACCTTGAGCTGGGAGTCACCCCGGACCTCCAGCAGTCACATACCTAGCTCGATTGCAATCTTGAGGCCGTTCACGAGCGCCTCGTATTCGCCAATGTTATTTGAAGCGGGAAAATGTAAGCGAATTGCATATTTTATACATACCCCATGTGGAGAGACGAAGACGAGACCGACACCTGCACCCATCTGCATGAGTGATCTATCAAAGTACATGACCCAGAACTGCTGGTCGACTTTGTGACAAAGTCAACCAGAACCTTGGACTTGCTTGCTGCTTGGGTTTGGTACGTGACGTTGTGACCCATCAGCTCGAGTGCCCACATGGCGACCTTGCTCGCCGAGTCCCTGTTCTGTATAATTTTGCGAAGCAGAAAGAATTTTACGATGTGTATTGGGAGGGAGTCAAAGTAGTGCCGGAGCTTGCACCTCGCGACCATTACGGTGTAGAGGATCTTGAGGATCTGCGGGTAATTGGTCTTCGAGTCATACAGGACCTCGCTGACGTAGTAGACGGGGTGCTAGACTTTGAGGGCGTGCCCTTCCCATTCCCGCTCGACCATGAGCGCGGAGCTTAGAACCTATGTCGTCGCTGCTATGTAGAGCAGCAGCACCTCTCCTGGGAGCGGGGGCGTTAGCACCGGAGTGCTGCCCAAGACACGCTTGACATCGTCGAGAGTGGATTGCGCCTCGGAAGTCCACTTGAACTGGTTGGGTGTTTTCAGAAGCCTATATAGCAGGACACTCTCTCGCCGAGGCGCGAGATGATGCGGCTCAGTGCCGCAAGACAACCTGTAAGCCGTTGCGGCCCTTTGAGGTTCTGAACCTGGCCCATCCGCTCGATCGCAGAAATCTTCTCAGGGTTGGCCTCGATGCCATGTTCGGAAACATTGAACCCGAGAAGCATGCCCCTTGGGACCCCGAAGACGCACTTCTTGGGGTTAAGTTTGACGCCGTTCGTGCGCAGCTTGGCGAGGACGCGCTCGAGATCAGCCATGAGAGTGTTGGCCCTTTTGGACTTGACAATGATGTCATCCACATAGGCTTCGACCGTGTGGCCGATCAGATGATCGAAGCACTGTTGCACGCAGCGCTAAAAGGTTGCACCAGCGTTCTTGAGCCCGAACAGCATCATTACGTAGCAGTAAGAGCCGAACGGTGTGATAAAAGATATCGCGAGTTGGTCGGATTCTTTCATCGCGATTTGGTGGTACCCTGAGTAGGCATCCAGGAAGCAGAGGGTATCACACCCCGTCGTTGAGTCAACTATCTGGTCTATGCGTTGCAAAGGAAAATGATCCTTAGGACATGCCTTGTTCAGGCTCGTATAGTCAACACACATCCTCCATTTCACATTCTTTTTTCATACAAGAACAGGATTAGCTAACCATTCAGGGTGAAATACCTCCTTGATGAACCCGGCGGCCTGCAGCTTTGCGATCTCCTCCCCGATTGTCCTGTGCTTCTCCTCAGCGAGGCGGCGCAGATGTTGCTTCACCGGCTTGGAGCCTGGCTTGATGTTCAAGGAGTGCTCGGCGACCCCTCTCGGTATGCCGGGCATGTCCGAGGGTCTCCACACAAAGACGTCTGCGTTCGCGCGAAGAAAGTCGACGAGCTCGCTTTCCTATTTGGGAGTGAGGGATGTGCCCACTCTCACCGTCTTTTCCTTGTCACCCTCGCGGTCGATCTGCACTTCCTTGGTGTCTTCCACTGGTTTGAACGAGGCGTTCTTGTGGCTGGTGTCGGGGGTCTCTTCCTTGATGTGTACATGGATAGCCTTGAGCTGCCCGGCAGAGGCCACTGTCGCTGCGGTGAGGTTGTCGTTCTCCGTCTCGCACTGGAAAGCACGTTGGAGCGACGCACTCATGGTGATTACCCCTTTCGGTCCCGGCCTCTTGAGCTTTAGGTAGGTGTAATTTGGGACAGCCTTGAATTTGGCATAACATGGGCGCCCCAGGAGAGCGTGATATGCTCTCGGGAAGTCGACAACCTCGAAGACGAGGGTCTCGGTAAGAATGTTGGACGGGGTCTCGAACGTGATGGGCAAGCCGATTCGTCCAAGGGGCATGGTTTGTCTCCCAGGAATGATCCCATGGAAGGGCGCGTCGGCCGGCTAGTGACGCGACCGGTCGATCCCGAGCAGATCGAGGGTGTCGACATACAGGATGTTGATCCAACTACCCCCATCCATCATCACCTTGGTGAGGCGAACCTCGGTAATGATGGGGTCGACCACGAGCGGTTATCGACCCGGTCGTGGCACATGTGGGGGATGGTCCGACCGATCAAAAGTGATCGGCAGGTCAGACCGCTTGAGGAAAGATGGTGTGGCAGGCTCCGCCGTGAAGACCTCGTGGCGCTCGACTTTGGCCATGCATCGACTCTATCGAGACTCGGGCCCTGTGAAGATCATATGACAGGCTTTGGTGTTGGGGAACACTGGTCCCCCTTGCTCATCGTCGTCGTCAATGGGGTCTTGGGCCCTCGGCTCCGGTGCTTTTTCTAGGTCCCCCTTCTTTTCCTCCTCTCGGATGAATTTCTTCATCATGGAGCAGTCCTTAAGGAGGTGCTTGATAGGGAATCCATGGTTTAGGCAAGGACCATCCCACTTCTTCTCGAAGTGGTTTGGCGCCTTCCTTGTTGCGGGCCTTGGCGGCTTGCGCTCGGTGGCAGCCACTATAGGGTTGCGCCCGGCTCGTGACTTGTTCTTCTTTTTCTTCGGACGGTGGAGGGATCGTCGCCGGCTCCTTCCTCCCGCTTGCCTTTACCTTTGCCCTCCGGCGTGCGCTGGAGGACCGCCCCCATGCACTCTTCTCCGGAAGCAAAGCTCATGGCGATGTCTAGGCACTCACGGGCAGTGCGTGGACCCTTTTGGCCCAGCTCATGGATGAGCCTCTCCGAGGTTGTGCCGGAGATGAAGGCTCCGATGATGTCCGTGTCGCCAGATTGGGCAGTTCATTGCACTTCTTGCTAAAGCACCGGATGTAATCCCTAAGGGACTCGTCCGCTTTCTGCCGGCAATTCTTGAGGTCCCAGGGGTTGCCCGGTAGGACTTAGGTTCCCTAGAAGTTTCTGACAAAGATGTCCCTCAAGTCACCCCAACCATAGATCTGACCCTCGGGGCGGTGATCAAGCCACGCACGGGCCGAGTCGGCGAGATATATCGGAAGATTGCGGATGATGGCTAGGTCGTCGATCGCGCCTCCTGCCTGACACGCGAGACGGTAGTCCTCGAGCCAGAGCCTGGGGTCTATCTCACCCGCATACTTAGTGACGGTCGCCGGCGCTCGAAAGCACTGCGGGAACTCAGCGTCGCGGATATGCGAACTGAAGACCCGTGGTCCGGGAGGGTTCGGGCTCGGGCTCCTCTCCTCATCGGTGTCATCGTACTGGCCTCTGCGGCGCGGTTGACGGCCTGTCTCTTGAGCCAACCGCTCTTTCTCGCGTCGATGCGCCCTAAGTGTGAGACGCGCGTCATGGTGTGGCCCGACTCGGTCGTGGACCGAGGCTTTCTTGGGCGCGCCCCCTGCTAGGGTGGTTGTCAAACTAAGTGTTACTGCGACCCGACGACACTGCCCCCTCCAGCGCGCCTAGACGTGGAGATTTGCTAGCTGGACTTGGCGGCGCGCCATTTTGAGCTCTCCGCCTGGAGCTCGGCGGCCTTGGCTAGAAGAGTGGCTAGCTCTCGTTGAGCCTGCTGCGCCTCCGGTGTCGCAAGCTTGGGGAGTGTCCTAAGCAATGTGACGACCGCCACCATATTCTGTCCCGCTCGAGTGAACTGCTAGGACCCTGGGTCGTCAGCCAGGATGCATTGGTGGACATCGCGTGCCATGGCTTGAGCGCGTCCGCCCGTGCCGGAGTGGGCCAGCGTGCGGTCTATCTCTTCCTTCTCGTGCTCAAGCTGGCACCGGGACTCTTCCAACTCTGCTCGCCTAGCCCTTAGCCGTTGCTGAGGGTCTTTCTGTTGGGGTGCAGGCTGCGTCCCGTCGGTCGCGGCGACGGGGATGTCAACGAGCGTCTCCCCCATTGATGCACCCGTCGCCGGGGCACGATCACCGGGATTCACCATTGCCCCCGCGGATGACGTCTCGGCTCCACCCGTGGCTGGAGCGGGAGCGAGTTGCACCATGTGGCATTCGCGTGGGAGGTCATAGCTTCCGTCTCAGCTTCCGGATTCCGAGACGGAATCCCCCACGGATCCCATGTCAAGGAGGTCGAAGAGGGACTCATTTGGGTGTTCGATCACACCAACGAACCCGACATCCACGGTCATGGGAAGGCTACGGTGGATAGGGAGATCTTGGAGGTCCCTTGCAGTGTTGCGCAGGCCATATGGGCAGCCTTGCGAGGTGATTCCGGCAAGGTAGTCCGAGTGGAGGGGCTCCCCGCCGAGGAGCTGTCCGTGGATGTTCGCCAGGATGAACGCAAAACATCGGAGGTCGTCCTGGTCGGGCGCAGGGCCCAAGTAGCGCTCCAGATGGATCCACAACTGATCGGTATAGCCCACGAGCGGCACAGAGATGTCCGCGACCCGTGGTCTGGCCGGCTCGAGCCGTACCGCACGAATCGCTTCACCGGCGATGGCTGTGGCCGCCATGATAGGGTCCGGGAGTGACTCGTCGATGAGCTCTAATGTCCCGTCTCACATGATGATGAAGTCTAACGTGTTGCTCAAATCCTCTAGCCACCACGGGCGTGCCGCCGCTGTCTCGAGCACCAAGGCCGGAAGTGGCGAGGACGAGGGAATGCTGACGCATAACAGCTTCTAGTCCCGGTGGCGACAAACTCCAGGCTTTCGAAGAAAACGCTGGTGCCCGGGGCCCAGAAGGCGGAGGAAGTGGCTATCCGAAATGGTGAGTGATTGCGGATCAAAACGCGCAGAATGCCCCTTCCTGGCGCGCCAACTGTTGGTGTTTAGATCACCGGCAAGTAGAATTTATTCTAGGTGCGCGTGTTTCGGTTTTGGTGATGACTATGCAAGAGGACACAAGGATTATATTGGTTCAGGGAAACCCCTACGTTCAGTGCTCGGCTCTACTCGTGTTACTTGCACCGGGGTGTGAAATGGTGGTGAAAGAGGAGGGGGCTCCAAGTCTCTGATTGCTCGTGAGCGTGTAAGTATGTATGTGAGCGAGTGTTTTTTTTTTGGTCTGTGTTTAGTTCTTCTTCTTTTTTAGAGATGAGATAGGCCTTTCCTTTTATACCTCAAGGGAGCCAAGCCCATTTACAGAGAGAGAAAGAGAGATGTCTACACGTGTGGAGTTGGTGAAGCCGTGCTAGAGAAGGCGAAGACCTTGGTCGGTGGGGTAGCCTTCAGTCCTCACGGGCCCCGTTGTCCTTGTCTTGTGTCAGGGGGCACTATGTCCGGGCATGCCCCCGTTTCCCATCGTCACGTTGAGACCTCCTTTGTTCTTGTAGATGGCGTGCTCCACCATACGTGGGGGGTGCAGCATGGGCGTTGTCACGTTGTTCAGGCTGGGTTCAATCGGCCTCTCCATCAAACCGTCCTGCATCATCGCTATTGGGGGTGTCATCGGGTGATAGTAGCGTAGTGAGCCTTGCCATGCCTGCCATCGTCAGCGGGCACCGGTGATGACAAGGGAAGCAGGTATCAGAGTGATTTGACTCCCCGATACTGTGCGCTCGGGCTGGGTTTGGCAGTTAAGGTGGGACGGTTGGTAGTTGTTGGTCGTCGTCCCGCTCTACCCCCTCGTCGGGAGTCGATGCGTCGGGTTGTGCTTGTTGGCCCTGCTGGGAGTGGGGATCCGTCCCGTCCTAGCAGGGCAATCGAGTTCCTCCACCCTTTATTTCTGGCTTGGTTAGTGATTCGCCGAGCCGTCCTATCTCGGGGCGGGTCCCATTGATGAGAGTTGACGGGGACTAAGCTTATCCGGTGGCCCTGACCCCTCTTGCTGTCGTTACGATCGAGGTAGCGGTGTACCGCTTTGTCCTCACCCTAGAGGTGATAAGACGGGGCGAGCGGCTGAGTCATCCAGCTTGGGTAAGCGAGCCGCATCCGGGCCTCATGGTTGGATCCGTCTCGCCTTGACCCCTCGGGGGGTCGAGCGAATCGTGGCGGGCCTTCGGCCCCTGGAGGGTCGAGTGAGTCGAGAGAGGCGTGGCCCTTGCTTCCGAGATTCAGCTGGCGCGAGGGATTCCCTTCGCGGGGCCCTCGCGGGGGATGCCTTGGTGAGGCTTCGGTGGACCCGCTGTCTCAAATATTGAGGGGCCTCTGAGTGGCGCCACGTGGCTCCCCTGGTTTCTGCCCCCGACACTGACCGACTGCATTACCGACTGAGGACGAGCAGCATGGGCCAAACTAAAAGCAGGTACTCTATCCGTCCCACAAATGTAAGCATTTGTTAACTTTCAGACATCACGATTGAGTATTTGTCTTATTCAAAAAATTTATAAAAATATTATTTATTTTATTATAAAGTATTTTATCATTAGATATATTTCAAATATGATTTATTTCTCTACACTTAATTAAAAGAGGTGAATACGTCCATACATAGTGTTGCACACGTGAACAGGCTCCAACTCAGAATACGACTCGGTGTTATGTCGGATAGGTGCCCCGATCCCAATCGTGCTCCATTGGGACACTTGCCTGAGTCAGAGACAGCTAGGACATCGCGTTGAGTCGAGTTGAAAAAAAAGCCCATGCGGACGCGCCTGCAAGTTGAAGTATGCAAAGAGTTGCGGGGTCATGTAGGGTAAGACACCACGACCTGTCGCCTGCGACCGCAAGGTCGACGATCTCGTCGTTCTGGTGGAACACGTGCAAGACCAGAGTGACAAAGAGGACGGCCATATGGCATTGAGGATGATCCATGAGCGCTGCAGGTACCCACACAAGCAAAGCGCTTCCACTTCACCGAACGTCTGCCTTCGATCGCCTATTAATGTTATCAAGGCGTTTCCAGGTCCTCGCGCTCGAGCACGTCATCTCAGCTGCGACACTCAATCTCGTCATTGCTGCCTACAATGCGAGCATTCACGTCTGTTAGCTGCTAGCCTGCTACCAAAAGCAATTGATCACGACGGCCAGTTAGGGATGACAACGTCATGTTCCTCATGTACTAGTTGATGTGTTGAGCTTCAGCATATATAGCTTGCTACACGTTCTAACATTTAGCAAGCAAAGGTACTCAACTGCAGCTGCTCTTCGAGGACGTGGACCAGCAATTTCAAAGACCATGTCAGGTAATCGCGACCAGGCATAAGCAGCGACTTACATACTCGAACTCGATGGTTCCAGGTGAGGAGAAGCCCAAGAAGTGCAACCGACAGTGCTTGGCGGTGTGAAAAGTCTCCGGGTTAAGTTCTGACAAAATGGAATCTTACAGATTCGAATCTTCTATATCTGATCTAATATTCTAATAATCTATCTAATTAATATAAAATATACTTCTATAGAGCGAGAGCCTGTGTATACATATACTATATATTCTTTTTTCTTTAATTCTTACTGGGGTGTTTTGCTTGCTGTCGAAGTGTTTGCTTCACATAAAAATTGCCGATGTGATTTTGGGTCATTTCATTTTATTATAGAGTAATTTTTTATTTCATATATTTATTTAATAGTGCACACGTATATAAATTTGATTTAAATAACTCTTTACCTAAACATTATTTAAATAGGGATAAGTGAATATATATATATTGGAACTATTTTATGAGTTATGCACGTAGCAACACACGGGTATTTTGCTAATATTTCTATATTTTTGAATTTTTTTTTAAATAAGACAATCAATCAAACATAATATCAGAAAGTCAATGAATCCTTACATTTGAGGGACGGAGGGAGTAATAACCACTTCTCAATGTCACTGTTCTATTTTTCACCCGTAGCATGAACCAGGACATGGATGTGAGAAAGTGCCAACTTAAGTGATACACTCACTGAGAACTTGAGCAGGTGCAGAACCTCGAGTCATCATTAATTAGCTAGGACCATATACATATACCATCCGAGCTTTACAACGGTGAGGGAAGAAGCCTCAAGTCTGAACGGCGGAGGACGCGGAGTTCACCGCGGGGAGCGTCGCCATGGAAGGCAATCACGCTGTACTTACAAGATTCGAAGACGCATTTCACAGAGAAAACGGCATGGTGGCCCGGAACATGATGTAGTGGACGCCGCAAGGCCCAAGGAGAAGAAGACCCAATCCTCTTGATGAAAACATTGGTCAGCCATCCAAAGGCCAAAGCTCTCAATGAAGTGCCATCTTGCTAGCAAGGATTCAGTTGGAAAGCACCTCTGAATTCTCGATGCCTCCCAATTCTGATGCGCCTAACAGTGCAGTGCGTGTTAATTTTTCTTTTCCTTTTCCGTGCCATATTGACCATAGAAGAGCTTAAAGAAAAGAAACACTAGAGACAACTCGTTGCACTGTGTATTATACTAGCAAAGTTGGCGCACTCCGCCACACTATGTGTCTGGTACATTTCTCTACTGTGAGGTAACATGAAGATTTATTCTGTCAAATAAGTTGTAGTATGTATGAATCTTTTTTAAGTCATGTTTGAAGTCATATATTTCTAAAAAATTTATGGTTTATTGAGTGTTTAAAATATAAACAGTGATATTGTATAACATTCGGAGAAGGAAAATAATTCTTCTAAGTCAAAAGATTCCAAGGTTATAGAATTTGTTTTTGATAAAGAAATCCTGGAGTTTTAATCAGAGGCTGCCATGTACGCCCGAAGCTCACTGTCCTCTCACCACCACGCATCCCGCTGTAAGTTCCTAGTTTTCTATATTATTTTTTCCTTTCTTTCCCTCTCATCTCTTCTCGCTGGCAAGCATGCAGTAGGAAACAGACAAAAATAGAAAACGTGGAAGCCTTTTGTCCACATCCCGAACGGCTCCTCTCCTTATTCTTATCCTCAGGCTAAGGCAAGCTCCTATTCTTTGCTGCAGAGTTAGACTCCCTTCTCTCTCTCAGCCATGGTTTTTCAGCTTCAGATGGCACTTGTCGTGGCTGCGCTCCCTACTTCTCAAGCGTCGTCGTGTCCCCTCCTCCTCTCCCTCTCCCACAAGGATGCTGTCATGCTACACAAGGTCATCATGGGCTCTGAGCACCATCGAAGTAGGTCGTCCTTGCCGGCTGTGGGTTGAAGCATCGGCCTACTGACCTCATCGGCAAGCCATCCATTAGAAATCGAGGTTAGTCAGCCCTTTTGTTTCCACGCCATCGTCTCTTCTTCTACCGGCAAGGATGTGGCAACAAGATTCGTAGCGGCAGCGCGGCGCTCGTCGTGTGAGTCGGGCTGCCAGGTGGAGGAGCGGGGAGGCAGTCTAAAGAGGCTCGCACATGGGCCGGTTGTTGAAGGAGTGGCAGAAAACCAACCACGATGCCCTGCAGCCTCCACACAGAGCAAAATGGCAACGCGCCAGCCTGCAGAAGCATCCACGATAGAGAAAATCACGAGGGAGCCGGAATTCCTTCCCCTATCAGCTTTAGACTATGCTGAAAGAAGAGAAACACTAGAGATAATCGACTCCGCATGTGCGAGTCATTTGGTGTGCTTTATTTATGTTAAGGTATGATCACGTCCTGCTGGGACCAGTAGTTTTTTCTCATCTGAAGGCCGATGCTTTATGATTGTTGATTTGTCAAGCACATGTGACGGTGCGCGCGTATGTAATTGTCTCCGTGTAACTGAACCAGCTGCTTTCACACGCAGCATAAACGTACCATGACATGGAAGTGAGAGACAAAGCTACTACTTAAGTAAAATTGTTAAGCGTTAAGCAGGAGCAAAACCTTCAAGTAACATTCATTGGGTATAGTCCTGACGTCCTGTACGTCTCCGCCTACCGGGAAAAAGTCCACTAACACGTTGACCTCCATGCTAAGTTTTGCTATAGACCGTAATAGTGAATAAAATCATAGGCCTAAATTCAATGAATTTTACCAGCGTTTTTGGTTTTGCTAGTGCTACCATTTGTTCATAGAATTTTGGTTCATATCAGTCAGAAATTCGCCAATTTTCACCTTATTGGTTTTATCGGCTTGTGCTGGTATTTTTCTAATAACTAAAATTCTATCGGCTTGTGCTAATATTTTTCTAATACCTAAAATTCTTTTCTAATAACTAAAATTCTTTATCGGCTTGTGCTGGTAGAACTTCAAGTTGTGTAAGAACAAGTTCAAGAGTTCACTCATTGGAGCATTCCTTCTTTGTCACTGAAAAATGACTTGGTGTCTCTTTGTCATGGAACGGTTACAATAACCGTTTCATGACAGAGTAGGCATCCAATGCATTAAGCTTAGTGGAGTTTGGGTGACAATTAAGTGACTAATTGTTTTCAAATGCATATTACATGTTACACTCTACATGTTACGGATTATTCCTTATGTTTTATACACATAAATGCATGTCTCACATGTTGCGTATTAAGATTTATACATATAATTCTTACCATCAAAATCAGCTTTTGGAATTTCGGATTTAATAGGCAACTGCCCATAAATCCATCAGTGTTGTTCAAAATAGCTACATGCATGGTGATCAAGGGCATAAACGATCAATAATGCACCCACGCATGAGCACATCTGCACATGGATGCTTTTATTTCTCGTACTAAACAAATATCTGGTATGTATACCTTCACATAACTACTCACACATATAGAGTTGATGGGAACATGAACACACGGAATGTCCTATATAGTTTTTTGAACAAGGATAAACATATCATATCGATAAATAGTGCGACAAACTATCTCTTGTGTTCTTTTTCTAAGCATAGGGACACCACTGAATTCCACCATCTCCTGAGTAAGCTCCAACTTGTATGGTCTTCCATCAAAAACATTACAACCTGCTGCTCAGAGTTGATCGCTTTTGGATTGGGAGACGTCATGAATTGAGAAGTGGTCCATCTCATGTTTGGCTGGATATTCGAGGAATGTTGTTGATACTCCAAGGCATACAATCCAGCATGGCTTTGACTAAAAACTAAGACAGGTCACGAGTTCTCTGGACCCATATCGCACCTTCTGGCCGTACAATGAGGAAGACATTGTGGATTTGTTGAATACAGAGACCTTTCTTATTGAGACTGAGGAATTCTTTTTAGCAGATAGGAGCTGGAACCTGTTGGGTGTGGGTAAGTTCCAGGCCAGAGATCTGCATCTGTATCATATGGTGGCGCTCCCCCTCCCATCCAGAATGAGCAGCGGGAGATCTTCAATGCCGGTGGCATTGTTTCTAGGCAATAGCTAACTGTGTGTCTGCCTAGTCTGCATGCTGGAATTGAATTAGCGTATGTAGTTGTTGTGCAGTTGTGTGATCCCTAAGTAGAATCAGTTTAGCATCTTAATTGTACTTTTTGGAGGGTTGTTGTGAGGAAGTTTAATTCTGGCATGTGTATGGAGTTGTTGCTCGAGACACTTGCGAATTTATTATGGATATGATGCTGAGTGTTACCTATCTAATTTAGGGCCTATTTGTTTCCCAGTCAGATTATATAATCTGGATTATAGTGTTAGATTATATAATCTAGATTATACAATATAGATTATATAATATAGATAGAGATGTTTTTTTACCCAGATTATTTGTTTTCAAAATAAAAAGACAACAATGTCCTTAGTCTTTTCTTCTTCCACCCGTTTCTCTTCCAATCTCCCCACCGCTGCAGTGTCCATGTGTGTGTGCCCATCCGTGTCTCCACCTGCGTGGAATACATCTGACCGTCCGTCGAATTTCTCAGCGATGAAGGGTTGAAGAATCTTCCTAGCCAAACGAGAAGGGGACACTAGCTGCTATCGTCAGACGTTGCCTTTGTGTTCACAGCACCCGCGACTCCAACTGAAACCAACGAACCAGAATTGGTACATCAAGTCACAAATCGATGCCTCGGCACTCGAAGACTTGCACGACCTCAAATTCGATGCCGCTGACGGCGAAACACCATAATCGAAATCATTGCCACAACCCCTGAAATCAAGGTCCTCGGCTCCGTCGAGCTCAAGCTGGTGCCGCTAAAACCTGTAGCCGTGTGGCACTAAAGGGCACACACGAGGTACTGGAGGCACAATACGTGGCTGAAGCGTTCGAGGCCGGCTTCGAGTTCGAGGCTTCAGTCTGTAACACGGCGACCCTTTGAGCAGACCTTCAATCCGTATAAATTGAAGATCCCCGTTGCCTGCAATACAGGACCAGACCGGGAGAGAGAGACGAGCGAACGAAGCGGTGGGTCGATCTGTAACGGTGCCGTTTAGCGGGGGATCAATTGGCGGGCCTCGCTTCGTGGAGGATGACGCACACGACGAGGAGACAGGGAAGTCGCGGCGTCCCCGCCGGCCGCACTCCTATCTCGTCGCGCTCTCTCCTCCCTAGCTTGTAGCAGACGGGAGGAAAAAGAGATGAGGAAGAAGATGAGGAAAACGTACATAACCAGTGGTATGATAGGTAATTTTTATCAGAAGATCATGGATGGTAGGTCTTTTATTAAAATAATCTGAAATAAGCTCATATTAAAAAGATTATGAGATTATTATAATCTGACCTTCGGAATTATATAATCTGCCCTATAATCTGGTTTGTTTTTTTGTCATTTAGATTATTTAAAGCAGATTATATAATCTGATGGATTATAATCTGAAACAAACATACCCTTATTATGACTGCTACTATCTTTTTTTTTAATACTGGCACTACTATATGGAGAACTAGTACTCTTATGACACTTCAACATTCCCTAATCAATTCGCATAGAGAGAGCGCCACTAATCAACTCTGTTGTGGTGTTTAAGAGTGTGTATTTTTAGATAGGGTTGATGAACAAGTACCTGCCTTGCTAGTCTTACTAAGACCAGGAATCACCTTAAAGTAAATTTGGTATTCCCATATTTTGTTTACATCATCAGGTGTGGGTTGCTCACTACTGGTAACCTAGCAGTGTGCTTCTTGTTGATTCATTGGTAATAATGATGCTAGCCCGTTCTGTTCATTCTGACTCAAATGTGTTTCTTATTTTGTTCATCCTTAAATTTTCCAAAAGATGCCACTTTGCTATGTATTTACTCATTGTACAATCACCATTTTCCTGTTCTGATAACACTGGTGCTTTCATCTCCTCATTTCATTAATGCTAATGTTCACTAGTTAATGTATGCTTTTCTTTGTGAGTATCAGAACTTACTGTGAACTTGTATAAAGTACAACTGTTGAAGGGGGGGGGGGGGGGGGGGGGCTTTCCCTCAAGGGCATTCGGTGGTTTGAATTTGTTCATACGATGCTATGTAATTGCACCTATCAAGTTATATGAATCTGTTTATGTGATTGCCAGTGTTATTGTTAGGTTAGAAAATGGGTCCTAAACATGCAGAGCGCTACCGGTGTTTTCTCCTATATTATGTCGTTTTTTTAGAAGTTTGCATCAATTCTAATGGCAGGAAATTTTCCTACATGTACAAAAGTGCTATGCTTGAGGATGCGCCTCAAATGTTTGATGTTGTTTTTCAATGCACTCAAGGTAGGTATAGTGGTGCAGAATTACTTTTCTATCTTGGCTTCTTTTTTCCCGACTGCATGTTAACATCTCAGCTGGCCGTTTGTTTTGCCTTATTACCCTGAGCATCGTCATTGCCGCGGCGAAGGCACACGGAGAAACGATCAAGGGCTGAAACGATCAATAATATAATGCACCCATGCATGAGCACATCTGCACATGGATGCTTTTGTTTCTCCTACTGACAAAGAAATAACTGATATGTGTATACCTTTACATAACCACTCACACATGCAGAGTTTATGGGAACACATAATGTCCTATATATGGATTTTCAAAACTCGGTAAACATATCATATCAATAAATAGTGCGACGAACTATCTCTTATGTTCTTTTTTACTAAAGCATATATAGGGACACCACCATCTCCTGAGTAAGCTCCAACTTGTATGGTCTTCCATCAAAAACATTACCACCTGCTGCTCAGTTGATGGCTTTTGGATTGGGAGACGTCATGAATTGAGAAGTGGTCTATCTCGTATTCGGGTGGAGCTTATCTGCGATCCTCCTGGGCAGCTGCGACATTCCTTAGCATGCAAACGGCCGCCCTGTGGGAACTACCCTGACAAACAGCCATTCCCGAGAGATGCCAACTCCATCGATTGCACAACCTTGCCAAATGAAGGAGATCACGTCCGCACCATTGACAGGAAGCACGGCGACATTCCCTAATTATACCACGGCAACTTTCATTCACACCAGGATAGCTCTGCTCTCACACACCTACATCTTCCCGGTAGGCTCCTTCACCATGGCCACCTCTTCCCTCGTGACCAGACATAACGATTTGATGCCTCATCACTGCCCTGATCCTTCCCTATGTGCAGCATTTCGGACAAAAAATGTCGAGATCTAGAAACGCACTGAACAAAGCATCTCAAAGCATTCATGTACTAGCGGGCACATGCCAGAACCCATTTCTTTGCTTGTTTCGTATGTCCGGTGTCTAATGATCCAATCAGGTTCCTACTTTTGCACTCTACGGAAAACATTTCAGTTGCTCAACTCAGAAGTAATTTCAGGATCATTTCCATCTCCCACTCGATATAACTCAGTTTTCGTATGAACACCATTCGTCTCACAAGCAGTTCACATTCATGCCACATTCATGTTCCCCGATAAATGTAGACACCCACGAGGAGAAAATGAAACGGCTCCCTGAACAATCTGAAGAACAAAAGGTACCGTTTTCTTAGAAAATCTGTGTAGTGTCCACTAAAAGAACCCTAAACTATGCTATGTAGGTATAGAGAATCAATGGCACATTGTTCCCCCGCGTGGCCGAGTAGAAGCCACGGGTCGAGCCTCGCCGGCTATGAATCACCGATACGTGCAGGAGGCCGCCGTACCCGTATCCGATACGGCCCGGTATGATATGGCGATACGGCGATACTCCGATACTCTCTATATAAATCCACTGTTTTAATTCAAAACTCACGTATCGCTATATCGCCATACCGGTATCCCCGTATCAATGATTCATAGCTCGCCGGCGTTGGTCACGGTTTCCCAGTGACCTGTTGCAGTTAATGGAGCTGGGGAACAGCAGCGCATGAGCGAGTGTGGGTGCCAAAGGCAGCAGCCAGCCACGCTGAGCTTTAAATTGGCTAGATTGGACGAACAATAGGATTGCAGTAGGGATTTGTTGGAGCTTTGGAGCTCAATCCCGTTCAGATGATGACCTGCAATCTGTTTGTGCATGTGTCCAACTCTTGTAGCTATATCTGGGCATCCCCCCCCCCCCCCCCCCCCCGGAACGGCCTAGCCCGGCACGCTTCAAGGCACGGCCCAGCAAGGCACGCGGGCCCATGCATGTCGTGCTCAACCGTGCTCCGGGCTTGGGGAGGAGCCCGCGGCACGACCTGGACTAGCGTTAACCGTGTCGTGCGGTCCCGTTTGCCCCGCAAGCCCGGTGGCACGGTGGCCCGTCGAGGAGCAGCGCCGGCGTCTCGGCGCCAACTGGAGTAGATCTAGACCGGCGAGAGGAGAGGGAGCAGGGGTGGCGCCGGCAAGAGGAGAGGAGGAGGGGCGGCGCCGTGACGGCTTCGGGTGGAGTCGGCAGGTCGCGTGGTTCAGGGCCGGCCGGCGGGGTCGTGTTTCGTAGGGAGAAGAGAGGGAGGAGGGGCGGTGCTGCGGCGGCCGAGAGGAGAGGGACTGAGGAAGGAGGAGCGAAGCGACGGCCGAGAGCGAGGAGAGGGAGGAGGAGCGGAGCTACGGTCAAGAGCGAGGAGAGGGAGGAGGCCGGAGGGGCGGCTTCGGAGGGGGGGGGTGTCGGCGACTCGGCGTAGCCGTATTGGGTTTTAGGGAGAGGGGAACCGGGAGAGCTGGGCTCCTGACCTGCTGGTGGTGGGCCACACATCGCTCTGCTCCATGCCTAGGCTGTGGCCTTTAGCAACGGTCACCGGGCTTTAACGGGCCTATCCCTTTTCCGGGCCAAGTGTGTGCCGTGCTGCGGGCTTGGGGGTCAGCCCATGGCATGGCCCGTAGCGTGCTCCAGGCCGGGGCATGATCGTGTCGGGCTTAAATATGCGGGCTTCATGCCAGGCAGACTTTCACGGGCCGAATGCCCAGATATACTTGTAGCTACCTGTCTCCCAATATCTGATGATTGCTGGCTTGAACTACAAATGAATCCCTCGTTCCACATCAAGTGAAGTAGTTCAGTCATGTGCCTTCAATTGTTTCGAATGTAAGGAAGAAAAAATGTTATCAAAAGATTGCAACACTGAATCGATACAACCACTGTCCTTCCTCAGTTCATTCAAAAAAAAAACTAGCCTTCCTCACACTAGCGTCCCTGTAGAGGTGGGTGTAGTTCAGGAGATGGAAAGGGCTTCAAATGACTCGTTTGCGGCGAGAGAGGAAGGGTAAATACATATATGTACCGACAACGCCAGTTAATAGCGATATTAGCCTATAAATAGTATAATTTAAGTAGTATTAGTATATTTAAAAGTAAATTAAGATTTCACATGATATATAAATTATTATGTTGTAGATTGAATCAAATGAATATTATTTAAATATTTTATTATTATTTTTTAATATAACATATTAGATACTTATGCAAGCAACCAAACAACATCTACTCTCGGTCATGCCAAACAGATACAATCAATCAAACAAAGTGACCTTGCATGTACTCAGTCAGTCTGAGATGAGCCTGGCTCCTGGATACATATTAGATTGGTGCATGCGTCTAACCAACCACACCCTTATGAACTCATCATGATGTCTCCCAGTCCAAAAACAATCTAGTACTACTGAGCAGTTTCTAATTTTTTTTTTATGGAAGAGGAAAACGATAGAAGTTATTTGAACTTCCTCTGAAGACGGTGGATTTTGCTGTCCCTATGCTTGAAGAAAACACACCCACACTAGATGTTGCTTTCTCACTATTTATATGCTATGTTTAGAGAGGTCCGCTTGTATATATTACTATACTATATATAAGTGTGTGTTGGGCTTCGTGTGAGACAGAGTGAGAGCCCCCCCCCCCTCCTGCTTGGTCTCTGATGAGGATGAGGAGAGACTAATTAACTCCAGCGCTGCGCCTGCACGGCTTGACCAGTAGACCGGAGAAGTGATTATTCAATTGGGGCTTAGTTGGTCAGCATTCAGCCGAGTTGTGGATCAGATCATTCATTCAGATGGTAGTAGACTAGTACTTCCTCCATTCTTATTTATAAGTATTCCTATATTTTTGTTGGAATGCTTATAAATAGAAATGGAGGAAGTAGTTGGTATGAGTGTTTGTGAACAGCATCCCGAAACTAAATGTGGCAACAGAATTTAGTTGTAGAATTGGACACGTGGTGGACGGCTGTATCTTTGTGTGTGTGTGTGTGAACATCAGCTCGCCCACTCCGGCGCTAGTGGCAAATCCAATTGATTTCGCCACATACGTATTGGTTTCCGCATGTAAACCGAGGCGCCGCCGCGATAGAGTTGGGGCTCGCGGACGAGATGATGATGGACGATGGCCGCCGCAGTCGTCTTGGGCTCCGACGACGAGGCCGAGGTCGCGTCAGAGTTTCGACGGAGCTGCTGCCTGTTGTGGATAAATACCGGCGCCACGACCATGACAATTGAAAGAAAGTGCCTTCTGTATTTTTTTTATTTTTGGTTACCTCTAGTTGATGCTGATTTCAGATTTCTAGTGGACCGAGAAAGGACAAGTCAGGTTTGCTGCAAGAGCAAAATACTATTAGTGACATATTTCTAGTATTGTTCTGTGAAATATGCCAATGGGGAATGTGACTGAAATGGGACAGCGGAAGCGACCAAATTAACAAGCTAATCTCTCATGAGCATTTCACCTAATACCTTGTGTGCAGGAATCAAAAACAGCACCTATGCTTCAAACTACACAACCACAAGTTGTCCAATGATTCAATAAGAGTATATTCGCAGCAATTAGCTCATCAATAACAACAGTCCCATCATCAAAGCATCAAAATATCAAAGAACGCATGTATGCCTCTCATGCCAAATATTCCATACAAGCAACCACTTGAGATATGAATCAATAACAAGCAAGATGGTGACTTAATCAACTTGTATGGCAAAGAAAATACCGAAACAATAAAAGACACACGAATTTACGTGGGAAACTCCTTGCGAAGAAAAAACCCACGGGCGACGGCGAGCAACAATCCACTATGGAGATGAAGAATACAAAGAGGTGGGAGCCAACAAGCATGGGGAGGCTCTGAATCCCCGAATTACTCTCTCAAATTGGTGGATTTGGTGCCTCTCAATCCTCTCCCTTTTCACCCTAACCCTAGCTCTCTCTCCCTCAAGAACAAGTGAACAAACAGAGGAGGTTCGGGTTCCTTTGGGGGCTGATTTTGTAATTTTTTAGAACACCCCCTAAGGTTACAGTTTATGGTAGAAAAACCCCTATTCAGTCTAGTACACATATAAACTATGTTTTGCATGATACATTAGCTAAATTGGGCCACAAAGGGTGAAATTAGGAGCTGCATATCACAATTCTCCACCTCAGCGACAATTGAACCATAGAGCCAATAAAAGGTCCAACCTTCAAATACCTCATCTTCAAGTGAATAAATCAACATGTAACAAACTCACCGCCTCCAATGCTCCACTTGGGAGCTAAGTCGGGCAAGCACGAACACCCACCAAGTTCAAGCAATGCTCAAACTTGGCCCTCGGAACCACCTTTGTTAACATATCAGTTCGATTGTCTTTTGTGCCAATTTTCTCAACATACAAAGCTTTACTTTTCACATAAAGCCGAATAAAGAAATTTCGCACATCAATATGCTTGGTTCTCTCATGAAATTTTTCATCTTTTGCAAGGTGAATCGCACTTTGATTATCACAAAAGACAACACGATCAACTTGCTCAATGCCCAAATCACCAAGAAAACCATGCAACCAAATAGCTTCCTTCACCGCCTCAGTCAATGACATAAACTCAGCTTCTATGGTAGATAAGGCAATTGTATGCTGCAATGTTGCCTTCCAACTAATACATGACCCACAAAGCTGAAATACATAACCAGTGAGGGAACGCCTCCAATCAAGATCCCCAGCAAAATCAGAATCTGAAAAACCAACAACCTGTCCCGAATTTGCTACCCTTTGATCAAACATCAAACCATATTTGCTTGTGCCTCTAAGATACCGAAGGATCCACTGTACTGCCTTCCAATGTTCCTTACCTGCCTTTGACATAAAACGGCTCACAACACTAACTGCATATGCAATATGAGGGCGTGTGTAAACCATAGCATACATCAAGCTACCAACAGCACAAGCATAAGGAACTCTTGACATTTACCTCTCCTCCTCTTCATCCAATGGCCTGGATGAAGTGGAAAGCCTGAAATGTGCAGCTAATGGAGTAGAAACGGGTTTTGCTTGTGACATATGAAATTTATGCAAAATCTTCAATGTAATGACTCTGTGAAAGCCATAATCTGCCCCTAGATATGTCACGATAAATATCCATACCCAACAACCTCCTAGCTGCACCCAAATCCTTCATCTCAAACTCATTTTTCAGCATGGTCTTTGTTTCATCAATAGCAGATCGACTCTTCCCTGCAATAAGGATGTCATCAACATAAAACAACATATACACCCTTGAGCCATCTGCAAGTACCTGCTAAAAAACACAAGCATCATATGGGCTTCTTTCAAATCCAGGACTAGAAACATAAGAATCAAAACGATGGTACCATTGCCTTGGAGACTGTTCAAGCCATATAATGACTTCTTTAACAAACAAACGTGGTTTTCCTTGCCTTCAACCACAAAATCTTCTGGTTGTGCCATAAAGATTTTCTCCTCAAGCTCACCATGAAGAAATGTTGTCTTCACATCCATTTGCTCAAAATCTAAATCAAATAGAGCAACAAAAGCCAATAAAGCCCGAATGGAAGTATGCTTCACAACTGGAGAGAATACCTCATGGTAATCAATTCCTTCTTTCTGACTGAAGCTCTTTGCAACCAATCTAGCTTTATACCTTGGAGCATCAATTCCTAGAGAAGAATCTTTGAGCTTAAACACCCATTTACAACCAACAAGTTTGCGCCCTTTGGGCGGCAACACCAAGTCCCAAGTGTGATTCTTATGCAATGATTCCATCTCCTCTGTCATAGCCTGGACCCAACTAGCTGCCTCTGGATTGTTAACTGCCTCTCTATAAGTGCTAGGCTCATCATGCTCAATATCCTGTGCAACTGTCAAAGCGAATGCAGTTGTACCTCTTCCTCTCGCAACCAGTGTGACCCACTCTCCATAACGCTGTGGTGGTTGCCTCTGTCTTTGAATGTGATGTGCAATAGGAGAGTTTGAAGCCTCTGAAGCTCCACCTGAAACTGTATCCTCTAACTGACCATCAGCTGCATCTGCCTCATCTATGTCATCATGAACACCATCTGCAGACTCTGACAATAATGGCTGCTTCTGCTGCTGACTATCAACTGTAGTAGACTCAGTCACCAGAGTCTCCACCTCAAATGTTACCCTCGGTGCTACCCGCTCTGCCTCATAACCACCACCTGTAGAAGCTCCACCTGAAGTGGAAGCCTCTTCAACCTGCCGACAACCTGGAGTAACAATCGCCATCTCATCAAAGGTCACATCTCTGCTGACGATCACTTTAGGGGGTCTATAATCTTTACACCACAAACGATACCCCTTGACTCCATCGCCATAACCAAGAAAGACACACTTCAATGCTCGAGGTTGCAACTTGTTCTAGTGGATGTGAGCATACGCCGGACAACCAAATACCCTCAAATGACCATAGTGAGGAGGCTTGCCAGACCATACCTCCTCTGGTGTCTTGCACTCAATAGCTGTTGATGGCGAGCGGTTGACCAAATAGCATGTTGTGGTAACTGCCTCTGCCCAAAGACTTTGTGGTAACCCTGCATGAGAGAGCATACAACGGGTCCTCTCCAATAGTGTCTTGTTCATACGTTCTGTTACTCCATTCTGCTATGGAGTACCAACTGTGGTGTAGTGTCTAGTAATGCCAACATCCCAACAAAACTTCTCAAACTCTCCCGAGTGGAACTCGGTGCCATTATCTGATCTCAAATATTTGACCTTCCTCTTTGTTTGTGTTTCCACCATAGCCTTCCATTGACGGAAGCAAATGTCTCATCCTTGGACTTTAGGATATAGACCCAAGCCATCCTGCTGAAATCATCAACAAAGGTTAGCAAATATTTTCCACCTCTAATTGATGTTACCGGTGCATCACCCTACAAATCAATATGCACATAGTCAAGAATACCCTTAGTCGTGTGCACAGACCTGCTGAACCTCAAACGAGTTTGCTTCCCAAAAACACAATGCTCACATAATTGCAAACTACCTGTCTTCCTGCTGCCCAACAGACCACGACGACTCAATTCTGCCATACCTCGCTCTGACATGTGCCCCAATCTCATGTGCCACAAAGTAGTCATGGTGTCATCATCCACCTGGAACTTGAAGCCACTGCATCTGACCCAGTAATTAAACTACCCTGCAAGAAATATAGATCATCTGTATCAGGAGTAGTAAGAGCCTTCATCACACACAAGAAACCTCTGAACACCTTGATCGGATAGCTATGAGTTACAAATTTATAGCCCTTTCGATCAAGTGCCTTAAAAGAGATCAAATTCTTAGTCAGCCCAACCACATGGCGAACATCTATGAGTGTGCGAACAATACCATCAAACATCTTGAATCTGATTGTGCCAATACCAACAACTCTGCACTTTGTGTTGTTTCCCATAGAAACTGAACCTCCATTTATAGGCTCATAAGTGGCAAACCACTCTTTGTGCGGACACATATGGTAAGAACAAGCAGAATCAAGAACCCAACCAGTGCTGAAACTCATATCACAATCAGCTGAAACAACTAGAAGCACAATGCCCAACTGATGAACCATCATCACTAACAACAAGCAAATCACCATACTCCTCATAATCACCATCTGCAACTGCCACACTAGCTGAAGAAGAATTTTCACCCTTGCTGCCATTATTTTCTTTGTCCTTCTTTTTCTTCAATTTAGGACAATTCCACTTGATATGGCCCACATCCTTGCAATAGTTGCAACGAATATCATTATTTTTGCGAGAACGTGACTTAGAACGACCCTTTGATTTTCTGCTACCATTGCTAGAAGATTCACCACCACCATGATCACGGTCTATGGACCTCCCAAGGTTCACAACAAGACATTCACCTTCACTATGATTCTCCAAACATGACTTCTTGAGCAAATCTTTTGACAAAAGAATAGTAGTAATATCATCCATGGAGATAGAACCTGTACCATAAAGGATTTGGTCTCTAATAACATCATATGAATCGGGGAGTGAACATAAGAACAAAATAGCCAAATGATCACTATCCATAGAGCTGCCCACATTTTGATAATCAAGCACTGCTTTGTTGAATTCATCAATATATTGCTTGATAGGAGTGCCTTCTTGCATTCACATCCTAAACAAGCGCATCATGAGGTAGAAACGACTTGAGAGTGACTTGTCCAAATAGAGAGATTCCAATTCTTCTAAAGAGCTATAGCAGTCTTCTCCTCACAAACTTGCCTTAACACATTATCTACAAGAGCCAAACGGAGCACTGTCAATGCCTTCTTACCAATATTTTTCATCTCCTCTCTAGAAGTTGTTGCCAGTTCTGGATCAACATTTTCCAAAGCACCATCCAAACCCTTGTCAACCAACACAGATTGTATTTTCACTTGCCATAACTGAAAATCACTATTTCCATCAAACTTGCTCACTTCCAAATGTCACATTATGAAGCAAAACAGCAACTGAACACGTGCCTTTGATATAACACGGCTCTGATACCACTTATGAGTGAAATGGGACGGCGGAAGCGACCGAATTAAAAAGCTAATCTCTCATGGGCATTTCACCGAACATCTTTTGTGCAGGAACCAAAAACATCACCTATGCTTCAAACCACACAACCACAAGCTGTCCAATGATTCTATAAGAGTATATTCGCAGCAATTAGCTTATCAACAACAACAACCCCATCATCAAAGCATCAAAATATCAAAGAACTCATGTATGCCTCTCATGCCTAATATTTCATACAAGCAACCACTTGAGATATGAATCAATAGCAAGCAAGATGATGACTTAATCAACTTGTATGGCAAAGAAAATGCCGAAACAATGGAAGACACATAGATTTACATGGGAAACTCCTTGCGGAGAAAAAACCCACGGGCGGCGGTGAGCAACAATCCACTATGGAGATGAAGAATACAAGAGGTGGGAGCCAACAAGCATGGAGAGGCTCCAAATCCCCAAATCACTCTCTCAAATTGGTGGATTTGGTGCCTCTCAATCCTATCCCTTTTCACCCTAACCCTAGCTCTCTCTCCCTCAAGAACATGTGAACAAACAGAGGAGGTTCGGGTTCCTTTGGGGGCTGATTTTGCAATTTTTTAGAACACCCCCTAAGATTATAGTTTATGGTAGAAAAGCCCCTATTTAGTCTAGTACACATATAAACTATGTTTTGCATGATACATAAATTAGGAGCTGCATAACATAGGGAATAACCAGTTCCCCTTTGTGTAGGTTTTGTTTCGTGATATTTGTGGACATGCCTATTGGGCTCAATCGGTTGCCAGCACTATGCATTCAATTTGAGATATTTGGTATTGGTGTCTATGCTTGCAGTTTGGTTCTCAGTTAGCTCGGGCATCCCTGTGATGAATGATTAGGATGATCTGCAGTAGAAGTGTTAGGATGATGTTAGTACATTTTTGCGGTGCTGATGAGACAACTAAAACGCCTTCAAGAACTGTTTATCATTCTAAGGAGATTAAAAACTCAACCTGTCGGGGGATGAAGCCCTCCTCCCCCCCCCCCCCCCCCCCCCCCCCCCGCCCCCCCCTGACCAGCTTTGCACTAAGGAGAAGAGTTCCTCACGCAGACCGAGAAAACCCCCGAACTCCCTTCCTAACCATACATAGGAACTTAAGTTGAACATTGTGAGCTTACGGCGTGAGTCTTTACCATATACTTTGATATGAGGAGGACAAAAGAATTTTTTTCTCCCGGGGATTAAATCCCCGGCCGGGTGAGGCACCGGGTGCGATTCTAAGGAATCGAACCCGGGCGGCCGCGTGCACACCAGGCGCTGCTGGCCAACCGAGCTGGGCTCGGTTCTCATTCTAAGGAGATTAGAAGAAAAAAATCAGCACTGGATTCCAACTAACATGCCTCTAAAGCTTTGGCTTGACCAGCTAGATTTGATTTATTTATTAGTTTAATAATCGTAGCACGGTCGGCATGCATCTTGATCGAACTGCTGCCATGCATATGTTGGCATGAGCATGCTGAACTCTAAATAGATACATTTATATTTAATAATTTATGAAATATTCTCACTGGTACGTTATATGGGTCGATCTCCAGCTCGTTCCATAAGATTTCATTTGGACAGCAAAATTATTCCTTACGCAACTAAATTATGTCTTCGGATATGGCTGGCAAACTCCGGTCGGTGAATGCCAGCCCATGAGAGAGAGAGAGGGGGGGGGGGCCAAGATCAACAGGAGCACCAAAGCAACGGAGGAGATCGGCCTCATCGCTACTTTTGGAATTTCAGATTTAATAGGCAACTGCCCATAAATCTATCAGTGTTGTTCAAAATAGCTACATGGTGATCATGTTGGAATTATATGGGCTTGGCCTATTAATATTCACAATAATTCCTGAAAAATCTCAAAGGCCCATTCATGAGTGGTGGGAATGCAAAAGTTTAGTCCCATATTGCTAGTGGAGGTGGAGGGAGTCCAACTTATAAGGTTGGTTGCTCTAGCATCTCTTGTCAGTGTGTGGATGAGAAGAAGGAAGAACACACGCACTCGCTCGCCTCGCCTCGTCGGGCTGGGCCGAGCGGGGCATGGGCGATGAGCGCGGCCGCGCATCACCTGCGTGAATGGTCTGTCGAAATTCGGTCCCTTGTCTTGCGGGGACGCGGCATCCTTTTGCACTTTCTTTTTGCCATGTGTTCCATTATTTCCATATATTTGGTTATGAAAACCGACGTATTAATATGGTAACCGACTCGGTTGCGGGACGCCCAACCCTAGTGGTTCCTCCCTATAAATACGTACGGGTATCGCCGCAAATCATATCACGCAATCGCCTAGGATTTTCCCTCTCGCTACTGTTGCGCCGCCAAGACTTTTCCATCCCGATCGTCGGCGTGCACCGGCGAACGGGAGAGCAGGTCTCCGGAACCGTCATCCTCTGCGATCCTGCACCGGGAGAGACGAATAAGGTTTTTGAGAAGCGCTCTACGCGACTGCTCGATCGCTTTCTTGTCTTCGTCAAGCTCGTCGCCATGGCTCGCCAACAAGGTGACGGTGCTGAACGTCATCGCCGCCTTCTCTACCCAGTCCAGAAGGAAACGTACATACTCTTATCTCAAACCATGTCTTTCATACTAGCTTTCGTGATCTATTTATCTATGATGGATGTTGCTAGTATGATAGATGCTATGCTTTTGTCTGGCCTTATATACCTGTCTAGATCTTGCGTAGACTTATCTAGTTTATCATGCAATTTGTTAATCATGCTTATAATTTATTTCTAGATTAATATAAAACTAAAAGTGCTAATTTATCCAACAATCCAAAAACCTTATTGTAGGCACTTTAGTTTCATGGCTGGATTTGTCGATGCACTGAGGCCAGAGAAATTCACTAGCGTGCACTTTAAGAGATGGCAAGTGAAAGTCACTCTGTGGCTTACTGCCATGAATGTGTTCTGGGTGTCCACTTGCAAACCTGAAGGCGATCTCACTGCAGATCAGGAAAAGACCTACAGTGAAGCCAACACAATATTCTTGGGCGCTGTTATTGGAGCTTTGATAGATCGTCTTCAGGACATCTATATCCATCATACAGTCGCAAAGGAATTGCGGGACGCTCTGATCGCTGATTATGGTGGTTCTGATGCTGACACTGAACTGTATGTCATTGAGCAGTACCATGATTATAAGATGGTAGATGGTAAATCTATTATCGCGCAGGCTCATGAGATACAGTGCATTATGAAGGAACTCGAACTGCTTAAGATCGTCATACCTAAGAAGCTTGTGGCCGGGGGCATGATTGCCAAATTGCCTCCGTCTTGGAGGGATTTTGCCACTACTCTTAAACACAAGAGAACGAACATATTTATCTCAGATTTGATCGCGTCTCTTGATGTTGAGGAGAAAGCTCATGAGAAGGATGGACATTTTAAAGCTAACGAGGGACACACTATTGCCAATATGGTGCATCATCCACAGCAGTCTCATGGCAGTGGTGGTAAGGGCAAGGGCAAGAACAATAAGCCTAAGTAGACCACTACCTTCAAGAAGAAGAACAAGAAGAAGGGAGCATGCTTTGTTTGCGGTTCTAATGAGCATTGGGCAAAGAAGTGTCCAGAACGCAAAGGAAGGAAGCCTCCACAACAGAAGACCACGAACATGATGATCAGTGCTAGATAAAATAGTGGGTATGGTAATTTATCATATGTTTTTCTATATTTCAATCTACTAGTTGGTGGCTTGATACTGGTGCTAATATTCATGTGTGTGCTGATGTTTCTTTGTTTACTTCTTACCAGGTCGCTCGGGATTCCTCCGTCCTAATGGGGAATGGGTCACATGCTTCTGTTTATGGTGTTGGCATGGTCGAGCTGAAGTTCACTTTGGGGAAGATTGTCCAATTGAAGAACGTACAGCATGTCCCTTCTATCAAAAAGAATCTCGTTAGTGGCTCCCTTTTGTGTAGGGATGGTTTTAAGGTAGTGCTTGAGTCGAATAAAGTTGTCGTGTCTAAGAGTGAACAATTTATTGGTAAAGGCTATGAGTGCGGAGGCTTGTTCCGCTTTTCCCTTTCAGATTATTGCAATAAGTCTGTGAACTATATTTATGATGGTGTTAATGAGAGTGATACTAGTGTTTGGCATTCACATTTATGTCATCAAAATTTTGGCTCTATGTCTTGACTTTCCAGCTTGAATTTAATTCCGAATTTTTTCATTGTCAAAGGTTCTAAGTGCTCAAGTTGTGTGCAATCTAAGCAACCTCGAAAGCCTCACAAGGCTGCAGAGGAGAGACACTTAGCACCGCTAGAACTTATGCATTCAGATCTTTGTGAGATGAATGGTATATTGACTGAAGGTGGAAAAAGATATTTCATGACTTTGATTGATGATGTGACTAGATATTGCTATGTTTATTTGCTAAAAATAAAAGATGAGGCTCTAAACTACTTTAAAATTTATAAGGCTGAAGTTGAAACTCAACTAGAGAAAAAGATCAAAAGAATTAGGTCCGATCGTGGTGGCGAGTATTTCTCAAATGAGTTTTTCTTATTCTGTGTGGAACATGGTATGATATATGAGAGGACGCCTCCCTATTCGCCCCAATCAAACGGGGTTGCTGAAAGAAAGAATCGTACCTTCACTGACTTGGTTAATTCCATGTTAGACACGGCTGGATTATCTAAGGCATGATGGAGGGAGGCTTTATTGACATCATGTTATGTCCTAAATAGAGTTCCCATAAAGAATAAGGAGAAGACGTCATATGAGGAATGGATTGGTAGAAAGCCATCGCTCTCTTACTTACGCACATCGGGTTGTTTGGCTAAAGTTAACGTACCAATCAACAAGAAGCGTAAGTTAGGACCTAAAACTATGGATTGTATCTTTCTTGGATATGCTCATCATAGCATTGCCTATAGATTTTTAGTGGTTAAATCCGAGGTGTTTGATGTTCATGTTAATTCATTAATGGAGTCTCGTGATGTTACTTTCTTTAAGAACATATTTCCTATGAAAGATTCACATACCATGTCTAGATTATCTTCTGATGTGATTGCTGAAACAAATCCTGAACCTAGTGCATTTTCTGATCATGCTGAACAAACACTTGAACCAATCCATGAGGAGATTGATAGTGAAGCTCCTAGGAGGAGCAAGAGACAAAGGACTACAAAGTCTTTTGGTGATGATTTCACTGTTTATCTTGTGGATGACACTCCTAGAACCATTTCAGAGGCATATGCATCTTCTGATGCAGATGACTGGAAAGAAGCTGTCCATAGTGAGATGGACTCTATTCTTTCTAATGGAACTTGAGAAGCTGTCGATAGACCATATGGTTGCAAACCTGTGGGTTGTAAATGGATGTTCAAGAAAAAGCTTAAGTCTGATGGTACTATTGATCAGTATAAGGCTCGGCTTGTGGCTAAGGGTTATACTCAGAAAGAAGGCGAAGACTTCTTTGACACTTATTCACCTGTTGCTAGATTGACCACTATTCGTGTATTACTTGCTCTGGCTGCCTCACATGGTCTTATCGTTCATCAGATGGACGTTAAGACAGCTTTCCTTAATGGAGAGTTGGATGAGGAAATCTATATGGATCAGCCAGATGGATTTGTTATAAAAGGTCAAGAAGACAAGATGTGTAAGTTATTAAAGTCTTTGGTCTGAAACAAGCTCCTAAGCAGTGGCATGAGAAATTTGATTCAACACTTCTATCAGCAGGCTTTTCAGTCAATAAGGCTGATAAATATGTATACTACCATCATGGTGGGGGTCAAAGAGTTATACTGTGCTTGTATGTTGATGACATACTCATCTTTGGAACAAATCTTGACGTGATCAATGAGGTCAAGACCTTTCTGTGCCAAAGCTTTAATATGAAGGATCTGGGTGAGGCTGATGTTATCTTGAACATCAAGCTAATCAAAGAAGAGACTGGAATTACTCTTACGCAATCTCATTATGTTGAGAAGCTCTTGAACCGTTTTGGTTACAAGGATAGCAAGCCTTCTCCAACACCTTATAATCCCAGTTTGATCCTTCGAAAGAATAAGAGAATTGGTAAAGACCAATTAAGATATTCTCAAATTATTTGATCACTTATGTATTTAGCTAGTGCTACTAGGCCTGACATCTCGTTTGCTGTGAGCAAACTGAGCCGGTTTACTGCTTTCCCGGGAGATGATCATTGGCGTGCGCTTGAGCAGGTAATGCACTATTTAGTTGGTACTATGGATTATGAAATTCATTATTCTGGATATCCAGCAATGCTAGAAGGCTATAGTGATTCCAATTGGATATCTGATGCTGATGAGCTGTATGCCACGAGTGGATATGCATTTACTCTTGGTGGTGCTGCTGTTTCATAAAGATCATACAAACAGACCATTTTGACGAGGTCTACCATGGAAGCAGATCTTACTGCACAGATACAGCTACAGTTGAGGCCGATTAGCTACGTGAGCTCTTGATGGACTTGCCTATTGTCGAGAAACCTGTGCCGGCAATCCTCATGAATTGTGACAATCAAACTGTGATAGTCAAAGTGAACAATTCTAAGGACAATATGAAGTCATCAAGACATATTAAGAGATGTTTGAAGTCTGTCAGTAAAATGAGAAACTCCGGAGTCATATCAGTAGAATATATTTCAACTGGTGAGAACCTGGCAGATCAATTCACCAAGGGGCTGTCACGTAATGTGATAGACAGTGCATCGAAGGAGATGGGTATAAGACCCATATGTGCTATTTCATAGTAGTAACCTAACCTATGTGATCGGAGATCCCGTGAAGTAGGACCTGGGAAGAACAAGCTATTGGTTAGCATAAGAGTAACCTTTTATAACCCACTCGAGAATCGATGCATTACTCTCGATATCTGTATGGCAGGTTGGTTGTTGCCTTAATGTATTCAATTGGCTTTAAATAGAGAAGATGTTGTCCTACAGAACATTCTTGAATGAATACACCTATATAAGCCCGATTGTTGTAAGATCGCAATCTGTGAGATTTGGGTGATCTCTATTAAGCTCATGAAAGACCAAGGGAGTATGACCTATATGCTCCACCCGCGGAGAAGCCTACTGGAGGTCTAGTATCAGTTATGACAGTAAGTGAAACTTGTTTGCACAAAACTTACAATTCAAGACATAGTCCATTGTTCAAGTTGTGAATGAGTGTAGCTTATTGTTCTAGGTGGAAGTTCAACTTAACAGTCTTCACTAAAAATACTGGTATATTAAACAACAGTGGGGTGAGGCAAAGTCTAGCTGGGACTTTGAGATCTGGTGGGCGATTGTTGAAATTATATGGGCTTGGCCCATTAATATTCACAATAATTCCTGAAAAATCTTAAAAGCCTATTCATGAGTGATGGGAGTGTAAAGGTTTAGTCCCATATTGCTAGTGGAGGTGGAGGGAGTCCAACTTATAAGGTTGGTTGCTATAGCATCTCTTGCAAGTGTGTGGATAAAAAGAAGGAAGAACACACGCGCGCGCTCGCTCGCCTCGCCGAGCCGGGCCGGACGGGGCGGGGCGGGGCGTGGCGTGGGTGATGGGCGCGGCCGCGCATCACCTACGTGAATGGTCCGCCGAAGTTCGGTCCCTTGCCTTGTGGGGGCGCGACTTCCTTTTGCACTTTCTTTTTACTGCGTGTTCTATATATTTTCATATATTTGGTTATGGAAACCGACGTATTAATATGGTAACCGACTCGGTTGCGGGACGCCCAACCCTAGCGGTTCCTCCCTATAAATACGTACGGGTATCGCTGCAAATCATATCACGCAATCGCCTAGGGTTTTGCCTCTCGCTACTGTTGCGCCGCCAAGACTTCTCCATCCCTATCATCGGCGTGCACCAGCGAACGGGAGAGCAGGTCTCCGGAACCGTCATCCTCTGCGATCCTGCACCGGGAGAGGACGAATAAGGTTTTTGGAAAGCGCTCTGCGTGACTGCTCGACCGCTTCCTTGTCTTCGTCAAGCTCGTCGCCACAACTCGTCTTCCTCGTCATCGAGTCGGTCTCGCCCGTCGTCGCCAACAACGTGACGGTGCTGAACATCGTCGCCGCCTTCTCTATCCAGTCCAGAAGGAAACGTTCGTACTCTTATCTCAAATCATGTCTTTCATACTAGCTTTCGTGATCTATTTATTTATGATGGATGTTGCTAGTATGATAGATGCTATGCTTTTGTCTGACCTTATAGACCTGTCTAGATCTTGCGTAGACTTGTCTAATTTATCATGCAATGTGTTAATTATGCTTATAATTTATTTCTGGATTAATATAAAACTAAAAGTGCTAATTTATATAACAGATCAAGGACATAAATAAACGATCAATAATGCACCCACGCATGAGCACATCTGCTCATGGATGCTTTTGTTTCTCCTACTGACATACAAATAATATGTATATCTTCACATAACTATTCACACATGCAAAGTTGATGGGAACACGAACACACAGAATGTCCTATATATGTTTTTGAACCTCGGTAAACATATCATATCAATAAGTAGTGCGAGAAACTATCTCTTGTGTTCTGTTCCTAACCATAGGGACACCACACTGAATTCCACCATCTCCTGAGTAAGCTCCAACTTGTATGGTCTTTCATCAAAAACATTACAACCTCCTGCTCAGTTGATGGCTTTTGGATTAGGAGACGTCATGAATTGAGAAGTGGTCCATTTCGTGTTCGGGTGGAGCTTATCTGCGACCCTCCTTGGCAACTGCGGCATTCCTTAGCATGCAAACGGACGCCCTGTGGGAACTACCCTGACAAGCCACCATTCCCGAGAAATGACAACTCCATCGATTGCACAACCTTGCCAAATGAAGGGGATCACGTTCGTGACATTGACAGGAAACACAGCAGCCTTCCCAAATTATACCACGACGACTTCCATTCGCACAAGGATGCCTCTGCTCTCACACACCTACATCTGCCCGGCAGGCTCCTTCACCATGGCACCTCTTCCCCCGTGACCGGACATTATGACGATCTGATGCCTCATCACCGTGCTGCTTCTTTCCTTTGTGCAACATTTCGGACAAAAATGTCGAGATTTAGAAATGCACTGATCAAGCATCTCAGAGCATTCATGTACTAGCAGGCACATGGCAGAACCCATTTCTTTGCTTGTTCGTACGTCCGGTGTCTCACAATCCAATCAAGTTTCTTCTTTTGCACTCTACGGAAAACATTTCAGTTGCTCAAGTGGGAAGTAATTTCAGGATCATTTCCATGTCACACTCGATATAATCATGAGCTATTCAGTTTTCAGAATGAACACCATTATTCATCTCACAAGCAGTTCGCATTCATGCCAAATTGTTCATGTTCCCCGATAAATTTAGATACCCACGAGGAGAAAAAGAAACGACACCCTGAACGAGATCTGAAGAACAGAAGGTACTGTTTTCTTAGAAAAACTCTGTAGTGTCCACTAAAAGAACCCTAAACTACGCTATGTATAGAGAATAAATGGCACATTGTTCTCACGCGTGGCCGAGCAGAAGCCACAGTTCGAGTCTCGCTGGCGTTGGTTGCGGTCTCCTAGTGACCAGTTGCAGTTATTGGAGCTGGGGAGCAGCAGCGCATGAGCGAGTGTGCGGTGCCAAAGGCGGCAGCCGGCTGCGCTGAGCTTTGAAATGGCTAGATGATTGGACGAATAATTGGATTGCAGTAGGGATTTGTTGGAGCTTTGGGGCTAATTCCCATTCAGATGATGACGAGCAATCTGTTTTGTACATGTGTCGAACTGTTGAAGCTACCTGTCTCCCAATCTGATGATTGATATGACAAATTTGGCCACCGAGGTGCGGTTGGTGGAGAGACGAAGCGAAGGTGAATCAGCGAGGAAGAGCCTGCCGCTGCTGGTATGGATTGGTTTTCACCACATATGTATTGGTTTCTGCATGTGGAAACCGACGATCGCCTTGGGGCTCGGATGACGATGGCCGCCGCAGTTGCCAACGGAGCTACGGCCTGCGGTGGATAAATCCCGGCGACATGGCAATCTTAATTCTGGAGTTCATTGCCGACGAGCGAGAACCAAACAAACAAAAAAAAAAAAAACACTACGATTGATTGTCTCCCACCAAACCGAACGCCGCCTTGGGGAGCTCCGTCAGGTTAGACACAGAGCACGATCTCCACTTGATGCCGCGAGGGGTGGCCTCGACTCGACGCCGTGAACAGAGCGGAGCAGAGCATAGGCGCCGGCATGGACGGGTAGCACACGCCATTAATTGCCGTGGCGGAGAAGATGTGCCGCGTTAATTCACGTGCGACGAGGATTGAACCTGACGATGTCAAGTCTCTGTCTGGGCCAAAACTGAGGCCCAAGTAACAACGAGCCTGCTGGACCGTGCCTGCAGCTACCTGTTGGCCCGCCGCCGGCGACGCGGCCCGAGATTTTGAAGAACGAGACCAAGAAGGTATTCAGATTCCCGGCATCTCAAAAAGACTCTTCTTGTTTCCAGTTCTCACCCGTGTTTTCTATGCTCATTCTCCATTGCTCTAACAGCTGCTCTGCTGCAGTGGATATGCGCGGTACCGGAGGACGCGCCACGCAGAGCGAGCTGCAAAATTGTTTGCTCCGCCCGATGGAGCTCCTTGTTCTCTTTCTCTTCGCAACCACTAATAAACAAAATTCACACACACAAAAAAAAAAAAAAACGATTCTTCATCAGCAGTGACGATTGCATGTGCACCGGTATTTCCAAGAGGCCAAACCGGGTCAACTATACAACAACCAGAGACCGGACTGTCGTTGGTAGACGAGACCCGGCATTGTTCATCTAGAGATGCACCGTGTCTATCTACTACTATCATTACAATAATACTTCTGCATTATTCGCGTCATAGCCGCCATCACCGGTTGACTTTCAGGTTTCAGTTCAGAACAACTACATTCGCAAGCCGCCATCACCGGTTGACTTTCAGGTTGAGTTCAGATGAAGAACTGTTCGGACGACGACCATATGTTCATATCATTCCGTCTGCCGCTCCATTTTCAGACAAAACTCCATCAACAGAACCGGTTGTTATTCCAAGGCGATTACTACAGGGGAAAAAAATGTCGCCACTTGCTTCCAACTAACGCGCCTGCGAAGATTTCACTTGACCAGCCAGATTTCTTTCTTAGTCGATAATCCCTACTAGCATGCATGGTCACCGGTCAGCACGCGGCTCCGTCATCAGTGGCTGGATCACTCAACCGCTGACATGCGTATGTTGGCGTTATGAACTGTAAACAGATATGATTTAGTTTCAAATATTCCCGCTGATACGTTACATGGGGTCGATCGATCTCGAGCTCATCCCATTAACTATCATTTGGGCAGATCGCGTGCCGCATGATTGCTGCTACCGTGTTTTTGGTCCAACTGCTTTCAATTGCTCTTTGTTAATTATAAAATGGCTCCTTCTCTGTAAAGATGGCTCTTGGAGCAGACAGAGGCCAGCATTATATACGTCCCTCGCAGAGAGAGAGAGAGAGACAGAGAATCGTATGGGGGATTCCTCGTGTTCCACGGGACAAATCCCATTTGAAATGGAAGTCAAATTCCTTCTTTTTTATTCAAGTTTGTCAAATGCTTGACAAGCCCCAGCATATGCTTCGTTCCCATCTGGCTCGTCCAACGATCCGTCGGTTGTATCTTCAGCAGCAGCAACTACCATGTGCGTGGACTGCGTAGAAATAATTCAGGCAAGAAAAGAAAACTTCTTGGGATCAAAAGAATAATTAAATAGCGTGTACATATAATACGCAAATCATGTGTTCCTAAATAAGTCACTGTACGTAACTCCTCTTAAATTTCCACGCACGCGCAGTGAAACACTGATCTGTTTCGTCAGTGATCCAAGTGATGCGATAACTGCCAGACCCGGCCAGTGTGCTTCACTCATTTTTTCTACCGAGACCAGGTCATCAGTTAACCACATCATCATCAGTCGCTTTCGAATTTGTAGTAAATCTCATGTAGAAGTGAGCTATGCAAACGCGCGGATAAGGTGGAGAGGTGAGCTCAGTTCGTGGTATACGTCGACGTGGCAATGACGAGCCATTTTAGATTTTGGAAGACCTGGACCGGATGGTGACGTCAAACATCGTAACAAACTGCAAGAGCCAAACCGGATGGTGACGTCAAAAACGCATGCGCTAGGGTCTTTGCAACGACCACCAAAGGCAATAATATCGTGTACGATATTATTGTCATCTTATGGGTCATTTGGTTAGCTGGAACCGGAAGGAACAAAGATGATTCCATGCCCAAGAAAGCGACATGTTTTCCTTGGTCGCTTTATTTGAGAATGTACAAATAAATGTGCCTATAGTGGTGCTTAAACAAAGAAAAATAAATCAATTTAGGTGCTTCTACGAGGGGCTAAAATAAAGGTGCTGGTTTGAGGGAGAATGCTTGAGTTAGCAACAGATTTTTAGCTACGTGATTAGGAATGAGCTTTTGTACAAGTATTTAATGGTTCGTTCTCTTTAAGCACTTCTTCTAATCTCACCCTATATTATTGTACATGGCCATATTCATAGAAAAGCGCCGCAAAATTCAGCTCAAAAGTTAAAGTGTTTATATGAGGGCAAGAATACTTAAGTTAGCATGAGGTGCCTAAGCTTTTTAGTTAGGTATTTAGACCTATTTAAGCATTATTTTTGCATTGTAGAATGTTTTTTTTAACAGATATTTAATTGTTCCTCCTTTAACCGCTTCTTCCAGTCAGCTTGTACTGTACATGGCCTTATTCGTAAAAAGAAAAAAGAAAAATAAAGGCACTACAAAAATTGTTCTCATAAGTTAAAAATGCATTTGAATGGATTCCTTTTATGTTTCGCTTAGATAAGGATAAACCATGGATAGAGAATGAGTACACCTAAACGATGCTATATATTATATCCTACGCGGCGATGAGCGCAAACCACTATGTTCAAGAGTCTCTGGTAAACATATTTATCAATTATAAAATCATCTCGTACCGATTTTCTACTGCGTCATCTAGAAACAAGACGGATCCAAGCTGTCTCCACACTGTATCGCCGGCTACGGCTGCTGACCTCCACCGTCCTCGTCCATTCGCCATGGCTGCTAACGCCGTCCAGATTCAACGAACGCCGTTCGCCGTTCCACTCCAAGTCGTGGTCAGCCAGGACCTGGTGCACCAGCCATCGATTATATCTATTGCGGGCCCCATCTGCAGTTACACAGTTCATCATAGACCCGCTTTTCCTCCTACTCACCAAACGGCCTCTCCCCTGCTCCACCACCACCAGCCTCATCTGTGCATAAAAGGCCGGCGGCATCTCTCCAGCGACTTCCAACTCGCAGAGCCGCCATTTCGTGAGCCCACTCAAAGGATTTCTGCGCCAAATCGGTTGGTTATCTCTCGCTGTTCTGGCGATTTGGTCGGGCAAACTAGCTCAGGGTAAATTTGATCTTTTTTTCCCCTTGGATTTGTTTCAGCTTTGTGAACCAATGGGAGAGGCATCGCCGGCGATCGCAAATGATGTCACCGAGGTAAGCGAGCACCCTTTTTCTTCGCGATTTCCACTATTTATTTCCAGATGATTTGTTGGCTGTTCGGATGTGGCGAGTAAAAACTGAATCTTTCCGGTGCGCAGCTGATCGGGAACACGCCGCTGGTGTACCTCAACAAGGTGACCGATGGGTGCGTCGCCCGCGTCGCCGCCAAGCTCGAGTCCATGGAGCCCTGCTCCAGCGTCAAGGACAGGTGGGTGCTGCTTGCTCGATTTTCTCGTCCTTTTTAATTTTTACTGTGTAACTTGTTCGGTTGGGTGGATTACGTGAGGAAGTTTGGTTCGTTCTGCTAGCTCCGGACTGAAGATCCCTGGAAGTTAGTTTGAATTAATCGTTTTTTGGGCTTTGGTTTTATTTTCGTTCTGATTTTAGTAGATTCCTTTTCTCCCTTTACTGAACTTTAGGTTTTGGAGCTGAAATTTGTTCTATGTGTTACTGTATCTGTGCAGGATTGGGTACAGCATGATCACTGATGCAGAGGAGAAGGGACTAATCACTCCAGGCAAGGTGGGTAACTGGGCCTTTTGGAGCATTTTCTTGGCTATTTTGAGGGAAATTTTCGCTTGTGTTCTATCTAGATGAAGATGATTACTGCATTATTTTTTTCCTTTATGTGCGTTGCCTGTATCCTATATTCAGTGAAAAATACTAATATCGTCGAATTCAGAAGCATGTGTTGGCTACTACATTTCATTTCACAGACACGGTTGCTGAAGTTATCTCGTTGTGCTAAATAGCTGTGGAATCACCCAATGACTATTTAGTGAAGTCAACTGTGGTTTATCTTGTACGTGTTAGTATCGTTTGTAGTAGTAGTCAATTGGACCTGATGCATAAATTTAAGTTTTAGCTTTGACTATGCACATGGAAAGCTAGAACAATGGTTGGTGTGTCGATAGATTAGTGCTTTTGTTGAAAAATAATTAAAGTACGGGAAATGTGCTTACCCAGTTTCCTAGAAGAAAGAGAACATATGCAAATCTCTTCTGCCACTTGGCTGCTTATCTGTAATTGTACAGTCTTAATACCTCTTCTTCAGTCCAATGTTTTCATACATTCTTAGATGCAGAATCACATGGGCATTGGCTTGCGGTAGACATAAGCAGATAATTGATGCTTGGACCTAGCATGGTGTTGTTGACTTCATCTTACTAATATAATTTTGAATTGGCGCTGCACTAAACTGGAACCTTTATGACCTACAAAAGGTTCTGGTTATATTGAAAAATTATTATTTTCTTTTTCTAAAAGTAGTTTGAGACTTTTAACCGATCTCCATAACAGTGATGGAATTCCATTATGGTCAAGGTCAACACTTTCAGCAAACGACATGTAAATCTAAATTGATATCATTTGAAGAATGCTAATGCATATAATACTAATAATTTCCTTTCCATGTTTGATTTCTGCCAGAGTGTGCTGATTGAACCAACTAGTGGCAACACAGGCATTGGACTGGCGTTTATGGCTGCTGCTAAGGGCTACAGACTTATGCTCACGATGCCTGCCTCCATGAGTATGGAGAGGAGAATCATATTGAAGGCTTTTGGTGCTGAATTGGTCCTTACTGACCCACTCCTGGGAATGAAAGGAGCTGTCCAAAAGGCAGAAGAGCTTGCAGCAAAGACACCCAACTCATTCATACTTCAACAATTTGAAAATCCTGCTAACCCAAAGGTGCAGCATAACTTATATCATTTATATTTGGAGAGCGTGCCGATACTTGCTTTGTGAGTTCTCAAGCTGAAACATTGTTATGCAGATTCATTATGAGACAACTGGACCTGAAATCTGGAAAGCTACAGCAGGAAAAATTGATGGCCTTGTCTCTGGTATCGGTACAGGAGGTACTATAACTGGATCTGGGCGATACCTTAAAGAGCAAAATCCCAATGTCAAGGTAAGCATTACAAAGTCTGTTTGACTGCAGGTTTAACTGCCATTTTGATAACACAAAATTTACTTATTTGACTATCTGTCATGTATAAAATGGAGTATCTTATTTTTGTTTGTTTGTCTGTTAGCTCTATGGCGTGGAGCCAGTAGAGAGTGCTGTTTTAAATGGTGGAAAGCCAGGTAATGTTTGCTTCTGGCATATGTTCCTTTTTCTCCTAAGTTCAGAATTTGAAGAAAAAAAAAACTCGACCCACGGAGGGTAAGACCACCCCCGAGGCATTGCATTAAGAAGAAGACCTTCTCACGCAGGCCGAGAAAACCCCCGAACCCCTCTCCGTCCCTTACATGAGGGCCACGTGATCCTATGAGAGCCGGGCCGGCGCTTAGCACCGTTACCCGCGACCGGACCGAGCCTTAACCCGTGCTTTGAGATTGCGGAGAGGCGAGGGGATTTTTTTAACCCAGGCCATATTTCGTCCCCTCTGGGGAACGAAGCTAGGACCTGAGAGGTGCTACTCGGAAGCCCCAACCACTACGCTGAAGGCCCTTTCGCCTAAATTCAGAATTTGATTGCTATCTCCATATATGAGTATACATTATTATAAATTGCTGGACTTTGATTACTTCACAGTTTACAAAATCTGAGACAAATTCTCTTAGGAGTGTCCCTTTTATGGTGGAATTGTATTAACGTGAAATACATCTTGTAAAAGACCTCAACCAACCTATGAGGAACTAGGTGGCTTTTAATTAAAAAGAAATATGCACCCAAATTCGAACCTGGGTAGTCAGCGTGTACAGCCACAGCCACAGCCTTAACCAACTGGGCTAGGCTCAGTTCCTAGAAATATATCTTGTGAGCGAGAGAGATTGAACATACATTATTATAAAATAGTTATGTTTGCTTTTCTCAATATAAATGACATATTTGTGGAGAAACCTTGCAAACAATTTTTCACCAACAAATTCATGATGATGCTTTTCAGGACCACACAAGATTCAAGGAATTGGTGCTGGCTTTATCCCTGGGGTCTTGGACGTTGACCTTATTGATGAAACCGTGCAAGTATGTACTCCTGTAGAATGTTGAGCTATAGAGAAGACATCCTTTGCTCACTTTTATTGTAAATTTACTTTTCCATCATCAAAAGAAGTTAGTGGCATATCCACATTATGTAATCATCTTCTTCTACCCTGCTATAACCTTTTGGTATTTTCAATTGTTTCTCAGGTTTCAAGTGATGAATCCATTGAGATGGCTAAGGCTCTTGCTTTGAAAGAAGGCTTGCTGGTAGGATCCTGATAGACAGTTGCTTATGTTTCTCTATTATTGGTCCCTACTGCATACATTTCCTTCATGAGCCTCCCCACATGTTGGACAGTCAGATAGATGTATCTATTTGAGTCTGCAACTGATGATGTAAACATCTGTAGGTTGGGATATCTTCTGGTGCAGCTGCTGCTGCGGCCATCAGGCTTGCTCAGAGACCTGAAAATGCAGGGAAACTCTTTGTTGTAAGTGTTACATTTCCTCCATCCATACTTTCTTGCACTTTCTACTTTCAGAATTTAGTAGCACTGAGGTTTATAGCACTCCAGCTCCGTGTCTTTTCTCGCACTTCATCTAATCTTTGATCATCAATTAGAAATGAGTTGGTCTCTATAGGGATACCACATTTTGATTCTGTCAATGCAACATCTAAAGTTCTTAACTCCTGTGAAATGTGAAAATTAACATACTCTATGAAGTGTTGAGGGGATTTTGTCAGCAGCAGTTTAAAACATCTTGATAAGTTTTTCAGCATGTAAATCATGTTATGGGACTTGGGATCCTAATCTTGGGAATCAAATATTGATATTCTTCCTCCACGCAGGTGGTATTCCCAAGCTTTGGTGAGCGCTACCTTTCATCGGTTCTCTTCCAGTCCATCAAGAAAGAAGCTGAGAGCATGGTGGTCGAGTCCTAGAGCCTGCTATCCCTACATCTGTTCTCGACGGCAGTCTCTGTTTCTGGGAGTCCATAGAAATAAAGCCTCAGGGTTTCTGCTTCTGTGAATGCTTTCACTTGTCCATCTCGAGTTCATTGTTCTTATGGTATCGATAATCTGTACTTTTCTATCTTGTACCTTTTGTTCCATTATCTAAAAAAAAACGTCGCATCGGCTAGTGTGGATATAAAACACTAATGTTTATTCTTGAACCTGCCCTTGAAGAAATTACCTTATTTCTCGTGAAAATTCTGCCGAGTTCATGAGTTCGAGACGGATTGTTCAGCAAGATAGTACTAGCAAATTTCTTTTCCACGCGCGCACAGTGCTGGTGAACATTGATGTGCAGGTGCTGAGTCCACACAGTGCTAGTGCTAGTTAAAAGAAAACTGGGTTTTGCAGGTTTTAAGAGTGGCCAACCGAGTCAAAAGGCTGTAATACATCAGCCTTGTGTTCGGTTACTATTATACTGACAGCACTGTTGGAACAGAGTGTACTACTCCATCAACATGAACACTGCAGGTCGCAGTCGCAGTACTGCGCAATCTGTACAACCATGTTCTCGGGGCTGCACAGATTTGACCAAAAGTCGGAATGCTGGCCCACACGTGCCTGTCGTCCAATGTCAATTTCCAGTTATGGTGCAAGCCGAGCTTCAGTTTAACGGTGCTTTTATTGCCATTGCACTGATCTAATACAAGTATAGGAATTACTGGCTTTTAGCCAATAAAGATTCTTTTTTGGGTGGCTTCAAAGGGTGAGTATTTGAACGCCCACACTTGTCACGACACACCATTTGCTGAAAAAAGCACTTGCTTATTCTGCAGAAGAAACGGCTCCATCAGTGGCAATGAGAGGAGCAGGAAAGCAGTAAGGCCAGCCCTTCTCTTTCCCTGAGTGGACACCTGCGTCATGATCTACCATAATCGCCGGCATTACAAGTGGATGCATGTGAAACTCTACCTGCAGCAGATATCCTTTGTGTTCTGAACCTGCCGGGTTTTCAGAAAGAATAGCCACTCGAAACAACAATGACAGTGCACCCCAAAGTTCACCTGGAAAAAGAAAAAAAGAAGAACAGGCAGGCAACATACGTTCCCCAATCTACCAGGAAGTGATGGTGGCATGTAAAAAGACTGCACTCTTATAATAAACAGCATAAGCGAACAGCTAAATGAGCCATCAAGGTTCTACTTCAGAAATAGATTGAAAAGAATCCCTTGTCATACTTGTCTGCTAGAAAGACTGAAACAAGGTATGAACACTCCTGTCTATAAACGATGGCAAACTCAATCCAAGGATCTGGTGAAAGTAATAGTATGAAGAAACCTTGCAAACATGAGGGCCATGAAGCATTGCACGGGTTGACGATCATACTAGAGCCACCACCAAATGGTATTGAATTTAATTAATGTCTAAAACATCTAGCAAATTGGTCTCTGAACTAGAACACTGCTAGAGCTAACTAAGAGTTTAACCGAGGCCTGACCAACTTCTGCTCCCATTCGGCCGGAGCCAACTAGACTATAATCTACGAGCCTCTAAGCTCTAATGCGACAGATTCATGAAACGGCGACGCTCTTGATTGTCGGCGTACTTGTGCCCATCTGCCTGCCTCAGCTGCAAGACCTTCTTGTGAGAGTTGGAGTGTATGTGACTCACAAATGTTGGGCTGTTGGCGGGTCTATACTCTGGTAGCAGCCCGCCAGACTTGAACCTCACACCGCATGCATTGCATAGAGTCTTAGGCCCCAAAGGACCAGCCCTCCACTGTGGGGTCTTAGAGGACATGCAATGGGTGCACATCCTCAGTGGCGGCTCGGCCAGTGGCAGCTCCTTCTCGCTGACATTTGTTGTCTTCTTGATCTTCTTCTTATCTCTATGCTTTCCTTGCTCTTTCTTTTTGTTGGTTCCTTGGCCAAATTGCTTCCCGGAGATGGTGGTGAACCTATTCTCTGTCTTACACTTCAGGCCACACGCATTGCACAGGGTGTTATGCCCTGATGGACCATGCCTCCATAGCGGTGTGTGGCAGGACAAACAATTGCTGCACCTCTTCAACAGCAGTTCTTGACGGAACTGCATAAATGCATCCTCCTCGCACTTCTCTTCCTCGTATTCTTGCTCCTGTTGTTGTTGGCAAAGTTCTTGGTCCTTCTCTTTCTTAGGGAGGATCAGCTCACTCTCTGCCATCCAATGTTTCTGATCCATCATGAGTAGCGGCGGCTCAACAATCAATGGGATGATATATTGTTGGTCATCATCATCGCTTATAACAGAGGCCAGGCTCCTTTTTCTTTGTCTGCCATTGGAAGATGAAGGTTGCAGTGACTTTGGGTTTCCAGCACTTTGATTAGCCATTGTAGGGGCTGGTTTCCCTAAAGCAGGGTTCGCCAAGGATGAAGAGCTAGAAAAGCATTCCTCTACGTAGACAGAGAGCCATTCTACGCTGCTGTCATCACTTTCCTGCAAAGCAGAATGGTGGCATGGAAACTGTTAGTAATAATGCAGCAGCCAAATAATGGTCAAAATGCAGGTTTCGAACTGCATATAACTTTGAAGTTATGAACTTTATAAAGTTCAAAGTAACTTTTGGTTCACAAAGTTCTGGTTTAATATTACGGCAACTGCAAGAACAAATGAAATGTGATTGTAAAACCACAATTTGGGACAGTTCATATTCGCAAGAATTCCAGAAGAGCCAAAGAAACAATTTGCTTTCTGATGAAAAAGCTAACATAAGCACATCCTTGAAGCCAACAATGAGGTTTTCATATGAGAATTTATCAGGATTATACTTGAACATCGGAAACAGAGAGCATTTATAAAGGCAATTAGGCATCATGGCCGATAAATTTTCCACAACAAGCCTTTTGAACAGAAAAGTCCAGCATTGATCGAATTGTGATGGTGCCAAGCAAGAGATACCACTATGGCAGTTTCTCAGTAACAATCTCATTAAGGACTACAGTTGGCATACAGTAGGATGTGAGTTGCAGTTTTAAATGCTAGGATTAGGAACGGAATGAACTAAATGAGAAGCTTAAACCATTGCTTATTTCAAAGAGATTTTCGGATGCAGGAAGGACATTTTCTGTAACTGTACTAGTAGGACTTTAGGATTGCACCTGAAAACTGAACGATCCCTAAAGACAGAGTGAAGCAGAGTGCATCTTGTCAATGCCTCTGGTGCTAAGCTTCCACCCGAATTGACACATCACCAAAATATCACCGTCACAATCTCGCATACGCATCATATCACAGCGACTAAAAAGTATTAAACAATGGATGCACTTACGAAACGACCATGACAGGAGGAAAGCAACACATGCACATCAGCATTACCAAGTGTCACAATTTCTTTTGCATGACTTCACAAAATTGAAACAGAAAAAAAAAGGCACACTTTTCCATTTGTTAATTGCAAGAATTCCACAAACGTAACAGGAATCCTGATGTCTCGGGAGGAAATTCCACCCTCTGAATGCTTTTTCTTTATAAACTTGAAAAACAAAGAAAAGGGGAGCCTGAAAGCTCTTCTGAACAAGGGCATTGATTTGTTCAATGCATTTCTTGGCTCAAAACAAAGTAATTTCGTAATAGAAACAAAAATTAACTAAGAAATTGCTCCGAATTAGCAGAAAAAAACATACAAGCCTAAAAACCGAAGCGACGGTTCCTTCCCCCCAAACACGCAACACGAAATTCCCCTCGCAAGAACATACAAAGAAACAAAACCTAGGTCAGCTCCGCGAACAATAATTTCAATACAATAGAGCGTATAATCCTTGAACAGGTTACTCCTAAACCCACAGTTCAGCGCGAGAACCAAGAAAGAACAGATACTCCTTACTCAATTCTTTCCTCACACAAAAGTAAGAAGGAGCAGCAGGAAACCCTGGTTCTTTGTCCAAGAAAAACCCTAGAAAACTCCTAAATAAACATCCACAACAACAAGAACAAGAAGAAAGAACAGGAGCAGGAAGCGGAAGGGGAGCCAAGAACTGACCTGGTGCGGGAAGAGGTCCCCAAGGGAGTTGGCGGCCGCATTCGCTGGGTGCACGTCCATGCCGTCCGCCACGCTACGGCCGTGGAGGCGGGAAGCGAGGGAGGAGGAGGTCGACCAAGCGCCGGCCGGCAGGGCGGCGCTGCCGGAGGGAGAAGAGGGGAGAAGTAGGTGAGGGGATTTCGTGAGTTTTTTTGTTTGGGAACGGAGGTTTTTATGGGGATGAGGTGGTGAAGCAAAGGGTTTTCGGTTTCCTTTCTTTTTTCTCTCTTTTTTTTGTGTGAAAAAATCGAAGAGTACTAAAAAAGGAAACTATTTTGATTTCTTTTCCCACCTTTTGTTCGTGCCTTCGCCCCTAGGTTTCGTGTTTCATGCTTTTTGGGTCGGTTACATTACATGGGAGTTTGAGTTTTGTTTATCCTGGAACACCTTTTTGCTCGTACTTATCTTTTTATTATTCTTTCCTGATGACAGACGATTTAAAATATTTATATTTTTTAAAAAAATCTGCAAGATATTCCATACTTAAATTCCTTAGAGTTGAAGCACCCTATCATATCAGGACACTTATTATCTACAATATTTAATACGATTTTGGGAACGTGTTCAATTCAGATAAAAAAATCTCGATGACCTTTTCATAGGATTAGTGGATTACTATCAATTTTTCCAGTATTAATTATTACAAATTTTGACGAAGCCACAAGGATTCCCTCATTCATGGGGAATATCTGCAGTATTGTAAAATTTGTAATGTAGATGCAAGTATATCAATTTCATCAATGAGAAGGAAAATCAACCACAATCTTCTCCTCGTCCAACTTCATTCCTGCAATTCATTAATTTTCAGTTACAAAATGCCCGCGTATGGATTTGAACTGAATACTGTTTGGCCTGCTTTCAATTTTCGTACCGCTCTCGCTCCCTTTCCTGGTCCTCGCAAGCAAAGCAGTGGACAGGCCAGGCCAAACATGTGTGAGCTACCCTCTCTTTACATCCTTTCCGAGTCAAGAGAACCTGACAACGCGGGACGCGGCACGGCTCCTTGTAAATTGCAACTACAATCTCCTCCATCTAACAATATAATTATTTTTAGAGATTTGAATTTGTATAACAAAATAAATATTTATAGAGTGTGAACATAATAAATAATATATATGAACATAATAAATAAGGTGTGGTTGGATAAGAGAGAAACTTTTTATGTAATAAAAGTAGGGGTATGATAGTTTTTCATCCTATCCTTATTTTGTATTGGAATTTTAAAAATACTTATATTCTTGGACGGAGGGAGTAGTCCATAATGTGAGATCAAAATTGTACAAATTACTACTAGCAAACGAATTACTGATACCTTGTAGCAAATAATTTTCTGCTAAATATTTGGGCTTCTACATAGACCATAGAGTGAATGCATGAGAGGGGAGGGAGAAAAGAGGAAGGGAACTGGTCCTCTCTCTCCTCATGCTGTCATCATGACTTTTTGAGGGCACAAATTCATGGTGTTCTCTCGTGTTTTCTGGCTTTACCAATTGACCTTACGTTACGTCGGATTGGTACTACAGCCACCTACAGGCATAGTGGTGCTCCTCCTTCCATTACTTCCAGTTGAAAAAGTGGATGACGAAAGACATGAATGTTATATTTTTATACAGAAGACAGGAAATCTGATATGCTCATTCAGCAGCAAAAGAGTGTTAAGGTCTTTGAAATTACAGTTTGAGAAAGTTCAACATGCAATTTACAACATGTTCTTTCATTAGCAAAATGAGAAAGGCTATGCAGATGCTGCCAGGCGTGCCAACTGAAATGAGCCACAAAATCCAATTTACAACTTGATAAAACACAACTTTCATATGAAGTACCCTCAAAATACTAATTGAAAATTTTGACACCACAAGATCTAAACATTATTCTGATTGTCGAACTTGAAGAGTTGAAGTCCTGAGTCCTGACATCACAAGAATAAATAGAAAAACAAAACTGAAATTGTTTATTGTTTTGGACTCGGGCCTACCAAGTTGGGCCGCGCGCTGCCTCGAGAATAACCAAATGGGCCGTGCCGCCGACACAGGCCTCATCAAGCCTGAACGGCATCACCACTCCACAACCTCAAACCGTCGCCTTTTCATTTCCCCCCGCGTCGTCACCAAAGACCAAACTCAAACCCGCGAGCGCCTCCAGGCTCCAGCCACCGCATTCCCCGCCGCAGCAACCCGTCGGCCGCCGTCGTCCTCCTCCTCCCACCGTCACTCGCGTCGGGGTTCCGTAGATTCGGGATCCGTCTGGACTCCGTATCGGTTCCTCTTCTTGGTGAGGAACCCTATCTTTCCTGAATTCATTTTCCCCCCTTTTTGCTCCCCGTGGGTTTTGTTCTTGGAGATCTTGAAGTCGTGTGGGAAATCGAATCTGAATCCGTATCTCGTTCGCTGTTGGTCAGTAGCCCGTTTCTTTGCTGCATGGCGGAGTACCAATCCGATCGATGGTTCTTGGTCGGTTCGATTAGGCTAGTTGTCTTCTTGCTGTTCTTCTTGCAAGAACCAATCTTACTTGTTTCCTGTCGCTCAACGGGGCTCAAGATAGATTGATCTCAGTGTATTATTCCCAAAGAAAAGTTTTGGGGTTCAACCGTTGGTATAGGGTTTCACCATTCCCCACGCCAATAGGTTCGCTCGATGATGATTGTCAAGTAAGAAGTAACAAATCTGAAGATGTTGCTTCTGAGTTGTGCAGGATGATCCCCGTATCATTTCGTATTTTCGCTGAACCCCCACCCCGATTTCTTTCCCATGAAAAGTTAGCGCCTTAGTGCTCTGTACTTGCGCATATGGTTTCGTACAACATCTGAAACCATGTACAGTTGGATGTCTGAAATTACTGTTTTTGTCTTTTGACTAGTACTAGTTGGTTATGCCTTTTCTGTTTTAGCGAGTCGGCATGCTCTGTTCTATCTCTTGATATCTTTGCATGCTTTGAGTGATGCTATTGAGTGGTCAATCAAGTGGAAATCTTTGAATAATTTATGTGTTTTCTTTGGTATATTGTAACTGAAAAGACACCATCGCATGAGGATTTGATTCCTTTAATCTGTATACCAAATCCATTTTCACTAACAGGTCTTCTTTTGTTTCTTGAACATATCCAGTGTATGTGATGGCTGGAAATCTTTGGGTTTGGGGGGAAAACTGTGCAGAAATGGAGGATTTTGTGACAGGCCCTGTTGACAATAAGAATACCTTTAGAAGTTTGAAACAGTATGTCAAAGATCTTGATTCGAACACACTTCCTCCTTTTCTTGCTCGTGTGTGCGCCCCTGACAAGCCAACCTCATACTCTGAGGAGGAGATTCTGTGCATTTTTGAGACTGCTGCAGAAGTCCATGGCCACAGCATTGTACCACATATTGGACAGATCATTGCAAGAGTAATTAGGATTATGGCATCAGTTTCGAGGTCCTTGCACAGTTCTGGTTGTTCCAAGCTGGTTTGCACATTATCACGGTATTGTATTGATCCTTTGGCTAGAGTGGAAGAGAAACATGTGATTCTTAGCTCTATTTGCCGTCCCTTATCAGACTGCTTGATGAACAGCAATGAAAGTATCTCTTCTGGTTCTGCTCTTTGTGTCTCTGCTCTTGTCCAGTCGAACAATTGGCAATATGCATCTAATGAGTTGGTTAACAATGTTTGCCTGAAAGTCTCAGGGGCTTTAGAGGAGGCTCACTGCCAGACTGTTGTGCACTTGAGCTTGGTGGTTGCTCTGTCTAAACATAATCCTTTGACACTTGAGCCCTATGGGCGATCGTTGATAAGATCAGGATTACAAATATTGGATGATAGTACTAAAGCAGGACATTCTCAGCTGATTATGTCATCCATTCAGATGATACATTGCATCATGAAAAGTTTGGATGTGAGGATTATATCTTCTGAGATCAGTAGCATTATCCATGCTTTGGAGCAATGCCAAGGTAGCAATGTTCTTGATATCCATGCTGTAGCTGTTGAGGCTGCTGAGACTGCTAAGATACTTCGGAGGCAGGAAGAATATGGGCACCAGAAAAAAAATAGTCCATTTGCAAACTCTAGTGGGAGGCATATCAGGAAGGGATCAAACTCTCCAATTGATGATGTGGATATCAGAGACGGTGATTCAAGTGGATCTTCTTGTGAAGTGAAGTCTGTTCGTTCCTTTGCTGGTTTTGATTCTCAGTCATCAGTGGGACAATGCATGAGTAATCTTGGAAGTACACGTGCAAGGCGACAACTTTGGAGCAATGGTTCTCATTCTTCACATGAAACGTCCAACTATGAGTTTTTTCACACTTCAGCGCTGGATAGTGATGATGCTTTGGGTGTGAGAGAGCATTGTAATTCTGCTGGTCTGCTTAAGTCAAGTAGGAGGTGTTCGGGTGTATCGAGAAGAATTGGTGACCCATGTCCGACATGTTTAACACCTCAAGCATCAAGCTCTAAGGTATCGTGTAGTTCATCATTTAAACTCAGCAATTTTAATATGTGTTTAAAGAAACTCAACCTACTGAGGAGGAATTAGGTTTCTTATTATAAAAAAAAAGAAAGGCACATAATTTCTCTAAACTTGGATTACATCCACCCAAGATGTGGTACATAAGTTATGTTTCTACTGTCCTTTGGTGCATTGTTATATTTATGCTATTCAGCTATTCCCTGAATGCTGCCAAAAAAGCAATGATTTCAAATATTGCTGCAGAAGCATATGGCATTTTCTATCTTTATTTGTTTTGAGAACTGATATTTTCAACCAGTGCAACAATGTGTCTGGTGGATTGCCTGTGTTACTTTTACTGTGTTTGGTTCATCTCCAGTGATGCTTATTTTTCAGTTTAGATGACTTTGGGTTGTAGAGTGAAGTTTCACAAATTTACACCTCCCGTAGATAAAAGTGAACTTAACTTTTCCTCCTGTGAACTCCAGTTATCCAGGCGACAACCTTTATCAAGTGATGTCAGGATACAGTCAACTCCAAGGAAGCAGCACCACTCTATTAGCACCTTGTTGAGGGATTCCGGAAGATATGAGCACCAGTTACCTGCAAGCCCAGCTTTTAGGCAGATACAGTGTTCAGGACACTGCTCAGATCGTCTTTCGTTTCAGAAGAAGAATGGTGAAATGGAGGAAAAGAAAGGATACTGTGACTCAGTTCAGCAGGCCAACCAATGTCATGTGGAAAATACCGGCTTGTTGACCGAAGACGTTAAGTTCCCAACCAATAGTGGGCTTTCTGATAGCGCACAAACTCAATGCGAAGAACATCAAGCTGAGCACGAGAAGATGTCTGGAAGGAAGAAAGACAAAGGAAAATGTTCTAGTGGTTCATTCTTTCTTTTTTTCTGTTTCATGGTAGTAGTAGTAGTTGCGTTCTTGTTAGCTTGGTGGCAGCATGATCGCAATGAGCTCTATGTTGTACCTACATAGTCCCAAATGCATGCCCCTTTGTAAGTGTTCTTTGGGGGCCTCTATACCATGTGTCAAGCCACCACCTATCAGTTGTATGATGTTAAACGTTTTATACAAAAACATGCAGTATAAGTGAGAATGGTGTATCCTTCTTTTGGTACAAATGAAGCAATTGTTGAAAAGGAAATTTGTTGAACTGTTATCAACAAGCTTTTATGCATTTCTGGATCTGGTTTATAAATATATGATTTTTGCATCATCACGTGAAAAATGTAATCTTTAAATATATTTGATTTGTGGAGTTTTGATCATGGCAATTGTGGTGGACAACTAAAGAAAACTAAGGCAGGAACAGCCAAGACTTAGGAAGGTCTCATATGAACGGATTAGAGCTTCATAAGAAATCCCGCAGACACTGAAAATGAACCTACACCTTCATAACCAAATATCCCGTGACTGCAAATGGGCTTTCGCAACTTTGCAAACGAATGCCAGCAATTGCTGTCAAAGACACCACCCAAAGGGGTCAAACTTGCATTCATCTGTTGATGATCTTATAAAGTTAGGTTTTAGAAACCCAATTTAGATATTTCTCAACATGAAAGAGTCTCACATACATCAAACTTTACAGACCATGTTCCATTTCAAGTGTTGTCAACCCCATGAACAATACAGGTTAGAGCATCAAAGGAGCCCACTCCCAGTGTTGATCATCTTCTTTCTTACGCTGTTGGCTTGTCCAGTCTGGTATGAGTTCATCCCTTGTAGACAAGAGGCTTATCGATCCACCGGACGTGGTAGCCACAGGCTTGCAGCGTCTGAGCAGCTCCGATTGCAGCCCACCCAACAAATTCACCTTCTTCAGCCTTCCGAATGTGGCTTGCAGCGCCATCTCTCCAAACCTTCAACGGAGACCGAGGTGACGCAGACCATCTTGAAGTCATGAAGGCACCTCAGGGAGCTCAGCAGGTGGCCCAGCCTGTGACTTGGCAGTAGGATATGTCAAGCTGCAAAAAAAGAACCATATGTTCCTGTGCGCTTTACCTGTATGAGGTTCTGACAGTATCACCCAGATTTACGGGCGCTTCAAGTCCAGCCTTACCAGGTTTCAGAAGCCAATGGCAATGGAGGCAGTTCCAATGCCTGTGATGTGATACACATCAAGCATCTCATCTAATGGTTTGTGAGTTCTTAAAGTGATCTTAGATGCTCACCACCAGCGATTGGTCGCAATAGCATAGGTTTAGCATCCTGATCTTCTTGCAGCCACTAGCTAAAGCTGCAACTGAAAACAGAAAGAAAAAAAATGCATTATTTTGGAGGTAAATGTGGTTATCAAACAGTAGCTGTGAAACCATATGACCATATATAAGCATCAAATATTAGTATAGATGGATCTCCATCAGCTTTCCACAGTTTGAACTAATAAAAGCAAGGTGTTTGTTATGAACTTGATCAGAGGTCAAGCTTTAAAGTTAGCAGTTCTGCGTACCTTGACAACTTATGGAAAGCTGAAAACCTGGGTATTATACATACTCAATTTCAACGTTCAATGAACAATTTTCAAACCAATAACAGAAGGCATTGGTATATTTCAATTGCCTGAATCATTGATCCGGCAATCAGTAAGGTCAATCTCCTTAAAATGAAGGGTTCCTATTCGCTCTAGTCCATTCTCACTTACAAAAGGGCAGGATCCCAGCTGGATGCATTCAAGCCTTGTGCGGTTCTAGGCGGTGGTAGAGCATTATCACTAAGGAGATGGAAGCATGTGCAGTCAACTGTCCTCAAGTATTTGCAGCCATTCACATGTGAAGCAATCCCATCATCTGCTAAGCCCAATATCAACCAAATTCTTACATCAGCCACTAATTGTCTAATGTCTACAGACTAGAGGAAAACAACTTCAAGGCCTTCATGTCTCAATACAGTCATTCAGTCAATGTCACCTTTATTGTTGATAACTTGGATAGAAAGTTCATCTCTGTTTCCTGTAGTTATAAAGCATGGATAGAAAGGTAGTCTCTGGTTCCTGTAATATAAAGCAGCGAGGGAACAACCACCTGAATCAAATAGGACATTTTCAACTTTTGTTCAGGAAAAGGATTTCACTCACATGCAAACTATGCACAGCATTTATTTTTTGGATAAAATTGTGACCAGCTATGAGTGAAGCCAATCCCTGGGAAGTTACATGATCACATGTTGCTACATAAATACTGCAGAACCGGTGGGTTGATTGGTTGAATTCATAAGTATCAGAGCTTCAAAACATCATAAATATATGCATACATAATCTGCATCCCTGCAGCGAGTCGCCTCCAGCACTTAGCGCTTAGCGGTTCTAGACCATCGTCATCCATGAACGAGCAGCTAACTACTGCTAGGTGCTCCAGCTTCTTAAGAGTGGAAAGTGACCTGAGCAATTCATTGCTCACCTAGAAAACACGGAGGTAAAAAAGGTTCATTTTTAGGTTTTTAGTGGCAACGATCCAAATTCTGAATGTCATCAGCTACATTTTGAACCAAGATAGCAGGAATCAGTAAAGAAAAGATGGTGTATTCAAAAGGGCATGTGAATTATAGGTAATTTAGTCTCTAGTGCAGGATATATATATTTGTACAACATACGTAAATCGACAGAAGCACTACTGATTCTAGAAAACACCAAGCAAGCTGCAACAAGATGCTAAGTACTTCGGACTATATAACTGTACTCTCTCAAGCATAAGCTATGAGGGGATTCGTTTTCAAAGTTCCAAGAAACATCCAGATTCAACAAGGAAATACATAAAGGCTTTGCTATTCCAGCTCATTCCATGTCCACATTCGAAAATGCATCAGAACTTAAACAAGGGAGGGCTACCCCAAGCACAAACACAATTCACCGGTGCTAGAATCCTAGAAAAACTTGACTTCATGAGGGATCATGTTAAGTTTCAATTGAATCGATCAGAGTAATCTCAGCATCTACTACTGTAGCTAGCAAAAGAGCCGTAATTGAGATTGGAGAGATGGTACCTCGAGGCAGGGGATGTCGACGCTGAGCGGGTCGACGCCAATGTCGGAGATCTCGCGGCACCACTCGGTGCTGAGCCTCTGAAGCCTCGGAAACCCTGGAGAGCGCGAGGTCTCCATGAGTCCCGTCGCCGCGCGCGGTCGCCGCCGCCGTCTCCTTGTCACGCCCCTGTGGCGAGCTGTGGGTGAGCGGAGAGCTTGTCGGCGACAAATCGGGAGCATGGGATTCGTGCCTCGGGTCGTGCTCTGCGATTCCGGCTGGATAGCACTAGCAGCGACCAGCGAGGAAGACGGCGGCGGCGGACGGGAGCAGGAACTGACCCGAAACCAAGGGGGTATCTGTAAAAACGAGGGGCGTTGTGCATATATTCGGATCGCGATCAATAGTCGCGATCCCAATGTTTGCACATACCCCCTAATTTGGATCGCGATTAATAGTCGCGATCCAAACCAGGGGCTTTTTGGAAAACATCCTCCGGGCCGGCGACATGGAACCCGACGAGGCCGCGCCGCCGCCGGCGACCCCTGCCTGCTCCGGCACCCCCGCATTATTCTCCATACTTCAACGCTCCATCGGCGTCTCCGGCCCCAGCTGCTGCCCGAGAAACGCTTCCAGGATCAGAGAGCTCGCCGTTGAAGGCTTGAATCCATCAGTGCACTGCTCCGCCGCCGCCGCCACTGCTCGGACCTGGAGAAGAAGACTTTCCCGACTCCGTTGTCATCGCTCGTGGTGTGTGAAATGAACCATGAAGGATTTTGTTCCGATTCACCATATGAACGTTGGGTGCGCTGCACTAACTGTCAAATCGATTTGAGGAGATGAATGGCATTTCATTGGTTTGATGTTGAGTGGTCTGCCGTAGGTTCTGGTTTGCTGTAAACTTGGAAGCTGAAATTATACCCCCCACAGTTTCCATTGTAGCTGACAACCCAAGGAATTTGATGGCAGGGACAAACGAGGCTTATTAGCAAATCAATGGATGAGGGAGAGCCTCCTCTCATTAGCAATCTGGCATTTGGCAGTCTGAAAAATGAGACATCTTCAGAGGCAACATTCCACGACTGCAAATGATTTTCAAAAACCAGGCAATGAATATCCAAAACACCCTGCCAGAGGAAACCAAGAGTTCCTTAGCTACCTTTGCTTTCAGCTCCACATGATACTAAAAAGTTTAGCTTGAATAATGCCACTCACAGATTTTTTTTTCTCAAGAAAAAAAAAAAAGTCTCCCGCAGTAGGACAAATTTAGCGCATCATATTACTCACAAGTGTATTAAGCCAGGAACAGGCTAGTTCTGATCTTTCTTGGACCTGAATGACAATGTTTGATTGTCCAGTCTGGTACGAGTTCATCCCTTGAATCATTGATACGGCACTCAACCCTTGTATTACTCCTGTCGGTTGATTAGTTAGGTGATGGCGTCGTCGATCGCTCATACAATGAAAGATATGAATGGATCGATGGAATCTGAACTGTATCGTTTCGTATGCTCGGGTCAGGTTAAACTTGATAAACGAACAGATCGACAAAGACGACAAATGCATGGGTTTAAACAGATCATCTGGCTAACGATTTTCTACTGAATGGAAGAAATAATGCATTATCATCGTTTCTCCCGCAGAACCTTTACATGAATGTAACGCTGCACGCGTTTGTTGTTTCAGGTAGCAACGTCAGTACAATCAGCAATCGCTACTCATCAACGACGGGCCATTATCAAATGCAGAGAGCATTAACTTGAATTATGTGTATGCTGAGCTGACTGCCATTACTGCAAGTTGGTACCCAGTAACACCAGCGGTTGAGACGGGCAATGCACCGCGTCATCCGTATATATATCCTGCCGGAGGATGAGCAATGCTAGTTCATGCAACTAGCTGTGCCTTACAACAGGTCACGAAACAGGCAGGGAGCAAGGCAGGAAGAGGGGGCAGGCAGACCTGACACAGCGTAGGATAGGATAGGAGAGCGTTCTAACGTTAGTCCTGAGAGTGGGAGGTACTAGGATTTTTAGGAGTGCGAGGTACGATGGCTCGACAGAAGAGCGTTCTAATGTACTCACTTCAGTCTTTTTTTCCTTAACGCTTCCGACAATTCTGGATAGGTTAAGGTAGCGGTAGGGCCGGTGCTGATAGCATCTACGTGCCCAGGGTGAATCAATAAACCGAGAAAATAATATTATTACTAGTAAAATAAATTATGTACCAAAATATTTATACAAAAATGATTTCTACATGTTACCTTGAAAGTTTCTTATAATATTTCTAGATGGAAATAAGTCACTGATGATGATGATGTCGATATCAATCTCGTCAAACAGTTTCTTTTCGATGCTTATATTGGTGAGTCCGTTCAACCGATCTTAGAGACATTGTGTGTAGTGTGTACCTTAAATAGTTGTTCAATAATTTTAACTTTTACAATTAGGAACGGGATTATTAGGCCCCGTTGGGCCGGACTTTTTCACCGGCTTCTGGAGCAGTTTCTTCTGACACGACGTCAAACAGGTTGCTTCTCCACTGGCTCATCCGAAAAATACGGGAGGAGCTGAGGCCACAAAACTGGTGAAGCCGGGAGCGATCAAAAGATAGCTTCTCCGGCTTCCTCCTCCTCCACGTCAGCGCACCATCCAAAATTATCTTTTTTGGGGAATATAATATGTTATTTTTGGAGAATATAATATGTTATTAACTAATGATAGCTTCATTTAAAGTAAAAAATAATTGAGATAGTCTTTTACACTAATTATTAAATAATATATGATTTCTCATATTAATTCTTATGTGTAAAATAGCATAATAATGAGGTGTCATAAATTTTAATACTATCAATTATTAGTAAACATGACTTGCTTGCATACAGGCAAGTCTTATGTTTCAGAAAATATGGACAATTACATTTTGCATTTATTCATACAAATGAAGAGAAGTCATAAGACAAGCCGTTTTGCCAAATATTTACAGCCACAGCCACAGCCACAGCCAACATAACTAGTTTTTCAGAGAAGCCATAGCCACAGCCAGAACTAGGGTTGAAAATGATGACGGAAATTTCTGATATATCGATAATCATTTTTTTAAAAAATAAGAAATAGGAAAATAATTATGAGAAATGTAAAAACAATAATGGAAATGGGAAAATTTTGACAAAAATGAAAATAAAAACAATAGAGCCGATTTTCGATCGAATGGACGGTATATCGTATTTGTTCAAAAATTTTCCGTGGAAAATATCGAATTTTTGAAGGAGTAACCTTTGTTACCCAACTAACCTAGCTCAAATGGACCTTACCATCACAAGCCTAAGATCCATAGCGTTGAACTTCTTCTTGGTCTCTTGATTATTGTTATGTGTACCCTACAACACCTCTTAAACCTATTATTTTTTCATATGTCATGTCACTCTAATTTATTATGTCAACTATGTCGATGTTGAATTATTTTTATCATGGCAGATGAATGGTATGATTAATTATATGATTATATTGATATAAGTATCTAGCATAATATAATAGCTGATAGTTATTGATCATGATTATCGATTTTCGATCGATATCGACATATTTTCGTACCGATAATTTTAGTTTCGATTCCCGACAGTATCGTCATTGTTTTCATTTCCGAGCTTATTGGTTTTGTTTTTATTTTTGACTGAAAAATATAGTTAAAAATGATAATGCTAATTTCCGATCGTTTTCATCCCTAGCCGGAACCCTACCAAACAGCCCTTAGTGCGCTGTAGACGGTACCTCCTACATCCTAGCCAGGCGCAACCTCGCCTTGACAACAGAGCAAAGCAGTGCGGGCAACGCGTGCGACGATCGTCCAAGTCAAATGTCGATCAGCAGTTGCGCCGCCGCACTATAGAAATTAGGATGCGAGGGGAAAACTGTGGTTGCTACCTGATCAGCTGTTACGGTGCCGGTCCTGCTGTGCTCACTCCTTTCCCATGTCCATCATGTCATAGAATCGCCGCCGGGCAACTGCGCTGCACTCCATGGGTCAAGAGCGGCGACTTGCAGCCCCGGGTGCTGGTGCAAGACGCTCAGGACCTGCCGTACCCCTCAAAACAGAACTGCATTGGCACCACTGAAGAACCAAAAAACAAACAGGAATTAAGGCTGATGACAGAAAAAATTAACAAATGCACCAGCCGGGAATCGAACCCGGGTCTGTACCGTGGCAGGGTACTATTCTACCACTAGACCACTGGTGCTCTGTGCAAATTTTCGTTTACATTTTTATTCTAACCTTCTGTGGTATCTTAAACATTGTTCACTACCTAACAGGAAAACTGAATATGATAAAGATTCATCATGTCGCAAATCTAATGCTAGTTTAATTTATTCACCCTTCGCTTTTCAAAAAAATGATGTGAACTTTAATCACGTTTCATCCCAAAAAAGTAAAACATCCTACCTCACTATCTATAAGCATTTAGGGGGGTTATAAATTTATGGTGGGATGGATTGTGGATGCACGGAACATGATTGAAGTAAGGTGCAACATAAAATCTTTGTTGCTCATGTATTTTTCTTTGGTCAAATTAAATATGATTTCCTTTGTTGTAACATTTGGCCAAAGGAAAAAAAAAAAGAACATGCAGGGATGGGAATTACATAAATCCTATGAATTGAGCTTAACCAACAACAAACAGATCAACTTGGGCATCGTGTTTGCTCGACTCTTACTGCTACATTATTCCTGCTACCTACCGAGCCTAATCGGATCCAAACCCATGCTCTGTTGTGAATCTTCTACGAGCAATACAGTGAGGAGTATTAAGCTAGACCCCTTATAAAAACTCATATCCCCGATTGATTGTTCACTCTCCCAGTCGTATCGCCCAATGACACAGCAAAGAAAAACCAAATCGATGGGTAGTAGCAATGCGCAGGCCACCTTGCTTGTTATAGGAAATCAAGTGCAATTAATTTGTGGTTCTACGTGAACAATCTTTCCAGATACGACCTCAACAGATAGTACTACTTGCTAATTAAAGAACATGATTATGTCGATCGTACGACAAATGAATTTATTCTCACAGACAAAAAGAGAACTGTGACAAGCACACATATGTTCCTGATAAAACGTTGAGACAATTTTCTCAATTTTGTATACATGCGAAGCTAGTTGGTGGAGACAAAGCCTCAATGAAAAATAGATCTGATTTTTTTTTCACAATTTTAGCCTAAAAAAAACAGAGTCACATTGCTAGTTTGTTTAGTTCATCCTTCTTTTGAAAATACTATGGATTCAAAACTCATTTACCCAGAAAAATATTTCATATTCTAGAGCTTGGTATGACATTGGAAAGCATGGTCACGGTGAGACATGCAAATTATACATGTACCCAACATGCTCAAGTCAATGCAGTCTAAAGACAAATATCTTTATTTTTCTTATGGTAATAAAATGTTTTTCTATTGCAGCATTTTGCCTGAAATGTATGCATGAATGGGAATTAAAAATATATGAACTAAAAACCAACGAGTCTAACTGTAGCACTGCATTGATTTTGCACTTATAAAACAAAAATCCATATCAAGCATACCTAATCAATTGCTAAAATCCAAACATAAACCAAAGCAAAAAAAAAACTAGGAGCACGGGATGAAGGATTTGCGACTTAAATTTTTTTTGCACCTTAATTTCCAACATCGACAACATTGCACCATAGTGAAAGTCTTTTAATAACTGCCGTCATGCTCTACACACGAGCCTAGTTGTTGCGGCAGGCTGGACGAGAGATAGTGGAAGCCGTAGAGCCGTAGGATACTCGGTTGCGAGATCGAACTATAGAGAGAGCGACTGCTCCCTCGACTGTCGAAGCGGCGACTGCCGGTGATCTCGATCCCATGATGTCACCCTGCATCTCAGTTCTACATCCCAAATGCCTCCAAATCCTAGACTGGCCAAAATTCCCAAGCATTATTTTTTCGAGCTCTATGTGCAATATTCTGCTGGCATTTGCAGTGGTTTTGGACAGAAAATGGCGAGCCTTGCTTGAAGCGCAACTAGCACTGCAGCCTTCAGAGATCATCAGTGTTACGTTGCTTTTAAGACGGAGCATGCCGTCAGAGAGCACTGCAACTCCAAGCGCCAAATAGGTATTCCAAGCGTACTGGGCATTCAAAGCACAGATAAAACAACAATTGAAAACCCCGGGAACTTTAGTTTAGGATCTTAATACAGAAGAACTTCGGCTTCTGTTTTAGACTTTCAGTGTCTCTGCAGCAGGAGAGGGGTATGCATCGTTTCCTGCATTTCCTTCCCGTGAAACACAAGGAGTCAATTAATTTCTGCACCTGAAAGTGAAATGCATTGTTTATGTAGAATTGATTGAAAAGAAAAAAATACATCAATTGAGTACTATACTTCTATTTTTTTTGTCTGAAGACTTACTTTACTATCTGCAATTGCAATGCAGGGAACTTATTCTCGATGGAGCTGATGTGTCAAAAGCTATTGCAGATTTTGTTGCGAGCAAGCATATCGACAAGTTAGTACTGGGGACAGTTACAAGGTGCGGAGTCAAATTCCGAACACTTTTCACACACAATTCCAAATTTTGAAACTATTTGAAGGTCCTCTTTGTCAACAGGAAATTAGTATACATTGTTGATTTACAACATTCTGAAGAAAATTTCTTGGGACACGATCAGCCACTACTTGAATAGCTTCCCAATGCTTTGTCATCCAGTTAATAATGGGTAAGACACCACGTGTCAAATCAAGAGTAGATCATTCTTCATAGTATCCACTCAGGGCGTGATTGTTTACCTGCGTATGCTCGAGCGAAGCTCGCTTCATGCAGAATCTTTTGGAAATGTTGTCGTTTGGATGGTTGGACATGTTCGTGGGTCTGGCTGAACTCATGCAACCAACGCCTCTGGGTCATTATAAAAATAAAAATAAAAACGCCTTCGAGCCAGGCTCCACGCAAAAACGCAGATTTCCCCTGTTCCTCTGGAGCCAGGCTCTGGTTGGCCCTCACGTGAGTTCACGTGACTACTCTGCTCACCGCTTCATCTCCTTTCTCTCGCAGAACACCATTGAATACTTACTTTTCTCGCTGACCGCACTCCGGACCTATCAGCTCCTTACTTTGTTGCGCCCACATCGTGGAGAAGTCTCTAGATGGGATTGGGATTTGTTCCTCTCGTCTTGTCCATTGATGCCACTGCTGAGTAAGTGTGTGTTTGTTGGAGGTCAATGTTGAATTGGATATGGTCATCCATATTTTTCTAGATAAGATGATCCAAGTTATATGTTTGATTGGGTGGATAGAATGATTCAGTTTCGTATTTGGTTGGATGGATAAGAACGGATAGGACAAGGTGAAATAATGAAATTACATATCATATTATTAAATAATAATAATTAATTATATACTAATTAATACGATCTGATATTTATTGATCTTAATCATATTTTAATAATTTTTAATTAGTAATAAAAATATTAATTATTATTAATTCTAGTATGATTGAGCTCTCATCATGTACTAATCAATATCTTAATGCTTATCAATAATAATACTTTCTCCGTCCAATAATATAAAGATTTCTGTCTAAATCCATTTGTCCAACAATTCCTGTCCGTGGGATGCGCCATCAACATTTACTCGGTCCCGTAGCACCACCCGTCCACCCCAATCACTCCAACGAACACCTATGGACTTCTCGTTTCTTCCTCATCTTCTTTCCTCCCGTGCACACCAAAGCAGAGGGCTCTTCTAGATCCGGCCATATGAGCACCCCGACGACCAATCGAAGGGTGGGAGCAGTGATACAGAGGGGCAAGCGGGTGCGCCATGGTGAGATTCAGTGGCCCGGCAAAAGACGGTGGCAAGCTCGTCGCGGGCCCATGGTCGAGGCAGGATGCATGCCTTGGCCCTAAATCGCGACCTTGGTGGCAGCAGGATGCACGAGCACAACGGCGGCTGCCTCAGCTGGATGCACAACAACCTCCTCGGCCCCTTCTTCCTGTCTGCTCAACTGCTCCGCCGCGATGCCCAGAGAGCATGGCGGCTCATCCCAGATCCGCCCGAAGGGGATGGCAGCCAGCGTGGCGCGGCGAGCCTCCGCGACGAGGGACGGGGAGTGTTAGAATACGGCCCCACTGGTCCTGCACATGAGCCCCTGCCGCTAGCCCAGGTCGACTCAACTGAAGCCCCAACCAAGGTCCTGAGACACCTCAATTTAAAAAGACTAGTCTTATAGGTGAGGTTCCTTCCACCTTATAAATTGAGCTCTCCATCATTAATATCCGATGTGAAACTAAACTCAACAATCTCCCCCATCACAAATCGGGTGGTCCTATCTCACCTTCACACTCGGGTGGACACCCCTCCGACACCCCGATAATCATGTGACCCGGAGACCCAATCCGACAGTCCGATATCCGTGTGAGATCCATGAGATATTCTAGGTTTCCTGACCATGACTCTGATACCACTTGTTAGAATACGGCCTGACTCGTCCCGCACACGAGCCGCTAGCCTAGATCGATCCAACTGAAGCGCCAACCAAGGTCCTGAGACACCTTAACCCAAAAGACTATTCTTATAGGTGAGGTTCCTTACCCTTATAAATTAGGCTCCCCCATCATTAATATCCGATGTGGGACTAAACCCAACAGGGAGGACAGACGCAAGCTACAACGGCGTCAGCGAGCTCACGTGACAAAGGATGGGGATTGGGAAGACCATCTGCCATCGACTCCGTCCTCCGCACCTTCCTGAAGCGCTGTGTTCAATACGACTTTATTAGGGGTAGCAGAGTCATTTCACTTCTCCCTTATTTCTACCTAGGAATTCTAGAAATCCTTATATTATTGGACAGAGGGAGTATCATAGTACATCATACTAATAATATCTAATTATGTTAGTAATCATCATCATTACATAAGTTGGATAGCTCATCCAGTCATTTTTGCCGGACAGACTCATCTAACATCTTAAAAGAATATTTTCATTCTAGTCCATTCCTGTCCATCCTGATAGTGAATCAAACACTGGACTGAATGGTCTTATGCAAACCTATCCAATCCAATACAACGAAACAAACACACCCTAAATCATATTCCCCATTGTTTCCTGGTTCAATGATTTCGATCCTTTTGACGTGAGCACCTGAGGAGGAAGATGCACACGTGCACATCAAATTTTCTTCTGTTTTTGTTGTGACATCCAGATCTTGTATTTTTGTTATTTTTTCCATTGATTGTGTTGATTTTTAATAGGGGGAAAATCAATCTAATTTAGCTCAGCCAGTTTCAAATTTTGACTGCTTTCTTCTATGATTTCTTAATTCGGCAAAAGCTTGATTTTTTAAATTGCGTTGGAAACACTGGACCTGATTTTCTATTAGTTCTTCCCTATTTACTGTAGAAGGAATAAATAGGTGGTAATTTGACCAAAGAGACATACAAGGTGAAACTATCATTTTTGTACACAGCCATCCAATCATAATATGAGATGAGCCTGGCTAGCCGGAGAATTCAACCAAACACCTAGCCTTCTCTCCAAACTGCATCAGTGTAACCTGGCTCTGCTCAGCCTGGCCCATGCGCCCAACCTTGCCAGGAGAGCTATACGGTCAACCAATCACACCCTCAGCCCTTTGCCTTCCGATCGATTTCTCCATAGGAGACCAGAAAGCATGAAGAATATAATGCTGCATTCCTAATACCTCCCAAGCCTAAACGGGTCCAAATCCCTTGTAGTTGGCCGAGTGACTGCACACGCTCTATTATGAATTTTCTGCAAGCAATGTAATGCGGTGATAACTGGTAGTATTAAGGCAGAGGCATGTTCACTATCTTGGTTATATCGCCCATTGCCTCATCAAAGAACCAAATTGATGGGTATACTTGCAACGCGAGGGTCACATTGCTTGTTACTAGTAGTATATAGGAAACATGACAGACGCTATGATTAATTAACTTGTGATCCCTGTTCTTTGTGCACAATAGTTTCAGCTATACCCTGCTGTTAGTACTGTTTTGTCGATTGATGGACATATGATTATGTTGATCGTACAACAAACTGCATCTGATTGATTGATCGACTTAAGGTATCAAGGGTTATGTGATATTTTTTAATGACTAAAGGGGCGTGATAATGAGCACACGTGTGTCCCTAAGCTGTAGTATGCGTGCTTCAAGCATTTACCGACCTGATACGTCCGGGTACGGCCATGTCAAAGATGCGTAGTAGTTGACGCATGGTAACCATAGTAGGAGTAGTTGACAATAAAGAAAGACGACCTATACGTAGGTTTGGTAATGGATCGAAAATTTTGCACTTTCCGGGAAAGGCACTTTCAGCTTATTTCCCGTGTTGATAGAGTCCTCATGAGATCGGGAGTTTGTGCTACATCTTCCACATACACTGGACAATAGTGTGATACCTACTAGCCTTCAGACAAAGAGATGACCGACTCCGTGAATCGAATTACGTGTGACCAGTTGCTCGGAAGCATGCTTCCTTGCCGGGGGCGAAGTGGGCAGCGCGGCGTTCCTGTGTTCCATGCTTGGCCAATTACAGCGAAGCAACATCAGGACGCCAACGAAAACGAGGCAATGGTGATGAGTTCCGTGCTTAGTCTCTATACCGCGATCGTGCGCTCCAACCAAAGGCTACAGTAAATTTTGTTTCATCCAAGTTAATCGTCCAAATCGTCTCGTCCAGTTTATTTTTGAATTAGCCGACGACAACATAAAAGAAAAACGGAGGAGTACATGTTTATACATGTCTTACAGCAAAGTTGAGATAGAGTTCAACAGACTAATAAAACAAGGTCATCGGTCTCCCAAGCCCCAACAAGGTATATATGGCGGCAGGTTCGGAGGTCTATTACCATCATATGGATAGGAAGATACCTAAGGTGAAACTAAGTCCAAAAATTGGACGAATAGTAGCATGTATGTTACGAGTATGATCATGGCTGGCCATTCTTCCCGAGAAGGATGGAGCAGTTGATAAGATGACGATGATGCAATGCCCAGTTCTGGCCATGTCCGCGTGGATCGTTTCATCGCTCTACTCTACATATCTATATAGGAAGAAGAAAGCAGTATGGAAAATCGGAAAACGATTGAGAATGTGCGTCACTGGACCAAACGGGCAATTATGCAAGGGTAGGGTCCGGATCCGGACAGCAACAGCACAGCGCGTCCTTGTTTCATCTCTCCATTTTTTTCGAACAAATGTTTCATCGTGCGTCCATCAGGACCATGTATATATATATATATTTATATTTATATTTATTTGCAGTGTTCTTAAACAGAAAATAATGAGGGGGACTTGCCTGACGCACAACTACATTGCAATCTGCAGAGATCTGTATTCAAATCGCTGATAAAACCACAGAAAAAAACGGTGCAGGAAATGAAAACAAAAAAAAAAAGAAGGAAAATACCAAAAAAAAATAAAAGGCATGCACCAGCCGGGAATCGAACCCGGGTCTGTACCGTGGCAGGGTACTATTCTACCACTAGACCACTGGTGCTTCTGATGCAAGTTTTTATTTCTTCACACAGCTAACAAGTGATTCGTAAGTTGATTTATCTGACAATCAATCCCAACCTCACGTAACCTGGTTATTATGGACTTGTGGTCCATAAACGTGAATCGACCTAAACGTTTATCAGATGCACACAATGCGCGCTTCGTCCTCCACGCGATCTCACTGCAAATGAAAGCTTAGTAGGACAGCGATTGAGGACGACAGGATCAATGGCGGCGGAAGGACCGGGACCAGCCAGCCGAGAACCGAAACTGAACCAGAATGCCCGTTCCAGACAAAAACAAGCATACGCACGCGCGTATAGTATAAACAAGAAAAAAATGATGACGTATATGTTGGATAAATTAGTATTTTTAGTTTTATATTAATCCATAAATAAATTATAAATATGATTAACAGATTGCATAATGAATCAGACAAGTCTATAAGACCAGACAAAAGCATAGCATCTACCATACTAGCAACATTCATCATAGATAAACAGATCACGAAAGCTAGTATGCGAGACATGGTTTGAGATGAGAGTACATACGTTTTATTCTGGATTGGGTAGAGGAGGTGGCGACGACGTGCAGCACCATCATGTTATTGACGACGGCGGGTGAGACCGACTCGACGATGAGGAAGACGAGCCGTGGCAACGAGCTTGACGAAGACAAAGAATCGATCGAGCAGTCGCGTAGAGCGTTTCCCAAAAACCTTATTCGCCCTCTTCCGGTGTAGGATCACAGAGGACGACGGTTCTGGAGACCTGCTCTCCCGTTTGCCCGTGCACGCCGATGATCGGGATGGAGAAGTCTTGGCGGCGCAACAGTAGCAAGAGGCAAAACCCTAGACGATTGCGTGATATGATTTACGGCGATACCCGTACGTATTTATAGGGAGGAACCGCTAGGGTTGGGTGTCCCGCAACCGAGTCGGTTACCATATTAATACGTCGGTTTCCATAACTAAATATATGGAAATATATGGAACATGTAATAAAAAAAAATACAAAAGGAAGCCACGACCCCGTAAGGTAAGAAACTAAATTTCGGCAGACCATTCACGCGGGTGATGCGCGGCCGCGCCCATCGCCCATCGCCCACGCCCTGCCCCACCCGGTCCGGTAAGGTGAGGCGAGGCCAGCGAGCGCGCGCGTGTATTCTTCTTTCTTCTCATCCACACATTTGCAAGATATGCTAGAGCAACCAACCTTATAAGTTGGACTCTCTCCACCTCCACTAGCAATGTGGAACTAAACCTTTACACTCCCATCACCCATGAGTGGATCTTTGAGATCTTTCAGGAATTATTATGAATATTAATAGGCCAAGCCCATATAATTCCAGCAATCCCCCACCAGATCTCAAAGTCCTAGCTAGACTTTGCCTCATCCCACTGTTGTTTATTTATACCAGTGTTTTCAGTGGAGACTGTTAAGTTAAACTTCCACCTAAAACAATAAGCTATACTCATTCACAACTTGAACAATGGACTATGCCTTGAATTATAAGTTTTGTGCAAACAAGTTTCACTTACTGTTATAACTGATACTAGACCTCAAGTAGGCTTCTCCACGGGTGGAGCATATAGGTTATACTCCCTTGGTCATTTATGAGCTTAATAGAGATCACCTAAATCTCACCGATTGCGACCTTACAACAATCGGGCTCATATATGTGTATTCATTCAAGAATGTTTTGTAGGACAATATCTTCACTATTTAAAGTCAACTGAATATATTAAGACAACAACCAACCTGCCATACAGATATCGAGAGTAATGCATTGCTTCTCGAGTGGGTTATAAAAGGTTACTCTCATGCTAACCAATAGCTTGTTCTTTCCAGGTCCTACTTCACGGGATCTCCGATCACATAGGTTAGGTTACTACTATGGAATAGCACATATGGGTCTCATACCCATCTCCTTCGATGCACTGTCTATCACATTACGTGACAGCCTCTTGGTGAATTGATCTGCCAGGTTCTCACCAGTTAAAATATATTCTACTGATATGACTCCGGAGTTTCTCATTTTCCTGACAGACTTCAAACGTCTCTTAATATGTCTTGATGATTTCATATTGTCCTTAGAATTATTCACTTTAACTATCACAGTTTGATTGTCACAATTCATGAGGATTACCGGCACAGGTTTCTCGATAATAGGCAAGTCCATCAAGAGCTCACGTAGCCAATTGGCCTCAACTATAGTTGTATCTAGTGTGGTAAGCTCTGCTTCCATTGTAGACCTCGTCAAAATGGTCTGTTTGTATGATTTTCATGAAACAGCAGCACCACCAAGAGTAAATGCATATCCACTCGTGGCATACAGGTCGCCAGCATCAGATATTCAATTGGAATCACTATAGCCTTCTAACACTGCTGGATATCCAGAATAATGAATTCCATAATCCATAGTACCAACTAAATAGTGCATTACCCGCTCAAGCGCACGCTAATGATCATCTCCCGGGAAAGAAGTAAACCGGCTCAGTTTGCTCACAGCAAACGAGATGTCAGGCCTAGTAGCACTAGCTAAATACATAAGTGATCCAATAATCTGAGAATATCTTAATTGGTCTTTACCAATTCTCTTATTTTTTCGAAGGATTAAACTGGGATCATAAGGTGTTGGAGAAGGCTTGCTATCCTTGTAACCAAAACGGTTCAAGAGCTTCTCAACATAATGAGATTGCGTAAGAGTAATCCCAGTCTCTCCTTTGATTAGCTTGATGTTTAATATAACATCAGCCTCACCCCAGATCCTTCATATTAAAGTTTTGGCACAGAAAGATTTTGATCTTATTGATCACGTCAAGATTTGTTCCAAAGATGAGTATGTCATCAACATACAAGCACAGTATAACTCCTTGATCCCCACCATGACGGAAGTACACATATTTATCAGCCTCATTAACTGAAAAGCCTGCTGATAGAAGTATTGAATTAAATTTCTCATGCTACTGCTTAGGAGCTTGTTTTAGACCATACAAAGACTTCAACAACTTACACACCTTGTCTTCTTGACCCTTTATAACAAATCCATTTGGCTGATCCATATAGATTTTCTCATCTAACTCTCCACTAAGAAAAGCTGTCTTAACGTCCATCTAATGAACGATAAGATCATGTGAGGCAGCCAAGACAAGTAATATACGAATAGTGGTCAATCTAGCAACAGGTGAATAAGTGTCAAAGAAGTCTTCGCCTTCTTTCTGAGTATAACCTTTAGCCACAAGCCAAGCCTTATACTTGTTAATAGTACCATCAAGCTTAAGCTTTTTCTTGAACACCCATTTACGACCCACAGGTTTGCAACCATATGATCTGTCGACAACTTCCCAAGTTCCATAAGAAAGAATAGAGTCCATCTCACTATAGACAGCTTCTTTCCAGTCATCTGCATCAGAAGATGCATATGCCTCTGAAATAGTTTTAGAAGTATCATCCACAAGATAAACAGTAAAGTCATCACCAAAAGACTTTGTAGTTCTTTGTCTCTTGCTCCTCCTAGGAGCTTCACTTTCAATCTTCTCATGGATTGGTTCAAGAGTTTGTTCAGCATGATCAGAAAATGCACTAGGTTCAGGAGTTGTTTCAGCAATCATATTAAAAGATAATCTAGACATGCTATGTAAATCTTTTATAGGAAATATGTTCTCAAAGAAACTAATATCACGAGACTCCATTAATAAATTAACATAAACATCAGGCACCTCGGATTTAACCACTAAAAATCTATAGGCAATGCTATGATGAGCATATCCAAGAAAGATACAATCCACAGTTTTAGGTCCTAACTTACAGTTCTTGTTGATTGGTACGCTAACTTTGGCCAAATAACCCCATGTGTGTAAGTAAGAGAGCGATCCCTTTCTACCAATCCATTTCTCATATGATGTCTTCTCCTTATTCTTCATGGGAACTCTATTTAGGACATGATATGATGTCAATAAAGCCTCCCTCACCATGCCTTAGATAATCCAGCCGTGTCTAACATGGAATTAACCAAGTCAGTCAAGGTGCGATTCTTTCTTTCGACAACCCTGTTTAATTGGGGTGAATAGGGAGGCGTCCTCTCATGTATCATACCATGTTCCGCACAGAATAAGTCAAACTCATTTGAGAAATACTCGCCACACGATCGGACCTAATTCTTTTGATCTTTTTCTCTAGTTGAGTTTAAACTTCAGCCTTATAAATTTAAAGGAGTTTAGAGCCTTATCTTTTGTTTTTAGCAAATAAATATAACAATATCTAGTCACATCATCAATCAAAGTCATGAAATATCTTTTTTCACCTTCAGTCAATATAACATCTCACAAAGATCTGAATATATAAGGTCTAACGGTGCTAAGTGTCTCTTCTCTACAGCCTTGTGAGGCTTTCGAGGTTGCTTAGATTGCACACAACTTGAGCACTCAGAGCTTTTGGCAATGAAAAAATTCGGAATTAAATTCAAGCTAGAAAATTGAGACATAGAACCAAAATTTAGATGACATAAACATGAATGTCAAACACTAGCATCACTCTCATTAACACCATCACAAATATAGTTCACAGACTTATTGCAATAATCTGAAAGGGAAAAGCGGAACAAGCGTCCACACTCATAACATTTACCAATAAATTGTCCACTCTTAGACACGATAACTTTATTCGACTCAAGCACTACCTTAAAACCATCCCTACACAAAAGGGAGCCACTAACGAGATTCTTCTTGATAGAAGGGACATGCTATATGTTCTTCAATTGGACAATCTTCCCCGAAGTGAACTTCATCTCGACCGTGCCAACACCATGAACAGAAGCATGTGACCCATTCCCCATTAGGACGGAGGGATCCCAGGCGACCTGGTAAGAAGTAAATAAAGAAGCATCAGCACACACATGAATATTAGCACCAGTATCAAGCCACCAACTAGTAGATTAAAATACAGAAAAAATATATGATAAATTACCATACCCACTATTTTCTCCAGCACTGGTCACCATGTTCGCAGTCTTTTGGTGTGGAGGCTTCCTTCCTTTGCGTTCTGGACACTTCTTTACCCAATACTCATTAGAACCGCAAATAAAGCATGCTCCCTTCTCCTTGTTCTTCTTCTTGAAGATAGTGGTCTGCTTAGGCTTATTGTTCTTGCCCTTGCTCTTACTACCACTGCCATGAGACTGCTATGGATGATGCACCATATTGGCAACAGTGTGTTCCTTGTTATCTTTAGAACGTCCATCCTTCTCACGAGCTTTCTCCTCAACATCAAGAGACGCGATCAAATCTGAGACAGATATGTTCGTTCTCTTGTGTTTAAGAGTAGTGGCAAAATCCCTCCAAGACGGAGGCAATTTGGCAATCATGCCCCCGGCCACAAGCTTCTTAGGTATGACGATCTTAAGCAGTTCGAGTTCCTTCACAATGCATTGTATCTTATGAGTCTGCGTGACGACAGATTTATCATCTACCATCTTATAATCATGGTACTGCTCAATGACATACAGTTCAGTGCCAGCATCAGAATCACCATAGTCAGCGATCAGAGCATCCCATAATTCATTTGCGACTGTATGATAGATATAGACGTACTGAAGACGATCTATTCAAAGCTCCAATAACAGCGCCCAAGAATATTGTGTTGGCTTCACTGTAGATCTTTTCCTGATCTGCAGTGAGATCGCTTTTAGGTTTGCCAGTGGACACTCAGAACATATTTATGGTAGTAAGCCACAGAGTGACTTTCACTTGCCATCTCTTAAAGTGCATGCCAGTGAATTTCTCTGGCCTTAGTGCATCGACAAATCCAGCCATAAAACTAAAGTGCCTACAATAAGTTTTTTGAATTGTTTGATAAATTAGCAATTTTAGTTTTATATTAATCCAGAAATAAATCATAAGCATGATTAACAGATTGCATGATGAACTAGACAAGTCTATGCAAGATCTAAACAGGTCTATAAGACCAGACAAAAGCATAGCATCTACCATACTAGCAACATCCATCATAGATAAACAGATCGTGAAAGCTAGTATAGAAGACATGGTTTGAGATGAGAGTACGTACGTTTCCTTCTGGACTGGGTAGAGGAGGCGGCGACGACGTGCAACACCGTTACGTTGTTGGCGATGGCGGGTGAGGCCGACTCGACGACGAGGAAGACGAGCCGTGGCGACGAGTTTGATGAAGACGAGGAAGCGATCGAGCAGTCGTGCAGAGTGCTTTCCAAAAACCTTATTCGCCCTCTCCTGTTGTAGGATCGCAGAAGATGACGGTTCCGGAGACCTACTCTCCCGTTCGCCGGTGCACGCCGACGATCGGGATGGCGAAGTCTTAGAGGCGCAACAGTAGCGAGAGGTAAAACCCTAGGCGATTTGCGTGATATGATTTGCGGCGGTACCCGTACGTATTTATAGGGAGGAACCGCTAGGGTTGGGCGTCCCGCAACCGAGTCGGTTACCATATTAATACGTCAGTTTCCATAACCAAATATATGGAACACGTAACAAAAAAAAAGTGCAAAAGGAAGCCGCGTCTCCGTAAGGCAAGGGACCGAATTTCAGCGGACTATTCACGTAGGTGATGCGTAACCGCGCCCACGCCCACGCCCACGCCCACGCCCAGCGAGGCGAGGCGAGGCGAGACGAGCGAGCGCGTGTATTCTTCCTTCTTCTCATGCACACAATTGCAAGAGATGTTAGAGGAATGTGAAACTAAACCTTTACACTTTCACTACTCATGAATGGAAATTTAAGATTTTTAAAAAATTATTATGAATATTAATAGGCCAAACCCATATAATTCCAGCAGTATAGTCGTTGTTGTAATCACACACATGTGCTCCAATTCAAATGTATGCAGACGCAATCAAAGATATCTGCTGGCGGCGGCGATGAGCAGCTCCCTCGACCTTAGAATCAAGTCTCGCGTCTGTATAGTTAGGCAAGAGTGCAAGACCGAATCGGCGAATGGAATCAAATTAATAAAGACCGTATTGACAACTCAGATGTGTCATCGATCAAATCGGGCCCAGTTTGATTTTTGACTTTATGAACGAACGATTCCGAGGACACACAAGCGAGAAAACACTGGGGTTGTTAATGGAACACTGAGCAACGGCTCCGTGTTTCCAGTCATTTAATTTGTCCTCACGAGGAAAACTATTCAGAGTCAGCATGCTCCGATCGTAGCAGTACATGTAACACATCAATGTCGACGAGTGCACAATAATGGAGTACGTACGATTTGCAGTAGTCATGTAGCTGTCCTCGAGGAAGGGTACAGAACCTAACTTCCAAACAGAACTGTGTGGCCACAGGAGATACCCCAATCATGTGTGCATGGTTTTGCCCATTCGTCGTCGCAATCGAGTTTTTCACGCAAGATAAAGTTGTTCCAACGGAAAGAAAGGGATGGAGCTAACAAGCAGCTAGAACTTGGACACACGCAGCTCTTCTCTCTCTCTCTCTCTGTCCAGCAAGCAAGCAATCCGAGACGATGCATGAACCGCCCTTGCATTTTTCTTGCGCGGCATCTGTTATCTCTCTTTTGGCGGGGAATCTGCGTCTTTGATGTGTTAATCTCTCCGATCAATTATATTAGCAGCAGCATGTTCTGTCAATTCTCAAGCTCATCGTCATTACTGTGCATTACTGTGTACCCATTACCAGTTCACCACTACTGGACGGCAAGAAGGTTTAGCAGCAGGGTGAACACAACCGTCTGCTCTGCCGGTCACTCTCTCTTCCACAAGTAGTAAAGATTTGGTTTTGCTAGAACCAGAAGGTCAGTCGTATTTGACATTGTCACTGTAGGAAACTGAAAGCAAAACCAAATACGACTGAACTTCTGGTTCAAGCAAAACCAAATGCTCTGCCGGTCACTCTTCCTCTGCATGTGTGAGGTTCCTATTGGAACAAGTCCCGTAACGGTTGTAATGGTTGGCCATAAACCTTAAGGTCAAAGGCCGGAATAGATTTTTTTTTCCCTTCCATTATCTAAGAAAGGGAAACTGAAAGCTACAGAAACATACTAGCGTCTATATTATGCAGCGTGAACCACAAAGAGAAGATATTACATTATCGAGGGAGGGGGAAAGAGGGAGAACCAACATATTATACTGCTGACAAAAAGCAATCGAGTGAATAACACCAGCTGGCAATAAAGTGCTGGTAGAGTAATCTGCGATGGTTATTATGTACAAATTTTTTTTTTTGAGGGCAAGGTATTATGTACAATTAATTCGATAGACGACAGCCGAGAGGCGTCGATCTATCGACACGGCCACCAGCTAGTTAGCCCCATAACAATTAACAATCTACTACGTTTATAGTACACGTGTATTTTGTGTGTATACAACAATCCACAATCGAACCTGTTGCTTAAGATGATGAGAGACCTAATACTCCGAGGGAGCCTAACCTAACGCAGAGGAAGCAGAGGTAGACAGCGAGCAGGCCCGCCCCGAGCACCCGGTCCAGCCTCATCCCTCTCAAGGGCAGCACCACGATGGCCCACACGAGCCCCACCGCAAGGAATCCCAGGGCCTCGTACACGGACCCGTCGACGGGGATCCTGTACGGGTCGGGGTACGTGGCCCCAGCCGCCATCGTGAGCGAGATCCCGAGGCCCACGACGGTGTTGAACGCGGGCCCCGCGTAGCACCCCGCGACGGCCGTCTGCGCCCCGCCGTCGTGCGCCGCCATGGCCACGTCGGCCACCAGGTCCCCCAGCGAGTTCCCCCACGCCAGCACCGTCGCGCCCAGCACGGTGGGCCGCACGCCGGCGATGAGGCCCGACGCGACGAGCAGCGCCACGAGCTCGCGGGCCAGCACGTAGGACCACAGCACCGACATGAGGAACCCGCCCCCCAGCCACGCCAGCCTGGCCCACCGCGCGTCGGGTGGGCCCGCGGAGGCCGTCCAGTGGGCCGTCGCGGCCGCGAGGACGAGGCCGGTGAGGAGGCCCGTGAGGAGGAGGGAAGGGTTTGGTGACGTGGCGGCCGCGAGGAGGAGCGGCGCGAGGAAGGTGGTGGTGACGGCGTAGGGCTTGGACCAGCGGTGGGCCGCGATGTCAGGGATTGTGAGGCGGCGCGGGAGGTAGAGCGGCGCGTGGAGCAGGTCCAGCGCGCGGCGGGAGGCCGTCTTCTTGGGCCGGGCCGGCGGCGGCGGCGTGGGCTTGGTGTTGGAGACGATTGGCAGCGGAGGCGGCCCATCGTCGTCGGCGTCGGCGTCGTGGTGGAGGAGAGGGGCGGCGAGAAGGTTGGTTGAGGAGGATGCGGCGGCGGTGGGCTTGATCTTGACGATGACGTCATCATCGTCATCGGAGGAGTCGGCGTCGGAGAAGGAGGAGGAGGTGTGGCAGCAGTGGGACGCGGAGACGAGGATGACGTAGGCGGCGTAAAGGGAGAGGAAGGAGGCGGCGGCGAGGACGGTGACGGAGCCGGTGAGGAGGACAGCGAGGAGGTATGCGAGGGCGACGAGGAGGAAGCAGGCGTCGCGGAGGAACCCGCGGCGCTCGATCGGCGGCGCGCCGCGGCGGCCGGCGACGACGGCGACGGCGCCGGCGACCACCGTGGACACGAACAGCGCGCCGCCGAGCACGCTGCTGATGCCGACGTCGCCGGAGGAGGAGGAGGAGGAGGAATTGAAGGCGACGACGCTGGAGAGCACGTCGGGCGCGCCGTTGCCGAGGGAGAGGAGCGTGGCGCCGGCGACGGCGGGCGGGAGGCGCAGCGCGGCGGAGAGGCCCTCGAGCGACGCGCAGAAGTACTCGGACGCCGTGTCGCCGAGGAGGTAGAAGAGGAGGAGCAGCCACAGCAGCAGCGCCGCGCCGCCCAGCCATGGCAAGCCGCCGAACAAGCAGTAGAAGAGACGGAGGTAGTCCACGTACCCCTGCGGCGCGCACGGCGACGATGGCGTCAGGAACCGGCACCGCGCGGCGTGGTCCGGCAGCGACTGCAGCTCCTGCTGGCAGCTGCTGCTGCTTCCCTGCTTTCCTGGTTTTGCGCGAAGCTCCTGCAGGGACTGGTGATGAGGCGACACGATCGAAGGGAAGAAGAAGGTGCCCCCCAATTCGTGGAGGTCATTGTTATTGTGTTGTGTGGCGAGGAAGATGGAGAAGACGAGGACGAGGAAGGAGACGCTGGCGATGGTGGTGGCGGCGGCATTGCGCCTGCGCTTGTTGTGGAGCTTGTGCAGGAAAGCCATGGGGAGTGGCATGTGCAGAGGTAATAATAAGTGTCTGATGATTGAAGAGCTGCTGCTGCTACTAGGATGACATGGATGCAATAAATTGAGAACAGAATGATGACGATCGACTTTCTACAGTGCTGCTGCTGCTGTATTGTTGGTTGGTTGGTTGATTCAGAGAGAGGGAGAGAGATTTGCTTCGTGCTCTAGAGAGAGAGAGAGAGTTTGTGTGGAATTTGTCTGGAAAATGTGCGCGCGGGGGAGTATAAGTGACAGCTGACGAGCAAGATTAAAAAACCGTTCATATTGCGTAAACCGGAGTCTGTCGGTTTTACGAAAACTGCGAAAATCAAAAAAATCAAACGATAAACCACTCAAATATTAAAATACGAATTTAAATATGATTTGAAAGTAAATCAGTTGGTTTTTTTGGTTTATCGCTCGATTTTTTTAGTTTATCGTTCGTTTTTCGGTTTACCACTTGGTTTTTTTTTCATCGGTTTTCTTAGTTTAATAACAAACTGCTCGGTTTTTCCGGTTTATTGTACGATTTCTTTGGTTTACCACTCGGTTTTCAAGATTTCAAATTTTGTTGAATTTTTAAATTTTTAAATTGTATTAGATGAAAAACCGGTCGTCCGATCAAACCAAACCGGACCGGTTTGGTCAAAAACCGTGAAAACCGAGTGGTTTTTGATGATTTTTGAATCCATGCTCACGAGGTCCCCGTTCCGGGAGTTGCTGAGGCTCTCAATCAGCTTGAGGAAAAAGATCCCTCGGCCCCTCCTGAATTTATTATTTTGATTTGTTTTCTCCCTCGCCCTTACTAATCTGGGCAACATTATTGGTTTTTTTTAATCTTGCAGGGAACATTATTATTGTCTGTTTGATATCCTGCGCAGCTGCTGTGTCAACTCAGCATGTGTCCATGTAGCCACCGCCTCTTTGATAGTAGGTCAGTTGTTTAGGCAGAAGAAAGGTTGCTTTCCTACTAGTACAACACTTCAACAGGAGGAGATAAGATACTGTACACTACGGCAACTTCTTCCTCCTTTGTGAATTGTGAGTGAGAACCTGACCAGTTTCATCATCATGCTCGATCGGCTCGTTAGTCCACCACTCGTCTTCCTATCCGGATGACGAACGCATGGACGGCACGCCTTGCAGTTGCTGCGCGACCACTCTCGCATTGTCTTCTTCGGCTACCAGACAACAATAAGCCCGGTCGAGGCTGGATGACAGGTCACTCAGTACAGTAGTCATGGTTGTATTGGCGAGCCTGGTCCCGTCTCACCTGACCTTCCATTTGTCACGCCCGGCAAATCCGATTGATTATCTATCCGGCGACGAACCGACGAAAAACCGACACGACCAGGCAGCAGGACATCCGAATTGAGAAGCCACAGCGACCTGCTGCTCCTTGTTGAGTGATAGGCATTGCATGTCGACATGTATCTGCTCGGCTCGCTTGTCAGTCATGGTGATAGGCAGTGCATGTCGAAATGACGAGTGGAACAAGTTGTCGGAACTTCACCACCTTTTATTTGAGAATTCCTTAACACGGAGGCTGTCAAAAGGCCACCGAATCAATGGTGCGCAGTTGTGATCACCAGCGTTACTTTGCCCCCAGGCAAGCACTAGCTAGACAGCTTAGGCATGTCATCACATCTCAGAGAAAAAAAAAATGTCGTTACATACTTTAACATTTCTGATGCAGTATCTTCAGACATGGATTTCTCCTCCTGCAAGTGTGCAATCATCCAGGGAACAATATCTTTTCAGAACTGACGACCAAGGAGTGTGCGTGTGCGCGTGAACATATAAACAAAACAAATACTAGTACTAGTACATCATATTAGAAAACATGGTTGTGAATATTATAGTATGAGCAAGATCTGCAGAATGGGATTAAACCAGCTTGCAAGAATTCTTCACGCTTGGCTGGCTTGCCTTGCTCTATCCGGCTCGATCTACGATCACTTGAATGAAGCCAGAAATGTGACACCGACACCAGCCTTCTTTGGTTTTTGCATCTTAATGTTCCAATTGCGAGTGAAACTGAAAGAAATGCAGCACACAATGGACAGCTTGAAAGCTCAGATGCATGGATGCGTCCTTTTCTTGGTTGCGCGTTGGAATTGCCCAGGAGTTTTAACCCGTTGCGATCTAATCTGATTGTTACTCTGACAGTCTTACTTATATGTAAAACAACAGGATGAGTACAGCTATGCCTATCTACAACAGCAAGTCAGGAAGTGTGGAATCATACGACGAATAAAATCTCTGAAGGAGATCAGCACGTGCGTGTTACCAACAAGATGTGCTACCAGAATCGTATCAAATGATATGCACACCATACAGTGTTAGCTCTAGCAATCAGCTTAGCCTAGGGTGCAAAGATTCTTCACGCAGCGCAGTTGACTCTGAACCAGGCCAGTTGCAGTGAGCAGCCTGTTCTTTTTGTTTCTGCGTGTCTTAACACTTTCTTCTTCAAGCATGGTGTCCAGGAAGCTGGAGTTGTGGTGCAGATTGGTCTAGCTTTGGATAGACTATTTTGGAGCAATTGGGATGTAAATGCTCGTACAAGCTAAGCTATAATCGCGATTAAGCAAGTGCTTTGGTATTAGCTTTTGCAGGTTTCCTGGAATTGTACTGAAAGTTCCGGAGCTTTTCATTCAACTAATCATCAGAGCAGTAGGTTGTGTAAAATTAAAAAAAAACACCTTGGCAATCGTAAAAGCGCGGAGAAGAAACTAAAACAATTTTATCCTTTGTTCTCTTTCTTTCAGTTTCAGATGCATCAATAGACTTGTGCTGTTACTCTCTGGGCACGTCGTCTATTGGGTCTAGGCCTCTAGGCCCATTGGCTTAGATCGCATAAACTTGGGCTGGAAGCTCGACTGCTGCAGGTTTGAAGCATAGAGCACCTGCAACCTGAAACATATTTTGCTCACGGTGTTCGGTGGTAAAAAAATAGTAGATTCTTTCGCAAGGGAAAAATAGTAGAATAGAAGTAAAAAGAAAACATCGATCGTGTGGATTATCCTTGAAAATATTCCATGCATACGACTATAATATATTTTGGATTTCGAGCTAGGGATCATGCACATACCGGCAATGCAAGTCATCACGCGTTGCCTTCCTTCATTTTCAGTGAAAACTCTCCACTACATGTGAATGTGACAGTAGCTACCAGCAAGTCTCAGCACAGTAGACCACGAAAAGGATGAAGCAAAGGACCATGTACTTGCCCAATCAAGGAGGGTGACCCAACTCACAAAACTCACTCCATGTCAGCTGCTGTTCCGCGCATCTCCATCAAGCAACCTCCCTCCTCTCGCATGCCATGCAGCAGGCTTCTAATCTAGCATTAACCTGATGACACGCTAATTCCTCTTTATGAATATATTTATACAAGGTGGCATGCAAAATGGGTCGCTATCAATCGATATACGCTCGCGGCAAGGCCAGCAGCAGCAGCTTGTTCTCTCCGGCGAGCCATGGGGCTGCGGTGGAGCACCGCGGCGCGGCCTGTAGACGAGCTTGACCCGATCGTGGAGTGGAAGCAGGACGGCGATGACAGGGAGGTGGTGGAAATCTACCTACCGGGGTTCAAGAAGGATCAGGTGAGGGTGCAGGTGGACGACTACGGCGTGCTACGCGCCGCCGGGGAGCGGCTGGTGAGGGGCGGCAGGTGGGTGCGGTTCACCAAGGACATCCGCCTCCCCGACAACTGCGACGTCAGCGGCGTCCGCGCCGAGTTCGTCGAGAAGCTCGTCATCATGCTCCCCATCATCGTTGAGGAAGGTCCACCGCTGTCAGAGCCAGAACATGAGGCAATGCCGTCACCATTGTATCCGACGCCAACTTCGTCGTCACCACCACCGGCAACACGTCCTTCTCCCGTTTATCCTGAGTTGCCATTGTTACCACCACTTGAATCCCCTCCACGTTCGCCTCCAACATCCCCGGAGCCACCGCCACTGCGTCGGAGCCCATCACCACCACCTTCTCCTGCTCATTCTGAGCCCTCACCACTTCGGCGTCGATCACCGCCGCCTCCTTGGAGCCCATCACCACCACCTTCTCCTCCTCGTTCTGAGCCCTCGTCACTTCAGCATCCATCACTGCCGCCGCCGCCACCTCCTCCTACAAATTATTATGAACCATCATCGTATTGGCGTCCACCGCCACCACCATCTCCACCTACTCCATATGTTAAGCCATCACCACCACCTCCACCCGCTCCTTCTCGTCCTTCATATGTTAAGCCATTGCCTCCAAGTCAACATCCACCATCACCTCCACCTCCTCCTTCTCCTACATATGTGAAGCCATTGCCGCCACATCGACATCGACCACCACCTCCCCCTCCTTCTTCCCGTCCTATATATATTAAGCCATCGTCGCCACGTCGACATCCACCACCACCTCCACCTCCTCCTTCTCCTCCTACATATGTTCAGCCATCACCGCCACATCAACGTCCACCACCACCTCCTCCTACATATGTTAAGCCATCACCGCCATCTCCACGTCCACCACCACCTCCTCCTCCTCCTTCTCGTCCTACATATGTTAAGCCATCGTCGCCACGTCGACCTCCACCATCACCTCCATCTCCTCTTTCTCCTCCTACATATGTTAAGCCATCGGCGCCACATCAACGCCCACCACCACCACCTCCTTCTCCTATTACAAATGTTAAGCCATCACTGCTAAGTCCACGTCCACCACCACCTCCTCCTCCTCCTTCTCGTCCTACATATGTTAAGCCATCGTCGCCACGTCGACCTCCACCATCACCTCCATCTCCTCTTTCTCCTCCTACATATGTTAAGCCATCGGCGCCACATCAACGCCCACCACCACCACCTCCTTCTCCTATTACAAATGTTAAGCCATCACTGCTAAGTCCACGTCCACCACCACCGCCTCCTCCTCCTTCTCGTCCTACATATGTTAAGCCATCATCGCCACGTCGACCTCCACCATCACCTCCATCTCCTCTTTCTCCTCCTACATATGTTAAGCCATCGGCACCACGTCAACGCCCACCACCACCACCTCCTTCTCCTACTACATATGTTAATCCATCACCGCCACGTCGACACCCATCACCACCTCCACCTTCTCAACGTCCACCACTACCACCACCATCACCAGCAAAACCATCACCAACATTACCACAATTTCGTCGTCGGCGGCGATATGTATTTCCACAGTCCCCGCCAACTCATCCTCCAACATACTCTCGGCCTCCACTACCACCTCGCTATCGTCCATCACCACCACCTCCTCCGACGCCTCCATCACCACCTCCTAGTTCTTTAAAGCCTTCATCACATCGGCCCCCACCACCACCGCCGCCTCCAACTTATTCAAAGCCTCCATCACATAGGCAACCACAACCGCCTCATGCTCCTCCTATCCATAATGATGTGCCCCCTCGTCGACTCCCATACTCTGACGCGTTGCCGCCTTTGCATCCTTCTCCACCACCTCCGCCTTTGCGTCCACTACCACATCAACACCCATCTTCATCGTCTCCACATGTCCCGCGTCTGCCATTACCACTATCACCATCTCGCCATTCAGAGCCTCCACATTTGTCACCACCACCACATGAATCAGCTCCGTTGAAGCCTGCAACTGCCAAGATAATGGAGGCAGCCACAGAAGAGCCGACGAGATCACAGTCCTCGCATGGGACGACGGTCAATGTTCCCGAGCCAAAGGAACCAGCCTTGTTGGAGAGGAAAATCTCAATCTCCCCTCCTTCTCCGCTGCCACCACCTTCACCTTATCACGAAGATGAGTCCTCAATGAACCCAATGAAGCAACTACAAGATAGCAATGCACCAGAGGAAGAAGGCAAGGTTAGTAAGCCTAAGCCGTCACCAGAGGTAGGAAAGAAATGGAGAGAGGATACAAGTGTTCAAGTGAGGCGGAAGGTTGACAAAGCCCTGAAACGTGGAACGCCGTCTGAGAACAATCAGCAAACTAAGGAGCTGCCAAGGGGGAGTGAGGATCAGACAACAACAATAGCGCGTGAATCAAGGAGAAGGCACCTCTTGGTGAACATCTTTGCGACGATGGGGAAGCTGGTAGGCACCATCATGTCTGTGTGGCGCATCTTGCTAAGCTAGCAAGCTCGCATACAACTTAGATGGTGAAAAATGAAATGGACTGATAGATCTGGATCATCATTGGTTCCCTTTGTTATCATGAAGCTCCATTAGTCAACAATGATGAGATTCAGAAGATGCTCTTTGCTGCTAGTTTACTTATTCTTCATTTTTAGCTCATTTGACAGTTCTCCATGCGAACGCTAATACAGTAATGCATCTGCTTTCTATGGTTCCATTGTCTCTGGCTGATACAATTTCATAACTGTAACATAAATACATTTGCTGGTTTGATAAGCTCTATGAAGCAATTTCGGTATCTGTATAAAGTTTTCTTTTCATTGTGCCATGTGTTCTACATTGTTGATTGCCTCAAATCTTTTGTGGCCAGAATAGTAAGCAAATGAATAACTTGAAAAAAAAATATGTACGGAAACTTGAGATTACCTAATTTCTGATCATAGTTGTTCTGAACTTTTTGGGATACTTTTACTTGCAAGTACATGAAAGATATCTTCTGTTTGTAGTACAAGAAAGATATGCTGAAACATTTTATCTGCCATGACATTCATTCAGTGACAGATTGGGAATTCATCTAGTGCGAAGCAGTTAAGTTCGAACCTTGGTACAACTTCCAGAACCGGATTTCTGGTTGGTGGTTACCATCAATACAAAGTAGGAGAAAACCAGTGGAGGGCAGTATACTGGTTTAAAACCGTCCAAGAAGTTGGATCTGAGGACTATTTTTCAACTCCTCTTCAGACCTCTTTCATTCGAATGAGGTAAGATCAGTCTCTTCATCCATTCCAGTCATTTGTTGAACCTGAAAATGCAGATCCCAAGGTTAGTCAGAGGAGACATTTGTGAAACAAAGTTTCAAAAAATGCAGCTCAGGCACTTAGTGAAAGCGATAGAAAGTCATTCCATGGAATATATATGGATGGTAGCATATGGTGGAAGAGATACGTGTAGAGCAGAGACCTTATGCGTATTTTGCAAGTGAACTTCGTGTTCTACGAGTGCTTTGGGAACTGTGTGCAGGTCCGTTCCGAGGCAGCCACCTCGGATGTGAAGTCTGAATTCTGAAGACATAGTGGTAGAGTTAGATGATCAGTCAGGAACATTTCCTTGCAGGAATAATTTAGTTGACAACACAACAAGACTGATTCCAGTCGTAATTGGTGCGAGAAAGCTTAAACGATCGCAATTTAATGCAAGCATATGAATGGAGCAGAAGCAGCAGTCAGGACTACAAAAAAAAAATTCTAACAAAAGTCAGGACACGAAATAATGAATGGATCGGTTCCCGTGATGTTCCATACAAACCAAACAATTAGAACGCATGCCATTGTTTTGGGTAAAGCCAAGAACTTGTCGCCATCACGGTTCGAAACTTCATCATCGGTGCCCCCATGTTGGCAAAGCATCGAACACTTGGTGCGCAGCCGGTCTCCAGCCCAACACACAAAACGAACCAGGGGCACAAGCCTACGAGACCACAGAGCAAGCAAGCGGAGATGATTTCGTGACCGAATTCGTTTTCGATCACGGATGAATACCTGGAGGTGGAGCGCATGACGGGCTCTTCACGGAGCAGCGGCGAGGAGCGGAGAGCGCCGGAGCCGACCGAGCAGGGGAGGACCGTTGAGGCAATGAGGCGAGCAGATGGATCGATCCCTCAGCTCCCCTGGCCACTGCGCTCCCTTGAAGCCTCCGCTTCCGTGGGAGGATCTCAGGGGCACCGGGAGGCAGAAGTTGAGGAGCACGGGCGGGCAGAGGGCGGCGATCGCCGGCGGCAGCGAAAGGTCTTACCAGGCCAATGTGTTTGCACGGACCCTCCTGTTTGGATTAGTCACGATCTAAATTAGGTGTTTTCTGTAAATATTTAGATCGTGGTTAATAGTCACGATCCAAATTAGGAGTTTTCTATAAATATTTAGATTGCAAATAATAACCGTGATCTGATTATTTGCACCCTGGTTTGAGCTCCCTGATTTGGCCCGCCCGGCTTGGTCGTCGATCCTCCGACCACCGCCGCCGCCGCCGACATCCCAGCCTCCCGTTCCGGGTGGCTGCGAATGCCACCCATTCCGCTCATCCCTCGCTTTCGCTTCAGATCAAGCACCAGCGCCTCCATTCCTTTGCTTTGTATTCCGCGACATCTCGGAAGCGTCCGCGCGATTCGCCGCCGTCCGAAGACGAGCTTGCGGCGGATCGGGCATGGCGGCGTCACCCGTTCCTTGCCTTCGTCTCCAGCAGGAACGCAGAAGGTGGCAATGGTAGCTGCAATGTGGGTTCTCAATCTCAGCTATGTTCTGCGTCTATGCGGCGATCTTCAGCAACCAGGGAATAACGACGGCGAGCCCGTCGGCCAGCTTCAGTTCGTCGCGTATTGATCTTAAAGCTGATTAGCCTATGCCACAAAGATTCTTCACGATTGATTTGTAAGCAGCGCAATTGACCTTGACCCTGAATCAGGCCAGAGAAAATGTTGCGGGGAGCAGCTCCGCCCGTTCTGCTACGCTATGCTCAGCCGCTTCTTCTGATGCAGATCCTGTTAGCAGTAATTTCCAGATGACAGAATGCGAAGAAAAATTTCTGCTTAATTTACAACCTAGGAACGGTGAGATTCCTTTTGAAATTTTGTTTTCAAATGTCCTTTAAGGCTACTCTGTGTATCATTAATGACTTCAATGATTTGTTACTGAACGCTAAGGCACCGAGCATCTAATCAAACTGATAGGCTTGTTTCAGAACAAATTGTACCAATGGTTCAATGCTCATTGCTAATGTTCTGAAGCCCTGAATTTCCTTGGACTAACACTAGCTTAACTTGAGCACGTCCCTTAACTAGCAAAACATACTCTTCATTGCTCTTGCCAAGTTGAAGCTAGAGAATTTTTGTCATTCAACGTAAAAACAAGCACCTCATTAGCCAGGGAATTAACAGCTAAGTTTTTCACTCCGATATAGCATCCGACCAGAAACGTCGATACACCGGTCCGCAAGATATATATAAAAGTTGTAGATGTTTTCCAAATAAAAATCACTAAAAATTCTATAAAATAAGATCTTTACTAAAAGGAGTGTCAAGTAAAGCAAGCCAGCAACAGAATAACAATAACTTAGCAACTAGTTAAAGTTCCAAACAGTCAAATACTAAACCATTAAACCATCAAGAATATCGTGTATCGATGTATCGTATTGTATCGTTGTATCAGATACGGGTACAAAATCTTCAGCCGCGTATCGGAACTTCTTATATTGACGACAAACTTTGAGTCTGCCACGGTCTTTTTGTCCAGTGAGAACAGATTACCATAATACTTTCACCAAAGTTCATGAAGCGCTTGTTTTGAGATACAAGAGTTTAGCCTAAGCCATAAGGTCCGACTGGATATTGTTCATCTTAAGTATCAATCTGAAAGGACTACTAATTTATTTCCTGAATCTATCTTAAAGAAACGATACCAAACATACCACAAAGCTGATCAACAGAACTATGGCTAGAGGTTGGAGCTCGAGTCGAATCACATAATTTGGTCCTACTAGATAGTTATCCTGGTTGTTACATGGATTAGATATTTTCCGCGGTGATATAGCCCTCCAAAACAAATGATTTTTTACTAAAAAAACACATGATTTTAGTAATATCAGTTGAGAAAAATCCTATTGGAACTCTTGGTAAGAAGATATATTTTTTTCATTTTTCTAAAGAACTTTTCTTTTGATGAATTTTTCGTATAACTTTTTAGTAAGAAATGTTTGATAATTTTGAAAACATGTTTTCCATAACATATTGAATAGATAAGCATTTCTCTTATACCTTATCGAAGAAAGGTGTTAAAATTCGAACGGGAGATTCTTGCTACCGGAGAAATGCAAGTGCCTTTTGCCCCCACATAGACACGCACGGATCCTAAAACATCAATGTTAGGTGTTGTCACATGACACTGGTGAACAGAGAGAAACATAGGTCAGCTACACAAGTCACATGTTTAAACTTGTCTTAGTCAATCATTCGTTACAGCTTACTACATTAGCTTTTCATGGAGAAGGCAAGAAAGGAACCTTGTCCTTGCCAAAGGAGGCAGGTGACCCAACACACGAATCTCACTCCATGTCAGCCGGTTGCAGTGCATCTCCACAAAGCAACCACAACCCTTCCCTCCCCTCCATACATTCGCGTCCATGCGTCTGCTACCATAGCAGAAATCGTAGCTTGATGGTGTGTCGATTCCTCTCCGCGTAGCAGAAATTTGTAGTTGTAGTGTTAGTTTTTGGTATTGGTTTCAATATATATTGTGTTGGTATAAAGTAAAAGAAAGAGACTACATATATTTGAACTACATATTCTAATCAAACAAATACATAGCTGAAGTCATAGAAGTTTTTCCAACTTCTTTTCAAACAAAATAAGTTCAAGCATATATCTCCAAAAATCTATTTTAGATTGGCTTGAAAGATTATATTAAAACTTTAATGTTTGTCATGGAAAGAGAATAAAACATGATGACAAGACAAGACTCAGGTACTATATGCTCTAGACAAACCACAAATACAACGATCTAAGTGACAAAAAATCATTACTACATGTAGTGAGTTGGTTTATAATTATAATAGGACTAGAATTTATATATGTTGGGTTTGTACTGATACACATGAGTTTAATCAAAACCATTAGGTTAGATTGTTTTAAAGAGTTTAATCAAAACCATCAGGTTAGACTGTTTTAAAGAAATGGGAGTGAGAAGTCACAAAGTTATCCAGCTAGTTTCATATTCAAGACTTAAGTTAAGCCCCTCAATTTGTCCTGCTTTGCTCCTTACATGGCATGCATTTTAGTTGCCTGACAATACTAATCAAGCATGATATTGTTTTCTACAATGAAATAGTCCTCACAACATATGATTTTAGTAATGTTAGTTGAGATTGTTTTTATTGTAACTCTTGGTGAAAAGATATATTTTTTCTTTTCTAGAACTTCGCTTTGACAATTATTTTTTTGTATCCACGCTACAGTATATGTACTATTATTTGACTAAACCTAGGGTATGTCGTTGCATGTATGGCAGTACCCCCTAGATCCGCTCCTGGAAGCCCCACGTCGCTCTTGATACCGCACAGAGGGAGACGGCGGCTCTCAAATCAGCGATGGTGGAGCTCGTCACCCTCCGCGATGACCACAAGCGGTTGTTTGCAAAGCACAACAACACCCGGACACAGCTGTTTGAAGCTCAAGCTGCTTTGAACAAGACCCTCTCGAAGCTTGTCACCCTTCGCAATGACCATAAGCAACTGCTTGTAGAGCACAACAACACCCAGACATTTGAAGCTTAAGTTGCATTGGACAAGACCTTGTCTAAACCTCAACTACTTGTTCTAATTAAACAAATATATATAGATAAATTTTAGTAGTTTTTTTAACTTGTTTCAAAACAAAATAAGTTCAAGTAGATATCTCCAAATTTTGATTGGCTGGAACGGTTATATTTAGAAAGTTTAATATTTATCATGGAAAGAGAATAAAAACATGATGGCAAGACGAGGCTCACAAACCACATGCTCTAGACAAACCACAAAATATGACGATCTAAATGGCAAAAAAGTCATTACCATAATATGCAGTGATTCATCAAGGTTGGAGATTAAAGCTTATAATTATGATAGGACTAGAATTTACACACGTTGGGTTTGGTTTGATACACACGAGTTTAACGTAGATCATCTGGTTGGACTGTTTTGAAGCAACAATAGTAAGCAAGGCACAAATTTATCCTACTACTTTCATATTTTTCATATAGAAATATAGCTAGAGGCTAGAGCTCAATTTCAAGTCTAGCCACAAAATTTGTCTTGCTCTGCTCCTTAGATGGCGTGCATTTTAGTTGTCTGACATAATGTCGTTTTGTGCAAGTAAAAATAGTCCTCACAACATATGATTTTAGTAATGCTAGTTGAGATAAATTTTATTTTAACTCTTAGCAAAAAGATATCTTTTTCATTCTCTAGAACTTTTGCTTCGATGTTTTTTTTTTTGTAAAAGTGGTGTAAATATCTAAGAAATTTTGTTATTCTTCACCAGAATCTTTTTTCCCTTTCCTTCACTTTTGTTTTGTCATCTTAATCCATTAAGTGGGGAATGATTTTTGCTCACCTTATTGTAGAACGGTGTCGAGAGGGATGATTCCTTTGCTGTCGGAAGATGGCGAGTGTCTCTTGTCTCCCACGCAGGGATCCTGAAGGGAAACGTCAGCGTTTGGCATTGTGAAATGACACTGAAGGACAGTGTTAGGCTGGCAATTCAATAAAGTCACGTGCTTAATTAATTATGCATTAGCACTCCACTACAGTAGCTTAGTAGTATAACTTTGTTACCGTTAACGAATCAACAAAGAAGGCAAGGAAAGAAAGGAACCTTGTGCTTGCCGAAGGAAGGAGGTGACCCAACACACGAATGTCACTCCATGTCAGGCAGCTGCTGCTACGCATCTCCTATTCTCCTTGAAGCAGCTGCGACCCTTCTTCCCTCTCCTCTATACGTATGCGTGTCCATATGCCCCCGCCAGAGCGCAGCAGACACCGTAGCATTCCTTAATGAAAAAAAGGAACCTTGGGGGCAGTCCATGTGTATAATTAAGATATATAAATAAACGCAAGGCGTCGCTGTCCATGTGTGTATAATGCTCACGCCGCCATAGCCCATAGCTATAAGCTCCTCACGATCATCAGTCATGGACCAGAAGCGTCGTCGTGGCGGCACGACGACGACGCGGGTGTTCGACGACTTCGACCCATCGGTGGAGTGGAAGACGCACGATGAGGCGGGAGCGGGAGCGCAGGAGGACGTGGTGGAGATCACGCTGCCGGGGTTCCGCAAGGACCAGGTGCGGGTGCAGGTGGACGACCACGGCGTGCTCCGCGCCACGGGCGAGCGGCCGGTGAGGGCCGGCCGGTGGGCCCGGTTCGTCAAGGACCTCCGCCTCCCCGACAACTGCGACGCCGACGCCGTCCGCGCCAGGTTCGAGGGCGACAGGCTCTTCATCACCCTCCCCATCACCAAAGACGACGTCGAGCCGCCCGGTGGCGCTGCTGGTGGTGGTGGTGCTGCTGCTGCTGGGTTCGCGCCGCCGCCGCCGCCACGGTGGCCGACTGCGTATTCCGAGAAGCCGTCACAGCCTCCTCCTCCTCCACCGCGGCCACCTCCTCCGCCTCTTCCTACTTATTCTGAGATTTCATCTCGCCGGCGTCCGTCATTGCCGCCGCCGCCACCTCCCACTTATTCCAAGCCTCCATCATCACGTCGGCCTCCATCGCCACCACCTCCCATCTATTCCAAACCGCCGCCGCCTGCTCCGATTTACTCGAAGCCGGCTTCATCGCGCCGGCCTCCATCACCGCCGCCTGCACCCACTTACTCGAAGCCGCCCTCATCGCGCCGGCCTCCATCACCGCCACCAGCTCCGACCTACTCCAAGCCGCCTCCATCACGTCGGCCTCCATCACCGCCGCCTGCTCCCACTTATCCAAAGTCGCCTCCATCGCGTCGGTCTCCATCACCGCCGCGCCGTCCGGCCTACTCCGAACCGCCGCCGCGTCGGGTCCCATCTCCACCGCCGCCACCAGCGCAACCTCGCCCTTCTACTAAACACGAACCGCCGCCGCCGGCTCGCCCTCCTGCACGTCCATCGTCAGCACCGCCACCGTCTGACCCCCCTCCCCCGCCGCCGCCTCTACCACGTAGCACCATTTCTTACGATTCTGAGCCACCAAAGCGTCGACCTCCATCGCCGCCGCCGCGGCCGACGGCGCAGCCACCAGCTCGTCCCATTTCTACTCTCTTCGATCCGCAGCCACGCCGTCCATGGGAGGCACTCGAACCACCACCTCGCCATCCTACTAAGCATTCTGAGATACCGCCGCCGCCGCCTCCACGCCCGTCGTCAGCACCGCCACCGTCCGATCCTCCTCCTCCTCCTCCTCCACCGCCGCCGCCTCTTCCGCGTCGTCCCATTTCTTATGATTATGAGCCACCAAAGCGCCGGCCTCCATCACCTCCATCGCCGCCGCCGCGTTCCCCGCGGCCGGCGGTACAGCCACCAGCTCGTCCCATTTCTACTCTTTTCGATCCGCAGCCACGCCGTCCATGGGAGCCACGTCTCGAACCACCACCTCGCCCTCCTACTACGCATTCTGAGAGACCGCCGCCGCCTCCACCACCGGCTCCGGTGACGCCCGTTGTTGCTGATCTACCAAAGGCTCAACCGGAGCCGAAGCCTTCGCCGTGGTCACAACCGACGCCGGCTGCCGTTCCACAGTCCAAGATACCTGACAGGCCAATCTCCGTTTCACCCGCGTCTCCCCCGTTGCCGCCGCCTCTGCATCACGCATACGCGGTGCCAAAGCAAGATAGCCACAACCACAAGGCACCACGGCAGGAACACGTGCTGCCAAAGCAAGACACCCACAATGCGCCACAGGAGGAACACGGCGGCAAGGTTATTAGCAAGCGATCGCCGCCGGAGGAGGAGACGGTCAAGAAGGAGAGGAGGAGGAAGGGAGAGGAGAGGAAGCGTGGCCCTAAAGTGACAGGAAACGTGGGCCAAGCCACGATCACCGACGGAACAACGCCTCTCTCGAAAAAGAAGAGGCGGGCTGGGGAATTGCCGACACCGTATGGAGCACCGGCGACGACGACGGCGATGGCAGCGCCGCCGGAGCCGGCGAGGCAGCTGCTGGTGAACGCGGCCGCAGCGGCGGCCGTACTCGTGGGGATCCTCGTGGCCGTGTGGAACACCCTGAGGAGCTAGCTAGCTGACTAGCGTATGCACCACTTCAAGTAGGTGGTCAAATTATGACGTGAGCTTGTTGTAAATATGTGCTGATGTATGTAAACTTGGAATTGCAAACTAATGAGTCATTGGCCCAACAGAGAACGTGTATAATAATGATGCTCAACTACAGCGACCACAAATCTTTCGACGCGTGTACACGGCAAAGATTCTTGATTGAGACGAACTAGAATGGAAAACAGAGTTTGCCCTGCTTCGGCTGTCGAAAAGGAAAACAGAGTTGCCCTGCTTCGGTCGTCAAAATGGAAAACAGAGTTGCTCTGCTTACTGCCCTGGAGCACCTCCGGGATCCCTCTTAAATAGAAAGGCATAGTTTGAATTGATTTGTCCCAATCCAGCAAAACCCATTCACCAGGAAAACAAGAACCTTTCTGGGCACTGCACAAAAGTTACGCAGCAATGCGATACACCATTCATCCGAGGAAAAAAAAAAAGGTAATTCATCCCAATAGAAGAGCCGTAATATGAGCCGTAAAACCTCAGAAATGCAGCTGAACACTGCAGATATCCACTCAGTTTTACAATACAAGTACACTGACGACTGCCTCAGAAAACCACCAAAACATCCGTAAACGGTAACACAGGTATGAGTGGGTGCGATCATCGCAGTAAGAAGAAACTAAACTAGCCACAGACAGAGCAGATACACAAGAACCCAGATTATTCGAGACAAATGGCTACGATGACACCCTCCTTGCAATTAAAGGAAAGCCGCTGTGGAGACCCTTCACTTGGCGCTGGCCAGCTCGGTGCGGATGAGCTTAGCGGCGGAAACCATGTTGGTTAGGGCAGCCTTCACCTCAGCGTACTTGCGGGTCTTGAGACCACAGTCAGGGTTCACCCAGAGGATGTTGGTGTCGAGGACCGCAAGCATCTTGTTGATGCGGTCGGCAATCTCCTCGGTGGATGGGATCCTGGGGGAGTGGATGTCGTAGACACCAGGGCCAATGCCAGCACCGTACTTCACACCCTCACGGAAGACAGACAGAAGCTTCTCATCAGACCGAGAGTTCTCAATGGTGATGACATCAGCATCCATGTTGATGATGGAGTGGATGATGTCGTTGAAGTTGGAGTAGCACATGTGGGTGTGGATCTGTCAAGAGAATGTTATCAGTTGCAATGCCCAACCAAAATGTCAGTATGATGATGCCACTACAAGGCTCCAGAACACAGTTTAAACCAAAGGTTACCTGGGTGGTGTCCTGGACGCCACAGTTGGTGATTCTGAAGGAGTGGACGGCCCAGTCCAAGTAGAAAGCATGCTCTGCCTTGCGGAGTGGCAGACCTTCTCTCAAAGCAGCCTCATCAATTTGGATGACCTGCAACCAACAATTACAAAGTAGTATTTTTCAGATAATGATAACGAAGTAGTATGAGCAATCAGAATACTGTAACCTCTTGATCAAATCATAACAAATACACATAGAAGTGCCTACCTGAATGCCAGCAGCCTCAAGGTCCTCAACCTCCTTCTTGATGGCAAGGGCAATCTGGTAGCAAGTCTCGAACCTGGAAGATTGTAAAACTATGTCAGCCTCAAAAAACAGAAGAGCAAAATGTTGTTACGACCAACATAAATTACATTCTTTTGTGGAAATTACTAACCTTGGCTGGTCGTTCCTGACAAAGGACCAGTTAAGGATTGTGACTGGACCAGTCAACATTCCCTTCATCGGGCGCGATGTCATGCTCTGTGCCATCTTCGACCAGAAAACAGTCATGGGGTTGGGGCGGCTCACATCACCATAGATGATTGGGGGCTTGACACACCTAGATCCGTAAGATTGCACCCAACCGTTGGCAGTGAATGCAAAACCAGAGAGCTGCTCACCAAAGTACTCAACCATGTCGTTCCTCTGTAAAATATACACCAACACTTAAACTAAGTAAAGATTCTTATTTAAAATAAAAAATTTCAAATCATGTTCAAGACACAGGGAAAAAAACATAGTTCCTTAACAACAAACAGCAATAATATAATAGTTTCATGAAACTGACCTCAGGCTCTCCGTGCACAAGGACATCAATGTCAAGCTCTTCCTGGATCTTAACAACCTTGCTGATTTCCTCCTTGATGGCACTGACGTACTCTTCCTCAGTGATCCTGTAATGTGACTCTAGTTAGCAAGGTGGTCAAAATACATAGATAAGTGGAATTCTTGGCAGGAACTGTTGTGCTCACTTCTTCGCCTTGTACTCACGGCGGACCCTCCTGAGCTCCACGGTCTGTGGGAATGAACCGATTGTGGTCGTGGGAAGGACAGGAAGGTTGAGCTTCTTCTGCTGTGCGTCCAACCTAGAACTAACGTTGGTAGCACGGCGGTGGTCAGAGCCCTTCAGAGCAGCAGCCTGTATGGATATACAGAAAGAGGTTGGTACATATCAATATTGAATAAGCATGTATAGAATTTAAGCCCCAGGTACTTACAGCCTTCTGGACTTCCTCATTTGTCACACGGGGTGATGACCTCCTTGAGGCCTGAGCAGCAGCATTTGCGGCAAAGTAAGCCTGTAGATGGCATTGGTCATATTAAGGTCAGCATAAGGTTGTGTGAATGTCAAAAAGGAAATTCTACACTCTAACTAGAGGGGGACCGAGAATATGAAGAAAAGAGCCATCCATACCTCATCCTTTTGACCAGCCAAAGCCTTTGCAAGGGCATTCACCTCAACCACCTTTTGGGCAGCAAAAGCAAGCCATGACTTGATCTCATCGTCAAGCTTAGTCTCATTAACAAGATCCACAGCAGTGTGCATAAGCGAGCAGGAAGTCGACGCAACGAGCTTGTCTGAACAAGTGATAAACATAAGATATTGCATTTGGTAACCACAAGCAATCTTAATGACAGATAAATAACGAAACTATGCTTACCCTTTCCAACAACAGCCTCAAGGGATTGGAGAGTGCTGAGAGATGCAGCAAGGTCATCAGCCCAGATGTTACGACCATCCACAACACCAGCAAAGAGGTACTTTCCAGAGGGGAAACCGGCACTCTTGATAAGCTCAAGAGTCTGGGTTCCACGAACAAGGTCAAAACCATAAGCGGTCACGCTGTTCAAGGAAGTTAGGGTCCTGCAGTTGCAAAAGAACAATGAGCATTCTCTCCTTGTGATAGGAATTAACATTTGCTGTGACGAAAGTTACTAGCAAAGTGAATAACATACTTGTACGACTCTGCAGGAATATCAGCAAAGTAAGTCTCAACAAGCACATTCAACCCAGCAAGCGGAGCCTCGAGTTCTGTGTATGCTGCAGAGAATGCAGCCAATTTGTCGGAATCAAGGTCCAGGACAAGGGTGGGTTCATCAAACTGGATCCATGAAGCACCAGCTGCCTTCAGCTCAGCAATGACCTCCCTATAATCAACATACATACAATTATCAACCGAGATCCAAGGTGAACAGCAGTGAGCAAATTTGTTTACAATCTTACTTGTAGACAGGGAGGATGCTGCTAAGAAGGGAAAGAAGGGGGAAACCCTTCTCCACACCCTTGGCAGGCTTCGAGAGCAACAGGTAGGAGACTGGTCCAATAAGCACTGGCACAGTGTCAACTCCTAGCTGCATTAGGATCAACACATAAACCACAAGTAAGAAGAGTTAACCTTTGAAAGAAAAGTCACCTTATAAAATTTCAGGATGAACAACTACTAAGTTAAGAAAACACTGGGAAATCTGAAGTCCTAGTAATGTCACTACTTTTCAGGGAAAGGCTCCAATCATCACAAGACAAATTTGTCATGAATCAATTATATCAACAATTTATAATGTTTTCATGCTCAAAAGCATTCTTAATTGATATGAAATTACACATTCACCCAGATGCAGTTTTCTGACATGGAAATACTCAATTTCCAATTATGAATCTCAAAGTTACTTAGCATTTCCAAACATTTTTATCTGACAGAAAACAATCTTGAACAATATCACACAAAGCCATCCCTTGAAGTATATCAGTTTTATCTGCTAATCAAATACTATTAAGCAACAGAAGACTGTACCAAATTAATAAATGACTTTTATCTTCAATGCAACTAAGCAAAACATCAGTGTAAATTGACATCTATTAGAAACTCTAACCCAACCTTATACAAGATTTTAGACAGATAATTTATTGAAATAAATGAAAAGAACAAATATATAAATGTCACTATCATACCGCCTTGGCCTCCTTGTATTCGTTAACAGCCTTGTGAGAAGAGTAGGAGAACTTGGTGTTGGGGCCCAGCTCAGGGACAATAAAGTGGCTGCAAAAAGCATGACATGATTGGTAAGCAAACAAATTGAGTATAAAAAACTGAATGGGAAAATACCCTTAGCAGAAGCCAGTGGACTTACTAGTTGGTGTCAAACCACTTGGTCATCTCCATAGCAGGGACAGTGGCATTACCCCTTGCCATTGAGAAGTAGGTGTCGAACCCGATCTCTCCTCCAGCCCATGAGTAGCGTTCCGGGACAGCACCGAGCATTGCGGTGGTGTCAAGGACCTGGTCATAGTATGAGAAAGTGTTGCTGGGAATGTACTTGATCCCAGCCTCAGCCATCTGCTTCCAGATGCTGGCCCTGAGGTCGGTGGCAACCTTCTCCAAATCCTCAGCGCTGCTCTTGCCATCCCAGAAAGACTCAAGGGCAAACTTGAGCTCCCTCTTGGGGCCCATGCGAGGGTATCCAACAATGTGGGACGCCATCTTTCTATACCATAAATACAATTGTAATCAGCTTGATGCAGAGAAATGACACATAAATAACAAAAACAAGGAACATGTAGGACAACCATAACATTAAGATAAAACAAAACATAAACCTGAGCATGTATGTATGATAACCATGGTTATGATTCCTAAGCGTGGGATTCTACATCAGATCCATTGGTGTCGGGAGCAGAAACTAAACTAAGGCTTCCAAGGAATAATGAAAACGTAAAATCTTATAGGTAGGTATACCGTATACCACCAACCCCCACTAACCGGTGGGACCCAGCCACCACTCAGTGGGTGCTGGCCTGTTAGTTACATGAGACCTAACCAAAATTGGTTGGAGGGCACCTGTCCCTCTCACAGCAGCAGTAGGTGGATCTAAGACAGCACTATAAGATAAACAAGTCAGTATCCACGCAGCATGTGGGGTGTCCCGAATTCCCCATCGGAAAGATCTCATATGCCTTAGCATAGTGAAGGGGCGCCCCTCAAATGACACATGATACAATACAAAGAGTAGCAGCACAGGTTTCATGCCATTTATACTAATCAAATGCCTTAGATCTCGACAAAGCAACAGGCAACATCTAAAGAAAATGATGAATAACATAATCGTCACTAAGTCAACCTGGGCTAAACCCCAGAGCCAGATCTAAAACCTCACGCTGCCCGCACATACAAAATGGAAATTACCGAGACTCTGCAACCGTAACCAAACAGATCTAATAATCATGCCTCGCCCAACCAACAAACAACCAACAGGCTTGAAAAGCCTCCAACCAAAATCCTCCCAGCCACTCAATCGAGCTCGTTTAGATCTACTAAGCTCCACGCTGTTCTCTCAGATCGATCCTAACCAACCCAGAGGAGGACTCGCCGGGAACCGAATCAGATCGGTGCTCCGCGCCCGCGATCCGATCGGACCAAACCAGCCGAATCCGAACGAGTAGACGGATCAACTCATCGCCGATCCCGAGCTCCCAACACTACCGATCCCATCCCCGCGATTGAGCTCACAGTGCCAGATGAAAAGAAAAAACAGAGCAATGAGCACGGATCCCGCGGCACACAGGCGATCCAGCATGAACCCTACACGCACGGACGGAAACAACGGGGAGAGGTGGCAGGCTGGTAGCGGTAGCTGCTTACCCGGGAAGACGGGAGCGGCGGAGAAGGCGCGGCGGTGATGATAGAGGTAGGAGGAGATGATGAGGAGCAGAGCACGGGAAAGGGAAGGGGTTTGAAGGGGCTTATTTATAAGACGTGTGTGGTTTTGGGAGGGGGTTGGTGAGATCTGTGAGACAGCAGAGGAGGGGGCATCATCTCGCATCTGGTGGCTCACGGATTTTTAAGGGAAATAGTTTACCTTTCCATCGTTCGCTTTTATCCTATTTCTTTTCTCGCCCAGGGATTGCCATTTTTTATTTTCGTTATCTTTTTTCCTTTGCATGAGTGATTGGTTTTTTTTAACTGTTTGCTTTAAGGATAGGAACTTTTGACCTCTTTGGACTTAAATTTTAAAAATGAATCTAATTTTCAGACTTTGTAAGAATAAACTGATTTCTAAATTTTAAGTAACTAGGAGCCCCTATTCTGGTTTTGGAGGTCCTAACGGTGTGAAATCACATATAAAAAAAATGCACAAGCTCTTGAAAGAATAAACATGTTTTGTTTGAAACTTTTACAAATTTGCCCCTATTTTTGACTACTAGTATGCATACTAATGTGAGCAGAAAACTCGAGAGTTAGCTTGTTCGATGGGTTAAGAGACATCTAGGGGCACTCATGTCTTTTTCTCATTTTCTAAGAAATTTTTTCTTTTTTATTTTGAAAGGGGCAATCAACTAACGGATGTTAAAAAGAGGGGCTTATAGCTTCTACAAGTTCAAGAAACAAGTTCTTTTTTGTTCGGTTTTACAATTGCCCCAAACTTTTTTGACAAAGTTGTAGGAGAGATGGAAGAAGGACTGGGACTCTAGATTAGTTTTTGAATCAAATGAGAGAAGCAATCAAAATTATACCACTAGAAACATAATCAAATTTTGTTAGTTTAGCTAATTTGTCTCTTCTGGCTATTCATCTCAATCCTCATGCTTGTCTTGAGTGATTGTGCCGCAACTTGCAATCACCAACCAAAAAAAAAAACAGATAATAGAACTTCAAGTCGGTACGGGTCATCTAAGTATACTAAACATTTTAAAAATATGTGTGTGTAATGTTTCATTTGAGAATAATGTGGGTTGTAAACCGGCACTCTCTCAAATTCATGCATCCTTATAGTGTGTTGCGTTGTTTGTTTTCCACATGATTAGTGCGGCTAAAGGTAACTATCAATGTTAAGTGGCAGTTCACCATAAATTCGGCTTGCTCCAGCAACCACATCATCATGACCCACTTTGAACCACTTTTTACAGTATCCATCCACCTTGACTTTTACATTAACGTATGGTCAAACAACATGTGTGTCTACTTGATGCGTAAAACACTTGCTATGCAAATAGTATTCTCTTTAGTGGCAGTAGGTACAGATTATTTAGTTAACTTCATATTTGCCAGTCGTGTACATTTGCTAAACTATCATATGACTGCATATTATGTAGGAGTCTCTGTATGCACCTGTTGCACAAACTGCTATCTTATTGTTAACTAAGATTTGCAAATCACACTCTTTCGTAAAAGGTTAAATTATTTGTAGGACATGATAATGCATCCAGCGGGCAAGCCAATTGTGTTTCCACCGAACAAAGAAGCTTTTCAGGAAAGCATGTCTCTCTTTCATTGGTTCGGCATGATTATGCATGACGCAGCATGCATGGCAATTATTTTTAAATAAAATATCTCTGTAATTTTTTAACTTCGTGTTTTGTTGCATCCTTAGCTGCCAACAACATGTTTAGCGCAGAAAGGACCAAACATAATACGGCGTCCATAACTTTGCAGATGAAATAATCAGAATGAGGCCTTCTCATAAGAACTATACTCCTATGGTAGCAGTTGAATTTTGAGGAAAAAAAAAGTTAAAAATGGAAGTAGGTGGCACTATGACAGGAAGTCAGGAACACAAAAAATTAAAAAGAGATGGGTGGCACTGTGACAGGAAGTCGGGAACACAAAAAAAATTTAAAAGAGATGGGGGTTGGTGAGATAGTGGCAGCTTACTTAATTTCAAGTTTCTACAGTAGTAGTTTAGTTTACTACAGCATTTTTTTCTTATGAAATGGAATAATTGCACAAACCAACTCCAAGTGAGTTTGATAAAACATCAAGCTTGTTAAAACAGAGCTATACATTTTTTTAATTAAAAAGCTTGCTGATCGTTTCACATTATTCTGTCAACCTACGTTTATGTCCTTGTTTTTCAGGAGTAACATGCTCTCTCTCCAACTCCAAGCAAATGTAGATATTATTGTTATAGTACATGGGGTACAGCATCATCCTCGTTGAGAAAGGGTGGCATAAGCCAACAACCATTCCACGATGAAGATACTCATGTAATAGTAGTGCTTACAAATAGCCGATTCATCGAACTTCTACGGGGGATTATACAACAAACCGGCTATTTTAGTATTAAAAAGATCTGAAAACACAAATGTGCTCACAAACATGCAAGTTTTTTGGTATGTCTCTAGAGGTCTGAACCACTTTTGTTTTTTTTTTATGTATATATAACTCAAAGTGCTTGCCGTGATCAATTATGAAAATTTGTAATTTGACATGTCCATGACATGGATGAGTAGATCAAACTATTTGCTGTTTTTTGTGATGAATTTCTCCGAAATGCGTGTGTGTACCAAATAGGCTCGACGCCATGTAGTTTAATTGTCACCAGAAGTTTTTCAAATAACCACCAGTCCACCACCACATACCATCAAATACGAAAAAAGAAGAGAAAGGAAATGCCACCACTCGTGTAAGAGGAAATGGCCGCACAAGAGATTCTGAGTGTTGACTGTGCTGTCACGTGTGACATGATTCCCGTCCATGCTGTCCTGCAACATACCGTCAGATATTTCTCTGTCAGCACTAGTGCATCCTTAAACCGCCTCCTTCCTCCTTCAGATTTTGTGCCTAAACACAGATTAACGCTGCTAACCAGTAACCACTATTTACCAAGACGTTTAACGCCCATGGTCCACGGAGGCAAGTGGTGTAGCGGCCAATGTGGCACGGGTGACGCGTTCACGTGGCATTGTCCGGAACAAGGTCGCAAACTCGCAATGCGGCGAAACAGGCACGCACGTCGAGGCCACAAGCTGCCAAGGTTGCATACAAAATAGTTTGATCTTGATTTGGATTTCATTCCAAAACCACTGTTTCTTGAACCATGCGTGTGTCCAGCTTTGGGCTATGTAAATTAACTAACGCTTTCTTCAGAGATCTTTTTCTTGACACGGAACTGTGATCAAATGAGGATTGCACCACGGTGATTTTTCGTACCCTGGTGTTTTGGTCCCCTGGTGATCGAGATCACTTGTACAGCGGCACCTTTTTTTTTTTTTTGATTGCTGTACAGCGGCACCATGATGAAGAGATTGGTTTTTTTTTTTTGAAACTCATGAAGAGATTGGCTTTGCAATACCACGTCTAGATTCAATGAACCTATCTGTCACCGACGCGTCAAAGTGCTTGGATTTTACGATACGAAGTTGTTGGTAATTCGGATTTGACCCAGACACAGCTCAACCACGGTGTGCAAGTACAAAACCTAACGGCTTATACTTTGACCTGCGCATGGCTCATTTCTTGGCTCGTGTCGGTGCCATATCCTAGTACTACTAGCATAATGGAAACAAAACGTTCCAGCCTTGACACCTTACTTGGCCTAAAAAAAAAAAACATTGACACCTTACTCAATAATGTGCCATGCTATTTTGTGTGCATCGAATAAATATAGAGCACGCGTGACCGACTACGCAATAATTCATCCGTACAAGGCCATGTGGAGCATCAGGAAGAGTAGTGAGTGGCGACCAAAAGCGCGTTTCTGCTCCGGAATCTGGACTTGATCCTGCCAATTACGTCCTACTATAACAGGACAGGCTAGCGATTCCACACTCGACTCATTTCTGAATTATAACTGGTGCCCTTCCTTCCTACTACCTCTCCACAACAACAGCCACGCATTACGGGTCACCTCATCTTATAATAGTAGCCGATTTTAATAAAGAATTGTATATAAGGGTACAGAATGTGAAAATTGCAAAAATAAAGGTTTATCGGGCATGGAGATACCGACTAGTATGGAGTCGGTTTTTCAGCTCCCGATTTCCCTCGTGGCGCTGACCTGGCACTCATCCCGGCCGTGGTGGGGGACTTGTCGGGGGCAAATAGACCTATCGGTCACTAGCCAACCGATTAGTCCGTGGCGCAAGACTAGTCGGTTTTGCAGTGACCGACTAGTCCTGTCGGCATGCATTTGTGTCAAACAAGCTTGTCGTGCTTTGGCCAACCGATTAGTCTTGGATTTTTTGGCAATTTTTTTCCAATAGGATAGTAACAGAAATAATATGAAAAATAAGTAAATGGTCAAGAGATACATAATATCATAAAGGTGACGCACTCATACATAGTCTTGACATAATGATACCAAACTAAAAACGATCCATTACATAGCAACATATTTAAGATAGAGATGGTACAATACATGAATATTGAAATAGTGTTCGAAAATAATCGTAATACAACCTAGAGAACTAGAACAACATATATTTTTATAAGCTAGCAGTGCGCAACATAACATGTGAATCCTGCGGACTGGTGATGGTCTGATCATCCATAATAGTAGTTCAATGACCCTGCATCGCCATAGTAGCCAGCACCACCGTAGAGTCCCGCGGAAGGTGGTGGCGGACTCTTGGCTCGACCGGGTTTGTGGTGAGGGCAGCGACAGAAGACGTTATCACATATGCAAGGATCATCATCTGCTATACTAATTGTCATGGGACTATTGTCTGATGATTGCTGACTAGAGGATCCAAGCAATTCTTTTAGTTGAAATATTTTGTTTTGTAAATAGGCAATGTAGAGTTGAGTAGGGCCAATAGGTTGTGGATCAATCCACCTTAAGAAGCCACAGTTCACAGCATCAGAAGAGTTCTGAAAGAACAAAAAAAACGTCAAAAGGAAATATGCATGATACTACAAACACAATTTTCAAGGTAACAATAATATTGCACTCACATTAGGTAACGAGCAACGAAAGAATTAGCGTTCGCTATTTGACTCTTCAGGACCATCATACATCTGTAGTACATAATTTAGGTTATGATTGCATTTTGGCCAAGTAATCTTGGTGCCATCATAGCCTCGGAAGGGATGTCGCTTCTCTTCCTTGGTTTCGAGTGGGAGGTCTGGGTCAGGTTCTAAGTAAAACATTGGGCCTGGTTCATCGTTGAACTCCTCGAAGGGACCATCTATCTCTTTGCCTCTGTTTACCCTACCCCTACCCCTTCCCCTTCCCCTTCCTGAAGAGGCCATATTTCCCGTGGAGTGGTGTTTTGGAGAAGAAGATGGGCGGTCCATTTTATAGGCAGCGTCGGATCTATGAATAATTGGGTTTGCCATGTGCGGTTGTTTGTCGACTGCAATGATGCGATGCTCATCATTGGATTCCCTAGAAGACTGTTCTCCGGCCGCAATGATGTGTCTTTTCACGTCATGAGGTGCAGCGTAGGATTCCCTGGACCACCATTCACTAGCCGCAGTGATGCGTCTTTTCACGTTCTGAGGTGCAGCGTTGGACACCCTAGACGACTGTTCACCGGCTGCAGTGATGCGTCAGAGCATGTCATGACCCGAAGCTTTGGATTCCCTAGTGCTTTAATGAATTTGTATGTGATGCAGATTTAATCTATTCGTCCTTGTGTGTTGCACTGATGCAGTCATGAGTAGCACCCGCAATGGTAGCACCCGCAATGTTTTAAGAGGATTACATTGTTCCAACAAACCATAAACACAATACTCCGAGTTACATCGTACGATTACTAGAGAGAATACAAGTTCTACTAATACAATAAAATACAATGCATTTCAAATCAATGCACACCAGATCATCCCTTACGCCTGCCGTGCTTGCTGGGCTTGCCCTGTCGCCTGTTGGCGCGAACCTGGTCTGTGGGCTACGTGAGGTGGTCAGGTGGCCTCCTCACCCTTGGAGCATGAAGAGGGGTCGAAGGATGGTGCTGCGTGGGCTGCGTTGGTATAGGAGCCCCTAACATGTCAGAGAGACTCTGTATGTCAGGAGCTCCACCAAAGTCGTCTAGTCCCAAACTCTCTGAAGCGGAGTGTAGAGAATACTGCGGGTACAGGAGCTGATGTGCAGCACCTAACATACAATGGATAGAAGTCAGGGACATACAATGCTGAAATTATTTATTATAATATAATATACCTGGTGCTATCCATTCGGGAGTAGGCATGAAGGTAGGCTGCTGCGGTACAGTAGACGAGGATGGCTGGTCCCTGTAACGAAAAGACCCAGGCGCAACAGGCGGGGTCGAGTGTGGTGGGGACTGTCACACTCCTATCCGGGGTATGTCGTGTACTCCGTATCAATCCCTGGATCAGTAGTTGGTACATACATACAAATGATACAAAGTGATACAATGATCTTTATTTAGGTCCATGCAGGGACAATAGAGTCATACAAGTCTTAAGTTATAAGCCAAAGGGGAGGACATGCCTGCCCTAAAAGAAAATTACAAGCAAGCTTGTAGGAACTTTCACACGCAACTCGAGCATAGGACGTGACCTACTCGTCAAACTCCTCGGGTACTTCATCCTCATCTTCATTCTCTGGGGAAAATTTATTTAAAGTCAAGGGTGAGTACATAAGGTACTCCACAAGCTCTACCTCTAGCAAGGGGGGGGGGGGTTATACATGCGTTTGGGAGGTAGTCAAGGTGTAAGGCTATGTCTCAGAGCTTTGCGGAATAGCGCGGATACAAGGGTATACTTATGGAACCAATGGGTTTTTTCGAGAGGGAAAGCTGTTTTATAATTTTTGGTTGGTTGGACCTGAGGGAGATTCAATTGATCCCAACAGTTTCCACTTTTAGCTGAGCCTTCCGACACGTAGTCATAACGACTCTAGCACATCCTGTCACATCTTCACCAAAACACGGGTTTCACTACACCCACTCACATGTCAAGGAATTTCTAAGAGCCCAATGATTGGTGTGCCATGACCAGTGATAACGGACATCCGAATGATTTAGGGTTAACTCTAGAGAGCTTAGTACATTGTACCCACAGGCTATGTGCTCTTAGCTACGGATCACATAGCGCTCCCACTTCATCCAGACACACCCATAAGTCCACCACGAAGCTCAGGGATTCCACCATCATGGCACTTAGTCATATCACATCAAGGCACACAACCAACAATTTTGCCAAGTACTGGACTTATCATCACATCACCGCTCCAATCCGTGAGTCTGTTTCTACTTCGTCGGGTGATACTTCCTTGCTGCGTTACCCAGGATCCGCGTTAGTCTTGCCCATACAGGTTCTGTGGTCATACTGAAAATACCACCAAGTTGAGGTCTTAGCTAGTCATTTCCTAGTTGGCAGGACAAGCACTCGTCCACGACAGGTGGACCTACACCGGAGACACCATCACCAGGTACTCTGCACCAGCACTAGGAGTCTCACCCGCAACCACACTATCCCATCCACTTCACCATAACACGTTCATTTATCACCCACCTGTTCCTACACACGCCCCACCAAACACTATTTCACCTATTTTGTAAACTTTATAGTGGAGATTATGGTGACAAGCGTCACGGGTCCTAAGCGTAAGCTAGCAAGGTAGCATTATTATCAGCGGAGCTAATAATAACTTACTAAGTTTATCAAGGCATGGGGATATCAAACACGACCAAACAAGGATCTAACATTCATACCTTATATAGGCGGTACAAATGCTAGCTTTCACACAAGTGGGTTTTAACTAAGCAAAGATAAAGTGACAAGGATATATGCACATAAGAAGTAGGCTCTAGTTGGGCGTGTTTTTAAAATAATAGGAGCAGTCATGATCAAGGGATAGACAGAGCTTGCCTCCTAACTCGTCCTCGAAGTCTTTCTCGTACTCGGGGTCCTCGGGCTCCTGCTCCTGGTTCTCTTCGTCTACGAAAACGCGAGCCACACGTAAGCTAGCAGAACATAAAATAACACATAATCAAAGGAAAAGCCAATTAGTGAGAAAACATGAAGTTAAGAGGCAATGAGGTGGGCTTCATGGGTTAGGGTTCGAGACAACGATTCTAGCGGCGCAAGAATCGCTTAAAACGGAGCTACGGTTTGAAAACTAGGGCTTTCTAAAGTTTTAGGGACCTATTTGCAAATTATGGAAAGTTCTAGAGACCTATCTGTAATTATAAAATCTTCTAAGGGCTTGGTTATAAAATGTCAAGTACTAAAACATAATTACAGAAAAGTTGAGGTACTTTTCTATAAAAATGCTGGACTGAAATAGAATAGACTAAAGCTCAGGGGGCCAACTATAAAACTACAGGGTTCTGGGATTTTCTAGGTTTTCTGGAATTATTTTTGTATAGGAAAAGCCATGGACTGGGTCTACGGGGCGGTGGACCGAGTGCACGAGCTCGGTCTATGGGCCAGGGGGGTCATGGGCCGTCGATCTGGATTCGGATGGACAGGATTTTAAATAATTGAAGGGGTATCCTACGATCTAATCTCGGTCGTTGGCTTAGCGATGGGTGGCTGCAAGCGGGGAGGGCACAAATTGCGGCGGCCAGAGAGAAGGACGGCGGCGGCGCCATGGCTGGCAGCGCCGCCTCTCGCCGTTGAGCTCTCCGATGGCCGGGGCTCGCCAGGACTTGGTCTACACGGTTGCGGGGAAGACGCCGCGTCTACTAGGAGTGATCGTGAAGTGAGAGGGGGATTATAGCTAGCTATTGGCTTGTGTGCCGCGATCGGAAAGGGAGGGAGAAAGGGGAAAAAACTAGGCACTTGCCTTGGGCGATCGGAGGCGGCGGTGAGGGTTAGCGGCCATTCGTGGTTCTATTTATAGGCGGGGTGAGGGGGAAGGCGACGGCATCACATGGAACACGTTCCAGCGGTGTCCTGTGCCAACTCGGGCATTGATGGCCTTTACTGGCGAGCAGGACGACTGGACGGCTGGCATGGCGGGGTAGCGCGACGCGATGGCTCGCTGCCGGGGAAAGCTAAGAGCTATGCTACAGGGGAGGAGAGGGGTCTCGTCGGCACTACGCAGGGAGAGGTCGATGTTGGTGTCTTGGAGCGAGCTAGGGCGGAGTCAGAGCGGTTAGGGGGGTGATGTGATGGCTCTATGACGCGTGCGAGGCCAGGGGCTAGGCGACAGGAAGCGACAAGTGCAGAGGGTTTTCGTGTTGAGCGACGGCAGGGAAGGGTCTCATCGGCGGCACTGTTGCTTTTCACGGCGAGCTTCAATGCGCGATGGGGACTCTTTCTTGGCAGCAACACGACGGCGGCAATAGAGCGGTTGGGGCTGGGCGAGGTTAAGGTAGCGTTGTGTTCGTCCTCCGAGCGTTGGGAGTGATGGCGGGTTGGTGGTGACGACGTCGGCCGGGATGGCGTTGTGCGGAGGGAGAAGGGAGGCGCGCGGGAAGGCTGGGCCGAGAGATCGAGTGGGCCGAAGGGGGGAAAAGGAGAGGTGCGGCATATTAAGGGGGGTTTGGTCTTTTCTATTTCTTTTTTTGGTTTTTTCAAACCCCATACCAAATCAAATTTAAACAAGCAAAATTTCAGAGAAAAGATTCAAATACAAACCATGGGAAAAATAGAGCAATCACTTCACCATGTCCCAAGTTTTATAGTTTTGGAAAAATCACGGTTAGTCTATGTATAATTAAATCTTTTAATTTTTGCTCCTCTCTATTTGGAAATGGTTTTTTCTCTTGGATAAATCAAACGATTTATAAAGTGTATTTTTTTTTGGTATGGCCAATTTTTGAGGGTCTTACAAGGACGTACGCTGCATCCTAGGCTGCACGTCGTGTGAGCTAGAGCAGGAGGCACACTTGGGAGCATCCCTAAAGCGTCGGTCGAGACGCGTTAAGGAAGCACCCATCTCACGCATGTCGAAACATGGAGGGGTCGCATTGCAGAGAGCAGCAAAGTCCTCCAACTCTGTAGCCACTGAGTCACATACATCTGTTTGCAACATATGTTAATGAAATAGTTTATTGTCGAATTCATCAATTAAAATACTAACGTACATATAATCATGAAGACTTACTAACATATGGTATGCAACTGCAGGCTGCGTGCTGAAAGTGTCGGTGATGTCAGCCTCATGTTCCTCTGGAGGTGAGTGAGCTACATGGATACACCGTACTCGCGTAGCACCGTGGAACCACTGTAGGTATGCCCCATAGGTCTGTAGGTCATACGGACCCGCGGGGTGGAGGACATCAGCTCTCGCCTCAGCCCACTGCTCGATCCACGGTTCTATCTTTGTAGCCCAAGTAGCCTCGTAGGCAATCCCTTGACCCTTCCTAGTCATCCTATAATAAATAAGAGCGATTATGACAATTAGAGAATAATAGTAAAAATGTGAACAATTACGATATACTTACTTATGAGCGCCATCGACATGGTCTCTAGGAACAGGGAAAGGCTGGAAGTAACCAAGCTGGCGAAGAACTCGGTGCACATGGCATGGCTCGACGACTGTTGGTGTCACTGAGCACGAGCCTCGTTGACACCGACGGTAAGAACGAACACAAAAGAAAATTGCAAAGGGTGAGAAATGGGGCAAAAGTGGCTCCTCTCACGTATTCCTAAAAAGATTCATCCCATTATAAGTAAGTAGGGGTGTCCTTTTTATAGACCCGTACTTAGGCCATGTGCCAATGACCATTTTGTCCCTAATTACCTACTTTATTCTTCAAATATTCTGTACAAAATGGTCACAAAGGATAAATTAATCATTCGAGCGCTTCTGGTACCCTTCCTTGCTCCGCAAGCCACAACACGTGCTGGCGCCACGTGTTGTGCTCTAACACGTGCTAGCGCCACATGTTGTCCTCTTCGCGCCAACCAGGCTTTTGGTATTGCCCCGCGCGCTGTCCTTCGAAGGATGATGACTTCATCCTCCGGGGGTGCGGAGGTGCCGCTCGAAGGGTCTTGGCTTCGCTGTGGCCTCCGATGGGCGCCTGTATCTCGAAATTACAGTTAATAATGAATAATAAATAAAAAGAATGACAATGTGTTAACTTTGACTTTTATTCGCAACCTGACTTTGAAGAACCCTCGAAGGGTGGCTTGCGAAGTGATCCCCTCAACAGTAGCCCCTCGAGGGGTGGGTCCAACTTTGATGGGCCGCAGTCCTCGCTTCGCCGGGATCTCTTACCCAAACGCCAACCTTCGAGCATCAAAGTTGGGCTTTTCGAACGAAGCTACCCGGGCTTCTGCCTATAAAAGGAGAATAACTGCGGTGGAAAATTATTGTTTTTACCGATTACTTATCCGTTGAGCTTCCACCATGCCTGCAATTATGACCATGGTTCGAACAGTAATTGTTTCGGAAAACGAGTCATCTTCTGGGAGCTCGACTAGCTCTGTGGAAGGTAACACTTGGCAATGTTAGGTGTCATGGCTTTTTGTCTTCCGCTTTAGATTTTGTGTTACTGTGGCTTTGACTCCCGAGGCTCTGCAGTAAATGCTGGTCCGTTTTTACTCGACTATATAAGCAGGGGGGGGGGGTGGGGGGTGGGAGGGGGGGGTAAAGGTTTTCGAAGCTTTTGTTACGATTTGCTTTTTAGTACTCTAGCCTTCCCTAGCTTCGTGCGCTCACGCTGCTGTTTAGCTACTTTTGCTTTTGAAGCTGTGTTTGAGCTGACTCGGTATGCTTGGGTCCTCGCTTCAAAGTGTTCTTAATAATAATTGGAACTAGTTTTCAGGTTCCTACGGAGCTCACCCTTTGCGTTTATTTGCAGGATCTGAAGACATCGCTCGGGTTAAGCAAACTGCTCTGCTTGACGATGCTGCCGCTGAGGAAAACCTTCCTTCGACGGCTGTCGATGCCACTACAAGTGAAGGCGACTCTGAGGCGGAGTTTGCTAATAGTTTGGAAGACAAGCTTACCGCTGCTCCCGAAGGGCTGAGTCATGGCCATGGTCGGTTACCGTCGAGATAGGTTGAGGATAACGAAGAAGAGGACGATGAGGAAGAGGAGGATGATGAGGAGGACGATGAGGAAGGGGGTGATGACCGAGATTTCGCTCCTCGAGGTGTTGGAAGTGTAGCCACCGACATCCAAGGGCAAGGTATGAGCCGCCGAGTTCGGAGCTCTGTTCCGGTGGATGAGGACCTGGAGGATGTGGATGCAGACATCAGCGATCTACTACCCACTGATGACTCTGACTTGCCGAAGGGCCGAAAAGAGAAGGGGAAAGACCATGATGGATCCAGACCTCGGACCTTCTCTTTTGGGCGCTCTCACCTCGACTCCCCCAAGCTACACAGGCTTGCCGAGTTGGGATGTTTTCCCTCTGGAGGAGCCCGATTGGCTGGTCAGGAGGTTACTCCATGCCCTGCTGAAGACGAGGCCGTGGTTTTTGAAAACCACTTCACTACTGGCCTTCGTTTTCCCTGCTCAGCTTTCGTGAAGGACGTGTTGAGCAGATTCAACATGCAGCTCCATCACATAAGCCCCATCGGGATGGCAATGCTAAGCAAATTTGCCTGGGGAGTGCTAAGTTACCAGGGTCAGCCAGACATCGAAGTATTCTGCAAATACTACTACGCTCACTATCAGCCAAAGACTATCAAGATTGATGGCGTGGTGCACGAGACTGACTTTGGCTGCGTAACCTTCGTGCCTCATTACAAGCGCGATAACCAATTTGTTAAGTGCAGTCGAAACCGCTGGAGTGACAAGTGGCATGAGTGCTGGCAATACGTGAAGGTTGCCGTGGAAAACTGTGGAAGAGGGAGTGGCCACAACTTTTCTGTTAGCTTCAAAGCTAACTCGATGCGAGCCTCGGTCCACGGAAGGTAGGGTGCCCAAGGGTTGTAAGAACGAGGCTGCCTTCCGCGTCGCTACCTTCAACTCAAGCGGTCGAGATGTCGTCGAAGAGTTTGTGGCTGCGAATATGTGTCCGCTACGTGAGGGGTGTTTAAGTCCTAGGTTCATTCATAAGAAGATTCCCTCACGGCCCGATATTACAATACCTTTCCCGGAGGTGCCCGCGGACAAACGGGGTTTTGGCGACGAAGAATTTTTGGTTTTTCTTCAGAGCACCAGCGAGGCTGTAGTTGGACCTTACACTCGCGAGGAGCACAAGCACACCTGCGAGCGGACTTCGTACAGCGGTCGGCTTAACTGTGTCCTAACACTGGCCGGTGTGAAGTACCCCGCTCGTGTCGCGTCGGGCCCTCGCGTGAAGCGGAATCAACCCCCTGGAAATGTTGGTTCGGATGTTGCGAAGGCGATGGGGGCCAAAAAGACCAGAAAAGAGAAGTGTCCGCCAAAGCGTCCCCTACAGATTGGGAAAAGGAAACGGGATGAGGAAGCTTCGAAGGTTCCCCCTCCCCCCCCCCCCCCCCCCGAGGCATGCACCGGCTAAGGAACCCCGCCGGGGCTCTTCGAGCTCGTCTGCCCCCGGCCTCCGTGCTGTTGGGACGCTGGTGCGCGCCGGCGTGATGGCGGACGCCTTCGACAGCGACGACAATGATGAGGATGACGTGGTGGTGGTGTCTCCCCCTGCTACGAGCGGTGCTGCTGATGTGCCGGCCTCGAGTCCCTTCGCTGTTCCCGTGAGGAGTCATGCTATGGATACGGAGGCCACGGACACCCTTGCAGGCCTCAAGGAGAAATTTTCTGCTCGCCCTGGACCTTCGAGTCCGAGTCAACTTTTGATTGGGGCTGGAGCTTCTGGAGGGTCTACTGGCGGAGGCTTGGGGCTACCCAAGGGGTACGAGGGTTTTGCCGATCCCCAGGCTTGGGCGAACCTATGCTCGGCTCCTGACGCTTTCATAGCCTAAGGGGCATAGCTGCTTGGGGCCGGGGACTTGCGGCGCAACCTTTGCCATGTTTTGAGACATGTAAGTATGCTCTGTTTTGATGGTGTATGAAAAATGCTGCAATGCTTTTATTGAGTTTTGTGATATGGCTATCTTGACTAATGTTTTGTTTCAGGCCCACACCCTCGCACGGATTTCTTCTGAGAAGACTTGCATGGAGCTAGCTTTGATTGAGAAAGAGAAGAATTCGCTCGCAACAGAGAACATGTTGCTGAAGGAGAAGCTTAGCAACCTTGGGTCTGTGAAGGATGAAGCTACGCTCGAGGCTAAGCGTATGCGAAAGGAGTTTAATGCTTCGCGGGCTAGGGTTGCTGAACTGAAGACCGGACTAAGTCGCCTGGAGGCTGCTGAGGCTAAGATCGCGGCTCTAGAGAAAGAGAACGCTGCCTTGAAACATGACCGATCGACTCGCAACTATGGTTTTGCTGCCCAAGCTATATCCGCACACCAGCAGTATTGCGAGGCTTTAGATTATGTTGGTGCTGAGCCGATGTCGTTGACCGATGGGGCTGCGATCACCAAAGCTGTTTTCTTCAGGTGGCTGAAGTCTGAGTTCAAAGCTCTCCCGGGGATGATGGACAAGCGCAACAACTTCGGCGCGCTGCACACTGCAGAGGCCGCTTTTGGGCTGTTGGAGCGCGAAGGCTGCGATCACTTCCACGCTCTAGGAAGGTGCAACTTTCCAATTGGGGCAGATGCTCGGGACAACTTGTCGTAGGAGGCCGTCGCCGCGGCTAAGCACGTCGCGATGAAATTCTGCCGCTATCACGGTCGTGAAGCCGCTCGACAAGCTGTTATTGAGAAGCTAGCTCAGGTTATACTTTTGTTTGCGTATTGTATTTTTGTTTATTAGTGCAATGTTCGAAGTTGAAAATAATTGTGCTTTTGCAGATGCATGGCTCTTCGAGGAGCGGTGACGGCCAGGTTGAAGATCCTTCGGGGGGCCAAGGCACTTCAAAGAGCGCCGCCGAGAAGGCTGGGACTTCGGCGGGTGGAACAATGGCCGCGCCGAGCGAGGTTTAGGATCGTTTGTAGTTGTAGTGTTGATGTAACGTACCTTCGGAAGGTTCTGAGAGGGATTTTGTAACTATAATTTTGACATGCCTACTTGACCCTGCGCAGATGTCCTTCGTGTTGCCTGCGCAGGAGTCCGAAGACGGTGCTTCTAGTGGATCTTCCGCGTTGCGCATGTTGGGTTTGATGAGCGAAGGGTCTTAATCTTTGATTCATGATGCTTCTATCTAGACGCCTACCTCGAGTAGTTCGGAGGCTACTTTGAGCGGCTTCGAAGCGTTAGATGTTGCAGCGGAGGCTGAAAGATTTGAGCACCCCGAACGCGCATCTTCGCCCAGAGCGCGCTTGGTGACTTTGGACTCTGGTGTGGTTTGTGTGGGAGATTATTCCCACTTATTCGCTCGTGGCGCTTCATCAAGCACGTAGGGGGTAGGTCCCGTGGTGGGGGAGTCTCCGTAGAGAGACCTCGCAAGGAGCGAGGACCAGGTTCTTTGCGTCTGAAGCAACGCGAGAAATACTTGAGCACTGAAGGTTTCGGCGCCTCGATTCCGCGGCCATCCCGTCCGTGGCTTGTTGTCGCGAAGCGGTCAATTAGCTCCGTGCTGAATTCACCGACGAAGATTGGTAGATCCTTTTTACAAGCACCAGTTCCAACTAGTGGAAATGCCCAAGATTCGGGTGCCCTTGGTTCCGAGGGCCCGAGGCCTAATCCTTGCCCCCCTCCGCCTGGTTACACTGCCGATGAGTGGTCGGTTTTACTTCCCCAGTTGTTGGCTTCTAGGGTTGTTGTAAAAGAAGAACCCATTGATTATGTTTCTGATGTAAACATTCGTTAGCTGTAATTGTAATAAATTATGTCTTGCCAGGTTTGAGTTGTTATGGTTTTCTTAGCGTTATCGTCGGATTTAGAAAAACGCCACCCTCCCCCTCGAAGTGCTAGGGGCGAGGTGTTTTAGGGTGAAACCTTTGACGGGTTTGGGCTGCAACGAGCCCCTTAGCATTTTTTCGCTAAGTTTTTGAAAAACACCACCCTCCCCCTCGAAGTGCTGGGGGCAAGGTGTTTTAGGGCGAACCCTTTGACGGGTTTAGGCTGCAACGAGTCCCTTAGCATTTTCTCGCTAAGTTTTTGAAAAACACCACCCTCCCCCTCGAAGTGCTAGGGGCAAGGTGTTTTAGGGCGAACCCTTTGACGGGTTTGGGCTGCAACGAACCCCTTAGCATTTTTTTCGCTAAGTTTTTGAAAAACACCACCCTCCCCCTCGAAGTGCTAGGGGCGAGGTATTTTAGGGCAAACCCTTTGACGGGTTTGGGCTGCAACGAGCCCCTTAGCATTTTTTCGCTAAGTTTTTGAAAAACGCCGCCCTCCCCCTCGAAGTGCTAGGGGTGAGGTGTTTTAGGGCGAACCCTTTGACGGGTTTGGGCTGCAACGAGCCCCTTAGCATTTTTTCGCTAAGTTAGCTGGCTGTACTGGTCTTGGCTCTTCGGGCTTGACCAGTGCAGTAGCTATGGCTTGAGAGCTTTTTGCTCTTCGTAGAATGTTTCAATCTCTGTGGTGGGAGTTGTTTTGACGTATTCTACTGAGCGAGGCTTTCTGCTTTGGGGAAGGCAGTTTTATAGATTTAGCTGGGGTTTACATAGGATCCACCTCGTTAAAAACCTCACCCTGCGAAGGGTTCCCCTTGTGAGGAAAAGAGTACGGTCTTTTACATAAATGCTTAGAAAAGAAAATCCTAAAAAAAGAAAATCTACCATCTAAGCTCAAGATAGAACTTATAGCTTCGTGCTATGCTTGGTTTTTTACATGCTTCGAGTGATGCTTTTTCTTATACATAGAACCTTCGAAGGTTGTCCACGTTCTAAGAATGCGGCAACTCTTCTCCATGCGAAGTCTGGAGCCTGTACGCTCCGGGCCTGTTTGATTTTGCCACAATGTATGGACCCTCCCACTTTGACTCTAGCTTGCCTTTGCTTTCTGTTCTGGGGCTTCAAAGTAGGACTAGGTCTCCTACTGCGTAGGCTCGAGGTGCAACTTTTCGATCCCTCCAGTGGCGTGTTTCTGATTGGTACTTCTCTAGGTTGACAACTGCGTCCAGTCTGTCGACTTCCATCAGATCCTTCGATTCGTCCTCAGTGTTAGAGAGGCCATGATGGGGCTATGAGTTGCATTAGCTGCGAGGGTGCTGACCACCTATTTGAGATTTTTTGACAGGCTTCGCACCTGGTTACTATTTCTATGGCGTCCTTGACCATAGTTGGCCAAAAGAAACCTTGCCTAACTGCTTTTGCGGCTAGTGGCCAAGGTCCAATATGCGCTCCGTAGATTTCCTCGTGTACCTTACTGAGTAGCTGGGTACCTTCCGTTCTGCTTACACACTTGAGTAGCAGAGCGCAAATTCCTGACTTGTACAATTGACCCTCGATGATTCTATAGTTCCTGGCCCTTTGCTGCATTCTTTTAGCCTCTGACTCGGTGTCTGGCTCATACAAACCCTTAAGGTACGCGATGATTTGAGTTCTCCAGTCTTCACTGGTTACTGCATGTATTTGCTTGGGATCCTGGAGGGCTGCTTTGATCGAAGGTTCTATGATTGTTTGAAAGAACACATCCTGTGGTATTGCCTCTTGCCTTGCTGCCAACTTGGCGAGTTCGTCTGCCTCCGTGTTGAATTTTCTCTAGATATACTGTATATCGAAGCCTTTGAAGTACTTTTCCATACCTCGGATGGTGCTGTGGTATTTCTCAAACAATGGGTCCCGGGTTATGAATTCTTTGTCATATTGACTGGCCATGATCTTAGAATCTGTTCTGATTCTGCACCTTTGGACTCGAAGTGCTCTCAATTTCTTGAGCCCCAGCAGTACTGCCTCATACTCTGCTATGTTATTGGTGCACTTGTCCGTTTCTTTGCTGAACTCGAGCCTTGCGGCGTATTTCATTTTCGCGCCCGTGGGTGAGGTGACTACTGCTGCTATTCCTGCCCCGGCCAGTCCCTAGGCTCCATCGCAGTCCACTGTCCATTCTAGCTCAGACCATGCTTGATTGTTTACTTGTTGTGGAGCTGTCCAATCTGCTATGAAGTCAGCAAGTACCTGGGACTTGATTGCACTGCGTCTCTTGAAGTCTATTACATGCTCCGAGAGTTCCATGGCCCATTTGCCGATTGTTCCCGATGCTTCTCGGTTGCCGAATATTTCATTAAGTGGCTGGCTGGTGAGTACTTTGATGTGGTGAGCCTCAAAATAATGTCATAGCTTTCTAGAAGCCTTGACTACCACGTACGCGATTTTTTCCATCTCGGAATATAGTTTCTTGGAGACAGACAGTGCCTCGCTGATGTAGTATACCGGTAATTGCACCAAGAATTCCTTCGGCTCCCCTTTAACCATCTTGATTATTTTCTTTTCCTATACGAGGACTGCACTGACCGCCGAGTGAGACGCGGCCACATATAACAACAGAACAGCCCCTGGCTCTGGGTTGGTCAGTTTTGATTGCCTTTCAAGGAAGTTTTTTAACTCTGCGAAGGCTCTTTGCTGCTCTGGACCCCATTCGAAGGGTTGAGCCCCTTGAAGTGTTTGGAAGAAGGGTAAGCTTCTCTCGGCTGATTTGGATATAAAGCGATTTAGTGCGGCCATTCTGCCTGTGAGTTTCCGCACATCTTTTCGGCACTGGGACTCTTGCATTTGGATGATTGCTTTGATTTTGTCTGGGTTGGCTTTGATGCCTTTGGCTAACACCAGACAACTGAGTACTCTTCCTTTCCGGATGCCGAAAACACACTTCTCCGGATTCAGTTTTAACCTTGCTGCTTGGAGGTTGGCAAATGTTTCCGCGAGGTCTGAGATATGGCAGCCTTTTGCTTTACTTGCTACTATGATATCGTCCACGTAAGCATGTACGCTTTTTCCAAAGTGTGACTCGAAGGCTTTTTGAGTCATGCGGCAAAATATAGGGCCGGCATTTTTCAATCCCTCGGGCATTCTTACAAAACAGTAGGTACCAAAGGGTGTGATGAAACTTGTTTTTTCCTCATCCTCCCTCCTTAGCCATATCTGATGGTAGCCGGAGAAGCAGTCGAGCAGTGACAACAGCTCGCTCCCAGATGCTGCGTCCACGATTTTGTTAATTTGGGGCAATGGAAAATCGTCTTTGGGGCAAGCTTTGTTGAGATCTGTGAAGTCTATGCATATTCTCCACTTCCTATTCTTTTTTTTCACCATTACGCGGTTTGCCAGCCAAGATGGATATTTGACTTCGCGAATAACAAAAGCATCGAGGAGCCGTTGGACTTCTGCTTTGATAGCTTGTATTTTTTCATCTGACATCTTTTGAAGCCTTCGTTTCTTTGGCTTGCTCTTTGTGTTGACTTCTAGCTTGTGCTCTATGATGCTTCTGTCCACGCCTTCGAGGTCTGCTGAAGACCAGGCGAATACATCTTTGTTCTTGCTGAGGAATGCTAACAGCTTTTTCTCTTCCTCGGAGTCTAAGCTAGAGCCCACTGTGATGAATTGGCCCAGGACTTGCTCGTCAAGGAGTGCCTTTTTGGTTACTTCGTCTGGCTGCACTGCAACCTTCTCTCTATCGAGGCATCGAGTCTCTTCTTTTGCATTTGCTTTATGCTGCTCATGAGCTTTTCGAGCTCGCTCTTCATCCTCTAGCTGCTCTTGGCTGAAGATGTGTATGTTGTTGCAATTCCTTTCCCCTGGTGCATAACCTTTTTCTATGTCTCTTGCCATTTGCTGATCTCCTTTGACTGTGATAACCCCTCCGGCTGCTGGGATCTTCATACATAGATATGCACTGTGGATGACAGCTTCGAAGGTGTTTATTGTGCCCGAGCCAAATTTGGCGTTAAATGGGTGGCAAAGATCCACCACATCAAATGTTACATACTCTGTTCGAGGGTTTTGAGTATTGCCAAATGATACCGGTAGGGAGATTGTGCACATGGGAGTGATTCTTTTTCCACCGAAGCCAATGAGTGGTATATTTGATGGCTGTAAAGAACTTTTGCTGAGGCCCATCTGCTCGAAGGTGTTTATGAACAGGATGTCTGCCTGGTTGCCGTTGTCTATAAGGACTTTGCTGACCATCCAGGGTCCGCGTCATTGTACGGCTCATACGATGATAGAACTGGTCGACCAATGTCGAAGTGCTCGAAAGACCACAACATCAGCAACAAAGGGCACCCAGTCAAAGATCCCGCGCTGGTCCTCCGTGTGCACGCGTCGCACAAGGCTCTGTAAGTGGCAGCCAAGACTGCTGATCCCCAACTGTATAGAGGCATCTCTGCTGGGTGTATGTCTGCTATCTGCTGCGCAATGGCTATAAGGTGTTTGTCTACGGTGTCCTGGTGCGTACTCGTGAACAACACCCATCCGAATAGTCATAGCAGGTACGCCTCCAACTGTCGACAAATTTGCCAGTCTACTGATTGTTGGGTCAAGTTCCTAGCACGAAACTGCTCTAGCCAAACCTTACTCGATTCATGCTTGTCCCCAAAAGCAAACTGCACCTGTGGTGCATCAACCGGAAGCACACCGACAAAGCGAGCCAACATCTGCTGCCTCCAGTTTGGCTCCACAACAGGAGGAAAAACTACAGCAACTGCCAGTGGCAGTCCAAGAAGCATCGAGACATCCTCTAGCGTTGGCGCCATCTCGCCTATCGGCAGGTGAAAAGTGTGTGTCTCTGGCCTCCAATGATCCACAAGAGCGGTAAGAAGTGCACGATCGACTGGGAATCATGGGCTAGGCCTCCTAGTCGGGTCCAACATCCGTGCAAGAGGAAGTAAGCCTGCCGTGCGCAACCTGCAAAATGCATTCATATAACATTAATATGTGACAGATTACATAATACAGTTTCTTATGCCTATTTACACGTACTTTGGAATCCATCGCGCATCTAGTGTCCAAAAGTCGTCAAAAGTTCTCAATCTAAGTGTGTCGTATAGCTCCCCCGATGTAGAAAATGATCATCGATCATAGGATCAATCAACTCAAGATTATCCATCTTCCTGCAAGTTGAAAGCACTTTCAATTAGACATATTTGAAAAGACATTACATTACACAAACTTGAAACAATTATGAAATATAACAAGTGTATTACAAAACCTTGAAATACTTTACAGAATCTTGAAATAAAAAGAAATATGACAAGTGCATTGCAGAATCTCAGAACCACGATGGAAATTTATAAGTTCAGTACAAAACGAGGTAACAAAAATATAACATAGATATCCTACATGGGACATTCTAAGTTCGTCTCGACGACCCTCCATGTTCATTGCGACGCCCTATCTTTCGCATCGGAACACGTCTAAACTCAGTGCCATCTGGTCCTTTTTTAATGGGGTACAAGTTGTAATTCTTTGGTTGGTGATTCCCGCCACAAACTATGCACTCCTTTTGGCCACCTCTAGCCTACGAGGAATCCATATCATTTCGTATACACCGAACCTTTCTTTGACCTTTCACAATAACCTTCTTCTCAGGGTCAGGTATCCACAAAGGATCCCCCTCCGGTGGGTTAGTGAAATCATCGATAGCTCGCCAACCAAGTAACTCTCCTCCCCAAGTTGCCTGGACCGCTTCCTTAAGATATACGATGACACAAAATTATGGCTTTTAATATTGCCCTTTGCACATGCAGCAAAGACATGGGAGCATGGCAACGATAGTAATTTAGGCTTGTTGCAGGTACACTGACATTGCTTCATATCAGGCCACAATATACACTCCATAGTCACTTTTGAACCACCAACACCAAGCCCACTCCTACCACGTAAGAGAATCTCAAACACTAGTTCTCGGTTACCAGTCTTCACAATCCTATGACTCTGCCCTTTTGCACTTTTATCTGCCATATATTGTGTGATCCTTCTTGTGTATGTCACTTGAGGGTTCGCTATGTGGATTAATGCTTTTGCATAACAATCTTGAACGTATGTCTGTGCGCCATAGCTAATTCCCTCGATAATAGCAACCAATGGTAGACATCGAGTCCCTTTCATCACCCAGTTATACACCTCTACAAGATTTGTTGTCTTAATTCCGTAGCGTGATCCATCTGTGTCTTCGATCAATGCCCATTTGTCAACTGGCTCATCCTTTATCCAATCTGAGAAACATTTCAGTCTCCTCCCCCCTCTCCTTTGCCTTGTTACACTACGTGATTCGTTCGGAAGCGTTTCCAGTCCCATAGGCTCATCACGACGTGTAATGGGAATATTCGCCACCTCTTTTATTTGCTGGGTAGTTAATTTATCCAGCTCATTCCATAACTTTTGGAATTTATTCCTCCTATTCTGCTTGCATAGCTTCTTAAACATGTTCATCAATCGCTTACTTTTAAACTGCCTGAAGAAGTTTGCCCTTAAATATCTCATGCACCAACGACTATGCAAGTCGGGCCAGAAACACTCGTCATTCGGATCTATTTGCAATGTATGAATTGATGACAACAGTCCTGCACGACGGTCATGTAAGATGTAAACATTTGGTCTATTCATTACGATGCCTCGCTTTACCCACCGCAAGAACCATAGCCAACTTTCAGTGCTTTCCCGCTCCACAAACTCAAATACAATGGGAACCACCTGATTCTCACCATCGACACCAATTGCAGTAAGGATCTGGCCCTTGTACTTACCAGTCAAAAATTTACCATCCACGCATAGCACTGGTCGACAATGTCTAAATGCTTCAATCAAACAACCAAATGACCAGAAAGCACGTTGTAGTACCCTTTTCAATTCTGCATTCACGAAGTCATGCATAGCGATAACAGTTCCTGGATTCCTAGCTTGCATTACTTCTAGCAGTGAAGGAAGGTTGTGATACGAGTTCTCATATGTACCAAATCTCTTTTCCAATGCTTTCTGTTTTGCTCTCCACGCCATATCATATGTTATCTCAAAAACCATATCTGTTTTCTATGGCATGCATTATTGCAAAAGGAGATATGCCCGTCTTCTGAACTATCTCAGGATACATGTGCTCAGCATCAAATCTGCTACTCATGTTACTATGTTTCAACAAGGTATGTTGCAAGGTGCAAGAATAGGGCATGACAATACTTGCTACAAATGCCACCTCATTTTTTGGCATATAACCGTGTACACGCCACGTACAATCCTGAGCCGTGCACTTCACGTCATATGTTCTAGGATTTGAAATGACCACTCTATACTCTTTCTTCTCTGAAAATGCCCATCGCATAACGGCCACCTGCAAATCCCTCTTATCATGAAACATTTGTCCTTGACGAACTTCAATGTCATCATACTCCCACAATGAATCGTGCCCATCGTTGATTGTCATGTCCTCCATGCTAATCCAGTCATGAGGCTCTTCATACCCCATTCCCCAACCAGCGTTTCTATCCACAAAAGCACAAAAATCTTCATCATCCCGCTCCATCTCGTCTACAATTGCCTCATTGTCCTCTCTCGAGTCAGCTATCATCGTATCATGTGATTCTTCCACAATTTCCTGACCGATATTGCAATGTGGAGCATTAGTTATCTCCACATCCACACTATGGTGCAAAGCACCAATATCTTCATTCATTGGGATGTCATTTTCAACAACCACCTCATCTTGATCTAGGTTGGAGGATGACACACCAATACTTTGCCATTGCACAAATAACACATGGCTAAAGTGTCGTTGCATGCCCAGAGATATAAATTGCTTCCAATGTTTACTGCTTCTTAACTCAATGAGTTCCTATTTCCACGACCCTTCAATTTTTTTAGGAATCAAAGCTTTTACTATCAAACGATAATCATAAGGATTCACATTTAACAGAGCATGCAACCACCCATAGACATCACGACATGGCATCTCCAATGGCTCAGCCAATGTACCATCCACATACTAAAAATTACTCAGATTGACCCCGTAATCATAGTACTCTATATGTCCTTCTCCATAAAAAAAACTCGAAAACTCAATACACATGACATCCCTGATTATGAAAAATTAGATAGCTTAATACCAATAACAATGCCAATGAAATAATATCAACTACAACTAATCGGTTCACACTACAAACTATTAAACACATACAAGAAACCCTAGTTACCGACATTATGCACGCAATTACTACAAACTATTAAGGCCATCTAACTAATTCCTACTATAATAAGCTAAGATTTACATATTCCATGTTGAAAAATTCACATTGGATACGTGTTCATACCCATTTATTATTTAGAGTATGTACACATACTTAAAACAAGATTTTTTAAAGCGATAACCATAAAAATTTTTGAATGGTCTTCTAGTTATAAGCATATGAATATATATCGCATTTACTACTATATAAAAGTAAGTATGTCCTCATACTTCATGTATCCCAATAAAAAAAAAGTAAGTATGTTCACATACCCTCTAATATGACTACATACTTAATTTACAAACTTTATGTATGTAGTGATACTCTCTATATTATGAGATATACACGTGGGAGTAGTTACTCCTGGAAGTAGAAAAAAAACCTTATATATATATATATATATATATATATATATATATATATATATATATATAACATTTATCTAACTAATACCTACTAAAGAACAAAAGAAAAACAAAAAAAAGAAACTCACCTTAAGCCTGAGGGCACCAGAGCGCGACCGAGCTGCGCTGCTCCACGCCTCCTTCGCCGCTACCCGCCCGCGCGCTGCCGCTGGCCGCGCCGCCGGCCTCCTCCGTCGCTGCCCGCCCGCGCGTTGCTGCTGGCCGCCTGCCTCCGCGCCTCTCTCGCTCGTCTCTCTCTGTCGGTGAGGTTACCAGTTGATCGATAGGGTCTAATCGCTAGCTGAGCAACCGACATGTCTGTCGGCGCTGCGTCCAAACCAACTGCCTACAAGGAGGTGACGCGGAGATGTAGGGCCCGTCTAGTCGGACACTGAGTACCCGATAAGCGCTTGTCGGGTACAGGATGACCGACTAGCCTCAAGTCGGTCACTACAAAACCGACTGGCATCTATTCCTACAATTTTTTCATTTCGTATCCCAAAATTGCAATTCTTTATTAAAATAATGTTATTTTAAAAAATAAAGTCAATTAGCCAAGGTCTTAATTACTGGTCTCCTGGTCTGGATCATGGAACCCCCATCGATCAGCTGGTTCATTGGTGGATCATAGGAGGAGCCATTAAGCTTTTGTCGTTGTTCTTGGTAGAGGTGGATCGTGGAGAGAGGGGGCAGTCAGTGAGTGAGTGAGTGAGGCAAGCTAATTTGATGGCCGTGTGTGGGCCCCGTGACAGGGGAAAAGAGACGGCGGTAGGTGATCCTCTACCTACTTGCACACGCGTGGTTGGTGGTGGGCGTCAATTTGGAGTGCAGATTTTTTTTCCCCCCGTTCCGCCACTCACTCCTCTCCTTTTCTTCTTTCCTCTTGTGAGGTGATGAGAGCTTATAGGTTCGCTGAATTTTTATGCATTGCAAGGCCGTTCATTCGATGACGCAAGCAGGCTGTGTTGTGAGTGTGACCGGTTGCGAACAGGTGGCGAGCGACGTAAAACTGGGACTGGGAGAAGATCCGTCGGGCGAATTCAGACCTCATAAAAACGAAACGGAACAGAATTCATGGTTTTTGCCGCCAAGGCTCCTATGGCATGCAGAGAATGACCAGATCGTCTTGAGCAGGGACGTCGCATACCCACCTGTCTGGTCCTGGATTTCCCCGTCTCTTTCGCTACAGGATCTCACTTGACCCCAAGTCCACGAGCAGCCGACACACGTCGTGATCAGTTCTGGACGCGTGTCTTAGTGATCTGGCGCCGTAATGACGAATTACAGACCGTCCCTTTCCCTTCAATGGCATGCTCGAAGACGGCTTTCATTTCAATACGATCCTCCCATGAACAAGAACCTTTGCGCTGCTATATGAGCAGAAGACGAGGATGATTCCGCTTCGTCGGCGACGGTGGGGGCCTCAGCGAGAGACCAGCCCAGGTACGGACGGGCCGGCCCACGCAGTGGCCAGGGGCCCAGAAGAGAAGGCGCTGCTGGCAACCTCGCGTCCTGTGGAATCGAATCGCCGCCGCATACTGTGCATCCGACGGTTCAGACGGCCTCCTGGGGTGGTCGGGAAATGAAATACCGACCTCCCCCGACCCCCCAGGCTCCGACCTCGACTCCGCGGGGCGCCGCTTCTCTGCTCGCCGTCGCGCGTCCCTGCCCAATCCAGAGCCAGAGCCTATGCGTATCCATATCTCGGTGTGCTACGCCGGCGAGCGGCGGCTGCCGGCCGGCCAACCGCCGCCGCGTCGCGCACCTTGTTGACCGGCAGGTGGCAGCGACGACGTTCCTAGCGCCGAAGCGCCGCGCGCGCATTCACCCGGCGCTCGTCTCTGCAGCCTGTACAGTGACAAGAGATCGGCGCCCGTGACGGTGCCTATACTCGTAGTCGTGGTCGTGGCGGCGTTTCGCTGCTCCGGCAGGCGCTGAATGACGCCTCTCCTCCCGTGGCTCAACTTTTGTGTTGGTCCACAGCGGCGACGCGTTCGCCGTGGGTGGCTCCTATTCCGGGCACGTCCCTGTCCGACACCGGCGCCGATAGATACACGGTGACGAGCCGCGGCGTCATCAGGAAGAAAAAAAAATAGTCCCGTCTCAGTCCCCCAGTCTGCTGCATGCAATGCGATGGCGCGGATCTATCTAATAACCATGAGCTGACCCTGAGCCACCAGTTTTCCTTCTCTTTTCGCGTGCATGAGCACCAGAACCTCTGCACCGATGCAACAGTCGAACAGAGTGTTGCCTCCAAAGACGAAACGTGAGATACATGTTTCTTTTTCCTCCTCGCAGGGCATCTCAGATGACAACTCTTCAATAATATAATCCGGTTCTGGTTTGTACACAGCGACGAACATTGGATTGTCGTCGGAGTTCAGTATGTCATCACGCGTCCTACAATCTACCAATCCCATACATTTGGTTGGCGCATGTCAATTAGTAGAACGTTTCGTTTTCTTTTCTCCCATACCTTTTTTCCACATGGTTTATATTTACGTCGATTTGAGGTTGCAATCAGGGGTAGTAGAAGTTGTCGTCCAAGGACCAATCATTTCTGTGGCGGGATCGCATCGTCAGAGCTCGTCCACAACTTAAATCTCCCACTACGAGACCACATCATCGCTCTCACATAGAAGTAGACATCTTACTCGTCGTCAGCGTCATAGTGGAACGAATATACGACATCCAAAAAATTCCTCGCGACAAGAAAACAAACCCGTGAAAGAGACTCATCGGGACACGTGGTTGACTCTTAGCTGAATTTTTTTTTTATCATTATACCAAAGGTCTATTTCCAGATGATGCGAAGAAGATGACCTGCTCCCGGACATAAGTGACGATCATGCCGTGACAAGTTTCAGCGGAGGGCCACAGAAAGCAACGATGACGAGAGAATAATTTCTTGTCCATCGACGACGACGCTCTCCTCCATCTCGTGTTCTAACGTCCCCGATGGTTGCGCATCGTCCTTGTTGGAGATGATCGGCCGGCAATGCGCATGCGTGACGCACTCTTCCTGCACCTGCAGTCGGTCCACGGATCCCGTCTCTCTTGGCGCACCTTGCATTGTTAACCGGCAGCAACGCACATGTTCTTCCGGCTTCAAGCTCGCGTCCGCCTCCCCCTTGCGCCACTGAGGACAACGGTCTCGACCACGGTCACCGTGACCTGCGTGGCATTCCATCCCTATGGACGCTGGCAGCCTCACAAGCAGCATAAACTCGATGTGGTTCTCCCCTTCTTGAGGAGGCGGCACGTGAGAACTAACCCTTCACTTCTGACAGCCGGTGTGCTCTAATATTAATCTAGATGTTCATGTCTCCGGGCGCAGAGACCACAGACCAGTATAGAGTACAGGAGCTGCTGTCGATGTAGAATAGAGCCACGGGACTAAGGCGCAGCTTGAGGTGTCCATACATGTAGAAGCCCAAGACGGGACAGCAGATCGCACAGCTACCTACAACGATAACCACTGCCAACTGCCAAGTCGAGTCGAAGAGCAGTAAGCACCACCACATTACTGGATACTAATTCTACGGGGTGTTGTGTTGCGCTACAATCCGCGGTGAAGGGAGTCTAGATTTATTAGGGCGTTTCTATTCTAGCTTCTTGGAGATTTCTAGAATTATTAGAGCGTCCCCAATTCTATAGCTTCTATACATCCCATATCGTACACTATATAATCCCCCTCTTTTTTAAAAAAAAAAAGAAAAATAGTCCCTTTACACAAGTACTAGTGTTCCAGATGCATTTCCTATAAGAGACATACCATACAATGCTGTACCAAGGATTTACACAAGTAGTGGCTCTTTCTAGAAATATATACTTAGATATTCCGAGATGTTGAAGAAAGGTGTTATATAACAAGGTAGAGTAGGTGAAATGACATCAAGTATACTTGAATATAAAGGTAGTCAAGATGTTTGTAGCTAGGAGATGGGATTGCTTCATGCACACATTATTTGAATGCTCCTCCTTACATAACACATGAATGAAACTAAACTAAATAAAAATGTTACAAACCACTCACCGTTGAGTTGTCACTTTGTCCAATTCCTCCTCTTCTACTGAACTATATTCTTGAAAAAAAATGCTCAAATACTACAACCATGAACAAAAAATTCTTCATAACTTCTAGAGAAAGCTATCATCATGTTTATTATTAAATTTAAGTGTATATTGCTAATGCAACTACAACATAAAAATGATAAGCACATCTAAGTTTAGCAAAATGGAAAATTTATTGTTTCTAGATTAGCATATGATTTAATTTGCTATATTAGGACCCATCCATCCTTTAGTTAGTATATGGTCAGTTATATTTAAATTAGCGAATGATGGCATAATGGTTGGTCATTTTTATGTGTCTTAGAATTACTATAACCTGAAGCCTGGTGAAGTATACGTCTTCCACGAGAATCAAGCTCTTCTAAACCCCACGTTGAGCCTGCTGGCGTCGCATGTTGTGACGAGGATAGGCATTTGGCCATGAGATGATCATATACAATGGCTACTTTCACCGCTTTGTGATGCAGAATACTTAGTGTAGGTCATTTGGGATCAACAGCATCAACATGGTGGGGACAAAAATTGTTCGAGGCTTTTACCGGATGATGATTCAGTAGACGACTTTTAAATTGCTCCTTATATTTTGTATGAGAATTATATCTGTTGAGACCAGATGTCTAGATGTGTGATGACTATGCATTCATAGGAACATTATTAGAAGAACATTTTTGTAGGAAATAGTTAGAGTGGCATGTTGCCATGTGCAAAAAAAAAAAGCAAAACATGATGGTAACTTCATAATTCCGGGCCAAAGTAACCACACCAGACTTGTATACAGCCTACCAAACAAGTCTACCCGTACTCATGCATGCAGCCTACCAAACAAGTCTACCCGTACTCACGCATGCAGCCTAATGAGAAATATAACCAACCAAATAAGTGCTCAGTCAGTCGAGTCTAAGCAAAGCAACCAAACACAGAGCCTTCCATCTATGGAGCCTTGTTTTACTCGGCCTGCATCACAATGTCACCCAGAAAACAAAACACATCCTATATATGCTTCCACGGGAGTCGTTTGTGTCGCGCCTCTGGCACCCCTCACCGATGTTATCCACAATCAACACAGAGATGTGTCACATCAAGGAGGCTAAAATTTGTCTTGAACTCTCTCCATCCTGCTACAGCTTCCCGAGGCGGAAAAGCGAGCGGTCCACTCCGTCGACAGCGCCCGCGGTCTTTCTCGCATTTGATGGCCTCCGAGCCAGCAGAGAACAGGGAAGATCGTGGATCTATTGCTGACGGATGAGGTAGGTCCTAGTTCCTGTAGGTTTAAGTTTTCTAGGGTTAGGTTTCTGACGAGGGTGTGGCGGCGGCGTGTTCTAGGAATAAGTCCTCTCAAGCTTCTCCTTGCTCTGGTGGTACTCTGCTCCGGCGTCAACGACAAGCTTGTGGAGGTGGGGCTCGATGCGTTCGACCCTTATTAAGGAGTTTTTTGTTGCGGTGCTTCTTCTCATGTCATGCGGGCTAGCTCGGTTATAGCTGGTCCGAGGGCGGGCGGATTTGTCCTTGCTGCTCGCTGGTGGGTGAGAAGGTTGGATTCGTTTGGGGTGCGTCGCTGGCTGCTTGGCGGACATACGATTTCAGTGTGTTTAGCGGCTCTTCTCAAGGCAAGGCGTCCGAGGTGGACGACGATGCTGTTCATGGCAACGACAACATCCTGACGTGGCTCCGATAGGTATAGCATATGTTTGTGTCTGTCTTTCAGGATCGTTTTTTTGTACGAGTTCTGTATTTCCAGTTAGTTGTATTTTCTTACCTTTTGAATACAGATATCCTTTAATAATAAAAAAAAAAGAATCAACACAGAAATACGTGATGACATTCATCACCTGCAACTGTTTCGCTTCAACAGGCAGCCTGACATATAAGAACTACTAGTACGTAGTATCTCGGAATACAAAGCACGCATATATCAACTCAACCACACGGCCTGATTGCTGATATACTGCCATTTTCAGTTGACCGGCACACTTAAGAAAAACGCATGCATGATGTTGTGATTCGTTCGCTGTTGGAAGCAAGATGGGTTAAACCGAACAAGGAGGAGGACCGTGAACGCGTCAAGAACTCGTGGAAACGACAGAAGGGGGTCCGCGATCCACGATACTGCAGAATTTTGGACTCGGCGAGACAGAGAGGATCCGGCGAGAGCGAGCGAGCGAGCCGAGCATGGTTCTTCTGCACGCCGGCGGGACCGAGCTCAGAGAGTCAGCAGAGTTGCCCAGAAGGCCGAAAAGGACGAAACCGTGGGCTCAACAACTTGGGCCCCGCGGCCCATAAAGCCCAGTCGGGAAAACGAATTGAAATAGCGAGCGTCCCCCGACCTGAATGTACCTCGCCGGCGAAATGGCGACGTCGGGAGTCAACGCGCCACCTCCGTCCAGAACCAGACGCAACCGCCACCGCCACTTTTGTGCGGCTTTCTAAGGAATGATTTTGGAATTGGATTCATGCGTGGACGGCCGCGGCTGGCTCCTTAACGCTGCAGCGTGCGTTGCAACGCCATGGCCCGTGGCGCGCGCTCGGCGGTCGTGTGAAGGCGCGGCGCACTCTCCGTCGGCACACCCACCCTTCGCCTTCGGCAGAGATGGAAGAGAGCAAGTGAAGTGGAAGGAAGATCGATCTGGTTTCTAGAACGCAGACAACGAAGAGAGCAACTAGATAAAGTGAAATGGAGGGAGAGTGGGAGACTGGTTGAAAAGTTCAATCATTTCATGGGCTCGTCCATAGCTTGAAACACGTCAGAATGCTCGTGTTCTAAACAGCGAAACATATGGCTCCTTTCAAGTTTGAAGCTCTCGCCCGGCTATGAATTACGTACGGTCTGATTGTTGCTGACATGCCATTTTCACCAGGAACGCATGCATGCTGTTGCGACTCTCGGCAGAAGCAAGAGCAGCAGCTGGCAGCATGATGACGCGTTCGCTTTACTTTCTGTTTTCCTCGTCGCGCGCGAGAGGCCGGCGTCGGCTCCCGCGCGTGGCCTACGCCGGCCATATCCCTGTCCGACACCGGCGCCGATAGATACACGGTGACGAGCCGCGGCGTCATCAGGAAGAAAAATAAAAAATTCCCTTCTCAGTCCCCCAGTCTGCATGCAATGCGATATAACCTTCTCATCGTCGCGCCGGCCGCATCTTGTTTGCCGCCTGCTTGTTGGAAGCGAGACGACGACGTTCCCCGCCTGGATGTGCCACGCATTCACCACACCGCCCGGCTCTCGTCTCGTCCCTGCATAAAGGCCCATGACAGTACCTATTCTCGATTTCTCGTGGTGTTGCGCTGCCACGCCAACGCCTCCTCCCGGGCGGATGATGCGTTCTCCTCCATGCTTCATTTATCCGCATCTTGCCACTAAGCCAAATATTTTTTTTTTGAACGGATCCACTGAAGGAAATATTTGTACTGCTCGCAAGGGTGGTCGGGAAATCAAACACCGACCCACCCTCGTCGTGTCAAGGGGCGACGCACTCTCCGGCGGCCCATCCTCGACGGCGCCCTCCTGCCGACGCGTCGTGCATTCCGCGGGTCCTCGTACCCACCTTGTTGATAACCGGCGGCAAGGCGCCAAGGCCACGACGTTGACGAACATGTTCCCGATCGATCCCTCTCCTCCCCGCGGTGCGACACCGGCTTCAGCCTCTCGCGTCCGCTTCCCGCGGCGCCAGAGGTCACCAAGGATGATGATCGATCTTGAGTCTACGACGACCACGTTCCCACGCCTGCGCGGCGTCACTCGCAAGCAGCATCGATTCGATGGTTAACTCGAACGCGGAACCTCAGAAATGAGCACTGAACATGACATCACATTAAACTCAGGGCTTTGTTCCGGCCCGAGATGGGAATTCAGAGTTCAGTGTCTGGTTTCAGCTTGCTCTGGCAGCCCAGCAGTGACAGAGCAGGCGGTAGACCACTGAGAACAAGATTGCCAAAACTCCTTCCCTCCTGACCAAAAGAAATGGAAAATCAACTCTCAGAACCTCATTGTTTCTTTATCTCCCCTAGAACTATAGTACTCTGTAGGGAAAGTATTCAAAGCCTTGCAGCCTTTCCTTCATTCACATTCAGCTCCCCCTCTCTCTCCTGTTTGCTTCCAGCCAGCCTTTGAAGTGGTCATGACTAACACTAATTCCTGCAGTGCAATGGTACTCTTTGCGCAAACAAGAAGGGAGACCCTTCTCTTCAGATGTCGCTGCAAGTTCACTATTTCTGCAGAAACAATCTGCTCAAGAATAGTATCTGAAAATCACTATCGTCACGTGTTGCCATTGCGAATGGCCGTGCCTCAGTAAACACTTGTCAACTGACAAAGGTAACCAATATAAAAATATAGATACCAGTGGAACAGATATGACTCTACTCAGAACATGCATAAAACACAAGAAAATGAATCCATGCTGCAAAATGAATGTTTGGCTTAGCTTACCAAATTCAATTCCGGTGACCATCTCAACAGCTTTTTTTCCTGGCAGTTCATGCAATATTGCAATATTATATGAAATGTCGCTCTATTTTGTGTATATTTTTCCTTTACAAAAAACATATAGGTCAAATTAAGACCACACATCTTCTTTTTAGGGATTTTTGTCTACAGGACATTTAGAAAACATGTATTTGTCTTTAGGACACCGCACCAGCTCACTTTGTCTCCTCCTAGACACTACAAAAAATGAGATTTTGTCTGGAGGACATCACCTCTATTATTTTAATCATTTTTTTGGTTAAGGAGAGAGAATATGTGTTAAATGACTCAAATATCCCTATCTTATCTTCTCCAAAGCTAGTGGCCTTCGCGCCCTCGCTCAACGCCCCCGCCCTCGCCGCGATGGCCAACGGTCCATCGCGAAGATCCTGACCTCACTGGTGGCGCTGGTGGGCAGCATCGACACCGCCGCTGAGGCCGACTCTGCCGCCCGGTCCAAGCGCTTCGACCTCTCTGCCTCCACTGCCGCACCAGTCATCGCCGCAGCCGAGGACTCCTCCTCCGCTGCTGAGGACACCATGCTCCACGTCACCATCCCTGTCCGCATGCGTGTGGCCATCTACGTGTGGCGGCCGTCTGCGAGGATGAAGAAGACAATACAAGAGCAATTCAGTCCTTTTACCATTAAAATGATTTCTTTTTTTTTTTTGATGTGGTGTCCTCGAGACAAATACAGTTTTTCACAATGCCTAGGAGACAAAGTTGTCTGACGCGATGTTTTAAAGACAAATATATATTTTCTGAGTGTCCACAAAAAAACCCTTCTTTTTATGTTACTTTTCTCGTCCATCATCTCATTTTCAGTATGTCTACTTTGAAGTTAGTACAGTGTTGTAATAAGTACAAGATATACTTATGAAAACTAGTTATCTAATAAAAACAAGAAAACAATAAGAAATATGCTTCATAAGAAATGCAACATTATAATGAAAAATTATATTTTTAGAGAAATATTCACAAATCCATACTTTTAAATCGAAGCCGTGTAAAAGCTAGCCATATAATAGCAGTACAAAGCTTTAATAGTAGTACAAAAGATAATATTACCTTGATGAGTAGCAACGGAGCTATACGATAATTACCTGCAAACCGGACATCTTGTACTATATAAGCACATTTGTATATACTACAAATACTAGCTCTTCTATCTAAAACCTAAACCTCACACTCCTCCTACTTGAGTTGAAACATGAACATTTTGTGATTCACAGTATACTTATTTTCAGTTCTACTTTATTTAAATATAAGAAAAAACATGTTTAATCTTCGAAACAATAAATATGAACTTGTTGTACTCATCCACTAAAATCAGCTAGCCACTTTTAGAGTTCACGTAATATATCTCAGTGAGTACCATCGTCGTAACATAGATTTCAAATCGTGCTGAAATTTCTCACACTAAACATGGATTGTAGCTATTCATCGTGATCTAGTAATTTAAAAAATATCTTATTATTCACAAAATTTGTAAAACTGTCTTGTGAGTGTTTCGTGTCACCGATAAGTAAATTTTTACGAGGATTGCATGTTTAGGTCTAAATGGTTCGCAAGAGGTGAACACAAGGAAGTTATGCTGGTTCGGGATGAATTCTTATGTCCAGTTTCAAGCTGCTCGTGTTATTTAAGATGAAGTTGTATAAAGGAGGATACAATAATGGTGAGAGAAGAGCGGGCTCCAAGTCTCTTTGTGTGTGGGATTGCGAGCGTGCAAGTTTCGTGAAACACATGAAGTGTCCTAAGGAGGAAGAAGGTCTCTCCTTTTATACTCCAAGGGATTGGGCTTATTTACACACAGAGAGAGAGAGAGAGGGAGAGAGAGAGAGAGGTGCCGATAGCGGATGAAGTCGATAAAGAGAGAAGGCGATAGTCGAGAGAGTCGATGGCGTCCCTATCGATCATCATGGGGCACCTCGATCAGGATAGCTTTTTGAGATTCTCATGACTCGTCTCAGCCTCCTTCCCGCCGTGGTGTGGAGGAGGTCTTCTTCATCGGTCGGTGTACCGAGCTGTCACGACCCTATACCGAAGTATAGAGTGTGCCGTACAGGATCGCCTCGGGAGATGGTTAACGAAGTAACCATACATAGCATTCACACAGGACATCCATCAATTACAGAGATACATCATAAGGGTATAATATTACAGCTCAAGAGTCATGGCGGAAGCGAATTTAGTTACATTATTATACATATGTTCTTGGTTCATATTTCATAATTATGCGGAGGTGGGGGATACGTCAAACACTCCGCCAAGCCTAAGCAAGCCACGCCGGCCCTAGGGTAGTGGCCTACTCGTCTTGATTAGGGGAGCCGGGGACCCATTCAATGGTCCAATTCTGGGGCTCCTCGCCTTCCCACACAATTTTGTTACAGCAATCGCAATAAGTTGCTTGAGGCAAACCTGAAAAAATCACATAATCGCAAAGCCTGAGTATCTAGCATACTCCGCAAGACTTACCCGTCCAAAAGGGGTTTACTAAAACCGACTCCTAGTATGCAGGGGGCCGACCAGGTTTGTTTGATATTTGCGTAAAAGCGCCTATTAATTCTATGTTGCGATGCTTATTTCTTAACCAAGATTTTAATTGCTCGTTGCGGAAAAAGAACTCTAGTGGACCCTAGCTAGCTGCTAAGACTGTTCAAATATACAGAACAATACAACATAGCAATTTGTACCCATAGAGTAAATAAATATCAGCATCCTAAACAAATTTCTCTACTTAAGTATCATTGCCACTGCTCGAACAAGAGATACTCATGACCGCGAGAGACGGCAATCCGAATTGATTTACATCCTGCAGGAGAATAACCCAAATGCACGACATACGCATCATTTAAGAACACGTATGGCCACCGTTCACGAGGTTGCGATAAAGTCGATCCGGGGCCATCGATCCCGAGTACACGTCCTCCCCGCGATACAGTACTTCGTATCCGGGGCTTAACCCGTGCACTCTCCAGCGGTCCTCGACCCGTGCATCCACCGTGCCATTCACATCACCTCTGGATCGATGAGTAATACCGTCCAACAATACGGCGCCCAAGTTACTAGGTTTACCAATTCCCATATAGAGGTATGCGCTTGGTACTGTTCAATACTTGTCCGCGTGGTTGCAACGGTGGGTTCCCAAATTTTTAATCAATTCCTTTATTCTTCACGTGGATCATGATTGAATCAAGTGATCCCATAGCCTACCGTTGACTCCACTAATTTAAGCCTAGCAGTTGCTAACGAAAGGCTTACTGACGTAACTAAGTACAGGTCACAGTTTGTGTATGCAAGTGGGTTTCCATCCAAGCCCTATACCTAATGCACAATACAATATCCCTTTATGGTGACAAAATAAAAGGACTCGTAAATCAGTAGGTGTGCACCGGGGCTTGCCTTGGGAGTGATCGTAGTTAAAGTTTTCGACGGGGTTGAGCTCAACTTCGGGCTCCTCAGGGTTGCTTGCCACGTCCTTGCTCCCAGTCTCGCTCCCTAATCAATGCAGTGCAATGCATGGTCAGGAGTTGGACGATGATGCATGACACTTCCTCAATAAATAGGATTTGATGGAATGATGCTCATGCATGAGATGACATGTTTGTACCATACTCTGGCAATTATTAACTTTCGGGGGGACAAACTTCTAATTAGGGAAATGGGAGACATGGTAATAAGTGAGCATATCACCTATATCCAATTACGAGTATGCCATCGAGGCCCACTTAGCAAACATGTAAGGCTCCTTGACTTCCCACTTACCCAGGGCTCATTTCCCACTTAAGCTACCTATGCAAGAGAACATAGAAATTTTATTTTGCAAGGTTAATTGCAACCTCCTAGAGTTTTACATGTTCACTTTTAATTGTAGCCCTGACTAATCTAGATATATACATTAATTGTGAATCATTATTATGCAAAGGAAATCCATGACTTCACTGTAAGTCAAGATTAACATGTTGCATGGGTTGTCCCAAGGACGGATTTACCACTAATAATAACCATATGCATATATTAGGCAATAATTATATTGAAATTCTTAAGTTAATTAGGAATGAGTAACTTTAACAGCCAAAAGCACACTGATGGTGCCCAAACATTTTTCATGGAGATTTTATACTTATGTAGAAATGCTCAAAGAGTAGGAATGCAAAATTTCAGAATTAAAATCCTACCCAAGCATTTATAGAAATTTATTTACTAAAAAAATGGGGATTATGCAATAACACAAAAATTTGCATAAAAGATGGAAATGTGCTTTAGCAGAAAGTTTAGGAATGACATGAAGTGCTTACTGACCAAATCCCATGATTTTATCAGTTGTAGATTTTGGATTATTAATTTAATACTCTTAGCAAGGTTCTAACTTTGGTGATTTAATTCTACTAACCTACTGCATAACCCTGGACCTCATCTTGTTTTTCTGGTAGAGCAAGATTTTTGGAGTCAAACAAAATTAATTTCACATTTTTAGGCCTCTTATTTCTCGAGTTATTGAATTTTAAAGTTTTAATCGAAGTTCACCCTTATTTACAAATCTGCCACTGGCCATTTTTCAAATCTCTCCCCGCGCGCGCGCGGCGGAACGGCGGGGTGGCTCTGCGGGCTCGCCGGCGGCGATCGGCGGCGAGGCACGGGATTTGGTGCTGCTCTACAGGATCAGTGGCCCAAGGCGGTAACGTGGGTGGTGGTGGCCGGAGCGGGGGCTGCCGGAGCTCTGCCGGCGACGAGCGGCGGCGACGCTGGACGGCGGCCGACGGCGGCAGGCACGCCTAGAGGCGGAATCGGCAAGGGGGGAGGTCCGGAAGCATCACCTGGGTGCCGCGGTGCTCGTCGACGCGTGGGCTGGAGTTGGGGTGGCCGGGAGGGTGGTCGTCGCCGTGAGCCCTTTCCGCGCGGTGGCCGACGGCGGCTCGGGTTCTCCAAATTCCGGCGACGTCTCTGCGCGAGGGAGGAAGAGGATCAGCAGGCGGCGAGAAGACTCCTTAGCGCGCCGATTTGCGAAAGAAGGAGGAAGGGAGGGGCCGCCTGGTCAGGGCTGGACGCGGCGGCGCTCCCGCGACTCGGAGCAGGGGAGCTCGCCGGGTTTCCTTGCGGCAGGGGAGGAGCAGGGCGGGAGCAGCGCTGCACGACCTTGCGGGGGGCGCTTGGGGCGTGCGGGAACGTTGGCGAGCGGAGAGGGAGAGGAATGGGGTGGGTGAGCCGCCGCTGCCCTTATGTCGTGGCCGCCGGAAGGGGGGGCCGAGAGAGAGTCGGAGGGAGGACGGCGAGCTGTCGGGCAGGGAGTGGCTCCTCCGGTGGAGCTTCAATGCCGGCCGGTGGCACAGGCGCGGTTTGGCGGAGCAGTGGCCGTGACGGGACTACAGCGATCGCCGGTGGCTCGTACGGGCGCGTCGGTGTCGGGCGGGGAATGGCCGGAGAGAGTGGAAGAGGGAAGGGGCGGTTGACCCGGTTTGACCCAGAACTTGGACTCGGATTTGGTACATTCCGACACGTTCCCGTGCTCCAAATCTTGACGCAATTTTTTGTGTGTACTCAGTGGAACGTGTGCTCCAACTTTTCTGTTGGGTGCACCTGTTAGTTTGCCTTTGAGAATTTATGAAAATTCTAAACCCGAAATACACTTTTCTGACTTTGGAGAAATTTTTAAGGGTATTAAATGGTTACCAAAAATTCTGGAAAAATTCTCAAAATTCTATTTTTTTATGGCCATTCAGAATATGTAAAAATATTTGGGTACTTTCATGGATTTTGATGATGTTTGTGAGGGACCCATAATCGAATATTTTTGGAGTTTAATTAACTAGGCTTCTTTTCTTTATCCTTTAGCACATGGATCAATCATACTCCGGCTTAGTCCTTAATTGAGGTTAGGCTTAGTTAACTTCATGTTGTAACATGGAATGTCACACGAACGATGACAACACATTTCAAACCTTTATACTCCCTTCGTTGTAAAATTATTTTTTTTATTGATATTTTTCGTTATCTTTGATCATTCGTCTTATTCAAAATATTTGTTCAAATACTCTCTTAATACTACAAGCATGTTGAATGAAGTCATCTCTTTTGGAAGAAACTAATGTCTTGTTCATAACTAAAGCAGCAACAAAAGAAAAAAATAATAAGCACATATAAGTTTAGAGGACCGGAAAAAATATTGTTTTTTCTAGATTGTGTTGTATTCGTTTATTCCGTCCTATTTTCTTAATCAACAATTGGTTGCATAAAATATTGTTTTTTCTAGAATTTATTGTATTTCTGTCCTATTTTCTTAATCAACAATTGGTTGCATATATTTTGACACATTTCTGTTGCGACACGATGCATCATTGTCTCTAGTATACTCGTTTAAATTAAAATAAAAAATGAAACCATTAATAAAAGATATGATAAAATCAATACTAAGTTGCAAACTCCTTTGTCTTATATAGTTATTGCTCTAAAATATATGTTGTAAAAATATGAAAGCCCGAAGTATGACAATCAGGTGTTTCATCTATATTTGAAGTACAACAGAGATAATTGCCATCACAACTTCTAGGATTATAATTTACACATACCATCATTGTTTTCATGTGGATTATTATTATTCCAACACGTGAGAGCCATAATGTGCCAGTTCCAAACTTAACGAGCTAATTTTATTTTACTTGTGAGAATAGATGACAGTTTAGAACTGGTGTCAACGGGAGTGGCACAGGGTTTGCAATCAGTGATACCAGCTCTCTCCAAGATCTCTAGAATATAATGACGCTGAGAAAGAAACAGCCCACTGGAGGTGCAAATGGCAGACAAACCAAGAAAATGATGAAGTGATCCGAGGTCCTTCATGGCAAACTCCAAAGTCAGCAACTGAATTACCCTCTGAAGACATCCGATGGAGGAGACAGTGAGAACAATGTCATCCACATACAGGAGCAAATAAGCTATGTCAGAGCCACTCTGGTAGACAAAGAGCGATGCGTCGGCCTTGGCGCTAAGAAACCCCTGAGACTGAATGAAAGTGGCGAACCTGCTGTACCAAGCACGAGGAGCCTGTTTAAAACCATAGAGAGACTTGCTCAGACGACAGACATGGTGAGGACGAGAGGTATCCACGAATCCGGAGGGCTGAGTATAATAAACTGTCTCGTCCAAAGTACCATGAAGAAAGACATTCTTCACATCAAGCTGATGAATAGGCCAGTCCTGTGAAACAACAAGAGATAACACAGTGCGAATGGTAGCAGGTTTGATCAATGGACTAAATGTCTCACCAAAATCAACATCTGGACACTATGTGAAACCCCAGAGAACCCAACGAGCTTTGTAGCGATCATGGGAGCCATCAGGATGAAGTTTGTGATGAAAAACCCATTTACCAGTGATGATGTTGACTCCAGGCAGTGGAGAAACAAGATCCCAAGTTGAATTGGCTTGAAGAGCAGAGAATTCATCAATCATGGCATCATGCCAATTGGGATCTGAGAGTACGTCTCTGTATGTTTTGGGCAGTGGAGACAGGACATCAGTGTGAAGATCAAAAATTTCTCTGGGTTGACGGTAACCTGATTTTCCTCTGGTGTGCATGCTGTGGTCATTGATCGGAGCCTGTGTGGGAATAGTGTTCGGTAGGAGTCACACGACACGCTGTTCATTAGCCGAGTTTGCTGGGGCTGGCACGACTGGCCCGATCGGGTCGAGTGCTTTCGATCCAGGTGCGAGAGAGGAAGAAGGACCTCCCATTGTTATTGGCGTGGGAGCTAGGCCAGTGGCCGGCAACAAGAGCCGGGGGTCCCCCATTGGCAGGTGACCGAGGCGGGGAGTCGGGAGGCGACCCATTGGCAGGTGACCGAGGCGGGAAGCCGGGAGACGGCCGAGCAGCGTCGGGAGGTTACCCACCATCAGGTGGCAGAGGAGGAAAGCTAGGAGGTGGCCCAGTCAGGGCTCTGTTGGTAGGGACCTGATAAAGAATTCCAGTATGGGCAAGAGAGCCGATGTGCGGTGATCCTGCAAAAGAATAAGTGCCAATAGGACTCGGCACTGGGTCAGTGGTGTCCAAAAATTCAAGATTGGAGGAGGACAAAGGAGTGGGGAGCTCAGCAAAGGGAAAGGATGATTCATCAAAGATGACATGGTGGGAGATGATGAGGCGGTTTGTGGCGAGGTCAAGGCAATGGTACCCCTTGTGTTCCGAAGGGTATCCAAAGAAAACACAAAGGGTGGATCGAGAGGAGAGCTTGTTGGGGGTGGTGGCGGAAAGGTTAGGATAATATTTGCAGCCGAAGACGCGAAGATGATCATATGATGGTGGAGAACTGTATAGTGCAAAGTGTGGTGTATTAAAGTTTAGTATTTGGGTGGGATGAAGGTTGAGGAAGTGTGTGGCGGCATGGAGTGCTTCAACCTAGTAGGGGGGGGGGGGTGGGATGCTGGCTTGGAACATGAGAGAGCGCATGATGTTGTTAATGGAGCGGATGATGTGTTTGGCTTTACCGTTTTGAGGGAATGTGTGTGGGCAAGACATGCGAATGGTGGCGCCATGGGTGAGGAAGGAAGTCCTCGAAGTGGTGTTATTGAATTCACGGCTGTTATCGCACTGAATGTTTTTGATGGTGGCGCCAAACTGGGTGGAAGCATAGGAGAAAAAATGACTAAGAGCAGCAAATGTGTCAGATTTAAAGCGCAAAGGAAAGATCCACACATAATGTGAGCAATCATCAAGTATGACAAGATAATATTTATAACCAGAAACATTAGGAATGGGAGATGTCCAAAGATCACAATGAAGTAGATCAAAATTCCGAGTAACTCGGGACATGGACCTAGGCCAAGGAAGATGAGTATGTCATCCCAACTGACAAGCATGACACAATGACTCTAATTTGTCTTTATTATATGACAAATGGAAGCAGGAACCTAAGTGTGATAAAGCCTCGGAACCAAGATGGCCGAGGCGATGATGCCATAAGGTAGCAGAGCTGGTAGCGGCCGTGAGTGCATGTGACGGCGAGGGGCTGAAAGAGTAGATCTCCCTAGTGCTATTGCACCTGACGATCACATTCTTGGTTATGAGATCCTTCACAGAGAGACCAAAGGGATCAAATTCCACAAAAACATTATTGTCAGTAGTAAAGCGACGCAAAGAGATGAGATTTTTAATAATGTGTGGAGAGACAAGTCTTGAATAGAGGTGTAAAGGACGTGAAGAACAAGGAAAAGATGTGGAGCTACTGGAGGTAACGAGTAAAAGAGAGCTGTTGCCAACAATAATCGATGAAGGAGTGGTAAAAGTAGGGGGGAGAGTAGAGGAGAGTATACCCGATGACGATGCCATGTGTGACGAGGCACCGGAGTCCATGTGCCACTCATAAGATGGTGGCGGGGTGAGGTTCATGGTGCTGAAGTTTTGAGCGAGGGAGTTTTGATCTCAGACCCAAGCCGGAGGTGCCTGTAAGCTAGAGGGCGACTGGAGGCCGGCCTGGACACCCGATGGAGGAGGCGGCAACCCATACTGGGTCGGCGGCCCGTAGGTGGGATGTGGGGCGGGTGGCTGCAAGCCCGTGGTGGTCATGTAGGCCTGCTAAGGGCGGGGCACGGCGGCCTGCGGAGGGAGAACATGTGGAGGTAGGCCTAGGATGCCCGAACCACGGCCAGTCAGGGATGGGCCGACCCGCATCATGAAGGTGCCGATGTAGGGGTTCCAGCCTAGCTGTTGAGATACTCGTATCCTCTGCCTTGGCCTCATATATGGCAAAGTTTGCCATACTCAATCAATGCCCCTCACCACCGAATCAACGCCGCTGGGAGAGGCCCTCAAGCCTTCCGCTAATATGTGCTGCATGGCCCGTTAAATCCCAGGATTAAGGAGGCTGTTTGGATGGAGATTAACGTAGAGCTCACATCTAGGCGGGAAATAAACAGAGGCTAGTATTAAGCATATCGTATTTTTGCCACCAAAAGCCGCTGCCAACACATCGACGCCTCCGCAACTCCTTCCACATCTCGTTTCTTTTCTCCAGAAACTCCTTCCTCATCACAAGCTTCCACATCTCGGGTCGGGTGGAGCAAAAACCCACCCACCATGAAAAACGTTTCGGGTGGAAATTGACACCCACACGCGCATCCACGAGTGTGAATTGAGACCCACACCCGCACCCATCGGGTTTCGGGTGGGCGTCGGGTGCCCATTGGGTTTCATATGTAATATGAAAAATATCTCAAAATAAGTATTTTAACAAGGTCAACATAAATGCACAATGTCTATATATGTTATAATAATCAACAAAAATGAGTCATGGATATGTACTTAGGTAATTATACATAAAATCTTAATAATTTAGTCATTGCTCTCATTATATTTATATTTATTTAGAGTTAGCTTATGATGAAATCATAATAAATTTTGTATTTGAGTATGCTTCGGGGCCCAACGGGTCACCCATGGGTAAGAAATAAAACCCGCACCCACACCCGTGTTTGTCGGGTCGGATGCGGGTGACACCCATGGGTGAAAAATTAGACCAACGCCCGCACCCGTCGGATGTAAAACCCATCGGGCCCCGCACCCATGGGTGAAATTACCATCCCTAATCTTAGCCAAGAAGAATGTTGCAATCTGAATCATCGACACAAGTTGAACAACAAGTACATGGACAGATGGAGTCAACACCTGTGATAGAGGCTTCAAATGAGTAAGCAATGCAAGTCAGATCAATATTTTTTTGATGATCGTATTTTAATACTATTGTACAAATATTTTTTTAGAGATAGCACAAGTCCTAGTTGGGTTCCTCATGTTGGCATGACGTTTACTAGTCCAAATGAGGCATGGAAATTTTGGCTCATTTATGGAGGTCGCACAAGCTTTGACGTTAGAAAAAGATATGAGAACAAGAGTAAGGCAGATGATAAGGTAACCTCCGCTAGATTTGTCTGCCCTTGAAAAGGATTTCGAGGAAAAGATAAAATAGATTATTTGACTAAGCATCCACGGTCTGAGACTAGGATTGGTTGTGAGGTACGAATGGGGCTTACGCTAAAATGAGAAACAGGAAGATATGAGATATCAGACTTGTTTCTCCAACACAATCATCTGCAGCAAACACCACAGACTAGTCACTTAATGCCATCACAACGAAAGATATCAGAAGCATAAGCTTTTGAAATTGAAATGGCATATAAATGTGGTCGACCAAAGATTGCTCATGAATTGACAAGTCAGTATGTTGGTGGTATAGTCAACCTTGGGTATACATGTCGTGATCACAAAAATTATTTGTGAACCAAGCGTCAAAATGAGTTAAAGCATGGTGAAGTTGGAAGTCTACTACAGTACTTTCAGAATAAGATAGTAGAAAACCAATCATTTAAATATGATTTTCAATTTGATGTTGAAGATCAAATAACTAATATCTTTTGGGCTGATGCAAAGATGATTACTGATTATGCTTATTTCGATGATGTTGTTTCCTTTGATACTACTTTTGGCACAAATAGAGATACTCGACCTTTTGGCACATATAAGACGAAAGTTTGCCATACTCAATCAATGCCCCTCATCTCATCACCGAATCAACGCCGCTAGGAGAGGCCCTCAAGCCTTCCGCTAATACGTGCTGCATGGCCAGTTAAATCCCAGGATTAAGGAGGCTGTTTGGATGGAGATTAACGTAGATCTCACATCTAGGCGTGAAATAAACAGAGGCTAGTATTAAGCATATCGTATTCTTGCCGCCAAAAGCCGCCGCCAACACATCGACGCCTCCGCAACTCCTTCCACATCTCGTTTCTTTTCTCCAGCAACTCCTTCCTCATCACAAACTTTCATGTTGAAGATCTCAGCCAAGAAGAATGTTGCAATCTGGATCATCGACACAAGTTGAAGAACGAGTACATGGACAGATGGAGTCAACACCTGTGACAGAGGCTTCAAATGAGTAAGCAATGCAAGTCACATCAATATTTTTTGATGATCATATTTTAATACTATTGTACAAATATTTTTTTTAGAGATAGCACAAGTCCTAGTTGGGTTCCTCATGTTGGCATGACGTTTACTAGTCCAAATGAGGCATGGAAATTTTGGCTCATTTACGGAGGTCGCATAGGCTTTGACGTTAGAAAAAGATATGAGAATAAGAGTAAGGCAGATGGCAAGGTAACCTCCGCGAGATTTGTCTGATCTTGTCAAGGATTTCGAGGAACAGATAAAAGAGATTATTTCACTAAGCATCCACGGTCTGAGACTAGGATTGGTTGTGAGGTACGAATGGGGCTTAGGCTAAAACGAGAAACAGAAGATACGAGATATCAGACTTGTTTCTCCAACACAATCATCTGCAGCAAACACCACAGACTAGTCACTTAATGCCATCACAACGGAAGATATCAGAAGCACAAGATTTTGAAATTGAAATGGCAGATAAATGTGGAATTCGACCAAAGATTGCTCATGAATTGGCAGGTCAGTATGTTGGTGGTATAGCCAACCTTGGGTATACATGTCATGATCACAAAAATTATTTGCGAACCAAGCATCAAAATGAGTTAAAGCATGGTGAAGTTGGAAGTCTACTACAATACTTTCAGAATAAGATAGTAGAAAACCAATCATTTAAATATGATTTTCAATTTGATGTTGAAGATCAAATAACTAATATCTTTTGGGCTGATGCAAAGATGATTACTGATTATGCTCATTTTGGTGATGTTGTTTCCTTCGATACTACTTTTGGCACAAATAGAGATACTCGACCATTTGGTGTATTTGTTGGATTCAATCATTTTAGGGAGACTGTGATTTTTGGAGCTGCACTCATGTATGATGAGACATTTGAATCCTTTAAATGGCTTTTTGAAACCTTTTTGTCATGTCATGGCTAGAAGTAACCTAGAACTATATACACTGATCAGGATTTGCAATGGGAAAGGCTATTGTAGCGGTATTTTCACAAAGTTGGCATGGTCTATGCACTTGACACATAATGCAAAATGCCATCAAGCATTTGAGACGCCTCAAGAAAGATGATTCAAATGTACTTTCTGATTTTAGGGCTTGCATGTATGAATATGAGGATGTCGAAAGATTTGAAGAAGTCTTCAGTAATAGGAGGGGCAAAGTTCACAAGCAAAGCTGGTTGGATAGCATTTATATGCTGAAAGAGAAGTGAGATGAATGCTTTATGAGGAATGTGCACACATTAGGAATGCGGAGTACACAACTAAGTGAGAGTTTGAACAGTGACAAAAGATTTTTTAAACTCAGAGTTGAATATTATTCGGTTTTTTGATCATTTTGAAAGAGTTGTAAAAGGGAAGCGAGATAATGAGATTGAATCAGAGTTTCAATCAAGGAAGAATGTTCCAGGGCGCTTAATGCAAACTCTATGCTATTGTAGGCAGGTGCGCTTTATACACCACCAATTTTTGAAGTTTTTCAAAAGGAATATGAACGATCTTTGGCAGCATACACTAAAATTTCAGATGATGGGAGTGCATATGTTGTAGGGATAACACCACTCAATGAAAAATCTAAGCATGAAAAAGAGTACTTGGTGGTTGTCAGTGATCAGTCTCAAGGGAAAGTGTCATGTGACCGCCAACAATTTGAGAGAGTTGGAATATTATGCAGCCATGCCTTAAAAATTCTTGACTTAATGAATATTAAGCACTTACCTGAACATTATATCCTAAAGAGATGGACATGTGAGGCACGATGTGGTGTTGTTCATGACATGTTAGGAAGAAAGCTCGTGAAAGATCCTAAACAAGATGTTTCACGTCGCTACAAGTTTTTGTCGCAAAGATTTAATAGTTTGGCTTCTCGAGCAACTAAATCTGATGAGTGCTTTGTGTTCTTGGACAGTGCTCTATATGCTTTTGAAAACATATGGAAGAAAAATGGGAAGGCTTGTCAACAAATATGAGCCATTCTAATGTACAGAGCACATCACAAATGCCTGAGAACTTGTCAGCAGCTACAAGGCTCAAGAAGAAAGAGAGCAAAAAACGTGGATCAAAGAGAGCAAGAACCTGGGCTGACAAACTACACAACAACCGAGGAGGCCTCCAAACGGAAAAGTACAGAGGTATGTCACAAACACATTAAGTAATTTATCCTCTCTGGTTGATGATTATGGATTCAGTGGCAGCTTTACACAGTTACTTATGGTATGAATAACATCGCTGGATTCATTCATAAATAAAAATTAATAATCATCTTGTTCTTTACCTAACTCATTTGTTTGATTTACAGGAGAATTCGGACTCCCAAGAGTTCAGTCCTGGAGGATCGTTTTACCTTTAAGCATGTAGCTGCTTCAGATTCATATAGCTGGAAGCAGCTAGTACTGCCACAATAATACACTGCAATGATTTTTTAATCTTTTTTTTGTTTATTTGATTGAATATTCAGAGTGTCGAAGAACTAACTATTGTTAGAACCAATTGAATGTTTGAATTTATAATCGAGTTTATTTCTCGGTACAACAAAGCAGTGAAATGCAATGGGTACTGGCCGAAAGTCTCCGAACTGGCCTCTGTTTATTTCCTGCCTAGATGTGAGACCTGCGTTAAATCTCCATCCAAACAGCCTCCTTAATCCTAGGATTTAATCGGCCATGCAACAGGTATTAGCGGAAGGCTTGGGGGTCTCTCCCAGCAGCGTTGATTTGGTGATGAGGGGCATTGATTGAGTATGGCAAACTTTGTCATATATGAGGCCAAGGCAGAGGATACGGGTACGTCCGCTGGGCCGGTACTGCGAGTGAACGCAGCCACCATGACCACGCCCATGGCCGTAGCCCATGGAGTGGGCCGAGTTGGAGGCAGGTGGCCCAGAGGGGCGGGGAGCTGATGAGGAGCCTGCCAGAGGAGGAGCAGAAGCAGTCAGTGCCATAGGTGGTGGCTTGAGCATGGTGGATTCCTCCACCTGGAGATCAGCACGGACGTCGGAGAAACAAGGTAAGATGCGCTGGCGCTTGATGATGGCTGACATGTGTGAGAACTTCTCATTCAGGCCCCGAAGCACATTGAGAACAAGGGTGCGATTGGGCACAATTTCCCCAATATCAGCCAACGAGTCCACCATATTCTTCATCCGGTGGCAATACTCTGTGACGGTGAGGTCCCCTTGAACGAGGTTGCGGAACTCAACATCCAAAATTAGGGCGCGGGTCTCCTTGTTGCCGATGAACTGGTTTTCTAGGCCAAGCCAGATGGATGCCTGCCGAAACAATCTCCACAAGCTCCGGCATTACTGTGGTGTAGAGCCAGGACTTCACCATGCAGTCCATGGTCGACCAATGATGATCGACGGAGAAGTCATCATCAGACTGGACAAGCGGGAGGATATCGTATTTGCCCAAGACGTTGAGGAAGTAGGTATGCCAGCGAGTGAAGTTGTCGGAGTTTTGATCGAGAGTGAAGGGAACCATTGACTTGATGTTCTGAACAGCGACGACCTGAGCATGGATCTGAGCGTGGTTCTGGGCACGCATCAGATCATCGGCGAGACGTTCCTCCTCATTGGCCTCAGCTTCGGCCCTGGCAGCGGCGGCGATGGCCTTGGCATTCTCGGCTTTGGCCTTGGCGGCGTTGATGGCTTCGGCCTTGGCGGCATCCGAATCAGCAGAGGCCATGGGATTAGAGTTGGTAGAGCAGGGAGGATCGCACAGATGAGAGGGTGATCGTGGGAGGAAGGGAGGCCACGGCAAGGAGGCTACCGGCGGCTGGGGTTAGGCGGCGGAAGCAATGAGAGGATCGAATCCTCTTATTACCATGAGAATAGTATTAGGAATAGATTGATTGTCAATAACACGAGTTACACGAGGTATATAGGAGAGCCTAACCCTAATTACATAGATGGGCTACACGGGCACAAGACCCAATATACATGTGTCTAACAACTTGTTTTGCTAAAGAATTGAGTTGAACGATCTTGCTATGCAAAATGGGTTTGACCAAGCCGAGTTAGCTAGCTCGACATGTACCCCTAAGTGCAAGTAGCAACGGTCAAGTGTACATGGGCAGAGTGCAGCTTATTGTGTTGTCTTTGATGCGAGCGTTTGAGGTTTAAGGTATGGGCTAACAGTCTACAACTTTCTTGTGTTGGTTATATGTCTTCAAAGATGAGCGACGGAAGCTGGATTATATATATATATATATATATATATATATATATATATATATATATATATATATATATATATATATATATACATATATATATATATATATATACATATATATATATATATATTAATTCGGTGTTACGTATTCACTAGTTGGTAATTTCTCACCTCTTTTGCTACAAGATCTGATGTTATTTTGACGAATACACAGAAAAGTTGTGTATCATTCTATTAAAAAGAACAATGTTCAAATGACACGGAGTTATTATATGCACCAGCAACACCGTGGCACGGAGTCCACGAATTTACAACTAACACAACTCTCGCACAGAACTAGTCATCACTAAATAAATGACTGAGATGCCTCGAGTTTGCTAGCGTCGCATTTTTCTTTTTACTCGTCTCTTTCCAAATGATGAGACGGAGATATGACCTGCTGCTTCACCTGGTGCCGTGCGAAGTTTCAGCAATGAGATTTTCATATTTAAATTTGCTCCAAGCCTCCAAGCTCGGGGACATGCCATGCTACTGATGAAGAAATAATGCTTGTGTCCATCTCGCCGGTGGGGAAATGGGTTAAACGGGAGCTCGTGTTTACCTTTTCATTCAGGCGCTGATGCTGATGCATGATGGCCATGTCGTGGGCAACGGGCGGCGGCCGGTGAGAGACGCGGGCCATGTAAGCAGGCAGGCAGGGCTCCAGCCTAGAGAGCTTCGAAACCAAGATGGCAAGCGCATGAGAACGTTGTGGGCTTGAGAACTTGGGCCTCTCGTGGTCTATGATCTAATAACCGTGACTCCGTGATCCTAAAGCCCTGTCGGAAACAAAATACCGACCCGGGGCAGTCGGGAAATGAAATACCGACTACCTCCGAATGCCCCGACGCCACCTCGCCAGCGCCATGGCGCTCGCGCTCGGCCACTCTTCGTCGGCCCGCCCTTCAGTTTCGACCACAGGTACGCCTTCGCAACGCCGGCGCCCTCCTGTCGAACGCCGCCGGTCAGGGATCCTCGCACCTTGTTGATGACCGGTGGGTGGAACTCTCGCGCCACGCCATCATGACCAAGGACGATGGTCTTCACTACGGTGACCGCGTTCCGAGAGCCATTAAAGCTTGCTCTGCTCAACAAAAGAAATGGAAATCAACTCTCACGCCCTCGTTTCTTCTTTTTCTCTCCCCTAAAACTATAAACTCAACGGAAAGTGTTCAAAGCTTGCAGCCTTTCGTTCATTCAATCAGAATCAGCTATCTCCCTCCTGTTGCTTGCAGCCAGCCATTGCAGTGGTCATGACTCCATGACTAATAACACTAGCAGCAGCAGCGTTTTGCGGTAAATCCTGCAGTGCAATGGTACTCTTTGCGCAAACAAGAAGGAAGACCCTTGTCGTCAGATGTCGTTGCAGGTTCATTATACATACCCGAAACAATCTGCTCAAGAATATCTGAAAATCACTATCCTCTCTGTTGTGTTTGCCTGTTGGTCACGTGTTGCCATTGCCAATGGCCGTGCGTAAACACTTGTCAACTGAAAAGGGTAACCAACATAAAAAAAAAATATATACTAGTAAATAGATATGGACAAGGTATGACTGGACTCAGAACATGCATAAAACGCAAGAAAAATGAATGTTTGGCTTAGCTTTCCAAATTCAAATCGGATGACCAACTGTTTTCCTAGCATTTCATCCAATATCGCAACATTATATGAAATGTCACTCTATTATGGGTATATTTTTTTCATGAGAATATACTTTGCATGATGTTACTTTTCTCATTCACCAGCTCTCTAATATTTTCACCATGTCTGCTTTGAAGTTGGTACAATGTTGTAATAAGTAAAAGATACACTCGTGAAGATTAGTTATCTAAGAAAAACAAGAAAATAATAGGAAAATATGTTCTATAAGAAGTGCAATATTATAATTTAAAAGAATATTTTTAAAGGAGTATTTACAAATCCATACCTTTACATCAAAGACGTGTAAAAGCTACTTGTTTGATAGTAGTAAAAAGCTCTAATAGTAGTAATAAAATTAACTTTACCTTATAAGTAGCAACCGAGCTATATTATATCCACCATCTTATATTATAAAAGAACATTTGTTACAGTATAAGAGTAGCTTCATCTCCTAAAAAACAAAACCTCGCCTCTCTATCCTCTTAGTTCAGTTCAAACATGAATGTTTTGTGATCCATATTGAGCCAATAAATCATCATGTATACTTATTTTTAGTTTGCGTGTCGAGCGCGACGAGCAGAGGCGAGGCTAGGAGACGCAATCGCGGTGGGTGCTGCGGTGCGTTGCGCCTCGAGTGCGGCTCGCGATGGGCGCTGGATTCGCCTTGGGCGCTCCTCTGTGGCGGGCTGGCGAGCACGATGATAGCAGGCTTCCTTCCCTCTCTCGTGTCCAGTGGAGCGATATCAAGACATTCTTCTCCAGGCCAAACATCTATCTGAGCCTAGAATCGTTTGACATGAAACTTAGCTTTCTCACGACTTTGCATATCTATTTGAGCTATTTGCGACTCAATTTCGTAGCCACATGCCTTGAAATCAAAGATTTGTTCGCTGTCCTTTTGTGCAAGCTACTTATGAGACACATCGCCAGTGAGTCCGATCAAGGATCATCTCGCCAGCGCAAATGTTCGTTCGAAGTACCATGTATGTTGTGCAACTTAGATAGAAAAATAGGATAAACGTTGTAATATCGAAGCAAGGATAACACAATATTTTTACCATGATTTTAATATTGTTGAATGCTCCAAACAAAGTAGGGTCAATAAACTTCTTCACTTTGAGAGAAAAAAAAAAGGATAACCATGCAAACTTAAAAGATGAGATCGATCGTGTAATTAGAAATGAAAATAGGATCAATGACACATTAAGCCATTTCTGATCGTGCTCAGGTTCCTCAAGCCCAACCTTTAGGGTGACATAGCCATAATCCTTATTTTAGATTTTTTATGTGATTCTGAACTTTTCCAGGTAACCACTAGAATGGGATCATGATTATTCATCAAATCTAGTAATTTTTGTAAAAAAGGGACATTTTGTTATTTGACCCTGTTTTGAAAACTAACTACCAATTTGACCATTTTTTTTTGCAACTTTGCTCATTTGACCCTTTTTTTAAACCCTTCTTTTCTCATTTGACTGTTTTATTAAAAAAAAGTAGGGTCAAATGAGCAAAATTCAAGGTTAATTGAGAAATTTAAGGTCAAAAATAGAGTTAAATGAGCAAAGTGAAAAAATAGGGTCAAATTTGTAGTTAGCCTTCAAAATATGATCGAATAAGCAATTATCTCTTTTAAAAAAAGACCTTATTATTCCCAAAGTTTGCAAAACCGACATTTTTTCATCGCAATCCAAAAGATTATGCAAAAGCCCCCCTTGTTTTGGATGCGGACATCTTTCCTTCGCCTCCGTCGTCTCGTCTGCTTCTACGGCCGCTCGTCCGCCGCCGCCGTCGTCCTCCCCACCGCCCGTCCCAAGCCGGAAGCACAAGGCCACGTCCCCTGCTGAATCCCTGGCACCAGGTCACCTAACCTTCTGTGTCCTGCAGAAAGGAGTGGAGCGGTGGCTCTTCGAATCAGAGCGCCACGGCATCGACCGGCCGCGCTCCGGCGCATCCCGCCGCCGCCGCCGCAGCGCAGCCGGGGCGGATGCTCGGTCGATTTACCTCCCCCCTCCGCCGGTCGTGCCTAGCTTGGCCGCGGACGAGCACCACCCGCCGCGGCCTATCTGCCATGGCCGGCGTCGGCGGTGGAGGAGGCGAGGATGCCCAGCTCGGGGAGTTCTTCGAGTACATGGAGCGGCTGCGCAACTTCGAACGCTCTGGGGTTCCCCGCGGCGCCGGGACTGACTCCGACGACGGCTTTGACCTCGAGCGCATGCGCCGCCTGCTCCGCCGACTAGGCGACCCCCACACCCACTTCCCGGTGAGATCCCTCGTCTCTTCCTTCCCGACTCCTACACCTCACGGACTGCAACAGATAACATCGATGAACATAGTGTAGTGAATTCCAGGATGAGCTGAATTGTTTTTGTGTTTATATAGGCTGTTCATATCGCCGGCACCAAAGGGAAAGGTTCAACTGCTGCATTCCTATCCAATATCATGAGGGAGCAAGGCTACAATGTGGGTTGCTATTCTAGGTACAGTATACCTCACTTTCATGGCTCGTCAATCATTTGTTGGTGTTGTATGTAAACATTGTGCTAAACAGTATGATTTGTGCTGCTTTTATGATTTTGTGCTCAAACAAGTTAGTCACGATAGGAAGAATTGCACAGAAACATGGGCTTTGGGCTGTCCTGGGGACCAATATAGACCTTTTCTACTGAGGATATCAAATTTTGAATTACAAAATATGTATCAGGAAGAAATAACCTGAGTAGGGGGATAGGTAGTTCAAGAGGTATGGAGGCACAAATATTTGTATTTTGCAATTAGTAGGTTTGATTGAATGAGGCATATCTTTCCTGTTTTAGCCATATCCTGTTGAACTCTTAGAGAGCAGTATCTCGAGCGAATTATTTTTGAATGGTATATCTCTTCTTTCATGTTAGCTAGTAGCATATGTTAAGTGCTTTATGCATCAAAGTTATGGACCTCAAGACCTCTGCTTGAATACTTTTGTAATTGTCCACTTCCTGTGTGCCCCTCTGAGGTTGTTCCATATAAAATGCCACTACAATTCTGTTTTCAATGCAGCCCACATCTTCTAACAATACGGGAACGCATTTCTGTTGGAAATTATGGAGCCCCTGTCTCAGCTGGTCTGTTGAGGGATCTCTTTGATGATGCGAAGAATACTATTGATGAATCAATAGAATCGGAAAATGGAGCCCTCACACATTTTGAGGTAGTTTGATTAGCCTACCTTTTTCGCTGATGAGAAAGTTAGCTGTTTTATTTGTCTGATTTAGTTTAATCAGGTGAACCTGGTACCTAGAGTTTTGTTACACATGAAATTCGTTGAAGACAATGGATAGTTTTTTTTATCTTTTTTTTTGTGTGGTAGTGGTAGTGGGTGGGTGGAGGAGTTAGATTCACTACTGTTGTCATTGAATCTGTTCAAGTTTTATTCCTCTTATAATCAGTCATGAATTTCATAGCTGACTGCATGCTTCTGCAGGTTTTTACTGCTCTCTCGTTTCTCCTATTCTCGAGAGAAAATGTTGATATTGCTATTGTTGAAGTAAGTTCCTGAACATCTTATTACTACCATATAGGCCTTCCATAGTTTGTACTCATATATTTTCTTGAGGGCATAATGTCAAGGCTGGAATAAGAAGTAATGAGGTTGATATCAATGAACTGAGAAAAAGAAATGCTATAATATCTTTGCATGCTTAATCCTTACTTTGGCTGTGTTAGAAATGATTGCACACTACGAACCGAAGAGGTTTTGATTGGTTCTGCCAGATTGTTTGATATAAGGTCTAAAGCTGAGAGGCCCTGTTTGGATGTTCTTCATATCTTCTGACTGAATGACCTGCCATATTTTAGATAGGGTTATGGACTGATTTGAAGTCACAATATTGCACTGCTAGGAATATATAAAACACAACTGACGGGTATCAGTACCATAAACTCAATGACCAATATGCAGAAGCACATGCACATACATAAGACTGAAGGACCCAATGGGACTCATTCTACACTTAAACTCTTAAGCTTTAGAGACACCTTAAATTTCCTTCTCCATGTTGAGTTGTACTCTTAATATAGTTTGTCTTGCTAGTTCTGAAGTACAGTAACCTTAACTTTCTTTGTTGCAAACCTGATCACGGAAGCTTGCATTGTGTATTTATTTCCTAGGCAGGCCTTGGAGGAGCTAGAGATGCCACAAATGTCATACAAAGTACTGAACTAGCAACCTCTGTCATAACAACAGTAGGGAGGGAACATCTGGCTGCTTTGGGTGGCTCCCTGCAAAGCATAGCTATAGCAAAGTCTGGAATCATCAAACAAGGACGACCAGTTATGTAATCTTCTTTTCTTTCCCTTTATATCTCCATGTCTGCCACCTTTTTTTTTTTTTTGGAATTGGATGCTTGATATGACTCGCTCTGCTCTTCACTCCTGTTCTAGTCCATTATAGAATTCTTCAGTTATTACCAGGCTTAGTTTATCATATATATCTTCTTTTTGAATTTGTTTGGTGCAAGAGACAGATGTTATCATTTCTTGTTTTTTTATCAAAATGATTTTTAATTGTTCAATTATGTGGACCTTCTATAAGATCTGCCCTGGTATATGATAAGTATGATTACACATGTAATCCTTTTCTTTGTTCTTTTCCTTTTCCTGTACCAGTCAATTTCCAAATTTATTGCTTTTAGTTTTTAGGTTCATGGAATTGAGGTGTGTGCTAGGTATAGTTACCTAAGATAATGTATTTTAGCTTTCATAATATTGCAGCATATGCACGGAGGTGCATGAGGAATTATCTCTATTACAGTTTCCCCTAATTCATCTTCAACAGTGTATTCAAGCATTAGAATTGTTCTGAAATGTGATCTAAGTCTTTCCTACTCCTACGTTTGCATCTCAATAATAGCATACATGGTCCAAGTAAGGACATGACACTTGAATTCTGTACCCGACTAAGACCAGTTATAAACAATTTCAGGTTGTGATTGGTGGTCCTTTCTCTGCGGACATTGAGCAAATTATTCGTGATAGAGCCTTTTTGACACAATCTCCCGTCATTTCTGCTTGTGATCCAGGCGTCAAGAGCATTACAAAATGCATAGACTGGGATAATGGAAAACCTTATCAAAGATGTGATATCAGCATCGATATTTCAAATAATATGCCATTGGTGAGTTACATCGTACCTCATTTATTTGATCTGAAATTGATAAGTTCCTTTCTTAAAAATAAAATTGAATGGTTACTGTAAATTTTTCTTTTCAGTTTGTTGAATTACATGATGTAAAACTCCAGCTGCTTGGAGATCATCAGCGTCAGAATGCTGTTACTGCTTCTTGCACAGCTCTCTGTCTCCGTAATCTAGGTAATGGTGCTATAAAACCAATTTACAGACATTTCATGCAGTTTCATTAAAGCAAAATTGCCTTAACATAATCGGCGATATGCAAAGCTGATATGTGCCTATGGTTTCGTTGTCCATTTTTCTGCTTGTTGTTTATCATGTGCACCGAATGATCTAGTTTTTTCCCCCTTATTTTATGGTCATGGGAAGTTAAGGATGGGATATTTCTGAGGCTTCAATCCAAGCTGGCTTAGAGGAGACACAGCTGCCTGGAAGAAGCCAATTTCTTACTGAAGAGGAAGCTTCAGTACTTGGGCTCGATGGATCGTCCACTGTACTTATTGATGGAGGTTTCATCTACAACCTGATCCATTTTCCTCTTCCAATTACTACGTTATTACCGTCCGCTAATGTCTCAAATATCTTCCAGCCCATACTGAGGCATCTGCAAAGGCCTTGTCAGATGTGATAGAAACTGTGAAACCTGAAGGGCCTTTAGCTCTAGTTGTTGGAATGGCTAATGACAAAGAGCATCTTGCATTTGCTGAACAGCTTCTCTTAGGTATGACCTTTCCTTCCTGAACATTTGAAACCTCCATACGTTGGTTTTTTCAGTTTGAGCACGGTTTAATGTCAAAGCTGAAGTCTATGAATTGAAGAACGCGCCTTTGTTTTCTGAAATTTTGCAGGTCCAAGGCCCGATGTTGTGTTACTGACCGAGGCGAGCATCGCAGGAGGAAGTTCGCGTGCCATGCCAGCTTCCTCCCTGAAAGAGATATGGATCGCTGCTGCACAGGACCAGGGCGTAGATTACGTGGACATAGGCACGGTCAGCGGCATGGAAACCCCGGAGTGCATCAGCAATCTGGCTGTTTCATCATCTGGCTCCGGTAAACCCATGCTGATCGGCTGCCAGGACGCGTCGTTTTCGTGTGACCTGGTCAAGGTTGCCGCTCATTTGCTGGAGAGCAGAGGAGCGGACGGTGCGGTTCCTGGCTTGATCTGTGTGACAGGCTCCTTGCATTTGGTCGCATCTGTGCTGCAGCAGCTTTGGTAGCATTAGCTCGTGCGGATTCTCGAGGGGCTGTTTCTCTGAAATTCGAAACTGTTTATTCTTTCTCTGGAATTTAATGTATTCGAAACAGGTGATGTCTGACTTTGTACATGGCCCAGATCAGAGTAGCAGACAAGTACTCAAATCGATCTGTACCTCTGAAATTCAAACTGTTCTTTTCTTTCTGAAACCCCATTCCTTCCAAACAGGCCCAAATCAGCCGACAGGATCAAACTGTCTTCGTACTAATGATGAATGATGACCCGAGTAAAGCTGGAGGTGGGATGCACATTTGCTGCAGCCTGCTGGTCCAGATCGATCGAGATGGATCTTGCCGGCATGTGAGTTAGCTTTCGGGTGGTCAACTCTTGGAAGCCCAGTTAGCTCGCGATACGTTTCAGTGTACTACTAATGTCTAGAAGAAGAGGGGCATCGTGACGCACGTTGTGTGGTTGCCGCTGTCGCGGCACACTGTTTTGGTGGCGGAATCCTCTAGGCTCTCGGCCAAAATATCTCAATGTCTTTCTTGTTAGATAATGCTGTTGGTACCGATCGAGATGCATGGCCAGGAGGACACATGGGATGTGGAGAAAGGGCACAAGGATACAGTGCCAAGTGCCCACTGTTTGGGACGTGGTTGCTTCCCTTTTGAACCAGTGGTCTCGGCTCGTGGCGCCGATGTTCTTCATTTCTTGAGATCATGGATTGCTGAATAAACATTCTTCTGGGAACATGGACACTTTTAGGTAATTTCTTATCTAAATATACCTTGTTAAGTGGCAATCCATACGACCGTTCCCTTGTACTATTTAAGTTGCCATTTTTCTCTAAATAATAATAATAATAATAAAGGTAGCACGCATGACTCTCTCGATCACCACGGGACAAAAGCACATTAAATTTGCGGATAAGGGAAAAACCGAAAAATGTGCATGAAGTCCAGGCAGGCAGGATGATATCGTCATCAGGAAATTTGGTACTAACCTCTTTATAGGCAAAACCACGAAACCTGAGATCCCATCCTCACTGACCTCTTCCGCACAATCCTACATGTGAATATAATGAAGCTGAACCACAGTCATCGGCGACGGTGACGCGCGGCACGGGCGAAGCGAAACCAAACCGCTCTTGTCGGTCAGCCGTGGCTTGGGTCCCACGTGTCAGCATCCAGGAACGGTAAGAAAGAAACCGCTCCGAGAACAGTGGGTGGGTCAGCCGTTGCACATCCGGGCCCACGTGTCAGCCGCACGCAGCACCCGGGAAGACAGAGAATGGAAACCGCGTAGCCGTGCCGTCGGTTTTGGCCGCCGCCGCCTTGCATTGCTGCTTTCCGCTTCTTCACAAAAGAAAACCGAACTGCGAAGTGACAGCGACGACCGCCCCCCGCGAGCCCGCAGCTTTCCATGGGTTCGCGCGTTTCCCCCCTCCTTTGCCATCCTGGTGCTGCAACAGCCCATGGTTTTTCGCTGCTCCTTCCAACTCAGACTCAGCTGCTGCTCCTCCTGCTGATAGTCGCGTGCTGATGCTTCTTCCCCACCCGCTTTGCTTTGCTTCTTGCCTTCTTCGCTTCCTGCTCTGTTCCGTTCCGTCCTGCTCTTGTCTGCTTCTGCGTCGAAAGCAGGAAAGGTTGGATCTTTGATCGATGAAGGTGGAGAGTGGCGCTGGGGGGGTGGAGGTGGCCGGCGCCGTGGCGGCCGGGGAGCGCGCCGCGAAGAGGAGGCGGGTGGCGGCGCCGCCGGGCTTGAGGAGGGGCGGAGGCGGAGTGGGGCGGCGCGAGAGGCGGCGGCGCGTGCAGGCGGACGCGGCGGCGGTGCAGCGGCTCTTCCAGGCGTGCCGCGCCGTGTTCAGGGGGCCCGGCACCGTGCCCGCGCCCGCCGAGGTCCACCTGCTCTGCGCCATCATCGGTGCGTTGCTTCTCTGTCCCTCTCTGTTACTACTTACTACTGCTGATTATCTGCTTCAGTTTCCTCATTTGAGCTGCCCCGTGTCAGGAGTAGTTGTAACGCTGAAACGAACCTGTTTAATTCTGTTGAATAAATCCCACTTCCAGAAGTTCGTCGTGCCAGTTTTGCATGACGAACAGAGGCCGACACGTGGAGCTGCTTATTATGAAACGACACGATTTCTGATCTGCGTTACCTGCATGTTCACTGTAGTACGTACGGTGCACAAATCGTTGCTTTCTTTCTATTCGATTGTTCAGTGAAATGCTGTAGGCTACTAGGAAGTAATGTACTGTCCTAGAAAACATTTCGTATGCATAATGACACGCATATGTTTCATGTATGGAATTTCACTGAATTCGCTGGCAATAATGAATGTATGCAGACAGGATGAAACCTGAAGATTTCGGCCTGAGTCCGGATCTCAAGTTCTTCAGGACAAGAGATGCCGCTGAAGGAACTGTAGGAACCCCGATGATTACACAAACGACGATATACAAATGCCCAGAATTTTCTGTAAGTGGCAGTGTACACATTAACTGAACTTTGGTCGGCTTGCCATGCCTGAAGCTACAAGCTGAATTATGACATAAAAAAAAGTGCCTTCGATCAGTTACTTATTCCCTTTGCTTGCCAGATGGTTATCTTCTTTTTGCCGCCCAATGCGGTCATCCCTCTTCACAATCACCCTGGAATGACGGTGTTCAGCAAGCTGCTCCTTGGATCCATGCATATAAAATCATACGACTGGGTTGATCCTGATCCTGATCCTTCAGTGAGCAGCTGTTCGTCATCGTCGCCCAGTGATCAGTGTAAGCTTCTTATCACTCTATATTGTCATCAATGTGTCTTTACCGACATCCGTTCTCCATAGCACAAACGTTCTAATGTTACGATTTACTTTGTGCAGTGAGGTTAGCAAAGCTGGTGGTGGATGATGTTTTTACAGCGCCTTGCGACACCTCCGTCCTTTATCCGACGACCGGAGGAAACATGCACCGGTTTACCGCCATTGCGCCTTGTGCGGTTCTCGACATTCTTGGCCCCCCTTACTCCATCGAAGAGGACAGGGATTGCACATACTACACTGACATACCCTACACACATAGTTCGAGTGAGTAGCCCAATTTTGGATTCATAAATCTTGATATTTTCATACAGCATGGATCTGCCACTTGCTCATAGTTTTGACACATGTACCACACCGCTGATTCAGCATATTCCCTGGGACATGCTGGAGTATTTCTACCATCTTAGTACGAAAACTATGGACGGTTTTAACCACGCCTTAGCAACTTGCATTGTTGCAACATGTATATTTAATTGTTTGTCAAGCAAAACAGTTTGTTTGGCGTAGGGGCAGCCCACTGGATATGGCCATGGTTCGGTTAGTTAAATAACAACATGCAGGTAGCTTTGTTTAGGAACTAAACCGCACTCCAACTTGCAACCCGTGCACGTGGTTTAAGCACACAGTTTCGCGCTTATGTGACCATTGAATACATGCAATGGCCAAACCATATTCCGATATAAACTAATCTAGCTAGCTTACTTCATCCTGAAGAGAGATACTATATACTCATTGAGCCATATGTTTCATGATCTTTCTAATTTTGCAATGCTGCTTCTGCTGCTGAAAGTAATTTGTTGAAAAAAAATGTTAATGTCATTTTTTTTCGTCTACCAACCAGTTATGTATGACTTCCTGCAAATGAGGCTTACACAATTTAAATTTGTCTTTCTGCTTCCAGCAGCAAACGGCCACCATGACCTCACCAGCGCCGAGCAAGAAGAGCAAGGCCCCCGTCTAGCATGGCTGAAAGAGATCGACATGCCGAGGGAGCTGAAGATGTGCAGCGTCCAGTATGGCGGCCCACCGATCTCTGACAAGTGACCAACGGCCGTTCCTTGCATCTGATCGAGCGCAGCTGACGGCAGGATCATAGTCTAACCTTGTGAATAGCAGGAGCCATAAAACTATAAAAGCCTTTCCAGACTTTCAGTTCGCGCGAGAATGCTTTCTTTCTTGTGTACGATGCGGCATAGTTTTCAGATGACGCCTTTGGCCCTTTTCGTCTTCTTCCTTTTCCCTTTCGAAAATCGATGCTTCCTGGTCTTCACGATTAATATTATACATGGAGAGCATCCATAGATTCATTTCGTACATTTTTTCTTTTCATAAAATCTTAATTCTGGTGATTGTGAAATATGAACGAGACACGCACATTGTCGTGTTGTACAGTACATGATCTATCGGTGTAAATGCAAGCCAAGGAAAAGGTAGCCCCAAGCGAGACATTTCAAATCTTCGTAGAAATTTTAATTTAAAATTTGATGACACTTACGCGAAAATAGCTGGTACTGCCAAATCCGCGAGGCTTTCGGAATCTGCAGGTTTCTCGGCCTCTGGCCCAATGTCAGTCGCTCGAACCATGTGTGTCAAGATAGGCCCAGTTGAAACTGGGCTCCAATTTGACCCATGATTCAGTTGGGCTTCTCTTCAACCTTCGTTAACGAAATAAGTTGATAAAAATCACCTCAAAAAACAATTTGATTAAAATAAAATAAAATAGACATAAATTTAATATATTCCATAAATTCAAAAGGATAAGAATTATTTATTCAACAACATAATAAGAACGTTCCATCTAGTATATGGTTAGGCAATAAAAAATGATACACATTCGATTATTTTTCTGACTACCATGTACCACTGTGTGTTCTAAACTTTCTCATGCCTCACACCGTCTGTTCTCGGGTGATGTTGTCGATGCCATGATCCAAATAACATTTAGAAAAAACTTTATAAAAAAGTTTAGCTTACTACAATAGCTATTTTCAGAACAAACTTTTGTCATCCCAAGTGTCTAGTACTCCCTCGGTTCTATTGAAAGTGTCATTCTCGCTTCCTAAGAATTTAAATGTTTTAAACTTTGATCAAAAATATATATTAGTATTATAAATATTTATTATACATAATTAGTATTATTAGATAGATCACTAAATCTATTTTCATAATAAACTTATTTAGAGATGCAAATATTACTAATATTTTCTATAAATTTAGTAAATTAAGAAAGTTTGACTGACACGAATATCATAAAGACACTTTCAATAGGACGGAGGAAATAGTTCATTATCGAAAGCATACCCAAAACGTCGGTAGAAATATATATGCTAAAGCGCGCACATGTATGGAGGGGGAGTCGTCATGTATTTATTAATCTAGGATACAGTTAGACAATAGTAGCACTTAGAAGAAAGCGTTACAGAATGTCAGGTTACAACAGTGTCTCTCTGCAGAATTCCTTTCTCAAGCAAATTGCTGTTTTAAAATGTCTAGAAATGTGTAAAGACCAATTGCATGGATTCTTCGTTAACCTTGATGTCTAGGTCATTGCGCGCGCGTGCTGTGTGCCCAGGTGGTGTGTGCATCTCTCTCTTGGTCTACGAACTATTCTATACTTCTCACTATCTTTTTTTTTCTTCCAATTTGTAAGTATTTTTTTTAGATATACTTAAATAAGGGTAGCAATATCGAATGCATCCTTGGGCTGAATTGTTGGTGCTCGGCCCAGGTGGGATGAGGCAGCTTGTGCGTGTTTGGCAGACAGGCAAAGTTGGAAAAGCTTGGCAAATAACACCATAGGACAGGTGGCCACGTTGTCCAGGAGATTAGATCCAGGGCGGCAAACTTATAGTAAGTGGTCATCATCCATGAAGAAAGAGCTGCAAATGGAGATGCTCATCAATTGGCTAGGAGTGTAACATCAAACTCGCTGCAAATGGAGATAGTATTTGTAATTCATATTTAGTCGATTAATAAAATGGGATTCCCTTAAAAAAACCGTCACCCAAATCCAATACTTCATGGGGAGGATTTCAGATGATGACTGAGCTTAACATCGAGGCATTTGTCATCATGCACATTTTTGCCGACTATAAATGAGACTTAGAAAAGTTTGCTTGATAATGTTATGGCCATTCATGAGCTATGTTAGTGTTTTTCCACTTTCTTTTATTGTTGTGAGGCTCACGCACTGCTAAGATTGTACAAGTTTTTCATTATCTAAAATATTTTTTTGACCGAATTATCTAAAATAAATTAGATGCATGTAATCTCTCTGGAGACCAGGCCGGAACAAGTTTTTAATTATCCACTTTTAATAAAAGAGGTGCGGTCATCCACTCGTATCTCAGATGTTTGTTCTCGTATACTTTTTTCGTCGATGCCTCAAGTATGATTGAGTCTGACTCAGCCACAATTGTCTCTGTTGCATTTATCTGTGTTTTGGAGTCTTGGAATCAGTTTGGACTCTTTTTTCAGACGGAAGAAAAACACAGAGAGTCCAGTCCAACGTACAAGAAAACACGGAACGTCGTAAGCTCCCTTTTGGATCATATTTTCTTCGTGCTTTGTTCTATCTTTCCATAAAACACAATTCATTTCTGATTCTAGAAAATACCTAACGATTTTCAAGTTTAAGTGAGGGGTGTGAAATGTGATAGAGGAAACAATATGCACTCTGTTTTGATTTTTAATTTGTGTTTCAGACGTTCTATAGAGGGTTCGTGCAAGCTCACAAGAACAGCCATGGTCGAAAAAGGGAGAGAGAGGGCGGACGTGCAACAGAGGTTGAAGAAGATGCTGACTTGGGCCGAGTTAGAATAGGCCTATTTTACCTAGCTGTAGTGTCTATAGATTGGGATGATAAATAGGGTAATTCAGACTGATGTGTGTAAGGGAAAGTGATTGAAAATAGGCCTACTGGCCTAAGATGGGGTATATCGGCCCAAACTTTGATGCTTATACTAGCCTGCATCGTGCTAATAATTTTCTTATCTTTTGACCGTAGGAATTTTATGAGATAGAGTGATAAAAAGAAAAAGAATTAATTGAGAAATATAGACGATACAAATACCAAGCATGCTATATATTCGGCTGGTATGTATGTCTATCATGTAGACGATACGGCAAACATGTGCTCTGAGATTGGCTCATGATATAAGATTAGTTTTATATTCTGGTTTATTTTATTTATTTTGAATATTCATATCCGATAAGCACTAACTATTTGGACATTTAATCCATACATATGGATAATTATTTTCTTACACCCGTTGTAATATACTGACACTTTGCTAGTTATCTAAATAAATAAATAGTTCTAATAAATATACACATGCAGATCTGTAGAAATTTGTGGAAACAACTTTCATGTTTATCTTTTCTGTTCCAATCTTCTGGACACGCCCACCGCACGTCAATCTCTCTCTCTCTCTCTCGTCTTCTCCTTGCTTTTCAGCTTAAGACGTCATTTTCATGTTCCGCTGGTTAGATGCCTATACAGCAATGTAGATTCATCTTTCATTGCTTGCTCAAATGCATTTCATTTTGCTTCCAGAATGAAACTGTTGGAAGACAATTCTAGTTTGCCAAGTTCATAACTACTTGGGAACCATTCTGTTTGACTCAAATTTTCTGCACGATGATAAATTATTAAAGTAAAATATGGGAATAATCTATGCTCCCGAACCAATTCTTTTGTGTCTGGAAGTCAATGCCATGTGGCATAGCTGCATGCCAATGGCTCGTGCACGAGTACATCATATAAAAGGTTTTGAAAAAGCTTCCACGACTCGAGCTCTACTTGCGTTCTTCGATAGACATGTACTTTTTATCGTCTATTAGATAATATTCTTGCGTACGAATAATTTCAGCAGCTGCCGGGCTTCACACGCATAATAGGTGTCCCTTCAGATTATGTTTTTTTGTTTGTTTGTAAATTCATGTGTGATGTGTCCCAAACAGGTTCACAAAACCGTCACAATATAGCTTTTTTTCTATCATAAGAAACCCTATTATAAACCGGTAAAACCGAGCAGAAACTGATTTTTTTTCCTACAGTGCACATGTTCGATTTTATTGGAAAGTTGTTTGGTTTTACTAACCAAACCGGATTGGATTTGCCAGTTTTCATGAAAATCGTTTGATTATTATCGGTTTTTGAAAGCATGGTCCCAAATAGACGAACCCATTTTGGTAACTATATTTGTGCATTTCAAACAATTTCTGGCCTACATTGCATTATTTTCCCATGCGGTGGGGTACGAGGCATGCCGTGAGGAGTTACTCTTACAATGCAGGAGTTGGAATACTTTGCACATGAGTAGGTCATCATCTAATCAGCCGACGTAATAGTGTACCGTGGTGTAGTGATTGGATAAGAACGAACCGTGTGGCCACGTTGAAATGGACGTTGATGGTTCAGTTTCTGGGGTCTCAGTGAAGCATAACCATGCAGCTGTAATCATCAACGCATACAAAATATTCTGAGCTGTGATAGCTTTCGTGTGACTCCTACTGACAATCTAGGGAGTTTTGAATTACATCACGTCGTTCCAAAATGACAACTGCAGGAAAATGATACAGCCATGTAACCCAATAATTTCAATACCTTTCCTGGGCATTGCTCATTGAGTCACTTTCTAGGAGAAAGGGCGTGGGTCCCTTAATTCAGACTGAATTGTTTCCTACTTTACTCTTCAAATGTTACAGTAAGAGCTGCACGGAGCAACAAATCTGAAAGTGCTTTCAGGTAACTTTAAATTTCAAATTGTTCAATTATTTATAATAGAATTATTAAGTAGAAAATGTTACATGGAGCAATCATCGACTCTCTTAAGAACATGGGGAAATTATCATGTCCCGTTATTATACTAAAAGATGGTGGATATATATTATACATTATACCTTCGTTCTACTTGTCAATTTTGCACATTTTCATCGAAGGGATGTATTGCATATTGGTTCGTACGAACATGCCTCGGTATATACATGTACACACCCCATTTGCTGTTTCTACATGTACGCAACCGTATATACATGTCCTTGTTTGGCGGCTGTCACATGGACGGAAGAACCTAGCGGAGTGACAAACTAGAAAATTAGTTCGGCTCCATGGAGCACCAGAACCGTGATGCCTTCAAGCTTTTGATATAAATGCTATAAATGTTCTAAATTCTTACGGCACCAATAAAGAAAAATATCTAGGTACCTGGACCTGGGTACACGTGTACCATAATTTTTGTATGAACAGATGCCAAACCGGCTTTGCTAATCAGCCAATTCGTTGTGTCCAGAAAAAATCAACCGAAAGCAGAAGAGCCTATTGGTCTAGCTAGATTCTCTTTTAATTTTCAATCTTTTCTTTTTTGACGATTGGCCTAATCAGATTCTAACTTAGGTATTTGTAAGAATTTCACAGAAACTGTACAATTATTTCAATTCTTACAGGAGGATGGTATGTGAATTATAGTATGGTCCTACTTGTCTTGTCGTTGCACATGCAGGAGCTATATGTATGGTGATGTACTCAAACTGTTACTAGGTCAAATCAAAGTTAACAGGCCATTTGCACGGTGGCGTGAACAGAAAGGATTCAAGTATTTGTAAACAACAACTTTGAGAAATTTAAAGATGACAATTACGCGTGACTAAGGTCCTTAGTACTGCCATCGTACACGCTTTTACAATGACTAATCAGAGTTTACTAGTTTATCTGATTACCCCGATTAGGCCACGATCTATGCTTAACTTATCAGACTGAAAAAGCGACCAAAAAAATATCGACTTGATCCTCTGTGCTCTTTTTTTTTTCTTTGAAGAAACCTGTGTGCCCATATTAAGACAGCAACAGCACGCCATCCAAGAACAGCGAAGAGGAATCTGCTGTACTCCTTCGTCCCCCTCCTTCCAGGAAGAGAATCCCCTCTGTTCGAGCTCAACAAGCAAAGGAGAGAACAGCGGCGGGAGGGAGAGCGCGGCGGCCTAGCTCGAGCCACCTCCCGCGCTCCCGCCAAGCCGTTCTCTGCCCCAATTGAGCTGTGCGCATAGGAAAAATCGTGCCTTTTCCTGTGATCCTTTCGTGGCGTCGAGGATGGGCGGCGGAGTCCATGCGCTGATGCGGCGGAAGCAGGTGGACTCCGAGCGGGCGCACGCCGCCGGCGCGCACCAGCTTCGCAAGGAGCTCTCCATCACCCAGCTGGTGGCAATCGGTCCGGACCTCTCTCTGAGCTGTTACTGTTTTCTTTTCTTTCCTTTTTTTTTTCTGAGCGAGGTTTCGTTAACTTTGATGGATCTATCTGGGACTCTGTTATGAAAGTGCGTGCTTTGCTATGCGTTTTGTTCTTGGATCTTGTGTTTAAGTTTCAAATTACATGCTTTGCATTGGAACATGTTGGATTCTTGCTCCTCAAATATAGAAAAATTGGATTCCCTGAATTGGCGGTGAACTATATGTTACCTATTATAAATTACAGCTCTCTTGTTTTATCTGTGAAGTTTCAAACTTGGATTCTCTGAGTTCACGCTTTTCCCTCCAGCTGAACTCGAGCTAGAGAATTATAAGTTAGTGAGATTTCATTTCAATCAGAAAGTTTTGGTTCTTGTGCCTGTCTTGATTCATGGCATCGATCATCCTAGTTTTCAAGAAGGTTCGGAGGTTCTGAAGTGAATTTTATGCTTTTGTCTATTTCTTGCTGTGCTTTTTTCTGTTTGTTTGTTGGTGGGTCAGTGTTGGCAACTGATAAGGTGGGTGGCGGTTGGTCTGCAGGATTCCAGATTCTAAACATTAACCTTGATGGTGAAAATGCATGTGGCACATGTGTTCAGCTAAGTGGTAGAAGTCGATAGATAAAATGTTTACATGCTTCCGAAGTTCAGGCTGTGTTTTCCTTATTTGGTAGAACTTCTGCAGATAGCATGTGCGATAAACTAATTCTAGTGTTGTATTTTATAATGTATTGCTCATGGAATCTTTTATGTTATCTATCAGGTGTTGGTTCGACGATTGGAGCTGGGGTTTATGTCCTTGTTGGAACCGTAGCTCGGGAGCATGCTGGGCCAGCATTGGTGCTTTCGTTTCTTATAGCTGGAATAGCTGCTGCACTTTCAGCATTCTGCTATGCAGAGCTTGCTAGCCGTTGCCCTTCTGCAGGAAGTGCCTACCATTATTCATACATATGCGTTGGCGAAGGGTACTTTACTGATATGATTGTGCATGTCTTATGCTGTTAAGTTTCTTTTCTTACATTTTTCAGTATTCATTATGCAGAGTTGCATGGTTGATTGGTTGGGCTTTGATACTGGAGTATACAATTGGTGGATCAGCTGTTGCTCGTGGCATCTCTCCCAACCTAGTAAGTGGGACTGCCCCTGCATCTGGCTTGTTCATGGGATATATTGAACAGTAGTTGAATTTCCTCATCTCTTACAATCTAAATGAAAAATACCTCTCTGTTTCAGGCTTTATTTTTTGGAGGACCGGATAGTCTACCATGGATTTTAGCACGCCATGAGCTCCCATGGCTTGATGTTGTTGTTGATCCTTGTGCTGCTTTCCTGGTCTTTGTTGTCACTGGTCTGCTCTGCGTGGGGATAAAAGAGGTTGCTGGCTTCTCCAGTTCCATGATATATTCCATGTTCTTTGTCAAGTAATGTCGTGTGTGAACTTTGCTCTCCCATTTTTTGTACAGAGCTCATTCGTACAAGGAGTTGTGACAGTCCTGAATTGCTTTGTGATGCTGTTTGTTATTATAGCCGGTAGTTATATTGGCTTCCAAACAGGATGGGTTGGCTACAAGGTTGCTGGCGGGTAATGCAGAAAAAAAAACTTTCTTCCCCCACTTGAAGCCAGCAAGCAGTGGCCGTGTGTTTATTCTTTCTGATTCTTTTCAGATTTTTCCCATATGGGATGAATGGAATGCTTGCTGGGTCGGCAACAGTTTTCTTTGCATACATAGGCTTCGATTCAGTTGCTAGCACTGCTGAGGAGGTATGGAAAGCCCTATCTCTTAAGCTGACTTGGCTTCTCTTATTGCTTGATCATTGGCATTAGTTAAAACTGTTGTTATTTGAGACTATAAGGCTTTATTGTTGTTGTTGGCATTAATTAAAAATCCTAATTCTTCCATTATCATCAACAGGTGAAAAACCCACAACGAGATCTTCCATTGGGAATTGCAACAGCATTGTCAATTTGCTGTTCCTTGTACATGTTGGTTTCAGTTGTTATTGTAGGACTTGTACCATACTTTGCCATGGACCCAGATACTCCTATCTCATCCGCCTTTGCAAGACATGGAATGCATTGGGCAATGTAAGCACGCCAATACTCATTTCACCAGTTGATCTAATCTACTTCTCACTGAGATGGTTCGTTTGCTTATCTTGTTTTTTAGGTATGTTGTAACAACTGGTGCTGTTCTTGCTCTCTGTTCAACCTTGATGGGCTCAATATTGCCACAGGTATATGGATAACTGATAAAACATTCCTTGCAATTTGCGAACCTCTTCTCAGTGGAATTACACAAACTTCTCCAAGAGCATGTAATTAACACAATTAACTATGGCTATCGAACTTTGTAATAGTCTACACAATGGATTCAAAATTTGTACTCTTAATTCCGTGGTGCACTATGCGCTTTTTAGTTTCTGTTTGGGTTGTAATAATCAACTTGTGCTACATGTATTGGTCGATGCAGAGGCCGGAATATTTATAAATATATTCCCTGTTCTAAAAAAAAACTATGGCTATCGAACCCACCTCTCTGGTGGAATTTGTATTATTCCACATGAAAATTGGTTATGAACTTTGTAAATATGTTGGTTGTATGAACCAGATGAACTTACCAAATGGGAAGTTTAACCAGAAACAAGAATCAACTACCCCATTAGTGTATATAACTGTTAAAACCTGGATCGAGCTGTCCATCCTCTAAGCTGTTATTTATATTCTGCTCCTTTTATGGATAACCTGTGAAGGAAACCCAAACATCATCTAGGCAGTGATTCACAGGTTCTCTCAGCTAAGGTTCTTGTTTGATATTTTCCTCGCAGCCAAGAATATTGATGGCCATGGCACGAGATGGACTCTTGCCGTCCTTCTTTTGTGATGTGAACAAGAAGACACAAGTTCCTGTCAAGAGTACAATTGTCACAGGGATCTGTGCAGCTACTCTTGCGTTCTTCATGGATGTCTCTCAACTGGCAGGGATGGTAAGGATGGAGGAACCACTCGAAAACTGTTAATTTATCAATGGACTTTGGCAATATGTGATTTATCTTTGCTTCAGAGCACATACATGATATTTTGTAATTGTCTAAAATGGTTCTTCTTTTTTTGGCTGCAGGTCAGTGTAGGCACGCTCCTTGCGTTCACTATAGTTGCTGTGTCCATCTTGATTCTCAGATATGTTCCTCCAGATGAGGTACCCCTGCCATCTTCCCTGCAAGCATCATTCCGTTTGAGCCAAGAAAATGATGAAGAAAAGGTGACTGGTTCTCTGGGAGATGAGGATCACGGACAGGGAGCATCTGAAATAAATGATGTGATTGTAGTAGAATCAATTAAGGACCCCCTTATTGAGAAGCACCTATATGCAAGTATGTCCAGGCCATGGCATGCCAACCTAATATATTCAAATTCTAAATACATGCATCTCTGTTTATGAACAGTAAATTTATCTGTGAATTATTTAGGCAAGTTGGATGAGGCAAAGAGGCGCAAGACTGCTGCTTGCAGCATTGCATCTGTCTGTGCAGGGGTGTTGGTCCTCACATCATCAGCTTCCGCCACATTCTTGCCCTTGTAAGTACGAAAGGCACGTGGTTCGGCATGCCAGAGCACACCGCCCAAAAGCGAACTTTTGTGCATCAGCAGAACACTCGTCATTCTAATACATCTTTCCCATGCCATATCAGCCTGGTGCAATGCTTCATCTGTGTATTTGGTGGCCTACTTCTCCTGACTGGCCTGGGAGTGCTCTGCTGGATTGATCAAGACGACGGAAGGCACTCATTTGGTCATTCAGGAGGTACTCACATCATGGCAGGCTTCTGTAACTCTATACTAGACCCTATTGGTGAATTTACTTGGCATTACACGTGTTGCTGCTGCTTCTGATGCAGGATTCATTTGCCCTCTTGTTCCGCTGCTGCCAGTTATGTGTATCCTCATAAATACATACTTGCTGATAAATTTGGGGTGAGTTAATCCACTGATCCAAGGATTTATAGGCCTACTTTTCGATAGCACCTTCAGAGTTGAAGCATGCCTACATATGTCTGAACCTTGTTCAATTTTTCTTGTATCCTTCATCAGTGGCGGGACTTGGATGCGAGTTGGGGTTTGGTTGGTGATGGGAGTGTTCGTCTACATTTTCTACGGCCGCACCCACAGCTCACTTACAGACGTCGTGTATGTCCCAGTGGCACAGGCAAATGAGATATACGAGCATTCATCATCGTCATTTGTGGCTTAAGGAAAGATTGAGAAACATTGTTGAAGTGTAGCCTTGGGCTATTCTAAGCGTCCATTCAGATTTACGGAACCTTTTGCTCCCTGACTGGAGGGTCTCTGCCGCAGCATCACTGCTTGGCTTGCTGGGTTTGAAGAATTAGTTTCACATGTCAACTTTAAGCTGCGTTTGTAAATTGAAATGTTGTAGCCTCAATTCATGTCAACTTTAAACTGTGTTGTAAATTGAAATATTGTAGCCTCAATTGGAGGGTTGTAAATACAACATAGATTATAGGTAGTACCACTGGGAAGAGGAGGATTGCTTTAGAAATTAAGTCTGTACAAAGTTCTGAGGATTTGGGTTATAATCCCATCCATCGAAACAAGCCTTGATGTAAAGTGTACAATAAGTTCGAAGCATCCAACTTGTTTGACGCAGAAGTGGATAATACCAGATAAGCTTTTGTATTTCATAAAGAAATGCTATTGTCATACAACATGTCACATGCGCAGAGAACAATAAGTGGTAAACTCTTGCTTCTGCAATCAACATTTCAACCCAACCCATGAGTTCGAAACTTATACAACAACCGAATACAGATTTTTCACTAGACTAGCTACATAACACAGAAAAAAAAAGATAAAACTTCAACACAATACAGTATACCACGTCAAATTTGCCTAGATGTAGATACAGCACACCTTTTTATTTTCAACAGTAAGTATCCAAACTGTTTCCTTCAGTTTCTCCCAGGTTTCCTGAAAGTTTGCCTCAAGAGTCATCCTTGTGTAGGGTGTAAAATATTGATCCATCAACTGTCTCCATAGTTAATTGATTCAGCCGAAGCAGGATCAGCAGGTAAGATCTCCCTTTGCGTGCTGCAATCAATCAAAAGGTTGGGAAATACAAACATTAGCTACCGTCACTGATTTCATCAAGAACATGCTAGAACATAAGAATTTTTTGAACCTAAGGGATGCACATACCCAAACCAACTGTTCCGATATCATCCTGATTCAATGCAATGTTTCCCTGACAATTTTCACCACCGAAGTACAAGTTCAATTTAGAAATTGCCTCCTGTAACTCCTGACACAAAAGAAAACAAGACAAAAGTTAGTACCAATGAACCACATTGTGAACCATGTTCAGTAATGCAATGGCAGAACAAGCGACACGTTGTGAAAACAGAGTGAAGGTGATTCACAATATTTTCCTAGTGATTTTGTTACAAAGTAGTTTACAAGATTGAAGGGCCATGCAATGCAATTTGCAACTATTAATAGGAATAGAAACATGTTCCTGAGTAGAGGAAATACGGACCTCCCATGAAGCAAGAGCCTTCATGTAAGAAGGAAGTTGCTCATACTCCTCCTTAGATGCCCTAATCAGTCCTTCCACAGTGTCACCTTCATCTTCATGTAGTCAACAGCGAAAAGATATCAGAATGAGCAAGATTTGACCTGCCTTTAAAACAGGGAAATATTCTTTAGGACTACCTTGAGCATTTGTTTCTTTTGGGGGAGACATGAGTTCAGCTTCATTCATGATCTTTTGGCCATCATCAGTACTGAATAGTATAAACATTAAACAAAAGGGTCTTAAAGATGGGATCAAATCAAGTAAATAAACGTTAGGAAATAAAAATAACAATGGGGTTCATGGTGGCTATCTTGACTCTACAGCAAGGTAATGGTCAGAAATTATGGTTGCTTAATTCTGCCACCCTCTTACCTAAGAAACCAGATGCAATTTTGGCATCAGATTTTCATCCTATCAGCTTGGTACATAGCTTTGCCAAACTGGTCACGAAAATATTGGCCAATCGTCTCACCTCTTTGCTCAGTTCTATGATTATGAGAGCTTTCCTTTGGAAAGGTAGGGAACAGGTTAATGGCGGCAGCTGCCTAGTGGCTTGGGAAAAGGTGAAAAGGCTAATTGATCTTGGAGGTCTTGGTATCCCAAACCTGGGGGTGATGAGCTGGGCTCTCCAAATGAGATGGCTTTGGCATAGCAAAACTGACCCTAAGCGCCCTTGGTAAGGCTTGGACCTGCCAGCACATAGGAATGTGCGTGCATTTTTTGCCATTTCATTAGTCACGCAGGTTGGGAATGGAAATGATACTCTGTTCTGGTCTGATCACTGGATTCATGGTCGCTCTATGCAAGAATTAGTGCTGCTGGTAGTGGCCTGTGTACCATCCAATTTGGTAAAGAGTCGCACAGTAGCAGATGCTCTTTATAATCTGTCTTGGCCACAGGATGTGCGTGGAGCATTATCAGCAGAAGGGTTCATACAATTTTTTCTATTGTGGGATACTATCGTGGATGTTGATCTCAGCCTGGAGGAGGACAAACACTTATGGGTTCATGATTCATCTGGGATTTACTCCAGTAAGTCTAATTACCGTGCCATTTTCCAAGGATCAATTACTCTCGAACCTTGGAAAAGGTTATGGAAATCTTGGGTGCCCAGGAAGTGTAAAATGTTCTTATGGTTACAGTGCATAATCGGTGTTGGACAGTAGACAGGCTGGCTAGAAGGGGACTGCCTCATCCAGATAATTGTGTATTATGTGATCAAGAGGACGAGAATGTGCAACACCTGCTAACTACCTGTGTTTTTGCTTGTCAATTCTGTTCGAGGTCCTGCAAGCTGTGAGTTTACGACACTTAGCACCTCGTTCTTCTGAACGCAGCTTTGCGGATTGATGGCGCAACACAGCACATAGAGCTGGGAAGAGCAAAAGGAAAGGACTAAACAGCTTCAGAATTCTTGGAGCTTGGACACTATGGAAACATCACAATTCGTGTATCTTTGATGACGGAACACCTTCTATCCAGCAAGTTTTAACCTTGTTCACAGAAGAAGCACATCTTTGGAGCCTAGCTGGGGTTAAGAAGTTCCGTGATCTTTGTGCTGGTCGGCTGGGGCGGGTTGGTTTTCTGGTGCTCTGGGTCGTGTTGTACTTGTGTCCTGGTAATTAGTCTTGTGTAATTGTGTTTTGGCCAGTTTCCTGGCCTTCTTAGATCAATGAACTGGTTTGTAACTTGGTCCCCTCTCTCTTAAATATAAAGATACGCAGCTCTCCTGCATGTTCTAGGAAAAAAAATAACAATGGGGAAAGCGTGAAAGCATATAGGCCTATACGTATATAATTCCTTGACCAACCTTTCAGGTTTCTTGTACAGCTTCATTGGACTTCCAGAGAAATCTGTGCCTGCAAAATCCCAACAAATTACATTATTTGACGTTTCGAACAGAAATAATTAATACGATATGCATAAGCATTTTAACCAATCGAAGCAGCCAAAATAGTGCAGCATACCTTCAGAAGAAAGAGCAGCCAGGCAAGCATCTGAAAGTCCAAGGTTCTCAAGAGACATGGACTCCTCAAATCTTATTAGTAGTCAAGGAAAATGCAATACAGTGCCTAGTGATACAATATTTATGGTTGTGCCAGAATTTCTAGACGAGTAAAAATCAAATCACGTCAAGTCTTGATTATGATCCTACAATTCCTATTTCCTTATGACGACATTCTACAACAAGGAGCTCCTCACACATCTAAAGACATAAGCTCTTAAAATTCAATGAAGTTAAATGAAGAAGATGGTTCCATTGCCAACAGAGACCATCAGAGAGTCACGAAAAAAAAGGCAAGGGATCTCAGAATGCCCATCCAAATGGTGGTGTCGAGCTGGTGCTCCCCTCCTATGTCTCTAGGACCATCCATACTTATATCACAACAGTTTAGCCAAGGTAGCCACCAGTATCATGTATCTTGACAAGGAATTTCAGAAGGAGACGAAGGTTTAGATTTTAGAGCTAGGGGAAACCTTAAAAAGGAGTGAGGTCAGGCAAGAAACCAAAAGGTCATGATCAGGAGTCCTATTTCGCCAGAGCTAGGGACAACCTCTGGCCAACATGACACAGTCACATTCCTAAGCAAGAGCAACAAAAAAAAAAAAAAAACAACCGAAATCGAAGGATACACTGCGTCGTCGTCGTCGTTGCTGAACCGACTCTTACTAGAGGACATCAGCACCGAGCTCGAGCCACCAATGTAGCTGATCCCAGGGGATCCGCCTTCATCCTCCTCCGCATCCACTTCAGGCTCCGTCACTGCGCGCAACAACGCCATTCCTCAACCGAATGGTATGGAACAAGAGATTGAGAACGTAAGCGACGAAGGTAAGGGGTGATTCGTACCGGGGGCCACGTAGCCGAAGGAGGCGAGGCGGGTCTCGATGGCGTCGGCATGGCGGCCGTAGACCTTGAGCGCCTCTCCCCAGTGGCCAAGGAGCTCGTTGAAGGCGACGGCGCCGAACGTCAAGGACTCGAGCTGCTGCAGGTCGGCGCCCACCGCCTCCGTCATCCCCTCCAGCTTCCGCAGGAAGGTGCTCGTCGACGACTCTGCGAGGCACAAAACGTCAGTAGAAGCGCTAGCCCCATTGTACAGGGAGGGGAGGGGAGTGAGGCGCGGCTGTTACGGAGGAGGATGGGGCGCTCGGAGACGGCGTCGGCGAGGGCGCGGGAAGAGGACTCGGCGTGGTCGAGGACCTCTGCGAGGGAGCCGCACAGGTCCGCGATGGAACCCTCCAGCTCACGCCCCATGGCGTCGGTGGCGGCGGCGGCGATGAGGGAGGTGGCTCGCCGGAGACGAGAAAGGGGATTTGGGGAATTTTGTTTCGGAGCCGCGCTAAAAAATTTCGGAGAGGTGCTCTGCCAGAATATCCTAGGCTCGGTCAGGCCTTACTGGTGATGGGCTTCCAGTCCATCTATGTTGGGCCGACAAACAAGCTGAACAAACTATGCTAAACTCTTTTTGTTTCTGCGAGCATTTTCAAACAAACTAAACTCCTTTTTTTCTTCTTTGAGACCATGTTCAAATAAACTAAACTAGTAAAGTACCCGTGCGTTGCTACGGGCGTAACTTAGCATATATTTATATATTTATACAAATATAAGAAGTGATTACTATTTATTCAGATATTGAGTTATTAATTTTAAAATTTCTAAAGTCATTGAGTTATTATTCTGTGTAACTCGATATGGCTGGTTGATTGGAATGTAAATTTTACGTTTTCTTTTTATTAAAACATCTGAATTAAAGAAACGTGCATTTCATAAGCACTTAAGTTAAACAAAGACACCATTACCACAGTTTATTCTAAGACCAACAGAAAAAGGGAATTTCTATTTATTTAGCATGTGACAAGCCAAAATGACGCACTGAAGCATTAAAACCTGCTCCACATGACCACATTCGGCCTTATAAGCATTCAAGCAAGCAGCATGGGTGCAATTTTAAGAAAACAAACACACAATCTCTCGCTAATTTAAGCAAAAGAAAACACGGATCAAGAGATGTAAAGCTCAGCTGAGATTTATGAATTGTATGGTACAAACAACTAAAGATGGGTTCTAGATATTGTATCCCATATATCCTTCTCTCTGAGCTTCCATAAATCGAGCTGCTGAGCTGCACGCACGTGATTCTTCAAAATACTTTGAACAAGCTAAGAAAAAGAAAAAGTTTGAACCAGAATTCTGGTTCGAAGACTCTATCGATTACTGTTTGCACAATATACTTAAAGCCGCGTATTATTAGAAAATGATTCAGAGGTAAGATGCGTGCACCTAGCTACTGATGATCTGCATGTACAGGGCTTTCTGGTCATAAGAATTCCGGTGATTAAACGTGTTGATGCGTGCATATTTGGATTAGAGATTAGGAACATTACCTGAAGTATTTGAATTTCAAAGAAAAACTACACTGCCGGTGATGACCTGAAGTAGCACTCAACAGCAGTGGGCAGGTTTGTATGCTAATTGTCTGACAAACTCAAGCTCAACATGGACCCGTAATCTTGATGAGGCAAAGAGCAGATACCAGCCGAGAGAAGGATCACCTGGGACCTCAATGCAACCGCCCAGCCTTCCACGACATCAACGCGCCGCGCTCCGCGTCCGGTGGTACGTTCACCGGCCGGATGGCACACTTGGCGTTGTTGTCCGAGAGAAAATCACGCCTGAGACGAGGCTGGCAACGACAGCGTTCCATGATAGCTGTGCAAACAGTAGGCCCGGTTTTCAGAGAGCCGAGAGGAATCACGACAATAATGAAGGAACGGAAACTAATCGAAGGCGAGCTCACCGGGATGGGAAAACAGGCATCAAGGCGGCGATCGTCGACCTACAGAACAAGAGGACGAACACGAGCGACAAGATTGCTTGCCGGCGACGGTCTTCTAGCTGGATTTGAGAGCTAGGGTTCCTAACGGCGGGTTGATTCATGTCGGGGCACAACCAGCGGGCCCTCGGCTTCATCAGGGAGGCAGCTAATATAACATCGGGATGACGTTGAACACTTCCGGATTTGGCTGCGGTTGCTGCTGCTTCTTGACAAAGAATGAAGAAAGCTCGCTCCAATGGCCTAGGGACTAGTCAAGTTTAACGAATTGAGAAGCATCTGGTGCTTCTTTTTACGGACAGGGGTTTCGTCGTGCGGGGCTTGGACTCAGAACAATCGGAGGGGGAGGGAAACCGGGGACCAGACGTATACAACAAAATACACAATTAGGAATACGTAGGATTACGACTGGGACACCTCCGGACACGAAAAAGAAAGTCTAGACAACCTCACCTCTCTTAATAAGATTGTAGAGACTCTGACTATTAAAAAATGTCCAGATCCCGGCAGATTGACTCCACTCCGTAGAGTTTGCATGATTTAAGGCATCCGCTTGCGCCCACGGACAAAATTGTGTCATATCATCTACCCTTCAGGAATTGAAAAATCGCTACAGTACCAGTTTTTTTTATCATAAATAAAGATCGATAAAACAGAAAACCTGATCGAAAAACGTTTTACTACAATATTGAAGTTTGGTTTTAGTGATAAACGTCCAGTAAAACCAGAACCTATGCAGTCGGCACAGAACGTTTGCCATTTTCTTGAAAAAATCAGAATCCTTGAATAACCAACTATGGTCAGCTATCTAGCAAGTTTGGAGAGGGTGAAGACTCGTTGAATAAGGATGTCGAATCTGATCATGTTGAGGCGTCCGGTGGTATCGCCGCCACTGAAGGAATCGAGCGTAGTAGGAGACAAGTGAATGTGGATACAACTAGCTTATCCAACCAGTGTTCAACCCAAAACATAGGTAATATTTTTTGAGTCCATGTGCTGCCATATTTTTGTATTGGTTGGACATTGATTGGATTGAACAAATTGGGTTGAACCTATAACATTACTTAGTGAAAAAAGCACAAGACTAGTGAACCACATATTGAGCGTCCATGTGAAAGTAGCATACACGAATACTGATTAATTACTGGTCCAAAGATTCAAGGATTATTTGACCTTTTTCAGAATTAACAGCATGAAGTATGTAGAAGGAGGTTTCATGAATCAATCAATCAAAGTTTGTAATAACAGCAAATGATGAGCAAATAAAACACACAAAAAACTAGAAGCTTCTCATCCGCGAGAGGAGGTCGACCTCGTACAGGAATGCCTGCTTGTCCTTGTTCACCGTGCGCATCTCCATGGTGTCCAAGTCAAGGACGACGACGGATCCCTGGTCCGACTGCCAATGGTGCAAGTACCCGGAGTCAGGCATTAGCATGACGGTGCCGCTCCTGGGCGCAGACACGACGCTGCCGATCTTGTCAAGCTCGCGATAAACCAGCGGCAGCTGAAGCGCCACCGAAGCGTGCCGCGTCCAGCTGCTGCTGCTACCGGACGACGACTGCAGCAGGACCCAGACGGATATGCTGCGGTGGTCCGCCGCCTCCATGATTAGGCTCAGCGTCCTACTACTCATCCCGTCATCGTCGTCGACGTTAGTCGTGCTGGGCGGTGAAGATGCTAAGTGGAGCTGTGAAGATGCGCGGCATTCCAGCGGGACCTCGATCCACCCGTCGGGTGCGTGGGTGACGGCGTTGTAGGTGAAGATGCAGCAGTCGTCGTCGTACACCTGGCGTAGCAGCCAGTGGACCACGCCGCCGCCGGTGGTCACGGCGTTGCCGGTCGGCATCTGGTGTGGGAACCGCGACGGCCGAGAAGGGTGGGTAGCAACAGTGGTGGTGCTCCATGTCCATGTGGTGCTGCCCTCTTCCTCTGACGATGAGGAGGATGAGGAGGAGGATAAGGTCCGGACGGTGATGGAGCGCAAGCCCTTGACGAGTTCCACGAAATCGAAGGTGACGACGACGAAGCGGCCGGCGCCGGTGAGGACGTCGTCGGCGGAGGTGAGGAGGACGTGCTTGTAGTAGCGCGCGTCGGAGTGGCGGCTCTGGTCGGGGAGTCCGGGGAGGAACGTGCACGCGCCGCCGGCGATGGGATCGTACACGCACAGGTCGTGCTGCCGCCGGACCCAGCACATGCGGCCGAGCAGCACCAGCCCGTCGCGCGACGTCAGGGGCATGTACCCGGCGAGGTCCTCGTCGGTGCCGGCGGTGATCAGGCGAGGAGTGATCAGCGGTGGCGCGACTTGATCAACGGAGGCCGCCGCCAGCAGGGAGGAGAAGGACGGCGGCGGCCATGGGAGGGTGTCGGACTTGTGGTTGAGGTTGAGGAAGCCGAGGACGCGCGGGACGATAGCGTCGGGGGACGATCCGTGTTGGTGGGAGACGCGGCGGATGAAGGCCCGGCCGAGGATCTCGCGGCGGAGCGGCTTGCAGGAGGCGGCGCAGCGGATCAGGGTGAGGAGGTCCGTGCGCGCGATGATGTCGAGGAGGAGGTCCGATGGGAGCGGGCACCCCAGCATGGCCTCCGGCGGCGGCGACATTATTGCGCGTATAGATCACGGATACGAATTTGAGGAAGAATATACGTACTGTGCACGGCTGGTCTCTTGGATGATAGCAAAGTATATAGGGGAATTAATTAATAGAGGAGAGGACTATATCGATTGGCTTTAGGAATCCTATTTCCGTACCGCGCACGGCTCCTCGCTCTCGTGCATGATGAACGAGGAAGAACAAGCTTCTATACGCCATGTATATCTCGTTATATAATACTAACATTCTTTTTTATTAATAATATTATATTTTTAGATAATGGAAAAGTTCCGGTCTTTTACAATTAATAATATTATATACTAGTCACAAAATAACTAAAACTAGAAGACTTTCATAGCTGACAGCACCGGAGGCGAGAGGTCGACCTCGTACACAATACGACGTCCTGCTTCTTCTTGTGCACCGTGTGCATCTGTTTGGTCTCCATGTCAAGGTGGACGAGTCCTCCATCAGCATCTCCGCGCAGACACGAGGAGGAGCACATGTTGGAGCCGAGAACGCGTACCGGGGGGCGAAGTCGCAGAATGACCACACCACGCTTTGGCGCGCCGCACCGCTCCGGGAGGACCCACCCATTGAACTTTGTTCTAATATCCACAACTTTCATTTTAAAATATTATTTTGGAGGATTATTGTTATGCCACATAACATGCAATTTCTCCCTTGCAAAGTGAAGTACAAGTCCTATGATTAGCAGACAATAATTAATATATATATATATATATATATATATATATATATATATATATATATATATATATATATATATATATATAGAAAGAGAGAGAGAGAGAGAGGCATTTATAAGTTAGTTTTTGAAATTTTCAATTTATTGTTTCGTACTCCTAATTTCATATTGTAGTTGAAAGACAACATTTGACAATAAACCAAACTTTTTATTCAAGGAAAAATAAAGGAAATGAGGACCTATGACAATAAACTAAACTTTGGTTTAAAAAAAAGGGAAATGGTGACATATGCCAAATGTCAGATGATCAAAGGCTCCCTAATAAAAAATTTCTTGGGTCCAAAATATCAAAATGATATGTCTAGATGTTTCATTGCCAGAAATTGCTTGAAATAACTTGTGTAGTTGGAGTTCGATCGAGAACTTGTCACGGACCCGCCTTACCACGGAGACGGTTCCGTTCCAGGATCTTCCTCGGGTGGCGACACGCGCTGTGGCGCCCAATAGTACAATACATGACAGAGAAAGAAAATAATTGCAACAGGAACATAGGTGGAGAAGCAGAGTTTACATAAATCCGAAGTTATATTACAGACCGGGATTTCAACAGAAATAAGTTGCGGAAGCGAAAAAGTTCAACACTGGTTCACCAGTTCAATGATATAACTAAGATACATTCGCCCTCTCACGGCGACACACAGGGAACATCCGGCCTTAAAAGGTGCCTTGCCCAAGCACCGTACCGGCAAGCAAGGACCTAATCCTCATCTTCATTTGTGCACAGCTCCCACTCGATGTTCCAACAGTCAGGACGCTGGCCCTCCCAATGGAACCTTCCTCCACAGTGGCACTCTCCGTCCTGGTCATCTGAAAACCACATAGAGCTACGCCCTGAGTAACTAGTTTACTCAGCAAGACTGACCCGTCAATTGGCCAACTACCGCCGACACCTAGACATGCAAAGGCTAGGGATAGGGTTGATATTGCCAGAAAAAAAACTCGCCTAAGAGTGGATCCCTATTTTTCAAGTTTTAGCAGCAAGTTGAGTTGTCATGCAGAATAATAAATTTAGTTTGCACTAGAGCTATAGCAATCATAGTTGCAATACAATCTTAATAATTTCAAACAGCAGTATTATACCCACACAGCATCTTAATGGCTTCCGGCACTGTTCCGTAGCAGTGATCAAGTGGTACTCGTTACTGTGAGGGGCAGCGACTCGAATCGATTTACATCCTGCAGGAGAAACCTGCTTGCACGACCCATACGCGCTTCCCGGAAGCCGCATGGAGCAACCTTTCGCTCACGGTACCGCAGGGTCTTCCGGGTCCAGACTCCCCCGAGAAGGGTCCCCCATCGCGATGCGCCTCATGCCGCCATCCGTGGGTGGATTGTTCCCTCCTCTCAGCCCCAGTTCCACCAAAGAAGGGAGAAGGCTATCTTCAGACCAAGCGGTAGTCGTAGCTACGTCGGTTTACTGGGCCCATATCTCCAGCATGCAAACAGTACGTTCAAACTTGATCCCATGGGCCGGACACGAGGCGTAGCCTTAGGGGGGGGACTCGGACGGGGCTACCTCCTTGAAGACAAGCTGTCCTTCCCTTTCCACCTAATTGCCCGTCCGGTCTTCATTGTGATTCCATCCACCCTTTCCTTCATTCCAACCCATTCCCTTGTGATAATAATAATTCCTATCTACGAGTGGTCTCCATACCACTCGATAAACAGTCGTCTTACTTTAAGCAGAGCGACTATCGTCCTGAGGCTAGTAATCGGGAAGAGGGACCTACTGCACACTAGGGTTGCAACCAACTCCTAGCACTTAATGCACAGACAAACTTACATCCATAGCTAGTGATAAAATAAAAATTTAAACTGGGTTATGCACCGGGGCTTGCCTTGGTTCTGCTCTTGGTCGGCTACGGCACCTTCCGCTCCCTCGGGGTCCTGCTCCGGTCCTGCCTCCACGTGGTTCACGGCGTGATCTATATGATGCAAGAGGGAAAGCCGTGAGGGAAGATTCATGGCACTTCCTCAATAAATACGTTAATGCACACTGTTGTTAGTGGAATTAAAGGGTGTGCCGAGACGTTCGAGGGCATCACTCAAGGAGTGGGGCACAGGACGAGGGTACTTCGTGTATTTCCTTCATGGACTCCAGTACTTGACCGCGACGACGTCGCATCCAAGTACGGCGTGTCGGTGGGTGCCGGGCAGAACGGTGCAAGTGCCGCCCAGGGTTCGCAGGTGCTCACTAAATAGCACTAGTGTGAGCAAACCTTCGCAAAGTACAAATACCCGCGAACTGCCTGAAAACGGAACCTTTTAGCGAACGGGTAAAAATTGCACTCGGGCAATTATTAGGTTGACAGGGTTCTGGTCTACGAAAGGGCAGGGGTGATTAATTATAATTAGGTTACACCAGGAGAGAGTTAATTGCTAAGTTTTCCCTACCAAATATTAAGCCAAGAATTAATTATTAAATATTGTAAGGAAAAAGGCATTAAATTAATTTCAGCTAATAAACATAGAGTTTCTATATGAAATTTTTCCAGGAAGACTAAAACTGAAAATCCTCCCTGGAGGCCAATTTTTCATATCTTATCTGCTTTCTGTAATTAATAAAAATTCTATTAGTGTTTATCCTATTTATTTTAATCCTGATATAAAAATTACTAAACATGGGGCATTAGTATTTTTCTACAGCAGTGCAAGTTCACACCAGTCTAACAAAATTTATTTTGCTACAAAATTCCCATTATTCAATTTACTATGCAATTTACCAGTTTAACCTATTTCTGGAAATGATTAAATTACAAAAATCCGATTTAAACACCGCGGGCCGTAAACAGGCAGCCCACTGGGCTGGGACTCGCCCGCGGCCCAGCGCGAGCGCGAGCGCGAGGGCGCTCGGCCGAGCGCGAGGCCAGGCCCACTGGCCTTCGCGGCCCAGCGGCCAGCGGGGCCGAGTGCGCGCGCGCGCGCGCGCGCTCTCGCCGGAGCACGGCGGCGCCGGCAGGGGGGTCGCCGCAGCTCGCTGCGGTCAGTGGCTCGGGCCGGTCCTTAAAGGAGAAATGATCTACGCCCCACCGCGCACTCGTCTAGGTTATTGGGATCCATCGGTGGCGGCCGGACGTGGCCCAGCGATGGCGGCGGAAACAGGGCAGGGTGCGGCGGCGGCGGGCGCGACAAGGGAAGGTTGGTAGGGCTCGGGATCTAGTCCGAGAGCTCCACTGGAGCACGGAGAAGGAAGTCACCGAGCTTCTCCCGCAAGAGGGAGGCCGGGGGTGTGGTCTCACCGGCGAGGTGGGGATTGCGGTAGCCGGCGGCGGCCTCGAGCGACGGACTAAGGGGAAAATGTGGTCGGAGTTGCCCATCCCGAGCTCAAATGCGTGCGCGAACAAGATGTGAAGCTCCTCGAGCAAAGAATCGGTCAGGGGCTCACCGTGGGTGCCGGCGACGCGGTGAAGCGGCGGTCGGAGACGGGGAGGACGAGGTCGATTCGCGGCGGCTCGACGCGGAAAGGGACAAGCGACTCCGCTTGAAGACCGAGGATGTCGGGGAGGTGGTTCGGGGGTGTTCGACGGGGCAGCTCGGGCGGCGAGGCGTCGGCGCGACGGGTCCAGCACCGCGCGGCAATGGCGGGGGCGAGCGAGCGGAGAGGAGAGAGCGAGAGTGGAGGGAGTGAATGCGGCTCGGACAGCGCGGCGGTCGGCAAAAGGCATGTCCGAACGCACGCGTGGGCCCGTCGATCCGCGGCAACGGCCGTTGGCCGTACGCCGGCGACCACGCGGCGCGCGACGGGCGGGGCAGCGCGGCCTCGGCCGAGTTGTGTTTTCTCTGGGTCGCTGACAGGTGGGTCCCGCGGGCAGTTTTCTTTTTCTTTTCTTTTTCCACTCCATTCAGCCGACTGCCTTTGCAAAAATTGTGGGAATTAATCCAGAGCCGATAAAATCAGACCAAAATTATGGTAGGCTCCCCATAATGTGCTGGTTTTTACAAAAATACTAACTACCAACAGTCCCTACAGAATTTTCCTCAGAAATTTTATGAACAGAGCTGGTTTTTGACCACTCTAACAATTATTTGAGGCCTTTAATGAGGGACTAAAATTCTGGAAAAATTCCCAAAATTCTAATTGACCCAGACCATCAACATATAATTTTTGCAAAGGTGAGTCTTATTGAAAAATTGGGACTTGCAGTTCAAAGGTCAATCAAATGGGTTTTGAATTCAATTGGATTTGAATTTTGAATTTAAACCAATGCTTGGTGTCAAGGTTTTAGACTGCCTAAGTGACACCCTTAGGACCCAAGGAAAATAGGGGTGTCACAGCCCACCCCCCTTAAGAAAAATCTCGTCCCGAGATTAAGAGAGGTGCTGAAGGTTTACCTAAATGGTGGTGTACGAACTCAGGGTAGTGGCTTCGCAGGAACTCTTCAGTTTCCCAAGTAGCTTCTCGGGCGGTATGGTTGCTCCATTGGACTTTATAGAACTTCAGCATCTTCTTACGTGTCGCTCGCTCCTTCTCATCCAGAACTTTTATCGGATGCTCGGCATATGTCAGGTCAGGTTGTAGTGGTTGGGTGCCTTCCAGTGGTATGTCCACCGGTGTTTTCAAACACCTCTTGAGTTGGGACACGTGAAACGTGTCATGCACTCCAGCGAGTTCCACTGGCAGTTGGAGCTGGTAGGCCACTGGCCCACATCTAGCAATGATAGGGTAGGGACCAATATAACGGGGTGCTAACTTCCCGCGAATTCCAAACCGTTGAACACCCTTGGTGGGTGACACTCGGAGGTAGACCATATCGCCAACCCGGAACTCCAACGGGCGGCGCCTTTTGTCTGCATAACTCTTCTGCCTGGACTTTGCCGCACGTAAGTTGGATTGGATTTCAAGTACCTTCTGTTCAGCTTGCCGCACTAGCTCCGGACCAAAGATTATCCTCTCCCCTGATTCTGACCAATTCACTGGGGTGCGACAGCGGCGCCCATAGAGGGCCTCGAACGGTGCCATCTTGATGCTTTCCTGGTAACTGTTGTTGTACGCGAATTCTGCCAAGGGTAGGTACTCATTCCACTTCTTGTTGTGATTCAGCACATATGCCCTCAACATGTCTTCCAATATTTGGTTAACTCTTTCCGTTTGACCGTCAGTTTGGGGGTGGTAGGCGGAACCTCTAATCAGCCGGGTACCCAGTGTCTCGTGTAGCTTCTCCCAAAAGCGTCCCACAAATTGGGAGCCTCGATCGGACACGATAGTCTTGGGCACTCCGTGCAGGCACAAGATTCGCTCAACGTAGAGTTGCGCATACTTTTGCATTTTAAACCGTGTCGACACAGGGATAAAGTGGGCGACCTTTGTTAATCGGTCCACAATGACCCAAATGGAGTCGAGTTTACGTGCCGTTAGCGGGAGACCAACGATAAAATCCATGCTGATATCTTCCCATTTCCAAGCTGGAACACTCAAGGGTTGGAGTAGGCCTGCCTTCCTTAGATGATCGGCCTTGACTCTGCGGCAGGTATCACATTCTGCGACATAACGTGCTATTTCCCTTTTCATACGAGTCCACCAGTATTTGGATCTCAAATCACGGTACATTTTGTTGCTGCCCGGATGCATGGAGTATTTTGCCATGTGAGCCTCGTCCAAAATTTCCTTGCGGAGTTTCGGATCCTTAGGAACTACCAGTCGAGTCTTGAACCATAACACACCCTCGGTATCTTCTTGAAAGCATTGTACTTTATCATCACCCTCCTTTAGCCTTCTTTTTAGATGTGCTATGCCTTCATCCTTTTTCTGAGCTGACACTATTTCTTCCCGTAGGGTAGGGATTAATGCTAAGTTGTACAGGGTTCCGTGGGGTGTTACTTGGACATAATGACCATCTTGGACTTGCGGTTCGACTAAGATATGGTGACAGTGAGCCTTGCGGCTTAGGGCATCAGCCACTACATTCGCCTTTCCCGGGTGGTAATGGACTTCCAACTCGTAATCCTTAATTAATTCCAACCAACGACGCTGTCTCATGTTCAGGTGGTCTTGGGTGAAAATATACTTTAAGCTTTTGTGGTCAGTGTATATGCGAACTAAATTTCCAAGGAGGTAATGTCTCCACATTTTTAAGGCCAATACCACCGCTGCTAACTCCAGGTCATGCACGGGGTAATTCTGCTCGTGCTTCTTCAATTGCCTCGATCCATAAGCAATAACTCTTCCGTCTTGCATAAGCACACATCCCAATCCAATACCCGAAGTGTCACAGTAGACATCGAACGGCCTTCCCAGGTCCGGTTGAGCTAAAACTGGGGCCGTGGTCAGGTGCTTCTTCAAGGCTTGAAAAGCGTTTTCGCAGCTCTCATCCCATATGAATTTCTTATCCTTCTTAAGCAGCTCTGTAATGGGCTTCGCTATTTTGGAGAAATTGGGAATAAAACGGCGGTAGTAGCCAGCTAATCCTAGAAAACTGCGGACATGGAATACGGTCTTCGGTGTCTTCCAGTTCTGCACATCTCTTACCTTGCTGGGATCTACCGCGATGCCTTCTTCCGAAACAATGTGGCCTAGAAACGGTACTTGCTTCAACCAAAACTCGCACTTGCTAAACTTAGCATACAGCTGGTGTTCCCTTAACCTCTGTAAGACAACACGGAGATGCTCTGCATGTTCCTCCTCCGTCTTCGAGTAGACTAGAATGTCGTCAATGAAAACCACCACAAACTTGTCCAACTCGGGCATGAACACTGAGTTCATGAGATACATGAAGTGTGCTGGTGCATTTGTCAATCCAAACGACATGACTAAATACTCGTATAGACCGTACCGGGTAGAAAAGGCGGTCTTGGGGACGTCCTCGGCACGAATTTTAATCTGATGATAGCCCGACCGGAGATCAATCTTGGAGAACACCTTAGCTCCTATTAACTGGTCGAAGAGGATGTCAATACGGGGCAGTGGATATTTGTTCTTGACAGTCACCGCATTGAGGGGTCGGTAGTCTACACACAGCCTCAGGGTCTCATCTTTCTTCTTCACGAACAATGCCGGACAACCCCAAGGCGAGGAGCTTGGTCGAATGAATCCCTTATCCAGTAGCTCCTTAAGTTGCTCCTTCAACTCCGCTAGTTCTTTGGGCGCCATTTTATATGGTCTTTTGGATATGGGTGCCGTTCCTGGCTGAAGCTCAATCTTGAACTCAACATCCCGATCCGGTGGAAGTCCGGGAAGGTCGTCAGGGAATACGTCCGGAAATTCCCTAACCACTGGAATATCTTTTATTTTCCCGGCTATGGTGTGGTGAACACTTGGTGCGACCAGTCGGGGTGGTCGTACTCGGAAGCTTACGCTACCATGGGTGGGAGAGTTTAAGTGCACCGTGTAGGTGTCTATGTCCAGCATAGCTTTATGTTGCCTCATCCAAGGCATGCCCAAGATAACGTCAATGCTGCAACCATCTAAGACTATGCACTTAGTAGGGTAGACCTTCGATCCTAGGGTTATTGGAAGTTTGTCTACTTCATAGAGAGCAGGGGTTTGTCCACCAGCTGATTTAATGGTGTATCGTGCTCTCATAAGGGTACGAGGCAGCCGGTGCTTGTCAACAAAGAACCCACTGACAAAGCTATGAGATGCTCCTGAGTCAAACAGTACTAGTGCAGGGTGGTCTCGAACAGAGAACATACCAGCAAGGATGGTACTGTTTTCCGGAATCTCCTCCAGGGTAGTGTTGTTCACTCGCCCCACACGAACTGGTCCTCGGTTGATGCGGTTGTTGTTGGTGTTGTTACTCCTTGACGGGTTCTGACCAGTGCTTTTCTTGGGGTGTGGGCACTCCCTTGAGAAATGCCCCGGGCGGCCGCAGTTGTAGCAGGGGAAAGGTCCGGGTTGAGGGTTTGGCCGCTGGGGTGGGCGAAATCCTCCTTGACTCTGCTGCGGACGCGGTACCGGGGGTCGCTGCTGTGCTAGCTGAGGCGGGCGCACAGCAGGTGCCGGCACGGGGGCGGAGCGGTACCTCTGTCCCGACGGGGTGGTGTACACCATGCGGAACTTCTGCGGGGGTCCATTGGATGGCCCCATAGCACTTGCGGAGCGCTTCCGTTCTGCCATCACCCTGCGATATCCGTCCTCCGCGACGATCGCGTTATTGACAAACTCAGCGAAGGTGCCTCCCATGTTAAGGTTGAGGCGGTCCTGTAGCTCAGCACTGAGCCCCTCCAAGAAACGGTCCTTGCGCTTGGCGGGGGTGTCCACTTGTTCCAGAGCGTACAGCGCCAACCGGTTGAACTCTTCACAGTATTCCTCGACACTGCGGTTGCCCTGCTTTAGAGCGGCGAATTCACGCGCCTTCCTGCGGACGAGCCCCGCAGGGATGTAGTGAGCGCGGAACGCATCCTTGAATTCATCCCACGTAATCTGTCGGTCGGTTCCCATAGAAGCGACATGGTTGGCCCACCATGCCCCAGCCGCACCATGCAGTTGCTGCGCGGCGAACAGTGTCTTCTGCACCGGCGTGCAGTTAAGGAGTCCAAATTTGGACTCAAGCATGCGAAGGAAGTTCTCTGCCTCCATGGGCTCGGTGGTTGAGCTGAACGTGGGCGGCCTGGTGGCGAGGAAGTCGGAGTAGGAGCTGTTCTGAGGCGCTCCATCATGGTGGCCCCTAGCATTACGAGGTGCTAGGTTCTGCCGTGCCACCTCCCGCATGAACTCCGCCTGCTGTTGCTGGCTCTCCATCATCGACGCGAAAAACTGCGCCATCATCTGCATGGGGTTAGATGGCGGCGGCGGTGGTGGAGTTCCTAGCGGAGAGTCGGTCTCTCTATCCCTGGAACCTTCGGGCTGCTCACCATGCAGCTCGTTGGTGTTACGGGTGCGCACCATTCTGAAATACAAGAACAAGGGTCCAGTTAGTCACTTATCCAATCATGAGCATATAGGTTACCAAAGCTAATGACACAGCACGCGGAACAACAATGTGGTACACAACATAATCTCGATGAAGCTAAAATTTCCATGTTAACATAATCCTAGTACAAGTCCACAGTTCCACTCTACAAGAACTCGGAATATGTGACCATCGAGTCCGCAAAAGCCAATCACGCGGGTGATCCCCAAAATACAACAACCACGCGTGGAGTGTCCCAAAAGCTATCCATCTATCCAGCCCTACAAGCACGACCTAGTCGCATCTACTACTACTGCCAAGCCTGGACACCAGCGGTGCCAGAGGGCCCTGGCCGGTCTGCGCCGGTCGGAACGAGTGGCTCATAGTCCACGTCAGACTCTTCGCCCGCATCCTCCTCGGGCTCCTCCTCTGCGGGTGCTGCCTGCGGTGCAGCGATCGCGTCCAACTGAGCCTGAAGGTCCTGGTTCTCATGGATCAGCGTCTCCAGATCCTCCCCCATAAGGTCCATCTCCTGCTGGGCACTTGCCAGCTGCTGCTGCAAGTGCTCGTTATGGTTCGCCCGCTGCTGCATAATTATACCTCGTCTGTCCACCTCCTGTGCGAGGGTGTCCCGCTGCTCAGTGATCTCCGTCACGCGAGTCTCACTCGCCTCAAGAGCAGCGGTCAACCGCTGAATCTCTCTCTGCTGCGCCTCGATCTGTGTCTGCAGGTCGTTCCTCTGCAGCCACACCTGCTCAGCCTCCGCCAGCAAGACTCTGCTGCGACGGCCAGACTCCTCATCCAAGTTGAGGAGATACTCGGAGTAGTGGGCTATGCGGTGGTACCCCGCGTGGTACTCCGGGTAGTCGTCACGAGAGACGCGTCTCACACGCCTCTGCCACACCGGGTCAGCCTGGTGCCAGATGGGGATCATCTCGAACGGCGTCCCCGAGAGCGCTGCTACGTTGCGCCCACAGAAGTGAGTGAGAGCCTGGTGAGCGACCCTCTCCAGGCCCTCCCGGAGGCTCCCAGCCGTGACGGTGCTCTGCATACCCGCCAAGTCGGGGTTGCGCGGGTGTGGGGAGACACTGAGATGCACCTCTGCATAAGGCACACCGTGGTGGCGGGTCTCACGCCCGCGGTACGAAGGCTGCTCCTCGTAGCCCAGGGCACGTAGCATCTCCCACAGAAGGGTGGGAAAGCCACGGTGGTGTAGACCGGTGGTGTAACGCCACCCGTCGTGCCGGAACAGCTCAAACCCGTGCTCGTCCATCTGGAACACAAACCCCAAAAGTGAGTACTAGTTCCCGACGCAGAGGGTGCAGGTCAAAATAAACAATTTGAAGCAGTGAGTAAAATACCGGCTCTAATCCAATGCTACCGGAATAGAATCCTTAACCGCTTCCCCGAAAACACAGCCACAGCCCTAGGGTGAGCGGGACAAGGATTCACGGATTTAGCGCGACAGGCATACCACCCGAAATTTGTAATAACCTGATTTCGACGCGCTGACTCGGAAGACCACGTTGGTGGTGTCCGGTGATTCTTAAACCAACATTCCGGCTAGAGTCAGAAAGTTCGTTTAAGAGTTCAAAAGTCTCGAGCGAGGAGGTGTCGATTCGTACGGAAGACAGACTGCTCAACTTTGGTTTCTTGTTAACGTTGCGGCGCCTTTTAACATTTTTAAATATGCAAATGATTTCGGCCTACCCATCCTCACCAAATAAGAAATTGGTCACGAATAGGACCATTCGTATAGTCGGTGGCAGACGATCTCTCAAGTTAGTCGTATACTACCCGTTTCTTACGAGAATCGTGGTTAGCGTACCTGCAGAAGATTCATTCCAGAAACATTACATCAAATCAAAAGAAACGAGCCGAAAATAATCCCTTATTATTGTCCTAGGGCAGGACACTGATGTTTTACGCAATCAGCCCGCGTTCACACCATTGTGCTAGCTTCCCATGTTACAGTCCACTGGGCGGGACACATACCTGCGTTGACGATGCCGTAGATACAGTATTTAAACAAACAACCTCCTACAGTTAGCCTTGCCACCTGAATCATAACTTATCCATAACTTATTGGGCACGTCCTCACACGTTCGTTACGGGGTTTTCGAAAATATGTCCTTGAATATTATACTATTCCCGAGATAGCTCTGATACCACGCTGTCACGGACCCGCCTTACCACGGAGACGGTTCCGTTCCAGGATCTTCCTCGGGTGGCGACACGCGCTGTGGCGCCCAATAGTACAATACATGACAGAGAAAGAAAATAATTGCAACAGGAACATAGGTGGAGAAGCAGAGTTTACATAAATCCGAAGTTATATTACAGACCGGGATTTCAACAGAAATAAGTTGCGGAAGCGAAAAAGTTCAACACTGGTTCACCAGTTCAATGATATAACTAAGATACATTCGCCCTCTCACGGCGACACACAGGGAACATCCGGCCTTAAAAGGTGCCTTGCCCAAGCACCGTACCGGCAAGCAAGGACCTAATCCTCATCTTCATTTGTGCACAGCTCCCACTCGATGTTCCAACAGTCAGGACGCTGGCCCTCCCAATGGAACCTTCCTCCACAGTGGCACTCTCCGTCCTGGTCATCTGAAAACCACATAGAGCTACGCCCTGAGTAACTAGTTTACTCAGCAAGACTGACCCGTCAATTGGCCAACTACCGCCGACACCTAGACATGCAAAGGCTAGGGATAGGGTTGATATTGCCAGAAAAAAAACTCGCCTAAGAGTGGATCCCTATTTTTCAAGTTTTAGCAGCAAGTTGAGTTGTCATGCAGAATAATAAATTTAGTTTGCACTAGAGCTATAGCAATCATAGTTGCAATACAATCTTAATAATTTCAAACAGCAGTATTATACCCACACAGCATCTTAATGGCTTCCGGCACTGTTCCGTAGCAGTGATCAAGTGGTACTCGTTACTGTGAGGGGCAGCGACTCGAATCGATTTACATCCTGCAGGAGAAACCTGCTTGCACGACCCATACGCGCTTCCCGGAAGCCGCATGGAGCAACCTTTCGCTCACGGTACCGCAGGGTCTTCCGGGTCCAGACTCCCCCGAGAAGGGTCCCCCATCGCGATGCGCCTCATGCCGCCATCCGTGGGTGGATTGTTCCCTCCTCTCAGCCCCAGTTCCACCAAAGAAGGGAGAAGGCTATCTTCAGACCAAGCGGTAGTCGTAGCTACGTCGGTTTACTGGGCCCATATCTCCAGCATGCAAACAGTACGTTCAAACTTGATCCCATGGGCCGGACACGAGGCGTAGCCTTAGGGGGGGGACTCGAACGGGGCTACCTCCTTGAAGACAAGCTGTCCTTCCCTTTCCACCTAATTGCCCGTCCGGTCTTCATTGTGATTCCATCCACCCTTTCCTTCATTCCAACCCATTCCCTTGTGATAATAATAATTCCTATCTACGAGTGGTCTCCATACCACTCGATAAACAGTCGTCTTACTTTAAGCAGAGCGACTATCGTCCTGAGGCTAGTAATCGGGAAGAGGGACCTACTGCACACTAGGGTTGCAACCAACTCCTAGCACTTAATGCACAGACAAACTTACATCCATAGCTAGTGATAAAATAAAAATTTAAACTGGGTTATGCACCGGGGCTTGCCTTGGTTCTGCTCTTGGTCGGCTACGGCACCTTCCGCTCCCTCGGGGTCCTGCTCCGGTCCTGCCTCCACGTGGTTCACGGCGTGATCTATATGATGCAAGAGGGAAAGCCGTGAGGGAAGATTCATGGCACTTCCTCAATAAATACGTTAATGCACACTGTTGTTAGTGGAATTAAAGGGTGTGCCGAGACGTTCGAGGGCATCACTCAAGGAGTGGGGCACAGGACGAGGGTACTTCGTGTATTTCCTTCATGGACTCCAGTACTTGACCGCGACGACGTCGCATCCAAGTACGGCGTGTCGGTGGGTGCCGGGCAGAACGGTGCAAGTGCCGCCCAGGGTTCGCAGGTGCTCACTAAATAGCACTAGTGTGAGCAAACCTTCGCAAAGTACAAATACCCGCGAACTGCCTGAAAACGGAACCTTTTAGCGAACGGGTAAAAATTGCACTCGGGCAATTATTAGGTTGACAGGGTTCTGGTCTACGAAAGGGCAGGGGTGATTAATTATAATTAGGTTACACCAGGAGAGAGTTAATTGCTAAGTTTTCCCTACCAAATATTAAGCCAAGAATTAATTATTAAATATTGTAAGGAAAAAGGCATTAAATTAATTTCAGCTAATAAACATAGAGTTTCTATATGAAATTTTTTCAGGAAGACTAAAACTGAAAATCCTCCCTGGAGGCCAATTTTTCATATCTTATCTGCTTTCTGTAATTAATAAAAATTCTATTAGTGTTTATCCTATTTATTTTAATCCTGATATAAAAATTACTAAACACGGGGCATTAGTATTTTTCTACAGCAGTGCAAGTTCACACCAGTCTAACAAAATTTATTTTGCTACAAAATTCCCATTATTCAATTCACTATGCAATTTACCAGTTTAACCTATTTCTGGAAATGATTAAATTACGAAAATCCGATTTAAACACCGCGGGCCGTAAACAGGCAGCCCACTGGGCTGGGACTCGCCCGCGGCCCAGCGCGAGCGCGAGCGCGAGGGCGCTCGGCCGAGCGCGAGGCCAGGCCCACTGGCCTTCGCGGCCCAGCGGCCAGCGGGGCCGAGTGCGCGCGCGCGCGCGCGCTCTCGCCGGAGCACGGCGGCGCCGGCAGGGGGGTCGCCGCAGCTCGCTGCGGTCAGTGGCTCGGGCCGGTCCTTAAAGGAGAAATGATCTACGCCCCACCGCGCACTCGTCTAGGTTATTGGGATCCATCGGTGGCGGCCGGACGTGGCCCAGCGACGGCGGCGGAAACAGGGCAGGGTGCGGCGGCGGCGGGCGCGACAAGGGAATGTTGGTAGGGCTCGGGATCTAGTCCGAGAGCTCCACTGGAGCACGGAGAAGGAAGTCACCGAGCTTCTCCCGCAAGAGGGAGGCCGGGGGTGTGGTCTCACCGGCGAGGTGGGGATTGCGGTAGCCGGCGGCGGCCTCGAGCGACGGACTAAGGGGAAAATGTGGTCGGAGTTGCCCATCCCGAGCTCAAATGCGTGCGCGAACAAGATGTGAAGCTCCTCGAGCAAAGAATCGGTCAGGGGCTCACCGTGGGTGCCGGCGACGCGGTGAAGCGGCGGTCGGAGACGGGGAGGACGAGGTCGATTCGCGGCGGCTCGACGCGGAAAGGGACAAGCGACTCCGCTTGAAGACCGAGGATGTCGGGGAGGTGGTTCGGGGGTGTTCGACGGGGCAGCTCGGGCGGCGAGGCGTCGGCGCGACGGGTCCAGCACCGCGCGGCAATGGCGGGGGCGAGCGAGCGGAGAGGAGAGAGCGAGAGTGGAGGGAGTGAATGCGGCTCGGACAGCGCGGCGGTCGGCAAAAGGCATGTCCGAACGCACGCGTGGGCCCGTCGATCCGCGGCAACGGCCGTTGGCCGTACGCCGGCGACCACGCGGCGCGCGACGGGCGGGGCAGCGCGGCCTCGGCCGAGTTGTGTTTTCTCTGGGTCGCTGACAGGTGGGTCCCGCGGGCAGTTTTCTTTTTCTTTTCTTTTTCCACTCCATTCAGCCGACTGCCTTTGCAAAAATTGTGGGAATTAATCCAGAGCCGATAAAATCAGACCAAAATTATGGTAGGCTCCCCATAATGTGCTGGTTTTTACAAAAATACTAACTACCAACAGTCCCTACAGAATTTGCCTCAGAAATTTTATGAACAGAGCTGGTTTTTGACCACTCTAACAATTATTTGAGGCCTTTAATGAGGGACTAAAATTCTGGAAAAATTCCCAAAATTCTAATTGACCCAGACCATCAACATATAATTTTTGCAAAGGTGAGTCTTATTGAAAAATTGGGACTTGCAGTTCAAAGGTCAATCAAATGGGTTTTGAATTCAATTGGATTTGAATTTTGAATTTAAACCAATGCTTGGTGTCAAGGTTTTAGACTGCCTAAGTGACACCCTTAGGACCCAAGGAAAATAGGGGTGTCACTGTATTATGACAACTAGACTAGAGTTTATGAAAACAACAGGTTGGAACTACTTTATAAAAACGAGTGTTAAAATGAGCTACAAACTAAAAGCTTATTATTGCACAAACACATGTATTAAGTTACTATGCACGATGAGTTGCAACCTACAACTTAATAAGTTGATAGAGAAAAGTGAATAATTCATTTATACATCAACATCCCTCTCACCTCACATGAAGACTATCTTAGCCCGTAGATCTAAAATAGGAGTTGATTGTAATTTATTTTTAATAAATCACACCGGCCATATTTAACTTGACACCCATAGCTCTGATAGACGGTGAATCAGAAAAGGACATGTAATATCTGTAATTTTGAAGGAAGGAGAACAAGTACAATTTGCTTAAATAATATGGACACTAGCGAAGTACCGTACGTTGTTACGGGCTTTAATAAAACACAATAAACTATACACATGCATATTTTTTATAGATATAATATAATAGATATTTTTATTATATTGCAAAACACAAAATTAGATAAATTTTAAAGTGAAATAGTATAGGGATTCATGGTCCATGATGAACCTATGTTCTAGAACTCATTATACCAGGATCGACTAATAATCAGCTAGCTTCAATCGATTAGATGAGATTAGCTTATATCATTATGAGAATATAATTTTTAGTGGCCTAGTTTTCCTTGTGGTCAACCGTTACCACAAAACAACTAAAATATAAATGTATCTAATCATTCTCAACTTTCACTGCAGCAACTAACATGAGTATTAGCTTTCACCACATAATTTACATTGCCCCCAGTTATCACATTACAATTTTGGTGCAATGGGAGTTAATTTTTTTTTCTGAGCTGAAGAAAATTACCCACAACCACACTAACAAATGGTGTGTTAAAAATAAAATGCACGACAAATAATAGCTTTACTACCTAAATTGAAATGTGGAATTTTACTCTCTGACTATTGACAACTACATAACTTTCATGTCATAAAGTGGATGATGCAAAATGTCAAGTTGGAGAACATGTCGTTGAAAGCTCTTTCTGCAATTTTTGTGGTTGACGCGCCCAGCTCGGTCAGCGCCGCCTCAACCAGCAGCTAGGCAAACAAGTGGAGATACCAGCTTCGTGACACCACATCCATCATGGGCCAAGTTGGTCTGCTTTTGGCCCAGTATGCATGAAAAATCCTGATCAGACTCCAGGATTAATTTGTTTCGTTTTGTTAGACGACCACACCTAATTGAGGGCCCGTTTGGCCGGGCTCCGGCTTCGGCTCCGCCAGCCGCCTCGCCAAAAAATTCGCCAAAGGCGGTGCTTCTGCACTCAGCTACCCGCAAATCCCGAGCGAAGCATTGCATGAAAAGGCAGCAAAACCTGGAGCTACTGAATCATAGTTGATAGCTTCGCCTGCTTCTTGCCCTTTGGGCCCACGCAAAAACGTTGTGAGTTTTAAAAATAAAGCAGCCTGTCTTTATTTATTCTTCTCTCTCTCTATCTTACCGTGACAATATATTTTTCTAGTTTCTCATTATCATAATCTAAATTATTTTGTAATTAATAATTTATTAATTTATATTCTACTAATTAATGTTCAAAATTTATTTTCTATTATAAAAAAAATATATGTATATGGTGCATCTATTTGTCTATGCAGAATATGGATATTTACCTCTTTCTTTCATGAAACTACAAGAAAAACTGCTTGAAAAACTACAGAAAAAGCTGTTTTATCAAACGATTTCAGGCACAGACACAACCAAAGCGAGCATAGCTGGATTTTTAGAGAAGCCATAGCCACACCCGAAACCGACACATTCGGAGCCCTACCAAACAGGACCTTAGATAGAGTAGAGATAACAGTAAGGCAGGATACTTTTAAATAATCTTTTTTCTTCATGGTTGCAGCCTGACCAAACATGTGACCAAGTATTTTAGTGTATTATTACTCGATCAGAAAATAAGGACTAGATGGGTACGGTACTCCTAAAATTAAAAAAAAAAAGACTAGAAGCTTTTCATGGCTAAGAGCCGCGAGGCCAGGTCGACCTCGTACAGGAATGTGTCCATCTTCTTGTTAACATTTCGCATCTCTTTGGTTTCCAAGTCAAGAAGAATGCCATCCCCATAATCTGTATTGGAAAGTACGTTACAGTTCCCGGAGGGCAGTAGGACGACCGCGCCGCTCCTGGCCCAAGAGCTAATGAAGCCAAACTGTGTAGGCCATTTGCTAAGCAACGGCCTGAGCTGACCCGCTTCAGCTATAGAGTGCACAGTCCTCTCCGTGTCGATCACAGCGTGCAGTTCCCAACAACCGGCCGCAGTTCCTCCTCCGGGCGGCGGCGGCAGAAGCCAATAAACGGATACCTTGAGCCTGTGCGCCTCGATCAAGCACAGCCTCCCGTTCGTCGATGGCGAGGACGATGTCAGGTGGAGCTTCTGATAGCTGCCTTTGCTGGCCGAGATCACCTCAGATGGGAGCTCGATGAAGCCGCCGGAGACGACGACGGGGCCGCTGGTTGGTTGGCTGTCAAAGTAGAGATTCAGAGGTGGAGACTGTCTGATTAACGTGGCGGGGCTCCACCTCCAAGCGTCCGACGAGAAGGTCCGGACCATGACGGAGCGTGAGCACTCGTTTAGCCCGGTGAAATCGAAGGCGAGGATGAGGACTGAGCAGCAGCCGCTGGTAACAACAACCCCGTCGTCGTCCGAGGGCGTGAGCAAGACGAACTTGTCATAGAAATGGGCGTGTTCACGAATTTGGCTGATGGCTGGTGGCGGAACCTGCACTGCTTGGTTGTGTCGGCCGCCATGGGATCGTACACGCACAGCTCGATTTCGATTCCGCGATGATACATGCCCATGCCGCCGAGGAACACTGCGAGGCCGTGCCGTTCGAACCATGGTTGATCCATGGATCCAAAGAACATTCAGGGCACCATGTTGAACCAGTTTTCATCGCTGCCGCAGCACGGTGCCCCAATGAACATTGTGGGTCGACCCGTTCGCGAATGCTGACCGCCCTCGCCGCGGTCACCGCCCGCCGCACGCGAATGAAGATTCTTCCCTGCGCCGCCGCAAGGATCGGTCCGCCATGGCTGGAACCTGGAACGGGTACAAGGTCACGGCCTTCGTCTCGTGCAAGACGAGCAGGTGCTGGTGATGCCATCCGCGGGTTTGAGCAGGACGAACTTTTCATTGAAGACGTGCATGCTCGGGAGGTTGGCTGGTGGCCGCCGGCGGGAATAAAGGAACCTCTACTTGTCGCTGCTTCTTGCCATGGGGTCGGTCCTACACGCACAGGTCGATTCCGTGGTGGATGTCGCCGAGGAGCAATACGAAGCCGTGGCACGTTGTCAGGGGACAGACTGGCCGGGTGGTAAGCACGGCAAGCGAGGCAGTCGGCGGTCATGGCACGGTCCGGGAGCCGCTCCTGTCGTTGAGGTAGAGGAACCCGAGGAGGCATTGGGGGCACGACGGCGTTGGCACACGCGGCAGAGGAAAGCCGGTTAGGTGTTGGAGGATGTCGCGGCGGAGCGGCTTGCAGGAGCCGGCGCAGTGGACGATGATTGTGACAGAAGATTTCAGGCGTCTGAAAGCTTTCAGTCAATGTTTTGTTCTTTTGTGTTTTATCTTATTTTTATAGAATTTTTATATAATAATTAGAAATCGTTGGATATAGAATCTATGTCTTAAAAGCGTTGGCTAAAAGTTCCACAAACTTTCAGCAGATCAGAAGTTTTGTACGGTCACCTAAAATGAGTTCTATGGCAAAAGAAAAAACAGTGCTATTGCTCTAAACGTTATCGATGCATATGAGACTTCGATGTCAATTTGCTCAACGTGGTTTGCAATACCATAAGCTACTACTTCTCTCTCCTTTTTATGTTTGCAACAAGATAATGCTAAGGTGAGTACAAGTGAGAAGGTGAGTACAAGTGAGATATTCAGTTCGGAGCATTCGCTCGACACGATCACTACCGGAAATCGATGATTTGCCGAGTGCAAATATATTTGCCGAGTGCATTACCACGGGCACTCGGCATTCCTCTCATTGCCGAGTGTTACTAGGGACGGCTCTCGGCATATATGGCACACACGGTATTAAGGGCATTTGTTGAGTGTAAGCCGAACCGACACTCGGCAATAACGTCTTAGCCCTCGGCAACTAAAAACACCCGGCAATTCGTGTGGGTCCAGTGGGGACACAACGCTGGTTGAAGACGGGAGAGCCGCCGCCGTTAGGATATGCCGAGTGCGGAAACCTAGCACTCGACAACTGATACAGATACCGAGTGTCTGATCCAGGCACTCGGCAAATAGGCCTATATGCCGAGTGCCTGTCTGTGGCTCGGCAAATAGGCCTGTATGCCAAGTGCCTGTCTGTGGCTCTCGGCAAACTTGAAAAAAAACAAAAACAAATACCACTTGTCTATTTTCTCTTTGCACTAGTATAATATATGACAATCAATGACAAAATATTATATTTATATTTACTTGTTTCCTATATTCTATCATTTTTTTTGTTCAAATGTAATTTCTTGTTAAAAATCAAATTTGAACTACAAGTACTTAAAATAATGGAATATAGTGAAAAAAATAATATTTAGTTTACTAAGTCCAATTTATGTCCATATGCATGAAAATGAAACAATATTTCATGCATCTTATTTACGAAACATGAGCACGAACATGTCATCTACATGTATTCAAATTATATAAAAAGCAAACAAAGTAAAAAAAATCATAAAACTTGTCATGGTGTCATGATATCATATGGGAAGACTGTGTTAAAAAATAGAGAAGAATTCATAAAAGTTATTGGATACGTTCTTCACAAATCGAACAATATCAAACGAAGATGCATAGAGTTGAGATAGAACGAGTAAGATTTTGAATCAAATTGATGATTTAATTGAAATTTACCCTTGAAATTTTTTATATAGGTGGAAGATCATATTCATTTAGTCATGTTTCAATTTGGTCATTATTTGGATCGATATGATAATTTCTTATTTCTTTAAAATATTGAGTATTGAATGAAATAAGTTGGATTTGAGCTAAAAGTACATAAAATAATGGATTTTTTATTACAACATCAAATTATAAGTATGTTTTGATTTTGGTAAGTATATTTTAAAAATTTATGATACATTTACAGTTACCGAGTGCTCGACTTGTGGCACTCGGCAACTAGATAGATGCCGGCTGCACAGGTGTCGAGTAGGGGATGCCGACGGCTACCGTCGGCATCTAAGATGCCGAGGGGAAACAAGGTTTTACCGAGTGCCTCTAGCACTCGGCATTCTGTGGGATTCCGGTAGTGGATGGACGGACCCTGATGAGAGACGTTCAAACTAATTGTGCGCAAATACATGCAGATCGCCTGTGTCCCCCTTCGGGGTTATGGTCATCATCCCTGGAGTGTGTTGCCTGTAAACCTCGAGTGTTCGTTGGGAGTTATTTCAAAACAGTCCTGCTATAGTACGTCTGCCGTTTCCGACGGGACTGGCAACATGCATGCACTTTGACGGCAAACAGCTCACGGTGTGAAACTGAAAATCAGTTAACCACCCAGGGCCGGTCCTGAGATTTCAGGGCCCAGGGAAACTAAAATTGAGTCCTTAACTTACACTTACAGTAGAAAAAAAAATTACATTGGCAATTTATTTTCTACAGTAGCACCCTATCTGTTTATAGCATTAGTGCAGAGCCATGCCTCATTCAGCTCCTCGTAATACACTTGAATAGAATATATCAAATCGAAGTTGAGGCCTCTATTTCGACTGCCATGCATGGTGTGGAATTGCATGAAGGTGCTGTTAGTATGGACGTCATGGTCATCAGGATTAGCACGTGGCAGCGGCAATAGGGAGACGGCGCCGCAACAGATAGATAGCAGTTCTACGACGACATCACGAGTCCACAACGCCTTCGATCAGGATTAACTACTTTGATTAACTTAAGTAGACATTTATTGTCAAATATTGTGGTGCAACAACAATATGAATTTAAGAGTAACCAACAAAGCAAAAAATAAGAAAAAAAATGAAACATAAAAAATTTGACTTATAATATAATACCTTTAGTTCGTTTGATGATCTAAGTGGAACATAATTGTTTCATCCGGTGCACACAACTCTAAAAAATGTCATTTCTGAGATAAGTAAAAATCTAATGGATTTGTTTGTACCTCTTGTTTGGATGTTGATACAAGAGGATCACATATTGTTCGGTGTGGTGCACAATTCTACAAAACTAGTTTGATTTGTGTGTTATTTGAACAACTATCATACCACTTCTACTTTTATTCAAATATTTTTAATTCACTTTCTTAGTATTTCTTTCCAAGACTAGAGTCTCCTCTTATTATAAAACTGAAAAGTCAAATGAAACGCAAGTTAAACATGTGACTAAATAGAAACACTGGACACAAATAGGAATCAAATAAATAACTGCCATACATATGTTTTATCTCACCGAGCGAATCTTGCAGCAAATGCACCAACTTGGAGTCCTTAAAAAGAAATGATACATTAACAGTGAGTAGGAATATATGTGTTCTCTCATCGATAGGAAACATAGACTTATTTCTTGTAGAGCTGCTATAACATCGCCAAAGGCATTTAATAACTTTCTTAAGTCGATCCCCTTCAGCATGTTTCTTATTTAACTGGTCACTAACAGCCAAGTCCATCAAATATAGTTTCTTATTCTCGCAGCTCTAAGTAATCAGATTCATCGTTCTTACCTAGACCAAACTGTAGCAATTTTAAGTTTTAAAAATAATAAATCACAAAAGGTAACAATATTACAGTAATAAAACTCATGAGTGGGATCTTTTGCTTTTTTTGTTGATGCTATTTGAGCGAAATAATATCATTATAAAATAATTTGTTTACATGAAGTTTATGATTAATTCTTTTACTAAACTGTTTATACAAATGGTTTATGAAAGCCTTAACTTTGAGAATTGAACTGGTGGCAGCAAGAATCATTCAGAGAGAATAAAAAGCTTTTATCTGTAATAGATAGAGGATCACACATTGTTCCATTTAGTGCACAATTCTACAAAACTAGTCTAATTAGTGTGTTATTTCACTGTGCAAGTAGCAATTGCATGTTGTGTGACATATTCAAATTTTTTTAATTCACTTTCCTAATTAGTATTTCTTTCCAACTATTGGAGTCTATGGCTAATGACAAAGTTTTTAAAGGTACATGACATAGTTCTCCCAACTGATGAAGTCTATGGCTAATGAAGCAACACAGTTCAAAGAAGAAGTGGACCCAGCCATGAAAGGAAAGCAGCTGCAATGGGAATCCAGAAGAAAACGGAAGGGGCCAGAACTACAAACCGTGGTGCAGCATAAATTGGGAGGCACCGAAGGTGGGGTTAGTGCTATCCAAACCGGTAGTGCCAAGCGGGCCGGCCCGAAGCATGAAATTTTCAACGCGGCCCAAGCATGACATGGCTCGTTACATTTTGTGCCGGACAAGCACGGCCCGAGGCTCTGTGCCGTGTTTGGACCGAGGGGGCGGTCCGATGGGCGACACGGGCACGACCCGTTTACAGTCAGGCATGAAAAGGCTCGATAGTGGCCCATATACTACTCGATCCAGTAGAAGCCCAACATGAAATAAGGTCCACAAGAGTCAAAACTAGCCTAGCAGCCCAAATTGTCGAAGCTCTAACAGGCTGGTCGAGGAGTCGAGAACGGTTGAGGAGTCAAAGGCTTCAAAGCATCTGAGTGTCAAGCGTCATCGCGATGCCACCGCTCTGCCACCGCGATGGTGTTGCTGCTCCTCCACCGTGATGTCGCCGCCGCTCCTCCGCCACGCCACCACCGCCGCCGTTCTTCCCCTGCGATGCCGCCGCCGCACCCGTCGTCCTCAATAGCGCCCCGCAGAGGGCGCCAATCCTCACTCGCACCTCACCACGACGCTGACCGCCAGTCTCTGAGGACTCGCTAGATTCACATTGTGCAGAGTCTAGCCTATCAGGCTGAGTTGGGCCTATTAGACTGTCATGCTTTTCAGACCTGTCGGGCTGGCTCAACACGACTGACACATTTTGTGTCGTGCCGTGGGATGATGGCGCGGCACGATGGGCGGCATGGCCCGGCCCGAAATGCATTTCGTGCTGTGTCGGTCCAAAATGCATTTCATGCCGTGCTGGCCCAAAATGAAACATGCTGAGCTATTTTGTGCTTGGATCGGGCCATGCCGGGCGGCCCGTTTGGACAACACTAGGTGGGGTGGACCAAGATTAACGTGGACAGGACCTTTGTAGAACGGACAAGCCAAATAGGAGTCGGTGTGGTTGCACGAGATCACGGACGGAAGACGTGCTTCACAGCATGGCAGGTTCTATCCCGATGCTCATGCTTGGTCAGCATGGGAGGCAGGGATCATGGCATGCCTCGAAGGGCTCAGACTTGCTATGGCATTACCCCGGTTATTCTCGAATCTGACTGTGCCAGGGCGGTTCAGGCACTGAGAAGAAGAGAGCCAGAACGATCGGAGGTGTGACAAGTGGTTGCTGAAGCCCAGGAGATGATGTGTTTGCTGCAGGATTGTGCAGTCCTCCAGGAGAAACAAGAGCAGAATTATGTAGCTCATGAGTTGGCCCAGTTAGCTAGGAGAACTGTGCATACAGCTATTTGGAGAGGTGAGGCGCCTGCGTGCGTTACTGACCTCATCAACAGCGAGTGTAACCCTTCTTCTAGTAATAATGCTGTCGTTTGCCCACACACAAAAAAAGAAGTGTGTGCCTTGATGGACATCTTCTGTGCTGTCATGGGCTTGATGTCAAGCCGCCAAATATGTTGCCACTGGGAGCATGGCCTTGGGCAGGTTTCGCATTCAAAGTTCTTTGACGGTGTCGATGACTAATAAAATCCTCGGCACGATGACCATGAAGGGGAACTAACATGTTCCCGCACAAATCTGTGAACGTCACGCATGTGATTCGTTCTATCACGTGCGTGCTCTGATTTGAAGATCTCTCGTTCGCTGGACAGTGCTTTTATCTTGCTGCTGCCAAAAAAAAAAAAAACCATCATTTGAGTTGACCTTGAGGAGGGCTGTGGGCGCAACGTGGCTTGTAGCATTTACGTGCGTGACAGTACGAAAACAGGACTTCTATTGCCAGTAGTGCTATGCTCAATTTGTATGTTACGCTCATTAGTTGTCTATATTAGGGCCCCGTTTTATATAGCTTCCGTCTGACCTTCTCCTCGATATTATCGCACCCTCGGACGTCATCACGGCATCACGCTCGTCCGCTGCGCCGCCTCCTCAGGCAAAGCTGCGTCGATCGAGCTCCCGGCTCAGATCCCGGGCGACTTATTTTCACGGCTCCGGTTGGCGTCCTCGCCGCCGACGAGCGGTGGACTCAGCCTGATCGTGGCGGACACGCTCAAGATATCCGTTTTTTTTGGCTGCTATCTGATGCCGCCGCTAGTTGTTGGGCACGGCACGCCGTGATCGACGTGGCGAAGGCCGCGTACGCTTTGGCTCGTCGTCAGCTGCCGCCTGGAGAGCATCAGCCCTTGCCTACCAATGTAGACGTCGTGACGAGCTATGGGTCGAGGAGCGGCACGGTAGTCCTGCTACGGAACTCATCTCTACAGCCGCGGTATCAACAGCCTGCGGAGGAAGAAGAGCTCATTGTGCTTGACTTGGAGACGGAGGAGATGCACATGGTTACCAAGAAGAAGCACGCCTTCCTGTACGAGGTCGACATGCCATCGTGTATGTCTACGAGGTCGACATGCCATCGTGTATGTCCGCCATGAAAGATTTATATATACTTTTTTGTGCTATATCTACATTATACCTGTTACTAGCAAAATGACCGTGCATTGCTACAGTTTTTAAATAATTAAAATCAACATATATAAGTATGATAGATATTTATTAAATAGAAAAAGAAATATCACTTCTAATAATAGGATATTACATAGTTTAGCATAATTCTTCTATAGTTTATCAATCTCTTTCACTATTTGACTATGTTAGACTTATAGCTAAACTTAGTACAGTATTGATAATTTTTTTTAATCTTTGATTTCATATTACTTTCGGGTTCTAACCCAAGAAATTAATATAGTAACTTTTTAGTCTCAGTTTTATCATACTTTTTAATTTTTCAAGCATCTTTTATCATCATTGCTAAAAAGTTTACCAATATCAAACATCATAAGAGCTATACCACAAAATACCGAACCAGTCTAAAAAGTACTTAACGACAGATGTTGAGCAAAGAAGCTCACAAGATGATGAGCTGGCGAGATCATGATCGAAGTCCCGGCTCCTTGTCTGTTGGCGCTTAGATCTCGTTCATACGGCAGTCTGATTTTTAACTTTGTCTGGGAGACAGCTATAACGCTAATATCGCGTCAATATGGGCAGCAGGTGCTCCTATACTGCTACTCGATGACTTCCGAGCAACTTCATTGCATAATTGAATGAGCCTGTCCTAGCGCTCCAAGACGGTGGCAGCAGCACTCGAGCTCACGCTTGGACGCTAGGGCACGAAGCGAGGAGGGTTTGAAATAATGAATCAAGAGGTGTTTAAGGCTCCCTTTTACGGCAAGAGTGCCTCGATGCAGGCCTTGAACTCAGAGTTTACATAATACATGATGACTTCGGGATCTAAATCTTAAACTTCCAAGTGTATGAGATGGCAAACACGATGCAGCTTGATAGCATATGTAAAAAAAAGTTATAGAAACCGACACGGACACGAAACTGCCAACACCAAAGCCAACACCAAACTAAACCAACACCAATGACGATCTCACCTAAATGAATAAGTAGTAGAGATTATTGACTTATATAGTTTTGACTTATGATACAGTATTTTCTTCAAAACAAAAGGCTTATACTGTATGTTATTTGAACTTGACTTCAGTAGAAAAGCATCTCCAAAAGCTCTTTAAAAAATTAATTCTAAAAGAAGTGTTTTTAGGAGCAGTCTAAAAATTATTAGGGAGAAATTTTCTTATCTCCTCTAACAGTTCTTATTAAAAATAGATCACAAAATTTTTTGATTAGGTTATGTCAGTATCTGAGACCACAAAAACATTAATTCTCTTGTAAATACAAGGATTGAGACTCCTAATTTTTCTTTCGTTTCTAGTTCCAAATGAGAAGAATTTGGATAGAGAATAAATCTATGAGTTGTTTTGAGGAGCTGTTGGAGATAATTTTTTAGATTAAACCCCATTAATTTGATTTTGGGAGCTGTTGGAGATGCACTAATAACGGGGATATAGTCCCTTTACATCGCACAACGTGTAGCGAGATCTCCCGCTGCGCTAATGCTGTACGGCTTGGTGTGAGGAAACATGTTTTACTTAGTTCTGCATGTTTCCGCACAAAGTTTGAATGTCTGGCATCAGATTCTATCAACAGTAGACGCGTTTGAGTCTGATAAAAAAATAACTTCTGCTGCTTAATTTCTTTACACGTACAAAGAAAACAATGGAATGCCTAGTAACCACTGCTGATATGCACATATATATAGAGAGTGCCTAGTAAACACTGCTGATAGAGAGAGTTTTTGGTATGCCGAATTCAATCTCGGCAGCCAAAAAAGTCACCATATCGTTGGAAAGGAAAAGAGATATCCTAACCATCTATTTCAATGTAATACTGTTAAAATTTACGGGTGATGACCCATATAATATGAAATTCCAAAGGGCCCATTTTAGTTGTTGTGTGTGAATATTAATATCCATGGATTATTATTTTGAAAGGTGAACTAAATGATATGATAAAATATTGTGAAATTGGAAGAAAAGGAAAAAGGAGTGCATGTACGTGTGCTACTACTCTTTGTGCGTGAGTTGAAGCTGAAACGAATGGGCTGACACTTGTGAAACGTACATAACTCTTTACTTCATTTTCTTTCATTAGCTCAACTAATTTCGTCATTAATTAGTGGCTGCACGGTTCATCTCTTGAGAGGTTACTATGCATGAATGCTCCACGTGAGTTGCTTCAGTTTTCACCTCCTAGCCTCTATAAAAGGAGAGCCATGGTCCATGGAAATGAGAAAACACACACACCTCTCACTCTCACAACAGTAGCTGTTACGATAATCATTCTCGTCCCGACATTTGCGTGCACAAGTGTTGGGAGAGCAGGCCTCCGGAACCTCGTCCCTCTCGCGTTCCTGCACCGGAATAGGTGGGCGATAAGATTTTTGGGGAACGATCATCACGACTGCTCGCTAGGTGCCCGTATTCATCTACATCGACCGTTCGACTACTTCCTTCTACTTTGACTACTTGATGGCTGCACCAAATGGAGACGACGTGCTCAGCGTAATTCCTCTCGCTGCTCCCGCTCAGTACGTACTGTCAACCTTTTTTTCTTGTCCTTTTTATCTCATACAAATAATTTGGGCATGATGATGTTCTTTTTGCTTATATTTGATTGTTACATAATTCTAGTCATGATTATGCTTTATTCTATTAATTTCTGGATTAAATTTGGTAGTTTATTGCCTCTAATTCTAACAATCCAAAAACCTCATTTGTATAGGCAATTTTCTACTAGTGGTTTTGCTGCCGCACTAAAACCCAACGTATTCGATGGTTCGAACTATAAACGTTGGAGAGCAAAGATGATGCTTTGGCTCACTGCCATGAACGTGATTCATGTGGCACAAGGGAAGCCTGAAGGAGCACTTAGTCCTAAGGAGAACAAAGCATTCGAGGCTGCCAATAATCTCTTCCGAGGTGCTGTGATAAGTGTGATTGGCGAGAATCTTGTGGATGCATACATGCATTACTTCACTGCCAAGGAATTATAGGATGCGCTTGAGACCAAGTATGGAGTCTCGGATGCGGGAAGTGAGTTGTATATCATGGAGCTATATCATGACTACAAGATGGTAGATGATCGCTCAGTGGTGGAGCAAACTCATGAAATACTATCTCTCGCAAAAGAGCTCGAGAATTTCACGTGTGTATTGCCGGACAAGTTCGTGGCCGACGGTATCATTGCTAAGCTCCCTTCTTCATGGAGGAATTTTGCCACGATCCTCAAACACAAGAAACAAGAATTCACAACGGTGGATTTGATTGGTACTCTTGATGTGGAGGAGAAGGCAAGAGCTAAAGATAAGCGTTCAAAAGGCCATGAGGCGGAGACTTCTAATGCAAATGCGGCGCAAAAGAAGAACTTTCAATTCCACAAAAAAAAAGAAATTTCAGAAGGGCAAATTTGAAGGCAAGAACAAGGCCGCCCAAACAACCAACTTCAAGAAGAAGAAGCGAAAAAGAAACTGCTATGTCTGTGGTGGTACGGACCATTGGGCTCGTGACTGTAAGGACCGCAAGGACAAGGCTGCTAATGTTGTTATGGGCAATACTGAGATGGAAACGCCCGGGTATGGTAATCCAATAGTTCTTTCAGTTTGTCATTTACCCTGGATTGACACAGGAGCCAATATACATGTGTGTGCTGATGTTTGCTTATTTTCTTCTTATCAGGTCACAAGGACTTCTGCCGTGTTGATGGGAAACGGCTCGCATGCTTCTGTTCTTGGTGTTGGTACGATCAATCTGAAGCTCACTTCGGGAAAGACCGTGCAGCTGAAGAACATGCAACATGTTCCCTCAATAAATAAAAACCTTGTGAGTGGTTCTCTATTATGCAGAGATGGTTATAAGTTGGTGTTTGAGTCCAATAAAGTTGTATTGTCAAAATATGGAACTTTTATTGGTAAAGGCTATGAGTGCAGAGGCTTGTTCCGTCTATCTTTGTCTAATGCATGTAACAATGTGATCAATCATGTTTGCAATGATGATAATTTTTTGCATTCACATCTTTGTCATGTTAATCTTGTTGCATGACACGGCTAGCAAATTTGAATTTAAATCCAAAATTTCTAGTTGTTAAAGGCTTAAAATGTCAAGTGTGTGTGCAATCGAAGCAACCTCACAAGCCCCACAAGGCTGTTGAGGCAAGACACTTGGCTCCGTTGGAACTTATTCATACAGATTTGAGTGCGATGAATGACATATTGACTAGAGGAGAAAAGAGATACTTTATGACATTGATCGATGATTCTACTCGCTATTGCTACGTGTATCTCCTTAAAACCAAAGATGAAGCGTTGCACTATTTTAAAATCTATAAAGCTGAGGTTGAAAACCAACTTGAGAGAAAGATCAAACGAGTTAGGTCTGATCATGGTGGTGAGTATTTTTCAAATGAGTTTAAATCATTTTGTGAGGAGCATGGCATCATTCTTGAGAGAACGCCTCCCTACTCTCTTGAGTTAAATGGTGTGGCTGAAAGGAAGAACCGTACCCTAACTGAGATGGTTAATGCCATGTTAGGGACTTCGGGTCTTGCTTGGGAATGGTGGGGCGAGGCTATATTAACTGCCTGTCATGTTCTAAATCGAGTTCCTATAAAGAACAAAGAAAAGACTCCATTTGAGGAATGGGAAAATAAAAGACTCACACTCTGTTACTTGCGCACTTGGGGCTGCCTAGCAAAGGTAAATGTACCTATTGCCAAAAAGCATTTGGTGGGATTGTTAAATTTTATGGGTGATGACCCATATAATATGAAATTCCAAAGGGCCCATTTTAGTTGTTGTGTGTGAAAATTTATATCCATGGACTATTATTTTGAAAGGTGAACCAAATAATATGATAAAATATTGTGAAATTGGAAGAAAAGGAAAAAGGAGTGCATGTACGTGTGCTACTACTCTTTGTGCGTGAGTTGAAGCTGAAACGAATAGGCTGGCACTTGTGAAACGTACATGACTCTTTACTTCATTTTCTTTCATTAGCTCAACTAATTTTGTCATTAATTAGTGGCTGCACGGTTCATCTCTTGGGAGGTTACTATGCATGAATGCTCCACGTGAGTTGCTTCAGTTTTCACCTCCTAGCCCCTATAAAAGGAGAGCCATGGTCCATGGAAATGAGAACACACACACCTCTCACTCTCACAACAGTAGCTGCTACGATAATCATCCTCGTCCCGACGTTTGCGTGCACAAGTGTTGGGAGAGCAGGCCTCCGGAACCTCGTCCCTCTCGCGTTCCTGCACCGGGATAGGAGGGCAATAAGGTTTTTGAGGAGCGATCATCACGACTGCTCGCTAGTTCCCGTATTCATCTACATCGACTGTTCGACTACTTCCTTCTACTTCGACTACTTGATGGCTGCGCCAAATGGAGACGGCATGCTCAATGTAATTCCTCTCGCTGCTCCCGCTCAGTACGTACTCCTCAACCCTTTTTTTCTTGTCCTTTTTATCTCATACAAATAATTTGGACATGATGATGTCCTTTTTGCTTATATTTGATTGTTACATAATTTTAGTCATGTTTATGCTTTATTCTATTCATTTTTGGATTAAATTTGGTAGTTTATTGCCTCTAATTCCAACAAATATTACATTGCATTTCAATGAAAATGGACGCTTGTCACCATATGATCCATTTTCGAAAAAAAAATAAAACAAAAAGGAAAACATATAATCATTAGTGATACGTAGTTAGGAAAAGGAGGGGAGTAAAATCCAAGCTAGTGCAGTGTACCTCCTATTAAGTGTTAATCTCTGATTTTTCACTGCTATAACATTATTGTGCCGCCAATACATACATGCAAAAAAGATATTTGCCAAAGCCATGCTCCTAGCAATGGATATTTTCCAAATTCTTGTTCCACCAACGCATACATCACAGACGCAAGAACAAAATATAAATTTATCAAAATTCGAGTCAAATAATGAGCCTTAATGCATCTTAGACAATATCAGCTGAACAAAAAAAGAGATACGTACTAAATATTCAGGCAGGGAGGACAACACGTGCGACACAAGTACTAGTTCCTACTTAAAACTAATCGACACCTATTACACATATTATGTAAGATATTTTTGTATTTATGAATAAATTTACAAGAAATCTCTATATGATGCAAACCACAAAAAGCACAAGCGTCCCCAACCTGTTCGACAAAATGTCAAGGACACACTGAAGTAAGTGCCATCTTGAGTAAGAAAATTACATTATAATGAAATCAGCAAGAAAATGTCTCGATGTTAATCAGTCTTATGTATAGAATTTCAATCTCATTTGTTTTTTCATAGAAGGATAAAAAAGTCACATAGGTCCTCATACTTTCAAACTGTAGTTCTGACTCACTAAACTTAGGCTCGATTGTCAGTTAGGTCCATATACTTGCACATTGTAGTTTTCACTCTCTAAACTTAGGCTCGGGTGTGAGTTAGGTACATATACTCTCAAAATGCAAGTTTAATTAGACTCACTAAGTCACTAGTCACTAATAGGCCTAGTTTAGCCCATGATATGTTAGTTAAAATTTGGAGAGTGAATGCAAATCTAACCAGGGTAATTCATACTAGCATTGATTAGTAAAGATATCCATTTTTTTTAAAAAAAATAAAATGCAATGAAGAGCATTAAAACTTTTACCTAGCAATATCCAGTTAACTGATAAAATAAGTAGTTTTATGGTTTAGTGTCATGCTGCATAGCCTAACTGATCATCACTTCATTTAGCACCTAGGTCCACCACTCTGTTCAAGAATAAAGCACTATTTTCATTCATCTATTGTCGGTGTTTAGAATCACCGGCAAGTAAATTTGTTCGTGGGGTTGCGCGTTTTGACTTGGTGACGACTTTGCAAAAATGTTGACACAAGGATGTATACTGGTTCGAGGATGACCCCCTACTTCTAGTTCGAGTAGTCGCTTGTGTTACTTGTTAGGGGGTATACAACAGTGACGAGAGAGGAGCGTTCTCCAAGTCTCCGAATGGAAAAGTATGTATGTTTTTTTTGTGGGAGATGATGATCTAAGTCTTGATTTGATGCCTTGAGGAAGAAGAAGGCCTCTCCATTTATAGTCCAAGGGGTTGGGCCTGTACACACGTAGGGAGAAAGGAGAGAGAGGTGAGGATAGGGAGTTGCCAAGTCTTTGGACGGTGGCATGGTTGTCAGTCATCATGGGCCCCACTGGCCCGGCCTTCACGTCGATTCGTATTGCCGCAATTTGGCGTGCCCCTTTATTCTGTCGATGGGTTGAGTCCTGTCGCCATTGTTGTCGACATCGTCAGCATGGCGTGTTGACTTAACCTATTCAGCATGGCTCCATCATGCCGATGTGTATTGTCCCATCGGGCTGGATGATGATGGGCTAGGGGTAGGTTTACAACATGATTTGATCTCATGTCACTGTTACCGCATGCCCGTCGTCCAAGGTCAAGCGAGACCAACATGAGTTGAGCACCTTGTCGGCTTGTGTTTGGCGGGTTGCTTTCGAACGGGTTCAGACCCATCATGACTGTCACGTCTGTCTTTCCTCCTTTGTTACTCTTGCGTTGTGCAATGATGTGGTGCTCCATCCCGTCTAAGTGGCATGGACCACTAATAGGATTGGTCATGGCAGCAAGTGGTATCAGAGCCACTGTGCGCGCACGCGCGTGGGTCATCATTATGGGCAAAGGGTGGCGGATCTTATCCGTTGCGTTCTTGACCTCAGCCGCGGGGGTCGAGCGAGGCGAGGCGTGATTGACCCAACTCGTGGTGGTCGAGCGATGCAAGTCACGCCTGATTCTTACTTTATCGGTCGAGCGAGTGGTGGGGTGTTGACTGTATCAAGGTGGGGTCGTATGGTCCGGGACCTACTTGGGCCCACTATGGGGCTGCGGCACAGGTGTGATTATCGCATGACTAGTCACTGCCATGTGGCGTCGTTAATATTCATCCCCAACACCTATCAATATTCTATACATACATTTGAGCTAAAATTCATGTTTATTTAACTATCATTATGCTATATCTATGAAATAATATATTTTAATTAAATTAATTGGAAGTACTTTGAGAGTATGGGATCTAGATGACACCCGAAGCCAAGTATAGAGATCTAGATTCGTATTTTCAGAGTATATGGACCTAAATGACACCCGAATCTAAGTTTAGAGACTCAAAACTGCAATTTGAGAATATGGGGACCTAAATGACACAACTAAACAAGTTTAAGTACAGGCCATAAACTTTACTCAAATAAAAAATACAAGACATAGGGTGGTTTCCTAACCCGATTATTTAACTATATTTGTATTCTTTATTGTTAATTGGTTTTACACTGCAAAAACATTTGTAATCCAACATTTTTCCCAAGTGATCTATCAAACCTTTGTATTTGTGCCAAATTCTAAGGGAAGGATAAAAAAAATTATTTTATTACAAGATAACTATTGTCAAGACTTAATCTCGGCATTAGACATAGGGTACTTCACCTATGAGGATTTATATGTAGAATAGGGGTATACGCGAGATCGAGAGACAATGATAACACAAGACACTGATTTATATAGGCTCAGGCCTTCCGGAAGATAATAACCCTATGTCCTGTGTTATGTGGTATTTGTATTGATATGATATGTCTAGATCTAAAGATCTAGACAAGGAGGGTAGACCTATACGATGATGTCTAGTCCTATCTAATTATGTCCTATTATGGGATCTTATGCTCGGTGCCCCTTGAGGGAGGTCCCTGCCCCTCCTTATATATCCGGGGGACAGGGTTACATAGCGGAGTGTTAGTTGGTCTACTATACATATCTAAATAGGAGTCTACTTTGCTTTCCTTCTATATGAGATATCCCGGGTATATGTCATCGACTACTATGAAGCATGTGTTGTATCTTATTTCAAACTGTGAAAAAATCGTCTACTTCAACTATCCTGCTTTGATCCTATTTTATATGAAATTTTCATATAAATAGCTTCACAAAGATTTGCGTTTCACAAAATAAAAAATACAAGACATACGGTGGTTTCCTAACACAGTTATTTAACCATGTTTGTATTCTTTATTGTTAATTGGCTTTACACTGCAGAAGCATTTGTAATCCAACATTTTTCTTAAGTGATCTATCAAACCTTTGTATTTGTGCCAAGTTGAATAAAACTTTGGTGTTTAGTAAAGTCGTAAAATTTATTTCCTGATGAAAATTAGAGAGATATTTCAGATAGATGATTGCCTGATTAGTGTTATCTAAAATTAATGAAGTATGCATGCAAAAAAGTCATTTATATAAATTATAATCTGCAAAATATTTTCTTGAATTTGCTTAGACACAAGTACTGGTCTGTCCACTTTCTTCACTGAATTTCACAGATGCTCAATACTAAATTCTACTTGTCATTGCTTCATTCAGGACAGAAGAATTACAAGAGTTGCCGACAAAGCTTGTAATATCTTTGTGTAAAAAAAAAGCTGTTGAGAAAGCTTAGCATGGACTTGGTACACCGCAGGTACTTTGGCTATTTAGTATAACCTTCACCACTGCAGTTGGTACAAGCTGCTCCGCCTCATTCCGGACTGGACTGTGAGGGATTGAATTACAATAAGGTATACTCGAGGTGTCATCCTCTATTATGTTCGATGGAAGAATTGAATCATGTTTGCAGTACATTTAAGCAGCTCCATGGACTGAGAACGAGGAAGAGAAACTTAAGAGTGTTTTTGCTAGATGCACGTTTGATGAAGCAATATCCAAAGATGTGCTTCCAAGATTACAACCATCACACAAGAGCAGCTCGGAGGACCTGACTGTACAGCCTGTTGAATCTGTCACTAATGGAACCAACAATGGAGCAAGAAAGGAGATGCAATCTTTAGTCAGTGGTCTCATAAGCAAGAGTTCAAACTATCAAAATAACTTGTCCAAGCTAAACAAAACAAGTCGTTATGAAATCTGTCGCTCCTGTTTCAGCTCATTAGTGGGAATTTTCAGAGAAGACTCGGAGCCATTCCAGCATGAGAATCAGTCATGTGGTCATGTTGACATAGTAACTTTTCTTTTGACCCTCATAAGCAAAAGCAAGCTAAACTATTTTGACAAACTATAACACAATCCTACCTCAGTAATATATTACATTTTAGCCTCTTTAATAAGTGGCATATATCCATATTGTAGTTAAGCTGTAATATGTGTTTTATACTAACGGCTATATGCATTTGTCGATGCAGAGAGGCCGAAATATTAAAATATATTCCCATTTCTAAAAAATATGTGTTTTATACTGATAGATCACAAATATAAATATATATTAAGGATACAGTAAGAAACATTGTCACGCTTAGATGTCTTTTTGAATCATGAAAAGGGAACTCATAATTTCTGAAAAACAGAAAGATAAGAATATATATTTGAATTATTCTTATTAATTTGTTTAGCCACAGGACAATTCTTCCAACAGTATGTAGAGAGAGTTATTCCTGCATTCTCACAAGTTGAGATAATAGAAGAATAAATAAATGTAGTGATACAGTAGTATAATTTTACTCTCAGTATCAGATCATATACAAGGGATGGTGATGTATTTACTTCATGGTTGATGTTCTAGCAGCTCATAAGTACAAGATTAGTTGTGTTGCAACTGAATTTATGGTATTTTTCAGGCTTGAGAAACAATAGAACTGAGAAAAGAACTCAAAGATACCTATTTAGACCAAGATGATTTAACACTGCACAGTCGATCTTGTCCGTAGGACATGAAGGTTTACAAATACATTGGCAACTACAATGAAACGTATCATTTTCAAATATTATTTTACTATGTACCTCATCTCTCTCTTTATGTAAAACCCGTCCAAACCTCACTTTTCTAACGTCCTATGCTTTAAACATTGTTGGGTAATCCGATTTCAAAAACCTACTAAAAACTGTTGATAACATTTCAAAACTTTTTTAGTGAAGGAAGACTTATTTCTCTTTTGTACAACTAGATTGTTTTTCCCACGCAATTGCACGTGGTAGCATGTAAATAATGTCCTAAATTTTGATTAATATACTTTAATTGGACATATTGCTTGACTGTGAACAATGTTTCAGTATATATTATATTAATATATATCCACTATAAAAGAACACTGAAATATAAACAACAAAAAATAAACTATCCCAGGTAATGTCGTACTATGAATCTGTTTCTTTGATCTCTGTTTGAAGTTGAAAAAAAAGATCTCTTTCCTGCTCAAGGATTCATCAGGCCATAACTATCAATAATATCGGTGTCTTAGCTTCAACAGGGTGGCGGACCGTGACCATCGGTCAAGCCATGCACATGATCAGGTAACACAAACGAGCTGCACATTCCCCGAGCTCAGCCATAGACTGTCGCGGCAGCTGATGAACCTGCGGTGATTGATGATATTAGTATGCAACTCAAACTGCAGTAACTTGGGCACTGAAGAACTAACTCCATGCTCTAGTTTGTGCCGGGAATCCAAACACATCAGACCTCTCGTTGCTGACGGTTATCTCTACATGAATGAACCCAGCATGCTTCCACTTGTCGTCCACCGATCCACCTGGCCAACCCAGCGTGGAGGCATATGACGGCAAGCCGGTGAATCCGGCACATGGCATGGTCATGCCAGTCGTGCATGCCATTAAATCCACTCCGCTGACCTCTTGGATTCTACAGACTGCCTAGTCACGATGAAAGAGGATTGGACAAATGTAGATGCCGCTCACCCCTGGTGATTGCGTGTAGGTCTCTTATTCTGCATTTCGACTTCCCACCCGCCAGTGCTCTCAACACACCACGGAATATGAAGGCACGTGCGGCAGTGCTAGTCAGATCGATTGCATGCTTCTTGTGCTCCGATCCTTTGAGACACCGCCATTGATTTACGGTTGCTAGGGTTAAGGCAGCAGCGATCGTGTCCTTCGTACATCGAGGTGGGAAAAAAAGATAGGATCTGTGTTAATGTGAGGATCACAAAGAAATCAAGGGCCCAATGATGTCTCTCTTTAGTTGTGAGATAGTACAACCGCGCTGCTCCTCGATGGCTACACTGGTAGGAAAGCTATTAGCTTCCGCATATGGTGACAGCTGAGACGCCATGGAGCACACAGTCCTCCCCGTGTGAATCACGGCGTGCCGTTCCCAAGCGCTGGCAGTTCCGCCTGATGACAGCAGCCACATGGGTATCATGAGATCGTGCGACATGAGGAAGCTCAGCTTCCCGCTCGCTGGCGAGGGTGTCAAGCGGAGACATGAGGAATGAGTAGTAATGGTCTCGTGGGACCTCGGCCGGCATCTCGATCAGCCCAGACGCCACCGTGACCACGTTGTAGCTGAAAATATAGTAGTCCATCTTTCTGGGTGTCGTGCATTAGCCAGTAGAAGAGACGACGGCGGCGCTGCTGCGTGTCTCATTGGCGGAGCTGCGCGGCCGGCAAGAATGGGCAGCTAACGTGACGATCGAGGATCCACGTGCCGCCGGCGTTGGACGACGACGACCAGGTCTGGAACCACGAGTCCACGAGGAAGGGGGAGCCGCTGGTGGTGATGCCGTCTGCTGGTAGCAGCGGGTTACAACAACGTTGTCGGAGTAGATGTTGTAATTGGGATTTTGATGCCTGCTCTGATTTGGACCGGGAAGGAACGTGCAGTTGTTGATGTGGCACGACGACATGGGCATGTAATCGCGGTACGGCATGTGGTCCCCTAAAAGTGGCAAGCCACATTGCGCCCGCGGCCCTCAAGGTCAGATAAAATGAATTCTGCAGCCCTGTGTGAATAAAAAGTACAAACCTATGAGACGCAGAAGGGCAGAATATCTCACACGTTTTCTCTTCTTTGCGTCAAAAATAAAAACACTGTTTAGCCAAGGTGAGATCTTCATTTTAGAGCACGAACGCGAGAATTAGATGCTTGACATTTAGGCCTGTGCGAAAACATGCAGAACGTCCGTTAGTTTCACTTCGTGGTCATTGTCACCTCCACACCGATCAAGACCACCACACCCGAGTATTGTCTTGGTCATCGACGCAATCAAAGAACTTGCGATGCAAAACCTTCCCGAGCCCATATCTTAATTTATTAAAACCCGTGCGTTTTCTCGCAAAACAGCCCCTCCACGTCAGCAAATTATTTTCAACCGTTCGATCTTGCCAGTAGAGAACACCAACCATCGGATTGCTCCATCCAACCTTTGCCTTTAGGTCCTTCCAGAACTGTTAAATCACAGAGTCTTTAAATCAAGTCCTTCTCCTCTCTGTTGTCTTCCTCCATTCTGTCGTCCCCGTGACGGGAAAACAAAAACACCATGCCCTCTGCTCCCGTGCTTTGCTCCGGCCAGAGCAGCCACTCTGCTCACTTTCGCTACCGCGCCGGAGCTCGGCTCCGCAGCTGCCGCTAAACGCTATTAGCCCGCCGCTCCGGCCGCATCGCACTTGTAGCCTGACCCCGCGCCCTAGCACGCCTGCGCCTCGTCCCCGCTCCTGTTCCGCGTCTGCTGTCCAGCCCAACGAATGTTATCAAGGCCAGCTTATTCGATAGCCGATGGATGTCCATACCACCATGTCTTTTTGAAATCTCAAGCAACACGGAAGAAGCAGCAGGCCGGTTTGCTCCACCGTTGAAGAAACCAGTTCTTGACTACGAATTAGCATTTTCCATCCACGGCCAGGAGGGTCCTCCATGTTCATTGCTTCTTTCTCAGACCCAATCGCAACCGAGCACACCACATATTTGATGTAACTCCTCACCCGTGCAACTTGCTGGAGCTCAACGGCACGAAGTCAGGTGTCAGTGGCATCCACTCTTCTGGCTGCAAAACATACATTTGCATTCCATAGTGACAAGGTCACACACCGCACAACAAGGTCAGACAACAAACCTGACTTTGATCTCAAGTATGTACTCAGAACAGAAATAAAATGTCGTGTTAATCAAAACAATAGAAATATTGGTTTCTGTTACAATTTGGAGTGCAGCTTTCTGTTCTTTTGTTCAATGCAATACTTCAACATCAACCCAGCATCACCGAAGTATATGTTTCAGTTACTTCCTCTGCTCAACTCACCGTTCCATAGCTTATGCTTGACAGATGATCCGTGAAATGCCTGATAGGAGCTTTCTTTAAAATACTTTACACAAAAGTCACTAGACACGGTCAATTATCTCTCAACATTCTGAAATTTGATATTCACTCATTGGATCATTTGCCTATTGATTAGACATAAAATATATGTTTTTTATACTCATAAAATATATGTTAATATAGTACAAATTGAGCAAAAAAAAGTACAGTCTAATTGATGACTATATATGTATGGCCGTCCAAGTACATACCCCAACCTATTTGACAAAATGGCAAGTAGAAACTTTTCTACCAATCACAATATTTAATTGCTCACAATGGTTTTAAAATGACTCGCTATAGTTTTTCAATATCGAAAATTTATGACTCATAACGAAAGCGGCTATACTGTGATATATTACCAATCAAGGATTGTTGCTATTACTTGTAGAACGAATGCTTTATGGGTTTCTAGAAATAAAGAAATATATTTTCTCCTGACTTTCAAAGAATAAAAAAGCACAGTGTTGACACTAATGTATTTTCATCAACCAGCAGTGTAGTCTCAGTATCAAGAAGTAATCAACTGATTTTTTTTTGAAGGATCAGAGTTATAACCAACATGTGAGAAACAGATATAATACTGAAATACAGTATGCATCTTAATTGGTTCACAACAACAAAATTATTGACCATGTCATTTACATAAAGCATTTTTATTAAATTAATCAGGTTGTACTCTTTTAATTTTTTGCACAATAATGTTCTGGTTACTTTACATCTTCCCATTCACTGAAACTTATTGTGAACACATCAATTTCATATAGCTGCCATGTATAGCGAAGTATTTCTCCTTCGACATATTTGATAGTCTATGCATGGTCTTCAAGTGAATGATTTGTATGTTGTATTTATATAGAGGCACTTCTAATTTGCAACTAAATGTACAAATAGACATAGCCTGCCCTGTAACTAAATGAGTATCCATACATGTTTTCTCAACTGTTCATTTTGTTTTAACCATTTGTTAAAGTGAGACACCGAATGATTCTTTTAATCGTTACCTCTTTTTCCCTGCATGTTTGAGAAAAAGAAAAAACTGGCCAACCATATGATAAACAAGGTGACCCCCTCCCAAATTGCTGCTCATGTCACCTTTCTTTCCATTCTGATCACTAAAGAAGACTCTTTTATTATTCAAGTAATCCAGTGCATTTACAAATACAATAAACTGTTCATACTTTCTACAAATTTCCAAATTTGTTCTTATCCTATCGAATGACTACTTTGCACTATAAATAAATAGCTTCAATTTATAGCACCTAGCACACTATTTATGCCTGCATTCCAATTTTTGCCTTCCTCCTGAGTTTATAGAAACTTTAAGTTTAGGAAAGAATAGAGAGGTCAGAAAGGAACTTGACGATACACAATGAGTGTATACCATGAGAAATGAAGTTACTCCCATCCGTAGGATGATTTGGGTTATTATGTCATAGCAAATTTGCTGCCTTAAAAATTATAAGTTCTTTTTACCAATGTGCTTAAATATGGGTGTATGCTTGCTACAAAAACTGAAGGATGGCAAAACGACCAGACGGGTCTATCAAACATGTAACAAGAAGAGAAGCGCGACAATGCCGCGCTGTTTTTTCTAGTGCTCATAATGACAACTTATTCCAGCAACCAATTCTCCGGCGGGTTGACGTCCAGCCCAACATGCTGCACTGTCACACAGAAGCCCATGACAACACGCTGCACTGTCACACGCTTCATCAAGACAGACACAGATCGTGAAAGCTCTGAGCTGACATGCCAAACCACATTCACCACGCATCATCGTTCTCATCTTTGGACAGTTGTCAGTAAACCATGAATGTTCAGTTCAGTTCGGCATCAGTTAACTGTTGTCGGATTTCTGTCAGTCTCTAGGGTGTTGAGTCAATCTGTTTTTTAGTTTTGTCAGAGTGAGTTTCAGTTAGCAGGCAGTGTAGATGTGCACCGTTTTCTGCTGAACATGCGCTAACCTTGTAGCGGCATCAAATGGACATGATATAGTATTTACCACTACGGATTATAAATGAAGGGAACAAAAAGCGAAAAAGCTTCAGTATGTAGCATCGAAGCACAAAACCATCTTGTGTTACTGAGTTTCAGAGTTGATGTTTTCCAACAGAGTGAAAGGGAAGCATCCAGACACTTACGTTACACCACTGGAAGGCCACCGTGTTTGGGTCCCTTGGGCCAATTCAGACTCGGCACGCCCAGCAACAGCAAGGAGATTTTTTTTTAGAGAAACCCCACCTTGGGGCAGCCTTCTGGAGGCAGGTGCGGGACGGGGGTTCGAACCCCCGCCGGCGCAGACGCACCCATGCATCGTTGCATATGCAGTGTCTTGTAGACTGTTGGTCTAGCCAACCACGTAGGAGCAGAGGATCTTGCTTGCCAAGGAGTGCAAAGACAGGGCTTACAGCAGAACTGAAAATAGTTCGTAGTCTATGCTCTCCCCAAGCAAGCTCCCTGGTGTTGTTGGTACCTCCTGCTAATGCACTGCTTCCGTTCTCCATGACTGCTGCTGCTTTATTAGCTTCTTCCCTTGCTGTATGGAACAACCTCGACGAGAAGTCCATGTGTCTCAGAGAGTACAGGTGCAGCTCACTCCCTGCACTTAACACCATATGCATATATTGACGGCTCAGTTCCTTCACTCATGATCCCGTTCAATCTTCGCAATTCGTCACGTCAGTGCTTCGGTTAGGAAGCAGTGTCCACCAGGGCCAGCTCGGTTTCAGGCCGGCACGAACCTGACGAAGTGACGAAGACGACATGTCCTTTGCAGCTGCCTACTTGGGAAGTTGGAAACTTGGGCCACTCAAATTTGTGGCCATTCGCAGCATGTTCGATTGCTCTCCTGAGCTGAAAACCGCGGAGATCCTTTAGGCATTGCCGGAGTGGCGGCTGGACGAATAAGAACACGCGCGCACTGCACTTGGCCTAGCACCAGGGCCACTGTCAACACGTACACATACTCTGATATTTTGTTATGATTTGTTTTATCATTAAATAAAAATAAAACCTAACTTATAATTTTATATTTTTAAATTAATATTTTGAATAAGATAAATGGTCAAATATAACTAAAAAAGTCAATGATGTCAACAATTTAAATCCGGAGGGAATAATATATTATTTAGTAAATCCAAATTCAACAATAATGTGTGCTAAATAGATGAAAAATATGTATAAACATTTTGTTAAAAAAATATATATCATATATGGATGCACATTAGAAGTTGTTAGAGATGGAAGTAATACTGAATACAACAAAAATATCTATAGATGGAAGGTAAAAAAAAATATCTGGATAGTAAGATAGGTGGAGCTTAACACATCACTACACAATTGATTCCCTCTATATGGTTTGGAAATAACTAAGAGGATGATTTCTCAAGAACATATAATCAAACATTCAATAATAAAATTTCCAGTTCTCTTTTTTCTAATCAGTGAGCAGTGAAATAATATGCCTATTACACATATCAATCATGAATTATATATTTTCTTGCTAGATGCTACAAGACTCAATGCTCCAGCCTAATCTCTATTAATATGTGTTGATCATCTAGTTTATCCTAATATAAGTTTATACAATATTTGTTGTCTAGTTCTCCTAATACTTAAGGCGTATTAGGGTCTCAGACTCCCAATAAACTTTCACCTAGATGTTACATGAAGAGAATTCTATCAATGGGATATGGTTTTGATATTTTGTTTCCAATACTTTGACTATGGAGCTTTTGATCTTCTTTCCCTTGTCACATGTAACCACTAGGTCATAGGTGTCACGGACCCGCCTTACCACGGAGACGGTTCCGTTCCAGGATCTTCCTCGGGTGGCGACACGCGCTGTGGCGCCTAATAGTACAATACATGACAGAGAAAGAAAATAATTGCAACGGGAACATAGGTGGAGAAGCAGAGTTTACATAAATCCGAAGTTATATTACAAACCGGAGTTTTGACAGAATAAAGTTGCGGAAGCGAAAAGTTCAACACTGGTTCACCAGTTCGACGATATAGCTAAGATACATTCGCCCTCTCACGGCGACACACAGGGAACATCCGGCCTTAAAAGGTGCCTTGCCCAAGCACCGTACCGGCAAGCAAGGACCTAATCCTCATCTTCATTTGTGCACAGCTCCCACTCGATGTTCCAACAGTCGGGACGCTGGCCCTCCCAATGGAACCTCCCTCCACAGTGGCATTCTCCGTCCTGGTCATCTGAAAACCACATAGAGCTACGCCCTGAGTAACTAATTTACTCAGCAAGACTGACCCGTCAAATGGCCAACTACAGCCGACACCTAGACATGCAAAGGCTGGGGATAGGGTTTTAAATTGCCAGAAAACTCGCCTAAGAGTGGATCCCTATTTTTCAAGTTTTAGCATCAAGTTGAGTTGTCATGCAGAGAAATAAATTTAGTTTGCACTAGAGCTATAACAATCATAGTTGCAATACAATCTTAATAATTTCAAACAGCAGTATTAAACCCACACAACAGCTTAATGGCTTCCGGCACTGTTCCGTAGCAGCGATCAAGTGGTACTCGTTACTGTGAGGGGCAGCGACTCGAATCGATTTACATCCTGCAGGAGAAACCTGCTTGCACGACCCATACGCGCTTCCGGGAAGCCGCATGGAGCAACCTTTCGCTCACGGTACCGCAGGGTCTTCCGGGTCCAGACTCCCCCGAGAAGGGTCCCCCATCGCGATGCGCCTCATGCCGCCATCCGTGGGTGGATTGTTCCCTCCTCTCAGCCCCAGTTCCACCAAAGAAGGGAGAAGGCTATCTTCAGACCAAGCGGTAGTCGTAGCTACGTCGGTTTACTGGGCCCATATCTCCAGCATGCAAACAGTACGTTCAAACTTGATCCCATGGGCCGGACACGAGGCGTAGCCTTAGGGGGGACTCGGACGGGGCTACCTCCTTGAAGACAAGCTGTCCTTCCCTTTCCACCTAATTGCCCGTCCGGTCTTCATTGTGATTCCATCCACCCTTTCCTTCATTCCAACCCATTCCCTTGTGATAATAATTCCTACCTACGAGTGGTCTCCATACCACTCGATAAACAGTCGTCTTACTTTAAGCAGAGCGACTATCGTCCTGAGGCTAATAATCGGGCAGAGACCTACTGCACACTAGGGTTGCAATCAACTCCTATCACTTAATGCACAGACAACTTACATCCATAGCTAGTGATAGAATAAAAATTTAAAACGGGGTTATGCACCGGGGCTTGCCTTGGTTCTGCTCTTGGTCGGCTACGGCACCTTCCGCTCCTTCGGGATCCTGCTCCGGTCCTGCCTCCACATGGTTCACGGCGTGATCTATATGATGCAAGAGGGAAAGCCGTGAGGGAAGATTCATGGCACTTCCTCAATAAATACGTTAATGCACACTGTTATTAGTGGAATTTAAACGGTGTGCCGAGACGTTCGAGAGCATCACTCAAGGAGTGGGGCACAGGACGAGGGTACTTCATGTATTTCCTTCATGGACTCCAGTACTTGACCGCGACGACGTCGCATCCAAGTACGGTGTGTCGGTGGGTGCCGGGGCAGAACTGTGCAAGTGCCACCCAGGGTTCGCAGGTGCTCACTAAATAGCACTAGTGTGATTAATTATAATTAGGTTACACCAGGAGAGAATTAATTTCTAAGTTTTCCCTACCAAATATTAAGCCAAAAATTAATTATTAATTATCATAAGGAAAAAGGCATTAAACTAATTTCAGCTAATAAACATAGAATTTCTATATGAAATTTTTCCAGGAAGACTAAAACTGGAAATCCTACCTGGAGGTCAATTTTTCATATTTTATCTGCTTTCTGTAATTAATTAAAATTCTATTAGTGCTTCTCCTCTTTATTTTAACCCTGAAATAAAAATTACTAAACATGGGGCATTAGTATTTTTCTACAGCAGTGCAAGTTCACACCAGTCTAACAAAATTTATTTTGCTACAAAATTCCTATTATTCAATTTACTATGCAATTTACCAGTTTAACCTATTTCTGAAAATGATTTAAATAAGAAAAACCGATTTTTACTCTGCGGGCCGCAAACAGGCAGCCCACTGGGCTGGGACTCGCGCGCGGCCCAGCGCGAGCGCGAGGGCGCTCGGCCGAGCGCGGCCCAGTGCGAGGCCAGGTCCACTGGCCTTCGCGGCCCAGCGGCCAGCAGAGCCGAGTGCGCGCGCGCGCGCGCGTGCGCTCGCCGGAGCACGGCGGCGCCGGCCGGGGCGGGGGGGTCGCCGCAGCTCGCTGCGGTCACTGGCTCGGGCCGGTCCTTAAAGGAGAAATGATCTACTCAACCCCGCGCACTCATCTAGGCTATCGGACACCGCCGGCGATGGTCGGACGCAGCCCAGCGACGGTGGCGGAAACAGGGCAGAGGTCGTCGACGGTTAGCACGGCAGGGGAAGGGCGGTAGGGCTCGGAATCCAGTCGGAGAGCTTTGCTGGAGCACGGAGAGGGAGGTCACCGAGCTTCTCCGGAAAGAGGGAGGCCGGGGGTGTGGTCTCACCGGTGAGGTGGGGATTGCGGTGGTCGACGGCGGCCTCGAGCAACGAACTAAGGGAAAACGTGGTCGGATTTGCCCATCCCGAGCTCAAACGCGTGCGCGAACAAGATGTGAAGCTCCTCGAGCAAGGAATCGGTCAGGGGCTCACCGTGGGTGCCGGGCGACGCGGTGGAACGGCGGTCGGAGACGGGGAGGACGAGGTCGATTCACGGCGGCTCGATGCGGAAAGGGAAAGATGGCTTCACGGGGAGCTTGAAGACGCTGAGGCGAGGCTGTGGACGTCGACGAGCTCCCGGAAGCGGTGACGAGGCGGTGGTGGCGCGGAGCAGCAGCGACGGCGGAAGCAGAGGCGAAGGCGGAGAGAGTGCGAGAGAGAGAGGGAGTGAATGCGGCTCAGACAGCGCGGTGGTCGGCAAAAGGTATGTCCGAACGCGCGCGTGGGCCCGTCGATCCGCGGCAACGGCCGTTGGCCGTACGCCGGCGACCACGCGGCGCGCGACGGGCGGGGCAGCGCGGCCTCGGCCGGTTTGTGTTTTCTCTGGGTCGCTGACAGGTGGGTCCCGCGGGCAGTTTTCTTTTTCTTTTCTTTTTCCACTCCATTCAGCCGACTGCCTTTGCAAAAATTGTTGGAATTAATCCAGAGCTGATAAAATCAGACCAAAATTATGGTAGGCTCCCCATAATGTGCTGGTTTTTACAAAAATACTAACTACCAACAGTCCCTAAAGAAATTTCCTCAGAAATTTTATGAACAGAGCTGGTTTTTGACCACTCTAACAATTATTTGAGGCCTTTACTGATGGACTAAAATTCTGATAAAATTCCCAAAATTCTAATTGACTAAGACCATCAACATATAATTTTTGCAAAGGTGAGTCTTGTCACGGATCCGCCTTACCACGGAGGCGGTTCCGTTCCAGGATCTTCCTCGGGTGGCGACACGCGCTGTGGCGCCCAATAGTACAATACATGACAGAGAAAAAAAAAATAATTGCAACAGGAACATAGGTGGAGAAGCAGAGTTTACATAAATCCGAAGTTATATTACAGACCGGGGTTTCAACAGAAATAAGTTGCGGAAGCGAAAAGTTCAACACTGGTTCACCAGTTTGACGAAATAGCTAAGATACAAGTTGCCCTCTCACGGCGACACACACAGAGATCATCCGGCCATAATAGGTGCCTTGCCCAAGCACCGTACCGGCAATCAAAGATCTAGTCCTCATCTTCATTTGCGCACGGCTCCCATTCGATGTCCCAGCAATCGGGGCGCTGGCCCTCCCAATGAAATCTTCCTCCACAGTGGCACTCTCTGTCCTGGTCATCTGAAAACCACATAGAGCTACGCCCTGAGTAACTAGTTTACTCAGCAAGACTGACCCGTCAAATGGCCAACTACAGCCGACACCTAGACGTGCAAAGGCTAGGGATAGGGTTGATATTGCCAGAAAAACTCGCCTAAGAGTGGATCCCTACTTTTTCAAGTTTTAGCATCAAGTTGAGTTGTCATGCAGAGAAATAAATTTAGTTTGCACTAGAGCTATAACAATCATAGTTGCAATACAATCTTAATAATTTCAAACAGCAGTATTAAACCCACACAACAGCTTAATGGCTTCCGGCACTGTTCCGTAGCAGTGATCAAGTAGTACTCGTTACTGCGAGGGGCAGCGACTCGAATCGATTTACATCCTGCAGGAGAAACCTGCTTGCACGATCCATACGCGCTTCCTAGGAGCCGCATGGAGCAACCTTTCGCTCACGGTACCGCAGGGTCTTCCGGGTTCAGACTCCCCCGAGAAGGGTCCCCCATCGCGATGCGCCTCATGCCACCATCCGTGGGTGGATTGTTCCCTCCTCTCAGCCCCAGTTCCACCAAAGAAGGGAGAAGGCTATCTTCAGACCAAGCGGTAGTCGTAGCTACGTCGGTTTACTGGGCCCATATCTCCAGCATGCAAACAGTACGTTCAAACTTGATCCCATGGGCCGGACACGAGGCGTAGCCTTAGGGGGGGACTCGGACGGGGCTACCTCCTTGAAGACAAGCTGTCCTTCCCTTTCCACCTAATTGCCCGTCCGGTCTTCATTGTGATTCCATCCACCCTTTCCTTCATTTCAACCCATTCCCTTGTGATAATAATAATTCCTATCTACGAGTGGTCTCCATACCACTCGATAAACAGTCGTCTTACTTTAAGCAGAGCGACTATCGTCCTGAGGCTGATAATCGGGCAGAGACCTACTGCACACTAGGGTTGCAATCAACTCCTATCACTTAATGCACAGACAAACTTACATCCATAGCTAGTGATAGAATAAAAATTTAAAACGGGGTTATGCACCGGGGCTTGCCTTGATTCTGCTCTGGGTCGGCTATGGCACCTTCCGCTCCTTCGGGATCCTGCTCCGGTCCTGCCTCCACGTGGTTCACGGCGTGATCTATATGATGCAAGAGGGAAAGCCGTGAGGGAAGATTCATGGCACTTCCTCAATAAATACGTTAATGCACACTGTTGTTAGTGGAATTAAACGGTGTGCCGAGACGTTCGAGGGCATCACTCAAGGAGTGGGGCACAGGACGAGGGTACTTCGTGTATTTCCTTCATGGACTCCAGTACTTGACCGCGACGACGTCGCATCCACGTACGGTGTGTCGGTGGGTGCCGGGGCAGAACTGTGCAAGTGCCGCCTAGGGTTCGCAGGTGCTCACTAAATAGCACTAGTGTGAGCAAAACCTTCGCAAGGTACAATTACCCGTGAACTGCCTGAAAACGGAACCCTTTAGCGAACGGGTAAAAATTGCACTCGGGCAATTAATAGGTCGACAGGGTTCGGGTCTACGAAAGGGCAGGGGTGATTAGTTATAATTAGGGTTACACCAGGAGAGAGTTAATTGCTAAGTTTTCCCTACCAAATATTAAGCCAAAAATTAATTATTAATTATTATAAGGAAAAAGGCATTAAATTAATTTCAGCTAATAAACATAGAATTTCTATATGAAATTTTTCCAGGAAGACTAAAACTGAAAATCCTCCCTGGAGGCCAATTTTTCATATTTTATCTGCTTTCTGTAATTAATTAAAATTCTGTTAGTGTTTATCCTATTTATTTTAATCCTGATATAAAAATTACTAAACATGGGGCATTAGTATTTTTCTACAGCAGTGCAAGTTCACACCAGTCTAACAAAATTTATTTTGCTACAAAATTCCCATTATTCAATTTACTATGCAATTTACCAGTTTAACCTATTTCTGGAAATGATTAAATTACGAAAATCCGATTTAAACACCGCGGGCCGTAAACAGGCAGCCCACTGGGCTGGGACTCGCCCGCGACCCAGCGCGAGCGCGAGCGCGAGGGCGCTCGGCCGAGCACGAGGCCAGGCCCACTGGCCTTCGCGGCCCAGCGGCCAGCAGAGCCGAGTACGCGCGCGCGCGCGTGCTCTCGCCGGAGCACGGCGGCGCCGGCAGGGGGGGGGGGGTCGCCGCAGCTCGCTACGGTCACTGGCTCGGGCCGGTCCTTAAAGGAGAAAAGATCTACCCAACCCCGCGCACTCATCTAGGCTATCGGACACCGCCGGCGATGGTCGGACGCAGCTCAGCGACGGTGGCGGAAACAGGGCAGAGGTCGTCGACGGCTAGCACGGCAGGGGAAGGGCGGTAGGGCTCGGAACCCGGTCGGAGAGCTTTGCCGGAGCACGGAGAGGGAGGTCACCGAGTTTCTCCGGAAAGAGGGAGGCCGGGGGTGTGGTCTCACCGGGGAGGTGGGGGTTGCGGTGGTCGACGGCGGCCTCGAGCGACGAACTAAAGGAAAACGTGGTCGGATTTGCCCATCCCGAGCTCAAACGCGTGCGCGAACAAGATGTGAAGCTCCTCGAGCAAGGAATCGGTCAGGGGCTCACCGTGGGTGCCGGGCGACGTGGTGAAGCGGCGGTCGGAGACGGGGAGGAAGAGGTCGATCCGCGGCGGCTTGCTGCGGAAAGAGGAAGGTGGCTTCGCGTGGAGCTTGAAGACGCCGAGGTGAGGCCGTGGATGTCGACGAGCTCCTGGAAGTGACGGCGAGGCGGCGGTGGCGCGGAGCAGCTCCGGGCGGCAATGGCGCGGCTCGCGGGCGGAAGAGGGAGAGAGAGTGCGAAGTGAATGCGGGGCTCCGACGGCGCGCTGGTCGGCAAAAGGGGTGTCCGAACGCGCGCGTGGGCCCGTCGATCCGCGGCAACGGCCGTTGGCCGTACGCCGGCGACCACGCGGCGCGCGACGGGCGGGGCAGCGCGGCCTCGGCCGGTTTGTGTTTTCTCTGGGTCGCTGACAGGTGGGTCCCGCGGGCAGTTTTCTTTTTCTTTTCTTTTTCCACTCCTTTCAGCCGACTGCCTTTGCAAAAATTGTTGGAATTAATCCAGAGCTGATAAAATCAGACCAAAATTATGGTAGGCTCCCCATAATGTGCTGGTTTTTACAAAAATACTAACTACCAACAGTCCCTACAGAGTTTTCCTCAGAAATGTTATGAACAGAGCTGGTTTTTGACCACTCTAACAATTATTTGAGGCCTTTACTGAGGGACTAAAATTCTGATCAAATTCCAAAAATTCTAATTGACTAAGACCATCAACCTATAATTTTTGCAAAGGTGAGTCTTATTAAAAATTTGGGACTTGCAGTTCAAAGGTCAATCAAATGGGTTTTGAATTCCATTGAATTTAAATTTTTGAATTTAAACCAATGCTTGGTGTCAAGGTTTTAGACTGCCTAGGTGACACCCTTGGGACCCTAATGACAATAGGGGTGTCACAAGTCTTATTGAAAATTTGGGACTTGCAGTTCAAAGGTCAATCAAATGGGTTTTGAATTCCATTGCATTTGAATTTTTGAATTTAAACCAATGCTTGGTGTCAAGGTTTTAAACTGCCTAGGTGACACCCTTGGGACCCTAATGACAATAGGGGTGTCACAGCCCTCCCCCCTTAAGAAAATCTCGTCCCGAGATTAAGGGAGGTGTTGAAGGTTTACCTAAATCGTGGTGTAGGAACTCGGGGTAGTGGCTTCGCAGGAACTCTTCAGTTTCCCAAGTAGCTTCTCTGGCAGTATGGTTGCTCCATTGGACTTTATAGAACTTCAGTGTCTTCTTACGTGTCGCTCGCTCCTTCTCGTCCAGAACTTTTATCGGATGCTCGGCATATGTCAGGTCAGGTTGTAGTGGTTGGGTGCCTTCCAGTGGTATGTCCACCGGTGTTTTCAAACACCTCTTGAGTTGGGACACGTGAAACGTGTCATGCACTCCAGCGAGTTCCACTGGCAGTTGGAGTTGGTAGGCCACGGGTCCGCATCTCGCAATGATAGGGTAGGGACCAATATAACGAGGGGCTAACTTCCCCCGAATTCCAAACCGTTGTACACCCTTGGTGGGTGACACTCGGAGGTAGACCATATCGCCAACCCTGAACTCCAACGGGCGGCGCCTTTTATCTGCATAACTCTTCTGCCTGGACTTTGCCGCACGTAAGTTGGATTGGATTTCAAGTACCTTCTGTTCAGCTTGCTGCACTAGCTCCGGACCAAAGATTATCCTCTCCCCTGATTCCGACCAATTCAATGGTGTGCGACAGCGGCGCCCATAGAGAGCCTCGAATGGTGCCATCTTGATGCTTTCCTGGTAACTATTGTTGTAAGCGAATTCTGCCAAGGGTAGGTACTCATCCCACTTCTTGTTGTGATTCAGCACATATGCCCTCAACATGTCTTCCAATATTTGGTTAACTCTTTTCGTTTGACCGTCAGTTTGGGGGTGGTAGGCGGAACCTCTAATCAGCCGGGTATCCAGAGTCTCGTGTAGCTTCTCCCAAAAGCGTCCCACAAATTGGGAGCCTCGATCGGACACGATAGTCTTGGGCACTCCGTGCAGACACAAGATTCGCTCAATGTAGAGTTGCGCCTACTTTTGCATCTTAAACCGTGTCGACACAGGGATAAAGTGGGCGACCTTTGTTAATCGGTCCACAATGACCCATATGGAGTCGAGTTTATGTGCCGTCTGCGGGAGACCAATGATAAAATCCATGCTGATATCTTCCCATTTCCAAGCTGGAATACTCAAGGGTTGGAGTAGGCCTGCCTTCCTTAGATGATCGACCTTAACTCTGCGGCAGGTATCACATTCTGCGACATAACGTGCTATTTCCCTTTTCATACGAGTCCACCAGTATTTGGATCTCAAATCATGGTACATTTTGTTGCTGCCCGGATGCATGGAGTATTTTGCCATGTGAGCCTCGTTCAAAATTTCCTTGCGGAGTTTCGGATCCTTGGGAACTACCAGTCGAGTCTTGAACCATAACACACCCTCGGTATCTTCTTGAAAGCATTGTACTTTATCATCACCCTCCTTTAGCCTTCTTTTTAGATGTGCTATGCCTTCATCCTTTTTCTGAGCTGACACTATTTCTTCCCGTAAGGTAGGGATTAATGCTAAGTTGTATAGGGCTCCGTGGGGTGTTACTTGGACATAATGACCATCTTGGACTTGCGGGCCGACTAAGATATGGTGACAGTGAGCCTTGCGGCTTAGGGCATCAGCCACTACATTCGCCTTTCCCGGGTGGTAATGGACTTCCAACTCGTAATCCTTAATTAATTCCAACCAACGACGTTGCCTCATGTTCAGGTGGTCTTGGGTGAAAATATACTTTAAGCTTTTGTGGTCAGTGTATATGCGAACTAAATTTCCAAGGAGGTAATGTCTCCACATTTTTAAGGCCAATACCACCGCTGCTAATTCCAGGTCATGCACGGGGTAATTCTGCTCGTGCTTCTTCAATTGCCTCGATCCATAAGCAATAACTCTTCCGTCTTGCATAAGCACACATCCCAATCCAATACCCGAAGCGTCACAGTAGACATCGAACGGCTTTCCCAGGTCCGGTTGAGCTAAAACTGGGGCCGTGGTCAGGTGCTTCTTCAAGGCTTGAAAAGCGTTTTCGCAGCTCTCATCCCATATGAATTTCTTATCCTTCTTAAGCAGCTCTGTAATGGGCTTCGCTATTTTGGAGAAATTGGGAATAAAACGGCGGTAGTAGCCAGCTAATCCCAGAAAACTGCGGACATGGAATACGGTCTTCGGTGTCTTCCAGTTCTGCACATCTCTTACCTTGCTGGGATCTACCGCGATGCCTTCTTCCGAAACAATGTGGCCTAGAAACGGTACTTGCTTCAACCAAAACTCGCATTTGCTAAACTTAGCATACAGCTGGTGTTCCCTTAACCTCTGTAAGGCAACACGGAGATGCTCTGCATGTTCTTCCTCCGTCTTCGAGTAGACTAGAATGTCGTCAATGAAAACCACCACAAACTTGTCCAACTCGGGCATGAACACCGAGTTCATGAGATACATGAAGTGTGCTGGTGCATTTGTCAATCCAAACGACATGACTAAATACTCGTATAGACCGTACCGGGTAGAAAAGGCGGTCTTGGGGACGTCCTCGGCACGAATTTTAATCTGATGATAACCCGATCGGAGATCAATCTTGGAGAACACCTTAGCTCCTATTAACTGGTTGAAGAGGATGTCAATACGGGGCAGTGGATATTTGTTCTTGACAGTCACCGCATTGAGGGGTCGGTAGTCTACACACAGCCTCAGGGTCTCATCTTTCTTCTTCACGAACAATGCCGGACAACCCCAAGGCGAGGAGCTTGGTCGAATGAATCCCTTATCCAGTAGCTCCTTAAGTTGCTCCTTCAACTCCGCTAGTTCTTTGGGCGCCATTTTATATGGTCTTTTGGATATGGGTGCCGTTCCTGGCTGAAGCTCAATCTTGAACTCAACATCCCGATCCGGTGGAAGTCCGGGGAGATCGTCAGGGAATACGTCCGAAAATTCCCTAACCATTGGAATATCTTTTATTTGTTCGGCTATGGTGTGGTGAACACTTGGTGCGACCAGTCGGGGTGGTCGTACTCGGAAGCTTACGCTACCATAGGTGGAAGAGTTTAAGTGCACCGTGTAGGTGTCTATGTCCAGCATAGCTTTATGTTGCCTCATCCAAGGCATGCCCAAGATAACGTCAATGCTGCAACCATCTAAGACTATGCACTTAGTAGGGTAGACTTTCGATCCTAGCGTTATTGGAAGTTTGTCTACTTCATAAAGAGCAGGGGTTTGTCCACCAGCTGATTTAATGGTGTATCGTGCTCTCATAAGGGTACGGGGCAGCCGGTACTTGTCAACAAAGAACCCACTGACAAAGCTATGAGATGCTCCTGAGTCAAACAGTACTAGTGCAGGGTGGTCTCGAACAGAGAACATACCAGCAAGGATGGGACTGTTTTCCGGAATCTCCTCCAGGGTAGTGTTGTTCACTCGCCCCACACGAACTGGTCCTCGGTTGTTGCGGTTGTTGTTGGTGTTGTTACTCCTTGACGGGTTCTGACCAGTGCTTTTCTTGGGGTGTGGGCACTCCCTTGAAAAATGCCCCGGGCGGCCGCAGTTGTAGCAGGGGAAAGGTCCGGGTTGAGGGTTTGGCCGCTGTTGTGGGCGAAATCCTCCTTGACTCTGCTGCGGACGCGGTACCGGGGGTCGCTGCTGTGCTAGCTGAGGCGGGCGCACAGCAGGTGCCGGCACGGGGGCGGAGCGGTACCTCTGTCCCGACGGGGTGGTGTACACCATGCGGAACTTCTGCGGGGGTCCATTGGACGGCCCCATAGCACTTGCGGAGCGCTTCCGTTCTGCCATCACCCTGCGATATCCGTCCTCCGCGACGATCGCGTTATTGACAAACTCAGCGAATGTGCCTCCCATGTTAAGGTTGAGGCGGTCCTGTAGCTCAGCACTTAGCCCCTCCAAGAAACGGTCCTTACGCTTGGCGGGGGTGTCCACTTGTTCCAGAGCGTACAGCGCCAACCGGTTGAACTCTTCACAGTATTCCTCGACACTGCGATTGCCCTGCTTTAGAGCGGCGAATTCACGCGCCTTCCTGCGGACGAGCCCCGCAGGGATGTAGTGAGCGCGGAACGCATCCTTGAATTCATCCCACGTAATCTGTCGGTCGGTTCCCATAGAAGCGACATGGTTGGCCCACCATGCCCCAGCCGCACCATGCAGTTGCTGCGCGGCGAACAGTGTCTTCTGCACCAGCGTGCAGTTAAGGAGTCCAAATTTGGACTCAAGCATGCGAAGGAAGTTCTCTGCCTCCATGGGCTCGGTGGTTGAGCTGAACGTGGGCGGCCTGGTGGCGAGGAAGTCGGAGTAGGAGCTGTTCTGGGGCGCTCCATCATGGTGGCCCCTAGCATTACGAGGTGCTAGGTTTTGCCGTGCCACTTCCCGCATGAACTCCGCCTGCTGTTGCTGGCTCTCCATCATCGACGCGAAAAACTGCGCCATCATCTGCATGGGGTTAGATGGCGGCGGCGGTGGTGGAGTTCCTAGCGGAGAGTCGGTCTCTCTAGCCCTGGAACCTTCGGGCTGCTCACCATGCAGCTCGTTGGTGTTACGGGTGCGCACCATTCTGAAATACAAGAACAAGGGTCCAGTTAGTCACTTATCCAAACATGAGCATATAGGTTACCAAAGCTAATGACACAGCACGCGGGACAGCAATGTGGTACACAACATAATCTCGATGAAGCTGAAATTTCCACGTTAACATAATCCTAGTACAAGTCCACAGTTCCACTCTACATGAACTCGGAATATGTGACCGTCGAGTCTGCAAAAGCCAATCACGCGGGTGATCCCAAAAATACAACAACCACGCGTGGAGTGTCCCAAAAGCTATCCATCTATCCAGCCCTACAAGCACGACCTAGTCGCATCTACTACTACTGCCAAGCCTGGACACCAGCGGTGCCAGAGGGCCCTGGCCGGTCTGCGCCGGTCGGAGCGAGTGGCTCGTAGTCCACGTCGGACTCTTCGCCCGCATCCTCCTCGGGCTCCTCCTCTGCGGGTGCTGCCTGCGGTGCAGCGATCGCGTCCAACTGAGCCTGAAGGTCCTGGTTCTCATGGATCAGCGTCTCCAGATCCTCCCCCATAAGGTCCATCTCCTGCTGGGCACTCGCCAGCTGCTGCTGCAAGTGCTCGTTATGGTCCGCCCGCTGCTGCATAATTATACCTCGTCTGTCCACCTCCTGTGCGAGGGTGTCCCGCTGCTCAGTGATCTCCGTCACGCGAGTCTCACTCGCCTCAAGAGCAGCGGTCAACCGCTGAATCTCTCTCTGCTGCGCATCGACCTGTGTCTGCAGGTCGTTCCTCTGCAGCCACACCTGCTCAGCCTCCGCCAGCAAGACTCTGCTGCGGCGGCTAGACTCCTCATCCAAGTTGAGGAGATACTCGGAGTAGTGGGCTATGCGGTGGTACCCTGCGTGGTACTCCGGGTAGTCGTCACGAGAGACGCGTCTCACACGCCTCTGCCACACCGGGTCAGCCTGGTGCCAGATGGGGATCATCTCGAACGGCGTCCCTGAGAGCGCTGCTACGTTGCGCCCACAGAAGTGAGTGAGAGCCTGGTGAGCGACCCTCTCCAGGCCCTCCCGGAGGCTCCCAGCCGTGACGGTGCTCTCCATACCCGCCAAGTCGGGGTTGCGCGGGTGTGGGGAGACACTGAGGTGCACCTCTGCAAAAGGCACACCGTGGTAGCGGGTCTCACGCCCGCAGTACGAAGGCTGCTCCTCGTAGCCCAGGGCGCGTAGCATCTCCCACAGAAGGGTGGGAAAGCCACGGTGGTGTAGACCGGTGGTATAACGCCACCCGTCGTGCCGGAACAGCTCAAACCCGTGCTCGTCCATCTGGAACACAAACCCCAAAAGTGAGTACTAGTTCCCGACGCAGAGGGTGCAGGTCAAAATAAACAATTTGAAGCAGTGAGTAAAATACCAGCTCTAATCCAACACTACCGGAATAGAATCCTTAACCGCTTCCCCGAAAACACAGCCACAGCCCTAGGGTGAGCGGAACAAGGATTCACGGATTTAGCGCGATAGGCATACCACCTGAAATTTGTAATAACCTGATTTCGACGCGCTGACTCGGAAGACCACGTTGGTGGTGTCCGGTGATTCTTAAACCAACGTTCCGGCTAGAGTCAGAAAGTTCGTTTAAGAGTTCAAAAGTCACAAGCGAGGAGGTGTCGATTCGTACAGAAGACAGACTGCTCAACTTTGGTTTCTTGTTAACGTTGCGGCGCCTTTTAACATTTTTAAATATGCAAATGCTTTCGGCCTACCCATCCTCTCCAAATAAGAAATTGGTCACGAATAGGACCATTCGTATAGTCGGTGGCAGACGATCTCTCAAGTTAGTCGTATACTACCCGTTTCTTACGAGAATCGTGGTTAGCGTACCTGCAGAAGATTCATTCCAGAAATATTACATCAAATCAAAAGAAACGAGCCGAAAATAATCCCTTATTATTGTCCTAGGGCAAGACACTGATGTTTTACGCAATCAGCCCGCGTTCACACCATTGTGCTAGCTTCCCGTGTTACAGTCCACTGGGCGGGACACATACCTGCGTTGACGATGCCGTAGGTACAGTATTTTAGCAAACAACTTCCTACAGTTAGCCTTGCCACCTGAATTATAACTTATCCATAACCTATTGGGCACGTCCTCATACGTTCGTTACGGGTTTTCAAAAATATGTCTTTGAATATTGTACTATTCCCGAGATAGCTCTGATACCACGCTGTCACGGACCCGCCTTACCACGGAGATGGTTCCGTTCCAGGATCTTCCTCGGGTGGCGACACGCGCTGTGGCGCCTAATAGTACAATACATGACAGAGAAAGAAAATAATTGCAACGGGAACATAGGTGGAGAAGCAGAGTTTACATAAATCTGAAGTTATATTACAAACCGGAGTTTTGACAGAATAAAGTTGCGGAAGCGAAAAGTTCAACACTGGTTCACCAGTTCGACGATATAGCTAAGATACATTCGCCCTCTCACGGCGACACACAGGGAACATCCGGCCTTAAAAGGTGCCTTGCCCAAGCACCGTACCGGCAAGCAAGGACCTAATCCTCATCTTCATTTGTGCACAGCTCCCACTCGATGTTCCAACAGTCGGGACGCTGGCCCTCCCAATGGAACCTCCCTCCACAGTGGCATTCTCCGTCCTGGTCATCTGAAAACCACATAGAGCTACGCCCTGAGTAACTAATTTACTCAGCAAGACTGACCCGTCAAATGGCCAACTACAGCCGACACCTAGACATGCAAAGGCTGGGGATAGGGTTTTAAATTGCCAGAAAACTCGCCTAAGAGTGGATCCCTATTTTTCAAGTTTTAGCATCAAGTTGAGTTGTCATGCAGAGAAATAAATTTAGTTTGCACTAGAGCTATAACAATCATAGTTGCAATATAATCTTAATAATTTCAAACAGCAGTATTAAACCCACACAACAGCTTAATGGCTTCCGGCACTGTTCCGTAGCAGCGATCAAGTGGTACTCGTTACTGTGAGGGGCAGCGACTCGAATCGATTTACATCCTGCAGGAGAAACCTGCTTGCACGACCCATACGCGCTTCCGGGAAGCCGCATGGAGCAACCTTTCGCTCACGGTACCGCAGGGTCTTCCGGGTCCAGACTCCCCCGAGAAGGGTCCCCCATCGCGATGCGCCTCATGCCGCCATCCGTGGGTGGATTGTTCCCTCCTCTCAGCCCCAGTTCCACCAAAGAAGGGAGAAGGCTATCTTCAGACCAAGCGGTAGTCGTAGCTACGTCGGTTTACTGGGCCCATATCTCCAGCATGCAAACAGTACGTTCAAACTTGATCCCATGGGCCGGACACGAGGCGTAGCCTTAGGGGGGACTCGGACGGGGCTACCTCCTTGAAGACAAGCTGTCCTTCCCTTTCCACCTAATTGCCCGTCCGGTCTTCATTGTGATTCCATCCACCCTTTCCTTCATTCCAACCCATTCCCTTGTGATAATAATTCCTACCTACGAGTGGTCTCCATACCACTCGATAAACAGTCGTCTTACTTTAAGCAGAGCGACTATCGTCCTGAGGCTAATAATCGGGCAGAGACCTACTGCACACTAGGGTTGCAATCAACTCCTATCACTTAATGCACAGACAACTTACATCCATAGCTAGTGATAGAATAAAAATTTAAAACGGGGTTATGCACCGGGGCTTGCCTTGGTTCTGCTCTTGGTCGGCTACGGCACCTTCCGCTCCTTCGGGATCCTGCTCCGGTCCTGCCTCCACGTGGTTCACGGCGTGATCTATATGATGCAAGAGGGAAAGCCGTGAGGGAAGATTCATGGCACTTCCTCAATAAATACGTTAATGCACACTGTTATTAGTGGAATTTAAACGGTGTGCCGAGACGTTCGAGAGCATCACTCAAGGAGTGGGGCACAGGACGAGGGTACTTCGTGTATTTCCTTCATGGACTCCAGTACTTGACCGCGACGACGTCGCATCCAAGTACGGTGTGTCGGTGGGTGCCGGGGCAGAACTGTGCAAGTGCCGCCCAGGGTTCGCAGGTGCTCACTAAATAGCACTAGTGTGAGCAAACCTTCGCAAAGTACAAATACCCGCGAACTGCCTGAAAACGGAACCTTTTAGCGAACGGGTAAAAATTGCACTCGGGCAATTATTAGGTCGACAGGGTTCTGGTCTACGAAAGGGCAGGGGTGATTAATTATAATTAGGTTACACCAGGAGAGAATTAATTGCTAAGTTTTCCCTACCAAATATTAAGCCAAAAATTAATTATTAATTATCATAAGGAAAAAGGCATTAAACTAATTTCAGCTAATAAACATAGAATTTCTATATGAAATTTTTCCAGGAAGACTAAAACTGGAAATCCTACCTGGAGGTCAATTTTTCATATTTTATCTGCTTTCTGTAATTAATTAAAATTCTATTAGTGCTTCTCCTCTTTATTTTAACCCTGAAATAAAAATTACTAAACATGGGGCATTAGTATTTTTCTACAGCAGTGCAAGTTCACACCAGTCTAACAAAATTTATTTTGCTACAAAATTCCTATTATTCAATTTACTATGCAATTTACCAGTTTAACCTATTTCTGAAAATGATTTAAATAAGAAAAACCGATTTTTACTCTGCGGGCCGCAAACAGGCAGCCCACTGGGCTGGGACTCGCGCGTGGCCCAGCGCGAGCGCGAGGGCGCTCGGCCGAGCGCGGCCCAGTGCGAGGCCAGGTCCACTGGCCTTCGCGGCCCAGCGGCCAGCAGAGCCGAGTGCGCGCGCGCGCGCGCGCGTGCGCTCGCCGGAGCACGGCGGCGCCGGCCGGGGCGGGGGGGTCGCCGCAGCTCGCTGCGGTCACTGGCTCGGGCCGGTCCTTAAAGGAGAAATGATCTACTCAACCCCGCGCACTCATCTAGGCTATCGGACACCGCCGGCGATGGTCGGACGCAGCCCAGCGACGGTGGCGGAAACAGGGCAGAGGTCGTCGACGGTTAGCACGGCAGGGGAAGGGCGGTAGGGCTCGGAATCCAGTCGGAGAGCTTTGCTGGAGCACGGAGAGGGAGGTCACCGAGCTTCTCCGGAAAGAGGGAGGCCGGGGGTGTGGTCTCACCGGCGAGGTGGGGATTGCGGTGGTCGACGGCGGCCTCGAGCAACGAACTAAGGGAAAACGTGGTCGGATTTGCCCATCCCGAGCTCAAACACGTGCGCGAACAAGATGTGAAGCTCCTCGAGCAAGGAATCGGTCAGGGGCTCACCGTGGGTGCCGGGCGACGCGGTGGAACGGCGGTCGGAGACGGGGAGGACGAGGTCGATTCACGGCGGCTCGATGCGGAAAGGGAAAGATGGCTTCACGGGGAGCTTGAAGACGCCGAGGCGAGGCTGTGGACGTCGACGAGCTCCCGGAAGCGGTGACGAGGCGGCGGTGGCGCGGAGCAGCAGCGACGGCGGAAGCAGAGGCGAAGGCGGAGAGAGTGCGAGAGAGAGAGGGAGTGAATGCGGCTCGGACAGCGCGGTGGTCGGCAAAAGGTATGTCCGAATGCGCGCGTGGGCCCGTCGATCCGCGGCAACGGCCGTTGGCCGTACGCCGGCGACCACGCGGCGCGCGACGGGCGGGGCAGCACGGCCTCGGCCGAGTTGTGTTTTCTCCGAGTCGCTGACAGGTGGGTCCCGCGGGCAGTTTTCTTTTTCTTTTCTTTTTCCACTCCATTCAGCCGACTGCCTTTGCAAAAATTGTTGGAATTAATCCAGAGCTGATAAAATCAGACCAAAATTATGGTAGGCTCTCCATAATGTGCTGGTTTTTACAAAAATACTAACTACCAACAGTCCCTAAAGAAATTTCCTCAGAAATTTTATGAACAGAGCTGGTTTTTGACCACTCTAACAATTATTTGAGGCCTTTACTGATGGACTAAAATTCTGATAAAATTCCCAAAATTCTAATTGACTAAGACCATCAACATATAATTTTTGCAAAGGTGAGTCTTATTGAAAATTTGGGACTTGCAGTTCAAAGGTCAATCAAATGGGTTTTGAATTCCATTGCATTTGAATTTTTGAATTTAAACCAATGCTTGGTGTCAAGGTTTTAAACTGCCTAGGTGACACCCTTGGGACCCTAATGACAATAGGGGTGTCACAATAGGACCTCATTTCTATGCTTGCTATGTGATTTAGTTATTGTCAAATTTTGTGATATAATAATATTTTTATTAGTGTTATATTTTAGAACATTTTAGCTACAACCCTTAGAACTATGTAAAATGGTCAACCAATTGCTAAGTTGAAGGATAAGCTCTAACAAAGGAACTTGCCTATCAGAGGTTTAAAGAAGGATCTTGTGAGAAGACTTTTTAAAGCCATTCGGGATGAGGAAAAATACAGATGAGGTTTAAAGTTATGCATAATAACAGAAAAGAACACACTTCAGCATGAGTTAGATCTTTACACTTAATTATTCAGCCTATCCACCGAGACAGTAACATCCACTGCGCGCTACATCGAGTGGACCAATAGCGCGGTCCACGGCCTGCTAGACGGACGTGGTTGTGGCCAACTGGTCATTTTTTGCATGCAGGATCGCAACCAAGAGCACGAGCAGGGAGTTTTTCACACAAACTCTATTGCTTCATGAGACCATTAATTGACGCCACATCTCTTGTATTCTAACGGCGGTGGAGGCAGGCTGGGTCTCGGGCGTCGGCGCGTTCTCCGCAATGAGCGCCGTCGCCACGGCCATCACGATGTGGAACTAAAAACGGCAGTGAAGGCACCACATCCCTGTGCATTAGAAAAAAACAATTAGACATCAGAATCCATTTCCAGGACTAATGATGTGACAAAGCGGGTGGCGGCCAACCCGGTGTGCGGCACCTGCACGGTGTTCCTGAGGAGCTGTGGGTTGTGGTAGTTGAACTTGTTGACATCATCCCTAGCTCTTTTTTGGGTCGAAGTCATCGATCCCCTGTGCGAGCACAAAGAAATCGTCGTACCCATGTAGGTGCATGATGGTGTACGGTTGGAGTCGCTCTGCAGCCGCGCCGTGCTCTGCAACATGATCTCCACGAAGGTGTTGTCGTACTTGAACCTTCTGAGCTTAGTAGTGGCCTAGAACGTCGGCTCCAGAACCTCCTCCAGCGGGCCCTAGTTGGTGAGGGCGATCATGTGGTAGAGCCTCGGCGGTCCGTCAGCGACCATGAGGACGCCGATGGCCTCGCCCGAGGCCACGTGACGACCATGTCGATCCGATACAGAAGCCCATTATCAATTTGCGGCCTCGATAATGTCGGGGGTGTCGCAAGTTATCAATCCTCATCACAACTTATATATTCGGTCCAAAACGAAGAGGCTCAACGACCAAATGCCGCAAAAACGACATTTTTTGCTCCTATTTTTGCTGGGTTGGAAAAATCAGTCATCACCATGCAAAATAATATTTTCACAGGACAACCCAGTAATTTTTTTTTTGAGGTAAAACCCAGTAATTATCGCTGAACCATACTTCATGTGCTAAATAATCAAGTCATCAAAAGCCACAGAAGAAATCTGCATAGGAAACTGTTAGACTATCAGACATGCAAGCTGAGCCGACCTGAATTCATGACTGAATCCCTGAACTCAAACTAACTGATGCAGGGAAGAGCACGAAAAATCAAGATAATACTTCTTCTTAATTCGATTTGATGCTCTTTTCTGTGTTTGTGCAATCCTGCAGCCATAACTTGTTCTGAAGATTTAGTTACTGACGATGTCTAGTTCATTCTTCAGAAACTGTCAGTGTTTCGGTAAACAACATGAAGGAGCTGTCTGAGTTGCAGGTCCAGGTCCAGACCGGTGGGGTAATCTTGATTCGAAAGAACCCCCAAAGAAAAAATCCAACAAATTCTCAATGGATTGAAATTGTGTCTGAGATGGAACGGTGCGAAAGCATCAGTAGAGGACAGTGACACATTTTATGGAACAACTCGAGGGCATCCGTTGTGCACGTTGCGCTGCATACCTACACGCATATTTCATTCCTCAATAGAAAGCTCATAATTACGCCCTAACAATGCTCTCTTCTTCCTCGTCCTGGACCAAGGACATCGCATTTTAGCCTTGTTGGTGAATCCATGGCCATGGCTGGGGCAATTGTGCCTCCATGTTGGACAGAGTATGGGAAAGAAGGTGGAAGAAAAGGCAGGGGCACGGGGCAGCTCGGTCCTGCCTTCCTGGTGTTAAGCTCATATCAATGTTATAATAATTTAGTCTTATATGAGATTTTTATTATTTGTTGTCCCAACTTATTAAGTGGAATATCAGTATATCTTCTATAGAAGTTGAGAAAGACCAAGTGCGAGTCACGCGCGCGCGCGCCGCCACCATCGAGCCGTGTCGTGCCTGGCTGGCGTGGTCTCTATTTTTGGAAACGGACGCGATTAATATTTCAGTTATATGAGGGAATCATTAATTACAATTATACCTTCCGTTACGGTGTTGATTGCGGAGCCTTTAATTCCATTAATACGGGACACGCTATATAATCCTTTCCCTGAACTCGCCTGAAGGTCGAGCGTGCGACCTTGACACTCTCCTTCTTCCTCTCGAGTTGCTTTCTGAGTCTTTCCCGTCCGGGTCCTCTACGAACCTTCTCCCGTATGCGACATCTGCTACGGTTGTGCAGACGATCAGGTTTTTGGGGAGCGTTTTCGTGACTGCTCGCTGATCAATCCGCCGTGACAAACTACGACGACTACTTCCAGGAGGCCGTTCGTGGGACTGCACTGTGTACCTCTTCCTGCATCGACCAAGATCGACTACATCGAACATACTCACGAAAATGACTCGTGAGAATGAAGCCGCCAGTGCCTACGGCACAGGTCCCTCCGTGGGGTATACCTTTCACCCTTACTGTGTTATTTGTTTACTCAGTATGTTAATCGCCATTACCATCGACATGTATTTCTGGATTAAATTAATCATATAATTGCCTAAATACTTAACACTCCAAAAACCTGATATTAATCAATTTTCTGTTAGTGGTTTTGTTATTGCGCTAAAGCCAAATGCGTTTGATGGTGCGTTCTATAAGAGGTGGCGTGCTCAAATGATTCTGTGGCTTATAGCTATGAATTGCTATCAGGCTGCGAACGGGAAGCCAGAACAATTCACTCTAGAGGAGGAGGAAAAGTTCAATATGGCTGACAACCTGTTCAGAGGCGCCGTGATTAGCGCTCTAGCTGATAAGTATGTGGACTCATACATTATGTGCACTTCTGCAAAAGAACTATGGGATGCTCTGGACGCTAAGTTTGGTGTTTCTGATGCCGGAAGTGAGCTGTATATCATGGAGCAATTTTTTGACTACAAGATGGTTGAGAACCGTCCGGTGGTTGAACAAGCTCATGAAATTCAGGCTTTGGCTAAGGAACTCGAACAGTTTTCATGTGTACTACCTGACAAGTTCATGGCAGGCGCTGTTATCGCTAAATTGCCACCTTCTTAGAGGGATTTTGCTACCTCTCTAAAACACAAGAGATAAGAGTTTAGCGTGTCTGAACTCATTGGGACTCTTGATGTTGAAGAGAGGGCGAGAGCAAAAGACACACGTGGAAAACATGTGGGAGGGCCTTCTAGTGCCAATCCGGTACAGAAGAAAAACTCATACAAAAGGAAGAAGAAGGACAAACAGAAAAATCCTAAGCAAACAACCAATTTTAAGAAGAAATATAATAAAGAAGGTGGATGTTTTGTTTGATGGAGCTCTAAGCATTGGGCAAGCGCGTGCCGAGGCCACAAATTTAAATAGGAGAAGAATCTACAAATATGATCATTAGCGAGACTAATGGAGGGACTTCTGGGTATGGTAATCCTTCACCCATTGTTCTTTCAGTCTGTCAATCACCAGAGTGGTGGATTGATACTGGGGTTAATATTCATGTGTGTGCTGATATTTTTTTGTTTTCTTCTTATCAGGCGAGCGTAACAGGAGACTTGATGATAGGAAATGGATCACATGCGCGTGTTCTTGGTGTTGGTACGGTCATTCTGAAGTTCACTTCGGGAAAAACGGTGCTATTGAAGCACGTGTAGCATGTCCCATCAATCAAAAAGAATCTTGTTAGTGGCTCTCAATTGTGTCGAGATGACTACAAAATTGTCTTTGAGTCGAATAAATGTATACTTTTTAAGTATGGAATATTTGTTGGAAAAGGCTATGATTGCGGAGGCATGTTCCGCCTTTCTTTGCATGACTATATTTGTAATAAAGTTGTGAACAATATCATTGTTACGAATGAGTCAAATATCTGGCATTCACGACTTTATCATATTAATTTTAGCTGTATGACGCGACTAGCAAAACTGAATTTAATCCCGAAATTTAATCTAGTCAAAAATTCTAAGTGCCATGCGTGCGTGCAATATAAGCAACCTCGCAAGCCTCACAAGGCTGCGGAAGCGAGGAACTTAGAGGCATTAGAACTTGTTCATTCTGATTTATCTGAAATGAATGGCGAATTGACTAGAGGTGATAAAAGATACTTTATGACTTTTATAGATGACTGAACTAAATATTGTGTCGCGTCTTGTCTTGTCTTGCTGGCTGGCTAGCGTGGTCTCTATTTTTGGAAACGGACGCGATTAATATTTCAGTTACGTGAGGGAATCAATTACAATTATACCTTCCATTACGGTGTTGATTGCGGAGCCTTTAATTCCATTAATACGGGACATGCTATATAATCCTTTTCCTGAACTCACCTGAAGGCCGAGCGTGCGACCTCGACACTTTCCTTCTTCCTCTCGAGTTGCTTTCTGAGTCTTTCCCGTCCGGGTCCTCTGCGCACACAGAGGACAGGGAGAGCAGGCCTCTGGAATCTTCTCCCGCGTGCGACATCTGCTACGGGTGTGCGGGCGATCAGATTTTTGGGGAGCGTCTTCGCGACTGCTCGCGGATCAATCCGCCATGACAAACTACGACGACTACTTCCAGGAGGCCGTTCGTGGGACTGCACTGCGTACCTCTTCCTACATCGACCAAGATCGACTACATCGAACATACTAACAAAAATGACTCGTGAGAATGGAGCCGCCAGTGCCTACGGCACATGTCCCTCCGTGGGGTATACCTTTCACCCTTACTGTGTTATTTGTTTACTCAGTATGTTAATCGTCATCACCATCTACGTGTATTTCTGGTTTAAATTAATTATGAAATTGCCTCAATACTTAACAGTACGCGTACCTGGCCGTGGCCCAAGTTCTCCGGGTTCGCCAAGGTGGACCTGCAGACCGGCGAGCTCACCTGGTTCGAATACGGGGAGGGGCGGTTCGGCGGGGAGCCATGCTTCATGCCCACCGACTGCGCGCCGACGGTCCACGGCGAGGACGACGGGTACATACTCTCCTTCATGCGCGACGAGGTCAATGGCACATCGGAGATGCTCATTGTCAACGCCACGGACATGCGGCTCGAGGCCGTCTTCGAACTGCTGCGGCGGCCGCGAACTCGGTCCTCGCCGCGACGATCACGCCGTCCCGCCCGTCGGGTACATCCCGTCGAAGCCCACCGCCCCCATTGCTGCTCCCCGCGGCCGCCGCCGTGGCAACAATAACCGGAAGCACCAATCCCCCCGGCCGCCGCCGCGGCAACAACTACCACTGGTGCAGGCCGTGCAGCGAACAGCGATGAAGACGTCGGAACGGTCTGGCACGCCATGTGGACGACAAACTACATCGAGATGGGATGCAGATACAAGCAAAATCTAAGGGTCCATGAAGCGTCGTCCGGCAAATCAACGGAGGGGGAGGGGGTTTATAGACAGGAGGAGACCTGGAGGTGGAAGGACACGTGGAGGAAGATCTAAGTGCCACAAAGTGTCAGCCGGCAAATCAACGGTTACAAGCTCAACAGCACCCTAACACACGCATGTGCTAAAATTTAACACATCTGTAAACCCGGACATCTACAGCCCCAGCTAGATTGTAGACACGTGTTCCACTCAATCGTATCTCAAAGCGCAACTGGACTACCTCCGTTTTAGGCGAGCGAATAATGAATCGAGCCGGCTTCTCTCAAGTTCGTCGGCTCGGGTTCCCATGGATCAACGAAACCAATAAACAACTCACAGACCAAACCAACGGCGACGACGGTCATGGAAGAATGTCGACCGGTTGAGCGGGAAACCGGCAGTGAGCACGAGTTGGAGCCTGATGTCATGGCCAACGGGGATATTATGCAACCACATGAGGCCCGTACTGTGTTATCTCCAGAGTTCGGCAAAATCAGTGCCGGCGGCGACATTGAGATCATGCCTCATACTCTGTTGCAATCTAACTTTGGCGATCACGAGGACACTATCGTTACCAGGTCAAGGTTATCTCTAATGATTTTGACTATAATTGACGATCGGTCCGAGTATTCTGTTATCTGATGAGTAGAAGAGTCGTTGTAACCTTGTTGTAATGCATCGAGCATTGATGATTTACGTAATTTCATTTTGATTTGCATGACTACAACATCTGGCAACGATCATGTGTCTATGAAAAGCAGGCTGCCACCCCGATGATGAAGGGAAACGAATATACTCATGGGCTGTTGAAAAGCTTTCAATGACGATTGTTACAACACGATGGACACTAGTCGAGTGAGCTCGGGGAGATTTCTTCCAGGGCTGGCGAGTGAACTGAAGAGGACGAGGTGCGACTTCATGAGCAGGGGAATCGTACCCGGAGTTGCGCCAGCGATTGTCGGAGAGGGACACTTCGACATCCTCAACGAAACTTCACGCCAGTGGTTAGTGGAGGTTCCTCGTGTTGGCCGGCCCCTGCTGACGACCTCGATGTCGATGAGACCTGGCGCCATGTCGACGACGGCGGCTCTTGGTTTTTGTCTATTGGTTTTTTCTCATGGGAGACTCGGGGAAGCCGAGTCGACGGACTTGTTGGGGGCTCGATTGACGGCTCGCTCGACTGAATCAAAAGACCAGTTCGGTTGTGCAAATGTGCTTTGAGATTCGGTTAAGTGGAACACGTGTCAACAATCTAGGTGGGGCTGTAGATGGCTGGGTTTACAGTCCGACTGCACAGAATTTTCTTCCGCTTTGACCAGTCGGCTGTTAAGTTGTGATGCGACACTAGAATATACTCCCTTCATATTAGAAAAACAACTTATTTTGGATAGCATTTGTCATACCAAGAAGAGATTAATTAAGGGGTAACTTTTTCTCTTTGTCGTTATTAAATAGAATGTTGGGTCCACTTCATTCACTACTACCTCTTCTCCCTTACTTCCAAACTCTAACCCTAAACCCTGGAGTACTGGTTAGGGCTGCAGGTTGTGGGTTCAAATCCCATCAACCTCATTTTTTGCGCTGACGTGGTTCGTTTGTTTCCAGGCTATAATAGTCTTTAGCACTAAATTTTAGTGCTATTATGACAACCAAATAGGACACTTAAGTTTAGTGCTAAAGGCCTTTAGAGGCCTCAAATCCACTAAAAGACACTAAAACTTCACCTTTTTCTCAAAAAACGAGTTTTAACAATAAATTTAAGGATGTAAATATTTTATCTAAGAAATAAAATTTTTACCTTTCTCTCTAAAAAAAAGTAAGTAATTTTATATGCATGTGCTACTTTTTATTATGGTGGCAACAAACATCTCCACAAATTTTAGTGTGTTAAATTTTTAATAGCCTTAAATGTTTGACACTGAATTTTTGCCACTTTTGCTCGGAACGAACGGACCCTTACTACAGCAGGGGTAAAATAGTCTGCATATGAGAAAAAGTTACAACCGAATTAGCAGGGGTAAAATAGTCCGTATATGAGAAAAAGTTGCAACCGAATTAGCAGGGGTAAAATAGTCAGCATATGAGAAAAAGTTGCAGCCGAATTAGCAGGGGTAAAATAGTCCGCATATGAGAAAAAGTTGCAGCCGAATTAGCAGGGGTATATGAAGTCCGCATATGAGAAAAAAGTAGTAACCGAATTCAATAGTCAACAACTGTTAGTACGTCCAAATGTTTATTTAATATGGTATACATTATATACGAGATGGAGGGCCTTCTCACATCACATCGGTATATATACCCCTGTGCCTTTCTCTTTGAAACAAACAAGCTAGGAAGCCCCCTCAAAAAAACAAAACAAAACAAAACAAAAACAAGCTAAGGAAGCCGCCCATTCAACAGTTTCCATCTAGCAAGATCCCCAATGGATCAACAAGCAGCAGCTGGTCCTGCTGATTTAGGTATCCGCCGGCAGATAAGCCGATCGCTCGAGGGAGTAGCTCACCTCACAGTGAAATATTCGGCCGAACTGCTTGCGGTGGTGGCCATGGTGTCGGTGAATGCGGCCTTCATGGTGTGGATCCCCAGGTACGTGGCTCTATGGATCATCTTCAATCTGTTCTACGGCGTCGTCTACTTCAGGCGTCGGCTCCGTAATCGGCGCCTGGGGCTCCGTCGTGGACTCGGTTTCGCCGCCGGCTTTCTGGAGGTGGTACAGACGCTTCTCGTCTTGTCCAACTTCGTCACAGTCACAGCACGCATGTCGCCGTGGCTCCCTGTTATCGTCTGGCTCCTGCTCGCGGTGGGGAAGTATTTGTTCTACCGCATGATTGTGCTCCACCTCGAGCTCGAGGACGAGGCCGCACAGCAAAAGTTACAGCTCGAGATGAGGCCTCTGGTTTGACCGTTCAAAGAGTTGTGATTGCTTTTTGTATCCTCGCCGGTGAGCTAGTCGTCCGTCGGTTTAATTGGTTTGTTCATATATACTCGACACTTTTGATTTTCTTTTGTCTTTTGAATTTCAACAGGATTACCATGGTTATTTGAAATCATTTTTAAACGAATTGTGTCTCTCTTTTTTGCTCTTTCGTTGTTACCAATTTAACATGCTCTTGGGTTGAAAGAGAAAATTTAGCCCTCGAGGTTTTATGGTATATGATCTTTCTGCGCACTTCCCAGTGGCGGAGCCAGCGACAAGACTCGGCAGATCCTCCCAGCTGGACTCTCTTTTTTGCTCTTTCGTTGTTATTACCAATTTAACATGCGTCCAGGCCGTGGGGTTCGGGTCCTTAGCCGGCCGTGGGGTTCTGCTCCTGTCTCTTCAGCAAATAAATCTCTGTCACTCGGCGCCTTGCATATTGCCGCGCCGGGAAGCCGCCCTCCGGCGATCAGACGAAAGCCGAGTAGCCCGACGCGCCGGCGCCGGCCAATGCGGATTTTCTACCACCCTTATCGGACGGGTGCAGAAGCAAGTGCGTGCGGATGACAGGCTTGGAGATTGGGGACCCTGTCAGCGTGCTTAACGGTTGCGGTGCTTAATCATCTTACGTGGAGAATTAACACTACTAGACGTGTGTATGGACGTATGGTCAAACTTTAATTTTGATGCACACTGCGGAAGTCAAAGTAGGATGGTGAAACATCAATATGTTTTTGGCCCAACAGGCGTTTGATCGGAAATGCATCAATGAGAAAGAGGGTAGGAGCATGTGGATTGTAGCATGCTACCTGGCTCCAAATGTTTGGGCTGAGTAAGGTACATTGGGATGGACTGATAATGAACAAAGCACTAAAATTTTGGGGGCCCTGTTTGGGCTGGGCCCTAGGCCATCGCCCAGGCCCAGAGCCGGGCCTGCATGTATTTGCTAATCTAAAAGACCAGAATCCCCCATAAACATTCTGCTCAACGCGCACAAGATCAACTCACATGTTCTTCAATTTAACTGAAGTAAAATCATCTAGATATCTCTATCTATAATTTATTAACTGAGGTGCAGTCGTACATTTCGTGTCCATAAAGTTAGAGATTGAATCCAAGTCGATTTTATACCTTCTATATTAAACACCGACTTTCAAAAATCATAACTCCTACGTTCGGAGTGTAAATGAGACAAACTCGGATACTATCTGATAGCTCTCAAAGAGTTCTACAACTTTGGTATTTAATGGATTCACATATTCAGAAATATTTATGTCTAAATATACGATACAAAATTATTTGTTTCGATTCGGACTTCTCTACGCACGTTTCCTTGCGGGGCCTATATCTTATAGCTCTAAAGTCCAAATAATATGATGCATATATGTTTTGGAAAGATCTCGATGAGATCTAGAACATTTGTAGTCATACTTTTCCCATTGGGGCATGTTTTGAAGTCCAAAACCATGACGCAATACAGTGCTATTTCTAGACTCCGTAAAATGATTTTTTCTTTCGGATAAACCTTTTAAAAATCCTTAGTCATTGGGTCACGATTTTGGGCTTACATGTTGGGTTTTATGTACGTATAGAGGTATCTTGTAGGTGTCATAGGGATGTGGAAAACCCGGAGTTGGACTTTATATCGCTACTTCTCATCTTTGAATCTTTTTAATGTTATTTCACCTAATTCTACACATCTCAAACAACATTACATGTCGAAATCATCAATATTAGAGATAAAAAAAATATATTTATGATGAGAATATGATATAAAATAGTGAAAAATAATTGCTTCTGCATATAAAATGATACACTAAGAAGCATCAAAGATATTAATAATACCATATATGTCTAACAAATATATTGTATAAATAATTTTTTATTTAAACCATACAAAGTATTTTATTTTTTTTAAACCCGTCGTAACGCACGGACACTTTGCTAGTAGCTTATCTAATTCCACTAAGCTCTTCAATTTGAAATCAGCAAAAAAATCCTTAGGATGAAAGTGGCCATGCAAGTAAGAAAATTTGAATTTTTCTCACTAAAGTGATCATTGAACTCCATGAGCAGCAAATCAATAACCGGATTGAAGCATCCCCATCGATAGTGTTCATAATTTAGTTCAGTTTGGTCTTTTTTTTCTTGGTTTATGCCGATCAACATACTCTTCTTACATATACAGCTTTGGAATGTCATCCTCAAAGCAAAAGGAATATATTTTCTCCAACAAAGATTATGTAACCATGAACTATTCTTTTCCAATTATAGCTGATCAACAGACAGTTCAGTCAAAATAGCATTCGCTACATTTTGTTTTCTTTTTTATGAGAATTTGCTACATTTTGTTGACTAGAATCTACTGTTAACTTGTTAACAAAATGAATTTTCTGCGATCCTACAGTCATATCTTCTTCTGAAACCGTTAGCGTTTAGTAAACGGCGCCAATTCATTGCCAGAGTTCCATGTCCAGACCGGTGTTAATGTCTCCACCTCAAAATCTAGCATCGGAGACTTGTGGTCCTGTTTGAATACTCTAATAGTGCTAGAGGTTAGAGTTAGTTTTTAGCACATGACTAATTTTGAACTATTTCTAACTCTTAAGGTGTTTAGATGCAAGAGTTAGATTAACAATAAAGATACTAATATAATTATTTGTCTCCTTTGAGAATAGAGGAAAAATAACTTTTCAATATATCCACTCAAACTAGCTCAAATTAGTACCTCTTGAGTGAGATAATTTTTTTAGTGAATTAGATACAACTAATCTAAACTAACCCTCCTTATTTTAAGATTTAAAGCTAGTTATACCCAAACTAACTCTAACTCATAAATCCAATCAAGGCCATAGTCCACTCGACAGTCGACATCGACTTGTAATATGCACTTTTGCCTCGTTATCCAGAAGGGTTTTTGCAACTCGACGGCTTGCCACACGGCGTTTCGCCGGGACATACCGCTACTGATCGTTATGGTCGCGCCAAATCATGCAAAATCACTCGAGGCCTCGCATTTTGATCCGGCAAAATATTTCAATCTGGGCTTGTGGGCCACATTGTTTGCTATCTTAAATGTGGGCTTATGATAGCTGGGCTGACAAAAATAAAGCCCAGAGGAAACCATAACCGGATGTTGACTGTTGGGACATATCACACTGACCATCATCGCATTTTGGTCCGGTCCAAAATTTTCAGTCAGGATTTTGTAGGAGATAAACCGTGTGCCATTTAAGTGTGTGCTTGTGATAGCTGGGCCGAGAAAGTAAGGCCCAACAGACGAACGTGACAGCGGCGACAAATTATGCTTCTTGTCTTGGTACTGATATTTGTCTAATCCACCCATGACCCATTTGATTACTTATATCATTATTATATTATATATAGATATAGATTATACATAGTTTGCACTAGTTTCGACCACTTGCGACTCCTTCTTGGTTCCGATTTTTGTGTGATTCACCCATGACCCATTTGATTACTTATATCATTAGTTATATGGAAGGGAAGAGAGAAGAAGCACGAGCAGAGGAGCACGCGGTGCCATCTTCTCCCTGCAAGCTTCCTACGACTACCTCGCGGACTCTTCTTGATCGTGGCAACAGCCATGAATCGCAGCAAGCTGCTCGCAGTGCTGGCCCTTGTATTGGTGAACATGGCATTCATCATGGCGGTAACCTATTACAGGTTCCAGCCGCAGTGGATTGCCACCTACATCGCCGCCGTCCTCCTCTACCTCGCCCTCCATTTCCGCCGCTCCACGGACCTGCCGGAGGGACTGCGCCGCCGCCTCGGGAAGGCGGCAATCACGCTGGTGCTTTTCCTCACAGCCATGTTCTTCTACAATTTCGCCTCCGGCGTGCCATGGTGGGTCGCCGGCGCCGCGTGGCTTGGACTCGCGGCGGCGGCTTACTTCTTCTACGGCATCGTCTTCTTCGACGACGACAACGAGGAGGCAGTTCTGGGGAGTCTTCCGTCAGCTTGATCGCCCTTGGCCGTTCTTGGACGCCACGGTGAGAGTTCCCTTCGTTCCAGGCGCTGGGCGGCCACATGAACTTGCACCGCCGCAAATTATTTCCTCTTTTTAATTTTGAGTGTAATAAGGATTGCAAAGTTCCGCCTTGCAAATCCTTCTCTGTTGTTGTTGTGGAATACAGTATACGGATTACTTGTGATTCATATGTTGGAGTCATGGGTAGTTGTATGCATCTGCTACCTCTGTGTTGTAAGGCATCCTTGGCGGCAGTGGCATGGCGCGCCTACGACAGCTAGTTGATGCCGATTACTAATGATGGCGCCGCCACTGACCGTTCTTGAACGCCGAGGCGACGGCGACGCATATGGTCTGAAGCTTGGCCCTGTCGTAGGCGAGCGCGGCCATGGACTCCGCGGCCTTGTGGTAGGTACGCGACGTTTCGTGGCGCCGTCACCCGTTCTGCTTCTGCGCGCTCCGTCCTCAGCTCGGGGTTAATCCCTCCTCAGTTGAAATTCTACATCAATTTGAGCTCCACATTTCTGAAATTTAAATCGTCATTCCCGGAGGGAGCACGCGGCGGCGAACAAGGACGAGCACTCCGTTTCCTTGTCCACAAGCAAGCACGGAGCAGGCCTACGTGTCTGTAGATTCACACAGAGCCCGCCATGCATCTCTTTGTCTGTAGATCAGTAGTTGGTCCTCGTGCGTGTTAAACTGGAGACAGGGGAGGTCCGGAACAGAGGAAGACGCCGTCGGCGTGCCCAAGCTCAATAGCCCACAGGTGGTTCCTCCTCAATCTGCTCGATTAATAAGAAGCACAACTACTGTCTTCACCCTGGCACCCTGGCAGCAGGGGCGGGCCCACTTGAAGTCAAGGGTATTCAGTTGAATACCCATTATTTTTGTCAAAAAATTCTGTATATGTAACATATACTATGAATTTCAATCAAAAGTAAAAAATAAGCAGACCCAATAGTCAATCTGGGCTTCTACGCGTCTCTGTAACAGCTGGCCCACTAGCCAAATTGCAAAATTGGCCCATGCGGTGTCCTTTCTCATTCGATTCAACAGCACACGATGATTTTTCTTCCTGTACGATCAAGAAAATTGATCGATCGTTGTTTTTCCTCTACGATAGAACCATAGAAGAGATAACCTGAACCAGATAGTGTTATTCCATCTTCCAATGAAACCCAGATGCAGATTTATAAGATTTATTATTACTTTTCTGTTTAGCCCTCTATTTATTGCCACTTTGATATATTAATAATCATTTAGCATATCTATTTGTTAACAATCAAGTTGAAATCAATGTTGTATGAACCCATAATATATAAGGCGTAAAAAATTTTATCATTACAATTTTGAATACCTATGATTCAAATCCTAGGCCCGCCAAGCCACGCGGCAGCGTCTCTCTGCTCTCTTCTCTGCAAACAAGTCTCTGTCTTTCTCGGCTGCTTGCGGCCCCGGATGGGATGCCGTTGGTGACGCCGGCGTACTCGGCCTGGCTCCCTCCGACAGGGTCAGCGATCTCCGGCAACTGGACGCAACACCTCCACGCCATAAACAGGTCTCTGCAATTCACAAGATCAATACAATAAGCATATCTCGAAAGTACCTCGCGAACATTTACATTTTAGATAGATTGCAACAGAGTGGCATATCGTTGCTCCAACAAAGGTCCAAAATTACAAGCAGCGGCAGGGTGCTCAACAGGTGAAAAACGCCTGCGATCAAGTTGACCGCCCTACTCACGTGCGTGGCCCCACAAACTGCTCTACTCACGTGCAAGGCCCCACAAACGGCCCCTCCCAGGATTTTCTTCCGTGGTGGCCTTCCTCCCCTTTCCTGTGGAATCCCGGCGGTTGGGCCGTGGAGTGTGGACACCAAGTCAACACAGATGATGAGATAAGCAAGAAGCCAAGGATGCAGCCCCTAGGTGTGCACTTTCAACAGATAAGCAACAACCTGACAGGTACATAAAATGCCTCCATGTCCATTAGCATTTCGAAAAAAAAAAGGAATATAAAATGTCTCCATGTCCATTCCCATTTCGACTAGATCCTACAGTTCAGTTTATATAAGCAGGTGTTCGCCACGAGCAGAGCAGCAGACTAGTTTCCTCTGGTAACATAGTCAGGCATGAATCGCAGCAAGTTGCTCGCAGTGGTGGCCATTCTATTCGGCAACATGATATTTGTCATGGCCATCTACTACAGGCTCCAGCCGCAGTGGATTGCCAGCTACAGCGCCGTCCTCCTCCTCTACCTCGCCCTCCATTTCCGCCGCTCCACCGACCTGCCGGAGGGACTGCGCTGCCGCCTCGGCAAGGCGGCAATCACGCTGGTGCTTTTCCTAACAGGCACATTCTTCTACAATTTTGCTTCCGGCTTGGCATGGTGGGTCGCCGGCGCCGCGTGGCTTGGACTTGCGGCGGCGGCTTACTTCTTCTACGGCGTAGTCTTCTTCGACGATGACGAGGAGGCGGTCCTGGCGAGTCTTCCGTCACCTTGATCGAGGTACGGCCGGTTTCGCAGGCTTGAATTACGGTCTTCGCAGGCACCAGGCGCTCGGCGGGCACACGCCGCCACGAATTACTCCTTTTTTTTTTTTGCAGCGTGAGTAATAAGGATTGCTAAGTTACGCCTTGCAACAAACCCCGATTGCTTGCCCAACCACGGCCGGCCGCTTCGATGCCGTGCAAGTCGTCTTTTCCCCGACGAAACGCGCCGCTTCAGTTTAGTAGTTGAGCTCTAATCCTGCTCTGTTGTTGATACCGGGTTTTTTTTTTTTTCCTTTTGAAGGATTTGTTGTTGTTTGAAGCGGCGGCGAGGGTTCCCGTCTTCGCAGGCGCTGTGCGGCCACATGAACTTCACTGCCGCAAATTATTCCTCTTTTTTATTTGAGTGTAATAAGGATTGATAAGTTCCACCAGGCAAATCCTGCTCTGTTACTATAGTGAAATACAGTATACGGATTACTTCTGATTCATATGTTGGAGTCATTGGTAGTGGTATGCATCTCCTACCTCTGTGTTGTAAGGCTTTCTCGACGGAGGCGACATGGTGGCGCCTACAACACTGACCTCATGCCAATTACTATAGCACCTTTACAGTGGGCTAAAATTAATATGAACCGTTTATTTCTATTGATCTAATGGTTTGGATACACTTATACTATATTAACCTTTTAAGTAGTATGAAGTAGTATTTTTTTTATTTTTGAAAATAAGAAAGGAGCACTGCCATTCATTAATATAGAAGAAGATCAAAAATTACAATCTAAGAGTACATAGATTAACCCAACAAAACTGACAGAACCGAGCTATGTATATCACTAAGCCCGAAAGCTCGAAATCACAACATAAGCACTAAACACACTCAACAACTTGGAAACCTGTTAGAGTGAACAACTAAGGAGGCAGACTTAGAAACTCCAAGAATGTCACCACCTCAGCCAAGACACTCAATTGTTTGTCCCTCTTCACGAAGATCCACTTCTTTGTCAACACATGTCACAGACTACCTTGACAACTGGCTTACGAGGTTTGATTTTGGTCCTCCGACGATGGATGCAACTCTGAATATCCACCGAGCGCTTCATAATAGATTCCTTCACACATGAATTGAAGTGTTGAGGGAGAGGAGATAAGGGGGCTACTGCCAGCTTCTTGCAGTCGCTCAAGGCCTTGATCAGTTCTTGTCCCACCAACTGCTCTGCTTCACTTCTAAGCAATAATGGAGTCTAGATTTCTTCATTGAAGGAATGATGGTTGACAAGAGGCGTAGCAGTCGACGACGCTGTGGAGGAGCCCTCCTCTATGTCACGCCTCTAGACCATGAGCCTGCCTCAAGCAACATTGGATCTATTGACTTCTCACAAGTTGACAACTTCCCACAGACAAAAGACGACAAGCAGTGTCCGATGAGAAGTATGCTAAAACCAACCACGACATCAATCTTGTGAGGTGATAGCAAAGTGTCTCTCCAATTATGACAGTAGAGGTAACTTTGAGGCTGCTCCAAATTGCTTGGAAGGCACTCTGTGGAGGTGTGCCCAAATCGACGACATCGCCAACATCTTGTTAGGTCACGACATTGTGCAACCTTATGATCTCGAGCAAGACAGTTAAAACATAATCCTTTCGAATCCTTAAATAGAGGGAGCGTCGCTCCTCCAGTCGACGGGCCTCACAGATCGGCTGAGGCGCAGTGCATGGCCGTTGACGACGCTTGAACTTCACTACTTGCCAACCCTCCTCAACTATTTGGATCACGCTCTTGAACAACAACAATATTTTCAACCGACACATTCTGTTGTCCTTGAAGACTAGAGCCATGCTGACGTAGGAGAACATCTTTGTATGAGGGCTCACCGCATTGCTGCAATTGGGGATGGCGGAGATGCTGCACATGAGGGGCCTACAGCCTGGCGTTGCCGTCCCCGCGCTCGGCCGGAGGAGGTTGGTGCTGGGGGGCCTGGGTGCCCGACACCATAGGATCGACACCCCGGACGTCCCCTCCACTGCTACAACGGCTCCCGGATTGCACGCTGCGGGACTGGGTCCGACCACTCGGCCATCCACCGACGGCGGGCCGCCACGACTGCGGCAAAGCGGGAGCCCTCTTAGCCTCCAGCTGCTGTTGCGACAGTCATGGTCGACCGCAATGGCGAGGAGCCTCAACCGCAATGGTTGAGATTGTGATCTAACCCTGGATTTGCTTCTTCCTTGTTGAAATCTCACATGGCTCCTTCCACGTGGTTCTTCTTTATTTTCAGCAATATATGCATCAGAAGGAGAGGCCAAACTGGTGCCTTTTTCTTTCCTTCTGGCTTCTTCATTCAACAAGCTATTCTTCACCATATCAAGAGTGATCTTACCATCTAGGGCAGAGTTGCTCAGTGACACAACCAGTGTATTCCAGCTGTCCGGCATGGAGCTGAGCAACAACAGTGCTTGCACCTCATCGTCAAGAATTATCTTCATGGCTGACAGCTGATTGACATGGCCTTGGAAGACATTTAGATGTTCAATGATGCTACTGTCATCTTGGTATTCCAGCTTTGCAAGTCGCTTGATCATTGAGGCTTTGTTCAGTGCTGTCTTCCGCTCATACATAGACTCCAATTTTTGCCATAAGTCATAATCATTTGTGTCATTAGCAACATGATGGAATATATTGTGGCTGATGTATAAACAAATCATACCTACTGCCTTCCGATTGAGCACTCTCCAATCTTCCTCCGTGACACCGGCAGGTATTTTATTTCTCACGACCGGTTCATATAAATCTTTGCAATAAAGAAGATCCTCCATCATGGGGCTTCTATAGAGAATAATTTGAAGCATCAAGTTTGATCATGCCACTTGAGATGACACTGTCCTCCATGATGACAAGAATGAGAAATAACCTCCAACAATTAATTCGGCTCTGATACCAGTTTATGTTGGGATAACCGCACTAATTGAGGTCGTTAGTGCCAGTGGAAGCGAATAAACGGATTTCAGCAGAATCTGAAATCACCCCCAAGAACATGGCCTTTACATGGAGAGAAACATATGCATCAAGCATATATGAGAGTGGGACAGTAGTAGACACACCAACAAGAAACACACTAGATGTTTAACGTGGAAAACCCCCAAATCAGGGTAAAAACCACGATGCCAAGCTCAGCCAAATCTCTTCCACTATATGAATGTGGGATTACAGCAAATTCCTCTCTAGATCACACTAGAGGCTCTCACTCATCAAGATTATACAATAATCTTGGATCACAATCAGATTTGGTGGCTACCTAATTTTTTTCTTCTCTAGTTGCTACTAGAGGCTATCTCTAAGGCTCTCTTGCCTTGGTTGCTTGAAGGGATGAATCAGAAGGATGGCAGCCATGCCCTTTTATAGAAGGAGGAGGGCTCTTGGATACGACAAATCCAATTGGATATGAGGAATACACTTAGATATAACTAATCCACTTCGATATAAGAAAACCATTTGGATATCAACATATTTGGTTTGACATCCAACTTCCAACAATCCATTTAGACATCTTCTATCCATCCTAACAGGTTGTATCAATCTTTCTCTCCTCATTCCAACCTCATGAGGAGGATATCCAATAGTATGTGGGTCGCGCGATGCCTCCTGATTGCCGGCAAAGGCAGCGATGGCAATGGTGGCAGGGCGTACGTAAGGTTGTGCAAAATCTGTTCTCTCAGGGATAACGATTCGTTGCCCCGTGGTGGCAGACTCTGTAAATTACTGATTTAGCAAGTCAATTACTATTTTCTCCGTCTAAATCAATGATGAGATTAGATTTATACTACTTCAAGGTTCAGAGTAGTATAGTCCACCATAATGAGAGTCAATTACTATTGGTGGTGCCGCCCCTGGCTGTTCTTGGATGCTGAGGCGACGGCGACGCATATGGTCTGGAGGCCTAGAGATTGGCCCTGTCCTAGGCGAGAGCAGCCATGGACTCCGCTGCCTTGCCCTTTTTTTTCGAAAGCCACTCCGCTACCGTGTCGTAGGCGCGCGCTGCCTCTTGGGATGCGTCGAAGGTGCTCCTACATGGAACGTCTCGTTGTGCCGTCACCCGTTCTGCTTCTGCGTGCTTTCCTGCTCGGGCTTCCCTCCTCAATCAAAATTCTCAAAAGTCACATCAATTGAGTTCCATATTTCTGGAATTTAAATCGCCCTTCCCGGAGGGAGCACTCGTCGGCGAACAAGAACGAGCACTCCGTTCCGTTGTCGACAAGCAAGCTCGGAGTAGGCCTACGTGTTTGTATATTCATAGAGAGCCTGCCATCCCTTTGTCTTGTAGATCAGTAGGGTCCTCGTGCGTGCAGAACGTTTGCATAAACGAGTTATTAATTTTCAGCTGACTGAAAGTTTGGGTAACTTTCAGCCACCTTTTTAAGCCATTAGATCTAGATCCAACAGTTTATAATTATTATACAAAAAATCCTATAAAAGAAAAATCAAAACATAATGTAACAAACCATTAGCTGAAAGCTTTCAATCGATTGAAGGGTAGGAAACATGTTTGCATAAACTGGAGACAGGGGAGGTCCAGAACAGATTGAGAAGCTCAAAGAGCCCACAGGTGGGTCCTAAATCAGCTCGATCGAGAAGAACAACTACTGTCATCACCCTTGGCAGGCAGCATGTCTCTGCTCTCTTCTCTGCAAACAAGTCTCTGTCTTTCTCGGCTGCTTGCCGCCCTAGACGGGATGCCGCTGGTGACGCCAACGTACTCAACCTGGCTCCACCAGGGACAGCGATCTCCGACAACCGGACGCAATACCTCCACGCCATAAACAAGTCTCTGCAATTCACAAGGTCAACACAAGCATATCTCAAAAGCACCTCACCAACATTTACATTTAACCTAGCAACAGAGTGGCAGATTGTTGCTCCAACAATGGTCCAAAACTACAAGCAGCGGAAGGAGGGTGCTCAACTGGGTGAAAAATGCCTGAAATCAAGTTCCATATGAAACTACCAACTACTACAGTCGTTAGTTACTGCTACTTAGTTCATGGTGAGCCGAAACATCAGTGCGGACTACCGAATGCCGATCCTTGGAGTTCAAGCTCAGCTGGAAGATGAGAGGAAGAAGAAGGGTTCGCTATGTAGTAACCGTAGATTGATTTGACTTAACGTGCTTTGACCTGCACGGTTCCGTGTTAATATATAGATGTGGTAAACAACCTACCACGTGGTTTATAACAGCTGAATCCAAACTGAGTTGGTTCAGATTACATACATGTTTACAAGGAGATAGACTCTATCTCTAATTTACATCAGCCGAGATACATTATATCTCTAACATTCTCCCTCAATCTAAACTATTCCTAGATTTAGATTGTATACAAAATTCTCTAACTTGCTAACCATAAGCGGTTTTGTAAAACCATCAGCTATTTGATCTCCTGTTGGAACAAACTGAATATTCAACAATCCTTGTGCTACTCTTTCGCGCACAAAATGATAATCTATCTCAATATGCTTGGTTCGTCCATGAAAGACCGGATTAGCTGAAAGATAAGTTGCACCAATATTATCACACCATAAATTAGCATACCTTGGACTTTTGATCTTCAGTTCTTGTAGCAATGACTAAACCCACATAATTTCTGCAGATGCATTTGCTAAAGATTTATATTCAGCTTCTATACTAGACCGTGACACTGTAGCTTGCTTTCTAGCATTCCAAGATATCAAATTAGAACCCAGGAAAATAGCATAACCATCAGTTGATCTTCTATCATCTAAACATCCTACCCAATCAGCATCAGAGAAACCACTAACCAGTGTGGAACCCGACTTTCTTACACATATGCCAATCTTAAGTGTATGCTTTAAATACCTCAGAATTCTTTTAACTGCTGTCCAATGCACAGTAGTAGGAGCATGCAGAAACTGACATACCTTGTTCACAGGAAAGGCTAAGTCTGGATGAGTTAAAGTTAAATATTACAAACCACCAACAACACTTCTATATTGTGTTGAATCCTGAGGACCAAGTGGATCACCTTCATGTAAAGATAGCTTCTCAGAAGTAGACATTGGAGTGCTAGTCGGATTACAATTTATCATTCCCATTCTCTTAAGAATGTCAGAGGCATATTTCTCTTGAGACAACAAAATACCATCAGACAATTTATTTACTTTAATACCAAGGAAATAATGGAGTTGTCCTAATTCTTTGAGAGCGAATTCCTGTTTGAGATCCTTCAACAATGTTGTTGTAGCCTCTAAGGTAGAACTAGGAACAATAATGTCATCAACATATATCAAAACAAATATAGTAATATTTCCTTTACTATAGAAGAATAAGGAAGTGTCTGCTTTTGAAGGTGTAAATCCAAGTGCATACAACTTTGAGCTGAGTCGAGCATACCAAGCGCGAGGTGCCTATTTTAATCCATAAAGAGCCTTATTTAATTTGCACACATAATTAGGATATTTCTTATCTTAATAACCTGGTGGCTGCTGCATTTATACCTCCTCCTCCAGAACACCATGAAGAAACGCATTCTGTACATCAAGTTGACGTAGGCTCCAACCTCTAGATACAGCAATAGATAGAACAAGTCTAATAGTAGTAGCTTTGATCACAGGACTAAAAGTATCTTCATAGTCAATGCCATATCTTTGTTTGAAACCCTTTGCCATAAGTCTAGCTTTATATCTATCTATAGTACCATCAGATTTCCTTTTGATTTTATAAACTCATCTACAATCAATTAAATTCTTCCCTCTGCTAGGTTCAACTAGATGCCAAGTTTTATTCTTAAGCAGTGCATCAAACTCAACATCCATAGCATTCTTCCAATCTTTATTTTCCAAAGCTTCAATAAGATCAGAAGGTTCTCCTGTAGCAGTGAGAAGACTAAACTTGGGATTATACCTGATAGTGCCATCATTGTAGACTTTGGGTCTACTAATTCCTTGTTGAAGTCGAGTTGTAGGACGTTTTGCCACAGATGATCCAGCAGGTGCCACAGACGATCCCCACGCCTGGTTGCTTGTCCTGCCGGTAGGGATGGCAGTGGGTCAGGTTCGGGTCGGGTGGAGCAAAAACCCACCCACCACGAAAAACGTTTCGGGTGAAAATTGACACCCACACCCGCACCCACGGGTGGGAATTGAGACCCACACCCGCACCCACCGGGTTTCGGGTGAGTGTCGGGTGCCCATCGGGTTTTATATGTAATATGAAAAACATCTCAAAATAAGTATTTAAACGAGGTCAACACAAATGGACAATGTCTATATATGTCACAACAATCAATAAAAATAAGTCATGGATATATACTTAGGTAATTGTACATAAAATCTTAATAATTTAGTCATTACTCTCATCATATTTATATTTATTTAGGGTTAGCTTATTATGAAATGATAACAAATTTTGTATTTGAGTATGTTTCGGGGCCCAACGGGTCACCCATGGGTGAGAAATAAAACCCGCACCTACACCCGTGTTTATCGGGTCGGGTGCGGGTGACACCCATGGGTGAAAAATTAGACCCATGCCCATACCTGTCGGGTGCAAAACCCATCAGGCCCCGCACCCATGGGTGAAATTGCCATCCCTACCTGCCGGGCGCCTGATCGCCTGAGCCACTGTCATGTGGGGCAGCTGTTGACGATGAGGACGTGCGGCCTGCTACTGTTGCTGGCTGGAGCCCGACCAAGTCAGACGCATCAGGCGCATCATCATGTGTCGCGCGGACCCGGGGCGACGTGTCAGGCGGAGAAACGACCTCACGATCCTCGATCATGCCTGAGACGACGGGTGCCGTAGACGCGGCTGGTGCGGTGCCAGCATCATCTCCAGGATCTGTGCCATGCACACCGCCATGCATGCTATCAATTTGCACCCCGCCATGCACGCCATCATCAGCTGCTGTTTCAAGTTCAATATTTGCTGCAGCGTCAAAATCATTAGTAGCAGAAGGATTATCAGTAAATTGATCAACTAACTATTCCTCCCGTGAATCAGGATTGCGCAAAAAAATAGGCAAGAGAAGAATCTCAGATCGAAGGCGCACACCTGCATTTGGATTGAGATTGGCAAAAGGAAATATATTCTCATCAAAGACAATATCTCGGGAGATATAAATTCTTCCGTTCGAGATATCAAGACATTTAAAACCCTTATGCAAATTGCCGTACCCAAGAAAGGCACATTGTGTGGAATGAAATTGAATTTTTCTATCATTATAGGGACGCAAATTTAGCCAACAAGCACAACCAAATATTCTCAAGGACGAATAATCTGGTTTTTCATAAAATAAATGATTGATGGGAGTATCAAAATTAATGACTCTACTAGGAGTTTTGTTGGTAAGATAGGTAGCTGCAAGAAAAGCTTCATCCCAATATTTTAATGGCATGGATGCATGAGCAAGAAGAGCGAGGCCAACTTCTACAATGTAACGATGTTTACGCTCAGCTGGACCATTCTGCTGATGTGCATAAGGACATGAAACATGATGAGTAATTCCAACTTTCTGAAAAAAGGAATTAAGCTTTTCATATTCACCTCCCCAATCAGTTTGCATTGTAATGATCTTTCTATCAAAAAGACGCTCAACTAGCGCTTGAAATTCAAGGAATCAAGCAAAAACTTCAGATTTAAATTTAAGAAGGTAAACCCAAGTAAATTTACTGTAGTCATCAATGAAACTAACATAATACTTTTTTCCTCCAAAAGAGTCATGTGCAGGTTCCCAAACATCAGAGTAGACAAGCTCAAGAGGAAATTTAGATTCACTAATTGACTTGGGATAAGGTAATTGATGACTTTTGGCCTTTTGGCATGCATCACACACAGACTCGTGACTCAACTCCTTGGAACAAAGGAGTTTATTTTGGCTAATGACTTTCTGAACAATAGCTAATGAGGGATGACCTAAGCGACTATGCAATCTTGCAACGGATGGCTTTATTACTCTAAAGGCTTGACGAGCTTGACTTATTACATAAGCGGAAGGTAGAGGGTAGAGTCCATTGCGGCATCTCCCCTTAAGTAGAACGGTCTTCGTAGCCTGATCCTTAATATAGAAAAACCAAGGGTGGAATTCCAAGAAAGCATGATTATCAGCAGCAATTTTATGAATGGATGCTAGATTTTTCTTGGCATTGGGCACATAGAGAACGTTCTTTAGGTGTATATCACAGACTGGGGAAGGAACAGTAGTATCACCAACATAACTGATATCCATACCTGCACCGTTCGCCGTATGAACTTCATCCAATCCATTGTACTTGTCACGGATGATAAGCTTATCAAGCTCACCGGTTATGTGATCCGTCTCTCCTGAGTAGGCGTACCAGCTCGGATCGCCTCCATTGCCATATGAGGCCGAGGCGGCGTTCTTCTCCGGCGGTGCGTACTCCTCGTCGAAGCGATGCCAGCACTCAAGGGCAGAGTGCTCTTTCTTGTCACAGACTTGGCACAGTATATCCGAGCGGCCACCACTGGCGCGACCGTTGTTGGGGTAGTTGCCACTAGAGTTGCCGCGTCCACCGTTGTTGCGGCCAATGAAGCGTCCACCATGACTGTTGCGGGCACCCTGATAGCGCCCTCTAGGGCCGCTGCGACCTCCACGGCCGCCGCGCGACGCGGCGTTCACAGAAGACACGGGCATCAAGCTCCCTGCTAGCAAAGCCAAACGCTGCTCAAGGCTTAACATCTGGGAATAAAGTTCGCTCACCGTGATAGGTTCCACGCGAGCAAGAACAGCAGCCACGACTGGATTGAAGTCGTGATCTAGCCCAGAGAGGATGTGCGACACCATCTCTTCGTCGTCGAGAGGCTTGCCGGCTGCTGCCATCTCATCCCCGAGCGATTTCATCTTGCCAACATACTCTGTGACAGTAAACGTGCCCTTGCGAGTTGTCGACAGTGCGAGGCGCGTGTTTGCCGCGCTGGCTCGCGTCTTGGCGCCGAAAGCTCTCCGATGGTCTGCCACGCTTCGGCAGCCGTCTTCGATGTCGCCACTTGGACTAGGATGTCCCGTGATAGTGTTCCTAGCAAGAAGCTGAGGACTTGTTGATCTTGCGTCACACAACGAGCGTACTCAGGGTTGACGATCTTCACCTCCTTCCCTTCTTTATCCTTGGAGACAAGCTCCTTGTCCGGTGCTACAGCAGTTTCGTCGAGGAAGTCATCTAGCTGGACGCCACGGATAGTATGGAGGATCTGGGCCTTCCATAGAAGGTAATTGGTCTTGGACAACTTCTCTGTAACGGGATTGGCGATGAGGGAGTTCATGCCGACGGTGTTAGAGCTGGACGCAGCCATGGCAGGAGATTGGAGGTTGGACGATTATTGAGGAGAAGAGGCTCTGGTTACCATGTAGAAGCCGTAGATTGATTTGACTTAACGTGCTTTGACCTGCACGGTTCCGTGTTAATATATAGATGTGGCAAAAAACCTACCACGTGGTTTACAACAGCTGAATCCAAATTGAGTTGGTTCAGATTACATACGTGTTTATAAGGAGATAAACTCTATCTCTAATTTACATCAGACGAGATACATTATATCTCTAACACGCTAGAGCCAGCTCGGTGCCCACTTTTACATCTTCATGCTCGACGGGCATGCCGATCCCACGTGTGCAACCTGTTCGACGGAATTGCAGCAAAGAGCACAGCGTGGTTGTGGTCAGGATCCTCGCTGAGTTCGAAGTTCCAAGATGACAGCGGGCGCTGAGCAATAAGACTAACTACCAAAAGAAGCAGTAGATCGTGCATATACTTATTATCCAGAACACCGCATGCAAGTCTGTGCAATGCACATGATCAACACCAGCATGTCTCAAAAAGCTCCTCCAAGAGCATTTGACTTACAACTGAGTGGAGGCAGATCGTTTCTCCAAACATGTTACAAACTACAAGAAATTAGGCAGAAGCAGGGCGCTCAACTGTGTCTCTCAACCTTGCCCTGCTCTGCAGTCAAGTTGCAGATGAAAACTAACTACTGGTGATTGACCAAGTCCATGCGGGGCTTATACAACTAATTAAAAAGTAAAGGTACTCTATCTTCTCGTTCGATGTTCTTCTGTCTGTCTGCTATCCTGTGGACCTGTGTGCTATCTTCATAGGTGATCAGTTACTGCTACCTAGTTAACGGTGGGCCAAAACTTCACTGCCGGTCATCGGAGCTCGTCAGCTTGAAGGATCAGTAGGAGGGGGTTGCCAGGGCCAGCTCGGTGCCCATGTTACCGCCACCAAGCACCAACGCCTTCTTCCCAGCTTCCAGCAGGCACGGCGCCACATTTGACGAAGACGACAAGTTCTGCCATGGTAAAGCAGAGATGGTCGATTTGGATCATTGTTGCCACGTCCTTGTTCATTTGAGCAAGACAAAAGTGTGAGATCGAGCCGAGTGCCTAACCTTGTGTGGGAGCTGTGAGTCGAAGCCACCAGAGCAAGGCTGTACTGTCTGTAAGCCATCATCTCTGGCTCTGGCTGTTGTGATCGACAGCTGCTGGAGCTGGAATGGCGAGGCCGGGGTGGGTAGGAGGGGGAGCCTTGTGGAGGCTGCGGTGGTGGACGAAGCAGATGTTGGTGTGGGATGGCCGTCGGTCGCCATGTACTCCTCCAGAGATGATGGCGCCAGGTTGTAGATCACGGCGTCGGAGTTGGTGATGATCAAGTCACGGCCAGGGGTCACCGGCTCCGGCAGTGCCTTGGGGCTGCAGGCTTCACCGGTCGCCATGCCGGCCGACGTGTTGGGCCACTGGAATGTCCCCTGCGGATTGCAGATGCGCATGCTGCATTTCCTCGACGTCCTCTTCTCGCCGATGCTGCCCTCGCCGGTTGTAGCCTTGCTTGCACCGACGACAACATTGCCAGGCTCTTTGGTGCAGTGATCAGCTGGTTCTAGCATCAGCATTTGTTCTCCACCTTCAATCTCTGGCAAGGGCGAGTCGTCCTGTACATACAATCCAAAGCAAAGCAGTGTCTCACCAGTCAGTTACTGGTTTACCATGTATAATTAGGCAGTCAGAAACATCTTTCAAAATGAAGCAAAATGAAGCACTTCTGCATGCATTTGTGCTGCAGTTAGTAATTCATTATCAGGCTAATGTACCTTAACGAATTGGAGACGAGAGGATATGTCAACCAACTGATCCTCCAGTTTGGCTTTCTTCTCAACCACGCTTTCGTAGTTTTCCTAGAAAACAGATTCACAAAATCAGGAAGAGATAAAAGGGACAGCAAATGGATGAAATCTAAGGTGTTGTGAAATTGAGATAGTCGATAGTCGATTGGGTCATCAAGGCAATCTTGGATGAAATCTAAGGTGTTGTGACTGTAGAAGAGCAACTAAGAGCTGCACCGTTGTAGAGGTGCACCATACCTCTAAGGACAGCAACTCCTTTCCCATATTTTCGTTGGCCTTCAGCATGCAGTCATAACCCTGCAAGCAAGATCGTCATGACTCATGAGCATAGAGGCACATCATCAACTTCATCTAGCCAGTTACATAGTGAATATGCTTCATGGAACTTGAAAGAAAAATGAACTTGGTATTCTTCAATTCCTACCAACAATGCTGTAAATAGACGTGCAGATTAAATTGTAATTTTTTAACTGTTCTTCCTGAATATGGGGGGTTTTAAAAAAATTACAAAATATCTATCCACCCTTAAGTTTAGATAAACAATGTGAGAAGCAGCAGCATAGTGCGCTGCAAGATCATGTGCGCAGTGCCTTGTGGCCCTTGTCAGAGTTCAGAGGTGATACAGAGCTGCAAATAGATTAGTGCAAAGCAAATCTGGTACAACAACTACTACATAAACTTGATAGACTTAAGTACAGAGCACACCCGTGTGCGGTTGAGTTTCAGATAATGCCTATGTTTCATTTTTCAGTTTTGCAGGTCGCACTACATGTTTGCAACGAAAATGCAGATTTGCAAGGCAAGAACTAGATTGAGCTGGGGGGATTATTCCAACTAGATTAATGTCAAGGGTAAAGAATGTGAACTTGTGGCCAACTATTTGAATTAAATTGTTGTGACCATCTCTCTACATTAAATGTTGCATATAACAGGATAAAGAATGTGAAATTGTGAACATTGCATCATTCAAATTACTGGAATCAGATTGTTTCTGTCATTGTTCTTCTAATGTGTCTGCTGAACAACAAAAAGATGACAGTCGCTTTGTTTAAAAATCTAAATATCCATCCACCGCCAAACTGAAGGAAACAATGTCAGCAGACACGGCCTAATTTAGTTAATGTGCTGCAAGTTCAAGTGTGCAGTGCCTTGTCAGACTTGAGAGGTGATACAGAGCTGCAAATAGATCGTTGCAAAGCAAATTCTGCTACTATTGCCTGGCCAAATTTCTTTTCCATGAACAATACATTGTACATCAATAACTTCAATTTAAGACTTGTCAATTACAAGAACTCCCACACATGCACACAGACACACACAAAGTAGGTATACACAAGTGCAGAGCACAACTGCGAGGTAGTTGAGTTTCAGTTCAGACATGCATACATTTGATTCTTACGTTTTGTAATTCATCACACTACAAGCTTGTAACGAAAATGCAGAGTGCAAGGCAGGAACCAGATAGATCCATGTCAAGAGTATATGATGTATGAATTGTGATCATCACCTTTTTCCATGTAATGTAGGTTTCGTTGCTCCAATGGACCAGATTGGAACCGAGATTCTTCACTTGCCTGCATGTTACCATGCTCATAATTTGAATGATCTCACAAATCAAATCCAAAACAGGACTAGCATTGCAGCGTACTCGATACAAGAGGTAGGGATCGGATTACAAGAGAGATCAGAGGAGAAAGGAAGAAGACAAAAAGGCGACCTTTTGACGACGGCGAGCTCGGCGGCGAGCTCCTCCACCTGCTTCTTGACCTCGCGCGCGACGTCCTCCGGCGAGACGGGGTCCCCGAGCTTCCACCCGGGCGGCGGCACCCAGAACGGGTCGGCGACACCGGCCTGCGCCCGCAGCGCTCTGAGCCCCGCCGGCTCCAGAAAGTACTCGAGCGCGCCGTCCACGTTGTACCGGCGCCGGATGCGGTCGGCGCTGCCGGCGGGGACCTTGTCGGCGGCGTGCCGGAGGAGGTGGTCCAGCAGGCCCGTGTCCCCGATGTAGCGCCGTGCCGCCGCGCGCAGCTCGGCGCGCGGGGCCGGGGACGCGGCGGTGGCGCCGCGCGCGCGCAGGACGGAGAGCAGCGCCGCCTCGGCCGCCACGTACCGCCGCGCCGCCCACCGGTCCACCTTGCCGGAGCGCGCCGGGGATGCTGTGGTGGGGTTGCGTGCGGCGAGCTTGGTGGTGGTGGGCTTGGGCTCCTCCTCGTCGTCCTCGTCCTTAGGGATCTTTTTCTCGGCGGCGTGACGGCGGTGGTACACCCTGACCTCCTCCTCGGCGCCGACGACCTCGCGCTTGACGACTGGGGTGCCGCTAGCCGCTGCCGCCGGCCGCTTCCTCTTCTTGTCGGCACGGAGGCCATCCTCCTCCTTCTTGACCGGCAGCAGGGCCGTCTTGTTGGCGCGCTTGGCGGCGTCGCGGCGGTGGCGGTCACGTTCGCGGTCAGTCCTCTCCCTCTTCCTGCTCCTCGTCGTCTTCTCCTCCTTGCCCACCAGCGTCTTCTTCTTGTCTTGGCATGGCGCCGCGTCAGCATCCGCCTCCTCTTTGACCGAGTCAAGAAGAGGGGCCTTCTTTTCCTTCTTGGCGCGCTTGGGGGCGCCGGTCTGACGGCGGCGAAGGCGAAGGCTGCTGCTCCTCCGCTTCGCCCGCCTGTTCCCCTTCTCCTCCTCCGCCTTCTTGCCCTTCACCGCCGCGCGCTTCCTCTTCTTCTTGGCCCCGCCGAGCGCATACCCCGTCTTGACCTTGACCACCTCCTCGAGCAGCTTCGTCTTCTTGCCGCCGCCGCCGCCGCCGCGCGCGTTGGTTTCCTCGCGTCCCGGCTCCACGGCCGCCGCTGGCAGCCGCTCAAGCACGGGGGAGAGGTCATGGAGCGGACGTGGACCGCCGGCCAGCCGGTTCTGGTAGGTGGCACTCCGCCTCGCGCCCCACCTCACGCCGCCGCGCAGCGCGTTGAGCAGGGACGCGGCCTCATCCAACTCCGGCTCCGGCGGGGGCGAAGGAGGAGGAGGAGAAGGCGAGCGCGGCGTGGCGGGAGGCGGCGACGGCGAACGCCGCAGGAGGAGGAGGCACGCGTCCTCCTGCTCCTGCTCCAGCTCCGGCGAGGGTGGCGCGGCGGCGGGAGGAGGAGGGGGCGACGGGGAGCGCGGTCGCGCGGCGGGAGGAGGCGGCGGTGACGACGGCGGGCGCGGGACCGACGGCGGCTGCGGCTGCTGGGAGAAGTCGTAGAGGCGCGGCGCGGCGGACCAGAAGGCGTCCACGTCGGCGGCGCCCAGGTCCTCGACGGCCGCGCGGCGCCGCAGGAACCGCGACGCCGGGATGATGCCGCCGAGGCTGCCGATCATGGGCGACGGCGGCGAGCGATCGGGGACGATGCCACCGCCAATCATGGAGGAATGGGGATCGCGGAGAGCAGAGGAGGGGAAAAGGAAGGAGGAGAGAAAAGACGAAATTTTGCGATGAGCAGCAGCGCCTGGAGGAAAGAAGTGAAGAAAGGGCAGATGCTTTGCTCCACTTCGCTTCAGACTTCAGAGAGGAGGAGATGGGAGACGCGCGGGAAAAGGGTGGTTGGTGCTGCCGTTTGCTTTTTGTTGCTTTGGTGCAGAGCAGAGCAGCAGCAGCAGCAGAGGACGGCTGACCGCCTCGGGTCGCGAACTGATCTCCTGTGTCACGTGCTGACGCGACAGTTCCACACACTTGTGTTGTACAACTGAGGTTTGGTCTTGTGTGGTTTGATCCCATTGGACGACAAGAAACACATCTCCCTGCCTCCCATTGGGGACTCATTTGAACTTGACAAACTCTACTTTTGTTCCCTACCCCCAAAACAGCTAGTAGACTTGCTTCTCGGTTCCTTTTTCGCGGGAAGAAATCGATTCGATCATGTACGTCCATGATCTACTTGTAGTAGGTGGCACTGTGAACAAAGATCTCCGAATCCACGCGTGAAGATCAAGCCCAGCAGCACATTGGATGCCTCACCCGGATGGTGATCTTGTGGAGGCGCCAACGCAAAGGTAGGAGGAGGATCAACTCGTGGAGCAAGTAAAGTTTGCAGCAGGCTGCGACCTGGCTCGGACAAGCCAAAAAGAGGCCAGAGCCCACATCGTACTGCTGGAGACTGGAGTGGATGCTTCAGACCAACCACCGCCGCTTTGTCGTCTTGTTGCAGTCTCCCTCCCGGCTCCCGCCTGCTCTCTCGTCAAAAAAGCAACCGATTCAAGAAAGGAAGCTTGCTTTGCCCATAACTGCGGCAGTATACCACCACCTTCAAAACTCCCAGTTCAAACAAATTACAGCTGCCAAGGAGCACTGCCACTTCTCCCTTCCATTTTGAACAACAAAAAAAAAATGAACAGAAGTAAGCTTTTATGTCCAACCAGCATGCACAGATGAATGGGTGCCATGCAAGAATTGTTCCCTTTCTTTCCATAGAAAAAACAAGAACTTTTATAAGTTACTACCACCCAAGCGTGAGACATCGTGTATAATGGGGCATACAGCACAGGCTCAAAAGTTACAAAGTACCTGTAGATAGTAATACACCAGCCAGTTTTACAAAATGCTGCACCCAGCTGCTGTGGCCCGAGTGCCGGCAAAGCCGCAATTCCACGAGGGCTTGAGTATTATACGACGTAGAGGCTTTGCACCCACAGGAAAAGCCTCCCTTCTCCCGCCCGACAACAGAAGTGGTTGAATTGCACCGCGGAATCACCCCCTTCCAGCGGATCGTCATGCTTCGAAGCGTTGGAGCTGCAGCTCACACGGTTGTGTACACGAGGTACTCGCCGTCCGTGTAGCTGAGGCGCCGAACCGAGGCAGAGTGCAGGGAGTGAACCAATACGGCATCAGGGATGCCCAATGATGCACAGTCGTCAGAGGCAGCCGGTGCCCCAGGTTGAGTGTTCATGCTCATGGACTTGAGGGCGGCGTTCAAGCCCATGGATGATGACTCGGTAGCAATTCTGCAGGAAACAAAATGGGGAAGGCTTAGTACATAGCATGAGTTGAATAGTGTCAGTGGGGAGAAATTGTGCTACCTTAGGTCGAAGCTCCTTGCATCTAAGCTCATGGCAGAGCAGATTCCAGATACCACCCATGGTGGGAGAATCGTGTCTTTTATTTCCATGCTGTAGCAGATATTGCCTGAAGAAGATGCAAGTGCTGATCCCAGGTCTGTGTCAAACCCACCAGAAGAGAACAGACCCATATCTGCTTTCCTCATCTCCCTGCATTTTACCTGCATGCATTCCGGAGATCAGATAATGAAGTCCAAACATACAAATATGCAATGTAACTTTGGTCATGAAACAGATCAAGGTTGCCACTTCCATTAGTAATCACAAAAGTATAAAACATGACATGGCATAACCAAATTGAAATCAGTGTACAAGCAATAGAGGATTCTGCATTCGCATTCACCAATTTGTTTTCATAATAGTGAGCCATATTAAGTTTTATCATACTAAGAAAGTCAGAAGACATTAAGTTGTCTAATACAGGAAATGGATTGAAAAATTGGAGTAAAAAAATGACAAGACCACACAAAAATGTATGACCTCTGGAATATGCAGACAGCCATTTTGAAATGGTCGTGGTGAATATAAGACTGGGACATCTGCCGCAGATAAAGAATTCAGCAGGCACCTGAAGAATCACAATATCAGATTATATATACAACAAAAGCTCAAGGTAGAAAATAATGAGAATTATAAGAAGTATCCTACTTATAGTTCAACAAAACATCATATAAGCCATGAACACTCTCGTTGCCAGTGAATTGAAGGAGTGATTGTGTGGTGTTGTCCACGTCAGATAAAGCATCTATATGTAGAGCCTGCAAGTTCAATGTTTTCTGTTATTAGAAGAACCAGCTGGTAGCTGCAGACTGAAGAAGCAAACCAGGTACAACTGGAAATGGACTATACCTGTCCCAGATTGCGCCTTTGGATTTCTGAAAGCTCAATCAGGTCATCATCAGTAGCTTGCTCTACTTCGGCATTGCAAAGGGGCATCGAAAAGCAAACACCCTACAACAGAACAAAGTGATATGGTTACAATGACGAACCTAGCAGACAAAATAATCGCAAAGCTAGAACAAAACTCAAAAACAAGTTGTTTTGCTTGGATTGTCTCACATCTACTATGACACCAAGTAATGGTAGACAAAATGACTTGAACAAAAAAACAGAGACAGATTTTGAAATAAATAGGTAGAGAATTTACTTGATTTAAGTATCATTCACTAGGTCAGCAGTGACAAATTAGAATTGTAACATACTGAAACAGGAGAAAAAAAAAACTGTACAGATAACTCACATGTTTCCGTAGCAAAGAGCGTATGCCACGTGTTGACTGTGATAAGTAGGCACTACAGGACTGCTTTTTCTCGGAACAGCCTCCATCGATAAAGAGAGCAACAAATTGTGTCGTATAAACTACGAGAGCAGCAGCAGAGTGGCTGATGAGGTTAGACAAAGCAAAAGCATAATAGTATAGTTGAACAATAAAATTCAGGATTGCCAAGGCACACAAAATAGAACTGCAGGTAAAGGTGGGCTTCAGCAAATTGTTTCAGTATACACTCATTCATATTTTGAAGCAACGTACAGCACATAGAACTCTGCATTGTTTACTGAATTACTTATGGTAATGCAACCTCCCAGAATGTAGAAAATAGATATTTTCTTCACTGCTTACGCAGATAAATGACAGCTATTCACATAAATCATAAAGAGCTACTGCATTTCTGTTGCAATAAGATATTGTGTTATCTTTTTACATATAGACATATATACTTAGTAGGATACTAAATAATATGTTCTGTAGAGTAAAAAAAGTACCATAAAACATATTCAACATATTCTTCCGAAGCATATAGTAAAGATTCTGAAACGAATCTTCCCAGTCCTCATGCCTTTTGAGAAGAAAGTCATTTTCTACATGGCAGAAGAATAAATTACATTAACAGGAGTATACACAAAAGAATAACTGAATAATTCAGGTCTCTTGTTTACCTCCTCGTGCAGATGATGAGAGCATAGCAGATATGATGGAAGAAGGCAACACTGATTGTGGATATACCCATGATTGCAGTGCCCTAGAGAACAAAAATTCCTTTTTGTTCTCAGGCCTTGGGCATTCAGAACTTTGCCCACGCTGGCAGCTGTGAGCTATGGCTCCAGTAATGCTACTTCTTCCAAAACTTGTATTCAGCTTGTGACACCTGTTCCAAGCAACAGGAATTATTGGTATTTGTTTAACACAACCATTTATCAAGTGTAACTTTCAGAATGCCAATCAAGGATATGTTACAGGTTCAGCTGGCAAAACCTTAAAGACAAAATAAATGCAAGAGAAAGCTGGAGCATACCCACCATTTCACAGATGATGATGAAACAAATTGCAAAGTGGTCTTCAAAGTAAAATCCAAAGGAGCTCTTTTCCCTGGAATGGTGATCTTAGAAGCGCAAGTATCTGAAGACTTCAACGCCGAACCACTAACTTGTGCATTAGAGGCATTGAACCTAGATGGCACAGAAGCGTCACGAGCTCCAAACCCTTTCAGTACTTTTTCCTAGTGTAGCGCATAAGAAATGTCAGCCTACATGAAAACATACACCAAAATGCAAAAGATCTATGATCATTACCATATCAAATTTGTCAGAACCAGTCTGCTTCTCATCACCAATGTGTAGCTCAGATACACTCCGCAAAGCATTTTCACTGCATTTCTCAACTTTCTTGAAACCTGGTTTTGTTGCCTCTGTAGCTGATGGAACCGCAGAATCCAACTTAGCAGAGTCACCACGACCACTGAATCATCACATACAATCCAAATAAGAGTTTAAACATTGTAGACAAAAAAAATGTGCACCTAAAGTTTTAGAATCAGAACACCACCATGGAAGTGAAGATGATGCAAAATTTGAAGCTGTTGCAGCATCAACAGACATAGCAATCTTCTCACTATTTTGCAAGGCATCCTGCAGGATATTACATTTATGATCAAACCATTATCCAACACACTGAGACTTATCAGGCACCAATGAGATGACTCCTAAATTCTAACCTTTAAGTTTTCCTTTCCAATGTTTCTCGGTTTTTTCACAGGGAACATCTCTGTAACACGAGTGCTGATGAATTTGGATATTTTTTGCTGTTCTGTATTTCGAAATCCATTGCTTGATCTACAACCATAAGATAATTGTCAACTTTGTCAGGGGGAAAAGAAAGGCCTAGCAGAAATATCAGCAAGGTTAATTACAAGGAGGCTACCTATCCAATGTAGCAGAAGAGGGTAACTGATCACTTGGAGGCTTTTCATTGGTGCGCCGCTTCAGTTGCTCACCCTACAGCAGATGGTTATTGACATGTTTTCAGTGTTTGACTTATACATGGCACAATGTCATGCTTATAATTGGAGTATCTTCGTCTATGAACCATACAATGCTCACAGCAGGATGTGAATATTTCATTGTCCACCCTATATAATATAAAGAAATGCTTATAAACCATGATTTGTTCAAGTAGTAGAGGTTGGGACAGGTTTCTGTCAGCTGTCCTCGAAATATCCTTGCCATCAACACATTCAGATAAGGCAACAAAACATAATTATCAAAAAATGCATTTGAAGTGATTATCCAGGCAATTTTGTATTAATCAGCTAAATAACAAAGAAAGATGCATGGCATTTGTATTCCATAAGCCACATATTAGATGCTTGTACATTAGGACATCTAACTAGGCCAACACAACATAGCAAGTTAATCCATTTTATGGGGAAAATCTGAAAGCATAGCAACAAGGATACACACAAAATAAGTTCCGATCAGATGGTGCATTTTTATAACATTATAAACTCCCACAGACTATTAGCAGGTGTAATATCTCAAGGAACGACTAAAAACATTAGGGGGTATGGCATTTCTTGAGATCTCTTCAAATGTGATCCATTATACAAAGTGTATTCTTCCAATAGATTGAAGCTAAAATAAGGGGAAGCAAAGGCATTACCCTCAGCTCCGATGGTGTCTTCCTCTTCATCCTTGGAGCCACCGACGCCCTCCCAATCAGCGCATCACCACTCAGAGCGGACTCAACAGCAGCTTGGGCCATTATACCACACGATCCTCCTCTACCTCTGCATCTCCCCTCTTACTTGCTCACTCATCTAGCCATATCGCACATTTCGTCAACCCCCACCTGAAGAAACAATGACAGAAAAACCTGGAGATCATTTTCGTGTTGTTGTAGTTCATCTAAATGACCTGTACAAATTATAAACCCCACGGATTGGTAGTTTTCTGCTCCCACTTATGGTTAACTGGCTTAGAACAGTACTCGCATTGGATCTGGGACTTAAATCACGGGTATGCCCGCCCTAGTGCTGAATCAGGGCTCAAGAACCAGTTCTATGTGGCATCCATTGGGTGAGGAGCAGGTGGTATTGCCGCGGTCGGCGGTTAACAAGGCAAAGGCACATGTCCAAAGGGACGGGCGCCGAGTTGGTCCGCGGCGGCGACGGGAGTGAAGCTAGGGTTTGTCTTGCGGCTGCTACAGTGGGAGGAGGGAGGGCGTGGCGGCGGCAGCGACGGGGGGCCTGATGGATGCGCAGGCGCGGTGGGCAGGTGGGGCAGCCTAGGGGCCGGCTGCCAGGCGCCGGATCGGGTGGTCTGGGCGGCGACGCGGGTGGGAAGCCACGGTGAGTAGGGTAGCCGCGACGCTGACCTGGAGCCGGAGAGGAGGAGGACGCCGGCCACCCACCACCGAAGCTTCCGGCGGGCTCCGTCCCTCCCTCCGACCGCCCGGGACCTTCTGGAAGCTTCCGAGGCGGGTGGGCGCGTGACGGTGATGGGAGGAGGGATTAGAGTGGTGGGTGGGGAGAGAGGAGGACGGCGGGATTTGAAAAGGCGGAGGCGAGACGCGCCTTTGGTTTGCTGGATTGGTGGTTTGGGGGTGGGGCGGCGCGGCGCGGAGGGCAGCGAAAACCGGCTGGCTGGCTCTGGCTAGGCGCGCGCGACGGAGCCGAGACGGACGGCACACGCCCGAAATTTTGGGGAATTTTTTGAACCCGGGCGAGGGAGGAGGGAGGAAGCCGGGCGAAATTTTCCCCCAAGCCCGCGCGCTGGCTTGGCTGCACGAGCCAAGCGGGCCAGGCCGGGCCGCAACCTCGAGACTGTTCTGCTTGTCTGTAAGTATCATGGGCCGGGAGGACGGCGCTGGGCCGGGCAAGCAACGATGTCCAGAGCTCGTGTCTGCTCCCAAGATTTTTTTTATTAATAATTAATTTTTTAATTTTTTTCAATATTAATAACAGCTGGTTTCCAAAAATAGAAAAAATGGCAGCTCAGTCGTCCAACCATAAGACGAAAATATAGTTATTTTTTATTTTTTATAAATGTTCTTATTTTTTAGAAAAGGTTAAGATGATAAAAAAAACCAATTACCTCATTTATATATTTATATATATCTGATAATTTTTGACAATTTGTGGATTTTTTTATGATAAAATGAGTGCTTCAATATCTATTCTACACCTAAAAATATTAGTTAAATTTTACAAATATATAAGTATTTTTAATTGTCATTTTCAAACTTTTAAGTGTTAAGGAAAGAAAGATCCAGAAAAAAAAATCGTCCCTAGTGGCCCGTTCGGACGATATGTCCTTGTCGCCTGATGGTTGGGCGACTGCATGAGCTGCTATTTTTGTCATTTTTGAAACCGGCTATTATCAATATTAAAAAAGAAAAAAAAAAGTTGATTATTAAGTTCCGATCAGTGTGCAGTGTGCGCCGCTGCAGACAAGTCACCGGAGAAGACAGGGAGGACGACGATTTCGGAAGCTATGATGCCCTCGCCGTGTGGCGGTTCGTCGCTGCACGTATTCGCACATTACGAGGAGCTCTGCTGGAAGATTAAGTGGTAGACACATATATGCACGAGATGTCAAATGTCGAAGGCCTGGGAACTTTTGGACCGATGCAAAGAAAGCGAAAAAAATACACGCACGATCGATCCTGAACTCTGAACTCTGCCATTTTATCCAACTGTATAATTCTTATTACAAAGCAACAGCCAAACAAAGAAAAATCGTCATTGCATCGATATGCCGTTATTACACAAACTTGGTTACACCATGAAAACAAAATGAAGCTGGAAACAGTACAGCATGCGGCCGCCCTGTGCCCGTCAAATTAAGCGGCAATGCACCAGATCCATAGCATGGATTGATCCATCGTGGTTGCCCCCACTACTAGCTCCGTAGCTCGTTTGCTAGCTGGAGGTGAGGTAGAGGACGGGCGCCAGGTAGAGATGAAGGGTGAGGAAGAAGACGCCGGCGACGGCAACGAACACCAGCCCGTAAACCAGCTGCCCCACGCCCATCTCTCCGAACACGATCTTCTGCTGAACGCAATCTCTGGCGCAACAGAGGCCGATGAAGAAGAAGACGACCCGCGACCTAAGCAACGAAAGGTATGGCCATGATATATAATAAGCCACAGTTGGGGCTGTGTGAACGCACGCGCAGCAATGGCGGTTCTCTGTTTCTTCTTCTGCGAGTTGGGTGACGGACGGAGATAAGATTTCTCATAAAGCGCGGATGTGCTGCGCGCATGCGAACGGCCAGCTGCCACGTGCGCGCCGACGTGTCGCACAGCCCCACGCGCGTGCGCTCTGGCTTTGGGCATTGGCGCAAGCGCGTCCGGTGGCTGACAGGTAGGGTTCGGCCGGCACAAAGATGGTTTGCGATTGTGGTCTGTATATCTGGGCCTATTTTTCTTTGTTAGACTAATCGCACTCGTGCTATTCTAAATTTATCTTTTAAAAAAAATATTTTTTTCTAGTTAATATTTTCTCTTTTATATTAACTTTTTTCGCACTCGTTATTCTCTATATCTCATCTTCTATCCCAACTAACTTATCGTGGGACCCATATGTCAGCCTCTCCTCTCTCTTTTTCTCTCCCCTCTCTCTCTCTCTCTTTCCTCTCCTCGGCTCTTTCACAGCGCGACCCCGCCCAGCCTCTCCTCCGGCCCTCTCCACGTCGGCGGCCTCTCCCCCGGCCCTTGAGCTCCACGCGCCCCTCCTCCTCCGCGCCCCCTCTTCCTTCCCCACGCGCCGCCGTCAGGCCCCGCCTCCACCGCACGTGACGCCGCCGCGGGGGCCCGCCTCTGCCGCGCCCCTCTCCTCTTCCCGCGCGAGGATCCGCGCAGCGGCGTCCTCCTCCGGCGGGAGCCCCTCCACGCCAAAGCGCGAGCTCCTCGCCACCGTCGGGACCAGCCTCCACCCCCTCACCTCCTCGTCCCCTCCCACCTCGTGGATCCCCGACCTCGGCGGCATCGCCCGCGCCAAGAGCGACGACGGGCTCCTCCTCCTGGACCTCAAGGACGGTTGCGTCGCAGATCCCGTCAGCGGCGAGGACTACGTCGCGCAGGCGCGGGCGCGCCGGTTGGCCGCCATCAGCCCCTGCATCATGACTTCGTCTGCAACCTGCTCAGCAGCGAGATGTTCCGCCTCCTCCTCCGTTGGTGTGGGACCAGCATCCTCCTCTCGCCTCTTCTTCCCCGCGCGAGAGATGTCAGTCGTTGGAAGAGGGGTCCTCGGTCTGCGCGCATGGACGCCGGCACCGGTAGCGCATGCGGTGCGGACAGTCTTAGGTTCGTTTCGACCTGACTTGGCACGAGGCAAGACCTGTGTTCTTTCCGCTCGGCCCGGACTCTCTCTCTCTCTCTCATGGTCAACTTTCCTCCTCTTGTAGAGATAAAAAAAAACACTTTCCTCCTCTTGTCGTAGCTTGTCACCTCCGTTAACGAAATTGGAAGAATAAGTCCCACCTCGCAATATTTGAAGGCTTGCGCGAAACTAATGAGATACTTTCACTTCAGAGATTTGTTTGAACTACAGACCTTGAATTTTCGGCTAAATAGTTTGGTTTATTGGTATTTCCTTTTCCGTATATGTGATCGATACTCAGAGTATCATATTTTCTTTTGACTTTCATGCGGGGTACTGTACCGCCACTTAGGACATCTATTCATTCTACTCTGAAAATTAAGACAACCTGAATATATAGAAACACTGCTATATGCTACCGGTAAATGTGACCAGATTACACCAGAAAAAAAAAATGAACCCATCACATAGTTCTCACTTGCAAAATAATTGTGCATATTTTCACACAGGTTAGTGTGTCTTGAGTCTTGGAAAATATTACTACCACCTTAAACAACATGTACATTTGTATACTAAAAACTATGACATTTTTTCCATATTTTCGGTCAAAAAAAGACATTTTTTCCATATTATGTAGCTGATGTCCGTTTATAATTGTTTTAGATGTGCATTAATCAAATGTGAACTGCTATTTTAGAAACGAACAACTGTTTTTTTTTTTGGCTCTCAGTGCCTGCGACACAATCTATTATTAGTGCACACATAATCGACCACGCTGTCCACGAGGCAAACGAACAACCAGTATACCCACTACTACCACGCGTGAACCAGGGCCAACTTGTTCCAAATAAATAAATAAATTGTCAACGCTTTCCAAGTTCTTAACATTTTCCCCCACACCAACATACATTTGTTGTGTTCTGGAAACATGGGTGCATCTGGTCCATGTGGACGACCACGATCTAATGAGGTGTGCAGTGTGCACACATGTGTGACTTAAGGCAAGTCTCTTCTGGCTCCCGCTATACTTCCATACCTCAGGCCACAAAATTTGAGTATTAATCATGATATTTAGAGCATTATGTCCATGGAAATCCATGAAAACAATACCCTTGTTCTCTGTAGATTTTGATTAATACTGCTTACAATGATCACTGACTGCCAGCCTCTATAAACATTATTTTCTTCTTCTTTTTTTGAACGGAATATAAACATTATTTTCAAAGCTCTAGCCGATAACTTTTCATGTGACAGAATTGAAAGTATCATATATCTACGCCATGTGATGTGTCATAAAATTGAAAGAATGTTGAACTACATTTATGTGATGTGTCAATTAAATAGGATATAATAAAATAATAATGATGCATATGTTTCTATCAAAAGTAAAGGATATCATTGTAAAACTAGGAGAGAAGTAACATGTAAGAAAACAACAGAAATAATGAGAATCAAAGTCAATGGATACTGTACTTACCCTAGTATTCTGGAAATCTTTCCACAGGCAAGGCAAAAAAAAAACTACCATTGAGATGTGTAATTTTCTCGATAGCAAAGCATCCAACCCTCTTGTGTTGGAGAAAACACTCAATGTCGAAAGAAGAGCCACAACTATTTTCTTTTCATCTTCTTCAGCTGCACAAACCAACCACTACTAAAGAGTAATCACACTCCTCTGGTGCAATGGCAAATAGATAAGCTTCAAAATCGCCTAATGAATCACATCGAGACACTACAAACTTGTAGACACAGTAATATTTTGAACATAGTTTTCTCTCTTATAACATCTTTGAGATATATTTGATAAATCTCTTCTTAAGTCTTTGTTTAGTAAGTGGTAGCTGATAACTTGATATAATGTCATGCACACTTACACGTCTCAAACACAAGCTATCATCATACTTCGACACTGAAGGTGAAAAAGGACATAATTAATATCATGCACACTTATGTCTCAGACACAAGCTACCATCATACTTCGACTGAATGCACAAAATTAACATAATGAACACTTACACGTCCTAGGCATAAGGTGTCATCATACTTCGATTGAACCAGTGGCAGACCCAACAATAAATCTGGTATGGTGAACCTGTCATTGCTCCCCCCCCCCTCCCCACACACAGACACACACACACGCACGCAAACACAAAGATAGCTTGAGGCCATTGCCCTTCATGTCGCTGAAGCTCCAAATGAATCAAGCAGCAGTGAACACGTGGGTGAAAAAAAAAGACAGCTAAGTCGGGAAGGGATCATGCTGGGATTTCTCATTTGGGATGGCACACTTCAACACTGCTTAGATCTTTTGGTCCTGTCTCCTTCTTACAGATACCAAACATTAAAGCCTAGGGTTAGTGACCTCTAGGGTTCATACGGCCATACCGATTCGTTTGGTCCAACCCAGTAGTCTTCTTCCTCAGATAGCCAACGCGAATAGCACGAAAGTCTTATTCCTCAGGTGAAATGACCTGGGTGCAGATTCGAGGGAATGAAGCGGGATCTATGCTAGGTTTAGGCATGATGAACATTATACCTTGCCATATTGGAAAGTCCGCCTCTTAGACTGAACGTGGAAAAAGTCATAAAGTCATGCAGACTAATGTGTCTCAAACACAAGCTACCATCATCTTCGACTCAACTAGCAAAAGAAGGACCGGAAGCAAATAATGCAAGTAAGCAACAAGCCACCAAGTAAATCATCAGTTCATCATAGGTTGATAAATCTATTCAACCTTTTTTTATATATCAACTACTTGCACAATTTCCCTACCTAGCTGCTCAATTGATAGCCATGTCATATTTTCCAAACATAGATGATAGAACAATGGTATTTGAGAAAATATTGGGCTCTTGATTTTAGAAACTTTACCATCGTAGTATGTTTTAATACCAACTAAAGTTCCTCATAGATAAAGGAACTTTCACTGGTATTGAAATGTACTAGAAATATTGTGTTTATGTGAGCTCATGTGAGAAAAGACGAATATAGATAAGCTTCAAGCCACCTAATAATGAATCATCCAGACACTATAAACTTAGACAGGTAATAATCTTTTGAACAAATTTCATCTTCTAAACTCTAGGGTTCGTTGTGGAAACGTAACAAACCTCACGCTCTACTGATCCTAACGTCCATGCCCTCAATGAAATCTAGGTAACAAATGTTTCTCTCTAGACGTAGATGCAAAACAGACATGCACTCGTGTCTAGCCATTAAACATGACTAATCATTGTTTGAATGATCTAAATGTGTTTTTTATCATCTAAACGTAAGACACAACCTTCAAGTCTTACGTTTAAATGGTATCTAGACGCACATCTAGAAAAAAAATGGGTGGCACAGCTGAGCCACACCGCAAAAAGTGAAATAGACACATACTTCACATGTTTTTTAACCCCATTTTGGCTCGTGAACCAGGTGCACGCATGCTTCTCATGTGTTTTAATGTGTCATCCTTTGTTTCTTCTCAAAATGGTCTTCCCCTCCATCTGCTAGCTCCCAGCACTTGTATTTCTATCTCACGTTTCACCCCTTCCATGGTGGCTTCCCCATAAATACATGAGCTTGTCTCGTCACTCTCGAGCTTTCCATGGCTAGCGCAGAGGTCGTGAGACTGGAGTACCTTGCCATATTGGAAAGTTCGCCTCTAAACTGAACGTAAAGAAAGACTTAAAAGTCGTGCAGACTAACGCGTCTCAAACACAAGCTACGTACAATTACCTTCTACTCAACATGCAAAAGAAGGATCGGAAGCAAAGAATGCAAGTATGCAACAAGCCATAAAGTTAATCATCAGTTCACCATAGGTTGACAAATTTATTCAACCTTTTTTATATCAACTACCCACAAATTGTCCTATCTAACTGCTCAATTGATATCCATGTCAGATTTTCCAAACATAGTTCATAGAATAATAGTATTTGGGAAAATATTGGGCTCTAGATTTTAGAAAGTTTACCATCATAGTATGTTTTAATACCAGCTAAAGTTCCTCAAAGATAAAGGAACTTTCGTTTGTATTGAAATGTACTAAAAAGCAGAAACCATATGTTTATTTGGGTGTGAGCTCACGCGAGAGAAGACAGATATAGATAAGCTTCAAAGCCACCTAATAAATCATCCGGACACTATAAACTTAGACACGTAATAATCTTTTGAGGAAATTCCATCTTCCAAACTCTAGCGCTCGTGGTGGAAGCGTACCAAACCTCCTCCTCTACTGATCCTATCATCCGTGTCCCCTTGACGAAACCTAGGTAGCAAGTGTGTTTCTTTGTAGACGTAGACACAAGATAGACACGCACCCCATGTCTAGCCATTAAACATGACTAATCATCATTTGAATGATCTAAACACATTTTTTGATCATTTAAACATAAGACGCAACCTTCAAATCTTGCGTGTAAATGACATCTAGACGTTCTAGATGCACGTCTAGAAAAACAATGGGCGGCACGGCTGAGCCACACCACAAAGAGTGAGATAGACACATGCTCCACATGCTTTTTAACCCCAGTTTGGCTCATGAACCAGGTGGGTGCACGATTCTCATGTGTTTTAATGTGGCATCCTTTGTTTCTTCTAAAAATAGCCTTCCCCTCCATCTTCCAGCTCCCAGCACTTGTATTTCTGTCTCATGCTTCGCCCCTTCCATGGTGACTGCCTTATAAATACACGAGCTTGCCTCATCGTTCTCGAGCTTTCCATGGCTGACGCTGGGGTCGCGATACTGGAGTACCTTGCCATATTGGAAAGTCCACCTCTAAACTGAACATAAAGAAAGACATAAAAGTCATACAGACTAACGCGTCTCAAACACAAGCTAGGTACCATCATCTTCAACTCAGTGTGTAAAAGAAGGGTCGGAAGCAAAGAATGCAAGTATGCAACAAGCCACCAAGTTAATCATTAGTTCACCATAGGTTGACAAATCTATTCAACCTTTTTTATATAAACTACACACAAATTGCCCTACTCTAGCTGCTCAATTGATATCCATGTCATATTTTCCAAACATAGTTTATAGAATAATAGTATTTGGGAAAATGTTGGGCTCTTGATTTTAGAAAGTTTACCATCGTAGCACGTTTTAATACCAGCTAAAGTTCCTCATAGATAAACGAACTTTCACTGGTATTAGAATGTACTAGAAACCATGTGTTTATCTGGGTGTGAGCTCATGCGAGAAAAGACGGATATAGATAAGCTTCAAAGCCACCTAATGAATATCCGGACACTATAAACTTAGACACGCAATAATCTTTTGAACAAATTCTGTCTTCCAAACTCTAGCGCTCGTGGTCGAAGGGTAACAAACCTCACACTCTGCTAATCCTAACGTCCTTGCCCTCGATGAAACCTAGGTAGCAAATGTTTCTTTCTAGACGTAGACGCAAGACAGATGTGCATCCCATGTGTAGCCATTAAACATGACTAATCATCGTTTGAATGATCCAAATGCATTTTTGATCGTCTAAACGCAAGACGCAACAAGCAACATTCAAGTCTTACGTGTAAGTGACATCTAGACGCTCTAGACGCATGTCTAAAAAAACAATGGGCGGCACGGCTGAGCCACATCATAAAGAGTGGAATAGACATATGCTCCATATACGCTTTTTAACCCCAGTTTGGCTCGTGAACCAGGTGCACGCAGGATTCTCATGTGTTTTAATGTGTCATCCTTTGTTTCTTCTAAAAATGGCTTTCCCCTCCATCTGCCAGCTCCCAGCACTTGTATTTCTGTCTCACGCTTCCATGGTGGCTTCCCCATAAATACACGCGGTCGTCTGGTCGTTCTCGAGCTTTCCATGGTCACGAGGCCGGAGTAGCTGGCTCCGAGATATCTTGTTGAAGCATCGTTGGTGGTGAGGAAGGGCGCGCGCGGCTTGAGATGGAGCGGAGGAGCAGCAGCGGAGGGAGCTGCATGGGGCTGGTGGCCGTGGCCTTGGTGTCAACGGGCTTCATCCTCATCTCGTACGAGCTCCATCGCCGGTTCCAGGCCAATCTCAGGGCTATGATCAGCGAGGAAACGGAGCAGCGGCGGCGGCGCCGGCCTCGGCGTGGCGCGAAGAAGAAGAAGGTGCGGTTCGTGGACGAATTGGTGGTGGAGCCGTCGTCGAAGAACCTGCCTCTGCCATGCCTGCCTCGTGGACCCAACCGTTTAGCTAGGAAATAAGCAACTCCAACGTATAGTTTCTGTTTCTGCGGGTGCGTGTTGTAGAATAAATAAAGTGATCGCCTCAGATTTTACCGTGCCTGTCAGAGAAATGTCCGAACGGGCTCAAGCTTGTTTGTCATCAGTCGTCGCTGTGGATTACTCGATCAATAACGTAAATTTGACATGCAAAGTGAACTGTAAAAATCCATAAAAGCGGATGAAACGGGGGCACTTTAAGTTAGTTTTTTCGAGGTGAGATTACTTGTTTCACCGTTAGTAAAAAAACTGAAAGGTTTAACTCTGCAGGATGACTTATTAGGATAGTCAAACGTTCAGGTCTCTGTCTAGTGTCCAGAGTCGAGACGCATTCTGTTTTGGTGCGTGCGTCCGGGAACTGCAACAGAGACAGTGACCAACTAGAAAAGCAGAGGAGACCTGGATTCTTGGGGACTCTGATCTTGTGGTAGGTTCTCGCGACAGACAGAGAACAGCTGGCTGGTTAGTAAAAGAGCAGGGCTCGCGTTGCAAACTTGCAATCTCCTCCTACCTCTCTGGTTTGCAAAAGAAGCTTTGCTGTAACTCCTCATCTCGCGATGCTGTTCTGTTCTTCATGCTGATTTGATAATGACAGTATTGAGAGAGAGGTTCCATGAGGAGCCGCAGCAAGCAGGTCGGCTGTGCCGTTCGCCGTTGAAAGGAGGCGACGTCGTTTCATCAGAGCTCCGGCGAGGCTGTTGTTGGCAGTACGGTCGCCTCCATGGGCCATGGCAATTGGGGCGGCGGTTGGTCCTGCGGAGGCGGCAGAGAGGGCACTAGAAGATAAGAGGGAGGAGTAGTCGCATCATCTGCGTCGGCGCCGGCGCCAGCGATGATCGGAGCTGAGAACGACGGCGCGCGCGGCGCCGTGAGGGGGCCCGAGAAGTTTGCAGCGGGGTCCTCGGTCAACGGCCACCGCGCCGAAGTGGGTCAAAATGTCCGCGGCTATTTTGTAAAGGAGCCCCTATTATCTAACTATCCTGTGAAACACATCTCCAAATAGGATCGCGATCAATAATCGCGATCCGACCTCGGACGATCTTGGACCGTGGGATCGTTTCTGTACGGCTCGGGTCGAGGTGTCGCCGCCGCCGCCGCCGCGTGGGGCTCGCTCGACCGCAACCTCCGGCCGCCGCCGCGTCGCGGCACACGGAGAAGCGCTTCCGCCCACTGCGCTCGTCGGAAGTCCGCTGCCCAAAACTAGATCCCGGCGACCAGACCGGCTGCGGCATGGTGGCGTCGCTGACGGCTTCACGGTGTTGAAGGAAATTCTTCATCTGGAGAAGAGAAAGCAGAGCAGAGCAGAGAAAAGATGGGAGAAGAAGGCTCCGAGCGTACGCGGGCATCTGATCTGTAAGAAGGCGTGGTTCTCGACGATCGCTGAAGAATGCTGACGGCTGTTTGGCTGTTTCTGTTGATGCAAACCATGTCGAAAGTGCCAATCAATTTGGTTCTGAACATTTATGACAGGTTTTAGTAAAGGAAAAAGAAAAGAAAAGATTTACAGTTCGTTCTACCTATTGTGGCAAGGTACAACAGTTGCTGGACGGCAACAGTGGATTCCAACCAAAGCTAACCTTACAAAATTTGATCCATTGGCTAGCTAGTAGTAGGTAGTAGCTACACTGAAGCATCTTCAGGTCAAGAAGCCTTCCTCCCTGGAGCTTCTCATCTCACCAGCATTTGCTTTTTCTTATCATTCGACATATTACATTTCTCTATAAAAGGGGCTCTCTACTCAAACAAAGGTGAAGATGAAACAATACAGTTCCTGACCAACAAGATTTTGAGAGCAGTCTTAGTTTGCACCTTGCATCGCATCAAACTGGAACAATTGTCAGCTTATTCACCATTTGGCGGACTATTAACCTTGTTGGTCTTCGCTCTTCTACATGCGTGGCCTCAATCAAGAATGTGAAGACCGAATAGGAACCTCCCATTGTCCTTTGTTATCAGATCGTAGTTCATCGATGGGAAATGTTCCACAGATCACAAAGGGAGAAAAAAAAATGCAAAGAAAGTACTTGTTCATGGTACGTTACAGGTTCCTTGCATCTTTGCGTTGTAAGGGTTCCGGTGGATCCTGACACGGTTTCGTTCACCGATCCAATGAACAATATATTGGTTTTTCTTTCAAAATTGATTATGAATAACCGGTGGAAACAAACAAGTGAAATTACAGTCTCTTCAACTACGGCGTCTGCATCCATCTGCTCTAGGCAGATGATCCTGAGAGTGTGCCCCCAATGAAGACGGCGATAAACCCCGTGGGCGACAACCATATGTCCATGCAGGTACCGATGCCTCAAGCCACGTTAATCAGCCACCACTACCACAGAAAAGGTAATTAGAGACGGGGATTTTATGACATTAGTGACGGTAATTGCAACCGTCACCTGTAAGGGGTCACTAAAAGTCCACTTTTAGTGACGGATTTTCTGTCGTCTCTAGTAATGTTTTAGCTGACATCTCAGAGCTCTGATTTGCTCTAAAACATACTCTGTTCAATCTTTTTGAAGGAAAAAAAAAGAAGAAAAAGCTGAATTCAAGCTTCATTAATATAATGCGACAGCTTCCAATTTTCAAATCATTGTCAAATATAAGTTTTTCTTTGACGTTTTCAATTAGTGTTGTACAAATTTTCCAAAAGTACAGCTGTTGTACAAATAGAAGTTTTTCTTTGATATTTCTCTCCACTGATTTAACCATGCATAGAGATATTTGTATGGGACCATTTTTCCTTCTATATAGTACAAACATACAGAACTCTCTTCCATACTCGAGAGAAGAAGAAATATGCATAAGATAGACAGTATTTTCATTTGTCGATCTGATCCACCAGAGCCTGCCATCTGTTCATTAGATCACGGAGCACAAAAAATAAATAAAATAGTGTAAATAGAGATGACAGTAGACGTTTGTAAAAAGGAACCTCGATCATATGAGAAATCCTATGCATTAACTCACAAGAAGTGTTGTTCCCTGAATTTTCCCTGTTCCTTTCTAATCCGACTATTATTTACATGAACAGAATCTTATTTCTCTTCAGTCCTACAATATTGCGGTGTGCCATTTTTGATGGACCTAATAATTAATGTGGTGAATTTTCTTTGGTTGCTTTGAGAGCTAAACCAACGGAAAGACTCTACTAGATTAGTTTTTATGTAATATAAATTAGTCTTTTACTCGGTATTGATTTTTTCTTTTTTGATAATGGACTTGTTATGGTGCTTAAAAGAAAATTGTAGTTCCATCTCTTCTAATTCTTGCAGTGAATGATGTAAAATAAACTACTTATAAATTCAATTGATTGTTAAAAGGGATCATAGTAATTGTCTCTTAATTGTTAACTTTAGGAACAAAATGAGAATCAAAAGATGTCATTCACCTCCATTTCATAATAGTTTCTATATTCCATGGCATAGTAAGAATAGACAAGACAAAAGAATAGTAGGACAAACTACTTCGGATAAAAACATCATCACTACTCACATTCATAGAACTTCCGCGGTGGCCACCCCCGACTCCAAGCAACGATTACAGATTGATTTAGTTAGAGAGGCATGGAAGAAAGAAATTTATCAGCTCATGTCTGACTTTGATATTAAGACTGATGTGTATGAAAATATTTTTTTGCTCTTGCTATAATTTAAAAGAAGATTAAAACTAGTATCCAACCTACTCTATTTTTTAGTATTGGTTCATAATTTCAAGTACATTTCAATTGATACCTCTCATCTTACAATGGTTACATCTAAGCAAAAAATTATTACTATTTTTTCTCAGCATTGTAGCATTTCTCGTTATAAAAAGGATAAAGTGCATGAGTACCATTGTATTTGTCAAGTCGTTTTGATCTAGTCACTGTACTCTTGAAATCATAAATTATGGTCATTAAGCTATCACTAGCACAGAAAAGGCCTTTAGCAGCGCGGGTCAAATTCCAGTAGCTACGGTCCAGAAATAACCCGCTGCTATAATTAGATACATATTTATAGCGGCAGCCCAAAACATCACCCATCGCTATATTTCTTTGTAGCAGCGGCTCAAAACTAAACCCGCCGCTATATTTCAAGTCGTCCGAGGGTGGCGCGAGGAGGTGCGGCCCAGGGTGGTGCGAGGAGGAGGCCAATGTGGCACGAGGAGGAGGTTGTCGTCTGCTCTCCCTCCCTCTCGTCTCTCTCCCTGTCGACGGGCCGGTGGCCAGAACCGGCCACCTCCAATCCCCCCTCTCTCCACGTCGGTCTGCCTGTGCCCTTGCCCGCCGACTCCTCCCCCGCGCCCTCTCTGCGCCGCCCCTCCCGGAGTGGCCACGTCTGTGACACTCCGTGTCATTTTCAAGCAGGGAGTTAGCCTCTGAAGACAATAGATATGATAATAGTAATAAATATATGAAAGACTTCATACTTTGAATGAATTTCATATTTGAGCCGAATATAGCTTGAACTAGAAGTTAAAATTTTCAAAATTTAAAGTGATCCAACTAAAACTTCACATTCTTGATTCCGGTATAAAAATAGAATTTTAGAGAGAATTTGAGCATTTTATGTCACTCCTAATTTGGTCAAATAGAGCAAACAACCGCAGAAACGATACCCTTTCTATATTTAAATGATTCAAATTCTGAAAAAGAACATGGAATTTTGTCTTGCCTATCATTTACTACTCAACTGCATGAGAATCATATATCCTGGTTTGAAATTTATGAGTTCGAAAAGACCTCCTTTTGGAATTTCTAAGAAAGCAAGTTTAAATGGAAGTTTAGACTTAGAATTTATTGTTACTGTAGCCACTTAGCACCTTTAGAAATTTAATAACTTTCACTATGTTTCACTCCATGAACTATATCATCCAATACCTTATACTACACATATTGGTCTACCACTATGCCAAGTCTCATCTAATTTAGACTTTGTTTGATACTCCAAATCTTATTTGCAAACTGCTTTAGTGTTAAGCCTTTTCAGGATCATGGTCATTTACCCCTGTTCTAAATTTCTTAGCTTCTAACCTGTTGCATACCTTGAACTACATCATCCATATTTTGGTTCTATACATCCTTCTCATCATGTATGTTAAGCCCCTCATAAGCTTGACTTTGTTGGATGCATGGAGTAGAATTTTAAAGTACCAACATTTGCAACTTAATGGGACTTTGAATTTCTCCGAGTCTGCATGGGCAGTGAGCCCTTTTGTAAATTCCCTAAATTTCTGGTACCTTGGTTTCGAAAAGGACATAATCAATGGTAGTGTTCTACATATATTGATCATCATGTAAGTGAAGTCCATCTCGAAATTCGACCTTGATTAATGCCATAAAATAGGGTTCCAAATTGCCTTGTTGTCACTATTTTTGGCCTTCAGAAAATAATCGCCACTTAATCAACTAGTCATTTTCAAAATTCATTAACTCCTAGATCTGACCATAAATATTCTGCATGCCTACACCGTTCTATTCTCCACTCTGTGACCTACAAGATGGTACAATGCAAACCTTCCGCAAAATTGTTTTAAGTCTCGAAAATGTGGTTTGATAGGGGCTAAATGCTAAGTTTTCTGGGGCTTTTGAACTCACGCGGGACTCGCTTGTCAGCCTCCTCCTCCTCTCTGTCTTTCATGCAGGGCCCGCTTGTCAGCCGCCCGGGCCGCCGCCTTCCTCACCATTGGCCATCACGGGTGACACGTCGCCGCGTGGCCGTCGCCAACCGGCGCCTCGCCCCTGGTCCGAAACCGGGCTCCAAAAACCGGTGTCCCGACCACCATTTTGCCCCTTATCCACTTGGTCTCTCCCTTCCCCACTCTTGTCTCTCTCTCTCGGCAGAGCTGCGGCTGCATTGCCGCCGCCGCTGCTCCCTCGTCGCCCTGCGGCCTCCCCGCCCCAGCCGGGCTGCCGCACGGTGTCGCTTGCTCCCCCTCTCCCTCCCCACGAACCCGCTCCACCCTTGGTGTTGTGTCGCCGACGGATTTGGCCTCGCCTTCCTCGACTCCGACCATCGCCGTTCTTCCCCTCCCGCGCCACACGGTACTCCGCCCTTCAATTCTTCTCGCCTGCAACCTCCTCTACCCCTTGCGTACCCATTTAACCCCTGTCGGCCCTGTTGTTTTGCATACCATCGCCGGAACTCCGCTCGCCATCACTGTCAGCCGTGCGGCTCCGCCCGACGTCTGCCTCCCCGCGTCGAGCCGTGCCCCAACCAGCTTGTTTGCTTCTCCACGAGCGTCGCGTCTACGTCCGGGTTCCCTGTCCCCTCCTGCATCGGCTCGAGCCCCGTCGGCTTCGCCCCTCCCCGCCTGGGCCTCGCCATGCCAGCGTCGAGGGCGCGCTAGCCATGGCCATGCCTAGCTAGTCCGGCTGGGCCTGTTCTACCCATGGGCCTCGTCACATGCTTGGACCAGTTTTGGCCCATGGAGACCCCTCCTCCGCGACCCAGCTATTGGGCCGGGGACTTTCGGCCCGATAGCCAGGTAAATTTCCCTCAATGTTTTAATATAACAGAAATAAATGTTCCAAATCGGAAATGCACACAAAAATGGGTACTTGAAATAAAAATGTACCAGTATGTGTTCAGGGCTCCTGAAATCATTATCAATATTGTAAAACTGCTAAATAACAGAAACACCAGATAGTTAACTGTACATGCATTTATTAAACAAAGAAAATGGTTTTAACTTCAAAAATGCATATCTAATGAATTGCTAGGAGTTTCGGGGGAAACTAAAATTTTATGAGTTCCTCTGTTCAACTATTATTTATCAAAAATACTAAATCACCATGCATACCGTTATTGTTATCAGAGGCAAAGATAAATAGACAAACCCCATTAAATTCAGATATAAATATATGGAATCGATAAATTCCTGAAACTTGACACATATTCATCTTTTATCATAACTAACCACCCTACAAATCCATACATATTAATTCCCAGTATATTTACCATAATTAATTATTTAGCCTTTACACCAATTTAATTATTTAATCTTTTGCCTTGTTTTAATTATTTAAGAATCAATGCCTCATTGCATGTAAGTGAAACTTGGCCAATAAATCACTCCTGGCATGTTTTAGTTACAGTAATTCACCCATATTCATATGACCTCCAGAACCATGCTAAATTATTAACATCTCACTCAAGCTTGATAATTTCGTCAAAACACTATAAAAGGCTGGGTAGCATTTTAACGAGCGACACCCCGCTCATTTCTATATAAAACATTATGCATTAACGTATTTGTTAAGGAAGTACCATGAATCGATTATGGCTCTTATGCATTACACCATTCACATCATGTAGATCACGAGGTGAACCACGTGGAGACGAGACCGGGGCAGGAGCCAGAAGGAATCGGTGGTGTCTTAGCTGACCAGGAGCAAAACCCACGTAAGCCCCGGTGCATTCCACCGGTTTAAAATTTTTACTCTATCACTAGTTAGGAATGTAGGCTTGACTGTGCATTGAGTGATAGGAGTTGAATGAAACCCTAGCGTTGCAGTAGGTCCCTTCTTTCCAATATTTAGCCTCAGGACGGTAGTCGCTCTGCTTAATTTAGGACGACCATTCACCGAGTGGTATGGAGACCACCCGTAAACAGGAAATATTATTACTGGGGAATGATGTCGGATGAAGGAAAGTGTGGAGGGAATTACAATGAAGACCGGACGGGCAACTAGGTGGAAAGAGAAGGACACCTTGTCTTCAAGGAGGTAGCCCTGTCCGAGTTACCTAAGGCTACGCCTCGTGTCCGGCCCATGGGATCAAGTTTGAACGTACTGTTTGCATGCTAGAGTTATGGGCCTAGTAAACCGATGTAGCTACGACTACTGCCTGGTCGGAAGATAGCCTTCTCCCTTCTTTGGTGGAACTGGGGCTGAGGGAGCAATCCACCCACGGATGGCGGCATGAGGTGCATCGCGTTGGGGGACCCTTCTCGGGGGAGTCTGGACCCGAAAGACCCTGCGATACCGTAAGCGAAAGGTTGCTCCATGCGGCTTCCAGGAAGCGCGTATGGGTCGTGCAAGCAGGTTTCTCCTGTAGGATGTTAATCGATTCGAGTCGCTGCCCCTCACAGTAACAAGTACCACTTGATCGCTGCTCCGGAACAGTGTCGGAAGCCATTAAGATGACAAGTGAGTTTAATACTGCTGTTTGAAATTATTAAGATTGCTTTGCGACATCAACTGTTATAGGTTAGTGTAAACTAAATTTATTATTCCGTATGATAACTTAACTTGCTGCTAAAACTTGAAAATAAGGATCCACTCGTAGGCTGGCTTTCTGGCAAAATAAACCCTATCCCTAGCCTTTGCATTGTCTAGGTGTCGGCTGTAGTTGGCCATGTTGACGGGTCAGTCTTGCTGAGTAAATTAGTTACTCAGGGCGTAGCTCTATGTGGTTTTTAGATGACCAGGGTGGAGACTGCCACTGCGGTGGGAGGTTCCACTGGGAAGGCCAGCGCCCTGACTGCTGGAACATCGAGTGGAAGTTGTGCACGAACGAAGATGAGGAGTAGTCCCTTGATTGCCGGTACGGTGTTCGGACAACACACCTATCATGGCCGGATGGTTCGGATTGTTCACTGTATGTCATCGTGAGAGGGCGATTGTGTCTTATCTATCTAGTCAATTTATTTAAATCATTGTTGAACAATTTTGCTTCCGCATTTTATTTTGTTAAAACTCTGGTTTGTAATATAAATTCAGATTTATGTAAAAACTCTGTACTCTATCTATGTTCTTGTTGCAACTATATTCTTCTGTCATGTGTTGTACTATTGGGCGTTACAACGCGTGTTGCCACCTGAGAAAGATCCTGGAACGGAGCTGTCTCCGTGGTAAGGCGGTTCTGTGACAATATCAATGAGCAGGCGATGGATCCAGGCCGCCCCCGTCGACGAGCAGGCGGCGGATCTAGGCCGCCCTCCTCCGAGCAGCGTCACGGGTGGCCAGACGGGGTGGCCTTGCGAGGCGGGCGACCAGGCTGTGGCGACAAGCACGCGGATCTCGACCGCGAGCGTTCGTGGGCGGCGGTGGCTGCGCTGCTCCTCCACGCCCTCAGACGGTGAAGGAGAGGCCAGATCTGGCGACGGCCACTCCTCGGACGACGAAGAGGAGGCCGGACCCGGCGCCTCCCCCTCCTCACCTCCTCCTCCCCTTTGGATCTGGCGTCGAGGTGGTCGACGGGCTCTTTTGGGCCGGCGGGATTTTTTTTTATTTTCGAGTTGAAGGGTAGCAACGGATGAAGATGTCACCTGCCGCTACTATAATTTTGCTGCGATGGTTGGTCTCGTCCAAGGGACATCCGCCGCTAAAGTCTATTATTTTTAGCTACGATAACGTAGCGGCGGATCACCTAAATTGCCGCTATAGTAGGTTTTGACCCACCGCTAGAGTCCACTTTTGTTGTAGTGTATCTCCTCCACGTCAATATGGCCATCATGTTTGTAATCCTATGTGAAGCATCATCTAAACATGGATTCAACTTGTCCACCTCAGTCACATGCAGAACTGATTACAATTTGTTTATTCTTTCATTTATGCCAAATCCTTCCATCTTTCAACCTGTCTACCTCAACAATGATGCTACGAGCGGGGAGTAGCGGCATAGAGAAAGCTATGCTGATCACATAAGAGACGAGTTGTGACGGCGGAGTAGCTTCCATCGGCTAGCAAGGAGGTCTGGTGCTGGTGACGTTCTATCGTTGACCATTTCTCCGTTCTGAAGGGCCTCCTCCATCAGGGATGCTGCACGTGGATCGATCTGGTTAGGGGATGTGTGTCATCGCGTGCAGGATATGCTATAGTGCATTGGATTGACTGCAGTACTAGTATCCATGGGAATCTTTAGGCTTGACGGCTAGGCCCTGCTGCATGAAGGAGTGTGTGATTCGTCTCCGATGACTGGCAAGATGAACCGATAACGACGCAGAGGGCAATAAAAAATACAAATACAAAGAAAATATTATATATAGAGTTAGGACACAACGATTTGTGGTCATTAAGGAGGCAGCGTGAAATGAGTCATATTTATACCTATGCCATATTATCAAAATACATAATGCTACAAAGGTAGTGGTAGTATTCGTACTAAAAAGCTGTTAGAAGTTTTGGCATGTGGCCCAAATTAATAATTCTAATAAATCCCAAAGGCCCATGTGCACATGCATGACATGGTGGAAGACTTTAGTCTCATACCGCTAGTCTAGGAAGGAAAAGAACAATTTAAATACTTGAGTTGTTTCTACCTAGTTGAGCTAATGAGAGAGAAGAGGAAGAACACACGCGCTCTCGTCTCGCCTCGTCCGACAAAATCCGAGCCTTGCGTGTGCGGGGTCGCAGCTTCCTTTTGTAACTCAGAATTTTTGTTATGCAAAAGATAATTGCGCTGACCATATATGGTAAGTAATTATTCTCTCTTAATGATGATTAACGCACCTACTTAATTGTGGATTATTTACCATAAGTGTGCGACACTGTGTGTATATAAATGGCGATATGTCGCCTACAGAACATACGGTTTTTTAGCCACTCTCGCCATTCTCTACTGTGCTGTCGCATCGTCTTCCCCATCCCGCCGTCGACATGCCATCGGTGCCGGGAGAGCAGGTCTTCGAAGCCCACGTCTCCTCGTGTCCGTGCACGGGGTAGGGGACGTATCAGGTTTTTGGAAGCGCCATCACGACTTCTCGCTTGTGATCCGATCCACATCCTCTTCATCGACCTAACGTCTACATCTGCATCGCCTTCTTCATCGACGGATCAGACTCTACAATGACCATCGCCGGAGCGCTTCCCTGTAAGTCGTCTTTCAACACCTTGCAATAATTACACCCATTGATCTAGGCCTTGTCCCTAGATTGTTGTTAGTCACTTTGATTAGCATTTCTTCCTGGTTTATGCCTTATAATCTACTAGTACACGTAATTGAGATAGGAGCATTCATGATGATTTGCATGCCTAGATTACGTGTTGTTTCTCTAGTATTTGTACTTACTAAAATTAGACTTATCATCACTAAACTACGATTATTTCTAACAATCCAAAACCAGATAGACATTTAGTGATGGCTGGTTTTGCTGATGCGATGAAACCTAAGAAGTTCACTGGAGTGAACTTCAAGAGATGGCTGGCGAGAGTCTAGTTGTGGCTCTCTCTATGGGCGTGTTTTGGGTCATAGGGAACCTTCCCACATTACCTCTTGGTTTCGAGAAAGAGATGCAGGAGTTCTCCATGGCTATGACGGTTTTCGTCGGATGTGTTCTTAGCGTTCTCTTTGACCAGCTGTGCGATGTGTATATGCACATCAAGAGCGCTGCTGAACTTTGGGAGGCACTTGAACACAAGTTCTCGGCCTCGGATGCTGGGCGTGAGCTGTATGTCATGGAGCAGTACCACGACTTCAGAATGGTTGACAACCGTTCTGTTGTCGAGCAGGCCCATGAACTCCAACTCATTGTGAGGGAGCTCGATCAGCTTGGTTGCAAATTAACTGACAAGTTTGTGGTTGGGGGCATTATTGCCAAGTTGCCTTCATCTTGGAGGAGTTATGCCACATCTCTGAAACGTAAAAGACAGAACATCTCCGTTGAGGATTTGTCAGCAGGTCTTGATGTTGAAGAGAAGGCTCGGGCAAAGGATGCACCTCCGAGAGCACCCAAAGGTCGGTCCAACGCTAATGTGATGCAGTACGCTGGAAAGAAGAACCAGAAGGGAAAAGGAAAGGTTATCCAGACTACTAATTTTAAGAAGAAGAAGATGAACATGGATGAGATTGTCTGCTTTGTGTGTGGCGAGAATGGGCATTTTGCCAAGAAGTGTCGCAACCGCAAAGGCAAGAAAATCCAGCATGGGCAGAAGACCGCCAATGTGACTATTGATGACTCCGGCGGAGCATCTGGGTATGGTAATCTACCTAGTGTATTTTCTTTATATCAATCTAATGATTGGTGATAGATACAGGAGCCAATATTCATGTTTGTGCTGATATCTCCATGTTTTCTTCTTACCAGGTCGTACGAGGTTCATCCATCATGATGGGGAACGGCTTGCATGTTACTGTTCTTGGTGTTGGTTCGATTGATCTGAAGTTCACTTCGGGAAAGATCGTGCGCTGAAGAACGTGTAGCATTCCCGCTCAATAAACAAGAACCTCGTTATTGGATCCCTTCTCTGTCGAGATGGATTCAAGCTGATCTTTGAGTCGAATCAAGTAGACATTTCGAGATTCGACCAATTCATTGGCAAAGGCTATGATAGCGGAGGCTTGTTCCGCTTTTCCCTTTCTGATTTCTGTAACAAGGTTGTGAACCATGCATGTGATTCAAAGAATTTTGAGGCTAATGTATGGCATTCCCGTTTGTGTCACATAAATTTTGGTTGTATGAATCAGCTATCTAGTATGAGTTTAATTCCTAAGTTCTCTGTTGTCAAAGGTTCTAAGTGTCAAGCTTGTGTGCAAGCAAAGCAACCTTGTAAGCCTCACAAAGGTATAGACGAGAGAAACTCGACACTATTAGAACTCATACATTCTGATCTTTGTGAGATGAATGGTGTGTTGACAAAATGAGAGAAAAGATACTTTATGACTTTAATTGATGATGCAACTAAGTACTGTTATGTGTTTCTACTAAGAACTAAGGATGAGGCATTTGAATGTTTTAAGACCTATAAGGCTGAGGTAGAAAATCAACTAGAAAGGAAAATAAAACATGTTAGGTCTGATCATGGAGGAGAGCTAGTGAGTTTGATATTTTCTGTTTGGATAATGGAATTATTCATGAACGAACACCTCCCTACTCACCACAGTCTAATGGTGTTGCTGAAAGGAAGAACCGGACATTGATGGACTTGGTGAATGCCATGTTAGGAACTTCCGGTTTACCTAAAGCATGGTGGGGGGAGGCTATTTTGACAGTGTGTCCCGTTCTGAATAGAGTTCCCACTAAGAATAGTGATATCACTCTGTATGAAGGATGGAAAGGAAGAAAACTCTCACTCTCATATTTGTGTACATGGGGTTGTTTGGCCATGATTAGCATACCAATAAATAAGAAACACAAACTTGGACCTAAGACAGTTGATTGTGTCTTTCTAGGATATACGTACCACAACACAACATATAAATTTTTGGTGATAAGGTCTGAAGCACCTAATGTCCTAGTTGATTCACTCTTAGAATCTCGTGATGTAACTTTCTTTGAGAATATTTTTCCTATGAAAGATACATACTCTGTACCTAGTTCATCTACTGATTTAACTCCAGAATCTATAACTCTACTTGAACATCCACATGAGAGCGACGAGGATGATAGTGAAGTAGCTCCTCGAAGGAGTAAGAGACAAAGGGTTGCAAAATCCTTTGGCGATGACTTCACTGTGTACCTTGTTGATAATACTACCACATCCATCTTGGAGGCATATGCATCGTCTGATGCAGAATGCTGGAAGGATGTAGTCCATAGTGAAATGGACTCCATCATCTCTAATGGAACATGGGAAGTAATTGATCGACCAATCGGTTGCAAACTAGTTGGATGTAAGTGGGTATTCAAGAAAAAGCTTAGACCTGATGGTACCATTGAAAAGTACAAGGCAAGGCTTGTAGCTCAGGGATATACGCAAAGAGAAGGAGAGGATTATTTTGATACTTATTCACCTGTTGCCAGATTAACCACCATCTGGGTATTACTATCATTGGCTGCCTCACATGGTCTTCTAGTCCATCAAATGGATGTGAAGACAGCTTTCCTTAATGGAGAGTTAGATGAGAAAATCTACATGGATCAGCCAGATGGATTTGTAGTGCATTGATAAGAGGGCAAGGTGTGTAGGTTACTTAAGTCCTTGTATGGTCTAAAGCAAGCACTTAAGAAATGGCATGAGAAGTTTGACAAAACTTTAAGATCTGTTGGGTTCACTGTAAATGAGGCTGACACCTACGTGTACTACCGCTATGGTGGGGGTAAATGAGTTATACTGTGTTTGTATGTTGATGATATACTAATTTTTAGGACTAGTATCGATGAGATAAATGATGTAAAATCATTCTTATCCCAAAATTTTGACATGAAGGATTTGGGAGAAGCGGATGTGATCCTTAATATTAAACTTAAGAAGGGTGAGGATGAGATTACTCTTATGCAATCCCATTATGTTGAGAAGGTCTTGAGTCACTTCGGCTACTTGGAAAGTAAACCTTCTCAAACACCATATGATCCTAGTCTAATACTTCGAAAGAATAAAGGACTAGGAAAGGATCAACTACGATACTCTCAAATTGTTGGCTCACTGATGTACCTAGCTAGTGCAACCCATCCTGACATGTCATTGCCGTTAGCAAATTGAGCCGGTTTAACTCTAATCCAGGAGATGATCATTGGCGTGGTATTGATCGAATCTTGCGCTATCTAAAGGGCACAATGAGTTATGGAATTCACTATTCAGGGTACCCTGGTGTACTTGAAGGATATAGTGATTCAAACTAGATAACAGATGCTGATGAGCTGAAGGCCACTAGTGGATACCTATTCACGCTTGGTGGCGGTGCTGTCTCATGGAGATCGTGCAAGCAAACGATTTTGACTAAATCAACCATGGAGGCAGAGCTCACTGCTCTGGAAACAGCTACCACTGAGGCAGAGTAGTTGAGAGAACTTTTGATGGACTTGCCGATGGTTGAAAAACCAATCCCTGCTATTCTCTTGAACTGTAATAATCAAACAGTTATCAGAAAAGTGACTAGCAGTCAGGATAATATGAAGTCCAGCAAACATGTAAAGCGCAGATTGAAGTCTATCAAGAAACAAAGGAGCTCCGGTGTTATAGCTGTGGAATACATTGAAACAGCTAAAAACCTGGCAGATCCCTTTACTAAGGGATTATCGTACATTGTGAAGATAATGCATCGAAGGAGATGGGATTGAGACCCACATGAGTTACACTACAGTGGTAACCCAACCTATGTGATCGGAGATCCCGTGAATTAGGACCTGAGAAGAACAAGCTGTTAATTAACTGGAGAGTACAAAAAATACCCTTAACCCACTCCATTGGAGATGCAGTACTCTCATATCTGTAAGGTAGGATGACTTTCTCTTAATGTGTTCTAAGGCTCTTTAATAAGCAAGATAATGTCCTACAGAGTATCCTTGCAAGAACGCACCTATGTGAGCTTGATCGTTAGTCGTGATCTATGAGAATTGGGAGTTCTTTAACAAGCTCATGAAGTGAGACAGGAGTATGACTTATATGCTCCACCCGCGGGGTAGACTCTTGGCAGCCAAGTACCAGTCAAGGCTATAAGTGAAACTTGTTCACACCAAACTGTCAATTCAAGGCATAGTCCATTGCACAGTTGTGGATGAGTGTAGCTTGTAGCTCTAGGTGGATGTTCAACCTTCATCGATCTCCATCGAAAAGCTGGTATATCAATAGTACATTGGTATGATGGGCAAATCGACATGAGTCTCCGGGATCTGGTGAGGGATTGTTAGAAGTTTTGGCATGTGGCCCAAATTAATAATTTCAATAAATCTCAAAGGCCCATGTGGACATGCATGACATGGTGGGGGACTTAGTCCCATACTGCTAGTCTAGGAAGGAGAAGAACAACTTAAATACTTGAGCTATTTCCACCTAGTTGAGCTAGTAAGAGAGGAGAGGAATAACACACGCGCGCTCGCCCCTCCTCGCCTCGCCACGCCTCGCCTGGCCTGGCCGGGCCGGGCGGGGCAGGGCGAAGGGCGCGGACGCACGAAATGCATGTGAATGGTCCAGCAAAATCCGAGCCTTGCGTGTGCGGGGTCGCAACTTCCTTTTGCTACTCAGAATTTTTATTATGCAAGAGATAATTACGCTGACCATATATGATAAGCAATTATTCTCTCTTAATAGTGATTAACATGCCTGCTTAATTGTAGATTAATTACCATAAGTGTGCAGCGCTGTGTGTATATAAAGGGCAAGACGTCGCCTACAGAACATATGATTTTTTAGCCACTCTCCTATTCTCTACTATGTTGTCGCATCGTCTTCCCCATCCCGCCACCGACATGCCATCGGTACCGGGAGAGCAGGTCTTCGAAGCCCACGTCTCCTTGTGTCCTTGCACGGGGTAGGGGACATATCAGGTTTTTGGAAAGCGCCGTCACGACTGCTCGCTTGTGATCCGATCCTCATCCTCTTCATCGACCTAACGTCTGCATCTGCCTCGCCTTCTTTATCGACGGATCAGACTGTACAACGACCATCACCGGAGCGCTTCCTTGTAAGGCGTCTTTCAACACCTTGCGATGATTACATCGAGTGATCTAGGCCTTGTCCCTAGATTGTTGCTAGTCACTTTGATTAGCATTTCTTCCTGGTTTATACCTTATAATCTACTAGTACACGTAATTGAGATAGGAGCTTTTATGATGATTTGCATGCGTAGATTACGTGTTGTTTCTCTAGTATTTGTACTCACTAGAATTAGACTTATCATCACTAACTGCAATTATTTCCAACAAAAGCTAGGTTAATGGTTTGTATTTCTAGTTTTATGAGTATAATAGCCATATTGAAATAGTCGAACAAGTATAGTTGCAACCAGTGCATTTCACCTCAAAAATCTATTTACTCCCCCAAACAGTTCACTTTGTTCAATTTACTCCCAGACAAAATGTTGATTTAATTTACTCTCTAAAATAATTCAAGTTGGTGCAATATACTCCCTTATGATATTTGTTTCTTTTGTTTCTCTTGGTACAATTAGAATTTGAAGCTTAGATTCGCATGATGAAAGATTATAACAATTATAATATATAAAAAATATTTTTCTATTTTTTTATAAATATTATATATATATATATATATAATTTTAGAGCTCTATAATTAAGATAGTATTAGATACTATTAAACTATATAAATATATATAAAATATACTTCATATTTTTTAAAATAAGGTTCTATGAAAACTATCACTGTATAAAAATTCAGCACTAAATATAAATTATAAAAAAACAAAAAAATAAATTATAGCATGGAGTAAATTACACCGATTTGAATTATTTAAGGAAGTAAATTGAGTCAATATTTTGTTTTGAGAGTAAATTGAACAAAGTGAATTGTTCGTGGGAGTAAAATGGACTTTTCTAAAAAAAATGGTGAACCATGTACATGAATCCTGTCAGTTTGTCGCATGTAGTGCATATTTCTAAATCTTCTGTACATTCGTTGGCTGCAGCAGTGGGACGAAATGGAACTGGCGCAGGAGCGTCTTGAGCAGATGGGTGTCACGCACATGCCTCGCTGGCGCGTGGAGACGATGGAGGGCGTCTACTTTGATCTGGACCCCGATGGCTTCCAGATCGAGCTGAGGAGCAACATTGATCGGATGTACAGCCACGACAACCATCGCCGACCGTTATTAGCCTCCCCCGTGAGGTCCGACGACAACAGCGGCGATGACTCCGTCGAGTATGAGACCATGATGCCATGACTCTGCTCTGATACATCATCAGCACGCGACGGTCCTGACAATACGTCTCCGAGGACCAAAGACATGCTGGAAAGAAGCAGTCGTCCGCTCGACAACGAGACAGAGGCCGCTGATTCCAAGCGCGTGTCTAAGATTGTTGTCACGGTCAGCGGGTTCGTCGGGTCGGAGTCCCTCGGGATGCTCATCACCTCGCCTCGTCTCGACGACGACGTCAAGGATGAGGGCCAGATGCGGTGGCCACAATGGCGCATCGCAACGTACGGCTCCTGCCTCGCCTTCGTGTGCCTCAGCCTATTCGGTAGCCTCCTCTTGCTGATGTACTCGGTCGTGGTGAGGTCCACCAAGCCGGGGGTCGCCCGGGTGCAGAAGGCGGCCATGGTGCTCTCATTGGCCTTCATGCTCATCTCGTTCGGGCTGCGCGTGTGCGCCCGTCGGGCGCCTCCAAGTTCGCGTGGCTCTTCTTCTTGCTCGGCGCTGGCGCCGCATTGTTGTGCCTGCTATTGATCTGGAAACGCGTCCGGATAAACAGGGATGGCGGCGGTGACCGTGCTGACGCACAAGTCTAGGATCTTTTCCTACAAAATGAAATAAGTGAGAAGGGAGAATTGCAAATACTTACTTAAGTGTTAGGAGGTTTTTTATTTACCCATCTGCAAATACTTTTGTTATAGTTAAACACCTACAAGTTATATATAGTTTTCATATATCTCCTTGAAAACTTTGACCAACTAATTGGACTCTTATTTAGCTTCTAACGTAGTTCTAAATGTTTCAGCTTAGAGTAATTATTATCTTATATGGGTATCTAGAGTTACCAAATTTTGACTAATTATCATCAACGACCTGAAAAATATAGTAAAAGTGGTATGAGACGTCATGAGCAATGTAGAAAGAAAAATACTTAAAAATTATGATATATGTGTGATTAAATTAATGTCACACGTTGAAATTGATAATTTGAAACTATATTGGATGATTGCTAAGAGACATATTGGTCAGTCAAAGCTGTGGAGGTATATGAAAACTATGTGTAATTTGTAGGTGTTTTACTATATTGAAAGTATTTGCAGGTGGTTATATGAAAAAAAAAATCCTAAAATGTAGGTGAGTATTTTCAATTTTCCAAGAAGGGAATGATTTAGATTTATTGTTCATCTGTACAAGGCATGCACTCGACCATTCATTATTACATTGTTTCAATCTATTGGTTGTGAATAAAGGCCAAACACACGGCTACGTACATAGAAAACGTTCACCTCACAAGAACACCTTGTATGCACATGAAGTATTCGGTGAACAAACCTGAACAGCAGCATGTATGCTGTCAGGAGAAACATGTGCTGAACTTGTGCATTGCACAGACTGCCTATCGATTACCATATGCAAGCGCTGTTATTAGGGTTAATTAGATTAATAGCACCCTTAAGCACGACCATCCAAGATTTGCCCTCAGTTAGGAAGACATCCAAAATAGGCCACCAATTAGTAGTCATCCCTCTAATTTATGGCATTACCTGGATCTAATATAGTTTTCTTTTTTTATTCCTAATCTGGGGTGGGAAAATACAAGAATACTTGATCCCGAGAGTCGAATACCCTTGCCTCTATACGCGGCGATCGTGCAGTACGTTGGCAAGCCCTACGCGCAGCCTCGGGCAATCGATCGAGCAGGGCGATCGGCCGGGATTGTCCTGGGCGGGCGCCGCGCCGTCGACTAGGGGCCAGAGCGCTCGATCGCTGAGGCACCAGGACGGGCACCACGCCATTGACTAGGGGCCAGAGCGCTCGATCGCTCAGGCACCAGGGCGGGCGCCGAGCAGGGACCAGGGGCGGGCGCTTTTCCGCCGACTAGGGCCTGGGCCATCGCGTAGGCAGGGCGGGCACTGAGCCACCAATTAGGGGCAGAACGATCGAGCAGGACCAGGGCGATCGAGCAGCCATCAACGATCATCCAGGGACTCGCGCCATCGTGACCTGCCGACCAGAGAGACGTCCAGGGCTTCCAGCTTCGCTTTGTGCCGACCAAAGAGCCATCAGGTGACCGAGAGCAGTCACCAGGTCGATTCGGCGTGGGAAGACAAAGATGGTCGAAGCCGACGACAACATTCTACACGGCAGTGGGTATGTTCAGTTTTTGTTTAATTATTGTACAATTTTATCATCGCATCAGGTATCATTTTATTAGAGATAAAGGTACAATTTGTTGTGACACTAAAATCATCGGATACTAATGCTAGGATTGATGAAGAGTCAAAATTTAGAGTTAATCTGAAAATCCGGGGTATACGGCAATTCTTGATGACGACAGTTGCAAGGAATTTGAGGCTACAGACCACATTGTTCACCTCTTTGTTGATGGATATTTGATGAGTAATCTTTTAAATGATGTACGTAAAAGAGCTAAATGGGGTTCATGTCAGGAGCCTGCATTTTGGTATTGAAACTTTGATAAAAATGGATTGGAATGTGTTGCGACAGATGATGAATTGAAATCTCTTTTCACAAGATTTTGGTCTATCAAAGCTGTCTCTTTAGTTGTTGAGTTCGTACTTAAACATTCTTACAAATTTAACATCATGTTGGACCATAAGTTGGAGAAATTTCCTGTAAGGAGATATCCTATTCCACTACCAGAGGAGACTAATAGTGCATCAGACTCGGATGATGAAAGTGTGGAAGAGGAGGTGGAGGACAATGTGGACCCTGTTTTGATGGAGGATGAAGACGTATTCTTGGAGGATCATGATGTGTTTGTGTCCTTAGGTTTAAGGGCTAAGGATATGGCAACCAAAATAAACATTGAAAAAGATGGATTGGGGATGAATGATAAGGCACATATTACAGTTGATGACTATGCAGCTGAAGAACCTAGGTTTGCAATTGATAAAGAAAATCCTAAGATCAAGAAAGGTGAAACTTTCCCAACCATGGAGGATTTTAGAATGGCTTTAAAACATTATGCAATAATAAATGAGTTTGAAGTGCACAAAATCAGGACTGATAAGACTAGATACAGAGCTGAGTGCAAGGCAAATGGATGTCCTTGGAGGATTGTTGCAAGTAAACTGGGTGGTCAACCAACTATAGAGGTATGTCTCTTTTATGTTTACTTGTATGATATTGCTTTAATTTTTCAAAATGAATGTGTTTTCTCATAATCATATTACTCCATCTAAGTCATTTTGATTTTAATTTGTAGATTACTATGTTCCCTCATGAGCATGATTTTGTGGGGACTGGAAAGTTGGTAAGCACCATGGCATCTCACACTTGGGTTGCCGAGAGAGTTATTGGATGGTTGAGGAAGAAACCATCACTTAGAGCTGCTGATTTGCAAGACAGACTGCTAGAAAAGTACAATATAGAGGTTAAATATAATACAGTTTGGCTTGGTAGAATGGTAGCAATGGATTCAATTTATGGTGTTTGGGAAGGTAGTTTTCAGACCTTGTTCAATTTCAAGGCTGAGCTGATTCATAGGTCTCCAGGTTCCATTTTTGAGATTGCAACCAAACCGATTGGAGATGGTGTTTATTTTGATAAACTTTTCCTATCTCTGAAGCCATGCATTGATGGATTCCAAATAGGGTGTCGACCATATCTTGGAATTGACTCGACCGCCTTGAATGGTAAGTACAAAGGGCACCTTGCTTCTGCCACCGCTCTAGATGGAAACAATTGGATGTATCCTATTGCATGGGCTATTTTTGATTTAGAGTCTTCGGATAATTGGACTTGGTTCATGAGGCAACTTGAGAAATCCATTGGTCATCCACCGATTTTAGCGATATCCACCGATGCATGCAAGGGATTGGCTGCTGCTGTGAAGGAGGTGTTTCCTGGCATTGAACATAGGGAATGCATGAGTCATTTGTGGACAAATTTTAAGAAGAAATACCGAGGTGATGTCTATGACAAGAACATGTGGCCAACATCTAGATCTTATAAATCTGACAAATTTCATTTTCATTACACCAAAGTTATTAAAGCCAGTCCTGATGTAGTTGAGTACATGAAAGAGCATCACAATCTTAGATGGAGCCGTTCAATGTTCTCCAATGACATCAAGTGTGACTATGTCAATAACAATCTTGCTGAGAGTTTCAACAAATGGATAAAGAAAATAAAAGATTTGCCTCCTGTTGAGTTGCTTGATAAGTTGAGACAAATAACAATGGATCTATAGGACAAGAGAAGAAGGATTGGGGCCAAGCTCACTAGGATCATTCTTCCTATAGTAATTAAACAACTCAAAGCCAAAACAAGAGGGTTGGGGCACATGAAGGTTCATAAAGGGTCTCATATAGCTGAAATATTTGGGACGCACTATGATATGTCACCTTGAAGACATGTAGTAGAACTGAACACTAAGACATGCAGTTGTGGAGAGTGGGAGATGACTGGAAAACCATGCCTTCATGCTTTGGCTTTTATTCAAATGACACCTAATGTTGACATGGAATGTTATGTTGATGATTACTACAGTGTTGAAAGGTTTAGGGCTGCATATAGTGGCACCATTCCTCTGTTGACACACAAGTCACAATGGCCTGAAGTTGACATTGGTTTCAAACTGCTTCCATCACCATTGAAAAGAAATGCTGGGAGGCAAAAGAAGAATAGGTATAAAGCTTGTTATGAGCCAGGTGCAAGGAAACAACAAAGGTGCAAGAAATGCGGTGAATTTGGACACCGTGAGAATGAAAATTGCCCTTTGAATGAACCAAAAAAGAGGCAAGTCAAAAATTTTCTCTTGTTATTTTTTTTAACACACTTATGCATAAACATTGTTTTAATACGAGTTCTATATTTTAATGCAGGAAGCAGGTGTCTAAACCAAAGAGGAATGCAACAAAGCCTAAGATAATACCAGCTGATAGCATATCGCCCAGGTCTATCACACGAAGGCTTGCCAATTTGGTGGAAGAAGGTCAAGTTCAAGAAGTTTGTCCATCCAACCCATCTACAAGTGCAGCTAGGCGCTCTCTGGAACTATTACAAGAAGATTAGAGCACTAGCAATATACAAATTGAACCATTTGGGTGCCATTTGTTTAATTAGGGTGAACTATAATATTGGTATTAAACTTCTGTGATTGTGCTTTGTTAATGAACTATTTCAATTGTGAACAAATGTTAATTTTTACACTTTTTGGTGCAATATATATACCCTGATACAATTGTGATGCTGTAGCTACAATGGTACAAAAATGTCATGTCCAAATTTTCAATATTAATTACGTCATAATCTAATCTCAAAACACATTTTTATGTACCAGCACAAAAAAATTCATCTCTTAAAATTAAACTCAAAATTCAAATTTTTAAAATTATTGCATAATTTTGTGTTCAAATATATGATACAAAAGTCAAATATACAAATTTGGGTTACAGCAACGTTTTTTTTCTTGACAAACGTACACAGGCAGGCAACGTTGGTGTCATTAATGCGTGCAGCGGTAACGTACAAACTCCAGGGATCAAACCAATCCATCAGTATAGAGGAGCCGGTATTCTCGTATTTTCTGACATTTAAAAAAAAGAAAACTGTATTAGATCCAGATACTGCTATAAATTAGAGAGATGACTACTAATTGGTGTCCTATTTTGGATGTCTTCCTAACTGAGGGCAAATATTGGATGGTCACGCTTAAAGATGCTATCAATCTAATTAACCCCTGTTATTACACTGCTGGTTCAGCGCGTTCCTCTGTGCGGACCTGATGAGACCGTGAAAGGCTGCAGAAGTGCAGAAACCCGCGATGCTGCCAGCTCAGTTCTTCCCAGCGATTCAGTCGAACAGCACGGGTGCATCTCACTAGGGCACGACGGCCGTACTGAGAGGGAGCTTCCATCCCATGAGGAGCCACGCCACAATCAGGTCGGTGCCGCTCGGCGTTGAAGGAGACGGCATCCCAGTGCGGCGTTCGGCGTTCCGTCAAAGATTGGCAGGACGGACGTCTCTGTGTGGGCGGCGGGTGGTGCTTCGGAGGCGGCAGAGCGAGCACTGCAAGATAAGAGGAAGGAGTCAGTCTCCTCACCGGCGCCGGCCATGCTCGGAGTCGGAGCGGAGGACGACGGCCCGCATGGCGGCGGGGACAGAGCGAGGGCATTTTGCGCCTGGGTCCTCGGTCAACGGCCAACGGTCGGAAGTGAGGGAAAACGCCCGCAACAAGTTTTTCAAAAAAGTCCCTAGCATTTGATCGGCGAGGGGAAAAGTCTGCGCTGCTGTTTTGCTAAATAGTCGACAGTGTTTATGTATTCCGTCAAACGGATTCCAAATTTGGATCGCGGTCAATAACCGCGATCCAACTTTGGGTGGCTTTGAGCCGTCCAGTCGTCTCTCAACGGCCTGGATGGACCTCAGCGGAAACCGGCGGGGGAGTTTTACGAAAGACACCCTTCATTGACCGGCCCGGTCAACTCGGCCGCCGCGACAGGCAACGAACGATGCGTCGTCGCGTCGGGCTCGCTACCGACCGCAACCTTTGGCCGCCGCCGCATCGCGGCGCGGGGGATAGATTCCTTATCCCACACTCGCCGGAGATTCGCTGTCCACGAACTGGATCCAGCCATCCAGGCGACGAAACCCTGGCTGCCATGGTGGCGTCGCCGACGGCTTCCCGGCGCGGCGAGACGCAGAGTATTCTTGATCTGGAGAGGAGAAAGCATAGCAGATGAAATCTTCGTGGGAGAAGGCTCGGCGCGACGCCACACCAATGCTCATGTATATGAGGGCGCTGTCCTCGACGCGGCTGGGACTGCCGTTTCAGTTGATGCAAAACACTGTAAAAAGTGCCAGACAATTTACCTTTTGTTTTTCAGAACATTTTTACAGGTTTCGGAGAGGAAAGAAAGAAAAAAGATTTACAGTTCGAACTATCTACCGTCGCATCTCCCTGCAGACAAGGTACATATCTACAACCAGTTGCTGGGCGACAACAGTGGATACCAACCAAAACTACCTTACAACAACAATGACCCCTGTTCTAGCTACTGGCTATCACTGAAGCGTCTTCAGGTGAAGCAGCCTCCCAGGTCCCTGGAGGCCTGGAGCTCTTCGTCTCACCCGCACTTGCTTATCATTTTGCACATTGCATTTGGCCATAAAAGGGCTCTCTATTCACTGAACTGAGTTGATGAAACATGCAGATTCTTAGCTTCAGACCATCATGGTTTTAGGTCCAGACCTAACTGAGGAGGTTCAGTTCCTGACTAACAAAACTAGAGAACAGTACGGTGTCAGTTGTGTCTCTGGATGTTGTCAGCATTGATTTGCATACAAACATCAAGCAGGAACCGTTTTCAGCTTAATACCCAAACCCAGTGATAGACACCTAACCTTGTTGGACTCTGCTCTTCTGCATGCACGGCCTCAAGATTTTGAAGAGTGAAGAGGATCCTCGTTGTGCTTTGTTATCAGATCGTAGTTCATCGACGCTAACTGAGAAATGTTCTGCATATCACAAAGAAAAAAATGTAAAAGAAAATACTCACTCAGGAATGTGAATTATTCAGATACCGTAACATTTCAGATGACAAAAACTATATGTTCAGAACAAGAAATTCAGATGATGTTTTACTTACCTTGAAGGAAAAGTTGCTGAAAGAATACTTCACCGATAGCGATGGCGCTCCGAATTCTTCCATGCTACCACACTCATCACCCTGACAATGTTTCACACACAAAATTTAAATCAAAGACCTTGAGATAAAAACAGATTAGGGCTAGAAAGACTGGAGACTCGCTCTGCTTCTTTTAGATAATTGAGCCTCTCTCTGTATCACCAGAGGACTGGGATGAATTTATGATCCAGGACACATACATCTTCCTCATAGTCACAACTATGTGGGCTGCTGCCACAGCTCATGCTGCTGGTCTCGCTTCTGTCATCATACTCATTGGAAGCCGTATTGACTTGCTCGTCTGCGATGCCCCAGGCGTGGCGGCACGCAAAGTAGCTCGTGTCATACTCATCATCTGTAGCAGGGATAAATGCAGCCTAAAATAGAAGAACATACTGAGAAACTATAGACATTATTTTCCCCTCAAAAAAATTATGGGTGAAATTTTTTCGAGACTCCAGATTTTTTTTTGTTATTATGCAGCATTAGCTGAAGTTATTTGTAGCATAACTGACCTTTTGCCTGGCAAGCATATCCCAGTTGATGTCTTTGAAGAAGGGATGAGCCTTTACCTGCTCTAATAGCATATTTCAGTTAGTGTGGTGTGCATAAGATGTATTGTTTCGTGAATAAGGAAATAAGAAGAACAAGAAAAAAGTACCTCTCCAGCGCCGGTTGCGCCTAATCTTTGAACCGGGTTTTCGATAAGCAACCTAATATGAATGTAAGATGTGTTGAAATAAAATGTGCTTCATTAAGATCTATAGTGTAGTGTGCATAAAGGTGTATAAGTTTTGGACAATTTTGCATTATTCTGACTTACTTGTCAATCAAATCATATGCTTCGAAGCTCATTTCCTCCGGTACATGTGGCCAAGGTATTTCTCGATTCATTATGTTGTCGAATATTATCTGTAAGGGAGCAATATTATTCTTAATGTTCATGAGCTAGAGGCATAAGTAACAGGAATAGAACAGCTAGAGGCATAATTAGCATGAGTTGTTCGTGCCTATACAAAGTTCATACTTATTCTGTAAATTATATTTAAGCCCAATTATTCAGTGTCAACTTGTGATTCCATTCCATATACAAAACATGGAATAATATCGTCTCATATCATCAACTACTTCTGAAGTTTGTGGTGCCAATAGACAACTGGCGCCTATGATTACACAGGATGAATAATGGAGGAATGCATTAACAGGATGCAGTGTTTTACCTGTGGATGTTCAGCATTGAAGGGAGGAATCCCCACAAGGAGCTCAAAGAGAATGATGCCAACGGACCACCAATCTGCAGTAGGACCTGCAAATAATAATAATAATAAATCAGAGTGACCAGTGCAGGTGAATGTCACAGAAATTTCAGTGCCGAATGGAGCAAACATTGACAAGACAGGTGAAAATCACGGACCATGGGGCATGCCGAGCAGTATCTCGGGCGCCAAGTAGTCAGGCGTGCCCACGGCCGTCTGCTTCTGCCGCTGCTCCCGCTTCTGAGCGCGGTGCTCCGCGTCCGTCGGGTGGTGGTCGCCGACGAGAACGCTGCTCACGTCCGGGCCGGAGAAGTCGTCCGTGCTGTTGATGAGACCGACCTTTGAGAGCCCGAAGTCCGTCAGCTTTATGTGGCCTTCGCGGGAGATCAACAGGTTGTCGGGCTTGAGGTCGCGGTGGATCACGTTCATCGAGTGCAGGTACTCCAGCGCAAGAACCTAATAAATACGTTCGTTCAGAAATTTAAAAATGGGTTCTGTCAAAGTTCAGAAATATTTCTCTTTTTCTTAAAACAAAAATTATCTGGAGGGAACCGATCAGGAGGATAAATAAATCACTGATTGATCATGTTTCTATCTGCTTATAAATACTTGCAGGAAAAATAAATAAATGCTGAAAACTGATGATGAGGAAAATCAATGTCACTAAAAAAAACGGCTCACAAGTTCGGCGATGTACGTTCGTGCCATGTCCTCGTCGAGGCACCCGAGGCTCCGGAGGAGGGAGTAGAGGTCCCCGCCGTTGATGTACTCCATGACGAGGTAGAGGTTCTCCCTGCACGTGAAGGAGTAGAAGAAGCGCACGACGAAGGGATTCCGCGCGGAGATGAGGATGTCGCGCTCGGCGAGGATGCTCTCGACGGCGTTCTTGCGGATCATGTCTGCCTTCTTGAGCACCTTGATGGCGAACAGGTCCCCCGTGACGCGCTTCCTTGCGAGGAAGACGCGGCCGAACGCGCCCCTGCTGATGGGCTTGATGATCTCGAAGTCCTCGATGGAGGTGCGGTCCTTGATGACGCCGCCATTGCCATTGCTGGTGGCAGTCATGGCTCGTGACGTGGTGCTCGTGCTCTCAGACGACACTGTGGGCCCGTCCTCGTCGATGGGTCCCATGGTGAGGGCGGCGTCAGTGTCGTCGATGTGGGCGCACAGCAGCAGGAACTTCTCCTGGAGGAGCTTGGCGATGCGGCGGCCGAAGGTCTCGACGACGAGCGCGTCGACGCGGCGCGTGTCGATCACGGCGTTGAGGTCCTCGAGGAAGGCGCTGAGGTCTTCGAGTGAGGCGTAGGCGGAGGCGCGCACGGCTTCCACCCCTCGCGCGATGGATGCCAGGCTCTCCACCTGCTGGAAGCTCTCCAGGTCCGCGAACCCGAAACGGTGCTGCTGCTTCGTCTCCGCCGCCGCGTTGTTCAGCCGCGCCGGCGTCGGCAGCGGCGACTGCGGCAGGCTCCCCCCGCCGCCCGTCGGCGTCACCAGCGCGCCCTGCATATCATATATTTTCTAAGTTTTATTATTGAAAACGCTTACTCCCTCCATAATAAGATAATCATTGATAAAATAATGTTATTACTAAAAAAAAAATATCAACCTTATTACCTCTGAGAAGAGCTCGGCGGACGGGACGGCGAGGAGCTGTGCGAGCGCGTCGTGGTCGGCGGCGTTGGAGCTGGAGGAGGAGGAGGAGGAAGAGTCGGCGAAGCAGGCGAGCACGCGGTCGAGCACGTCGGCGACGCGGAGGAGGCGCTGGTCGGCGGTGAGGCCCTTGCCGCCGTCGCATCGGTCGGCGAGCGTGCAGACGACGAAGTGGCCCTCGGCGCAGGCCATGGGGATCTCGAAGTCGCACACGCGGCAGATCATCCGCGGCTTGCCGTCCACCACCATCACCTGCTGCGCCTGCTCATGTTGCTGCTCCTCGCTCGGCAGGGTGTGGTGGTGGTCCGGGTGGATGCTCGCCGCGCCCACGCGCTCCACGATCTCCTCCACCGACGCCTTGTTGTGCAAGACGGTCACCGTCTTCTTCGACTCCTCCTCCGCCGCCGCGACGACCTTGGCATCGGTTGTTGTTGTGCTGGAATTCTTGTTCTTGTTCTTCTCGGCGGGGGAGGGGAGCTTCTTCCACGACGCGATCTTGGGGGAATGGTCAGACGATCCATGGTTGTTATTGTTGTTTGATGAGGAGGAGATAGGCGGGGGGAACAAGTCGAGGGTGAGGTGCTTATGCTCGAGCATGCGGCGGCGGATGAGCCTGTCCTTGAGCTCGGTGAGGCTAGACGTGCTCTTACGCCCGAGCTCGCCGCCGGACAACGGGAACAGCCCGAGGTCGCTGAGCTGGTGCATCCGCAGCACGCGCCGCCCACCCTCCTCCCTCCCTTCTCCCTCCTCCTCCACACCACCAGCGCCGGCAGCGGCGTCCTTGCGGAACTGGAGGAGCCGCGTGCACCGGGTGAGGATGAACAGCACGCGGGTGTGCGCCTGCTTCGCCGCGCCGCCGCCGCCCAGCTCCTGCCGCCGGTCGTCCAGACCTTGCACGACGCCCTCGCACCGGGACCAGAACTCCTCCGGACTCATCTCCGCGCACCGCTGCGCCACCACCAGCAGGTCCTCCAACGCCACGCGGGATTCCTCGTCGTCGTCGGAGGCGGCGCGGGCCAGGACGCCGACGAGGTCGCCGGCGAAGACGCCCAGCTCGGAGTCTACTTCGGCCTTGAGCCGCGTGAACTCGGCGCGCACGGCGCCCGCGAACTCCTCTCCTCCGCAGCGCTGCGCCATGATCTTGCGCATCATGGGGCCCGCGCCGCCGCCGCCGCCGCGGTCGCTCAGGTCGTGGGAGAAGCTCTTCACCTCCGGCGCGCGCTTCCGCCGCCCGCTCGTCGCGCGGAGGATCGCGCGGAACCGCGGCGAGTCCATCTCCCGCACGCCGCCCTCCACTACCATCGCCGCCGCACCACCACCGCGCGCGTCCTTCTGCAGCAGCGCCACGGAATCAGGCATCAACCGAATGTCGTGCCCACCGCATCGGTTCCTCGATTATTTTTACCTCCATGGTCGCGACGTGCGTGCAGGTCAACAATCTCCTCACCGGCCACCATCTTCTTACATGCTTCAAACACACAAATTAAACAAAGCCGGCGATCAACTCCGGATATATCCAGTCGGGGCACGCGAGTTGAATTGAACAAACGTGGATCAATCCGAAGAATTTTTCAAAGTAAATTTAAATGCACGTCACAGACGTCTATAACGACCCTTGGTTACCTGATGAAGAAAGAAAGCGGGGGATCGACGATGAACTCTCTAATCTCTCCTTACCAATAATGAAGATAGAATTCTGCAAAGCTTTTATTTTCCTTCTAATAAAAATCTAAAATGAAAAGTTGCTAATTTTAACATCAGCCCCTACTGCTGCTGCCGGGCAGGTGCTAAAAAGAGCGAGAGAGATGGCCCCACATGTCAGCGTGCCATAGAAGAGCGGCCTTACGGTGTCCCCGCCGTACCGAAGGAACCCGGGTTTATATACGCCCGCGCCGCGCGCATGCCGCAACCGCCTCTTTCTTTCCTTGTGCGCGAACGCATCCATCCATCCGCTCGATCGAGGCCGGCCGTTCCCCTCCTCCTCCGATCGATCTCCCCGAATCTCGACGCGATGACGGCGCGGCGCCCCGGCCTCTGACGGAGCCGACGGCGAGCGCGACCGTCGGCGGGCCGGCGATGGACCAGGCCAGGGTGCACCACGACCCGCGGCGCGCGGCGTCGTCCTCGCCCGCGGCGGCGGCGTGGGAGGACCGGCCACCGCGCCGGTCGCCGCTCGTGGAGGCGCGCCGCGAGCGCGAGCGCGACCGGCGGCGGCAGCCGCGGTGCGGCGAGGTGGCGGGCGGGACGGCGGCCGAGTGCGCCGCCGTGTGCTGCTGCTTCCCCTTCGCCGTAGTCGAGCTCGTCGTGCTCGCCGTCGTGCGCGCGCCCGCCGCGCTGTGCCGCCGCGCGGCCGGCGAGCGGCGGCGGCGACGCCGCGCGAAGCGGGCCGCCGCGGTGAAGAGGAAGGAGATTGACGCCATCCTCGCCGCCGAGGGCGCGTCGCCCGGGACCCGCGCCGCCGCGCTGGCCAGGGTCGTCAATGGCGGCGGAGGGAATGCGAACGCGGCGGTGGACTGGCCCGTGACGGCGGCGCGGGTCACCGACGAGCTCGCCGAAGCGGAGAAGGAGGTGTGGGCCAGCTTCCAGGGCGCCGGGTTCTGGCGGAGCCCGTCGCAGCGCGAAGTCAAGAGGTGACCGTCGCCGCCTTTGCAGTCTCCCTGCCCTTCGTTCTCCGGTTCCTCGCGCCCAATCCATCGCCAACGCCGCCATAACCTCATATCATAGGGAGAAGATGAACTCTCGCGATCTTTCGATCTGCGAATTGCAGATTATCACTGTTACATTGCTAGCGTTTTCTTCTTCCATTGATTGTTCGATTGGATGGGAGGAGAAAGGAACCGTTTATGATTAGGGAAACGAATGCAAGTGCAAACTATGCTTCTCGATCGGTGCATACCATTGTCGTGTTCGTCTTCTTAGCTTGGTCTCTCATCTCATTCAAGGGGAGCAAAGATTGAATCTTATTCACACATGATCGGTCGAATCGTCCAAAGGGAAACCAAAACCAAAGTACATTACTGAAAGTTTTCCAATCCTTAATTCAAGGAGTTCATCGATCATTCTCTTACTGGTTCATTTGGGGATTGGTGGGGTTGTTCTGGAAGTGATATGCAGAATTACACACTACTGCAAGGCAGTCAGGCACGTATCTCATTATTGGCAGATTGCCAAACTGTTTTTAGCACGATTTAATATGATGCATGAATCTCCTCATTCATGTATCCTTCTTTTCTGCCATAAGTTGTTGGGAACTTGAGAAGTCATTGTGGATTTTGGTGCAAGCGGAAGATCAGAATCTCGGAGTAGATTTTTTTCCTGAAACAAAATCTCGATCAGAATTCAACTGGATTACTACCAGTGGCATAAAGATACGGACTTCCGAGACATGGCCTCCCTAGAGAGGCGCTTTATTTGTTGACAAACCACTACAGATCATATTAATATTCCTATATTATCCTATGCACCAGTAAAGATATTATCTGCGACTGCCACCGCGTTGCAACAGATAATCCTTAAAGAAAACGGCCGGCCTTCTCCAATTAATCTAATTGTATTGTTGAGAACTCGCCAGTGAGCCCAACCGTGGTTGTTAGGCTCGGTCAGTTCCTGAGCTCAAATAGCAGGCCTGATTGAGAGTTTTACGGTAATCAATTCACTGACAGCCAAGCCCTGACAATAGTTCAACGCTATGGTGTCACAAGTCCAACGCTACGCTACGAATAACGCACGCGCCACGACCCGAGTACGGACTTTGTCCTTCGCCAACGCCCGTGTCGTAAGTCAGCAGCCCCAGCGCGGAAATATGGTGCTAATTTCTTTTGACGAATAATATGGTGCTAATTAATGGACCCCAGCGGACCGGCGCCTGGTGTTGGGCTCAATATCGCGAGGCGGCCCATGAACCCGGCATCATCACGATCCAGACGGCCCACGGTCCTATCATAGTGCATGGACCCGACTAGTGCTGTCCAAACGGGGGTGGTACGGGCTGGGCACGAAAAAACCCAACATGATTAATATCAGGCCCGCATGACACATATTTTTTTGGGCCATGTCGTGCCGACCACGTGTCCGGTCTATGGCCCGTAGCTTGTCACATAATGATTTACACGTGTCGTGCCGTTTGGCATGCTTGGCTCGCCAAGTAGTCAAGCCAGCGCTTGCCCCAGTCGGAGGAGTAGACATGTCCCTTATGTAAGGATCATGACCATCAAGTTCATCCTAAGGTATGAATGTTTGGTAATGAATAACAAACATGAAATATGACTAATGCCTACACGAGTGTTGTACGTGTAAAAAATATTTTCTACTCTATGATGATTGGACGGTTGCCTTGGCAATGGATGATAATGACCGCAAGCATAGAGGCTTGATGAACTTGATAGAGTTCAAGGGTTGATGGAGATGGATCAAGACTAAGTACAAGCTATGGAGCAAGTGTTTGGAACACTTGTCTAGTTGTTAGGGCTTTAAATTCATAGGAAAAATCGGACTATCAAGGAGGCCTAGGTCATGTCTCTTAGGTCACAATAGTTGATAATGTGCATGAATGCTCACAAAATCATAGGCACTAGATAACAGTGGAGAAGCCAAGGAGCTATTGGAAGAAGCCGGGAAACGATGTCGAGAGGAGACGAGGAGTTTCAGTTTTTGCAAGTAAAGACCGGAAGGTCCAGTGATCAAAGGAAAATTCTATACAGATAAGATATTGGACGCGAGGAATTCTGTTGGCAGAGGAACCTTAGACACCGGACAGTCCGGTGTGTAGACCGAATGATCCGGTCTATATAGAGATGGTTCGGACAGAACAGAAAGCATCGACAATGTCTCTGTTTGGAGAAAGTGTAAGGATCATGACCATTGAGGTCATCCTAAGGTATGATGTTTTGGTGATAAATGACAAATATAAAATATGACTAATATCTACACGAGTGTTGTCTATGTAGGAATCATATCTAAACTCGACTATAAATCATATGGATGATAGTTGCCTTGGCGATTGATAACAATGACCACAAGCATGGAGGCTTGTGAGCTTGACGGAGTCCAAGGGTTGATGGAGATGGATCAAAGCTGAGGACAAGCTATGGAGCAGGTGTTGGGAACACTTGTCTAGTTGTTAGGGATTTGAGTCCATAGGAAAAACCGGACTATCAAGGGGGTCTAGGTCATTTCTCTTAGATCATGTCTAGTCAGTGATGTGCAAAGTTGCTCGATGAAATCACAGACACTAGATGATAGTGGAGAAGCCAAGGAGCTGTTCGGAGAAACCGGAAAACAAAGTCAAGCGAGGACGAGGAGTTTCAGCTTCTGCACATAGTGACCGGACAGAGGGGTCAATGGTGACCGGACTGTACGGTCACTAGGTGAAGTTGTCTCGGACTTACAGCGAAGAACCGAGGAAACTGTCAGAGTTGGAAGTTGTAGAGATCGGACGATCCGGTCTAAACACTAGACGGTTCGGTCTGTACAAGTGACTCTGGGCAGCGAGGAAGCGAGTGCTAGAAATATTTCTGGATTGGAGAGAGAAACGAACCGGACGGTCCGGTTAGTACAGGATATCACCAGGACAGAGCCATTGGTGCTCAGGTTTGTAGTGACCGGACGGTTCGGTCAGACAGTGGCCGGACGATCCGGTCAGTAGGTCCAGAAAGCTGATTTCGTGAAGCAAGGACAAGTTTGAGGTTGGAAGCCTATATAACTTCGTTGCTGGGGTCTTGGAGACATCTCTTGGCCAGTGGAATACCTGAGAGAATTTGGTAAGATCCAAGAGGAAAAGAGAAGAGCACTAGGAGAAGATATTGCATATCTTGAGAGTGCTAGTGAGAGTAACAAGGAGTGATCTTGCACATCTAAGGCTAGGGTGTCCTTGAGGATGTGATCTAGGTTGTTACTCTTGGTCTATGGTGAGACCTAGATCGGTTAAGTATCGGTTATCGAGCCTATCATGATTGGTTGTGAAGGCCATCACACGTTTGTACACGGTTTGAGCCCGCTGGTGAAAGGGGCATTGCTAGTGAGCGCCCGTGTCGGCTCGGGAGTCTGGCAAGTTCTCGAGGGAGGCGAGCTTATGCCTTGGTGGCAGCGGTGACGCATACCGTGTCTTCACTCTGGGAGTGATTGCGGGCTCATGTGCGAGAACTCCACTTGGTGGCGGGAGGGAACGGGACTCTGGCGGAAGTGGTCCAATAAGGAGTAGGGGAAGGCGCCATCCTTTTGAGACCTTGGAAAAAAATATCATGAGCACATCTCTTACTCAGCTCCTTACTTTGATGCCTTTCCTTTCCGTCTTTTCATACCATGCTATTCATGCTTGTATGTTTGCCATGTTCTAGTTGATTATCATGTAGACTTGCATGTTTAGGTTTCTTGCTTGCTAGTAGTGTTTAAGCTTCCGCATTTGATTACTAGCATGTGTAGGAGTTGCATTGACGTGCTTGATCACTAGAAGTGCATAGGAGTTGTATTGACTTGTGTGATCCACTAGTATGCATAGGTTGTCTTTCCTTTTATAGGATTATCTTATTAATGTGATCACCACTAAAATTGTGTAGGAGTTGTTTTGAGTGTATTGACAGTGGGAATTGGTAAAATTGGTACATAGAGATAGTTCCCGATTCACCGCCCCCTCTCGGTCACTATGAACCTTTCAAGTGGTATCAGAGCCAAGTGCTCAATATAGGGCTTAACCGCCTTGAGTAGTGACCGAATTGAGTTGGGATGTCATCCCATTCGGGGCCGGGTCATGGCTCATGGAAGGATCGTTTGAAACGCTACCTAAATGCCATAATTCCGGATGAGTTGATGGATGCTCTTGTGGACTTTGCTAGTACCTTTACCGATGATCATGTGTATGATGATTGTGATGATTGTATGGTAGTGCCTAGTTCTAGTGAGTGCCTAGATTCTTCTAATGATAACTTGATAGGTTGCTCTACTAGTGTGTCTAATTTGATGATTGATGATGTTGGTTCTCTTGATCTTGCTTGTTCTACTAGCATGACTAGGATTGATGATAGTATGCCTCTTAATCCTGCTAGTGATTCACTTGTTAAGGAGTTCTTTACTTTTCATGCTAATGATAATAAGGACTTACTTTACTCTCTTATTCGCTTGCAAGGTATTGTGGACAAGATTGAATCAAATGAAGAATCCTTCAAGCTTCCCAACATTGTGATAGTTGAGAAGATCCTCACCTTGCTCCCTAGTAGCAAGCTCTTCTACACCGCCCTCAGTCTTCTCATGGAGAAGGGTCTCTCCGTCGAGGAAGTGATTGAGTTGCTCTTTGAGGATGAGGAGATCACCGCAAGCTGGATCGGGGAGAAGACTTCCAAGGCAAACATTGGAGCATCTTCAAGAAAAGGGAAAGAAGTAGCTTTGAGCTCAAACTTCTTTGATCCCTCTATAAGATTGCCTTGCAACAGCTTCTACAAACCCTTCGGATCAAGAGCTTCACCAAGCTCATCGAGTGCTTCGTCAAGCTCTATCTCAAGTGACATTTCAAGTTCTACTCCAAGCACTTCGGGTGGACCATGCGTTGGTGTAGGGGGAGCGCCAACAACAATGCTCACTCGATCATTTGAGATGATCTATCTCACCACTATGGCTCCGGCGCCCCCACCTATTCCACCTCTTCCTCTACAAGATCACCTTTGGCATCTTCGTCGAGCTCACCAATAGGATCTCATCTTTCAACTTGGTGAATTTGTGAGAAATCTGAATAATGACCTTTGTGATACCCTCTTAATCATTTATGATCTTGTGTGTAGGATAAATTCCTTCAGAGGCCTTCGAAGGATTGCACCACATGAAGTGATTGACAAGCTCCTCCAACAAATCACAGCTCCTGAGAGGAGTTTCTTATTTGATGAGGTAGTCAACTGGAGACATGAGCTCTCAATTGGGAGAGCAATGGAGATGATACTTGTGCTCCACTCACAAGTGAGACACGTGCTTGAGCATGTCACTGGACTCTATGATTCCCCCCTCCCCCACTACTACATCGACCTCGACAATGTGCACATGGGGGATGGTCATGGACATTGGAGGTATCGTGCTCTTCACTATCCCATTAGGAGGAGACTTTAGGAAGGGATTGCAAGAATCCATATCTATGAGGATGGTCTTATCATTCGACGTGATGAGGTTAGTACAAGTCAATTGAGGAATGCTTTGGATATTAACCCTTCTTCCTCTAGTGCTTGTCTTCTGTCTACCACCAGGATCAACTACAAGAGTAGAGGTATGTTGGTCGTATCTACGCACCCACTTATATATCGCAAGAGGACGGTGTACAGTTGTAGCTCTTTTTCCCTCAGAGTATTCCAAGGTTATCGAATCCATAGGAAACGAGTGGAACTAATACTACTAAAGGGTTACTAACAGATTGCAATGAGTTGGTTGGTGTGAATGATGATGGTGAGAAAGTGAAAGGTGAATGTTATTGAAGAGGCAACAGGGTGATGAATGATTCTTTCCTTAGGATTGGTTCACTAGCATGCAACCTTATTCTTATCAACTCAAGTGATGACTCTAATATTCTACAAGACATGGTGGTTTCGTTCACCCCGGCTGTCACTACAGAGGCTATTAGCTCCCCACTGGTTTCTTGCACTATGCAATGGGCAAAAGTGTATTGGTCGATATACTAATGAAAAAGATAGATGGATGTGCAATAAAGTTCATCACATAGATTAAATTCATCGAGAGAGTATCAACAAGCATGAGAGTTACATGACCAGATCTCCGCACCAGAGAAGAGAATATGAGACTACTCACTCATCCTTCTGCTAGACATAGCAGAGGGGTGAGAAATAGCGCTGGAACACGCCCGAGCCGATCGACGCAAGCGTTGCGCCGATCAGCGTGACCTCCCTTCTGGTGGATCTCGTCGGTGTTGACGAAACTCCGCCGCCAATATCCTGGAACCCTAGTTTTAATAACTGGTTCTCGCGATTGCCGTCTCTCCTTAGGCGTCTTGGCTCTTGATAATTATCTTCCTTTTATACTCGACGGGATTAGGTCAACTTCCACCGACTTTGACTCATACTGGGCTGGGCCTTCGTTTTTCCTGCACCGGATCATGTTTTGGTCAACTCTTTCTCCTGCGCCGAACGGCGCATGGGTTGCGCCAATCGGCGCAAGCCGTGTCTTTTCTTGTTTCTTCTCCGAATCGGTTCCTCTGTCTTCCACAGCTGCCATGTGGGCCTTTTCCTTCGAGATAAAGTCTTAACTGAACGTTGAGATCTTGAAGTTCCATAAATCTTCTAGATAAATATCTTCAAGTGTCTTGCGTAGATAAACTTCCATAAACATGTGGAATGGGCCTCGGTCACTTCTGTGGGCCAAAACACCCTTGCGCTGATCGGCTCATGTACTGCGCCGATCGGCGCACTGGGCTTCTTCAGTGCTTTTCGTCAGTTCTGGACTCCTGTCCTCTCCAGCATCACTTTAATCGCTAATTTTACCTGTTTCTGCAATAAAGCTCCAAAACAACGCATATACAAATATATAGGCAATATCATAGGTAAATGGCCTAAATTAGTATCAATTATGCTCTATTTGGGGTAATATTCGCATATGAAAGGGGCACTTGGGAAGTGCCAACAGTTCCCCCACACTCAAATCATTGCTAGTCCTCGAGCAATACAAAATCAAATAGTAATAAGAATTTTCACACCATGCCTCATGCAGTCAATCTCAATCATCATTTTTACTCATTATCCCTCCACAAAGATTTTCTCTCATCTCCTTTTAACCAATCGGCATATTTTACTTGAACTTAATCAAATTACCACAAAACCTTTTCAAAAACAATTTTAGTTCTCCTTATCTCATCTTTTAGCATTAAACGTCAAGCCTTTGGTCTTCTCTAAGTCTTTCAAGTGTATTTCCTTCCCTCTCCTATCTAATCAAGGATTGTATATGGATCTTGGAGGGCTATAAAACTAAATTAAACCATAAGATTAACCATGTCAATAATATGCTCAATCATGCCTATTAAGAAAGGATTTTCTTGGAAAAGAACTTTTAATGGAGAAGAGGAATGTAGAAGATCTAAAAGAAAATTCAATGAGAACAATTGGCAAAAAATGAGGAAGAATCAGAAATCTGCTTTCTTTGATGACCTTACTGCTTCTCAGGGAATATATTTTTTTTTCTCTTTACTCCTTTTTTATAATAACCTCTTTTTTTCTCTTTTTGCAACAGCGCCGATCGGCGCAAGCGTCGCGCCGATCGGCGCGAGCTATATTTTTTTTCTTTTTCTTTTTTTTCTTTTTTCTTTTCTTTCACCTCTTTTTTTTATATTCTCTGATATGATCAGCAATCTTTGTATCAGCAGCGGAAACTTTCTGAATTCCCTTTTATTGAGAATATAGGTTGTATCAAGGATGAGGGAGAAACAAAGATGTATGGTTTTCATGATAGCAAGGAATTTAATTGGATAAGAATGGCTAGAAATACAGAGATAAACAAAATAGATCATCCTTTCCTAGCTTGGTCGAAATCATGAGCAAAAAGTTGATAAAGTTACTTACAATCCACTTAGTTCAAATGTGTAGCTTGCTCTCATTCACTCGGCTATGTAGGCATATTGAGACCTTACTTTTGCTTTAGCTTATGATGAGTCAAAAGAAATTTTCAGAAATATAAAGCTCAAAAGTTAAGTGGTAACCAACAAATTCAAGTAATCAACCAATCGATCATCAGAAAGACAAGATAAATAGCATGGGCCACTTTTAATTTGACAATCAACACTAACTTTATTAAAGACAATGCAAGAATTCAAACTACATAAAAGACCTAGAAGCAACTCTCAACATGACTCGTGACTCTCTTAAGCACACACACAAACTTAAATAAACACTCATCAAAAACACTTAAAAACTGAGAAACCAGACTCAAAAACACTTAAAAATTATGACTAATGGCAAAGCCATTCCCCCACACTCAAAATTTGCAATGTACTCATTGCAAGAGAAGAAACTCAACGCACTAATTATGTAGACCATGCCTGTTCAAGACTTGGAAAATTCGTCTTATATTCCTTATGAGAAAAGTGTAGTCCGCTTCGTTCATCTTGATTGTATCCTAGATTCTGCGGTCCACCTCTCTTTGATTCATGTATGCACGATCTCTGTCTAGATACAGTCTCCCAATATTTCTTCGGCAGAGAGGACAGCAACCAGGTAGTTGCAGGTTATGATTTTCAACGCTGTAAGGAGAGGCACTATTCAAATTCCTCCGAGCCGATCGGCGCAGTGGCGTTCTTCCATCATTGCGACTTCCTCCACTTCCCTCTGCATTACCATTAACTCTTGTTGAAGTTCCTGCTGCCCTGTCATTACTGCATTCTGCAAGTGTTTCCTGATTTTCGAACTTAGGACTACCAAAGCTTCCTTGCATATCAAAATCATCACTAAAATCTCCGGGCACACTAGGATCACCGCTTTCCAAAGTTTCCAAATAGTATGACGTATAGTCGCTATCCCATTCGGAATAATTCTGAATTGGCTTACCCGATAATCTAGCGGATCTGCGAACCTCTGGTGTAATCTTGTACTTCCTTGTAGCTTCTTCATCTTCACTTGGTAGAGCCGTCAGATCAATAAATTCAACCATCTTCAGATCGTGCCGATCGGCTCCAGCGTTGCGCTGATCGGCGCAGCCAGCAGCTTCCTTCATATACTCATCTAACTGCTCTAGATTACGCTCATGGATCACCTTATTCTGCTGCCTTCGTAAAATCTCATCATTAATCTCCTTAGGTGTCCTTCCTCTAGGAACTACGCGACAGTCATCATCATATATCAAATCTCTAGGTATGAAAGCTAGATCTTCTGCCAATTGGAGTTCCACCTTGTGTTGAAGATCTTTAGCACAAAAGAAACACTTGCATCCCTCAATACAACTGTTCCTATGAATCTTATTTTCTTGAAAACTTTCCCAATCGGTAAGAACCTTTGGAAGGGATTCATCCCTTCTAGCTTGAAGATCCGTCTCCGCATCCTGCTGGTACATAGCTTCTTCGACTTCTTCTTGCAGCTTGAGTTCATACTTGGCGGCAATGTCATGTTCACCATAAAGTTGGCACCTATGAATTGTGAGGGCGCTCTCTTCATCTAGCTCTTCCTTTTCTTGCTCAGTCAATGATCTTTCGAAAGACAGGAAATCCTCATACGACAAGGGCTTAGCAAGATTAAGAAGACTTTCCATGGTATACCTCTGAGAAACTACTTCACTTTCAATAGGTGCTACAGATTTTCCTTTGCGCACCAATACTCTTTTCATCATCTGCTGAAGTTCATTGTCCATCTTCACCTTGTCGGCGTTCCACGCGTCAGCTTAGCTTTTCTTCATGAATTTCTTCCGCAGATCCGACCAGGCTAGGGGATCATCTCGTGTTGGTGTCAACACTTCGTCGACTTCTTCCTAGGGCCAATTTGCAGAGGGCTGAGGAAATCCGACTCCGAGCCGATCGGCTCCAGTGTCGTGCCGATCGGCGTCGCCTTCCATCGCTTCTGCTCTTAGGGTTTGTTCTGGTGACGATGTAACACGAGTTGATCCGTGGATTTGCTATCACCTCTTATTTATATCCCTTGATTTCCAATTGGACTAGGACACTTTCTCTTATTCGTGGAATTTAACGAGTCTTAAAAAGGCAAGGTCCAAAACCGACTCAAAACAAAAAGGACTCTGCCGTGTCGATCGGTGCAGAGCTGCATCGATCGGCGCAAGCATCGCGCCGATCGGGGCGGTACACTAAATTGCCAAAGAAAAACTATGGAAATTAAAAATACACACAAGCTTTTGTTTTACGTCGTTAAGCTCGACCACACGGGGTACTAGGCAGTGAAATACATATCAAAAGATTTTAATTCAAATATGTCGGGTTCTAAGTATACCTTTAGACGTTGTCCGTTCACCGTGTACTTGTTTCTCTTGCCATCCATTATGATTACTGCTCCCAAAGGTAACACCGTATTCACAAGATAAGGTCCCTCCCATTTGCTTCACAGTTTGCCTTTACCAAATAATCTGAATCGCGAATTAAATAGGAGCACCCGATCTCCTTCCTTGAACTCCTTCTTCAATAGCTTCTTATCGTACCACTTCTTTGTTTTCTCTTTATATATAGCTGCATTCTCATATGCACGCAATCTCATCTCTTCCAATTCACATATTTATATCTTCTTTTTCATGCCGGCGGCATCAAGATCCAAATTCATTTCCTTTATAGCCCAATAAGCCTTATGTTCCAATTCCACCGGTAGGTGACACGATTTCCCATAGACGAATTGATACGGTGTCATACCAATTGGTGTCTTGAATGCCGTCCTATATGCCCATAATGCTCCATTAAGCTTCGTGGCCCAATCTTTTCCTTCCTTCGTAACAATCTTCTGAAGAATTCCCTTTAATTGCTTATTTGAAGTTTTTGCTTGTCCATTTGTCTGGGGATGGTAGGCTGTTCCAATTCTATGTTCAACTCCAGATTTGGTTAAAAACCTAGCAAATTCTCCTCCTGTAAAATGGGATCCTCCATCCGTAATTATTATCCTCGATACTCCGTACCTAGGAAATATCTGCTCCTGAAGCAAACTCCTTGATTCTCTTGTAGTGTTAGCCTTGCATGCCATTGCTTCGACCCACTTGGAGACATAATCAACGGCGACCAATATATACTCAAAACCATGAGAATTCATAAAGGGTCCCACGAAATCCATACCCCAAACGTCAAAGATATCGACCTGAAGATTCTACTTAAGAGGCATTGCATTCCTACTGTTAACATTCCCTATTCGTTGGCATTGAGCACATGTTGCAACATACCTTTTTGCATCTTCATGCAAGGTAGGACAATAGAATGCACTTGCCCATACCTTTGCCTATGTTCTGAAGTAGCCATAATGTCTCCCATAATCCGAAGAATGACATTTTGCTAAAATGCTTGCTCTTTCTTCTCTGGGTACACATCTCCGTACTGCTCCATCTTCGCAATACCTATACAAGTATGGATCGGCCCATATAAATTTTCTCATTTCACTCTTAACTCTTTTCCTTGTGTTCTTGTTCATCAGATCAGTTTGTCCCTTGAAACCTTTGATAATATCCATCATCCAGTTCTCTCTACGATCAAATGCAGCAAACAACTGTTCTTGTCGCATTTCATCTCTTATTGGCTCAGTTGATGATGATTCAACACGAGATAAATGATCTGCTACAGAATTTTCTACTCCTTTCTTATCTCTAAATCAAATTCTTGCAGCATCAATACCCATCGCATTAACCGAGGCTTAGACTCCTTCTTTGAAACCAAGTATCTTATAGCAGCATGATCAGTATATACAATCACCTTAGAATTTAGAATGTAGGATCTAAACTTCTCAAAAGCAAATATAACAGCTAGCATCTCCTTCTCAGTTGTTGTATAATTGATTTGCACCTCATTCAAAGTTTTGCTAGCATAATAAATAGCATGCACTTTACCTTCCTTCCGTTGTCCAAGAACAGCTCCAACTACATAGTCACTTGCATCACACATAATTTCAAAAGGTAGACTCCAATCAGGTGGCTGCATAACGGGTGCAGAGCATAGAGCTTCCTTTAATCTTCTAAAGGCCAAGAGTCTTTCCTCATCCATAACAAATTCTGTATCTTGCTTTAACAATTCTGTCAGGGGTTTAGCAATCTTCGAATAATCCTTAACAAATCTGTGATAGAAGTTGGCATGTCCAAGAAAACTCCTCAAAGTTGTAAGATCAGTAGGGGGAGGTAATTTCTCAACTGTAGATACTTTTGTCTTATCAACCTCTATCCCTCTTTTAGATATGACATGACCAAGTACTATCCCTTCTGCTACCATGAAGTGACACTTCTCCCAATTAAGAACTAAATCGCATTCAATAGACCTTTTCAAAACCTTCTCCAAATTCTCCAAACAGCTATCAAAATCAGCACCATGTACGGAGAAGTCATCCATAAATACCTCCACAATGTCTTCTATGAATTCAGCGAATATTGCATTCATGCATCTTTGAAATGTCGTAGGCGCGTTGCAAAGACCAAATGGCATCCTTCTATATGCATATGTTCCAAAAGGGCAAGTAAAAGTAGTTTTCTGCTGATCTTCTGGTCTTACCGGTATTTGAAAGAAACCACTATACCCATCCAAATAACAAAAGTATGGATTCCGTGCTAATCTTTCAAGCATCTCATCAATCAACGGAAGAGGATAGTGATCTTTCTTCGTCACTTTTTTCAAGCTTCTATAATCTATGCACATTCTCCATCCAGTTATAGTCCTTTGAGGGATCAACTCATTATTCTCGTTAGACACTATTGTCAACCCTCCTTTCTTGGGTACACAATGCACTGGACTAACCCATTCACTATCAGCAACAGGGTAGATCATACCTGCATTAAGCAGCTTCAAAATCTCCTTTTTAACCACCGGCTTCATTGATTCCTTCAACCTTCGCATCCCTTCAACCACTGGTTTAGTATTCTCCTCCAAGTCAATCTTGTGGGTGCAAATGCGGAGCTGATTCCCTTGATGTCATCCAATGTGTAACCAATGGTTTTCTTATACCTTTTTAGCACAACAAGAAGCCTCTCTGTTTCTTCTTTCGTTAGGGCGTTGTTCACAATAATTGGATATGTTCTATTTTTTCCTAGATATTCATAGCGTAGTTCCTTCAGAAGTTCCTTCTGTTCCACTTCTAGCGCTTTGTCTAGATCCAGCTCCTCAAGAGGTTCAAATTCATGATTCTCCTGGTTGAGCCGATCGGCGCAGGGGTCGCGCCGATCGGTGCTGCCAGTATGATTGTGCCGATCGGTGCCAGGGTCGCGTCGATCGACGCTGCCAGTATGATTGAGCCGATCGGTGCTAGGGTCGCGCCAATCGACGCTGGCAGTATACTTGTCAGTTCCACGCATGATGTGGTCCAGTGGGTCTCCCATATCCATCCCTATCCTCTCGTCTTCCTCTGGGCAGAATTCCTAATAGCAAGAAGAGTCTTGATGAGACAGATCATTAAATTGAAATTGCACTTCTTCCTCTCCCAGGTGTAGCGTGATTTGACCTTTCCCAGCATCCAGAACAGCTTGTACTAATTTTAAGAATGGCCTTCCCAGAATGATATCTTCAACCCCTCTTTCCTTATTGTCTAGAACGAAGAAATCTACACCTGGTGAGCTGATCTCAATTTCGACATTCTCGATCACTCCCAGTGGCTTGGTTTTCCTACCATCCGCCATGATCAGCTCAAGTTCAGTCCCCATCAGTCGCTGTTGAGTTCCATACGGCATGCTCATGAATGCATCATAAGTCATCAAGCTGACACGAGAGCCAAAGTCACACAAGGCTTTCAGAAATTTCTTTCCCGATATCTCACAGGGTATGTATGGTTCTTCTTTTTCCTCTTCAGTGACACCTACAACATACACACCACATAATCCTTCATAGGGGGATGGCTGAAAGCAACTATCCAGCAATCTCTTTGCTTGTTTCACCTCTGTTCCATCAAGCTCTATATCATCCTTGTAGAGCTTCCCTAAAACTCTCCCAATAATCTCTTGATCGAAGACTTCCGACTTGAGGCGATTACTTGGGAAATTGTACTCAATTCCGGCTTCGGAGGCGTCTTGCGGACTGAAGGATCTTCTCATATTAAGCACTTCTTGCGAAAAAGCAATGGGAATCCAGTCCATCGGCTCAAATTCGTCAAGTGGTTTAGCATTCGCCAATGTTCTATCCCCCTTCGGTTTAGCAAAATTCCCTTCAAATTCCTTCAGGTGGTTGTCCAGAATCACAGTTTCTATCTTGGTATAATCCTTGTTACTTGGCAGAATCGTCAGGGTGATCGGTTCTCCTGTTGTCGCGGCTGCGCCGATCGGCGCAGTCTCTGAGCCGATCGGCGCACACGTCAGACCCACAAAGGTGAGTCTGACGGGCTCTATTTCTTTGAATTGTCCTGAAGTAATCATTGATCTGCTCTCGGACATCAAGATCTGTTCAGCTGGCGTCTCTTCTTTCTTCATAACTGCTAGGCATTGCCGATTTGGTTCTAAATATTCTTCCCAATGCTTGTGCAAAGCTTCATTCTCGGCAATTTTGCCCAATAATTCGATCCCTACCTTGGCCGTCAATCTCAGAAAACTTCCTCCGGCCAATCCCTCCAAATGAATCCCCGATTCCTTGTTTATGGCCATGTAGAAGGTCTGAGCGCACATATTCTTATCAATGCCAAGGTCAGGTCCTTGTTTCAACAATGTTTGAAAACGCGTCCAGGCTTCCGCGAGAGATTCTTCATCTTCTTGTAAGAAGTTCACCACTTCCCTTCTCAACTTCTGCACCTTTGGCAAAGGAAAATAGTGGAGACAAAAATTTCCAACTAACTCACTCCACTTACCTTTTGCTTCTCGAGATGCTGCCTTGTGCCACTCTTTGGCTTTTCCTCCCAAAGAGAATGGGAAAAGCAGCCACCTATAAAGATCCCGAGGCACTCCTTCATGATGGAATGTTTGGCAAAGTGCCTCCAAATCTTGTAAGTGAGTATACGGGTTCTCCTCTTTCGCTCCAAAGAACTTGTTTGCTTCAGCCATACTAATGATAATGGGGTTCAACACATACGAGGAGGCCGTGGCCTTCTCATATGAGGGTTGAGGCACCAGCACGTCTGGAGATGGTAGAGAAAGTTCCCTGAGCATCCGAGGAGGTCCTATCGTACTCATCCTAAAAATTCACACAAAACACAAAAACAAAAAACAACTAGAAAAGAGAGGATTAGACGTTAGTAAAATATTAATAGTAAAAGAACTGGCTTGTTCTCCGGCAACGGCGCCGGAAAAAGGGCTTGTTGGTCGTATCTATGCACCCACTTATATACCGCAAGAGGACGGTGTACAGTTGTAGCTCTTTTTCCCTCAGAGTATTCCAAGGTTATCTAATCCATAGGGAACGAGCGGAACTAATACTACTAAAGGGTTACTAATAGATTGCAATGAGTTGGTTGGTGTGAATGATGACGGTGAGAAAGTGGAAGGTGAATGTTATTCAAGAGGCAACAGGATGATGAAGGATTCTCTCCTTAGGATTGGTTCACTAGCATGCAACCTTATTCTTATCAACTCAAGTGATGACTCTAATATTCTACAAGACATGGTGGTTTCATTCACCCCGGCTGTCACTACATAGGCTATTAGCTCCCTACTGGTTTCTTGCACTATGCAATGGGCAAAAGTGTATTGGCCGATCTACTAATGAAAAGGATAGATAGATGTGCAATAAAGTTTATCACATAGATTAAATTCATCGAGAGAGTATCAACAAGCATGAGAGTTACATGACCAGATCCCCGCACCAGAGAAGACAATATGAGACTACTCACTCATCCTTCTGCTAGACATAGCAGAGGGGTGAGAAATAGCGCTGGAACGCGCCCGAGCCGATCGGTGCAAGCATTGCGCCGATCGGCGCGACCTCCCTTCTGGTGGATCTCGTCGGTGTTGATGAACCTCCGCTGCCAATATCCTGGAACCCTAGTTTTAATAACTGGTTCTCGCGATTGCTGTCTCTCCTTAGGCGTCTTGGCTCTTGATAATTATCTTCCTTTTATACTCGACGGGATTAGGTCAACTTCCACCAACTCTGACTCATACTGGGCTAGGCCTTCGTCTTTCGTGGACCGGATCATGTTTTGGTAAACTTTTCCTCTTGCGCCGATCGGCGTATGGGTTGCGCCGATCGGCGCAAGCCGTATCTTTTCTTGTTTCTTCTCCGAGTCGGTTCCTCCGTCTTTCACAGCTGCCATGTGGGCCTTTTCCTTCGAGATAAAGTCTTGTACTGCACGTTGAGATCTTGAAGTTCCATAAATCTTCTAGACAAATCTCTTCAAGTGTCTTGCGTAGATAAACTTCCATAAACATATGGAATGGGCCTCGGTCACTTCTGTGGGCCAAAACACCCTTGCGCCGATTGGCTCATGTACTGCGCTGATCGACGCACTGGGCTTCTTCAGTGCTTTTCGTCGGTTCTGGACTCCTGTCCTCTTCAGCATCACTTTAATCGCCAATTTTACCTGTTTTGGCAATGAAGCTCCAAAACAATGCATATACAAATATATAGGCAATATCATAGGTAAATGGCCTAAATTAGTATTAATTATACTCTAATTGGGGTAATATTCGCATATAAAAGGGGCACTTGGGAAGTGTCAATAAGGTACCCATTGGATTCTTGACAATGGGTGCATCCAACACATGACCGGGAAGCCAACCATATTCACCAACATTGATGAAGACGAAGATAGTGAGAAGGTGACTTTTGGGGATAACTCAAAGAGGAGAGTCAGAGGCTCAGGCAAGGTGGCCATTACAGAGGATCTCCATTTGTCCAAGGTTTTTCTTGTGGAAATCCTCAACTTCAACCTTTTATCCATTGGTTAGTTGTGTGACATGGGATTCAAGTGCACATTTGATGAGGACGGAGCAACTATTGAGAATGCCAAGAAAGGGCTAGTGTTTCATGGAGTGAGGCATGAGAACTTGTATATCACAGACTTCAAATCTAGCAACATGCCTCCAAGTACTTGTCTCTTCACAAAATCAACAAAGGGATGGTTGTGGCACAGAAGATTAGCACATGTTAGGATGAGTCAGCTTAGGAAATTGGTCAAGAGAAATCTAGTTGAAGGAATCAAGGATGTGACCTTTGAGAAGGACAAACTGTGTAGTGCTTATCAAGCAGGAAAGCAAGTTGCCTCTTCTCACCCCACCAAGTCTTTCATGTCATCATCTCGTCCTCTGGAGCTCTTGCACATGGATTTGTTTGGGCCAACACATTACAAGAGTCTAGGAGGCGATCTCTATTGCTTGGTGATTATGGATGACTTCACGAGATACACTTGGACCTTCTTTCTTGTGGACAAATCTCAAGCAAGTGATGTCTTCCAAAAATTTGCAAGGAGAGCAAAGAATGAATTCAAGGCCAACATTGTGAAGATAAGGAGTGACAATGGGACAGAATTCAAGAACACAACAGTGGAGGAATATTGTGACAAAAAAGGAATCAAACATGAATTCTCCGCTACATATACTCCCGAGCAAAGTAGAGTAGTGGAGAGAAAGAACAAGACGCTCATCACTCTTGCTCGTGCTATGCTAGATGAGTATGGAACTCATGAGAGGTTTTGGGCTGAAGCAATCAACACGGCTTGCTACACTTCCAATCGTGTGTACCTTCACCGGTTGTTGAAGAAGACTCCATATGAGCTATTGGTTGGACGGAAACCGAATGTTTCCTATTTTTGGATCTTTGGCTGCACTTTCTACATTCTCAAGAAGAGGAGGAAGCCCGGGAAGTTTGAAACTAGAACAGATGAAGGAATACTTGTTGGGTACTCTAGAACTTCTAAAGCATATCGGGTCTACAACTCAGCTACAGTGTCACGGAACCGCCTTACCACGGAGACGGATCCGTTCCCGGATCTCCCTTGGGTGGCGACACGCGCTGTGGCGCCCAATAGTACAACACATGACAGAGAAATATAATTGCAACAAGAGCATAGGTGGGGAACAGAGTTTTACATAAATCCAAAGTTATATTACAACCCAGAGTTTTGTCAGCAGTAAAATTGCGGAAGCGAATAGTTCGATATTGGTTCGCCAATTCGACGAAATAGATAAGATACAATCGCCCTCTCGCAGCGACACACAGGGAGCAACCCGGCCATAATAGGTGCCTTGCCCAAGCACCGTACCGACAAGCAAGGAACTACTCCTCGTCTTTATTCGTGCACAGCTCCCATTCAATGTTCTAGCAGTCGGGGCGCTGGCCCTCCCAGTGGAATCTTCCACCGCAGTGGCAGTCACCGCTCTGGTCATCTGAAAAACCACATAGAGCTATGCCTTGAGTAACTAATTTACTCAGCAAGACTGACCCGTCAACATGGCCAACTACAGCCGACACCTAGACATGCAAAGTCTAGGGGTAGGGCTTATATTGCCAGAAAACTAGCCTAAGAGTGGATCCTTATTTTTCACGTTTTAGCAGCAGGTTAAGTTGTCATGCGAAATGATAAATTTAGTTTGCACTAAAGCTATAGCAATCAGGGTTGCAAACAATTCTTAATAATTTCAAACAGCAGTGTTAAACCCACTCATCATCTTAACGGCTTCCAACACTGTTCCGGAGAAGCGATCAAGTGGTACTCGTTACTGTGAGGGGCAGCGACTCGAATCGATTTACATCCGGCAGGAGAAACCTGCTTGCACGGCCCATACGTGCTTTCGGGAAGCCGCATGGAGCAACCTTTCGCTTACGGTACCGCAAGGTCTTCCGGGTCCAGACTCCCCCGAGAAGGGTCCCCCATCATGATGCGCCCCGTGCCGCCATCCGTGGGTGGATTGCTCCCTCCTCTCAGCCCCAGTTCCACCAAAGAAGGGAGAAGGCTATCTTCAGACCAGGCGGTAGTCGTAGCTACGTCGGTTTACTGGACCCATATCTCCAGCATGCAAACAGTACGTTCAAACTTGATCCCATGGGCCGGACACGAGGCGTAGCCTTAGGTGACTCGGACGGGGCTACCTCCTTGAAGACATGCTGTCCTTCCCTTTCCACCTAGTTGCCCATCCGGTCTTCATTGAGATTCCACCCATCCTTTCCTTCATCCGATATCATTCCCCAGTGATAATATTCTCCATCTACGAGTGGTCTCCATACCACTCGATGAGTAGCCGTCCTAATTTAAGCAGAGCGACTACCGTCTTGAGGCTAATAATCAGGAAAGAGGGACCTACTGCACGCTAGGGTTTCAATCAACTCCTATCACTTAATGCACAGGCAAGCCTACATCCCTGGCTAGTGATAGAATAAAAATTTAAAATGGGGATTATGCACTGGGGCTTGCCTGGGTTCTGCTCTTGCTCAGCTACGGCACCTCCGGCTCCTTCTGGGTCCTGCTCCGGTCCCGTCTCCACGTGGTCCACTACGTGATCTAGATGATGCAAAGATGATGCTTATGAGAGAAGATTCATGGCACTTCCTCAATAAATGCGTTAATGTACACTGCTTCTCATGGAAGTAAGCGGGGTGTGATGATTAGTGCAGCAATATAACGTATTGAGTGGCGCACAGGGTGAGGGTGTTTCGTGTATTTCCTTCATGGATTCCAGTATTTAATCGCGACGACGTCGCACCAATGTACGGTGTGTTTGTGTGGGCCGGGGTTAAGCTACGTAAGTGATGTCCATGATCAGTAGGTGCTAATTAATTAATGTTTTGTTGTATCGAGCATAACCCTCGCAAGGTACTAAGTTCCCGTGAAACAGCCCTGAAGTGGAACCATATTTGTTAACGGGTACATTGCACTCAGGACATAATTTATTAAGTTGACATGGTTCTGATCATTAAATGAGCAGGGGTGATTTAATATAGTTAGATTATAGTAGGAGTGATTTATTGGCCAAGTTTCACTTTCTTGCTCCAAGCCAATAATTTTAATTAACTATTATAAGAAAAAAGGTGTTAAATTAATTACAGCTAATATACCGAGACTTACCCTATGACATTTTTCAGGAAGACTAGAAACTAAAAAACCTACTTGGTGACCAAATTTCAAAATTTTATCAGCTCCCTATAATTAGTTATGAATTTATGAGGGTTTTTATTACATAATTAAATCCTAAAAATAACACTAACATGCACTGTGATTTAGCATTTTTCCTACTAGTACTAGTCCAGACAAGGCTAACAAAATTTATCTTGCCTCAAAATTCCTATTAATCATTATACTATGCATTTTACAAGTTTAACACTTTTCTGGAAATGAATTAAATGAGAAAATCGATTTTTATCACGCGGGCCGCCTCCAGTCAGCCCTACGGGCTGAAACTCGCGCGGCCCATCGGCCGAGCACGCGTGCGAGGGCGTTCTTGGGCCAGGTGTGGCCCGAGAGCGAGGCCAGGCCCAAAGACCATTGCGGCCCAATGGCCATCCCGGCCACTGGCCAGCTCGGTTGAGCCGAGCGCGCGCGCGACGGCGCGGGCCACGCGCGGTGGCGCGGGCACGGCGGCCGGCAGGGGTGGCGGCGGCGGCGGCATTACCAGGATAACAACCGGCAGGTCCCGGCGGACATGCGGCGCGCGAAGAGGGGAAAGATGGCTCACCGGGGCTAGCTCGGCGACGGTGAGGCGGAGCTTCGGCGCCGGCGGTGGTGTTCTGGACGAGTGGCTACACGGATGGAAGCCGAGTGAGGTCGGGGAGGGAGAAGAGGTGAACTCACGCGTGCCAGTGCGAGGAATCGTCCGGGGGCTCAAAATTCAACTCAAGCTCAACATCCAGTGCGCTACGTATTTGTGTAGTTCTCCCTCAACACCTAGCACATCCCAAGGGAGAGACTACTTCCAAGGTAAGTACCAAGGTAATCCTCTCAAACCTATCTTTTTCTTTGGTTCCTTGTTGCTTGTTCATTTTGGATCATCATAAGTAGTGGTTGTCATCCATCACCAAAAAGGGGGAGATTGTAAGGATCACAACCATTGAGGTCACCGCAAGGTATAAATGTTTCGGTGATAAATGACAAACATGAAATGTGACTAACGCCTACACGAGTATTCTGCGTGTAGGAAACCTTTTCTACTCTATGATGATTGTAGACGGTTGCCTTGACAATGGATGACAATGACCACAAGCATGGAGGCTTGATGAGCTTGATGGAGTCCAAAGGTTAATGCAGATGAATCAAGGCTAAGGACAAGCTATGGAGCAAGTGTTTGGAACACTTGTCTAGTTGTTAGGGCTTTGAGTCCATAGAAAAAACCAGACTATCAAGGGGGTCTAGATCATGTCTCTTAGGTCACACTAGTTGGTGGCATGCATGGATGCTCAAGGAAATCACAGGCACTAGGTGACAGTCGAGAAGCCAAGAAGCTATTGGAAGAAGCCGGGAAACAAAGTTGAGAGGAGACGAGGAGTTTCAGCTTCTGTAGGTAAAGACCGGACAGAGTGGTCTTGGAGACCGAACGGTCCGGTGATCAGGGGAAAATTCTATACAGAGAAGATGTTGGACGCGAGGAATTCTGTTGGCAGAGGAACCTTATAGACCGTACAGTTTGGTGTGCAGACCGGATGGTCCGGTCTATATGGAGATGGTTCGGATAGAAGAGGAAGCATCGACAACGTCTCTATTTGGAGAAAGGAGAGAAGATATCGGACAGTCCGGTATGAAGACCGGACTGTACGGTCATTGAAGAAGGCAACAGAACACAGAGAAGAAGTTTCTGTTGGAACCCAGAATTATAAAGACAGAATTGTACGGTCAGTATGAAGGAAACAGCGGACAGAGAACAACGGCTCTAGAGGAGCCGTCCGGTGGAGTCCGGACTGTCCGATCTAGACAGTGACCGGACTGTCCGGTCAGTACGTCCAAAAGGCTATTTTGTGGAGCAACGGCCAGTTTAAGGTTGGAAGCCTATATAAACTCGTTGCTAGGATCTCGAAATTTCCTTTGGCCATTGGGATTGCTGGGAGCATCTATTGGGAGCCAAAGGGCCAAGAGAGGAGCACTAGGAGAGGATATTGAATATCTTGAGAGTGCAAGTGAGAGTAACTTTAGCATTCATACACATCTAATGCTAGGGTATCCTTGAGGGTGTGATCTATATTGTTACTCTTGGTCTATGGTGAGACCTAGACCAGTTAGGTGTCGGTGATCGAGTCTATCATGATCGGTTATGAAGGTCGTCACATGTTTGTATCCGGTTTGAGCCCGCCGGTGAAAGGGGCATCAATAGTGAGTGCCTGTGTCAGCTCGGAGAGTCCGGCAAGTTCTCGAGGGAGGCGAGCTTGCCTTGGTGGCAGCGGTGACGCAGCCGTGTTTTCACTCCGGGAGTGATTGCGGGCTCGTATGTGAGAACTCCACTTGGTGGCGGGAGGGACCGGTACTCCGGCGGGAGTGGTCCAACGAGGAGTATGAGAAGGCGCCATCCTTTCGAGACCTCGGAAAAAAAAATTATAAGCATCCCTTGACCCTCTCCTTACTATGATGCTTTACTTTCCGCATTTACATACCGTGTTATTCATGCTTGTGTGTTTGCCTTGTTCTAGTTGACCACTTAGTAGACTTGCATGAATAGGCTTTTTTACTTGCTAGTAGTGCTTAGCTTTCATATTTAATCATTAGCATGTATAAGAGTTGCTTTGGCTTAATTGATCAGTCTAATATGTATCGTGCTACTCATGCTTTTGTGCTTACCTTGTACATGATTTAGTAGCCTTGCATGTGTAGGACTTCTTGCTAGCTAGTTGTGTGCTTTCGCGTACTAGCTTACATAGGAGTTGTATTATCTTGTGTGATCCACTAGTATATTTAGGTTTTTATTCCTTTCATAGATTTATTATCTTGTTAGTGTGATCACCACTAAAATTGCATAGGAGTTGTTTTGAGTGTTCGGTTTTGAGGAATTGGTGAATTTGGTATATATAGCGAGTTCACGATTCAACCCCCCCCCCCCCCTCGGTCACTCGGTCCTTTCACCTCGTTGACGACCAAGAACCCGACACAGAAGACGTCGTCTTGCCCCTCGCCTCAAAGATGAGGTTGCATGCAGTACGTAGCGCTTCCTCACTTAGTTTTGGAGGCGGCATTGACGGGCGGCGAGGGAGGAGAGAAGGTGAGACCAGGATATGCGACGGCAAAGGAGAGGAGCGGTGGCGTCGAGGAAGGAGAGGAGGCGCAGTGTGGATCTGCGGGAGAGGAGAGGAGCGGCGACGACGAGGGAGGAGAGGAGGAGCGATGTGAATATACGAGTATGACGATGGAGGAGAGAATTTAGGGATGGAGAGCAGCAACGACAGCAAGGGATCTACAGTTGCCGCCCCTTGCGACTAGGTGCTGCGTGGAACGGGAGTGAGGGCGGGTGGGAGGTGAGCGTTAGTTTATATATGGCCAGAGGGGGGGGGTTAGGGTCGAAGCCGTTGCAGGCTAAGTGGGTCGTGTCGTGTTGTCGCTTTAGTCGGATCGTGCCTCTAACGAGCTATACTATGGGCCTTTGTGTGTCCTCTTAAACAGGCTGTACCGTGCTAGCCCACGAGCTACTAAATCTATCCAAGCATGATCCGTAATATCTTGGCATGCAGCAAAAGCATGAAATTAGATAGGTCACATCATGCTTGGACCGGAGTTTTTTTTATGCTTCGGGTGGACTGGGCCATTTGGACAGCTCAAGGCCCGGCCGTCGGCCCTCGTGCACGCGCGCGACATGGCTGCCGTGTGCAGTGCAGTGGTGCAGCCAGCCTCTGTCGTCAGTCATCGGTACACAAAGGCCTCGTGCACGCACGCATGTCATCGTGGCTGTCACCTCCATGGCTCCATCCGTCAGTCATCTCGGTCGAATGAAACGTCGTGTCGCTCATCATTTGTTTTGACGCAAGGCCTCTCTCTGCCCGACACGCATTGGTCCACACGTCATTATGTCTGTATATATCTACTGTACAAAACAACAACTCATCGGTGTAGCTAGATCATTGTTCATTTGTCCCCTCCTGTGTTTCGTAGACAAATAAAGCTGTAGTTTGGCAGCTGATTAACTCGTGTCCGATCGAGGCACGGGTCTGCTCACGATCTAGTTGACTTAATTAATCAGATGCTGCATAACAAGCGGATCGAAATGGCTGGAGAACAAGACACGTACATTTCACAAAATAATTTAATATGACAGAACTAAAGTTTAGTAAATAAAAAAACGAACAACCCCTTATATACGCTTCTTCGACGTCAAGCTGGCGTCATCGGCGGATAGCTATGACTTAAGGTGCGTCGGTGCTAATAAGTTAAATACAGTGTACAGGCCATGAATGCGAGCTTGGTTCTTGAAGTGAATGCATGCACGTGATCTAGTATATCAAATAAGCGATAACGTACCAGATCCAGCAGCTAACCCCTCTCTAAATTTGACGGTGCATATATGTCCAAACATGCACGCATGCCACGCAATTCCTTCATTCACTGCTACTGCAACGGGTTTTAACTCGACGCCTGCAACATATTCAGGGTTCAGACCGAGCAGGGCCACAGGCCAGCAGAACGTATACGCCGACGCCGCCCGGGGCCGGTGGCCGCGGACGTTTCCGGGTAGGGGACCGGCCGGCGCCATGTGCCCTCCCTGCCCCGGAATTAACCTCCGCCTCAACTGAGCCTGCGGTTAATTTGCTGCTAGTTCTGACAGTTGGGTTGCGTGGAGAACCGAGAGCTCTGCTGTGTGCACGCTGGCCAAGTGCGATGCCAGACTGAATTTTGAAGAACCGCAGTGATATTTCGTGTACTGAAGGTGGCCGGTACCACCACTTGTCACTGGGAACGATCAATGGATCGAACATGCTACATATGACTAGTAGTAGTTCATTCAACTTTCAGAAACAGGGAATCACATCACCTGTGGGGAACGCATGCATGCTGTGACCCCAGTCATTTTTTTATGCCAGGATTACACGAGCAATCTTAACTCTTTCTACACCATTCTCAAATTGTTGTCGTCAATGTCTTTTTTAACTTATGTTTGATCGTTTTTTTATTTAAATTTATTGTTTCAAATATGTAAAATCATTAGTTATATTTTAATTTTCTCTAGTGATAAAACAAATAACAAGAAGAAACATGATAATTTCGAAAAAAAATTAAATGAGACAAATGGTCAAAGATAACCAAACAAATCGAAGACGATAATAATTTTGGAATGGAGGAAGTAAAAATTAACATTAGGTGTTCATCGTGCTCAAGAGTCAGGAGGAAAAAAAATCATGGCATTCACATCGATGTCATATTTGAATTCCCATGCAAGTTTGTAACGTACTGAACATAGCTAGCTGATGTATATGAACATGGATATGCATCCAAAAGTCGAATATATCTGGCGTGGAAATGCACAACAACATTTTGGTCAAATGATTTATTATAAGCTGTTCCATACAATACAATACATTCCAGTAGTGTCTGGTACCAATACATGTGTCTCTGTATGTATCACTTCCAACTTATATCATCACTCCTCTCTCTATGTATGTACTTACATCTTCACAAGCTTTAATTTTTCTGCCATGAATAATTAAGGCAAGCAGCAATTTAATTTTTCCCTTTTGCTTAAATTCTTTACTCGCAGTATATATATACTTGTATAAATTCTCGCATCCCGATCCTGTGCACAGTTGAGTCCACGCACATCAATCAGTAGAAACCTTGGATCTTCGTAGGAGCCGATGTCACGGCTGCCACAGTCTCATCTACAAGCTTCTTGCTACCCTCTCTGTCGGGGCTTAGCCCAAAATGGATATTTGGATAATGTGCCCACTGCAACAATAAGAGAAACAAATTGAATGGATTCAGGGATTCTCATAATATGATAAACTGTTATATAGAAGGACATGGATTTAGGAAGGGAGAGGGATTGTTACATATAGGTGCTTACGTTCTTGGCAGCCGTGCTGAAGGCTTCCCTGTGGCTGATATCGGGATTGTTTGCTTTGATCCTTCGTATCTCTTCTCTGTGTGATTATGCACAAGATGTTGATCATTGAAATCTGAATTAATTCGTGTCCTCAGCAGAAATTTTATATTTCAATTTTCTTATAACTTGCAAAGGCTGATGAAGGAAAGCTAAACTCACTTGATGAACCTGTTATATGCTGAAGGAACACGTTGCCTCTTCTCCGGAGCTGTTGTCGTTTCAAGGTACGAGGATAAATTGCATGAGTATATTGCAAATGCAAGGTATCAGATCAGATTCGAAGATTGGTCAAAGCATCTCTAGAGATAACAGTACTGCTAGATCATTTGTTTATTTTTTTCGAAATAATATTTTTTATACTCAATCAAAATATAGAAATGAATGCAACTACTTACGGCGAGCAGCAAGCGCTTGTTCATGCAGGTGATCATTCTGTGCCGAGTACATCATTGGCAGCCGGAACTTTGAGGATGAAGAGCCAAACTCCAAATGGCTGAACTGATCATGAGAGCTGGTGCCATTGATGCCATGTGGTTTGATGTTCTCCTGTGAAGAAAGTTAAACTCAACACGTGTTAATCACGCTAAAGGCTTCACCCTTCGAAAAATTAAGAAAATGTTAATTAATTTCTTGTGATTAGAACGATGACAGCTTAGGTAAATACATGGTACAACGAATAAATAAAACAGTTCTAAGACACTTTAGAAGCTGTAAAAAAAATCTCTCTAGAGACAAAAAGCCACCAACAAACAGTGAATGACGGTTTGATTTGTACGAGTAACACTGTTTTAGAAAGACGTCGAAGTCACTTGTGTGTGCAGCCTTTCTGCAAGCGGCCAGCAGCGGCTATTGCCGGCCAATTACAAGAGTTTGATTGGCCGGTATTTGCATGTTGTACTACGTAGCTCAGATGGGCAATAATTCTCAACACTGTTGTATTTTATGGTGCTAGTACAGCCCCATGCAAAGCATCCTTTCTCATGCTAATCTTTGTTTGGCAGTAGCATACTAGCTACACGAACATGCAAAAATATAGCTACCCTTTGAAACAAGTACTCGTCCATCCGCGTCACTAAATATAGCTACGCTTTGAAACAATTCGCAAGCATACGTGATTATTATCCTATATATATATATTTCTACTAAGCAAATATTATGCGGTAATATGCATGCATGTTAACCTGGAGATGTTCTTGTTCAGCTGGGAGGGATTGCATTAGTCCTCTCAAGTTCACTGACAGCAGATTCGTGCAGTGTCCACACCGCACTGTCACAACGGTGAGTACGCTGTTCCCCGGGACACTGACCTAAAATAATATGGAGGTTAACCATAAAGCAGATATCATTTTGTGTGTGCGAGGCGCGCGCGCGCGCGCGGAGAGAGAGAGCTGTAGCAGTTGAATAAGAGTATATCCATAGAAAGTTCAAAAATAAAACAAATGGGCAGTATCCGAAGCATGCATACATATATGTAAAAGGAAAAAAAAAGGCAATGGCAGACGAGAATCAAAGTTCAAGGTAGATTGAAAAGGACTGGAGTGAGATTCACAACAGGTAGCTTTTCTTAACCTACTTTTGTTGTTCTCACTTTAACCAGCTGCATCAAGCTGCTGCTGGTCCAATACATGACTTTTATCATAGACCTGCTACCTTTTCTAATACCTGCATATGCTGATCACTTTTGTTCTCTTGTTTCCCACCATTTTCTCCCTTGGAAGCATGCACCTCATTACAATCTGATCTAGGTAAGAACCATATCATGACTCAGTTGGATTCTATTTCATCCTCATCAGCTCTCTTTGTGGGCACTCACACAGTCACACTCACTCCCATAAGAAAGAATAAACAAAGTCCATGTGTGCATGAACCCGACCACGGATCGTGTATGCAGGTGTGTTGAGCCCATGCACAAGTACATACACAAAGGGCCAATATGTAATGCTGCCATACCTAAGATAGAAAGAGAGATGGTTTGTTGTACCTGTGCGCAAGAGATATAGTACTGGGCTGCAAGCACTAACAATGTGCAGATGTTGAGCATGCTCATTTAGCTACATAATTCATGATAAAATAGCACTGAAGGCAAATTGAGATGCGTCCCCAACACTAGCGGAAAGAAGCAGAAGATAATGACACTTCATGCAAACCCACTTCACACAAGCTCACACGCAGAAGCTGGTACGTTTATTTACAAGATGTTGCTTGACCTAGTTTATAATTATCCCAACTTATTTTGGTTGCTCTATTGTGAATGGCAGCGTTCCTGCTATTTTTTTTTCAAAAAATTTGGTTGTTCTAGCTTATAACATGGGTAGCGAAAAAAGTAGCTAACTTTTTAATTTTCTCGTAGGGATAAGCCACAAACTTATTGTGAGGATATATCTTTGCAATCTTCTTTTGATAAACCTGCATATATTATGGCGAAATTATAAATATACCAGCTTAAATCGAAATATAGAGACAAGATGGAAAGTTCAAGCCCCAAGCTTCTAACATGCCACGCATACCGAGAATTCTCAAAAGATTGAAATAAAAATTAATCTGGTGCCCATCTTATCTCGGTTCTTTGAAGAGATAAAAATTTCTGATCATGAAGTTAATCAACGATGTATGCAAAGAACCTTGTCTTTCTTCTGATCCTTTAGCTTACGTAATACTGCTGGTGCTGATTGATCAATTTACTCTAATTGTTCTGGGGACCATTAATAAGCACATGCATAAATGCCACTAGCATGTAGCAAAGATCATGTCACTTGAGAGGCAGTGGAAACTCAGAAATTAAAACCAAGATATGGTTATCTACATTATATTACATATATACAATATGCGTGCATGATCTTAATCACAACTATCTGAATTTACTTACTGCAAACTATTTAAATAGTGATGATTAGGCCAAAACCTTAACATCCATGGAAATCCAGCTTGGCATGAATAATGGTGATGCATCATTAGCAACGAAGAGACAACTGTAACTTAGAAGAGAGACTCAAATACCATTTATACAGAAGCAAATTCTTGCAGATATACACAATATACTATATATATACTGAATGTTTCGAGCATATATCTCCTAGCACGACATATTGATCAGAAAATGAAAAGATTTAAAAGACAACTGCCAGCTCAATCCCTTTTCTCTATTATTTTTTTTGGACATCAAAATCAAGGAATGGGAACTGTAGATAAGAAAAAGTAAACAAATAAGAGGGTGATAATTTCAATTCAAACAAATTAAAAGAGATGTTCTGTAAATAGGCCATATAGTTCTTGAAAATTTACAACTAGCAGTTTCCGCATATATGTAAGATCACTTGCTAACATGGCAATATTTTGTTCAGCTTTAGAGTCTAGAGTTTATGATCTGTGTGTTGATGTTAGTTTTAGGAAATGTTCCAAGTTTTGACCAGCGTTAGTCTCCACCTGGATGTTGGGATCGGAGCAGCTAGGTGTGTAGCCTCGTTGTGTTTATTTTGGTTACATGTAAAACATCACAGTTTCTTTAATAGAATCCGCGGAGCATTCCTCTTATAAAAAAATCACTTGCTAACAAGATCAGTTATGTTATTTTCATAATACTTGAGTGATGTTTATCATTCCATGCTTTTAATTACGGGTAATTCAAGTTGTATACAAGTATAAGAATATAGTTCATGAAGAACAAAGATATTCCAGAAAACAAATTTTAAGAGCCCTCTGTATAAGAGTTCGAAACAAAATGGATGAATGGAGAACATGCAAACAATTTAATTTCATTCATTATTTGGAGACCCTTAGGTACATATGTTCGCAGTTATGAACAAGTTGTAGTATATATAATTCTTTTTGTTTTTTTGGGAAATTCATGCGTGTTTCATAAGTAAAACTATTCAAAGTCGCACATGCATGTATAGAGAGTACTACAGTTGTCTGCTTTGATTATTTCTGTACAGTGGAACACTGTTCTTCACTAGTTTCAGTTTATTCTTACAATCAACGGATTCAAGCGCAGATGGAACCCGAGGAGAATAATGATTTTTTACCTTTATCCAACTAATACCATACACGAAGCACCGGAGTTAAATACAAACAATTTTGAAAAGTTCTTAAGTTGAATGATCTCCAGCAAACTGATGCAACATGCATAAGAAGAATAAAACCAAAAATGGGACTAGAAGGAGAAAATCAGGAACAAAATCTAAAGAAGTAGACAAGGCATCATCAGCAGGAGAGGTATGATTCCCTCTAGCTTGTTCTTTTGTAGATTCTTCTCCAATCAGTAAATCAACAAAAAGGAATCACGAAAAACCGATTAAAAGGTGTAGCAAATCGACAAGAATCGGCTAAACAGTTGTGTGGGTGAGAGGCCCTGCTGAGGGTTCTCTCTCCAAAAATCACTTCATAATTCTTTATTCTGAAGGCAGATTCACAAAGACAGGGAAGGAAAGAAAGAGAATGCATGCTAGAGCGATAAATGGAGATCATATGCAGACAAATCTTACCGCCAGTACTGTGTTGCAGAAGTTGCAGTGGACGTAGCACACATGCTCTGCCGCCGGCGCGATCTGGGCCGACATTCCAACCGATCAATCACTGCCTCGCCGCGAAGAACAGCCTACCGTCAGGCAGGAAGAAAAGGAGGATGGAGAGCTAAGCGAGGAGGGATAAGAGCAAGGTAAAGTTTGCAGCAGTGGTGGCTAATAAGCTAGAGAGGCAGCCTAGGTTTGCACATCCTGCTGTATATATCTGCGTACAAGAAGATGGAGAGAAGGGTATGTATATGTATGTGTGTATGCGGGAGGAAGGAGAGATTGAGCTATCTCGACCCGCTTTCCTCTTTTCTCGTGAGAGAGAGAGAGAGAGAGAGAGAGACTTTTTTTATTTGTTGTTGTGGAGTTGTGGCTCATGTGTGGAAGCAGCTATATGCTGTGAGGGCTGAACTGAGAAATATATGCCATGATTGCAACAATGAGTGGGTGGGAGATGCCCTCCTATCACGCCTATCTTACAAACATGTAGACATCGCACTCATAAATTGTCCACCTGCACAAAAATCTGTCCATGTAGTCACTAAATTTGCTCAGTAGCAAGCAGGTGCCCTTACACAATTCCATCTCAGTTATGACTGGTACAGTTGTTGGTATATTGACGAAGGTCGTTAAAGAAGAAATAGGATGTAGTTATTAGTTTCTGTAATGAAATAATAGTGTATGGCGCGTGTGTGTATATATGTTTCAAAGGATAAAGTCCATTTTACTCCCTTCGAATATGGGCAAAGTCCAAATAACCTTCTAAACTATGTTTGGTTTGTTTTATCCCCATTGTTCATTAAACTAGATCATTTAACCCCCCTAAATACTGATGTTGAATGATTTCAGCGAAACGTTATATATTTTGGTGATATGGATAATATCGTCACCGATGTCCGATATGGGTCATGTAACTGAGGCGTCATATTGTTTTCATAAGAGGGGAAAAATGTAAAAGACCAGTCATGCATACTGCTTGCCCAAATCTCATCAGGTTAATACTGATACTAGCTTCTATATACTCAAAACAAATGCAGGAGGGGACGTTAATGCCCTGGGGCATGGTACAGTATGGCCGAAGGGGGTTGGATATATGTCAAATATTGTAAGGACAGACAAGACACTCATGGGTGACCTATCTAATCTAATGTGATATTAGCTTCTATGCAGGTACTAAGATTAAATAACTAACTGCAGCTGGTCATAAAATAATTTTGGTGACCAGCTCTTGTTATTGTAAGACTTTGGATATAGTAGAAATTAAGGACAACAGATTTTTTGAGGGCCTACTGTTCTACTTTTGTTTCATATATCTAATTACCTTTTGATCCCTGCTCATCTTTTGTGCTTCACTTTTCTTGGCCTACCGATGTCTTTTGTGTAGTGTCCGTGCCCAACCCATGGTCAGCTAGACTAAGATGATATGCATGATCTTCATATCCATTCATCTGATCAGTGGCTGGGTGCCCATGCCGGTGGTACGTTGACGACTGCAGACGCCACCACATGGTGTAGATTGAAGTCCCTTTCTGCTGCTCCCAGGTGGGCCCTCAGACTCACACCCTTGCTGCAAACTGAAGATTTTTGATGTTGCAAATTACATTAAGCAATATAGGCGTTGCAGGGAACTCAGTATACAGTTATAATATGAATATTTAAATGGAGGTTAGTTAAACAAGTTGAAGGTTGTGCTACTACAATTGTAACATTCCTGTCGGCTGTTTTTATATTGGCGAAGTTTTGTCCTCTCCGTAGCATTTTTTTCACGTGTCATCATCTTGTCGGTATGGTTATTTGTAGTTGTAAGGTGATATTTTTATTTGCACGTAGTAAATCAACTTTTTTACTACAGATTTATTTTATGCTAGCAAAATTGTTGCCTATATGATAAATAAATATTGCGTAGATACAAGACGCTTGATTCGGGTTCGTTCCCGTGGACCACCTCCAGATATTTTCCAAATTTTATATAGCTACAGTGAATAATAAGTTTTATGTCTAAATAATTACAGGAGAGGCTGAGGGAGTAGACAAAATAAATTCTAAATAGTACAGAGAGAGGGGGGATGCACATATATATGTCTTGTGGTTGTCAAGACTTTGTGTGGTTATGATCGTGCGACGTTCAGCTGGATGACAATGTTGATCAAGACTATGATGCAGCCTACAACACTCGTAATCAATCTCCCGTCCTTGGCGCCAGAAACGGAAAGTTTGTTGGCAGAAGGAACTCCCAAGGAGGACTTTGATGCCTTCCATGCCCGAATACGGAAAGTGATCTTCACAGGAGGTTCTTGCAAGTTGCAACACCGTACCTTATCTAACCTCTTGTTGTCACGTACGTGTAACAAGACCTATGGACCACGGCGCTAGTCCAATCCAGCGAGCCTTTGGATTTGACAAAACACAGCATTAAGCTTGATTAGATTGCTAGCCTATCATTTAACAGCTGCAAAAGTTCTTGAACTTTTATTCTACGCATCTCATTGTGTTATTCCGTTGAGGTACGAAATGCACTCAGGTACTTTTTGGTGTGTGCAATGTTCTTGTTCGATATATGATCCCTTCCACGACGGAATTTATACTCGCCACAAACTAGGTGGATAACCGGCACAACCACATCAAAGAAAATGGAGCTTTTCACATGCGTTTTTTCATTATTGCGTAATATATAACCATAATATTAATTACCTGCGGATGCGGACACAATTAAGGACAGTTGTAAGCTAGTTCAAAAGTTGATAAATGAACTCCACGTACGGCTCCAACTTCTTACTTTTCCCATGAGTTGTCCCTCTCGATTTTGATCGTGCAAAACCAACGTTGCTATCGTCGTACAAACAGAGAGTAGAAGCGGTTAAATTTCACACCAGCGACGAGACTTGTCCCGATGCTCGCTAAGGTGCCGTCGATTTTCAGTGCATTTAAGCGATGTTGACGCCACGAGAAGCTAGAAAGTAAGAACAGTTTTGACGCATCAATTACATTTATTCAGGCGGAAGATTACTTGACTGATTATGAAATATTGGATTCTTTCGTTCGATCTTCACCTTTTAATTAATTGGGTCACTCGATTCTCAATCTCACAATTGAATGCGAAAGAACATGACCCCCTATAGTTCCCTCACACAACTTGGATAATGACTCTATCGGATCTACTGCAGTATTTTTTTTTCTGGGTGAAAGCTGTGTGCACAACCGTGGCTGGAAATTAAACTGATGAAATTTCAGTCACTAAAATCTGAATATGGAAATCTGACAGCAATCGAGTCGCACTCACCTGAGGAGAGGGGACACGACATAACTGCCTGCTAACTGAATCTGATTCAATCAGTCTGATCGCGTTACAGTATGCATAACTGCGAGCCATAAATGTACGGTTGATGCATGGAGCAATCATGTGTTTAATCATACTACGTATCATACATTTCTGCATGATTATGCATGAGCCCCTTATTCATGTATATTATATCTTGTCAATTGTCATACATGGTAACGAGCTAGCTGTGTAATACTTGCAACCGGTAATGTACTCCATTCCCACCATGAACATATTGTGGTGGTGTATGCTCAGTACTTACTGATATTGACCTATGTATTAAAACTTCTAAAACACCCCCCCCCCCCTCCACCCATGTGGTGATGTATGCTCAGTATACTGACCTGTGTATTAAAACTTCTAAAATCACACACACACACACACACACACACACACGGCCTGAAAGACAGACACGTAAGTGCTCGTGCGGGCCAATCAAGTTGCGAGGTCTGAAGAGAACATGAGCAATCGACTTTAAATTGGTGATTATATCCTGGTGTGTTGACGTGAGAGCTGAGAGGACATGCTAGCTAAACAACGACCATCTGTAGAAAAAGAGCAGATAGAGAGAGAATACTATCTTCCTGTTGTCCTCTCTCTCCTCCACACTACCCCGTTGACTAGTCAGCGGATCGTTCTAGATTCTCATACGACGAGCTAGCTGTGCTTTTGTTCATTGGTTCTAGATTCTCAAGGTTGTTGCCGGATGACAAGGTATAGTACTACCCTGCTTCTCTGTAGCCGTGTCAACGCGTTGACAGTTGATCATCTCGAGATAGTTAATACTAACATATATAATCAATGATTGAATATTTTGATTATGAGCCGTCTACCGGTCCATCACATCCTTGTATGCTGCTGCCCATCCATAGAAAGGTGATACGAAGTATAACCGAAGCATCTGACTGTTCAAACAATGTATTGTCACATAGATGAAGCTTCTATTCCCTGTTCATTCGATCAGTCCATATAACACAAAAAGGTTACTCACTTTCTATGCAAACTAGTATGTCTAAGTTGCTAGTTGCTGGCTATGATTATTATCCACGTAGTACTTAATTAGAGCTTTTATAGATGGAAATCTTCTGAAAGGAATTACATCTGGTTGAGGGTAAAATTTTCCAAGGTGAAAATGCAATCATCACATCAACATGCCAGTTGCCACACTCACTTCGTTCATGAGCTGGAGGCCCATGTATGAGCAGGAATCTTGACTAAAGCGAGAATGAAACAGTTCCGCTTCTGTTGGAAGATGACCGTGCATGCATTCTCCATGACATACCTTACTGATCTTATTAACATTTTTTTTATCCATACAGGTAAAATTATACTCCTAAGAGGATAACACTCGCACATACGGGTAGCATGTTGCCGTTGAAAACTTCTTTTAACTTGGATGACAAAAATCATGGAGAGGAAGAAATCAAAGGCGAAAGGGATAGCTCAACTTGAAAAGTGCACTCTCCACTGGTACATTATGTACACTGACAGTGAAGAGAAACAAATTAAAAGCGAATTCGATTGGATTTGATTTTATGTCATCAATCAAAATCAACGCACAGTAGCAAGCACTGGAGCAGCTACACCCTAGAGTCTTGCAGGAGATTCGTTCCGGCACATGGAGCCGCGGTACAGGCACAGACAGACGCTGGTGGTGAATTGCGACGTGCGATGAGTACGAACGATACTATGATGTGTCACGTCGACACGACAGTTTTGAACCCTTGCCTCTCTTCTCCTGCTCCAGTGCTCTCCACGAGTATAATGATGCTGCACTGCTCGCGCTGATGGCCTTCAACATAATTATTAGTCCCCTATTTATCATTGAATAGATATTAGTATTGTTTTTCTTTACATGTCCATGGAATCGCCCGGGCAAAGATGCATTTCTTCGCATTACTTGAGCCCCATTCGGAACGCAGGATAATTATTTATTCTCCTGACAACCCATACGTATCAGAACCGTAGTGTTCCGTACCAAATCTTGAGACTAGTGATTGACATGGACGCATATACGCAGAAAACTACATGTGCCCTTCACAAAAAAAAAAAGGAAAAAAGAAAAAGGAAACTACATGTGCCCTTAATTAATTTGCGTTGAACCTATAGCCGGGCCTGGATGTCTTTATTATCTAGAACAATTAATGCGAATACAAATTGGTTCATGACAGTGAACAGACAATTTGCTCACCCCACATACCATTGCAACTAGTGCTTCGTTTTATTACGCAATTATCTCATGCAATGCACAAAACAACTTCTCTATCGGCTACTAGGTATGCTAATTAAGCGATGATTCGTTCCATGATCACTAGTATGTTGGCCAGGAACACGACTCACAGGACTCAGGAGTCAGGACCATGCGGATCAGATAATGGCACTTAAATTCTGTCGAGTCAATTTAGCAATCACCTGCCCTTATTTAAGTGGGCCATCTGACCTTATCGCGGACCCGGTACGATTGTGCGTTGATGATCCTTGATCCATGACCAACCATGCATGCATGTAGGGCACAGGGACACCGACATGGTCGTCGCGTCTCCAAATACCACCTCTCATAAGATCATTTCGACCCGTGGCCACACAGAGCATTTCCAAAGTACTAATACTGTAATACACACTTAACTTATTTGTGGCTGCAGCTTCAAAACGTAGCGCACGCTTACTTTGTCGCTGAGCCTGAGTGGCGCTGTAGGCAGCGTGAAAAGGGTTAATTGGGTCATACAGTAACTGAAACAAAGATCATTCACTGCTACATAAACACTTTTAGTAACAGATCGGCCTTTGTGACGGACGTGGTGTTCACTATAAATAATCGTTACTGGATTTTATATTTTTTTAGTGACGGTTGTATGTCTGCCATTAACTATATGGTTAGCAACATAAAAAAAAGTTATGCCCATCACTACCGCACCATCAGCCAACCTCAAAAAAAAAATAGCGGAGCCTACATCAAAAGATATTGGGTCCTGCTTTTAAAACCCTAACCCTACCCCAGGCCCTAGTGGCGTACGCCGCCGCCACCGTCCCAACGATGATCGCCATCCTCGCCGGTGCGCTTTGTGAGGAAGAGGGCGTCACCGATGGCCTGCGACACAATACGGACGGCGAGGGCCACCGTTGTCATGGCAGCCACCGTCCCTATGATTTCGGCGGTGGCCTTGACGACCACGGTCATCACGACCGCCGTGGTGGCCACCATCCCCTCCCTCAGATCTGTCATCGTAACGGTCGTCGACGCGACGTCTCGATGACCGGCACCCCACGCCAGAGGGCGGAGGACGACCTTCCTCTTCTTCGCACAGGCACCCTCCGTCGGTGGTATGCGGGCAGGCCATGACCTGGTGGAGGCGATGGCGGTGGCCAATGCCCCTGGTAGCGCGAGCAGACCATGGGAGCGGCGGAAGGGGAGCGGAAGGGTGACGAAAGAGGAGGGACAGAAGAGAGGAGGCGAAAGTGACAACGGGGAAGAGGAGGGGCGGAAGGAGGAAGCGGATAAGATTTGCGCTCTCCCCACACCTCTTCTTTTATAGGTGGTTGCACAAGTTAGTGACGTACCATGTTTATGACCTGTTATAAACCTGTACAACACCAATTAGTGGCGGGTTGTAAGGTGTCCGTCACTAATTTCTATCATTTAGTAACAGGCACCTCTGTCCCGGCTCTATTTTTAACGGGCTTTATGATACTAGTCACTAATGCCAATATCTTTTTTTGTTGCTGAAAATTGTTTTTCTAGTATTGATTAGCACTGGCATGGTTGGTAACTGAAAACGAAGCATTCTAAACGACATTACGTATAGCACGACACGTAGCGGCACTATTCCGGGTGATGGGCCGTCCGAATCGACGCGTATCTCCGTTCCTATTGCCTAGTACCAGGGTTTACATAACCGAAGATAACCAGCCGGTTATCTCGGTTAACCGAAAAACCGGTCCCAACAAGTCGTGCTAACCGGCCGGTTAGCCGGAGGAAACCAATCCTAGTATTGTAGCAATTCGGTTAACCGGTCGATTTCCCCGGTTAACCGTCAGTTTTTTACCGAATCAAACCGATCGATTAATTCGGTTATGTGAACCCTCTATTGGATTGCCGGTACTCTCTCTCTAGAGCGGTCGGAGAGAGAGAACATGTACTACTGTTCTGGATTACAAGGCGTACTGCGTGTAACTGTAGAGGATAAATGGAGGCACGAGCGAGCGAGGCCAAAGCGCTCTGGAACCTGCTCTTGGACTGGCTCCAAGTGCCGGCAGGACAGGCAGATGGACGGAAGGTGTCGTGCCCATCGATCGGCAGGAGAGGACACGCGTGGGTGCGTGACAGCACACGCAGAGCTAGCTCGACCGAGAGGAAGAGAGAGAGAAAAAAGAAGGTGGCTTTACCTTTTTGCCGTCCGTGTGAGGGGTCACATCACCACATCGCCATTGACGTCTCCACTGTACTGCTGCCCGCTAGATTTTGAGCTACCCGGACAAACGACACAGCGGAGCAGGCAGGGGCCCTTTACCCTTTTCATCACCCTCGACTCGACTCCACTCCACTGCCCGCCCGGATTTCACTCATTCATTCAGCTCCCAGTTTTTTTTTCTTTTTCTTTTTGAGGGCCATTCAGCTCCCAGTTGCAGCCAGCCAGCTTTTCAGAGTCACACGCAGACACGCGCGCACACAGACACAGACACGCCACATGATCAGATGTGTCGCGAGTGCGTGAGACACGGACAGAGCTCAGTGTGTGTGTGTGTGTGTGTGAAGGTAATCTATGGCCTTTCCTTCAACACGTACTTATCTTGCCCATACCAATAAACCCAGCAAACCAGCTACTGTGCTTCTGCAGATTCTTTTTCTTTATTATTATGAACGGAGTAGCATATTTCACATACATATATACACCCCTGACAAAAGCTCTTAAAGACGATACAATAGCGTGGCAGCATACACTTCACCGATAACACCGTGGCACATACACAAGCACACGGCGTGACTGATGAATGGGCGATGCATGTCTGGGGACGAAACGCACCGGCGCAAAAGTGGGCCTGCCATATCAACAGAATCTTCATATGTATTTTGCTTGAATATGACGAGATATAGGCACGCCTATATATGCATCGGGAGAAAAAGTTCCACGCCATAAAATGGGACCACAGCGGGCTGCAATTGGGTGAGCTACTCAAGCCGTAGGCATCCACCCACTGGGAGTTCTGAGCATAACAAGTGCCCCAAGCACAACTCTATGATGTAGAAAGAGAAAAGTCTTATTTGCCTCTCTCAATTTATTGGGGTGTTGCATTTTGGCTCCTTTAACTATAGAACCGGGTATCTAACACCTCAAACTATTAAAACCGGTTTAATTTTACTCTCTCAGCGGTTTGAGATAGCGATTTTGTCTAACGTGTCATATTTGATCCCACGTGTCATGCCATGTCATTTTTTTTATTTTTTCTCTCTTTTTTTCCCTTTTTCTCTTTTCTTTTCTTCTCTTCTCTTTCCCACTCCTCTTCACCGCCGTCGCATCTAGATTCAAACCCCACCACCTCATTCGGCCTTGCTGCCGGCCCGCCGCATCCCAGCACGGCCTTGAGCTCCCGGCCCAGCACCTTCTGCTCCACCAGCAGCCAGTCCGGCTCCCCGGCGGCACCGTGGCCTCCAACTCCTTGAACACCGCAGCGAGGTCGTCGTGGTGGTGATGCGAGGCGGTGGAGGAGAGGAGGAGCGGCATGAATCAGAAGGGGAGGTGGATGGATCGGGCGAACGCTGTGGGGCGGCACCTTACGTGGAACGCCTCCGACCCCTCTGGTGCATGCTCGTGGACCGGGGTCGCCTGCGAGAACGACCGTGTGGTGGTGCTGCGGCTCCCAGGGCGATGCTCTCTGGGCAGGTCCCCGCGGGGACGCTCGGAACCTGACGACGCTCCACACGCTCAGCCTTCGCTTCAACGTGCTCTCCGGCATCCTCCCCAATACTCCGAAACGTCTTCCTCACCGGGAACCGGCTGTCCGGCGGCATCCCGCAGGCGTTTCTCGTGCTCCCGGGCCTCCTCCGCCTCGCGCTCGACCGGAATGACCCGTCGGGGCCTATCCCAACGGCGGTCAGCAACCTCACGCGCCTCAAGGTCCTGCTCCTCGACAATAATCGCTTTGACGGTGAGATTCCGGAGATGCGCTGCCGCAGCAGCAGCAGTTCAATGTGTCGTTCAACCAGCTGAATAGATCCGTACCAGCCGATCTACGGTCTCAGCCGCGCTCGGCTTTCCTGGGCACGGGCTTGTGCGGCAGGCCCTTAGGGCCTTGCCCTGGTGAGGCGTCACCTTCCCCTGCTCCAACCGGCAAGGGCGGCACCAACAACAATGGAAATGGAGGAGGGAATGGTCATAAGGAGAAGAAGCTCTCTGGTGGCACCATTGCCGAAAGTGGTAGGCTAGGCGGTCGGCGACGTCGACGTGCGGGGAGGCTGCGGAGAGAGAAAGGAGGTTGGGTGTTTAGGAAGAAGAGAGAGAAAAGAGAAAAAAAAGAGAAATAATGTGACATGTGACATATCAAAACCACTTGTCACGTCAGATAAAATCACTGTCAAAACCACTTAGGGAGAAAAATTACACCAGGATCAATAATTCAAGATGTCAGATACCCAGTTTTATAGTTGAAGGAGCCAAAGTGCAACACCCCTATAAGTTGAGGAAGATAAATAGGACTTTTCTCATGTAGAAATGATATCAACTGTTGAGAAAATCTCGGCTGACTTTTTCTCATGGCTTTAGCCAATGTTTTCTCGTAACCAATTACATGTCAGAAGATGAAAAAAAAATTGAATTTGTATGGGAACTACAACAGTAATAAATCTTCTAATATCTCCCTCTCCGAACCCTAGAAAATCTGGGTGGGAAACATGTATATCGTATCAACCTACAACAGCCTGCTTAGATTGCTTTTTCGCCTGATTCTGGATGTTGGATTCAATAAACCACCATATGCCAAGCAATCAAACCACTCTTCCACCTATGTCGGTTGCTTTACCTCAGTCACAAAATGTCTGTTGCTGCTGCTGTCAGCTTACATAACATAGAACTGAAGCAATGCAGTTTTTTCCTTCAGTTCTTCCCCGTTTTTGGCAGCAGAACTGTCCCCCAACCAATTACTATACAGTTTCCGAGACTCCAGGCTCAAAATTCGCCACCGTTCCTCATCTTGGACAGTCAGAATCTGTTTCTATGTCTGTATCTAAGCTATCATCCTGTACCCGCCTGTAAAAAAGAACATAAGCTGCTGATGTCTTTATGCTATCCTCAGTTATAGGACCCACATGACGGTCATCAAAGTCATACCACCCCTTTTTCCCTTCATGCTGCACCAAAGAAAGCACATAATCAGAACCTCTCTTTTGTCAAAACCTTAGCTCAAATGTGAAACAAAAGCATTGTCAATAGGAACACTACATGAGCTTTGCCAAACTCCCAAAACCTTCAGCAAATTCAGCATCTTGCATTGTTTAAAAAAAAATAGAAAAAAACATGTATAGCACACACACAGTTAAATAAACCTACAAAAGGCCAATTTCAAATCCATCGTGTCAATAGCTATTCAGTCCTGTATAGTTCATCATGTAAACATTTGTTTGTTTTAATTGTACAGGGGATGCTAGATCCCTGGACAGTGACCAATTTCTCAAACAAATTAAATGCAAATCACTTCTATTAACATTATAAAAGCACTACTTCAACTATTTTTGAAAGTTTACTCAACGTTATAGGTACTACACATTTTTTTTTGGAAACATTACAATATGTCACTTTAATCGTATTCTTAGTAAAGGGGATGCCAGATCTCCTGACCAATAACCAATTTCCCAAACAAGTTAAATGCAAGTCGCTTAGGCATAAACATGTCAGCTGGGTGATAGAATACTTACATAAACATAAGCTGTATAGTGACCACCTCCCATACTTCCATAGTGGTTACTGATAGCAAATAGCCGATAATTGTGTGGCATTTGCTGGTTTCTGTGACCGATATACTTCGACAGGTCAAGATCATGGATTGGGAAGTCCACAAATGTCTCTAGCTTGTTTTTTGTATACCGACTGTAAGAAAATCTTTTCAGGTGTATTATAAGGATCTCCGGTAACCTCCAAAGGTCTAACTTCTTACTAGCTTGCCTGTGCTCTTTACAACCTGGGCAATACCTGTAAAATTGAAACAAAATAAACTTTAAACAAGCAAAGCACATGAAAGAGGTTATGCATATTTGTAAGTTCACCATCACTACAGTTACATCATTCCAACAATAAAGTATTCTACTTCCTACAAAGCTTTGAGAGCTGACATGAGAACAAATAATGTAAAACAAAATAATATTAAAAACATTAATTAATGTTCAAGAAAATTACCACATGTCATCTGGGCCTAATGGCTCCTCCTTAATAAATGCTTCAAGACACGCATACAAAGAGCATGTGTCTTGTGGCCTCCTTGAAAATAGCACCGCTTTGTAGACCTCTGGAAGAGAATCTAAAGAACCAAGATTGTATTGCTCCAGCCCACTGTCCTGCCAACATACAGCCACATGCAGACGCTTCTGCAAACCTTTCAATGTAACAGGTTGATCCATTTCTATCTTCAAGCGCTGGTCTTGGAACTTTTCATTAATAAGGAAAAATTGCATCGCGTCTTCAGTCCCTGATTCATCCTCGAGAGAACTGTTGATTTTGCTCGTGAGCTCTGAGGCATCAGAGTTCATATCGACTGATGTAATATCATTATCTAGACTACTTTCACCAATTGTTTGGTCAGCTTCGCAAACATCATCTTTCAATGCTTGGAATGGAGTCATAACCTTCAGGAAAAGATTGCAGATGGTGCTTCCAGTTACTGTGTCTGGAAGACTTGACACAAGTGGAGTGCCAAAAGTCTTCCAAGACTTCCTGCCAAAAGTAGAGAGGGATGACCTGCATATTAATCAAGGATGATTATTTTGTTATAAGATCTGTGTGTTTCTTAACCATAAAATTGAGAAAGCTAATGGTAAGTGTATCTATCCAGATTTAGTTTTAACTTCCAGCAGTCACATATTTCATATCCAAATCCAGTGAATACAATATGAAAATACGAAGATTACACTTACTCCATACGCTGGTGTCTAAACACCACTATAGGTGAATCCTCACTGTCTTTTGGAAGCCGATATGCAACCAAACGATCTCCATCTCTGATCAAGGAGATGACTTCAGAAGGTTCATCCAAGTACCGTATAATGTTGTTATTGTAGACCTACATGGTAATAATCCAACGATAAGGAAACACGAAGGTCAACTTTAGCAACTTTTAAGATGACAATGATACTGCAGGAAGAAGGAATACCTCAGCAACCAGGAGACATTCATCATCTCTCAGTGAACAAGCACTGCTTAATGCATTTACAAGGGTTCTAGTATCTCCAGATTTTGGCACACTTACAGTGTATGGAGATGGCCCAGCAGTGCCATCAGAGCTAAAAACTGTTATGGTCATTGTTCTCATTGTTGTTGAAGGAAGGGGCAAAGATAGGTACATAAAAGGATCAAATGTGACAGACACTTTTTTGCAAATGGGGCAAACTAATGTCGACTTGTATTGACCCTGTCATTGAAGCACAGACGATAATCAGTAATTCAGTAGAGAATACAAGTTAGTACATCAATGCAGCAAGGAAAAAACTGTTTCACTATGCACATTTGTAACAGTGCAAAACTAATAATTGGCATAATATATCCCAGGGCCATTACATTTGTGTAACATGCATTGTGCTCAAACAATTATTTCTGTACCACAGGATCCTTATCCAGATCACATGAAAATACAAATCTATTCTGCACACTGCCACAAGACTGGATATAGATAAATCAAGATTTAACCGACAGATGTATGAACATCAACTCCAAGGAATATGCCATAACTTCCCCACTGGTGAAGGTGCTCCTAATTAAATACTCCCTCCGTTCCAAAATTGTTGTCGCCATTGACTTTTTCCGCTACATTTGACCATTCGTCTTATTCAAAAAATTTCAAAAAATAAAAAATATTTTCTCATGATTTGATTTATCACTAGATAAAATTTAAATATAACTTGTAATATTTCATATTTGAACAAATATTTTGAATAAGACGAGTGGTCAAAGGTAACGAAAAAGGTCAATGGCGACAACAATTTTGGAACGGAGGGAGTATAAGTATAGATTTATAAAGATACTTGCGTAAGAATGAAAATGAGAAGTTGTAATGTGTAATGTCATATCAAGGTAATAGAAGATATGGAAAGGACATAGTTGGGTGGTGACAATCTTTGTAGAAGAATGTGGAGGTCCATGCATATCATAAACACACATTCAAAACTAACCTGGCAGATATCAACTATTATAGAATCATTTCTTGCCAAATGGTTGCCCCAATACTCATCTGCAACCTCTTCATCTGGACGGCCATCTGAATCTTTAGCTTCAGAATATGGTTTGCATTTAACCCGATTCAAATCTTCATGGAGTCCATCCAATAGGAAAGCAAGAAGCTCCTAAAAATAGCACAGAAAAAATAATTTTCACAATACTTCATTGCCATTATGCAAATCACAACATTCCAGGTACACAAGTTATTTCCAAAAGGCTAAGTAACTACAAACAAAAAGAGAGAACACAAATACAAATCGCCCTTTATGAATATACCATAAATTTTGGACACTTGGAAAGAGAATTAGTAAATATTTTTAACCGAATTGGCTACCACATTGCCAGATAGAAGCTGATGTTAGTTTTCCTTTTTGTCATTGTTTGATGGTGATTAAGGTGTGTTCCGGAAGTTTTTAGATATCTACATGCATGTTTGCCTTTTTCCTCATTATGTTCTGCCATTTAATCAACTGATACTACAATCAGACCTAAAGAATCAAGTGGCTAACATATTGACAAATAGGAGCAGATGTTAGTATACTCAAGTGGCTAGCACATTGCCAAAAAGAATGGTATTAGTAGAATTGAGTGGCTAACACATTTTTATTTCTTAAAGTGGCTAATACATTGCCAAATATTAGTAGTGGAACCAATTGGTTAACACATTGCCAAATGTGGCATGGAGCACGCTTTAAGGAATACTATGTGAGTGGTTGTGTTTCGGTGTTGGGGCATCAGTGTCTTTCGAAATGAAAATCCAACTAACCTGTGAATCATGTTGATTAAAGCCACTGAATTGGGGCGCAAAGCGTCCGAGTTTGGTCTTAAATTGGCGAGGTGCAACTGGAGTTCTATCAATAGCCCATAGCTTCCTCAACAAATCTCCAAATGCGTAAGCAAGTTCCCCCTATTTATGAAAGATTTTCCAATTGAGTCAAAGAGAAGACACAACAACAACATAAACTGACAATATTTTAACTGTAAAAGGAACAGCCATACCTTCATCCCTAGTGGGTTATGAGGGTTTATTTCTTTATGGTAATCTCCAAGGAAATAGTCAACCAATTTTGAAGTATGGGCCAAGCACTGGACAGCACTGTTCATGAAACATGTGTTTCCAAGATTGTCTAACCCAGTTAAACCAGAGCCAACTTGCTTAGAACTTCCACTTGATGAATCCAGATCCATGTCCATGATACTGCCGTTACTAAAACTCGATCTACCCATTGTTAATGCTGACTCAGCACCATTTGCCGTAGGGTCTGACAAATCATAAATATGTACTTCTAGAGGCATCTGAAAAATGGTAAGTGTAAGAAAGGTATAAACAAATGGATACGATGTGAGAGATATAATTGCAAAAGTGAAAACTGTTAGAAAGTTCAGTCCAGAATAAAAGCAACTGAAAGAAAATGTATGAATAAACACTGAGCCAGGTCACTAAGAATAAGAAACTAACTGCATCAGCTTGGTGACAAGTCAAGGACCCCCCCCCACCCACCCACCCACCAAACAATAGGTGTATGAGCCCTCAAATTGAAAAGTGGTCCTTACAGCCCCAAAATAAAGAAGTGTATGATTCACATCCCCAAAATAAAGGAGTGTATGATTCACAACCAATACAATGAAAGCACCAAACAAGAAATAGCGAATATTTAAACAGTTAAACTAAAAATGTAATTGATGAGATGAGTACATCTATTATTCTTTAATACATGACTTTTGGGCTCTAGAAGTAGCATGCATCCACTGTTGAAGGAACTCTACAAGGACATGAAGAAATCTCTAGGGTTATAAGAGAAATTGAAGTGATTTGGTGTTTATACAAGATAGCCAATACAATGGAAAGAAGTTCAAGCAACAAAAGGAGACTTTGAAATGTAAGTCATTTATATAGAGGCATTAATTTAGTACATATTAAACATCTGCTTCAGAAGTGAAACAGTGAGTGGTGTGCAGTACAAATCTGATTAAACAAAATTATTATTGGATGCAATAGCAAAAGCCAAAGGGAAGCAAGCAAAATAACAAAGTCATGAACGAATCATAGCAGCGAGCGAGACAGGCAAAACAGATACAGAAGATATACCTCCTGATCAGAGGATTTTGGGTCTTGGGGCTTCCGGTTCATGTCATTCATCAATATGTAGGTAGTCCGCCCAGAGAAATCCCAGATGTGAACCTACAAACAAGTGAATGTGCAGTTAGAAGAAAAGGCCATAGCTATGCGGACAAAATAATTGTCAGGAGCATACTGGCTCAGAATCTGGAGTCAGAATCTTGTTAGCTCTTTTAAAGTTCTCAGCCGAGTTGTCCTGAAATGTCAATGATAAGAAGAGGAAAATTACAAGATAAAATGCATTAGTTGAGGTAAAGACCATCCTTCAAAATATTAAATAGCAACAAGATATTTTTAAGTAAACAAACTCTTTTAACTAACCTCTATTCCAAATTAGAGAAAAAAAGTGGAGCTTAAGACCGTACCTTTTTGCCGATCTTCACATTTAATGCATGTGTATGAGTGACTGAAACTCTGAGCATTACAGGGTAGATATTAATTGAGCCACTTGCAGTATGTGACGAACTACTACTAGTGGACTTGGCCGAATCAATATGCCTGTGTGAAAAATAAAAACATAAATTAAGCTGAAAGAAAGAGTAGCCAAATCATAATGTAAAACAAAATGAAGTATGGCTCATTTAAGAAAATGGCTGAACCCAGGCAGCTGAAAATACAATTCAAAAACTGCTAACATTATAACAATTAAATGCAACACCACATTTATATTTTACTACAAAAGTTTTTTTAGGGATATACAGCAAGAGAAAACACAGTTGTGGTTAATATGTATTAATATAGAATAAGTCAAAAGCCAACTGTACAAGTTTTCTTTTTCTCGGTTCAGGAAAAAGTTATGAATCTTTTCTCGAACGAGAAAATATGAATGTTTTTTTAGATTCCAAAATGTTCCAAAAGGCAGCAAAAGATTTCTTGCTTCTTGCTCTCAGCCATCAACCTGATAAAGAGTTCATGCAACATCAAACTTCTTGTTCCGAATTGCTTGAGGCTTTAATGCATTGCTTCATGATAGTTTAAGCTTTGAATCAACCAATATCCCAAAAGCTCCATCAGAAGTCTCCATAATTGGATTGCATGATCACATTATCATCTAGATTTGTACCACATGCAGATGGATCACCATGTGCTGGTTCACCGGTATTTCAGGAGTCGGGACCTCAAAGCATCAAAAGATAAACACCCCTCTTTCTAGGGACAACTACAGCATGAACTGAAACTACCTAATTCTAGATATGTACTTGTAATACTGCCCTAAAGTCTCCTTATGGAAGCTATAATATTTGCTCATATTTACAGATTGGGGAGATATAGAAAAGCTAATGAGGTGACCCTCAGGATTTTGTTTTAAAATGAGCTAATATTATGACGCATAAAGGTGTGAAACATTTAAGAATCCATCATAGACAGCTATAGCTGCCATGAACTTAACAGATACTCCCTCCGTTCCAAAATTGTTGTCGTCATTGACTTTTTTCACTACCTTTGACCATTCGTCTTATTCAAAAAATTTCAAAAAACATAATATATTTTTTCATAATTTGTTTTATCACTAGATAAAGTTTAAAATATAACTCATATTTTTTATATTTAAACAAATATTTTGAATAAGACGAATGGTCAAAGTTAACGAAAAAAGTCAATGGCGACAACAATTTTGGAACGGAGGGAGTACTTGTTTCGTAAGATTACCGAAATAGCATTTCCTATGCTTGCTAGATTGATAAGCCAGAGATAAAACAAGAATCACCATGGCTAGCTGATCGTATTCTCTGAATGCATGCATAAAGCTGACCAATCATCATGCAGAGCTGTTACCGGAAATCCGGCGAATTGAATCCACTCCCGTAGAGTGATCCGTTGTACCAGAAAAAAAAAAGGTTGCATGAGCGGCATACGCAACAACCAATCATCAGTGATGGCGGGGTATACGCACATGAGCAAGACACGCTTATCCTAAATCATCTATCCCACAAACTTCCAGCTACAGGTATAAAACTTTGAGCCTACTCCAATCTAGACTGGCATACTAAATCGGCAACACCTCTTAGCTATATGATGCAAACACTACCTAACGGAAGTTAATATTGGTTTGTCTTTATATAGAAATCAACGGAAGTTGATATGGCAACTTCATTAAGGACACTGGACATTTAATAAGCCATCACAGGCCATTATAGCTGCCTCAAACTTTCCAAGTAAAATGGGGCTAATGCTAGACTACCACGTGCACCAGCGATTACTGGAAAGTTGGTGGGCAGCGTAGCATACACAGCAACCGATCAACAGTGTCGGTGTGGCATCTACATGCATTTGCCCTAAATCATCCATCCCACTAACTTTCAGATGCAAGTTGAAATCAAGTCCAATCTAGACCACAGATGAACCAAATCAGATATCATGATTACCAGTACAATGCAGACTCTGGCCTACAGGACAGAACCTACACAGCTTTGCTCAGAATCATCAATCACATACTCTCTACAGCACTTTGCTAGTAATCAATCAACCAAGCTTGTCCCTGCAGATCAAACTCACTAAGCACGTCGCACATCGCACAGCCAAAAAAAATCCCACGAGCCGCGGCAGACGATGGCATATCCACAATCCTATTACTTCCTCTTACCTATGAGAGAAGTGAGGGGGAGGAGGATAAGAGCAGGATTTCTCACCATTGGCGCGCCTTATTGAACAGGTCGCCGGGGACGAGCGCGTAGCTCCGCCCAGGCGAGGCGTCGGGCGGCTGCTGGAGCAGGTCGTCGGCGCGGCGGAGGGTGAAGGCCTGGTCGGACATGAACATGCTGAGCATCTTCATGCCGTAGGAGGTGGGGCCCGCGTGAGACGCGTTGTAGGGCACCCCGGCCGCCTCGATCGCCGCCCCATCCTGCGCCTCCTTCCACCACCTGCGCCCCCCAACCCACCCACCGCATCCCGTCAGGTCGTCGTCAGGAGAGAGGCAACAGACAGACAGAACGTGCCCGATCGGGGGCACCGGGCGAGAGCTCGGGTCAGAAGGGGGGACTTACCTGCGGGGCACGAGGAACACGCGGCCGTCCTCCTCCTCATCGGAGGGCGGGGCGGGCGCGACGGGATCCGGGTCGCCGCCGGCGGAGGGGAGGGGCGGCGGGTCCGGGGGCGCGGGCATTGGGGCCTCAGGCTCAGTGACGGCGCGCGCGGGGTTCGGATTGGATCGCCGGAGGAGGAGCGCGCGCGGGCGGCTGGCGCCGGTAACGGAATGCGAAGAAGCGGACGGCTGCGAGCCGAGGGAGCACGACGGAGACGAAGGGAAGGACGGGGTGGGTGTTTCTCTGTGTTGTTTGATGGTGATGCCGCGCGGGTGGCGCTGAGGGATCTGATCTGGTCCGGTCCGGTCGGATCGGATCCGTGTCCGTCGCCGAGTCGAGCCGTGCTGGATCAAGAGTCGGACCCACATGTCAGTTTCACAGAGGGCTTTCTTTTTTGAAATCTTCACAGACAGGAGGAGTTGCTGCGGGTACTGCTCCAAACTCAATTTTTCCGTTTGATTATGCTTGGGTTTTATTTTACATGTTTTCTAGCTTTCAGTCGATTGATTGAAAATTTTTAATCAATAGTTTGTTATTTTAAATTTTAATATTTTTTATAAAATTATTTGTATAATAATTATAAATCATTAGATCTAGATCTAATGCCTCAAAGCGGTGATTAAAAATTACCTAAATTTTTGAAAATTAGCAAGTCTCTTTATTTTAAATCAAAACGCTTATCCCTAGGCTAGTTGCTTACTTCTCCCATGATGGTGCAAAGAAATCTCTTAGACTCTACTATTACCATCGTCCTCAAATAAATGCACAATCTAAGAACTTTTGAGGCTAACTTCGAAAGCTTGTGTTTAATTGTTTGTTTATCATGTTATGGATTGATATTGAAGATGCGTGAGTGCTAGCCCTACGGAAAGCAACTCCGTCTGCTCATTTAGAGTAGCTTTGAAGTTGGACTTACCTAAAAGTAGTATGTGAAAAAAGTCTTGTTTTGGATGATATTTTTTCATTGTTGAGGTCCGTGATATTAACCTTTATATATTCCTAGTTATCTTCCGTAATAAATCTTTACACATCAACTTGTCCACGTATCTTCCAAGCGACTATGATGCGAGATTTATGATGAGATCTTTCTCCAATTCTCCACGTGAGTCCTAGCTGAGAAAAATCGTAGAGCGCGAGGGCCAACACAATACTTGTAGCGTGTAGGTAACAGAGGTAGCATTGGATCCTCCAATGGATATTCCAGTGTAGCCATAGCAGAAAATGAGAGGGAGTCATCAAGAAAAGGGTAACTAGCCAGCCGTCGCTATCATCAGAGAACAGGGAATATCCAAACGGATAATGCTGCCGTGGCTTGACGTGATTGGGCTGGCGATGCGCGTATGACTCATTGGCCTCTTCCGAACGGAACAGCGACGGCCAGTCGACCACGACGAACATCTCCTGGGCCTCCACGAGATCAACGAGATGGGCTATGAATAAGTCACTGGACTGGGCTCAAGTAACAGCCCCGCCCACGTGGCCTCGTGGGCGTGGCATGGGACAGATTACTGGACCGAGCCATAATAATGTGATCCTTCGGCCTCACGCTAAAATATGGCCCAGCTCTTCTTTACTTTTTTTCTTGCCTTTTTTTTTCTTTTTCTGCCAGGAGAGAGATATTCTCCTTCCACTTCATTTCGAAGAAAAAAAAAAGGTCAGACAGTTTAAGAAGAATTTAAAGCATTCTTCCATTCACATGTAAATCTGAGGTCATGTCATGTGATCCATGGCTCCGCGTAGAAATGCTCAGGCCAACAGCCTTTGGCGTGAGAGATCTTGGTCAAAATACATATGCATTTTGAAACGTACGCCGTCTTTTGCCATGAGATCCAGATCTCCACGCTTGCTTTGCCGGGTCTATTCGTCAACCTACCGCCTACGTGCGCATAGCGAGGTGCAACGAAATATCCACTCTTGCGACAAGATGCAACGTACCCTGTCTTTTGCAAATAGGGAGGTACACAACAAGATGCTATCACAATTTCTCACAGGTACTTCAAAACGAAGGCGTAACTGAAATGACTCCAAACAAACGGCTCTCGATATGCTCGTCAGCAAATTGTGTGTGTGTGTGTGTGTGTGTGTGATACATTACAAAAAACATGATTTTATCTCTAATACACTATAAATTTTTCAAATCTTGTCCACAACACACTATATAACAAAAGAAAAGTTCCTTTTTTTAAGAAAAAAAGGTTCATGTGTATCTGACATTTCTGCCATCATATGTAGCTTAATACATGATGTATCACAATTGTGCTTGAATCCGGTAATACTATGATTGGCACGCAGGCAGCAACATCATGATCGTGGAAGCACGTCCAATGACCCAAACCGAATCCAACCCAAACAGCATGTAGCAATACTACTACCTGCCAGTGGGTGTGTTAGGAAGTCAAATGTGATGATATCAACATCGCCACTGCTTTTATTTCTGCACCCCCCTTCAGTCTCCACCAAGCAGATGAAAATGAACAAGTGGCTCAAGCTGAGTCTCCTTCAACTTTCACACTTTTTTAAAAAAGTAAGGGTTAAAAATACAGACGTACTTGTCAAACCACTTCATCTCATTTCTAAATGCTTGTCCACATCAGTGACTTCAACTGACACACGAGGGGGGGGGGGTGGGACGAAGCGATCAAAGGTCTCAATTCCCTTTGTTTAATGAAAAATCTCTCATAAATAAAAAATGAAAAAGAAAAGGAATAAACAGCAAGCTTGGACGTAAGACGAACACGTAATATATATGTATTATTACTATGCATGTCAGTTGTGTGCGTAAGCGTAAGAGATGATGAATTGCTGCATGAATGATAATCTTGTTAATCCTCTTATGGAACCTGTGGAGAAGGGAACGGGTGAACATATATAGAAACAACCAGGCAAATAGAACCAAACCGCCCAGTGCCGTCACAACATGTACGGCATGATGAATGATTTGAAATGTGTTCTTTTTTATTAAAAATAAAATATCACGGTGTGAATTAGGTCATGATGTGTCCTCTAATTTGAGAAGTGAAATTGTCACATGAACACCCGCACCGCACAAACCCAGCCACGAAGGTAGTGGCTTGTTATTCATTGCCGCCAACGTCAGTGTTTGGAAATAACCATTGGCATCTCTCAGTTCCTTTGGGAATTTGACTCATGCACGCGCGAGATAGATCAACTTGTTGTAGTATATCAACTTGTTGTAGCTGTGTTGGCTATCCGCTCGATGCAAGTGAAGCATCATCCATCATGGACTTTGAGGACTGGGGAGAGATGGGCAGGAACGTCTTGTCTCTTGTTGTCCCTGCACTTTTTCCTCTTCTTGCTTCTTCTATCGATCCAGCAAGCTAGTTCATTGTCTCGATCTGGCTCTTGATCTGGACCACCTGCTGCTCAATTTGCCCCAACTAGCTCATTATTTTTTTTCTTTCCGATTCCTTGCTACTGGTCCACACCAATTGTTTGTCAATGCTGAATACTAGCTACTTTTTTTTTTTTTTGGAAAACAGGGAATGAATACTAGCTACTTCATTGAACATTCAGAGATCAACACAAAATGCCCATCGCAAACTTCATATTGCCCATCGCTTCAGCACCAGAATTCCTTCCACGCGTTAAATTCTTGAGTTCTAGCTAATAAACTGGCACGTTGCTACGAGGCAAATCTTGAATTGGAAAACATAGGGTGTTTCCATCGAAGTGGTTTGTTTATTTCTGCTTCCATTTTAAGCAGACGACGATTGAAACGGGACACATGCATGCGGCTTGACAGCTTGTCATGTGCGTTGCACGCAGTTCACCCATGTACTATGATTTTTGTTAGAGCTTCTGTTCCATGCATGTGGCTCCCACAATCTTACACATAAAACGGTGGTCGAGCGGTCGAGCCTTGCTATATACCTGGCCGGCCGGCAGGCGGGCTTAAAAATGTGAATGGTCGGCGATGAACACTGTATACATGTCGGAAGCTGAGTAGCTACTGAATCCATGTGGGATGTGTAGTTTTTTTTCCCCAAGACCCAAGTGGTCGGTCTTTGTTTAAATAAATAATAAAGCAACCGACCAGCGTAAGACAAGAATGGCCATGGATCGATTGAGGGGGACAGCATCATTTGCAGAGCACATCCCATAGTGCGTAGATCACGTCCGGCCACACAATGTGCGACGAGAGACAGACAACACATATGTGCCCCGCCAGATGATGGTCAGGCGCATCATCATCGCTGCACCCGCAAATCTTGGCCACGAATGAGTCCCTCCTGACCGGTATGTATTGATCAGCATTCTGAGCCAACTAAATAAAGCAAGAATTTGTCTTGATAATATTGCTGCAAATATTTGGCATTACCTGCGAATGTGTTTTCATTTTAGGCGAGCATAATTTGCTTACATCTCGGCACGTGTAATATATTCATCGATATGGAAGGTGAAAAAGTACTCTAGAAGAGAAGAGACAGGTGTTGGTTAGGCCGTGATACCGTAAGATATCGTCAGTGACCAAAAACCGAGAATCAAGTGACTCTGATAATCTGATCTAGTTTGCCACTTTTTGCTACTAGATCGTGCTGTCTCAATCTATATCTTATTATATACTCTTGTTGAGAATGAAAGGTACAAGCACTTGCAGGTTTGTCTCGTTTTGCGACCAAGAAGACATCGTTGGATTTGGCTGCGCATGCCGGCCGCCGCTCTAGCCATTCTCGCCGTCCCCCGCTCGGGTGTCGCCCCTGGGACGAGCCAACGCCTGCCGGCACATGCCGCAAGCAGCAAGCCTTCTGTGATTTTCAAAAAAAAATGGATTATTATTTTCAGTTATGGCGTGGCACTTAAGCGTGTGTCACCTGTCATGCTTATTATTATATGGTGTATTTCATACGACATGTATACATCTATCGGTTTCAGTTTATAGGATCAATAATGCCACCTCTTTTACTTGTTCAGAAATCAGGGGTTCAAAAGTTCTTCCTTTTCGTCCAAGTAAAATGTTTGCACTAATATCCAACGAGAAAGAGACCATGACATGATCAACGACGTGGAAAGTAAATTAGGTGCAAAATGTTTCATCACAAGCCATTTGTCTTCTAGCCTCCATATTTGGCAACACCGGTCTTAGGTTTTCCCACTTAATCTTCACTCAATGAAATGACACGCTCCGTATCTTTCGTCACACCTGTCTATACATAAGGGGTGTTCGTTTTCATAAAGAGCTAAAGTTTAGCTCCTAAAATTTGAGCTAAAGTTTAGCTCTTCTTGGAGAGCTAAAGTTTAGTTCTACTTTTAGCTCTTTTTTATCTTTAGAGTTAAAGTTTAGCTTTAGTTTTAATCCTTCCGTTCGTTTTCCTAAAGCTAAAATTTAAACTAAAGTTTAGTTTTAGTTCATTACTCCATAAAAACGAACAGCCTCATAGTACATGATAAAAAAAAGATTTAAATAGAGAGAAAAAACTGGCACGCAAAAATCAACTGATATTTATTTTTTCACGCAAATGGCCTTATATTGAAATCAAATGACACCAAATACACGACGAAATAACACGTCATCAAACCCATTCCTCCTTCAAAGTTGCAGCATCCCATAAGCGAGGACAAAAGATCATCACATCCTTGGGCTATTGTTATCCACAGTGTATTAGGTAGGACAACCTATGGTGTGTACACTAGAGTTAGTGCGCGTTGACCCCTTGAGCATGCATGCATATTGCCACACACTTCCTTCAGTTGACATCGCTACATGAGGAAAAATTGGGTGGGGTACACGCCTTGTGGACTTTGAGGGTCGTCTTTCAACAGCACTAAGGAGGGGATGGCGTGGTGCACCGTGCACGGTTGTTGTGTCCTTTTCCGTGGTCTATAGTTCTTCCTTTATGTGACAACGGAAAATGAAAGTAGGTACTATAATTAATTGATCGAGTCCTTATTATTGATAATTAAACATGTTACATATATACCAGTGTGTGAAACATGCAGTGAGAAAAAGGATATGATAATTGGCATTGATACGAAAATTGAGATTCGACAATGGTCACTTCTATATAAGATATTTATGTCTTTTTTCACAACTCAGCCCCATAAAGTAATATCACATAAACCAAAACAAGATGCCGCTGCCCGTGGAGAAAAAAAAGAATACAATTTACATCATAGGGCCAACTTTTTATTAATAAAAATCATAGATACTATCTCTTTTAGAAAAAACAATTGGATATTATTTTTAAGGAGGTCATCTAATGGAGCGCTCTCTCCTCAAACATACTCAATCTGGCATGAAAAGACAGGATTAGCACAGAGTGCTCCATGGGCAATGGACCACCGCCATTGGATTGCTTGTAGCCTCGTACCTTTGGAATTTGCCTACATTGGAATCGCTTTGTAGCGTTATACGCGGGCATATTCTCTTCCTAGCTCGGTATGCATCCACCCCAAGTGATGAAAAATTCTTCTGCCACAATGCACATGGCTGCCATCCTAGCATATCTCCTTTCAATTGGACGAAGGCATCTGCAAACACATAGATATAGAAAGGAACTAGCCTTTACATTTTCTTCTTCCATTTGAGCTCAAGGTATGATTACTATCACGTCACTGTTCTAAAATTACAGCAGAGATGGTGTTCATAATTTGACAGGCAATGACTAATCATATTGGTTCTAGGAAATGAGACGGCAGCTTTGCCTTTGCTTTTCTTTGAAAGACCGTTAGCATGAGGTGTTCAATCTATGCTTCTAATATGGTCCCACGGTGAAAAATTAATCACCACCACCTGGTCAATAGATATATCTACCCAAGACTGTCCTGTTGTTAGCTTAATGGTTCGACGGGAGTACTAAGTAAAATAAAAGCATATATACAAGATTTTGATTTGAATAATGCCTGGACTTTTGGGCCTTGAGTGGCCACTTGTTAGAGTCTTGACTAAGCAACCGAGAGGCACATATATACTAAGAACAAAGTAATCATCCTCTCCCTTTTTGCCTTGCTCTAAACTTTTCTTTTCGCTGCTTAATAAGGAAGCTGTTATTATTCAAGAAAAAAATAATGCAGTTGTTATAGTTAGCTAAGAACCACTAATAGTTTTAGTTGTCTTGGGAAAAAAAATTATATCTGCATTTGGAATTCCTCTAACAGTGCTTCTTTTTTTGTATGCTTGACAAAAAATAATGCAGCTGTTAAATATATATATCTATGCGTGCACGTGCCTCGGCTTTCCTGACACAAACAAGAAGAAACCTCAGTGTCCTACTTTATCTTAGCTTTGAGCGATATGCAAGCCCGTTATATGTGATTGATGGTTTGTGCTACCATCCGTACATATTCAATTATATACTAATATTAATCTATGAGATAGTTATTCATATATATTCTCATAACTAACTAATTAGCTGTAAACATATACTTTAATGGACATAGCTTTCAAGAACCTTAGAGATGTCGAGTATATTCTCTCAAAGATATATGTTATGGAAAATTATTAATTGCAACATGAATTGCTCACAATTCAACAAAACAAATAGTAAAAATTGTTGCCACTACAATGATGTCATATAGATTCTCGTGGTCTTCTCCAGCATGAATGATCTAAACAGTTCAATTTCACAAAGCATGGTACTATGATATCATCCGACGTCTCAATTTTCACAAAGCAGGATACGAAGTTACCATGAATAAGGAGGTCGACTTCTCCGTCCAAACTCACTTTAGTGGTCATTTTTCTCTCTTTAAGATTCCTCTTACTCCTCCTTCCAAACACGATGCGCACCCCTCTGTGTGCCTTCTCTTCCAGCCATCGTCCCCGCCCCACACCTGCCTCCCTATCCCCAGTGACGCCGTCCCCCATCGCACTGCCTCCTCCCCCGCTGACAACCACCACTGACAGCCAACGACGCCATGCCACCTGGTGTTGCCCGCCATGCCACCAATACTATGAAAATCTCTAGCAAGGACGCCCCCGCTGCCTACCCCTCCCACCACTTGTCGGCCGCCCATGGTCGCCCATTGTTCCGGCAATATCCCCGCATTCTTGTCGCACCACCGGATCGCAACCTACTACCATGTCATATCCACAGCATCTCAAAACCTCCCTTCTATGATAGAAGGGTGATGAATGTCATCATCGAAATCCCTAACAAAATGTTCATCAGAACTCTAGCCTCGTTCCGAGCATCATGACAACCCAGACCATCGTAACTCCTCCACCACCTCCACCTCCAGCAACACGACAACATCCTCGCCGCCCATCTCGACGCCGTGCTTCGCCATGTTGTGCCTCTCGCTCCAACATCATGCTCTGTCATGGTCTGACAACTTCATTCTGAGTTACTATAACTGAGTCGATGGTTTGATGGTTAACCGCCAATTAACAAAACCCCGGATAAGATGGACTTATTTCGATTATGGATTCACAAAAATTACCCTCAGAAGATCAAAAGGTTGCCAAAAATCTCACACAACTAAACACACTCGCCCAGTCTGCATTATGCAAAAAGTAGGAGAAGTAAATAATCCGAGGCCGGCTAGTGGGCCCATCCGCGATATCTCCAACCTCAGAAAATAACAAAAAACACACGCACAAAAATATTAAAGAAAAACCGGTAACTTTTCGTTCCCCTATTTATTTCCTCTCTCTCTCCTGTCTCCTCACTCTCCCTCGTCGTCGCGTGCATCTCTCCTCGTATATTCCCGTCCCAATCTCCAACCCTTCCTCAAATCCCGACCTGACCCGACACAAATCCGCACCTCTAATCCCGATTCCCCCTCCAAAATCCAACCTTGCGCCGTCGCCTTCCCACGATTCGAGTATTGCGGAGCCAATTCAGGCGCGGAGATCGAGTCTTTTCTGTTGTTCTTGGTGCCGAGCTGGGATTTTCGTCTCCGATTAGGAGCGGAATTCAGTTCTTCGTTGGGAGTTTGGACTTTTCAATAGCAGATTGAGGGGAGGTCGGGTCGCTGGAAGGTTCTTGGCCGGTAGGCCGTGCTTTTTCGCCGAGGGAGCCGTGTTCTTCGACCGCCAGTTATGGTGGCGAGGATGATGAGGTGGCCTCGGCCACCGCCGGCGCGAAATTTCCGCGTCCGCCTGGTAGTGCGGCGGGCGGAGGGCCTGCCTCCTCCGCCTGCGCCCCTCTCACCGGAGGGGTCTCCTGAGGTGGGCGCGGAAGTGTTTGTGGAGGTGAGCTGGAAAGGCCAGAAGATGTCGCCGCTGAGCTCGCTGCGGCGTGCTCAGCGGCCGCCCCGGAACCAGACGCGGAAGGAGGCGCTGGTGGCAGGCGTCGCCGTCCAGGCCGACGCCGAGGATGGCCCCGCCGCCGCCGCTGCGCCGGCCGCAGTGGCGTGGGAGGAGGAGTTCGAGCGGGATGCCACGCTCACGGCGACGTCGCACCGTGAGGCTGCGGCGTTCCACCCCTGGGACGTCTCCTTCTCCGTCGTCAGTGTGAGCATCTCGTCCTTCCTTCGGCGTAGCCTCCTTGATGCATATTGACGTAGATTGATTTGTTCAGCTGTTCGTGTGAAAAGGGGATTTTTCGTTTCTCCTGTTTTCTTGATCTCATTGTCTCGATAAATTTTTTTGGTTGGAGTTGATTGAAATGCTGAATTGATTTTACGACCGGTATTACACCGATTCTTGTTTGGTTTGTTTACTCGTTCATGTTGGTCACACTGATGGTGAAAGTTTTGACTTTTCTTTTGAAACGGTCAGGCCTTATTGGTTATTTGTTTGTACCGAAGAAAGTGATGAGTTATTAAATTCATTTGGATCGTGTCTTGTCGGAAGGCATCATACTGATGCTTTGACAAGAGACGTGTAATAATCTATTTGATCTTTGTTTAGGGATCCATAACGAAATTGTGCTTGTTATAGCTACATATATTGGAGGCAGATGCCTTTTCTTTTCATTCAGATAGAAACATTATATGTTCTTGTTTTCTTGATTTCCAAAATTGTCATCATGAATAAATAGCCTACCTTATTTCCATCTCTGGTTACATTGATAGGTTCCTTCAGAGTTGAAGTCAGCAATGGATGGAGTTATTCGAGTAACGCGTTTAGAAAACTGAAATATATTTTAGCTCAACTATCGGTTTTAGACTTCAGAGTCCTAGCTGTTTGATATATGATTGGTTAGCTGTCAAACCGGCTGAATATTCTCTTGTTGATAGTAGATAGGCTGGCATGGCATAAATAAACTAATTCAATATTGTTGTAAATTCACCATGTCAGTTATTTTTCTTTGAGTACATTGTGTGATTGGCTGATTGCTACTCTGATAGTTAACCCTGTTGCCCTCACCAGGAATTTTAACTTGTCTTATTTGGTATACTTTGTAATGGGCATTCAATTTTTGTTCTTCTGCTAACCAGTTTTACCATCATGAATCAGGCACAATTAGGAATGTATATACTTCTACGTCATCTTTTCTATGTTGGTTTGTTTGGATTAACTTCTACAAGTTTATTTAGGTCTAATTGACTTTTCTCATTGCTGTAGGAATCAAATAAAATTTCAAAAAGCAAACTTGTTCTGGGAAATGCTTCACTGAACCTAGCAGATTACACATCTACTGCTGAACAGGAGATCGAGATAATCCTTCCGTTGTCGGTGCCCAGTGGTGCCACAGACCCAGCCCCATCGCTACATGTATGTGTTTATAAGAAGTTGTAAACCACTTACATGTTCTTCTCCAATATCACATTCTAGCTTTATATATTGTCATAATTTAGTTTATCGTTCCCGTAGATTGTAATTCATTGTGTTTCCTTTTTCTTTCCAGTTAACTTTGAGCCTGGCGGAACTAAGAATTCCTCAACAATCACCTGATACTTCACAGCGATCTGTTGTTGTTTCCCCAGTGTCACCTTCTTCTGGTGACTCTCTTCCTTCTGGGAAAGATGATGTTTCTGTCATTAAAGTAGGGCTGAGGAATCTGAAAATCCTTAGAGATCTTGTGTCAACACGGAGGTTTAGAAAGACTAACCAAGACTATGATGGCATGGAGGAGAAGTATTATGTTCATAGTGATGGTGCAGAATTTTCTTGTGATACTGATTCTCTTGATGATGATCTGGATGAGAAAGAGCAAGATGAGGACTTAGGGGGTTCAACTGTAAGGAAGTCTTTTAGCTATGGCTCGTTGCACACTATAAATGTCGGTGCCTTACTTTATGCGCCTAAGATTGATGGAGATGATGAAGGTTGGGTGCATTACAGTCACAAAAATTCTGATGCCAGTTATCATGTAGAACAAGTTTCTTCCTCAACTGCAGAAGAGCATATTTCCGTACCTATCCGGCGAAAGAGGAGCATACTTCCGGTTAGATGGAGAAAGACAAAACTACCGAAGGCTAAAGGGGAGCCTTTGTTGAAGCAATACGGAGAAGAAGGAGGCGATGATATTGACTATGATAGGCGGCTGCTGACTCCTTCTGATGGGTCTGTGTCAGAGGTACATATTTTCTTGATATCTTTAGAAGTTTTTTGTTTTTTGAATTTTTTGACTACTGGCATTTTATTAACAGCACATCATCCTCTTATTCTCAGGGATCAAATGGCTCAACTAACAGTATGGCATCAATATTTGGTGATGATGATTTTGTTGTGGGGAATTGGGAGTCGAAAGAAGTATTTAGTCGTGATGGACACTTGAAGCTTTCTACCCAGGTGTTCTTTGCATCAATAGACCAGAGAAGTGAACGAGCTGCTGGGGAGAGTGCCTGCACAGCACTTGTGGCTGTTGTTGCTGACTGGTTCCAAGCAAACGATAACATGATGCCAATTAGATCACAGTTTGACAGCCTTATCCGAGAAGGTTCTCTAGAATGGAGAAAACTCTGTGAAAATGAGACCTATAGAGAACGTTTTCCGGACAAGCACTTCGATCTTGAAACAGTTTTACATGCAAAAATTCGCCCACTCACAGTTGCTCCCAGCAAGTCATTTATTGGCTTCTTCCATCCTGAAGGTACTGAGGATATAACTGGATTTGACTTCCTTGATGGTGCTATGTCTTTTGATAGCATATGGGATGAGATAAGCCGAGCAGCAGAATGCTCCACCGAGAAACCTACTCTATACATTGTCAGTTGGAATGACCACTTTTTTGTCCTCAAGGTTGAAGCTAACGCATATTACATCATCGATACACTTGGTGAGAGACTGACTGAAGGCTGTAACCAGGCATACATCTTGAAATTTGATGACCACACCATGATTCATAAAGTACCTGCTGAGAAGCAGGAAGATCCTGATTCCAGCGAACGGCTGAAGGATTCTTCAGAGAGCTCAACTGAGCAGGACAGTGGAACTGACAGTGAAGAGTGTGAGCTCGTATTGAAGGGTAAGGACACATGCAAGGAGTACATCAAGAGCTTCTTGGCTGCCATCCCGATTCGGGAGCTGCAGGCTGACATCAAGAAGGGTCTTGTAGCATCAACTCCACTGCACCACCGCCTTCAGATTGAGTTCCATTACACGGAATCATGCCCTAAGGAGATCACCATGACTGCTCCGTTGCCTGCAGCTGAGGTCCCCTTTGAGTTCTGTTGGCCAGAGCCACCCCCACTTCCAGGCATGGAGGTTGCTGTAACTGATCCACTTGGCTTGGAGGTAGCTGTAACCCATTCGCCTGCAATGGAGATCTCTGTAACCCCTGTGGTCGCCGTTGTATAGCTGGTCATGGTGATGAGACCTAGGGCAGTGGCGGCGTAGTTTAACCTATAAGATAACCGTGTTTGTCAGAGCGAACTGTGAAGTGGACCAGACCGAAGATTTGGCTTCGTTTCTAGTTTGCTCCGTTTGCCTTCTAATGAACTGACTAGTATAGCTTAACCACCTTATGTGGGTGTCTTTTCTTTACTCCTTCCAGGCTTTGGGAGCTTTCATCATTTTGTAAAGAAAGAAAGGGTGTCTGCTCCTGCACATCTTTACCTGTGAAGTGAGTTTGCTGGACTTGTAATACTTGGAACATCATCATTATGTTAATTATCCCCTGCTATCTAATGCATGTGTCAGCTTTTTCAAGCTTTGTTTTTCTAAGATTTATTTGCAGTCTGATAGTTGCTGAAAAAAAAATAAAACCAGATGATTTAATGTTCAACACATTTAAAGAGGAACTGTTTATCAACGAAACAAAATCTATGGATAAGAATCAGTTTTACGTCTCCATCATTTAAAAGATTTGTATCAGTATCACCAATCACTGTCGTCATCCCTACTGTTCCGGCGCCGATCCACCACAAACAACAAACACAACTATTGCCGAAAGCTGTCAAGTGAAAGTGAAATTGTTGGCAAGAAAATGTTTCTGGTGAACGCGACAGGTGAGCTGCCACTCCAGATAAATACTCTGCATATCGGAAAGTGCATCTTGTGTATTCATGATAGTGCAATGGCAGGTCGGGAGTCAAAAGAAGCATTTGGATCTGGCCTAATCAGCAATCAGGCGATATATGTATCCTGTGGTTTGACATGGAATATAATTTTTCATATTTTCACTTCCGATTTCTCTAGTGTTCTATTTTTGCTGTACTTTATTGCGAGTGTGAGTTGGCTCCACGTTTCTTTCTGGTCAACTATGACTTGTAGAAGCTAATCAGATGGGCAGTGAAGAAATAATAATGTAAGAAGAAAGGCAAGTGACAGAATGATTGATAAATTAGTGAGATTTAAACATTGAAACGATGATCAATGGAAGGAGAAAAAAAATCTTTTCAAAGTTGTAACAGAGGCCACCTTTCATGTTCATGACCCACATGATTTCCACCTTGATTGAGATCACATTCACATGTGGTTTCTGTGGTGTTTTGACTTCTCGTTATTATTTTGAATAAAAGACCTGAAGCTTCACCAACCAATATGTACCTACGCACGGCACCGATGAGTTGGGGTCCGGGTACTACTGATTCCCACGGCCACTGAAGAACTGAAACCCCCCTTTTTTTTTGCTGACCAACAGCTTAGCTCAAAGTTATGCTGATTTATTCGGTACCTACTGCACGTTGGTCACTGAAAACTAACACAATAAAAAAAAAAAACCTAACACAATACCGACCCGTAGCGACGAAGTTTTTCTAGTCATTCGGTTCCAGTATCCAGTGCAGACTGCACGTGGTCAACAGGTTAGATAATCTATCCTTGTATGAATTCAGTTCACAAAGCCATTGTCCTGCTCCTCTTGACCCTTCTCTTCAGAAAATGGATTCAGTTGATGTAAAAAGGCCTCATTTGGCAAAGAAACTCTGGGCTTTATCTGTTTCCTTTTTTATCTGTCCGTACATACATGAAGACGTACGAATACTGAATGCGACGCCGCACCAGGCTCTGCACTGACCAAAGAGAGAGGGAGGGATAGTACGAACCGAGACAAGGACTGCCTGTGTTTCCTATGAGCTGTCACAACCATAGTACAAACACACCGACTTTGTAGCTTGTCCTGAAACAAATGGAAACCTGAAGCCTGCCTTTAAAGGACAGAACGGAAAGCAACCACCCAACAGCTTGCCGTTTGTTCGTCGATTCAGGTTCGCTCCTACCTACGTATGGAGAAGCATGGTGTGTTGCGTTACAGAGGGTTGGTTAATGCAATACCTTTTTTCCTTCAAAAATTTCAGGTAAGTTTCAGGGTTGGCAATATACTGTCACTGTACTCAAACTGGGCTGATATGGAGAGATGCGACATGACTGGTTTCAGTTGGTGGACGGGCCTCTCTCTTCCATCTGCTGGGCTGAGTTTTCCTTAGTCGGGCCAAATAAGCCTTTCAGCATTGGTCACAGAAATGCGACCCAATAAAAGGCTATTGCATTTCTACCCCTGGGTCACACTCTAATTACGCTTTTACCTCAGTTTTTCAATCTTGCAATTTTACTCCTGCATTTTGAGAACGAAGACACGTTTTACCCCTACCCCGTTATGTGTTCTTAACGGTGGTAAATATGGACAAAAAGTCTAAAATACCCTTGCCTTCTAAAAGTTGCCTGGGGGGGGGGGTGATTAGGCAAACCCTTAAACAAATTTATTAGTCGAACCGGCAGTACCGGTGGCTGGGATCGACAGTGCCGATGGCCACTGCCGGTGCTGGATCGGCAGTGACGATGAGATAACAGTAAGTCATCCAAAACAAAACTAAGTTGGTTTCACAGTTACTAAGTAGATGAATAGACTAACAATAGTTGAATAAGACACTACAAAGTGAGAGCAACAATTAAACAAGCCTATACAAGTGGATCGATCAAATTAAAGCTAATACAAGAACAAACCCTAGAAAATGAATAAAGAAACAACAAGTAAATAAAGGAGCACACGAAGACACAGGATTTGTTACCGAAGTTCGGGCTCACAAAGAATTCTACGTCTCCGTTGAAAAGTCCACTAAGGACCAGGTCTCTTTCAATCCTATTCTCACTCAAGCGACCACAAAGATCGAGCTCAAGTTCTCCACTATCAATTCCCTTGGGAAAGGGTAATACAAACTTTCCGAGACACCACCACACAAGTTGGGAGCTCTACGGGCACCACTAACCGTCTAGAAGCAACGCTCCAAGAGTAACAAGCATAAGTCACAAAGATGATTAAATCGAATGCTCAAGAGTGGAATGGTGCTCTTTTCACTAGGAATCAATGGCTCACTCAAACCCTAGCTCAAGGGATGAAACTTTGACTTAGAGAGGGAGATTGAGGAGAAGGAAGCTCAAAAGTGTCAAATGATTTTCGGGTTCAAGAGGTTTTGCACGAAGTGGGGTGAGAGCCTTTTATACAAAAGGCTAAAAAAGAGTCGTTGGCCTATCTGAACTCCCCGCATCGGCAGTGCCGATCAAGCCATCGGCACTGCCGGTAGGGTTACTGACACGCTGTCATAGATCACAGAGCTAGGACTTGGCCCGCACCAGCACTGCCGATCAGGGCATCGGCACTGCCGGTGAGGCAGGCACAGAGAGGACAAGTGGTCTCTGGAGATCTTGACCGGCACTGTCGATCAATCAGACCGACACTGCCGATCGCTGTCAGCCAGAGAACCCGAGGGAAACCAATATCTATGGAGAGGGGACCAGCACTGCCGATGAACAACAGGCTGAGCCAGACAGAAAGAGTGGCTTTCTGGAAGAACCGACTGACACTGCCGATCATGGTGACCGGCACTGCCGATGAGCTATAGCCAGAAAGCTAGAGAGAACAGCCTTCTCTGGAACGAGAGACCAGCACTACCGATGGGGCCATCGGCACTACCGATGCTGGCAAGACAGAAGCCAGAGAGGTGTCTAGACAACACAGCGCCTCTGGGAAGGGGGGATCGGCACTATCGGTGGAGGCCACCGGCACTGCCGATGAAGGCAAAATCAGAGGGTGACAGAAGTGGTATTTTTGGGAAATTTGAACATTTGACTTTACCACACTTGTGAGTTATACCCCTTTTGATAGTACGGTTTACCTATACTCAAGAGATAAAAATAAAACTTCATGATCTTCGTTCTTGAGTAAATTTTGGACCTTCATTTTGAGACAAATGACCATCTCCTTTTCCTTTTTTTGTTTCAATGCATTTCCTTCATCAATTTGAGATAGTCATCTACACACATGCTCAATGAAAATATTAGTCCATTCTTAATTGTATTGACGCCAATCACCAAAACAAAATTAGGGGCCTAGATGCACTTTCAATCTTCCCCTTTTTGGTGATTGATGACAATACAACTAAATTTCATAGAAATTTGCAATAAGATTTATTTTGTGATATAAAAAAGATATGGAGCTCCCCCTAAGTGTGTGCATGTGAGAAATGATAAGCAATGATAACAATGTACATATTTAAAGAAAAGTGTGAGAGCTCCCCCTAGCACCGTGCATATAAGTCAATATACAATTGTTAAGCATAAGAGATTGAGACAATGCATATGTCAAGTATTTTCACACAAATACATCTAGAAAGTGAAAATCAACAATATATCATCACAAGGGACATGAATGGCACAAGAACTCATAAGTCACAAATAGAGGTTTACAAGAACAAACTTAGCAAATAGTTTTACAAACCACAATCAACATAAACTTGTCCATTACTCTCAAGCCTCACAAAATAAAAAAAATGAAATGAAAGAGATACATTCTTCTCCCCTTTTGGCATCACAACACCAAAAAGGGAAAAGAAAAGCTGGAGACACTCAAAGTCTCACTCATCCGCGCTGTCGGCGTCGACATCCTCCTCCTCCTCATCATCGTCTGCCTGCTGGACCATCTATGTAGCCTGAGTGTAGAAACCCTAGGGATCATCCTAAGAACTCATGTCTGGCAGAGGAGTGAACTCAACAGGAGGCAGGAGCTCAACACTAGAGGAAGCGGCAAAATTCCTCATATCGGACTGCCACTGCTGTGTCCCGACACATACAAAACATCGACTTGATAGCACGGGTGACCTTGGACGAGCGACGGCGGGGGCCAGGGGCAGCACTACGACCGGCTGCCGCGGCTGTTGCCGCTGCTGAGGACTGAGGTGCATCTTCTGCTGCTGGAGGAGGAGATCCATCTCTGGGAGGTGTGGCAATGAGAGGAAATTTCTTCGGCATGATGGAGGGGTGCTTGTGATCACAAATGAATTGGCAACCCACAACACGCAGAATCATCTTCATGATGTAAGGAACATAGATCAAAGAGGCCTTACTGGTATAGGAGTTGTAGAGGATCTCAGTACAGATGAAGTCAAAGACACTGAAAGGTTCTGCTCCCTCTCTCATAGCAAACATCAAAGTCTTGGTGGAACTCAGGATATGTGTGTGATCCCCCACCTTAGGAGTTAAAGTGACCCAGAGCATGTTGTTGAGAACACGAAAGTATGACTTCATGCCATGATAGGAACCGTGCTCAACGCCATGCTTGGGATCTGAATATCTGGCATCATACATAGGACTCCACTCACTATCCTCCCGAGGATCAAATATAGTTGCCTTGGGATTCGCTCTGTCAGTCTTATTAAAGCCAAGAATCTGAGAGAAGTGAAAGTAGGTGATGCTGAAGTGATTGCCCTCTATAGTCCAGTGCAGCTTAGAATCCATGTGATTCTCCTCATTGATGTCAATTCATAGAGTAGAATAAAATTAGGCAATGATCTCATCATTCCAGTGCTGATGTAAACCCATGATCTGTGTCAAGTTCCTCCTGTCACATTCTGACCGGATCAGCTGAAAAGTGGGATCATTTGCTGCTGCCATCCTGTCCCAATCAATGCACTTCATGGGTGCTACTCTGTAAGTGGTCTGCTTCAGAATATTCTTGTACCAAGACACCTGAGTCAAGTCTCAAAATCTGACATCTGATATGCCTGGGTGCTTGGGCTGTGTCCATGGGTTGGTCAGCCGATACTCTCTCATCTCATCCCTAGACAGAGCTACTGGAATCCTGAAATCCTCTGAAACCTGTGGAGCAAGCATCTGATAGGTGATGGTGGAGCGCATGGGTCCAGGCTGAGGCTTATGGATGACCTCATCCTCAGACCCATCACTCTCCTCATCACCCTCCTCATCCTCCTGCTGAGCTTCCACTTCCTCTTCCTCTAAGCCTTCTTTGCTCTCCTCATTATCACTGGGAGAGGGAGAGCGAGGTGTAAGGGCTTTGCCTTTGCCCTTCCCACGACCAAGGCCAACCCCACGTAAGGTGGTCTGACCGAAGTCTCCGCTTTGGCCTTGCTTGCCTCCCCACCTCTACGAGCAACAGGGGAGACATCGGGATCAAAGTCCTCATCTGAGTCACTAGCAGTCCCTGGATGCTTCTGCCTCTTGCCACCTGCCATCTATTAAAGAGAGGTGAAGTGGTGTGAGAAATTGCAACAAAACAATACTAAACTGCTGTCTGTTTGCCTTGATCGGCAGTGCTGATGGGAGGCATCGGCAGTGCCGGTGGGTCAAACAGAGAGTAGCTCAAGTGAAAATGCTCTCTGATTGGCCCAATCGGCAATGCCGATGATTGCCATTGGCAATGTCGATCACTTCAAACAAACTGCTGCAACGGTTACTTAGGGTTTTGAATCTCCCGATCGGCAGTGCCGGTGGAGGCCATCGACAGTGTCGACCGACGGGGATTCAAACTCTAGAACCACGAAAAAAATGAGATTTAGCCACTAAAACTCTACCAAATTGCAAGGGTGACTAAATTATTTCTAGATGAGCATCTCTATCAAGTGAAATTACGCAAAAACATGAGGCATTGACAGATTCAAATGATGGAGATTTTTCAAAAATGCCTTCAAAAGTCTTTCAAATCTGAGAGAAGATGGAGGAGGAAAGGTCTAGGAGACGATTTGATCCACTTCCCGCTTGATTCCACGAAGATTTACAGAGGATTGGAGAGGATTGATTTGGTTAGGGTTTGGGGGAAGAGAGAGAGGGCAGAGGTATGCTGGAACTGGGAAGAGACTCGGTCCCGTGAGGGGACCGAGTTGATTTCAAAACGCTCGACCCCGTATCGGCAGTGCCGGTGTTGGGCATCGACAGTGCAGGTGCGGGTCAACGCACAAGGTCCAGGCCCGTATCGGCAGTGCCGATGGTGAGCATCGGTAATGTCGATGAGGGGTGCCTACGGGACAAAAATCCCAGATAGGAAACTGGCTCTGGAGGGAGGCTGATCGGCAGTGCCGATAGGGACACTGGCAGTGCGATACTCTGAAGATCAGATAGAACAGAGCCCAAAAAGAGAGGAGCAATTTTCAAAATAGATTTTGATGGACAAGGGGATATCTTGACATCATATGGTCAACCAACAATCAATAATTCATAACAATGACCATATTTTGACAAGATTTGATCTAGTGATCAAGAAACAACATCAATAGCAAAAATAATAGATTTTTGACATAAAACAATGGTTTTTACAATAATAAAACAAACACCACTCAGATGTGCACATACTTTACATCATATTGCTAGAGTCAAGAATATTTAGTTCACTCCTAAAATAGCAAAATCTCTTCTCATCTAGGGGCTTGGTGAATATATCGGCTAGTTGATCTTCGGTTCACACATGACTAACTTCTATATCCCTCTTGATAGAATGATCTCTCAAAAAGTGGTGATGGATATCTATATGCTTTGTGCGTGAATGCTCAATGGGGTTATAAGAGAGCTTTATGGCATTCTCATTGTCACATAGGAGAGGAACACGGTTTAATTTGTAACCGTAGTCCCTTAGAGTTTGTCTCATCTAAAGTAGTTGTGCACAACAACTACCGGCTGCAACATACTCCGCTTCGGCCGTGGAAAGTGCAACGGAATTTTGTTTCTTGGATAACCATGACACTAGAGACCTACCCAAAAATTGGCATGTCCTGGAGGTGCTCTTTCTATCCACCTTATCCCCGGCATAATCCGCATCGGAATAGCCTAATAGGTTGAACTTTGAACCCTTGGGGTACCAAAGCCCTAGGTTGGATGTGTGAACCAAATATCTCAATATTCTCTTAACGGCCACCATGTGACACTCCATAGGAGCGGCTTGAAAACGTGCACACATACACACACTAAGCATGATATCGGGTCTAGATGCACAAAGATAAAGCAAAGAACCTATCATGGAGTGGTATACCTTTTGATCAATGGGCTTGTCTTTTTTGTTGAGGTCGAGGTGGCCATTTGTTGGCAAGGGAGTTTTGATGGGCTTTGCCTTGTCCATGTCAAACTTCTTCAATAGATCTTGTGTGTACTTGGCTTGACATATAAAGGTGCCCTCCTTGAGTTGCTTCACTTGGAAGCCTAGAAAGAATGTTAATTCTCCCATGATGGACATCTCGAACCTCTTGGTCATTATATTGCTAAATTCATCACAAAAGGTTTGATTAGTAAAACCAAATATAATGTCGTCATCATATATTTGGCACACAAATATATCATCACCAAAACGCTTTGTGAAGAGAGTTGCATCGGCCTTGCCAATGACAAAACCCTTTTTAACAAGAAAATCCCTAATGCATTCATACCATGATCTTGGAGCTTGCTAAAGCCCATAGAGCGCCTTATGGAGTTTATAAACATGGTTAGGATACTTAGGGTCTTCAAAGCCCGGAGGTTGCTCCATTTACACTTCTTCTTTGATTGGCCCATTGAGAAATGCACTTTTTATGTCCATTTGGTATAACTTAAAATCATGGTGAGTAACAAAAGCAAGTAATATTCTAATTGATTCAAGTCTTGCTACGGGGGCATAAGTTTCATCAAAATCCAAACCTTCTACTTGTGAATACCCCTTTGCCACGAGTCTTGCTTTGTTTCTTGTCACAACACCATCTTCATTTTGTTTATTGCGAAACACCCATTTGGTTCCCACAACATTTTTATTCTTTGGCCTTTCCTCCAATGTCCACACTTCATTTCTTGTGAAGTTGTTCAATTCCTCTTGCATGGCCATCACCCAATCCGAATTCTCAAGTGTTTGTTCTACCCTAAATGGCTTCATAGAAGAGATAAAAGAGTAATGTTCGCAAAAATTACTAACTCGAGATCTAGTGATTACCCCCTTATCAATGTCTCCAAGAATTTGCTCGACGGGGTGATCACGTTGTACGTTTTGATGGACTCTTGGGTGGGGTGGATGTGAGCTTCCTTGACCATCATTTTTATCAACCTCTTGATCATGTCTTTGAGAATCATCGCTTGATGCTTGTTCATGATCCCCAACATCTTGATCTTGGCCACTTGCATGATCAATTTCTTCATTCACATGATGTTGGTCTTGCCTTAGGGAAGAGGGTTGATTTTCAACACTTGATATTTCTTATGGTCTCACATCACCAATGGCCATCCTTTTAATTGCATTTCTAGGAGCTTCATCATCTACATCATCATTAACAACTTGCCCCTCTTGAGAGCCATCAGATTCATCAAATGTCACGTCACGTGAAATTTTAACACAACCGGTGGTTTTGTTGAACACACGATAAGCATGAACATTCGACCCATAGCCAAGCAAGAAACCTTCATCAACTTTTGGAGCAAACTTTGAAGTCTTCAGTTTCTTATTTAGCATAAAGCATTTGCTCCCAAAAACATGAAAGTAGGAAATATTAGGCTTGTTACTGGTTAGTAGCTCATATGGTGTTTTCTTCAATCATTGGTGGAGATACAATCGGTTGGAGACATGGCATGCGGTGTTGATGGCTTCGGCCCAGAAATGGTCGGACGTCTTGTATTCATCAAGCATTGTTCTTGTCATCTCAATGAGTGTGCGGTTCTTTCTTTCGGCCACCCTATTTTGTTGAGGGGGGTAGGGTGCCGAAAATTCATGCTTGATTCCTTCTTCATCAAGATACTCTTCAACTTGGGTGTTCTTGAATTCAGTGCCGTTGTCACTTCTTATTTTCTTGATCCTGACTTCATATTTATTTTGTGCTCTTTTCATGAGTGTATTGAGCACGTCTTTCACTTCACCTTTATCATGCAAAAAGAATACCCATATGAAACGAGAAAAATCATCAACAATTACAAGACCATATTTGTTACCACCAATGCTTATGTAAGAGATGCGGCCGAAGAGGTCCATGTGCAACATCTTTAATGGTCTTGTGGTTGTCATCACATTCTTGGAGGTGTGTGAAGCTCCAACTTGCTTTCCCGTTTGACATGCACTATAAATTCTATCTTTCTCAAAGCAAACATCGTTAGTCCTATGATGTGGCCGCCCTTTTGGAGTTTGGAAAGATTTCTCATACCGACATGGGCAAGCCTTCTATGCCACACCAACCCATGTTGTACTTTACCACTAAGCATGTACCAAGTCTAGCTTCATCCGTGGAGAAGTCCACAACATAAAGCTTTTCTTTAAGCACATCCTTAAAAGAAACTGAGCCATCATTCCTCTTATAGACGGTCACACCACATTCGTTGAACAAACAATCAAAGCCTATTTTCCAAATTTGCAAAATGGACAATAGATTGAAGTCAACGTGATCAATGAGCATAACCTTAGAAAGAGAAAATGTGTAAGGATCATGACCATTGAGGTCACCCCGAGGTATGATGTTTTGGTGATGAATGACAAACATGAAATGTGACTAATGTCTACACGAGTGTTGTTCGTGTAGGAGACCTCTTCTACTCTATGATGATTGTAGACGGCGACCTTGGCAATTGATGACAATGACCGCAAGCGTGGAGGCTTGTGAGCTTGATGGGGTTGATAAAGATGGATCAAAGCTGAGGACAAGCTATGGAGCAAGTGTTGGGAACAGTTGTCTAGTTGTTAGGGCTTTGAGTCCATAGAAAAAACTGGACTATCAAGGGGGTCTAGGTCATTCTCTTAGGTCATGTCTAGTCGGTGATGTGTAAGGTTGCTCGGTGAAATCACAGGCACTAGATGACAATGGAGAAGCTAAGGAGCTGTTCGGAGAAGCCGGGAAACGAAGTCAAGCAAAGGCAACAAGTTTTAGCTTCTGGATGTAGTGACCGGACAGAGGGGTTAGTGGAGACCGGACTGTACGGTCACTAGGAGGACAGGAAATCCAAAGAGAAGACTTAGCGAGGAATCTGTCTGTGCAAGGGACCATAGAGACCAGACAGTCCGGTCAGTATGGATGAAACACAGAGCAGAGAGGAAGCAACTCTCTAGAGTCCAATGAGGATGCCCGACGCATCGGACTTGTCTGACGGACAGAGAGACCGAACGGTCTGGTCAGTGCAGGAGATCAGCTAGGACAGAAGTTCCAACAGTTCTGGGAACCGTTCCAGGAGTGACCGGATGGTCCGGTCAGGTAGAGACCGGACAGTCCGGTCAGTGCGTCCAAAAAGGTGATCTCATGGAGCAACGGCTAGTTTGAGGTTGGAAGCCTATATAACTTCGTTGCTGGGGTCTTGGAGACCTCTCTTGGCCAGTGGAATACTTGAGAGCATTTGGCAAGGTCCAAGAGCAAAAGAGGAGAGCACTAGAAGAGGATATTGGATATCTTGAGAGTGCTTGTGAGAGTAACAAGGAGCGATCTTGCACATGTAAGGCTAGGGTGTCCTTGAGGGTGTAATCTAGGTTGTTACTCTTGGTCTATGGTGAGACCTAGACCGGTTAGGTGTCGGTGATCGAGCCTATCGTGACTGGTTGTGAAGGCCATCACACGTTCGTACACGGTTTGAGCCTGTCGGTGAAAGGAGCATTGTTAGTGAGCACCCGTGTCGGCTCGGGGAGTCCGGCAAGTTCTTGAGGGAGGCAAGCTTGTGCCTTGGTGGCAGCGGTGACACGCACCGTGTCTTCACTTCGAGAGTGATTGCGGGCTCATGGGCGAGAACTCCACTTGGTGGCTGGAGGGACCGGGACTCCGGCGGGAGTGGTCCAACGAGGAGTAGGGGAAGGCGCCATCCTTCCGAGACCTCTGGAAAAAATTCATGAGCCATCTCTTACTCTACTTCTTACTTTGATGCATTACTTTCCGAATTTACATACCGTGCTATTCATGCTTGTATGCTTACCATGCTCTAGTTGATTGCTTATAGACTTGCGTGAATAAGCTTCTCTAGTTGCTAGTTGTGTTTAGCTTACACTTAATCACTAGCATGTATAGGAGTTGCTTAGGCTTGTTTGATCATCCTAGTATGTATCGTGCTACTCATGCTTGTGTGCCTTCCATGTGCTTGTTGATTTAGTAGCTTTGCATGAGTAGGCTCCTTTGTTAGCTTGTTGTGTGCTTCTGCGTGTTCTTTGATTACTATCTTGCATAGGAGTTGTGTGCCTCGTGTGTGATCCACTAGTATGCTTAGGTTGTCTTTCCTTTTATAGGATTATCTTGTTAGTGTAATCACCACTAGAGTTATATAGGAGTTGTTTGAGTGGTCGGTTTTAATAGTTGGCAAAATAGGTACATAGTTTGAGTTCCTGATTCACCCCCTCTCTCGGTCACCCGATCCTTTCAAGTGGTATCAGGGTCAAGTGCTCATCATAGGGCTTAACCGCCTTGAGTAGTGACCGTATTGAGTTGGGATGTCATCCCATTCGGGGCTGGGTCATGGCTCATGGAAGGATCGCTTGAAAAGCTACCTAAATGCCATGATTCCAGATGAGTTGATGGACACACTGGTGGACTTTGCCAATACCTTTTCCGATGATCATGTATATGATGATGATTGTGTGGATATGCCTAGTTCTAGTGAGTGCCTAGATTCTACTAGTGATAATTTGATAGGTTGCTCTACTAGTGTGCCTAATGTGATGATTGATGATGTTGGCTCTCTTGATCTTACTTGCACTTCTAGTATGACTTGTGATGATGATGCTTGTGAGTCTTTTATTGGTCATGCTAGTGATACACTTGTTGAGGAGTTCTTTGCTTTTTATGCTAATGAGAATGAGGACTTACTTAACTTTCTTATTCACTTGCAAGGTATTGTGGACAGGATTGGAGCAACTACTTTCAAGCTTCCCAAGATTGTGATAGTCGAGAAGATCCTCACCTTGCTCCCTAGAAGCAAGCTCCTCTACATCACCCTTGATCTCTCATCATGGAGAAGGATCTCTCCGTCGAGGATGTGATTGGGTTGCTCTTTGATGATGAGAAGATTACCACAAGCTGGACTGGGGAGAAGACTTCCAAGGCGAACAATAGAACATCTTCAAGAAAAGGAAAAAAAGTTGCTTCGAGCTCAAACTTCTTTGATCCCTCTACAAGATTGTCTTTCAGCAGCTTCTACAACCCTTCCGGATCAATACCTACACCAAGCTCTTCATCAGGTGCTTCATCAAGCTCTACCTCAAGTGTCATTCCATGTTCTACTCCAAGCACTTCGGGTTGACCACGCATTGGTGTAGGGGGAGCGCCAACAATATTACTAGCACGGTCATTTGAGATGATCAATCAGGCACCCCCACCTCCTCCACAAGATCGACTCTGGAGCATTCGTCAAGCTCAACAACAAGAGTTCTTATTCCAATTTGATGAAGTTGTGAGAAATCCGAATGATGACCTTTGTGATACTTTCTTGAGGATTTATGATCTTGTGTGCAGGATAAACTCCTTCAGAGGTCTTCGGAGGATATCTCCACTTGAAGTGATTGACAAGCTTCTCTGACAAATCATAGCTCCTGAGAGGGGCTTCTTACTTGAGGAGGTGATCAACAGAATACATGAGCTCTCAATTGAGAGAGCAATGGAGATGACACTTGTGCTTCACTCACAAGTGGGACATGTGCTTGAGCACGTCACTGGCCTCTATGATCCTCTCCATTATTATATCGATCTCGACAATGTGCACATACGGGATGGTCATGGACATTGGAGGTATCGTGCTTCTCACTATCCCATCAGGAGGAGACTTCAGGAAGGGATTGCAAGGATCCTTATCTATGAGGATGGACTTATCGCTCGACATAATGAGGTTAGTGCAAATCAATCAAGTAATGATTTGGATACTAACCCTTCTTCCTCTAGTGCTTGTCTTATGGCTACCACCAGGGTCAACTACAAGAGTGGAGGTACTCATTGGATTCTTGACAGTGGGTGCAGCCAACACATGACCGGGAAGCCAACCATGTTCACCAACATTGATGAAGACGAAGACAGTGAGAAGGTAACTTTTGAGGATAACTCAAAAAGGAGAGTCAGAGGATCAGGCAAGGTGGCCATTACTGAGGACCTCCATCTCTCCAAGGTCTTTCTTGAGGAAACCCTCAACTTCAACCTCCTGTCTATTGGTCAACTTTGTGACATGGGTTTCAAGTGCACATTTGATGAGGATGGTGCAATGATTAAAAATTCAAAGAAAGAGCTAGTATTTCATGGAGTGAGGCATGAGAAGTTGTATGTCATGGACTTCTAATCAAGTAACATGCCACCAAGTACTTGCCTCTTCACTAAGGCAACAAAGAGATGGTTGTGGCATAGAAGACTGGCACATGTTGGAATGAATCAGCTCAGAAAAGTGGTCAAGAGGAATCTGGTTGAAGGAATATGACCTTTAAGAAGGACAAACTGTGCAGTGCTTGTCAGTCTGGAAAGCAAGTTACATCTTCACATCCCACCAGGTCTTTCATGTCTACATCTCGTCCTCTAGAGCTCTTACACATGGACTTGTTTGGGCCAACACATTACAAGATTCTGGGAGGCAATCTCTATTGCTTGGTGATTGTTGATGATTTCACGAGATACACTTGGACCTTCTTTCTTATAGACAAATCTCAAGCCAGTGATATCTTCAGAAAATTTGCTAGGAGGGCAAAGAATGAGTTCAAGGCTAGCATTGTGAAGATAAGGAGTGATAATGGGACTGAGTTCAAGAACACAACAGTGGAGAAATATTGTGACAAGAAGGGAATCAAGCATGAATTCTCTGCTACATATACTCCCAAGCAGAATGGTGTAGTGGAAAGGAAGAACAAGACACTTATCACTCTTGCTCGTGCCATGTTGGACGATTATGAGACTCATGAGAGGTTTTGGGCTGAAGCAATCAACACAGCTTGCTACACCTCCAACCGTGTCTATCTCCACCGGCTGTTGAAGAAGACACCATATGAGCTATTGGTAGGACGAAAGCTCAATGTTTCCTATTTCCGAGTCTTTGGTTGCAAGTGCTACATTCTCAAGAAGAGGAGGAAGCCCGAGAAGTTTGAGAGCAGAACAGATGAAGGCATACTTGTAGGATACTCTGGAACTTCTAAAGCATATCGAGTCTACAACTCAGCTACAGGTTGTGTGGAGGAAACCTATGATGTGAAATTTGATGAGTCAAATGGTTCTCAAAGTGAGATGAATTTCTTGAAGTGAACATTGGTGATGAACCCATGAGGGAGGCTGTCAGAAGAATGCCCATGGGCAAGGTTTTACCCCATGATGGTAATGATGGTGATATTGATGAGCCCTCTACTCCATGACCTCAACCAACCTCTTCCTCCGAGGTGCAAGAACCAACCCAAAATGCCACAAGTACACCTTCAAGCTCTTCCCAAAATTCAGTGAGAGTTCACCCACCAAGTGATGAGGAAACCTAAGTGAGAAGTGAGCCACAAGCCTCCCCACATACTTCACCACAAGCTACTTCTCCAAGCTCTTCACAAGATACCCTTCCATCCTCCTCAAGCTCAAAGTCCAAAACATGGAAGCATAAGAGTGACTCTCCCACCTCTCTAAGAATCCAAGACATTTATATCTCAACAGAGCGAGCAATCCATGATGCACAAGATATTTCATCTAGACCACCTCCCACTCAAGAAGAACACCACCCTAGGCCCAAGGCCATCAACAAGGATCACTCACGAGATTTTATCATTGGGAGTCCATCTCAAGGAGTTAGGACAAGGAGGAATCAATACAAGCCTAACTATGTGAGTGAAGAAAATGATGATGAGGCAAATGTTGCAATTGAGAACTTCTCTTTTCTCTCCATGATTGAGCCCACAACAATGGATGAGGCAATGAATTATCACAAGTGGGTAATTTCCATGCAAGAAGAATTGAATAACTTCAAGAGGTGCAAGGTATGAAAACTTGTTGAGAGACCCAAGAATCACAATGTTGTTGGCACCAAGTGGGTCTTCAAGAACAAACAAGATGAGAAAGGTGTAATTATGAGAAAACAAGGCTCATCTAGTGGCTAAGGGGTACTCCCAATTAGCGGGAATTGACTTTGAGGAAATATTTGCTTCTGTTGCTCGACTATTCGGATCATGCTTGCCTATGCTTCACACAATGGCTTCAAGCTCTATCAAATGGATGTGAAGAGTACATTCTTGAATGGAGAGATTAATAAGAAAGTCTATGTGGAACAACCTTCGGGATTTGAGGATCCCAAACATCCTAAACATGTGTACAAATTGAAGAAAGCTCTCTATGATCTAAAGCAAGCACCAAGGACATGGTATGAACATTTGAAGAACTTCCTACTTAAGAATGGATTCAAGATTGGAAGCATTGATAGCACCTTGTTCACAAGGCATGTTGTTAAGGATCTCTTTATGTGCCAAATCTATGTGGATGATATCATATATGGGTCAACCAATGAGAAGTACAATGAGGAGTTCCGGGAAATAATGGCAAGGGAATTTCAAATGTTTATGATTGGAGAGATCCATGTGTTCCTTGGTTTTCAAGTGAAGCAATTGAGAGAAGACAACTTCATCTATCAAGAAAAGTACACCAAGGATCTTCTCAAGAGGTTCAACATGGAAAATAGCAAACGCTTGTGCACTCCTATGGCAACAAGCAAACCCTTGGACATGGATGAAAAAGGAAAACCAGTGAACCCCAAGCTCTATAGATCAATGATTGGGTCCTTGCTCTATCTCACTGCCTCAAGACCGGACATCATGTTTAGGTTGTGCTTGTGTGCACGCTATCAAGCAAATCCAAAGGAGTCACACTTGAAGGCCGTGAAGAGGATACTAAGATACCTCAAGTACACACCTACCATGGGGTTGTGGTACCCTAGAGGAACAAGCTTTGAGTTACTTGGGTATTCGTATTCGGACTTCGCAGGATGCAAAATGAATAGGAAGAGTACATCAGGAGGTTGCCAATTTCTTGGAAGATCTCTAGTATCTTGGAGCTCAAAGAAGCAAAACTCAGTGGCTCTATCTACAACCGAAGCGAAGTATATGGCAACAGGAGCATGTTGTGCACAACTTCTCTACATGAGGCAAACACTCTCGGACTATGGTCTCAACTTCACTCAAATGCCACTCTATTGTGATAGTGAAGCGGCGATCAAGATGGCTCTCAAAACTGGAGATCATGATCATGCAAAGCACATTGAGATCAAACATCATTTCATTCGAGATCATATTGAGAAGGACATTGACTTGGTGCATGTGTGAACTCATGAACAATTGGCGAATATCTTCACCAAGCCTCTTGATGAGAAGACCTTCAAGAAGCTAAGGGGAGAGCTCAATGTTCTCGATCGCTCCAACTTTACTTGAGTAACCCTAAAGCATGTCTCTTGTAAATTTGTACAACTTTGCTTTTTTGTTTTGTTGTTTGTGTCTTTGTTTGTGCTTGTTTCTCTTCTCTTGTAGGTTGACTACGGACCTCCTTGAGATAGCAATGGATATGGGTTAAGCCTGGGAAGGTGGTTCATGGTGTACCCAAGGCTTTGAAGAATGGTCCATTGTGAGTAAGCTCAAGAAGGAAACAACTCGTCGTTGACACCTTGGTTTGTAGTTTTTCCCTCTCTTCTTTTAGCATTGCATCATGCATGTGTAAACTTGTTGCATTTGCATTCTTTGCATTCATGCATTCTTGTATTGTGATAAATTACATGCCTCCAAGCATGTTTCTAGGGGAAGCTGCTTATTTACAATGTAAGTATATGGCCCTCTAGATGATCACATAGTGATCTTTGTGCTTCATGCCCATTGTGTCACGTTCAACCGAGCTCCGAGGTTAAATCTACTCGGGCGGCTCAAAGACAAGTGACTCATACATTCCCAACACACTAATGACTAACCATTGCATACTTGAGAAATTCTTTGTTGAGTCATGTGTGTAGTTGAGCTATGGTGGAAGGCCATTGTGACAAGGAGGAGCACTATGAAAGGGGGAGTCTTTCTACCTCTTATCTCTTATTATTTGCTCCTTGGTTCTCTTGTGATTTGTCTTTGGTTTGTAGATTTTGGTGATAGGTGACAAAGGGAAAGAAGAACATGAAGATCCAAAAGCCAACACCAGTCAAAATGGGGGAGAAGAAGTCAAAGAGGGAGAGGTTCATGAAGATCCAACACAAAAGATGGAAAGAAGAAAATTGAAGATAGAGAGAAGAACATGAAGGAATATAAAGAAACATGAAGAATCCAAATGCCAAGACTATGGTGACGAAGTGGAGAACATGAAGATGATCAAGACAATGGTGCATGTTCACTTGGAGTACATATGAAGATCATGACAAGATGAACATCCACACCAACATGGAGAAGAACAATAATGAACATCTACACCGACATGAACATCTATGTCTATGGTGCATGTCTACATCAACAAGAACACCTACCACAACACCAAGACAGGCGTAAAATTCAACTCAAGATAGATATCAAGTGCCCTACATGATTGGGTAGTTCTCCCTCAACATCTAGCACATTCCAAGGGGGAGACTATTTCCAAGGTAAGGACCAAGGTAATCCTCTCATTCCATTCTTTTCTTTTGGTTCCTTATTGCTCGTCCATTTTGGATCATCATAAGTAGTGGTTGTCATCCATCACCAAAAAGGGAGAGATTGTAAGGATCATGACCATTGAGGTCACCCTAAGGTATGATGTTTTGGTGATGAATGACAAACATGAAATATGACTAATGTTTACACGAGTATTGTTCATGTAGGAGACCTCTTCTACTCTATGATGATTATAGACGGCGGCCTTGGCAATTAACGACAATGACCACAAGCGTGGAGGCCTATGAGCTTGATGGGGTTGATGAAGATGGATCAAAGCTGAGGATAAGCTATGGAGCAAGTGTTGGAAACACTTGTCTAGTTGTTAGGGCTTTGAGTCCATAGGAAAAACCGGACTATCAAGGGGGTCTAGGTCATTCTCTTAGGTCATGTTTAGTCGGTGATGTGCAAGGTTGCTCGGTGAAATCACAGGCACTAGATGACAGTGGAAAAGCCAAGGAGCTGTTCAGAGAAGGCGGGAAACGAAGTCAAGCGAAGACAACAAGTTTCAGCTTCTGGACGTAGTGACCGGACAGAGGGGTCAGTGGAGACCGAACTGTACGGTCACTAGGAGGATAGGAAATCCAGAGAGAAGACTTAGCGAGGAATCTGTCTGTGCCAGGGACCATAGAGACCAGACATTCAGGTCTATTGACCGGACGGTCCGGTCACTATGGATGAAACACAGAGCGGAGACGAAGCAACTCTCTGGAGTCTGAGGAGGATGCCCAACGCGTTGGACTTGTCCGACGGACAGAGAGAACAGATGATCCGATCTACTGACCGGACGGTCCGGTCAGTGCAGGAGATTAGCCAAGACAGAAGTGCCAACGGTTCTAGGAACCGTTCCAGCAGTGACCGGACGGTCCGGTCAGGCAGAGACCGGATAGTCCGGTCAGTGCTTTCAGAAAGGTGATCTCATGGAGCAATGGCTAGTTTGAGGTTAGAAGCCTATATAACTTCGTTGCTGGGGTTTTGGAGACCTCTCTTGGCCAGTGGAATACCTGAGAGCATTTGGTAAGGTCCAAGAGCAAAAGAGGAGAGCACTAGGAGAGGATATTGAATATCTTGAGAGTGCTTGTGAGAGTAACAAGGAGCGATCTTGCACATCTAAGGCTAGGGTTTCCTTGAGGTGTGATCTAGGTTGTTACTCTTGGTTTATGGTGAGACCTAGACCGGTTTGGTGTTGGTGATTGAGCCTATCATGATTGGTTGTGAAGGCCACCACATGTTTGTACACGGTTTGAGCCCACCGGTGAAAGGGGCATCGCTAGTGAGCGGCAGTGTCGGCTCGGGGAGTCCAGCAAGTTCTCGAGGGAGGTGAGCTTGTGCCTTGGTGGCAGCGGTGACGTGCACTGTGTCTTCACTCCGGGAGTGATTGCGGGCTCGTGGGCGAGAACTCCACTTGGTGGCAGGAGGGACCAGTACTCCGGCGGGAGTGGTCGAACTAGGAGTAGGGGAAGGCGCCATCCTTCTGAGACCTCGGGAAAAAAAATCATGAGCCATCTCTTACTCTACTCCTTACTTTGATGCATTACTTTCCGAATTTACATACCGTGCTATTCATGCTCGTATACTTACCATGCTCTAGTTGATTGCTTGTAGACTTGCATAAATAGGCTTCTCTACTTGCTAGTTGTGCTTAGCTTAGACTTGATCACTAGCATGTATAGGAGTTGCTTAGGCTTGTTTGATCACTCTAGTATGTATCGTGCTACTCATGCTTATGTGTCTTCCATGTGCTTGTTGATTTAGTAGCTTTGCATGAGTAGACTCCTTCGCTAGCTTGTTGTGTGCTTTCATGTGTTCTTTGATTACTAGCTTGCATAGAAGTTGTGTGCCTCGTGTGTGATCCACTAGTATGCTTAGGTTGTTTTTCCTTTCATAGGATTATGTTGTTAGTGTAATCACCACTAGAGTTGTGTAGGAGTTGTTTGAGTGGTTGGTTTTAATTGTTGGCAAAATAGGTACATAGTTTGAGTTCCCGATTCACCCCCCCCCTCTCGGTCACTCGATCCTTTCAAAACAAAGGAGTGAGAGGGACTTTACCATAACCTAGCACTTGTCCCGTTCCATTGTCACCAAATGTGATGTATTCATTTTTATTGTGACTTGGCTTAAATGACTTGAACATCTTTTTGTCTCCGGTCATATGATTGGTGCATCCACTATCAATCACCCAACCTGACCCTCCGAAGACATAGTCCTATAAAATAAGTTAAGCTTTGTTTTTAGGTACCCAAATTTGCTTGGGTCCATTCACATTAGTCACAAGCACTTTGGACACCCACACACAAGCCTTTGCCTCTTGTTGCATGGCCCAACATATTTAGCAAACACACAACCATACATGTTTCTCATGAGTACATATGAAGCATCAAAATCATGAAAGAGTGCACAAGCGACATTAGGCATATTAGCATGAGAATCATTAACAAAAGAAGAACAGTTAGTGTTCATGTTCTTGGCTTGCTTCTTTTGGTAAGATCCTTCCTTAGTGAACTTAAGGAATTCCTTTCCTATTCTTCTTTTTCCTAGCATTGTGCTTGGCACCCTCAACATATCAAATGCCATCCATGACACTAGGGCGCCGAGAATATGAGTATGCACCTCTTGCATACTTTGCCTTTTCATCATCAACAATATTTTTCTCATGTTGTATTTTTCTTTCAAGAGCCTTCACTTGCTTGTTCAAATCGTCAATCAATTTGGCATTAGTAGCACAAGCATCAACATCAATATTATAACACCTATCATATCTATTGCTAGTGGAAGCACGAGAAGAAATCTTGGTGGAGGATGTGAACGTTGAAAGTATCTTATATTGTTCTTCAAGAGACTTATGAGTCTTTTTTCAAATCCTCATATTTTTCTTAAGTACATTTCTTGTACTTTTAATACTTTCACATGAGGTTTTAGTTTCATTGAGAGACTTGATTAAATTTTCATTTTTCTTCCTCTCATCTTCTAGGAGCTTCTCTAGTTCAAGGTTTCTTTTCTTTTCAAGAATAAGCAAGTCTTCTTGTCTTTCAAGAAGCTCCTCTTGTCTATCATTTTCTTTCTTTTGTTTTTCAAGTAATTCCATAAATTCAAGCATTTTAGGAAGTGAAGCATTAACATCATCATCATCATCATCATCATCATCATCATCATCATCATCATCATCATCATCATCATCATCATCACTACTAGCATAAGAGGAACATTTATGTTTAGATTTTGATACCTTGGATCCTCTTGCTATGAAGCACTTGTGAGTGTTGTCATCATCATCATCATCATCACTCAAGCTCCCAAATAGAGAAGTGTTGGTGGGAGTGACGCCAATGGCAAGTGTAGCAATGCCTCCCTCATCTGAGTCGGATTCGGAGGAGGAAGATGAAGAAGAAGATGAGTCTTCAGAATTCCATTCTTGGCCAATGTGAGCTTCACCTATTCTATGCTTCTTGTACTTCTTGTCTTTCTTGTGATGCTTGTCTTTCCTTCTTTCTTTCTTGTTCTTCTTCTTTGGATATTCCGCAATGAAATGTCCTTCATCACCACATTCATAGCAAGTTCTCTTTGACTTTCTTGCTTTGCCTTTGTCATAAGTTTTCTTTTTGTAGCCATCTTTCTTGAGGAATGACTTGAATCTTCTCACAAGTAAAGTCATCTCATCATCACTATCTTCTTCACTAGAGTTAACCATTTTCTTTTTCTTCTTCTTGTCCTTCTTTTCATTAGTCTCATAAGAGGCTTTGAGATCTATTTCTTTCTTCTCTTCTTCACCTTGTCCCAACAAGGTGTTCACTCTTTTTGCTTCTTCATCTTTTTCTTTGTAAGTAAGCAATCTTCCTAGTATTTCATCCGTACTAAAGTTCTTGATGTTTTCTTTCTCTCTAACGAAGTCACAAGCATTTTGATTCCATGGTTGCAAAGCAAGAAGCAACCTCTTGTTGACCTTAATGGTGTCAAGTTTGATTCCTAAAGCTCTTCTCTTGTTCACAATTTCCATGAGCCTATCATGAACTTCTTGTGGCCCTTCACTAGCCTTCTCTATGAACAAGTTGTACTTCCCTCTTAGGATGTCTTCTCTTGCTTCTCTAACACCCTCGGTCCCTTCATAGATAACCTCAAGCTTTTTCCAAATGTCATGAGCTTTCTTGATTCCTATCACCTTTTTATACTCTTTTGGTGATAAGGCGGAAACAATGGCGGATGCGGCATGATCATTGTGATTGAGTTTGATTTCATCATTGGTGGTTGGATTTTCTTCATCTTCCAACTCAAAACCTTGCTTCACAATTTTTAAGATTGGTCTTCCCATAGACCCCAAGTATAGTTCAATTCTATACTTCCAATGATCATAGAATGTTCTATCAAAATGTGGTAGTTTTCTGGGGCCATTACCAACATACTCATTTTTGAGCTCACCATAGTTGAATGGCATGTTTTTGTATCTAACTCCCGGGTCATTCTTGTTGCCTTCGGTCTCAACACCGGATGCCATTTCCGGTGTAGTGTTCTTTGGTTGATCTTCAAGCGGTTAAGCCTTCAAGAAGATCCTGCTCTGATATCAATTGAAAGTTGCCAAGAGGGGGGGGGGGGGGGGGGAGGGTTGAATAGGCAAACCTAAAAAATCCTACGAAATTAGACTTAAATAAATCTATTAGTCGGACCGGCAGTGCCGGTGGTTGGGATTGGCAGTGCCGATGGCCACTGCCGGTGCTGGATCGGCAATACCGATGAGATAATAGTAAGTCGCCCAAAACAAAACTAAGTTGGTTTTGCAGTTACTAAGTGGATGAATAGACCAACAACAGTTGAATAAGGCATTACAAAGTAAGAGCAACAACTAAACAAGCCTACACAAGTAGATCGGTCGAATTAAAGCTAATACAAGAACAAACAATAGAAAATGAATAAAGAAACAACAAGTAAATAAAGGAGCATATGGAGACACAAGATTTGTTACCAAAGTTTAGGCTCACAAAGAACCCTACATCTCTGTTGAGAAGTCCACAAAGCACCGGGTCTCTTTCAACCCTATTCTCACTCAAGCGACCACAAAGATCGAGCTCAAGTTTTCCACTATCAATTCCCTTGTGAGAGGGTAATACAAACTTCCCGAGGCGTCACCACATAAGTTGGGAGCTCTACAGGCACCGTTAACCATCTAGGAGCAACACTCCAAGAGTAATAAGCATAAGTCACAAAGATGATTAAATCGAATGCTCAAGAGTGGAATGGTGCTCTTTTCACTAGGAATCAATGGCTCACTCAAACTCTAGCTCAAGGGATGAAGCTTTGACTTGGAGAGGGAGAGTGAGGAGAGTGAAGCTCAAAAGTGCCAAATGATTTTCGGGTTCAAGGGGTTTTGCACGAAGTGGGGTGAGAGCCTTTTATACAAAGGGCTCAAAAAGAGTCGTTAGCCTGTCTGAACTCCCCGCACCGGCACTGCTGATCGAGCCATCAACACTGCCGGTAGGGTTACTGACACACTGTCATAGATCGCAGAACTAAGACTTGGCCCGCACTGGCACTGCCGATGAGGCAGGCACAGAGAGGACAAGTGGTCTCTGGAGATCTTGACCGGCACTGCCGATCAATCAGACCGGCACCGCCGATCGCTGTCAGCCAGAGAACCCAAGGGAAACTAGTATCTGTGGAGAGGGGACCAGCACTGCCGATGAACAACAGGCTGAGCCAGACAGAAAGAGTGGCTTTCTAGAAGAACCGACTGACACTGCCGATCATGGTGACCGGCACTGCCGATGAGCTATAGCCAGAAAGCCAGAGAGAACAGCCTTCTCTGGAAGGAGAGACCAGCACTACCGATGGGGCCATTGGCACTGCCGATGCTGGCTAGACAGAAGCCAGAGAGGTGTCTGGACAACACAGCGCCTTTGGGAAGGGGGGATCAGCACTACCGGTGGAGGCCACCGGCACTGCCGATGAAGGCAAAATCAGAGGGTGACAGAAGTGGTATTTTTGTGAAATTTAAACATTTGACTTTACCACACTTGTGAGTTATACCCCTTTTGATAGTACGATTTACCTATACTCAAGAGATAAAAATATAACTCCATGATCTTCGTTCTTGAGTAAATTTTGGACCTTCATTTTAAGACAAATGACCATCTCCTTTTCCCTTTTTTGTTTTAATGCATTTCCGTCATCAATTTGAGAGTCATATACAGACATGCTCAATGAAAACATTAGTCCATTCTTAATTGTATTGGCGCCAATCACCAAAAAAGAATTAGGGGCCTAGATGCACTTTCACCTTCCTCTTCCCTGCCTTCCTCTTCTTCTTCTTCTTCCCTTCTCTGCACCGAGCGCCCGCCTGGCCGCACGCCTTGTCGCGCCTGCCCGCCTCGCGCCTGCCTGGCCACACACCCGACCTTGGAGCTTGGAGAAGGTGTTGTCCTCCATCTGCGACGTCTAGCCCGCCCCGCTCCGCCTCCTCGTCGATGGCCAGCATCTTGTCCAACACTTCGGAGTCGTTGCTGTCGTCCAGGTCCAGTCGCGCCACCGACAGGGTGAGGGGAGAAGGCAAAGGCCACCGACAGAGCTAGCCCCGGACGGCGCGGGCCTACGGGGCGGCGCAGCGAAGCTAGCCTCGACCCTACGGGCCCGTAGCGCGCAAGGAGGCGCGTTGGCGTGGCATGGCGAGCAAAACAGGCAGAGAGGAAGCAGGCGAAGAGGAAGGAGGCGTGCGGACCAGGTGGAGCTAGGGATGGCAGTGGGTCGGGTTCGGGTCGAGTGGAGTCAAAACCCACCCACCATAGAAAACGGTTTGGGTGGAAAATGGCATCCACGCCCACACCCATGGGTGGAAAATGACACCCACGCCCACACCCACGGGTTTCAGATGGGTATCGGGTGCCCATCGGATTTAACACACCATATGTAATTAGATATAAAAAATACCTTAACAAACTCAGCATAACATTCAACACACGACAATAATCTACACATGACAAATAATTCACATAGAACACCGATCACATATGAGTACAACATATATTAATTAGTAAGGGAGATAGATTAGGCCGATTATTTGGGTTAAATTTACTTCGTAGGCTAGTTTCAGGCACCCATGGAAAATTGAAACCCGCCCCACACCCGAGTTTGTCCGGGTAGGGTGCGGGTGACATCCATGAGTGCAAAATCACACCCACACCCACACCCGTCGCGGCCTGCACCTATGGGTGAAATTGCCATCCCTAGGTGGAGCGGAGGAGGTAGCGACCGACGTCAGAGCGGGGCTATTCGGAGTAGATGAGGCGGCTCGAGGATGGCTGCACGCGGCACGAGAGCCAGAAGGTGCGACGAGCGGATGTCATGGCCGACGACCCGAGGACGGCGGCGTGCGGATTGTCGGAGAGGAACCTGAGCGCCTCCTCGAGGCGGGCGAGCACGACAAGGTCCTCGAGGAGATCCCTGGTGGTGGCGCCATTGGCTAGGAGTGGCGGCTCGGTGGGAAGAAGGAGAAGAGGTAAAGATAGAAAGAGGGGCAATGTTGTCTTTTTTCTATAGAGTTACAGTTTTTTTTTAATTTTTTAATCCAAATCCGGATCATAGTAACGGTGTTGAACAACAGGAGCAAACGACGCCTTCGATTTCAAAACGCAGGGGTAAAATCATAAGATTAAGAACCTGTTTGAATGGCTTTGCTGCACAACAGAGCAGCTCCACTCTAAAACTCTACTATAGAGTTGCTCTGATATGAAGTTGAAGGTGTGTATGAAGGTGTTTGGCAAGTGACTGGTGACAGCTCCAGAAAAGAGAGTTTTGAGGATGAATTTACTATTTTAACCTTGATTGGTTGGACGGTAGGTTATTATTTTACCTCTGTTAACTTATATATAATTGAAATACTATTGAATTTTGAAATAAATAAAAATTAGCTCGAATTTTGTATTAATTTGGACCATTTTTTAGCAACATTGTAACAGTAGTTCATTGTTATTTGGCATCAAATCTCTGTTTCTCCCAAATCTCCTACGGGGTGCTCATTTTTTCCTCTCCGAATACTGCCGCCAGAATCCAAATCGAGCAGCCCCTGTGGCTTGATCCGCGTGAGGTCGTGGCCTAATCGGAGCAGCACGCGCGCAGCGGCCGGTAGCCTGGGCGGGTCTTGGCGCCGCAACGAGGAGACCATGGCGGCGCGGAAGCTGCCGTGCACGTCAGTCAAGTGGAGGAGGTCAGAGAGGGAGGCGAGGACCAGCTGCTCCGTGGCCGCGTCGGTCGAGTGGAAGAGGTCGGAGAGGGAGATGAGGACACGGGCCAGCTGCTCCGTGGCTGCATCGGACCAAGGAGTCGGTGGTGGAGGGGGTGGGCGCGCCGGACCAGGGAGGAGCTGGGGAGGCGGTGCGCACCGGAGCAGGGAGTCGCCGGCGGCCGATGGCGGGCGCGCGGGAGCTGGGTCTCGCCGATGACCGAGCGGTGGATGGGGTAGGGGATCGATTCACGGGGTCGACCACTACGAGGTGAAGGAAAAAGAAAAAATAACGATTCGCTTCTATAACCGGTAATTAAGGTGGATAATTTTATTCCAACTTTATAAGGATATATAACTCCATAGTCTCTGGAGTTGAAAAAAAGATATTTTATTAAAATGAATCAGAGCTTCTTTAACTCTACGTGGAGCTGCTGCTCTATAAAATTTTAGAGTTAGAGTGTTTGGCTTGTTCCAGCCTGCTGCTCTTTAAAGTTTTAGAGTGAAGTCATATCAAATAGGTCCAATAAAACTAGAAATAAAAGCACAATTAGAGTGTGACTTAGAGATAGAAGCGCAGTAGCCCTTAACAATAGTACATTTTGGACCTGAATGGTCTGGACTTGGCCCAGCCCATTTCATGTCCATTTTGCTGAAATTTGCTATGCGTGTTTTTTTTTCCCAGAAATATAAAAACTGCATAACATGTTGCAGAACAAGGCTGGTTGGATGTGAACGCCCGGCCACCTGTCAGAACGAGTCTTATCCGAATCTACGCTATTTGTGACGTGATGTGTTCTGCTGAATTCGTGGTCCCTCGTGGCTGGAAGGAAATCTGGACGGGTTCATCATTTGCACCTGGCTGTTTCATCAATTATGCTATACATTTTGTTAGAAAATACACAAGGTGAGGGAGGCTGGGAGCTCGCCACCTGAATTCTCTCTCACTGAACCAAAGTCAATCGGTTTACACAAAGGCAGTAGTACAAGCCTAAGATAGAACAGAGCAAAAGCAACAGAGATCATTCTGACGTCCTGTTAATTACTTCAACTAGCGTGGAGCACCAGTACTCCAGGAGCGTTTGTGTGGAGGTGGATCGTGAGGCCCTGACAACCCAGAATTGGATAATGTGTGTTACTGCAGCTGAGAGACGGTCGCAGTCGCAGACATCATTCCTGTTCTTTCTTTTCCATAGCGTCCAGCTGAGCAGAGCAAGCAACAGGGTGGTTCCTGATTGGGAACGGGCAGTCAGGGCTCGGGCACCACGCCCAAATTGTCCGAGAATCCAGAAGAAGAAGACCTGCACCTTTTTCCGTGCCAAGTTTGCCCAGTTGACGACGCCCTGCCACCGGAGAGGTTCGCCGGGGGGGAGGGGCAAATCTTGCTGTCAATTGATCAGGGCTGGGCTACGTACTAGTATACTTCATCTTAACAATATACACGCACTACTAGTTCCCCTGTGAGAATTGTCGATGGATCAGGGCTGGGGTCGTTGCTCGGCGAGCGGCGGCGTCGCGACGGGGCTGGCCACCGGCGGCGAGCGGCAGACGGGGCACGTCGGGCGCATCCTTAGCCACGTGTCGACGCACCGCTGGTGGAACGCGTGCGCGCACTCGGGCAGCACGCGGATCACCTCGCCGCCGGCGTACTCGCCGAGGCACACCGCGCAGCACGTCGCCATGGCGATCGCCGGCGCCGCCGCTTCCTCCTCGCCGTACACCACCTTGGGTAGCGCCTTGAGCGCGGCGTCATCGAGCCCAGCCTCGACGTCGCCGACCACCACCACAACGACGCCGGTCGTGGCCGCGGTGGGGGCGTGACGGCCGACGAGGTCCTCCGGCCTCCGGTGGCGCGGCGGCGGCGGCGCGGCCGCGCGGGAGCACGCGCGGAGCAGGAAGGCGGCGGTGACCACGGCCAGGACGCTGGCGACGGCGAAGGCGACTTCCAGCTCCACCATCCCGGCGTATTCTGCGGTGGAATGAGCGGGGAATCCGGCGGTGCTGGATACCTGGAGTGGAGTTTCAGTGCGTTGCCTGCGGATGTGGTGTGCGTCCTATGAGCTGACGCAATGACGCTGACTGATCGCGGTGGTTTGCTTGTGTGGTTGGGGCGGCATGGCTAATGATGGGACAATGCCATGCCATGGAGGGCCTACGTACTGTCAAGCTGGCCCCGCTCAGAGGAAGTACTGTACTAACTGGGTGACAGCGAGTTGCTTGATGTGATGGAGAGAGAATCTGAGAAGTCTCTCGTCACTTGTCCTGCCGAATTTCAGCCGTTTTCAATCATGTGACGGAGCATCCGACGCAGGCTGGTTAGCTTACCATGATTTCATCCAACGGACCTACCAACGCACTGAAATTGCACGATGAAATTAACAATCCTACCACTATGACTGGTAACTTTAGATAGACATTAAACTATGCCTTGAGCTTCAGGGTCAGCTCCTCCAAACCCGATAGATCAATGAGATTAACACTCTTAATTACGCCTACGAATGAAAACTTACTATTTCTGCAACGGACAGATGACATGTACAGATGAATGAAAACTTAGATAGCAATTAGACCATGATGAGTATACAATGAAAGACCAACGACACCATGCCCAGGTTCAGCACGGTCTGATTCGATAGCTACAAGGTCAAGCCCGACGTGGCGAGCCAGAGGCCTAGCTCCGGAACGTGCTCGGCCCAGCCGTGGAACGGCAGCACCCAGTCGCCGGCCTTGCTCTTCCACTCGTGCGCCGCCGTGTCCAATTAAGGCGCAGAGGACCTTTCCGCCGCCAAAGCGCGCGAACACATCTTCGCTGTCGCCGCATCTGCAGCGACGGGTCCAGGCTGCTTGAGGCCCAGCCAGCGCGATCGTGTTCGTGGTGGCTTTCATCGGAGCTTCGAACACGTCCCATGCGCGGCTGAGCAAGTATGCACGCGGCAGCGCAGGCGTGGGAGATCCTTCCTGGTGCCAGGCGTCGATCCGGGAAGTAAGTAGCCGTATCGTGGACGGGGACGAACATAAGGGGCCGGGGACCTATATATATGCACAGAAAGTGCAGCTATATATTCTCGCTGACTGATTGAAAAATTTTGTTACAACGTCTATTACAAGCTGAATTTAACATTGGGAGATTTCGGATTGTGTTGTATTGTATGACGATTTTCGTCTTCAGTGTGTACACACATATTGACAAACCTACATAAATTCTACTGTTGCCTGTGTGATCTATGCTGAGTCATGTACCAATCAGGGAGAAAGAACGAGTCTGATGTGCCATTATACTGACCTGATGTTTGCGCGCTGAAAAATTCGTGGCGTCGCTCTCGCTCACGGCAGAAAACTACTTCCTCCACTCTTAAATTGTTGTCGTCGTTAATTTTTTAAGTCAATTTTAATTATTTATCATATTTAAAATATTTTTTTCAAATATAAAAATTTTAAGTTGTGTTTTAATTTGATTTGATAATAAAACAAATTATAACAATATATATGATACTACTTAAATTTTTTTAAATAAAAGAATAATTAAAATTTGTTATAAAAGTTAATAACGACAACAATTTAAAAGCGAAGAGGGTAATTCATTTGGACGTGCGGGCTCATCTCTTGGCACTCCGTCGCAAAAATTTCCGTGTCATAAACTACAAAATGGTTTAGTTTCCTCGCAAACAAATGCTTTTACTTTACAAATTACTACACACACCTACCTGATCGAGTTCCTTCCCTGAGAACTATACTAGCAATAATCATCATCAGGCGGTCTGCGGCGTCTTGACGGCAGGGCTAGCAGCAGTCGCTACCGGCGGCGAGCGGCAGACGGGGCACGTCGCGTGCCGCCGGAGCCACTGGTCGACGCACGTCTGGTGGAACGCGTGGCCGCACTCGGGCAGCACGCGGAGCACGTCGCCGGCGGCGTACTCGCCCAGACACACCGCGCAGCACGCCGTTGACCTGGTCATCGTCGTCGTCGTCTTTCCCGCGTCCTCGCCGTACACAACCTTGGGCAGCGCCCTGAGCGCGGCCTCGTCGAGCCCCGCCTCGACGTCCACGTCCGCCTCGGGCTCCTGCTGCTCCGGCGGCGCCGCGGCGGCGGGCGTGGGCGAGGCGCTGCGGGAGCACATGCGGAGGAGGTAGGCCATGGTGATGATGAGGAGGAGGCTGATGACGGCGAAGGTGGCCTCCAACGTCACCATACCGGCCGGCCGGCGACCTGCTACCCACTACTACCAGCAGCTAAAATGGCGATGCTGCGCTGGTGCAATTTCATTAGCGTGCGTCAACAAGTGTACTGGAAGGGGACCAATTATTACTATATATCAGGCTTCTTCCTAACCTGAGTTGTTATTAGCATCGTCACTGTCAGGGAGGAGCATTATTCATGGCTTCTCCATGCTTATGTGGCTGGGGTTGCACGGGGAGACGAAGATGCCCATGAGCAACCGGCTGACGACGACCGAGACCGATGACTTTTCATGCACGCATCATGACGCGACGCGCAGTTGAATACTCCGTCCCTTTTTTAATTGTCGTTCTGAAAGTGTTTTTTTATCCAAATTAATTGAACATTCTCTAAATATGAACATATATGTTATTTAGATTCAGATAATATTTAATAAATCTGATAAAAAGACAGAATAACAAGTAAAAAAAATAGAGGGAGTAATAGGCTATTAGTATGTCTCTCTGTTCATAGCCGCTCGAGCTTCAAAACAGTCTGTGTCATACTGTAGGTGTAAAGGAAGTTTCCCATGTAAAAATATAGGACGTGTCAGTTGACCGGTGGACAAGCTTCCATGCGTGTCCATGTCAATGAGAAATGATAGGAGGACGCATTGTATTGTATATTTATCTAATAAATATTGTTCATTCATTTCTGTGCTAAATTTTAACTTTGTCACATCGAATATTCGGGTGCTAACTAAGAGTACTAAACACGATAACTAATTATAAAAGCCTAGGCTAATTCGTGAGATAAATCTATAAATCCTAATTAATCAGTCATTAGTAAATATTTATTGTAGCACCATACTGTCAAATTATGGACTAATTAGGTTTAATATATTTGTTTCATAAATTAATCTTCATCTGTATAATTAGTTTTGTATTTAATCTATGTTTAATACTACTAATTTATAGTCAAATATTTGATATGATAAGACTAAAGTTTAGTAGACAAGAAACAAACAATCCCGCATGGAAGAGGAACTTACAGGTTGGATTTAGCTCATCACGTAGTGTTTGCCATGTGTGGCTCTTCAGTAGGAACAACAAGAGTCAATGTCTCAAAAAAAAAAAAAAGGAGTCAGGAACTTTGTCCATGGGCATGGGGAACGAAGAACTTCGAAGGTGAACGATCAATGAAGCACGCAATGCAGTGTCCGTGAAATTTTCATCGAATTCAATTGATAATGTCCGGATGAAGATTCCCCGTGGATAATGTCGGCCTGGTCGTTGTCGGTGTGTTATGCCGCCATTGCCCGTTGCCTTCACAACCCTCTTCAGAAACTGGTCTCCTAAATCAGTTACCCTGATCAGGGTTGGAATAACCAGTAATAACCAGCCGGTTAACCGAAAAACTGGTCCGGGTCGGTCGCGCTGACCGGCCGGTTAGCCTCAGAAAACCAGACCTGGTAATGTAGCAATTTGGTTAACCGACCGGTTATCTCGGTTAATCGGTCGGTTTTTCACCAAGTCGAGCCGGCCGGTAAATCCGGTTATTCCAACCTTGACCCCGATCTGGAAATCAAGGAGCCCTCGCGCCGCCTACGCATAGGTGTCTTGGGTGGCGATTTTCGCCTATGACCACCGGACTTCTTCTCCACCAATGGTGGCTCCATCCCTCCTTGTTCCTGGCAAGCCGTCGGTGGACGGAGGGAGTAGGGACCCGTTTTTCTCTAATAAATTTTAGGTATTGATTTCTTGATTAGTATTGAATCTTCTCCATATCGAGTTATTTGATATTAAAAATTTAGTTTCTCTTATTCTTATCCGGCGATGGCGAGAAGGTAGAGTGGATTTTATCTCTCCATGGCGGCTCCGATGAAGATGGCGGCGGCAACGTCAACAACTTCATGACGACATGGAGAATTAGGTTTTCGGATGACGACATGAAGGTAAGGATGATGTCGCCACCATGGAATAAAATTATCCGGACCCTTCTCCGTTTTATCGTGATTAGATCTAATCACGATGGAGGTCTAGTGAGAACTTTGGATCTAATTTCTCTTCTTCTTTGGTGGCAGAAGCAAGAAGGAGGGAGACATGAGGAAGAAGATGATGCTCAATTTTGCCTACGGAAATATTGGGTGTCATTCATTGGTCACTTGTGACACTACTTCTGGTTAAGCCGTCTATGACGCACGAAGGCCACTTGCCTGTGCAGTCATCTGTATGAACCTTTACACAAGTTTGAAATTGAGTTTTGGAGTTCCATGTTGAGTGCTCTTGGTTGTAATCTCTTTGTTTTACAAAATGCTTGTAACTTGAGGTTGTACATACATGATTATATATTAATATAGTTTTTCTTTCGACTTAAAAAAACCAGAAACTTAGAATCATAGGTTCAAAAGCCATTAAAAGCCAGCCGGTTTTCAAGGTTTTCGAGATGACAGGTTTATCGTAAAAATCAAATCTTGGTACTGTAGTAAAGACAGTTCTTGGTCGATTTTTCCGGCTTATCATCCGGTTTTTGACGATAAAAAATTAGCATTGTAGCGATTTTTCAATCTCTGCTTAGAAGGCCTTCGTCGACACCACGAACCTGCCAACTCCGGCTGCCAGGCTACGAGGCTCTGCCTCCTACTCACGCCGCGTCCACTGACCTGTTCATGTGCCTGGTCTCAAGATCCGCGGCGACGATGGCGTGGTGCGCAAAGAGACGTGAACGTGCAGCTGCTCGTGCCACGATCGAGAGTCACTGATTTACAGGATGGCATAACGCGCCGGCGTCAAGATGACAGAAGCAGCACGCCAGTGTGCATCCAAGCTCTTTTTTTTTTTCCGTTATGAATAGAGTGTGCGCATCTAAGCTCTAAATCGGCTCAAAAACATATCGTGGAACACAGAAGGATAAGTGGAATAGTGGAACGTGATTTCACAAAATTTCAAATTAATATGGATTCGGGAGCCAGAGAAATGAAGAAGGCAAATGCTAATGTGGATTGGCGTTATTTCAAATAACAACCAGCACTATAATTACACCCCCTTCGCTCCAATCCACGATCAAATAGTGAAGTTCATCAAACTATTCATGTTGTTGAGCTGTCCCTCCATAGAAAGAATGAAATTTGAGGCCTAATAAGTAAGAGTTTCAGCCTACAACACTACTACAAAAATAACCTTTAGAAGCGGGTCAAAAGCTACTCTAGCGGCAGGTCGGGCGAACCGCCGTTACACAAATATAGCTAAAAATCACGAACTTCACCGGCGAACAATCTACGGTCTAAACTAACCGCAGCTAAAAAATACATTAATAGTGGCGGGTGACAACTTCACCCGCCGCTATCCTTAAACCCGATAAAATAAAAAAACGCACCCCCACCACCGCCGGCCGCCCTGTCGTCGGATCCTGCCACCACGTCGCTCGTGCACGAGGCCGCCGCCCTGTCGCCACCACCCGCGCACAAGGCTACTGCCCTGTCACCGTCGTCCGCCGGTCACGCACGAGGCCGCCACTGGCTGCCCCGCAAGGCCGCCCGCGCATGAGTCCACCACCCGTGAGGCCTCTATTCGCTGCCCGCCGCATGGTTGCGAGGCCGCCCAGGGCGCCCCATCGCCCGTATCCGACCGCCATGTCACCGGATCCGGTCGCCCCGCTGCCGCTCGCTTCGTCGCCGCCACTCGGTCGCAAGGCCACCTCCCAGCCCGCGAGGACGCCCGGGGGGCCAGATCTGGCCGCCCCGTCACCGGATCCAGCCGCCGCCTGCCACGAGGCCGCCTGCTGCCGCTGCTCGGGAGGTCCCCTCCTGCCCGTGTCATGGCCGAGGGGAGGGGGAGGCGACGGCGTGGTCAAGGGGAGGTAGTGGGACTAGGAGAGGAGAGAAGGAAGAGGTGGCGGCGTCGGCGGGGAGTGGGAGAGGAGAGAGAGGAGGAGTTGTCGGCTGGGAGTGGGAGAGGAGTGAAAGAACGGTTAGGTTTTAGTCCATTTTATATCTGTTGTTGGCTAGTGGATCTGATAAGGTGCCGGACCACTAAGTAACGGCGGGTGAGAACATGGGCCACCGCTACAAATGATAATTTATTTATAACGGCAGCCCATAAAGTGATCCATAGTGATCCGCCGTTATTAATTTATATTTAGCGGCCGTTGACTTCAAAATCATGATTTCAAGCATGGTAACAAACTGTAGCGGCGGTGGATGATTTAGGCACAGCTAGTTAAAGATTGGTTCCGCCGTTAAAGATCCTTTTTGTTGTAGTGCAAGTCCAATAGTTATGGATTATTAAACTTGACGGTAATCAATGGATGAGATGCCTCCTCGGAAGAGAGGAGAGAAGACAAAACACTAGCCACCTTCTCACCAGATTAGCTTGCTGCCTTTGGACGTTTCAAGCGCATGAAACTATTCGTGTTGTTGGGCTGTTCCTCCATAGGAAGAATGCAATTTGAGGTCCAATAAGTTAGACTTTCAGCGCACAAGTCCAACAGTCAAGGATAGTTGGTCTTGGCTGAAATCAATGTTTGAGACGCCTCCTTAGAAGAGAGGAGAGAAGAGAATACAGTAGCCACCTTCTCACCAGGTAAGCTTGCTGCCTTTGGACATCCCAACCCAAGTGCACAAACACACTATACACAACAACATGTAAATAAAGTACTATCTCCGTCCAAATTTATTTGTCATGTTGACTATAGGAAAACGAACTGAGAGGTAACAAGGTATGATATGATGCACAAGAAAAAGAGAAGAGAGATAGAGAAAAAAAGTACACTGAGGAGTGAGTGAGAATGACAAGTACTTTAAGAAGACAGATAGAATATTTCATAAAATTTCTTTATGTCACATATGTCATGAATGAACATAAAGTTTATTTGTTTGCTTATAGAGACAAAGACATATTATGGAAGGAGTGACAATTATGACTTACATTAGGTATAAAGTAAATATATGTATAATAGATAATTATATTAATAAAATGTATTGCCTTGTAAAAATAATCCCATAGTATAATAGGTGGTATAAAATAGTCGTTATGATACAATGGAAAATTGCTACAACTATGAACAAGTCTTAGTCAATTTTACATTTAGTTAGTAGGTAGCAGTAGCTTGAAAAGTTATCTAAAATTTACTAAAGTGTTGCATATTGATCGGCAACTCTATTGATTTATTTATTTTATTCTTAGATGCTCATATTAATTTTATGTTTTCTTAGTGTTATTTTTTTTCAGTGAACGTCTATAGATTCTTTACCACTCTAAACAAGTTAAAGTAATGTCATAATAATTAATGATATTGTCATAAATGTATTGTTAATTTTAATTATAAATCATATTAACTAGATAAACAAATATACATTGCTAATTTTAATTATAAACCATACTGGTAGCTATTATAGCATGTGTGCTAGACAACAAATAGAGGGTCTTCTCCATCTTTTTTTAAAAAATTGGTCTTGTCCATCATCTTAAATGGTTGGTAAAAGGAGAGAGAGAGACAGAGAGAGAGAAACTTGAGTGCTCATGACCTCTTGAACTCTGCTATTTATTGGTATGCCTTAGAAATGGGCTGGTTGAGCCTATGACATTGGTTAAGTAGCCGTAGGCTTTGAGGTACGATGAGTACACAAATGCTAAATGCCTTAACTTATCGTCCTACAAATTATCGTGTTGATTGATGATGGCATCGGGGCAGCTACTAGCTTGCGCTTGGGCGACATCAGGGCCTCCGCAAAGAATTTTAGATAAAGATGGGTAACAATACCACCAAAGATAAGCAAGAAATTTATCAACTCTAACACACTGCCCAAAAAAATCACAGACCCACATGTCAGAATTTTTTATTACTCACACTACTACAATTAAGCTATGTTGTAGCGGAACAATTTTTTGTCTCAGTAATAGACCGTTGAAGAGACCGCAACTAAGTGCAGAACAGTACCCAGACCGCAACTACAATTACCAATACAGTAGCGGGCACAACTAGACCATAACTACGGATCGAAGTACTAGCTACTAAACTTGATTCCACAGTTGCGGTTTATGTTAGGCCCGCAACTAAGGCCTAAGGCCCATTTAGTTGCGGGCCTGATAACGAGGCCCGTTACTGCTAACCGCACCGCCCCCTTTTACGGTTATGTTCCTCCTCCACCTCCGACCGCCTCCTCTCCTCCACGTCCTCCTCTCCTCCACCTCCATGGCGAAGACGACGAAGAGCCGGCGCCGTTGGATCGCGCGCGGTGCGTCTGGTGCACCTAGTGCCGACGCCCCATCGTCGTCGCCAACACGCCGTCGAGTCGCCCCCCCCCTCCTCCTCCTCCTCCTTTGTCTCCGGACCGCCGTTGTGCACTGCCGCATCGCCCCACGGGTGGATCTGGCGGTGCTTGCCGCCATATCGACCCCTGAGAGGGTGACGGCGGTGCCTCGGACGGGGGAGCGTCAGCAGCGGGAGCCTCGACCGCCGCTTCAGTGGCGTTGGACTGCGACCTTCACTAGCACTCCCCCTCCTCCTCCGTCGGCTCGGCAGGCGGGGGATGGGCGGGCGGGGGACGGCGGACGACGGACGAAGACGGGCGCATCTAGGGCGGCGGCGGCGGCGCGTCTATAGGGCGGGCCTAACACTAGCTGGGATCCGCTCTTTTATTTTGTAGTATATAAGGGTACTGACATCTTTTTTAACTTAAGTGTAACCTAGGCTAGTAGTGGTCTCTAGACCGCAACTAAATACGTAAATAAGAAGTGACAAAGGCCCAGTGGTAATTTTGTTGTCCACTACTGAGACTCCTTTTAGTCCGCTACAACAGAGCTTAATTATAGTAGTGTCAATCCTATCTCCCGCTCTCTACGGCCACAACTACGAGCTGGTGTGAAAAGGAGACTGAGAGTAGGGTGTGAAAAGGAGACTGAGAGTAGGATGTGGACCCCAGTGCTTAGTTATAGGTTACCGCTGCTGCTGATGTTAACTTCGGCTGACACCGGTTCGGCGGAACCGAATCAGACCAATGTGGCACCGTAAAGTTGAGCTACTGTAGCACCATTGTGGAGGCCCTTATGGGACAATAGAATTTGTTTCTGCAGTAGGTGTTGCAAAATGCAGGACTACTAGAGGCCTTCGTCCATAGGCACCTCGCTAGCCAGTACCCAGTACGGATTGACGTTGGGGCAGGGGATAGTGGACGATATGGATGAAGAAAAGTTTCACTGTCTTTGACTTACAACACGGCAGTAGAATCGCATCAGGGAACAGAGATAATGCCAGATTTGTATGAATTTATATAAGGTTAAGGTTCAAATAGGCACATAATTGCGGTGAAGACAAAACACCAACATTTTGGGTCAAATGGAACTTGAAAGAAAAGCAAGACTCGTGTGGCCGTGGGTGATAGTATGCTGCCGCTGTGTTCGTCGACCGCGCCTCGAACCTCTGCCAACGTCGGTCCCTAGGTTACCACTTACCGGGCTCTGCCTTGTACTTGTACTATTGCATGTTTGTGCGTACCTGAACTGAAGTGTGCAGTTCCGGTGGTTCTTATTTCAAACAGATAAACAGATGGACAGTGACTGAGCACGACGTCCGGTTTGGGTCCGCCTCTGCCTCTGCTACAGTACACGCCGCCATGGACTGGACCTCCTCTAGGTTCCTCTTGACCAACAACGGCTGGAACGCCACAAGTGCAGTGCCGTTGCGGAAGTCGTTCGTGTTGTTCCCACGCGTCTTGCTAGTGGAACGACGACGAAGCTGCGGGCCGGAAGAAAGCCCACCAGTGTAGACTTTGATGAAGAAAACTTGGAAGCGACTGGCAGGTGAAAAGTAGTACGTAATTTGATTTTGTAGACAATAATAATGGTTAAAGAAAGGTTAAGAGTTTGACCCGTGCAAATCGAAGTTTAACATCATCGTACACGCTCAAGTGTGAGTCGTAACACGCGTTCGTACGTGCACGCAACACACACCTCGCACCACACATCACGTCCACTTGTCTCACATCATGTACAGTACACGATCATGCGAACGACACGAAAGAGCAATCGTCTCTTTACTTCTTTTTTTCCCCCTTTTATCTTTAATCAAAGTACAAACAAAGAACAAAGGTATGGTGTCTGAAAAAAGTGACTAAAGAAGAGGAAAAGAAGAACGATTTCGTTCTCGAAGGTGAGGATGGTGAGGTGGTGATGCTACCCTACATGCTACATAAAACAAAGCTACATATGTACAAGAGACGACGGATGACATTGCCGAGCAAGCACCCGTGGTCCCTCTAACCTTAAAAACGCCGGGAAACATTTACACAACATCCAAATTAATAAAGCAAAAGGTTAAATTGACAAGTCTCGCTCGCTCGCCGCTCCTTCTCTGACGGGTAAGTCGGTGTCCACGCTGCATTGGGGATCGGATTCGGACGGAGGACACCCCACTCCGGTCTCTCTTGTCCGCACTCCGTACGTCGCGCTCGCCTCAACAGGAACCAACCAGTCGCAGTGTGTAGCTAAGCTACGAGCTCGCCGGCGGCGCCCGGCAGAGCGGGCACGTGGGCCGCCGCCGCAGCCACCGGTCGACGCACCGGCGGTGGAACGCGTGCTGGCACTCGGGGAGCAGCCGCAGCTCGTCGCCGTCCGCGTACTCCGCCTGGCACACCGCGCACCGCGCCGCCGTGTCGCCCGCCGGAGTCGCCGTCGCCGCCTTCTCTTCGTCGTCCTCGTCCTCCTTCATCTTCTCCGTCTCCGTCTCCTTCTCCTTCTCCATCTCGCCGCCGTGATGCTGATGATGAGGAGGAGATGGCGAAGAAGAGAACACCAGCGTCGGGTACGCGGCGAGGACGGCCTCGTCGATCCCGACAACGGCGCCGCCGCGGCCGAGCTCGACGTCGTCGTCGCGGCCCAGCGCGCCGACGCTGCGCTGCGACGGCGACCGCCGCCGGCGCGAGCAGAGGAAGGTGGCGGCCGAGACCACGACGAGCGCCGCCACGGAGGCCACGATCAGCAGCACGTCCTTGGACATCGCTGCCCGGCATCCACACGTACGGGACCGGCACGGCTCGATCTCTAAACACACACGTTAATTGCTTTGCTTGCTGCTGCGTGCACCCTCTCACTTCACTTTTATACGTGCCCGTGCGCCGCGATTCGTGCGGCCGCTACCCGGTCAGACCAGCATCCGCGGTTGACATGACGCGCTAATAACCTGGTCACCGAGTTTAGTAATGAGGAGACGTGCTAATGACCAGGTTTAGGTGCCTGTAATTATCAACTGATGATATACCCTTTTTTACCGCTGTTTTGTTCGTTGCTTGCAACCAGAGCTATTCTTCTTCATGCATACTCCTCAAACCTACGTAGTACTGCCTCGTCACAGAAATTCTCCGAATTTTTGTTAACCTTTTCGGCTTGTTAATAATTCGCCTAGTGTTCACGGCATATTATTCGCGTTGAGAGTTACGAATGGCACTGTGACAGCTACAAAAGTTTTCCTTCTTTGCCTATACTACAGATATTTATATGCAACAATGGGGGAATAGGGTGCTTAAGCACGCGATTACGACGGCAAAAGCACGGAAGGGAATGGGGATCTCCCTGTAGCTTGATCTGACAGGAATGAATATCTCGCTTTCTGTTTGTTTCGAATCAGGATTCGTTTTGTTTTCCTTTGCCAGGATTCCAGTTAGGATTCTAAAGCAATTGTAATTAACAAGTCGGCCGGTGGGGCTAATCACCAGCAAACTTGTAGCCCATCTAGTGACACGCCTGGGGTACCTACTAGTCAATGGTCTATAATCCTTCAAACTCCACCACCTGAGGATCATTGTTTAGGCGTTTTCAGATGGCGGGATCCAGGCCTCTAATAATCTTTACAAGTTCGGAAGGCAGGTGTTTACAGGAAGAAACAGGGCAACTCTGCCACAACAATTCATGACAAAAAAATCTTTCTCCCAGCTTTGGCATTGTGGTACCGTAGATGTATAATTTTGAAGTAGTGCTTTGTGGACTAGCATTTGAACACAGAAGTCTACCGCGCTTGCGAGGAAAGATCCCTTGCTTGTGCAGATGGAATTGGAGAATTATAACCGGGATTAATCAACCAGTCCGACGTCTCAGATGGAGTTGGTCAAATACCGCTTAGATAACAATTACATGTTGACGTGTTTGAACGTGAGATGGAGTGGGTTACAAGGCTTATTGGACCTTTTGATATGATCCTTAAACGCACGAGCTAGTCTCTAAGTTTTTTAATGGAACTTGCTTCATTTTGCCCCCTCTTTCTTGTTAGGAAACAAACTGTTTCCTTTTGCTTTCCACGAGCGCCCCCTTGACCATGCACGTGTTCCTTTGTTTGAACCTCCCAAAAGGAAGAATTGTGAGTTGTTTGTGCAAAAGAGTCGTGTAGACAGCACTATGTTTGTTCGGCAGGTGCAGCTAATGTATTTGTGAAGTAGGGTTTGGACTTTGAGTTTGGCCATCTCAGGTGCAGCAAAAAAAATAAAAAATCAATGTAACTCGAGAGCTATTGGCTCCTCCAGACCTGTTGTTCTAGTCATTCTCAGAAGCTTGTTCGCCAAAAGGAAAATAAGTTGTTGTCCGAAACAACTTGCTCTGTAGTAGCAATCAGAGAAGATCCGCTGACTGGATTCACTTGATGGTGAGGTACAGTATTTCATTTGTCCTACTAGAAAGATTATCATACAACCACTCATCATTACCATTTCTTCGCAACTAGTATTACGATGATGACATCTCCACAGAGCATAAGAAGAGAATTATATTTCTTTAAAAATAAAAAAATGGGCACCCTACTCATCATAAACATCACTCACTATGATTTCACTCTCCAGTTACATCTGGGGCTACCTTCACCTCAAAGATAGAGGCTTTATCACGAGAAATTTTAGACAAAAGTTCTCTGGTTTAGTAACAGTCGCTCACCAAAGCATCCCTTATCACCTCAAGCTCACTCTTTCAGCCACGGTCAGTATATGCGAGAAACTTCCACCTTCCCCCAACTGGATGTAGCAACTCGTCCAGGTCCCTATCAGGTATAAACTCATGCACCAAAGCTTTGAAATCATGTCCACATGATCCGCAAGTCGCAAAAGAAGTTCTGAATTATCCTTTACAAGATTGCGGTATCGAATGTTTCTCATCATCAGAGCCTCACATTCAGGTAGGAAACTTCACTCCACACCATGCTGCTGCAGAAGATACAGAACTTCTATTGCGACTTGCTGATCTTTATGGTCTAGCGTCACTCTGTATACCAAGCCAATACTTACAACACCTGGCCAGTTCAGAACTTCTATTGCGACATAAAAAGTGGTCTGTCGTTGATTGGCCTATTTGAGTACTTTCAGCTTTGGGATGTGGTACATGACATCGCTCTATCACATGAAGATGATGTCCATGTTTGGCGTCTTGATGGGTCAGGTGTTTACTCCTCTAAATCAGCATATAAAGCCTTCCACCAAGGAGTCATAACATTTGAGCCATGGGGACGGTTGTGGAAATCTTGGGCACCACCTAAATGTAAGGTATTTCTTTGGCTCGTCATACACAATAGATGTTGGACAACCGATCGTCTTACCAATAGAGGCCTCCCTCATCCAGCTAGGTGTCCATTATGTGATCAAGAAGGCGAAGATGTTCAGCACTTGCTGACATCCTGTGTGTTTGTGCGTCAAGTGTGGCATGAAGTGCTCGTCCCATTAGGGCTGAAGAACCTTGCCCCAAGACGGCGCGCCAACTCCTTTGCAGAATGGTGGAGGAAAGCCATTAAGCAAGTCCACAGGAACAAGAGAAAGGACATCAACACCTTGATCATTCTAACAGCTTGGTCACTATGGAGACACAGAAACTCCTGTGTTTTTTAAGGTGCCAGACCAAGCCTTCCTGCTCTCCTTAGCATGATCAAAGATGAACACCGCTTGTGGTGTTTGGCAGGAGCAAAAGGATTGAGACGCTTGAATGTGCTGGAGAAGGGGATAGGCTAGCGTTTTAGTGTGTTGTTTTGGTCAGGACTCACCCACCCCGGTTGTTTTTTCTTTCAATCACACCCTATGTAACTAAACATCCCTCACAGTTCGGCTCGGAGTGAGGTGGTGTATTTTGTAAGGGGTCGTTTTTTTTCTCTTAATACAAAGATACGCAGCTCTACTGCGTATTCGAGAAAAAAAAACTCTCTAGCCATCGAGAGGAGACCTTTGACTGGATTCAGTGGATACTGGATAGTGAGATACTATATTTCATTTGTTGTACTAGAAAGATTATCATACAGACACTCGCCCATTAGCATTTCTTCACAACAATAAGGCGAAATGTTTTGTGTAGATTCAGAGAATTTTTTCCTTTACCTTTTTTGCTATATATATATATGAAGCGTGGTGTGACCCTATAATTAGCTAGACCAATCTAGGCCAAGGGTTGCAGCATAAAGAATATCATATCGCAAAGCATCAAAGAAAGAAGGTCACAAGACATCAAAAGAATAGTGATCGACATTATTCGTGGCATTGAGCTCACTCCTCATCCAGCGTTCTGAGCTCACTCCTCAAGAGCGCCTTTCATCTCCACCACTAAGTAGCAATATTAGTAGTCCACTTGTAAAATAGAGAGCGTGAGTCCACTGTAAGATACCATCTCCAAGGTAATCCTTCCTTGTGTGTTTAAGTGTTTGGGGATTCCCGAAAGGGAAAACCATATGTAAGCTATATTTGTGGAAATGAAGTAATGTCGTTTTTGAAAATCCCTTGATATGATCCAGTTCTTGCATATGAATTAAGTTTTTATGCTAGGGACCCTATAGGAGAAACCTCTACGGCGTAGTCCTCGGTTTAGCCTAGTTAAGGCGTTAGAGAGGACCCTGTGTTGTGGTAGAGAAGTGTTCCCTTCGGGTGGAACTGCCTGGGGAGACGATAAAAACTTCCTGCATATGTTTGTGACTGGCTTATATAGGGAAAGACTTCGTTACTTCTGAAACAAATTAGCGATAAGTATGGTGAGTACCGAGTAGGATTTTTACAACTGAGAACTTATACCGTCCGGCAGTTTATTTTGGCCTCGCCAGCCGAAAGAACGATCCTAAAAGAAGAAGATTAAGACCAACCATAATTAATACTTGAAGTTAATTAATATATTTGAAGTGCTCAGAATAGTTTCAAAGCACTAAGTAAGTGCACACTCCACTTGGATAGTGGAATAACACTGTAGAAATTCAGAATTTGAATAGTAACAGAGCAATTTGAATAGTGTTTCGAATTTGAATAGTAACCAGAATTTGAATAGTGTCTTGAATATTAATAAGTAATCATAGCTATTATTCTAGCGCTGATATATTTGTGAATAGTGGTATCAGAGCCTGTTACAATTGAGAAATTAAAGTATTTGAATTCTGAAATAAATACTGGAAAGATTATAAATACAAAAGAAAATATCAATATAAGGTGCAGACTTAATTCTCCAGAAGAACATACTTGGCACAATTCACAAGGACAGTTAAACTTACTTATGGACTTAATACATAATCTTTATATTACTTGGGGTAAAAGGCAAGACGAATTAGATATAAAGCTAGATAAACTTTATAAAGACCACAAGGAGATTGAAGAAAATATTTCTTTAATACAGAATAAAATAAATCTCACGTTACAAAAGTTAGAAGAAGGAAAAGCAGAACAAATAAAATATTGTCAAAATAGTGACTATATCAAAGAAGAAGTCTCTCTGATCTATAAAAAGTTAGAATCTAAAAAAGTTATAATAGAACAAAAGGATATCAAGATACAAGAAGAGGAATCAAAAGTACTAATAGAACAGAATAATAGAATAGTGCAGCTATTAACTCAAATTCTTGAAAAGGTTAATACCGAAACCGCAGAAAAAGAACTTGTACTATCATCAGCCGGAATAGTTTGTTCCACTACATCCATAAATTCAGATAAATGGACTTATCTAAAGGTGTTTGCAGAGGAGATCAATCCCTCCAAATAGTAAATAAAGACATAAGACCTTTAACCTTAATGGATAGGCTAAAAGGTAAAAGCGAGGATATAGAAAATCTTGATGAAATCATTAATGTAGAAACCGATCTGGAAAAATTTCAGAAGGATACCTTAAGAAAAATAAAACCACAATAAATATATCATATGGGATTTTTCGAAAGTAGAAGTGGTTTATATAGAATATCCAGGGAAGTTGAATTAAGTGTTTTGACAAAACCAGTAGAATTAAAAATTGTAAGTAGACAAATTGAAAATAGTTTGAAATATTCAGGTTACAAATATATTCATCAAGGAATGTATATAATTGGAATCAAAAGTATGACAAGAAAAAAATTAGGCACAAAAGTTTTAATAACTTTGTTAGACAAAAGATGGAACACAATTAATAAAGCGGCATTAGGATTTTTAGAAGGAGACATAATGAAAGTAGTTTAATAACTTATATAGCTCCAGACTTAATTATGCCTATAAAAGAGTTTATAGAAAAAATGAGTTTTGGTTTTCAAACCAAGGATATGAAGAATTTAAAGGAACAAATTTATTAGTAAGCATAGAATTTATTGGTAGACTAACAAATAATAGCAGGACAAAATATAAGGTAAATGTTAATGATGTAATACAAAATATGCAATCAAAAGAAATTAATTTTATGAGTCCTCTAAAAATAAATTCTGAAGAGAGAGCAGGAGAAGAATGGGATATAGGTGAATTAGTACAAAAGAAGGAGATTTTGCACATACAAGACTATATCAGCTATGAGAATAATAAGGGAAAAACCAGTATTAGATTTATAAATTATAAGACAAGATCTTTAGATGATTCGATTTCTATTGCGACAGAACAAGAAATAGATAATGGTAGAAGACATAGTATCTCAGAATTCATGGAGAAACCTGATATAGACACAGAAATAAGTTATTATGAAAACAAATTAAAACAATTAAATACTGAATATAATAGTTCTATGTTACACGAATGGCCAAAAATTAGAGAAAAAGAACTTTACTTTTTTAGAGAACTAGCAAGGTTAAAAAGAATTAAAAAGGATAAAGAAAATTCTACGAGATGCTCAGAGATGAAGAAAGAGGTTAAGAATAAGATAGATATCACTTACAAAGAAAATCAATTAATTACTAAAGAAAAGAATATGGCTCAAGAAAATACTTCACCAATAAGTGAAGAAGAACAATGGAGCATGAATGAGAAATTATTACAACAAAGTTTTGAGGAAGAAGAAGAATTAGTAAATGAAATTTATAATGAAGAACAACTTAGAAATGATGCCGAAGATCATAATGATTTTATAGATTCTTTAGATGATATAGGATTACATAACTTAGAAAATGCTATGGAAGCAATGCATGTAGGGATTAGTAAAAGAAAAAGATATGGTGACGACTCAGTAAAAAGTGAAGGGGAGCAAGAAAGACCCTCTAGATCAGCAGGAACTTGGCCGCCACCAAAAGAAGAATTCCCATATAATTACATCCCAGGTCAATATGCTTACATGGGCTCCAAAAAGAGAAATTTTGAAAAACCAGTAAAATTCCAAAATTACAAGAGTGAAGGAGCAATACTAAATTTATCTGCATATGACCCAATCGATTGGCCAAATGTGCTAAGCGTTTGGAAAGGATTAATAGTTCAAAAATACATACAAAATCAGCATAATATAGGAAATAGGGTAGAAGATATGATAACATATTTAGAAAAATTTTTAGGAGAAGCAGCAAGGGTTCTATGGGAACAATGGGTAGAATCATGTCCAGATAAGTATGAAGAGTTGAAAAGAGCTGGAAGCAATCCATATAATTTTGCAAATATAATATCACATCTTATCATAGCAGAAGATCCAGAATTAGGTAATACTGCTTTGCAAAATGAAAGATTAAGAGAGATAGAAAAATTAACACTAACAAATTGGAAAGGTATAAAGGAATTTTCACAACATTATTTATATAATGCAACCACTGCTAAGCAAGGATTTATCAAGGAGTAGTAGAAAGGTATTTTAATAAGCTACCAGATCCCTTAGGCAGTATGATATTTGAAGAATATAAAAAAGAAACGCAAGGACAAGTCATTAATATATCTCAAGCCATAACATTTGTGTTCAAACAGTTAAGAAAAATATGTACAAGCATACAAGCTCAAAGATCCATGAAACATTCAGACTATAATTTTTGCAATAATATAGTTCAAATACCTTTAACATATGGAGAAGAAGGACATAGAAGTAAAAAGTTCAGAAAACCTCAGCGAAAGTACAATAATCCAAGAACAAAGAGAAGATATTTTTTAAGAAGATCTGATAATAGGCCACCATTCTTACATAAGAGAAATGTAAGACGATATAATCCTAGGAAGAATTATGATAAGACATGTAGATGCTTTATATGCAATTCACCCGATCATCTAAGTAAAACCTGTCCTAATAAAGATCAGAAAAGATACTCTAGTAAATATGAAGAACAAGAGAAGGTATTTATAGTGGACAGTGTCAACGAAAATATCCTAATGTGCGATGATGAAATAAAAGATGATGAGTCTATATACTCCATCATAGAAACAGATGAAATAGAAAATATTGAAATAGAATATGAATCAAGTGATGAGGAATCAGATTTAATAGAAGATCTAGCTGGATTAAAAATTGAAATGATGAATCAAATAGAGTGTGAACATGACTGGATAAGAGGAAAAGGAGACTATAATATAAAGTGCACTTTTTGCATATATTACCCAAGTCAAGATAATAGAGCCACATGTAGTGTGTGTCTTAAACAAGCATGCCTTGAATGTCTGAAAACAAAGAAGCAAGCTTGGAGATATGAAGTAGAATTTGAACCAGAAGATAAAATTTTATCTAGTAGAGTCCGAATATTAGAAAATAGAATAAATAAGTTAGAAGCAGAATTAGAAATATTACAGGCAAAGGTTGAAATCAAAACTGCAAAAGAAGATGAAATTATTGAATGTCAGGAACAAACTTTAACTATAAAAGACAATAAGAATAATAAGATTATCCAATTAAGAGAGGCTTTGATAAGCTTTGGAAATAAATACATAGTAAGATTGCCATTCAAAGAAATATTAGGCATAAGGATCCCAGTAAAAATAAAATTAAGACCAAATATTATATATAAAATACTAGCCTTAGTAGGCACAGGATGCACTAAAAATATCATCCATGATAAATATTTTATTAGATGCCCTGAAATAGTACATACTATAGATAATAATAAGGCAGAAGTCTCCACACATATGTCAGGAATAAGAAAAGTTCATAATCAATTAGCTTATAATATAGAAGCATACATAAACGATACAAAATACATAATAGATGAAATTACAATAAGAGATCTATCTATGATAAATGATGAAATGATAATTGGGCTAAGGTTTTTACAACAATCAGTACAAACAACAATTATACATGAACATGAAATTACATTTATCCCACGACAAGATAATGTTCCATACATTTCCGAAGCTAAAAAGCGTCATGGGACACAACAAGTTTGCAATATTGATATAGATAATTCTACTCCACTCCTAGATATTGCATTACCTAAAGAACACACAAACCTTGAACTGAGCTCAAATACAGAAGAATATTATATAGAAAATTCTAACCTAGAATGCATTGGGTTACAATCATTTGCACCAAATTGGTACAGAGATATAAAGTCTAAAAAAGATATAGAGAAGATAGTACAAAGGCTTGAAGATATTCAAATTATTGGTGAAATACCTATGAAGCATTGGGAGAAAAATGGTATAGTATGCAAGATCAATATAATAAACCCAAACTATATAATCAAAACAGCTCCAATTGAGGCCACTCCAAAGGATATAGAAGACTTTAAGATGCATATTGAAGAACTATTAAAACTAAAAGCCATAAGAGAAAGTAGAAGCCCACATAGATCTGCGGCTTTTATAGTTAGAAATCATGCTGAAGAAGTAAGAGGAAAGTCCAGAATGGTCATTAATTACAAAAGATTAAATGATAATACAGTAGAAGATGCTTTCAATATTCCAAATAAACAAGAATTAATTAATAGGATACAAGGTAGTAAATATTTTTCAAAATTTGATTTAAAAGCCGGATTTTGGCAAGTAAAAATGGCAGAAGAATCAATCGAATGGACTGCATTTACATGTCCTCAAGGTCATTTTGAATGGCTTGTTATGCCATTAGGACTAAAAAATGCGCCTGCTTTATTTCAAAGAAAGATGCAAAATATTTTCAATGAAGCGCAAGAATTTATATTGGTATATATAGATGATATACTAATTTTTTCCAAATCTTATAAGGAACATATAGCTCATCTTGAAGTATTCTTTAGAAAAGTAGAACAAAATGGTTTAATATTATCTAAAAAGAAAATGGAAATTTGCAAAGAAAAAAATAATTTTCTTGGTCATGAAATAGGAGAAGGGAAAATATATTTACAAGAACATGTTGCAAAGAAAATATTACAATTTCCTGATACCATGAATGATACTAAGGTTTTACAGCAATTTTTAGGAATTGTCAACTATGCAAGAAATTACATAGATAACTTAGCAAAGCTTGCAGGTCCATTATATTCAAAATTAAGGAAAAATGGCCAAAAATATTTTAACTCTAAAGACATAAAGGTTGTAAGAACCATAAAAGAAAAGGTAAAGAATTTAAAACCACTAGAGTTACCTCTAGATGATAATTATTTTATTATAGAAACTGATGCCTCTAAGGAAGGTTGGGGTGCAATATTAAAACAAAAACCTAATAAATATTCCCCCAAGATAGAAGAAAAAATATGTCGTTATGCTTCCGGAAGTTATAAACTAAAAACTATGAATAACACTGATAGAGAAATTTTAGCTATAATTTCCGCAATAAACGCATTTCGTTTATACCTTGGATTCAAATAATTTACCGTACGAACAGATTGCGAAGCAATTTGTAGATATTACAATCAAATTAATAGTAAGAAAAGTTCGACTAGAAGGTGGATATTATTTGAAGATATCATTACTGGAAATGGTTATAAAGTTCATTTTGAGCATATAAAGGGTAAAGATAACAAGTTGCCTGACTTGTTTTCGCGCTCTTCCATTTTGCAGGAATGAAGAGAGCAATGAATACACCCGAAGTCGAATACTATACCTTTGGTTCAGATAATAAGCTAAAGGTTTTTCCAGAGAATACTTTTAAATTCAAGCCCAAAAATCATATTTTTGTGGACGAAGTTCAACAATGTCTACTAGATAATTTTTGGTACCATTATAACAATAAGAAAGAACACAAAGGGTATTATTTGGCCATATTAAATAGCCTTTCTGAATACTTCCATATGATTAATGGAATGCTACCATCATTAGAATACCCAGAAAATATACAGTCAAAGCCTTTATATGTAATATTCAATGGAAAGAGGCCAGGAATATATACATCCTTTGAAGAAATAGTAATCCTAAAGAAAGACATGGAAAGAAGAAAGGGATCCCCATCATTTGCAAAATATATGGATGTAGATGAAGCATTGGCCAAAGCTAGAATGGCCATAGGACCAAATTATTATATAGAACCAACTGCAAAAGATTATATTCAGAACTATAGGCTGGTACAAAAAAATAAGAAAAATTCTGAAGAACCAATAATTACAAAATTGAAAGAACCAGTTGGGTTGAAGGTAAAAGAAGAAGGTAATACTTCTATGAAAATGACATACAAGGAATGTTTAATAAAAGGAGTTGATCCTTTGGATGGAGAATACATTGACTGGAAGTTGGAAGAAAAATTTGAATCAATAGCACCTGAATGGAAAAAAGAGATAAAAGAAGACATTTTGAAAGAACTGAAAAAAGAAATAAATGAAAAGTTTGAAGAAATACAGAAGACATTTGATGATAAAATTACCAGTTCATTCTTAGATGAAGACATTATGGATATTGGAGGGCATGGGAAACCTCCAGAACTCGAACAGAATTAACCCACCAAATATAAATAAAGACTTAAAATATAGAGAATTATAATCTCTATATGCGAAAGAGTGGTGAGACTAATATTGAGAGTGATACTCTCAAATGGGAAGCGTGGTGTGACCCTATAATTAGCTAGACCAATCTAGGCCAAGGGTTGCAGCATAAAGAATATCATATCGCGAAGCATCAAAGATAGAAGGTCACAAGACATCAAAAGAATAGTGATCGACATTATTCATGGCATTGACATGCATGCCAGGACAAATACCTTGTGTTGCTTCGTACATGTAATAAATCTTTTAAGACTTAGCAAGGAAAGGCAAGAGAATATCATCATGAAAGGAAGACAATGCCAATTGAAGGGTGTTGTATATGACACCTGGTGTCCTTGCTACAGGAAGATGGAAGCTACGTGTGCTAAATAAACAGGAAGGGAGTACCGCTCGTTCTACTATAAAAGGAGAACCTAGGCTTCAGAAGGAAGACACGGATCACTCATCATCCAGCGTTCTGAGCTCACTCCTCAAGAGCGCCTTCCACCTCCACCACTAAGTAGCAATATTAGTAGTCCACTTGTAAAATAGAGAGCGTGAGTCCACTGTAAGATACCATCTCCAAGGTAATCCTTCCTTGTGTGTTTAAGTGTTTGGGGGTTCCCGAAAGGGAAAACCATATGTAAGCTATATTTGTGGAAATGAAGTAATGTCATTTTTGAAAATCCCTTGATATGATCCAGTTCTTGCATATGAATTAAGTTTTTATGCTAGGGACCCTATAGGAGAAACCTCTACGGCGTAGTCCTCGGTTTAGCCTAGTTAAGGCGTTAGAGAGGACCCTGTGTTGTGGTAGAGAAGTGTTCCCTTCGGGTGGAACTGCCTGGGGAGACGATAAAAACTTCCTGCATATGTTTGTGACTGGCTTATATAGGGAAAGACTTCGTTACTTCTGAAACAAATTAGCGATAAGTATGGTGAGTACCGAGTAGGATTTTTACAACTGAGAACTTATACCGTCCGGCAGTTTATTTTGGCCTCGCCAGCCGAAAGAACGATCCTAAAAGAAGAAGATTAAGACCAACCATAATTAATACTTGAAGTTAATTAATATATTTGAAGTGCTCAGAATAGTTTCAAAGCACTAAGTAAGTGCACACTCCACTTGGATAGTGGAATAACACTGTAGAAATTCAGAATTTGAATAGTAACAGAGCAATTTGAATAGTGTTTCGAATTTGAATAGTAACCAGAATTTGAATAGTGTCCTGAATATTAATAAGTAATCATAGCTATTATTCTAGCGCTGATATATTTGTGATATATACTCCCTCTGTATTCAAAAAGGTTTTCATTTTAGCTCTCTACCCCGTTGGTCACAATTCTATTCGTTATAAAATTTTTCTCCACTTCGTGACCCTTTTACCCCTGCATGCAATTAATCCCAAGTAGTACTACTCCATACAACGAGTGAAAGGACCTTGATGTCGCCTAGAGGGGGGATGAATAGGTGAAACCTAAAATTTACAAAACTATTTCGTACAGATTTGTACTAAACCGGTCTGACCGGTATGCTCTACCGGTCTGACCGATGTGCACTGACAAAAACAGATCAAACACTCCAAAATTGAATACTAGCTCAAATAAGACTTGAAGTAGTGCTCCAGGAGATTTTTCTTAACACATACACTCAGTACCTACACACAAATGCGTCACGAGTTACTTGACGACAGCCCAAAGTGCTCAAGGCTTAGGATTTGCTCACTTGTGCTCACACACTCAAATCTCTCAACCCAACTCAAAGATATTGCTAGAATCAATCAAATCTCACAAAGAGAGGTTGGGGAGAGCTCAAATGGTCATTGGAATGATTTTCAGTCGGGCAAGAACCAGCAACAACCGAAGGGAAAGGTGGAGGGGTATTTAAACTCAATTCCAGAAACTAGCCATTAGGACTGTCAGGCACACACCGGTCTAACCGGTATGACACACCGGTCTGAACGGTTAGAGACAAGCGATCCAACCAGACTAGCCAAAAAGACTTCACAAGCTACCCACTAGGCTGCTAAACAACTCAAACTAATTACCCTACTAAATTTCTAGACCAAACACTCACTAACCAAAAACTGGACCCAGAAACTCTATTCAACCCGGTCTGACCGGTTTGCTCAACTGGTCTGACCGTTTGAAGCACTGCAACACACTCTGGGCTGGGTTTAAGGTCTCTCAAAAGGCTTCTCTCTAGGTTTTGAGCACTTTTGACATTGTCATTAACACATGTTGCATCCCTCTTGATAGAACGACAACCTATACTCAAGAAAGAAATAAACGACACTAAAACCATTGCTTGAGGTTGAAACAATTCCATTTGCCGATATTCTTCATATTTCTCTTCATGAGAGCGATCAACATTTTCAGCACGTGAGCATATCTTCCTTGAGCTGATGACTATGGAGAATTAATTCATATGGTCAAAGCTCCACTTTTCATCAATGTCACCTTTTCTTCTTGATTCAAAAATAATCGAGACTTTGAAACATGTGAGTCTCCATGGCTTCTTTGATTCATCAGATTCAAGCATCCACTTGCTCTTCTCCATCACAAAGGTCCTTCGGCGCCAAGCCTCATGCTTGCCCTTCTCCAAAGTATGTTACTTCACAGCCAAGTCCTTGCCAGCCCTTCATCAACTTACCATCATGATTCACACATCTCCTTGTATCATCCATGAACACATGATTGATATTTTGTTTAGATGTATTTGATTCCTTTTGATGTGTAGCAAACAATAAGGTCAATACCAATGACCATAGTAAAAATATGCTTGACACATCAACTAGATTCTTTTGTTTCTTGTCACATTGCTTGATCATCAACAATTGCTTAATCATATATGTCACTTGATTTGTAATAGAGAATATCCACATAGAGACATATTTCTTCTCATTCATTATAATCTTTGTTATATGGCATATATCATGTGCACTTAGAATATCCATATACAACCATGTCTTGATACACAAATTCTCATTAGTATCATCACATTTCTGTTATAACTCAACAAATGCATTAGCTCTTTAATAGTTTTGTCATTCAAACACCAAAACCCACTAGGAGGCCTAGATGTACTTTCAATCTCCCCTTTTTGACGATTGGTGACAACCCAATTAAAGCTTCGTAATTAAATCAAAATAGGTTTTGAATGCTGTGATATACTTCAAGCTCCCCCAAAATATGTGCATGAGATTGAAATTTCAGATTTGGCCTTAAAATACCAAAAGCACATACTCAATTAAAAACATGGAGCTCCCCCTATATCTCTGCATTCGTGGGGTGCAAAACAAGTGTGTGATAATACGTGATGCATATGACAAAGCATACAGCAAATCAAGAAAACAAACAGCAAAAACCAAACTCACACCGGTCTGACCGGTATGGCACATCGGTCTGACCGGTGTTGATGAAATTTTCTACAAAGAACAAGTTATCAACCAATAACTCAAATCACACTAACATAATATCACTTAGATAAATAAAGGTTCATGAGCACACAGTAGCACGCATACAATGGTTCCCAAGTTCACACGATGAAACAATGATTATTACAAACCCAAGTGGTTCAGAAAATAGTTCACAACGGTCTGACCGGTGTGACGTACCGGTCTGACCGGTTGGACAACAAAAACTTAAAACCACAAGAACTGTTTTTGAACTGATCTCTCTCTCTCTCTCTCTACCTCTCTCTCTCTCTACTCCTTGGACATTCTTAGATGAAACTTGAAGCTTTAATCCTTTTCTTCTCCCCCTTTGTCAACAATCATCCAAAAAGAAGAAAAGAAGTCTGAAGGAGTAAAATGCGGCTACTTTAGAGGTTCCCACCATCGCCGGGAGTGAGGTTATCCGGATGCGACCAATGAGGTCCGATGAATGACTCTCCAAAGATACTAGCAGCGAGGTCTTCAATAGCGATGTGCCTTGGCTGTTCTGGTGGAGGAGATGGTGGAGGTTGTGAGAAATCTGGAGGAGGCCCAAACTGTTGTTGATTAGTAAGTCCTACATATCCAACAATGAATGGATCTAAATCTCCCATATGTCCCCTACTACTGCTAGCGCCATGAATTCGAGTATAGTAGTCCTCATCATGCCATCTTCTATATCTTTCCATTAGAGGTGTTGGTGGCCGTTCTTCTTGTCTAGGAGGTGAGGGAGGATCCAAAGGAAATTGAGCTCTCTCAATTCTTCTCAATCTTCTAGACAAATCTGCTCTCTCTTCTCTAGCATGAGTTTCCACATCATGGTTTGTTTTGCACATACCAAAAACCATGTTGAAAAGCTTCTTAATTGGAGAGGTGGATTTTTCTTGGCGCTGGGGGGACTGAGTCTGCCACTGGCCAGGCAGACCGGTAGTACCATCCGGTCTGACCGGTTGAGATTGCCGATGTTGTTGCTACTGTTCTGAAAATTCAACTGAGTGAGGTGGAGAAGTAGGAAGTGACACTATTGGTTCTTTTGATGGTATAAGCCTGAGAGGTGCATAAGGAGAAGGGTCTTCCTTTGGAAATTCCATTTTTTGTCACTTCCTCAATCATGAACATGAGGTATGGAGCAAAAGCACAAGTCTTGAGAGGGTTCATGGATATGCTCTTGATCTCCTCCCAAATATAATCTATCACACTGAATGGTGGAGCTCCATCTCTCATTCTAGCCAGCAAGTCTCTTGCATAAGAAGAAATCTGTGAAGGATCTCCATCTCTTGGTGCAAGAGTTTTTTTTCTGAAAAGGCGGTTCAAGACTGAGTAGAAGGTGTACATGTTGGTGATGGTTCCAGCATGCACCACTTCACCTCGTGGATACATGAAGCTCATCTCTTTCACATCAAGTGGATTTCGAAGGTGTATTTTCTCTCGGTTGTAATCTCCATTCTCATAAACGAAAAGATATGCAAAATTCGCATAGGAGATTTCATACCAGCGACCTTCTGTCATCCAATGCATTTTTCTTACATTTCTAGCCTCCTCAATGAACAAGGTTGCATAGAATTGGGCTATTGTCTCCTTGTTCCAATAAAATTTGAAACCCATCATTTTCTTTATGTGTGTCCTCTCACAAGCTACAATTACTTGATTAAAGGTTGGGTCATCATAGTGAGCTATCCAATCCCAATCCACCCACTAAGATTCAGACACTTGTCTTTTCTTTGTCATGATGACAATCTCATAAAAAATTCTACTAAAACAATGTGTGGAACCGACAATCAGTTGCACTCTTTTGCAACCTTCTAGGATTTTTCTTCCTTTCTTTTTCCACTTCCTTTGTTGCACCTTTGCTTTTATAGTTTGTTGGTTGATATCCCAAAGCCTTAGAAGGAGTCCTTATAAAAGGCTTGTCCTGAAATTGTATCTTTTGAACTTGACTAGCTATTTCCCTTTCCTCATTTTTGTATTCTTCCTCTTTATTTCTAATAATACTATTGATATCATCATCATTTATATCATTGTTACTCTCATGAGCATCCATCTCTTCCTCATGTGCTGAGACATGAAAGGTCTCATCCTCAAACTCATCCTCTTCATTATCGCCACTAGATTTCTCACTAGAAGCCTCGTGCATTTTCTCATCTTCCTCAGCAACTATTTGATCAATATCCATGCTAGCTCGAGTGAAATGAGTGACTAAGCGTTCAAGGGACAAGTTGGGGTCCTATTTATAGCCTAATTAGCAAAAGGGGCCTTGGAAAGAGGAAGAACTCAGATTTGTATCGGACTTGTCCGATGATCATAGGACAAGTCCGATGAAATAGGATGATGAGATCTGTGGAGTCCGATGGAGATGTCCAATGCATAGGACAAGTCTGATGATCATAGGACATGTCCGACGGCTCTAGAGTGACATGCTCTCTAGAGTCCGATGGACTTATCCGATGCATAGGACAAGTCCGTTGATTTGCAACTGGAGAAGGGATCTTGGCTGAGCTTATAGAATTTTTAGCACTTGGTTCACTTCCACTCCATACTTTTGTGTCCCTTTCCTCTTTTTTCTTTTTTTTTTTTGGTCACTTCTTGGACAAGATCGCAGATTTGAAAATTATTAAGTCCTTCCAATTCAACCATCTTTGGACCATATCGAGAGATATTAGATTCTTTCCATTCAGCCATCTTTGGATTAAATAGGAGATTAACCTTTGAGATAAGATATTTTAAGGAATAGATTTGTGAACTTGAGAGAATCTATTTACTCATGGCCAGCCAACACGCAACCAAAGTGAACAATGACCATGATTGAATAGACATGGTCACAAAGACCGAGAAAATTCAAATATTTTCAAAAACCACACAACCTAACAGCTCTAGATAGATTTTCCAAAAACACCTATACTAGAGCACTTCAGGAGCAAGAAACATCCAAGAAGTTCTTTTAGTATATTTAGTTTATACCTCTCTATCAAAACAACTCTTGACCCTCTTAGTATATGTCAAGTTTCATGGATAAGGTATAAACAAAATATCTAAGATACTCGAACTCTTTAAGTGACAAACACTCAACAAGACTTAGATAAATACAAGCTCAAAACACACCCTAATCATGCAAAGGCCTAGATGCTGAAGATATTAAAAAGCAACTGAACTATAAAACATACCTTTGCCATATGTCACAATTTCTTCATTCCGGTAAAGAATAACCAATAACTTGTGCCATTTTCAATAATGATCTTGCCATCTCATCCAACTAAATTTTAACTCCTTAAATGAATGATGAGAGACCCAAGTGGCACAAGCTTGTGACATCCCCACCTCGAAACAAGGGATTAGTCAAGGATCGATACTCGGGGGGACACTTGACGAAGCAAGAGTCCATCAATATATAAATAAACATAGAAAATAGAGTGCAATGTCAAATTTAAGTTATTACAATTTAGGTTCAAATTTAGGATACATAAAAGAGTTCGAAGTTCGAAATCAAAGTCTTAGTGGAAGCGAATAATCTCGACGATACATATCTTACAATAACTCATGGCAGTCCATTACCATGAATCATTTATTGTGCTCCTCTGGAGTTGGGGAAACGGGGACCCATTCCATAGTCCATCCCTTCGGGGGTTCACCATCCCACTCCACATGATTTCCACTCTCGGTGTACACAACATGTGACATACCTGTACAAAAACTTAAACAACAAACCCTAAGCAACTAATACTCAGCAAAACTTACCCATCAAAATGGCACGCTAAGGCTGACACCTAGAATGCAGGAGGCTGACCAAAGGTTGTGGAAATAATTACAAAAATAGCACTAATGATTTATTCTTATTTTTAGATTTTTGTCAAGTTAATAGAGTTTTTGCATAAAATAAATATTGTGCATCTATACTAGAGCAAACATGGTTGCCATACAATTTATGGAAATACAGCAAATATGATTACGATGTGACAATGACTACGATGTGACAGTGATCACAAGTGGTACTCAATAACCGTGAGGGACGATGACTCGAATTGATTTACATCCTGTAGGAGAAATCCAAATACACGGCACATGCACACTCCAAGGAGTCACATACGACAATCTTTTACGAGATACAACAGGGTCGGTCCGGGTCCCACTTTTCCCGAGTACACGTCACCCCATGCGATGCTTCCGTCGAAGCCATCTATGGGTAGCCCATGCACTCTCCCTTCCAACACATACCCACATTTCCACCATACCCGCTTCATCACCAGAAGAAGAGTAGCGTATCATCCAAACACTATGGTAATCAAGCTACGTCGATTTACTAGTGCCCATATCACTAGCATGCATTTAGTACTGTTTAAACTTGCTCAACGGGGCCACACTCGAAGCAGTTCCCAACCGGCACAAACGGGGCTATGGCAAACAAGGTCCAACCTTGTCACCTCAACCTACACATGCACTTCCCCGTTCAGTCTCAATTTAATTTATTTCTTATTATAAGCTCAAGAGGGGTAATAGTGATCGACTACCCGCAACCGAGTAATCCCCGGACTACTCGATGCTTGCTATCGAGACTCACAATTAAGCTTCGCATTTCTAACGGGGCTTGTACAGCTGAACTCATACCCATAGGGTTTTTATTTTTGCCTACATGCAACTAGGCTTCAATCAAATTTCTATACGTAATGCACAATACATGACACACATACATGTGATACAAAGTAAAAATTTTGAAAACATAGGAGTGCACCAGGGCTTGCCTTGGTTCAGATCATAGTTAGCACTCTCATGAATAGTTGCCTCAGCTCAGGGCTCCTCCGGAACGATCTCCACCTCCACGTTCCCGTCGTTGAGTCCTAGTGGATGAAATGCAATGCAAGCAAGGATAGTGAGGATTCGTGGCACTTCCTCAACAAATGCATACTATGATATGATGCATGTATAAAAGTACGGGTGTGCATTGGAGAAGGACATGGAGGTTTCTTATTTTTACTTTCTTTTTAATTTTATATAATACAAGCAAGCTCTCTAGTGGTGACGGTGCAAAGACTAATCACATTTAACCTAACTAGATGACCATAACCACATGATCAGAGGCAACATAACCTAATTAATTTTCCAATGTAGAGAGTAAAACATTTAATGGTTTGCATGCCAACACATGTGTTCATGTTACTATTAATTACTAAATTGCCATTACTAGAGATAAAACAAAGATTATTATTATAAATCATGGTTCTGAAGTATAAATACTAGTGAGAGAAATATAGGTGGTTAGGAACATTATTCAAGATTTTGTACCAAATGTGGTGGCAAGGTGATGCACCAATAATTTATTTTAATTACAATAGTGCAAACTCTAAAAAAATCAATACAGAATAAATACTAGGAATTTAAATATTACACTTGGTGAAATGTCTGTAAATGATGAAATGGTCATGCATGCAAAGTCTGATAATTAAATAATGCACTGGAAATTAATTATGATTTTATTTTGATTTTTAACCATTTAAAACATACATAAATAAATATGTACTTTGAGAGTGTTTTAGCATTTTTAGAAAATACTACAAATTACCTAGAGTCTAAAAAGTATTTTTACACATTTTTTCATAAAGCCAACCTTTTTGTGTCGATTTTATAAGCTCCATCTATTTATTTGGCTATGTATTTAAAGGAAAAATGGATTTTTCCGGCCATTGGGCCGTTTTCGCGTCCGCCCATGAGGCCAAGCGGGGCGTGGGGAGCTCCCTGGATCTGGCCCAGGCAACCTGGTGGCCCGAGGCCACCTGGCCCAGCCGAGCTTTGGCTTGGCCAGAGCCAACGCTCCCACGCGCGCAGCGGCGTGGCAATGCCGACGCGGTGGCAGCTCACCGGGGCAGCGCAGGTGGAGGAGGTGGGCCCAGGATGCAGGGCGGGGGCACGACACGCAAAAGAAGGCAAGGGGGCTCCCATAGCTATGATGCGACACAAAGGCAACACACAGCGATGGACGGCAATGACGAGGACGGCGTTCCCGGTGGCAGGCTGCAAAAGTCCGAGCCGAGAGGGGTCAAGGGATATCAATGGTGAGAGGAATCGAAAAGGGGTTCACCGTGGAGGGAGAACGTGGTCGGAGGTGAGGAGGAAGAGCTCGATTTGCGGCCATCGAGGTGTGAGAGGAGGCGCGAGAGCGCAGAGGGGAGGATGGAGGCTCGACGGAGCTTCGAGAGTGGTCGGTCGACGGCAGTGTTCGGCGAAGCGGCGGGGCGGCATGAGCTCGGGCTCCGCTCAGCAATGGCGGCACGCGAGCGCGAACAGAGAGATGAGAGCGAGAGACTGAGTGAGAGGGGGCTGGGGAGAGGCGCGGTGAGGGGATAAGGGCGCATCCAAGGTAATATCCGGACAGCATTCTAACAGGGGGCGCTCGGCCCGATCGACGGCGGCCACGGAGCGTCCGGCGGCATGTCAATGCGGGCGGCAAACAGTGCCCGCGTGCGCGGTGAGGCTGACAGGAGAGGCCAAATTATTTGCAATGTATTGCATTTTAAAAATGCAATCAAGGCCATAAAGACTTAGGAAAGATTTTCTGTTTGTAAATCCTTAACCTCAAAGGCATATTGTAAATTCCAATTGGGGCATCAAATGGGTTCCAAATTTAAAAATGGTTCCAAATACATGAAGAGCAATGCTTGGAGTAGCTAAAAGTTGAAGATGTAATTCTGGGAGATAAATTGTTATAGAACTTATTTAATTTCAAAGTTGCTTAGTTGCTAAGGTTGAATTCTACCCAGAAAAGTGTCATTTAGCAAAAATTCCAAAAGTAGTAGTTGTTGACCTTATTAAATCAAGCTGAAATTATATATTGCTCCTAAAGATTGGATTTTACTTATGAGTATGATCTGGTTCAGTGGTTTCTTATAAAATTTAAAATTTGAATTTTTAAAGTGACACTGTTTCTAAGCATAGTTTGAATTATTTAGACTAGTTTAACAAGTCATAAAATCACCAAAAATTCTCTAAAATTCTTTTTGGAGTTAAGGATTGAGATCATGAAATTTAATTGGGTCACTTATTTTGAAATTTGTGAACTTCCAGTTCAAGGTCTATTTGAGTCAAATTTAGTTAAATTCAAATTTGAGCTTTAAATTTTTTCTCTTTCTGCTTTTGATTTCTTTTCTTAACTAAGTCACTAGGGTGACACCATGGGTGTCACAAAGCTCTCGTAAGTATAGTGCGTGTACTATATATATATATTTAGAGAATAAGGATCAGCATGCATTGCTTGACACCGCTGCTAAATTTTGAATTTAGCATTCTTTTCTGCTTCCCGTGAAGACGAACTCTTTTATTATGAGACTATGCTATCACTTAGTTGAGAAGATTAGTCCCATAAACCAAAGTTATAGAGTAGAATCCCCCTTGATACATGCTAAGCTTTTGAATTTGCTTTGTTTAAGCATGATTACTCAATCAAGAGTGTCAAGAAGTCTAAACGATAACTTGGTCACAAATGTGTATTAAGTATAAGTAGAGAAAATGCAAGAGATACTTACAAACATACATACACACAGGTGTCGTGGATGTCAACGATTACAGAGAATATTTCAGATTGTCCAGCAATTTGATCTTCTTGACCACCACTGTCAGGATACAAGAATCATAGAACTTTTCAATTGACTTCAACCGGTCTAACCGGTAACACACACCGATCTGACCGGTCTCTCTTAGGTCAGTTCTTCATTTTGTTGATTCTTGTTTCATTTCATTTCCACATGTTCAAGTGATGCTTTATCTCTATCAAGATGAATACCTTGCTCTACTAGAGAGCCATTAAGAGCATCATATGGTACAAATAGATAATACTAAGAATGTTCATAGCATGAATGTCTTATAAGATGAACAATTTAAAGCAAAACATTCATGAGCAGAGACATAGTTCAGAACTTATCTATTTTGAAATACTATTGGATCATCATAATTAAGTTTTATTTCATGCTTGACAACTTGAGTGTTACTCCACTTTTCTTGGTGTGTGTCAAGCCTCCAATGTATCTCATGGTACCTGCAAGCTCAATCAGGTTTTCTTTGGTACCCAATATTGGTTGGGTCCTTCAGGATTAGTCAACAAAGATTTTGGCACCCAAATGACTTTAGTGCCAACATGTGGTGAACAAATCACCTTTGTAGCACCACTGACCATTTTTGCTTTGCCTTGCTCAATAGAAACAGAATTGATTGCTTTAGGCTTAGTTGTGTTACCATTTGGACAATCCTTGCTTAGGTGTCCTTCGATTCGACATGTGTAGCACGCTCTTCTTTTGATCTTGGAGATGATCTCCTTTTCTTGTTTCTGTTGTGCCTTCATCAATCCTTGTCTTGTTCTTGATGCAACTTGACCATTTGTCATCATGTCAATTTTATGACCAGAAGTAGTACTAGACCGGTCTAACTGGTTGGACATACCGGTTTGACAGGGTTTGGCCTGCACATTTCTGTCCATATGGGGAAGATGTACAAGACATGATCATATGACCTTTCTTCTTGCATCCAAAGCACACAATGGCATTGATGAGCTTTCTTTGTCTTCTTGAGAATCTTGCTTTGCTCTCAATCTTGGCGGAGCACATAAATGAATAATGACCCATATCGGAGCACTTGAAGCATTCAATATGATCAAAATTCTTCCTTCTTTGTTCTTTTTTCTTGTGATGAAGAGACTTGTTATTTTGTTGAGGAGCAGGCCCTGTGACCGTCGTTCCCACCTCAAGCTTCTTTACCATGTTGTCATGATTATCTTGAGGTAGTTGCACTTGGACCATGCTCGTCAACTTGATCACTTCATTTTGAAGTCTCTTGACTTCTAGCTTGAGTTGATCATTTTCTTGAGCTATAAAGTCATCACAAGATTCTACAACAATTTGCTCAACATTGAATGTTGGCTTTGAGAGCAACAAGGATTAGCACAAATAAATTCAACTTGCTGTTGTGAGCACGTGCATTTTTGTGTAGGAGGTTGAGAGTATTTTACCGATGTTACCACGACCTCATGAGCCACTTGTAGCATAGCATGTGAATCTTGGAGTTTTTCATGGGAGCACATGAGCTCTATATGATATTTTTGCATAGTCACATGTTTGCTAGTGAGCACCTCAAGATCATTCTTGAGGTCAATATTCTTTTGCTTTAGAGTTCCTGCATAAGAAGAAGCACTCGTACCACAAGCATATTTCTTCATTAGTTCTTCATATTTACCAACCAAGGAAGCATGTGAGTTGTTGAGTTTCTCATGCTCTTCATTTAGAGATTTGAGCTCTTCCATTTTGCCAATGAGAAAACCTTCTTGCTTCTCTAGCTGAATATCTTGCTCTTGAATCCTTCCTACGAGCTTCATAACTTTGAACAAGTCTTTCTTGCTTATCTTGTCAAACTCAAAGTCATAATCTTCACTTTCACTCTCATCTTTCTTGGTTTGCTTCTTCTTTTGCTTGGCCATAAAACAAGTACCATGACCCTTGTGCAAGGATTGTGATGTTGATTCTTCATTTGGTCGATAGCGCTTGTTTTTCTTTAGTTGAGCAGTTGTTTGTCTGTTCACACCGGTCTGACAGGTATGAGCAACCGGTCTGACCGGTTGCATCAGACTTGCATCTCCAGCATAGTTTTGGCTTGTTGTGGGCTTCAAATACTTTTCTCTAAGAGTGTTCCACAGCACGTGAGCATCTTTTAGGAAACCATGCTCATTATAGATCTTCGTCTCAAGATCTACACATAAAGCACTCATCAAGGCATTAGTAGCTTGAGCATTTTGTTGCAAGCATTTTCCTTCCTCATCGAAGCAATTATCCAAATTGAAATTTGGGGGACAAATGCTTACATCCACAATGTTTAATAAAACAGGATCAATAGCCTTAAGTACTTCTAGCATGTATTTGCACCAAGACACATAATTAGAGTCATCAAGCGAAAGAAATTCTAGATGATTACAACCATCCGACGACATCCTTTTCTCATGATGGTTAAGCTTAGATGTGAGTCCAGGCTCTGATACCAATTGAAAGGACCTAGATGTCACCTAGAGGGGGGTGAATAGGCGAAACCTGAAATTTACAAAAATATTTCACATAGATTAGTACTAAACCGGTCTGACCAGTATGCTCTATCGGTCTGACCGGTCTGCACTGACAGAAACAGATTAAACACCCCAAAATTGAATACTAGCTCAAATAAGACTTAAAGTAGTGCTCTAGGAGATTTTGCTTAGCACATACACTCACTACCTACACACAAAATGGCACTACCAAGTAGATCAAAGCGGAAGCACAAATATGAATTAGAAAACAACTAAAGTGCAAACCAAGGAGGAGACACGATGATTTGTTTATCAAAGTTCAGAACCACACCACTGTGATCCCTACGTCTCCGTTGAGGAAGCTTGAGCTGCTCACAAGGCCAACTTCAATCCGGGTCTCTTTCAACCACTTTCCCCACTCCACTAACTCGATCTTTTTTCTTGCGGAAGCAAGATCACAGCCCTTACAAACTGTCCCAAGGCTCACCACAAGCTTGGGAGCTCTAGGGCGACGCCTAGCCGTCTAGGAGACTTCACCTCCAAGAGTAACAAATGCTTCTCAAGTTACTTGACGACAGCCCAAAGTGCTCAAGGCTTAGGATTTGCTCACTTGTGCTCACACACTCAAATCTCTGAACCAAACTCAAAGATATTATTAGAATCAATCAAATCGCATAAAGAGAGGTTGAGAAGAGCTCAAATGGTCGTTGAAATGATTTTCAGTCGGGTAAGAACCAGCAACAGCTGAAGAGAAAGGTGGAGGGATATTTAAACTCTATTCCAGAAACTAGCCGTTAGGGTTATTAGGCACACACCGGTCTGACCGGGATGACACTGAGAAACCATGTGGATATGTGCCATGGTTTGAAATATATGATAAGTAATTGATATTGGTTGAGTTGAAATACGGAAATTTAGGGATTGCATGGGTTTGTGCATGTCATGGTTTTGACTAACCAGAGTTGGTAATGGAGTTGGAGAGTTTGTAGGAGACGGGAAATGTGTTTGCTTGTCTCATGATGTGTAGGTCACTGGAGTCAACTTGGCGGTCAACGGCGAGAGGATCCGGCACAAGTAGGAGACTTGGGGCTAGACGATCGGGAGACCGGGTAAAGTCAAGGGTGATCCATGCCGTACATGTGGAGAGGCAAGAAGCACAGACGGTTTCACGGTTGAGCCTCAAAACCGTGGGTGGTGATCAAGACGGTGGGATTGACCAAGTCAAAGGTGATCGGACGTCGGTGCAAGTAGAGGCTTCCAATAGAACGGAGGCGGGAGAGACTTGCCGACGAGGAGGATCACAGGACGAGGTGACACGTGTCAAGATCGAGAAGTCTTGTTTCGGAGGAAGCAAGCAGAAAGTCATGCTTTGAGAAGCGTGCAAGACGGTTTCCCGGTTTGGGCCGCAAAATCGATGGCGGCGATTGGAGGTGCACGTGGCACCATCGCGGAGCTTGCGTCGAGGCGAATAAAAGTTGTGAAGGGCCCAAGGGTGTTCGGGCGACGAGAAAAAAGGCGGGCGGTTGTGCCCTTGGTGGTAGGTGGTAGTGTATTATAGGTAGGAGATAGGTTGGTCCTTAGGACAACCCCTAGGCATATATAAGGAGAGGTAGGGCTGGTGGAAGAGGTGGACTTTTGGGTGTCCCTTATGCCTCTTTTTTCCATTAGCCTTGCTAGGTGTTTATTTCAAAGTGCTAGGAGAGGGCTTCATGTTTTAGTGGAGAGGAGAGGGTATGTGAGAGACATCTCTTTCTCTTCCAAATAGTGGGAGGAAGAGAGTGGCTTTCTAGCCATGTATCCATGTATCTTGACTTGATGAATCAATGATATGAGATTCAAATTTGTGAGGATTTTCGATCTCATTTTTTAGTGGGCTTTGGGATGAATTTCTTGAGGGATCTTGGTTCTAGGACATGCCTAAAAATTCCTTGATGGATCTTTGATTGAATCCTAGGCAAGAGCATCTTTGATTTCGTGGATTTCCTCAAGAACATTCAAACCCTAGGCTTTTTTGTAGAACCTAAAATTCGTGATGGATTCTTGAGATTTTCGTGTGATTTCACTTGGAGAAGGAACATCCTACCATGAGACATCTTCTATCCAAATCTCGTGATTTTTGGAGTTTGTTTGATAGGGTTTTAGTATTTTTTTTCCTTCAAAGAACTGCTACTGATTTGACTATGACGGAACTTCTGTCGATGAAGGAACTTCTGTCGTGACCCTGAAGGAACTTCCGTTGATGAAGGAACTTCCATCGTGACCCTGAAGGAACTTCCGTCAAGGTACAGAATTGGAATTTCTCAGATCTCCCTTGTTTCCCTTTTTGACCCGATTGAGCTTCCGCTATGTGTCATGTATCTTTGAATCATTCCTAGGGTTAACACATCACAAGTTGGTGTGTGTGAACTTGGTAATTTGCTTAGAGGTTGGTTTGGGTTGATTTTGGGACATAGGCCAAGTTCTTGAGGAGAATTTTAATTGGCTCCCATTCACCCTCCCTCTGGTCGACTTCTCGATCCTTCAATTGGTATCAGAGCAGGTTTGATCACTAGTTGATCTTAACCGGTCTTGTGATCCGAAGACGACATTGAGAAGTGCTTTTTCTTGCTTCGGCTTATTGCTAACACTGACATGTGCTTTTACAATGGCACCAAGTGCTCGCTCTCATCTATCTTTGTCCTTAGGTTTTGAGATGTGCGGAATTGCTATTGAGGATGACAACAAACGGAGCCAAAAGGTGGAGGTTGACAAGGGCGATCTCAAGGAGAAGGATGCAGTTGGCTTTAAGGAGGGTGATCTTGAAGTGATAGATCTTCTCAAGCTTTACAAGAATAAAGAGCTTATGCTCGGGGAGGTTATCCCGAAACTTCAGAAGATGACCAAAGGTAACCTCATCGCGGGCATTGAGAGTTTATTCCTTAGAGACAGTACTTATGATGTGACCATCACAAAGCTTATAAAGAAGTTGAGAAATTCCATGCCTAGTGATATGTGCTCGATGTCTAGACTTGATGTGTGTGCTCCAATTTCTTGCAAGTCTAGGACCTCTTTGCCTTGTGATAAATGTGATGCCTTGGTCAAAAAGATTGATGAATTGAATGCCTCCCTCGCTCACTTGAAATCTCAAAATAAGAAGTTGATGCATGATTGTTCTTCTTGTGAAAAGCAATTGGCTTGCGCTAGAAGTGTTATTGATAAGTTGGACACTAAAGCTTCTTTGCCTTGTATGTCTTGCAAATCTTTGCATGCTGAAATTGACTTGCTAAAATCAAATGCTTTTATGCCTTGTGATTCGTGTATTGCCTTACATAAAGATCTTGATTGTGCTAGAGTTGAAATAGGTAATCTTATGTCCTTGGCTAGAAAAGGTTGTAATTCTTGTATTGGCATGCTTGCTGAAAATGAAAAGCTAAACCTAGACTATTCCACTTGTGTAGAGCAACTTGAAAATGCTAGAGCTGAAATTGTTACATTTAAGTCTTTGCCTTCTAGAATTTGTTCCTCTACTTTGCATGATGATGCTTGTCTAGATTTTTGTGATATTCATGACGCTTTGCATGACATGCATATAAGTGATGTGTCTTCCATTTCTTGCACTTCTTACAACGATTTGAAAAATGAGATTGATGCTTTAAAGCAAATGCGTGATTATATGAGCACCAAGTTGATTGAGCACAATGATATGAGTGCTAGCCTTGAAAAGGAAAATAATCTCTTGCATACAACGTGTGCCAAGTGCATTGAGAAAGAGACTCCAGTCCTTAGAAATACTCCATACGGTACTTGTGAGCGCCTCAAATCTCAAAATGAGGTTTTGCTCAAGTATTGCAAGAGTTTCGAAGCTAAGTCTTTTGATTCACGTGATTCCCCTCACTCCATTCTTGACGTTTCTAAAACGTCCTCTTTGGACTCGGAGTTGGAGTCTTCTCATGTTAAGCGTGAGTCTTTGAATGTTGGCCTTCGTGCTAGTGCTTTGGACAAATCTTCTTTGGCTAGTTCTAAGCTTGTTGGCTCATTCGGTGTTGCCCAAGGGATTTCAATTGACAAAGGTGCTTCTTGCTCAAATGGTACAAGATCTCCAAAAGAAAAGTACCATTGCACCTTTTGTAAGAAAGATGGGCATGTCGTTGAGTATTGCTTTCGCCGTGTCAAACATGAGCGTCGAGTGCATGCTAAAGCTTTTAGGAACACACATCGTCCTTCTCATGACATGTGTGAACCTAATCCTGATCCTAAGTTGAAATATGCTTCCAATTCTTCTTGCTAATCCCAAAAAACTTCTTATGTGAGCGAGAGTGGTGCTTCATCCTCTCAAACCGTGCCTCCTCATAGGCCTTTGTTCCATTGCTCATATTGTGGGAAGGATGGACATCAATTTGAGTTCTGCTTTAGGCATGCCAGAGACATGCGCCGATCTCGTGCTTCTTACTCTTTGGGTGATCATAGCTTTTCTCATAGCATGAACACTCATGATCCTAGCACGAGACATTGCTTTATTGATGGATTCTATGACTCCTTTTCTTGTGGGTCAGTACGTGCCCGTGGACATATTGCTACTACTTCTTATGTTGGTTCATGACATCGTTTTCATGATGCTTCTATTGGTTCTTCTCATGTTATCCCCTTGAGAGGTTCTCATTGTGTTTCTAGTGGTTGCACTCGTTTTTCTTCTTGAGTTGCTAATTTGTGGTACGCTTCTAAGGGTGACTTAGGGTCTTCTCATTTGAACCATTATTTGCATCATGCTAACCCTCATGATGAGTTGAGTACATCTATTGCTCGTGTGTCCAAGTCATGGGTTCCCAAGTATTTGCCTACTATACTAACCCTTCGGGATCCAAGACTAGGGCACCTCTCTCTTCTCATATATAGGTTCGGGGACATGGGACGAAGAACATGAGGCTGATGTATCTTGATCTTTTGTATGATTGAGACATGATGGTTCTTCGTACCCTTTTACATAGCCTCCAAGAGGCTTATATGTCTTCACCTATTTTGTGAGTTTTCACATACACTCACCCTTTTACATTCATGTAAAATACTTGTGGTGTGAGATGCTTGTTCATGTGCTCACTTTATCACATTGGCATGGTTATTTTGTATATGGCTTTAGTTCTCTCTTGTCCTAGATTGTGCTTTGCATGCATATTGTTCTCACTAGCATGTGTACATCATGGTTCGCTTACCTTGTGGCTTGTTAGCTTTGTATCTGCTCTAGTCTCTTTTGTCACAATTTCATGTTACCTGATTTGACGCATGCTATATCTTCTTATGCTTTGCACAATTTATATTTGTGCTTTCCTCTTGAGATTTATGCTTCTTATTCCATTATATTAAAACCTCCCTTACTTTTTTACGAGTCATGAGTTGTGCTCTTTCTATAGTCTTGTTGCCCTCTTTTCAATTGATTCTTCATTTGTTTTGTTGAGGGGGAGACTGGCTTGGTTAAGGGGGAGTTGCTCTTTGTTGAAGCTTTGAGATTAGTTGCTCCTGTGGTTTGAGGATTTGGAGCTTTGTTTGTCATCCTTATGGCATTATTTGAGGAGGAGTTGGTGTTCTCTTGTATATATGTATCTTACCGTTTTCGTATTGCATCTCATATGTAATATATGCATTGGTAAATGAGCTTTGATTCTTATGCTTTCTTGCATTTCTCTTTGCTATGATTGAGCTTGAGCTAAGTTGTGTGGATGTGATAGTAATCTCTCATGCTTAGATTTTCTAGATGGCTTGTTATAGACTCGTTTGAGCAACTTGCTAATCTTAAAGGTAAACTTAGCTTTTTGTGAACCTTATGAACTAATCTTGTCTAAACTTGCTCACCATGTGTATAGTTGCTTTTATCCTTGTTGAAACTTGTGTTGAAGCTAGTTTAGAGGATATCTTGGCCTTGGCACCTTGTGTTTACGAAATGTGGCTTTGCAAATGTTTAGCTCATGATGGAACATTATGGGAACGTTTGTTCCTTTTGCCGCAAAGGCATGCTCATCCTTATGCTTTCAATTTGCAAAATAAGTTGACTGTGTTTTGAAGCCTCGGGGTGTTTGCCGTACCTAGTCGTGTGACCCTCCACTTGGATTAGAAGTTACATAAAAAATGTTAAATCCAAAAATTGTACTTCGAAGTCTCGGTGTGTTTGCCGTACCCAGTCGTGCGACCCTCCGCACGAATTAGAAGTTACATGAGGATCACATAAGAATAATATTTTTCTCTTTTCTTATGAGTCTTTATTGCATATGTGAGTGTTTATAGAGCTTATTTTCTGTGAATGCTTGTTGCCTTGGTTGAGATTGAGACTGCTAGATTCTTATGATTCACTTGATGCTTGTTTTGCCTTGGATGGGAGTACTTATACATGTGGTGGCAGCTTTTCTCATGATGAACAAATTTGATTCTATCTAAGCTAGTCAATCTTTTTGCTTAGCTTGTATAGCTCTTGGTGTTTATGCCTTGCTATCTATTTTTTGATCTTTGTATGATTGTGAGCTATTGCTTTTATACTTTATAGCTCTATGTTTATGATTAGCAGGGTTAAATGCTTATTTGCATAATTGTTGAAGCTCCTTAGGTTTGCATTTTCATACATCGCAAGCTTGTTCTTTTGCTTCTTTGATGAGTTCATTGTCAAAGAGGAAGAAAATATTGGGTCATGCACAAATAATGCTAAGAAACTTAAAATGATTCATTTTGCATTACATGAGACCTACCACAAGTTGAGGGGGGGCATACCATATCCTTGAGCGCTTTTCACAATCTTAGCGTTCTCGAGTGGCTTTCTTTGTCAACTCTTGGTTTTATGATCCCTCTTATGCTAGATGGCTACTTTTTACCTTTTCTTTGGGTTTGGCCATTTGAATGTGCTTATTCAGTTTCGCATTTCAAATCTCTAAGATTTGTGCATTTGATGTTGTTAATGTACTCATCAACGGGGAGATTGAGAAACCATGTGGATATGTGTCATGGTTTGCAATATGTGATGAGTAATTGACATTGGTTGAGTTGAAATACGGGAATTTAGGGATTGCATGGGTTTGTGCATGTCATGGTTTTGACTAACCAGAGTTGGTAATGGAGTTGGAGAGTTTGCAGGAGACAGAAAATGTGTTTGCTTGTCTCATGATGTGTAGGTCACTGGAGTCAACTTGGTGATCAACGGCGAGAGGATCCGATACAAGTAGGAGACTTGAGGCCGGACGACCGAGAGGCCGGGTGAAGTCAAGGGTGATCCATACTGTACATATGGAGAGGCAAGAAGCATGAACGGTTTCGCGGTTGAGCCTCAAAACCGTGGGTGGTGATCAAGACGGCAGGGTTGACCAAGTCAAAGGTGATCGGGCGTCGGTGCAAGTAGAGGCTTCCAATGCAACGGAGGTGGGAGAGACTTGCCGACGAGGAGGATCACGGGATGAGGTGACACGCATCAAGATCGAGAAGTCTTGTTTCGAAGGAAGCAAGCAGGAAGTCGCGCTTTGAGAAGCATGCAAGACGGTTTCCCGGTTTGGGCCGCAAAACCAATGGCGGCGATTGGAGGTGCACGTGGTGCCATCGCGGAGCTTGCGTCGAGGCGAAGAAAAGTTGTGAAGGGCCCAAGGGTGTTCGGGCGATAAGGAAAAAGGTGGGCGGTTGTGCCCCTGGTGGTAGGTGGCAGTGTATTATAGGTATGAGGTAGGATGGTCTTTAGGACAATCCCTAGGCCTATATAAGGAGAGGCAGGGCTGGTGGAAGAGGTGGACTTTTGGGTGTCCCTTGTGCCTCTCTTTTCCATTAGCCTTGCTAGGAGTTCATTTCATAGTGCTTGGAGAGGGCTTCATGTTTTAGTGGAGAGGAGAGGGTGTGTGAGAGACATCTCTTTCTCTTCCAAATAGTGGGAGGAAGAGAGTGGCTTTCTAGCCATTTATCCATGTATCTTGACTTGATGAATCAATGATATGAGATTCAAATTCGTGCTCAAGTTCTTCCTCTCTCCCTAAATCCCGAATTTCTCTTTTTCTCTATTTTTGGAGCTATTTTCGTGGGGATTTTTGAGCTTATTTTTTAGTGGGTTTTGGGACGAATTTCTTGAGAGATCTTGGTGCTAGGACATGCCTAAATATTCCTTGATGGATATTTGATTGAATCCTAGGCAAGAGCACCTTTGATTTTGTGGATTTCCTCAAGAACATTCAAACCCTAGGCTTTTCGGTAGAACCTAAAATTCGTGATGAATTCTTGAGCCTTTTGTGTGATTTCACTTGGAGAAGGAATATCCTACCATGAGACATCTTCTGTCCAAATATCGTGTTTTGGAGTTTGTTTGATAGGGTTTTAGTATTTTTTCCTTCGAAGAACTGCTACTGATTTGACTTTAACGAAACTTCTGTCAATGAAGGAACTTCTGTCGTGACCCTGAAGGAACTTCCGTCAACGAAGGAACTTCTATCATGACCCTGAAGGAACTTCCCTCGATGAAGAAACTCCCGTCGTGACCCTGAAGCAACTTCCGTCAACGAAGGAACTTCCGTCAAGGTACAGAATTGGAATTTCTCGTATCTCCCTTGTTTCCCTTTTTGACCCTCTTCGAGCTTCCGCTATGTGTCATGTTGCTTTGAATCATTTTTAGGGTTAACACATCATAAGTTGGTGTGTGTGACCTTGGTGATTTCCTTAGAGGTTGGTTTGGGTTGATTTTGGGACATAGGCTAAGTTTTTTAGGAGAATTTTAATTGGTTCTCATTCACCCCTCCCCCCTCCCCCCCCTGGTCGCCTTCTCGGTCCATCAGACACACTGATCTTACTGGTTGGAGACAAGCCACCCAACCAGACTAGCCAAAAAGACTCCACAAGCTACCCACTAGGCTACTAAACAACTCAAACTAATTACCTAACTAAATTTCTAGCCCAAACACTTACTAACTGAAAACTGGACCCAGAAACTCTATTCAAACCGGTCTGATCGGTTGAAGCACTATAGCACACTCTGGGTTGGGCTTAAGGTCTCTCAAAAGGTTTCTCTCTAGGTTTTGAGCACTTTTGATATTGTCATTAACACATGTCGCATCTCTCTTGATAGAACGACAACCTATACTTAGAAATAAATAAATGACACTAAAACCGTTGCTTGAGGTTGAAACAATTCCATTTGCCGATATTCTTCATATTTCTCTTCATAAAGGCAATCAATATTTTCAGCACTTGAGCATATCTTCCTTGAGAAGATGACTATGGAGAATTAATTCATATGGTCAAAGCTCCACTTTTCATCCATGTCACCTTTTCTTCTTGATTCAAAAATATTCGACACTTAGAAACATGTGAGTCTCCATGGCTTCTTTGATTCATCGGATTCAAGCATCTACTTGCTCTTCTCCATCACAAAGGTCCTTCGGCGTCAAGCCTCATGCTTACCCTTCTCCAAAGTATGGTCCTTCGCAGCCAAGTCCTTGCTAACCCTTCATCAACTTACCATCGTGATTCACTCATCTCCTTGTATCATCCATGAGCACATGATTGATATTTTGTTTAGATGTATTTGATTCCTTTTGATGTATAGCAAACAATAAGGTTAATACTAATGACCATAGTAAAAATATGCTTGACACATCAATTAGCTTCTGTTGTTTCTTGTCACATTGCTTGATCATCAACAATTGCTTAGTCATATATGTCACTTGATTTATAATAGAGAATATCCACATAACGACATATTTCTTCTCATTCATTATAATCTTTGTCAAATGACATATATCATGTGCACTTACACAACCATGTCTTGATACACAAATTCTTATTAGTATCATCACATTTCCTGTTACAACTTAACAAATGCATTAACTCTTTAATCATTTTATCATTTAAACACCAAAATCCACTAGGAGGTCTAGATATACATTCAACGAGCCGTTCATCTGCTTGTTTCCCAAGGCCGCCACCTTCGTCGCACCTTTATTTTTTTCTGCAGTTGTAACTTGCCGCTCGCCTGTCTCTCATCTCGCCGCCCACCTTACTCACAGCTCGCTGCCAGCCTGCGTCGCAGCTCGCCGTTGACCGCATTCCTCGGAGCTCGTTGCCATGGAGAAGGTCATGCGGCCTGGTGCTGCGATGTTTCGGTGTGACACATGCACGACAGGGGTGTGTGTTTATATACGGTAATGTGGGGAAACAACCGCGAACGAAAATTTCATTACAGAAACCGGCGCGCGTGAGAAACAGCCAAAAAAACAAGTGTTTCCTGAGAAACAGCGGAAAAAAAGTAGCGCGAAGTAGCCCCATGATGCAAAAGATGGAAAAAATCGACCGCGCCTGCACGCTCCGTCCCGCGCGCGCGTACGCAAAAGATGGAAAAAATCGACCGCGCCTGCATGCAAAAACACCAAAAAAAACTGCAGTAGCTTGGGATCGAAATTCAGAGCTTAGAACAAGAACCAGCCGCGCTGGCCAGTCCGAGCGCATCAAATTGATTATAAGGGAGAGAGGGATTGCAGAATTTAATATGAGCAGACATGGAAAATTTTCTATAATTAACTGCTCCTTAGTATGCTAAATCCTGTCCAAAACGAATTTTATTTGTAGTATGAAGGGAGTATTCATATATTACCACAGTAGGGGAAACCCCTACTGTATTTCCCTCTAAAAAAAGGCAAAAGGCATCTTCAGAGATCATACAAAATAATTTCTTTGTTGTCTGAAAAGAAAGAAGAATAAAAAAAGGCTTAATTATAAGTTCCACCCCATAACTTAATTCTAGTTTGATTTTCCACCCCATAAGCTAATTTGTTGTAAAAACCCACTCACCCCACCCCGGTGAAAGTTAAAATAGCCCTCCAATTTGCATATAGAATGTCAACTAGACTGAAAATTGTCATGATGGACAAATGCCTCCTACGGAGTCAACTAATTTGGACTGAACTCGATTTTGCAGTTTAACTACTCCGAAGTACGAGCACAACAAACTGGAGAATGAGTCTATCATTGTTGGAGAAGAACTGAAAACAAAAGAGTTGCACAAGAAATATTATTTCGATGAGTGCAGATCGAATCGTCATGATGGTGTGGTGTTATGTGTGTGCGCGCATATATGACAGACACATGTTTATAATGGCAGTTCTCGATCTAGTTGATAAACCACATGTATTGGGGGGGGGGGAGGGGGGATTGTTTCAACCTACATCGGGCGGGGGTGGAGTGGGTGGGTGGGTTTTTGCAACAAATAGATTTATGGGGTGGAAAATCAAACAAGGATTGAGATATGGGGTGAGATTTACAATTAAGCCATAAAAAAAATTAGGCACCCCACTCATCATGAACATCCTTAACCGTGATTCATTCTCCGGTGACCAATGAGGCGAGCAACCCTAACCTAATGAGCCACCCTCATATGATATCTGTCGCGAGAAATTGCAGATCAGGTTTCTCCAATTTATTAACAGTCGTTCACCAAGGCATTCTTTATAACCTCCAGCTCTCTGATGGCATTTCTGATGTCCATTCTTGTTCTGGACGATTCCTGGGAGCACTGCAAACCTACTCGAAAGATTGATACCATGCACTCTTTCAACTTTTTAGTGCCAATATCATCGCAAAATCCAAAGCACCAAGAAAATGAAGAGACAATACATAGATAAGGAGGTATGGAATAAAACAAGCCTTTCTTTCTTTCTTTTTTTTATCATAGCCCTCGCGAGGGAATCAATCATGGGCAGATGAAGTCCCCGTGCTGCTTTTTAAAATAATGCGTACAGGAAGGATGGGCTCCGGGTCACTCTCTTCACTGATGCTTTGAAGCTTCCCCTTCACTGAGAAATTCATTATCCAAAGGCAGTAGAATTGGATCAACTATTTCCATTATCCTCTCAGGGTAACAAGCTAAAACATAGCTTTGAAGAGTTTGGCCTTCCTGGAAGAAGCTGTCGGACGGCCTCTTTCCTGTGAACATCTCAAACAAGATAATTCCAAAACTGTACACATCGCCTTGGATGGAAACATTGCTATCCATCCCATATTCTGCAGGTTATAGTCAAATCATTAAATAAAGCAAGTTGATTTGATTAGCAAACTGTAAGAAAACCATCAATCAAGCAGTGAGTTTACAACACCTGGACGGATATATCCAATGGAGCCCTTGATTCGCACTGAAGTAGTACTTTCTTCTGTTGAACTGTTCACCATCTTACGAAGGAACCGTGCCAGCCCAAAGTCCCCCACATGTGCGACGAAGTCATCATCCAGAAGAACATTGCTTGGTTTCAAATCACAGTGGACAATGGGCACCTGACCATGATGGTGCAGGTAATCAAGGGCCTCAGCGACATCAAGCGCGATGTTCACCCTCTGAGACATGGTCAGCCTCCTTGTGGGTGTCTCATCTTGTGTTATGAGACTGTGGTGCAGCCACTTGTTGAGGTCCTCATTAGGCATGAATTCGTAGACCAATGCTTTGAAATCATTTCCCTGGTGGTCAGCACTCGAGCAAGCAGTGATGACCTTAACAAGATTTCGATGGCGAATGCTTCTCAGGACATGACACTCAGCTAAGAAACTACGCTCAGCTCCATGTTGCAGAAGGTCGATAACTTTGATTGCTACATACTGCGAACCTGGGCTCATAATCCCTCTATACACTGACCCAAAGCTTCCCACTCCTATGAGATTACTTGGGGAAAATTGATTTGTCGCCTTCTGTAGGTCCTCAAATGAGACTTGCCAATATTGATACGAGGGAGGAGCATTTGGGACCCTTCGTCAACTCCTCGCTCTGAATAAGAAAATACCACATGCAAGGAGAATGAGTAGAGACGTAACACCGACAACAATGCATATAAGCAGTAGTCTCCTTGGCCTCTTCTTCATATGAGACCGTTCGAGGGTGCATTGGGGCAGCTGTAAACTTGGAATACCTCCACAGACGTTATTACCATCTATGAAGAATGCACTTGCATTACTGAAGACACCTTTACCGGAATAGGGCCTTCAAAATTGTTATAGGACAAATTCAGGTATTCTAAGTTTGGCCAATCTCCAAAGAAATAAGGGACAGAGCCGGATAAATTGTTTCTTGCAATGTTTAGCTTTTGTATTCCTTGCAAGTCAATGAAGGACTGCGGAATGACACCTTGGAAAAGATTCTCCTGCAGTCCAACATGAACTAGCTCGACACATTTGCCTAGAGTTAGGGGGATATCTCCAGAGAGTTTATTTGCTGACAGGTCTAGCAATACAAGATTCGTCAATTTGCCTACCTCTAGCGGGATTTGGCCAGTGAGAGAATTGTGTGAAAGGCCAAGATAATTGGTTAAAGAGGAGAGACTAACAAGTTCCTCCGGTATTGCACCACTAAGCTGGTTCATTGAGAGAACTAGACTAGCAATGTTTTGCAACTTCCCTAAGCTTGCCGGTATGGATCCCTGTAAGTTGTTCATGAAGAGGTAAAGCTTGGAAAGGCTTGTTAAGTTGCCCAATGTGGGAGGAATGTTCCCAGAAATGTTGTTCTCGGACAAGTCTAAAACTCCTAAGTTGTAAACCTCTCCAATTGTTTGTGGTATTCTACCTGTTAGAAGGTTTCCCCTGAGATCAAGAATGGCAAGGTTTGAGAGCTTCCAAATATCTGAAGAGATTGCTCCATGAATTTTGTTGTAACTTAGATGAAGCTGTTGCAACGATGTGGATAGATTGACAAGAGAAGGTGGGAGCACACCTTGAAAATTGTTAGAACTAAGAGAGATATCAAAAAGCCTAGTACAATTTGACAAGGAAATAATGATGTCCCAATCACTTGACCACTTATCCTCCAGATGGTTGTTTTCTAGTGAGAACACCTCAAGATTCTTCAGGTTATTGCCTACATCCAATGGCACTGTTCCTTCAAGCTCATTGTCATCAAGCTGTACATACTTGAGCTGAGATGCATTTACTATCGAGTGGGGAATTCGCCCGCTCAATTGGCATTGACTGAGGAGGAGAATCTGGAGGTTTGGGAGAGTGAAGCCAATATCAACCGGCAGAACACCTGAAAGAGCATTATTGCCAGACAGTTCGAAAGTAGAGACTAATAACATGTTAAACAAGCTTCTTGGGATGGCGCCACTAAGCTGGTTATAAGCTAAATCAAGAGACTGGAGCTTTGTCAACCATCCCAAAGAATCTGGTACCTGACCACTAAGTGTATTAGTATCTGCAAACAAATTCTCCAGCAAGGAAAGATTACCAAAAGATGGCGGGACACCTCCAGATAGACTGTTCAAGTATAACCCCAGGTATGTGAGCTTAGAGAGTGAACCGAGCGACGGTGGGATCGCACCCGAGATCTGGTTTGCGCCAACATCCAAGACCTCCAGCTCCTGCAGATAGCTCAAGTTGGCCGGGATCTTACCCACGAGGCTGTTGTACTCCAGCCGCAACACCCGGAGCTTGGAGGCCTGAGCAAGGGACGGTGGGATCATGCCTTGCAAGGAGTTGTGGCGAAGGTCCAGGTACAAGAGGCGAGAAAGGAAGCCGAGCTCCCATGGGACGTTGCCCGAGAAGGAGTTGTATTGTATGAGAGGTTAAGCATGTGGAGGAACGTCAGGTTGGCAAGGAAAGGGAGATGGATCACTGATGATGAGACCCTTGATGGACGGCAGAGCCTGCTCCTCCGCGACGAGCGGAGCTGAAAGAGAGGAAGACGACTGGGACTGATTGGAAGCAGCATATGTGGTATAAGCAGTGCCCATAAGAGCAGCAACAAGGAGTATTGCGCCCATGGATCTGGAAGCCAGGAAGGAAAAATGAACATCGGTTGTGTCATCCATTCTTGCACTCGAGCACAAATGCTGAAACCAGCTTGTGCTGCTATGATATAGGCACAGAGCTGGAGCTATGCTCTTGAAGGGAGATCCACCGTCTCCACGGCCTCCACTGCCCAGGCAGCAAAGCAGAGCAAATTGACGCTTTCAGCTTGCCACTGAACACTGAACTAAACAACGTTGTCCCTGCTAATAAATGCGATTACAGCTTCCAGCATCTTCTGAAAGAGACGCCACCACTGACGGCACGGCGACGAAGCGAACGAGGTCAACTATTGCGTTTTCCACTCGTTCACGAGACTCCTTTGTGGTGCCTCCCTCCATGATCATGACTCCCACGACTCCAGGAAATGCTTACGGGGAAACTGTTTTCATCATTCACTATAGCAGCACTATTTACGGGCAACTGTTTCACCATTGACAATAGTGCTGCTATGCTTACGGGACTAGTTCCGCCGCCACTGAGGCACTGACGGCATGGCGACGAAGCGGACGCGGTCAGCTTGTTTGGGATTTGCATGGCGTGCTGGTTCCTGGTAAATCCCAATTATAAATGATCGCCAATGACTAAAATACTAGAAATTTTGCGTTTTTTCATATTTCTGAAGCGTAGGAAACTTGGAGCTGTTTCGCACACTTGGCTTCGCTGATTCTTTTCCATATCAACGGGCTAGCAGAGTCAGCGACTCCATTCTATCATGTCTTCTCGCTATCCCTGTTTCTTTGCAGCCCGTCTCAAGTCAGCACATTTATAGAGGTTCACATAAGCAACCGACTGTATAAACATCCATTTCAACAGACCGGACGCTTAATAGCGTGTCCCTGCAATCTTTTTTTTAGACGAAGCAACGGGGTCAAAGAGCCCACCTGAACATTTTCGAATAAATCCGTCTAGGGTCTTTTACAAGCAGCCGGTAGATGCAGCGGTCATACAACAGAGAGCAGCACAGGGGCACAGGGATGGTAGAGCACAGCAGAGGAATCCCTATAATCTGAACACAAAAATCTGGATAGAACGGTGTACATACACAGCCATCTAGTCGTCATTAATCTCACTCACGGCGGTTAGCCTTCTGATGACATCTCTTGTTGCCATCCTTGTTCTCGGTGATTCCTCTGAACATCGCAACGCGACCCGGAAAACCAACAACAGGCACTCCTCCAGACTCCCCTCATCCATTTCCGCCTGTTCCTGCTGCAACAGTGTTTGATCAGCTACTTCCATGACTCTCTCAGGATACGCTGTCGCGACATAGCTGCGGATGCTTTGACCTCTCTCGAACGAGGGGTCGGTTGGCCTCTTCGCAGTGAACATCTCGAGCAGGAGAACCCCGTAGCTGTAGATGTCACCTTCCACTGATATGTCATTGCTCATTCCATACTCTGAAATGTTGAATAGAGAAGAGCCATAAAATGCAATGTTATTCAACAGTGTGTGAAGTCACGTGTAACGTGAAAATGGAATAGTGCTAGTTCAGACTTTGGATCCTAATTACCTGGTGGAATGTAACCTATGGTGCCTCTGATTCCAGCAGTGCTGCTCGACTGCTGTAACGAGGAGTTGTTTTCTCCCTGAACAAACCGTGACAGCCCAAAGTCACCTACATGGGCCACCATGTCATTGTCGATAAGGACATTGCTTGGCTTCAGATCACAGTGAATAATGGGCATTTCGCCATTGTGGTGAAGATAGTCAAGAGCCTTAGCCACATCTAGTGCAATGCTCAGTCTTTGAGCCATGTTTAGTATGTGAAAGGAACTCACACCTTCCCCAACTGGATGTAGCCACTTGTCCAAGTCTCTGTTAGGCATGAACTCATACACCAAGGCTTTGAAATCATGTCCGTTACGATCCACCGTTGAACAGGCTGTGATGACCTTAATAAGATTGCGGTGTCGAATGCTTCTCAGTGCCTCACATTCAGCTAGGAAGCTCCGCTCTGCACCATGCTGCAGAAAGTTCAACACCTTTACAGCAACTTCCTGATTTTCATGGTCTAGTGTTCCTCTGTATACCAAGCCAAAGCTTCCAACACCTATGAGATTAGCCTCAGAGAACCCATCAGTAGCCCTCTGCAGTTCATCATAGGATAACCTCAAGTGTTGTTCCATCAAGTTTGCCGCCTGAGCTGTCTCATTACTCTGCACATGCGGCTGTTTTAGTGATTTCCGAGCATAGATCACAAAACTACACGTGACGAGGACTAGAGCCACGAAAAATCCCATGGTAATAGACACGATCAGTATAGTTCTTGACTTGTGAAATCTCTTAACAGAGTGATCAGAACCAGCACATTTCGTTAACTGCAACTCTGAAACACCGCCGCAGACTTTGTTCCCAGCAACAGAGAAATTTCTTGAATCATTGAACACTCCTCTTGTTGGCACCGATCCATCAAACTGGTTGTAGGATAGGTTCAGGAACTGCAAGAACTGCAATGTTGCCAAGAAATCTGGAATTGAGCCGGACAAGTTATTCTGTGACATATCCAAGTATTGAAGCCTTTTCAAGGAGCTGAGCGATTGGGGAATTGTCCCAGTAAGCCGGTTTCCCTGCAGAAAAAGGTACTCCATTGCTTGGCACTGGGAAAGTGCATGTGGTATCTCTCCTGAAATCCTATTGCTTGACAAGTCTAGTACGCTAAGGCTGCTCAATCTGCCTACTTCTGAAGGGATTGGACCAGAGAATACATTGTTAGACAGATTGAGAAACAGGGTTAACGAGGAGAGATTAAGCACCTGTTTGGGTATCATGCCAGTAAATTGATTGTAAGACAAGTCCAGAACTTTGATATTTCTCATGGCCCCAAAGCTCTCAGGTATGCTTCCTTGGAGTTCATTTTGCGACAGATCCAGGAGAGCAAGCCGAGTGAGATTTGCAACAAGCATAGGAGGAATCTCACCAGATATATTGTTGCCAGATACATCTAGCCCAATCATGCTGTGAAGACGACCAATGGTGTCAGGGATGGTGCCACTCAGAGCATTATCAGCAAGCGCAAGAGCGCGAAGATTGCTAAACTTGCCAATTTCTGGGGAAACTGTGCCACTTATCCTATTTCCATACAAAAGTATCTGTTGTATTCCAATGGTGAGGTTGACAAGAGAAGGGGGGAGCACACCTTGAAACTTGTTACTGGAAAGGCTCAGTGCTAACAGCTTACTGCAATTTCCTAGTGCAGCCATCAGACCCCAGTCCTTGTTCCATATTTCCTCAAGCTGGTTGAACTGCAGGTTCAGCACCTCAAGATTCTTCAGCTTACCAATTGCAGGTGGAACAGTCCCTTGCAAATCATTGTAATGAAGCTGAATCAGACGGAGTCCTGTTGCATTGCCTATCGATGATGGGATACGTCCTTTGATCTGGCAGTTATACAGTGAAAGGAATTGAACTCTCGGCAGAGTAATACCGACGTCAGGAGGCAGCACACCAGAGAGATAATTGTTTCCTAAGTCAAGTGTCCTCAGGGATGATATGTTAAATAACGAAGGCGGGATGGTGCCGCTGAGCCCGGCAGAAGCTAGCCTCAGAAAGTTGAACTTGGTGAGTCTCCCTAAAGCATCCGGTATGTCACCGCCAAGGTTATAATTCTCACTGGCATCAAACGCCAAGAGTGATGAGATGTTACCTAATGATGGGGGAATACCGCCAGTGAGGTTGCTCCGATGAAGGCCCAAGAACTCAAGCTTCAACAATGCCCCGAACGATGGTGGAATGCCACCAGACAGGCTGTTCACACTGACATTGAACACCCGGAGTTCCTGACAGTAGCTGAAGTTCGATGGAATCTCACCGTGCAATCCATTCCGTTGTAACTCCACATGAGTGAGACGAGCACAATTGGTGAGCGATGCAGGAATCTTACCAGTGAGGGAATTCCCACCAAGGCTGATGACCTGGAGGCGGTGAAACATGCCAAGCTCCGAGGGGATGCTGCCATGGAGGTTGTTGCCGCTGAGGTTGAGTGTGTGAAGGAAAGATAGGTTGGCTAGGCTGGGGCTGATCACACCTGTCAGGTTGGACGACATGAGCTCCAGAGCAGTGACTCGACCAGGGTGTTGTCTGGAGAGGCATGACACGCCACTCCACCGACAGATGTTGTTGGTTGCATTCACACTACCATTGGTGGGCGTCCATGCAACAAGAACCCCGCTCGGGTCGCTGGAGATGGAGGCCTTGAATGCAAGCAGCGCTTGCTCATCTGTAGACTGAGCTACAGACATAGGAAGGAGAACAGCATGGATGAGAAAATTGGTTGTGAGCAGAAATCTGAAGTTGATTATGCCAGAGAGGCCCTTCCTCTTGCTATTGCCCCACATGCTTGTTTTCTTGATTGCTATGCAATTTGTGTTTGAGTTTCACGAGACAACTAGGCGATGGAAACTGCTATTTTTCAAAGAGCACATTGTACATCAAACCGATGGCCATGATTTCTCACAAATCCATTTCAACAGCCAGCCTTCACCACTAGCCAACATTTGCAGTAAATGCATGACCTTGATAGAAGTAGCTATCAACTATGAGCTAATAAATATCCTGACATAGACTAAACAACAAGAACATGTGGTTTATGTTCTCATAACATACACAACCTAGCTGAATTATATAATTTCCCTTAGATAACCAAAAGGAAAAGTTCTACTCTTTGTCATTTCTGAGAAAGGGTAAGCAATGGTAATCTGACATTAGATATTGGAATTTCATACGAATTGGTTGAGCTCTATATAATCAATCAATTTATCCTGGTTCTTCTTCATACCCTCTATTTATGGAAAAGGAAATTTTCAAGAGTGTGATTTCTGTGAGATATTTGACAAAACCTACAAATCACCCAACTCTAAGAAATCAGCACGAATGGGTTATAAACATATTGAACATGTGAGAACAAAGCTCTGTTCTTTTAGACAACATAAGACAGGAAACGAGGATTCCATGGTTGCACACCTGTGCGAACACAGACGTGAGTTTGAAAGTCTTAATGAAAACTGTGGTCAAAGAAAAATCAAGCTTATGTCAAGATATAATAGACCAAGAACCCATATTTCAAAAATTCGTGTTCTGATAGTCAAAAAAGGTGACCATAAAGACACGTTAATGACATCCTTAGAACTGATAATCAATAATAGTCATTGACTTCTGTACATACAAAAACTCAAAGGACAAGAAATGGTACTCAGATGACCAACCAACTCGTCAAAAAGGTGTTTGAATACAACGTGCAAACAACAAAAACGCCCTGTGGCAAGTATGGTCATGCGAACCATGTCATCGTTCCCTCTTGTGAAGAAGTAAAACATGGATTAGTTGGAGCCACGTAGCCAACTTATCGATTGTTTTCTTTTGTGGTCCTTTACTAGTTTGAATAGCTAGCTATTTAACTTGGGTGCTCTCATTCTTCTCTAATCAAAGTAGGCACAAGTGAAAAAAGAATGGTGGTCTGATTTCAGCCACAACCAACCCCTGTTCCGATGTCTTCATGTTCAGTTGATTACTAAACTGTAGTGTACCATGTAATCAAATTACTAGTAGAAGCAACCATAGAGGAACCAAACTGCAAACTGATGCGTGTCATTCCATATCCTGATTCAGGCCACACCTTGGTCTTAATTGCATAATTTGTACTGAACTGTAAGTTCTTGGGTTACTGTGCGTTACGAAGGGGGCGAAGCATGAGGCTGGGCACTCACCGGGAGGTGGGTACGGATGTCATCGGGCATGACGTAGGCGCGTACAGCCGAGACCTGAAGAGTCCAGCGTAGGTGCGGCCGGCGCGCTCGAAGAAATACCCAAGCCGGTCCTCTTCCTCGTCGTTCCCACCGCCGCCGCCTCCGACCATTGAGATGAGGCCGCGAAGGATAGTCTCCAGCAGTGGCATTCGAGACATGGTATGTGGCAACGGTGGAGCAGACGGGGACACCGGGCGGCTGCCGGCGGCAGCAGCGGAGGTCGCCGGAGGCGCAAGAGCGCCGCCGCGAGCCGGGGCTGTCAGGGAGGTTTACTGAGATTTTTCTAGACCTCTATCAGCCGTGCGATCAAGCATAGGCGGTTCAGACTAAGAGACGAGTAAAACGGCGCCGGCAAAATTTCTTAAAACACCCTTGTATAAAGTATATCCTCAAACAGACCCCAAACTGGATCGCGACTATTAATCGCGATCCAAACTCGGGGTTCATCTTAACCGTTGAATCGATCCTCCGCGGCCCAGATCGCGTATAGATATATCCGGTGGCGCATAGTTTCAAATAAGCCCCTCAACTGCAAGATAGCAACAAAATTTTCTCAGGTATAACCGGGGCCAGGAAGAACAATAGAACACCAAGGACCTTTACAGAAAAGGTGCTCTGCCACTGCCAACAGCAACAGCTTTTGGTTTGTTTTGTACCCAAAAGAAATTCCGGCAAAGTACAATCCAAAAAGGAGCAGCAGTTAGAGCTCAATCCGAAGCGGCAGCGAAAGCGAGAGAAGAACGGTGGCTGGAGTCTGGTGGTTCCAGTCGGTGGCGATTCCTTCCCCTCTCTGCGGCCCACGCATTCCGCCGAGGTAGAGTTCTTTCTTTCGATTCACAAGAAGCGGTTTGTTTTGCTGTGATTTGAGGAAATATGGGGAGCAAATCGAGTTTGTTGTGAGCATGAACAGGCGGTTGCTGTTCTCGGGGCGGTCGTTGATTCCTCTCTGATCCATGTCTTGCTCAAAGTCGACTGGCTCTGCCCGATTGGTAGACCTCGTCGTGTACTTGGCTTGCATTTTGCTCCTGATTTTGCGTCCCCTTCGGTTAGGCAGATAGAATTGAGCCGATTAATGGTTCTTCCCACAGTTTGTTGCTCACATTCTGTGTTCTTTTGATATTACATTACATCCAAAGCTGTGATTTTCCTCCACAGAGTTTAGACTTCAGACATCCATCGCAAAGACGCCTCCTTTTTCTTCGCTCAGAACCTTTGCGAAATTGTCGCATTCGCTGTTTGTGGACTGTTTGCAGTCCTTGACACTTGACATTTGGCCCCTTGAGTTCATGGTGTTTCGATGTTTCTTCAAGGTTTTAAATTTGGGGGTGGCATGATTTGGTCTGGTCGTGGTAATATGACCTGAGTTAAAGACAAGTGGCTGCTCCTGCAAATTTTTAAACCTAATGATATATTCTCTGCTCGAATTTCTCATAGGAGATCTCTCAACATTATTGCACTACTTACATTCATCTTCTGATATACAGGTGCAAGCTTTTGAGGAAAAAAAGGCCATCATGGGTATTTCATCTAAGTGGATTAAAACACTTGTTGGGATAAAAAAGCATGATAAAGGGCGAAGTGCTGAATGTAGCAATGCGGTAAGACAAGGGGTATTCACTTAATGCATGATGCAGTGGTTAATGTGTCGAAATTTGGTCTGTGTTCCCATTTTTGTAATCTGTCTATGTCATTTCATCGTCACCCTTTAACTGTTTAACATCATCAATAAAATCTTTCTGTTATACATGGATATGTCTTGCATTGTCTAAACACTTGAAACCTGCAAGAACGAGGACAGTGTGGTTGGGTTATTGAAACCATGTAGAAGTCTGAAGTAATGTTATTGTTGACATGTCTTCATCATCTGACATGACATCCATTAAGGGTTATTGGCTTATTGCTCTACTGTTCTGTTTCATTATCAACAGTGTCATATGTAGGTCAAGTATATTCCAGCATTCCTTTGAAGCCATGCATCATGTATCTTATTTTGCTACTGTATCATATAGTCACTGTCAGCATATATTGTGTGTTTGATGCTGCTAAAGTTTTCATTGCTGAATGTTGAATTGTTGATGATGTCTTTCATGATTAGTTGATTCAATTAAGTGGATATCATAAGGATGTTTCTGTTGCCTCTTTTTTCTTTCATTATTTTCATTACATGAATCGCACAACTTAGAAAAGAACCAAAGTAGCTCTTTTCAAACAGCTCTGTGCTGAGTTTGGTAGTGGGCAGCTAGGTAATTTGTTGATGTGCTTTGAATACCATGCTTTACTGTTAGAATTGCATTTTGTATTAGCACCAATTTTCTATATTGCTTCATGAATCACATTCATACGTTTTCTAAATTGCAGAGGAGCTCTGCAGCCCAGTTGCTACACCAACAAAAGCATTCTGTGGATACAGAAGATGTCCTTGCAGTTGAAGAACCGAAAATACAAGCTGAACCATTGACTGGCGACATAAATGCAGTGACAGTAACAAATTTGGTTTCCTCACCCAGCACATCTCTTCAACTTTCCCCAACTGAACTTAATACAAAGGAGCATGAGGCAGCAATAGTTATTCAATCAGCCTATCGAGCATTCCTGGTATTATATTATAGTATAGTATCAGTTATCTTTTTATTAAGAAAACCAACATATCATCCAACTCAGGCTCTGGTTGACCCAACAACTCAATATAACTGGCATGAATTTTGTAATGGCCAATACATATGAGAAATGGTGAAAATATTGCTAGTGACTCTACTTCTGTAATATGAAGTCCGTCCTTTTTATTAGATAAAATAAGTCTGATTAATCCTTTACTTTTGAAGGTGGTCGAAATTACTGCTATAGCATACAGCCAATCATGCAACATCGTAGATGCACCTAAGAAACATTTTTGAAGTCATTTGTCTGTTGTCATTTCTTTGTTAGTAGTATGTGGTTTGGAAAGTAGTCTGATAATTTTGACATGACCATATGTACCAGGCTAGGCGGGCTTTACGGGCTTTAAAAGGACTAGTTAGACTGCAGGCACTTGTTAGAGGTCATGCTGTAAGAAAGCAGGCAGCAGAAACACTTCAGTGCATGCAAGCACTTGTAAGAGCTCAAGCTCGTGTTAGAGCAAGACGAGTCCGTGTTGCTTTGGAAAGTCAAGTGGTTGAGAAGAAAACTCCTGAACAAAATGTTTCCAGCGATCATGTTCAACAAATTGAGGTGAGAAATAGCATTCTTCAAGAAACTTGGTATGATGTATTTATTCATTCATTCAATTTCTAACTCCAAAAAAGTGCAATTTATTTATATTGTTTCTTATTTAGGAGATGTATTATTTACCTGTAAGCCAAAATTAAATCTAGTTTCACGGATTGGACCTGAGTGATTGTTCATTCATGGGAAAGTGAAACCTCTTAGCCTGCTTCGGTCCAGGTTCACTATAAGATTGTTTAAGAAACTCCAAAACTTTTAAAGAAACTGAAGCATGCCGCCGGAGGCAAACCAGGGCGGACAGTTTTGCTTCAAAAATAATTGAGACTAGACTAGGTAAGGGGATTCAAACCAATACTGAGGGTTTATAGCTTAGATCTGACACTGCTAAATACTTGACACATTCAGTCTTGGTCAAGATCCATGTTAATGTTTATTAAACTACTGGTTGGACCTTTGAACTGGGAGTATAGCCAGGTCCGTGGCCTGTTCAGATTATGAAACCATGTATAACAAGCTGAAACTATGAGACATTGTGCAATGATTTATTTTTCTTCATGCACTTTAATGTCATATTTAGCGATGCTCATATTGTGTAGGAATGGATGAATTAAATGCATGCCTAGACTGGAAAATATACCTATTGCGGGTTATCAATGTGTCAGTATTGGCATAATTTGTATATTTATACTGTTGACATTTTGTCAATTAAAAAAACTTCTGATCTCAAGTAGTTTAGGTAAAGCACACAAACTAAGTATTCTGTCAACTCTATGTGACAGTAGTGGAAAACAATGTCATGCACAACGAAGGTAATATTCAAGTTTTATGTGTTTGTGACCAATAATGAGCAGGTCAAATTACTAACTTCGCCATATGTTCCTGAAGAACAAGAAACCTTAGATACATTTGTATTAAGTATTGATAACTTATTACTTGTCAATGACATGCAGGGAGACTGGTGTGGCAGTATAGGCTCAGTAGAAGAAATGCAAGTTAAAGCATTGAAAAGACAAGAAGCTGCGGCTAAGCGGGAAAGAGCGAGGGCATATGCTTTAACCCATCAGGTAACTTAGATAACTAGATTAGCATGCAAATCTTTGTTTTGATGCTTGATAATGCTATACTACCACATAATTGAGAATGGGATATTTGACTTTTCCCCTTTTGGGTGTTTATGGATCACTTACTGTGGTTTATCTCAAAGGCATTCTGTTCTTGCGTGGAAAATTGCAGATTTATTTTGCAGCATACTGATGGGCTTGATGGGAATAGAAACTCTAAATTTTGGCCAATAAATTATAGTAGCAGACTTCTTTGGATGCTTTTTCTGTGATCTTGAAAATGGATTCTGTTTGTTAGGCAGCGCACAACATTTCAACAAATGTGTAGGAATAAGGAATGTAAGTGCATATATCTGCACAGCAATTCGACAATTCAATATTTTCCTTTGGGGTTTGCCGAAATGTATCCTTTTGTAAACAGGCATATTTTTAAGCCAAGAACATTTGATGTAAGTGCATATTTGTGCTGATTTATTACTTCCTTGTGCAGTGGCAAGCTGGTTCCAGGAAACAAAAAGCAGCGAATCTCCAAGATCAAGGGCTTGCGGTGGATGACAATCAGTGGGGTAGGAACTTTGTAGAGAGGTGGATGGCTGTACGACCATGGGAGAACAGGCTACTCGACAATAATGCCAAAGAGGGTGTCCCAATTAGTCATGGCAAACAAGTTGAGGATGACAAGAGCAAGGCTCTAAACAAACCGAAAAGAAGAGTATCTGGTTCAACGATACAATCAAATGGAACAATCCAAAAGGAAGGCACAAGCCACAAGAAATCACATTCTGATGCAAGTGGCTCTTCGTCTGGGAAATCTGCAAGTGTGCAACCTTCTACTTCTTTGGAGTCGTCCAAGATAAAAGCAAAACCATCCAATGAAATTTCGGATGAAGTCAGCTCACAGCCTTCAAATTTTCCTTCCCGGTCGAGAAGTAATCCAAAGGAAAGGCCAGAGCAAAATAAAGAACAAACGAAAAAGCGATTATCCCTTCCGAACAATGGTAAATCATCTGCTTATGTATTTTATTGTCATCTTGAACACTTAGGCAGAATACCACCACTTCAACTCGTATTGAAATATACAGAACTCAGTGTTATATGCTGTTATAATCTGTTTGCTGTTAGCTAAGTATCTGTTGAAGTTGGCATGCATTTGAGCAAGATACAGCAGTTCGAACTTCTAACTTCCAAAAACAATCGACCTTTGTCATTTGTGTGCAGCAGCAGCAGCCAATGGGGCAGTAGGAAAGCCCTCTACAAAAACTAGTCGGACAAACCAGACCGTGAGATCCAAGAATGCAGTGAAAGGATCCTCCAAGTCTGAATCGAGAGATCAGCTGAAGCCTGGCAACACAACTGCGAACCCTGTTGAAACACAAGCCTGAGAATAAACTCTTTGATTTATTCAGGCACTTGCGATGCCCCTTTGTCATGTATGATATTGCATTAGTGTAAATAAACTGAATAAATCTTTCATTTGAATTGATGCTCTGTTGAACTCTACAATTGTGTGAGATTGTTAGCGACTTGGTGTACTGTGCATTGTGTAAGTTCTCTTCTAGGCTCCAGGTACCCAAATAATTGAAGCACCATTTGAACCTGTGCGTGCAAACTGGTTTGTATTAATCTCGTTTTCAGTTGGCCTCATCTTATTAAGATTCGAAGTCTTGTCTTTAAACGGCATGATTGGTTCTGGCTTTTTTTTTTTTTTGGAAAGGGAGTCTCTGGCATGATGGTGTTGTGCATGTAAGTATACATATCCTGTTCTTTTCTTCAAGTTTCCTTCGATCAAAGGTCATCCAGATTCTTCTTGATGGGGTTCACAAGATTTTTGTTTGTGAAAAGGCCAATGTGTTCCATTGTTCTGTATTTTGTATGATAAAGTGGTTCCATGCGTTAGTGCTTTTGCAAAGCAGGTTGATATGATGGATCCTCAAGTGCAATCATGCAGATCAAAGCAGCCTCCTTTGCAGGTTTTTTTTTAGGACTAGACACAAAGGTCCTTCTATGTATTGCCACCTGCTAGGAACTTGCTTACCCTTGACCATCCAAATATGTTCGTGCTGTGTAGTGCTGACCTTATATGTTACAAGCATCTGTCCATGCTGTGTGACAAGCATATATTCTATAACAATAGATGATGAGATTTGACAATAATAAAATTATTTAGAGTAGAAACTTTTTTTTCAAATTGTTTTCTTTGCTGGTCGTTGGAAAGTCCATGTTCTGATGATGTGCCAATGCGGAGAAGATTATCCGATTAATTTGGTCTGGTGGAGCTGAAGTTTATTTGGTCGGATCCTCACGTAATATTCCCGGCATCATTCAATTTTTTTGTGGGTGGTGACGGTTCAGCTTCAGCAGACAAGCGGGTCCAGATGAACATACAGAACTCACAGCAACCAACCCAATTCGTCCTTTCACTTAGCTCTTTTGCTTTACTAGAATTTTGAAACCGTAGCCTGCATGATATGGAAAAGGTCTCTAATCTCTACGCAATATTCTGGTGCCGAACGCACACCACATATTGACATATAACGTGAAGCGATTTCTTCGAAGAAATATATATGTTTTTCGGTTTTATTTTCCAGCCCAGAAGAAGTTCACCTCAGAACACCTTCTGAACTAACTCGAAATCTCAACCGACAACCAGAGGAGAAGCATCAAACATCCTTTGGTTGTTGAGCTGGAAGATGGAGACGACTGCTGTCCCTGATCTTCCAGACAACAAGGGCACATCAAACACGGAATCCGATGTGCTTTTGCGTGCGTGTTTTAGTACAGGTGAATGGGAACAATGGAGAGAATTCGCAGGGTTTCCTCCAAAACTGTTTGATCCTGGCCTGGTTTTTTTTAAAAAAAATTGATCCTGGCCTGATTATCATCTGATCTTATATCATCTTATCCGTGTCAGGACTCAGGGAATTGGTGGATCTGTGCCCTTCTTTTTGGGTGCACTGTCCTGTGCTTGCTCCTTTGGATGAACAGCATCTGCCGGTACTTGCCTTTGACATGTGATGTGCACTGGTACGGAACGAAACTGAATAAAGCTAGGGGAGGTGTCACCGATTCAGCAAACGGATTGCAACTGCGGACCATGCAGCCCGCTCTCATCACAAGCATGATGCAGCTGGCAAGAGTACTTGGGTGTGTTCGTTTTCTCCCTGTAATTTTTAGACCTGTATAATTGAATATTAAGATACTAATTAAAAATATTAAATATAGATTACTGATAAAATCCAATCCATAACTCACCTTTTAAATAACAAGACGAATTTATTAAAACTAATTAGACCATAATTAGATAATATGATGCTACAGTAAATATCTCTTAATAATAACTTAATTAACCTTAATAGATTTATCTCGTAAATTAACATCCAACTATGTAATTAGTTTTATATTTAGTTTATTTTTAATCCATGTATTTAGCATTCGAAGGATTGATGTGACAATACTAAAATTTAGACCCCAAAAAATAAACACACCTTTGGTGTTGAATCATTTTTCATCTGTTCTGATCAATCATCTAAAAAAGTGTCAAATTGAATATGGATCGAGCACTGAACAGAAAAAAAAAGTTATACTAATAGTACTTTTTTCCTTGTTGAACGATGAGAAAACAATTTATATAGTTCATGTGGAGTGTAATATACTCCCTCTGTCCCAATTTATTTAACATTCTGGCTCTGTTTTTTGGCGTATAGCTTCATAGCATCTACTATGAATCTAGACAATACCAATACCGCTGTCCAGATTCATAGTATCTTCTATGAACCTGGTATATAGCTAAAACATCAATTATTTTGGGACGGAGAGAGTAGGTTGATAGGTAAAACTATACTGATTACTGAAGTTCAAAACATTGATAAAAGGCAGGTTTAGTTCTAAGGAAAATCAAGAAGTATCTTTATTTGCTCTACCTGTATCGACAAACTGTTTTTTTTTTTCAAACTGAGTGTCAATAAACTGTGACTCATCAAAGTATTTGTTACTAGTAGGAGTAACTCGGTATGCTTTGCTTTTCTCTCTTTTTGGTCGTGCAGAAGAGTGCATTATTTGTCAACCGACAACCAGAGAATCACATGACGCATTATTTTGTTGTTAGCTGAAAGCCACGGATAATCGTCCCTGGTCCTGTTGACAACACCCCCCACGGGAGAGCAAAGAAAAAAAAAAGAGCAGAATCTAAATGTGTTTAGCATGCGTATTGACCAGACATGAACGAGAGAATTCAATGCTTTTCTCCAATTCATGATCGGACTCGGAGGATCGATCGGTTGGATCGAGATACGTAGCCTTGTTTCGATTTTAGTCTGGTCCTGTTCCTGTCATCATGCCGTGAATGCACCTGAGCTGACACTGACAGCACCATCCATGGCCACTTCAATGTGTAGCTCCTTTCAGCCAACCACACGGCCTGCTCTCAACGTAGAGATATGAATGCCCGTTTGGTACTGCTGGTACTGAACTGAATTGTTAAACGAAAGCTCCAATTACGGGAAGCTGAATCCGAGCTACTAGTACTCCTGCCGTCCAGAAATGTTAGCATTTGAAGAGAGGAAGAGCCCATGTGCGTTGTACAGCCATTTACTCCTACCGACCTATCCTCAGTAAATGACACACGACGAAGCAGCCGGTCTCTTTCCTCTCCATCCCCATCTCGCATCGATCCCCAATCTAGACCAGCACTTATCGCCGCCGGTGGCGTCTTGAGCGAGAGAGGCCGAATCCCGTCGCCGCGACTCGTCGCCAACTCCCACGACTCGTCGCCGCCGCGACCCGTCGTCGGCTCCCACGAGCATGAATCGCGTCGTCCCGCATCCGTCGGAGAGCGACGTTGAGGCTCCCGTGGTCCCGAAGTCGAAGCTCGTGAAGCTTGGTTGAGGGACGCCCTCCCCGTCGCGAAGCTCCGAGGATGGCGTCTGCGCGCCGCCGGAGGGAGAGACGAGGCGCGCGCTGGCCGGGAGGGGCAGGCGGAGCGAGCGGGCGACGATTGGAGGTGACGCCATGCGCCGAGCCCAGCTGAGCTCTGTCAGTGTCACTCACGGACTGATTTTTCTAGCTTGTGTACGGGAGCGAAAATAATTATGCCTCTTGACCTGCGCATCGTATTGTGGTCATGTGGATCTCTGACGCTGCAAGTGTGTAGCCTGAACGAGCACCACGTACGCCGCCCTATCCGCTTCGTCATGCGCGACGGTGACAGTATAATTATACAGTACGTAAACAGAGGTGTACACTTGTAAGCTCCACGTATTTCTGGCTGAAATGTGCTTGGTCAGAAAACGCGCAGCCACATGTTCCGGGCCTGCCGACAGGTGCGGCCCCACCAGTCAGTGAGTCAGTCAGCAAGCCGAATCCGACGGGGACGTGACTGACTGACTGCTGGCTGCTTCCCACCCGTCTCAACTCTCATTATCATCGGCTCACCTCATGACGCGTCAGGCCCACTAATGAAAAAAAGCCCTCACGTCTGAACTAATCGCAAACAAACAGAAGCTTTATGTGTGTGTTTGTTGATGAGCAGCTAACCTCAAAGCACACGGCATCGGCATGTCGAATAGAAAAGGAAGTGCCGATTGTCGCGAGAGTCGGTGCCGATCTCCAACTTTTGAAACACAAATTTGGTAACTATTTGTTACGAGAAGAATTGGTCAGTGATCAGAGACACTAGCAGAAATCAACCTACACTTGCTATTGGAAAGTGATTCAACCGTGGTTTTTTTCACCAGAGATGGATGAATCCCTCTGCCAGCGTGCTTGAAATTCAGAAGAGGTTTATATCAGATAAAATTTTGCATGAAAAGGAGAGTTTCTTTTCGCCTGATCCAAGCAAGAGGACAGATCGATCGATAGGTGCCTCGATTTTAATGGCCGTCGGTTTAAGAAATTAATCCGGCGGATTAGCAGGCGCCCCGCGCGAGAGAGGGGAGGGGAGGGACAAGCAAGCAAACCGCCCCCTCATAAAAAGCAGAGCACCTCTGTCTCTGGAAGACGACGACGCCACTCCCCTTCCCAGCCAAGCTGCACACCACTTTCTTCTCCCTCCAGTCACCTTCACGGCCGCGGCTGGATCCGCAGCCACTGGCGGTCCCTCTCGTCGTCCAGCAGCCGTTTCACCGCGGATTTCGGAGCTCCTCTTCCGCCTCTTTCCCTTCCATTTCTGATCCTTATCTCGCGGCCAGAACCAGACCTGGTCCTCGAGCTCGCAGCGCGGTTAATGTCCGCGGGTTTATTGGCGTCGCAAGTTAAATCAATCGGGGGATCTCTTCCAGTGATTGGTGAGTGATCTTACCGGCCGGGGAGAGAAAAAAAAAAGATCGGATTTTTACTGGCCTCGCCGGAGATGGCGCCGCCGTACGCCGCCTCGCCGTACGTGCTGTCCCTCCTGCTGCTCCTCTCCATCCCGGCCGTCTTCCTCCTCGCGCCGCGCCTCATCCCGCCGCGGACGCTCCCGACCATCCCTGACGCGCACGAGACGGAGGACCTCGCCCTCTTCCGCCGCGCCGTCCTCCTCTCCGCCGCACCCTCCTCCTCCTCCCCGTCCTTCTTCCGGCGGGCCCACCAGCCCAAGGTGGCCTTCCTCTTCCTCACCAACTCCGACCTCGTCTTCGCCCCGCTCTGGGAGAAGTTCTTCGCGGGGCACGCCGGCCTCTTCAACCTCTACGTCCACGCCGACCCCGCCGCCGACCTCGCCCTCCCGGCCACGCCCTCCTTCCGCGGCCGCCGCATCCCCGGCAAGGCCACGGCGCGCGCCTCCGCCACGCTCATCTCCGCCGCGCGCCGCCTCCTCGCCACCGCGCTGCTCGACGACCCGGACAACCACTTCTTCGCGCTGCTGTCGCAGTCCTGCGTCCCGCTCCACTCCTTCCCGACCCTCTACCGCACGCTCACCGCCGGCGGCCGCCGCCGCCGCCGCAGCTTCATCGAGATCCTCGACGACGAGCCCACGCTGCACGACCGCTACTACGCGCGCGGCGACGACGTCATGCTCCCGGAGGTGCCGTTCGATCGGTTCCGCGTGGGCTCGCAGTTCTTCGTGCTCGCAAGGAAGCACGCCGTCATGGTGGTCAGGGACAGGAGGCTCTGGAACAAGTTCAAGCTGCCGTGCCTCGTGAGGAGCAAGGAATCGTGCTACCCGGAGGAGCACTACTTCCCGACGCTGCTGGACATGCAGGACCCCGAAGGATGCACCAAGTTCACGCTCACCAGAGTCAATTGGACCGGCATGGTCGACGGCCACCCGCACACATACCAGCCGGGGGAGGTGTCCGGGGACCTCATCAAGGAGCTCAGGAAGTCCAATGGCACCTACTCGCACATGTTTGCACGCAAATTCGCGCCTGAGTGCCTTGGTCCGTTGATGAAGATCGCCGACTCCGTCATCCTCAAGGACTAGGCTGGTCGAGGATTGCAGAGCTGAAAGCACAGAGGTAATGAACATTTCAAGTATACCTAGTTTCTTTAGGTGGAAACATTAAAAGATGGCATTATTAGTCAAAAGGAATATATTCTGCACCCATTTCATATTGAATTGTGCTTGATTCAGAAGGACGAGTTTATGTTTCTTTTTTAGATAGCATTGACAAACCCTGTGAAGTGTACATGCTATGTTAGCACCACACTTAGACGACATTCTGTAGAACATTATTAATTTACCTTTCATAAATCTGCAATCACCAAATAAGAAGGCATTTTTGCACATTAATCTCTCTATGTAATTCTGCTATCAGCCTATCACAGGTAAAGTTGCAAAATCATACACAGGTGAATTCGGTTCATGAAAGGGGATCTAATGACAAGTTTGTGTTTTCCTTGCAGGATTGTGATGTGATCGAACAAGCGCAAGCTGATCCATCCATTCCCATTCTGTTTCTTCAGAGAGCAGCAATCAGCACCAAACTTGTTCTGCTCTTTTCGTGCAATTGTTGTTGGCAAAAGCTGGTGCCGCTCCTCAAGAGTGTATGATGGTGGTGTTTGGTGGCGAAGGGCCCCAGCTGCCTCTTGTGAGTATTTGTTTTTCCCCTGTGTTGTTGTTGTTGCTTTCTTCCCAATTCAAGCTGAATGGTGGCAGAAGACGAGGGAGAAGCTGTTGGCACGTAATATAGGTAGTTGTTAGCATGATCATCCTATGTATTAGCATGGAGACAATCTGTCGATACATGCAGTGATGATTTGTAGTATCTGTTATATATATGCAAATGTCAATATCACGTCTTCTTGAATACGTATGTATCATCTGTGTCATTGCACCACTTGCTTGCCTTTCAAGGCATTCCTTCTCTGAAATTACAGGGTTACACCTGTCTTTGCATGACTTCGGATTAGGTCTGACGTGCACAATCCTGGAGCGCACAAATGCAATGCCACTGCTAACAAACAACTGACCCAAGCAACCATTAACAGCCCTCTGCATTTGAAGATTTATTTTTTTATGCTGGATGGATCCGATCGGTTTTGAATTCTGATGTGCAAATTATTTATCCTTGGTTAGTTATATCTACTTCACTACTTGCAAGAATCAGTGGGGAGGTCCCAAACCTGTACTAAGATTTAGGCTAAGAAAGAGGATTATTGCACTTTTTCATGTTTTCCTCCCCCTGTTTCCCCTTTCCCTTTTGTTCCCCTTGTCTTTTTGGGTTGCTTCTTGGTAAGGAGGTGGTTGCATGGAAAGAGACGATGGGCCAGATTTGCATACCATCATACGCTGATGTGCTCCATCAACAAACATAAAGTCAGCAACTTTGTCCTTGAGAGGAGATCCTGTCATCCTGTGCACTAATTTCATGAAGTAGGTTCTTGTTTGCTGTGTGTAGAAATGCTTGAATAATGTGTTGATGACCAGGCCTGTTGATGTCACAGCAACGAAATGTAAAATGTTTCAAGATCTTGTCTGCAGCATCTATATGATGTCATCTTATGTTCTGAGTTTTATTATTAGAACAGTCTTCTGAGGCATTATTATGTCTCAAGTAAACCTTAGGATCTCCCATGCACCATGGCTCATGAACTGAATGTTGGGTAGCAGGATGCAATTTTTGTGTGTGTGACAGTTTCAGCTATTTATCAGAAATTACTTGAAACCAAATATTTGAGAGGGAGCTCCCTGTATTGTTGCCTGGTGTTGAAACTATGCTTCATGCTGTGTAAATTGTTAGTCGAATTGTCTTGAGAATATTGAGCACAACAGATGGATAAATTGTGCAGTACTTTTGAGATATAAAATAAATGTGGTCTTTCTAGTGATGCAAAATAAATCTAATTGGTGCAGTGGGTCATTGATTGTTTATGCTACCCCATCTGAAAAGATAGGAAAGGGGGGCGAATTTTTTCTTTGCTTCATGTTCTGATTTCACACCTTGGCATGCTTCCCAGGAGTTGACAAATAACAATGAAAGGCCATCAGCAACTCTTATAAAGAAGCATACTAGTATAGCACGTAGGAGTACTTAGGTTAGTACCCATATTAAGAGTGAGGAGTCACTATTAAGCTTGTGTCAGAAGAATTTGGTGTTAGCATCCTCAAATAAGAATGGGAAGTAAATTTCTGAATTCAAATTTTTTTCTCCGCTTTTCTAAGATCTCTTCAACCATGGCTAGATGAAGAAGAGATATCGTAACGTACCTGGATCTGCATCGTCTTCTATGCTGCAGATTGCTCCCCTGAATTCTTATTCTTTATCTGAAAAAAAATTTCCCATCTTTCTTCAGCTCACTGATGACTGATGGAACAATGTTTCGATTGCTGAAAGCATTGCTGCTAGCAAGTGATCAGAAATCTTTCTCCGCCCGGATTTCACTGCTCTTTGCGGGTGTGCTGCACAGCTCCATGGCGTCGCCGCCGCCGCATCATCCGCGCCCGTCCCCTGGCATCTTCGTCTTGTTTGGATCCGGGGTTCCGCGATGGCGGAAGGAGCGCTCTGGATGGCGACTTCGGGCTGTGGGTGGCTGGAGCCGGCGAGCCGCCATGGCCGCCGCGGCGAGGTCGCGGCCGCGAGGCGGGCTCGTCTTCTTTGCAGGACACCCCTGAATTGCGATCCGAAGTTTTTCAAAAAAAAAACCTATTTTAGATCGCGATCCAAAATATTTACGTAAACCCACGGTTATCGATCACGATCCAAAATATTTACGTAAAACCCACGGTTACCTATCACGATCCAAATATTTATATAAGACCTTCTAGATTGGATCGTGACTATTATCCACGATCCAAATATTTATAGTAAACTCCTAACTTGGATCACGATTATTATCCGTGATCCAAATATTTACAGAAAAATTTAAATATTAATCGTGATTCAAATATTTATACATAACCCCCTAATAGTGTCATTAATTCCGTACTGGCCCCTTGCGCTCGTTTTCTCCCACGAATGGCTCCGGCGCCGGCTTCGGCGACAGCGATGGCGGCTTCGGCGCGAATAATCGATGCACTTCGGGCGTTCTCTTCCTCCATCTTCGCCAGATCGCCAACCCCGCCGCACTCCTTTCACTCCGTCGGGCCGGATCTGGGAGATGGTGCTCCGCCTGTGGTGAGTGACTCGCGCTGCTATTTCTTCAGTAATCACAACTATCTACCTCTGCATCAATCAAATACTGATAATAACAAGGAAGATTTCCAATTAAGCTATAGTGGTGAACGTTCGGTGTATGGCCATCCCAATTCGCTATGCCTTCCATGATTGTTTTCCAAGAGGCAAAACCAAGTTAAGGCTCAGGTAAGCAATTATCAGGGTACAGGGGGCGAACAGAGATGACAGCTCAACACAACTTCCACAGGATTTAAATGGTAGAAACTGAGTAATCCTTTCAGAAACGCAAAGAGAGAAGAGAGACGCTTATTGATTCTGTGAGACCAGAGCTTGAGATCAGCTGCAGATGCATTCAGAACTTTGCTTACTGCTACTTAACCATCTCTAGATGGTCGCTTTTGTCCCAGACCACTTTCGTTGATCTGAATCCTTGCATTCTGAAAAATAGTAATTACCACATTTGTTCTGTTGGCATAAGCTATCTACATTTGCACTGATCAGTGTCAGGCAAATTTAAGGCGTACATCAAGCTACATGGCTGAAGATACACAGTCTATGACCATGCTACTCCTTCCATGATTGATTGCTGTCAGATAGACATTTCTTTCTTTTGCTGTATCCGGTGTTGCTGTGTTAGATATTACTTGAATCCCTTGTGCATGTTGCTTCACTTGTCTTAACATCTTAATGGTTTGTCAATCTGTTTGTTGTTCATCTTGCTTGTTAAAATGTTTCTAATTTCGAAATGAGACCTCAAAATTTGAGCTCTGCTAAGAAATTTAGAAACAGGAGCAGAAGAGCATATGTTGTTCATCTATTCCTAAGAGTATGAAGTTTTGAATGACCTAGGAGCAGAAGAAACAGAAAGTTCTTTTTAGATAATGGAATAGCCCTTCTGGCCTTTTGCATATGCGATGAGAATCAGCAAGTTCAGACATTGACTTCTACATTTCCTGTGTAAGAGTCCATGTGGTTGTTGCTTCACTTGCATATGTATATTAAAAATGTCTTCTTGTTGGTTACTCATCTTCCTTTCTTATGGTCACTGAACCAAGACAAAGATTATTGTCATTTTGCAGATTTGTAAAACAGGTTCAACCCGAACGTGAACCTGATTTCTGAAGTTTCAGAGTCAGGACCTTAAGATACACTTGAACTTGAGCCTGAACCTGAATCCGAACTAGATGCAAGCATAACAATGCCTATATGAAATCTGTTCAACTTTCAAGTGCTTTCTGAAAAGCAATTCAATCTCGAGAAAAGACCACAGAAAGAAGCAATTTAAGTGTTAAAATGAAACAGGGATGAGATAAGGTTTTAATAAAAAGGCAGCAGAGAAGATAAGAACAAGTTGGAGTGCAGAATGAGAACCTGAGTGGTGAGAGTGGTGGCCAGTACAATACACACAATGGAGCACCGTAGCCAAAGATTAATTTGGGCTTTGCATCTTTGAGCTGTAAATATCAAGACCGAATTCTTGTAATACCAAAAATCGTTTTTTAGTACGTCATGGACAATAATTAATGAGCTGGAATATACATAAAGCATTTGGGATGGCGCACCATTCCAACTAAGTTTTGACAAAAAAATCTTGGTGCACCATTCCATGCTAGGCCAGTTGATAACTATTCGAAACAATTTTTATTTCTATCTCGTGTTACAACATGAGTTCCGGTCTCTTATTTATATTCTATTGTCATGTCTTAATGTATAATGTTCTGGCAAAGTGGTCCATCCAACAACTTTTCAGTGCTCAACCATAGCCCTCCAACGACCAAAATCTTGAGAGAACTCATTCATAGCTGGAGGCTAGAAATATAAACACACAAAAAGATTGCCTACAAGATGCATATGGAGAAAAGACCAGGCTACTTGTCCATATATCAGTGGACCATACTCGGTGTTTGCCTAAAGATCATAATATGAAATATGTTTGCTACACAGTACATGTACTCTTCCCAGAAAGGCTATCCGGAACTGGATTCTGTTGCAAAACTGGTAGATGCAGTACTGCCTACTTAGTTGTCTCTCCACTGATGAAGTAGCTTTTTAGATCACTATACTTTCTTTTATTTTGTCCTGAAAAGCATGTTAGGTTTGAGGATAGAGCTCTTTGAGAGACTGCGCTGAATTGCGAGTATTCAGTGACTTGATCTTTGGGGGGCTGCAGTAGGCGCATAACCGGAAATCATTGAAATTTTAGAGTTAACTGACTGAAAACGAAGTACTTGCGTTCTTCATACACTCTTAAGTGTAAAGAAAAATGTGTTTATTATAAATCTATAACAGAACTACATGCATCAATTTGTAAAACTTGTATGGACATAAACGTGAATATGTGATTATTTGTTTCCGTCAGATGATGTTCCACCGGAGTTACTCATCATCCTTTAACGAGGAAGTGAAGTTTACCTGTCTCCAGCTCGAAGTGATGTGGACTCCAACACAGCAAAACAATGGAACACTAACCCGCCCCTCCTCTAAAACGACTCCTCGTCTGTACCTTTTAAATCCTGTTTATCATTTTCCAGGCTTTACTTACCTTTCTTTCTTGTTTTACATATCTCCAAATATTACTAAGTGGAGCAGAGTGTGAAAAACCTGTGTCTTGTGCACTATCTCAATGCGCAATCCAACTCCATAAGCACTAACCTCCGTATAAATAAGTAAATTACTCAGCCCTTTCTGATGATAATTGAGTAATGAGTCACCTATTTGTTTGCTAGTACTAGACTGTTGGTTGTTTGTCACTCGATAAGCACTCTTCAAAAGACTGAAAGATAAACACACTTGCTGCTCATTTTCGCACCTTGCGGTGGTCGGTGAAGAAGACTGTTGCTGGACTTAAACAGGAGGCGCCGGAAATGGAATTGTTAAGGATTTATACGGTGTCTGAATGTTTACTTGAGACAACAGGATCTTGCTCGTGATCACAGCAGCCTAGGAATAATTACGGGAGAAAACACAGAGTATTACTGCACGGACCAAGTGTGAAGGTTAAAAATGGAAAAGACTACTAGTCCAGGAGTACTGTGAGTGTACTAGTACTAGTATATTTTACGGTAGCGATAGAACTGGAGGATGCTCTCGATAGTCGCAGGCTTTGTGCCATGAAGGTCCACGTGCGCGATGTGCTCTGAATCCTCTGATCAACAAGACAACACGGCATTGCCTTGTTCATCATCACCAAGGAGAACGGGAGAATGCAACCAAGCACAGAGCTTGATTTGGATTTCATATTTGCATTTCTCTGCGGGAGGTAACCAACGCCAATCGTCTCGCAAAAGTTTTACCGTGCGTCTCCTCGATTTTTGTGCCTGCTAGTACAGTCACTAGTCAAAATAGGAGTACGACTCTTCCTTCCAAATACTACACATCCCGTTATCTCGGTTTGAAAACAAGAGAGCAAAATGCTTCAATCGAGTTGTTTTTGGCACATTTTATCAAAAACCTACACGGAGTTTTTGGGTCAGAATTGACGTGATGTTATCCCCTATACGGAGTTTTTTTTTTTTTTTTGAGATGACCACTGCAACTGCAAGTCTGCAACACGGGTAACCTACCGGTACTGTTCGCCCGGACCCGCAACAGCACGGCGAGTACGAAATCCACAGAATCATGTGTCGATACCCGATTGGAGAGCAATGAAAGAGCCACGGCACGGCCATACCCATGTCCTTGCATTCGGTTTTCCATCAGTGGCAATGCGTTGGGCAGATAGATTTTTATGGAAACCAACGGGCCACAAGACAAGAGTACTGGTTCCATTTCAGCTACTGTTCCTGCCTGACGAATCCAACGACCACTGTATTTTGAGGAAACTAATACTCGCCACCTGTGTGGAGCACCTCGGCTAATCCAGGGAACACTGTCACGCGCCACTCCTGCAGATCTTGCCAAGGTTAGCAGTTCCTCACGGCCGCAGCTGGTATACTGGTACCTTTATTTTCTGCTTTTGGCACCATGATCAACGTAGTACTTTACTCGCCACCTGTGTGGAGCACCTCGGCTAATTATAATCCGTCTCGGCACTAGCGAAGGTGAGATGATGGTTGGGAAAGGGAAGCCTCAATTTGCAGAGTTAAAAAACCGAGCTTGGCATTGAAGAGGCATTTTCCACTTGGGTTTTGGCTCGCCAAGTTGGAGGCTGCCTTTCATCTTGCTCCTCGGGTTCAGCACCGCCCATTTATACGCGCCTCCCCCGTCCCGTCTTGTCCTCTCTCTTTCTTTCTCTGCTGCTGCTGGGGTTCTTGTTGTACTCTTCCGCCCCATCGGATGGCTCCCTGCTGCTGAAGTGTGAGTGGCCTCTTGTTCTTGCTCCCGTGCCTCGGATTGGATCCTTTCGGTTTGGTTCGTTCTTGTGGCCAGCGAGATTCTTGCGTCTGCTCCTCCTGTTGTGTATTCGCACGGGCTCGCGTGCTTGATGAGTTCTTCTTGGCTCGTGACTCGTGAGCTCCGGCTTGGGGGCTGAAATCTTGCTGCCTTCTGTGTGGGATTTGGGGGTACAATCTTGCATTTCCCCAGAGCATTCATGTGCTTCTGAGTTTTATGCTCCTGTCCTCCCCTTTCCTCTTTATTAAAACTACGATCTTTGGTGTCTTTGATGCGTATGTTTGCGTGTTCCCATGTGAAATCTTTGGATTCAGTTCCTGGGCTGGGAAAGTTTGGTTTACACGGTTCTTGTTTTGCTTCGTTTCTGTGCCCTTTATGCTTTGTTAACTTGATTTTTTTTTTACAGTTTCACCTCCCCTCTTGCATCTTACTAGTATCAGTGCTTGACCTGAGGCTTACTAATCAATAGTGCACTTGTTTTTTTGGTGCTTATGATTGCAGTTGGTGGTTAGGTGCTTACTTACATCAGTCCCATAGAAGCATCGGACATAGCATTTGAGGTGGTTGCTGCCCAGCACAAGCACCCTGCCTCTGACTTTTCTTGAGATGATGATGAGCTTCAGGAGCCACGAGGGGTTTGTGCCGTACGCCGCCGCCAACTCCAACGGAGCTTCGCGCCCGTGGTGGGGAGAGGGGCCTCATCAGCTGCTGTACGGCGAGCCGCTGGGCCACGAGAAGCCGCCGGCGATGTCGCCGGAGGAGCCGTGCCGGGAGAGCAGGTTCCAGGTTGTTCCGGGGTCCCGGGCTATGTTGGAGCCTCCTGTGCCGACGCCACCGCTGAAAATCGTGCAGCAGGAGAGAGAGTTTTCTGATGTGGCCAAGTTCTCCATGGCTCAAGGTGAGGATGTTTCTATGCTTGTTGATAAAAGTTGATGCAGGAACATGGCATGGATTAGTTTATTATGTGCTTATTAGCAGAGAAGATTTGGGAGGGAATACGGTACATGTGGATACTGTAGTATTCAGATTGAGATAATCCTGGTTCGAGTACAAATCTAGCAGATTAGTACTATTTATTTTACTATTAGGGACAGTCTGGTGGGTGTGTAGTTGACTCAAAAGCGGAATCTATCTGTGACCTGAGAAGAGTGACGTGTCTTACCTGAATTTACATGATTAGTCTTCTGTGTTTATTAGGGTCCGTGGATGCTGTTAGTAGAATTGTTACCTCTATTTTGCCCTTTCAGAGGTCATGCACATTGCACCGTGTTTACTGCTGGAGATCTTTCTTCACCCTACATGCAAAAGGGCCTTTACCTCACTGGTAAGGTGCCTGAGTAGCACCTCCCAGGTCCGAGGTTCGACTCCCAATGGGAGCGAATTTGTGATCTGGGTTAAAAAAAATCCTCTCGCCTCTCCCCGTACCAAAGCATTTGGTTAAGGCCTCGCCTGCTGGAAGCAACGATGCCCATGGTGACCCTGGCCCAGGTTCTCACAAGTCTGGCGGCCCCAATGTAAGAGGGGGGGGGGGGAGGGTTCGGGGGTTTTCTTGATCTGCGTGAGAGGATCTTCTCCTTAAATGCAATGCTCGGGGGTCGTCATACCCCCCACAGGTCAAGTTTTTTTTTTCTTCACCCTACATGTTAAGATGCTATCTAGTACTCAAATCAGTGAAATTTAATACGGACAGTGTTTTGTGATAGTTGATTAAGGATTATCTTCAGTTGTCTACGAAAACAGGTCTATAGGAGACTAGAGTAGTTTGGCAAGATTTCTTATCTGCACTCTTAGGTTACTATGTATGTCAAGAGTCAAGACAGACACAGTAGCATTTTTCTAAACTTGAAATTTCCATGCCTTCACCTATTTATGATCTGGTATACCACTACTTCTTGTTTTTTCTAACTTTCTTTCTCCCTATATTAATTGTTAATATTTACCTTAATTCAAAAAGCATGATGTGACCTTCTTCAATGAATCAATGATAGCACATTTAAATATTCTCCAGTGGTTATAGCATGGTGCATTCTGCTAAATAAGACTAGAACTCATAGAAGCATCATAAAAACTTCATGGGTACCTTCTTTCGGATTAGATTTATTATTAGGTCGCGTGACATAAGTCATGAATGCTTTCCACATATCTGATTTAGTGATATGTACCATAGAAATATTGTGCTTTTCTAGCAGTAAATTTTCTCCTCTTCCATTCAGGGCTGCCGTGACACCAGAAACAACCACAATATGCTATAATCATGTGTTTGGTATCAAACCTAAGAAGGATTATACAAATAACTGTTTGTTGCTGTGTAAACTTGATCTGTTTTAGACTTGCACGTTTCGTTTTTCAGACCCAATCCTGTAAACAAACATTTTCTTTATTATGAAACCCTGTAAACCAACATACCTACAGACATTTGGAAATGGCTAAGAATGACATTATTTTGGTATGCATTGTCATGAAATTCTGTTCATGAAAATTTGTTTATTCCTACAGGTTTCGGAATGTTGAATTATGTCTTAATATATTTTAGCAACTTTGAATGCCGAATGGATAAATGCTTTCACATCATTTGTAAAATACCATTATTGAGTGTTCCTGTGTTTTGTGGCACTTGGCTTCAGGTAAAGGGGAGAAAGGTTCTGATTACTCTGCCACTGTTGCTTTGCAATCGCCGTTCTCATTATACAGTGGTTCTTTTGAGCTTGGTGTTGGTCAGTCAATGGTATGATTGCTCATTTACTTTGTTTATGAATATAAATGATGACAACTTATTTGTGATTTAACTTGTTGTACACTTGAATCTACCAACTTTTATGGTGCAAAATGCATATGTATGCTCTGGTGCTGATGGATGACTGGTTTCTGGGTGTCAGGTTTCCTCGAAAAATCCTTATGCTGACCAGCACTATGGCCTGCTTGCTCCTTACGGAGTGGGAGCACCGGTATGTTCTATTAGTTTCAGTTCAAACACCTACAGAGTGTCTCTTACTGATTTGGTAGCCATTGCAAAATATCAGTACCCCCAACAGCTAACGTAGTTCAATGTCAATCAAATTTGACAATTTCAGCGATTTTGCATAATAATTATTTTCCATTTTCTGTTTCTCAAATTGTGTTTATAATATTAACTGTGAAGTTTCTAATTTTTCTGTTGGACATGAATTCACATCTGCTCCCAGGTTTTAACTGTAAATTTTGTTCTCTTAATAACAATCTGTTTCATCAATAAATAAGAGAAATTCCGTGCAATTTTTTCTTGCCTTGAGAAAAATAAAATAGATATGAAGTAACAAGCCAATAAGTTAGACTTGTGATAGATTAGGTGTTACTGCTATGCCATGGTGTGATTTCTTCATTAATGTTAGCCCAAATCTTTTTTTGATGGGATATTTGTTCCTGAATCCTTGTGGCCATGAGGATACAGAAAAAGTACCTGTATTGGATGCTGTCATTTGTATTTGGAATATTTATGATTAGCTCATATCTTCCACTATTTATGTCGGCATGCAGTCTGGTGGGCGGATGCTTATTCCACTGAATATGCCAGCTGATGCCCCAATTTATGTGAATGCCAAACAATATGAGGGCATCCTTCGCCGCCGCCGTGCCCGCGCCAAGGCTGAGAGGGAAAATAGGCTGGTCAAAGTCAGAAAGGTACCTATCTCAACAGCTTTGTATGAGCGATTTTATTTTTGTCATGCCATGCAACATTTATTCCCGTCTTTTACAATTCATGCCAATTCTTTTTGATGATGCAGCCATATCTTCATGAGTCTCGTCATCTTCACGCGCTGCGTCGTGCAAGAGGCTCTGGTGGACGCTTCCTTAACACAAAGAAAGATGCCAACGGGAAGGATGGTACTGCAGGAGGCAAGGCAATGGTCAGCCACCCGCTAGTTCGCCAGGCTTCATCTCCAAGTTCAGAGATCCAGCAATCAGAACTGGGGAACCCAAGCAGCGTCTCCAGCCTGTCTGGCTCAGAGGTGTCAAGCATGTATGATCATGAAGTCGTGGGTCACTACCACAGCTTCGATCAGCTCAGGACACCCTTCTTCACCCCGCTTCCGAGCCTCATGGACGGTGAGCATGGGGCCGGCAACCCCTTTAAGTGGGCAGCAGCCTCTGAAGGCTGCTGCGACCTCCTGAAAGCATGACTGAAGGGGGTAGGCAACTCATTCTTGGCTAGCATGTGGTTCTTTCATCTCGCTGCCTAATTGTCCCTGAAACTACCATGTTTATGGGATCTTGTGGTGAGTGGAACAACCCATGCCTCAAAAAATTGATCTAAACTAGTACTCCAATAGCTACCGTTGAATCTTTTCACGGTAGCAGGTTTCTGCTTAGTTTGCTGAATAAATCCTAGAACTGTGGACCGGTCTGAAGCTTCAGCTGTACTGGCAATTGGAACCTGATGAATATCAATCAGGACTTTATGAGCTTTTGTTTGTTGGTGATTAACTGTTGTATTAGGATTGAAGCTCTTTGTGGTGTTGAAAATTTGAACTTGGTAATGTAATGATGGACATGGGTTTGGTTTGTATATCTGGTCTGCCATGGGCCGTGCTTTTGAAGTATTTCGCCTTTTACTAAAGGTACTGTTTTTATCCAACCTATCGTACCGATTTGACTGGGAAATAATTAAAACTGCAAGTATTTTTGGCTTGAATGTGATGAAAGTTACAGCGTCAAAATTGTTCCTTTTTAAAACTGAGAAAATGAACAAATGTTCGAGATGAAAATAAACAAATGTTCCGAGATGAAAATCATGTTGAATTGACATCGACCGTCACGTGACATGTAAATGGAAAATTTAGCTGCCCCAAAGAAGAAAAATCAGGTATCGGAACTCGAAAGTCCCAATTATCACCATGACGAATAGGGATGATGAAACTAATCAGCATCTCGTGAAACACATGGATATTCCAAGTAAAAAAAAAATGACTACGAGAAAACATGGATGCAGTAATACCCGGCTGACAAGATGGGCCTACTTTCAGTCGAACCTGTGTCCACCTGACCTCACCGCTCCAGACCTCCGGAATCCGCCGCCGCCCAGGCTTTTCACCCCGCCGCCACACAGCAACCTTGGGATCGTTGGCAGCACCACGGCAAGCACAGCGACCCGCAGGACCATAGCCAGCACGAGACTGGGCCACCGCCTCCTCCAGGTGTCCTCCCCAATCCTCCTGAGACTCCGCCTCCCTCCTTTTGTAGTTGACATTTAGGCTGGATGTAGCGGGAAATGGGTCGATCCCTGCGCGAGGATGTGGACGGGGACGGGGGTGGGGATTTCTTCCTCGCTTTCGCCACTTAAGCCGTGGATCACAACCCGTCCTTGGAAGTTCTGAATTGGCCGTTGAGCCGGTCTGGTCATCTGTTTTCCACATTTGCTAATTTGTCAAGGAACCTGTTGGGTGGTGTCTAGCAAATCAGTCGCATAGCCTCTGATGATAGTGCACTAGTAATTATGTTACCAGATTATTGCTTCACTATGTAACTTGGAACTCGTTGTAATTCTTCTTCATCGTATGTTACTTGCAACACAGTTGTATTTTTATGCCTTCCCTTCTTGTTGGATCTGCCATTCCTTGCATCCCGGGAGGGCTATTTTGCTGATTTATTTTACGGTGTTTCTTGAACTATTGATTCAAGGCTGTTCTTTTCTATATCTTTTACTAATAACAAGTGTAGCATACTAGAATTTATTTATTACTGCTATCATCTCAATACTGGCAGCATGTATATATTTTACTTCCATATTCTGATGATTTATAATTAACTTCTTTTCTCCTTTGTGTTAAGTGTAATCAGGCACCAATACTGAACCTTTCTTCGAACTCTGATGGAAGCGAAGTTTTTTCGATTTCTCAAGCTTGTTGGGGTTGGTTTCAAAGCAAGGTCTGAGTCCCAAGGCCGTGAGTTGTTTCTGAAACTGGGATACAGCCATGAGGTGCAGTTCACGGCTCCACCTGCTGTCCGTGTCTTCTGCTTCAAACCCAACATAATATGCTGCACCGGCATCGACAAGGATAGAGTCCACAATTTCGCTGGTGCTGTTCGGAGCTGCAAACCTCCAGAAGTGTACAAGGGGAAGGGCATATTATACATTGATGAAGTTATCAAGCTGAAGCCTGGGAAGAAGCAAAAGAAGTGATGATGCAGAGATGTTTGGTCTTTATTGTCAGCTTTTGGCCTCTTCACATTGATTTTAGTGGCACATTTGTAGCATTGCAGATTTAAATGTAGCGTTCTTGTTCTAGGCAGGCGAACAATTGCCCCAGATTACCACACTGGAACGCGTGCAATGTATGGGAAGCATGTAACGAATTTGTATGATGAACACTCAATAGGAATAAATTATCCCCTAACTGTCAGTCTTATATCGCCTTGGCTGGAACCTGGCCTTGCTGAACAAATTTCAACTATGCTTGGAATCATGATCTTAGCAGACAAATTTATTTTTGCAGAGGAATTGCATATTATGGGTGAACATTAAGCCGAGTTGGGAACATGCATGTTTTGTGCAAGATATGCTTTCTACAACATCACAGTTTTTTTAAAAAAAATTTCACGACACTTTTATTTTCACACTATAGAAGTGTTCTTGTGAAATATGCTTTCTACAGTACCACGGCCGGGAAAATATGCTTTTTTCAGTGTGGCAAATAAGCTTTCCACACTATCACAGTTTTTTTCTTCTTATAAGAACAGTTTTAAGTATGCGACCTTTGATTCTATTTCTATACAATCTGTTCCTAGGTGAATATCTGAATTGTCTTTATATTTTGATTCTCTGCTGTCTGTTAATAATTTCTAGTGATTGAATCTACTCACGTCAAGAAGGTTCTTGCTTGCAGTCTGTTGGCCATGGAATGCTTAGGTGATCCTGGAGGAGATTAGCACCAATAGTGTGGAGAACTTTCATGGAGCCATGGAAAAGCCTTGTGAGGTTAGCAGGTAATGGCATGATTCTGCATTATATTGAACGTGAGCTTCTTTGTGGGGCAGATAAAACTGTAAAACAGTAGAAATTCATGCTGTTTGAATTGCCGATATTGGCTTTAAGGTACATGATTAAGTGAAAGTAGATTATCTGCTATCCCTTAAAAACACGTCAGTAGTTTGCCGTTTCACTGATCCTCAAATTCACAGAAGCTCAAATAACTTGCTAGACATTCCTTAGGCTACTCCCAATGGGGGGTTTCATTTTCATTAAATAGTATGCCACATCATCAAATTGGATGACATGGCAATGGAGTTATGAAGAGAGAGAGGAAAGCAGTTTCATCTAGATGAAACTGAGTATACGCTATTTCCTAGATATGAAACACCATGAAACTAGCATTGAAGGAGAGGAGTTTCATTTCATTCTAGACACAACCAATGATACAATATAGAATTGCGTGTAAAGAAACATCAAAATGAAACTATGCATTGTAGAGATGATTTCATTTATGGTTTCAAAATAATTTTAGTGACATGGCACTCTTGGAAACAACAAAATGAAACTCTCCATTGGGACTAGCCTTAGCTGGATTATGTCATGTGGTATGGTCATCCAAGGTTAGGAGAGCAAACTTGTATTTGCTTAAACTTGGCTAGTAATTAATGATTGCTTGGTACAACTGAAACTGAGATCGTATGGCATCTTGTTCACATAACAAACATGTCTGGAACATTGTTTGCTTAATTAAATATGGTGTAGTAAATATTGATTTACAAATTTACATGGAACATTGTGGTAATGTTGCGTGTCGTACAGCTTTTGTAACTGAATTTCAAGCTGGCTCCTTGCCAGCATCGTCCACTACATCAAGATCATCTCTGGTTCTTGTCTGAAATGTGGCAGTTGCGCATTCCCAAGATAGGCTGATGAGCATACTAGGCAAGAAAGAGACGTAGGACGGCTACTTCCAAATGTAGGGAATCTGTGAGATACTGGTCATAGGTACACTTAGAAGACTCACCTATACAGAAGTAGTCGTGAGGCTGCCACGAGTTTGGGAAGTAGGCTGTTCCTTAGTCACTCTTGACTCTAGGTTGGCTGGAGAAATGAAATAGTTCACTGTTTTTGCTAGTGAAGCTGTCCAAGATAGGGTGTAATATACCTACCACGTACTAATGTAGCACCAAAGGACCAACAGCTAAAATGAAGTAGGACATGGCAAGTCATTAAATTTCGTGATAGCACACCAACTGTTAACCGTAATCCATATATTACAATCTAGTTATCTACACTTACATTATGGAAATCTTAATATAATATTATACAAGTTAATTGGAATGAGTGTGCAGTCAGGATGTGATGTGCTAAAAGTAATGAGTAACGTGAAGATAATTCAGTACATTTCAATTTTGGGCTCGGTGAAATCTGAATACTTCTCATTTTAGCTTTTATATATGAAAACCAAATTTCGTAGCAAATATTGTTGGATACAATAAATGTACAGATATCATTTGTTAGGATTTAACACTGGGAATGCTGTTATCAATCTTGTTTTACTGCTTGCCATTTGTTGCCTATATATGTTCGATGCTAACAATTAATCGGCATGCACAAATTTCTTCTGTCACAACGTCTTTCTATCCTTTGTATTAAATGATTTCTATAAGGGTGTTCTGGTGTGTTTTTTGCCGTTAGGGAGTGCTTTCTTTTTTCGGAGAAATGTGAACACTCAACATCTAGGTTGCCTGACGGCTCTTTATATGCATTGCGCTTGTGCTCTCAATCTGATCTCGCTGCATAGCCTTGTTCTTCCCCTTCATCAGGAGTGGTATGTTTTCTCTAAACCCCTTTGCATCTTGGATACTTTTGGTTAGTTTGTTACGATGTTTCCTGCAATTTTGCATATTATGATGCACAGCATAGCCTTGTTTCTGAAATCCATCAAAGCCATAAGGGCTAGGAGTTTTATAGATTAATCTCGTCCACTCCTTTCAAATATGACCACAGATCTATTTTTTTAAAACTCTGATAATAGATTAGTTAGATCCTCATCTCCAGGAAGTTTTCTTGCATAAATTTCTGTTTCGTATCAGTATCCACTCGATGCATATTTTAAGTGCTTCTACCTTTTTTTTTGCATGCTCATTGATTTTGCTACAGCTCCATTGTCCATTTATTTGGGAGAGGCAATGGTAAGCTTCACAGGCCATGATGGATCTGAACCAGTTATTTCATTCAAGTCTCCAGGTGAGGATGCTCTGTCTTTAGTGCATGCTTGTACTATGTAATGCCTAATGATTTAAGGGCCAGTGTAGTTCGGTAGGCAGGGTGGTAATTCACATGGGGAATGCTTTATAAACCCTGATCTATAAGTTCACCTTTCTTTGTATAAAGAACCCTAATGATGTTTGTGGATGTTGAAATATAACAATATCTGCTTTGTGGTATTTAGATCCAGGGAGAACAGCAGAGGTGCTGAAGGGATCTGCCCCTGCCACTCCAGATATGTCTGCAGAGAATAATGATTCTTCTAAGCTAGTTTCTGGTCAGTCAAAGGTAAGTTATTCCATCAACCTTGTCTACTTTAGAAGGACAAAGCCGGGCACATGCATAATGCATTTGGGAATGTCCCCTTTTTCTTCCATCAACTCAGATATCTTTCTGATTTAATGCCTCATGTTTTGAATGATTACCCTAATCCAGATATGCAGCATGTCCATTTTCATCAACTAAATTGATTCTTATACTTCTTTTGATGAAAGTTTAGTTCAACATCACCTGTAGAGACTGTTATATGTCTTATGCAGCATTATTATGAAAGCTAGATACATGTGTAAGCTTACTTTTAGTGTTCACTCGTATTTTGAGGTTGCAGAAATCCCATACTAATTCGTCTTAGTTGTTTGGAATCTGTAAACACGCGACATTGACTCTTTTTTCTAAAATCGAACTATTAGGTTCATTGATGGTTTGTCTATGTGTCCATCCCCTTTCTTTCCATGAGTACTTAATATCATGAAGTATAGGGTAGGAATATCAATTGGAGCTTTATCTGTCCAAGCAATGTATTGGCTGGCTAATGCTTCCTTTGCTAATTTGTTGATTCTATTTTTTTTAATGTAGGTAATTAGATTGAGGCTACTTCCATCAATTATACCAGGCCATGCACCTATTTTTGTGAATGAAAAGCATTATGAACCTATTCTTCGTCTGCGCGCTCGACGTGCTCGTGTCAATGCTGCCATAAGCAAACTCAAGATTAAGGTGTGCCCCACTTAACTCTGAACATGGTCCTTATTTGCCCATAGGAGACTATTGATTTTTTTTTGTCATGTAATACAAATATATCTTCTGCTTTCCAATTATTGTTTCTTTAACCATAGTCTGATGATACAGAACCACCGCCCAAGAGGTTCTACGGGGCGCTTCGAGGCCAAGGGTAATCAGGGAAGTACCAATGCAGGCATATCCGAGGCACCAAGCAGCATCCCTGCTGTAGACTTTTATGGGCCCTTTGTGGCAACCAATGAGGACGAGGAACATGTTGGTGAGGCTGCCTACAACAGCATCCTGAACCTTAAGTCGCCTGATTTCACTGAGCTCCTCAGGATCATGATGGGAGACAGGTACAACACTGACGTTTCCGAGGAGTTTAAGAGCGTGGCACGCCTTGAGTCTCCTGATTTCACCACCCTCCTGACCGTTATGAACAACGCTTCATATGATGAGTCCGCTGACGATGGCTACTACTGTGTTGACAAAGTAAAGCTGAAGTTATCAGGGTGGTTATAAGTTGCTGGTCGCACTTAGGGCCTACCCCTGCCATCATTCTGCAGCCACTGTTGGCTTCCTTTGTTTCTGGTAGTTGGCTATCTATTCTCTTCTGTTTGTTTTCAGACTTCAGACTCAGCTTCTGAACCTGTACTTATCAAGGTATTCCAAACGTGTACTGGTGTGTCCTCAAAATCTGTATGGTCGTATGGACATTGTTTACTTATGGTATTTAAACTTCGACATTCCTAATTTGTTAAGCGTTCCAATTCGCAGTTGAATGTGTGGCAAATTTTGCCGGTAAGAAATTGTAATTTTTATTTTTTGAAGTTCGTTGGTTTGAAATGGGCAATGGGGGAATCAGAATGGCGCGTGGATCCTTATGTAGAACAACCCTGCATGATTCTTCTGAATTGACGGATCCGAATAGGTTGAATGGATTGTGACCAAATATCATGGTCGTATTTACAGTAGATTTCTTCTACTGTATCTCTTAATTCCCGCAGAATTGGAAAATACCGTGGCTACTTGCTCAAATGTGGAGTTGAGGTATCTAAAAATTCTTTGAAAACCCTCCCATCATCAGCATTTTATCCCTATTGTTTGAGCTTTGTGAACATCCATTGCTTGGATCATTTCAGGAGATAAATTCTTTTAAAAAAAATCATCAGCTGCATTTTCTACCGCTGTTTCCCCCTGTTCATGGGCTTTGTAAATAATTTCCGGAAGAAAATAGGAGCAATGGTTGGAGGATGGTCACTGGAGAAAATGGGAATAGGTTGGTGGGCCGCGTCACCTCATACGCATCCGACAAATGGGGCCCACAAGTCAAAGACTCACCCGCTGGAGAAAACGAACTCGACCTCACCTTCGCCATTCCCAACCCCACCGTCGTCTCCTTCCTTCGTTCCCCTCGCGCCGCAAAAACCCTAGCAATCACCCCGTGTCCTCGGAGCTTGACGCCGCCAGGGCTAGCGGCACAGGGACGCCGAGACGATGGCAGGCGGTGGGAAGAAGGAGAAGGGGGAGGGGCTTGGCCGTGCCCTGATACGGCAGCGGAACAAGGCGGCGGCGGCCGCCAAGGAGCGCGGCGAGGCGCTCGCCTTCGCCCGCCGCCGCGCGGCGCCGCTCGAGTCCGTCATCGACGTAAGCGACATCGACGCCGTGCTCCAGCGGGCCGCCGAGGCGGACCAGCTCGCCGAGTCTGCCTCCGTTTCCTCCTCCTCCGACCTCGTCATCGACCTGTGAGCTACTGCATCCTCCTGCTGCTGCTGATTCTGTTGCTCGTGTTTGGAAACCTGTGTGTTAATTTTACTGGAATTTCTGATGGATTGATGGGTTGAATCCATTTGTTGGTAGGGATGCGACTGGAGAGACGGCAGAGGAGAGGCGGCGGCTGCGGAAGGAGCAGGAGGCCCTGCACGCTGGCAGTTTACGGGTCCCCAGACGGTGAGCAGTTTTGATGTTCGATAGTGATAGGTTCTATGTTGTTATTTTAGGATTCTTCTTCTCTGATTGTGAGTTCTGTGTGTGTAATTGCAGTCCACCCTGGAGCACACAGATGTCTGTCGAGGAGCTTGATGCAAACGAGAGGCGAGCGTTCCTGGTGTGGCGCAGGAATCTTGCAAGGTTAGTTCCGAGTTGCACTTTTCTCTGTTTATGCTTATCAGTTGTCACTGAATGATGTAAAGAAAATTTTCCTGCCAATTACATGCAAGGAGACTGTCTTCTAACTTTTAGTTACTCTTGCATTGGCAATTGTGTAAGATTATTGAGCTTATGAGCTTTATGAATTATGATGTAATTGTGCTTATGAGCTTTATGATGCACCTTTACTTAAAGACACTTGGTTATTTCAGAGGACTGGTGTCATAGATTTCCATCTTGGTAATCTGAAAGCTGTTACTTATGTTTTAGAGAGATGAGTATATGCTGGTTGTCAAATTTGAATTGCAGCGTTTCTGCATCTTAGCAGTTAGCACCATTTCCCTAGTAAATGCCATGAATATGTAAGTTCATAACGAGAAATATATTCTTTGCAGTTTGGAAGAGAATGACAAGCTTGTCCTGACACCCTTTGAGAAGAACATTGACATCTGGAGGCAGCTCTGGAGAGTGCTTGAACGCAGTGATTTGGTATGTTATTCTCTTGCTATATTATTAGTATCACTGGCCTGTGTTTTTTATTGCTTCAGGATGCATCTGTCTGTGCTCATGCTGACCTTTAGACTAGTTAGGAATGTAAAGCTATGCAAATTTATGCGCACTTGCAAACTTTATATATTGGTGCCAACATTTGTGTTCTGTTGTACTGTGTCATGTACATTTGTTTTGTGCAAACATGCTACTTTGTTGTTGTTATCATGATGATAATATTTTGATTGTAGAATGTAGATTAACACACAGTGTTCTTTAAGCACTGACTCTTACCTTTTCTTCCATGCAGCTGGTTATGGTAGTTGATGCCCGAGATCCCTTATTCTACCGCTGCCCTGATCTTGAGGTACTGCTTACAATGTTTTTTGTTGTCAAGTTCTCTAAATCAAATGCAATAGCTAGAAAACCTGCCAAAATGTTTTTTTGTTATTTCTGCCTAAAGTTTGTTCAGTGTTATACATTGTGTACAATTCATTTATGATTATTGGTCAATTGCTCATGTATTACTTTCATCGAGTTCTCGACTCCTGAGAGAATTTCGTGGTAGCAATATAATTAAGACGCTATGTCTTTATCTGTTTTTTGGCAGAAGCAACTCAGTTTTCTTTATACCATGAGAAAAAAATGTATGTAACTAAGCTTTCCCTGGTACTTTCTTTTCAAACATTAGTCAGTTACCAGCTTCCAAATGGAGGTCATGTTTTTCTCTTGAAATTACATTTCTGTGAACTATTTTCTCTTTTTTTTCTTTTCTTTGTCAAAAATTAAGATAAACATGCCTTATTTGCTAGAAATAGAAGCTTTTGATATTCTGCAGCCTTTACTGAGCTTTATAAGGAGAGTATGCTATTCTTTCTAATTTTCAGTCCGTTCCAATTTATGTATTTTGTTGGTGATTGTGACTATTTTCTGAACTAGGTATATGCAAGAGAACTTGATGAGCACAAGAAAACCATGCTCCTTGTTAACAAGGCTGATCTTTTGCCGCTAAATATCAGGTTGGCACTTTGACCATATGACTTCCTTGTATGCCACCTTTATTATTTTAGCACTGACTTCATCGTTACTTTGTTTAATATAGGAAGAGGTGGGCTGAATATTTTAAGGCACATGGTATTCTTCATGTTTTCTGGTCAGCGAAGGCTGCTACTGCCGTATTGGAAGGCAAAAAGCTGAGTGGATACTCCGAGGAAGAATCCACTTCACTTGATTTGGATACCAAGGTATATGGCAGGGATGAACTCCTGATGAGGCTGCAAGCTGAAGCAGAATCAATTGTGGCACAAAGGAGGACCTCAACTACAGAAGAGGATCGGGATGTCAGTTCTTCTGATTCTGCTTCTGCTTCGTCAATGGCTAAGCATGTGGTTGTTGGATTTGTTGGTTATCCTAATGTCGGAAAGAGTTCCACAATAAATGCTCTGGTCGGTGAGAAGAGGACTGGTGTTACTCACACACCTGGCAAGACGAAGCATTTCCAGACACTGATAATCTCCGAAGACCTCATGCTGTGTGATTGCCCTGGTCTGGTCTTCCCTTCTTTCTCAAGCTCAAGGCATGAGATGGTGGCATGTGGTGTCTTACCCATTGATAGGATGACAAAGCACCGGGATGCAGTTCAAGTGGTGGCAGATCGTGTCCCAAGACATGTCCTCGAGCAGATTTACAAAATCACCTTGCCCAAGCCGAAACCATATGAATCGCAATCTCGGCCACCGACGGCTGCTGAGCTGTTGCGTGCGTACTGTGCATCTCGTGGGCATGTGAGTCATGCTGGGCTGCCTGATGAGACCAGGGCTGCTCGACAGATTCTGAAGGATTACATTGATGGCAAAATACCACACTTTGAACTTCCTCCTGGAGTCACAGATGCTGAGACAGAACATAAAGAAGTTACTGGATCAGAAGGTCCCACTACCTCTGCTGGCAATGAGTCGGATGCTGATGATTCCATTGAGGAGGATGGCACTGTTGATCCAGCAGAACCAGACATGAGGCACGTCCTGAGTGACTTGGAATCATTTGACTTGGCCAATGAAGGGTCCAAAGCTGGCAGAAAGAAGAAGAAAGAAGCATCTGACAAGCACCACAAGAAGCCCCAGCGAAAGAAGGATCGGTCCTGGAGGGTTGGCAACAATGGTGGTGACGGGACATCTATTGTAAATGTGTTCCAGAAACCAGCTGTTAACTTGTCCACGGTCAGTGCAACTGGGAGGGTCTGAATGTAGCAACTCACTCACTGCCTGCACAACCACACGGCACACATGGGAACGGTCCAAGATATAACTTCTGCGTTCAGCCAAGAAATAGTATGGCAGAAGCTACTTTGGTGGAAGGGACCAGATGGAATAGCAGTTTTCTATGACTGTGTGTAACACCTTATAGAATTTATTACTCTGTTATTAGTACATTTTACCTGTATTTCTATATCCCTTGCTGCCTTGCATGAGCATTCAGTGAGAATCGAAGTTTTGTTGCTCTGGTGGCGTGTGTTCTTTTTTTTTTTTCGTGATTTCCATAGTTATACTACCTTTTGGTGGTTTGTGAGTTGGATTGGGATCATTGTTGTACATTCTCAATGTGCATGGTGTGTCTACTGCAGGAGACTTTATCTTGCTAGAAATGTCAGTCACCAACCATAGAAACAGCGCTCGACATTCCAAGACCTGCTTTTTTCCTTCGTATTTTTTGAATGTAGAAGCAATGCTTGGCTATCCTATCGCACATGGCCATAAACATGTCGTCGCAGCGGTGGTCCTAGTTTCTTTTTTTTTTTGCGAGAGGAACGGTGTAGTTGGGCGAGAACACCGTCCGTTTTTCAGTGAGCTGTGCCGGTGTCCAGCAAATTTTGATCAACCAGGGGACGATGACCAAACCGGGCAGCACGAAAAACACGGCCCGTTAACAGTCCGTCGGCCTGTTAGCCTCCGCCCTGTGTCAATCCCCCCCCCCCCCCTCCGGTCGCCGCCGCCGCCAGCGATGTATGGCGCCACCGACCCCGCGCCCGCGGAGCGCACGGCGTTCCGGCAGGCGGAGAAGAAGTACAAGCTCTACAAGCCTCCCAACGCCAAGGGCAGGGCAAGAACAAGGTTAGGGTCTCGCTCCTCCCTTCTCCTTCTGCAGCTGCTGCCTTCGTCTCTGTTAACAAAATCTGACGTCCCCTACCGTCGCAGGAGCAAACCGACCGGCGGCGACCTGTCCGCAGTTGTTGATTTCCACGCTCTGCTTGCCTCTGATGGGGAACTTCCCACCGCTATCGAAAGGTGCGACTGCGCCGGGTTTGAACGCCCAGTATTCTGCTTCTTGGATCGGCCAGGTACGCAGAGCTGACTCTCCCTTTTCTTTATCTATTTGAGGTTTATATGGTTCTACTTTTAATTTTCGTACGTAATTGCATATCAAAGCATTGTAACGTAAGCAATTTGCGAAAACCGATTTTTTTCTATCTGAATAAATGTTCTGTTCAGCTTCTGATGTTGGCGCGTACGTTTAGATTCATGTGGTGGAGTTCATTTGAGCTTCTCATGTGAGGATTGTGCAGCATGGATAACATCCGACACAAACATAGGTGGATCATTGGACCGCGGGCACAGCAGCTTCATAGTCAGCGCAGTCTTGAAATACTATTACAGTAAAATATATTAATAGAATTTATCAGTAGAGTTGATATAAATAGCACATCATGTTTCTTGAGCAGTATCATTACACTTAGGGTATATTATTGACAAGATTTAGGTCTTAGGTCGAAACATGCAATTTAAATTCTTTTTGTTTCATATTTACCATAAAACAGTATCTTATCACACTGAATATGTTTGTGATATACTAACACCCACGTTATTGAAATTTTGTAGGATTTTATTTCATTCCTGGTGCCCTATCTATTGATGAACAATGCTACTGGATTAGGGAGAGTTTGAATACATTTCCACAGCCACCAAATAGAACTAACTTGACTGCTATTTATGGTTCAATTTCTGATTTACTTATTGCTGCTAAAAAACGAAAGGTATTGGTTGAAGTGCCTGATGACCAAGAAACAAATGAACAGAATAATAGTGGAGGAAATACACAACCTAGAAACTTCAAATTTGTGGAGGACTCAGAGTTCCAAAAGGGAGATGTGCCTAAGTCAATTGCAGCAACTATTCTTGTACGCAAGCTCCGGTGGAGCACTCTTGGTCTACAGTTTGATTGGTCCAAAGTATGTAGCCTTTTCTTCCATGTCAATGCTAATAGTTATTTCCTTACAGAATTCTCTTTTTTTTTATGGCTAATAGAGGACACTGATATATTCTGATAGATTGTGTTAAGAATAATTTCAATTTTTTCTGCTAACATTTTCAGTTAAATATCGTTGTTATTTGAAATTAAAAATTCCAATGCAGGCACATGACAAAATGTTCTTTCATTATTGTTCCATAAACGGGAAATATTCCATATTTTTCTTATATCATGTATTTTTATGTATCCAAATTATGTTAAGGAAAATATGTATTCAATTCAAGCATGACTGTGTATTATATGCCTTTTATTATTTATTCATTTTATTTATTCTTTTTGTAAAATCCATAGCGCAATTACGACGTGTCACTTCCACACAACAAGATTCCAGACGCTCTAACCATTCTTGCGAAAAAGATGGCTATTCCAGCCATGCCTTCTGGACAAGAATTCAAGCCAGAAGCTGCCATAGTGAACTATTATGGTCCAAGTATGTAGCTTGTCTTTTTAAACAGTGAAAAGTGAACACCCTTTTAGATTAATCCTCGCTCTTTGAAATTATATTGAAGAGTTGAAGTTACATTTTCATTTATATTTCTATGCTGATCTTTGACTGATGTAGGTGATATGCTTGGTGGCCATGTTGATGACATGGAAAAAGATTGGACAAAACCTATTGTAAGCATAAGGTATTATCGTCCAGCTTCTTACTTATTTTTCCTTAATTTTTCCTAACATGGTTTTCATTGTTTAGTTTGGGATGTAAATGCATCTTTCTTCTCGGAGGAAAGACGAGAGAGGAAGTTCCAACAGCAATGTTCCTAAGAAGTGGTGATATTGTATTGATGGCTGGGGAAGCAAGAGAGCGCTTCCATGGTAATTCCTAATGGAATGTTGAAACACCATAGATTACGTTTCGTTTCTGCTTTGACCTTTGGCTTCCTTTGCATAGGTGTACCACGGATCTTCACAGAAAGTGACCAGCAAGATATCTCTGCACTTGTTTCACAACTTTCTGGTGAAGATGACCACTTTGTCTTGGACTACATTATGAATTCCAGGATAAATATCAATATCAGACAGGTCTACTGAAATTTACTTTAGATTAAAATTCACACATGAAAAGATTGGCATGAAAATGGTGCTTTTTTGCTACCTCCCTAAGTATATCACAGAGGGATAAGTTGGATCTTGAATAGCCTGACATAAATGCAAGACCAGAGGGGTTGGGGTACGTTGCAGTAGTGTTCCAACTAACAATAAGTGTATCATTCTTTTCTAATATCCTGGTACTAATTTTGTATCTTGTTTTATGATTTTGGTACGAGGAGGCTACCCTGATTTTCAATCTTAGTATTGATCCTTAATTTTGCTGCCGATGCTAGGTTGTAAATCCACCTAGACAAATTGCTTAATATTTTAACCTAGGTTTCTGCAGTGGCTCAATGTGTTGTGTTTATTGAAGCTCATTGGTGGGATACAGACTCTTATCATTAGGTGGTCTAAGATGTAATGAATGTTGGCCGAACATTTGTACTTTCCAGAAGGGCAACTAAATGTGTCTGTAACGGACCAAAGCTATGTATGTTATAAGACTTTGTCTAATCTAAGAGGCTTAGCAAAGTACCTGTGCCTTGCTACAGGCGTAAATAACTATAGCATCAGCTCGTAATACTCACATCAATCTAATATAGTTATCCAATAATTTCATCAATGCTCAAATATAATCTAAGGTGTAGCAACTCACTCACTGCCTGCACAACCACACGGCACACATGGGAACGGTCCAAGATATAAATTCTGCGTTCAGCCAAGAAATTCTATTACTGAAGCTACTTTGGTGGAAGGGACCAGATGGAATAGCAGTTTTATGACTGTGTAACACCTTATAGAATTTATTACTCTTTTATTAGTACATTTTACCTGTATTTCTATATCCCTTGCTGCCATGCATGAGCATTCAGTGAGAATCGAAGTTTTGTTGCTCTGGTGGCGTGTTTTTTTTTTCGTGATTTCCATAGTTATATTACATTTTGGAGGTTTGTGAGTTGGATTGGGATCATTGTTGTACATTCTCAATCTGCATGTGTTATCTTGCTAGGACACCACCAGATTTTTTTTTTTTTTGAAATGGCTAGAGATCACTGACTGCCGGAGACTTTATCTTGCTAAAAATGTCAGTTACCAACCATAGAAACAGCGCTCGACATTCCAAGGCCTGTTTTTTTTTTCTTTCTTATTTTTCTGAATGTAGAAGGAAAGCTTGGCTATCCTATCGCGCATGTCCATGAACATGTCGTCGCAGCGGTGGTCCTATTTTGTTTTTCTTTTTGCGACAGGAACGGTGTACTTCATACTTGGCGGTGTCCAGCAAAATTTGATCAACAGCTCCGTGTGTACACCAAGCACGACCACGATGACCAAACCGGGCGGCACGAAAAGCACGGCCCGTTAACAGTCCGTCGGCACGTACAGCCCACGCGCCCAGAAACCAGCGCACCACACCAGACCAGCCCAGCCGTCCAGCACAGCGTGTCGGCGCCGAGACCCAACCCTAGCGCCGCAACCTCCATCGTCACCCGAGCCACAGCTCAGCCACTCCTCGCCGCCTCTCGTCGCACGCGCCGAGCCGCCGCCGAAGCTCCTGGCCAGCGACGCCGCAGCAGCTCCTGCCCAGCGCCGCTGCTTCTCCCCGGGGCCGCCTCCCGACGTCGCGCCGCGCGGAGGCCGCCTCCTGCTCCTGGCGACAACGAGGCCGTCGCCGCCGCGTGCCTGGCGGGCCATCGGGCCGGTCCGGCACGGCTATTCGATATCGTGCCGTGCTCGACAGCGCCGCCGCTTCGTGGCCCCCCGCACTCTGCCGGATTCCAAGGACACAGGTAATCGCTCCCCTAGTTACTGAATAAAAATGCGTTAAATCTCCCATCAGATTTCTAAAGCCTCTTCCAACTGCAGGCTGATCTCATCCGCACGGGGAATCCGCGAGATGGAGAAGCCCCCGGGGACGAGGAACCCGGCGGCCAGCTTCACCGACGACATCCTCATCGAGATCCTGAGCCGCCTCCCTGTTCGGTCCGTCTGCCGCTTCAAGTGTGTCTCCCGGTCATGGCTGAACCTCATCTCCGACCCTTACTACCGCGAGAAGCTACCCCAGACCCTCGCCGGCTTCTTCTACTCAAGTCTCCACAATAAGGACCACCACTTCACCAGCATCACCGAAAATGGCACACCGTTCATCGACCCGTCCTTCCCGTACCTGCCCGTCTCCAGCAGCAGCGACCTTCAACTCTTGGATTCTTGTGATGGCCTCCTGCTTTGCTTCTATTTTCTGCGTGGTCCACCCAACAGTGACGGGATTTTGTCGTTCCATTACGCTGTGTGCAATCCTGCGACCGAGAAGTGGGTTATGTTGCCGGATGTTATGGTTCCGGATGGCGAAGAGAGTTACGCGCCTGTGCTTCGACCGAACCGTATCCCGGCATTTCCATGTCATTCTGCATGTGGTAGACTGTCTTGGGTATTTAAATCGGTTGCAGATCTATTCATCCAAAACTGGATCATGGAATTCCGTGGAAAGTGGATGGCATGGTGATGCTCATTTTTTTGATCCGCCAAGAAGTGTCTTTCTTAATGGCTTTCTACACGAGAACATGTATTCTGAAATATTGACCGTGGATATGGAGGGGAAGACATGGAGGACAATTCCTGCACGAATCAAGGATGAGTATGGCTTCATCCATCAAGCTCAGGGTCACCTATCTTACATTTGTGTTGATGATGATAGCTTCAAACTGTCCGTTTGGACTCTTGATGACTATGCTACCAATGAATGGATATTGAAGCATACGGTCAGCACATTGCTCCTGTTTGGTGGCAAGAGGATGCGGGTTGTTAGGGACTACCAAGTGATTGGAATTCACCCGGAAGGTAATATGATTTTCTTCATTTTTGGTGAGAAGGAAACGTTGATGGCATATATAATGGATCGCAGGGAGGTCCGTGTCATCTGTAATCTTGGAGATGACTACTATAAATCTTGTCTTCCATATGTTCCCTTGTTCTTGGAATCAGCGGTAGACAGGCCGTAAAAATTGTTGAGTGTAGGCCTGCAAGGTGCAACTCCACATTTTGTCACTGCAGCACCATGCTTTTGCATCATAGATTATCAGATGATGTAGCTATCTATTAGATTAATAGCAGTCGCCATACCTTCTGAGCTACAAAGTTTGAAGTTTCATTTCTCTTGTAGGCTGAATGTGTCTTTTGTGTTGTTTTAGTCAGACCAGTTCAACCATTATGTAAGATGACTTTGAGAATGCTAGCAAGACTTATTTCATTATTTGTTTAGTAAAAGTCGTTTAAACTCTTGTTTGTTCAACTGTTGTTTGCTGATGCTATCTAAGTCGTTATAAGCCTTTGTGAGGATAACTGTCACTGGTATTCTTACAAATTCTAATCTGTTTATGGAACAACTCATGCTTCGAGCTACTTTTCTGACATTACATGTTTCTTCATGCTTATTATGTTTACAGACACTTTTTTGTACCTGTGTTTTTTTCAACCCCCTTTACTTGATGTGTTGAGAAAATACAATCACGTATATGGTTATAGTAGTAGCAGTTAGCGACTTAGTAATCCTGGTGATTTGCTAATCCGATCTAAAGTAGATACGGTTGTTTTCAGATGAAAAGTATGTTCTGTGGACTGTTGGCATTTCAGATTTGGCATAACGGGGCCCACAATTTCCCCTAAATGCGTTGGACAGGTGTCCCGTGAGTATATTCAGATATACCCATAGATTACTGCTATGGAAATTGTACATTCAGATATCAGGACTAAGTAATCCTGGTGATTTGCTAATTTCTTGTCGACATTGAGGCTCAATCTCTCATTAGAGGTTCTCACGCAATCGAGATTATTATAGCATTTGCAATAATGTCCTAGTACTACTATTTTAAGTTCCACAATGAACAACATCGAGATGCTGGGTGCACGCCCTTAACTAGCATCTCTTGCGACCATAAGCACAATCAGCGGCTGATACGACTCAACAATGTTTCTAACTTCAGTAACAACACGTTCCAAACACTAATCACAGCAACTCCTTCAGAAAAGGATTGCAAGCAATCTTGCTTAATGGATTTGTTCATGCAGAGGCGTACCTTTTCAGCAGTTCGGTGAGGATAGTGGTCACTGCTTGCTCCTATCAAAGCAAAATGTAAATTTGTTCTTGCCACAGTCATCACCTGAAGTTTCAGCGTTTCTCAAGATACAAGAAGAATCGTTCACCAAATAGGAGGATCGGTATTATTGTAGGCTCCACAGCTGCAGGTTTTTCTCTAATATTAATCTTTATTTGTGCTATTGTATGGAAAAAGTTGAAGAAAGATGGTGTGGCGATATTGCCGAGTGACTGAGTCACGACGATGTTATAGAGTAGCGTAGTCATTGGGTCGTCGTCAAGTAGCCGAGTGACTGAAACATCGAAGTGCTAAATCTTCGAAGGCGTCGTCGAGTAGCCCCAGACATGTCCATGTAGCCGCTAAACGGTCGAGCCGTCAAGTCGCGACGATGTCACTGAGTCGTCGGAGGCGTCATGTCGCGACGCTGTTGCCGGATGACGGTCGCCCTCGTTAAAGACGTCGTCGTAGTAGACGGTGTTGTTGCGTGGTTGCAACACGAGGGCATCATGGTGCGACTGGCTGGTACCAGCAGAGACAAAGACTATGACGATCTGCTCAAGCGTGGCGGCACCATGCAAGCTTGCACCGAGGAAAACCAACAATGTATGGAGCAAGAGCTGGTAGACGACCAGGTTCTGGACGCTGCCTTGCCTGCGTGCGAGTTGGCCGAGCAAGTGCATGAAGAAAGCTAACTGCTCGGGTTGAAGCTGAAGTGCTTACTGCAATCGTACGTTGGGTCCTCCATTGGCAGCTCCCGTGTAGCTCATGTGTGCATGCGAAAACAAATCACGTGATGAGTATCCAGCCCCTTAATTAATGGGATTGGTTGACATATTATGAATAAAATAACATGGAAAAATTAAAGAAAGGAAAGAATCTTCCCTCGTGAAGTCATTGGAGAATTAGACTCGGAGATTGTTTCCGAGTATAGCAACTAAATATGACAGGTGTTCCGTCGACTCGTTGATCTTTAATGATCAACTCGCCGACTTCTTCAGTACGATCGGTGGGCACAATCGACCCGCCAACTCCTTGTAGTATACAAACGACTAGCAATTGTGCACGATCTTGCGGCTCCTCGATCATCGTGGCAGCGATGCAGCTTCAAGCAGGAATTCGTCACCGAAATCGTTGGTGCCAACGCACGCAGGCGCCTGATGAACCACTGGTCCGCCTGAGCACCGCTGTAGTACCACTGCAGACAGATCTTAATCTCGTCGACCGGCAATATTCTGATAAAAAACTTGACCATCGAACTCGACATGTCGCGTTCTACTCACGGACGGCGTCAAATATCGAGACTTAATCTCGGCACTAGACATAAGATAGTTCACCTATGATGATTTATATATAAAATAGGGAGGACATGCGCGAGATTGAGAGACGATGGTAACACAAGACGCTGATTTATACAGATTCGGGCCTCCTGAAGGATAATAACTCTACGTCATGTATTCTTGGGTATTTATATTCATATGGCTAGATCATAGATCTAGATAAGAAGAGTAGACCTAGACAATGATGTCTAGTTGTGTCTAATCTATCTGCTGTCCTATTGCTTAATACCCCTTGAGGAGGGTTCCTGCTCCTCCTTATATATCTGAGGGGACAGGGTTATATGACGAAGTCCTAATCGGTTTATTATACATATCCAAGTAGGAGTCTATCTATACTTTCCTTCTATGAGAGATACCCTGAATACGTATCATCGACAGATGAAGACAAACTCCTCGATGGCATACTTGGAACACCAAAATGTTTCTCCTTTGACGAGTTGAAGCTAGCTACTTAGCAGTTCTCTGTGAAACTTGGAAGTGGCGGCTTTGGGTCGGTCTTCAAGGGCAAGATTGGCAAGGAAACAGTTCTTGTAAAACGTTTGAAGGGCGTTGAGCAGGGAATGGAAGAGTTCTTAGCAGACGTGATGACGATTGGCAGAATTCATCACCACAATCTCATCAGTTTGGTAGGATTTTGTGCTGAGAAATCCCATAGGCTCCTTGTCTATGCGTACCTGCACAACGGTAAGCAGAGACCACAGCAAAGTTGTGACTCAAATGCGAGTCACACGGGGGCCTATGTTGACAGTTTACACTATGCTTTAGTTTCCACTTTCAGTTTAGTGCATATCTTGAGCAAGCACAGGTTATGTGAGGCCAGGTGAGGTGATTGTCTATATTTGTGTATTCAGAGTTTCTTCAGTCAAGGACAGAAAGACAAATCGTTTCATTGCTCCGTTGCTCTCGCCCGGTTTGGTCATCCTCCTCCTGTCCACAGGCAAGTGCGTGGCGCGCAGCATCCGGTGTCGCAGCCTAGGGCCTTGGTGCACATGCCGCCTGAAAAGAGTGGGCGACGACGACGGCCCTGCTGCTTTCCCTATCGTGTTGCTGCAACATAAACAACACATGCAGGCAGCACGATGACGGCGCAGGCGAGAAATGATGGAAAGGAAGGATGCACATCGATTGGAGAGAGACAGAGACGTCCGGGCGAGAAGACCTGTCGGTTTCCTCGTGCCGAATCCCGGCCTCTGCCTCTGTGTCCGACGAGACGTCTGCTTGAGCGCCCGTGCACGCCGGGACACGGATGGTGCGCTGGCCATGTCGAGCATTTGCCAGTGTCAACGTTCAGTAGGCCCGCGCGCCTGCAGCGGAAACGGTATTCCAAGTACCGGCCACCCTGGGCTTCTGCTAACCGTCCAATCCAGTTCATGTGGCTCGGATTCACTACGGGACCGGGGCGACCAAGTTTCTAAAAGCACGTACGTGGATGAGCAAGATTTTCGCAAGTGAGCGCTATCCAAACATAGTTGTGCTACTTAATTGTGCTATACCTATACACAAAAGCATAGATAGTTGAAAAAGGATAGGTAGATCTATTCCCTTTTTGTAGCAAAAAAATGGTCTTTGTTTTTGGTTATTTGGTTATTTAGACAGATTTCAAGAAAGATATAGATAACCGTCTCATTTCCAATTACATATACTATTTCTTATATTAATTATTGAAAGATTGGCGGAAGAATAATTTTGGACTTGCTTTACTTAGATCACTCAGCCATTGCGACAAAAGACCGCTCTTCCTCGTTCATGGCATGTGTTCTCCTTGTGATTGCTCATAACCGATATGACGAGAAGTAACACAGAAACATCAAACATCATTTACTTATTTTTGAATTTCTAATTAATACATTTCTTATTTTTTAACTTTCTAATTAATACATTTCTATCAAACATATGTGTTTCTTGTGTTAAAAAACTTACTTCGGCATTTTTTTAACACTTACTATGTCGATAATTGGACTCATTGTAGAGGTGGTATTGAGAAAAACAATAGAAATTTGAAGGTGGGGGGACATGGGCCCCCTGCATGCTCCCTTAGTTCCACTAGTGCACTAACACTCCTTGGTTTTGTTTTACGCTCAACTCCAACATCTTGAACCTCACTTGCGTGGCGGCCGGGGTCATAGGATCCTCTGGATGGTGGCACATCACCATGGCAGAGGGCACACCGCCGCCATGGTGTACCACCTCCCGACTATAAAGAATGCTTCCAACTTCTCACACTTGTAGAAAGCGTTGGCAGGCAGCAGGCCGCCGATGAAACTGCCATGATGCAAACAAAGTAGATGCCTCCTTCTTTTGCGGTGGTGTTCCCATGGGTATTGCATTTGGTGAGAGATGAAGATCCATTTGTTACTTTTTGTAAATTTTGTGGAAAAAAGGGAAAGCAAGAGATCGAATTTAGCGAGAAGCTTTAGAGATCACTTTGACTGGCTAGTCACCGGCAACGGACAGTCATCAGCAGCAGGAAGCTTGAGATCCAAACTATAGTACTAGTAGAGAGGAGGGCTTTTCAAATCAAAGTAGAGGCAACATCAGAAATTTCGAGTGCAGGAAAAAGGGAGGAGACAACCTTTTGTGTATCTTTATACATCGACCTCTTTGTGTATCTTTATATATTGGCCTCATTGCAAAGGTGGTATTGAGAAAAACTACAGAAGTTTGAAGGTGGGGGACATGGCCCCCCTGCCTACTCTCTTAGTTCCACTAGTATCGTTAAGAACTTGTATTGGTATAGTCTTAAATGTCCAGCCTTTTGTGGAAATTTTTTCTATGGCACTAGTGCCATATAAAAAATATGGCAGCACCCCAAATATGTTGTCACGTAGCAATTGAACCAACCTCCTCCAAACTCTATAATCAACTGTCTGTCTCTTCTTCAATTATTGTCTCTTATTGTCTCCTGCCTTTATTCTCTTGTAGTACTAATTTTTATGCGTTTTGAACTTGAGCAGGATAAACTGCCGATCATGCCGTCTGTCATATGGGGATGGCTTCATCACCCTCGCAGCCTAATTAATACAAACTTAAAAGCCAATAGTTTAGTCATATCTTGCTTGCGGAGGTCTATGTGAATCTCACTATAGTATGGCGAGTGAGTTCTCTCCCTTACTTCTCGTAAATAATATAATTAATGATGTACAGAACAATTAGAACACAATGAGGTGGTGAGGCGCAAAATGAGAAATAAAACATGACTGATTAGGGAGGTGAGGAGATAATTAGTTGCATTGCTATGTGACAAAGAATTAGGGGCGCTGCCATATTTTTTCTATGGCACCAGTACTATAGAAAAGTTTTTCGCCTTTTGTGAGGTCGGTCCATCTTAGAAGGGCGGGTTGCCTATTGCAATCACATGACATGATCTGGGTTGGCCTTAGTGAGGCCAACGTCTAGCAAGGGTGGGATGCTCACATGACACGACTATAGTTGGGCATCCGGCTACCCGGCATGACATGACCTGTTTCTAGGCCCGCCTGGTAAGACACGCACGGGACATGTGGGTTGTGTCTTAGCGTGCTTTGGGCTTAGGGTGAAGATCGAGGCACAACTCAGACTACCATGAACAGTGCTGTGTTGGCTTGTTTGGCCCATGAGTCCGGCTGCACGATAGCCTGTTGCGTGCATGGTGGCCCGTCGAGGAGACAACGATGGTGGGAATCGGGCCACCACGACGGTCGAGGAGAGGGAGGGAGGGGGAGAGGTGAAGGCGGAGGTGCAGCTGGGCGTGGCCGCGCGGGTCTTCGAGCGGAGTGTCAACGATATGAGGAAGGGCAGAGGTCGTGGCCATGCGGCAACTACTAGGTGGTGTATCGGTGGTTACGACGCTAGGGTATTGACCGGGCAGGGTCAGGGGGTCTCGAGCTCTCGTCCTCGGCGTGGGTGGGTGGGGGGAGGAGGGGGGGCGGGGGGGGGGGGGGGGGGGGGGGGGGGGGGGCGCGGAGGGAAAGAGTGGCTGTTGGGCCGGCATGCTGCTGCTTGCTACTTGGGCTAGGCTATGCAGTGCGGCCTACTTCTTGTTGGACCTGCGGTCTGCGGCTGGACAAGTTATCGGGCTGACCCCCTTTTTGGGCCGGGCTGCATGCCATGCTATGGAATTGGGGTCAGTCCATAGCATGGCCCACACTATGTTGTGGGCCGGCCCAACCCTAGTTAAAACCGTTCCGGGCCATGCTCGGGGCAGGCTTTTTCCTGCTGTATATGTGACGGCCCACATGCCTAGCTTTAGACCATGACATGATGTAGTCTTTTGAAGTTGACTTGGACTGCATACATAATATATACAATACACTAGCAATGTGGCCGTGCGTTGCTACGGCCTTAAAACTAAATAAACTATAGGCAATCACGAATTTAATAGGTAGAGTCTGACAACTAAAAACTCACCTACAACATAATTTCCAATTTTGAAACGTCCTTTGACATCATTACTAATAAAAGAAGCAGCTGAATCAAGAAAAAAAATGTTATCTTACAATGCCAAACAACTCTTTGAAACTTATGAAGAAAATGCAATGCTTGTTCCATGTCCATTTATGCTGCCATATTTCGATAGTGGCAACCGCTAAACAACCTGACATTCTCTTCTGAAAAAAAAATACACAAATGCACGAAGGAAGATGGACTTCATGTTAATTATCAGTATCTCGCCAGAATAGGAGACCCTTTACTCAGCGGGCTGGCCACCACTACGCGACCCGCGACGGTTCCCAGGGCACCGCGAGGTGTTCTGCTACCTCAAGGATTTCTGCCATGAGTTTGGGATCATGGAGATGGTCAGGCTCAACACCAAGGTCGCTTGTGTCGCCATGGCAAGTGATGTGGCAGCTCGTGGGCACTCGTCTTCACAAGTGAACTGGCAGGTGCAGTCTGTGCGCGTTGACCCGGAAAATGGCGTTGACCCTTATTGGTGATTTTTAGCAAGATCATGACGCCGACGATGGCCAAGATTCTGGCCAACCACGCCGACCTGCACCTACACCCGCAGATCCACCGCTTAATCTTGGCCAACCACGCCGACCTGCACCTACACCCGCAGATCCACCGCTTACATGAGGACGGCACGGTGGGGTTCGCCTCGTCGCGGACTCCATCATCGTCTATTGCACGAAGATGGCACGATGGCGTTCGTCGCCGATGACACCAGTACCGTGGCCGACACAACCATCTACTGCATGGGGTATCGGTACTCATTCCCGTTCCTGGACATGGGTGGCGCGGTCGCCATCGACGAGGACGGCAGCCGTGTGGGCCCTTTGTTTGAGCCTAGGAAAAAAATTTTGGTACAAAAAAAATATCAGTGGTCACCGATAAACACGATATTTCGGAAATATCGGCAATTTTGGTGAACAAAATAAATTATTTTTCAAAACTTTTTACATAATTTGAGAAGAAATAGTCTTAAATCTACAAACTATCATAGTTACATATATAATAAAAATAGTTTTTATTGAATAAACATAGTCAATGGTAAAATTTTAGCGATAAAAAATATATCGGACCTCACCGATAGATACGATATATCGGATATTTTGATGAAATTTTGCCGAAATTTTTTTCCTAGGTTCGAGCACACGTTCCCGCCGGGGCTCTCCTTCGTTGGCGTCTAGAAGAAGTTGTTCGTGCCGTGGTTCTTCAAGGCGCAGGGGCAGTGGATCGTGAGGGGGTGCTTTCCGGCCGGAGTAAGCTGCCGCCGGTGGAGGAGATGATGACCGCGGTGGAGGAGTGGAGCACCACCGCTCCAGGGAGGCCGCCGACATGCCGACCAAGTACGCGCACGATATCGTCAGCGTCAACCCTAGTGTATGTAAACGGATGATGATCGATCCCACCTACAGAAAAAAAAAGTTGAGGACTTTAAGTATAGGGTGGAAACCCATGGAAACAGAACAGAACTTTTCACGTATAGGGGTGGAAACCAACGAAGAAAGTGAAGACCACACCAATTTTATTAAGGAGTATATAAATATAAATATACAAGGAGGCGGCGACGTTGCTCTGAGTCGGACTAGTAGTCTTTCATAATAAACACCCGAGCTTTTAGGGTTGATTTGGTCTCTTTTATGCATATAAATACACAAGGAGGTGCTTAGGGTGCCCGTTTAGGGTTTCTCTGGTGACTCGAGTTACGTTCCGTCTGATCGCCCAGATTAGACCTGATCTGGTCTAATTAGCAGATTTCCAACCACAAAATCAGGTCCTGTTAATCACGGAACCCCCACAGATTCTTGTTCTACCCCAGGTTTGTCTCAAACTTGCGTAGGCTTGACTCTACCTCTCTCTGTCTATGCTCCAAATGGCAGAATGGGAGGTAAGTGATTCTATGGTAAATTGAAGGTAGGGGGTTTGGAGGAGGCGATGAAGGGACTCATCTTGTCATCGGTAGAAAGGAGGGGGATCAAGTTAAGGAAGAGGGTAGTCGAGGGGGCGGAGGAGGAGTGGCATGCGGTTGCGAAAGTACTAGCAGATAAAACCGATCTCTGGTGAAGGGATCCAGCAAACTCTCGGGAAGAACTGGTGTCAAGATCACGCGATGACATGTAAGGAGATGGGTGATAATCTCTTCCTATTCCATTTCAACCACCCCCTGGGGACAAAAAGGGCTTTGGAGGATGGCCCTTGGATGGCAGGACACAACCTTCTGGTGATGGTGCCATATGATGGAAGAAAGGCATTAGAAGCGATGGAATTCAATCACATTCCCATATGGATCCGTGTTCTTCGCCTTTGAATGGGAATGATGAATAAGGAGGTGGCCCAGATCATAGGCGAAGAGATTGACATATTCCAAGATGTTGACGTTGAGGTAAACGAGACGACTGCTGGTCGGTATTTGAGGGTGAAGGTCCGCATCGATATCAGGCAGCCGTTGCGGAGGGGGATCTTGTTGGAAGCCGAAGGGGAGGAGCTGGAGGATCAGAGATGGTGCCCCTTGGAATATGAGTTCCTCCCAGAATTCTGCTATTCTTGTGGCGTCATTGGTCATCTCGATAAGAACTGTCAGTCAAGAGGTGGCGGGGAGGATGGGAAGCAATTTGGCATATGGCTTCGGGTTACACCAGTTAGGAGACATTTCTTAGAGGAGAGAAGATCAAAATCCGGGTTTGCTCCTAAGCTTCCGCCCCCCACATCTAGAAGTAGGAGTGACTGGAGGCGTGACACGGAGGAGAGATTGTAGGCTAGTCTATCAGAATCTGTGAAGGCGGCCAAGGAGTTGAAGGAAGACGTTCAAAAGCAGGGTATGCTAACTGTTTCAATTAGGACAGGAGGGTTAGCGGTAGCTACGTCCATGCATGCTACTATTCCTACTGCCCTCGTGAATCAGAAGGGTTCAATCTCTTGCAAGGAGGACGGGGGGGGGGGGGGGGGGGGGGGGGGGAGAACAAGAGAGGAACATATAAGAGGCATGCTCGGGAGGGAGATAGAAGACTTGGTAATGGGGAGAAAGTGGTGGGTAAGAAGCGATTAGGCGGAGATAACATGGAGCATGAGGAGGTTGGGGTGCCGCTGAAGAAGAGCAAGTCTGAGGTCGAGAAGGAAGTGATGGAGAAAAAAAGGAATTGCCTTTGTAGAGGGGTGCAATGAGGAATGGATGGAGGTGCAAGTGGGGGAGACTGAGGAGTCCGATATTGAGAAAGCGGGGCTGTCGAGACAGCTCCGTAGTCAGTAATGAAGATCGTTACTTGGAACTGCCGGGGTCTCCAAAAGCGGGAGGTGGCGAATATCCTTTTCCTGTCTGAAACTAAAATGGATAGGAGGAGGATAGAGAAGTTTAGGTGGATTCTAGGTCTCACAAACATGGTGTTTAGGGAGTGCGAGGGTAAGAGTGGAGGATTGGGGTCAATGTAACCTTGAAAGAGATTTCAAAGTACCACATTGATGTTGATGTGGAGGATGAACATGGGGGGTCTTGGCGGTTTACTGGCTTCTATGGTGAACCTCAAGGTGAGTTAAAGGAGAACACTTGGGATGCACTACGGACCCTGAATGGTAGAGGGTCGGGTCCGTGGCTTTGCTCCGGTGACTTCAACGAAAAACTATATGCTCATGAGAAACAAGGTGGGGCAGCTCGACCCCGAGCTGCCATGGAGAAGTTTCGAACATCTCTTGATGATTGTGGATTGGGGGACTTAGGGTACAAAGGAGATACCTTCACATGGTGCAACAATAGCCACACAAGAGACAAGTATATCAGAGAAAGACTAGATCAGGCTATGGCCAATACGGCTTGGTGGACCCGGTTCCCACTCGTTGAAGTGATTAATGGTGATCCACGTCACTCGGATCATCATCCGATCATCATTTGTTTGGAGGGTAGGTAGGAGGATGGGAATAATAGGTGACAGGGAGATTGTTTCAAATTTGAAGCGAGGTGGTTGCAGGAGGAGGGTTGTGAGGAGCTGGTTAAAAATGCCTGGGAAGAGGCCTTCCTACTCGGCGCTTATGGGGTGAAAGGAGGATTACAAGGAGTCGCTGGGGTGCTACAGGATTGGAGTCACAAAGTCCTGGGGGACTTGGAGAAATGGATCAAACGTGTGAAGAAGGAGCTAATGGCATGTAGAAGGGCACCATTGACTGATTGTAGTGCGCAACAGGAGGAGGTCTTGTGGTATAGGCTGGAGAAATTAGAGGAACAAAAGGATATGTATTGGAAACAACGAGCCCTTGTAGAGTGGCTCAAATTTGGTGATCGCAATACAAAATTCTATCATGCACAGGGTTCTCACCGGCACCGCACAAATCAAATTAGAAGATTTCAAAAGAAGGATGGAGAATGGGTAGAGGAAGGGGATTTGTGTGAATATATTGCTGCGTAGTATAAGGATTTGTTCACATCGCAAGGTGTGAACAGACTTAATGAGGTTATTGAAAAAGTGCTCCCACGGGTAACAAATGACATGAACATCGTTAAGTTCAGAGTATACCGAGGAAGAAGTGAAGCAAGCTCTGGAAGGTATTGAGGTATTGGGGACCTTAAAGCGCCTGGCCCAGATCGGATGCTGACAATTTTTTTCAAGAGATTTTGGGAGCTTGTTGGGCAAAGAATGACGGAAGAAGTGCTAGCAGTGCTCAATGGGGCTGACATACCAGAGGGATGGAATGATACTACAGTGGTTCTCATCCCGAAGGTAAATAACCCAGAATGACTAAAAGATTTACGACCAATCAGTTTATGCAATGTGCTATACAAGATAATCTCTAAGGTGTTAGCCAATAGGCTAAAGGTCTTTCTTGATGATATTATCTCACCAAACCAAAGTGCTTTTGTCCTAGGTCGTCTCATCACGGACAATGTTTTGGTTGCATATGAGTTGACACATTATCTGCAAAACTGAAGGCGGGGAGAGCAAGGATATCTAGCACTCAAACTGGATATGAGTAAAGCATATGATCGGGTGGAGTGGGATTTTTTGGAAGCCATGCTAAGGAGACTAGGTTTTCATGAGACCTTTGTTATGCTGCTGATGAAATGCGTTCAGTCTGTGCGATATAGAATTAAGGTGAATGGAGATCTCATAAAGGAAATTATCCCGCAACGGGGGCTATGGCAAGGGGATCATCTTTCTCCATATTTGTTTCTTATTTGTGTTGAGGGGTTCTCGTCACTCATTCACCATGCTGAAAATACAGGCGGCATATAAGATATTAAAATCTGTCAAGGGACGCCGAGTATCTCACATCTTTTATTTGCGGATGACTCCTTGATATTGATGAAAGCTAATCCGGAGAATGCAGAATGCTTAAAAGGAATTCTAGCCTTATATGAGGAGTGTTCAGGTCAGATTATAAACAAGGATAAATCTACGCTTTCTTTTAGCAAGAACACGAGTAATGAAAATAGAATAGCAGTGAAGCATATGCTGGTGGTGCAATCAGAAACAACCAATGACAAATATCTTGGCCTTCTAGTTTATATCAGTTGGTCCAAATAATAGGCTTTTCAGTATATTAAGGATAAAATCTGGCAAAGAATACAAGGTTGGAAAGAAAAGCTACTGTCTAAGGCTGGCAAAGAAATCTTGATTAAAGCTGTGGCACAGGCTATCCCTACCTATGCTATGTCATGTTTTGATCTTACCAAATCTTTTTGCGATGATATTAGCACAATGATTTGTCGGTATTGATGGAGCCAGCAAGACAAGGATAAGATGCATTGGATGTCTTGGGAGAAAATGTTGCAACCCAAAAAGGATGGTGGTTTGGGATATAGTCATATAGAGATCTTCATCATTTCAATATGGCAATGCTGGCCTAACAAGCCTGGCGTCTGATCCACAATCCAACATTCTTATGTGCAAGGATACTCAAAGCAAAGTACTACCCAAATGAATGTACTAAGGGCTACGGCAAGGCAAGGTGCATCTTATACATGGCGTAGCATCATAAGGGGAATTGATCTGATTAAGAAAGGCATGATTTGGCGAGTTGGTGATGGAGAAGATATTAACATATGGGATGATCCATGGGTACCACGAGGCACCACAAGGAGAGTCTCTAGAGCCCAAGGACATACACTGATGCATCGGGTAAGTGAACTGATCAACCCGATTAACAATGAATGGGATGTGGATTTGGTCTGATCCATTTTCCCTGAAGAAGATAGTGCTATTATCCTTACAATTCCATTGCGGGAGAATAGAGAGGATTGTATAGCCTGGCATTTTGACCCAAAGGAGAAATTTAGTGTCAAGTCGACATATAAGTTAGCGTGGATGTTGCCGCTACTGATCATGGACCGAGCTCCGGGAATACTGTCCACTATCCATGGGACCGATTTCCCCTGGAAAAAAATCAGGGATATTAGGGCACTGAACAAAGTTAAACACTTTGCATGGCGGCTAGCTTATAATAGTCTGCCATTGAAGAGGAAGATTCGGGGTAAGGGAATGGAGATAGATACCTTATGCCCTATGTGTGGCCGACTGGATGAGGATGGTGGGCATTTGTTCTTTAAATGTAAACATGCTAAGATGATCTGGTGGGACCTAATGTTGGCGGATAAGAGAGGCATATTGGCTATGGCAAATTTGCCCAGAGACATGTTCCGACTAATCTGGCAATGGGACGCTGACCTGCAGCTGCAAATTGTGGTATTGCTGTGGGTCATGTGGTCAAAGCGCAATGATACCAATGCTGGGGACCCTATACCTAATCCAGCAGGTACTGCTGGCTTGGTACAGAGGTTTTATATTGAGTACAAAAATGCCTTCACCAAACAAGTGAAACCATCAAGGATGACTAATAGATGAACGGAACCGGCAGTGGACTGCCTCAAAATCAATGTTGATGGTGCATTCAATCCTTGTGAAGGCAGAGGTGGCTGGGGTTTTATCATCAGAGATCATACCGGTGATGTGGTCGGATCGGGTGCTGGGAGAAAGGTTGAGGCAGCACTTCAGGCACTCAGTTTTGCTAGTAATGCTGGGATGACCCGGATTGTACTAGCAGTGGATCCGTCCAATGTTCGAGCTGCTCTGACATCCAGTGGCAGAGCTAGAATTCTAAATATGGGTGTTCAAAATCTTGTAAATGACATCAAAACAAGATAAATATTGGAGCAAACATTGTTAAAGTTTTCTAAACCAAAAATTATGTGGGCTAGCAAACAAATATACATCATATACCCCTTCTTATTCTTCACTTTGAGTGTATATATGTGTAAGATAGCTTAAAAATTGATAATTGTATCATAATTCATGGGTGTTCAAGTGAACACCCATGAACCATGCTAGCTCCGCCCCTGCTGACGTCTCAAGAGTTTGATATGGCACCGGTTGGCATGTTAGTCAGGGATGTTAAATTTCTCATGTAACTAGATTGTATGGCCCGCGCAATTCCGCAGGCTAGACATTAAACATCCCTAAAATATTTTAGAATCAACCTCTTAGTTACATCTATACTGGAGCATGCAAAAAAAGAAATTATTACCACGGTGGTATTGTGTGAGGTTATAAACTCGTTCTTTTGAGTTATGCTACTAACTTCCCCTGGACAGTGTGATTTGCTATTAATATTCAGAACTTACCATTTAAACTCAATTCCTCTTTATTCCAACATTTGGTCGTGTGGGTATAGTATTCCTATATATGTTCTTCTTCTTCTTTCATTGCTAGTAATTCCAACACTGTTGAGAATATTCAGAACCATGTTTTCTCACTTTTCATAGTAAAAGAACTATGCAATTATTAGTACCCGGTGTAACATTGTCCCTTAATTATTCCAGTCCTTTGATTAAGCAAATACTATCAACCTACCCTGTCTCCTCTTCATCCTACATAGCTAGTTACGTTGTGCTCTCTTCTCCATTCATTGATGCACCATCCAAGATATAAATAATTCTTGATATCTTACCTGTGGAGTAATCTCGACATAATAAACATGATATCTTACCTGTCAAGTAATCTCGGCATCTCTCGATTCTTGATCTTATTAGCTGGATGGTAGCACATCCCTTCCGTCAATTAGATAAATCAAACATCATGCCATTGTATGAAATGGATTTAATTGCTCATTGTTGATGTAAGGCACACTTGTGCATCAGGGCATCTAATAAGATACTATCATGCATTTTTTATAAGATGACTTATCTTCTCTAAGAAAGTCAATTGATATTTTTTAAAGAAAAGAAGGTCAACTGATAATTGTTAGTTTAAAGGTTAGGTACCAAACGCAAGTTAATCTACGTCACCGTTGCCCGTCGCTCGCCTGCGCCGCTGCTTCACGCGAGTCGATCTACGATGCCGTCGCCCGTGGCTCGCCTGCGTCGCTTGCCTCCACAGTGACCACGGACTTTTTCGAGTCAAGGTGATACTTATAATTTATTAGTTGTTGTGTTTTTTGAACTTATTTAATTCTTGTAGTTTATGATTAGTAATTAAAAATTAAGGCATTAAGTTGTTGTTTTAGCATAGGCAAATATGACTAAACATAAGATGAAGACAGTGGAAGAACGTGGAGTATGATCTAGATAAAGAAAGATTAGATTCGTGTAAGCATTTGTTTCTAAATAATAATTTTTTTTATATAGTGAGATAGAAACTTTATGACATGATGCAATGCAAATGCTTGTGTCAGAATTCTTTAAAACTATGATCATTTTGATATGTTAGTAGTGGCTACAAACACTTTGACATATTGATGTTCTTTAGCCGGTTATGCCCAGCGCCCCTTTTATAAAATTCCTGGCTCCGCCCCTACCGGTGTCAGTGCCTGTCCTGCAGCTGGGCCACCGTGTTGTCTTCCCGGGGTTTCATCAACCGTCACCTCGACCTCGCGAACCGCGGTAGCAGGAGTAGGATCCTTCTTTGGCCCACGACGTGGCTGTCCTCTTGGTCGTCATGTGGGCTGCTGCTACTGCTCACACCGCCATGCCGTGGCCTGGTCCTCGTGTGCGACGCCACCGGCGCCATCTATGATGTCGGCGGCGAAGCCTCCCTGCTCGGTGAGACGACGGCCGGCGGTGTTTCGTGGACGACCACCTGCACTGGCTCGCTGTTGGTCGTATCTATGAACCCACTTATATATCGCAAGAGAACGGTGTACGATTGTAGCACTTTTTCCCTTGAACTAGGTATTCCAAGGTTTATCGAATCCACTGGGACCTTAGGGATTTATTAAACAAAGTTAACAGTAAAAGATCTAGTCAAGGCTACTGTGAAGGTCAGGTTGCATGAGGGGGAGACTAGCCAGCGCAAAGGTGCGCCAGACAGTAAATCTGTCGTGGCGCCGATCGGCGCGGGGATTGAGCCGATCGGCACACTGGTGAAACTAAGTCAAAGTGTGCGAGATCTAGTGAATCTGGGGTTGCGCTAATCGGCGCTGGAATTGAGTCGATCGGCACACTAGTGGATCTAAGCTGAAGTTGTTGCGCCGATCAGCGCAGGGGTTGAGCCGATCGGCACACAGTCAGTCTAAGCCAAAGTACACCAGATTTTGTAAACCTATGCTGATAAGTGAGTAGCCAGATATCTACTATTGAGATCGTAACTAGATAGTCTAATTGAATAGCATCATAATGGGTAATTACATAGATCAATGAAAACCTATAATGAGTAAGACCACCCTGCTTTTCGAGCGGCTCCCGATTTATCGCTGTCGGGAGGAAACCTTTAATCGCGCGAGTATCTTACCCTACTCAACTATCCAATAGTGCGGCGCAGGCTTAGTGCAGTCACCGCTAAACCATACTACTGGCATCACCAAGCAACCATAATCAATACAATGTCCGAATACTATCCTAATCACCACGATTACGATAATATCTACTTACTTAGCCTAGAACTAAGCAATTAGAATAAGCACATGCATGATTATAGAATCAAGATAGACAAATCACCAAAACCATCATCAACATATTCAATCATCCTTGAGATACATAGAGTAAGATTCATCCCCGTCGAGATGGCCTACCTTGACGGATCAACTCTTGACTCTAATGGTTCTTGAAACTCAACTAGAGATCTATTCTAACGGGGCAAGCCTCGGTGGCTCTAACTCATGGATCTGGTGTCCCTCTGTCGCCTCCTCTTCTGCGGCGAGGGTTTACAAGTATTTATAGGGGTTCTACTCGTAAAGGACTCGGTTTCTAGCAAATAAGGCGGTTGCGCCGATCGGCGCAGGATTGCGCCGATCGGCGCAAGCCGTGTCTTCTCTGATTTCTTCGCCAAGTCGGTTCCTCTGTCTTCCACAGCTATCATGTGGGCCTTTTCCTTCGAGATAAAGTCTTGTACTGCACGTTAAGATCTTAGAGTTCCATAAATCTTCTTGAAGTTCCATAATTCTTCTTAAAAAAATATCTTCAAGTGTCTTGCGCAGATAAACCTCCATAAACATGCGGAATGGGCCTCGATCACTTCTGTGGGTCAAAACACCCTTGCGCCGATCGGTTCATGGGCTGCACCGATCGGCGCACTGAACTTCTTCAGTGCTTTTCGTCAGTTCTGGACTCCTGTCATCTCCATCATCGCATTAATCACCAATTTTACCTGTTTCTACAATAAAGCTCCAAAACAACGCATATACAAATATATAGGCAATATCACAGGTAAATGGCCTAAATTAGTATCAATTATGCTCTAATTGGGGCAATATTCACATATAAAAGAGGCACTTGGGAAGTGCACACAGTTCCCTCACACTTAAACCTTTGCTCGTCCCAAGTAAAGTAAAAGAAAGAAAAATCAAAAAACATACTCTTTCTATCATAAAAGATATCTCAAATCAGTAAATGTTGAGCATTATTCTATTGTGCTGTATTTCATATTGGTATTCAGCAAAATAGATCAAATATGGGCATAAGCTTAAAGTTCTCCCCAAAGTAAAAGATCATGTCCAATTCATAAATTATAACTCTTCCACACATGAGAATCACTTAAAAGATTGTTGTGAACATAGAGAATCTATCTTCCAAATAATCTAAGGCAACAACTCATCTTTCAAATCACTCAACTATATTCTACATCATAATGATCAAATAATATTAGTGTAAGGCTTATATGAGTAGCTAGGTAAGGTAATTCAAGGATTGCAAACATAAATCAATAATATATTGTAAAGCTAGGAGATTATTCTTCATTGGAATTATAGAAACTTATCAAGATGGTAATTAAGAAAGAAAAATTTAAGAAAGGACTCAGACTTTGGATATATGGACATGTGCATAGCAAAAATTTGAGCTTGAAAGATTGCACATGGTTGGAATGATTCATGGCTATATTGAATTTCGAGAATAAGCATGTCATATACCATCCCCCACACTTAAAATTTGCTAGTCCCTTAGCAAACAGTAGATTTTTTTTTTGCTCTCTGCTGCGCCGATTGGCTCAGGGTGCGCCGATCGGCTCTCAACCCAAATTTACCAACATTTGTTGGTATTTGATTTGTCTGGCTTCAACTTTTATTCAAAAATTTAATATAGCCAGAAATATAGGATGCGGTCAAGAAATGATACTCAACAAGATGTTTTTGGTTCATGGTAGTGTACTCAGCGGAATTAAATTTTTGCATGAGTAATTTCAAGGCTAGAAAAAGATATACAAAGAATTACCATCTTAATAAAGTTCATACCAAAAAGAATTAAATCCTAACCGAACTCAACCATCAATTTAATGTTTATCTACATATCAAAGGTTCATGAGTATTGTTCAAAATATGACATTGGTAGGTAAGGATCTTGAAAAACAATAAATTCTAAAGTTCACAACATGAAAATTTATTTTTGAAAAGATTGGTACTAAGTTATCATTACAAACTGGACAACACAGATGAAGCACATGGGTACTCAAAATTGCTCCATATAAGACATATTTGCCGAATAATCATTAAGTGTAAGTTCGAAATTTTATTCAATGCTCAACACTATTTGATCTTCATCAACACTTTTCAAGAAAGAATAAATAATTCAATTCTCCTAATAGAGCATAACCGCCACCATTATATTAAGATCTAAACTTGAATACATGATGATGATGATTTTTACACACACTTGCATGAAAATAAAACTACTACTTAACACACTTGCATGAAAATAAAACTACTACTAACACACTCGCATGAAAGTAAACACACCCAATACATGGTTTCTCAACCCGCTCACACACACATAAGTAAATAAAGAAAAAGACTACAAAAGATAAAAGAAAACGCAAACCGGGAAACCGATACACGTGCTAACTCCTAGGCACTCTAGTCATCCGGAAGTGGAGTCGGTGGCTGATCGAAGCCATAGCACCGCGTCTTGAGTCGCTCGAACTCCTCCACCATCGCATCATGGTTGTACCTCCATTGGGATGTGGCTTCCTCCACACGCTCGATGTAGTGCATGTTGTTATCGAGGTACCCATGCATGGGCACGAAAAAGTCTACACCGGGCACAGGAGGCACCACTGGTACACGCCCTTGGTACCTGTAGTCAATGCCCGCGCTGCAGTAGGGTGCGCCGATCGGCACGTTGCCTGCGCCGATCGGCGCAGAGGGCTGTGAACCGCCCGCTGCGTCGCTCCATCCTGACTGGTACTGCTGGTACTCCTGGCGTGACCCCCAGGAGTCCCACTCGCCGCCGGCTGCTGTAGATGTGTCCGGCTCTCGAACCCGCCCACGGCGGTCCTTGAGAACTCGGCCCCCCTCCAAGAGACCTTCCTCAAGCCAATTTCCTCCCTCCAGCTTGCGAGGGAGAAAAACTCCTAGCTCCACACACGGGAGCTTTACATTGGTACCGCCGACATGGAAGCCGGCGCGAACACTTCCCGTGACAATATTGCCACGAGTCATATTATCGCCGATCTCCGTCGCACACTCCCACTTGTCGTCGTGCCCTCCCGGTCCGTCGCTGTCGCAGACGAGGGCTGCTAGGCGTTGAAGATAGGCCCCGAAGGCCAACTTCTTGCTTGCCTTGCCCCTCTTGTCAAGCCAACCCCGCACCATCTCTGACATGGGATTGCAATGAGACGGACTCACGACGGCGTTGAAGAGCCACCGTAAGTCCGCATCGGTAATGTTGCTAGAGTCGACCTTGTCGCCTATGCGCACCGCCAACCATCGATGGAAGACTTGAATGGTCGGGTTGCGGATGTTTCTGCACTTCATCTCTTCTATGAACGAGAGCCGCCTCCAAAAGGAGTCCAACTCCCCACGTCCCAAGATGCCGGCGACGTCGGCATTGGCGTCGAAGCCGAAGGCTTGAGCCGTCACCTCCATGGTCACCGTGTGGCTGATGTCGTGGACGCGGAAGTTGACGGCCTCGCTCCCGTCTTCGATGGTGCCAAGCCTCATTGTAAAAGCAACCTCGGTGACGATGTCGAGGTTGTAGTCCATGGGGAGGAGGTGGAAATCCACCCAGCCGAGGTTGTCTAGCATCCTCCTTAAATCCTCCCACATGCCGATCGAGGTGAGGAAGGTCTTGTCCAGGTCGAAGTTGGGGACGAACCTTCCCCTCACCGCGAGGTAGTGCCGTTGTTCCTCCTTGCTCAGGAGGGTGAAGCCCTCCTCCACCGTGCACGGCATGAATGCCGGCGGCGGTGGTGATGTGGGAACCCCACGGCTTGCCGCCGTTTGGCTCCTCGTAGCACGCCCTGTTGGAAGGGACGCGCTGAAGATGGAGTTGCGGGCGCGGACCTCGTATGTCGCCGCCGCCGAGCCGGTGGATGCACCACCCACCGACATATCATCGCCAGCGTCAGAGCCACCCCTCGCCGAGGAGTTACCGCTCGACTCGCTGCTGCCGTCGGAACTGCTCCCCCGGCGCAGCCTCTTGCCGAACTTGCCGACGGAGGAGCGGCGACGATCCATCTACGAGGAATGCGGAACGTGTGCGAGATCGTGGGTAGTGGGGAAGGTGGAGAGATTACCGGGATGGTGTGCCGAATGGGGGCGCCTGACCTCCCTTTTATAGCGTGGGAAACTTCCAGGAGAAGAAATCGCCATAAAATTTTAAAATATGAGAGCGCGCCGATCGGCACGGAAACTACGCCGATCGGCACAATTCAAATTTTGAATGCTCTGACCACTCTGATGCTTGATTCCCCTCCTGCATGTTGCTTCCTGGCATATCATGTTGGTTGGCAGGGGAACAGCACGCAATCCTGATGTCTTGTTGCCTTGCGCCGATCGGCTCAGTCCCGCGCCGATCGGCGTGCCGTCTCCTTTTTAGCTTTTGGTCAATTCCGTGTCTCCTCTGCGCTGCACACCTGCATAATAATCATACCTGTTCCTCAAAATCAATGCCTGCCGCCTTTGTGGCCCATTTGGGAACATCATTGGTACCCGCGCCGATCAGCGCAGAAGGGCGCCGAACGGCGCAAGTCCCTTGCACCTCGTGTTTAGGTCCGACGCTGATTATGATGCCTCGTGTTCATCTCTTTCACCTAATTTCCACTTCTCGAATGTACCTATAGTATTGGCATACGTGTCAGGGCTCATCTGGTAACAGCGCCGATCGGCGATGTCCGTTTTTGCTTCTGGCCCCTCGCTTATTCGCTAGATGTTCTGGCCCCTCGCTTATTCGCTAGATGTCGTCTTCATTCTTGAAAATAGCTCTGTCTCTGAAAATTATTGAGCTGGTTTAGCACTCTTTCAATTCTAGGCGTCGTCGGCCTTCTGTCCTGACTTGGGCAATGCTGAGCCGATCGGCGCAGATGTGCGCCGACTGGCGCAAGCTCTGTTCCTTCCTGTTTTTGGTCTTTTTTTTATATATCCCTGCATTGTTAGTCTACAGTATGTATATATACAGTATTGCACGAATAAACAGACAACACAAGAGCACACAAGAATTAAGCACACACTTTTCTAATTTTTTTATTTTATTCGGGAGATTATTTTTATCATAAGCAAGCAAATTTAAAAACACCGGGTCTGCCTAAGATGAACGGGGATCTCGTCCTCTTATCCATATCAACCACAATAAAATCAACAGGGACGATATGATCTCCAATTTAAATAAGCACATCCTCAGCAATTCCATCAAGGAAGCGTACCGATTGATCGGCTAACTCCAAACACATACCCGTAGGCTCTAATTCAAGCAAATTGAGATTTGTTAATATATGACGGGGCATAACACTTACGCTTGCTCCAAGATCGCACAAGCACCTCTCAAATATCCTTGTTCGAATCATGCATTTGATGCTTGGTGATCCAGGGTCGGGTTTTTTCTCCAGTGTAATATCATTGATTGCCGCCGTTAGTTCCTTAGTGACCTTGACAACCTCCTCAAAAACTAGAGACTTCTTGTTTTGCATCATGTCCTTAATGTACTTGGCATAGGTGGGAACTTGGATAGCGTCAACAAAGGGGACATTGATGTAAATCTTCTTCATAATATCGACGAATCTTGCAAACTGCTCGTCGTATTGTCGCGTTGTTTCTGTCTTCGTCAGTAGTTGAGTATCTAGAAACATGGCAGGGCCATGCTCTTCTGTCTCCACACCCATCTTTATATCAGAGAGGTCATCATCCTCCTTGCGCCGATCGGCGCTTTCAGGGAGCCGATTGCTTCGATAGGGTGGTCGCGCCGATCGACGCTGGGTGTGCGCCGATCGACACGGGGCTTCTTTGTTCCCGCAGAGCGTTCTGGATCTTCTGTTTATTTTCCTGATCGCGTAGCTATTGCCTTCAACTGTTCTGTAGACATCGTATTGCCAGGAATAGCCCCCTTATTGCCTTGAATGGCTTGCGATAGCTGTCCCATCTGTTGCTCTATAATCTTGATATGCTTCAAAATCTGCTCGTTGGAGCTCCCAATTTCTATCACCTTGTCATTAACTCTCTCAAGGACACGATCAATCTCCTTGAATCTAGCTTGGTTGTCCTTGTTGATCTTCTCTTGAGCTTGGAAGAACTCATGACATTGGAGACGAAGTGGGATAAAGTTTTACATGGACGAACTAGGGGAGAAAGAACTCCTTTGTTGTTGATATTGGGGCTTCCATCCACTATTCTTCATATATTCTAACATCTTCATCTCTTCAGGGCATACTTTCTGCACATGACCAAATTCTTCACACTCACTACATGTTGAGCGTGATTCCGCCAGCTTGAGTGTCTCTTCCTTAGGGATATGAAGATTATTGTCCAACCTTCTTTGAATAGCATCGAGGCGATCTATAATCAATTCTTCCTGAGTCTTCTCAATCACACTCTTCGCTACTTCTTTTGAAGGTTGCAAATTCCTTGAGCTTCTCTCACCATCCCACGATTGATTTTTAACTAACAACTTGATCAAATTCGTAGCTTCGGTGGGGGTTTTTTGACATGAATGATCCTGCAGCTTAGGCGTCCAAATGTTGATGTGACAAAAGATTCAATCTGTGTAGAATGGGGGGGGGGGGAGTATTTGGCCAAGAATTCAGCTGGTAATGTGTTCCACACCGTTTTCACTGTGTTTTCCAATCCATTGTACCATTGCTTGGGGCGTCCAATTAGAGAGAAGGAGAACAGCCGCACACGCGCTTGATCTCGTGTCAATCCTGCTATCTTGAATGTGCTGCAAACGTCAAGGAAGTGTTGCAAGTGATGATTGGGATCTTCTGAACCTGTGAACGGTTGTTGCGCCACTATTCCAACATATCTCTCCAATTGATACGGAAGTTGATCTTGAGCTTCTTGGAAATCTGTCTTGACAATACTAGTCAATTGTGGCTTGAGACGATTAACCATAGGTACCTCTACCATCTCCTCTTCTTCTTGCTCTTGAACTGATTCTTCTATTGTGAATAATACTCGAGGTGTTGTGCGGACTACTTTCGAATCTCCAAGTGACTTGCTTCTCTTCTCCGCTGTTCTTTCTTATGTAAGAGTCTTTCTGGATCATCGACGTAATTAGAGGGTTTATTTGACTTAGGACCGTCCATACCTGTTAGTTTCACTTAACAGAATATATGTACTAAAGAGACAAGTAAAGCACAATGACTAAACACTAATACATCAAACAATGTTTAAGAACCTGCTATGGTCCCCGGCAACGGCGCCAGAAAAAGGAAGCTTGTTGGTCGTATCTACGAACCCACTTATATACCGCAAGAGGACGGTGTACGATTGTAGCACTTTTTTCCCTTGAACTGAGTATTCCAAGGTTTATCGAATCCACTAGGACCATAGGGATTTATTAAACAAAGTTAACAGTAAAAGATCTAGTCAAGGCTATTGTCAAGGTCAGGTTGCATGAGGGGGACACTGGCCCGCAAAGGTGCGCCAGACAGTAAGTCTGTTGTGGCGCCGATCGGCGCGGAGATTGAGCCGATCGGCACACTGGTGAAACTAAGTCAAAGTGTGCGAGATCTAGTGAATCTGGGGTTGCGCTAATCGGCGCTGGAATTGAGCTGATCGGCACACTGGTGGATCTAAGCTGAAGTTGTTGCACCGATCGGCGCAGGGGTTGAGCCGATTGGCACACAGTGAGTCTAAGCCAAAGTACACCAGATCTTGCAAACCTATGCTGATAAGTGAGTAGCCAGATATCTACTAGTGAGATCGTAACCAGATAGTCTAATTGAATAGCATCATAATGGGTAATTACATAGATCAATGAAAACCTATAATGAGTAAGACCACCCTGCTTTCCGAGCGGCTCCCGGTTTATCGCTGTCGGGAGGAAACCCTTAATCGTGCGAGTATCTTACCCTACTCAACTATCCAATAGTGCTGCACAGGCTTAGTGCAGTCACCGCTAAACCACACTACTGGCATCATCAAGCAACCATAATCAATACAATGTCCGAATACTATCCTAATCACCACGATTACGATAATATCTACTTACTTAGCCTAGAACTAAGCAATTGAAATAAGCACATGCATGATTATAGAATCAAGATAGACAAATCACCAAAACCATCATCAATATATTCAATCATCCTTGAGATACATAGAGTAAGATTTATCCCCGTCGAGATGGCCTACCTTGACGGATCAACTCTTGACTCCAATGGTTCTTGAAACTCAACTAGAGATCTATTCTAACGGGACAAGCCCAGGTGGCTCTAACTCACGGATCTGGTGTCCCTCTGTCGCCTCCTCTTCTGCTGCGAGGGTTTACAAGTATTTATAGGGGTTCTACTTGTAAAGAACTCGGTTTCTAGCAAATACGACGGTTGCGCCGATCGGCGCAGGATTGCGCCGATCGGCGTAAGCCGTGTCTTCTATGATTTCTTCCCCGGGTCGGTTCCTCTGTCTTCCACAGCTACCATGTGGGCCTTTTCCTTCGAGATAAAGTCTTATACTGCACGTTAAGATCTTGGAGTTCCATAAATCTTCTTGAAGTTCCATAATTCTTCTTAGACAAATATCTTCAAGTGTATTGCGCAGATAAACTCCCATAAACATGTGGAATGGGCCTCGGTCACTTCTGTGGGTCAAAACACCCTTGCGCCGATCGGCTCATGGGATGCGCCGATCGGCGCACTGGGCTTCTTCAGTGCTTTTCGTCAGTTCTGGACTCTTGTCCTCTCCATCATCATATTAATCACCAATTTTACCTGTTTCTGTAATAAAGCTCTAAAACAATGCATATACAAATATATAGGCAATATCATAGGTAAATGACCTAAATTAGTATCAATTATGCTCTAATTGGGGCAATATTCACATATAAAAGGGGCACTTGGGAAGTGCCAACACTCGCCACCACCAGGCAGCAGGTCGACAACAAGGTGGTGGTGGATTCCCTCTTCAAGATGTTCAAGACCATGCCGCTACCGTGCCGTCGGGCTTCCTCCTCACAACTGCTCCACCTGAAGCCGGCGCTCGGGTTTCAATGCCTCCTGAGATGAGGTGGCTAATAAGCGGGTGTGGGTCGTGGTCTCGTCGCGGGTGCTTGCCGCCGTCGACGATGACATGCCTTTCCTCGAGGAGAGCATCGTATTGATGGGTGGCCACATGAGGACACGGTCTTCTCTGCATCGTCCGCGCGGGCCCTACACGGGCTCCCAACGCGTGCGCTCGGCCGGATCAAACCCGTCTGCCAGACCTAGCGCGTTGTCATTGAAAGCGACCGATTCATCTGGTCGCACGATGACCTCCACCGTTGTTCCCTTAAAAAAGGGGGAAACGACATCTTGGTCACTTGCTTCCCGCCACAGGATACTACGGTGCTCGATAAGCTTGACAACGACATATAACCTTGTGGTGGTGGTGTCGCAGCTGATGATGGACCACAACATGTTGTCCGTATCCAAGCCATGCCACGGCCATTCCCTGGTAACCACCTGCGGAGGAACCAGAGCTCTAGTCAACCCAGTCACAAGGCTACACAGGTACTTGAGCATCGGCCATGTACGTCTTCCTCAACAACATGGCCATCCACGGCCGCACGCCCGCTACGGGATAGGGCTGGGGTACGATCACTCGAGGGAGAAGCATGTCCTGGTGGCCCTCCTCCGTGACGACGGAGCCACTATGGGGTGCACAGTGTGGAGGCCGAAACACGATCCCCATGCAAGGCCGCTGCCACCGATCCCTCGTGTCCACCTTTGACGTGCCGCTGGCCTACCTAGACGAGGGCACCAAGGTATTTATTAATGAGCTCATCATCATTATCTATCTTGGAATTCGATATCTTAACCGAGGCTTTCGCCATCATGTCGTCGCCTCCACCACCTCCATCAATAGTAGGCATGACACAGCTCCTCATCGAGCTCCAAGGTCGGCTCCGTGTCGTCCACTCATGCCCACGCACGGAAACAATGACGATATGGTCGTCGGCAGCCGCCAACACTAAAGGCAACGATGACGTGTGGGTGTGGACGAGAGAGTACGTGATATGGCTGCAGCGGTGGCCAGAGTTTCTCGCCCAAGACGATGGCGGTGGTCCCTCTGGCCAAGGACGACCGCCGCATCTTGCTGGACACGGGGAGGGCGCTGGTGTACAATTACCTAGTGAATCGCACGCTAGAGACGGTGTTCTCACTGTATTGTTCCAAGCTTGTTGAGCCTGACGACAAGAGGTGCTTCACCGCGGTCTTGTGGGAAGAGAGCTTGGTCCGACCCTATATATGATCGGAGTGACAAATAATAGTAGTAGTATAGATCCTTATATAAGGAGCACTACATCTGAGAACGGTGATTCAATCACATCAAACAAATTTAATTCAACTAAGACATTGTGTCATCGCAATTCTTATGCTCAACATGTTTTTAATAGTCCATACATACAATTCATTTCATCTAAGAAAGGTTTTCAGCAATTTCAAGTCAACCCACATCTATTGCCGATGCTCAGAGTCACTGGGTCGTGAAAATACTTTTGGTTTATTTATATCTCATAACAGCTTTTTCACTAAAAAATAGCCTATAAGCAACCTGAGGTTTGTCAGACACGACAGAAAGTCTACACTCAATCTCTATTACACACATTCTTGCTTTAGGCTTGTTCTTCAAAACTTTATGCAAAGTTCCTTCAGAAGATACACATACAAGTGTTCAATCCCCAGATTTATACACATCTTCATTTTTGAGTTGGTGTTTCAAAATATAGCAGAAACTGATGATTGCCTCTCAGAACATGTGCCTTGTTATAGAACAAGACTCTCTTGTCTGTACATGACCTGCTTAGTACTATACCATATCAAGTTGTCAGCACATGGCCTTGCATAAATAGCAGACAAACTACAAGGCCTTCTTAGTGCATTTTCACTCTCTAAGTATAATCTTATTAAGCAAAGAGACAAGATATGCGGGAGAGACTCTTGAGAACAAATTATTATGACACAATATTACCTCAATAACATTAAAACTCAATTATAAGAAAGCGGAAGGAAAAAAATATTACATCAAAATTAGATATGGAGATCACTATGATCCTAGTTTGATCCTCACCACACAAGACCATAATCTCGGACACAAACAAGTTTGATCAAAACAAAGGTATGACATATAGCTATATAGATTTTAGTCTTCACGTGAAATGCATGCTCAACAATTGAAAGTTAATGATAGAAACATGACAATATAAGACGTGCGAGCACGAAGACCATAGAAATTGTCTCAGTAATATCAAACAATTTATTAGAACTAGTTATATCAAACACAATAAGAAATTTTATGAAACAAAATTTGAAATCATTTTTAGGATCCTTAAAGATATTTTTTAGCAACCAGAAGTTTCTCATGACGAAGAGCAATTTCCCTTGTATATCCATAATGTATCTTAGAAATTTAAGTTCTAACTACTACTCTCTCCGTTCTATTAAAAGCTTATTTTTAGGATTAGTTGACTGTGCTTCTTTCTTGTCTTTGACCGATGATTTTATCTATAAATTTGATCAACTTAAATAACATGCAAATATATTATTATATAAATATTTTTTTATGAATCTAGAAATATCGGTCAAAGACAAGAAGAAAACATAATCAATCAATCATGGAAACTGTATATGTTTACAAAGAATTTGGGTCGCTTTTGACCATTGGTATTTGGAATACCAACCATAGACGGCGCTGATATAGGTTGTTGTAGGCGACTGAATGTCGTGATTTGCGCAGGGCCTAGTTCTGCTCAATGCTGTTGCTGAGCCTGCTTCAGTGTGACAGTGTTTTACCTGTTTCGGAACAAGTTGTTGGTGACTGCACGTGGAAGTGGGCAGGCTCGTTCGGGAGGGTGGACAATGGACAGGGAGGGGCCCGAAATTTAGGGATGTTGCCGCACTCTGGCGAGCTTCAGTGGCGAGTTTTGTGACGCCACTGGTGGTGTTCGTTTACCCGTGCCGTCCATCCAGATTGAACCGATCACATTTGGGCTTGGAGCTCGTCAGGGTCCGGCTGCTGAAGAAGGGCACAAAGCAGCACCAGAGCGCAGGCGGCGTCAGGCATGGTAGCCTATGCGAAGGAGCGGATGATCGAGAAGGCAAAGCCTTGCACAGACGAAGGGAGAACTGGCGCCTACCAACGGCTCTGACCGTATGCAGCACGTTTGTCAATCGCAGAACATCTTTTCTTGCTCCCAAGCTACGCGGCGGCTAATAAGAGACGAACGTGTCCTGTGGCATGGCGTGTCTGGCACCGCCGCGGCCGCCGTGGGTGGGGAGCCGCGCTGTGTCCGTGGCCTGGATCTTCCTGTCCTGTTGCTGGACGACGACGCAGGTGAGAACTGAGAAATCTGGATGGGCCATCTGCAACTGCAAGACGGCGAAGTCTAGGCGAGCGGAGCACTCAAACGCCGGAACGCCTCGGCATGGCAAGCCACAGGGACATGGCGTGCTGACCGAGAGGTGAGGAATTCTTGAAGCATCTCCGGTGGAGGTTCCTGTTTGCCCTATTCTAAAATTTAGTAGTGAGAGTCAAAAGATCTAACTCCAACGAGGCTCTCAAATGGGCTCCTATTTCTTATGTCTTTCCAAATTTTAGTTTCAAGACCCCAGGAATAGAAGTCTCCCATTCCACTCCCAACCATGGGTTCCACCTTTTCTTTTTCATTTTTCATTTTTATATTTCCTTCTCTCCTCCTCACGCCTCTCCCTGCCCAAGTTTCTTTCACGCCACCGCCGCCGCCACGCAACCACGTCGGTGCATCGTCACCGCCATCTACCTACTGGAGGAGCTCGCCGGCGTCGGATCTACGTGCATGGAGCACACGTCGTCGGATCGATGGGCCAGGCAAGCTTCCCCACCGTGCCAGCGGCTCGCGGCCTCCCCGGCCAACGGTGACTCCCTCACAGCCGCCTCCCTGTCGCTTCTCCAGCGGGCGAGCCACCTCCTCGAACTCGAGCGCGCGTAGGTCACCGGTGGCGGCGGCCACCTCCTCCCTCACCATGGTCCGGAAAGAGGATGGCGCCACGGGGGACATTGGGCTTGTCGGCGTCAAGGGGCACGAGGCACGGCGGCTTCGCGAGCAGGCGCGGGCCGGGCACGAGCGCGGCGGCGTTGGGAGCAAGCGCGAGGCAAAGCTCCAGCAGCAAGATCCAGCACCGCCCATGGTGGATCTTGACGACGACGCTGGGACGGGCGGCGCTGGGATCAGGCAGAGGGCTGGCTTGGGGTAGGGGTGTCTGCCACAGCGAAAACGGCATGACGGCCGGCGGCGGGCGACGGAGTACCGGGCAGGGCGTGGGCGGGCATGTGGGACGGCTACGCGTCTGGAGAAGAAGAAGAATTTTTTTTCTGACAGTGGGTCCCATGGTGAATAGAAGCTCATATGCAGGCTCCCACTGGAGTTGGCTGCAAATTTGGACTCCCAAATTTTACATGTGCACCTACAAATTGGGATTTAGGAGCCCATATTTGCATGCCCCACTGGAGATGCTCTAAGGAAGGGGAGGAGAGTAGGAAACGCTGAGAGCACCTACGATGGAGGCGGCATCCAACGACTAGGGGTGGTCGGTGTTTGAAAACCCGACCAAATGTGGTCGGTATTTTAAATACCGACCACCCTGTGTGTCTGGCAGCCGTCCAATTTGACATATGTGGCTCAGATTGAGTGCGTTGACCTGTCATCGGTCGCATGGCGGAGATGCTCAGGCACCACGGGGCCAGACGGGGAGCAGAGCGCGACGCCAACGCAGCGAGGTTGACGGCAAGCATGGAGGATGTCTCCGGTGAGCTCGTCGTCACTTACCTCACGAAAGGACCGACATGGTTTGGCAGGATGGCTGAAGTGTGTTGGTCGTACCTATGCACCCATTTATATACCGCAAGAGGACGGTGTATGATTATAGCACTTTTTCCTTGAATTGAGTATTCCAAGGTTTATCGAATTCACTGGGATCTTAGGGATAATTAAACAAAGTTATCAGTAAAAGATCTAGTCAAAGCTACTATCGAGTCTAGGTTGCATGAGGGGAGACTGGCCAGCGCAAAGGTGCGCCAGACAGTAAATCTGTCATTGCACCGATCGGCGTAGGAGTTGAGCCGATCGGCACACTAGTGAATCTAAGCCAATCTGTTATTGCGCCGATCGGTGCAGGAGTTGAGCCGATCGGCACACTAGTGAATCTAAGCCAAAGTGCGCCAGATGCCTTGTAAGCCTATGCTGTTAAATTGAGTAGCCAAGTATCTACTAGTGAGATCGTAACCAGAAAGTCTAATTACATAGCATCATAATGGGTAATTACATAGATCAATGAAAACCTATGATGAATAAGACCACCCTGCTTTCCGAGCGGCTCCCGATTTATCACTGCCGAGAGGAAACCCTTAATCGCGCGAGTATCTTACCCTACTCAACTATCCAATAGTGCTGCGCAGGCTTAGTGCTGTCACCGCTAAACCACACTACTAGCCTCATCAAGCAACCATAATCAATACAATGTCCGAATACTATCCTAATCACCACGATCAATATAATATCAACTTACTTGGCCTAGAACTAAGCAATTGGAATCAGCACATGCATGATTATAGAATCAAGATAGACAAATCACCAAAACCATCATCAACATATTCAATCATCTTTGAGATACATAGAGTAAGATTCATCCCCGTCGAGATGGCCTACCTTGATGGATCAACTCTTAACTCCAATGGTTCTTGAAACTCAACTAGAGATCTATTCTAACGGGACAAGCCCCGGTGGCTCTAACTCACGAATCTGTTGTCCCTCTGTCACCTCCTCTCTCTGTGGTCAGGGTTTACAAATAATTATAGGGGTTCTACTCGTAAAGGACTCGGTTTCTAGCAAATAAGGTGGTTGCCGATCAGCGCAGGATTGCGCCGATCGGCGCAAGCCGTGTCTTCTCTAGTTTCTTCTCCGAGTCGGTTCCTCTGTCTTCCACAGCTTCCATGTGGGCCTTTTCCTTTGAGATAAAGTCTTGTACTGCACGTTGAGATCTTGAAGTTCCATAAATCTTTTAGACAAATATCTTCAAGTGTCTTGCGCGGATAAACTTCCATAAATATGTGGAATGGGCCTCGGTCACTTCTGTGGGCCAAAACACCCTTGCACTGATCGGCTCATGGAGTGCTTTTCGTCGGTTCTGGACTCCTGTCCTCTCCATCATCACTTTAATCATCAATTTTACCTGTTTCTACAATAAAGCTCCAAAACAACGCATATACAAATATATAGACAATATCATAGGTAAATGACCTAAATTAGTATTAATTATGCTCTAATTGGGGTGATATTCACATATAAAAGGGGCACTTGAGAAGTGCCAACAAAGTGGTGCAAATTTGCAATGCTGGACGGCTGAAGTGACGTAAATTTGCAACGTGGTGCCTCCGTCCGCGAAGAACATCTGGGACCTAAAATGATGAGTTTCAGAGCACGGTGGTGCGTGACTCCCAACAACAGAGCATTTTGCAACCTGGTGACGCGTCTGGCGTTACGGCCGTCATGTGCAAGAAAGCAGGCAGGCAGGACCAGCGTCCCCAACGTCTACCTTGCTGGATATTATGGGCTATTAATTCCATATTAATCCTATTAATTTGAAATAGTCCACGCTCATATTTAATGATATAATGATTTAGTCCCACATGGAATTCTTATCATTAATTGTCCCAACTTATTAGGTGGAATATCAGTATATCCCCTAGAGAAGTTGAGAAAGGCCAAGGGCGAGCCACACGCGCGCGCGTTGCCGCCGCCGTGCTGAGTCGTGCCGTGCCGGGGCGGGCGGGCGGACAGGCGGGCGTGACGAGGCGAGGCAGGCTGCTGCTTGCGTGTCGAGTCGAGTCGAATCTGGCTGGCGAGGTAGGCACGACACGCTATGTAATCCCTCCCCTGGACACGCCTGAAAGCTAACAGCGAGATCACCACTTTCCAATCTTCCTCTCGAGTTGCCTTCTGAGTCTTCCCCGTCCAGGTCCTCTGCGTGCACACAGGGCCGGGAGAGCAGGCCTCTGGAACCTTCCTCCGCGTGCGACATCTACTTCGGGTGTGCGGGTGATCAGGTTTTTAGGGAGCGTCTTCACGACTACTCGCTGATCATCTCCTTCCTCTTCAACGACAAACTACGACGACTACTTCCTGGAGGCCGTTCGAGGGACTGCACTGCGTACCTCTTCCTGTATCGATTAAGATCAACTACATCGAACATACTCAGAAAAATGACTCGTGAGAATGGAGCCACCAGTGCCTACAACATAGGTCCCTCCGTGGGGTATATTTTTGAACCTAACTGTGTTATTTGGTTATTCAGTATTTTAATCGTCATCACCACCTATGTGTATTTTTGGATTAAATTAATCATGAAATTGCCTAATTACTTAACAATCCAAAAACCTGATGTTTGGCATTTTTATGTTAGTGGTTTTGCTGCTGCACTAAAGCCAACTGTGTTTGATGGTGCCTTCTATAAGAGGTGGCGTGCTCAAATGATCTTGTGGCTTACTGCGATGAACTGCTATCAGGCAACGGAACCAGAACAATTCACTCCAGGGCAGGAGGAAAAGTTCAAAATGGCTGACAACCTGTTCAGAGGCGCCGTGATTAGCGCTCTTGCTGATAAGTATGTGGACTCATACATCACGTGCACCTCTGCGAAAGAACTATGGGATGCTCTGGACGCTAAGTTTGGTGTTTCTAATGTCGGAAGTGAGTTGTATGTTATGGAACAGTTTCTTGACTACAAGATGGTTGAGAATCGTCCTTTAGTTGAACAAGCTCATGAGATTCAGGCTCTGGCTAAGGATCTCGAACAGTTTCCATGTGTGCTACTTGACAAGTTCGTGGCAGGCGCTGTTATCGCTAAGTTGCCACCTTCCTGGAGGAATTTTGCTACTTCTCTAAAACATAAGAGACAAGAGTTTAGCGAGTCTGAACGTATTAGGATTCTTGATGTTGAAGAGAGGGCGAGAGCAAAAGACACACGTGGAAAGGGCGTGGGAGAGCCTTCTAGTGCGAATACGATACAAAAGAAAAACACATATAAAAGGAAGAAGAAGCACAAACACGAGAAGCCTAAGCAAATAACCAATTTTAAGAAGAAACAAAACAAAAAAGGTGGTTGTTTTGTTTGCGGGGGCTCTGAGCATTGGGCAAGCGCGTGCCCAGACCGCAAATTTAAATAGGAGAAGAAATCTGCAAATATGGTCATTAGCGAGACTAATGGAGGAACTTCTGGGTATGGTAATCCTTCACCCATTGTTCTTTTAGTCTGTCAATCATCAGAGTGGTGGATTGATATTGGGGCTAATATTCATGTGTGTGCTAATATTTCTTTGTTTTCTTCTTATTAGGCCAGCGTAATAGAAGACTTGATGATGGAAAACGGGTTGTATGCGCGTGTTCTTGGTGTTGATACGGTCAACTTTGGCTGTATGACACGACTAGCAAAACTGAATTTAATCCCAAAATTTAATCTAATAAAAAATTCTAAGTGCCATGCGTACGTGCAATCTAAGCAACCTCGCAAGCCTCACAAGGCTGGAGAGGCGAGGAACTTAGAGGCATTAGAACTTGTTCATTCTGATTTACGTGAGATGAATGGAAAATTGACTAGAGGTGATAAAAGATACTTCATGACTTTTATAGATGACTGTACTAGATATTGCTACGTGTATTTATTAAAATCAAAATATGAAGCGTTGCAATGTTCTAAAATCTATAAAGCTGAAGTAGAAAACCAACTTAAAAAGAAAATTAAACATTTAAGATCCGATCATGGAGGAGAATATCTTTCTAATGATTTTTCTGAATTCTATGTGGAACATGAAATTATTCATGAGAGGACACCGCTTACTCACCTGAATCCAATGGAATTGCCGAAAGGAAAAACCGCACTCTATCTGAAAGCTAATCATGAGATCACCACTTTCTAATCTTCCTCTCGAGTTGTCTTTTGAGTCTTCCTCGTCCAGGTCCTCTACGCGCACAGAGGATAGGGAGAGCAGGCCTTCGGAACCTTCCTCCGTGTGCGACATCTGCTTTGGGTGTGCGAGCGATCAGGTTTTTGTGGAGCGTCTTCACGACTGCTCGCTGATCATCTCCTTCCTCTTCAACGACAAACTATGACGACTGCTTGCTGGAGGCCGTTCGAGGGACTGCACTGCGTACCTCTTCCTGCATCGACTAAGATCGGCTACATCGAACATACTCATGAAAATGACTCGTGAGAATAAAGCCACCAGTTTGCTACGGCACAAGTCCCTTCGTAAGGTATACCTTTAAACCTAACTGTGTTATTTGTTTATTCAGTATGTTAATCGTCATCACCACCTGCATATATTTCTGGATTAAATTAATCATGAAATTGTCTAATTACTTAACATACCTGCCCTCCAGACCGGCGTCGTGATGATTGTGGCATGGGTGCGACCACGCATGAGTAATGGAAAGCTCCAAGCCTGCGGTGACCGTCACGGCGCAGCGTTCCATCTTTGGTGGACACACCTAGCTCTGGAAGGATGACACGACACGACACGATGAAGCAGGGGAATAGGACAAGGAATCAAGCGACGCCGCGGCTCTCCAGTGCTTGCGCACACTTCTGATGATTTACTCTGAACATACCGGTAGTGGTGCTGCTGCAGACTGGTCGGAGCTGTGATGTGGAATATCAATTTGCTTTGTCCTGATAAATCAGATCTTATTTACAATAGAAACTGTTCGGTAACATCATAATCACCTGACTGCGTGCAGTCATCTCAACCCTTAAGCTTCAAACTATTTGTTGAGATTCTTACCTAGCTAGCTCCGTGATAAAATAAACCTATTTCGTGTATTATACCACGCCACGTCAGTTAGCAATGCACATAAATTACACGTTATAGAGCATGGTATGAAATCGTACAAATTTGAAGTCAAAAAGTTTTTATTTAACCAAGTGAAATCAGTAACAATCTGCAACAGGACTGGGCATGTGGAAAAAAGTATGCTACAATTGACAACTTGATGTGAAGATTTGTCGTTTTACAGATGAGATTAAAAGATAAAGAAGCAGGAATTGGAGCACATATACATTGTGTTATATTCTTACTTTGCAAATTTGTTATCACCACATGAAACTTATCTATTTGTATATTATTGGATATACAAGACTGGTCCATATTTCTTCACCATAGTTCAAAATTAGTTTATATGTGTTCTTTTATTCGATAATGCTTTTCCAAATAGTAGATGCACGAAATCCCTTATTTTGTAACTCATATAAAATTTCTACTATTTCTTACCAAAGTTCTCGTGTAAGTTCTATAACTCTTAAGAAAGTAGATTTCAATTCTTGTTTATTTTACTAAATTTATTATGCTATCAAGTTATGTAAAAATAATGAGTCTGCTATTCTTAATTAGTTTATAATTTAACATCAATTCATTTAGAATTCGAATAAAAATTCAATTTATTTGAACCGGCTATGTTGCCCTTTTTATCAGGCTTAAACGATGTTAATTATTAAATTTGTAAATATATACATAACAAGATGTGACTCAAGTCACATGGTGTGGGGAAGAGGGTTTATGTGAATGAGGCACGTTATTATAACACTATACTACCTCAATAATGATATAACTTATTTTGTAAATGAGTCAATTTTCAATACATTTTTTAGTTGAAGACAAATAAAATTACATTTAAATCTGGTACAAGTTCGTAATGACCCCTCGCCACACAAGATCATAATCTCGACACGAACAAATTTCATGACTACAATTTTGGACCACTATACTATACCACTATACAAGGATAAAACATGAGACAATGAACCATAATGTTTATATACCTATCATGATAAACAAAAAATATGCATTTTTTTTAAAAAAAAAATGTTATATATATATTTTTTATTGTACACGTGTGCATGCTCAAACTTGAAAGTTAATGATGCGAACATGGCAATATGTGATCACGAAGAGGATAAAAATCTTCTCAATAATATCAAACACTTTCTTAAAACTTATATAATATTAAATACAACAAAGATCGTCGCGGAGGGAGGTTGAGGGAGAGGTGGCGCTCTGGGGCTAGATCGGCGCTGAGGGAAGTTGAGCGAGAGGTGGCGCTCTAGGGTCGGATCCGTGCTGCGGGAGGTTGAGGGAGAGGCGGCGCTCCGAGCTCGATCCGCGCCGAGGGAGGTTGAGGGAGAGGCAACGCTCCGGGTCCAGATCTGCGCCGAGAGAGGTTGAGGGAGAGGCGGCGCTCCGGCACCGGATCCGCATGGAGGGAGCTTGAGGGAGAGGCGGCGCTCCGGGGAGGCCAGATCCGCCGCCTGGGAGACGCAACCGCCTTCCGGACAACGGAGCCGCCGCTGTGGAGACCGGGTGAGATCGAGGGAGAGGCGGCATCCCAGGGAGTTCTGCCTCACGGATCGGGTCGTCGCATGACTCAGATCCGTCGCCGCCCACCATCCTCCCTCGTCGATAAGGCCGCCGCGCCACGAGAGGAGGGGTGGGAGGAGGTCAAGGCGGCAGCGACCTGGAGAAGAGGCGGCGATGGGCTGGTGAGGAGGGAGAGCGAGGAGGAGGAGGAGGCGGTGACCGTAAGAGGCGAGTGAGGGAGGAGGTGGTGGCGGGCAGGAGAGGTGGGTGAGAGAGGAGGCGGCGACGGCTGTGGGAGGAGAGGCGACGCTAAGGGAGGGAGTGGGAGGGTTAGCCTGTTAGGGTTATCTTTTTTATAGCTATTGGGCCGTTTCGGGCTAATGGGCTGCGTAGCGGCGGGTTAAAAAATGGTCCCCGCTACAAATGTTTTATTTATTTGTAGCGGCGGCACATATTACGACCGTTGTTAAAAAAAATTTTTGATGTCGAATTACTTCTTAAACCGTCATTAAAAATATCCAAAACACTGTAGTGGCAGGAGATCTTTTTACCGCCGCTAGTCTTATTTTAGAAGCACCTCTATACAGTCTTTTTGTAGTAGTGCATGGAGCTGCTGCCATTATTAGTGGACAGGCACGTAGCCGGCAAGGGCCACGTCGTCCAACGACAACCCAGACTCGTCTCAACCAATCTCAACAGACGGAGCCGTTTTCAACAAATCTCGTGTCAATACATGTCTCCAAAGGACGTCGGTCCGTCGGATCCCATCCAAACCCCATCTCGTCACTGAATCGCGCGCGCTGTGGCCTCGTGTGGTTGCTAAGAAGCCACGCCTCGGCCGATTCGGAGTGGAACCCATGGGCCGCGATGGTTGTTTGGTCACGGGCCATACCTTCCATACCCGGACGAGCAGCGGTGGCAACACATGTGGTGATGGGGCGCACGAAGTGTGCGGACGGCGGGACGAGACGTCATGGCGACGGCCAGAGGGGATTTAAAAATTTTCTATACTAATTTTTGAATTCAAATTCAAATGCAATATTGTTCATGATTCAAACATGATTTTCTTAGTTTATATAAAATGCTTAGTGTACAGTGTAAATTTTAAAGATGTGATAGTCCATGATGCGAAAGAGGTGTAATAATATATAATTACTATTTAAAGATGAAAAACATATTTGTATATATATATATATAATAATAACATATTCAACTATAAAAAATATTATAATTTTTAAATTTTCAAACATATGTTTTTGAATTTTTAGTTATAAAAAAGATGACATGACATCAAATATATATTTTTTTATGCCACATGTGCGCCACGTGGACAAAACCACCAATCAAAACATCCGTGGGAGGAAAAAACAAACACTTTTAACACTTAAAGGAGCACGAATAACCGATTTTGTAATTAAGGGAGGAAAACCGAACTTTGACAATAATTGAAGGAGGCTAAAAGGAATTCTTCTAAAAAAATTATAACAATATTGGGCACGGGCCGCCACACTACCTGGTGAGACTCATCGCTTCTAATGGCGCCCTACAAACAGAGCACACACCCCAGTCCCCAGGGCCTACTAGCTGCCGGTCCGCCGTCTGGTAAACATCTTGACCGACGCCCGCACACGGGTCGCCTAGTAAACGTCTACGATAATTATCTCACATTTTTTTTGCATAAACAAAATATAATTGTAAGCAATACCAGTAGTATCACATTTATATTGGATGATTAAATAAAACGAACATTATTAAATTAATTGGAGTGCGTAAATTAATAGAGATTGGGGATGTAGCTCAACTGGTAGAGCACTATTCAATGCTTGATAGAGGGTTAGGGTTCGACTCCTCACATCTTCTAAAATGATTTTGTATCATTATTTTGTCCCTTCAATTTAATTTTGTGAGACTTTACTTAGATTTTGGAGAAACGTATATTCAGTTTTTCTCAATTCACAGCAACTAAAGTAGTAATTGACATAACTAAGTAATAGGAGTTGGGGATGTAGCTCTACAATAATTGTAGAGCGTTAGTCACATCAATTTTCTCAACGACTAAAACCTTACTGATAGTGATAGGTCATGGTGGAGGGGGTTGACCTGATCTCAGGAAGCCGGACTCCGGACAAGCTGGCAGCCTAGCCTTCTGCCAATCAACAAACAAAAAGAACAAGGAACAATCATCGCCCTACAAATAGAGCGAATACCCGTCATATGCCAGCATTCCCATCTCGCGAGTGAAGCGACACCGTGGCTCTCGGCACTGCTACCACGCCCTACTTAACTCTGAATCTGGCGGTGCTGTTCTGCAGCCTGGTCAGAGGTTGATGATACAATCAGTTTAAGTGGAACAAAAAAAAATACATTGAAATCAAATACCGACCATAATCTGGCGGTGCTGTCCTGCATCGCGGAGGTCGTGTGCAGCGTGCCCGTCGGACCGACGTGAGGGCAGGAAAGGACCCGTGTGCGCTTATGCGTCGTGAGGATTTTTTGCATGGGTGTGAGCAGAGCACGCAGATCATGACAAGCAATACTCTGTAATGGGAACTTCAAGCCGTCGAGCCGGTGGCGAGCATGGAGCTGCTGCCATTGGCTGAACAGACACCAAGCCAGCAAGGGCGACGTCAGCAAGGAGGGGAGGACAAGGAATGAAGCGACACCGCGGCTCTCCCGTGCTACCGCACCCTACTCAACTCTGAATCTGGTGGTGCTGTTCTGCATCCTGATCAAAGGTATATGAAATTTGCTTAGAGGAATTTTACAATCCAGAATACTACAAAGTATTTTTTGAAACAAAGATATGACATAAGGTGTTATATATATATATATATATATATATATATGAAGCATTTTTGCTACTCCCAGGAGTAGCTACTCCCACGCGTGTATCTCACAATCTAGAGAGTATCACTTCATACTTGAAGTTTCTAAATTAAGTATGTAGTTATACTAGAGGGTATGTGGACATACTTACTTTTTTTTGTTGGTACATATGAAGTATGTAAACATACTCATTTTTATATAGCAGCAAATACGATATATATTCATATGCTTGTAACTAGAAGTACCTTTAGATTTATTTATGGTTATCACTCTTAAATATATCGTTTTAAATATGTGTACATACTCAAAATGATAAATGGGTATGAACACATATCCAAGTGGTTTTTTGAATATAAGAGTAACTATATTTGAAAGTAGAATAGAATTATCCTATATATGGAAAATCCATTCTACTCCTAAGTGTAGTTACTCCCATGTTCAAAAATCCATCTTAGGTATGAGTTCATACCTATTTTTCATTTTGAGTATTTACACATACACAAAACAAGACTTTTGAGAATGATATCCATAAAAAAATTTAAAGGAACTCCTAGTTATAAGCAAATGAACATATATCATATCTACTACTATATTAAAGTGAGTATGTCCCTATACCCTATATATATTACTCTACAAGTGAAATGTATGCTCAACACATCAAAGTTTTAATGATGCAAACGTATCAATATAATACGTGTGAGCACGAAGACCATAGAAATTTTCTCGATAATATCAAACAGTTTCTTTAAACTTGTAATATCAATCACACACATAATAAACATTATTTCATTTTAGCTTTGTGACAACAACAATTAATCATGACAAAGACTGATTTCCTCGTATATATAAGTTTCTAAGAATTTTTAGCTTAGCTATACGGTGTTTACAAAGAATTCGGCTCGTCTGTATAGCGGTGATGAGTAGACCACCCCGCTTGACATGTCCTTGATTTCGCATAGTTTTCAGGAGCTTAGCGCGGTGGGCAGAACAAGATGTCGATATCTACAAGACTTTGATATTCTATACCAGCTTATTATTTAACATAAATCTATTTCTAATTCCAACATAAAGTCAGCTTAGACCATTGGAGTCTTCTACTCTCTTTTTTAAAAGGGTGAAACTATCTTAATTATTTGTTTCTTAACTATATGCTTAAAAAGTGTAAGCCTAACAGACACGATCTAAAAGGTTTGTATGATCTCCGTGCCCTGCATGTGGAGCTCCGCCGCCGCACGCCTGCGCCTCCTCCTCCTCGCGTCGAGGTCAGGGACGTCTTCGTACCCAAGGTCAGCAACCTGGTACGCTTCTGCGTCCTTCCCTCGGAGGTCCCGTCCGCGGCGGCATGGCGCGTGCGCCCGAGGAGGCTCCTCGCGGAGGTCCTCATCGCTGACCGTCGTGGCGTGGCCGTGGCGTCCAAGGAGGAGGACTCGTGCCTCAACGAGCATGCCCAGGACAATGACCACGATGAGCTATTCGAGGCTTCTGCTTTCTTTTTTAAAAGGTTGAAACGGACGTAATTATTTGTTTTTTAATTGTATTTTCAAAATGTGTAAGCCTAACAGACAAGATCTAGGAGAGAAGGTCTATATGAATAAGGTATTATTATGACACTATATTACCTTAATAATGTTAAAACTTAATTTTAAATTGAGTTAAATTTGCATGCATTTCTTTAAATAGAAGACAAAAAATACATTGAAATCAGATATGGAGATCTCGGTGTGACCCTAGTTTGACTTTCATCACGCAAGATCATAATCTGTTACATGAAAAAGTCGGATGACTACAGCCTAGAACAACTAAACAGCATGAGACAATGAACTGCGATCTATATATACCTATCATGATAACCAAAAGGAATGCGCACTTTTGAAAAAACAAATATCTGGTATATGGTTATATAGATTTTATTAAACGTTAATGATGCAATCATGGTAACATAAGACGTGCCACTCGTACAGCGAGCAAAGTTTTTTTTATGTTGTCGTGCACTTAAAAATCTTCTGATGGTGTAGCTCATCAATGATGCTTCGGTGTTACCCCTGCGGGCCTTGTTCGTGGCCGGTGCAAGTAGGCCGCCATGGTGGCCATCCGATCCCCTCTGGCCTCGGCCACTCAATTCATCTCGGCATTGCAAATTTGCGCTACAATACTGAGCGAGCGCTCCGGTAACGAACTAACGACGAAGAGTGCGCCGAGATAAGCTCAGCGTCCAGCGCAATCTCCGTCGGTTTGGAAATTAATCTCGAGGCCGCCGTGAACCAACTCCGCCGCCTGGACGAACGGGCGCGTGGACAGAGCATGACGACGGTCCTCTCCTTTCAGTGTATGCGTCCGTGGGGCCCGTGACCAAGCAACGCAACTGATCTGAGCCGAAGGTTAGAATCGGACGGTGGCGAGGTACCCAGGTGCTCGGTATTTCAAATACCGTCCACACCTGGTCGGAGCTTCAAATACCGACCGCCCCTGGCCATGGACCCATGGTTTCCCAGAGCCACTTCCTCTCCTATCCTTCGTTTCAAATGCCCGCCCCGCTTGCCGCATCGGCCGCTTCCTGTTTGCGGGCTCATGCGGCTGGCCGCAAGTCGCCGCTTCGTTTTGGCGGGCTCCCGCACGCGCCGCAAGCAAGCCAGCAGCCGCAGCCAAGCAAGTACGAATGACAATTCGGGGCGGGTACCTGACCCGATGGTCCCGGATATGGGTCATACTTTTTACTCGTGGGTCGCATCCGTGCCGACCCGAAACGAGTCGGGTACGAGGCGGGATTTTTTTAACCCATGGGTCATCCGTCAGGTACCCGATTCAAGCCTAGTGCAAGATTTGGCCCAACCCCACACCATCTAACCCTAACTTTATCCATCCCATCCCCATCCCCATCCCACCCAGCCAACACCGACAGCCCCCCAGCACCCCGCCATGCCCCCATGCCCGCCGCTCCTAGCACGCCGCCGCACCGCCCGGCGCACCGCCATTGCCCCCTCCCCGCGCTCGCCGGCCACAACCTCGCCCCGCGCCTACCGGCCGCCGTCCCAGCACCCCGCCCGACGCGCTGCCACCACCTAGCACCCCGCCCCGCGCCCACCGCCCCCAGCGCCCCGCCCCGCCCTGACGCGCCGCCACCGCCCAGCACCCCGTCAGTTGCCGCCCCCAGCACCCACAGGCGACCCGAAACCCGCCCGCCACCTGACGGGTGCGGGTGCGGGTGCTATTTTTCACCCGCAGCCTTTCTCTCCACGGGCAGGTTTTTGCTCCTCCCGCCTCGAACCCGCCACGTTGCCATCCCTACTAGCAAGCAGGGTCTCGACAGCGGAGGGTACCGGCTGGTGGGTGTTGGACACGGCAAGGAGCCCACCATTGGCTGGCGGACATTGGGCACTCAGGTTCGCCGTCGATCGAGTAGGACGAGGTGGCAGAAGAATCGTCGAAGTGACGCTGCAGGCCAGTACGCTATCTCCATTGCTAGTCTTCAAGCGTTTTCACGGCGCTACGACGGCGCCACGGGCAGCCGCGGGATGCCACGCAGTATTCCTGGCCACCTGGAGAGTCCTCGATTTCTCACCACGCGCATGATGGCAGTGCTTCCTTTGCACACGGTGCAACAACGTGATGCCAACGTCCCTGCTGTGCTCCGACAGCCCAAGCATCAGCCACCGGTCGCGGCCGCAGGAGGTAGGCACTTGCGATCATGACCACGCTGTTGTTGGTGAGGATGTCGTGCCTGTGGACCAAGGATAGGTATCATGCTCTCGAACGCGGGAACGCCTACGCTGCACAGGTGTGCGACTTCCTCGATCCGGACGCTAGCATTGATCATCGGCCTGTTGACTCAAAAAATCTACACACGCGACATGAGAGATTTACTTTACTCCAATGCAGACTCAATTCGAAAACGGAGCATGCCAGTTGATTTTTCTTACAAACCGACAAAGAAAACAAACGGTCAAATTCCCTGGGTCATCGACCCCAGACAGGCCGATGAGAAAACCGATAATCACTGTGCGTGAAAACCAGCCGAAGATCGTAAAATATAATAAATAAAAATACTCTAATCGGCTGATAGTATCGGCTTATCAACAAGCTTTATTAAATAAATAAATACTATAAAAACCAGTGCCGATAAACACTAAATTGACAGAGCAAAGACGATATTTCCAACAATAGACATGCTAGTACTTGCTTGGCTGATGGTGAGAAGTCGATAGATCTGAAAACTGGTATTATAAATATGCCCTATCATAACATATCTAAGCTACTCAAATAGAGGGTTTGATGGTCTATCAAATACAATAAAATACTTGAATAAACACCGTGAAATCGATCGAACCGTGACAACCTATCGGCTAAACATCCTGATAGAACTCTATCGACTCTTCTTATAATCGAATCGGACCTAGTTCTATCGACTCAGTGAGAGATCAAAGTCGATGCAGCCTCGCCGGTTGAAATAGATCGAACCTAATTGAGACAGTGCCCAAACAAAGTAAATAGATCTAGATACGTTCTAACAATAGATAAAATCAACAAAGTGATTCGAATAATATATCTAAATCAAGCTCGTAAAACCTTCAAATAATTACAATAGATCGGACCTAACCGAGACAATACTGCAAGGCAAAGTCGATAGAACAAACGAGATAAAGATCTAATTACCGGATAACTAGCAATCACAAAGATAGCAACTAGAATATCAAATTAATGACAAAGTACTAGTTGAAGTCGATGAGATTACCGAAGATGACGAATCCATGTCTCTCATCGAGATTAGAGCCGATGCAACCCGCGCGAGATGAGAATTCGTCGAGATAGGAAAAAGGAGACGATGCGCCGAATTGTATTGAACGTGTGTTAAACTTTTTATAAAAATCCTGTTACATATTTATAGCCTCGTGCAAGGGGTTCAGGACTCTTCGGTTTCCAAACAAACAAACCGACTAGATTTATTGCTAAACAAAATCTATCTAAAAACAAAAAACTTAAACAAACCCTAGCGGGTCCATCTTCGCTTCTTCGGCCGTTGAACTTCTTTAACTCGGTCGATTCCAGCCTTGCATCACTGTCAACTGGGTCCAGGTTCAAACTCCAGTGCCAACACATGCCTCTCGAGTCTGGGGTACAAAATCTTCATGCGCCAGATTTTACCTCCTCGTTTACCGCACGCTTTAACCGTGACCTACCAACATCTCATCTTTATAAATGCTTCTTCTCTCTTCCTTCATTTTCACCCGAGCTCAAGTCTTTTACCTCTTTCCTTCTTGCTTAGCCGACGTCCTCTCTCTGGATCAAGCCTGCTCAATAGCAAGCTCCGATGACTCCAACCTCAATCTCGGTGATGGCGACCCCGCAGCACGTTCCTGAGGTAACTTTTTATCCTTCCACCTTCCTTCTGCTCTTTAGGGTTCATATATTTGACTTTTTTCTCCTAAATGTAATTTTATATGTAAAAATATATTTTTTATAAATAAATTTGAACTAAAAAATTATTTTTATGTAAATATTGAAATATTAATAATTTTATAACATTTTATGTGATGGGTCAGACCGTGCTTCACGGTCCAAGTCAACGGGCCGATCGGGCCAGCTTAATCGGATCATGCTTGGACTAGCATGTCGGGCTTGTGTCTGAGCCCAAGCACGACCTGTGCGTTGCTTTGGGGCGGCATGTCCCGAGTAGTCTCCGTGACGGGCCGTGCTTGTGCCGGGCCAAAATGATTGGGCCTCGGGCCGACCCGTTTAACCCAGCTGGATGGGCAGGTATAGCCATAGTTGAGGGTTTAAAGAACCAGTGCTAACCGGCCGGTTATCCCGGTTAACCGGAGAACCGGTCCCGGCCGGTTCCTCCCGGCTAACCGTAACTAGTTACCGTAACTAAATAGTTAACCGGTCGATTTCCCGATTAACCGGCCGGTTTTCCGCCAAACCGAGTCGGCCGGCTGTAGCGACTTTTTCAACCTTGTGTGGTTGCCACCAAAGAGATGGCCAGTATTTGGTTGGTGAGTGAAGTCTAAGTTACCACACTTTCCAGAGAAGGAATCTCGCCACACCTATGGTGAAAAAAAAAAATCAGCACCGCACTCTATGGCGAAGCCAGCCATGGCGTGTGGGCGTCTTCCAAACATCCCAATAATATGCGGTCATCGTTACCCTACCCGTCCAAATAAACAGACTTTGTTTTATATTGCTAAATATGAATATTGATTGTGATACTATAACATACCTCAGCAAGTGAGTGCAGTTTCACTACTCTAGGATTTGGATTAGGGTAACAATGCACTTCTTTGAAACAAAGATATGACATATGGTTATATAGATTTCATTCTACAAGTGAAATATATGCTCAACACTTGAAAGTTTAAATGATGCAAACATAGCAATATACATGTTAGCACGAAGACCATAGAAACATTCTCCATAATATCAAACACTTTCTTTAAACTTGTAATATCAAACACACACATAAAAAAACATTATTTAATTTTAGCTTTGTGATAACTACAATAAATCATGACAAAGACCGATTTCCTCGTATCCGCAAGTTTCTAAGAATTCTTACCTCTACCTACGATTTTTACAAAGAATTCGGCTCGTATGAATAGCGGTGATGAGCAGGCCACTTAGGTGTACTTGATTTCGCACTGTTTTTAAGGAGTGTAGGGCGGCAGGCAGAACAACACGTTGATATCTACAAGACTTTGATATTCTATATACCAACTTATTATTTAACACAAATCTATTTTTAATTCTAACATAAAGTCAACTAAGACAATTAGAGGCTTCTGCTTTCTTTTTCAAAAGGTTGAAATAGTCTTAATTATTTGTTTGTTAACTATATTCTTAAAAAGTGTAAGGCTAACAGACACGATCTAAAAGGTTTGTATGACCTCCGTGCCCTACACCCGGAGCTGCGCCGCCACACGCCTGCGCCTCCTCCTCCCCGTGTCGAGGTCAGGGACATGTTCATACCCAACGTTAGCAACCTGCTACGCTTCTGCGTCCTTCCCTCGGAGGTCCCGTCCACCGCATGGCGCGTGCACCGCTCCCGTGCTCGTCCACCCAGAGCACTTCCGCCATGCCTGGTTCCCTTTGGTGGACCAGGGTTACCGATACCTATGCCACGTGTCTGGGCACACTCTTTTGCAGTTCTGGACATCGTCGGTGCCGGAGTCGTGACACCGCACCCTGGGCTCGGATCCATGTGCGTGCTTGCGTGGCTCCCATGCCAGAACCACGCAGGCGCCACGGAGCGCCCGCGGAGGCTCCTCGCGGAGCTCCTCATCGCTGACCGTCATGGCGCGGCCGCGACGTCTAAGGAGGAGGACCCGAGCTTCGACGAGCAGCACGAAGCCCTTGTGCACGCGGAGTGCTAGGTGCGCCTCCTCCTCTGCGACCGCCTCGACCAGCATTTGCATGCCAAACGACAGGGGAACGGCCACGATGAGCTTTGCCTTCTCCTCCCTGACCAGGGGTGCGCTCGGCGTCGCCAACATGGACGATGACCATGAGTTACGTATTTGCTTCCTCGTCAAGCGCCAAAACAGCCACGACGATATTCACCTCGTCCTCCCCGACCGCCTCCACCAGTAGCATGAGGGGAACGGCCACGACAAGCCATTGGAGGCTTTTGCTTTCTTTTTCAAAAGGTTGAAACGGTCTTAATTATTTGTTTCTTAATTATATGCTTAAAAAGTGTAAACCTAACGGACACGAACTAGAGGAGAAGGTTTGTATGAATAAGGCATTATTATGACACTATACTCGCTCCATAAAGTTAGAGGGTGTTTAAGACATCATTGACAATACCAAGGAGCTATTAACTACGCTGCGGAGCCGCTTCCTAATATAACTCTTTTCTTCCGGACTGGCTAGCGCACCAACTCCAAAGCTTCAGGTCATGGGTTTGAGTGCAGCGCTGGCTCGATTTTTTTTTTTTTGCCGCTTTTGCATGACGCTATAGACGAGTTTGCCAGAACGCCCTCTAATCTAAAAACCCTTCGTGCGCCAGGACACCCTCTATTTCGAGTATGGAGGGAGTATTACCTTAATAATGTTAAAACTTAATTTTAAATTGAGTCAATTTTGCATACATTTCTTTAAGTAGAAGACAAAAAAAAATATTTAAATCAGATACGGAGATCTCCGTGTGACCCTAGTTTGACTTTCATCACGCAAGACTATAATATAGTACATGAAGAGGTCCGATGATTGCAACCTAGAACTACTAAACAGCATGAGACGATGAACTGTGATTTATATATACCTATCATTATAACTAAAAGGAATGCGCACTTTTGAGAAAAAAAACAAAGATCTGACATATTGTTATATAGATTTTTATTGAAAGTTAATGATGCAAACATGGTAACATAAGACTTGCCACTCGAACAGCGAGCAAAGTCTTTTTTATGTTGTCGTGCACTTAAAAGATCTGTCGATGGACTGGTGGTGAGTCTTTTCAGCTCAGCTCATCAACGATCCCCTGGCGTCGGCCACTCAATTCGTCTTGGCATTGCAAATTTGCGCCACAACACAGAGCGAGCGCTCCGGTAACGAAGAATAACGACGAAGAGTGCGCGTGGCGAGGAAGGAGAGGAGGTCAGCGTCCAGCCAACCTCTGTCGTGATGGAAATCTCGAGGCCGCCTGGACGAACGGACGTGTTGCCAGAGTCCAGAGCATGACGACAGTCCTCTCCTCTCGCTGGCGGCGTCGTCCGTGGCCCTGCCGCTCGCCGTCGTGCTCGGCTCCCCCGTCCCGTGGTCGTTGGGCCTCTCGGCCTTGGGAAATTCCTGATGATCAGTCAGCACAGGCGATCTGTACCAGAGGGTTAGAATTGGACGTCGGCAAGGCGGCCAGGGTGGTCGGTATTTCGAATACCGACCGGCCCGGGTCATGTCCTGATCAGCCGCTTCCTCTCCTACCCATTGCTTCGAATGCCCGATGCCCACGCACACCATCTCCTGTTACTCACCAACTAGATTGTTTGGCCCGCACAGTTGCGCCGGCTAGACTGCTAAAATTCTTACAACGCATTGTAGAATCATTTTAACATTTTAATCAATAAATGTATCATGTGGTTTGAAAATATATTAAAATAGAGATAAAGAATTGTATACAAAGCAACGAAAAGGGCTATCTAATATTTAAAATGCTAGGCTACCATACATATTTGAACTAAATAGGTTGTCAATGAATATTTGCAGACACTTATTGGATTATACTAAAATAAAGAAAAAAAGTTATATAATGAAGTAAAAAAATTAACTCTATGCTATCAAAAGCTCCACAAATGCACAGCTACCCTACTAATACATGTTGAAAAATAGAGTTTGAATTGGATGGTTTTAAGATGCAGATGGTACATATACATATGCACATTTGGTCAATCAATCTTCGTTGCTGCTTAAGAATATTACTCCTGCAATCTTTTTGTCTTGATGTTGAGAGAGTTCTGTTTAGCTCTTCCAAGTCCCAATATCAACAAAATAAGTATGAAGAGAATATATTGAGAAACAAATATGTAACTGACCACCCCCTTTACCTCACAATATTGACAAACAGTTTCTAAAATCTCCAGCTACATATGTTTTACTAATTGAATCATATACTCTCTCTATATATATATTGTTGTCTATTTCCTACATATATTAATTAGTTCCTTCCTGGTTGATTTAATATGTCGTACACAATATATCAATCTGCCTTTGGATGGTTGTCCCATATATCTCTTTTTAATAATTACAATATATTATTGTACCATTTTTAATATAAATGTTCATACATCTCCATTGCTAAGGGAAAATATCCAAATTAGCTACTCTTTAGACTTTCAGTAAGGTCGTAATATGTTTCCACAGCTAGCGCTTAAACAAAAAATATATATTGATCATTCAGACATAGTGGAATTCTAATTACTGAAATGTCCAATCATCTTATATAACAAAAGAGTTGCAAATGTGCATATTTAAAAATAATAAAAGTGCCTTTTTTGTGATTGAAGTACACAAATCAATATGCAATAATATCACATTTCCAGTGCCTACATATCCAAATAGTGTTTATTTTGCATCTACGTAAGATGACGATTAATCCATCCATAGATGTAATGATCTAACAAACTTACAATGGAGTAGATTAAAGGTATATATCAGAATATTAAGCCAAATAATATACTGATATTAAAAGTATGCTGGCTCACATACCTTGCATGTGATTGTTTTCTGTAACCATTGTCGCTATCGGGATTTTCAGCCGAACGTTTTGGCTTTGTTACAATATAATTAGTGATTCAATCTAAATATTAGTAACGATTTCTTTGCTTCTCAATTGTTACAGCAAGGATTTTTTCTATTTATACATGCAGAAACATAAACTCATGCTCAATCATCTTAGCTTGGCAATTAGAAGGCTTTCAGCTTTCACCTGTCAGTCAACATGCCGCTCTCCTTAATTTAAAGCACATACCTCTTTCACTGCTTCCATCATGTGCTGGTGCCAGGACGATATCACGACCAGCCTAATCTCCACGAAGTGTTGCTGCTGGTGAAGTTTGTTCATGAAACCGAAGCTTGCCGATGGTGCCGTAATGATCATTTTTGTCCACCGTTCTCATGCACTGCTCCTGTGATGGATTGCTTCTCCGGCCTCACCTGGGATCCAGTGACCGTTCTAAATGTCCCATGCGCCAAATTTGAATATATAAGATATGATTTTAGATGATTCTGATGGTGACGACCAACGCTCCAGGTTTGATCTATAGGTTATCACTGACGATGGACACCCACGGAGCAGCAGCTTTGCTTGCTCCCATTACCATAGCTTATTGCTGGAATTCAACGCCACATGGAGCAGAGTCGACATGGTGTCCAAACGACCTGCTGGGTCCTTCGACTGCAGCTAGCCAGCCGCTATGGTAGCTAGGTAGGGGAGGATATTTGGCTACTCTACACCAAGATATGTATGAACGCGTGGTGGAAAACGCCAGTTCCTGGACATGGTGGAACTTGATGCCGCGAGCATTGGTGGCCGGGGTGGCGGCTGCGAGGTGATCGCAATGTACTCGAAGAAGTCGCCGCTGCCAGGGCATGGGGATCCGGTGATGGAATTGAAAAGGTTAACGATAGGAACGACGTGAAAATTGCGGGTGATAGAATATGTTATGGGCCGGATGTCTTTTAGAGATTACATATACATCCGCAGGGCCTTCCTTGGAGAGAGAGAGAGAGAGAGAGAAAGATACGGACTTAGGAAATTGATGGTTGGATGTTTAAAAGAGTATTTTCTCTCTTTAGATTTGCAGATGACCCAACGCGAACACACGATCCACGTCTTAGCGGTTGTTTTTTTACCGTCTAATTTGAATCATCGTCAATCCGATAATCTGGGTGCAAACGAATACGGTGAAAAAAACCACCCGGCCGGTACGGTCGCACCACGTATTTGGGTCTCATTGGAGCGTCGTGCGATGCATGCATTGAAGGCGGTGGGTCAAGGTTGTTGGCGCTGGTCTTCTCTTCTTCTCGGACGCGTTCGTCTCTTCCCCTCCCCTCCTTTCCATTCCTCTCTTGCGTTCTTCCCCATCCGGCTCCTGCTCATCAGTGCTCGGCCAGGTCCTCACGTCTTCCCTCTCCTCCATAAAACTTCCAAAGGAGGGAGGAGGGAGGGAGGGAGGGATTCGTTTTCGTGTTTGTGTGATTCGTTATGAACTCTGCTTCTTGATTCGATCGGATTTATTTTTGGTTTCAGTCAGTAGCTGCCTAGATCCGCCCCTTCCTGTAGCGTTCTTGGTTACCATTGCTACTTGGGTAATGTCTTGTTCTTGCCATGGCTCGGTCCTAGGGTTTAGATAGGGGTTTTGCTGTGTCCTCCCCTCATCTGAAGTTGGGACTTCGAGTTGGATGTTGGGTTTGTTGGTTTGGTTGGGATTTTGACGTCTTGTTTGGGTTCTGTCAACGCACTCTTTGATTTTGGGTTCTTCGATTTCTCGTGCAATGCCTACTTAGCTACCCCTAAACTGTACCATAATCGTCTTTGTTAGTTTCTTATGCAAACTGTCCTGTTCGTGGTTGCTTTGAGCTCGAGTTTAGATTACGCGCTGGTTCTTAGATTTTGTGGGTTCACCATGACAGGTGTTGCATGAGGTGAGTGCCTGTTTTCCTAATGCATCTTCCTCTGGAGATGTTCTGGGAAAAAAGGAACAGTATTGCTCATGCTCAGACGACTATCATATTACGTCTCATTTATTTCTTACTAGATTACCATGTCATAGTACTATATTAGTTACATGATGATAGCCCTAGTGCCATCGAATCATTAGCTTTTTCCAAACAAATTGTGTATGTCATGATTTCTTATATAATCATTTGTTTTATGGTAATTTGGGATGGCCATGCCTTTTCTAAAAGAAAAGATAACATAGGTACCAGGGTGAAGGATGTTTATAGCCTAGCAGAGAAGGTAACTGCTTAGAAATGATGGTTAAATATCCCCACAGCCACATTGTTCATAGTGTTTATTTTCGAGTAAGTTAATCATCTATTTTTCATTATGATACATCATATTTTTCGTTGAAAGCTATTTTTTTTTTTTGCTAAAACCACATGGCACTGCACCTCACAAAATGAAGAGGAGAATATATTGTTCAGTTATGGCACTCATGAACTAAAAATATATGTGCTAATATTATCAACCTTGATGGTAGTTTTTAATATATATCTTCTTCTCTGATCTTAAGGTACATTTTCGGTGCAGGTTGTTAATTCCAATAAGACACAATTTATTTTCTCTATCATGGGGGGCAGAATCATTCGGCTCTGAAAGGAATATGCTAATTCACTGAGATAAATTGTGGTTCTGTATAATTAACATTGAAACCTCTAATTCTCTAATTTGATTTTTAAACAGGTTGAAACCTAAGAGAGTGGTAAAAAGCAATATATTTTCTGTGATGTAGCGGCATCATTTGCATGAAAGCATTATCCAATACAGTCATTACAGTTGAAAAGGTTCTATATCCTGACACGAAATATGAAAGCTATATATGTTGTTACCTTTTTGTTTGATGAATCACATTCATGTTCCGCATGCATTTTGTTCCATACATTTTTTTTTGTTGAGTGATATAGCTCTGAAAACGAATCAATTTAAATTTGGATTGCAAAAAAAAAACTAATGCCTTATCTCTATTGGTCATGCCTTCATTTGCCCCCCTTTTTCTTGGGAAATACAATAGTATTAATAAATTTTATGATTTACAGAAGTGAAGAAAAGAATTTTGTAGGTTGGTCAGCTATTGGTTCATAAAACTTGAACTGCCGGGGGTATGACAGCCCCTGGGTATTTTTCTAAGAAGAAGACCTTCTCACGCAGGTCGAGAAAACCCCCGAACCCCTCTACCTTTCCATACATAGGGACTCAGCTGGCCTTGTGAGTAATGGCGCGAGTATTTATCTATGATTTGGAATAGGAGGAGCGAGGGGATTTTTTTTGCTACACTGCAGCTACTATTATTTTGCTACAGTGCAAGTGCGAGAACGGGGTCGAACCCCCACCGGTGGGGTGCCAATCGGGCGCTCTCACCACTAAGTCGAAGGCTCATCCGCATTGTTTGGATTTAGCTGAATTCATTGGTGCCAGATGTGTTAGTCTGTTAGCATCAGTATGCAGTATGCTAATAATTGATCTACAAGATTGTACCTTTCTGTCATTTAGAGATATTTACTAATTTTCTATATGAATATGAACCTGATAGTCTGTATTAATCTACAGATTGAGCTTTCAGTTTATTTGATCATTGTTGTTTGCAGTTCAATCGTCTATAATGGCTTGAGTTCTACTACTGCAACTGGTTGTGCTAGCTAGTGGGATTTGTGCTTCTGACAATGTCAAGAAAACTGAATGTACCAAGGGTTCGAGGGTAACCAGCACCTATCTTAGCAAATTCCTTTTCAGTTTTCAGATGACTGATAATCTTTTTCTAAGGATATAAGAAATCTGCTATTTAAATATTATGTTCTTTTTTGGTTGTAGTTAGATCAGCAATTTGTTTTGACGACAACAGTTTGGAGGCTTTGCTTTTGATTAGATGAACAATGTTGCTAATACAATCTTTTATTAACATTTTCTTATTGAAGAGTTTCCAACTGCATGTCAAAAATCTTGGCAGATGATTAATTTTTGTCATAGCAAGATGCAGTTAGACATTTATTCAAGGTCATTGATCACAATGCTTTTAAGTATAGGTTTGGACCAAACAGGACGCGATGCCAATATAGAGTTGAATAACATGGTTCGTTTGTTCAACCAATATGGGTGGTGACATTTCATTTCATTTTGTTGCTAGGTTTTTATGGAGCCAACTAACAGAAACTAAGCATTTCAAATGCTTTGGTTGTATGCCTATATGCATGAAAGCAATGATGATTACTTAGATACTTCTTTGTATAATAGTTGTGGTAAACAAGATAACAAAATGTTGTTTTACATATGCTTCAGGTAGATTCTTAGGGTACTAATAAATCATTTTTTTATGCTGATCTACCATATGCATTTGAAATGAAACTGGGGCGATTATGTGCCATTTTCTATTGAAATTAGATGAGACATGTAAATTTGCAGTGGGTTCAATGAAACATCCGAGCATAGATAATAACTTTAAATGTGTCATTGGCGCATCAGTCTTTGCACATGATTTTTTTCTGAGCGAATGGTAGCATTCAGAGATTGACTTTACTAAATTTACTCAGTTGTTATTAATCTTCTTACTTATTAATTTTGATTCTCATTAAATTGCTCAGTTTTAAAAAAATGGCATGAACCTGTATTATCAATTAATCTCATTTGTTTCTCATATTTGTTGTCTATTACTTGAATCTATTCCTGTTAACCTGAATTGTTTAAAAGAATTGCTAACCTGAATTTTTACATTGTTATGACAGTATTTCAAATGATTATAGATTTTCTTGGTAACATTTTTATTTTGTTAATCGATTCATTTGGACACTTAAGTTATGTGCAAGGAAGTTTGAGGTCAAGCTTGCCTAATTAATTTGTGCATTCCAGTTTTCAACATTACACCATTTCTCAGAGCATGCCTTGGTAACATGTGTATTTCTATATCGAATCAGCTTTCTTTGTGTGGACATACCAGACTGCTTGTACTATTTGAATCTCCTAACAGTTTGAATTTGAACATTGAGTACATGAAGTACAAAATTGGTTTTGAATACTGACAGATAATATTGTTTCAGTCAAGCGACACAGAAATAGAAATGGGCATTCACATGAGACAGAGATACACATGGTGCTCAAAGAAAAACATCTTAGAGAGGCTTTGTTTAGGTATTTTATAGACAGAGATAACGATTGATGTTCATACAACAGTTTTAACTTCATTGAACCCATTATGGTCATGCGTCATTATCTAGGAGACTTTCTTATTATCATATTCCCATCGCTTGAACACTAAAATAAAATAGACTTTGGACTTATTATCCAAATATCATGTGATACCATTGAAGTGAATCCATGGACAATGCATGAAACTCTAAGAATACACCATGGAACATAAAGGCTATATATTTTTTATAGTCCTACAAAACTGTATTTACTGTGTTTCAAATCACTATGTGATGCTTATGTCAAACCATTATGTATGTTAGAAAGTAGAAAGTACATGTATGCTTCCTCTCTACATGTTTTTTTTTCTTTGTAAACATCCTTCTGTTGATTTTTCAGAAGCGCTTTTTGATTATATGGCGCGCAAGGGCGCGCTGCATTATACTAGTTAGATTAAGGGCTATATATTTTGCTTTTTTTGTGAGAATTTCTAGCTTATTTTCTTTTTTTTTTCTAGCCATCCTAGTGAAAGAGTCATCTCCTTTTATTAATAAATAAATAGATTACCATGTCAGCAGCTCCCCATGCGCACGGGTGTGACGCCGAAGTATACCTGGCCAACGGGCCGTGCCGGGCCGGCCCGGCACGAGCCCGCAATGGGCCGTGCCGATAGCTTAACGGGCCAGCACAGCCCGCCTTGCCAACGGGCCGTGCCATGCCGGCACGATGGGCTTGTGATCAAGCCCAAGCATGGCACGGAGTGTTTCAAACGGACCGGGTTGGCCCGTCAGCATGACAGGCCTTTCGTGCTGGGCCAGCCCGAGCCCGCCTTTGTAAATAAGGAAAAAAATAGCCACATTATTTCTTTCAAAATTTTGCAATTATCAACTGTAAAATATTTGAACAGATTCTCACAAGATTACAAAATCACAGCTGAACAACTTAACAAAATAGCCAGCCTATAGATGAAGTCATGAAGATGACACAGAACACAGATTCACAGATTGTCACAACTCACAAGTCACAACATTACAATATACAGATTTACAACTACATTAGTGGCAACTGACAAGTTCATATGTGACCATGCTCCAAAATAGAGATCACCAAGCTTTAGAAAGAGGCGATTACATTACAAAAGTGGCTACCTCATTAAAAACCTTTAGGGAAAACCTCATATCAACTACATGAGGATAAAACCCTAAAGGAAAAAAGAGTACAACCATGCCTCTTTTGGTGAATAAGATGCACCTCAGTTTAGAAGTAGAAATTGCAAAACAGATGCAAATTTAGAAATTGAAACAATGCAGTTGTGTTTACCTCCACTCGCAGCCGAGGGTGCAACGCCGCCATCCAAGTACAAGTTCGCCATTTTGTCCACAAGTTCCGCATTCATCATGTTGTGTTGTTGTCGAGCATCACCTTCTTCCCAATCCTTTATGAGGGACAGAATCTCCACATGTTCTGATGTAAGGCTTCGGCGACGATCATCGATCAACCTGTCACACAAAGAAAAAGCAGACTCCGAAGAGATAGTGGAAACAGGAACATTCATGATACCTTTAGCTAGAATTGAGAGAACAAGATAGGTCCTTTTGTGATTTTCCCACCACCGAAGCAAATTAAAGGAATCATCAAACTCAGAAATAGGATCACTGTCCAAATAAGATGCTAACCCAGAAGCAGACGATACAGGATTAGAAGGAGAAGCACATGCATCAGTAGAAGTAGGAGTTGATGGTCTACCAAAGATCCTATTTCATGAACATAATCTCTTACCTGCTCCATTATTATCCTGTTGCAGCCTCTACAACCTTATAGAACCAAATTTGGACTCATATTTATGAAACAATGCATATAACTCAGATTTTACATTAGTTTCATAAGCATTATGATCAAGGGGGTATAAATTTGATAGATAAACAATTGCCTTCCTGAAACCAGACATCTTACCTCTAGAATCTAAGATAAATGCGAAAGAGTACAGCAAAGGAATGTCACCCCAGTACTTGAGGTATTTATATTTCATTGGAACAACAATATCTTTTAGCAAATCATCATTCTCATATAAGGTTACCTGATCAGCAATTTCAATAAGTGCATGCATCATTAAAGGAGATGTTGGATAATAGACACCAGAAAGTGAAACAGTGCACTTGTAGAATAGTTCAAGAAATTTTAAGATTTTTTTAGCAACATACCAGTGATTGTCTGTTAACAATGGTTCAACATTAGGCTTGTAATGAGTACGGATGAACACAGAGAAGGTGTTCTCATAGGGCACAAGATGTTCAAGCATGAGGTAAGTTGAATTCCACCTCACATCTATGTCCAAACCAAACTTGCGAGGACGTACCCTCATAGATAAGCAAAATGTCTTATAAGAAGCAATACATTGGTTAGATGAATTGAGAAAGGAAATAGCAGTTCTAAAATCCTCAAGGTATTTCTTGATGCGTTTGAGTCCAGATTTCACAATGAGATTGACGATATGGCATGCACAGTGCTGATGCAACAAACTAGTACCAACATATGATGAAATCAAAGGAGTCAAGTGATCAACAACCCTAATATTTGCAGAAGCATTGTCTAGTGTAATGCATAAAACTTTTGATGTCAGGCCATAATTAGAAATAACATGCATAATGCGCTCAGCTATGTTAACACTAGAATGGGAACAATCAATCAACCTCATATCAACAATACGTTTCTCCAACTCCCAACCATCCGTGACAAAATGAAATACAACACTAAGATAGTCCTCCTTAGCATTTCTAGACCATATATTAGAAGTTAAACAAACACAAGATGCATGGTTCAATAAATCAACCACAGCAGTTTTTTTTAACTGAAAATAGTGCTCAAGGTGTCTAGTAGTTGTTTGTCTAGAAACATGTCTGTAGTTAGGATTATGAGCAATCCTAATGTAATCCTTCCATGCAGGCTGTTCACCAATATTTAAAGGCAGACCAAGTCTAGCAATCAATCGACAAAGCTTTGTCCTAGCTACTTCAGGACTATAAATAAAACTGTGAACCTGACCATCAGAGCTAAATTGCAGTTGAGATTGAGAACATGAACTAGCAGCGAGAGCTTTCCTTTTGCATGATTTCACATGGCGAATCAAATGACCAGTGCCGCCAGTAGAGCTAGCAGAGAGTATAGATTTGCAGTAGTTACAGCGAGCACCACACCTGATTTTCTTACCGTTGACGATTGTTTTGAGCTCCTCCATGTCATTCCAGACGCCAGATGTTCTAGCCCTCATCCTGTTGCCGGCGGCGGTGCTCGTCGTTGGGCTCGCATCGATGTCGACTGGAGTCGAGGCACTCGTGCCGAACAGGGCGTCGGCTGCATCTGCAATGGCGGCGGCATCTTCGTCATCGCCGTGCTCACCCTGGAGGTGGAGGTCGTTGTTGATGGAGCCTCCTTCAGCCATCGGCGCCGACGAGCTCGAGGAAGCTGGATCTGCTACCCGTGGTACATGTCATCAGAGTCCAACGCGACGAGCCTGGTGAAGGTCGTGGTTGGCGATGCTACCGGCCATGGACGACGATCGACGAACTCCAAGGCGCACGACGGGGCAAGAAAAGAAGCGAGATGTCAAGGCCTCCAAGGCGTGCCGCGTGCGCCCGCGGCGGTAGATGGAGGCGAAGGCCAGGCAAGGCGAGGGCGAGGTCGTGAGGTAGGCGGAGGCGCGGAGCCGGGCGTTGGCCGGGGTTGCGGCGGCGGCGGGGTGAGCGACGAGGGAAGGAAGAAAAATGAGACCGGCTAGAGTTTGGAGATCGATTGAGTGGGGACATATATATGCCAGGCCGAAATCCTTAACGGGCCACTTGGACCGTGCTCGTGCTGGGCCGGCCACCACGGGCTAAACGGACTAAATGACGGGCCAAGCGGGCCTACACTAACAGGCCATGCTTGGGCCGGCATGACGGGCTTGAGGCCAGGCCCAAGCACGGCCTGTCACGGGCTTCGTGCCGGCACGGCCCGTTGGACACCGTGCCGGGCCGTGCTTGGGCCGGGCCAAAAACGGCGGGCTTCGTGCCGGCCCATTTAGTCCGGTCCAAGTGGTCAGGTATATGCCGAAGTCGATGCCTCCATGCGTCCGGTTCAAGGAAGCCGAACGGCGTTCCGACGTCTGAGAGAGGCCTGCTCGCCGCGTCTCGCTGATCGACGCAGTGTATTCCTGGCCGCCTGGAGAGTGTCCTCGATTTCCACCGCGCGCACGACCTTTGCACAGGGTGCAGCAACGTGATGCCAACGTCCCTGCGCGCTCCGGCGGGCAGGCATATGAGCCACCGGTCGCGGCGGCAGGAGATGTAGACACTTGCGACCACGACCACGCTGCTGTTGCCGACGGCGTCGTGCCTGTGGACCAAGGCTAGGTATCATGCTCTCGAACGCCGGAACGCCTGCGCTGCACAGGCGTTTGACTTCCTCGATCCGGACGCTGGCATTGATCGATCGTCCTCTGTGTTTCGTCGGAGCAGTGCGCGAGCGCCTGAGGCAGGGCATTTACCGGTGTCCGGCGAGTAGAAGGAGATCTCTGGATTCATTGGAAGAAAGGATATGGGAGTAAGCAAAGGTTGGGAGGTCCGTGGCGCTCCGGCGAGCCGCGTCTGGCAGCGGAAACGACGATCCGACCCAACCTGGGGCGGTCGGTATTCCAAACCCCGACCCGACCAGGGGGTGGACGGTATTCAAAATACCGACCACCCTGGATGCCTGCCCACCGTCCGATTAGATCCGTGTGGCTCCGATTATCCACGTTGACTAGTCGTCGTCGGTCTGCAGGCACCGCGAGGACTGGAGTAGAGCGCAACGCAGACGAGGTTGACGGCGGGCGCGCGGGGCGTCACCGGCGAGCTCGTCATCAGTTACCTCAGACGGCAACGCAAATTTGCAATGCGGGTCGCGTGAATTGGCCGAGACGAGGGGATGGACACGCTGTGCGCCATACAACCTCGGCTGCGACGCCACGACGGGACACCCGGCCGCACGACGCAAGGAAGCAGGCCGGGGAGGACAAGGAATGAAGACGCACCGTTTTAATGAACTCTGAAGTGCTGCAGCCTGCAGGTCAGAGCTGACTGGTGATAATCTGTTTAGAACCGATCTTTGCTATAACACGAGGTGGCAACGTCGTGCATCCTGCAGGTCAGAGCTGACAGGTGCAGTCTTGTGACCTCACGGGTGAACATTTTTGTTCCGAGAGTTTTCTGAACAACATGTATCAGTTTGCCTCGTTGTCCTAATACATCAGTTCTGTTTTTGTATAGAATATATACAAACAGTTGGGTAACCTCATGCAGTCGCCTCAACTCTGAAGATTCAGACTCTGATTACTGAAATAGAAACCTCAAGCCTGTATCCAAAGTGTAGCACGCCACATGATGAGTTACCAATGCACAAAAGAAATTCAGGCTGTGGACAAAAAAAAAAAGTCGTCAGTCCATGGCGAGCAGGGGCCTGGAGACCGTCGTGGAACGCGCACGGAGAGCCAAGCATGCACAGACCTATCCAGACTCTGCTTCGCTCGTTCGCGTCTACGGGCTCTCTGCTCGTGACACGCACACATGATGCCTCCCTGTGCTGTTCCATTATGGTGTACATCCGCAGCAACATAACCAGGCGCTGATGCCCGTCATTCCACCGCGCCCATGCACAAGCATCACACCGCGTTCGAGCACAGAACGCGCCGAGCTGTGTGCACAAAAGCCAACACTTGTCCCAAACAAATCAATAAATCACATTCTCCTCCATTTTGGCTGTTGATGATGCTTTGTCTCATTCCCTTGCCTCCAATAAAATTTTGAAATAAACGTTGGTGCTTATTTGGACCATGCACATGCCTATGGTGTCTAGTTCTAATGAAGCCATGTGCATGCGGCTTTGTGTCACACCATGAAGAGGTACGGTCTCTCTCCATCTTTGGGCGATGCACCAACCTTCTGCTCACGGGATTCAATTACCCAATGGTATATGGACTGAATCTAGAACTACTTCTTGGAAAGGAACAACTCAATAGGGACTTTCATATGACAAGGACAAGATGCTATACTCGTCGTGGACTCACGTATAGTCACAAAGGACTTACCATGATGGTTCTTCTTTTTTTAGGATGACATGACCGGTCATTTGTCTTAACACTTGTGCTAAAGTGATAGCTAGATTTGCGTCGAAGGAGAAGGACCCGCCTCTCGACGAGCACGCCCAGGACGACGACCACCTGCTCCTCGGCGAGCAGCACAAAGCCCTTGTGCACGCGAAGCGTCAGTCGTGCCTCCTCCTCTCCGACTGCCTCGACCAGCATCTGCACGCTAAACGACAGGGGACTACCACGATGAGCTTCACCTTCTCCTCCCCGACGCCCGGGACACGCTCGGCATAGCCAACGTGGATGGCGACCACGAGGTACGCATTTGTTTCCTCGTCACTGTGTGTTGTGTTTCGGGGAGCGCTCGGCCCTTGTTTTGATTTGCTTCATGTGCAGGATGCAGAGGGTGCGTACCAGGACGCCGCCCTGTTGGTCAGGGATGCCGCTTCTACAGGACAGGCACTGGATGACACCGACTAGAAGGCCCAGAATAGCCACGGCAAGTTTCATCTCGTCCTCCCCGACCGTCTCCACTAGCAGCATGAGGGGAATAGACACGACGAGCCATGGAGTTTTCTGCTCTCTTTTTTAAAAGGCTGATACGGTCTTAATTATTTATGTCTTAACTATATGTTTAAAAAATATAAGCCTAAGAGACACGATCTGGAGAAGAAGGTTTGTATGAATAAAGCATTATTATGACAATATATTACCTTAATAATGTTAAAACTTATTTTTAAATTGAGTCAATTTTACATACATTTCTTTAAATAGAAGAGAAAAAAATTCATTGAAATCAGATACGATGATCTCTGTGTGACCCTAGTTTGACTCTCATCATGCAAAACCATAATTTGGTACATGGAGAGGTCTGATGACTACGACCTAGAACAACTAAACAACATGAGACAATGAACTGGGATTTATATATACCTATCATGATAACCAAAAGGAGTGCGCACTTTTAAAAAACAAAGATCTGGCATATGGTTATATATAGATATTATTGAATATTAATGATGCAAACATGGAAACATAAGACGTGTCACTCGAACGGCGAGCAAAGTATCTTTTATGTTGTCGTGCACTTAAAAATCTGCTGATGGTGTGGTGGCGAGTCTTTCCATCTCAGCTCATCAACGATGCTTCGGTGTTATCTCTCTAGGCCTTGTTCGTGGCCAGTGCAAGTAGGCCATCATGGTGGCCAGCCTCGTTGTGGAAGATGGACGACGGTGGACAGAGAGCGTGAGCGCTGGTGCATGGCGAATCGATGGATGGTGGTGTGTCGACCTTGAGTACCAATGTTCGGCAGCGAGGGCGTTGGAAGGAAGGAGATGTGAGTAAGCAAACATCGGGATGTCCGCGGCGCCACGGCCTGCAGCGGGAAACGGCGTTGTTTGTGAATTGTGATCGCAAGGTGGAGAGACGCAGCCTTCGTCGACGGCGACATGTTCGTGGACGGAGGAATGAAGAGAGGCTTCCGGCAATCACGTCACGTGGCCATCCGATCCCCTCTAGCGTCGGCCGGCCACTCAATTCATCTCGGCATTGTAAATTTTCGCCACAAGACAGAGTGAGCGCTCTGGTAACGAACTAACGACGAAGAGAGCGCGTGGCGACGAAGGAGCCAGCCGAGAGGAGGTCAATTACCGACCGGGCCCCTGGTCATGGTTACCCTGAGCCGGTTTCTCTCCTATCCTTAGCTTCAAATTCAACTGCCCGATGCCCGCGCACACCATCTCTTGTTACTCACCAATTACCATGTCAGCAGCTCTCCATGCGCACGGGCGTGATGCCGAGGACGATGCCCGCATGAGTCCGGTTCGAGGAAGCCGAGCGGCGTTCCGGCATTTGAGTGAGGCCCGCTCGCCGTCTCGCCGATCGATGCAGTGTATTCCTGGCCGCCTGTAGCGTCTTCGATTTCTCACCGCGCGCACGACGGCAGTGCTTCCTTTCCACAGGGTGCAGCAACGTGATGCCAACATTCCTGCGCGCCCCGGCGGCCAAGCACGAGCCACCGGTCTCGGCGGCAGGAGGAGGTAGGCACTTGCGACCATGACCACGCTGCTGTTGCTAGGATAGGTATCATGCTCTCGAACGCCGGAGTGCCTGTGCTGCACAGGCGTTCGACTTCCTCGATCCGGACGCCGGCATTGATCGATCGTCCTCTGTGTTTCGTCGGAGCAGTGCGCGAGCGCCTGAGGCAGGGCTATCTACCGGTGTCCGGCGAGTAAGCAAAGGTTGGGAGGTCCGCGGAAACGACGACCCAACCAGGGGTGGACGGTATTGGAAACCCCGACCCGACCAGGGGGTGGACGGTATTCGAAATACCGACCACCCTGGGTCCCTGACAACCGTCCAATTAGATCCCTGCGGCGCGGATTTTTTTTTGTTGACTAGTCGTCGTCGGTCTTGAGGCTGAGGGACCGGAGCAGAGCACGACGCAGACGAGGTTGACGGCGACCGCACGGGGGCGTCAAGAACGCCGCCGGCGAGCTCGTCATCACTTACCTCAGGTGGCAAGGGCCGCCATGGTCTGGTTTTGCGTCCGTTCGGTTAGGCGGCTGCCCGATCGATACGGAGGAGCGCTGGACGCTGCTCAGCTCCTCCTGGCTCGCCGCACGCCCTCCTCCTCGCCGCAGCGCTGTGTCTTCTGCCGCAAATTTGCAATGTGGATCGCCTGAATTGGCCAAGACGAGGAGATAGGCAGGCCGTGCGCCGTACAACCTCGGCTGCGACGCCACGACGGGACGCCAGCCGCACGACGCAAGGAAGCAGGCCGGGGAGGACAAGGAATGAAGACGCCGCACCCTTTTAATTAGTGAACTCTGAATATACCGGTGGTGCTGCAGCCTGCAGGTCAGAGCGGACTGATGATAATGTGTTCGGAATTGATCTTTGAGGTGGCAACGTCGTGAATCCTGCAGGTCATAGCTGACTGGTTCAGTTTTGTGGCCTCACTGGTGAACATTTTAGTTCTGAAAGTTTTCTGAATGACATGTATCAATTTGCCTTGTTGTGCTAATACATCAGTTCTTGTTTAGAATACAAACTGTTGGGTAACCTCATGATTCGCCTGACCGTGTGCAGTCGCCTCAACTCTGAAGATTCAAACTCTGCGTTTACTGAAATAGAACCTCAAGCCTGTATCCAAAGTGTAGCACGCCACATGAGTTAGCAATGCACATAAAATTCAGGCTATGGACAAAAAAAAAAAAAACCGATGTCGTCAGTGCACGGCGAGCAGGGGCCTGGAGACCGTCGTGGAACGCGCACGGCGAGCCAAGCCAGCACCGACCTATACAGACTGTGCTTCGCTCGTTCGCGTCTACGGGCTCTCAACACGCGACACGCACACATGATGTCTCCGTGCGCTGTCCCATTATCGTGTACATCCGCAGCAACATAACCAGGCGCTGATGCCTAGTCCTGGGACTTGGGTCAAATTCGGTTCCTCCGGCATGAACATTTGGTACGGCTCAAGGCCCGACATGGCACGGAAGAGTTTCGGGCCGTGTCGCCCCGGCACGACACAATTTCTTGGGTCGTGCTCGGGCCATCACGGCACGAATGCGGCCCGACGGTACGATAACAGCCTGATATCATCTAGTTCTTGCATCAAGGTCTGTTTTTTATTTTGATTTTTATTTAAAATTTTAAACTTGTATAGATTTTGGGTTTGTAAATCAAATGCAATGATTTTTTTTTTCTATCATCTCAGAAAAATATGCTCTCTCACTATGAATCTTTTTTATTTTGTTGGTTTAGTTCAATTATGCAATGACTCATCAACTGATTAATAGTCACTATTCAATATTCTCTTTTTTTTTATAAATCTTTAAAAAATTGAAATTTTAAATAAAACTTTGTGTATATGTACAACTTCTATATAACCCCGGACAGAAACTTTGTATAATTATTTTCAAAACTCCTAAAGTATTTTGAGTTCAAAATACTCTTCATTTATCTCAAAACCTCATAACTTCTATATTGTTGAGTAGAATTTGAACACCCTCTAAAGCAAAAAAAATCCCCATAAATTCAATAGATTGGTGTTGCCTTGGAAAAAACCCCACACCAAAATTGAGTTCAAATTTTAATATATTTTAAAGATAAACAAATATCAATAATAATTTTCATTTGTTTTTTGTTACACTTAAATTATGATAGTTTTGGAATTCAAATTTGGTGGTCACATGTAACATAGACTTAAGAAACTGATATAATTTTGGTAAAATTTTATAAATATTTTAATCTATGTAATATTATAAAAATAATCAATTTAAATATTTAAAGTACGCTTTCTCTATGCTGAAAATGTATTGACGAAGGGCGCTTTCACTAAAATTGGGCCATGCTTGGGCTTGGCACGGCCTAACAGCAGCCCGTCGTGCCTCGTGCCGTGCCTGGGCCGCATTTTCCGTAGATCAGCCCGAGCAGCACGGCTTGATGTGCCGCCGAGGCATGGCACGAGACGGCCCAAAGAACGATGGGCCCGTGCCATGCCAGCCTGACACGGCCCGAGTTCCAGGACTGCTGATGCCCGTCATTCCATCACGGCCAACACAGGCCTCGCACCGGATTCGAGCTCGCAGAACGCGCCGAGGTGTGTGCACAAAGACAACACTTGTCCTGAACAAATAAATGAATCATATTCTCCTTTAAATGGCTGTTGATGATGCTTTCTCAGATTCCCTTGCCTCTAATAAATTTTGAAATAAAAGTTGGTGCTGATTTGCACCATGCACATGCCTATGGTGTCTACTACTTCTAACGAAGCCATGCACCTACGTCTTTGTTAGTTGTGTTTCGGAGTGCGCTCGGCCCCTATTTTGATTCGTGTCACGTGCATGATGCAGAGGACGTGTACCAGGACATCCCCTGATGGTCGAGGACACCGTTGCTGTGGTCCAGGCGCAGGACGACGGTCACGACACCGACCAGCAGGCCTAGATAGCCACGGCGAGCTTCGCCTTGTCCTCCTCGACCGCCTATACCAGCAGCATGAGGGGAACGGCCACGACGAGGTTTCTGCTCTCTTTTTTAAAAGTTTGAAACAGTCTTAATTATTTGTTTATTCACTATATATATGCTTAAAAAGTGTAAGACTAACATACACGATTTAGGAGAAGGTTTGTATGAATAAGGCATTATTATGACACTATATTTACCTTAATAATGTTACAGTTAATTTTAAATTTAGTCAATTTTACATACATTTCTTTAAATAGAAGACAAAAAAATACATTGAAATCAGATAAAGAGATCTTCGTGTGACCCTAGTTTGACTTTCACCACGCAATATCATAATCTTGTACATAGAGAGGTCTGATGACTACAACCTAGAACAACTAAAAAACATGAGACAATGAACTGCGATCTATATATACCTATCATGATAACCAAAAGGAATGCGCACTTTTGGAAAAAGAAATATTTGGTATATGGTTATAAATATTTTATTGAAAGTTAATGATGCAATCATGGTAGCATAAGACGTGTCACTCGAACAGCGAGCAAATTTTTTTTTTATGTTGTCGTGCACTTAAAAATCTGCTGATGGTGTGGTGGCGAGTCTTTCCAGCTCAGCTCATCAACGATGTTTCGGTGTTACCTCTCTGGCCTTGTTCGTGGCCTGTGCAAGTAGGCCGTCATGGTGGCCAGCCTTCTTGTAGAAGATGGATGGTGGCGTCGACCTTGAGTACCGATGTTTGGCCACGGCGTTGCAAGTAAGGAGAGGAGAGTATGCAAACGTCAGGATGTCAGTCCGCGGCGACACGCCTTGCAGCGGAAAACGGCACTGTTTGTGAATTGTGATCGCAAGGTGGAGAGATGCAGCCTTCGTCGATGGCGACATATTCGTGAACGGAGGAACGGCGAGAGGGTACCGGCAATCACGTCACGTGGCCATCCGATCCCCTGGCCCCGGCCACTTGATTCATCTCGGCTTGCAAATTTGCGCCACAAGACAGAGCGAGCGCTCCGGTAACGAACTAACGACAAAGTGAACGCGTGGCGACAAAGGAGCCAGCCGAGAGGAGCTCAGTGTCCAACGCAACCTCGCCGCGAGACACCTCCGCCGCCTGGACGAACGAACGTGTGGCCAGATGCCATAGCATGACATGTTTAAAATATACGTGTTATTCTAATTCTAGATTTTAATTTTAAGTAAATTTTATGATTGTTCAAATTCATGATGCAGACTAACTCTAGCAGCAAGTAGAACAACACAATTAAAAACACGAGAGACATTTACTACCATAAGGCTTATCGGCGTTTAATTTAACGTAAATAGTAGACGAAGATCAATATAGACGTTGTAGTTCGTCGATGAGGCAGCGCAGATCGTTGCGGATCAGCCTCAAGCGGTTGCGTAGATGCACTGCCCAGAAATCTTATTACCGCCCCTCGTGCAGGCTTCACGTTGGCAAAGGTTCGGAGATTCCGTTCACCCTTTTTCCGGTGCACGCCGAAGAATAGGACCGGCGAGATGGAAGCAGCTCAACACCACAAACTCTCCAAAAGGAAGGAAAAAGAAAAATGAAATTCAAGTATCGAACCCTGGACGTCTCCAGGGGCCCAATATAGGCACGGCTGCCCTCCAGAAGTCATTTTCTCTCTAATTACGCTCACTAATTAGCAGTTAATAACATGACTGGTCTATTAACTTTAATTATGATATTAATAGTATATTAATCCTCTTAATTAGTACATAACAGTTTAGAATTGATGGAGGATACGAGTGGCAAAAATCACTCAGTCTTATAGACACACCACGCCACGATCGCAAGTCACAAGTCACGCGGGTTAATACGCGAAAAAGCGAGTATACGCGCGCGCGTGCGTGTGTACTTATAGCAATGCTCTCTTTCTCTCCTAATGCTTTCTTTATTCAGCCATGAGTACGACTGCTGCTATTTAAGTTGGTGTGGACCACCATAGACTAGTAAGGTGGGAATAAAACCAATAGCCACTTATTCCTTTGGAATTTCTCCTGAATGAGCCATTTAAAAATAGGCCAAATTCTAATAATCCCCCACTAATCCCAAAGCAAGAAATTAAAGGTCAAAAGATTACTGTGTTGTAGTATTGTTAATATACCAGTCTTTCAGAGTAAGTCCCATACGGGTTGAACTTAAACATATAATATCAATATTCATTTTTCAATAGCAAAAGAATGGACTAGGCATTGAATTCTCAGCGTTGTGTGGGCAGACTTCAAATGAAATCAAACTGATACTAGGATGCCAAAACAACCTCGTCTAACCGGAGCGTTAATGGTCTGCTCCCAAATCTTCTCATGAGCCTTTATGAGAACGCCCCATTCTCATGAACTACAACCTACAATTGAGCTTAAGTAGGTGTTTTCCTTCAAGATATCCTATAGGTTAATATCTTTCACATCAGAAAACATTAAGGTTTAATGCCAACCTGCCATACAGCCAAGAGTACTATCCTTTGTCATTTGAACATGGGTATATTTTATTTATTTATAATGTACTCTTTGGTTACTCTAATCAACTTGTTCTTCCTGTTATCTTAGTCATGGGATTTCCGATCAAAAAGGACAGGTTATCATTGTTGTGTAACTTTTAGATGAGCCTCATACCCATGTTCTTAGACATAATGGTAATCATATTCCGTGATAATCCCTTTGTAAAAGGGTCTGCTAGATTATTTTCGCTTTTCACATAGCTCGCAGCTATAACTCCGGAGGTTTTCATCTTTTTTATAGATTTCAGTCTATGCTTGATGTGTTTATTGGACTTTAAGTTATCCTTTGTATTCATAACCTGAGCTAAGATTGATTAGTTATCGCAATACATTAGGATAGGTGGTACTCGCTTTTCCACGAAAGGCAAGTCCATCAATAGTTCTCTTAGCCATTCAGCCTTATTAGTAGTTGTTTCTAGTGCTACAAGTTCTGCTTCACATGTGAATTTTGTTAACACGGTCTGTTTAGAAGACCTCCATGAAACTGCAGCACCAACAAGCATATACACATAGCCACTCGTGGCTTTGGTCTCATCCGCATCTGATATCCAATTGGAATAACTATATCCTTCCAACGCTGGTGGATATCCCGAAGAGTGAATTCCGAGTGAGGTTGTGCCTCTCAAATAGCGCAACACTCGCTCAAGTGTCTTCCCATTATCATCACCTAGGTTTGATGTAAACCGACTCAGTTTGCTCACAGCATAGGAGATGTCAGGTCTCGTGGCACATGCAAGATACATGAGGGACCCAATTATTTATGAATATCTCAGTTGATCTTTTCCCTCTCCTTCGAATTTTCGAAGCTTGATGCTTGCATCATAGGGAGTTAGAGAGATTTTACAATTCTCAAAACCAGAATGTCTAAGTATCTTTTCTGCATAGTGGGATTGACTCAAGGTAATCCCATCTTCGCTTTTGATCAACTTCACATTTAGGATCACATCCGCTGGTCCCAATTTTTTCATGTCAAAACACCTTGACAAGAAAGTTTTGATCTCATCAATTACTCTTGTGCTCATTCCAAAAATTAATATGTCATCAACATACAAGCACAATATTACTCTCTCACCCCCACCAAAATGATAGTACACACACTTATCTGTCTCATTTACGCTAAATCCAGCAGATGTCAAAGTGGTGTCAAATTTATCATGCCATTGTTTGGGTGCTTGTTTAAGCTCATACAGGGATTTTATCAATTTGCACACTTTGTTCTCTTGCCCAGGAATTTTATAACCATCTGGCTGCTCCATATATATCTCTTCCTCTAACTCTTCATAAAGGAAAGCGGTCTTTACATCCATTTGATAGATATGCAGACCATAGGAAGCTGCAAGCGCAAGGAGCACTCTAATGGTAGAATTTTGGGCAACAGGAGAGTATGTATCAAAGAAATCATTTCCTTCTCTTTGTGTGAATCCCTTGGCCACAAGCCTAGCCTTGTACTTTTCAATAGTACCATCAGGCCTCAATATCTTTTTAAAGATCCACTTATATCCAATTGGTTTGCACCCGTTTGGACACTCAGTGATCTCCCAAGTCCCATTTGACATGACAGAGTCCATCTCATTATGGACTACCTCTTTCCAATATTCTGCATCTAAAGATACATATGCCTCTGAAAGAGTGTTGGGCACATCATCCACAAGATAAACAATATAGTCATCACCAAAAGATTTCACAATCTTTTGTCTCTTACTCCTACGAGGAGCTTCATTGATGATATTGTCATCTTCTTCAGATGGTATATATAATTCATCGTTTATCTCACATGGTGGTGTGTCATCCTCAGAAGCATGTACATGATTATGATAATTCTCACTCTGAGAAGTGCTACCTGCTGCTCTCATAAGAAATATATCCTCAAAGAATAAAGCATCTCTCGACTCCATGATAGTATTTATATTTTGTTCAGAAGTATCCGATTTAACTACTAAGAATCTATATGTCGTAGTGTTATGTGCATAACTGGGTCCAAGTTTTCTCTTCTTTGGCTCAGGTAAATTTACCTTCGCCAGACAGCCCCAAGTCCTCAATAAATTGATGTTGGGTTTGTACTGTTATGTGCATATCCGGGTCCAAGCTTTCTGTTCTTCGGTTCAGGTAAATTTACCTTTGCCAGACTGCCCCAAGTCCTCAAGAAATTGATGTTGGGTTTTCTCTCATTCCATCCCTCATAGGGAGTGACTTCTCTGTTTTTAGTCACTACCCTGTTTAGGACAAAATTAGCCATCAAGATAGCTTCCCCCCACCATTCATAAGGCATACAGGCGCTCTCTAACATAGCATTCACCAAATCTGTTAGAGTTCGGTTTTTCCTCTCGGACATCCCATTCTCTTGACAAGAATATGGTGGTGTCACTTCATTGATAATACCATGTTTAGCACATAATTGAGAGAAATCATTTGAGGTATATTCTCCTCCACGATCATCATGTAATCGTTTGATTTTCCTCTCAAGTTGGTTCTCAACCTCAGCCTTATAAATTTTAAAGTATTGTAAAGCTTCATCTTTAGTTTTTAGCAAGCAAATATAGCAAAAATGAGTAGCATCATCAATCAAAGTCATGAAATATCTCTTGCCACCTCTTGTCAACAATCCATATATTTCACACAAATCAGAATGAATAAGATCTAATGGTGCCAAGTTTCTCTTTTTCTCTAAACACTTAAATAGCTTTCGAGGTTGTTTTGCTTGCACGCAAGATTGGCACTTTGATCCTTTGATAATATTGAACTTAGAAATAAGCTCTAATATGGACATTCTAGCAATGGTGTCAAACCCAATATGAACGTGAGTGCCACACATCAACCTTGCTAGTTTTATTAATCATGGACGCAACATTTAGATTATAGAAATAATCAGAAGTATTCAAACGGAACAAGCCTCCGCTTAAATAGCCTTTGCCAACAAAGTTTCCAAACTTGGGCATTACAACTTTATTTGACTTAAATACTAACTTATAACCATCCTGACACAATAAGGAAACACTAATCAGGTTCCTCTTTATTGTTGGAGCATGCTGCACGTTTTTTAAAAGGACAGTCTTCCCTGAAGTGAGCTTCAGTTTGACCGTACCAACACCAAGAACAGAAGCAACTGATCTGTTTCCTATCAGGATGGAGGAGGACTGCATCCTCTGGTAAGAAGAGAACATAGACAAATAAGAACACACATAAACATTGGCACCTGTATCAACCCACCAATCCAAAGATTGAATGGCTGAAAAAATAAATGGTAAATTACCATACCCGGATGGATCGGTCTCATCACCGTTGTTTTTGCCAATGGTCACATTGACAACCTTCTTCTGTTGTCCATCAAAATTATTTGCGGTGGCGGCAATCTTTCACAAGATGCCTTGGTTTGCCACATACATAGCATGATCTGTTGTTCTTTTTCATATTGTTCTTCTTAAAGTTAGTGGTTTTCTTAAGCTTTCCACTGGCCTGCATCTTTTCCTTGTTCTTGTTGTAGTAAGTTTTCTTTTCAACTACAACATTGGCACAAGCACCATTATCTGCAGCGGCAGAAGTGCTTGGAGCGTCTTTAGCCCTTGCCTTTTCTTCCACATCGAGCGCTATAATCAGATTCTCAGTTGAGATATCTTCGCTCTTATGTTTTAGGCTCGTGGCAAAATCTCTCCATGTGGCAGAGAGTTTGGCAATAATGCCCGCTGCCACAACTCGATCAGGCAGAGGACACCCCAAACTTGCAATCTCTCTGGCCAAAAGTTGTAACTCGTGAGCTTGAGACACTATCGACTTTGCAGTGTCAATGTTGTAGTCAAAGAGTTGCTCACACATGTACAGCAGGCGACCGGCTTCAGATACAATATATTTGCGCTCAAGTGCATCCCACAACTCAATGGGATCGGTAGAATTCATATACACATCATACAAATTATCCGCTAAAAGGGTTAAAATGCAGCCAAGTGTCGAATCACGCGTTGTGAGAAATACAGTGGTCTGCTCAACCGTGAATGACATCACTAGGTGGATCACCCACCACAGTCCCATTGACATAAGCCAAAATATGACTTTAGTCTACCAATGACGAAAGTTTTCACCACCACCAAACCTCTTAGATTTCATTGCATTCGGAGCACCAGCCATTGCTAGAATAATAGAATAAACGCAACGATAAAGTTTCTAGATTGTTGAAAATATGCGTGTTATTCTAATTCCATATTTTAATTTTTGGCAAATTTTATGATTGTTCAAACTCATGATGCAGACTAACTCTAGCAGCAAGTAGAACAACATAATTAAAAATACAAGAGACATTGACTCACGTAGGGTTTGTTGACACTTAATTTAGCGCAAATAGTAGACGAAGCAGACAGTCGATGTAGACATCGTAGTTCATCGATGAGGCAGCGTAGATCATCACGGATCAGCCTCGAGCGGTCGTGCAGATGCGATGCCCAAAAACCTTATTGCCGCCCCTCATGTAGGCTTCACAACGGCAAAGGTTCGGAGATTTCACTCACCCTTTTCCCCGATGCACGCCAAAGAATACGGCCGGCAAGATGGAAGCAGCTCAACACCACAATACAGCTCTCCAAAAGGAAGAAAGAAGAAAAATGGAATTTAGGTATCGAACCCTGGACATCTCCATGGGCCCAATATAGGCACGACTGCCCTCTAGGAGCTGTTTTCTCTCTAATTGTGCCCACTAATTAGCTGTTAATAACATGGCTAGCCTATTAATTCTAGTTAAGGCATTAACCGTGTATTGATCCTCTTGATTAGTACATAATGATTCAGATTTGATAGAGGATACAAGTGGCAAAAATCACTTACTCTTGTAGACACGTTACACCACGGTCGCAAGTCACATGGGTTAATACGCGAAAAAACGCGTATACGCGCTCGCATGCGTGTGTACTTATAGCAATGCTCTCTTTCTCTCCCAATGCTTTCTTTATTCATCCATAGTGCGAGTGCTGCTATTTAAGTTGGTGTGGACCATCGTAGACTAGCAAGATGGGACTAAAACCAACAGCTACTTAGGTCTTTGAAATTTCTCCTGAATGCGCCATTTAAAAAGGGGCCAAATTCCAACATGACTACGGTCCTCTCCTCTCACTGGCAGCGTCTTGAGAAATTTCTTGGGCCTCTCTGCCTTGAGAAATTGCTGATGATCAGTCAGCACAGGCGATCTGTACCGGAGGGTTAGAATTGGACGGCTGCAAGGCGCCCAGGATGGTCAGGGTTGGAAGATAAGGCTTCTTAGAGATAAGATACGCATTAGATATTGTTTGTTGTATCTTAGAGATAGAGTTAGTTAGTAGCTAACTTGATTGACAAGTTGTAGTCATAACTGATTGTACTTCGCCAGATCTAATGCTGGCATATATATTCATGCAGGTGGCTCAACATGAGTAAGCTACTCATACTTCTTTCATGGTAATTAGAGCTACCTTCTCCACAAACATCCAACCATGTCGTCCTCTTCTAGCCTTTCCTCTGCCCTCTCCCATCCTGTCTCCGAGAGGCTGACGAGGTAGAACTTCATTGTTTGGAAGGCTCAAGTGTTGCCCATTATTCGCGCTATGCAGCTCCATTGCTACCTCGACGGATCTGCTAAAGCACCGGCAGAGTTCATCCACGTCGAGAAAGCGGACAAGTCCGTCATGAAAGAACCCAACCTAGAGTATGCAATCTAGGTTGCGCAAGACCAGTAGGTGCTGAGTTACTTGGTTAACTCCCTGTGAGGTCCTTGGGCAGGTTGCTACCTTCCCTACTAAGGCAGAGACCTGGCAGGCCATCCAAGGGATGTTCTTGTCGGTGTCTCGTTCGAGGATTGTTCATCTTCGCAACAGGCTCTCCACCACTCGGAAGGGAGAGATGACCTGTACCACATACTATTCCAAGACGAAAGGCTTTGTTGATGAGCTAGCTGCTGCTGGGAAGCGGCTAGATGATGAAGAGACCATCGCCTACATCCTTGCTGGGCTCGACGCTGAGTTCAACCCCTTCATCGAGTCAGTCTGAGCCAGGACTGACCCGATTTCCTTGACCGATCTGTTCACCTAGCTCCTCAGCGTTGAAGCAAGGATCAACACCAGAATCAACAGTAGTATATGTCTACTAATGCTGCATACCATGGAGGACGCGGTGGCCGTGGTGGTCACGGCGGACGAGGACGTGATGGTGGCGGTCCTGATGCTGGCGGCCGAGGTGATGGTGCAGGACGCTTCGGCCGTGGCGGCAAGAAGTACACCTGCCAGCTCTGTGGCAGGGATGGGCGTACGGTTGTACGCTGTTACAAGCGTTTTGATTGTAACTATACTGGTGACGCATGTGGAGTGGACACTGCAACTACATCTTATGGAGTGGACACCAAATGGTACACCGATACTGGTGCCACTGACCATATCACGGGAGAGCTTGATAGGCTAACCACCCGCGAGAAGTACACAGGACATGAACAAGTGCACACGGCTTTTGGATCAGGTATGGGTATAAGTCATGTTGGTCATACAGTTTTTCATACCCCAGAAAAAGATCTACATTTAAATAATGTCCTTCATGTCCCTGAAGTCGATAAAAATCTCGTTTCTGTTCATAAGTTTACTCGTGATAATAATATCTTCCTTCAATATCATCCTCACTTCTTTCTTGCTAAGGATCAGGCAACAGGGAGAACACTTCTTCAAGGGAAGTGTAAGCGAGGCCTCTACCCACTTCCTAGCCCTTCGGAGCGACCATAAGTAAAGCAGGCCCTTGGCGTCCAGATTTCTGCCCATCGATGGCACAATCGTCTTGGCCATCCATCTTTTGCTGACGTTTCTAGAGTCCTTAGTGAAAATAAACTGCCATATTCCAAAGGGTCCCTTGATGACAACTCCATCTGTGACGCATGTCAAAAGGGGAAGAGCCATCAGCTTTCCTATCGGCAATCTACTAGTTCATCCGAATCTCCTTTAGATTTAATTTTCTCTTATGTATGGAGCCCTGCACCTAGCTCTATAGGAAGGAAAAATTATTATGTCAGTTTTATTGATGATCATAACAAGTTTGTGTAGATTTATCTTCTTAAACAAAAATCTGAAGTGTTCCAAAGGTTTCATGAATTTCAACAACTTGTTGAGCGCCTATTCAATAGAAAGATAGTAGCGGTTCAAACCGACTGGGGAGGCGAGTATCAAAAACTACATCCCTTCTTTGAGCGGGTTGGCATATCTCATCATGTGTCATGCCCTCATGCTCACCAACAAAACGGATCTGCTGAAAGAAAACATAGACACATCGTTGAAACCGGCTTATCACTCCTAGCTCATGCATTTATGCCACTAAAATTTTGGGATGAAGCCTTTTCTACTTCTGCCTATCTAATCAACCGTACTCCCTCCAAGGTCATTGGTCATTTGACACCCTTGGAAAAATTGTTTGGCACTAAACCTGATTACTCTTTCCTTCGAATCTTTGGGAGTGCGCGTTGGCCTAATCTTCGTCCCTATAATTCCAGAAAGCTTGAGTTTAGATCCAAGAGATGTGTCTTTCTTGGCTATAGTAGTCTTCACAAAGGTTACAAGTGTCTTGGTGTAAGCCTCTGACCGGGTTTATGTATCACGAGGTGTTATGTTCGATGAGACCGTTTTCCCTTTTTCTCAGCTCTATGCCAACGCTAGAGCCCAACTCAAGGCTGAAATTCATCTCCTTCATCCAACTTTGCTCAACCCAGGGGGTGAATTATCTGGTATCGATCAACATGCTAACCCTGGTAATGATCTTGCTGAGTCGTTGAATGTGCAGGGTTCTACAAATGATGAAGTACATGACGATGTATCCATAGGGAGTGATGGAAATCATGATCATCACGGCGCAGAAGATCCGGCAGTCTCGGGAGCAGGGAAGATTCAGCGGTTCCCTCGACATTAGCCTCGGATCAGCCACCATCTGATGATGCTATCTCTGCACCCGTATCCACTCCGAGTCCTGTTCTGACCACATCTCCTCTAACACGTGTATTTGGTGGATCTTCTACCCTGCGACGGGATCTTGGTGTGGTTACCTCTAGTCCTGTTGTTCCAGCTCCAACTCTTTTTGTTGTACCGCGATGAGTGCACACAAGATCTCAAAGTAACATTGTTAAATCCAAGACATACACTGATGGAACAGTCCGCTATGGGTTGTTGACAGCTACGGGAGAACCTGATGGTCTACAAGATGCTCTCGATGACAAGAATTAGAGAACAGCTATGGAGAGTGAGTTTTCGGCTTTACTCAAAAACAACACCTGGCATCTAGTTCCCCCTTCTCATGCTAGTAACCTTATCGATTGCCAGTGGGTCTATAAAATTAAGAAGAAGGCTGATGGGAGTATAGATCGCTATAAAGGTCGGCTAGTTGCAAAAGGATTCAAGCAGCGTTAAGGCATTGATTATGAAGACACCTTCAGTCCAGTTGTGAAAGCAGCAACAATTCAGGTTGTATTGTCTCTAGCAGTGTGTAAGGGCTGGTGTTTAAGACAACTGGATGTGCAGAACGCGTTTCTTCATGATGTTCTAGAGGAGGAAGTATACATGAGACAACCACCTGGCTTTGAAGATTCACGCTGCCCAAATTATGTGTGCAAGCTAAATAAAGCTCTATATGGACTGAAACAAGCTCCTAGAGCTTGGTATTCTCGACTAAGTTCAAAGCTTATAGAACTTGGTTTCTCAGCATCGAAAGCAGATACATCATTGTTCTTCTACATGCGAGGAGGGGTCACTATTTTCTTATTGGTGTATGTTGATGATATCATTGTAGCAAGTTCTTCATCTACTGCAGTTGATACTTTGCTACACGACCTGCAAAGTGATTTCGCTCTAAAGGATCTTGGAGAGCTCCATTACTTTCTAGGAATTGAGGTAAAGAAGGTTGATAATGGTATCCTTCCAACACAGGAAAAATACACTTTGGATATCCTAAAAAAAGTTGGAATGACAAAGTGTAAGCAAGTGAGAACTCCACTGTCAGTTTCAGAAAAGCTTTTAGTCAATGATGGAGAATTGTTAAATTCAGAGGAGTCCACAAGATATCGAAGCATTGTGGGAGCATTACAGTATTTAACCTTAATACGACCAGATATTGCCTTTTCAGTTAACAAGGTCTGTCAGTTCTTACATGCTCTTACAAATATTCATTGGACTACAGTGAAAAGGATATTAAGGTATGTGAATTATACACAAGGGCTTGGAATGAAAATCAGAAAAACTAACTCATTACTTGTTAGTGCCTTTTCTGATGCCGACTGGGCTGGCTGCCCTGATGATAGATGGTCGATCGGTGGTCTTGCTGTGTTCCTTGGAAGTAACCTGGTATCTTGGAGTGCTAGAAAACAGGCGATGGTGTCGCGCTCAAGCACTGAGGCAGAGTACAAATCCTTGGCGAATGCCACTACAGAAGTAATATGGGTTCAAAAATTGTTACGTGAGCTTGGCATTCCTCAAGAATTGCATGTCTCTGGTGTGACAATTTGGGAGCTACTTATTTATCTGCCAATCCTGTGTTTCATGCCGAATGAAGCATGTTGAAGTAGATTACCACTTTGTGCCTGAAAGAGTGGCAACAAAGTTGTTTGAGAATCGGTTTATCCCGTCAGAGGATCAATTAGCTGATAAATTTACTAAAGCATCACTGCCATAAAATGGGCCTTTAGCGGCATTTTAAAAAAGTGCATAGCGGCGATTTTGAAGAGAACCGCCGCTATAATGATCCTCTAGCTTTTAGCGGCTGTTCACGATATGATCCGCCCCTAAAAATCGATTTTTAGGGGCGGATCACATCTTGAACCGTCACTAAAAATGATCTCCATTTTTAGGAGTGGGTGACTATGTGATCCGCCCCTAAAAATTGATTTTTAGGAGCGGATTGCTTCTTGGACCGCCGCTACAAATGGCTTTTGGCCCGTTTGGCCCAACTAGTCAAATAAAAGCACATGTTATCCTCTCCAGATCCTATCTCCCAGCCACCCACGCCGCTTCCCTCTCCTTTATCTCTCTGCGCCGCCGGCCTCCACCTCTCCTCCCCTCTCTCTCTCTCTCTCTCTCTGCGCCCCCACCCTCTCTCCCCCCATGGCCCCTTCTCCCGTCCGTGTGGGAACACGCACCTCGCCGCCTTGTCCAAGACATGCTCCGCCGTCACCGACCTCCGGCAGCACCACGAGGTGCAGGAGTTGCATGCCATTGCCGATCGTCGCTGCACCACGCCACATGTTCGTGGATCAAGGACCCCAGCACCATGACACCATGCGCGCTTTTGAGTCCGCCACGGGCCCGTGCATATCCAGAGGCGGTGGCAGGCGGGGATCTACGACGGCGCGTGGCGGTAGGCGGCTCCCTCGCCGCACGAGGCCCCCTGGACGCACGTCCACCCCCCCCCCCTGATGGCGCGCCCTCCCCCGGTCGTGATGCGGTGACAGCGGTGTCGGCCGGATCTGGCGGCCCCCACTCTTCTTTATGGTGCGGCAGCGGCGGGGGCGGCCGGATCTGCCCGCCCCCCTCTTCATGGTGCGGTGGCGGCGGGGGCCGCCAGATCTGGCCGCCACCCTCTTCCTCGTGGTGCGGGGGCAGCCGGATCTGGCCACCCCCCTCTTCTTTATGGTGCAGCGGCGACGGGGGTGACCGGATCCACTCCGAGGTGGGCGCGGGCTCATTTGGGCCGGTGGGCCCATGTGGGCCGGATGGGTTTTTTTTTTGTTTTTTGGGTTGGTGCATCGCGGCGGGTGAAGATGTCACCCGCTGCTACTAATATCTTTTTAGCTGCGGTTAAATCCATGCTCGGGTTGTCCGCCGCTAGAGTTTTTTTATTTTTAACTACGATAACATGGCGGCGGGCTGAAAAACCCGCCGCTATAGTGGGTTTTGGCCCGCCGCTACAGGTCGTTTTTGTTGTAGTGCATTATCAGAACGGAAATTAGAATCCTTTCGTTGCAATCTAAACTTGGAGAAGTTTCGATTGAGGGAGTGTGTTGGAAGATAAGGCATCTTAGAGATTAGATACGCATGAGATATTATTTGTTATATCTTAGAGATAGAGTTAGTTAGTAGCTAACTTGATTGACAAGTTGTAATCATAACTGATTGTACTTCGCCAGATCTATTGCTGGCATATATATTAACATGCACGCGGCTCAACATCAGTACGCTTCTCATACTTCTTTCAGTCGGTATTTCAAATACGGTCCACCCCTGGTCAGGGTTTCAAATACCGACCGGAACCCAGGTCATGGTTACCCTGAGCCGCTTCCTCTCCTATCCTTCGCTTCAAATGCTCGATGCCCACGCATGCCATCTCCTGTTACTCACCAATTACCATGTCAGCAGCTCGCCATGCGCATGGTCGTGATGCCGAGGCCGATGCCCGCATGCGTCCGGTTCAAGGAAGCCGAACGGCGTTCTGGCGTCTGAGAGAGGCCTGCTCGCCGCGTATCATGCTCTCGATCGAACGCCAGAACGCCTGCGCTGCACAGGCGTTCAACTTCCTCATTCGTCCCGCACCTCACCTCAGGCAATGGCCGCCGTGGTCTGGCCACGCTGTGCCGAGCTGTCGGCTGCCGCCCGACCGACGTGGGGCAGGAACACTGGAAACTTGGTGAGGATGCGAGCTGCCAGATCGCGAGAAGCAATAGAATGGAAGCTCCAAGCCCACGGCGAGCACGGGAAGCTTCTCGTACGAGATGCGCTCCCTTCGAGAAGAGCTTGGGGAAAGGATGCCGGCGCCCACATCGTGAGGCGAGAATGGACGAGCTCACCGGCCTCGTCCATGACGTCCTGCCCGCTCGCCGTCGAGCTCCGCCGCGTCGCTATCTCCTCCCCCCGTGTCCAGTCCCGCGATTCCTAGCTGCGCCTCTCCACGTCGCGACCAACGACGACTAGTCAACGCACAAAATTCGAGCCGCACGGATCTAATCGGAGGATTGGCAGGGGTCCAGGGTGGTCGGTATTTCGAATGCCGTCCACCCCCTGGTCAGGTCGGGGTTTCAAATCCCGACCGCCCCTTGGTCGTCATCCTGTCTCTCTTGCCACGCACTAGCGCCGCGACTCGTCCTCGGATTCAAGACGGGACGTCGATTCGTGTCCTGGCCTCTGGCCACCCAGCGCATCCTCGCCAGCCGGGTGCGACCCCGAGGCCGAGAGCGTCCTCGATTTCTCGCCGCATGCAAGAGCGCAGGGCTGTGTGGGAACGAGAAGCCGGGGGCACGACGGCGATGTCTCCTTTGCACATCACCACTGCGCGCAGTCACTGGACATGGTGATGACCGGTCGTGGCAGGAATGTAGACCCTTGCTTGTGAGTTGTGACCACGAATGCGGCTGTCTCGGTTAGTGGCGGCGTCGTGCCTGTCGCCAGAGGCCTCTGATGAGGAGCTTGCGCCCACACCATTGAGACGCGGAGGTCGCCATGGTGTGTCGTGGTTTCCTTTCTGTCGTTGTCGCGCGCCTTGTGTGCGGCCAAGGCTCTCGGGACGCGTCTTTGGTCATCGAGCAGGCTGAACGCGGTGCGCGTCGTACAGAAATGAACATGTCTCCTTCTCCTGAACCAGTCTTCGATTCATTGACGAAGTCCTAGAATTTTTTTGGTTGCCCGGCACCCGCATACCAAATTGACGTACAGACACCAAATAAATCTACTCTGAGCATGCATAATGATGGGACACGACAATGTTGCACGATTCCCTCACCAAACTAATTTTCATACTTGCACGCACTACCGGAAATCGGCTAATTGCCGAGTGTCCGAGACGTTGTCGTGTGTATTATCTCGGGCACTCGGCAAAGATATATAGTGCCAAAATAAAATATACTCGGCAAACAAAAACACTCGGCAAAAACTTTATTTGTCGAGTGTTTTTCTTTTAACACTAGGCAAAGATAAATTCAAATTATATTTTAAAACCGTAAATTAATTCAAATAAAAAAATTTCAACTACAGAGTTGTTGAACTTCTAAAGATCTACAACTTTTATTTTGATCATTAGTACATTACTCAAATTGATATACAGCATTATTCATAAAATCCATATGTTTTATGTAGTTTCATAAAACCATAAGTGACACATATAACACAATGTTACTAAATCTATGTCAGAGGAATAAATAATCCAAATAAAAGTTGTAGATCATACAAAGTTATATAACTTTATAGTTCAATACTTTTCAATTCGAATCAATCTTGTCAACCGAAAATAAGTTTGAATTTTCAGACAATGTCTCTATCGACTATCTCTTTTCTGGCACTCAATAAACAAGGTCTTTGCCAAGTTTATTATTTTCTACACTCGGCAAACATGGTTTTTGTTGAATACCCGACAAAAAACACTCAGCAAATAGTTTTAGTATAAGAAAAGTAAAAACGGAGTCTAGACTCAAATAAAAATATGGTGCAGTGGTAGGGAAGTACAGGCACGAAGGAGAGGCCCCAGGTTCGAATCCCGCCCGACGCACTTAACACGTAGCTTTGCCGAGTAAATTTGTGCCGAGTGCTCGACAAATGCTTTGCATAGTATATTTTGACCTTTGACAAGTGTTTTGGACCCTCAGCAAAGAAGTTTTAGTATAAGAAAAGTGAAAACGGAGTCCAGACTCAAATAAAAATATGGTGCAATGGTAGGGAAGTACACGCACGAAGGAAAGGTCCCAGGTTCGAATCCTGCCCGACGCACTTAACACGTAGCTTTGCGAAGTAAATTTATGCTGAGTGCTCGACAAAGGCTTTGCATAGTGTATTTTGAACTTTGACGAGTGTTTTGGACACTCAGCAAAGAAGGGATTTCCGGTAGTGATGTGATTGGTGGAACAGTTCCCTTTCTCTCCCTCTTGCACAATCATTCTTAGTTATACACTGCTAATAATATTCAGTCTTTCTATTGCATAGGTTGAGTTGCGTCATTCCTGTAATGTATGAGTGGACACTGACACTGTGTTGCATCCACATCCCTTTTTAAGGATGATGAAGTAGCCAGCTTGTGCTAGAGTAGAAACTCAATGGGGAGACATGAGATTCTAGTACGAAATATATGAGAGAGGAAGAGAACTCGAGTAGAGAAGGATAATTGGTGTCTTAATATTTTCAATGTAAACCATCATAACTTGCCAACTTAATCTATCGTATACATCTAATTTAACTTTTATCGTATATTTGCATTGTGGATACTAAATAAAGAAGAAAGAGCAATCATGATAAAAATGTCGAAAGATCTATTTAGCAAATAATCAATTCTCACTATCAAGAGAATAATTGTAGTCTGCCAACTCTTAATTTTTTTTATTAACTTTCAACCCTTTACTTGGTGACATGCATAGTTTCATGATTTTGAAAATGTAAATGATAAGCTTGACTCAGTAAAAGCATTGTTTACAAACATAAATGGAGTGGAAATACAAGTCTTTGAGGGTCTCTCTTTGATCTAAACAATTCGCAACAGTTAAGCCGCTATTAAATTATTAGAAGATGTAATGGATTCGATGCAAAGATTAGAATGGTGATTCTTTAGGTTATGGAATGATCTTTAGCCTTGATGTGAATTGTTTTTACAATATCAAATTGATGTTTCATGTAGTGAGAGCTAACCATTTCTCTTTACAACTTCTATCAAAATCTATCTCTATCCTACGACCTTGACTTGAGTTTCAATTATACTTTAAATATTCAAGCATCACAATGCAAGCCCTTCCTACACATTTTGGTGCACAAACATTTTTTTTTGCTTATTTTCATGCAAACATTGATGCGAACACAACAAATTTGGTTAACAATATTTTGGTAGATCATAAACTCTTTTAGTTGTGACACAAACCCTACAACTGTTTAAGTATGCCACCTAAGGCATGTAGAAATTTAATGCTCATATATTGATCCTATAAATTTGATGATTACATATGTGTAATATATGTTTTTCTAGATAGTTTATTAGGTACTTTTGCTACACCGAACACATTATTATTGTGCCACAATATCTATAATGAAAATAAAAATTAGAATCAACTTAAATTCTTACATCTTTTATCTTCTTCATCTACGTTGATGCAGTTTTGTAAGGATTGTTTATAACTTATGAGAGGTCTATCACAACAATTTAGGTTTGTATCGATGGTTCAACCTGCTCTTCAAGGTTTATGTCCACCTTGGTCATGAAATGTATTTTCACACTGATAATTGTGTTTCTGGTTTGTATTGTTAATATCTAATTTTATTTTTATAGAGATTTAGAAATCCAATCACTGACCAATTTCATCCAAGGTATTTTTGGTGTTTTGAAGATCACAAACTATTTCACTACATGTTTTGATGTGGTACTATGCAGATCATGTTGAAAGCGTTGCTCTATGACCAATACACGTTTAGAGATATTGAACCTTATTACTTCTCATTAGTTTTTCAAGGAAGAGCCGACAATTGAGACTTAGTGTAGATATGGAGATTAGATAATGTTTTGCATGGAGACTTTTATTTGGCCAGCTTGACCAAACCAAAGTTTGTCAAGTTGCCTGATCGCTAGTGAAGAAGCATATAATTTATTAGAGCTTTCTTGAATTGGGCATATTTTCATACCGAAGATATGTTGTGAGATATTTTGCCTATACTTGGATTTGTTGCTGTTATTTTAGCTCCTAAAACTATACTCAACGAATGGTTCTTTTCATATCTATCTTTTGTACGTTTTTATAATTCCTGACCTTTCATTAACGGCCGGGTGTGGCCGTGTGGGCACCCATAGCTAAAGAGAGGGAGGGCATGTCAACTAGAAATTTGGCGGCAACCATATATTTTTACTGTCGAAGTTTTGGAACAAAATTCTCTAGGTACATATCCCACCTGATTCCTGCCACGTACACCTGATCAGATCGATCTCCAACCAGCGCATCAGAGAAGGAAAGACATCGGGCGGCTCGCAGGGATGGAATCAAATCGAGCCGATCGTCCCTAAAACAAATCGAGCCGTTTAACCAGCCAAATAGAGTCGATATCGTATCTTCCTTTGTCCGGCTAGAGACCATGGGTGGCGGCGTGGCGAATTGGCGACGGCAAGTTTCAGCCGTAGTCTTTAACATCGGAAAATCTCGAATGTAAGTAATAGCGTTGGAGCATGGTGATTTGAAGTCTTCATCCACCTCATTTTCACGGAGACTAGCGCTGCACTTGTCACATTCTTCTAGGAGTTCAGAAAGGCTAAGTTTTCTATGAAACCTCTTCTTAAAAACATTATTCATACCTTTACTTCTCTGAGTGGAGGTCATATCGGCAGTAAAGGAGTCACGGAAGATAGCAGCCCAATGCTCACGCATATCATAAATTTGTAGCCATGAGTTCTCCTGTAGTTCATACTTACTCAACAACCCTTGCCATGACTGTTCAAAGTATGCCACCGATCTCTCTTCATGAACGCATCTCTTAAACTCAGCAAGAAAATGAGGATCAGCAGCTATTACATGACTAAGATATTTGATAGCATTTTGATAAATGTGCCATAAATAAAGATGATGCCTTGTATAAGGGAATACAATGCTAACTGCTACTGCCATGGCAGCACATTGATCAGTGAAAATTGTGCTTGGATGCTTGCCAGACATTGCCAGACACGGCTCCATTTGATTCCATCCCTGCGAGTCGGCCGATGTCTTTCCTTCTCTGATGCGCTGGTTGGAGATCGATCTGATCTGGTGTACGTGGCAGGAATCGGGATCGTATCACAAAGCCTTTACGTACCCAGAGAATTTTGTTCCGTCTTAAACGCCGATTTGTAACCTAGTGGAAAGGGACAGTACATATCGTGATACATTTTGTGACTTAGCTCAGCTGCCGCGTGGCATGCATGTCTGTAGTCGTATAATCAATCGTCCAAAAGGACTTGGACTTCATATCACAACCACAAAACGGGCCTTTAACGGCACTAGCACAAAGGTCACAGCGGCGCGGTCTAAAGTGGGCCGCCGCTATAGGGTCTGCCGCGGTTTGAGCCGCCGCTAAAGAGCACATTATAATGACGGTTGACATTGTCAACCGTCGCTATAAATGGTCAGTCTTTATAGCGGCGGTTAACAATGCAAACCACCGCTATATAGGACATAATAGCGGCGGTTTTCATTGCCAATCGTCGCTATAAAGTGCCCGACCTATATAAGCTCGTTCCGGCAGCTCCCTGCTTCACTCGAACAGTGGCGGCCTAAAAATTTAAACAAATCACGAAAATTAAGGGGAGAAGGTTTTGAGTTCGTTTTTTTGCAGAAATTTGCTCTTTGAGGTAAGAAGAACTCTTCCATACATTTTTTTGTGCTATTATTTTGAAATCAAGTTGAACCTTGTATTATTGATTATTAGGCGAATCTTGTATTATGCTCTATGTAATTTATGCTTATTTGAATATAAAAATTATGTAACTTATTTAAATAGAAAGATATTATTGAAAAAGTAAGAGAAAACAAAAAATTTAAGATGCGATCAAACAATAGTACATGTCCTAACAAACGCATGAGTGCAAGAATGTCTTGAAACAAACTTACGGTTGAGAAAATATGATTTATTTAAGATGTAGAGGCTTAGATGTAATTGTAAAAAGTTTCTAGAGACCTTTTTGTAATTCTGAATAGTATATAGGGGCCAAAAATAAAAAATATGAGGACTCAAAATATAATTTTAAAAAAGTATAGGGGTGTTTATACAAAAATCCAGTACCAAAACAAAATTTTGTTTACTTCTAGGGTTTTTTCTGCCAAAGAACAAGGCTCTCGTAATTTTCTGAAAATGAATAATACAATTTTTTTAAAAAAAGTGGTTGCTTTTTAGCGGCACTTGGTGACTTGAGCCGCTGCTACAGATGCATAATGCAATATTTTGAAAATGAATAATACAATTTTTTTAAAAAAGCGGTTGCTTTTTAGTGGTGACTCATAAAGCCAACCACCGCTACTCCTTTGTAGCGGCGGTTGGTTTCTTGAGCCGCCGCTAAAGATGCCACCCCTATATAACAAGGGGCGCGGCGGGGCCCAAACCCTAACCTCCCAAAGCTATTCGCGATGCCGTCAGGCTGCCCAACTCCGTCGCCGCCTCCGCCTCCCATCGACGACCTCTCCAAGCACGGCCCCCTCTTCCATCCCCGAGCTTGTCGACGACCACCGTGGCCGCCCCCCCCCCCTCCTCGTCCCCGAGCGCCGCCGCGTCGGGCTCTCCTCGTCCCCGAGCTCCGCCGCGTCGGACAACCCTCCTCCCCGAGCCCCGCTGCGTCGGGCAGCCCTCCTCCCTGAGCTCCACCGTCGCAGGCACGTGCCCCCTTCTCCCCGAGCCCCGCCGTGTCGGGCAGCCCTCCTCCGTCCCCGAGCACATCGACGGTCACCGTGCGGGCCCCCTCCTCCGTCCTTGAGCCCCGCCACCACAGCCCCCCTCCTCATCCCCGAGCGTCGCCACGTCGGGCTCCCCTCCTCCCCGAGCTCCGCCGCGTTGGGCAGCCCTCCTCCCTGAGTCCCGCTATGTCGGGCAGCCCTCCTCGCCGAGCTCCGCCGCTATAGGCACGGGCCCCCTCCTCCCCGAGCTCCGCCGCGTCGGGTAGCCCTCCTCCCCGAGCTCCGCCGCCGCAGGCATAGGCCCGTCGTCTCTCTCGAACGCCTCTGCCCCTCCTGTCTGTCGATGACCAGGTGCGATGTTTCTTGTCTAAAACCTGCTTTGTGCTCTTGTGCTATGTGCTCTGTGCTCATGTGCTCATGTGCTTTGTGCTCTGTGCTGAACCACCTCCAGCGCCTTGAGCCGAACCCTTATGCTTTGTCCTCTGTGCCCTGTGTTGAACCACCTGCAGCGCCTTGAGCCAAACCCTTATGCTCTGTGCTTCTGCTCTGTATCTATTAAACTGGATTTCTACAGATTGTATAGTATCATATGCTCACTATCATGCTCAGTATGCTCACTTGTCGCTATACTTGTAGTTTACTTGCTGCCCTATATGCTTAGTATTTTTTTTTTTTGCATTAGGACTAAGTGATAGCATCTAAAAATGCTCACTGTTTGCTGCCATATGTTAGACACTCACTATCATGCTCACTATGCACACCCTATACGCTTAGTATTTTTTTTGCTGTCATATGAAGATGTACCATTTACTTGTCGCTATACTTGTCACTGCCATATGTCTTTGCTGCCATTTCTGAATAATCCTCAATAGCCATGTTCAGCTCCATTGTTGTATTCGCACTTCATATACTGTTGCCATTTCTGAATGTGATTGATTTTCATGATGATGTTAGCTAAATCAGAGTGGCTTATTTTCATGCTCATATGCTCACTGTTGCCTTGAACTATTTAGTTGCTGCCCTATATTCCCTATGATCACTGTTAGCTCAGATGTGAATGTAATATGGACAATTAAACTTCATATACTCACTATGCTCACTATGGTTACTTGCTGCCATACTATAGATGCTTACACTTCATGTTGATATCCATGTTGTCGATCTTTTGCTTGCTTATACCTCATGTTGATATTCATGTACTAGCAGTCTTATGGTTATCGTTGTGATTGCTCTTATGATAATCCTATGCTCACTGCTAACTGTCCTATATGCCATTTCTAAAATTTGTAGTATTATTTACTTGAGGCCATATATATGTCATATTACTTGCTGCTCTATATTCCCTATGCTCACTGAGAGCAAATTATGACTTTTCTATTCTTCTTCTAGTCTCTCTGTACTACTTATCTATTCTATGTAGTGATTGATGATCAATGATGAAAGCGGGCTAAGTGAGGGTAGTGTGACGACATGAGCCATATCCGAGGATATTGGATACATGCTGTTGTACAGGTCAAGGATCTTAGAGCGTTGGAAGGTTGTTGATTCGGTAACCCGCACTGAGAGCAAATTTTAACTTTTCTATTCTTCTCCTTGTCTCTTTGTACTACTTATCTATTCTACATAGGCAATCGATCCATGCTCAAAGATGAAAGCGGGCTAAGTGAGACTATTCCGGCAACCCGCATTGAGAGCAAATTTTGATTTTTCTATTTTTTTTCTTTTCTTTTCCTTGTCTATATGCTCAATGATGAAAGGTATATACTCCTTGTTTTCTAAACTAGTCATCATATCTAATATAAGGTGTCAAAGTCTTCTCGTCATGGCGGACAATATGCCCTCTCAAGAGGAAGACGCCTTCAAGGCGCTCTCAGAAGCAAGGTCGTCTTCAGACGATGAAGGATCAAGCGAACACTGCGAAGAACCAGAGGGTTCGCATCCTCCATCACCTAAGGAACATCGATTGGGGAACTTGGACCCTGATTACGTGCCTGAAGAGAAGGTAGCTTGTCAAAGATAGTTTTCATATTTGGTACATAGATTATATCAACTAAAATCTACTACTTATATCCTAGGGCCCTCGACGAAGTGCCTGTCAGCTGTTTGCAGCAGAGGCTGTAGAAGATGAGGCCCTCGACCAGCAAACGGAGGAGGTGTCTGTCCAAGTGTCCACACACAAATGCAAGCGCGGTCAGCGCTCTGTGAACAAGGCAGAGGGCATCTACGGGGTAACTGCACTAGACCCCAAAGATGGAGAACCGATTGAGCCCGCTGGTTTCAATGCCAAATGGCAGAATCATTGCGACAAAGTGGTGAGGGACCATTGCAAAATCACGTGGCAAGATTGGCGCCAAGTCCCAGATGGCAGAAGAAATGATATGTGGGCTGACATCACGGCAACCATCTGGTTCCAGCCAGCAGATCTTGAGAGAGCCAAGAAGGCCACAATGTCCACTCTCAATCACATCTTTCGAGATTACAAGTCCAAGCTCAACTTCCAATATGTTAAGAAAAATCGAACCCTATTCGACAAGCATGGAAATATAAGTCAGCAGGAATGGGATGAGTTTGTTGAGCAGAAGACGAGCAGTGCTTCGAAGGAGCTCAGTGAAAAGATGGTTGAGTTGAACAAGTGGAACAAGTACAAGCCGCGGTTAGGTCCGGGCGGATACAAAAAGAAGATTCCGATTTGGAGAGAGACGGAAGCCAAGCTCCGCGCGGAAGGAAAACCTAATCCTTTGCCAAACACCAATGAGCATACCAGGAATTGGGTATATGGTTGCTCCAAGTTAACCGATGAAGGAGAGATTATTGTGAAGCATCCGGCGACAGTTGAAGTCGTGCAAACCTTGAAAGGTCTCATCATGACGTAGATGGAGGTTGGTCTTTTTACACCTGAGTATCATAAGGATGAGCTAGCGAAGGCTATTAGGACCAAAGAACATGGTGGTCAGGTACAAGGAGTGTCATCATCGGCAACATGGAAAAAGGTTTCTCTGAAACATCCTCACACCTGTACAAGAAGCAAACATTTCACAAGAAAGAGCAAGAAGAGAAAGCCATGGAGGATTGGAGGCGACAACTTCTTATGCTCGCTATCGACAAAGAAAGCGGTTGTTTGGACCCTCACCTACAGGCTGGGGTCCAAACGACGCTGCCATCCGTCTCCATGCAACCATCAGTATCCGGTCAACCATCAGTCTCCATGCAATCAGAAACGGAGGACATCACTGAGGATACTCCTTGCGAGTTACATGTGCCATTTGGTTACAAGGGAAAGACAATGAAGGTTGCATCCGGTTTGGCATTTTCAGGAGAGACACTCCATAACAGGGATATCCCCCTCGGTTACGTGCGTGTCACTGTGTCAGAAATAGTACCTGTCTATGAGGACAACGAGATCGAATGCCCAATCCCTGAGGCGGGTATAGAAACTCTCCAAGATGTGCTCGGCTCTTTCATTATTTGGAAACGCCGTGATGTTGTACTCTCCAAACGAGTTTCTCCACCCCCGTTGTCTGGGCACGGGTCCTATCATGTGATCCAGCCACTCCCGATAGGTGGACAGTCATCTTGTATGTCTGTGGCAGCCTCGGGAAATAAGCCCCAATCTCCTCATGCGGAAGCCGAGTCGACTCATAGTCCTATAATGTATAGTGAAAAGGAGCCTCTTCCGGTCATCGCTGAAGGAATAGTACAGGCTATCCTGTTGTCGTCGAGCCTCCGTCAACAACGGCTATGATGGTTCAAGTTCAGGCTCCAGTAATTCAAATCCAGCCTACACCAGTTGTTGTCAAGGCTCCGGTAATCCCAAAGACGATTGCTGGTTTGGACAAAGAGCCAATGACCTAAAAGAAAAAAATGATGTTGATAAGTACTTGGCTGGATTGAAAAGACGTCTAGCATCCACCGGTAAGCTCATCCTGCTAGAACAAGATCCTCGGGATATATTGTCGTACGACGATCAAATTTTGAACAATCCTGCGAACGATGTCGACTACCCGAAATTCATATTTGGTAAACCCCATATATCAAAGAACATGTACAAGAACCTCCCGTGGGAGATGCGGAAGTTGCATGACTGGTATATGACGGCGTCGAAAGAAGGGGTCACCGTAATCACTTGTAGGATTCTAAAAGAGGTGTTCAATGAAGGAGGCGATGAACGAATCTTACCCATATATTGGGAGGATGTCCACGAAATGTTTCGCCTAGGCAAGATGGACGTCACCTTCATCACCGTGTGGTGCATGTAAGTTTCACGTTCAATCTACTTTGTATTTTAAGCATAATTCAATATATTATCTTATGCCTTTTTTCTTTGTAGCGTGAACTCATTTTTCCAAAGAAAGAGGACCGACAGGAAAGATTGGAAGGTGGCCTACGTCAACCCGAACTGCATCAACCAAAGCACGATAAACCCAACGGTAAATCCGGAAAATCACCAGGATAAGACACCGGCAGAGCTAAGTGCAATGAAGGCGGTTCTGACAAATGAAGCAAGGACTGAAGTTATTAATTATTTATGCGACTGCTACTTGAAGTGACAGGATAGAGAATGCATTATGGCCCCATACAACTACAAGTACGTGGGACAACTACTGCTTTCATCATCTATCATATATTAAAGTTAAATCTAAGTGTACTTAACTTGTTGATAATTATTGTAGTGATCATTGGATCTGTCTGATGATATTTCCCAAAGAAGGGTACCTTCTAGTGCTTGATAGTCTGGACTACGACAAGAAGTGGTATAGCGATATTGTGGAACTCATAGATAGTTAATAAATTAGTCTACATATGTATGGTTTGATGATGTTAATATCATCTAATGATACACTTTTATCGATCGCTTAGTGCTTATGAGAAATATGTCCAAGCGGGAGGGAAATTCCATCCAAGATGGAAAAAGAAGATGTACTTCCATCATAACTTTTTGGTAAGACTTATATGCATCTCATACACGTTCTTATCGTACTATCCATTCATATAATTATCATAAGTGTAACGAACTTGTGTTCTCTAATTTATAGTGTCATAAACAAGTACGAGTAAGTGTGCATTGTGGTTACTATATTTGTGTGTTCTCGTCTGGCAGTTCAACTTACCTGGACCATATCATTGAGGAGTCTCAATAAGAGATAAGTTGATTTAGTTTATGTATATTTTATTTTTTTATTTTTAATATCTTATATATTAACAAACTTTGCTCATGTGACACAAAAAGGCGTAAGGACAAAGAAAGAATGAGCTATAACATTGAAAAGGAACAACGAATTCAGAAAGGGTATGATTCCTGAATCCCACGTTCACTTGAGTACAAATTTCATGTATCTAGTTGTAGCCTCTCTCTATCGTTTTATGTTGAGAGAGGTTATTAGTCCAGAAGGGAAGTACTTTGACTCAAAGGGTTTACTAGCAATGAAACATAGGTCCCTTTATGAGTGGGCTGGTTCGAGAGCACCATATGAGCTCAATATTCCGGAGAAAGATGATGACTATGTATTAGGATTCATATAAGACATTTTGTAATATCCATTTAACATTTTGATAAAATATTATATATATTCTGTGATCATATATTATAAATTTCTGTGATGAGATGTTGTAAATTTTTGTGTATGCAGAATCTGTGATTTCTGTATATATGTTGATTTTTTTTTAAAATAACAAGTAGCGGTGGTTGAAGATGTTAACCGCCGCTACTACTACAGCAAAGTAGCGGCGGTTGGTGATGTCAACCCGCTGCTAATATTGGAACATAATAGTGGAGGTTGACATCACCAACCGCCATTACTAATGGGTCTGTAGCGGTGGTTTGTTTCAGCGACAGACCACCCGTCGCTACAAACGCTTATTTGTAGCTATGTTTACGTAGCGGCGGGGTGGCCTATCCGCCGCTATAGACCTTTACGAGCCGCCGCTACATGCCGTTTCTGTTGTTGTGTATATAGGAGCGGCAAGTAGGTGAGACGTTGCTGGGTCGGGATCACTTGCCACATTAGTACACGGCTCCAGCGAGCAAGAAGACGAGGAGAGCGACGTCGGCACGCTACTAAGTGCCACTTCTCACTCTTCATCTATTGATGTCTAGTGTCTGGCACGAATCAGTTCTTGTTTAATGTTAACGTGTAGATGAAATAATGGTGTCCGGCATGAACCAGTTCTTGTTTACAACACAAACTGTTCGGTAATAACCTCCTGAAGTGGACCGTGGTCAGGTTAGGGTTTCAAATACTGACTGCCCCTGGTCGCCGCCTCCGTTTCGTGCACGCCCGTCCTCCGACAGAGGCCGATGCCTGCGTTCCAGCGTTCCGGCTCCTGAGACCTTCGCTCACCGGGACGACGTCGACTTCTCTCTTGCCAATCGTCTGAGAGGGCAGGGTGGTTGTAGAAGGAGCCCTGGCGCGACGGAAATGCTCCCCTTTGCACATGTTTTTTTTTACAAGTCCCTTTGCGCATGTTGTACGCCTATATATATAGGGATGAAAGCGATCTGAAACGATCGAAAGAAGGCTCAATTGTTTTTGCTTTCATATTTTTTTTAGAAATGAAATCGATAACAGTATTGATAGAATCGAATATGACGTCGGTATTTCGGTAAAGTCAAAAATAATATTATTGCAATTAAAACGAACAGTATCGATCAGGAATCGATATTAATAATCGGAAATATGAATCGTGAAGTATGGCACTGATAAAACAAAGAAATTGGAGGTGTTATGCTTGTGTATCGATGACGGCACAGGGACTATGATAAACTAGCTGTAACATATTGATTATTGAATAATTGTATGTACATGTATGAAAAATTGCATTTACAAAAATAGAAAGCAGTCAAAAATTATGTTGAGAAATTTATGACTTGTTCTAGTCTAGAAGAATCACTTGCCATTTAGAGAGATGTGCTATAATCAAAATACTGAATACGGTAATTACCTACATTACTCTACGGTAGTTTTTACGTTAAAATGAAAATTTACGGAAACAATCGGAAGACTTCGAAATTGTTTTTATTACCACTTTCACGAATTACTACTATTTTTACTTCTCCTTCTTCGGAATATCATTTTCGTATGTTACGGTCGATAAAATACAAAAATGAGCATCAATAAACCGATAATTACCACTTTTTACTTTCATCCCTATATACATAGGTGCAAGCGACGATGTGATGCCGTTGTTCCTGCGCTGCGAGCGACGACCATGCCAATATGGCATAAGTCACTGGACGTGGTGGCCGATCGTGTGGCAGGAGTAGCCACACGCGGCTGTTGGCGACGGCGTCGTCCTGCCTGTCGACAAACGCCTCCGACCATGAGTTTGTGTCGGCTGCACGGATCGGCGGTGTCGTGGTTCCCTTGCCGGTGTCGCCCTGCCGTCCATCGAGCATGCTGAACGCCGAGCGCATCGTTCCTACTAGAACTTTCGGCTGCCGGACACCAGCCGTGCCAAACTCACGTGCAAGCACCAAATCAAATCTCTCGCTACTAATGGCATATTGATGGGCTGTGATAATGTTGCAAGATTCTCATCACACCACCATTCTCATCACTTCCTTTCTCTCCCTCCTGCACCAATACTAATGTACACGAAATGGTGTTCGTTCAAGAGAACGGTATTTATGAACCTTAATCTATATGAAGAAATGTCAGGTTTTGATTAATTAGCGCATCGTTCCTACTGCTAATTATGGTGTCCGCCTTTCAAGGGAAATGTTATTGATTAAGCAACAAACTACTCTCAAGCCACGCGTGGTTCACTCGGTCTACAATGGAATGTTCCTCCTTTCTTCCTCTTCATGATGCAGCAACAAGTTCAGGTCCTTTTGGAACACAATAATTTAACAGTTGAATTTTACAACAAAAAAAATAAGATTTTTTAAAAAGAATATTCTTGCAATCGACAGGAGTGATTCAACACAATACGGATCAATGCTCCCCGCCTCGCTAGGAGGCACCAAAACCTCAGAACACTAGCTAGTATCAACTTGATCACAGCCATTAGGCAAACATTCAATCTATTGCAGAAATGTATAGGCAGGTGGATTGACAAGGCAAAATTTGTAATCTTACATGCAGTATAAATCGTTGAAATTAAAGAGAGAGTCAAATAAGCAATTTGTAATCTTACATGCAGTATAATGGTAATTTATTTTACTCACTTTATCACTCTATGATGTTATCCAAAAGTTAATCTATTTAATAATAAAAAAGGGACATTTGCTTATTTGACCCTATTTTGAACGCTAACTACTAATTTGACCCTCTTTTCTCAACTTTGTTCTTTTGAATCCTTCTTTGCTCATTTGACCCCGTTTTGTTGAAAAGTATGGTCAAATGAGCAAAGTTCAAGGTCAATTGAGCAATTCAAGACTGAAAAATAGGGTCAAATGAGCAAAGTTGAAAAAGCATGGCCAAATTGATAGTTAGCCTTGAAAACAGAGTCAAATAAGATATCTCTACTACTTATTAATTTAAGTGAGGTCGTCATTGGTGTTGTTTAGTTTGGTATTGCTTTTACGTATTGGTATTGGATTAGTTTGTTGCAAGTTCACATGAGTCCGATTTATATATATGAGTTTAATTCATAAACAAATATTGTATCTTGCACTCCACCGAAGGTGCTCAGAAGATTAGCAATCATGACTGATTAGGAGTATAAAGTATTTTCTTTTCCTGTTGTACGTGCCTATGCCTGTTAGCTCTCGATCAATGAAAACGTACATATGATTCATGATGCCATGAGGGCAGCGCATGGAGAATCCAGCAATGAGTGCAGCTCAAGGTGGCCCTTGCCACCGATGGTGAAATCCTGGTGACTGCAGCTAATTCTCGTGTTTAGCATAAAATCTTAAAAAAATAATAGTGTGATATATTTAACTCAGGATATAATGCTGCCGAGTCCAATTCTTAGACGTAGCCAATCTCAATTCTTTGTCAAGGTCTGGACCAGGGTTTACATAACCGAGAATAATCAGCCGGTTAACCGGGAAACCGATCCCGGCCGGTTAGTGAAACTGGCCGGTCAGTCAGAGAAAACCGAGCCTAGAATTATAGCAGTTTGGGTCTGGATTTAACAGACCATACCTGATTCCAATTCATTGGCAAGGTCTTGACTCTACATGCTGCCATACCTAAAGTCGATTCAGTGTACCAATTAGTCCGAGTATCAAGTCTCGGTCCCCATATAATTTTATTGCACAATTTCATAATACAGCACCATTACTCGAGGTTTATGCATTACCAGAATCATTACTCGTTATATTAATTTTTTTTCTCATAAAAATATTTAATATCTGGCCCGTAGCAACGCACGGGCAGATGCTAGTTACTAGTTATCTATAAAAGAAGATGAACTTCTCAACACAATGCCTGGAAAAAAAAAAGAAAAATATTCTAGAAATTTTGAGGAAAAAGCAAAACATTTAACCTTTGATCCTCTTTACATCTAATCACATATTACCATCCCGTTGATCCTCCTAACATTATCATCAGGTACCGCCCTTCTCACCTGGGGTACAAGCTCTCCTAGTTATTTTAATAGTATTAATAACTACTTTATGATTTAACATATATATATATATATATATATATATATAATTTAAGCATGAAGCCAGCCTATGGAATGAGAAACATCTCTTTTTATAATGTTTAAATTGTCATAGTTATTCACTCTCTAATCATATTATTAACAAGTGGAGGCCATAAGGAGAAGGTGTGGGGAGAGGGTTTATATGAAAGAGCCACCATCATAACGGATATACATTGGGGATGTTCGTCAAAGATAGCGCACTCTTAATTTTGACACTACATTACCTCACTAATGTTAAAACTCATTTTACAAGTGAGTCACTTTTGCACATATTTTTCTATGTATGAAAAAAAATTATGCATATATTTTTCTAAGTGTAAGACAAAAAAAATATACGTTAACATCAGATATGAAGATTCACGTGACCCTAGTTTGACTCTTATCACATAATACCACAATCTCGCGCTCGCACGCACGCACAAATTTGATGACTACAATCTCATACCACTATTTACAATAGGAGACAATGATATCCGCGCTATATGTGCCTTTCATGGTAGCCAAATAATACACTTTTAAAACAAAATATGATATGGTAATATAGACTTTATTCTTCATGTTAAATGCATGCTCAACACTTGAAACTAAATGATGCAAACATGGCAACATATAAGACGTGTCAGAAAAAAGATCATTGAAATTTTCTCAATAATATCAAAGAGTTTCTTAAACTTGTAATATCAAACACCAAAAACTGAAATTTAAGAAATAAAATATGATATCATTTTAGGTTCCTTTAAGTATTTTTGAATAACTGGAAGCTTCTCATGACGAAGAGCATTTTCCGTCATGTTTGTAATATTATTCTAGAATTTTAGCTCTGGTTACTATGTTTTCAAAGAATTGGACGTGTTCAATTGATCACTTGCAATCTGGTGATCAACTCACGCTCACATTTGTCAGATTGGTTGGATCACGTTCGGACTTTGGGAGGGCAATGCAGGATCAAAGTGGCAGCTGCAGCCTGCAGGGCGGGAAGGGGGGAGCAGAAACGGTGCTCAGATCCTGGGCAGACAAATCTGACTGGTGCAGGGGGCATAGTATTTCTCGAAGTATTCTTCGACCTCATCTTTTCTGCGCGTGCGTATATGAAAAGGCGATGTACCATTCGGGCCCACATGCACGTGGGTTGGGTTCACGTGCTCCCCCTCCGGAAATCTTCGGTTGTGGAATACTTACTTTATCGGTATCCAAAGCTATGTCATAGTCGGAAGACAAGGGGATGACCCATTAAAAAGGGAACCGACTGAGTCGGCTTGGAGCACAAGACAATTAGAGATAGACTTTCTATGTAATACCTTGTACACTACGAGTAGAACTCTTCATGTACCCCTTGCTCACTGGATATATAAGGCGGCAGGAACACCCCATCAAGGGACATGAGTTCACAACATCACGAATCAATACAAATCTCATAACATAGGACGTAGGGTTTTTACTCTCATCTTGTGTCTTAACCATCAAGCTCTTGGTCTCGTGCATAGCCCTATAAATATATTGTCGAAAATAAGTCTCGGTAGTGGTACCGCCCAATAGGACGAAAGCCGCTGTCCCCCCTCCCTCTTCCTCCTCGCCGGAGGCATAGCACAGATGCCAGCGGGCCATAGAATCCCTTAGGGGTTTAGATTGCAGAGGCAGGGGGGGCTCTATGCTCCGCGTCCATAGAGGAAGAGATCCATGAGAGGCAGGAGGGCAGTGGGCGGGGTCAGCGGCGGGAGCGTCATGACCCAAAAGGTTAGCGTGGCGGTGACGACGTGACGGGTGACGGCGGTGGGTGCGGGTAGTGTGGCATCACCGGCCACTGGTGGTGGAGGTGGGCGATGCGGCGAGTGACGACAACGTCGAAGTCCGATGGAGTGGTGGTCTGGCGGGGCGCGGGTGGGTGAGGCGCGGCGCAGCGGCGGGCGGCACAACGTGGGCGGCGGGTGGCACGACGTGGGCGGCGGCCGCGGTGCGGCGTGGCGCGGAGGTGGGCAGAGCTAGTGGTGGACGGCAGAGAGGTGGGCGGCGCGGGTCAATTGTTGTGTTAGAAAGAGTTGCGGGAGGGAGATAAGGAGAGGAGACCCCGAGTTAATATGCCGAGTGTCCCAATGTAGGGCACTCGGCATATACAGATATGCCGAGTGTCCCGATCTAGGACACTCGGCATAAACAGATATGCTAAGTGCCATTTCAGGTGGCACTCGACAACATCGGTTCAAATTATCAATTCAATATTCAGAACATGTAATAATTTTTATGAATTAAATACTTTTGAATACAAATGTTTGACAATAATTCATAAAAAAACATGCTATAATCACTTATCAGTTGAAATTTGAGTATTGAATGAAAAAATCCATTATTTGATGTAGTTATATCTCTAATTAAATGTAATTCATTTCAAACTCGATGTCTAAAAAAATTAACAATTATCATATGGAACAAAAAGATGATCAAATTTTGACAGAATTCATTGTGTATGATCTTATGCCTATATAAAAAGAATCAAAGGTAAATTTGAAGTCAAAGACGAATTTGATTCAAAAACCTAGTCGATCACCTTCAACTATTAGAATCTTCAAGCAAGTTTGTTCGATTTGTGAATAACATTCGTGAAAACTTTTTCGGAACCTTCTCCAATCTTTACTACAGCGTCTCCATAATATGTCATGATGTCATATGAAGTTTGATGATCTTTAGACATCATATGCTTTTTATATAATGTCACGGACCGGCCTTACCACGGAGACGGCTCCGTTCCAGGATCGCCCTCGGGTGGCGACACGCGCTGTGGCGCCCAATAGTACAACACATGGCAGAGAAATATAATTGCAACAAGAGCATAGGTCGGAAACAGAGTTTACATAAATCTGAAGTTATATTACAAACCAGAGTTTTGTCAAAAGTAAAATTTTGCGGAAGCGAATTGTTCAACACTGGTTCACCAGTTCGACGAAATAGCTAAGATACAATCGCCCTCTCACGGCGACACACAGGGAACTCTCCGGCCATAATAGGTGCTTTGCCCAAGCACCGTACCGTCAAGAAAGGAACTACTCCTCGTCTTCATTCGTGCATAGCTCCCATTCGATGTTCCAGCAATCGGGACACTGGCCCTCCCAATGGAATCTTCCACCGCAGTGGCAGTCTCCTTCCTGGTCATCTGAAAACCACATAGAGCTATGCCCTGAGTAACTAATTTACTCAGCAAGACTGACCCGTCAAAATGGCCAACTACAGCCGACATATAGACATGCAAGGCTAGGGATAGGATTTATATTACCAGAAAGCCCGCCTAAGAGTGGATCCTTATTTTTCAAGTTTTAGCATCAAGTTAAGTTGTCATGCAGAATAATAAATTTAGTTTGCACTAAAGCTATAACAATCATGGTTGCAACACAATCTTAAGAATTTCCAAACAGCAGTATTATACCCACTCATCATCTTAATGGCTTCCAACACTGTTCCGGAGCAGCGATCAAGTGGTACTCGTTACTATGAGGGGCAGCGACTCGAATCGATTTACATCATGCAGGAGAAACCTGCTTGCATGACCCATACGCGCTTCTGGGAAACCGCATGGAGCAACCTTTCGCTCACGGTACCGCAGGGTCTTCCGGGTCCAGACTCCCCCGAGAAGGGTCCCCCAACGCGATGCGCCCCGTGCCGCCATCCGTGGGTGGATTGCTCCCTCCTCTCAGCCCCAGTTCCACCAAAGAAGGGAGAAGGCTATCTTCCGACCAAGCAGTAATCATAGCTACGTCAGTTTACTGGGCCCATATCTCCAGCATGCAAACAGTACGTTCAAACTTGATCCCATGGGCCGGACACGAGGCGTAGCCTTAGCTGACTCGGACAAGCTGTCCTTCCCTTTCCACCTAGTTGCCCGTCCGGTCTTCATTGTGATCCCATCCACCCTTTCCTTCATCCGATATCATTTCCTAGTGATAATATTCTCTATCTACGAGTGGTCTCCATACCACTCGATGAGTAGCCGTCCTAATTTAAGCAGAGCGACTACCGTCCTGAGGCTAATAATCAGGAAAGAGGGACCTACTGCACGCTAGGGTTTCAATCAACTCCTATCACTTAATGCACAGGCAAACTTACATCCCTAGCTAGTGATAGAATAAAAATTTAAAACGGGGATAATGCACCGAGGCTTGCCTTTGGTCTGCTCTTGCTCAGCAACGACACCTCCTGCTCCTTCGGGTTCCCGCTCCGGTCCCGTCTCCGCATGGTTCACAGCGTGATCTATATGATGCAAAAGAGTGTGCTTATAAGAGAAGATTCATGGCACTTCCTCAATAAATACGTTAATGTACATTGTTATTCGCGGAAGTAAGCAGGGTGTGATGGTGCGTCCAGTGGTATATCTTATTGAGTGGGGCACAGGGTGAGAGCGCTCGTGTATTTCCTTCATGGACTCCAGTAATTAGTTGCGACGACGTCGCACCAAGGTACGGTGGGTTTGTGTGTGCCGGGGTGGAGTTACGTAAGCGATGCCCCTGACTAACAGGTGCTAATTAATTAGTATTTTAGTGTGTTGAGGAAAACCCTCGCTAGGTACTACGCACCCGTGAACAGCCCTAAAGCGGAACCATTTTTATTAACGGGTAAACTTGCATTCGGGGCATAATTTAATAAGTTGACATGGTTCTGATCTTTAAATGGGCAGGGGTGATTTATTACAATTAGATTATACCAGGAGTGATTTATTTGCTAAGTTTCACTTTCATGCACCAAGCCAATAATTTCTATTAATTATTATAAGGAAAAAGGGCATTAAATTAATTTCAGCTAATATACAGAGACATACCCTATGAAATTTTCCCAGGGGGACTAAAACTGATAAACCTACTTCGTGACCAAATTTCATGATTTTATCAGCTCTCTGTAATTAATTATGAATTTATGAGGGTTTTTATCATATAATTAAATCCTAACAGTAAAACTAACATGCACTGCGATTTAGCATTTTTCCTAATTAGTACTAGTCCAGACAAGGCTAAAAAAATTTATTTTGTCTCAAAATTCCTATTATTCACTTTACCATGCATTTTACAAGTTTAACCCATTTCTAGAAATGATTTAAATAAGAAAATTCAATTTTTATCACGTGGGCCGCAACCTGGCAGCCTAGTGGGCTGGGACTCGCGTGGCCGAGCGCGCGTGCGGGGCATTCTCAGGCCAGGCGCGGCCCGAGAGCGAGGCCAGGCCCACCAGCCATCGCGGCCCAGTGGCCAGCGCGGCCGAGCCGAGCGCGCGCACGCGTGCGACGGCGGCGCTCGGCCGCTCGCGGTGGCGCGAGCACGGCGGCCAGCCGGGGGAAACGACAGGACCCGCATTGGCACGGCAGCGATGGTTGGGGAAAAGTAAATACGCGGCGCGCGAGAGAGAACAAGGTGGCTCACCGGAACTAGCTCAGCGATGACGAGACGGAGCTCCGACGGTCGGCGGCGATGTTCCGGACGAGGGGCTGCACGGGGGAAAGCTGAGTGAGGTCGGGAAGGAAAAGGAGGGGCACTCACGCGTGCCCGTGCAAGGAATCGCCCAGGAGCTCACCGTGGGAGTCGGGCGACGCGGAGGGGCGACGGTCGGAGGCGGGGAAGAAAGGGTCGATTCACGGCGGCTCGGAGGGGAACGAAGACGGCAGCTCCGCGGGGAGCACCAGAGCGTTGGCATGAAGCTGGTGGTGCTCACGGCAAGGGCGGAGAGACGGTGCAGCAGTCAGGCGACGCGGGGAAGAGGCGACGGCGGAGGCAGAAGCAAGCGGGAGAGAGAGAGAGAGCGGGAGCGAAGGGAGTGAATGGGGGGGGCGTTCGGACAGGCAACAAAGGGGATGTCCGAGCGTGCGTGGGGCCTTCGATCCGCGACAACAACCGCTGCCCGTACGCCGGCAACCATGCGGCGCGCGCCGAGTCGGGCGGAGCGGGCAGCAGGGGGTGTATTTCTTTTGAGTCATCGACAGGTGGGATCCGCAGGGAGTTTTCTCTTTTCTTTTCTTTTTCCAATCCTAACAGCCGACTGCACTTGTTATTTTTGTTAGAATCAATCCAGAGCTGATAAATTCAGACCAAAAATAATATAGGCTCCCCATGATGTGCTGAATTTAATAAAAACACTAACTACCATTAGTTCCCACTAAAATTTGATTAGGAATTTTATGAACAGAGCTGGTTTTTTACCATTCTAGCATTTATTAGGGGCCTTTATTTATGGAATAAAAATCTGAGAAAATTTTCAAAATTCTAATTGACCATGTCCATCAACATATAATTTTTGCATGGTGACCTTTACTAAAAATTTGAGACTTGCAGTGCAAGGGTCATTCAATTTGGTTTGAATTCGATTTGAATTGAAAAATTTAAATTCAAATTCCTAGTGTTGGGTCTCAAACTAAGTATTATCCTAGGGACCCTTATGACACTAGGAGTGTCACATATAATTTAAATAGAAATAGATAACATGTTTGTGCTCATATTTTGTAAATAAGATGCATGAAATATTGTTTCGTTTTCATGCATACGGACTTAAATTGGACTTAGGAACCTAAATATCATTTTTTTCTTTCACTATATTTCATTATTTTAAGTAGATGCAGTTCAAATTTGATTTTTAACAAGAAATTGAACTTGAACAAAAAAATTGATATAATATAGCAAACAGGTCAATAAAAATACCATACTTTATCATTGATTGTCATGTATTATACTAATGTAAGAGAAAATAGACAAGGAGTGTTTGTTATTTTTTTTTTCATAGTTTGCCGTGTGCAAGCTTTTCACCCTCGGCATCTAGGGGTAGGTGCCGAGTGGGAGGGTGTGACACTCGGCATATATCGGTAGTTGCCGAGTGCTAGGTTCTGACACTCGGCATAAAGGGGTAGTTGCTAAGTGTGAGTGTCTGCCACCCGGCATCTGTGTTAATTGTCGAGTACAAGACGTGCGCTCTTGGCATATCCTAACGGCGGCACCTCCACCGTCGTCGGACCACACACGGATTGTCGGGTGTGTTTAGTTGCTGAGGGCGGAGGGCTTTTTGCCGAGTGTCGTGTCGCCTGACACTCAGCAAATAGCCTTAATGCCGTGTATGGACTATATGCCGAGAGCCAACTCCTGTGGCACTCGGTAATGAGCTAGATGTCGAGTGTCCGTGGCAATGCTCTCAGCAAATAGCTCTGCACTCAGCAAAACGTCGGTTTCTGGTAGTGGTTGTTTACAATTAATACAAACTCACGAATGCTAACCTGTAGATGAAAGGGTGTCCGGCACGAACCAGTTCTTGTTTACAATACAAACTGTTCGATAATAACCTCCTGAATGGCCCGGCGACCGTGCGTGCAGTCATCTCAGCTCTAAAGCTTCAAACTCTTTTACTGAAATAAAACCTCGAGCCTGTATCCAAGAGTGTACCACGCCATCAGTCGATCGTTACAGCATCGCAAATTTGCTGCAGAAGACGGAGGATTGTGGCGACGACACAGAAGGGGTGCGTGGCGCTCGACGTAGGAGGAGGCTAGGAGCTAGTCGAGGATCTAGACAGCGTCCAGCGCACCTCCCTGTCGATCCAAGTTTCGCGTGGCGGCCCATCAGCCATCTCTGCCGCCGCCTGACCAAGCGGACGCATGACCACACCATGACGGTCCCTTTCTTGAGGTAAGTGACGACGAGCTCACAGGCGGCAACCTGCTCGCTCGCCGTCGAGGAGCTTCCGCTGCGCCGCGCTCTGCTCCAGTCCAGTGGCGGTGCCTGCGCCTCTCCGCCTTGCTAACGACGACGACTAGTCAACGCGCCGCATGGATCAAACTGGACGGTTGGTACGCACCCAGGGCGGTCGGTCGGTATTTCGAATATACCGTCCACCCGTGGTCAGGTCAGGGACCGCCCCTGGTCGCCGCCTCCGTTTCGTGCACACCCGTCCTCCGACAGAGGCCGATGCCTGCGTTCCAGCGTTCCGGCTTCTGAGACCTTCGCTCGCCGGGACGACGTCGACTTCTCTCTCGCCGATCGTCTGAGAGGGCAGGGTGGTTGCAGAAGGAGCCCTGGCGCGACGGAAATGCTCCCCTTTGCGCATGTTGTACACCTATATATAGGTGCAAGCGACGATGTGATGCCGTTGTTCCTGCGCTGCGAGCGACGACCATGGACGTGGAGGCCGGTCGTGTGGCAGGATTAGCCACGCGGCTGTTGGCGACGGCGTCGTCGTGCCTGTCGACGAACGCCTCCGACCATAAGTTTGTGTCCACGCCCTGGGCTCCTGTGCCCTGCGCGGGTCGGCAGTGTCGTGGTTTCCTTGCCGGTGTCGCCCTGCCGTCCATGCATCGAGCATGCTGAACGCCCAGCGCATCGTTCCTACTAGAACTTTCGGCTGCCGGACACCAGCCGTGCCAAACCCACGTGCAAGCACCAAATTAAATCTCGCTACTAATAGCATATTGATGGGTTCTGATAATGTTGCAAGATTCTCATCACACCACCATTGTCAAGAAACGAAAGCCAAAAGTTAAGCATGACGCTCCTTGATGTAACACTTCACTTCCTCTCCGTCCTGCACCAATACTAATGTACACGAAATGGTGCTCTTTCAAGGGAACGATATTTATGAACCTTAATTTATATGAAGAAACGTCAAGTTTTATATACTGCTAATAAATAAGGTGTCCTTTCAAGGGAAATGTTATTGATTAAGCGATAAACTACTCCCAACCCACGCGCATGGTTCACCCGGTCTACAACAGAATGTTCCACCTTTCTTCCCCTTCTAGATGCAGCAACAAGTTCAGGTCCTTTTGGAACACAATAATTTAACAGTTCAATTTTATAACAAAAAAAATATAAGATTTGAAAACAAAAAAAATTATATGACAAAAAAAATTATGCACATATTTCTTTAAGTGTAAGACAAAAAAAATATATATTACAATCATATATGAAGATTCACATTACCCTAGTTTGACCCTCTCCATGCAATATCACAATCTCGTGCACGCACACACAAATTTGATGACTACAATCTCATACCACTATTTACAGCAGGAGACGATGATATCCATGATCTATATGTATCTGTGATGGTACCCGAAAAAATGCACTTTTATTTTAAAAAAAATATGATATGGTAATATAGATTTTATTCTTCACGTTAAATGCATGCTCAACACTTGAAAGTTAATGATGCAAACATGGCAACATATAAGACGTGTCAGCAAAAAGATCATAGAAATTTTATCAATAATATCAAAGAGTTTCTTAAACTTGTAATAACAAACACCAAAAAAATGGAATTTAAGAAATAAAATATGATATCGTTTTAGGTTTCTTAAAGTATTTTTGAATTTCTGTAAGCTTCTCATGACAAAGAGTGATTTCCATCGTATTTGTAATTTTATTCTAGAATTTTAGCTCTGGTTACTATGTTTACAAAGAATTGGACGTGTTCATTCGACCACTTGTGCTCAACTCAAGCTCAGATTTGTCAGATTGGTTCGTTATCACGTCCGGACATGGGGAGGGCAATGCAGGATCAAAGTGGTAGCAGAGTGTGTGGCATGGTAGCCTGTGGTGATCGAGAAAGCAGCCTCGTTCGGGAGGGTGGACACGGGGCCAGGGACGGAAGGAAATTTAGGGATGACGCAGGCAGCACTCTGGTTGGGAGCTGCAGCCTGCAGGGGGGCGGGCGTTTCTCGCGACGCCAGGCCCAGAGGTGGTGTTCCCCCCGTTTACACGGTGCCGTCCAGATTGGAATCGATCATATTGACTTGGAACTCTTCAGCGTGTCAGGCTGCTGAAGAACACACAAGCAATGCAGCAGCACCGGAGCAGTTTAGCTCGTCATCAGGTGGTGGAGCGGTGCCGCGTCCCCGTGGCCTGGCTCTCGTCCTGTCCTTTTGCAGCGGTGACGATCGAAGTCTCGCAGCCACCCGCCGTCAGCCATCTCCGCCCGCGCCTGACCGAGTGGATGCGTTTGCAGATCGTCACGGTCCATTCGCGAGGCAAGTGGCGACAAGCTCAAACCGACGGCCGGCGTCCTTGGGTGCCCCGCGCTCTGCCCCCGTCCCGTGATGGTTCCCAGCCCTGGCGGAGCCAGGCATCGGCCAGCCTGCCCCCACCCCCCCCCCCCCCTTCCCTTCGTGAAATTCTATTAGGCAGACATCAGAGTCAGTCAGTCATGCTGTTGTAATACATAATTCCAAGCACTAGCAGAGCAGGCTAACAGACATGCATTTACGCACAAAAAGTGTCCTACTGCTTAATCTCAAGCTGGCTTCTCGATCACCTCAGTTCTCGTTTTGCATCTCAAGCTGGCTCTGTCACTACAAACTTACAGTCATTGATCTCCTTTTCCCGTTCATCTCAATGTCATATTGAGGAATTAAGGTTGGAAAAAGAGGAAAAGCCATAAGTATGAACATGAGCCAACAATAGGTGATTAGGCGATAACACCATCGCAGACTTCCGTGGTCGCCGAATTTCGACGTCGTCCATTCCAAGTTGTGGCAAGCCACATGTAGGTTATTTTGTTTTCAGGTCCCAAAATCCAATATATTTTACATTTGATATATGTCATACACGCAGCACGCATTAACTTGATGTCACTGGGATCGCAGAAGCTAAAAGAAGATGAACGCCTGTGCAAGTTTGTTTGGCAGCTTGAGTCGATGTTGGTACTGTTCATGCCCCCCCCCCCCCCCCCTCTAGTTCGTGGCTGGCTCCACCACTGGTTCCCAAGTATCGACGACCAGTCAACGTGCCTGATCTGAGCCGCACGGATCGAATCGGACGGTTGCTAGGTTATGCAGGGTGGTCGGTATTCGAAAAAAAGTCTTTTGAGATAAGATATTAATGATTTATTCCAAAAAAGATAATAAGATATTTATGTGCAAATATTTTTCTATGACACATTCCTACTGAAAGAAGTGGGTGTCTTAGATACAAATGTTGAGCACTGATCCTGGAGTGAGCCGCGCATTGATCATGAAAAAGTTTGAGACAAAGTGACAAGTCTACAACTTTGGCTGTACCGAGGTTCTTGCCATTCCCATCGTTGAACACCAAAATAGCCTCCCTACAATATTCTTGCTTTCTTGATATAGAAAAGATATCACTCAAATAATCTAGACCAATGCAAATGTATTGTTGAACTAGGTACAAGTTTGAATGGAGATAGAATCATACAACAGCGGACCAATATATATGGATACTTGGTCATCACAAATTTTGATAAATGGTTGAATGAAAAGAGACCAGAAATGATCTAATAGTCTCGTGGTTGCTTTGAGACATAAAACATAGGGCTCAAATAATCTAGACCGCGTGTATACTATTCTGCTAGTTGTTGTATGATTAATTTATAGAAAAAAAAATCGTGTAGGCACAAGTTTGGATTTTATATATCATCAATTTAAAGTAAGCATTGGTGGACAATTGTGTCATAGGGAATATTTATTGTTCGCCAACTCTTTCTTTGATTTAATTTTCAACCATCTGCTTGATGACATACCCTGATTCACGATTTAGAAAATGTAAATGATAAGCTTGAGTCAGCAAAAAAGACTGTCAGGAAACATAAGTGGAGTGCATAAATAATTTTTTAAGTGACTCTCTATTTGATGTAGGCCATTGCAAACGATAAAGAAAATATGTTAGAATCTAGTAACTTTAGAAAATTTCTCACTTCTGAAATAATGAGAAGTTTTGTAGTACTGTGAGTAGCTTCATAGGTGAATCACAATTATTTATGTGTGCTAGGGGTCAACCAACTCTTATAGGTTTATTTCCACCTTGGTCATGAAAAGTGTTCTCACAATGATAATTGCCTTGTTGGTTTATATTATTAATATTAAATTATATTTTATAAAGTTTTAAAAAAGTGATCACCAACCAATTTCATCTAAGGTTTTTGTGGTGCTTTGAAGAAGGCACAAACTATTCCACTACATGTTATGTTGTGGTATTATGCAAACCATGTTGAGAACTTTGCTCTACGACCATCACACATTGAGAGAGTGAACCTTGATTTCTCACTGGTTTTTGAAGCATGAGTTGACAGCAGAGACTGTGTAAATTGGAGATGAAAGAGTGTTTTGTATGGAGATTTTATTTTGGCTTACCTGATCCAATAACAGTTGTCAACTTGCTTTATCGTGATTGGGCATGATTTGTCAACTTTCTTAAATCTGGCCATTTTCATATTAAAGAAATGTTGTGAGATATATGTTGCATGATTAGATTGGTTGATTTGTCATATTTTAGCTTCTAAAGCTGGCATGATTTTCTTCTTGATCTTGTGACCACCCCAACGTCGAGCTGCTCACCCGGTCGTGCCACAACATCGTCGTCCTACACGCAGGGGTGGATCCAGCCCACCACCCTTACTCTATTTTAATAGAAAAAAGAGCATGGAAAATAGAGTTTCCATGGGAAGAGGAAGGAAAATAGGGGAAGGAGTTAGGAGGAAGATGGACATGGAAGGTCAGCTCCCTTTGCCTTTGCTCTTCGTCGGCCACTGTCTGCACGACGTCTTCGTGGGGGTCTGCTATGTCTGCAACCAATCCATGCGGCAAATAATCTTGCCACCGGTCGACATAATGATGAAGAACGCTGCCGTGGGCATCATCACCTATGAGTGTTTTGGGCTCGGCTAAGATGCATGCTCCGAGCACCACAAGGTAGCTGGTACGCATCTACCACCACCATGCCGGATGTGAGGTTGCATGTGCTCAACGGTCTATTGGCGGCGCTATATATGAAGAGGATGTCTTAACTTATTATCATAATAAGCTGTCAAATGGGATGATGTATCACTCTTTGGTAAGTTCTCTAGCAGACTTGTACAGTTCAGCCTCACTGGTTTATAATGTAGAAGTTACTGATCTGTATTTGTTGACAGTGGAATTGATTAACGATAGTGTGTCATGACTTAGCTAGGGATGCATATGGTGATGATGCACATTCAGAGACTATCTTCATCACTTAATGATAAGGTTCATTAGACAACAATATGTGAGTTCACTTCCAGCAGAGGTCAGTTGATTCGAACATAATGTTGTCTCTCTCGTTTCTGCTAGTAAATATTTGTGATACTGCAGTTTCAAATCTAATCCGTCAAACTTTGCATTGTTAAGAAAACATAAATGAACGTTTCATAAAGATTGCTACTTTGCATTGTCTCTCGAAGACAATCAGATGTGATATATATACTGATATGGCTGCAAATTAAGCTTCTGTGATGCACAACTATGAACGATAATTTCAGTCTATTTATCAGTGAAATCATTAGCAGTAAGGGACAGCGTAAATTTGCAATCTCAAGGTCTCTGATTTATTAAAAGCAGTGCGAGTGAATAACAATCCTCGTTGTAATCAATTGTGAAGGTTATCACCTAGAGATCGATGCATCCGCGTTTTTGAAGACAAGCAGAGATAGATCATAGATGGATGCTTAAATGTAACATGCATCAACGTACACACATATATTTTTTTATAGAATATGCAGAAGAGTTGTGTATTATTGTATTAAGAAGGAGAAACGTTGATGACGGATTACAATGTGAGTCGCTATTTTGGCGCCCGTCTAGCAGTTCATATGGGTATACAAGGGAAGCTCACGAACTACTAGTATTTCTAGGTACATATAAGCCTACTCTCGCTCTAAAATGCAACTCAAGATGCTCTTACGCCTGTCGTCGCCCATAGCTTTTGATTTTCCTTGATCCGATCGGCAACCTGCGGCGATGTTGCTTGCTTGTTGTTAAAGGTTCTTTTGTTGTGTTCCAGCCACAGCTCTCAACACACTAGCATGAAGATTAAATCAAGTCCCTTTTTTGGTATTTTTTGCAGCACTGGGCGCATCTGCTCCCCCACCCGCTCATGATACCCAAATGATCAATGAAGAAGCGGCTCTCCAGATTCACTCCTGAGAGGACTAGCCACCAGACTTCCTTTGCAAATGGGCAATGCAGCAGCAAATGATTGATATGTTCTGGCTTCTGGCAGCAGAGAGCACAATTATCATCGGCTTGCAGTCCACGTCACTTCCTTCGTTCTGCCGTCCAAGTTCTTTCATGCGCCACCAGGTACAGAAACATGTGTACATTGATAGGTAATACCCATGTTTACCAGATAACTTTATTATTGCACAGTAGTAGCCAGGGTACGTATGGCCAATCATGAGTCATGACCCCGCACTCCCTCGTATGGGCAGAAGGCGACCATAGATGATATACAGGCGCATGTTTGTCTCATGACTGAATCAACGAAAATTTCGCTCAACTTCATTTTTTCGACGAAAACATTCGCAGCACGGACTACTGCCTACAGTGAATTTGCAATATCAAAATCCGATCCTCAGAAGCAGTGCCGATGAATCACAATCATCATTGAGATTTTTTTTACAAAGATTATCACCTTGAGATTGATGCAGAGATCACAGATGCACGAATATGCAGAATCATGCATGAACCAACAGATTTCACTAAACTTTATTTATTTGCCAAAACATTGTTGGCGGCACTAGCCAGTCATGATCCAATAATCCATACTCCATCATGGGCAGAAGGTGACCTGGTAGTCGCTGTTGCCCCTGCACTGGCGGACCTTGGCTACGCCACCGTGGCTGCCATCGGGGCATCCAGGGTCTCTGCACATGATGGGGCCCTCAGCGCTGCCCGTGCTGGAGAAGTCCATGGGCAGGTTGAACCCGTCCACCACGGACACGTCGTAGTAGTCCAGATCATTAGCGTCCTTGCCGACGGTGAACTCGGCAAGCGTCGCCGGCGGCTTGCCGGAGACCTCGCAGCGCAAGGCGCCGTTGCAGTCGCCGGTCACGCACCTTCCGCAATTTCCGGAGAAGATGCAGCCGGTGCGCGCCCAGATCCTGGCGCCGTTGGTGCCGGCGGACACGGGGAGCTGCCATGTCTGGCCGGGGTTGAGCTGAGTGCCGCCGCCCAGCTCCGGCGGAGTGGCGGCCGGCCACACCGTGAAGGGGCAGTTGTTGATGACGAGGACGTTGGCCGCTCTGGCGATCCCGGCGGTGACGGCCACCAGGAGGACGGCGAAGAGGACTCGCGAGGTGGTCGCAGGAGACGACGCCATATTGAATTATTGATACTGCCTGGAAGCTTGTGTTTTGAGTTGCAGCTGATGCGTGGACTGGAGACGGTGTGTATGTGCGTATATTATAGAGGAAAATGAGAGCAAGGAGATTACAAAGATGCCCCTTGTATTGCCACTAGTAGGCTAGCTGTTGATCGAGGCATGTTTGGGATTTGTAAAGCTGCCATTGAGATGTACATGGTGCACATGCAAGCTGCTCAGCAGGGTTCTACTACGGTTTCCATTCCATCAACTTAAGCTCACTCTGGATAAGCTTGTTTGACACGCTAGCTTTTAGGGGAAATACCTTTCCAATCTTACTAGTGGCCTGGCCAGCTATCATACATGAGAATGAGATTGATGAAGGTGGAAGAAGAGACCCCGTTGCAGCTGCTCACTATGAAAAGATTTATGAACAAGATTTTTAAATGATGCAATATTCATAGATAAAATTTGTAAATAACTGATGTTTTTTTGCAACAATATTTTTTTACAAATAAATACAGCACAAACACAAATACAAACACTCACATACATGTACAAGTAGCACAAACATAAACACTCACATATATGTACAAGTATACACCTTTATAAACACACACACGCATACTATCTCTTAAAGGTCTTCAAAAAGCTAGGCCGGTTTGATCTTGAGATTCACAAGTCACTTCAGATGTCTTATTGTCGGCAGAGATGTCACCTACCATTAAAAGAATAATTAGTTATAAATATAATACTCATGTTTAATCTAAAATTTAAATCTGCATGGATAGTTCCATTGCATCTAACCTAAACTAATGACTATGTTAGGGTGTGTTTGTTAGAGCTTATGCTTATACTAAAAATAGCTTATGTTATGGCTTACCTATAAAAAGTGCTTATCTAGTTTATTGTAGCATAAGTTGTTAAGTTGTTTGGTAAAATGACTTATCCTGTTTTTCTGAAATGGCTTATTTAACTGGGTCTAAGGAGAGATTGTTCATAAGCCCAAAAGCTAGTTTTTACCGGCTTTGCTTTCTAATACAAAAAGACAAATGGCTTATAAGAGATTATTGCAATAAGTGCTTATACAAATTAGCTGTTTGACAGGGCTTATGCCTTATCCTAATATAAATTGTTCAATAAACTAGTCGATAAATCCTGCCAAACACATCCTTATTCTTCTTTTTCCTGTTCCTAGGCCTGTTTATGCCGTGGGCCTTATATATGTTTATCATTATTTGGGCCAACTCACGGTGCTTACAACATACAAAAAAAAAATAGTCCTCCCTAAGATTTATCCACAACAATCTAGGTCCATACATATCACCATCATCCTGGATTGCACAGTTGCGCACCCGCCGATGGATCGATCTAGGTACGGAAAGTCTAGGTATCCGACAATAGAGGCGGCAAATATCCATAAGTTGTTGGCCGACGTGTTGTACGACATCCTGCTCCAGCTGCCGGCCGATAAGCTCTGCTATCTCCGCCTCGTTTGCCAGCGGTAGCGGACGCTAACGTCTGATCCTCTCTTCGCAAAGGGTCGCCGATCACACCATTATCACTTCCTCGCCCTTCAAAATCTCTCCCGTGAGGTCTACGTCCTGGACCTTTTTTTCCAAGAGCGAGCATTGCATGTTTTGCATTAAGATAGACAAAGAGTTGTTACAAAATCCGTAACAACCAGGATAGTATATGAAGCACATACAACCAACGCAAACCACCACCTAAACATTCTAAAGTCACGATCAAGGAAACTCGTTCGGGACGAGCAACCAAAAGCTTCCGAAGGAGGATGCACAACATCTCGGCGCACAGACGATGACCGCCACCATACAAACCAGCGACCACCCTAACATACTTGGAGACCTCCAATACGACATCTTCAACAAGAGCACGACACTAGAGTGTCGTTGTCATCCAATCAAAATCGGGACTGAGTTTTCACCTAGAGGACATCCATGGTGTTGGCGTATAGATTCACGAGGTGAATCTATACGTCGACAGATAGAGGCTCCGGGACTTAGAAGCCCTAACACACTCAAAGATTATGGGAAAGTGTCCTTTCAAATATTTTATTCCTTAAACTTTGTGGAATTACAATGAATAATGATGGTTACAATAGATTACAGTGTTAACACAGTACTCACCCTTCACGGGCACTCTGGGGTCTCCTTTTATAGCCCAAGGAGCCCGTTATATTGGTCAATTAGACCATTATGCCCCTGAGAACCCTAAACCGTCTCCTGACCTGGGAGGCCTGCCTTGGGGGTACTTTGGTAATTCATGCTGGTGATCCAAAGACGTCGCGAGGGCATCTTCGGCACTTCTTTCTTCCGTGGTCCTCGGCTCCGTGTTGACGCGCACCAAAGTCCCTAGTGTAGCTTGTGCGCCAGGTCTTTAGAGCGAGGTCCATCCGAAGGCTTACAACGACGGTGAATGCTTGTCCGATAGCCAGCGAGGTGCGGTGACACCTAGCTAAGCGCCAGGACCTCATCGGGACGCCGAGTGTCTTTCACCTGAAAAGAACGGTTAGTTGAGACAGCGCCAAGGGCGGACCTCGTAGCAGTGGGGCCAATTGATGCCCCAACACATGGGAAGCCCAAGAGCAAGCTTACCCTGATGCTAAGCTCCATCACAACCACGCCGCCAAGCCGTCTGACCACCGGCGACGAGCTCAGCCAGCCGCTAGCACCAACCATGACCAAACACTATAACACACCACCATCACCGCCTGAGTGTCAAGAATCGCACCTCTATCATGGGAGGCATCGAAAACTCCGTGCGCCACCCTCACGCCCTCTGGCATAGAGGCCACCGGCGGCGCACCTGCCCCGCGCCCCCACCATGGTGGTCTTCAACGCCAGTCCGCGCCGCGTCGCGTCCCCTGCCATGGGGGCTGTCAACACCACCACGCAAAGGGGATCCGCACCCCCGCTGAAGAGGCTGCCGCCGCCGCACGGCCCCGACCACCACCGAGGGAGTCGTCAAATGTCGTAGCATGCCGCATGACACCCCTTCACTACGAGCGCCACCAGATCCATCCATCTGCGACCTTACTCCGACTTCCATGACCCAGGATCTGCCGCCAAACGCTGGCGAGACGCTGCCACGCCATGGGCTCCACCGAGCTCCCAACGACGGCGATGGGAGAAGCACCTCGAGGAGAAAAACGCCACGCCGCCGCCTTCCTCGCGCCCGCACGCATTGGTTGCAGGGTGCTCAGGCAGCGGCGAGGCTGGTGGGAGATTGGGGAGGCGGCGGCTAGTTAAGGTTCCGCCCGAGTCGCCCCTCACGGGCGATGCAAAAAAAAACCTGCGGTGCTTAACCTAGTTTCAACCATTACTCTCTCAGTTTCAACGCACAACTTAACCTAGTCTGTGTCAACCTATCAGGGGGGGGCAAATCGCCGACTTAATCTTCCATCACGAGAACAAGCAGAGAGTACAGCTGGCGCCCAGATGTGTACTTGGGTATGTTCCTACCACAGGAGTATACAAGGTGCTCCGTCTATACAATATCAAGGACAAGGACCGAGATATTGCCCGGCAAGCTTGCGACATCGCAACACTCGGTCACGGTCACGGCGATGGTATTGGTATTAGATGGAGGACGACGCCGGACGCTCCGGTGAGAGTTGTTGTCCTTGGTTCTCTGTGCGCAACTGTTATTCGAGGACGGAGTCGCCTATTTCTCAGTGAAGAGTGGTGAAAACTCCATGCCGGACAGCATAGCCTCGTTCGATTTCGCCATGGAGGAGTGGATGCCGAGATTGATCCAAGAGCCGGTGAGCCACCTAGATGCTATGAGCAAGGAGAAGCTCGGGTATAATCTTCATTGGAGCCATTTTATGCTGACCGAATTAAGCGATTATCTGGTTTCCGTCCATAGCAACTATCGGGACAGTTCGATAGATCTCTGGTTCAAGGAGCAAATGGAAGATGTGTCGTCGCTCTAGACCAAAAAGTACTCCGCAGGTCAAGAACGAGTTTCGGAGTATATTGGATTCAGATATTTTTGTCCAGTGGTTTCAGATGATGGGGTGATAATTTTTTGGGTGAAACATGCATCGGTGCTAAAAGGTTAGAACTTCTTCAATAATAGAGTTAGTTAAGAGATAGCAGCTAACTTTTATAGAGAATAGTAGAGGAGTGGGATCTATGTTTAAGTCTCTTATTTTTCTTAGAGGCTGTCTCTTGAGAAAGAGTTAGTTGTCTTCTCTCTTCTTTTTTTTAAATAAATAATTTTAAAAGTCAGCTAAGAAGCAACTATTAGAGACGCTCTATTATTTGAATACACGCAAGTAGGCTGTGGTGGCTAAGAGCAAGTATAATGAGAGTCATTCAGCCGGTGAAGTGCAAAGATACGTCAGCATAATCTGACGTGGAAGAAAGAGAAAGTAAGAGAGAGGTAGAAGCGGACGTCTCAGGAAACGCTAGCGAAAAGCGGATGAAAAGCAGACACATGCATTGTTTAGCCTGGCCACCAACGTTTCTTGTACTCTCATTGGCGCACTTACTCAAAGAACATTAAAATTTGTAGGACCCGCAATCACTGCTCCTTCAGTCAAAGCTGGCATGGACCTTTGTTACCGCTAGCAGCTGGCGAAACTATTAACCTTGCCTTTAACCCTGGAAGCCTTTTAGGGCGTGCCCAAAGGCAGCGCCCGCTGCTGGCTCTTGCCGCACGGTTCTGTCATGCGCAGAGCTTGTGTCAGTGAGAGAGAGCGTCCAAGCGTTAGCGCTTGATTAAGCGCTAACAGTTCTTTCTCTCCTCACTTTTTTTTTAAATATTATTTTTGCTGGCTCTTAGCAGCTCCGTTGGGGACGCTCTTATATCCTTGTCTTCTAGGCTAAGAGAGACTTAAATGGTCATGCCTGCCTAATAAGAGCAAGTATTATGGGTGGGCGAAATGTCTGTCCCGTCATTAGGTATCTGATGTGGCGGAGAGATGGACGAAGAAAGAGAGAGAGAGAGAGTAGCGGGCGATTCCTCAGTCACCGGTCACGAGCAGGCTGAAGCAATAACTGTTGAGAATTTGAAAGCTTTCCATCAATACTAGAAGGCCATGCAAACATTTAATATTTAAATACTTAGTTAAACAGTCGATTAAATAGTCCATTTACTATACAATACTGGCGATATACCGACGTGGTAGGTGTGACCTTTCAGCCGGCAGCGGGCTAGTTCCATTAGCCGTGCTCTAACACATTGTTTGAGTATTGTTCAGGATTGATGGAAAATTTTTCAGCTGAACCACTCTCCAATAGTCCAATTTTCTGATTCTTCACTGCAAACTTAACCATCAGTTCCAGAGTTGCTTGCCTGCGTCACTGAAGTTAATCTCTAGTGCTTGCTGCCTGTGAAAACAATGTCGTTCGGTGTTAACTCCAGTCCATTAGTGTCCGCTCATTCCCTTGTTAGATTACAGCATAGTTCTTCAGATAGCCTATACATTTTGCTGTTGGTAGTCGTTCAGCATATATCTAAATAATTGTGAGACAAGTAACCATTGGGCTTGTTGAGCTTTTCCATTCAGTAAACCTGAATTTTGTTTTTTGTGAATGTGCAATTGAGAGGCTATGGTGACAGTCATCGCTCGCTCGTGTTTTACATGTACCAGTTACCCTTTTCTCATAATAGATGTACCAGCTAGCTAGGAACGAAGGACAAAGATTTGAGGCCAGTGTTGTGTTGTGTTGTGTTGTGAGCCATCCCGATGACTCCAGCTCACCGTGGTTGGTTGTGCGCTTGTGCTTTTGCTTCACTCAACAGCTTGTTTTTTCAGTGCATTTTCCAATCGCGAGGATGAAATGCAATGTTGGAGAATGATTTATCTACATGGTTTTGGCGCACATTGCTAATAGCACTCTTTTCAGCGTGACAAGAATGCTAGTAGCACTGTGCCAACTGCTAAAACTTCCATTACCATTTTTTCAAAAAAAATAGAAGCTTCAATTTCACCCGCAACAAACAAATGCTTGCCTACACGTCGAGTCGTCGATAGTCGTTACTAGGTGAAGATTTGAGGCAGCACGCTAAGTGACATTTGGGTACTTTACCATACTCTGCATGCAAAAAGCAATTCTTTGTAATTAATCAGCGGATGAGACAACAACAATTCTGTCACTATCATTTTCTCTTAAAAGAAACAAATGTCAGCTGCCTCTAATAAATGCGTTGGCCAGTTTCATCTGAACCATCATCATCATGAACTAAACTTACATAACTGCTATTAGGCATCAATTATGTTTTCAAGATCACTGTGTAATGATGGTTCACGGTCATGGGAAAATATAATTGATGCCTAATGGCAGTTATGTAACTTCCATCTCGCCCACTAATAAATGTGTTGGCCAGTTTCATCTGAACCATCATCATCATGAACTAAACTTACATAACTGCCATTAGGCATCAATTATGTTTTCAGGATCACTGTGTAATGATGGTTCACGGTCATGGAAAACCACAATAGTCATGGTTCCCGTAATACCAATGCGTACGTATAAGCCCTTCCATTTCTGTCCAAATTAGATAGTAATGTCTTTTGATCCCTTGAACACTAAGAAATATTTTTTTTAACCAAAAGGATTATGAAAAGGCTACGGTATGTACTCCATCCATTCCAAATTATATGACACTTAGCCTTTTCAATTTTTTTTTAAATTATAAGACACTCTCGCTTTCTAATACACATTTCTCTCTTCAAAATATATCTCTATCTCTCTCTCCTACTCGTTTTCTGTGCATTCACTTGTTTAACCTCTTTCTTAATTACTGTATCCAGAGTTAAAACTTTGATATAATTTAAAACACGGGAAGTAGGAAGTAGGAACCGGTGGTCTCAACTGCCAACTAGCTAGGTTGCGTCATGGCTCATGGCTAAACACATCATTTCGTCATGATACCGAGAATGCCTGTGCGACCTTCACTCCTGAGCAACACATTTTTCAGACGATTTCAGGAAAAAAAACACACGTTTTTCAGACATAAATATTACATCAAGGCATTGCATTGCCGATTCCGGGCATTTGTTTGGGAATAAATTTGCACGGACATGACTTATGAGTCTCACCTCACATCGCTTGGTTCTAGGCCTGCCTGTCAGTGAGCATGAACGGTAATGAACTTTACTGTCACACGTATAAACGATCCAGGGGCAAATCAGTAACTACGCATCGTGTGGAAACCCGTGTCTTTTATTCAAGGAAAAAAAAAATGTTTCTAGTTAAACCCTGAAAAAAAAAATACTCCCCCACGAGGAAGGAAATAGTCACTTCAATCCATCCCCAAACCCACTCTCGCGAGTCTCATCACCCGGATTTCTCCAAGATTGAGTAATCGCCGCCTCCTTCCTCCCGATTTCTGTATTTCTTTCCATCTATGTCGCGAGATTTGCTTTAACCTGAGCCGACGATTTTCCAATGTCCAGCCCGTTCCTTCTGTTTTTCTCCCCTTCTTCGTGCTCATTCTTCTCCCCTTTGGTTCTTCCTGGCGACGGCGTGGCAACCAGATCAGGCGGCGCGGCAGCGAGAGCAGGCACGCGCTGTAGGCGGCGTCTGGGCGGGCGCGCGCAGCGGCGGCGGCCGTGCACGGCAGCGGTAGGCGCGCGTGGTGGCGGCAAGGTCGGAGCGCGCAGCTGCGCAGGCGCGCGCGCGTTGCGGCGGTGGGCGAGCGCAGCGGCGGCGGCGGCTTGAGAGGGCGCCCGCGCGCGGCTTGGAGTACTACTGATAGATGAGGAGGAGGAGTAGCTCGCCCTCACTTCTCGCCCAGTCTCTCCGCCGGCTGCTCCTGCCGCTCCGAGCGCCGCCGATGGGCTTCTTGATCTGTGCGTTCCTCCTCCAGCTGCTCTTCTTGGGGCCGTCTTCTCCAGCCACGGCGCAGTCGCAGCCGCTGTCGCCGGCGCGGGTGCTCGACGCGACGCTGCAGAACTACGCGTACCGGGCGCTGGTGCCTCCGCGTACCGGCATTGTCTTCAATGCCACCCTGCCCGGCAACCTCACCGGCATTGCTGTCTCCGCGGCCCGGCTGCGCACCGGCAGCCTCCGCCGGAAAGGCTTCAACGGCTACTTCGAGTTCGACATCCCCACCGGCGTCACCGTGCAGCCCTTTGTGGAGCGGCTGGTGCTCGTGTACCACAACCTTGGCAACTGGTCGGACTACTACTACCCCGTCCCCGGGTACACCTACCTCGCGCCGGTGCTAGGGCTGCTGGTCTACGACGCCTCTGATTTGTCAGCTGTGGGATTGCAGGAGCAGAACATCATTGTGACGGAGAGTCCGATTTTGGTGATTTTCAGCAATGTCAGGGAGGTGCCGTCCGGGGGTCCAGCCCCGAGGTGTGTCTACTTCGATTTGAATGGTATGCCGTGGTTCAGTGACCTCAACCGTACCAATGTCTGCTCCACGTATCGCCAAGGGCACTTCTCAATTGTGGTGAACTCCAGTGCAATCCCTCCTGCTCCAGCTCCGGCACCATCTGGCGCAATTGCCCCGCCGATACCACCTGCAGGAAGTCATGCAAAGAAGGGAAACACCAAGACTTGGAAAATTGCTGGCACCGCGGTTGGTGCGGCTCTAGCGTTAGTGTTGTTGGCATCCCTTATGATCTGTTTGGTGAGGCATAAAAGACATAAGAAGCTTGAGATGATGAAACGGAATGCAGAGGTTGGGGAGACATTCAGGATGGCGCAGGTTGGGCAGACTCAAGCACCTGTGGCGTCAGGGACAAGGACACAACCTGTAATTGAGAGCAACTATGTACCATAGTGAATTTTGGGGCTCTCTGTACAATTCTGGTATCAAGGTTTGAAGATAGAATCATCCAGTGGTCGGCTGGTAGCAGTGTTGATTTTTTGTGAGTTCAGAGGAATCTGCCAAATGCTCTCAAAGTAAAAAAGCTTGGTGATTGCTAGGAATGGATGCAGCTTTTGGTTCAGCCATTTTGTTTTTTACTATTTCCTGCCATGAATTTTTTTTGTAGCCTAGGATGGTATCAGCTTAGTTCTCAGTGTGCCATCTGTATCATTTATATGTATTAGAGACGTAGTGTGATACTATTCTTGAATTGATTAGTAGATCCCCTGATTTTATCCCTTATATGCATATGTTTTTGCTTGCTGCATACATGGATGTGCATTTGCTATTTATGCAGGTTTATACCATCCGTTTTGACATATAGTTTTAGTTTATATACTATACTCTAAAAGGATCAACTGGAATAGGCATGTGGCTGAGAGGGATTTTCTGGACCAGGTTTACTGTTTGGTTAGAAATGGGTTGCTGTTTGCCGGTGTCAATACATAGGAGTATGCTTATTTCATGCTTCATGTCAGTCCAATCACTCCACTCCTTGGAGAAGTCATATCGGATCTTTGGATCTCAAGCCTTTTTGTTGCAGTGGTGGCTAGAGGAAGACACAGAAACTATGGTTGTTGCATGGTTGCTCAGCTGCATACGAGACTGGCTTTCTGTTTTTTTTTTTCTTTCTTTTTTGTTGTTTGCTCCATTGTTCCTAGCCTACGTGCAATATGGAATGGAGCATCTTTATTATTTGAATAAATATGGCTATATGCATCCTTTTTATGCAGAGGCTGGAATATCAATATATTCCCTTTTCTAATAAATTGTCAGTCCAGTAAGATCAGGTATGAGCTAATGGTTGCTTCGTACCGTCTAGGTTCTGCTTGTTGTTTCCTGCCCGTGGTGTTGGCATGTTTTGCACATTGGACTTATATTTTGTGTGCCATGAATCGCAAATGTAAAACATTTAACTTAAACATTTTGTCATTGGTTTGCAGGACAGTTAATGTGCTTCTCATTGTCATTGGTTCTAAAACCAGCTTCTTGCTTAAGGTGTCTTCACTCTTCAGGTGTGACTTCAATATTGGGTCATCTCCAAGGTAAACATCCCCTTTGTACTCCTTACATTTCGTTGCTTGTGAAGCATCAAGCATGTTCTATTTTTTCTTGCAGTTAAACTGGCACAGGGAATTTTTTCCTTAGTAGGATCTGGTTGAATACATAGTACTGTTTCTATCTCTATTATTGATCCATACAACAATGTATTTATGCCTCCTGGTTTGGAGCATGTATGACTTCTAGTCCTTGTATTTTCTATTCTTGAGCAGTATGAGTTCCAGAACTTCCAGCTAAATTTACTGGCATATAGAAGATCTGGCTGATTCAAAATGACGTGGGTTTTAGGGGCTGCTGTCAATGATGAGTTAGGCTAAGCGTGTCCCTGGAGGTTTACCAATCTCAACACAGATTCTTTGTCCACCTTGCCTAGTTAGAAGAAATGGTGAGGTAATGGATTTGATCTGTGATTGGTCACAAACACCTTCACACTCACTTTGCTATGTTTTTAGGAATTTCTAAAGAGCATCTAGATTTAGAAGGTTTCCAATTACAAACTTTGAAACAGTTATATATCCATGAGGTCATGTACTTAACAATTATAACAATATAATGACTATTTTTTTTATCTTTTTGAAATGAATCCTACGTATGAATTTTATTGATTTGTTATCACCGTGGCATTAGCACGGGCATTGTACTAGTGTTCATAGTATTTATGCTAATTTTTGTAGCTGTTTCTTCTTAGGATTCATAGCCTACCCCAACTTGCTTGGGACTAAAGGCTTAGTTGTTGTTCTTCTTAGGATTCATGATGCTTTCTTTATGAGTTGAAAGGACTCCAATAAACCCTGTGATTACTGATTAGTAGCATGCTTGTAGATTTTTGTTCAGTTCTCTTGATTTTTAGTTCTCCCCATATGCGCTGCCATGAAAATTTCTTGGAGCCTCATTGACGGACGCAGCGTGATGCCTGGGTATTCCCAGGAATACCCAACAAATTTGTAAAAAATATGATTAGGTATACTGCTATGTATTGTTAATTTGAGAAAATAAGAAAACTGAATTACTAAACAAGCCTTTTGGCTCAAAAGAGGCATCAGCCCACCACCCCACGAGACCACCACAGCCCAGCCCACTCGATCATTTGTTGTCCACGGTGAGAATAATCGAAAGAGAGAGAGAGATAGGCTGCTTCTCCGTGCTCCAGTTCCACTGAGTTCCACGAACAACGAAGACAGCGTTGGGCGCTCGAACCCTAGGTGAAGTGGCGGGCTACCGCACGCGGCACGCTGGCGGCCAGCGCGGTGGCGCGCGCAACTGTCCCAGCCTCCCAGGCCTTCCGGCGACCGGGGCGAGCTTTCCGACCCCAGTAAGCCATGGTGCTTCATTGCTACTTGGTTTGATGATTATTGGTGGCTAGAATATAGCGTTAAACTAGATGTTGTCTTTTGTTTTGTTTGCTATTTGTTCAAGCATAAAACCAATTGTTCGGGTGGAGATGCTTTTGTGACTTGTGGATTTAGAAATTGGCACATGAAATCGAGGATTAATAAACCAGTTTTATATTGCTTTGACACTAAAATCTGCAATTGTGACAATGCTTATGAGCCACGGTTTGAGCTTATCCATGGTTCGTGGGCAAGGCTATGATGGAGCAAGTAATATGAAGGGACATATTAATGGTCTAAAGAAGATAATTATGGATGACAATCCTTCTGCTTATTATGTGCACTGCTTTGCACATCAACTTCAGTTAACTCTTGTGGCTGTTGCTAGGGAAATTCCAGATTGCATTTGGTTCTTTGATCAGCTCAGATATTTATTGATTGTTCTCGGAAAATCTTGCAAGAAGATACAAATGCTTCGAATGGCACAAGCTCAACAAGTTGTAAACGCATTGGACTTAGGTGAGATTGAAACCGGAAAGGGTCAAAATCAAGAGATGGGTTTAAGTAGACCGGGAGACACTCGTTGGGGATCTCACTATAAAACTGTTATGCATGTTATCTCTATGTATGCTTCAATCCGGCAAGTTCTCATAACTGTTGGAAATGATCGCTCTCAAAAGGATAAGTGTTCGCAAGCTCAAACAATATTGAAACCATTTGAATCATATGAGTTTGTTTTCATGGCACACTTGATGTATCACATATTTGGATATACAAATGACTTAAATCATGCTATGCAAAAGAGGGATCAAGATATTGTCAATGCAATAGAGCTCATAGAATTAATGAAGTTTCAGTTGCAGACAATGCGGAAAGATCAAGGATGGGAAGATTTCCTTGCTGCTGTCAATTCTTTTTGTGTTAAGCATGGTCTTAAAGTTGCTGATATGGATGATTTGTACAAGCCGGTTGGAAGAGACAAAAGGTTTTTTATAAAGCTCAAAAATAGACATCGCTTCCATGTTGATATGTTCCTAAGTGTTATTGATATGCAACTTCAAGAGCTTAATGATAGCTTGGATGAGGTAAATACAGAGTTGCTTATTTCTATGGCCGCATTCAACCCTAATGATTCCTTTGCTGCTTATGACAAAGATCGTTTGATTAAGCTTGCTGGATTTTATCCCAAAGATTTCTCTTCAATTGAAATCAACCATCTGCCCTTGCAACTTGATCACTTTATCAATGACATGCGTTTGGATGAAAGGTTTAGAGAGGTACACAATATTGCTCAGCTTTCCATTAAGCTTGTTGAAACAAAAAAAAAAACATAACATATGATGTTGTGTACAAACTTCTCAAGTTAGCATTGATTCTTTCTGTAGCAACTACAAGTGTTGAGAGAGTTTTTTCTTCAATGAATTATGTGAAGAATAAGTTGAGAAATAGAATAGGAGACCAATATTTGAATGAGTGTCTTGTTACATTTATCGAGCGTGATTTTTTTCACCAAGTAAAGGACAAGGACATCATCAAGCGCTTCCAAACAATGAAGAAGCGCAGAATAGAATTGTACTTTACTTAACATTTTGTACCTTATTTAGTTCATATTGTAAACAATTTTTTCCTATATTCAGTAATTTATTGTTTTAGACATCTTTCAATTATAATTTCTACTTTTATTCAATATTGTGGACATCTGTGTTTGTGCTCTTTTTTTGGATTCATCGGCTTGGGAATACCCAAGTTTCATAAGCTGCGTCCGTCACTGTGGAGCCTAGAATGGTTTCAGATGTTCTCAACCTGTGCTATTTTTGCTTACTTTTATTTCACAAAATGATGGTATGCTTGAATCAATTAATGGATTTTCTGCACATATGGTTTTCTGTCAGATTTTCAGATTATATAGTTCAGGTGCATATCTTTTGGCTAGTCGTATATGGATGTGTACTCACTATTTGCACGTGTGGACTTAAATCAGCTTCATTGCATGTTTTTTTTTTATCAATATCAAAGCTAAACTGAAAGTCAAGTATGATGCATGTGTGATAGATGAAAAGGAGCCAAAAATAAGCCAATGTGGTTTGGCTCTTGTGGGTTTATCTCCAACCTTAAAAACAGTATGTCCTTATCTTCGTCAGTTTGAAGTCCAAACTCCATTCGATAGCATTGTAGCTGCCACAAAAAGAATGCTTGCCTAATCCTGTCAATGAATTCAGACATTGCATGAATGACACGGAGACTTGAGTACTATGTCCGACTATAATCACCTTTTAAAAAAAACGAGTTGGCAAGATTCACCATAAAACCCTTTTTGGTGCATTTTTTGTTCTTTAGATTTTTGAAAATTCGTTCACAAGTAGATTGTTAGCTCTTTAACTCTTTCAGCTACTTGTTGGAGATGACTAAAGCTCTTAACATATGCTCATACTTTATGGCAGCTAATGTTGTCCCAGATCCAAAAACATAACTTAAGAAGACTTGAAATGCAAGTAAAATGAGTTCCATCTACCTAATGCAATGTGATTTTACATTTGTTTTCTTCAAAATAGCATAGATTATTTGTAGTTTTTAGTCATTTTTGCGGCAATATGCAGTAATACACTAACATATAGTTTGAGCGAATATATTCAATTCATTGATATAAATGCTTGGAAAAAATGAAGGAATTGGTGAGCATATACAGATACCTTGTTGCCCTCTGGCAAGGTTGAGAGGAAGTCCATCAGTGGCCTGTTGTTGTGAGTGAATGACCGGATTGTGTTGGAGTCAGTAGCGTCAACACCATCTCTGGCAAGGTTGATACACGTAATGCGGTAGCCGGAGCCTTCAAGGAGCCAGCGGAGCACGTTATGTAACGAATTTGGATCCCGAGCACCAACGAAAAGTATTTTTAAAAAAACTAGAACGAACAGGCCACTCATCTTCGCGCATGGCGAGGTCGAAGATGCGCTGTTCCGTACGCCACGAGGGCGTCGCTGCCTCCATGCCATGAACAGCAGCTTATCCCTGACGACATCATCGATCCTAAATCTCAATACGTAGAAGACAAGCGCATAAAAGGCTTCCAGGGTGGATCGTGACCCTGTCCCGGGAGGGCCAGCTGGCGGGCCTACTACTGCCTCGCCACGGGCGCCCTCGAGATCCTTCTCGTGCCTGTGCCTCCCGCCCTTGACACGGTACGTAGGATCGTCCAACGCGCTGCTCCTCGCGCCGTACCAAGAGAGCCTCGTGCCCACCGGCCGGCCGTACGAGGACGTCCTCTTCTCGAGGCGGACCGCCGGCGTTGGCGCTGTCCGTGGCGCGCCGTGATCGGGAGCGATGGCACAACAATACGAGGAGAGCGACAGCGACCAGTCCCGTTTCCGTCGTGTTCGTGCACCCGTTCGGATCCACTCCTCTTCTCCCGGCCTTGGGGTACAACCACTCCAAGGAGGAGCGCGTCATGGTCCGCCTATCCTACACGTCGCCACGCTTCAACACCATAACCCGGGAGCACGCCATGGCGGAGTGCCTCGTGTGGCCGCTGAGGGACTTGCAACCGAGGACGCTCGCGTGCCAGCCGCCGGTCCCCGTGGCCGTGGACGTGCCGCCGGTGCACGTTGGCGGCAAGATGTACTGGCCAAGCGAGCCGAGGCGGCTCGTCGGGACTGCCGCAGAGGCCACGGCTATCGTGGCGTTTGACATCTGCACTGAGGTCTTCGAGATCGTGCCGGCGCCGCCTGTTCTGTTTGACGTGAATGGCAGCGGCGACAGGATGGTGCACGTGATCGAGCTCGGGCAATGGCCCGAGTTCTCGCCGCGCACGACGGGGCTGATGGTGATCCCGATCGCCGTCGACCCCGAGGACGGAGCGCTGGGGTACTACGACACGCGGAGCCGGACCTTGGAGACGGTGTTCTCGCTCAAGTCGCTGCTGGAGCTGGAAGATCACCACGTCGCTGCCGACGATTTGTTTGTCGTCGCGGCCGTTTGTGAGGACAGCTTGTTTTGTCCCTACGAGGATCGGAAATGCAGGATTTGGTGAAGTGTCTCGCTGCTTTCATTTGCACAAATTTGTTCACCGGGCGCTACGTCTGTTTCACTGGATAGCGACGACTGAGCTGAGCAAATTCTAATGGAACCACGTGATGTTATATGTTAAAGAAAAACATAGATACAACACGTGCCACACCTTCTCTTGTAAAACAGCGCAACTAGGGAATATCTAACTAGTTATTCAGAAAAATAAACTAATATCTAGCTGTATATTCTAGCTTCGTAGTTCGTACTAAGATTTTTTTTTTGTACTAAAGTTTTATGAAATAGTTGTTCTTAAATGTTATTTACAAGGGACACTATATTGTACATAAAAAATCTTTATCGAATCCAACTAAACTTCAATCAGTGCTAGTTAGTAACAACGTTCCACACATTTTCCTTTCCAAGATATAAAAATCGATAGAATTAAAATTCTGAAGGTGAGCTATGTGATAAGAACATGCATTAACACAAGAGGCAAATCCACCCGATAGATTTTTTATGGCATGTGGTGGATAAGTTAAATATGTGATACAACATTTAGTGGAAATTTGTTGTAGCAAGCTTTATATGGAGCTACGATGTTTTATTCCACTGAATATTATTTCATTCCAATACCACCATTTGTGAACAAATAACATAAACATCGACTAAGTGAGTTAGCACCAACTATTTTAGACATTCCTACAAATGATTTGAAGAGTTCAGATTCAGAGCCACATGTGCACATAATGTAATTTCAGAGATATGCATGATCACAATGCAATTTTATAGTTCAGATTCAGATGCAGGCATACACAAAATGCAATTTTAGGTTTAGATTTCAAGGATATGCACGAGTTAATGTGATTTCAAGGTAAGATCGTTTTTGTTAAAGATAGTTTAGTTTATCAGATATAGAAAATGAGAACATGAGTGATAAAACTGGAAATTGTTCCTGTTGTTGTAAGAAACACTATCGCCACTAGAACTACAAGAAAATTATCAATCAAGCACCATGGAGGACAATAGGAGATATAGCGCTTACATATTACAAAACAGAATGTATATGTAACATTGACTCTATTCAACACGATGGGGATCAATAATGATATATTGCTAATTTCTTTATTGATTTGGACATTTATGTAGTAATACATTAGAATGTAGTACATATTAAATGAAAAAGGCCAAAACATGGGGTTTCGAGCTCCTCAGTGCATTTACCCTTCAATTATTCACAATTATAATTCTCTCTTGAGTAACATTGACTCTATTCAACACGATGAGAATGTCGACTGGGTCATGCACTCTTCTTTGAAGTGTTTGTCTGGACATTGGGTTTCATAAAACTAGTATGTGTCGTGAGCTAGCTCGAGCTGGCTTGTTCACATATCAAGCTAAAATATGAGTTTGGCTCGGCTTGAAAATCCATCGAGCCGAGTCGGGAGCGAGCCAAACTAGTTTTACGTGCTCCCTTGTTGACAACTTCCAAAGGTGGCGCCGGCGCCGGCGCACAATCTCGATTCTCGAAGGCCTCGGTGCATATGTCGACCGAACGCCAAGTGATGCGTTCGAGGCCTCTTTGCTTTGGCCTGTCCGCAAGGACAACCAAGTGGAGTAAGAAATGATGCACACGAAGAAGAAAGATTGCGGTGTGGTGGAAGTGGAAGCGCAAAAGCGAAACGAACGGGAATAAATGCGTATCTCGGTGCACAGGGGCGGAGACAAGGGGGGGGGGGGCGAGCAGGGCTTGCCCCCCCCCCCCCCCTTATGCTAGCTGCACACCATGGGTGAACATGAAAATTCACCATGTAATTTGATTCATAATTCAAATTTGGCCCCTCATAATACTACTTTATTACTACTTGGCCCCCCTCATGTTCAAATCCTGGCTCTGCCACTGTCGGTGCATGAACTTCTAGATGGGATGAGAAAGCGAGGATCGTCACATCCCCGGATCAGATTCAGATCTGTGTGTAGAGACTAGATAGCCCCTCATCATCAAAATTGTAACAAGTCAAACACTCGAACTGCGCCAAGATAGCTTCTTTGACGGTCCCGGGCCAGCACATCTTGCCGCCAACATGCACCGGCGGCGCGTCGACTGCGACGCGCATCGGCGGTCTGGACGGTCGTAATACGCGATGCGCACCAGGAGGCAGAAGATGCTCCTCCCTCGTGATCGAGAGAACTGAAAGACGTTCACGTTTTGCGTCACAGGGTTGCATAGGGCGTATCGGTTGTGGTGGCTCACGAGGACGAGGCCACGGCCGGCATGGCTCCTGTGTTGTGTCACACCACTCTGATCGAAGACACGTACGGGGCATGCAACAACTCCTGACGAGCATGACAAGGACTCGAGCGAGACGAGCGGCACAGCCCAGCAGCGTGAAATCTCCTCCGGCGCCCTCTGAATGATGACCAAACTGGGTCCTCCGAAAAAAAAAAAACTGGGTCCTCCGAACTCGAACCGGTTACGTACGTGCCGCGTAGTACATGGATTCCTTCGGATGACGTTGAAGACGTACGGTGCATGTGCATCACTCGCTCAAGTAGCAGCTTGCGTCAGCATGGGGTCGGGCGGATGGACGCCATTCTTGTCCCTGCGACCGTTTGTCAAGACATCCCTGCGACCGTTTGTCAAGACAACTTGCTTCATCACTACGACGATCGGAAATCTGGGCTCTGGCGACCTCTGTATATACCTGGTTTGATTTGCATGTTCTACGTTTGTACAGTACATATTCCCACAGTACACGTGTATTCATCTTTCATAAAAAAAAACTGTCAGACAGGCTCCACGGCCCGGCTCTGGCGTGCCATAGTATCCTCAATGTTAAGATACTATGCACCGACCAGTTCATCTAAAATCCTAAGTTGATGGGAAAGGATGGACAATTCACTTATATTTCAACACTCCTCCTCACGTGCAGCTCCCTCGGGGCGTAAACGTGAAAATAGGAGCGGCGCAGCGGAATATGCAGTCGCCAGGACTTGAACTCAAGATCTCTGGTCTGATACCATGTTAAGCTACTATGCACCAACCAGTTCACCCAAAAGCCTAAGCTGATGGGAAAGGATAGATAATTCACTTATGATTCAACACTCAACGCCTTGCCTGTGTCCAGCAATATCTGTCCATTGTCCACCCACTACTTGAGCTCAATAACGTTCTCCATTGTCCACCCACCCTTCTCGTCAACAAGGCATAAGCTCGGTGAGTATCGTCCTGCTACGACCGCCATTGTTGACGCTATCCAAAGGTGGTGCCGGCACAATCTCGAAGGCCTCAATGCAAATGTCGAACGCCAAGATAACTTCTGCGACGGTCCCATGCCAACACATCTTGCGCCACCAATGTACACCAGTGGCGCGTCTACCGCGATGCGCATTGGCGGTCCGGACGGGCATAGCCGCATAGGTCCCTGATGAGACGCCACACGCTGCACTCCGCCTCCATACGTCATGGCGGTGTCGAGGCACTGACCAACGACGGCAGGAGCGTCGCGATGTGCACCAGGACATGTTCATCCCTAGCCTGGCCGTACCCTAACCCGCCGCAGCCATCGCTTCTACGAGGGAACCAGAAGACGTTCACGTCTTGCGTGACGGAGTTGCATAGGGCGCGTCATCGGTTACGGTGGCTCACGAGGAGGAGGCCGCGACATGGCTTCCGGGTAGACTAGTACGGGGCAACTCCTGACGAGGACGAGGACAAGTCGGACTCTAGCGAGATGACCAGCGCGTCGGAGAGAGGCACGAACATGACAGACGCGTGGTGGCTCGCCTACTCCCTTGAGTATGCGTTGTGTGATGCCACGAAGCGGTGGCTCTGGATTACGGCGCGCCAGCTCCCGCACACGAGGTGGAGGGGACGGAGAGCCTGCGCGCTGGCATCCGCCGTGAGAGCCCGTGCCCATGGCGATGAGAAGAGGACGTCCTTGAATGGCGGGCCGGTCGGTACCACCAGGCTCTCCTTGTACGGCACCAGTACTACGGGAACTGTTTGCTGAGTGCCCGAGGCACTCGGTAAAGGCGGAAAAGCCTTCGGTAAAGGCTTTGCCGAGTGCCAGCACACGGCAAAGCGTCTTCAACAGTAACTCTGCTAACATAGTATATTTGCCAAGTGTGAAATATCGGGCACTCGACAAAGTATTTGCCGAGTGCTTAATTGTGCACTCGGCAAATGTCCCATGTGTCGGGTGTCTTATTTTTGCTGAGCGCCTCTAGAAATATACTCGACAAACATGCTTTTTGCCAAACGTCCGATATTATGCACTCAGCAAATACCGGGGCACTCGGCAAACACCCAGTTTCTCGTAGTGCAGCATGCATGTGGATGTTGCTCCTTGTAGTCTGGCTGTCGACGCAAGAGCTCCGCATCACTTCCTCCAGGCAATACTTTGCGAGACGGTGGTCTTCGGAGACGAAGATGACCCGCGTGCCACCGTCGACGAGGGCAACAGGAGTGACACATTTGAACATCAAGTCATAATAATCACCACCAAGGGGTGGTGTCAGCTCGGCCAGGTCGATGTGCCAATGCTTCTCCCACGCCCTTTTCACGTAGTCCATCAGTATGTCGATGCATTTCAGCGGCGACAGAGGACTATTGGGCGAGGAGACGAGGCACAAGTGCCCGGCGAGCTCAGTCAGTGTGGCCAGGAAACCCATGATGGCCCGTAGCATGCAGCGTTTTAGTGTGCCCTGTGGCGCTGGCGCCGCCCACGTGACATCGTAGATGTCGCACCCGACGGTCGTGGAACAGCAGGCGCACGACCTTGTGGGAACCCTCGTGCGCACGCGTGTCGTAGCCCAGGCCAAAGCTCGCGTAGTCCCGTCGCGGGTGCCGATCGCCCGCCATGTGGCGTTGGGGAGCGCCGTGATCTGCCCCATGGCACAGGTAGTAGAGAGCCGCGCAGGAAGAGGAGGCCGTGGCACGGCCTAGCCTCGCGTTGTGTTTTTTTTTTTGCTGAAATAGGAGGGGAAACCCCTCCTGATTAACATATATTAACAAAGTAGAAAAAGATCCTTTACAAATTCAAGAAAAAATAAAAACATAAAGAAGAGAAGAACAAAAAGCAATCAAAAGGTTTGTAGCAATTCTTGCATCTGTTGTTTGTCTGCTTCTTTTGCTCTATGGATAACCAAGGCGAATTCTTTTTTGAAGAGTTCCTGACAATACCGGACTATTGGGTCTGTGTCATTGAAAATCCAGTCGTTTCTTATCTTCCCAATACTCCAAGCCATTAGGATGATGTAAGGACCGAAGGCGTACCGAGAGGGGGGAGGGGTGAATCGGTAAGCCGACCACGAATCCGAATACTTTAATTTATACTACTAGAATCTAGCAATCGTTACAACCTAACAATCCAAGTAGGCCAAGACCCTACACATGCTAGTGTTCATGATAATAGCATGCGCAAAAGCCAAACACACTAGCCTATGCAAGCCACAATTCAACCTACTTACTAGAGCACACAATTGCGAAATAGTAAAGAGGGGTTCAAGGAATGCTCATGATTTTTTCCCGAGGTCTCGGAAGGATGGCGCCTTCCCCTACTCCTCGTTGGACCACTCCCGCCGGAGTCCCGGTCACTGCTAGACCGGACCATCCGATCTCTCTAGAATGGCTTCTAGAGCTGTTGGTTGCTCTGTCCAGACTGAACTCCTGTACTGACCGGATCGTCCGGTCAGTTTCTCTCTCCAATCTAGAAACTTTCTCGGCACTGCTTCCTCTCTGCCCTGTGTGGAGCCACACAGACTGTACCATCCGGTCTATAGATCAGACCGTCCGGTCACTACAGCTCTCAGCACAGACAGATTCCTCGCTGCCCGTTGTAAGTCCCAGACAAATCCTCTTAGTGACCGTACAGTCGGTCACCATTGACCCCTCTATCCGGTCACTTTGTCCGGAAGATGAAACTCCTTATCCTCACTTGACTTCGTTTCACGGCTTCTCCGAACAACTCCTTGGCTTCTCCACTATCACCTAGTGCCTATGATTTTTCTGAGCATCCATGCACATCACCGACTAAACATGACCTAAGAGAAATGACTAGATCCCCTTGATAGTTTGGTTTTTCCTATGGACTTAAAGCCCTAACAACTAGACAAGTATTCCCAACACTTGCTCCGTAGCTTGTCCTTAGCTTTGATCCATCTCCATCAACCCTTGGACTCCATCAAGCTCATCAAGCCTCTATACTTATGGTCATTGTCATCCATCGCCAAGAAAACCACCATCCGTATGATTTGTAATAGAGTTTAGAGATGATTCCTACATAGACAACACTCGTGTAGATATTAGCCCACAATTTCATAGTTGTCATCTATCTCCAAAACATTCATACCTTGGGGATCCAATCATCAATGGTCATGAAGCTTACAATCTTCCTCTTTTTGGTGATTGATGATAACCACTACTTATCATAATCTTATCATAAAACAACAGGGCTAAAAAGCTACACAACGATCGAGAGAAACCTCAAAAGCATAAGCAATGAATGACCACGGTCCTACTCTATTAGGCATCATCAAGAGCTAAGAGGAATAAGAAAGAAGAGCACACTCTAGATGATATGCATGCATGTCATGTGAAGATATTAATAAGAGAATATAGACATGCAATGCAAAACATGAGTGATGATACGCAAACAGGATAGTATGGCAATACATAGGAATTAAGAACAAGCAATCACCATCATGGCATCATACACAGGCAAATAGGATAAATAAAGAAGAACAAGTACTGCGTATGAAAATAAACCAAGTGAGATCAAGATGAGTCAAACACAAGTGAATGAAAAACCCTGATCCATCAAAATCCACGAACATCGAATAACTCCATCAAAATAAGATCCAAATGTATCAAACTCCCAAAACCAGTATACACGTATGCTCCCCCTAGATACATGCTGCTAACTCTCGATCGCACAGGATCACACTCCCACTCCCCCTAGACCTATGACTACTTCTCCCCCTTTGGCAACAAGCACCAAAAAGCGAGAAAAGTGAACATCTAAGCGCTCGTGGTTGAAGGAAGTAGTGCAGCAACGTCCTCTGAAGGCTCTGCTCTTGGCTGCTTCTATGCTAGATCCTGCTGTGCTCCCTGAGCCTGTGCCGCCTGAACATCCAACTGCTCAAAGAACTCAAGGTCTACAGGCGACTCAGACCCTCTGTCCTGCCCTGATGGTGGGACTGTGGATGTCTCCTCGGCAACAGTCGTCTGAAGAAGAGCAAGGTCATCTACATCCTCCTGAGTGAAACCTCAGCGGACCAGATCCTCTGCTACCTTAGTTGTGACTAGAGAGGTGTCTGTAGCAGAAGAGGGTGGAGCTTTAGCTAACTCTGGGTTGCCTGGGAGTCTGCACGAGTGGTGTGCACTGTCTCTGAGAATAGACTCCTGACCGGTAGCTGCTGGGTGGTGGTAGGTCCTGCCATCTACGAAGTAGAAGAGTGTGTCGGTGAAGTGAACAACGCAGACATTGAGAAGGTGGACACGGGGGAGAACTGAGCTGGTGAGTGAGTCTGTCCTACTCTCCCTATCGAAAGGACCCCTGAGAGTGAAGGCAGTCCAGAAGACTAGGCTGTCATCATAGCGGTGAAGGGTCCTGGCTGAGTCGGTAGCTTCTGAAACTATGGAAGTGTAGAAGGTCCTGGCTACTGACTGGCCTGCCTCTGAGTCATCTCAGCCATCTGGGTCATCAGGGTGGTCAACAATGTCATTTGCTGTCTCTGAAGCTCTGTCTGTCCTCTGATGACCTCCATGATCTGACACCTCTCCTTAGCTACGCTCTGGATGAAGTCAGCCAGGCGTCCTGCCAATGCTGCTACAGTGAGGGCGTCCTCTATCTGTGTACCTGTAGGCTGGGGAGGTGCTTCTGTACTAGCTGACTCAAGAACCATCGTCTCTGGATGAGTTGCCTGCTCGTGTGTGACTGGCGGTGACTCCTGCTCCTTCTCTCCCGTCTGCTGACTCGAGGCTGACTGCGATCCCATGAGGACTTGAGGTGAGTAGCTGGTGGTCACCTCAGGGAATGCGTCGTACTGCTCCTTTGTCACTAGTCCCATCCTCCTCAAAAGGTAGTAGATGTATGGACTGTAGACTAAATGACGTCCTCCAACTCTCTTAGAGATGACCTCTTCCATCTCAGCAATCAGAAGGCCTGCAAGATCAAACTGTTGTCTCCTCAGAATAGCTGCCACTGTCCATTGGTGTAGAAGTGTAAACTCCTCTCTGTATCCAAACCTAGGAATGATAGTTCTGGTGACTATCGCTCTAACTACCTTAGCCTCTATGGTGAGTCTCACAGGGCCTCTATCAAAACCTGGGCTGTGTGATGGTGGAAAGGCAATCGACACCAAGTCGTCTGAAGTTAGCATCCCTCCTTGTGGTCTGCGGGGTGGAGCAAACATCCCGTAGGCACTCCTATAAAGCTGGAAGTCTGAAGCAAGGAGTCCTAGGTTAGCTATCAAGTCCTCCCTGGTAAGTCTCTGGGGCTCTCCTCTGAATAGGAACCAGATCTCAGTATGATCTCTGGCTACCCACAATGTAGCATAGAACTCTAGAACTCTATCCTCTCTGTACTTGTAGGGCTCCGTGACTAGCTCTGCCAGACCAGGTAGGTAAGTCAAGTACTGCTCCGTGTCTGTGCTTGTGGCTCTCCTCATAGCCTGGTAAGTAGTGTACTGCTGCAGCACAAACAGTCCAGACTTGCCCTTCAGGGCAAGATAGCGTCTCAGGCCCTCTCCAATTCTCCTCTGGAGGCCTGTCCAGTACCTCTCTCTAGCAGTGGGGTTCCTAGGGACTGGAACCCACTACTCGAAGAAGACAAGACATAGTGACTTAAGGTCCTTTGCAGGAACCTTAAGACTGTCTCTCGAGTTGCATGTACCAGTCTCTGCAGCCTCCTCGTGCACACTGCACAGGTGCACCTCGGGTCTCCTGTCCGGTGAGTAGTTCTCTGCTGCTATGGCTGTGCTGTCTGCTCAGTCTCCTCCTCCTCAAGCTCCTCTGACTCCTCAGACTCTGAGTCTGAGCTCTCCTCTTTTTCGGACTCCTCCTGCTGCCTGGAGGATCCCTGCTCCGCAGGTCTCGATGACCTCTCCTGACGAGAAGTCGAAGTACCATGCGACCACGGTGGCAACCTGATCCTTGTGTATAGCTCTGGCTTTGTGGTCCTCTGCCTGGTGCTCCTTCTGCGACCATGGTCATCTGTCTGAGTACCTGTGATCAACAGTGATCCAGGTATCCTGCGTGAAGCCTCCATGACATCCAGGTGCTATGCTAACCTCCTGGCTCTCTCTGGCTCTAGGTCCAGTCTAGTCCTCTTCTTGCTCTTCGGCTTCTCTGGCATCTTATCCTTGCCCTTATCCTGTCCTGATTCTGCCATTTCTGCTGATTGGAACTGTCATTGCTCGCACGTAGGTATCGACAGGATAAGCATAGAACCTATATAAATCTACAAGCATAGCACTGATAGGTAAGAATGCGCAATAGAAACCCTAGCACTGAGATGAAGAACATGATCACTTGACAAGTATGCAAAGTAACAACAGTGATCATCGACTATATGTGGCTAGTTCGAGTCATCTAGTGTGCAGTCAAATAATATGCAACAAATCTAACTGCAGACTAAATGAGAGACAAACCCTAGAATTGCAATTAACAGATAGGCATGAAATTAATTATAGCTAGAATGAGCCAATTAATCTTAATTAATGCAACTAATCATGAGCAGTTAATCTAATTGCATTAATTTAAGGAAATTGCTCGCTAATTGGGGGTATAATCGATGAATTGAGAGAAAAGCTCAATACCCCGAGGAAGACCGAAGCCGAGAACCGCAACAATCGCGATCGATCACCGGGAACGCCGATGAACAGTCGTCGGCAACAGAGGACGCAAGGCAACGACTTGCCCTAGAAGTCGGTGGTGAAGCTCGGGCTTGGAGTTGCCCTGGCGCGTGCGCGGCAAGGAAACAGTGGTGCACGGTGGCGTGCAGCAGCGACGGCCCTCGGCGGCGGCGGCACTAGGTTTTCATGTGCCCGACGTGGCTGCGGGAGTGCGGCAGGGGGAGAGCACGTGCTGGGGCGAGCGAGGCATAGCGCGGTGAGGCAGCGGCGCAGGTTGACGGCGGAGGGAGCGACGGCAATGATCAGAAGTCGGTGGCAGAGGCACTCGGTGTGAATTCGGCGTCGGGAAATAAGGACGAAGCCAAAACTCGATTCTGATTTTTGACCTAGGTCAAGTAGCAGATTGACGGCCGAGATAGAATCAAAGAGTGATCAATGGTCACGGATTGAAGAGACATCATGTTTTCAATCATAGTGACCGGACGGTCCGGTCACCTCTAGGTCTCCTGGCTTTCATACAGACCGGGCGGTACGGTCTCAAGGACTGTTCTGTCCGGTCTCTATTGACCAGATTCCCCGAGGCACTGTGCACAGGGGCACTGACTAGACTGTATGGTCCCTAGAGTAGACTGTACAGTCACTATGGGAAATTTCACAGAATCAAGGAATTTCTCCATTTTCCAAGTGTCCTCACTTAACACCTAAATAACCACTGCACTTGGAGCTTGAAGGGAACTCTCAAACACTCCTTTTCAAATAGTGTCTCTTTATGGCCTTATAATTTTTGCAAATGCCAAGTGAAGAATCGAGCAAATAAGAACCAAGGCGAATAAGAACCAAATGGGTATGTATGAGCCTTAGTCCATGAACTGCGCGAGTGAGTTTAACCTCGGAGTTCATAAGAGCTTGCTCAATGGGCATGAAGCACAATCCTTTCCTTTGGTCACGCTTGCGGAGATGTAATCTCATATAGATTATAAGGCACAAATATCTCTAAGTGTGACAAGCCTCCTTTGTGTTTCCTATATGATGCATGCAACAAGCATTTTACATATGCAATGAAAGTAAACATGCCATGTTAATGCAAGCAATACTAAACAAGACACAAAAGAAACCTAACAATGTCAAATTTGAACCCCTCTCAAGCTTACTCACTATAAGACATACCCTTGCCTTGAGAGAAGCCAAACCACCATCTCAAGCACTCCCTCTTGATTATAGCTATCTTGAGTGGGTTAGACATTGACTAATTTTTATGTGTTTTTCTTTTAGTTATTTACACATGCATGGATGTAAAACATACTAGTCATAAAGGAGTCCTAATTACCATGCAATGCAAGAGAAGGAAAACACACTACAACTACCAAGTATAAACACAATTACCTCCCTCATGAGTAGATATATTGTTGAGGTCCATTTCACTTATGGTGGACTTCACATGATCTTCATGAAGCTCTCGGTCCACCACCACTACCATCTTCTAGGTCTTGTTCTTGGGCACCCACTTGTACTTTATTGTCATGTCAAGATCAACAATGCACTTAGGCACCCATATGCTCTTGACTCTTCTCTTCTTGTTTGGTGGTCCCAAAGCCTTAGCATTCACGTTGCCATCCTTGTCCCTAAAAAGCTTGAAATGTGTGTTCTCATGGAACAAGTTAGTGTTAGATAAAACATTGGAACTTCTCACCATAGGACAATCCTTGATGGTGTGGCCATTCTTGCAACACCTCTCGCAATAGTAGTTGTCGGCGATTAGGGGCTTGATCCATGCAGGGATGGAGTCACTCGTCCTGATGATGTTGATGGCGGCGAGATATGAGCCAAGTCCCCGGTGGGAGACATTGTTCACAAGGTTTCTCCCAAGAATCTCCTTGTGGATGGCTCTACCACGTGTGAGCCTCTCGAAGCCGTCCATCACCATCTTCCTCTCTTCCTTGAGCTTGTGATATTCGTCCAAAACAAATGGCTCAAGAGAAAAACCTCGACCGATGTGGTAAGTTCATCACACATAGTAGAAGTATCACTCTTGGATGAACTAGAGGAGGGAGAGGCAAGGTTATCAATATTGATGGCCTCAAAAGTAAGTTCAAGGGCCTCGTACTTCTCACGTAGCTCTATATGATCACCCTTGAGTTTGTCATAACTCTTGTTTACGGTCTCATGAGATATGACAAGGTCCTTGAGCTCACTCTCAAGCTCACCAACACGGTCCTTAGCCAACTTACACTCTTTTCTTACCACATCTAACATTTTGGATTTCTTGACGGCGATGTCGCGAGCTTGCTCAAGCATACTCCAAAGCTCGATGCAGGAGAGCTCCTCATCATCGCTGTCATCACTGCTCTCATCCTCACTCTCCCTAAGTTGGCTCGCGGCCACGAGGCACGTGGACGGTGGAGGAAGAGCTCCTGGAAGTGTGGTCTTGATCATGGCTAGGACGGCCACTTCTTCATCATCGCTTGAGGAAGAGGATGTGTCACTTGAGTTGTCATTTGTCCACTCTTTAACAAGGGCCTTACATGAGAACTTATTCTTGTGGTCTTGAGCTTTGCCTTTGCCTTTGCTCTTGTCCTTGTTGAAGAACTTCTTCTTCTTTTTCTTGGCTTTGGGGTCTACATCTTCTTCTTCTTCATCACTTGACTCTTGGGACTTGAAAGCTTCTTCCTTGGTCTTGGGGCAATCCCGAACAAAGTGGTTCTTTGACCCACAGTTGTAGCAATTGCCCTTGGACTTGGAAGCAAACTTGTTCTTGAAGGTCCTCATCTTCTTCATGAGAAGAGTCAGGTCTTGACTCAAGTCATCTTCATCATCATCTTCTTCTTCTTCAGTTACTACCTTCTTATTGCTCTTCTTACTTTTGATAGGCTCTTGCTTCTCAGATTGAAGAGCAAGGTTGGATGGTTGAGGATCATCCAAACCCAGTTGGTAGCTCTCGAAGGCGGTGATCTTGCCAAGTACATCCTTCATGGTCTTGGTCTTGAGGTCACTTTACAAGGTGAAGGTGATGATGGACTCATACTTGGGATCTTTAAATAGCCTCAAGAATCTTCTTATCACTTCAACAGGCTTGAGCTTGAAATCATCCCCAAGAGCATTGATCTCCTCCACTAGAACATGAAAGCGAGAATAAACAGTATTAGCTCTCTTATGTGGCAATCTAGTAAAGTTATCATACTTGTTCTTCAGCACATAGTATCTTTTCTCTTTGACATCACTAGTACCCTCATGGAGACCCTGAATCTCAGTCCAGATACCATGTGTTGTAGAACTTGCATCCAACCTAGCAAAGACATCCTTAGATATGCATGCAAACAGAGCATTCTTGATCTTAGGTTGTTCTTAATAAAATCAGGTTCACATCCGCATAAGACTCATGGGTCACCATCCATATCTCTGGATCAAGAGACTCCAAGTAGGCTTGCATATGAGCCTTCCAATACCCGTAGTCCTCCCCATCGAATATGGGAACACTCCTCACCTGTCCCGGCATCCTTACTCAAGGCGGTGAAGCCTCAAAGATGAGCACTTGGCTCTGATACCACTTGTAAGGATCAAAGGCGTACCGAGAGGGGAGTGAATCGGTAAGCTGATCACAAATTCGAATACTTCAATTTATACTACTAGAACCTAGCAGTCGTTGCAACCTAACAATCCTAGTAGGCCAAGACCCTACACATGCTAGTGTTCATGCTAATAGCAAGCGCGAAAGCTAAACACACTAGCCTATGCAAGCCAAAATTCAACCTAGTTACTAGAGCACACAATTGTGGAATAGTAAAGAGGGGGGTCAAGGAATGCTCATGATTTTTTTCCCGAGGTCTCGGAAGGATGGCTCCTTCCCCTACTCCTCATTGGATGACTCCCGCCGGAGTCCCGGTCCCTCCTGCCACCAATGTGGATTCTCGCCCACGATCCCGCAATCACTCCCGGAGTGAAGACACGGTGCGTGTCACCGCTGCCACCAAGGCACAAGCTCGCCTCCCTCGATAACTTGCCGGACTCCCCGAGCCGACAAGGGCGCTTAGTAGCGATGCCCCTTTCACTAGTGGGCTCAAATCATGAGGCCTTCAAAACCGATCACGATGGGCTCGATCACCGATACCTAACCGGTCTAGGTCTCACCACAGACCAAGAGTAACAACCTAGATCACACCCTCAAGGACACTCTAGCCTTAGATGTGCATCAATGCTCAAGTTACTCTAACTAGCACTCTCAAGATATGCAATATCGCCTTCTAGTGCTCTCCTCTTTTCTTCTTGACTCTTACCAAATGCTCCAAGCAATTCCACTGGCCAAGAGAGGTCTCCAAGACCCCACAATGAAATCCACTTTCTGGACCCCAATGACCGAACAGTCCGGTCACTGTCAGACCGGACCGTCCGGTCTCTCTGGAACGGCTCCCAGAGTCGTTGGTTGCTCTGTCGAAACTGAACTCCTATACTGACCGGATCATCTGGTCAGCTGACCGAACCGTCCGGTCAGTTTCTCTCTCCAGTCCAGAAACTTTCTCGGCACTGCTTCCTCTGTGCCCTGTGTGGAGCCACACAGACCGGACCGTCCGGTCTATAGATCGGACCGCCTGGTCACTACAGCTCCCAGCACAGACAGATTCCTCGCTGCCCGCTGTAAGTCCTAGATAAATCCTCTTAGTGACCGTACAGTCCGGTCACCACTGACCCCTTTATCCGGTCACTTCGTCCAGAAGCTGAAACTCCTCGTCCTCGCTTGACTTCGTTTCACGGCTTCTTCGAATAGCTCCTTGGCTTCTCCACTGTTACCTAGAGCCTATGATTTCCCTGAGCATCCATGCACATCACCGACTAGACATGACCTAAGAGAAATGACATAGACTCCCTTGATAGTCCGGTTTTTCCCATGGACTCAAAGCCCTAACAACTAGACAAGTGTTCTCAACACTTGCTCCATAGCTTGTTCTTAGCCTTGATCCATCTCCATCAACCCTTGGACTCCATCAAACTTATCAAGCCTCCATGCTTGTGGTCATTAACATCCATCGCCAAGGCAACTACCATCTATATGATTTGTAATAGAGTTTAGAGATGATTCCTACATAGACAACACTCATGTAGATATTAGCCCACAATTTCATAGTTGTCATCTATCACCAAAACATTCATACCTTAGGGATCCAATCATCAATGGTCATGAAGCTTACAGATGATCACCTCCATAGCAAAAGGAACTCATAGCTGTCTTTTGATTCTGATTTCTGTCCGCTCTGCATTAGGTGAGGTTGGTGTTGTAACTCCCACTATCAGCCAACAGGCCTTTGCAAAATTACATCTAAGGAACAAATGGTATATGGTCTCTTCCCTTTGTAAAATGCACATTTCACAATTGTAATCATCTAAGACCATATTCCTCCTTTTCAAGATGCCTCTTGTATTTACTCTATCCTTTAGCAACAGCCAGAAGAATATTTTGTGTTTCATTTGGCAAATGGATGCCCATATCCTGTGAATTGATGGGTGCACAGGAAAGTGTCCAATTATGTGCTTATAAGCCTTGGAAGATGAGTAGTTGTTTGATCCCCAGATATAAGTCCATTGGTCATGATCTTCTATGAGATTTAAGTTGAGAAGATTTTCCTGAAGCTCCTCAAACTGATTGAAAGCCTCTTCTGAAAGAGGCAACTAAAAGATATCAATGAGAGAGTTCAAGCTCCAAGTTGAATGCAGACCTATATTTTTCCTTGTTGTGAAAGAGTACAGATGCGGGTACAGTTCTTTTAGCACTCCATGCGTCCACAAATCGTCCCAGAAAATAATACTTTTTCCATTCTTGATGATTGGTTTTGCAATTGCTTTGAAGTGAGGGAGCAATTTGTGATGCTTCTCCACCAAAAGGAACCTTTTGTTGTCTGTCCTGATAGGCTTCTTCCATTGTAATAATTTTGCCACACTAACTGAACCCAGGGGATGTTTTCATGGGCAAAGAATTTATGTGGATGTTTCATTAACAATGCATCATTTTGTGCTGCTCTATCTTTAACACCCAGACCTCCCTCCTTTTTTGGGCGTGTAACTATGTGCCATGCTGCAAGTGGAGGTTTTTTGCTGTTGATGTCTAAACCTCACCATAAACAATGTTTTCGATACTTGTCAATTTGCTTTATCACTGTGGGAGGTAATTTAATCGTGCACATGAAGAAGGTTGGCAAGGAGGACAAAACAGTATTAACCATCTCAAGTTTTCCACCTTGGGAGAGGAAAATGGAAGTGCTGATTAACCTTCTTTCAATCCTTTGTACTAATGGGAGAAAATCTTCTATTTTTGGCTTTGTAGTGCCTAGAGGAAGACCAAGGTAAGTGAATGGTTACTGCCCCACCTTGCAACCCACAGTATTTGCTAGAATCTCCATTCTTTCACTGGAGACAATGATTGGAACAATGATTGATTTGCTATAGTTTACTCTTAGTCCTGTAGACTCTGCAAAAGTGTGCAATAGAGCTTTCAGGGCAATGAGTTGTCTAGGGCAAGCTTCCATTCTTAATAGAGTCTCATCAGCATATTGAACCACTGGAAAATCTTGTCCAGCTCTTTGAGGCAATGGTAATTTAAGGACTCCCATATCTGTTGCTTTATTCAGGACTAACTGTAGTAGATCAGCTATCAAGACAAAAAGGAGAGGAGATAAGGGATCCCCCTGTCTGACCCCTCGTCTGCAATGAAAAACTTTCCCTAGTACTCCATTCAACAAGATGGAAGAAGTTCCTGAGCCTAAGATTCCTTTAATCCAGTTTATCCATTTTCGCCCAAAACCTTTGCCATGCAAAATATCCAAGATTGCTTGATGCTCAACTTTGTCAAAAGCTTTTTTAAAATCCAACTTAAAGATTACCATTTCCTTCTTTGACTTCTGACAGAGATATAGATATTCAAATGCCCAAGCTAAATAGTCCTATATGGATCTTGATTTTAAAAGTCATATTGATTTTGGTGTATGAGTTCCAAAATTACCATTTGAAGTCTATCAGCCATCAATTTAGTGATCAATTTGATGCAGGAATTCAATAAAGAGATTGGCCTATAATCACTTACAGTTAGTGGGTGATCAACCTTTGGGACCAAAGTAACATAAGACCTATTGATACTCTGTAGACAGATATTTTCTTCTCAAAAAGCTTGACATAGATTATAGAAGTCTTCTTTAATGATTGGCCAACACTTCTTCATAGAATCAATATTGAATCCATCTAGTCCAGGAGATTTAAGGATGGAATTTGTGCAATTATTTTATCTATCTCTTCTTTACTGAATGGTTCTTGGAGCCAGTCCAGATTAGCATTAGGAGTAATCAAAGTGGAGAGGTCAAACTGCATTCCTGAGAAATCAGAGGTACCCAACCTGTCCTTATAACTCTACCATAGGAGTTCTGCTTTTGCCTCATGAGATTGATGCAGATTTCCAAAGGTATCATATAGTGAGGTAATGATACTTCTCCTATGTTTAATTGTGACATTGGCATGAAAAAACTCAGTACATTCATCTCCAAATCTCACCCATTTGATTGTACCTCTCTGTTTCCAATAAATGAGCTGTTGATTTAAAAGGGAGGTGAGATGTGTCTACACAATTGATCTAAAATTCCATTCTTCCAGAGTCAAGTCTCTTGATTCTTCCAACAGATCCAGCATATAGAGGACTTGCTTATTATTACTGATTGTGCTTGATAAATTAGGCAGTTGTTGACTCAAATGTTTCAAGACCCTTCTTGAATTCTTCAGTTTTGCTACTATCTTTTTTGCAGCATTTGTATGTGGTGTAGCTACAAATCATCCATGTTGCAAAATCATACCAAAATCTTGGTGCTCCATCCAATAATTCTCAAATCTGAACACCTTAGCCTTTGGAACTGAAGTGGTCACAGAGATAACACAGGGCACGTGATCAGAGATATCCCTTGAGAGTGTAGAAACTGAGGTTCCTAGATATGTGGTAGCCCAGGTAGTCGAGGTAAAAACCAATCAAGTCTTTAGAGGAGAGGATGCTCTTGCTTATTGGTCAAGGTATATTTCTGCCCATGTAATGATAGCTCAATGATCCTTAGATTGCTAATTGCCTCATTAAATGCTAGCATATTGTTAACATCCCCTCCCGATTTGTTTCTATTTTCAAGAAATCTTATCAGATTGAAATCCCCCAAATAATCCAATCAGTAGTATCAGCCATGTCAATATTTCTAAACCACTCCAAAAATTGTACCTTGCCATCTGCGGTACAAGGTCCATAGATGTTAGTGAGGATCCATTGCTGCCCAGTTAATTTAGTTGTGAATTCCACTGATTGAGAGTATTGGTTTTGAAAGATGAGGCTTCCTGTGAATGACTGACTGGACCAAGCAATCAACGTCCCACCAGAAGCCCCTATTGAAGGTAGAAACTCCAGCATGTCAAATCTAGCCGGGCAAAATTTCCTTAAATAAGAAAGGTCAATGTGCTCTCTTTTGGTTTCTTGGAGACAAATAATATCACAATTTGTCTCATTTATTTTGCTTCTAACTGCGTTCTATTTTTTATCAGCATTCAATCCCCTAATATTCCAGCACAAGATTTTCCAAACTCTTTTATCATAATTGTTGTGATTATCCGTTAAAACACACAATAGGAGAGATTTGTACCCCTAATGCATAACATTGAGGTTTTGAAAGCCCACATCTTGCTGGAATGAATCCATTCACATGATAAATATTGGAAGGGGACCAGATTCCAAAAGCATGCAAAGTATTCCCAAAGTTGATTTTGTAGCATGATCTTGTAGTAGTTATACTGGAGAAGGACCAGAGTTCATTACAGTAAAATGAAAACCAAGACTCCAATTTAAGTATAGCAGGTTTGGGAAACAAATCCCGAAGATCAAAGTATTTGAAATTCAGATTTCCTTGATTCCTGGTGCTAGGATCCACCAATTGCGTCGTCCCCATGTTCTTCGGATGCTTCTAAATTGGGACCTCTTTTGCTATGTTCCGGATCAAATCCTCAGAATTCAACCTTGCAAAAGCTGAAATCCGACCACTTTGAACCTTATGCAAGGCCGCTGGATTGGGCAAATTATTCTGTGATGAAGAGGATTGTAAATTTCCATGCTTCAATCCTGATTTTAGCCTACTAAATACCTTTTTGATTGGGACTGTATTCGCTCCAGTAAGCGTTTGATGTCCCGTTGCGTTGTTCTTGACTGCTTCTGCATAAGACTTTTTCTTTCTTTTATAGACTATGTTTGCCAAGGGTTTTCTTCTTCCTTATCAAATTCCTTCGAATCACGAGACCATTGAGCTCCTCCTTTTCCCCAGAGATGGAAGAAAACCTTGAATTGGGGGCAGTGATAATACCAAAGATTATAGATAAAGAAACCCACGGCCTTTGATGAAACAGAGAATCTAAAAACCCTGTCTGATTGGAATGAAACCTTAAAGAGATTATCATGACCACCAATAGCTCATTGAAGTATAATACCCACATTACGTTCTGTGAGTCTGAACTTTCATCTTCCAAAGGACGCAAGAACGAAGAATTCTAATTGATGTTGACCCGCTGAGAAATTGATTGGAAGGTTGAAGGTCCTCCAGATCTCAGCTTGAAGATCCAGCCCGGATTGAAGATCCAGATCCAGGCTGTCTATGAGGTGAGGGGAAGAAGGAGAGAAGTTACCATTTTGGGAGATAGAGAGGCCACGGGGATCACCGCGCTAACACTAGTGCGAGATCAGCGATCATCTCTAGGGAGCAGATCACCGGAGAGTAGATCGCCGAGGAGTAGATCGCCCCATCTCCAACGTAGTTCCAGTACCAACATTGGAAGATGCAGTATTCATCCATTGCAATACTTTCCTCTATTCACCCGTTGCCGCCTCGCGTTGTGTTTGGTCTGTTGGACGCTCATCAGCAGCGTGAAATCTCCTCCGGCGCCCTCTCATGATGACCAAACTAGGTCCTCCGAACCCGAACCGACTACGTGCCGCGTACATGGATTTAGATGACGTTGGAGACGTACGGTGCATGTGCATCGCTCGCTCAAGTAGCAGCTTGCGTCAGCACGGGGCGGATGGACACCATTCTTGCATTGTCCCTATGACCGTTTGCCAAGACAACTTGCTTCGTCCCTTCGACGATCGGAAATCCGGGCTCTGGCGACCTTCGTGTGTTCCTGGTTGTATTTGCATACTCTACATATGTACAGTACAGATTGCATAGGGTGCTGCATGTTTCACTAGTTAGTATTTCCTCCGTATTTTAATTGTTGATGTCCGATAGTTCAAATTTGAACTACCAAACGTCAACAATAAAAATACGGAGGGAGTAGTTACCCACTGAGCAGAGCATCCGCCATCATGTATTATATTATATGTCAGACACATGTATTGATCTTTCACAAAATAAAAAAAACGTCAGACAGGTCTAGAGTATGTATACACGTAGACCATGCCATCTCTTGTAAGAAAACAACACAACCAGCAAATATCGAACTATTCAAAACAAAGGAAAGAATATCTAAGTTTACTTTATAGCTAGCCTTATACTAAAGTTTTGTTTTACTAAGCTTTTATGAACAGTTGTTCTCAAAAGTTATATATATGCACTATATTATTGTCACATCAAATTCATCCGCAGGACTGAACTAAGGATCAATTAAACAATTGTTACAACATTCCTGTTTTGGGGCAAGTTATAGGAAATTCCTAGAAGAAAGAAAGGGGTCAGTTATGATTGAATAAGAGGAAGCAAATCCATCCTATTCAATCATGCATGGTGATAAGTTGAATATATGATACCATTTTCATAAGAGGTCTCTTTTAGCATTATGATTTTTAAAAATAAATATTGTCTCAAGAATGGACGTAGACTTTTTACTAAGAAAATCAAAGAGTGTCTTTCAAAGTGTTTTTTATTTTTTGCACAAGCTAGATAAATTTTCTAGTTTTTAGGACTAGAAAGGATTAATGAGAAATAATGTTATGTAATTTGAGTTTTTATCGTATATAGGTACTTCAAACAAATACCAGAGCATGATCAATATAAGCAATTCTTAGAATTTGCACAGCTCACTAGTTTACAATAGTAAAACATGTGTTAGCACGTTGTGTAATTAATTTGTGCAAAACAAATCAGATTGAAGCAGATGATCAAAGTCTAGATTTTCTATTGTCGAAGGGACAAATAAAACAAGTTATCCCCACAAATGGCTATGATGACAAATCAACACCATGATGTTACACTGTATCGAATATTCAGCTCCATGTGTCATGGCCTAAGTGTATTGCTATTAAGACAGACCATTCTGACTAGACTTGTGCATTAGGAGCTTAGAAAATAGAGTATAGTGTCAACTTAGTCATATATTCATCTTTCATTAGCAAGTAGCAATGGTGTAAAAACTACTATCCCAGATAGAATTTATTATTGTTAGTTGTTATTGTACTACTGTTATAGACGGAATTAGCACGAGTCGAGATCTGTCATACAAAATATCAATGTAGACTAATAATAATTGTTTAACATTTTTTCATAAAATCACAACGAAGAGACTAAAAAATACAGATATATCATCAGAAATATTTATATGCTTTTGAAAGAATGTACCACGTCACATCAGCACTAAAGGCAGCGTCTAGGTCGTATTACCGCATAGGTGAAGCCATCCTTGGCCTTGCTTGGTCACCAAATATTTGATTTCCGATGGTCGAAGGGGCAAATAAACAAGCTGTCCTCGCAAATGACCGCGATGACAAAAACGTGTTGGCGGCGAGGTGCGACTTTAGCAAGAACACCGTCTCCAATGTCCGGCTCCGCAATTCGCAAAAAAAAAAAAGTCCGGTAGTACCCTATATCGCCATGCCGGTGTGAAGCAAGATCCGGCCGTCCTCGAGGTCGACGACGATAGAGACCACCATCAGCCCCGTCGTGCGCGGCAAGAACTCGGGCCATTGCCCGAGCTCGATCACGTGCTCCCTTGTCCACAATCCTTCCCCGTCCTTGCCTCACACGGTCATCGCCTCCGTAGTCGTTGCGAAGTGATGAGCGGCGCAGAGCTTCCCGGCGAGCTCGGTGAGCACCATCCTGTCGCCGCCGGTCACGTCCAACAAAACAGGTGGCGGCCGTGCCGCGGTGGCACGAGCTCGAAGGCCTCGGTGCAGACGTCAAAACGCCACGATAGCCGCGGCTTCTACGGCGGTCCTCCCGAGCCACGGCTCGCTCCCCGGGTCAGTATATCTTGCCGCCGACGTGCACCGGCGGCACGTCAACAGAAACATCAGGAACTGGTGGCTGGCACGTACGAGAGCGTTCTCGGGTGCAAATCTCTCAGCGGCCATACGGTGCAGTCCGCCATGGCGTGTTGCCGGGTTATGGTGTCGAAGCGTGGCGACGTGTAGGGTAGATGTACGGACGATGACGTGCTCCTCCCTGGACTGGCCGTACCCCAGGGCGGCGCACCCGTGTCCTTGGCTGAGAATGGAGAAGGCTTTTACGCGGGTTGCATAGGGCGTGGTAATTTCCGTGTTGGTGGCTCAAGAGGACGAGGCCGTGGCAGACGTTGCGGCACACGACCCGGTCCGTGGACAGCTGCGGTAGTACCGTAGTAGTAGCTTCTCGTGGCCAGCAGAATCACTCGGCGAGCACGAGTCGAGTGAGACGACGACTGTGGGTTGTTCCATGGGGTCGACGATTGTCCTTTGGAGCCGAACGAGGGTGCACGAACACCACGACAGACACGGGTGCGCCGGCCTCGGGTACGACCGCTCCAAGAACAAGGCCGTCATCTCGTCCGTCTGTCCGACAAGTCGCCGCGATGCTTCGACACTCGGGACTACGCCATGGCGGAGTGTCTCGATCGTGTGGCCGCTGACAGACTTGCGCCCGAGAACGCTAGCGTGTCAGCCGCCGGTTCACGTCGCCGTCGGCAGCGACAGGATGGTGCTATGACCGAGCGGCGAGCTTCGCCAGGATGCTCTGCGCCGCGCACTTCGCAGCGAAGCACGGAGACGATGACCTTGCATTGTAGGGGTGTGGACAAGCAGAAAGCACTTGATCGAGCTCCAACTCTCGGTGGCCCAAGTTGCCGGAGCTGATGGTGCTTCCGATGGCCATGGATCCGGCCGGACCTACTCCACACCGGCCGGGAAGGCGCCGGCGTATTACCACATTCTTTCATCAACGTGACCATTTGCGAAGACAAATTTTACTTCGCCCCTACGATCGGAAATCCAAGCTCTCTGGTGACCGTTGTGTTGCTCGTTTGATTTGTTCTGCGTACGTGTTTGCAGATTTCATTGGGTGCTACGCGTTTCACTAGTTAATGGCTAAGCCGAGCCAATTCTCATCATCTACCATGTGTTATACAGTCATCATGAAGATATGTGCATATACTACGATCTTCTTTGTAAAACGACGCAACTAGAAAAATATCTAACTGTTCAAGAAAAATGAAAGAATTGAATATCTAACTGTATATTCCAGCCTCGTACTAAGATTTTGTTGTGCCAAGAGATTTTATCAATAGTTATTCTCAAAAGTTATTTATAGACACAATACTTGTTACACAGAAATCCTCCGCAAGGATCATCAAACATTATTACTTCTTGACAACATTCCACATTTTCTTTGGGAAGTTTATAAGAATCCATAGAATGAAGAAAAAAAAAATGTCTGCCGTTTTCTTAGATAATAAATAAATGTGTGTCGTATGATAAGAGTGTGGCAAAGGAAGCTATATATGAAGCTATAATGTATCATTTTTCTGTTCAAAAATAATATTGTCTTATTCCGATGCAAACATTAATGAATAAACAACAAGCCCACTCAGAGAGTTGGAACAAATGGACAAAGACTTTTTTTTAAGAAAATTGAGAGAGAGTTTTTTGCACATACCACTCATTGTTTCTAGTTGTTAGGATTTTTAAGTATTATAATAAGAAATAATTTAATTAAACAGATTCTTTATTTCATCCATGTTACTTAAGGATATTATAGTATAGTTCAACAAGACTACATAAAAGCATAAATAAGTAACATCTAACAAAGATCTCTACACGAGACATACAAAAGTTTGCTACAAATGTATTTAACAAAAGCTATGCACATTATCGAAAAAACATACTAAAATTCACAAGTCACAGTCTATGACTGCATGTTAATATATTCATAGAAAACAAAGCTAATAAAACATGTCAAAAGATCACTTCAGAAAACATTATACATGTCAAAAGATTCACTTCAAAAGATACACTATACTACCCAACAAGTGTCAAACAAGAAATTGCTTAGATTGAGCACTACATATTTGTGTTACCGGTCATGCAACTCCAATAGGAATGAATCTTAATATAATCGAGTTTCCAACAAGAGAACTGCTCATATCTATGTATTTGACTTGTTGGTCATGCAATTTCAATTCCAACTAATCCCAGGAAGCAAGTGTCAAGGAGGGAAGCAAGTGTCAAAGAACTTGCTCAGACAAACAACTAAACTGGTTACCTGCGCTCACAAAGACGCAAACGGCGAGTGTGGAAATGTGGCGTGGCGGCACTAGGGACGACGTGGAGTCATCAAAGTCTCAGCGACGGACGTCGCGGTAGGGCTCATCGTCGTTACAACCTCCGCTGCGACTGATGCTGCTTCACTAGAGTCTACATGGATTGGCTTTCTAGTATTCCCCCAACAATACAAAAAACTACTCAATAAAACATCAAATGTTTATACATTCAATCAATTGAGTTGTTAGTTCTTAATTTGATCGCCTTCTACCCTTCCTCACTAGAATGCGTGCTATATCTTCTTTTAACTCCATCACTCGCTCCGCACCCTCGAACGAAGAAGCATCACTATAAAACCACCACACTTAACTGCTTACACACTCCCTCTCTTCTTATTTACTTATATTTGATGATTATCTGCTAACTAGGACTAGTGATGTTCGTGTTGTTTTGTTGTTCCAATTAAACATCCGCCAATTCAAAAATGTTCTGAAGTCCTACAATTTTTCTTCAAATTTGAAACTCGAGAATTCCCTGCTTTTTAAAGAAAAGAAAACTACCACTATTAGTGACCACAATAATTATCGACGAATGCTATGTTAAGTGAAAACATCACCGTTTTTAGTTGATTAAAGATAAGTAAAAACATTATTATTTTTATGAGCCGATTATTTCATTTCTTTCCAACATGTAAGTTTGAAATGACCAACCTTAAGTATAATTTTTTGACAAATTATGATAAGTAGGTTTTATAGGTAACACGTGTATTCTTTCTGTTCACTAAAAATTAAATTGGTTACGAATGAATATCCATTTATTGAAGGATTAGTTGTTAACTCACTCTTGTTGACGCAATTCTCAGCAGAGGAGTGGATCCAACCTCGCTAGTACCGATACCAAATAGCATGGACAGATCTTGTGTCTAATATGCAAAGCCTGCATAAATAGCATTGAGAAAAGAACCTCGCTACGGAATTAAGACAGAAACCAAGGGCCAAGCCACTAGACAGGACCAACCCCGCAAGAATTCCTTCGCACACTGACGTCGCAAGACAACAGTTACAGTCGCTTATAACAATATCCTGTATGTGTCACAATTTTTTTATATTACAATAATTATATTTCTTAGGCTTCAGTTGAGAGCATGATAAGTTATTTTGTATTTTAATTATTTTAAAATTATTTATATAATAATAATAATAAATTATTGGATTTAGATTCGTTAACTCACATAGTTCATTGAAAGAAATATCAACTTTCATTCAACTAAAACTTAGCAAACGTCTACAATAGTTATTTTGTAATGTTGCAATGAATATTTTATTTGGTTGTAGTGCTTGTTGATAGATACGTAATTGAAATTTAAGAATTTCAAACGACTGAAATATATATTCTTCCTCTTTTATCTTCTTGTTTTCTTTCTTTTTCTCCAACTAAGGCTTGTAGTAGCCGCCTAGCCGGTGCCATAGTATACATATAATTCACAGCTTTAATTTTAAAGTTGAATGACCAATAAAGCATGTCTAAAAAATAGATCTATCTAACGAACACTTGGATATTTTCAGAGATCCCAACACTCTACGACTGTACCCTAAGCCTGCTCAACCATCGCCCTCCACCATCCTGACCAACGACATCCTCACCGCCTCGGCATCCGCCCACGAATCCTCACCATCACCGGGCTGATCTTCCACCCCCAATCTTCTTTCTATGTTTGACAATGGAGGAGCTTCTCGACAACTCCAAACCCGAGTACTCTAACTCGTTGGAGATGGGTAAAAAGTTCGGAGGGTCATCAGAGAATACATGCTGTAGATTTTGATTATATTTTAAATACTTGATGTTACAAGTAAGAATTTTATTTTTCAATTTTAATAATTCAGTTCATCAATTTTCATAAATCCAACTCATTAATTTTTAAAATTCAGAAATATTTATAGCTCTATACATAGCATGCTACGTATTAAGACAACTCTAAATCTCTGCAATCTATTAATTGAGGTGCGATCGTCCACTTCGTGTCCAAAAAGTTAGAGATTGAATCCAAATCGGTTTCGTAACTTCCATATTAAGTACCAAATTAAAAAAAATCATAACTCACTCGTCCGGAGCTCAAATGAGGCAAACTCGGACTCTATCGCATAGCCCGCGAAAAATTCTACAACTTTGGTATTAAACAGAAGTCCAGATACTGCCGTTTTGGTTTCTAAATATGCGATGCAAAAATATTTATTATTCGGACTCCTCTGCGCAGGTCTCTGTGCGGGACCCATATCTCCTAGCTCCGAAGTCCAAATAATATATCCATATATGTTTCAAAAATGCCTCGATGAGATCTACAATTTTTGTGTTTTAACTTTTCTCATTAGAATAAGTCTTCAAGTTTAAAATTGCATTGCAATGCAGTGCTATTTCTGGACTGCATGAATTGATTTTTTCCTTCCGGATAAAGCTTCTAGAAATCTTTAGGTATTGGGTCACGACCTTGACCTTGTGTTGGGCTTTATGAAAATGCAGAAATGTCTTGTAGGCGTCATAGTCTTATGAAAAATCCTCTTTGCATGGCGAGTTAGGCTTCATATCGGTACTTCTTATATTTGAGTTTTTTTTAATATCATATTACTTAATTTTATAATATAGCACTCAAACGACACTATATGTGGAAATCATTAATATTAGAGGTTAAAAACATATTTATAATGAGAATATGGTAAAAATAGTAAAAAATTGTTACTTTTAACATATAAAATGGTATACTAAGAAGCACCAACGATAATACAAATATGATCTTTTATGTAAAAATATCAATAATATTATATATATCTAATAATTATATTATGTAAATAATTTATATTTAAATCATAAAGAGTGTTTAATTTTTTTAAGCCCGTAACAACGCACGGACACTTTGTTAGTTATATTAGTGTTGAGAAGTGCACAGTTTTTGTGATTGACGGTTCATAGCTGAGGTCTGAAAACAAACCGAGCTGGATGTTATAAATTTGACCATTTCAAATTTGAAACCTGCCAAACCGAAACAGGCAAAGCTTTCACAAAGAGGCAGAGAGAAAATAACCTCGCTACGGAATATAAGAAAGAAACCAAGGGCCAAACCGAAAAGCCACCAGACAAAACAAGACCAACCCCGCAAGAATTCCTTCGCACACTGCACGTCGCCCTCTCCGCTTGTCCGTCGTCTCCGCCGTCTCTTCCTCCATTTCTCTTTCCCACTCCACTCCCCGTGCTCCACCCATATTCCGTTCCCATCCCTCCTCCATCTCCCCCTCCGCCCCTGCTCATCACCTCCGCTCGCACAGTCGCACGGCACGCACGAATTCCCAAATCTCCCAGGGGCCCGTCCGCTTACCTCCCTTCCTCGCGATCCCATCGCCTCGCCCCCCGACTCGGCTCGTCGCGAAGCGCCACCACCAGGCCCCGCCGCCGCCGGCGACGGTGAAGCCTAGGGTTTAGCTAGCTCAGGGTAGATGGCGGCCGCGCCAGCCACCGCTTGCTCGACCGTCTCCTAGGGACCGGAGCTGCTAGAGGCTGAGCTCGTGCGCGCGCGTGGGGGGATCCCGTGCTCAGCTCGCGAAACCCTAGGGGCGGTTGGGGCGAAGGGGCGGGCGGCGATGGACGTGGACGCGCGCATGGCGACGGAGTCGGACTCCGACTCGGACGCCGCGGCGGCGCGGGGCGGCAGCGGGAGCGGGAGCGAGACCCCCTCGGCGTCTCCTTCGACGCCCGGAACGCCCACGGCCGCGGGCGCGTCCCCCGGGGCGGCCGGGCCCAGGCCGGCGCCGGGGTACACGGTGGTGAACGCCGCGATGGACAAGAAGGAGGATGGGCCGGGGTGCCGGTGTGGGCACACGCTCACGGCTGTGCCGGCCGTGGGGGAGGAGGGCTCGCCGGGGTATGTAGGTCCGCGGTTGATTCTCTTCGGTGGCGCCACCGCGCTCGAGGGCAACTCGGCCACGCCTCCCTCATCAGCTGGGAGCGCTGGGATTCGTACGCCCCCTTTCAACCTTATCTGCTCTTGTTTGAGATAGTTGTGTAGATTTACAGGGTGCTGCGTTGTATTCTATGTCCATAATTGATAAAATTTGAAGATTGGATAAGTAGGCAATCATTTCCTAGGTAATTTTGCTCTGGAGTTTAGGTTGGGATAAGCTTGTATTGGGATAGTCCTGTTTCATTCAGTGTAGAAAGTAACTAGCTTTAATGTTTCAATATCTCATCCAGAGGCAAAGCATTGTAGCTCAGTGTATTGGCTGCTGGGTGGTCTTGCTGATTTAGGCGGGAGTAGGGTTAAAAGCGAATAACGACAAGGAATTTAAATATACCACCAGGTTGGGATTGTAATTATGAGCCAAACATAAAAGTGCTATGTCATTTGTAACTCATATGTGCAGCTGTTACTCGGAGGTCACGTGATGTGCCTTTTGATGTATTGAGGGCCAAACTTGGGTTATGAATAATTGCATTCTAGGAATTTCTGTTGCAATTAATTTGGGGAAAATTCTTGTGTTGAGAATAGGCTGATCATTACTGATCTCTTTAATGTATAATGCCTATCCTTTTGTCAGCTTGTTGCACTAGAATCATGATCGTGTGTTGAAATAATACTCATTTGCTTCATACGAAGTGCTTAAACGAACTTGCGATGTGATCAGAGCATGAAGGTTTATTTGACCCATAGCATAATCTGTAAACAATTATTAATTAGGTGTACGATGCTACTTCAAGAGTATAGCATGAGAGAATTATGCCTACTATTAGACATTGTCAAATTCTTTTGAGTCAGAAAATTTAAAGGCTTGACATGGTAACCGTATTGCAATGTTGGATGACCCTAGTCAGTGTTCAAACAGTACTTTGTCCCCTCTAGATGCAAAAGTTAAAAGATTTGGCCTTTGCACTCATTTCCTTATTGATGTTCTTGTCACAGGGCTTGCTGGTGCCACCGCTGATGTCCATTGTTATGATGTATTATCAAATAAGTGGAGCAGGTATGATCTTCTAGAAGTTGTCTTAATTACTTGTGACATGCTGTATGGAATCTATGCCTTAATTCTTTTCTAAGTTTTTAGATCCTGCTGATTTCTTGGTAGCATGATGCTCTAGTATTAATTAGTTATTCTGTTTGACCAAACATTTTGCCAGGCTTACTCCACTTGGTGAACCTCCTTCACCAAGAGCTGCCCATGTAGCAACTGCTGTTGGAACCATGGTGGTCATTCAGGTACCTAGCATAGTGCTGTCAATTTTATTGTTAAGCAAGTGCTGATTCAACTACAAGTATCTTCCCTTCCTCATTATTTTGTTGCCATTCAGGGTGGAATAGGCCCTACAGGCTTATCTGCTGAGGACCTTCATGTTCTGGATCTTACACAACAACGACCGCGATGGCACAGGTGATTAGTCTACTGTAATTTGAAGTTGAATTTATTCCCATTGCTATCTGCTGAGGATTCTATGTCTTGTGTGTAGAGTGGTGGTTCAAGGACCTGGTCCTGGCCCACGGTATGGACATGTGATGGCCTTGGTTGGGCAGCGATTCTTATTGACAATTGGTGGCAATGATGGTAGGAAAATGCTTGTGTGTCTACTAAGGCTAGATTGTAGTTATCACTTACATATTATTGTTCCCGAACTGATGTTGACAATAAGAAAACATCAATATTTCAGGAAAGCGGCCCCTGGCAGATGTATGGGCCCTTGACACTGCAGCTAAGCCATATGAATGGAGAAAACTTGAACCGGAAGGTGATGGCCCACCACCATGCATGTAAGTATATAAAAAAAAATAACGAGAACACATCTGCCTTTTGGATTAATTGTTAGCAATACTTCTGATCTGTGACTTGAAATGATGTTGACATACATTAGTTAGAAACATTTCTGATGTTGACTTGAAATCTTGCAATTTCTAAGTGACATAATGTTGCCATGTAGATTGAAGAGACTAATGATCTACCTACCTTATTTTCATAATGATTAATGAAGCTATCACTATTTTGTTTTTTGATTTCATGCTAACCATATATGCTGTCGTGGTATCAATTTAGTAGTTCAGTGCTTGTTTGCGGTCTGGTGACTATTATTTAAGAAGTGCAATTGGATTACTCTTGTCTGGCATTTATGGAAAATCTTGGTCATGTCGGCGCAATATTGTTATATCTGATAAAACATGTGCTGATGTCATTAAGAATGCTGTGTTTACTCTATTTGCTTGACAAGTGCCATACATCTGATCAGGTGGAACCTTTTGTGACCTAACAAACTCTAGTTATTTGCATTAGAGGAACAAGATGCACTCACATTGTACATTTTTGATAAGTTGCTGATGTAGATATAGTTCTTTGCACCCTTATATTCTTGGACTAACTGCTGTATGTGCAATGTGGCCCAGGTATGCTACTGCAAGTGCCCGTTCTGATGGTCTTCTTTTGCTTTGTGGTGGAAGGGATGCCAACAGTGTGGTAAGTTTCATTGTATTCGTGGGAGTAACTCCTCTTTAAGCATATTTGGTTATTTGACCATTCACGATTTTACTGTATTTGATGTTAGGGTGTGAAATTTTCCTGAATCTATTCTTAGTTGAAGGCACATTAAGTAATATAAGGGATCATGTAATATAGTCAGAAGCATTTTATGTGGTTGCCAATGCTGATTTTTTTTTTCACATTTTGCCTAGTTATTTTGCTTCTTTTTTTGCGACCAGTTATTTTGCTTCTTTTTTTGCGACCAGTTATTTTGCTTCTTTGTGGCATAGGATTAGTGAGTTTTTCATGATATGTTTTCATGATCCATGCAGTCTACTTGTAAATAACATCCCATAATGGTCTTCAGTTAAGGTCAAACAATCCTGTGCATACAGGCTGGAAACTGAATCCAGATGTAGTTATTAGCATTTCTGGTGAATTGAATTAAAAGACATATATGTTGATTTTGTAATAGCACTTGGTTTTGGTGTTACTGTGGCATGTGTCTAATGTCCTTTATTGTACTCCTAACATACTTGTCACAGATAATGATATTTTGTCTTCCGTTTTCTTTGATCACTAGCCCCTTTCTAGTGCATATGGTCTTGCAAAACATAGAGATGGCCGCTGGGAATGGGCGATTGCCCCTGGCGTCTCACCATCACCTAGATATCAACATGCAGCAGTAAGTCAACTTATCTGACCCTTCATTTTTACTTATCTTTTCAATTTTGAGATTGATCTAGTTGTATTAACATAATGTGATCTCCTTTTGTTGCCTTAGGTTTTTGTCAATGCACGCCTTCATGTCTCAGGAGGGGCTCTTGGAGGTGGTCGCATGGTAGAGGACTCCTCAAGTGTTGCAGGTACCATTTTTTGAAAATTTTTAAGTTTTACCATCATTTGGTGTCAACTTTTGATTTCATGGGTCATTGTTTATTGAAACATAAATCAATTTTGGACTTTGTGGCAAATCAACACCTCATTTTATGAATGTTTTATGTTATGTAATTATTTATAGATGGTAATGTAAATGAACCATAACTATGTAAACCTATTCCTAAAAGATTGATACCAAAATAGCATGGTAGAGGACTCCTCAAGTGTTGCAGGTACCATTTTTTGAAATTTTTTAAGTTTTACCATCATTTGGTGTCAACTTTTGATTCATAGGACATTGTTTATTGAAACATAAATCAATTTTGGACTTTGTGGCAAATCAACACCTCATTTTATGAATGTTTTATGTTATGTAATTATTTATATGGTAATGTAAATGAACCATAACTATGTAAACCTATTCCTAAAAGATTGATACCAAAATAGCAGATCCAAATTATAAGAAATCCTATCAAAGCTACAAATGCGGAATTCGTACCCTTCCAGTTTGGGTTTGTTCTACTATGTAAATAAATTGCAAATATGGTCCAGGTAATTAATGCCCAAGTTTCCTTAGGATCCCAATTCCAACTCAATTTGTGAGGTTATTAGCAGAAAGGTGATTTAGAAACATTACTGCCCTACGAAGTGCATCCTTATGTTGTTCCTCTTTGATGATTGCTCATTTGTCCAAAAATGACTTGCTCATAATTCCATAGATGCCAATGTGCATGTTGTTACTGGTTATATTGTAGAATAAATACCCTTTTTTTATTAACATGGTCTGAAGGTTATAGAACATGGTCAAACTTGGTAACATCTCATGATGTATTTCTATTTCCAAGTTTATGAGCATTCTTTGTCCGTGTCATTCCACATTTCCAGTATTGGACACTGCTGCTGGTGTTTGGTGTGATACCAAATCAGTGGTTACAACTCCAAGGACAGGAAGATATAGTGCAGATGCAGCAGGGGGTGACGCTTCTGTAGAGCTTACACGGCGGTGCAGGCATGCAGCTGCTGCGGTTGGTGATTTGATTTTTGTTTATGGAGGTTTACGAGGAGGTAACACACTTCTGTATCTTAACTTGTCTGATTCCTGACATCAAGTATCATACACCTTTTTTTTCTTTGGATCCTTTTCCCCCTATTAGCTCTATCCTACTTTCAGAATTCAGGTTTTCTTTTTATTTCAAAATGATCACAAAGTTTGACTGTTTGAAATTTACCAAGACTGAAGAAACAACATTATGTCTTGCTTTACTCGTATGTAGGGAGTTACTTTATGTATTGCTTGACATAAATCCAGCAGATAAAGAAACTAATAATATGAAACTATCGCTGCATTATATGTTCTAACTTCAAGTGGAGTGGCCACTAATGCATTGTTTAGTCAAATGCACATACCTTCATATTAGGTTCAACTTTTGACTTAAGTGAAGTTGATTATTTACGGGAACACTTGTTTACGTTGTTAATTATTGACATGCACATTTACATGATATGCTGATTGATGTGCATTAATTGTGATCCTTTTCTTTGTGAGATGGGAAGAGATTTGAAATTTAGTATATCAAATGTGAGCGCAAACATAGTTAGATTTTGACGCATGTTAAGGCATAAAATGTTCTTAAAGAGCTCTGGTTCAAGTTTAATGCATCATTAGTGTATCATTAATATGGCCACCTTCTGTTTTGGTTGTTGCCTCTGGAAATGCATTTCTGACATTGCTTCTATTCTCAGATAACATAGGTTTATTATCTTTTAACTTTTATCTGTCGATACTAAATATCATACCATTGCTCCACAGGTGTACTGCTAGATGATCTCCTGGTTGCTGAAGACCTTGCTGCTTCTGAAACAACAAGCGCAGCTAATCATGCAGCTGCAGTTGCTGCAGCCACAAACGCACAAAGAGAATCTGTCAGATATGCCTACAACGATGAACAATCTGGACAGACAGCCGCAGAAACAACCTCTGACGGATCCGTTGTTCTTGGAACTCCTGTTGCTCCTCCTGTTAATGGGGACATGTATACTGATATTAGCCCTGAGAATGCCATTATTCAGGGACAGAGGTTTGTATCATTTATCCCCCAGTCCTTTACTGACATATATTTTTGCTATGCATTGAAGTATTTCAAACTTATTTTTGCACAGGAGATTGAGCAAAGGTGTTGATTATTTGGTTGAAGCATCGGCTGCAGAGGCTGAGGCTATCAGTGCCACTTTAGCTGCTGTAAAGGCCAGACAAGTCAATGGTGAGATGGAGCATTCACCTGACAGGGAGCACTCTCCAGATGCCACACCAAGTGGCAAGCAAAATTCAAGCCTCATAAAACCAGATTCTGCTCTTTCAAACAATTCAACCCCTCCTCCTGGGGTTCGTTTGCACCATAGAGCAGTGAGTGGAAATTGCAACTATTTTCAGACTTCTTTTATTTGATTATCTATTCTGGTCTTGGTAAATGCAGCCTGACAGGACGTCCTAACTATAGTTGTGAAGCATGTTGACCTTCTCTTTGTCTTGTAGGTCGTGGTAGCAGCAGAAACTGGAGGTGCCTTGGGTGGCATGGTTAGACAGCTCTCAATTGACCAGTTTGAGAACGAAGGAAGAAGGGTTATCTATGGCACCCCTGAGAATGCGACTGCTGCAAGGAAATTACTAGATCGACAAATGTCTATTAATAGTGTGCCCAAAAAGGTATGCTACTGTTCTGAAAAACAATACATACTGGAAATTCTTAGTTGTAATATAAAAAAAATGATATTCTGCTACGGACCAAGTGATTAACATGATGATGTTTGTCTTTTGATAAAAATTTCTATGCCTTGCTATGTATTCACATAGTTCTATTCTGTGTCAATTATCCAGGTGATTGCATCTCTGCTGAAACCTCGTGGTTGGAAGCCCCCTGTGCGAAGGCAGTTCTTTCTTGACTGCAATGAGATTGCAGATCTGTGTGATAGTGCTGAAAGAATATTTTCAAGTGAACCAAGTGTCTTGCAGCTTAAAGCTCCCATCAAGATATTTGGTGATCTGCATGGTCAATTTGGTGACCTAATGCGCTTATTTGATGAATATGGTGCTCCTTCAACAGCAGGAGACATTGCGTGAGTGTTCTCATATTACATTTGATGTTAAAGTTAATAGTTTGTTGCAATACATTCGTTTAATATATACTTTAAGCTGTGTTCATGATTTGTAATTTTTTTTTTCTGAACAATTGCAGCTACATTGATTATCTCTTCTTGGGAGATTATGTGGATCGTGGTCAGCATAGTTTGGAGACTATCACTCTTCTCCTTGCACTGAAGGTAGTAATTACTAAGACACTGAAGCAGAGTTTTTCATTGGGCTTTTTTTTTCTGAAGAGAATATCTGTTGTACAATTCAGGTTGAATATCCTCATAATGTGCATTTGATTCGAGGGAATCATGAGGCTGCAGATATCAATGCTCTCTTTGGGTTCCGAATAGAGTGCATAGAGAGAATGGTAACGAGTTCGTTTCATGAATCTTGTGCTCTTTTATATGCCTGCATTCGATGCTCTGCTTACATAAATGTTGTTTGCCGACAAAAGGGTGAGCGGGATGGAATCTGGACCTGGCACCGGGTGAACAGGTTATTTAATTGGCTTCCTTTGGCTGCACTAATTGAAAAGAAAATAATTTGTATGCATGGTGGTATTGGTCGGTCCATCAACCATGTAGAGCAAATTGAGAGTCTTCAAAGGCCAATTACAATGGAAGCAGGCTCTGTTGTTCTGATGGATCTTCTATGGTCAGCATTTCAGTAGCTATTATTGTCAGATTACCATTGCAAGATCCTTAGCTTTTGCTGATGCTATCATTTTATTTTGTTGCATCCTTAAAGGTCTGATCCAACTGAAAATGATAGCGTAGAAGGACTTAGGCCAAATGCACGTGGTCCTGGTCTTGTTACCTTTGGGGTCAGTATTCTCTGATCCTTCCGGCCCTTTCTTTTTGTTGGATTCTGTGTTTTAATGTAACTAATGTAGATTATTACTGCAGCCTGACAGAGTGATGGAGTTCTGCCAGAATAATGACCTACAGTTGATCGTACGAGCACATGAGTGTGTGATGGATGGCTTTGAGCGTTTTGCTCAAGGTCACCTGATTACTCTTTTCTCAGCAACAAATTACTGTGGTAAGAACGTGTTGTTTGAATGCAATTCATATCCAGCCTGTTCTGGCAGCTAGGTTGTTCAGCTTCTTTACTTGATATGCGCACAGGCACGGCGAACAATGCAGGTGCCATCTTAGTTCTCGGAAGGGATCTTGTGGTTGTTCCTAAACTCATTCATCCGTTGCCACCTGCCATTACATCACCAGAGACCTCACCAGAGCATATCGAGGACACATGGATGCAGGTAAGTCTGCTTTATATAATGTTATTGGCATGTCTGGTAGCCAGCCTCCTTGTCTATGTCTAACATCTTTTGGTAAAATTAGGAACTGAATGCCAACAGACCACCAACTCCAACCAGGGGCCGCCCTCAAGCGCCCAGCAATGACCGAGGCTCTCTTGCCTGGATATAGCAGCTTCACATATGTGGAACACTCATCTGTGCCTTCGGGCTATATATTGATCTATTCTGCACACAGGCAGGGGGTCTGTTTTGCTCAAAGCACATGCTAGCCCTGAGGCTATGGTGAAGGAAAACTGTATAGGGAGGACTAAGCTTTCTGAAGCTGAAAGCCAGAGAAGCTTCACCGATCGTGATCAACAGCACTCCAAATTTGTTTCCCGAGACATGAGAATTGGAAGAACAGAACCGATTGTTGGTTTATCAGAGGGTGCCTGTGGTCGCCTGTACATACTCAGATGCCAGCAGATAGGTGGCGCGGGTGTATGTTTTTTTGTCAACCGATTAAGGGTCCAAAGGGATAGTGTTTATTGTTTTAGGTATTCTTTTTCTGTCTAAATTTTGTCTTGTTGCAAAAGATGGAGCGTGGAAACATTGGAGTTAACTTATCTGACGATGTTGTGTCTGTCAGGTCTTGTGTAATATAGCTCTCTCCTGTTTGTCATAGCTGTTAGCATACCTCCCTCCCGTTGTAATTTCTATCTCTGGTGCTGATGTGTACAATATGACTTTCATTTGGTCCAAAGTTTTGGGTAATGAGCGGTCTGGTGATTTGATTTGTTGGAGCAGCATTGTATATGTTTGATTCTGTAATCTTTTTCCTTTTAAACAATGATGATTTTTTTGTAGATATAACCATGATTTTTGTGAACATTGCTAGTGTTTGTAACACAAAGATTTCACTGGACCTATGGATAGCGTGTAGAGATGTGTACAAACATCCGTGGATAGCTAAGTGTGGATGTGACCTGTAATAAGCCGTGATCGTTTCTGTGGCGAGACGGCAAGCGGAAGGGGAGACAGCGAGAGGAGGACGATCGCCCGCGCGGCGCTCCGCTCGCCTCAACATCTTATCCTCCGGTCCTCGCCCCCACAGGACAGCCCACTTCCCTTGGAGAACTCTTGCCCACCGGATAAAATTACACGAGCGCGCGCGGGCACACGACACGGCGGCATTTCATCGTCCTCCGGTCCTCGTACGCATCCGCCGAGCCTCTCCGCTGGGTAGCTTGCCACCCCGCTGCTCACCGCTCACCCTGGCGCCATGGCGGCTGCCGCGGCGGCGGCTGCGGCAGCAGCGCAGAACCACGTCCTCCTGTCGTCAGGCCACTACCGGCGCCAACCGGCGCGGCAGCGGCGGCGGCTCGCCTCCTCCGTCTCGGCGTGCTGCGTCCTGCGGCCTTCGTGCCGGTGCGGCGCCTGGTTCAGGCGGCCGCCCGCGCCCGCGCGGAGGGGCCGGTTCCGGGCGCCGCGCGCGGGGATGGACATGGACCTCGCCAGCGGCGCCGTCGAGGTGATCAACGACCTGGGCTTCGACACGCTCACCTTCCTCGGCGTCACCGTCCTCGTCGTCCCCGCCTTCCGCGTCATCAAGGCCAGCCCAGTGAAGTATCGCTCCCCCGTCCCTTCCGCTCCGCCTCGCCGCCCCTCTTCCCCCATGCGCTTGAAAATTGCCTGGAATGATGTAGATCCTTGGCTTCTTCGGCGCCGGCGTCGTGCTCAACCAGTTCGGCCTCATCAGGAACATCACCGACGTCAAGCTTCTGTCCGAGTGGGGAATCCTGTTCCTGGTACGTTCCTTACATTACCTACTCCCGTTTCGTACCAACTTCGATCGGAGGATTTTGCTGCATTTTCGAGTGATTGTTCATCATGGCAGCTGTTTGAGATGGGGCTGGAGCTCTCTCTGTCTCGCCTCAAGGCTCTTGCTAGGTATGCCTTCGGGATGGGCTTGCCTCAGGTACGCTTATTGATCCTTGTGCTGCTGATTACACATACAAATGCGTGCTGTTTTGTGATGGAAGAACTTGGTTCACTTCACACTTCAGCATTATCAGTAGGCAGCAGCATAATGTTCTCTTGACTTTGTGGCTCGCTGTGGATTGTTTCTCATTGATCCCATGTATATGGAATACTGAAAAGTGTTTGTCAAGGCTGATTTACTACCGCTTTCAACTTTCTGAAGGTTCTTTTGTCAACTCTTGCCTTCACGGCGTTCGAGCTTCCTCCAAACAATGCCATCGGAACAAAAATTTTGCAGTTCTTCTTTGATTCAAGACCTGATCTGGTAAGTTATACTATTCTAGAATGAAAAACTATTACTGTGTTCCATACATATATTCTGTCAACTGAACTTCTTGTTATATATATTTTTTGAACGAACAAACTTCTCTTTATATTTGATCTGCAGGTAAACATCAGGAGTGTTGATGAAGCTATAGTAATTGGAGCTGCCCTCTCACTATCTTCATCTGCTTTTGTTCTTCAGGTGCACATTCTGTTCGTGAATTAGTTTCAGAACTACATCAGAGGGCACTTAAAGAGTATTAAATATTTCCATGTGGTACTTTCTACTTTAGTAAATGATGTTGGTGGTGATATGCATGTGAATGCTGCTGCAGCTTCTTGCTGAGAAAGGTGAACTTCCAACAAGATTTGGGTCAGCTACACTGGGAATCCTGCTCCTCCAGGTGTTCAATTGATGCCCTTTACCCTCTGTCATGAATGTTCCAAGGAATGTATGGTGTACTAATTCCAGGATGTATTCTGCTGATGCTGACAGGACATTGCGGTTGTTCCTCTATTGGTCATACTTCCTGTGCTAGAGAGTCAGGTACGCAAAAGGTTAGCACTTATGATTAAACCTTGCCAAAAAAAAAAACGCCTCATATACTTTGCCATTCTGCTACAATGCCATTTACGCATGAAAACAATTTCTTTTACCCAGAAGCATGACAACAATTTCGTAGAGGATTTATGTAGTTCCAAGTTCCTTTTAACCAGCTACTAAATTTCCAAATCAAGATATTGTATAACCCACCCTAGAACACAATGGCAAGAGAAATAGGAATACATTAAACTTTGATTTATTCATATTATGAGATTTACACATTCTATTGTAGAATATTGTGGAGCAAAGTGTGTGGCCAATTTTACTGGCTGAAAGCTTAAAGGCACTGGGTGGACTTGGTATACTTTCTCTTGGTGGGAAATACCTCATCAGGCGCATCTTTGAGGTCTGCTGATTTCCACGTTTCTGAATACTTTGCAAATTTATTTTTTTGTTTACAATACACTGAATACTAAATTACCCTCCCGAGCAGTTTGTTGCGGAGTCGCGGAGTTCAGAGGCATTTGTTGCTCTGTGTCTTCTTACTGTGGCTGGGACATCACTTCTCACCCAAAAGTTGGGATTTAGTGATACAGTATGTCCTGTTTCAAAATACTAGTCAAAGTCACATTATGCTCCTTCAATTTTTCTATTTGCTGATTGTTAAATTTCCTCATATCACCCTATGTAGTTAGGCGCATTTCTGGCTGGAGCGATTCTAGCAGAAACAAATTTCCGCACACAAATTGAAGCTGACATAAGACCGTTCAGAGGCTTGCTGCTTGGATTATTCTTTGTGACTACAGGGACTTCCATTGACATGCAGGTACCCATTGTTTCTATGTTTCTACATGTAAACCAGGTTAACTAGTTAAGATATGATCTATGTTGGTGAACTTTAGTTTCTGCTTGGGAAACAATGTTAGGCTTACATGCCTGCATTTCAATTTGCATTTGCCTCCATTCTCTAGACAGTTTTCTTGAAATTCTTCTGATTTAGCTTTGAGAGTGACTGGTGCATTACTTTTCTGTTAAGGAAACAGAATCTAGTTCTTATTGATCTAATCGAGTTTTCTCATAATATGTAGCTTCTCATCCGAGAGTGGCCTAATGTTCTGTCGCTGTTGGGAGGCCTTATTGCAATCAAGACATTGATCATTACTGCAATAGGGCCAAGGGTTGGACTGACTCTTCAAGAAAGTGTAAGGATAGGACTGCTACTTTCTCAAGGAGGCGAGTTTGGGTTCGTGGTGTTTTCTTTGGCAAACAGGTCAGTGGTTATCACAATTTTTATGGTTGATATGTTTATCTCCTGAGCCGTCGTGTTTCTGGGTCTTAGTAGCAATTTATCGAAACAGGCTTGGTGTGCTACCACTCGAGTTGAATAAACTGCTCATCATCGTTGTTGTGCTGTCGATGGCGTTAACTCCATTACTCAATGAAGTTGGCAGAAGGGCAGCAGGAATAATTGATGAGAGATCTGGTGGAAAAAAAGAAGTATGTAACTTAAGTGTCTTGTGCATGCACATTATTGTGTATTACTTTGTGAACTGTAAGATGCTTTTCCACAGAAACCTGCTGAGACAGTGAATTATGGTGCGACTGAGCCTATTGTAATTCTTGGTTTTGGCGAGATGGGGCAGGTATCTTCCATGCATGATATTTCGTCATTTCATTGTTAAATAAAGGAGATCATGAACTATCATGTTTGTGTAGATCCTTGCAAAATTTCTATCTGCTCCATTATCATTTGGGCTTGACCAAGACGTAGAAGGATGGCCGTATGTCGCATTTGATCTGAATCCTGCTGTTGTAAAGGTGGGTGAATTTATAACAATTGGTATTGATGAGTGTTCCTTTATTTCTCAAAAAGAGGATTGATGTGTCTTCTGTTTTTTTTTCTTCCTTGTTTCCGTGTTTGACTAAGCTGATTTTGTTCACTCTCAATCAGTCAGCTAGAGAATTAGGATTTCCTGTGCTGTATGGAGATGGTTCACGCCCAGCAGTTCTGCAGTCTGCCGGCATCTCTTTCCCAAAAGCTGTCATGGTCATGTATACTGGAAAGGAGAAGACAATTGAGGCTGTAAGCAGGTTGCGGCAAGCTTTTGCTGCGGTAAAAGTCTCATATATATCCAACTGTTTCTTTGATTTGAGAAATTTCAGAAATTTCATACTAGTTTGCATATACTAGTATGAAATTTCTGTTCAGTGAAAGGACTCTGTTTTTTAGAGCTCCTGATTTCATGTATAAAAACCAAATGACTAGCAGAGGACATAAATACTGACAATTGCTATTGTTTTGGTAGGTTCCCATATATGCTAGGGCCCAGGATCTCTCGCATTTGTTAGAACTTAAGAAAGCAGGCGCAACAGATGTTGTCCTAGAAAATGCAGAGGTACCTTTTGGAATAAGTTCTCTTTAACTGAGCAGCACATAAGAGTGAAAACAATGATTTATCTTAACTTGAGCGTTTTTCTCTTGTCAATCTTTCCCTGCAGACTAGTTTGCAGCTAGGTTCAATACTTTTAAAAGGACTGGGCGTTATGTCTGATGATGTATCCTTCTTCAGCAAGCTTGTGAGAGATTCAATGGAATTACAAGCTCAGGAAGCACTGAAAACCGTTGGCAAACAAAAAGTTGATATCATGAAGCCTCTTGAGGTCCTGCAAATCGTTAGGCAACCCGTTGTTTGTAATACTACCAATCGGCATAAATTTCTCGTCTGAGCTAAATATCTTCTTGCAGGTAAGAGTATCAGACTTTGAAAGCAATGGGAAGGGTTCAAGAACGATAGCCCAGAAGCAATCGCTAAGCCTGAGTAAACGACCAGAGGTAATCGTAGTGAAGAAAAAGCCTGCGGGGAACCTGATACCTGACACGATGGAGGTGGAAAATGACAAGTCAGGATATGACCTTGAGGATATAGAGTCTGGTGATGGTGTGAAGTATTGTCCTTTGGAAACTTCTGACGACAATGGTGGGGCCTCCAGTACAAGCAAGGAAATGGTTGACCAATCTGCTTGATGCCAGGGGAAATGTCATGATAAAGATACGTTTCAGTTTTGATGCATCACAATCCAGTAAAAGAATATCACTGGCTGGTGAAGGTTTTCATACAGCATATCTGAAGGACAGTCTGAAACACCAAATATAATTACAGAAAAGTTGAAGACACAGAAGTTCTCGTCTTACAGATTGGAATTAAGTGGCAAGCCATTGACAATGCGGTGGAACGCACAGATTTGGCCAATTATTGAGCTGTATACATTTCAGAGTTTAGAATAGTATTTTTTTTTTCTCAGCAGGGTTCATTCAGGCTCAAGTCAAAGTATTTGATAAACTTGCATTGGTAGACGCATTTTCTCGCTTGTATCATATTTTTAGTTGGTTCCTCGTGTATACTACATACATTGTATATACTAGTACCTGTTACAAAACAGAACATTTACCTCTGCTCATCATTACCTAACTAATGCTGAATGAATTATTACATGCAAATGTTCCTTTGCTTTATGACAGAAGATATGTTCTCTTGCCTACTAATACTAACTGTAGTGTCGTCATCAGGGCAGGTGAACAAAGATCATCCATTGATTGCAGCAATTGCATCGGTCGATGTAGCAGCAGCAGGCACAGCAAGAAGAAAACATCATCAGCTGTAGTCCATGGAGGCGAAGTCTGGCTCGGGCGGCTTGGGCAGGACGATGAGCGTGCTTGCGTTCCCGACGGACCTCTGCCTCTGCACGCCGCGCATGGCGTTCTTGGCGAACCTGGAGACGAGCAGCGTGGTGGTGAGCCTGCTGGATGACGCGACGACGGCGGCGGCGGCGTCCTCGTCCTCATAGTACGCCTCCTCCTCCTCCCTCCTCCGCTGCTCCGCCGCCCTCCTCTTGAGGTACCTCCTCCACGCGGCCTGTATGAAGCAGGACGCCCAGGTCCGCCACTGCTGCGAGTAGAACCTGAACGTCTGCTGCAGCTGCTTGCTGTGCAGGCGCCTGAACTGCCCCGCCACGAACTTGAGCTCCTCCGCGCGCAGCGCGAACGCCTCTACCTCGGAGATGGCCTTGACGGTGCGCGTGGACAGCGGGTAGTTTGCGGCGGCCTTGGGGTCCAGCGCCCACGTCAGCAGCTCCTCCCCGCAGAAATCACCTTCCTTGAGAAGTCCCCTATTGTAGAACCCCATCCTCCCTCCATCGGTAGTCGAGCTCTCCAACCTTCCCCTGATGATGAACAACATCTCGTCGACGGGGTCCCCTTCCCGGACGATGAAGGTCGCCTCCGTGCAGAGGCTGGGCTTGAGCCGCTCGCAGATGGCGTCGAGGAGTCGCTCGTCCATGTTCGCAAACAGCGGGACGCGGCGCACCAGGCGGAGGCAGAGGTGTCGCTTGACGTCACGCCTGAGATCCTTGGGCAGGCTCCGCACGAGGGTGTCCTCGTCCACGCCTCGCGTCTCGAGCCACTTGTACTGGTTGTGCCGCCACACGCGGTCACGGAGGTCGTCGGGGAGCACGCGGTGGCGCATCCACTGCTCCGAGTCGCGCCGCTTCAGCCGCATCTCCTCTAACCTCAGCGTCATGGACTGGAGGTACGTCTGCATGTTGCCGATGAGCAGCGCCATGAGGATGAGCCCCACCACGGCCAGCGCGATGCTGAACAGCTGCTCTCCCTTGTAGTAGGTGGTCTCTAACCCTTGCCCGATGGTGCTCAGATTCTGCAGGCCCCACCACAGGCAGAAGAGGATGCGCGGGAGGAGGCCGTTCTTGTTGAACACGACGCCGGATTGGATCGCCGTGCTGTAGATGCCGTAGGGGAACCCGGTGCCGGAGTTGTCCACCGGCGCGCACTCCTGCATCAGCACCTGCCGGATCATGGTCCGCCACTCGTTGAACCCTGACTGTGTTCCGCCTGCTTGCTGGATCGCGCCGCCGCAGTACATGTACGTTTTGCACTGGTGGAAACCCAGATTGTCGCACTTGGCGATCCAGCAGTCGTTCACCCGCTCGATCGCCAGAAGGTACCAGAACGAACCCACCATCTATATGTAGATTTTTTATTATTATTTTTTTTTTTGCAAATGTCATCACGCAAATTATTTATTATTTTTCCCTGGTAATTATTAAATGTCTCTAGTAAGAGAATAGAAGAAGGAAGACGTACGTGGCTGGCGAGCATGTAGAGGAGGAGGTAGAATGCGGCGCCACCATAGGCGGTCTCGGCGAAGACGCCGGTGGTGCGCTTGAGCTCGGAGGTGATGGGGTAGAACCTTGCGAGGCGGGGGATGCACTGCGACAGCACGGTGAAGAAGAGGGCCTTCTTGGTGGGCAGCTGGTCGGCGCCCTTGCGCTTATCATACAAAAAGTGCCAGATGGCGACCTGGGGAAGGGGCAGCACGGACATGACATCCACCACGAAGAACCGGCGGAGGTAGCGCGCGGCGATGGCGGCCGGGTCGACGACGAGCTCGCCGCGGCCGAACACGCGCGAGGAAGGCGCGATGTACGCCGTGCGGAACTGCAGCGCGACGCGGGCGAGGTAGAAGGCGTCGACGGCGGTGCGGACGGCGACGGCGGCGCGCGCGAGGCCGCGCTCGAACCCGATGCAGGTGTTGGCGGAGGTGTCGATGATGGCCGGGAGGTAGAAGAAGAGCGGGTCCACGGCCACGGAGACGATGCACGCGAAGATGAAGGCCCGGTTCATCCGCGCCAGGAACAAGTCCTGAGGGTCGTACACCTTGAACGACAGGATGTTCTTCCGGAGGTCCTCCTGGAACACCAGGCCCATGGTTTTCAGGCGCTCCGACCGGTTCATCACGCCGGCGGCGGCCACGCGGAGGGACCGCGCGCGGATCTTGTTCGTGGCCGTCGCCGCGGAGGGGTGGCCGGAGAAGTAGCTGTCCATCTGGTGGACCTCGCCGCCGCCGCCGTGGTTCATTGTACTTGCTTCGTCGGCGTCGTCTGCGGTTAGCCGCACGAACTTGTCCTTGCGCCCGCCGATGCTCGGTGTCCTCCGGGAGATGCAGCCCAACATCTATCCTCCTGATCCTCCCGACACGCGGGACATCATCACCTAGCTAATTTCAATGAATTTGATTTGATGAATGAGGTTGAATCATCGCCTCTCTATCGATCAGGCGGAATGGATCGAGATCGACGACGAGACAATTTGGTTCTTCGACCGGCTTATCCGCGCTCTCTCGTCTCAAGTAGCGATTATTGCGGAGGAGGCGCGCATGGAGGTCCACCCACCGTACGTTCACTCCTTCGACCTACAAGTTTGTTTTTCCTTTACCTCTACAAGGGATCGGGATATGTCCTGTTTTCTAGAACTAGCCACTAGCCATGCATGCAGATGCAGTGATCGACACACAGCACGCCCACATTTTTTTTTTTAGAAAATGGATAACTATCCGGCCTCAATATGATGTACACAGCCTTTGATTATTACAGATCGCAGCATACCACTGCCCTCAAATAAAGAACAGAGGTAACAGATAAATACATCTAAACCAATATATTATTATACTTTCATCCTAGATTGACTTGTTCCAGGACCATGACCTCCAAATTTGACCTCACCCTTATGAACATCTCCTTTGTATCATCATTATTCTGCAGTTGGGATCGAAACCGTAGCCAGTATGCCTCCCCCACCCCCAACCAAAATCAGTGGCTTGAACTTATCATCTAAATTATTAAGCCAACCCCCAAACATGTGGGAAACAAAAATTAGGTAGGGGTATCCCTGTAGCTAATTAAGTAGACTATCTTCCAAAACATTCTAGCATGATGACAGTGGAAGAGGTGCTTAATTATTTTATCACAATTGTAAAAAACACACTTTTGGCTTCCTTCCTTGCCAGATTGTCCTTCATAGGTATTACCCCTTTGTGGAGATACCCAAAAAAAAAATTTATCTTCAAGAAAATTTTAAGCTTCTAAATGACAGTGAAGATACATGGACTGCATAGTACAACGGCCATGTTGATGCAAGTTTCATCTAAATACATCTCTACCTTCCCCTCAAGTTAACATTGGCGATTGTAGCTACAAGGTCAAGCCATTCGCGAAGTTTTTCATCAACTAGAACTCTCCTAAAAGACAAGTTTAAAGGATATGAGCCCAACACATTCACAATCAAAGCATGAGGTTGAAGAACAATGTTAAATAGTGATGGATATCTTTCTTTGAAGTTGGCAAAATTGTCTGTAACACACTCAAAAAACGTGGTTTCGTCTCCAACACATCGATAAAGTCGAATTTGTCTGTAACACACTACGATTTTGTAATTTCTCGTTTGGAGCACATTATGACCATTTAACAATTATTTTCAACTTTTTTTATCTCAATAGTCATAATATATTAGGATTTGAAACTTAGCATAGATATATATTATTGCATTATCTATCACTGGAAAATAGAGCTAAATTTTTTTTCAAATGTTTTTCATGTTTGCTCATTGTTTTAATAATGGATTTGTCTAGCAAATCATGCAAATAAAAAAAATTAGCCCAATTTTTTAACAATAGATATTGCAACAAGGTATATTTGTGTCAAGTTTCAAGTTCTAATATATTCTAAATATTGAGATAAAAAAATTTGAAAATAATTGTTAAATAATCATAATATGTTTCAGACGAGAAATTACAAAATCGTAGTGTATTACAGACAAATTCGATTTTGTCGATGTATTAGAGACCAAGCCATGTTTTCTCAGTGTGTTACAGATAATTTTGCCTTCATTGAATGGTCATTGTCCTGTGTGACATAATATGCCTAGGGTTGAGCTTTTAGTTGGACAACACAAGATGCACACCGCACACGAGGGCACAATGTCTAGAGACAATCACTACGGGAAATCAACGTTTTGACGAGTGCCAAAAACACTCGACAAAGCCCCGAAAACACTCGACAAAGAGCTCTCGGTAAAAAATGGACCGACAAAGAGCTCTTTGCTGAATGTTTTCTATCAGGCACTCGGCAAAGTTTTACCAAGTGCCATGGCGACACATGGCAAAATAAAGTTATCGTTGACGGTGCAAACGGTTAAAAAATATCGTTGCCGAGTGTCAAACGACGGCACTCGACAAAGACCCAACTCTTTGCCGAGTGTATTTCATAATATACTCGGCAAAGAACAAGCTATTTGCCGAGTGTATTTCCAAATACACTCGACAAAGACCTAGCAATTCGTCGAGTGTATATCTAAATACACTCGGCAAAGAGCCAGCCCTTTGCCGAGTGTTTTTACTAAGGCACTCGGCAAACTGTGGTCCGTTGGCCGAGTGTATTATGAAATACACTCGGCATAAAATGGTCATTTTGCCGAATGTATTCATTATATACTCGGCAAAGTGTACATCCAGAATTGTTTTTTTTTGTTTCTTCCATATTATCAAACACACATCATCGCAGGCAGTTCATATAATATCAATACATATTCCAGGCATTTTAACAACATATAATCCATAATTCACGAATTGAATCACAACACGTGAATCTATAAATCATCATCACAAGTACTGATATCGTACTCAAATCCATAAACAAATATCGCATTTAGTTCAACAACATTTAAAATCCATACAAACAAGTTTGTTCATCAACACAAATGGTAAGCAAGTTCACTAAGGAGGAGGTGGCGGGAACAAAACACGACGGATCTTGCTCTTGTTGAAATAAAACACTCGACAAAAGATCTCTTTGCTGAGTGCCTTTTTCCAGCACTCGGCAAATGATTAACTGGCCGTTACAGACGGCAGAGAGGATGATTTGCTGAGTGCTCCTTGTTTGCCGAGTGCTATAATTGTTGGCACTCGGGAAAGGATAATTTTTCCATATGTGTTATATTTACCGAGTGTTCTTTCCCTTCACAGTCAGTAAATAGTTTTTTTGCCGATTTTCTGATTTTTTATACTCGGCAAAGCTTCAGTCACTCGGCAATGTGTGGTTTTTCCGTAGTGAATGTTAGAGTTCACAGGCAGCATGGAGGTCCACCCACCGTTTACTCCTTCCCCCCTACAAGATCGTTTACCTCTACATGGGACGTGTCCTGTTTTCTACAACTAATAGCCATGCATGTGGCACTGGTGCACACGAACGGCACAAACACAATGGCCAGGAGACACTACTACAATTAACAGGCAGCAGTAGCAGTGTGCAAAGCTCTTACGTTTGCTCTTGTCAACTATTACAAACTTCATTCCCTCAAAAAAAAAAAAACTATTACAAACTTCCTCGCTGTGACCACTCACCAGTTTAATTAGTTGCTAGGATTTTAGAGCCAGTTCTCTTCATTTGTTGGATCATGTATTGTTTAAAAATTTTAAACAAATTCAAAAGAAAACAAAAAAAAATATGTCTATAGACTATATATATAGAATCTCTTGTGAAACTATAGAAGCCTTCAATTGTTGACAGCTTCAAGTGTGGACGAAATGAATTAATCTATTTATTGATAAAAGGAGATGAAATTTATATCTCAGTGCCTAAAAAAAAAAGAGAAATAAATTGTAAATTCTCACAATAAAACAAAACATCTGGCCCTTGATTCCTCGTGCTTAATGTCCTCAGCCGAATTAGATCTCCTGTTACCATTCCTCTCCTCCCTACAACAGAAGTATCTCCGAAATCAATCATATCCTACGAAGGGGATGTGGCACTCGATCCCCCTCATCATGTGATCCTCACCTCACGTATCCAATTGAGGGACTCTTAGAGAAGCCACCACATCTTTCATATCTCTGTCATCACGATCTGAATGCACTCGCCGCCGTTGCAGAATCAACCCAACGCACTCGCTACCGTTCCATGAAACCAAGATTGATCACCATCGTGGTCAAGGCCATGCCGATGTTACCGAATACGAAACATGTCTTGGAAGCCGAGGTCACGTGAGCTTGCCGCCCACAGGAATCGTTTATGCTGCGGCTTCTCTGATGTCACTTTTCCGGCGACCACGCAGCAATGGAGTATAGCAGTCAAGGAGTTGACGGGTATCTCCAACGCATATTTTTCCCCTGATGCCACACACTCAGAATCACAATTTCAAACTGCATGCCCGTGGCGAGACTGTTGTAAGAGCACCAGCAACGTAGTGAAAAAGCGAACCGTGAAGGAAAAAGAGCGAACCAAACACATTGAGGGAACTGGGAAGCGAACCGAACGAAGAGTAAAAAAGCGAGGCTTGTTTCTGGTTCGAACCGAGCCGAACCATCAGAATAAAAAAATAAATGAAGGCGCGTTAAGGGACGAACGAATGCGGGCATGCGGCCGTAGTTGGTCTGATAAGAGACTAGAAAAAATATTTTATTCCAAAATTAGATCCCACCAACAGTGAACCAACCGTCCTTCACGTTAGAGTCATCGAACCAAAGTAGTGTTCGATTTTTTCACGGTTCGGTAACTGAACCACCATTGCTTATGCTCTAAGCCATACGGAGGCATCACAAACACTGCTGAAACAGGCAAGTTCATAAAGGGCGTTATTAATTCTTCATGCATGAGGATTCAGGACCGCAACTGCCAAGCACCAGCTACCAACGGACGTACTTCCCCCCATGGCATATTATTTTTCTCCAATAAGTCTGAGTTTCTTTTTTCCTGGAAAAAAGTCTGATTTTTCTTTGCCACTTTGTCGGCGTATTCATGTTTAATTACTTCCGTTCATTTGTTGTAGAATCATTTAGTTACTGTCCTATGGTCCATTATTTCTTTTCTTATATTTGCATCTGCTCTTTTGCAGGCATAACACAAATACAGAACATCGATTCTCATATGTATATATGCCCTGCTACAATATCTTCAACAGAGGAACGTGACTGAGTAGTGTTTCACTTCGTATGTGTTAGTGTTACATCCCTAGCCATCCTAGGGATGCATCCAGTCACAGATATTCATGATAATAAAAGTAAAAGAGAGCAAGGCTAATAATTTCGCCTCTTGCTGGCGAAAAGATCCCGCCACCTCACTTCATCGCCTGCCGCGTATAGTAAGCTGACTATTCAATCGGCTCTTACTTTGACTATTTACTGGTGGAAAGGTGCCAGTTTCTCGGGAGTTATTGCTTGCGCCGGCTTGCGGCTAGCGACTGATGAGTCGCCCACACTCTTCTCTCTCTTCCAGGTAGGATTTTGATGACATGGACATCTATTTAGTCTGCTGACTAGGACCCATAATACTTGCTCTAAGAGCAAGTATACTAAGGCCACATCAGCCAGCGAATTGAGCAGACACATCAGCCAAATCCTTTGTGGAGGAGAGCGGAAACAGGAGAGAGACGAAAACGAGCGACTCGCGATTCCCTCGCTCCGGGCATCGTAACCAAGGGGAAATCGCCCGCTTCCAGTCCGCTGCTAGCGATTGAGCCGGCGTTAAGTGCTCCCTGCCAATCAGCATGCCTACATTAAGTGATTAATTCTTTGCTGTAATCAATCTATTCGGTAGCCATATAGCTAGCTCTATATATGGACCGACTGCTGTGCAGGCGAAATGTGACATGGCAAAGTCATTTCGCCAGCAGCCGCCATAACCACAAGCCATGCTCTAAGGTGTCCATGAATTGATAACTGTTAAGTGCTTTTATGTGAGTTTGGTGTCCAAGGTTTACATTTAGGACATCCACAGTGCTACAGTCAGTTGCTGTCTGTGAGTATTTTGGTTATCACACACAGACGACACACACAGACAGATTGGACAATGCACTGTCTATTGATCTGTCTGTATAATATTTAATTCATATATGTGGCTATAAATCAAAATGGTCTAATATGGATTTGATCATGTGCACTATGTTGTTGCTTCTAGAGAAATAAGTTACAGATTAAAATAAAAGCATAAATATATTATATTTATATTATAATATGAGATGACATGATATGTAAATTAAAATAAAAGGCATCACTATGCACTTGTATAATTCGTGTCAGATATAATATCCATTTTTCAGTTTAAATAAAAAAGAAATTAACACAAACTGATTAGCGAATAGTTTGGTGTGTTACCATGCAGGATGCACAAACGGAGAAGAAATTACAGTGCCAACAAGCCCAACACCCACCCAACCAGAGAAATCAATCGGAAAGCTGCTCACGGAGGAAGGGGCAACGCTGGTGAAGTGGCTCTCGTCCGTCGCGGGAGGAAGCCCAACGATTGGGGCTGCGACTGCGGCAGTCCCGGCACCAGCCGTCAGAGGTGCACCGCCCCCAACGCCGGGAGCTTGCAGCTGCCGCAGTGCTCCTGCGCTCTCCCTTTTTCCCCGGTGTTCCCTTGCGCGCGTAGGGAATTTTGCAGCGGATCCCGCGGGCCCGTGGCTTGCCGACGACGATGACTACAACGCGCTTCGGGTTGTCTGTTCGCTCTCGGAGCATGAGCCGATGCCGTCCCTTCGTGAGGCGACGAGAAGACTCTCTATCTTCATTTAACACATGACACGTCGGATACAACTGCTGAGTTGGATGCTTATAGACGACATATTTATTGGCGTTGTGGGTGCCCTTACAACTATGAGTTGACCTTCTATGAAAGTAAATTTATTATGAATTCATATAAATACGTGAAGTTATTGCAAGATAGTGCCTTAATAGATGACGTCATGGTACATGCTCCAATGTACAGTGGGCCTTGCTTTACAGACTTCAGTTATTTAATTAAAGGGAATTGTGTTCACTTCTAAAAGATTGATTGCAACTATCAAGGTAACTAGATCAAGAATGAATCAATAATGGTAAGACTGCTCAGTGAGTAAGATATCTAACTTTATTGTTTTGTGTCAACTACTAAGTTATAATTATATCATGAGTGTTCCATGAATGCTAGAAGAGAGCACGATATAGATTTGTACTAGAAAAAACAGAGGAACAAAGTTTACCAGGTTCTAATATTGCAGATGGCTTTGTACAATTATGAACCGTAAAGACACATGATTTTTATAACTCTTCAGTAGTGTTTGATACAATGACTATTAAACCAACAAAGTAACATAAGGGAAATTAAGTTTTATGGCGCATAGAACACAGAAAAGAAATTTTGAACCAAGGAAATTGGCGGAAATGATAGGATCCTTTGATTTTGGAAAACAAAGTTCTAAGAAAAATCAAAGAGTCGAATTATGTGATAGTAATAGAACATTTTTTCCGGAAAATATTCCTGAGTACAAATATCTTGTACTGGAATACTTATTTGTTGCGTGCTCTGATATTGAACTTATTCATCTACCAATGAAACAAAATCCTAGAAGATGGGATCATTTGCAAAGTTCAGATGTCTAAAAACTAGGTCCAACTAAAGACATGTACCAGAAATAGCGTGAACAAATTGAACAAACACCATAGGTAATGTTGGAATTTGGACATGAGTCTAGCGATATAATACAAGCCATCTTGAGTACCATATAACACTAAAATGTTGTTGGGATGTTTAGTATCTAGCCGGCGCAAATGCGTGGGCCCTACTATCTAGTTACAAAAAAAGGAAAGAAAAAAAAAGAAAATAGCAGTATTATTGTCTTCAATGGGCCGCTTGTAATGTATCTTGGAAGTCCATTCTACTTCACATGCCGTTTGGTACCGAGGGCCAATGGGGAATCGCACCGCCCTATCTTACTTCTCCATCGGGCCTCAAGGCCAATATGCAGGATGCATGATGAGCCCATCAGCCTAACGTCCTGGTTTGTTGCGCTCTACAGTTGAGCACGTTGCTTGTCTGCATACATGATGTCAAATTTCCATCACAAAACAAAAAATGACAAACGTCACCAACATGATGTCAGCAACTGAATAAGGCATCACTTCGATGCCACGTACAATGGTGAAAAGTCCAGACCTGGGGTCGGGTCATCTCTCTATGGTTATATCTCCATCACATCAGGAAGCCTCTGCCATGCATTCAGCTTAATAAAATTGGAGTACAATTTCTCAGCTCTCACAGAACATGAATGAAGCTATATTTTTCTAATATCTACCAGGAAGGTATTAGCTAGCTAGCAGAGCCATCCCTCTCGGCCACAAGCTTCGGTCGAATGGTAAATTCAGTCTCGTCGAAACGCTAGCGATGTTCTATCGTTAATCGAACGTTCATTCATGGCCACAAGATGAGCATCACGAGTGGTTGCATCCGACTAACGCGATGGATGCTACGTGAGTTCGATACTTCGATCTCGTGGCTACGGTGATCCGCGAATCCGTGTTAGGTCCAGGAAAAAAGGGTCCTGCTGACTGCCGCCTATAGGGCGGTGCCATCGTCCATACACGCATGCATGTGCAGCTCACAGCTCACACACACCACTAGCTGCTAAGCAACACTGACCGACCTAACTCTTACAGACACGGAAATGTAATCGTCAGAACGACATATATATATATATAAAGAAAGCATATCTAGTGATTTCGCATGGCTGTTATTTGCTTCGAAAGGTCCAACGATGATTGTATGGCTAGGGTTTTCTCTGCTGCATGACAGCATGGCTTGTTGGTGCTGCACATGGGTTAATAGTACTGTGAATACATAGATACATGCTCTATGAAGAGATAAGTCGTATACTATATATAACAAAATTTCTGCAATCCGTTGTGCCTTGCCGGTTAGGCAAGAGCGGTTTCAGATCAAAACTGGTGGCTGCGAGCGAGCCTTGGAGAAGACAGGATTATTAAGCGGCAAAGAGGTAGGAAAAAGTTGTACAGGTGTCATGCGCACAAACCACCATGAGGCGAAGCCTGTCACTGGCATCATGCATGTGTTTGCTAGCTGCTGCCTTCTCGGATCATGTGATGTGTCCTGTTTTCTAGAACCATGCAGATGCAGTGATCCACACACCCACATGCATGGGTCAATGTGTGTGACATAATATGGCTATCTCTGAGCTTTTGGTTGGACACAAGGTGCACACGAACGGCACAAGCACCAGGAAACAAAGTTAGAGTTTAGCAGTAGCAGTGTGCAGAGCTCTTACGTTTGCTCTGGTCAACTTCACAAACTTCTATGACGATTGAGGAAGTAGACTAGGTACAATATCCAAGAAATTAATGTACTGTCGCTGGCCATACATGCGTTTCGGACAAGGACAGAGTTACTCGTTCTGAACTCTCTTCCGCCGCATGCCTTTTCGCGCCAACAACACCTCCCTTGTAAAAGTGCGGCGCTGTTGGGTCTCCCAGCAGCTGGCACGTGTCTCTGGAGCGCCGCGACACGTGTGTGACTAGGACTGGCTCGAGCTGCAGCTAGCCGTCGCATGTTCTCGCCTTCTTTGGAAAAGGCAGAGTGTGGTGGACGGCCGGCCATTTTTTATCATCTGGATTAGTGCATGCTCTCGTACATGCTGGTTTTGGTATGCGATTCTTAATTTACTTTCCAACAAATTTGATCACTAACACAAGTTGTAATTAGTTAGTTCTCCCCTCTTTGCGTGATGGCATCACTGCATACGCACATATAGAGCTTGCTGCTGCAGCTTCTTTTTTTTTTCTCTTTTTTATTAGGAACGCAGTTCTCGCTTGGTGTCTAGCTAGATATACCTAGTTCTTTATGGTCTAGCAGATCATTCTCTTCCTTTTACTAGTGTCAGGTCGTTTCAAATGAAAGTTCAATTGTTTATGCACAAAGGTATATATACATTAATGATGATCAACTTTTGAAAAAAAAAAAGTTTGAACAAAAGGTACATTCGCATTTTATCGGATGCTGCTGGGAGCGTGGTGGTAGAGACAAGGAAATATGCAGTGGCGCCTGCTTATTTGAGGCCGAGCACTTTCAGTTTTCAGTCGTTGCTTTCATCGATTAGTGGTCCGTCATTTTTTGTTAATTTGCCATGCACTTCTTGCTGCTGCGACCCGTCAATTCTTTTCGATCCCTTTGACAGGTCAATGCCACCCACTAAGATCGCATGCAGGTCGGTTTGGATCAAGGCGACCTGTGTTAAGGTTGAGTACAAAATCAATCAGTCAACTAATAATATTATCCCTGGGGGATAGTGGTGGGACACTAAAAACCTCGCTGCTTTAATATATCCGCCCTAGTGATCTATGCGTGAATTAGTGTCAACGTATAACATCATGAGTGCGTGAGTACATGTACACATATATTAGCTGCTGCGATTTATGTAATCATCCAGTGGAAGTGGTCAAGTGGAAGCATTAGGACCGGCCATTAACTTTGTGTTTGGACCCTTTCCATAGATTCTCCTGACACAAGCAGCATGCAGGAAATGTTTAACGATGTCGTCATACATGGTACTTAGAAAAAAAGGATCATGTTAACAGAACGTCTCTCGTTGTTTCGGGCCTTCTTTTACGAGAACTTGCATTAATTTGTTGGGTATAGATACTTAAGGACACGTTAGTAAAGTTTATTGACTCTCGCACGTCAATTTCGAAATGGACGCTAGAAGTGGATAACAACCATAGGCAGACATTCACCTCAACTTGGAGTATTCTTCGTTCCACTTAATGAAAAGCATGTCCTGACTGTTTTGGGGCAAAAAAAAAAAACTTGAACTAGAACCATTTGAACGAGTGCATTATTCTTGGTTTGGATGCAGTGAAATCTAGATCGTTTGGTTGGGAGTACGTAGGGACCAAATTTTCGGATACTAGCACATCAGAAGGCACTAGATAGAGAATCATAGGCATGTGCAGGTATGAATGACAGCTAGCTGTGTGAATATGGAGGAGGGCCTTGCGCTGTGCATGGGGTTTTTTTTTTTTTAACAAAGAGCTGTGCATGGTTTGACCTGATCTAATAGTAACCAAACAAGTAACTGTTCATTAGAATGTGGATGCAAGTCATTGTTGCCTACACAATTTGACTCCAGCCGGTATATGCTTCTTCATACCCTACCAATGCTAGCTGCACCTTAACTGTACAAACGGCATTATATTGAGCACCACACGCTAACTGTTTTTTTTTTCTTGAACCAGCTGTGTGATAAGCAAATGCAGACAACCACAGGTGTAGCAACGCATACTATACTAGGTATTCTCGCAGCTTCTACTTCCTACCGGTAGCTTCTGCAGGACGAACTGTTCATGCATGCATAATAATGAGCCACATAACATAATGCGGCTTGTTCGCTCCTTGGACATAGTATGTACATGTGTTTTTTCGATATCCCGAATCTTGTGTCGTATCGCCGGAAAATCCCATCCATCTGACCTAGACAGACAGCGGCACAGACTACACACCATAAACAATCAAAAATTAACGACGAAATCTTTCGATCGAGGGGGGACGACGTGACAGGACGGCATAGTGGATCGACCCTTGGTCTTCCATGCACACGCATAAACTATGTACTCTTGTTGTCGTTATTAATTTTTTATTATGTTTGATTATTTATCTTATTCAAAAGATTAATTTAAGTATAAAAAGTTATTGATTATGATTTAATTTTCTTTTATAATAAAATGAATCATAAAACGATATATAATAATTTAAAAAAATAAATAAATGATTAAAGATAATAAAAAATCAATGACGAAAAGTACATGACAACTTGGTAGAGATACAGTGAACGCTACAAGCCGCCGATTGGTCCATGTCAAACCCCCGGGCCCGCCACGGGCTACGTGGCTGCATGCGCCATGCAAGAACGTGTATGCCGCGCGCCAACCCACGCACGCATCATACTTCCCTTTCCTCCGATCCTGCCCTTCGTGCAGCGGCCCTAGGCCACCCTCCAAGAGCCAGAATGCCAGATATAGTAATACCTATACGACCTAAAAAGAAATGCCCAAGAGCCAACAAGCTAAAACCTAGGGTTGCAAATATATAGAACCTATAGCTAGCTAGCAAATCAGTGGGAGGAGCTCATCGTCATCGATCGTTTGAGAAGAATGCATGCATGATGATGCATGATGCGTTGGTTGATGATGATGATGATGCCACTGCGCCCAGCTCGTGCGGCGGCAGCTGTCTCGTGGGCCCTCTGCGCGCGCGCCACGTACGTGCCTTTGCCTGCATGCATGCAGCCGCCTAGCGCGAGAACGAAACAATCAGGAGACACATAGATTATCGCTATCACTCACCTAATAGTAGCTATCACAGGCCATGCATTCCTTGCATTGGGAGCGTGTGCCGCCGCATGGCTGGTTGCACACTTGCAGGCAAGTGAGAAGCTCGCTTGTTTGACGAACACGTTTAAGTGCATGCAGCACTGGTCAGTGACAAGTGTGTTTTGGCCGCTTCTAAGCTTTAGAATGAACAAGGACAAGGACAAACGACCGTGAGATCCATGACGGCAAAATCTGGGTGTGCTCTCGCCTTGCCTTATTGGGCAGGTGGGCAGCACCAGGGTTTAAAAAACCGTTTGAACCGAGAAAACCGGATCACACCGGTTTTATGGTTGTTATGAAAACCAGAAAAATCGTTCAATAAACCGTTCAAACATCAAAAACTAAATTTGGACGAAATTTTAGAGCTAACCGGTCGGTTTTTTTGGTTTATTGCCCGGTTTCTCTGATTTATCGCTCGGTTTTCTCGGTTTACCGCTTGGTTTATTGAGAAAATTTCTTCTTTTGAATCCGGTTTATCGCTCGGTTTCTCTGATTTATCCCTCGGTTTTATCGGCTTTTGAAATTACAAATTTTTTAAATTTACAAATTTTAAAAAATAATTTGACCGAAAACCGGTCGTCTGTTAAAACCAAACCGTATCAGTTTGGTCGAAAACCGCAAAAACCGACCGGTTTTCATCGGTATCTCAATCCATGGGCAGCACCTAGGTATATTCGCGTCCGATCCAACGAACAAGAATATTGTTGGACTTGTTGTCCTTTTGACCCGTCGAGAGGCGCTGTTGTGTGCATCGCTGTAAACTGACCGAGAAAGAACTCAACCCATGCGTGCAACTTGTATGCTTATTACAAGTGCATTGCATATGGTCCGATCCATATATAGAATGCTAGCTGAAGCATATTTCATGCAGTATATCATCAGTCAGTGCCTCGATAGCATGCTACATGCAAGTTGATGCATGCATGCCTGAAAGCTTTCCTCCTAGATTATACTAGCGCTTACCATATCGTGGTTCTACTCGCTCCATTTATATTTACATGTTATTCTAAGGTTTTCAACTTTTCTTCAATTACATGTCATTCTCATTTCCTAATGCACCTTTCTCTTTTTTTAATATAATATTCTCTTTTTTCACTATATCTCTATCTCTATCTCTTTCCTTTTTGTTCAGTGCATCTATCTTTTTACTCCATCTTATTTCTCATACTAAACTTTAAAACGACATCTAAATATAAACAGAGGGAGTACTTCTACATATCCCTTCGGTGAGCCGCTCAAGTTGATAACTGCTTGTTCACAACAACTTAATTAAGCTCAGCTTAACGGAGCGGACTACCCACTCGAAGAAAGAAAAAAAAGAGGGAACAGAAACTCTAGCTAGATATCGTTCCAAAATATCGGGAGATAAACATAGTAACAGTGACATGCAGCAACCTATTTTAATCGACGGACACCATACGAACCAGAAACCAAAGTCTTCATCGAAATCCTAAGAGATAGATACGCACGCATCATCATCCGTCCATCGAGGGTTTTACAAATAATGGTTCGATCTTATTGAGTGTCCGTATCATCACTCCATCTCTCTACTGCATTTTCTATGTCGCGTCTACAGATACATACTAGTATAGATATAATTAAATCGTCCAGAAATGGCACTGGAAATCTTGGTTAGGAGCATGGCACCGGGGACCCGCTGCGCCCTGCGATCCTGGCAGCCCGGCATGGGCCGTGGCCTGTGGTTTGGCTTCAGGTGTAGGTCGGCTGTATACACGTAGCACCTGGCACACACTACCTGCTCCCAGCTGACGGCGAACCCACTGTCACTGCTCATCACTACTCCTTTTTCCTTTAGATAATGTAGGAGTAGCTATAGGGCTCTACAAACTATAGAGCTAGAACTAGAAGGTCCCAAAGTAAACATATTTCTGCACAATATATTAAAAACACTCTCGTACGACTTGATCAGCTTGTTAATTGGGAGAAAAGCACCCTCGAAGGCGGCGAAGATTCGACGATGGACACGTTACCCCTCCTAACCTAAGCGTCGCGACGATGTCTCCAGAGATCCAAGCTGATGATATACTAATCCCAGGAAAGGGTGACACATAATCGGCCATCACCAAGCTGGGGTTGCTACGTGCTTTGCGTAAACTGGGCAGCTAGGGAGCTACCTCATCTACTACCCGTGCACGTAGCTGCCTAGGAGGATATGCTTATCGTCCTTGTCCTTGCAAGTGTTAGATTACGGGGCCTATAGTTTATGCTTCTCGAGAGAACATCATGCAAATTAATGTCGTACCACTACCACTGTTGCTTTCCGCGATAGATTCGTACCAAACTAACTGTTGCTTTTCACAAAGGGTAATGTGGTAGATTCGTACCACTACCACTATTGCTTTTTGGCGGCTTCGAAAGTAGAAAATAAACCATATGGCAAGATATTTGTAGCTAGTGGATAAACTTAACTAACCATCCCTGAAGCAGAAGGGGGACAGGTCACAGTGCTGCTGGCTTATTGTTTAATTTTCAGGTAACAAGTACTAATAATAACCTATAGCTTCTTTACACGACAATCAGTTGGGCACGTATTGTCAAGCAACAAAACCGCAAGTATATACGTATATAGAACGAGTACCAAGCAAGCAAGACACATGGATCACACATATTCTACAAGAATACAGGTACGTAGTACTATATCTGTCGTCATTACCATTTTTTTTAGCAACGCTAGCTGTACGCGATCCTCCAACCGGACTTGCAAAACGTACAATGCCGTCGCGCCACCTTAGCTCCCAGCCCTTAGTTTTTATTTCGCCCCCAAGAGATGTAATCTTTGCGTAGTTTCCTTTGATTCCTGCTGCTATATATTCATATGCTGCTTGATTGCATCACTGCATGCGTCTTTTCCCCCGCACAAAATATATTTCAAATATGCATGCCTGCCACGCTTGCCGGACTAAACAACTGGAGCCCCTCCATGTATGTGGGGGGAGGTATTATATCTCCACTAATTCGACATGACATTGTTTAGGTTGTTTGATGGCACGCCCCAATTGGTCAATGAATTTCTTACAGTAATAATAATCTGCAGAAAGAGAGAGAGAGAATCTAGCCGGGTGATGGTAAGTGCATGCGGTGCTGGCCCCACCAATCATTCCACAACTCGGTGACGTCTATACATCCCGGGGCCACCGGTCAACTCTTTCGCCTGCAACTTGGTCTAGTATAATGTTTCCCTTATTCGGTACAAGATCGGTGCAAAAAATTTAATAATGTTTCCCATATATTCTATCGTTCGTAGAGATCGAAGGGCTTCTACCTATTCCTGTCGCTGTCGTTCTGCTCTGCCACGACTTCGCTTCTTTTGGTCGCCGCCGCGTTTCGATGGATCGGTGATGATGGTGACGTAGCCGCCCATCGCTTTGCTAGCTCTCGTGCTCTCGGCAACTTACATGAAGGGTACGTGGCGAGCTGACAGCTGCTTGATTTTTTTCATGAATCCCTTAGCTTGCTAGCTAGCAGCTGGTCACTGGCTAAGGCGCTGTGTGCACGCTGTTGCGGCAGCACGTAGTAGTGCCGTGGGCGCCAGGTCACAGACTCTGTAATCTGTACCACCCATTCAGATGGACAGCCGGCCGAGTACAGTGGCACCACCTGTATGTACGTACGCCGTGCGTATGTATAGGTGTACGTACACGTACACGTTGTTGTCGTCTCCTACGTACTGCAGATGCGCGTGCTGACGTATGCACTCACACTCCGAGTGCTCGTCCAGAAGTGCAAACCAAATGAGCAATTTGTTTTTGCTTCCTTGCGAAAAGTCGAGGCCCTTTGTTATACCTCGTGATCGGCACCGATGATCGAATTCTGACGCAGCTTTGACCCAGGGAGTCTTCAGTTCTTAGCTAGCATGCTTCTGTAGAGATATAGATAAGTTATGCATTATCGGATCGACCAAATTAAATGTTTGTTTTGGCCGTCACACTGATCGCGCCCAACGTTCGGCTAGCTTGGAAAAGATGGACAGCGTCCGAAATGGAGCCTAATTTATGTGTCTAGCTAGTGTCACTCTGCGTGGACTCCACCTTATTTGTTCATCATCTCCTTTGTGTATTGTATGTTATCGCTTTGTTTACGCTTAGCGCGAGCTGCGTGATTGCATATACATATAGTAGGATAAACCGTCCAGGTATATGCTTTTTGAAAATGCACATTGCTTCGATTTTAGGTTCCACTCTATATTGTTATGATGCATAACTCTTCTGCATATTGTCGAATAGGGTAAAACCCTCATCAACCATGGCCTTTCTACGCCTTGGTATAGGCTGAAAAATTCCTTGATATATATGATGGGTAGCTAGCTTTGCACTGTGCGTCGGCAAGAAAAAATTTCGCATTGGTTAGTTGCTAGTGGCGCGCGATTAAAAGTGCTGTCAAACTAGTCCCTGAATTTAGTTTGTTTATCAATCGTCCGTCTGGAGTTGACTGCCGTACCTTTTGGCAGCAACGACAAAGGTATCTAGTGGATGTTGGCGTGGCCGGGTGGTCTTGGTGGGTTGACATTTTCCGGCGGTCGCTGTCGTTATCCACTGACACAAGTCACAACTCACAAGTGTGTGTGTGTGTTGCTTATTTGGGTCAACACTATCTCAGTCCGTGGTGCTCGTCCACCTCATCCTCCCGGTCAACGCCGAGCGCATATGTATGCAGCATATGCTCCATCACTACGTACTCTACTGCTTTCTTTACAATCTCTTCTTGCCTTCGTTCCAGTGGGGTTGTTGCTTAAAAGCTCACTGCTTTTTCCATCCTGGAGTGTGCCCAAAAGCTAATTAAGGCCAGGCATGTTACTAGATTGCTAGATAACATTGTTAATAATCCAGTGATCACCTGACACACAGCACCAATACACAGCCTCTACCGGTTACTTAATTACTACTAATCAACTATATTGTACTAACCTATCCTAAACGTACACGTCGAAAGTATATACTCCCTCCGGGTATTTTTTTTGTTGTGGTTAGGACAAGGAAGTTAGTTCAAAAATAAACTAGGAATCCTGTCGGAACGTCAAAAAAAAATTGTCCAGAGAGGGAGTACATGCCAAGAAATAAAAAGAAATTATGCACAGCCGCACAGGGTATACTATTTATGGACATTCGTATATCCTTTTTTGGTAGATAGATACAGTACGTTGCAGAGAAAAAATAAATAGAAGGGACAATATCGTAGAGACGATGGAAGAATTGTTCGATGAGCTGATGACAGAGCTGGGTCGAGGAGGATATATATACGGTGCGATGGACGCGAGTTTGGCGGTGGCCGCGGATAACGACGGCGTCGCATCCACTCGAAACGTAGGCATCTGCATGCTGGCGAGTTGGCTACCTCCGGTCCGGTCGATCCGCCGCCTGGTTCCCTCGCCGGCAAGGCGGCCGTCAACCTCCCTCCATTGCCACTTGAGCAACGTTACAACGCCGCCTTATTCGGGGAGTGGGGCCTTAGTTTCGTTTCCTTCGGTGCTCAACAGATGACGATGATGAGTGGATGACGAAGGCAGCAACCATTCTGTCTTCGGGTATGGCATGCTTGTTAGCCAAGGATGTGCTTATTAGTTTTTTGTCTACTATATTAACAAAATTAATGGTAGATTGGTAAAAAATCGTTCGTAAATCGGAGGGCGAGTTTTGCATATGGAATTCCTTGGTAACAAAACTCGCCCTCCCAGAGAGAAAAATGGACGGATATATAAGCCCCAAAATGGTTTTTTTTTTCAGGGTGGTCCCTTGCCATTACTTAGGGTCAGTGGGATAAGGTACTAGCGTGACAGTTCTTTGGGCGACGACAAACCGACAAGGTCGATCCTACGTGGCATAGCCACACGCGCTCCCACGTGAGTGACATGGTGAAATGAACCATGCCCTGGACTGGATAGAGTGGCTGTGAACGCCAAAATAAAATGAATTTAGGATATTCTTTTTGAAGTACCCGTCTTAACCCTTAACACGATATTCCTTAAAAGGATATATTAGACATAAAGAAAATAAATTGAATTTATCTTAGTTGGCTAAGTATTTTTTTAATAGAACTTAGGCTACTTTTAAGATCTAGTTGTATAATGAAACGAGGTAAGCACTCTAAATGAATTGTCACATCAACGAGAAGAAGCGGGCTACAGATTATCAACATGCTCTCAACACTACTAAAAAAGACTCTACAGGTCAAAAAGAGGCTTAGCAGTGGAACCGAATTCCGTCACTAAGCATCTATCACTACGGAGATCAAAACGTAGTGATGGTTTTTTGCCCGCCACTATTTTTTACTTAAAAAAAAGAAAACAGTAGCGACCTAGGACTTCTGCTATATTTTCCAAAAAAAAAAGTGGCTGCCGTTGGGAGGGCTCCTCAGATCCAGAGCGGAGAGAGCTCCTCACATCCCCACCGTTGGGCCGTCGCGGGGAGGGAGGAGGTTGCCAGCCGCCACGAGGAGGGAGGGGGCCGCCAGCCGCCACGGAGAGGGGGGGGGGTCACCGGTCGCCGTTGGGAGGGCTGCTCAGATCCGGAGCGGGGAGGGCTCCTCAGATCCCCGCCGTTGGGCCACCACGGGGAGGAAGGAGGTCACCGGCCGCTATGGGGAGAGAGGGGGGGGGGGTCATCAGTTGTCGTGGGGAGGAAGGGTGCTGCTGGCTGCCGTGGGGAGGGAGGGGGGCCGCCGACCGCCACAGGGAGGGAGGGGGTCGCTGGCTGCCGTGTGGAGGTGGATCTGCGTGAGACAAGAGAGAGAGAGAGAGATGGAGAGTGAAGAGGGGTGGTGGCTGTGGTGGGGAGGGAGAAGGGTGGGAAGGAAGAAGTGCTTTTATATTATAGGGTTAGAAGGTAGAGTGAATCTAGTCTGTTTATTTTTTTATCTAATGGTTGCGGATGACTCAAATTTAGTGACGGAAAAATGACATCATCAGTGCCTTCCACTAAAATATTTTACTGGACTGTCTGCTATTATTTTTGTCCTCTTAGTAGCGGACACAAGGTGACCGCCACTATTTTTATAGTTTAGTAGCGGACATTATCGATTCACCCAAAATAGCGATGGTTTTTAAAATGTCCGCCACTGACATTAAAATTGCGTTTGTCACTATAGAGCCGAATTGTAGTAGTGTAACCGGTTGTAACATAGTCAAAATAAAAGATGAAAGAATGAGAGTATAGATGTGGTCTGATATTAATAGTTCATTATATTGCTATTTTCAACCATTATATGATAGGCCACTAGATGGGTTGAAATTACATGGTCTTGTTATTATATAGTCCGTTGTCGGCTAAACTATTATTAACCTTGCTCTAATGAGAATTTCATTTTTAATAAATGACCTGCCATCTGATAAATAAATAATAAAGTGAGAGAAGAAGTCGGTTTCATCTAAATGAAACTGTGTATATTGTTTTCAGTATCATGCATATTTTTTTATTAATACTAAACTCCATTGATGGTAGCTGTTTCATTTCATAGTAAATCTGACCAAACAACATATAAAGATTAAATGACTGACAACCATAGAAAACATCAAAAATAAAAATATTTAGTGGAGAGAGGAATTTTATTGGTACTTTAGATGATGTTGTGATCTTGGAAACAATAAAATCAAACCTCGCACTAGAAAGTCTTAGTCACCTAGTTGAGTTTCTGACTCGACGCAAGTATTGTTTCTATGCCATGTGCCTGTACCAAGTTTCAAAAATATTTTGCAAAAATCTTGGATCATGTTCCTATTACGCCACCGTTGTCGTGTCAACATTCAAAAACAAAATCATGAACATGGTGGATTTTCTCGCTCAGCTTCTAGCTATAGTGCGAGGGATAGTGACCCTGGGTGCTGTGCTACACTGCTCATCCATGTGCCATCTTTTTGTTGGTTGACAACAATTTCCATCTGGATATAGTGGTGACACTGCACACATATCAGGAATCTCTAAATGCAAGAGACGCATATACCCATTTCTGTCCATTTCTGTTAACAAGGTTTTTCACATGACAAAATGCGCATTCTCCATTGATATCAAAACATTGGACGACGGATCAATGGTTAGAGATTCCCCATCGTGCCACGCGAGCAAAGATATTTTGGGTATGCAGGGTAATAGGCTCGGCCTGATACGCAAAATGCTTCTCTCTATGTCCATGATTTTTTTTTTGTCTCGTTGTGGAAGTCAGCTGCAATCTACAAAAGGTAAAAGAACAAAAGAAAGGTGAACACTCACATGCACGACTAATTCCAATTCCATGGCTGCTGCGTGCTGCCACTACCTATGTGCAGTGAATTATTATAAGTAGGGCCGCCAAATTGGCTCTTGTTTTTTCTTCTTCTGGAAACCATTTGAATTTCAGACTTTTTGCTTCTACTGTTGATTTCCTCCTTTAATTTGCGAGAATTGAGAGATCTGACGAATGTGTACCATGCGTGTAATGTCAGCCTCATGTGCATGCCGTCCAATGCAACTTGCTGGCGGAGAAGACGACTCTGGAACGAAGAGGAACCAGAGGAGAGGAAAAAGTTGTTTCCTGGCTCCATCTCACGCCCATCCATGCGTGTCGCCCTCTCCATTGAGCTGTCCCGGTCTGGCGCGAGAGTGCGCAAATCCTTGGTCGTGCCCTGCGAAATGTAATCACGGTCAGAAACCAAACCAGGTCTCGGCATCTACCCGGCGCCCAGAACCCCGCATCCACACGTTCCCTCTCTTGAACCGGTCTCTGAACGAACTCTCATTCTCATCTCCGGCTGCATTGTCACATCTGACTTGGTTCACTGTCACTGATCATCCCGGCTTTGTGGTTGGTCAACAGCATTGTTCTGTTCTTGCTCGTGGCACTCGCGATCCTTGTAACGTAGACATAGAGTTTGTGCTTACCTGAGAACGAATCAAGTTGGAGCACAATTTGACGGTAACTTTGTTGCGAGTTTTGATTTTGCTGTGGTGGATGCCTTCGGTACCAAGCACAAGCAGGAAGGAAGGAGGCGACGCAGTTCGTAGGAGTGGGACCAGAGGCTGCTGCTTGAAGTTGAAAGCTTGTTCAGGATTTTTTTTTTTTCCTCGCTGGTTTCCCAGCTGCTTCCTGTCCCCAGAAGGAATTCGGAGCAAACGGAAAAGGCAGCGCTGCAAAAGAACAAGTCCGATGCAAGCAGGGTCAAATCACCAATACAAGAATACACCAAGATTGGATTGTGTGACGGCAGTACTATATATAATTGTGGTCGCTTTAAGTATACAGCATCGTTAGGCCGTGCTGCTGGCTGCTGCTACTATGAAAAAGAGCTGCTTCCTGTCAATGCTCCGCCCACCATGAGTTAGTTGCAGGAGGATCTTTGCTCAGAGGCTGCGCCGTTTTTAGTTTATTAATTAGCTGCTTAAAACATTCCGTCAGTTCATCATCATTTTGTATTTTATTAATTAGCCGCGGTAGTAATAAATGGTTAAAATGTAGGAGAAGAATTAATTACAGATTCACATCAGCATTTCTGAAAATTCACCTCTCTCTCAAATAATCACCTTGCAAATTAACCACAGTAATTCCAATGGAGTTAACCACATGTGCACTGCCGAGATCAAATCAAAGCAATATAATTTGCCTGAAATTCGAGGCAAAGCAAATCACTGGCAGAAACACCTGAATCAATTCACCCTCAACCTGACTGAACCGAAGAACGGGTTGTGTGTACAAGTACAAGGACAAGATGAGGAACAGAGAAACAGGGGGGGCTGCCCCACTGGCGCATGTGCCTCAGATTGGGGAAAGGAACGCCAAAACAAAGCTTCCTTAATCAGTGTGGCAGCAGCACCTGCCGTGCTAATAATGCAGCGCGGCCAACAGAAAACCTCGCAAGAGGACAGTATTCTCGTTCGTTCCGGCGAGCAGCGCGTCCAGACATTGAAAGAAACCAAAAGGGATCATAGTAACTGACAAACTGCTGTTACCAAGGCAAAGGTGTAAAAAAACAACACCTCAGTTGCAGCAACTGGGTGGTTCAATTCTTTCCTCTAGTATAGAGCAACAAGAAGTGGTAAATACAAGAGCAGAGCAGCCGAGACCTATCATCACTAAATCTGCTACAACTATGTACTAGTAGTAATCTCCCACGGCAAGGAGATGGAGGTGAAACAGAGACCAGCTGAGCTCTTGGCACCCTGTCGTTCTGTACAAGCAGCAGCGCAACAGCTGCGAGCTGGCCCCTAATCTCTCTCTACTAATAACCATGTAGTGGTAAAAAAAAAAAAAGAACCAAGAGTAACTGCTAGTAGTGTGCATGGTAAGTGATTGGGGGACAGGGCAAAAGCCAGGCTCCGGGGACCTCCTATGTACGCTAGCTCCCACTGGTAAAGCCTCGCTGCCAAATCTCCTCCTTCATTTCCCTGCTTCCTTCCTCTGCTCCAAGAACCAAGAACCCAGGAACAGAGAAACAGAACAGAGGAGCCAAATGTCTCTGCCGCTGATCATCGATCGTGGCGGGAATCATCGAAAGAAGCAAGGAATCAACAACAAACCATCACTCATGCCTGCGCGTCGAGCTCCTTGGCGGTGATGAACGTGCCGTGGAACCCGTACGGGACGCGCGACGGCAGCTGCACGGTGGCCTCGAGCCGCATGTCGGCGGCGTTGACGACGAGCATCTCCGACGCGCCGTTGACCTCGTCGCGAACAAAGGACAGAATATACCCGTCGTCCTCGCCGCGGACGGCCGGCGCGCCGTCGGTGGGCACGAAGCACGGCTCCCCTCCAAACCGGCCCTCCCCGTACTCGAACCGGACGAGCTCGCCGGTCTGCAGGTCCACCTTGGCGAACCCGGAGACCTTGGGCCACGGCTCGGCCACGGCCAGGTACGCGTACCTGGTTCGCCGGCCCAGCAGGTTCCGGTTCACCATCCCCACCTCCAGGTTCACTTGTTGGGACGGCGGCAGGATGGGCCGGCGCGTGGACCGGCCGGTCCGGGTGTTGAGCCGGATCTCCGTGAGCACGCTCTCGAGCCGGTCGTCGGTGTCGTTGAAGATGGAGTCGGCGGGGGTCATGCACGACCCGATCACCACGATTTCCTCGCTCTCGGGCTCCTCCCACGCGTTCCAGAGGTGGAAGCAGAAGCAGTCGGGCACGTCCACCCACTTCATCTCCGAGGAGGATTTCGCGTATTTGGGGAGGACGCCGAAGCGGGAGGTCTTGTTCTTGTCGAGCACGACGGGGGACCCGCCGCGGAACATCTCCTGCAGCTTGAAGACGACCTGGTGGTCGGGCACCACGACGTGATTCTCGGTGATGGCGAAGTCGTGGATCATGGTGGGCTGGTCGAGCTCGACGGCGACCTCGTCGGACTTTGTTCCGTCCGGTTTGAAGTAAAAGTAGTTGAGGTATGGTTTCTTGATCACGTCGTAGCTGAGCGCGAACATCTCGCCGGAGACAGGGTCCACCTTGGGGTGAGCGATCATGGCGTGGCGGAGCTGCCCGTCGAAGTCGAACCTGCCGGCGGTGCGGAGGTCGCCGTTTCCGGTGACCCTGACGTGGTAAGGCAGGTCGTCTTCCGACATGGCGAGGAGTCGGCCGTTGAAGTAGACCAACCCGGCGTTGGCCACGCCGGTACCCTGCGCCGGGTCGACGAGCCCGCAGGCGGCGCGCGCGAAGAAGAGAGCTAGCCTTGCGACGCCGGAATGGCCGTGCAGCTCGCCGATGGCCTTGGGGAAGACGGGTTTCCCGAACGCGCGTTCCTGAGAGAGCCGGGCCGTCTCCGTGAACCGGCACGCGTACGACTCGGCGGCGCCGTTGCGGACCCGCACGGCGTGCACCATCCCGTCGCCGTCGAAGAGGTGGTGTCCAGCGGTGGGCGTGAAGTGCGGGTTCGCGCCGTTACGGGCGTACACGCCGTTGATGAAGGGCGGGATGCGGCCGCGCACGGGGAGGGAGTGGACCGGGGGTTGCTCGTCGACCGGGGCGAAGTTGCCGGCGATCTGGACGGTGGGGTCGGCGGTCTTGGGGAGCGCGTGCGGCTTCTCGAGGAGGTTGGTGATCACCGTGGACTCGAACGCGTCCAGCGCCGCCGCCGCCGCGCGCTGGAACATGTTCAGCTCGCCGCCGGTGCCGGTGCGGGACTCTTTATTGATGTTGTCTTCGTTGCGGGAAGGGGATTGGAGCTTCCGGTTGTTGTTGCGGCGGGTGGGGGGAGCAGCAATGGGGGCGGCGGGCTTCGACGAGATGTAGGACGGCGCGGCGAGGACCGAGTTCGCGGCGGCGCGGGGGGTGAAGTGGACTGAGGAGGTTCGTGTGGCCGAGGGGCCCGCGCCGGCGAGGCCGCCGCGGTTAATGGACAAGGAAGAAGAAGAAGAAGAAGCAGGGGAGATTGCAGTGAGGCTCTGCATCGTCGGTCGCTTCAGAATGGGATGAATGATTTTTCGATTCTGGCGATCAGGGGCGAGCAGCGTGTTTGCTGAGGATGGTTGGCGTTGGGTGAAGTCTCAAGCGTGGGGGAGATGGAAGGAGGAGGAGGAGGAGGATGACGAGGAACGGGAGGAGAAGGGCCGGTATATATAGAGTTTGGGAGGGAGGCAGGGGAGGACAGAGAAGGTATTGTGACATCCGGAGGAGCAGAGCAAGAGGAGGAGAGAGAAAGGGAGGGAGGCGTCCAGGAGGGGGGATGGAAGTAGGGGGGTGACCACGTGGTGGACTCCCAGACTGCCGAGCGCCACACTTGGGACTGGGGAGGAGGACACACACTTCCTCGACAGCGACCACCTTTTTTATTATTTTCACTTTTTTTTTTTGTCTCTCTCTGATATCTCTTTCTGTGTTTCTGTTTCAGAGCGCTTCTAAGTTCTAATTGGGGGCTTGCAGATGAAGCAATCCAAGGTTGCTGCAAGTAAACAGTACGAGTGTTGACATGGTCACAGATTGCGTTGTTTGGATATTCTTTTTATTAACTAAAGTGCAGTTACTGATTAACTCCGAGTTGCAATTTCGAGTGACGTTGCTTTAATGAATTGTTACCAGCATCAAGTCTGAAGACCCCGGATTTTGTTGCTCCGTCCAAGCCTTAGCACATTGTGCCCCCAAACTCTCCAGAGAGACAGATGACTGCAAACACAGACACTCTCTGCTGCAGTTGAATTGAAACTAACGCAAGGAGTAGGAGTAGGAGTAGGAGTAGGAGTAGGAGTAGGACAGTTGAACTGAAACTAGCGCGGCGTTGTGCTGGGGGCGGTCCCGTCGGCTGGGCTCACCGCCGCTGCCTCTGGTTAGTTCCTGATCACGGTTCAGGTCAGGCTGCGGCGCTCGATCGGGCAGCTCCTCCGGCGCCCAAGGTTGATCGGGCCAAGGGACAAGAGCTGAGAAGGGCGCCATGGCCCATGGATCCAGGAGGTTCGTCGTCGTTCCCGCGTCTAGCGTACCTACCCAATCCACCCACCTCACAAGTGAAAAACAAAATTACCCACACGTATCCTCCCTTTTCCCACCACCATTTTACCACCCGAAGCTTTTCTTTCTTTTCTCCTCCCTTTTTTTTCCACACGTACAGAGACATCGTATCGTCGCCCGACAAAAAAAAACGAGAGATCGTTCGTTCGTCAGGTAAGGCGGTACGTCCGCGCATCAAAAGATCCAAGACGAAATAAGGAAAAACAAGTGGTCACAAGCACTGTCCATTTACTTGTTCCCAACACACACACCGTCCATCTGCTGCTTTAGTTTGTTCAATGGTTGGGCGTGTTGCACGACGGACGGACGGACGGACGTCGCCTGCATATATAGCGTGTGCAACGACGTACTCCCTCCGGTCTACAAATGATGTCGTTTCAGACAAAGAAAAGAACTAACTACAACATCCTATCCGAACGATAGTATTATAAAAACAGAGGAGTAATACGTCTGCATGGGCGACGACGCTGCAAACATTTTTCCACCTGCATTGATGTATACATCACTCATCAGTCAGTGGCAAGGATGATCAGTGTCCTGGCATGCGACAACACATCGATCCACGGAACCAAAACTGATCATGAGGCACAACGACGTCTGGTCTTCGCCGAGAATAAATGGAAGGCAGTGTGTGGACGGCCTTAATCCTCGCGCGCGCTGATCAATAACCCCCGTGCTCAGTGTTCATACGCAACACTAAACGCAGTTTCCATTTCGGTGCAGAAGAAATCAAGTTGGCGTTGCGAGCCCAAATAATACCACGTGATGATTATTCCAGTTTCACTGCTCCATCGATCGGTTAATTTGCCGGGATCACGTACGCACACAATAATGACTACTCACCCTGGGACGGCAATACATGTGCCGTGGACACCCTATGCTGTTACGGAGGCCGGAGGGGATTCGCAGGAGGGGAAAAAAAAAATACCACGATCTCCCTTCACTCCTTCAGGTAATTAGTTTCGTCGATTAGCGGTGCCCGTAACCTCCACGGCAACCACTTTGCCGATTCAGGCTAGACAAAGGCAAGCCCACTGATGAACTCATCTGTCATTAGCTCCACGACGCAACCCAACGGTCGGCCCTCTTATTAACGGTCAGTGGCAAGAATCAGTGTCCTGCCATGCGAGAACACCGTCCACTGAACGGAACTGACCAGGGCTTAACTGTCGTGTCCGCATAAAACCTTTCCCTTATAGCGTTCTAGCTAGTTACTGATAATAATAATGTCGGCCTCTCCACCGATAAAGAAAGAAATTAAACACGGCAAGACATTCATTCCTGACCATGTGCGAGCAAATGACAGGTTATTAGTGGAGATCGAGCTGCCTTGCTTGCGATTTGGGAGGACCATCAGCAGGCCAGCCACCGCCCACGCTTTGAATTGTTGCTCGCTTCTTTCTGACTTCCATTCCAAAGTTTCCAAATCCGGTTCCACAAGAAACAAAGACCGGGTCTCTCTCTCAAAAAAAAAAAAAAAAAACGTTTCCATAATGCTCTCATGTAGATTACATTTGGATCTTGCGCCTACCACAATACCACCTATCTATATGAATTTGTGATGTCTAATCCTACTGTGAGACGCATCACACTGATGACAACATTAGTGGTCGATCAGGCGTGCAAGTAAACGCCTAATAAACGAGCAGTCAAGGACAGCCTTGTTGTCAAACCATATCACATAATAACACGACTAATCAAATGCAGGAGGCGCATATGTCACACATGACTGCATTTCACTGAATCGTTCAATTTATACTTCTCAAAGAGACACCATCCACCCATAAATATTCACACTTTTGATTTGTAATACTGCCTGCTTCTGGTAAGGCGTAGTTATCGCCGCTGTCCGAAATTTTATAACAAGGGCTTAGATCTTTTCCTTGATCTTGTGGATACCGGCAGGTTTATTTTTCAAGGAAAGATATTGGCATGCTTAACAAGGGGATTAAACTGTACACCGTGCACGGTGACGTGGACTGCCACCTGCTAGGTTACTTCACCTGGGGGAGCAGAGGGGCGCGTGTCCGGCCCTGATTCGACGCGGGTTTCTTTGTGTTTGCAGCTGCTGACTCGGTCTGCTGGTACACGTGTCACGTCCCTGGCTTTCCCCACTAGACTGATCTCGAATAATAATCTTATTGATGAGCTAGCTAGTTAACCAGAAAATTAAGCAGCATGCACAATACACCATCCTGTAACAACCTTCTAGAGTTAGTACACAGCGGGACACCATTAGAACCACTTTGAACACGTACATGGACAAGTGGAATTCACTTAGACTCAGGTGTCAGTAAGAAGAAGAAGTTGAGCAGCTACTAGTAGAGCCTTAACCGCGGATTAATTAGTCCTGATACGTTTTCATGCCTCCTTTTTTTGTCCTAACAGCAGGATCATTATTTAATCGGCCAAATACAAGGGCCTTTTGGTCGGTGCCACTTTTCCGGACGTCTGTAATGAGTCATTTTCAGGACGTCTCTAATGAGTCATTTTCCACGAATCTAGTGTTAGGGACAGCAATTAACCAGCACCATAGTTAATCAAGCGTATCTTTCCTTCCCGGCTGGTGATCGGTAGGAAACCGTGTGCCGAGAGCGTATGACGTATGTACCCTAACTGCACGCGTACGAGCTTTTAGAGAGTGCCTTGCATAATTCCGCAAAACAGTATTTTAATTTGCACTACAAAATGACTATCTTTTAAAATTATGTGTTTTTTTAAAAGCTTGGTGTTTACAATCACTGACAGACGAACCCTGGCAACATGTCCTATTCATGTAGGACTACGTGTCGACCATGACATTCGAGGATGGCTAAAATATTTAAGGGTGGATATAGTATTTTTGCGATATATAAACACAAGTAGCATGGGGTAGTACTACTAAACTCGTCTGAAAGCTACTTTAAACCGCTCCAGCGTAGGCACGCTGGGGTTAGTTAATTCATTTCCTGTTGGCTGATTAAGGACCTAATTGGTGATCTGTGTAACTACTTATTGCCTGGCTTGTGGGGTGCTGCCACGACGTCTCCAGGTTGCGTCAGGGGCAGATGATTCGGTCTCTCATATATGCGACCTTTGTCATTGTATAGACGCAAATTAATTTTGTTGTGCTACTAGCTGCTACTGCTAGTACCTTTTTAGTTCTTTTTACCCGTTTTATAGCTTTGGGATGCATGTCACAAATTTGACATGGTTTTTAGGCGCAATGTTACATATCACAATGTTAGTAGTATACTTATGTGGGCACAACACGCTCTATAGGTTCGGCACACACAATCTGGAAAACAAAACAACTAGCTAGGCCTCCTTTTGGAAAGCAGAAATTTCACAGAAAAAATGTACGATTCTAGAAAAAAAAACTCCATTCCAAAGGAAACCTTATATGCCACATAACCACTGCTTCTTCATCAACTGGTGGAGTCGTATTCTCTGGAAGTCCTTCCACTGTTCCACATGAAGCCTTTATCTTGATGCAGTTAATTAGTCGGTTGGACCATGCTTAAGAGTTGTTTAATGAATCTCATGAAGTAACATGTTCATAGAAGAAATCTAGGAGGGCAGGGAGCCAAGGAGGGAAAGCCCTAAAATCTGCTGCTTTCTGTGGGTCAGTGTGAGTAGTCTTTTTTTGGTAGAATGGTGGCCCCGGACAGTGTATAGGTAGATGATAAATCATTGTAAAGGCTTTCAGTGGCCCATTATGACTTGAAGTGACAATTACCATCAAATGTTCTCTGTTGCAAGCAAGAATATTCATATCAAGATAAAATCTTGTTAAAAAGAAATAGAAAAATCTCCAGAAAAAATGTTGGTAGATCACAAATCACTATATTCATGCAAAAAAAAAATATTCATTGGTGGCTTTGAGTGAACATTTCAAGAATATATGAAAAGAGGTGAATATATAATATATGCTTTTATATTGAACAGAGAAAAGTTGTTTCATTGTCTCTAGAAGATTTTTGTCACCAGAGACACAGGTCATCCTTCCATTGGGAAAATGTTACTTTAGCTATGCTCAAAACTTACCCCTGACTCGATCTACCAACATTTTCAAGACAACTGGATACCAAATTGGGAAACTTTTGCGTTGTACTGTAAATATCTCTCCTAAGCATGGTCATCTCTTTCATCCTACATATAAACTTACCTTCAGGAACAAATTTACACGATAGTTTATACATATGAAAAGATGAAGTGGAGGCGCGCAGTTGACAACTACATCTAGAAATCGAAAAGATTACTCCATCGGTAATGGTTGAGACGATACTCCTGGCGCCATCCGGTTGGGTTTCAAACGCCATAATACCATATCCGGCACCGTCAACCAACGTGCATCAAACATTTGTTCCGGGCAAAAATAAAGCAAGCGGCTTTAGCCGTTGACATGTACTTGCGAAGTGTGAAAAAGGACACCTTGAAACGAAAAAAGATCGCCACTTTTTTCACCTTTTTGTCGAGCTGAGACCGATCAGGCTACATTGTAAAGCAATACGAATTTAGCATCAGTGGTCAGAGCACTTGATAAATTCAGAGTAATAATGCACACCACTACTTTCGAGATCGATCCGGCACCTGCCATCTTGCCACGTACAGGGTCAACTTGAGCAGCAATTTTTAGTTCTGAGTTTTCTCCTTCCTTCAAGGCAAAAAAACACACGTGTGGCGAGCATATACGCGCTCGGCCGTGTTTGTGTATGTGGTTGTACTCGTTTCACTTTCGCATTATCGTTTCCAACGCACTAAAAACTTGTTGCCGAAAATAATTTGTCTGTGGATGCCTCGACACGTTGCGAACCACCTCAATTGTGGAATGCTGCATGTCGGTATAACCGATGAATTTATAGTGGATCAACAACGATCGATAGATGGACGATCAGTCAAAGAAATGATGAAATGCTTAATGTGCTAGACTTGTCGGTAAGTGTTGCTAACCCGATAAGAAGGTGATAAAACAAGATAAGAATATTCTTTTTTAAAATGAACTAGAAGATAAGAATGTGATGATAAAAAACTTGCCAAAGGTGTGTTATGGTCATTAGTTCATTCGAGAAGTTTATTGTTGCACTGCTTCAACTAGAAAATGTCACTAGTGATCCCTGTGTTTTAAGGAACATGGACACACTGGAATTCATGGCCCCGCTTGCGCGTATAGATCTTCGCTTGCCTTGCAACCCTCCACCGCATCTAGATAGTAGACCGATGGTGGCGGCACAATTTGGCCGCGCAGGACACTTGCCTCCTGTGTGATAAGGAACTTGAGACCTGCAACCACATCCTGGTTAATTGCCCCTTCTCTAAAGTAATCTGGTGGGAAGTACTACAATGAGCGCAATGCTCCTGCTCCTTCGGCCAACCATCTTCGATGCAAGATTGGTGGGGGCAACCCAAGAGAAAAGCGGAGAGACTTCAACACGTTGTTCTTATTAGTCATTTGGTCCATCTGGAAGGAGCAAAATGCGAGGCTGTTTGAAGGTGAATCTAACTCCACGAGTCTAGTGGTAGCGCAAATTTAGTGCGACGCCGATCTCTGGATCAGGGCTGGCGCGAAACATCTCGGTAGGTTGTTTAGTGAATAGCCGCTTTAGTGTTCGGGGAGGTTGAATTCACAGTAATCACGTACTGTTGTGTTGCTAATGGACCACCATTAACGTTGTAAACTTATGCTATTTTAACACCTTCTTCTTAATACAGTAATGTGCAGTTCTCCTACGTATTAAAAAAAAGGAACATGGACACTAATCCAATAATAATATTGGCTACTAGATTGAAACATCGACCGGCTTATCTGCCAGTGGCACGTTGCTGAAACCGTGTGCCAGCCTGACCGGACGGCGCCGGCTTAGAAGGCAGATCGTGCGTGCGCGTCCCAGGTGGGCACCGCCGTTGAGTCGCACTGGCCGGTAGATCGTCGACGCGGCCAACCGGCCGGATCGATCGATCTCGGCCGCCGCTGCAGGCGCATCCAGATCTTGGACGGTTATATCTCACATGCTGGTCGTCGCTCGCCCTAAGCTAGCTTCATACCTGCAGCATGGCTACCACGACGACAACGCTGACAACCTATGTAATTAATTAGCTTATATAACTAACATTCACCGATTTAGTGCACTAATTAGGTGTTGAGCATGAATGTGCGTATATACACAAATCAGAAGTCAGAACATTATTGTTTTGAGAAATGTTCTGATGGAGCTGTTTTAAAAGGTGTCACGAATCTTAAAGCAAGAGGTTTAATTAATTACAGATTAATAGCAGGGCTCGATCCTACCAGTGCTCGAATCCAAACCCAATTGAGGCCCAGAACGGGTAATGCGGATCGAGCCAACGAAACAGAGCCGCGCTGGACTCCTTGGCAGCGCATAACTCCGTGGAGAGCAGAGGCCTCTGTTCTGCGAGCCGACGGTGGCGCTTCAAGGCGGCAGTTAGCCTCCATCCCCGACAGTTCGTCACGGCGCCACGCATACCTCCTGGCTCCATCCCCATTCCCCTGGTCGCTGATCCATGCCGACAGCGCCCATCATCCACACGACAGTCGCACTGACCTCGTCGTGCATTTCTTCGTTTCTTTTCCCGCTGAGGCAATTGTCGCTCATATCCGTTACCGTTTCATTCCATTGAGTATCTTGTAGATTTCTTAATCTACTTGCATCCGGCAACCAACAATGGTAAGTGTTTCGTATTTTCTTTTTCTTTTCCTACCCATTCTAGGCCTCAATCTATTATATATATATTTGACCAACAAAAGAAGCCACCACATTCGTTCTCAAGACCAAGAAATTCTCATATTAATCGAAAAAAATAAGAAAAAAATTACCCATCACTGCCATTATGAAAAAATTAGACTAAAATACCCTCAAGAAAGTTATTAAATTACCCACCACTGTCATTATAAAACAATTAGACCAAAACACCCCTACAAAATTTATTAAACTACCCACCATTGCCATTATAATTATAAATAAATTAGAATTAAATATTTTTTCTAAATATATTTATAAAAGCATCATGTTCATCTAGATATCTCTCTCTCTAGAACACCACGCTCATATTAATCAGTGAATCTATTATATATATATTTGACCAATAAAACAAATTACCACATTCTCTCTCAAGGTCAAGAAATTCTCACATTAATCGGAGAAAACAGGAAGAAAAAATTACCCACCACTCCCATTATCAAAAAATTAGACTAAAATACCCCTAAAAAAGTTATTAAATTGCCCATCACTATTATTATGAAATAATTAGACCAAAATACCTCTAAAAAGTAATTAAATTACCCACCATTGCCATTATAATTATAAATAAATTAGAATTAAGTATTTTTCTAAATATATTTGTAAAAGCACCATGTTCATCTAGATATCTCTCTCTAAAACACCACGCTCATATTAATTAGTGAAATTACTACTATTATAAAAATTTAATATTTCTAAATATATTGTAAAAGCACCACGTTCATCCAATCTCTCTCTCTCTCTAAAACACCACACTCATATTAATCTAAAAAATCACTACCATTATAAAAATTTATAAAAAATACCATTTAGAAAGTTATTAAATTACCCCTAATGAAACAATTATACTAAAATACCTCTAAGAAAGTTATTAAATTACTCACCATTGTTATTATGAAAAAATTAGACCGAAATACCCCTAAAAGTGATTAAATTACCCATTACCGCCATTATAAATAAAACTAAATTAAATATTTCTTGAAAATATATTTGTAAAAGCACCACGTTCACCGATATATATCTCTATCTATATATAAAACACCACGCTTATATTAATTGAAAAAATCACTACCATTATAAAATTAAATATTTCTAAATATATTTGTAAAACAACCACGTTCATCCAGATCTGTCTCTCTCTAAAACACCACACTCATATTAATCAGAGAAATTATTACTATTATAAAAATTTAAATTAAAACAACATTAAGAAAGTTATTAAATACCATTATAAAAATTTATAAAAATACCATTTAGAAAATTATTAAATTACCCCTACTGAAAAATTATACTAAAATACCTCTAAAAAAGTTATTAAATTACTCTTCATCGTCATTATGAAAAAATTAGACCGAAATAGCTCTAAAAGTTATTAAATTACCCATCGCCATTATAAATAAAATAAATTAAATATTTTTTAAAAATATATTTGTAAAAGCACCACGTTCACCGATATATATATATATCTATATATAAAACACCATGCTTATATTAATAAAAAAATCACTACCATTATAAAATTAAATATTTCTAAATATATTTTGTTTAACCACTACGTTCATCCAGATCTCTCTCTCTAAAACACCACACTGATATTAATCAGAGAAATTATTACCATTATAAAAATTTAGACTAAAACAACACTAAGAAAGTTATTAAATTACCGATCTAAGAAAATTATTAAGGCCCTCTTTCGATCCCCGTAGTTACTTAAAGGTTATTTTTATTTTTAGATTCTAAATAAAAACTTGATGGGGATATTTGGATCCTGTTTTTTATAGTCTATAAGCTAGCTTTTGATGTGTGAATGCGTAGGAATGAGGCAAAAACTAGCCTAAAAAAACTGGTATTCGCTGGTTTATAGAAACATACATAAAAACTGGCAGGCTCTCCAGTTTCTACAAACCAGTTTCTTAGAAGAAACTAGAGGGGGTCCAAACAATGCCTAAAATATCCATCATAATCATTATAAATAAATTATAATTAAATAATTCTAAATATCTTCACCTCTATCTCTCTCAGTCACTAAAACACAACGTTCATAAGCGGATAAGACTAGAAAAGCAATCAAATTGTGTGACATTTAAATATCAATAAAAATTACGATCATTCCCCATCGTCAAATATTGTTGTTGTTTTTTGTGTGTGTTGGGTCGATGATGATTATCATTAGTACAATCATAATTAGAGGTCATGACAAATCATGGTCACTAAGCCACTATGAATTAACGATTCCATTGCCATCATAGCGAGCAGAAACAACTTTGTCATCCTCATGTCGTCATAAATTATGTCTGACAAGTAGACTATGACAGCTTTTAGTTACCTTTGTTGAAATCATAGGTCACTTCCCCATCCACATATAGTCGTCATCCTCAGTTCTTTACGTATCATGTCTGATGGGTCATCCATATATTGCTACAGTTCTAGTGTACAAGGATTTGCTCTATTGCCTTTGGATCATTATGGATCATGGTGGTTGTGTCATCCACACAAATTTCTCTTTCATTTTCTTTATCAGTCTACCGCATACGTCTACTGCACATTGTTATGCAATTCATACAACCAGCCATGACCAACAAATAAATGATAGATGGATCATTACTTACCAGACACACCACTGCATGATGCTCACGCCTAGCCAAGATAAAGAAACAAATAGCTTTTAGAACTTTATTCACGCTAGATATGGTAACCAAAAAGGTTAGCGAAGTCATAAGAGACATGGGCGTCAGAAGGCAGTGCATCGAGTGTAATTTAGTATGTCAATTGCTCATGCTAAAGAAGGTACAAGCATGTGTGTCATGCAACTATCATGATTCATGTTGAATGTTTTAGTTGGTAGAGTCTGACGCTTTTGAGAGATAGATATGATACGTTGGTTCTGAGTAAGTAATAGAAGGAAGCCTTGAGCCATGTTTTTTATGCATATATCCAAACTTATAATCTTTCACTGGTGTCAAAATAAGTAAAAATGAGAGAGTATCACTAGAAAGATGATGGTGGCACTTCATTTATGTTAGAGATAGTAACCAAAAGGTCAGTAAAGTCATAAAAGACATCAACATCAGAAGTCAACGTCTCGAGTGTAACATAGTATATGACAGGTGTTCATACTGAAGTAGGTTTAGACATGCATGCTACATAGCAATAAGTATTTGTGTTAAACATTTCAATTGGTAGAGTTTGATATATCCTTTTTTTTTACTTTAATGCAAATGGCACGTGATCTTATGATATTTTTTCAGGGTAAATACGATATATTGGTTCTGAATAAGAGATAGAATAAAGTCTTAGGGTCAAAATTTTCAACATAGATACTCCCTATTATCATTATAAAAAAGTATTATTAAGACAAACAAATATTTATCCTTTATTATATGATAATTTAATAATTTGATTTATATAAGATATAGTGTAATTAAGAGATATTATATTTATAAATTTTTAAAATAGAATATAAAGCCTAGCCACGCAAATGTGCAGGTAGGTTGACTAGTTGGATTTGGATACGAGCAAGGATAGGGTCGGGCCCTGTATTAATCTGTAATTAATTAAACCTCGTGCTTTAAGATTCATGCCACCTTTTAAAAAAGCTCCACCAGAGCATTTCTCTATTGTTTTTTAAGGTAAGGTCAGTATATTATCTTACATTTCCTTTTTTAATACTTTGGCAATGGTCACACTGACATTTTGGATATTTCTGGATTCTTAAAATCTGACCAGATTTGCCCGCAAAATACTTGGGCAAAATTCTCTTGAAGCAATTAGTAAAACACCAATGTCAGGTCGTAGCCGGGGAAGGTGCTTTGAGCTACATATTCTGATGATGGTATTGTGTGTTCCAGATTCCAATTAAGGAATGCACCATATCATGTCGCTTCTGTTGGTTTATTAACTAATACTATAATCAATTGACTAAACCCTATACCTGAACCCGATGATATAATGTTAGTTAGGATCGAGCCGCAGCGACAAGTCGGAATTTAAACTGCTAACGGTCCGCCGTGCATGGTCCTATTAGCGTATAATTAATTGTGATTAGGGGTTCGGTTACTGATTGATATCCGTGGTTCGATCAGTGAGAGAGGAAAAAAACTCAACCAACGAATCGCCGCATTTGGAATAATGAACTTGACTCGATCCGTTCGCTTTTGGTCGGGACGAACCGCTAACTGTCAGCTGCCTGTGGCAGAGCTTGACTGCGGTCCTGGAGGCGCTACCAGCCGAGATTTGGTTCAGTTAATTGGAGGTTAACACTTAACTACCATTCTATATTATGTGTAGCTGTGGACGTATTCTAGAAAAAAAAACATGTGGCGTAGCTCTGGAAGTCTATATATGCTCAGCAGTGTGTAACCGACAAAATAATCCGTCCTGTTTTCAAGTTCCTGTCGTGTTGCTCCTACTACGATCCGCAGTCAAGCGTACTGATTGTTCTTTTCTGTGAGCAATACACATGCTGGTACTACGTACACAATGAGGTTCTTTTCTCATGAATTAGCACAATGTTTATTTGTGTGTGCCCATGGAAATGCACGTAGTAAGCCGAGGTAATTTTCATTTCACAGCTGGGGGATGCTGATAAATTAAAACTGTGTCCATATAGACTACAAAATGGCATATATTTTCATGGTTAATTGAAACTAACTACTAGTTCTTTTCTGTATTTATAAATTCAAGAGTCATTTTTTTTTGTCATGCAGTTATACTAAATAAAAAGATAGTGCTGGTAGTGTGGGCTTGTGGCAGCCTGTTAGTACCATGAGACATGTCCAGAAAAGTATTGAACATGTCAATGCAACAACCAAATTTAACAAAAGATCATTCGTTCATGCACATGTGTGTGCGCTCATCATCGGTTCAGCATAAGCACGATGTCAGTGCAGGCAAGACGAAGGAGCCGCGCGTTCCATTCAAAGCATGATCGTAACCATCGCGGCGACCCAATCTCTCTATCGAAAGGCAATGCAAAAAACACGGAGGCGTGTCGAGCCATGCACGCACGCAGATTGGGCGCTGCCCGTCTGCACGGACGACGACGAGGGGACCGTGGGCCGCGCGGCGGCCGGCCGGCCGGCCAACCGACGGACCGCCGCCACGCACATGGCTGCACATGCATATGCGTACGTACGTCGTCGTCGTATACGCATGGACCTCTTCCTGTTGCTGCGTACGACTCCTCGATCGTTGTCGTTGACGATCTCCACGGGAGATTTGGCTTTTTTTTTTTGTTAACCTACCTGCTGCAAATCTCACTATTCTATACGACTCACGCACACAGGGACTGTGGGATCATCGTCATCTGGTAGATCAGGAGATTGATGCAGCAAGCTTCCACATGCATCAGTGATGACTCGCTAACCGCGCGGGCTCTCGCGCTCCTGCTAATAATGATCAACAAAGGCATCATCATCATCTCCTAATCATACGTGTGTGGTTAAGGAATGAAAAGATATCTATGATGCATCATGCATGGGGCGGGGTCAGACCATCATCAGCATGCATATGGCAACGCTCGGAGATTCCTCGGCATGTCGTCGCATCTGATGATCGCTGTCACATGAATTCGAATTCTTTTCTGATGAGGAATTCACACGGATCGTTATTCTAGTCCAAAAAGTCCAAAACCGAAAAGGCTAGCTGCTGCTAGATGCTTCTGTGTATATTAAATATATTTAAGCTCAACGCTTTAGTTAAGCATACTAGTATGTTATTTGAGGAGGGGAGCAGCAGCAGCAGCAGCAGATTAAGGTGACCATCATGTGGCCGTTGCAGGTGATAGGGATTAGCTTTTGGTCCACTACACTGGTCCTCATGTCTTTATCTCTCTCTCTCTCTCTGCACATTGGCATATGGCCCTACAGAAATCAAGGGTTTTGGAATCTTCCTTGAGATCTTTTCTTTCTCTCCCTCTCACTACTGCACATTGGCATGCTACGTTCCCCGGTCCCACGCGCGCATGAATGATGCAGATCGCCACCAGAAAAAACGACCAACTGCCGGTACCTACCGCTCCGATCGACCGATCGATCTCACCTGCTTTTCTTTAATAGCAGTCACTGCCATTATGGAAACTGCTGTTGCCGATCATCCATGTTAACATGTGATGAGATCGCGACCGATCATCAGTGCACAGAGAGAATAATCTCACTGGAAGTTAGAAGGAGAGAATTCAGCAGCTGCTGCTCTCGTTGGATCTTATTCGGTCATAGTTTATCAAGTGGCAGTACATTAATAATTTATAAATAGCTGAATAATGTCAATCAAGTTGCGAAATGGCTTCTTAGCTACCCTACTTCTGAACCTTTGGCCACAATAAGTGGTGACAAAAGTTGACTGGGAAGTTGACCGACGGGCGGTCAGAAGGAAGATAAGAACATGGACACAACCACTAAGACACATGCATGTCTGCTTACGTTTATAGATTGTCTAGGCATTGGGAGAACAGATTAAGAAGCTCACAAGTTGCAGGCACTGCAGTGCAAGTTGCACATTTCTCCTTGTCAGGACATTCAGCCATTCTGCCACTTGCTAAATCGGGCATGCAACTGCAGTTGATCAGACGATCAATCACCGCCTGCACATGCCCATAAGCAAGTGCTCTTCGAGAGCCTGTGTGCATTATATTCGTTCATGCTTGCGACCCACTGAATTCAGTAGTAACACAAGCATCATCGTCAAAGTTCAGTAATAAGCCAAAAACCACAGTGCCTCTTAATACAGAACTGTGTACAAACCCTAGTCAAATTATACCAATCGCCACCAATAAAGTTTGAAAAAGTGATACTAGTCAAATTGAGTTGCTTTCAGAAGACTGAAAAAAAAAGTCAACAAAGTTCAAGTCCACCTTAACTTGTAACCGATCGAACTGGGAGATGGAACTAGCAGCCGGCATCAGGCTAATTTGGTCAGAGGGCAACGTGGGGTGGTGGAGAAGAGAAAGAAAGAATCAAAGAAACCATGGGCTACATCTCCCTGTATTCCATCTTCTTCTCCAATCTTCATCATATCGACCGGTCGGGAGCTTGAAGCGCTGCATGGTTCAGTCTGTGGCCTCTCATTTCCCGGAAGGGGCACGTAAAAATATTCATACTGTATGTATATGCATGTGAACGCGGACGACGTGGGAAACTTGCACTCGCAGCTGCTTTCTTCGACATGATTGTTTTTATGGAAGATTTTCTTACTTCTTTTGTTGTGAGCACTATTATAATATCTTTTATGACTGAATTACAATCATGTTTGGATTTGTGGCCGCTAACCAAATCACAAAAAACCAACTGAAGTAGCTAACAAAGACCTGAACAATGTAGTTGTACTATGCAGACATAACTGCCAAACCGTGTTAACACAAGAAACAAATAATCGATCAGTGATAGATAATTGTATACGCCCCTGCTGCTCGCTTGATCGGCGGACGGGAGAGCATATTGTTGTTGTTGCCATATATGTACGCCAAGCTAGATACGTAGTACGTATTAGTATAATAATTTTTACGCGCGTACGTATTCATCATTCATTGATCCATGCCGACTTATTTAGCATGGTTTGCCTGATTGCCATGATGAGATTCTCCCGATAATTCCTGCTCCTTGCCGACTTCTAGCGCGCTTATATTACCAACCCTGGCCAGAACATCCAGTTTGAAATAAACTGGGATACAAGATTATGTACAGTTTCTCCTAGGGATGAAAGCAAACGTGGTAATTATCGGTTTACCGATGCTCGTTTTCATATTTTATCGATCGTAATATGCAAAAAATGATATTTCAAAGAAGTGAAAGCAAAAATAGTAGTAATTCATGGAAGTGGTAGTGAAAACAATTTTAAAGTCTTCCGATCGTTTTCGCAAATTTTCATTTTAATGTGAAAATTACCATAGAGCAATGTAGGTAATTATCGTATTGAGTATTTTGATTATAACAAATCTCTCTAAAAGGCAAGTAATCCTTCTAGTCTAAAACAAATCATAAATTTTTTAATATAATTATCTACTTTCCATTTTTGTAGATGTTATTTTTTATACATGTACACATAATTATTCAATAATTAATACGTTACAGCCAGTTTACGCTAGTCCGTGCACCGTTGTAGAGATGCAAGTATGACACCTCCAATTTCTCTATTTTATCAGCGCTATACTTCACAATTCATGTTTCCAATTGTTAATATCGATTTTCGATCGATACCGTTCATTTTAGTTTTAATAATATCATTTCTAACTTTATTAAAATATCGACATTATATTTGTTCCCGTCAGTTAAAAAAAAATATGAAAACAAAAATAATTGAGCTTTCTTCTGATCGTTTCTGGCCGTTTTCATCCCTCCCCTACGAGACAAGGGCAAGATCATCCAGAATGGAGATCGTAACCAACCGGCTGGTCGACGTTCCGTCCATTTGTATGTGATCAGCAAAAACGAGGTGTGTTGCATGTACTGAGACATGAGGTCATGGCGAGACCCGGCAGAAACACCCACGCAATGCACGCATATATGCATGTATGAATCTGCTGGGCCTCGGCTGTGGACGATGCAGTGAGCGATGACGAATGAAACGATATTCCCAAAAAGATCTTGTGTCCTTTATGCGGCGCCGCGTATATATGTGCACGATGTTTCTCTGTGGATCGTAAGCGTATGCGTCAGCGTCACAGGCGTGCGTGTCAGCAGCATGTGTTCTTCTGATCTGGGTCGCCGTCGTTTGAGTGCGTATCCATAACAGCATCTGTACATGCGTCGTATATATATATATATATATATATATATATATATATATATATATATATATATATATATATATATATATATATATATATATATATATATATATATATATATATATATATATATATACGCGGCTTTGTTAATGATAAAAACGTGCCGTAAAAGTTCAAGGATGATCGATATGCAGCAGCTACCTGCCTGCATTTGTACTAACCAGCCAGTAGCCATCATGCAGATTGAGATGAACTTGTACGATCGACGACCATCTGGAAGAAGCAGCAATAATCCTTCTTCAAACAGGAGTTATATGTGCATGCATGCATCATGCATGGCCGCACCCAGATGTGTGCAACCACCACCATCATGCATGTTCAGATGCATTGCATGCAGTTGCAGCTAGCGTGCATCTTCTGGATGGATCCACCTGCGCCGGTCGATGGTGGTGGTGGTGGGTCTCTACGCATGGCTTCTTACACGTGGCGGATTGCTGGTGTACAGGCCCAGGCACTATATCGTTCTCGTTGTCCCCTGGCTGGACCACACGCACCTACAAGCATCCAGTAGTGATCGAGTCCACACGGTCACACCCTACCTGCCAAAAAAAAAAAAACGTGCATGGGCGGTGGTCCTGGATCTACTAGCTCCTGACGACCGGCGACGAGCCGACGAGGAAGCAGAGACATGGCGCCGCTGGGTCCCGGTACGGTGCAGTGCACGCCGGCGGGCTGTCGGTGCAGTACAGCGCCCCAGCCAGTGTCTCCGCCGAATTTTTGGCTTCTCGATCCGGTCGTGCTTGCTCATCACGCGGTCGCCGTACGAACGAACGCCAGCCATCAATCGCGCATGTGATACTTGCATGTGCGAATCCATCCTACTATTTGCCAATGCCTTCCTTTGTACAGTACTATGAAAAAACAAAACAAACCGTGCCAATGCCTGAATTATCAATTCTGAGGTTCTGACGTCAACACTAAGATGAAAACGCGTGCGAGCTGTGACGCCTGCCCTCACGTAACGACGCAAGAAATTCGCCGGAAGCAGCATAAGCCAATCAACTCGTTGGAACATGGCAGGGGACAGCTTAAAGTTTGTGTCAACGATGTTACAAGTAGCCAGAGGGGTCCTTTGCTTTTTTTTTTTTTTGTATTGCATCGTCATTTGCTTCCGGGTCAAGCTGAAGTTCCAATTCAGACCAAAAACAGTCTCTTTTAACATGGATTATTCGTGATGTATTTGTGTAATGTAACCAGCACGCAATTTACATGATTATTATTATCCTTCTTTGTTAATTGGTTTGTGTGGAAGTACGTCTGAATCGAATCCAAGTGTGACCGGAGCATACTATGACATCTTAACCAAGCAGGTAATCAGCTCTAGTATGCTTACGTTCATTTTTAAATTATTTTGGTTGCTAGGCAGGTGATAAGATTCTTAACTGTGAATCTTATAATCTGTTTTTTTAATTGTCCCATGGGGACACAAAACAAAGAACTCAAGGACATGCTACCTGAAATAATCCAGAGATAGTGACCACATAGTTTTAATCTTACACTGCTACATACAAAAACTCATTTAGAGTCAAAATTGTCAAAATACGAGCATCATTCATACTTTACATTACATTACCCTACAATGCAAAAAATTCATGCTTTTCAGCGACAAAAAAATTTCTTCACTACGATAGAGACTTAGAAAACTAATTTCTATATGACATATATATTGCTTGCTACCTTGGCAACTTTGCAAGAAATCTCATCTCAACTTGTTGTTTCTGAAGCACCGGAGTGACACGAGCCAATAGAGACGTCTTCTTGGGCTTGGTGGGGAAGAGGAAGGACTGGAGTGGCACCTTGGCCTTGTTGGAAGATGCACGGCCTAAATTGCCACTCCCATCATCCTGCTCACCTTGGGATGGTGGTGATGGAAGGCTAACACTCCTATGTATCTTAGCTAGTGCTTGTTCGACCTCTCCTTGGAGTGCCTTCACATGTTCTAGACCTGCTTGTAGCTCATCGGACACTCGATTGTTCTCCTGTTGCATATTAAGTACTTCTCCTTGGAACTTGGCGGCTTGATGTGATGTGAACTGAGATTTCTCCACCTGGGCATCGGAGTCCATGTCCAGTGCCGCTGTGATCTCCTCCTGGATGTCACATAATGACGTGAACCTACATTGAAGTTCCCCTCGTAGCATCGCGTTTTGTTCTGACCACACTTGCAACTCTGTCTTGAGAGCCCTTAGCTCCTTTTCTGTTACTTCTGTTTTGGAGTCATTAAGTTTCTCTGTTCCTTCCTTTTTTACGTCCTCATTTTTTATCAATAGTTTCTTCATACTAGATTGCAAAATCTCATGCTTGCTCCGAAATTCTTGCACACGCTGCAAGGAAGAGCTGAATTTCATCCAAAATTCTAGGTTCTCATCCAAAAGCGTGTCAATGTCTCTTCTAAACTTCTCTTCAAGCGGTGACACATTAGCTGCCTCAGCAATAGCAGGCAATTTCACATCATCCGGGTTGATATTAGCCCCTCCTTGATTAGCAGCAACAATACCATCATTTGAATTTGATTTGCCACTACCTTGGTCGCCTCCTTGAATGGTAGAGCCCATCCTTATCAACCTAGAAATGGAAGCAATGCTTGGCCTCCTTTGATGGGTAGATGAATAGCTTGGGGTTCTTCTATGACCTGGACGAGGACAAATACTAGAACTCCTCAAGTGTGCATTGTTGCGTGAAGCCTCATTGTCTAATCGTGCAGAGTTTAGAAGTTCTTCACGCAACGAACAGATCTCATTTTGGCATTCCTCGTTCTTTTTCACCACTTCTGTAAGCCTATCCTTTGTATTCTTGTAGTCCTGAAGGAGCAGAGTATATTCAGTTAAGAGAACCTTATCCTTATCTTCGAGGTTATTTAGAAGTCGTTCTTGTAACTTTGCCATATTAGAAATTCCATCATCAGTTGAACATAAGGAACCTTCTTTTTTGATCATTTCTTCTTCATTGGAATCTCCATGGTTATCGGAAGAAATATGGCGAAGCCGTGATAATGAGCCCCTCTCACGTGAACTTTTATCATGATCTATTTCTGATTGAGGGAGACTGCTTTCAGTGCTATCAACAGATTCATTGAGTGCTACTGCTTCTTCATTATCACAAGAATCATTGGTCTTAACATCACTAGATGTTGAGTTGATATTGCTAACCTGGGATTTGTCAACTGCAACCACTTCTTCCGTCACATCAGAACATTCATTTGGTGATGGCTCTGTTGACTCGATAACTAAAGCCTCATGTGACATGTGCTTAGATAGAGAATCATTGTTCTGCTCACAAATAGATGATTGCAACAGCTCAGATATATCACTAAATCTTCGTACTGTTTCTATGAAATTTGAATGAAGTGTACTTTCATCTCTATGGAAGGAGCTTTCAAGAGTATGAACTCTAATTAACTCCTCTTGTATCTGCTCAACCTTCTCATTTAGTTGACTTGGGTCACTAGTGAGTGTTTCATTATTTTCCTCGAGACTTTGCAAAGAATTATCTAACTCGTTGTTTTCTCGACAGAGTCTATTTATCTGTGAGGTCTGGGATGAAACCATAAGCTCCAAGTCAACAACTTTATTGACAACTTCATCAATTTGCTCGGTAATTTCTGCCATGGAGATATTGGAATCTTTCTCAAAGTGCTCCTTGATCTTGTTAATTACAGTCTGTAACTCTACTCCACCTTCTTTGACATGGTACACATTCTCCATCTCAATAGTATGATTATTTTGTGTATATATATTAGCAAAATCAGGAAGATCAGGTAATGATTTTCCATGTTTGTTCATTATGCTATTGATCTTCTCTCTCAATACCTTGACTCTTTCAGACTCTCCAACTGCTTGGGAACGAGATGACTTCCGTTGTTCTTGGAGTTGGACAATAGTGTCTTCACAAGATTTAAGAGCTGTAGCTGTCATCAAAGCTCTAGCTTCATCATCCTCAATGACCGCACTTTCATCAAACTTGTCCTGAAAGTGGCAAACTTGTTCATGCATTTCATTGATTTCTTTCTCAAGATCCCAGTACTTTGCGATGCCACTCTCATAAGAGCTTTTGATAAATTCTTTCTCAGTTTGCTTTACAAGTATAGATTTTTGTAGCTTACCGATCTCCTCCTTTGCATTCTCCTTATTTATTTGATCAAAGGTATTATTCTTTGCACCATGAGCCATTCGTCCTGTATGTTCTCCTTTCTTCTTCTTTTTCATCAATCCATCAACAGTTGACTTGTGGATTTTGCGTGGATCCACAGGGGTAAATGCTTTTGGAATGTTTTCATCCTCTTCTTCCAACATTGCATATTGAACTTGGTCTGGAAAGGCAGTGGCGATAGTGTGGTTTGCTTTATGTAGCTCCCCTGACATGATGTCATAACGATCGGCTAGAGATTTATATGCCCGATATACTTCTTCCACCTGACTCATAACCTCCGGTCGCCTCTTGTAATACATCTCTGCTCTCTTTGAAAAGGAATCGGCTTCTTCTCCGAGGAGCAATTGCATGCACTTAACCCTGTGCTCCATTTCTACAAATGAATCAAGAGGATATATGTTATTATTATGAGATGCATAGAGATACATATAGTTGACCACGGATACATTTATTATGATTTCAATCATCTAATTCGAACTGCAAACCAGAGGAAATTAAGGAATAAGTGACACAAATAGGGAGTGCTTTTATTTGTTCCATAATGCATATCTTCAAAAATCATAAGTCGATATTAACTTACTAGGAGTTCTGACCCGTACTCTAAAATGACAATATTTTTAGTATCAAGCAAAAGAATCACATATAAAACACAAAGGCTCAATATATGTGTAATAATTAATGACCATGTTTGTAAAATTTCATAATATTGATATCATTTTTGACAAGATATTTCTGGATAAATAGAACTCATGAATCTAATAAACATATTAAAAAGCATAGAGATGAAACATCAAACTCAATAGATAATCACCATGGAGATGGTTGTCGAGCCATTTTGACTGTTTCGTGCGTATGTGGCTTGCCCACCACCATGAATATGCATTGCTTGCCGCCCGCTGCAACATCTTGCCACCTTAGTTGCTTCGTTGTTGTTCACCTTCTCAAGAATCCAATTTACTGCCATTAATCTTTTCGTGACATGACAATTGATACACCGTAAGAGAGAAGAAAAGCCTGAGGCGGCTAATAGAGCATGAAAGGAGGAGGAAGGAGATGCGATTGAGAGGCTGAAAGCCAACTTCTTTAATTGTATATATACAGGAATGGTTAAAAATAGGAAAGATGGCGAGAGGTTAAAGGAAAGGAGGGCACAATATAGCCATAAGCAACTGCAGCCTCATATATTCGGACAAACAGGGCTGATGTACGCACACTTTCCTTCGACTGCGCGCACCTATCTAAAATAAAATGCATTGCCTAGCTGATAATATTAGCATGCATACGTTAATTTTCTCATGCATTATGTTGCAACCCACGCATGAGCATTCTTGAAAACAAGATGCTCGTTGTTGACGAGATTAGCTGAACGGATGAATAACGATCCTAATTCATCATTAGATGCAAAGGCATTATTAGCAGTTTCTTCTGTTCAAAAAAGATTGTTAGCAATTTCAAGTTTTCATTTGATATGGACAAAAAAACTGGAAGTCATCACGAAGCAAGGTAAGGAACTGCAGAAACAAGCTCCAAATAATTGGTAAAATCGAGCCAGCGTGCATTTAATTTTACTTCCTTTTTGGATGCATGCATGTGTATACGCAGAGAACAGTTATCCAGATGCATGTGTATACACAGAGAACAATTATTGGTAAAATCGCGCTAGCGTGCATGTGGTTGAGTTGGCGCGTAAATAGCTTATCCAGATGCATGTGTATACACAGAGAACAATTATATGTTGGCCACAAGTAGGACGCTGTTACAATTGAATTAGTCAGTATCATTGGTCAGTACTCAGTAGCATGCACAAACGAATGGACCTGCTTCTCATGTGTAAGTTAGGTGCATCATGTTAGAGGCCAAGGTGCGACTACGAGAAAAGGGAACTTAGAACTGGCCGGCCGGCGGCTGATGGCCAGTCATTGATCTCGCCTAATGTCAATGTATGCAGGCATGCAGCATATGTCTATACAAAGTCAGCCGAAACGAATTGTCATGGCCACCAACAGAGACATATATATTGACCAATGGGTTGACCAGTGCCAGTCAGTGCTGTAGTACTAGTATGTGTGGTGCACAGCTTTGACCTCATTTCTGTGGGTCAGCTTTTGACCTGTTTATAATTTAATTAATTTGCTTTAATTTGGGTCAGCTTTGACCTCGCTCGTAGTGTGACAAACACATGCACGAACGGAACTGACCTTTATCTCTACTTCCTTCTTGCCCATCTTGGCTGTGAGATGCGTTTCCATTTTGGCAACGTGCTGCTTGAACTACTTACAAGCTCGTAAGCGTTTGCGTCACTTTGCACGTTCTTAGCTTGATTTGTTGATTGGTCGTCGTCTAGGTAGGTAGACTGAGCGAGAGCGAGAGCGAGTGGTCGTCCAATCGAGTCAACGTGCTCGATCTATATCACCGTCGCCGGCCGTCAGGTTGATATGCATGCACGTGCGTACGTTCGTCCCTGCACTATTAATCCTTCTCTCCTCGGATGGATGTCGTTTTATTTGCATCTTTTTATTTTGACAAAGTCGTTTTTGACTCATCATCTGGAGTTTTAGACCCTCTCATTCTCTGTGATGGAACGGCCACAGATCGAAAAAGAGAGCCGGTCCCAGAATCAAACTGACCGGGCCCCGGTGTGCGCGTCGGTTCGAAACGTGCCACAGTATATGCGTATGGTGCAGATGCTTGCAAAAAAAACAAGGCCTTCGTGCCATCGTTGTCTTCAGATGCTGCATGATTTTTTTCGTTTTTTGAACTCGTCTGCATGACTGACTGCAAGCATCCAACTGCGTTCAAAGTCAACAGCTTGGCGTTTTCCAACCAATGGGCCCACTCTAGATGCCTTCCACACGTCAGTATATATGGCCCGGCCCACTTCAGCACTCTACATGGTTAAGCCCCACACCTCTTTGGCCCACACGCCGCAGCTTTTGTTTTTTTAGGGGGCAAAAAAATGACTAGTACTACAACGTTTCCATGTACGGTGTGCGCCTAAGACGAAGTAGATTAAGCGACCAACTTATAAATACACACGCGTATTCACTTATTTATTCCATTCGCCACGAACTGGATATGATGTCAGTAGGACAGCCCAACCGGAACAACGCAAAGAAATAATTCAGCAGAAATTGCACACACCAACTTGTGTTGGAATCAAGGACTTTGGCGAACATCAACACACGATAGAGTCAATTGATGCTCTTTTTTTTTGTGCTTTTCAGCTAAAGTCTCGGTTCATCATCCGCTCATGTCACACTACATTTCGCATGTGTGTTGCTAACTCAGGCCATGTGTTTTTTATTTACAGTCATCGTCGTTCGGCATGTGTGAACGATTGAACCGAATCTCAGTGTGACTTTGAGAGCACCATGCAAGACTTGCATTTGCAACTAATCAGGATCAGCTGGTCTTGCTTAGGTCATTTAATTAGTTTTGTAATCGAAAGCACGTGGATGTTATAACTTATAAGAAACTAATGATTAACTGTTACTGAAAGGACTGAAGCTAAGGAGCACAATAAAAAAAAGAAGGATGCAATGTAGCTAGCTTTGGTAAGTCACTGGGTTCTCGTCATACTGTCCTTCCTGTTGCAAATTGCTGTCAGTTTGCAAGCCGGTGACAGCAGTTTTGCAACCGGAGGAAGTATATAGTAGTAGACAGCTGCACACAGGAGGAGGAGCAGTGCACGCAGCGTGACAAAACCGGACAAAGATTAGGGATGGAGAGACGACGGCAGCAAATTACTACAGTAGAAGCGTATCCCCCCGAGTTAGTGGGCTCATAATGGGCCACAGTATTATCCGGGCGCGCGCGCCAGCCCAACTTTTATATATCCATTATATATAGGGCACACACCTTATCTAGAAACTCCTGCGTGCACCGATTGTTCAACGACAGATCATCAAATGGCTCGATTGCCATTGATTCCTGCTTGACAAAAAAGTGTCACGTCCATGATGCCTTCTGCGTGTTCCTTGCCATTATGAACCCCCGGAACCACGCACTGATGACACCCCTCACCCCTGGCCTGCAGCTGGCTAGCAAGCCAACAACAAGCACATCTCGATATGCTCAGCTAGTGCTTCAGATAATTGGCAACAAGGTACTACGACGGTGCATATGTATGGATGCTGTCAAGAAAGAGAGAGGGGAACTTTTGAGACAGTCGTACGTTGCCCTACTCTATCTTGCTGCTGCAATTAGCTTGGACTAGTGCCAAAGATTCGCGCGCGGGGGGGCAACATTTGTCACGTACGTTCACTTTAATTTTGCCTACACTTAGCTGCATCCATTATTGGTCGTCACCGTCGTGTCGTATGCAGCGCTGGTCTGGTCGTCCTGCTGCACATGCTCTTTGCATTGCATGCCGGCCATGGAATTCTTAGATCAACTTTGGCAGCAGGCAGCAGGCCGGTGATATATAGATCGATCTCGGTCTGCCTTTCAATTACGCCGATGTGAACGAACTAATCGTCAGTCAGTCAAGTCATCATCAGTCTCACATCTACATCATCATCTGTCAAAGCAAGTGCTCATCAGAACGCAGCAGTAGTTGACGAAGATAACATGTGGAAAGATCTCGTAGGCGCCGGCCGGCCAGGTTCATTGCAGAGTGCGCGCGGGCGTGCATGTGCATGCAGGCACCACCACGCCACCACGTCCCTCCAGCGCTGATCACAACACGCTGGGGCTGGACCCACCCCAGGAGGCTGACACGTGTTAAATGCGGGCATTCGGTGCATCGTCAGCGTCCGGCCGGGCCGGGCCCCGGAACCACCAGCCAATCATGTCTTACGTTTGTACATGATACATTGCCTGACCCACCGACACGACGATCCATGTCTCAGATGTGATCAGTTTCACTTGGACCGGCCACTGACCCGGCGCCATTTGGATCCATTATATGTTGGCAGGGGCCCTGTTGTACAACCGATAAGACTTAAGAGAATCTTCTCGAGTGCTAGAGCGTACCTTGCTATATATCCTTACTGAGCATTCACATGCATTTCATGATCAACAGCTTCTTTCTCTACATGCATGAACTAGCTAGTAATGGATAAGCCTATCCTGATTTCCTGACCGGTATAACTGGATCGGATAAGCCAGACTGGTAGTTGCTGTAGGACCATGTGCGCACGCTCATAAAGCCGGTAATAGTACCACTTCCAAGTGTGTACAACATTTTGACCGGTACTGGTAGTTTTTGTCAGTGCATCGGTTGTAGGATAGCCCCTATTGGTAAGGCAAAGTAGCCTACACATATTGACTTAACTTGCAAATTAAAAACTATACACAGCATGCAGCAGATGGTGGCTTCTGTTCTTGTCTTGTTTGTCACAAGCTACACAGTAATGACCACATAAGTTCAGATGACCGGCCGTTTAATTTAGGTACGACCCTATCACATACTTTCACTGTATTATATTATATATGCTGCTTTGATGTTTTTGGCCGTACCAAGGTATAGTTGCTACTAGCTATCTGGGTCTGTGGGAAGAAACAACCAAGGAATGAATAGTCAGTGTGAAAGCTGACAAAGACATATATAAAAGGGTAAAGGACGCCGTACGAACGAACATCTCGTGTTTTTTAGCCTGGACCCTGAGTTCATGAGCTGATGATGTTGTTGCACCAATAATTTGGAGCATGTAAGGGCTACTGCAGGAGAGCGCGCCAATTATGCGTGCACCAACTGTTCTTCATCGTCGACTTTCAATTCAAGCTTCCATACGCAGATGCAGGCTATTCAATGGGTCACAGAAGTGGTCAAAAGTTGCGGAGTGCTGGCGCCGCCCAAGTACCGCAATGTATCGCTCGTGATGGATTGTGCGACGGCGACGACTTTCGGCCGCGGGATTTTTTTTTTTTTTTTTTTGATAAGTTGGGCTGCTCGTGCTGGGGTTTTCGGCCATGTCGGTACATTATTGTTATGGGCCGAGCAGATGGATATGTCTCGGCCGACGACGGCCTCTCTAACTTTGTACCAGATCTAGTAGTATGGCCTTACTAGGCCCACTTTGTTGAAGAAACCAACTAGGCCCCGTCATCACCTCAAGCTAAACAGTTGGGCCGTAGAGCCACTGATGATCCGGCCCAAGCCGCGCGGCGCGAACAGAAGCGAAACCGAATCTCTGACGCCGCCGCACGATCCATCCATCCGTCTTCTCCCCTGCCGCGCCCAAGTCGTCGCCGCCGCTGCCGTGCCCGACTCCCTCCTCACCCCCTGTCCCCGCGCCGCCGTCTCATCGATGGACATCCGGCGCGCCCCGCCGCGGTCCTCGTCGGGAGGCGTGGAGCCGCGGTTCCGCCAGGTGGGCTTCGTCACCTCCGCCGGCGAGCCCTCCGGCGCCGCGGCGGCGGCCGACGAGGCGCCCGCGGCCTCGCCGACGCCGTCCGAGCTCTCGCCGGGCCCGCTCTCCCCCGTCATGATCCCGCCCCCGCTCGTCCCCGACCACCTGCCCGTTCCCGACCTCCCTCCAGTCGTCCACGACTCGGTCGCGCCCTCCTCCCCGCCACCGCCTTCGTCGTCGCTCGTCGACGCGGGCTCCGACATGGAGGACGACGTCGACGTCTCCTGGGCGCGGCCACCTCCCCACGCACTGCTAGGTACTGTATGTCGTTCCCAACTTTGCAACCTAGTAGTAACTTCCGTTCGAGAAAAAACCTAGTAGTAGCTTCGATTAGTCTGTTTTCAATTCATTTATGCAATGCTGTGATTTTGAAACAGGCGCTAGTTGATTAATCTAGCTGAGCATATAATATATCTAGTACGATGGGATCATACCGCGACTATAGAACTAGTTGCAAACTGCAGCTTTTCTGCAATTAGGCATAGTTATATTGCTAGCCTATTGCCTTGGGAATACCGTCAAGCAGGCCGTACATACACATGGCATAAAAGCATTGATCACAACTCTCAATATATCGAAATTATTGGCACTGCCAGGCATGGCATCTGGAGTATAATGTGTGTTAGCTAGTAGAGGGACTGTTCTTAAACTTAGCAAAAAAAATTTTGTGAAAAAAACAATTGCATTCCAAGGATGAAAGGAAGCCGTAGACTCATATTTGTTGTTGTTGTTATTTATTAGAATCAGTAAATTTGGTACCACTTCATATGATGGATATGTTAGCAAATGGCAGCTGCCAGTGGTCATCAATGGGAGACTATGAAAAATGCTGGTTGTGCCATAAATATTCATGTGCATTATAGATTGTGGGAAACACCTCGAGCTGTGGCATCACTCCACTTGATTTGGTGTCTAGTACTCCCTCCGTTTCAAAATTATTGCCACCATTGACTTTTTTCGTTATCTTTGATCATTCGTCTTATTCAAAATATTTATCAAGTGGAACAGAGGGAGTATTTGTTAACAATCCTCATGCTTGCTAGATTATGCAAAGTGCCTTTTCTTGTTCAACATTGATTTCAAGAACTTCTTGTGCGTATGGTTATATATTTTGCATAATTTTTTTTTAATTTCAGAACCAATCAAGAGAGATCTTACAGAAACAAAAAATGAAGTTGCCCCAACTTCAGTTCCACAAAAACCAAAGCTTTCTAAAGCAGAGAGGCGTGCTGTTCAGGAGGCTCAGCGTGCTGCAAAAGCTGCTGCAAAGGAGGCTGGTAAGTAACCTGCTTATTTGGGAGGGAGGGTGGTGGTGTATGGCTCTTTATTTACCATTGATATTGTTCAGAGGTCAACAATTTCAGAAACTAAATTTGTCTTTTCTAAAATTTCAGGTTTATCACGCAAATCAAAAGATATGGCTTCTGGTGCCGGCGCTTCAATGTCAAAGCAACCCAAGACAGCAAAAACACCTCTGAAGAAAGATGTGACAACCCAAAAAACCCCTCCATATGCCTCTGATAAGAGGACTGGTGAACGCCATCATGACAGAGATCGAATGAAAGATGCTCCACAACCTCGTATGCAGTTGGATGATGTACCTCGAGTGGAGAAATCAAAGAGGCGCTCGGTTGTCAATCAATCAGGAACTCAAAAGAGAGTTGAACTGTTCAGACATCTGCCTCAACATATGCCTGCCACTCTGCTTCCTGACCTTGAGTCAAAAATTTTGCTACTTGATGCAATCCATCCTTCAGTATACAAGGTAGGTATTGAATACATCATTGCTGATGTATATTAGTTCATTAATGATACATAACAGTGTTATTTCAGATGGCTGGGCAAGGTCCTTAGCTAGGCTCCTAAATAGATAGAATTAGGAAGCAGTGGGTAACCTTGCAGTGGTGATTTTTTTGGCATTGTACTGTTGATTTTGTTGAGAAAATAATTGACACAGACTGGTCTAAACATAGTTTTCTTTTTCGTGTATGTTTGAGTAGATGGTACTTATCTGATAGGATTGTTTTTTATTTGATGAACACCAAATATCTTATGTCACCCATGATATGTTTTCAGGTTGGGCTTCAATATTTGTCTGGCACCATATCTGGTGGAAATGCTCGTTGCATAGCAATGCTTCTTGCATTCAGAGAGGCAATAAACGACTACTCCACGCCTGCAGAAAAAACTCTTGATAGAGATCTTCCTGCTAAAATCAGTAGCTACGTGTCATTTCTCGTCGAATGCAGGCCTCTTTCGATCAGTATGGGCAATGCTATTAGATTTTTGAAGAACAGTATTGCAAAGCTACCACTTACGTTGTCAGAGTCAGAAGCTAAAGTTAGTCTTCAATCTGATATTGATAGGTTTATTCATGGGAACATAATAACTGCAGATAAGGTGATTGTTAGTCATGCTGTCACAAAAATTAGAGATGATGATGTCCTATTGACATATGGGTCACCATCTGTTGTTGAAATGATTTTTAACCATGCTCATGACCTGGGAAAGAAATTTCGTGTTGTGGTGGTGGATTCTCGTCCAAATCTCGAGGGACAAAGATTGTTGCACAGATTAGTTGCAAAGGGGATCAGCTGCACATACACACACATAAATGCTGTATCATACATCATGCATGAGGTTACAAGAGTGTTTTTGGGCGCCTCCTCAGTATTATCAAATGGAACTGTTTATTCCAGAGTTGGGACAGCTTCTATTGCTATGGTTGCACATGCTTTTGAAGTTCCTGTTCTAGTGTGCTGTGAGGCATATAAGTTTCATGAGAGGGTTCAGCTTGATTCTATATGCTTTAATGAACTTGGTATGATATTTTTGCCTTTTTGTATTGTAACTTATATGTTTAATTTACTGTCAAGGAACTGCATAAGACATGATGTATTGTTTGCTCAGGTGACCCGGATGCCATTTCAAGAGTTCCTGGCCGTGAAAATCTAAGTCTTATAAAGAACTGGGCTGATGTTGAAGACCTACAAGTTCTGAATCTTAAGTATGTACCTGTATTCACATAGGTGATAGGTGTAATACTTCAGTCCCTTTCTTAATATGCTAATGATACTGATTTTGTACACCTGCAGGTATGACATCACCCCATCTGATTATGTTTCAATGCTCATAACAGAATATGGAATGGTAAGATTTGCTTCAACTTCTCAATTGATTCTTTGGGCTTATAAGCAAAGCATATTCAATTCAACATTCGTGTACTCTTCATTCTATTTGCTGCTGAACTACTGGTCTTTACAGCTCAGTGCAATGTTACTTTTAGGATACATCATATAAGCTGTCAACTGCTAGGGTATACTAACAGTCCACTTTGGTTTAACAGCTTTGAGCTGCAACTTTGTTTCTGCTTTTGCACTGTGGAGCATAGCCTCATAATCTTAGCCAAATAAATAACTGAGTTTTGCCCCATTAAATGGCAGAACAATTATTTTATTAGTAATTTATTAAAAGTGATGCCTAGTCATTTATATAATAATAATGAAAAGTTGTATAATATTGGTGACTATTTCTATTCTTTAACATGTAAACTATTAGCTTATAAAAGTATTATGAATGTAGCCATGCAATTTCAATTATGCTGCCAAATTTTATTAATTCCTTTGCATTACCCTCCCATGAAATATGCATATTCAGTTTGTTTTTCAACTCTGTTCAAGAGTTGGTGTTTTTATTTACTTTATGTGAATCTGTCCCGTTGCATGATGAAGATACATTATACATGCATATTTGCATGACCATTGTTAAAGATTATATGATGTGAAGCATCGATCCAAGCTTTTGTTTTTCAAGCATAAGAATTTTATTTAGTAGATGAGCATAACTAGTTTTACTTCAGTTTTTTCCACTGCTGTACTTTAATATGGTCCTTATTGTTACCTTATGGACGCCCTTTTCCCCCCTATAACCATAATATAGAGAAATTTATTCTATAAATTCCTATAATAGGCAGCTTCATCATGATAAATATCTTCATATTGATTTCTTTATAAATTTTGAGATTGTCTGACTGTCAGAGTCCATTGATTGCTTACCTGTCTTGCTATCGCAGCTCCCACCTACCAGTGTTCCAGTAATTTTGAGACAGTACCGCAGGGAGCACATATGGATATAGAAGCCACTAATTTCCTACTGATGTACTATTGGGATGATAGTGGTCTCCTGTGAAAATAGGTTTATACTTCATTTTTGCAAGCATCATATAGTCTGTTTATGGTGTAGTTTCTTAATCAATTGAGGTCAAGACTTACAGCAACCTAAATCAGTTTCCTGTTGACCTTTGATTTAATAGAGTATGAACAATGCGTTTTTATTAATTTGAGAAATAGGCCTTTAACAACTGCCCCGGCCTTTGTTGAAGGTAAATAGAGGCAGGTTGAACCTTGGCTGCTTGGCTGAGACCACCCTTCTCTAGGTACTTGCCATAAGCCACCTCCTGTATGAATAATGTCTCTCTTCAGCACATAATATGACTCTTAGTGATCCTGTTTCGTGCAAGCATACTTGAAGAGATTTTTTCTTTTTCGTTTGCAGTAATTTTCTCACACAAATCAGCATTTTTCCTATTGATAAGTTCCTTGAGAGTAGTTTTAGGCACTGATTAGCTCATTTCAGCTGGTCGATTGCACTGATTTGGGGGTAATCATTTATGCCGCCTAGACATCCAGTGTTGACCACATAGTGCCATGGAGCAAAATCCTCATAGATGCACAGATGCTACATTCAAGCCTTTCTGCTAGGATCGCTGAAGAACAGGTTTTTGCAGCCGAATAATATTAATATTAATTGAATCCAAATAGCTGTCCATTTTGGATGCACAGCCCCACATATTTCTGGAAATGTTGTAGTCATGACTCATGCATCATATGCAATCTCTGGCCATCACCATGAGCTAGTGTCCTGCCACTGCCACCAATGAGACATTTATCAGTGTACCCACTGAAACACCTTGATCATAATCAGCAAATATGTCTGGACCCTATAATTATTTGTAATCTGATGAGTTAGATCTATCTGCTTTAGTCGTCTGAAAGCTCATCAAGCCATCGATGGATGGCCTTGTGTACCCGTGTACTTTTGTTGTTGCTATTTTCATGGAAAATTGCATGGTCCTTGTTTACTAGTAACCATAGTGAGATGTCACTGTGAGCACACTATTGGGCATTTTTTGGTAGGGTTCATGACAGGGCTCTCAGATTTATCACCGATTATTCCATCGAGCCCCAGATCTGCATAGCATTTCTGTCGCAGATCGAGAACCTCTCCGGCGACGGTCCCCGGCACGGCACTAGTGGACGAACTGTCTGAGAACGTGATGAACAATTGATTTCTCACTTCTCAGCACTAATATCATTGCACTAGCTAGCTGTGGGACATCTTTAAGCTTGTCGTGGCTTTGCCCTTGGTGGCCATGTATCTCAGACAGGATCTTGAGCTGGATCAGCATGGATGAGAGCTTGACAACGACGACGAACATGATTGTTCTGGGCCTGTCATAAATTTTTATGGCAACTATCCCTGTCAATTTGGGGTCATGTTGATGTCCATCTATGCCCAAGGTCTTGGGAACAAGGGCTGCCATAGTGCATAGTGGCATCCCTGTTAATAATATAATGTAAGACTACTACATGCCATGGCAGGTATGTCTGCACAAAAGATGAGACCTGAATAGGCCGGCGCTTTCTTGCAGCAGTTGTTTCTAATAGTTTAGCTGCACTTTTGTTTTTTTCCCTAATTTTTAAACCATGCTGGTAAATTTATATGGCCTCACAACTGCTTTCCTCTCCCAAAAGTTTGCTGGTAAGGTAACAAAATCATCAAATGAGATGCACTAAAGTGAGAGTTTGACACCCGCTGCGATACCTGCCTCTTGCCTCCGAGGACGCAACAGAAAAGACAAGTCAGGTCACATGACTCTGCTTTCCAAGCTAATAGCCCAGTAAGCTTCGGTAGAGTAGTTCCTAGGCATGGCAACACTGCACTGTTGTGTTTCTTCTAGTTGCTGTACCACCAACCGAGCAGCAGAAGTAGTTGACCTGTGAACAAGGAATGACGGGGCATGTTTACAACCAATTTGGTGAAGGCCAAAACATATACTCTTACCTTCCTTTGTCAAGCAAAGAAAATGCTCTTAAAAGAATGTGGTTTAAGGGAGAGACGTCCTACAAAAATGTTGAACGCTCACAAAAAGAAACCAAGATGGACGAAGTCATCACAGGTGCATGCAGCACTGTCAATGTCAATGAGCACGCCGTCTATCTTTAAAATAACAATTAGTTGTAATAATACTTTTACACTCGAGCAAAGCAGCAACAAAAAAGTCGGACCTTCTTTTTTTACTCATGTTGGCTTGTTCTTCAACGATTAGCATCTATAACCTTTAGACTGTAATTTGCCTCTCCTTAATAAATGAGAGCTCTCCTGCCTCTTTTTCAAAAAAAAAAGCAGCAACAGTAAAAAAACATTAATTGCCTTCTAATACATGTGCCCACAAAGCTTATCCTTGGGAGGAAAGATCCAAACGAGCAAGTGTGAACAAACGTTCTAGTAGTATCTAGTGAAGTTATCATGTATGCCTTGTCGACTTGGCGTATACCCACCATCCACGCATTATCTGCCTTTCATGCATCATCAGTAGCCTTTACCTATTTATGTCTCTTGTTGTGCTTCAAATTATTTTCAGAAAATTGAGACAGAAAGAGATGATCCATCGATCGACATAGCCCCACAACTAAAAGAAACGCTTATACATGTGGCCTCTTACTGTGTTAGATATTACTCCCTCTTAACTTTTTATAAATGGCAACACAACACCATAGATCTTTTGGAAGGAAAAAAAAATAGCAGCATTAACATGAATAATTGCTACAAATGTGGTCCGTTAATCATTTTCTCACCTAATATTACTATCTAACGACTACATGAACTACCTCACCATACATGACAAGATCGATGTGATGACCAATAACATGTCATGCAACATGGACCCCTCTTGTGAAAGGCAAGATGAGTAGTGCTTTCACAACAGGTTTGTTGGTTCTTTATCTGAGGAGAATGGAGGGAGCCTCTCTGGGAAAGTTACGAGTCCCCCGCGGCGGATGTCCGCCGGATATCGGACGGTGTGTTTTTTTTGTTCTCACGCATGAGTGAATGTCCTCGAGATGCGCGTCAGCTTGTGCGCTGATTTAACCGAACTTTCTGGAAGTCGGTAGAGGTAGCTCATGCATGTTTATTCCATCCGCACCCATCGAAATGCATGTGGGACCATAAAACATCGAACATGTAATCACTAAACTCAAAAAAATCATTTTTATTTGTTTCAAGTACAGATTTTATTGTATGAAGATAAACTTGTGCAACGTACACATGATATAAAATTTATATTATGATAGACATGCACCAGCTAAATCTCATGCAACAATTTCTTTTATCAAAATAAAAATTTTAAGATGCAACAAATAATTTTCCAAGCTACAATTTTTTAGATAAAGGAATTTATCTGGTCTTTGTTTAATGGCTCGGATTGCAATTTTTGCAAGCTAATAAAAAAGCAGTTTTACTACTTGTCGATTGCAATTATTAATATGAAATAAGTAAACGATTATTCTTCCTCCTTTTTTTTTGTTACGTGTTGCACATGTTTTATTACATCTCAAATTTTACATTACAATAAATCACGTGCTAGATTCAACAAAAAATACATTTATATATTTCACAGGAACAACAATAAATTTATTTTTTTTATATGAGACAAAAATTATTTTACAAAGATGACGGTTGTAACTATTTAATTTTCGGACCACAATCCTGATTTATTTTTTTATTTGCATGATGTTTTATTACAGCTCAAATATTGTATTGCAATATATGGAAGTCTAAATTATTCATTTTGCATAAAGTTTGTTATATTTTTTGTACCGATTGCACCGGCATTTACTCTTATGCTGGGAGAAACCATTCCACCAATTAATTTATTGGGAATCTCAAAAAAAATATTTTATTTGGAGCGGGAATGCAGGGCCCATCATTCAGCTCGATCAACGGTGACCGTCCACGTTTCTCTGTCAAAGTTACCACCACCGTTCAGATTACGGAGGACGTCCCGCGGGCGGGACCATATCCGCTCTCGAGGCTCTCTCCCATTTTGCTCCTGTTTACGTTCCCTAATATGTGCCGACACAATGCCGCGCGCTCGCACGTGCCTCCTACAGGCAGCTGCCCCTGACCAATCAACAACTGCACAAGCCTGCAGCCTTCTTCCTTTGGATTGACATGATCACATGAACAATTGGACATGATGCATGACACGAAAGGAGAAAGGTTGTCATAGAGTATAGTACTATTTAGTATATAAATGTTCTTCCTTTTTCACATACGACGAGCACCTTTCAGTTCTCCAATCTCCTTTTTCGTACATGTCATAGTAACAACATTTGTCCGTTTTCACATATTAAAACATTATTGTTCACGTCACTAGCATGCATATGGGATCCACAGTACTTAGAGCTGCTGGTTTTTTTTAATCTCAGATAACTACTGTCTCAACTCTTGTGTTGTTTCCACCATGATATATACAATGATGTGGACTGTACTTCAACTCATAATACTATATCGGTAGCATATATGCTCCTTATTAAGTCATCACACATAAGAGACATTAGTTGGAGTGATTAATCTCAATCAAAAACTCACTACGTCAAACTCTGTAGTTTAGTTCCCAACTACTGTTAGTTTGTACCGTATCACGAGTTACGATCTAGATATGTCTTATTAGTAGATCTAGGAACAACGAACAAAGGTTGGTTTGAGTATGCATAGTAACTGAAGTGTTGGTTTATTAGGCACGATAAGCTTCCATGCAGGCTCAAGCTCACCACGTACGTTTATCATCTGAACCGAGCACAAATTTGTCTACATTGAGAAATATGTTTTTGTGTGGTACGTGCCATCTCGGCGGGGCCGGGTTTATATTAACTTCTTACACGAAGCAAGGACAAATGTAGGACACAATGACACGTCACTAATCTACCGCCTCCTCCTCCACATTTTGTTTTTTTGTGGAATTAGTCATGTTAACCCTCCATGACAAATATTATGGAGATCATCATCACATGCAAGACCTGTAACTACACATGAGTGTGACATCGATCACCACCAACTATATATGATCTCTGTGGCCATGATCTCGTGTTACTTTTGGGTGAGTAAGCACCAAACTTGCTTGTCGCCTTCCTCAGTGTGGCTGTTGACGTGGGGTCGGACGCAGTGCCCCCTTGCAATAATGCAACACACGGATTTAGGACACGGTGGCTTGCCATTTCTGCATCTCCATCCATAGGTATCCATCCATCCTATTATATACCTCCTCCATCACAACTCTCATTCACTACTCATGGAAGTCCTCAACTCATTGCCCAACCCCAAAGAGCTCAACACTAGTTCACTCATGTAAGAAACACACACACCACATCTTTGAGTTCATCCTAGAGCTGCACGTATAAATAATTAAAGAAGCTTGTTAATCTCATCTTGCTCTCCAATGGAGGTGCCTCCTTCCTCTATGGCTACATCCCGCAACGACGACGACGTCATCAACCTGTCACTGACTCTAGGTCCCATGTCAGCGCCACCACCCTTCTGCTCTCCTAATAATAGCTCCGCCGCCGCTTCCGATGGCGGAGGAGGCGGCAGCGGCACCGCCGGCAGAGGCGGTTTGAGGCTCTTCCCTTGCCTCTTCTGCAACAAGAAGTTCCTCAAGTCGCAGGCGCTCGGTGGCCACCAGAACGCGCACAAGAAGGAGAGGAGCGTTGGGTGGAACTCACATCTCTACCTCCCAGCTTCTCCTGTCACCACAACAGCAGCAGCTGCTGCTGTCTCACACTCGTGCCGATCGGATGAGCACTCTCCTCCCGGGATACACATTGTTGACGACGACATCGGCTACAACTCCAGCGACGGCGGAGGTAAGTTTGTTGGGTGGCGGCGCACGGAAGGAAGGGGTGGAGATGCAGAGAAGCAGAAGCAGGTTGATCTCAACCTGAAGCTTTAGCTACCATTTCCTCTTCTTCTTCTTTTTAGCTCATGTGTATGTACTAGTTATAGTTTGTCGTGAGTGTGCGAGGTATTGTTTTGTACTTTTGATTTTTTTTTCTTTATTCTCTTTTGAACTAGTGTGTGTGAAGTGAAGTACCAGAGATTGTACTGTTGTACAACGGCTATTGATTATTCTAAAGCGGTTGTACAGCATGGCTTGTTGTACGCCTTCCTCTTGTCTTGTGTTCAGTCGTAGTGTTGCGCACTTGCGTTATCTTTCAATCAAGGGCTCCCAATAATTAATTAGCAATCTATCAAGTGAATTTCTAAGAAAGCTTGTCGGCTCACCATGTAGGACGAGTAACATTTTGCAAAGTGCCCCTTGGACGGAGAAGCTCTGAAGATTGCACTGCAAGTGGACGACCAAAACTATGTTTGAGTAGACAAGGGGCACTTTTGTTTGCATGTCCATTTTCCAACTTGTTACTAGTATTTGCTTATTCTGTTGAGAGATTGATCATGTAGCCGCTTAATGACTTAAAGTTCCAAAAACATCAGTTGTACACTAGTCATATTCAAACACCAGTCTTTGTCGACAGGGCTATTATTATAACTCATCAACTCAGCATGTGGATCCAATTTGTTGGGGCTACAAGTGTATTGAGGTTAATCCATGTAATAAATTACCCGCTCCGCTTTGACCATTATGGGTCTGATTGGTTCGCCAGGCTGAAGGCATGTAAGATACCCGTGATTGGTTGTCTGCTTGTATCTGGACAGAATACACAGGGAAACTGATTGGTTGCCTGTTGTCTATACCACTCATCTCTCTTCCGATGTAGCAAAATGCACGCCTCCGCATGCGGTGAGCCAGCCTCCAGAGAAACGATCAAAATATTTAGACCCCGGAGTCAGGCTCTAGACCTCTTTTGCATGGGTCAGGCCAGGCCCAATGGAAAAAAATTCTCTGCATGTAAACCACCCCTCCTACAGCACCTTCCCGATTGATGACACGTGTACAGTTGCACCCATCTTAAAGCAACATATTCATTTCTCCCCCCGAACAAAATGAAGCGAGCCACAGCCCACAGCGAAACGAGCTGAGCCAAGCCGATAGAAATCAGATCGAGCTGAAAAATCAAGAAAGCAGCAGCGCTACAACCTGTTAGCGAATCTGCAGCTGCAAATCCACCCCCCAAAACCTCATGGAAAGTTGTATAGTCGGAGAAATCGTTCCGTCGGTAGTCGCTGGTAAAAGTGTCGTCGCCGGCGTCGAGACCCGTCATGTATCAAAAACTCCACGAAATCTGTCTGTAACCCAGTCAGAAAGGAGTCAACGAAATTAATTTGCATCATGGATCATCGCAGCGAGCCTACCGTCGCCGTCATCGATATCATGCTCGAGATGTTGCTCATGTCCAACTTCGCTGGCATCCACCCAGGAGCCATCAACCTGCTCATGTTCAGCGCTGCAAGTGCCAAGATCCTACAGCCATCGATTCTCAACCTCATGTAGACAATAAGACAAGTAAGTCCACTTGAGGCTTAGTTGAACTAAATAGCCCTCCATGCTCGAAGCCCCAATGATAATCATACAATCTGATTATTTTTGTTGAACCGAAGTAATTTTAGCAGTGGCAGTTATGTTCTGCTACTAGATTATGTAAAAAAAACAGACTAGCGGAAGACAGAAGTACTTCCCTAAAGGAGGCAGCATCCATTGGCGATGGTGGCCTTAGCCTCCTCGGGTTCTCTGTAGATGCTGGCGTCTGCGTCCATTAAACTGCTTCTGCACCTCCGAGCGTTCATATTCAGCCGTGATAGCCCCAGGAACTCTGAGTAAATCAGACACGAGCAGCTTGCAGCAGGGAGGAGAACAACGCCAGCGTGGAACCGGGAGACGGAGAACACACGAGTGTCGCAGGAGTTCATGGATGGGTAGGCTTTCTAGCGGCTCGATCTATTTTTTCATTCGGCTTTGCTTGGCTCGCTTCGTTTCGCTAGGGGAAGAGATTTGCTTTAAGATGGGTGCAAACATATACGTGTCATCAATCCGAAAGGTGCTGTAGGAGGAATGGCTTTAAGCGCGCATGCAGAGAATTTTTTTCCAGACCCAATGGAACGACGAGTCATACAAACACGAGCAAGCTGCATCTTGGGGGCTTGGTTACCCTAGATGCAGCTAACTAATCGCACGCTATGTCATTTCTGTTGTCATGGGCATATTGTATTTGTATAGGATGAATACTTAACAAGCCACTTAGAAGAATGGTGATCCGGAGATGATGTGTTAGGGAACCGGGCTCCCGCGTTGTCTTCCTCTGAGGCGACTCGGGGGCGACCCCCTAACCCTAGCCTCCCTACACCCGCCGCCACCATCGCCGCCGGTCGGCGGCGGTGGCGGCCAGCGGTAGTGCCCAATGGTAGCCGCTCGCAGCTCTCCTCAAACCTCCTCTCCCCACCTCCCAGCGTCCTGCTTCTCTTCTTCCTTAAGCCCCTCGAATCCCGCAGTCATTGCCTCTATCGGAGCCATGTCGGAAGTCTCGGTGGCCGGATCCAGCGTCCAGGGCGTCGGATCTGGTGCACGTCCGCCGCCCCGTGCCACCACCATGCGCGGATGCGTGTGCGCTCTTCAAAGGGCGTCCGTACGATGTTTTTTGTCGGGATGCTCGCCGCCATGGAGCACACCGCCTCCGCTGCTCGTTGTCCCATCAACTTCGGCCATCTAGGGGCAGCTCTGCCCCCTCCATGATGGGGAGTTTCAATTTTTAGGGGCACTCGGAGGATGGTTGCAAGTTTCTCCAGGGAGCTGGTCTAGAGGGGCTACGCCCTCTGCTAGATCTCGGGGCAGCAGAGGCTACGAGCGGCGACCTCGGGCGTTACCATGGTGGCGCGGTGCCAGGGTGGGGCTAGTGTCGGGGGTTGTGTGTCCTGCGATGTTGGCTGAGCCCGTTGTCATCTGCTCCGCTCGCATGCATGAGGATGGCAAGGGATGCCTGGCGAAAGCCTAGCTCGGCATCACGCCGGTTCCGGCAATGACGACGTCCATGGACGTCATTCTCCTTGTTGGGGGCATTGTCGTGGTGTCCTGAACCACTCTCCTCTTGGCTGAGCTCGGCCATTGTGCTACCTCACGGCCTCCTCTTGGCACAATGGGCGCATCAGAGCCTCTACTATCTATGTGATGTGCTTGGGAGGAGCGTGGCTGTGGTGGTGGAACTATTATGGATGCTCAAGTGTGGATCAGGTCCAACGAAAGAGTCGCATATGATGTGCGGGGAGGTTTTCCTTTACCTCCGGACGGTCGGGCTTGATCTCTTATCTTGGCCAAAGTGAATCTGGGGCTCCTCTCGATCAAGGTTTCAGGGTCTCTCTGTTTGTACTCCTTACCCTCTCAAGCTCCTTGGAGTTGGCCTTGGTTTTGGTCCGGTTGTCGTCCTTCATCATGGTTCGATGGACGATTATTGCTGGCGCCTCTGCTTCATCGTCGGTGTTCTTGTTGATGGAGTCACCAAATCATATGCCGCGTTCTCCACGCTTGCTGATCGGATGGTGTCTCGTGAAGACATGATGCTCCTAAGGTTTCTCCCTCAGCTTCAAGGAAGGTCGACGTTGTCCGGCTCACAGTGATCGGCGTACCTCCCTCACTCTTAGTCCCCATCCCATTGAGCGGCTCTCTCGTCCTTCGAGGATTCCTCCCCTCGTTGGAAGGTGGAGGGTGACAACAGAACGACGCAGTCATGACGGGTGGTGTGGTGGTTCAATGGTTACTGTGGTAACAGCAAGCATGTTGTTCAGCGGTGACGTCTTGTTGACGACTGGTGATCTTCTTCAACTTGTGTTCAAATTAGGGCTAGGCTGCTAGGAGTTCGAGTGTTATTGTTTCTAGTGTTGTTTGTTTTCTTCCTTCTCTTAGTGTCTGTTGTCTCCACTTGTTTAAACTCATTGTGTTTTGAGCTTGCTATTGTAATTTGTACTTGAGTCATTTTGAGCTACACATTTAATAGAAAATAAAATTTCAGGTGGGAAGAGAATTCTCTTTCCCCGTTGACATTCAAAAAAAATGATGATCCTTCAATGCATTAACAGACAACTGTCGGGCCTTCAAGTTTGCTGAACAAACTAGTATAAAACTGTTGCCGAGAGCATCTAATGTTCAGCTGCTGGTTCTGCTCCACGTCCTGCGCGCTCACATGAACTTGCAGCAAAATAATCCGAAAAGAAAAAGGAAAACAATGAGGCCGGCCATAATAAAAACTTAAGAAAACCATTATTGGTACGTGAAGAATTTTCTGTGGCGTGACACCTGGCATAAATTTTCTGATCATAAGAGATATAGCAACAGTAGACGTTCACACAAAAAAAAAACACAAATAGCCGTAGCAGTAGGTTAGAGGATGTAGCACAGCCAAGAGAGTAACACTGTAGTAGATGTACTGCTGGTGCTGGGGCTAGAGATTCTTTGGCAAGCCACCAAGGAAACAAATTCTGAGCTCAACCGTACGGACATGGGCTGAGCGTGCAGGGCGTACCGTCAATGACTCGTGCATAGGCGCAGCCCATGGTGAGCCGGTGTTCGGTTCATGCCCGCCCCTGTCGTGAAAAACTTCTTCTGATGCAAAGACGTAGCAAGAGTGCAAAGATAGAAGACAGTAGAGTTCACAGTACCACTCGGTAATCATCAAATCATGTTTACGCTTATAGTTGAGACAAATCGATGTTCACACTTCTATCTAAAATGTATTTGGGTTGATGTGATTGTAATTAGATACTGAACACACACTCTAACTCTCTGCACTTGCATCCTAGTCACAGTTTGAACGTCTTTTAGTTGCATCATGCGATTCTGATAACAACGATCATACTGAGAGGGATTGCAACTTTATTTGCAAACCATGTCCTACAAGGAGTCGTATATCAACAAAACAAGAGGTATTTTTGAGATTTGAAACCTAGGTGAGACATCAATATAAGTTTTAAAACCATTAGTACATTTACTCATTTCAATGCTTCTCTCTATCTTTTTTTTTTTTTGAGGGGGGAGTGGGCAATCTGTCGTTAATTATGTGTCCATGGCTCCATGCTTATGATATCATATCGTTTCTGAATTTTCTATATTTCTCTATATGGCGTAAGTAGACAACACTGTGCACTCTCAGTAGTTGTTTATTTCTTTCTAATTCGTGCGGTGAATCATCTCTCCACGAGATGTACCGCCTCTGTCGGCACTCGCACCTGTCCACCTGCGACTTCGACTCCGACGACAGCCGTTCCTATTATGGGAAAGCGGATACACACTCGCCATGACCTGACCACAGAGAACTGCATTTTTAACAGTGGTCTGCCTGATCCATGATCAGTCGTGATGCATGGTCACTTTTTACCGCAGGTAGTTTGGCACCATTCGGAGATTCTCTCCGGGTGCTGCAGCATTGCGTCAGTGTGACTGAGTGGGAATGACACCTTTGCAGCATCGCGTCAGTCTTGTTCAGGCCGGGAAGAATGCGCTGGGCGGTCTGCGAACAGGGAAGTTGTAGGAATGTGAGTGAATTCACCCATGAAACTCATCAGCTACCAGTAGTTAGCTTCGGCTGGAACTTGATTGCAGGCGATCTGGCATTTCTTGTAGTTTGTACCATGCTACGGGTAGGAGGAACAATCTGCCACTCTGTTACTTGTTAATGTTATCAGCGAGGAGCTTTGGAGGCACGCTTATGGTATTCTGAATTACTTGTTAATGTTATCAGCGAGCACTGGTTTAGCGCGTTTGTGCTCTCCTTCAGCGTGATTCCGTCGAACAGCTTGCGCGCGCGGCGGGGCGGGGCAGCTTGACTTGACTCGCCGACTTGCCGTCGCCCTTCCACCTCCAGCATATGTAGACCGACCGTGGTGGAGCAAGTTGAATGAGGAGACCGACCGTCGTTGCTAACTTTTTTTTTTTGACAAAGCGGGGGGATCCCACCATATATTCGTTTACCAGTTGAACATAGCTAGGCCATGGACATTTGGATGACGCCATGCGCCAAAAGTTTAAAGTACATCATATAAGAGGGAGAGGAGCACTAGTTATATTGAAGGATCAAACACCAGACCTCTGTTACATGGCATTCTTGGAAGGGGATATGACATGTCCAAAGCTTTGCCTCTTTACGACAGGCCACCATGAGTCGTTGGAGCGAGGGTTCCTGAACATGAAAGACAGTTTTGTTACGGTGTTTTCAGAGTTGCCAGCAACATATGATGATGAATATGTTGAAGTGGGCAGCGGGCACGAGCTGTGGTCGTTGGAGCTGCCAAAGGCTGGCCATTCGTGACATGTCATCAGCGGCTACTCCGAGCTTGCTCCAGAACTCCCTGGAAACTCATTGCTAACTTATGGACGAAACGAGCGCCGTCGTGGCGACTGGAGTCACAGCGGCGTGCTCGGACATGGCAGCCAGCGGCACGGCACACGCTTCTTCTCCAGGCCCGAGAAAGCAACGGCAGCTCCGGCGACGACACGGATTTCATCTCATTTATCTTCTCCGTCAAGGGCTAGCTTTCCCATCGACCTCGAGCCGCGCGCGCGCCGCCGCCCACGGCTACCTCGCTCTCGGCGCGGCGCGGGAGGTCTCCTGGTCCGGGGCGAGAGCTAGGCCGTGAGCGGCGCACGCGGGGAACCTCCGCCCCAGGAGACCTCTGATGCACGGCGGCGAACGCGGGCATCCATAATTGCGGAGGTCGCCGGCAGCGGCCATGTCAGAGATTTTCTAAAATATCCACTGAATTTGGATCGCGAGTAATGACCGCGATCCAATTATTTATACAAACATCCCTGACTGGGATCGTGATCATTAACCGCGATCCAAATTACTGAATTAGGAGGTTTTGATCGCCCCCTGAGTTTCCAAATACTTCGTTTTGAGGGGCCGGTTCGTGTTCCTCTTCCCCTGTCCGACAAAGCCGGCGTCTTCTCCGGCTCCTTCCCGTCCGAAAGCGCGGGGCCCTAATCTCACCAACCAATCCTATCCTCCGAGAAGCACTCTGTCCGCCGCGTTCTAGCCGCGCGACGGAGCTCGCATCGGCTGGGCTTGGCCGCTCGGTCCGGACCTCGCCGTGGTCTCGGCCCCCGGAGTCCATGGCCGACTCGCTGCGGATGTACAGTAATTGTCTGTGCCGCTACCGTAAGGATGGTGGCTTGTGATTAGACTCTTCCGCTGTTGGCCTCATAAAATTCGCCTCAGAGTTCACGGCAGAGAAGTTCCCTTTTCCGTCAACACCACGGCAAGCTCACTGCAGATGTAACGATGTTCTACAGCTGTCGGACGCTTCATTCGCAGCGGAGAAGTTTTCTCTAACGGCGACATGCAACGCGTTCTGGCACGCAGGCAGCAAAAGCGTTCCGCCGGCGTCGAGGTCACGGAGGAAAGGGGGAGCGGACGAGATTGCTTCTCGTTTCAAATAGCGACCAGACACAAGAGGTTCCGGAAATCCGGACTGAGAGAGATTCAGAGCAAAGACCAACACACACAGTGCCTGAATCCCTGATGGAACTGAAGATAAATGCTGAAAAAATAAGACTGATCAACTAGCAGTAAGTTAACCGAGAGACCCTTCAGCTGCACCAGCAGCTTCAGTGAGGAAAAGTACATGATGCTCCGTATGCAACACCCTGTACTAATATGAAACGACAGAACAGAGCATCACAAAACAAACTTGGCACCTCCATGTCCAGTAGTTCTGCAACCACCCAACGGCTCGTGATGCCCGGCCCCTGCTTCAAGGTGCTTCCACTTCCTGCACGCTTGCCAACAGCCTTAACATCACGCCGCGTCAAGCAACGTGCAACGATGTCAATGCTGGAGGAACATCACATGCTCAGGAATGCGCATTAGTCGTTTGCACATCCGCGGGTGCTAAAGCAGAAAGCACACATGGAACTCAGTAGCTACCGCAAGCGAATATAGCAGATGCTAATATATGCCTCCGGGTATCATCAGAACTTCTGCGTCATGCTAATATATGCCTCCGGACTAAAAGAAAAAAAAAATCAGCAGAACGTACGTCGAAACAGTATGACAATATGTATCCCCACCAGAAAGTTTACTGGAACTGATCACCACAAATGAATACAAGCAAACCTAACATTAACACTGGGGTACAAGAACTAGCAGGGGGCATCACACTTTGCAGAATGAACAGACTGGCCCATAAAAAACGAAATTAAGAAGTGTATGACTGCACTGTTGAAAAATAAAACGTCATGTCTATGCCACAATTAAGGCTACCACGTGACAAAACATACAGGGTACAGTGTTTATGAATCCATGAATCATATAATCCAACAACATCGCGATATTGAGATTATTGGCAGATCTGTTCGACAGCGGCCACAATCTGCGCGGGCTGCACCACAGTTGCATCCTCCAGAGTGCCGGCATATGGGGTCGGCACATCCTGGGACGACAAGCACATGATGGGGGCATCTAGGTAGTCCCAGAAGTTGTCGATGATGGCCGACCTCAGGCTGGCGCCGATCCCACCAGTCCTCATGCACTCTTCCACAATCAACACGCGGTGGGTCTTCTTGATCGAGTTTCCGATCGTGTGCAGATCAAATGGCTTCAACGACCTGATGTCAATGACCTCAGGGTCGTACCCTTTGTTCACCAGTGTCTTGGCGGCCTGCATCACATGGTACCTCATGCGAGAGTACGTGAGGATGGTCACATGCTCACCAGGGCGCACCATCTCAGCCTCCTCCAAGCAACAGATGTATTCCTCATCAGGAATTTTCTCCTTCAGATTGTAGAGGAGGACATGCTCGAACAACACCACAGGGTTCTCACTCCTGATGGCCGCCTTCATCAGTCCCTTAGCATTGTAAGGAGTGGAGCAAGCAACCATTTGAAGGCCAGGGATTGACTGGAAGTATGACTCAAGACGCTGTGAGTGCTCTGCACCAAGCTGACGACCAACACCACCAGGGCCTCGGATCACGACTGGGATCTTGAACTGACCACCTGAAGTGTAGTGTAGCATACCACAGTTGTTGGAGATCTGATTGTAAGCGAGGAGAAGGAAACCCATGTTCATTCCTTCCACAATGGGCCTGAGTCCCTTCATTGCTGCTCCAATTCCCATGCCAGTGAAAGAGTTCTCAGCAATAGGGGTATCAAGAACCCGAAGATCGCCAAACATCTCAGCCAATCCTTTAGTCACCTTGTATGAACCTCCATAGTGACCAACATCTTCACCCATGACGCATACAGTGGGATCCGATTTCATCTCTTCTATCAAACCTTCACGAAGGGCTTCAAACAACAGCAGTTCATGACTAAGAAAAAAGGAACAATGCAGTTAGGCATATATAGATAATCATAGAGAATGGAATCAAACATGAATTATGTTTCAAAATTCAATATTCTAATTGCGTGAAGAGAACAAGACTACCATGTTCATTAATGTATTATCAGCAGGCCACTAGCAGTATATAAAACATTAACAAAAGTTCAGGTCATTACTGACAATGGTTATACTGATTGGATTAAAAATGTATGTTGTTGTTTGGAATTCCAATGTTCACGGCTGAGTTCTGAGGTTAGGAATTCAGCAGCTCTGACGGTTGACCCAGTTCAGAAACAGTTCAATTCCAGTCAAAGCTATTTGTTGTTATGTACTTAAAAATTTAAGGTGCTTTTAAGCTATCAATAATTGATTCTGCAGTCTGCACATTCCATCAGAGACATCGCTTAAGACAAATTCATTTGTGCTAGCAAATCAAAGCACCAGATAGTAAAGTAAACCATAATCACCCAGAACACTTATGTGCCTTTTCCTGTTTTCCACGTTTGTAACTGTAACCTGTCAATGCAGATCCCTCCAGTTTTGGGAAAGAATAAGCACTTTTAAGTTTCTAATCAACAACTTTGTTCATTTGTTTAGAGCCTTTGTGAAGACAGGTTCAAATTGCAATGTTACGGTTTTGAATGCAAGTTCAGCATGGGATGCAAGTTTACAATTCTACAATTGTAGCAATAGGACCCTATGCATCAATTTTTTGTTCCAATTCAGCTATATAAAAATCACCAATCAATTACTTCTGTTCACTGAAAATTGAAGGCAGAAACCCAGCTTCATGGTGACTATCATAAAACTTCTAAACAGTATTTTACTGGAAAGTGCTAACCGAGTCAAATGTGCAAGCACTCAAAACTGGAGTTGACACAACTTGTTTTAGTGAAAAAAGATGGGGATTCTCCTTTGCCACCTTTAATTGGGCATGCCCTCCTGATGGACCCCAATCTCGCTCATTTTTTCCCAGTTCCATAATCAGACAAGCATTATTTAAAATTAAGAAACAAAGGCCACACTATCGCTCTGCTCGTCTCTCACAGATTCTAATTAACACACTAAACAATCTTTGAACAAGGCTAAAGCATATGTGAGCAGCAAAGGAGTAAAACTTCAGATAAACAGCGTGCCAGCAAACAATCACATCCAAAAAAATCAGGACTCCTCAAATCTAAGGATAGTTTATTTAAATTGTTGAGCACGAATTGTATCCAAGACAGCTACGTATACACTGCATACGACAGATCTCCTAGTAGCATCTAAACCAAGCCGAATTATCTCCAAGCGATCTAAGTCGTTCCGCACGATTGTGAAGAGAGGTATACGATCATGCCAGTATCTTACCCGCCTGACTTGGATCCAGCCGCCGCGGCCGCCTCATCCGCCTTGGCCTGCACACAGCAATTCACACAGTACACACAGGTCAGCACTACGCACAAGGCGATAGCATACTAAACTGGTGGAGAAGGGGGATGAAGACAGCACGTAACTGCAACGGCGTTGCGGGCCACCAGCCTGCCCCGCGCCGGCCCCTTCGCCGCCACGGCCACGCGCGCGCTCCTCGCCGCTGCAGAAGCCAAATTAAGTGCATCAGTCACTCGCCGCTTCGCCAGCCACCAGTCGCAGCTCGTGCGGAGACGGGTCGTGAGGAGGAGAAGGGTGGAGGGACGCGTACCTGGGGCGGCGGCGGATCTGGGCTTGGCGGAAGCGACGGCGCCGACGCCGCGGAGCGTGCAGGAGGAGGAAGCGGCGGCCGCCATTGGTCCCGTCCCTCGTCTCGCGCTTGTCACGGGGAGCGGGTGGTGGCGAGGCACGCGCGCAGCGGAGCGGTTTATATGCGACGACGGCGCGGTGGCGCTCTGGCCTCGGCGAAGGGAAGGAGGAGGAGGAAGCGAGGTGGGGATGGCGGAGAGCACGAGGACACGCGAGTCAGCAGCTTCTTCTCTTGAGCGAGGAGAGGTCTATGGACCGGAGGCCACGAGGGCCCACTTGGGCGGCGGAGATGTGCTGGGCGTGCGTGGACCGAGTGCAGGTGGAGTAGGTGCGAGCCTCGGTTCCATCGAACGAGGCCCTCCGCCGTCCGCCCGCCCGCCCGCCCGTGTTTTGGATGGACCTGATCTGATCCACTGGCGCGGGATGGCCTAAAAGATTGCTCATTTTTGGGCCGTCATGAACTAACCTGAGGTAAAGTATAGGCTGGTGGGGAGGATTCAGCCCAACAATGAAAGGGAATTTCGAAATGGATTTTCCTTTTAGGAAGGCGAAGAAAATAAAAGTAGCTCCAATGAAATTCAATTAAGACCTGTTATTAGAGTGCGGTCCGGCTCATCCCGTATACCTGCCGCCAGCTTAGGTCGACTGAACTGAAACTCCAACCAAGGTCGTGAGACACTCCAACCTAAAAAACTAGCATGATATGTGAGGTTTCCTTCACCTTATAAGTTGGGCTTCCTCATCATCAATATCCGACGTGGGACTAAACCCAACAAGACTCAATATGCCACGTCTCAGAAACAAAAAATACCAAGTATAAAATATTTTCTATTCACTTATGATAATTAAGTACTTTGAAATTACAAACAAGTCTCATTAATTTGTTAAAAAAACTAATTAAAAATCACTCCTACAGATTAGATTGAAGCGACAAAATCTCAACAATCATCAGTCGGAGCCGTATATTCTTTATCATGTTCTCATAACGAATTCTAACCTTAACAACGGTAGTGAGTTAGCTATCATATTGAATCTGACGCTATTTTGGATCATTAGATTCTATTTAGTGGTCGGGTATAAAGTTATTGCCTTATGATAGAGTTCAGACATCACTATCGTGTTTCTTATGTTGTATTACATGTGCAGGATTGGAAAAATGACAAATAACTTTATTTTACATGTAGTGTCACACAAATTGGTAGGAGTGGGGAGGGACATGTGCCCCGTTTATCGATTTATTTTTTGATATGAGAGAATCAACATAGAGAAAAAATCATATGAGATCTATTTAGTTGGATGTACAGTGTCTAACCAAGATATAAGAAGCCAAAACGAGCAATTGCAAAGTGTATAGTCAAGAGTGTTGTTGTGGTTATAAATATAAAAAAATAAGAGAGAAACATAACTAGGATACGAGTGCGTGTTTATATAGAGAGCTCTTCAGGCTCAACTTTCTGTATAAGTTACAACAAGAGATAAGCTCTATCTTTAACTACCTCTATCTATAACAAATCAAATCAGGACTACAATCTTTATCTATATGCCTATAATATAAATAACTTTCAATAACAAAGCCAGAACAAACACTAAGGGACTGCCAAGGGGGCATCGAGAAGTAGGTCTTGCGGCCTATGACCCCTCGGTCAGGCCTTGGGGTGGAACACACAAGCGAGTTGAAGATCACGAAACTGAAGGCCCTTCGAGCGGGTCCCTTCGGGAATGTCTTATATTATGCGTCCAAGTCTATACCGAATGGGTCATACTCGGGATGTGATTGAATGATTCCTCGATAGGGACTACAAGAGAGCATCTATAGTCTTATGCTCATCTGTCTCCTATGCCGAGTTTACATATTTAGCCCGAAGTCTACATTACATGCCTAGCATCCTCGTCCAAGGGCATTCTAGTACTTCGATCACCATCCGATACACGTCTCGAGGAGTCAACCTTCGGTACTTGTATCGGAGAGTCCGTTCTGCCCATACGTCCTTCGACCGTACAATAAGCATGAGTGTCAACTAGGCTGGCCGGCCTTTGCGGCTTCGGCCCATCTTTGACCTTTGTTATTGGCTGATAAGCTCCTATTAGGACTAGAGGAGACTAAGGGGTGCGCTTCCCCTAACAAGTGTAATAATACATTTTAATTAACCTGATGTTGATCATAATGAGCAATCTTTTATGTCACCTCGCGCGAGTGGATCATGTCAGTAATATAACTTTATCTATGAACAACATGTCGATGAGTATGACATTATATGTTTTCAATAAAAAAATGAAGGAATTGTTTCATCTTAAAAGAAAAGACGAGAACTTCGTGGTTTTATCTTTAGAACATTCTTAAGTTGATTTAAGCGATAAATCCTTATAATAAAAAAAAGAGCATTTCATTTTTGCATTCTTTTCTTTTATTCGTCTAATTTCCATTTTTTTGCTGACACTCTTCACGTGAGCAGCTCCTCTTAAGCCAGTACGGAAAGGAGAGAACACGCACGCACGAACATGTGGTCAGCCGGGAAAGCCATCAATCAACGGAGATAAGATCGTCGGGAGCATCCGGGGACAACATGGCTTAGAGGTCAAGAAACGGCCGGCACGCACACGTGTCGACCCGTTTCGGGTTGGGCTTGGGCCACAGGCGGCCCACCACTGCACGAGCCGATGCGCTTGGCGGCAAGCAAGTCCTGACAAGCTGCTGCTTTATTATTTACACTTCTTCTTAAGAAAAAACTTGCTGCTTTGCTTGGCAAATGAAAACTGAAAGCTTACTTTCTTGCCTTGATAATTACGTGCACGTGGAGGTGGCCATCAGTAAACTATAGTGCGTGCTCATGTCGTCGTGGAGTGTACAAGCTCGATTAACAACTACTCTCTCATTCCTTGGTCGGGAGGTAGTATTAAGCTAGGTGAAGAATAATCTAGAAGCCTTTCATTAATCAGAGATCAGAGAGCACGCCTATCCTCTTAGCTGTGTATACATACATACACAGATGGTCCTGCTCAATTGGATTGGAATGGAATCATGTGCATGCACTGACTCAGTCTCTGCACTGCACGGTGCGAAGGAAACAGGGCTACGCTCTGGTCGCCGCGTGCTAACAGCAACGCTTGGCTTATTGACCCTCGCTCTGCTCGAAACTTGCGAGCTAAATATCTCTACCAAACTCGCTGCCACCTGTGCTCCATGATTAGCGAAAACCCAATCAGGACACGTCCCTGTGCCAGCAGAACGTGCACGTAAGACCGTATGCTTTGATTGCAGTAACACAGTCCAATAGAATCCCCTGCTTCACTACTACTTGTTGAGTTCCACTGCTCCACTACTGCTCTTATACGTAATTATAATTCGATCAGCCTGACAGCGATTACACTAGCTTAGCTTCTACCACACTATTGTGGTTACAGGAGGGGAGAAATGATGTTTGGAAACTCATCATTGGCGATGAACACGTATAGCAGCTCATCGACTAAATAAGTTGAGGCGTGGTGTCTTAGTAGTGTAATATTCAGCTGAAGGCAAACTGAATATATAACAGTATGTTTGCAGCTTGTAGCGCCGAAAGGAAACTGAATAACAGTACGTTTTTGCAGTTCAGAGCTTTGTAGGTCGCATTAACAACTGTTAAAGCCAACTTATTTTTTTTATCCCCTCTTTGCAAAGCCCAACGGTCTGCAATATATGACCGGAAGAAGCAGTTTGATCGTTACTAGCTCGTGCCTAAATATTAGCAACTGGTACTGCACAAACAATTCGAACCAAAATTTAAAATTTTGGACGAATTGACACGCATGGCCAGGATGAAAGCTTCTCAAGCACAGTACAGCAAAGTAGGCACAGAGCCCGTAGCCTCTAGCTCGGACACGGGTGACACTTGTGGCCATGTAGCACACAAGTTTTTTTTTTCTTTCCCAAACGTACTTAATAATTATGTTGTCCAATTATTGACGATGAGCCATCAGGACATGAGAACGAACATGGAAGGAGTTCGTCGTCCGTTTGATGTGATATCAACTGCATTGCCCTGTGCACCTACCTTGGTTTCTAGTAGTGGTTTTTCTCTACTTTATTTTTCCACCTGGCGTGTTAATCATTTGTTTGTGTCCTTAACCTGGTTCGTCCCAATCATTCTCAACAGATGCATGCAGTGCTTTTGGCTTTCGGGCACAAGAGTCAGAGATCATGTCTTTTCAACCGTCCATCCAGTGATTATGAGTGACCGGTTTTGTTCGGACAAAAAATTATGAGTGGGCGATGATGTTCAGAGTGGAGTTCACTAAGAACAGTTTGGTTAGTTTTGCCATGGATTCGATTGCGTTTTGTGTGTCTGGTCACAGTTAAGCCATCCCATTCTGAATGGATGTGGATCACAGACAGCCCACAATTGGCTGTGAATTATATTGTTGCGAACTACAGTTTGGACTTCTGAAGTATTATGCTGTTTCGGCTATCTCTATAAAATCACGTGGGCAACAAACTGAAATTGTAGTTCAAAAATAAAATAAAAAAAAACTGAATTTGATGTTATCATGTCAGCTATCTCAAGCACAAGCAGAGTAAGTCAAGTCATGAAAGAAAATTTACAAAACTCCAGATAAATAAAAGCAGTTCGCCTTTCTAAAAGCTAAGCACAATTCAACCACCAAGCTACACTAGCTCTGCACGGTTTCGGAACAAAGCAGCTGCTGCTGCATGCTACCTAGCCAGTTAGGTTGTGTGGATATACACAAGCAAGCAGCGTGTGCTCCTAATTCGCTTTCCAAGGCACAACCCCGATTTTTCCTCACTTCTTCGTGAACTCCATGTCCTGACCCGCCGGCCAATACCAATAGCATGTAGTATACTTCAAACAGGCCCATCAATCTGGTCTCGTCAAATCAAACACAGTGCCCAGCTGCCTCTGCAAATTGCACGCCCTAATCCAACAGCGTCCATCCCTTGCCCTCCCGATTCAGGCAACGAAACCAATACGCAGCCACGGAATTGGGAGAGCCGGTAGTTCTCTACTGGTGATGGCGCACACTCCCTGCTATCTGCGCTCTCTACTAGACACACCAATCATATCGTTCTCACGCTTTGACAACCACAAACCTCTGCAACTGCACGGCAATTAGCATTTACTACTAGTATCACAGGGACATCGAAATGAGCTAGTGTATTTTTATCACTTTTATTTACAAACGATTTATGAAATATATTCCTTATTTTTTTTTTAAAAAAAGGTTATTCATATATACCGTGGAGTTGGCTTTTGAGATTCATGCGAACGTGTGTGATGAGGTGGCTAGGAGGAATGGTTTCTTGACAACTAGCCTAGAAACACATCGAATGCAGCTTTTCAAATTGTACAAGTGATCGGCTATATATAAAGTTCATGCTTTTGAATCGGTGGTACATACAGTTTTCACGGCAGCATCGATATCAAGCAATTTGAATGCGCACCAGTAGTCGCTTGACAAGTGGATTCACACTTCTGATTTCTCTAGGCCACAACTCTCTCTAGATTGCCCTGCTATAAAAGGACCTTCCATACCACCCGCCCTCCATCGCACTGAACATTCTACAAGCCGCCTCTCTCCTCTCTCTTTGTCTCTGAAGCAAGCAGTCAAGCACACACAAAAGCTTGAACACCTCAAAGCCAAAGGCCAGAGCAAAGGAAAGCCTATGCCGTACATGCTCCCGCTCCCGAACATGCAACAGGCTCCTCCTCCTCTTCCACATCAGAGCAAGAGCATGAGCATGCAGCACCAGCAGATGATGCGGACGGTGTCCATCTCCATCCTGGTGATGTCGCTGCCGGTGCTCTACGTCTCCTTCCTCCACGTCCCGCCCGCCGCCCTCTTCCGGGACACCGTCTTCTGGTTCCTCATGTCCAACTCCATCATCATCGTCATCGCCGCCGACTCCGGCATGCTCTTCTTTCGCTCCTCCTCCTCACGCTCCTCATCAACTGATGACGTCGGCCTCCCGTTCGTCGTCTCCGGTGCCGAGCCCGATGCCGACGAGGTGATGGTGCTGCCTGTGGAGAACCAAGTGATGGTTCTGAGGGAACAACACGATTTGACGACGACGATGGTCAGTGACAACAACGACCACGCATTGGTTCTGAGAGAAGATCAAGGAGAACGACGACGACACATGGCAATTGAGCCGCCGGTGCCGGAGAGCAGCAGAGTCATCATGGTGAAAAACGAAGGCATCTCGATGGTGCGAGCAAACATGCCAGGCCTGAACCTGACATCGTCGTCGAGCAGCAGGAGCCTTTCAAGGAGGGAGGAGAGGTTGAGGCGGCGGCACAGCCACCGGCCGTCGTCGTCGCACTCGCGCTCGCTCGTGCCGGTGGTGCAGGACAAGAGCGTGGCGGCGGCGGAGGAGAAGCAGCTCCGCCGCGCGGCCACGGAGGAGAAGGATGTGAGCGAGTACTCGAGGCTGTCGGACGAGGAGCTGAACCGGCGGGTGGAGGAGTTCATCACCAAGTTCAACATGGAGATGAGGCTGCAGCTGGAGAGGGAGCAGCAGCTAGCCTTGGCAGCAGCTTGATGCTCATGCTCTGCCATGCAAGCAAAGATCTTGAGTCCAGGAGCTTCATGTCAAGTCGATGACTGTAGATGCTGGTAGTTGTTAGGAGGAGGATCTTGGCGGCGTTCCCCTTTTTTATTAGTTTTGTTTTTTTGTATTTGTGTGTGTGTTTTGGTAGTAACTTCTGCTGCTTGTTTTCTTGGCTCCTCCTCTTGGTAGTCGATCTCTTCTGGGTGCAGAAGAGAGAGCGAGGTGAGAGAGGGACATCGAAATCAAGGCTTAGATTTTTGTACATCGAGATGGACCGACGCATGGGCACTCCAAGAGATTGTGTAGCAGCGAGCTTGGATTTTGCATGCACCCATGCATGGGAATAAAAACAAGAGGCGGCTCATCAGTGAAGGGAGTTTGAATAACTTTGGTGGCTGCTTTTGTTAACAAGTGTCCTCTGCTTACTTCTTCCTGCGCCAAGATCCTCTTTTGTCCTGTGCAATGATTTCAAAAGGAGAGTGTCTAATTTTCAATTGATTAAAAATAGGGTTACTTTCAATCAATATTTTTAGTCCTCAAATCTAGATTCAATAGATATAAAAAGACAAAACTTTTTTATAGTCTGTACATAACACTAATTAATACAAATAATTCTATAAATAAAAAATAACAAATAAAATAATATTTTTCTTTCTCTTCAAAATACTGTTAATTGAAAGGATGTTCTCTTTTCAATAGATTGAAAAGAAGCATTCCCGTTTCAAAAGACTTAAACTCTGCACTTTTAATTGGATATAACCCAAAACTTTATTGCACTTATTAGTTAACCTTTTAGCACACATAGTTTAGGCATTCTTTATTACCACGAGATTTGCGGTGCCCAGAGATGGAGGATCGTCTTCAGCAATAAACTGAAGACGCCCTGCCCAAATCACATCAGTACAGTACAGCTACTGTGCTAATTCTGAGTTTCTGACAACGACAAGATCCTGTACTATTGATCTTTTATGTACGGCATTTTTTTTATTGCCGTCTCAATAGAATCTAATTATTTAATTTATATCTACTCTAATTAGCCTCTGGCATGATATGAGGACCCAGATACAGAGGAGCAAGATTGAATGAATTTCTTGATGGATAGGGACAAGTACTTGTGATGAACTGTACTGGCTTGCCTAGCGAGAGTTTAGTACTATAGTGAGTAGGGTCGTAGACTTGCAGTCATTGACAGGTGGGGACGGCTCGGGCGTAACACTGTCAGTCACAGATTTCTCATGGGACAGGGGATCGTGGATATTTGTTTTGGGTTATCATTTGCTTGCTGTTTGGCTTGAAAATTTCCTGTTTGTTGCAGTGATGTGCTGGTAATGTTTTAAAAAAAAGCACAATTTCAGACTGAATGTTTCCAACAACGTCCTATTATGCTATACTTATTATAAGTTACTCCCTTCGTCCCGCAAAGGTTGTCACTTTTGATTTTTAAACATCACGTTTGACCGTTTATCTTATTTAAAAATTTATACATAAATAATTTATTTTTTATAAATTAATTTATTATTAAAATATTTTAATTATGATATATTTATTTTAAATTTATATAAAAAATTTAAATAAGACGAATGGTCAAATATGAGGTCCGAAAGTCAAAAGAGACAATCTTTATGGGACGAAGATAGTACTTAATTGCCTCTATTATGGATATCTGGCTCATGGCAAGATGATTTAATATTTTTTTAATTATTTGTCGGCTTATGATTGATGCTACAAAGTCGTCGTAGCTATCCCAGCACATATGGTCACCAAAACCGTAATAATCTAGAAGAGACACATTGACTTACCCCTAGCTGTCACGCTACGTGTGGATTCGTGTGACATGAAACTTCACAAGTCTAAGCATGTATGATTTGAACCGAGCAGCCAGCTTGAGTTGAGTTGTACCATATCATGTTTTTTTTACCGGCAAGTATGTAAAACCAAGTTGGAAATGTGTGGCATGGCAGGTTACACTTTATCAGAAGAGCTCATGTTTATTCGCTGACGTCGTTCTTGCCTGCACACGTGTTGTGATCCTATTTGTTCTAAATTGAGTAAAATAGCTTTGCGCGGAATGAAGCCATTCGTGGCAACTCGCGGTTACGTTTATTTATGTGTAATCTTTTTTTTTTTCATAATATGCATGTGTGCTGTGAGCTAGCTAGACAATGCAAAATACTTAAACCTTTTTTATTTTGCCATCATATACACATCACCAAGCAAGGCTCAAGCATGTGGCCAAATTGGATTTAATTTGTTAATGTTACACAACTAGCTGACCAAACCATATCACGTTGGTATGAAAAAGCTGATTTGATGGATCTGTAAAAGCTCAAACTGAATAATGTTTTGCCTCATCCCATCCCTTGCATGCACATCCATGGCTGCCTAGGAGATAAGGCACAAGGGCCATGCTCTATCAGTTGTTGAAAATTGTTAACTAGACACATACATACAAAGCAACAAGCAGACAACAAGCTTGTTGTGTGCATATCTTACCTTCACTACCTTCCACATACAAGAGATGGATGTATCTTTTGCTTGACCTCATTGCACACACTTGATCGTGATATAACTATATGTTGGTGGTGCAAGATAAAAGGACAGGGGTAGTTTAACCTAACAAATCATAGTCTTTCTGATTTACCAAATGGTAGTACTTTTGAATTGATTACTAACAGAAAGTGTTGAGTGCCCAATAATTTACTATATCTTCAGAAGGGTAAAATTGCACTTTTTTCAGAAATTGGTGCATGGTTCAGTGTTTCCTTGCTCGACATGCTCCTCTGACTTGGGTTTGAAACAATCTAGAACTTGACACGTTGTGAAACTTGCATTGGCTCCTGCATTTTAGACTCTTGATCCTAGTTTTACAGCACACCTCACCGGGCTAAAAGTGACTTGCGTTGACAACTAATTGCGTGTTGCTATATATCAAGAGCCATCAGTGTTGTACGACGTAGAACCAATTATTAAATCCGATTGCCTGCATACAACGCAGCAATAGATCATAATTCAGCTCGAAACTAGGGCCATCAACACATTTTAAGGTGTTGATTACTGTTATTTTTGATAAAATTACATCCCAGTGAGGTTAAGGTAATTGACTGAAAAATGCTTGAAGTCAATTGTATTTTTCAAGAACTTGGAGTGTTTCTTAAAAAAAAGGAACTTCGGAGTCAACAACAATTTGAAAAGTTGCATGGAGTACCAATACTAAATCAAGAAATTTCTCAAATAGATCAAACATATCTAATTAAGACTAGTGTTGTTCGTTTTGGTTCGAGCAAAGAGAGTTAACACGGACCGATGGGTTATCGACACGTGTCGTGCAGCCAAGCGACCTCGTGTGTCTTGGACCTGGACGCCGCGACCGAGGTGATAAGAGAAGTTGCCAAGTTGGGGGTGCACAATGCCATGCCGGCCACGGCCGTTGGCTTCCCTTTTGCTAGCACGATCAACCTCAATCACAGAGCCTGGCCATGCTTCCATTGACGGAGACAAGCAAAGCGTACACCACTTCGCCTGCATATTTTATTTTATTACCTTGTAAGTTGGAACATATTGTTGGAACAACATACTTGCACACTTATTTCGTCTCGTCGCTTCTAGATATTTGCTGATCATGAACCCGTGTGTGTCGTTAATGGTTACAGTTTGAATCCCATTAATGAACTAACTACGTGTGGATTTGTTTGATCGGTTGTAGATGATTTGATTTTACAACTTCCTGAATGAAATATGTCCACCAGCATTACTGAAAATGGTTGAATTCAGTTGGAACGGAGAGCTTGGATACAGATACATCCGGCTCCATTGCGGAGAGGTAACTACTAACTAGCTACTCTATATTACCTGTCAAAGCAGGCACAAGTTTTCAGTGCTGACTAGACATGTACACATAAATATCTCATGACTGTCACTTTGGAGAGTTCATATAATCCACCAGGCCATCAAGCTATATTGTTAGTAGGAAAAAAAAGTCAACACTCTGCAGTGTGCCATTGATAGTTTGAACTGCATCCCTGTCACACTTAAACAGTCGTACCCTGGAGCTAGAGCAAAAAAGATGGAAGGATATGCACAGCACAGGACTACGGCGCGTATGTCGATCACAGAATCACAAAAGGTAGCAAGCTAGGCATTAAGTATACAGCGCATTTGATCATTCCATCGTTTTCAAGAGCAGAAAAAGAGTGTCATGCTTGTATAGGAAGGGGACAAAAATGACCTTAAGCAAGTTTGACAGAAGGAACTAAATGATTATTTAGGAGATCTGATTATGGGTGTGTGCAGCAAGTTATTAGCAACCTGTGGCTGCAAAAGTGCCTTGCTTATGAAGCAATTAAATCCATACCACTAAATGGCACAATCCATGGAGATATATACAACTAATCAACTATCACTTGTACAATTTGCACGGGCCTATTAATTCTAGAGGAATTTTACTATCCAAAATATTGGTCATTAGTTTTAAGAAATTATTGGTCAATAGTTTGAGAGTAATTTCGTAATTGCACCATTATAAAATGATTTTATGTTTATTTTACAATAGAAATCTAACTCTATCGAATTATTAAAACGTCAGTTGATCTTTTGAAAATAAAACATCAATTATTAATCATATTATTAATTTATTTTTATTCATGACAATATAAAATAATTATGATAAATATAGAAAGATTATTTTTCTGTTATTACCCTCAAACTGATAAACTATTAGCCAATAGTTATATGTTTAGATTATGAAATCTAAACCATTGGATCAAACTATTGACCAATAATTTTTTAAAACTAATGACCAATATTTTGGATAGTAAATTCCTCTAATTATACCGTCCTTTGTACAGTAATTCCTATAGTATAGCTTGGATTGGTGGAGCAGGATTCAAACCCATCCAGTTCAATTCATATCTGTAAAAAAAAATATCAGAAAAATAGCTCATTTGTGCCCTTTCTTCTCTTAGCACATTTCTTGGTGTTTTGTAGTAAAAGGTTGGGTTCGACAAACAAATACACATGTTTAATAGTGTGTATATCGATCAGTTGCATTTAAAAGCTCAAACTAATAAGAAAGGATAAACAATTTACTTATATTTTAATAATACATTCACGTGCTCCATTCATCACCCAAGACAAGATTTTATTTTATCAGAGCTGACGACCAGCTGTGGGTGCTCACCACCACCAACTAGAAATGGTAAGGTAATTGCCCCTCCTATAAGAGTGCTGGGCATGCTAGTACCGTATATGGCGGCAAAGAAGCAAAAGGGCAACAACCACACGCATTATCATATTTCCGCAAACAACCGAAGTTATTACCGATTACCGACCGGTGTCTTATTGCTTGTTCCCATGTATGACGCCCCAAATGACGTCCTTGTCGCAAACAGACGGAGCGTAGCAGTACCTGATCCAGCAATCGATGGAAGTACCAAATTCGGCCCTAGGTCAGTTGAGCATTATTGCCGAGACAAGTGTCCGACCGGGACAGCCATTGCTGCATTCCGACAGGATGGGGAGTTCAAAGGCTAATGATGGGAGGAAAGATCTGGAAACTTCACTGAGAGCCATCATCACTAGTACTAAGACTGATCACTCTCATCAGCTCGTCGTCATCGTCGTATTTACAATTCACACAGGTGATTGCACAATAATCATCAGCTCGGCCGGGTTGCTGTCGGACAACCGAGCAGTGTAAATATAGAGTGGCGAGCCAAGGGTCGCTGCACAGTGAGGTGTGTGGCGCGAAGCATACTGCATGCGAGCCAAGGGTCGCTGCACAGTGAGGTGTGCCCGTTGAGTGGCCGAAGATTGTACTGCGAGACGGGCTCCGCGTATTTAGGAAACTGTAATGATTAAGGAGTAGTTCATTGTGACAGCACGGAGTAGTGTAATTCATTGTGACAGCACTGAGTAGAGTAGACTGCAGGCCGGAGGATGACACAGGAGAAAACTTGGAGAGCAACTGGTGGCGACAGTCCTGTTTCTGGATCGTGGTTAATTTGTTTATGTGCGTGCGTTTTGGTGTTGTTGTTGTTTTGATCTGTTCCTTTTTATTTTCGCTTTGTTTTTTCTAATTTCTTCTCCAACGAGTGTATAAAAAGTTTGAGAAATGCTGGAGCAGGATCATCAACTTTCTGTGTAGACAGCTCGGATTCAGGCGATTTGGTCGGTGCGCGACGAATCTTGGCAGGAGAAGATTGCAGATTTGCAGTCAGTAGGAGGAGGAGAAACAACCTCTAGCTAATAAGCTACTCCCTCCGATCTAGAAATGTTATCGTTTTAGACATGAAGAAAGAACTAGAAATGAACTAATACTGTTTGTCTTAACGATATCATTGAAAAACAGAGGAGTAAGCTAGAACGTAATGAAAGAGAGAGAATCTGCCCGCCGGGCAGGAGCACGTGGGCGGGGCCTCGCCGGCGGCACAACGCGACGGCGCGCGGGCAAACACCTGGCGCCGCCCACGGCCACGAGACCCGCGCCGTGAAAGCGAGATAAATATCTGGGACGGCGACGCCACGGGATGGCGCCAACGGAATGATGCTCCGGAAGAGACTTTGGCCCCGCCGCCGGCCTGCAGCTATCTAGAAGCGGCGGGTGTCATTCCAGATTCTGGGAACGCAACATCAGCGTTCTTCTGTTGTCAGGGGACAACACGCGCGCGCAAAAGGAATGTTAGCGAAGGGAACAGTTTCTTTTTTATTTATTTATTTTTGCATAATTATTGCTTGCTTGCTGTACCGAGATGATCTGCAGGTGTCAGGCTGTTAATGTCTTGAACAAAGAACGAAATTTGATCGATTGTGTTTTTTTTTTCAGCCTTTCGTTTTCAAGGAGGAAGGTTCTTAAGTCCTGGCGCGCGAGGTGACATGTACAAACATTTGCAATCCCCTTTACCCTTCCGTTACTTTGTGCAAAACAGTCTGTACGAACAGTCCCACTGCAGCGATTCTCATGAATACCTTCAGCAATCAGCACCTTTGAAGCGGACTTATAATTTCAGTTGAATATTTAAATCATTTCATTACACTTTTCTTAGTACCTACCAACATACTATGTACGTCGATGGTACACACGATGTAAGTTCTTCATATCCACTCACAAGGTATCTTAAGCAGTAACGAGCGTAGCAGTGAGTGACTACATAAATTCAGTAGACAAAATGTACCTCCAACAGATTTAAAACCTGTTGCTCACAGAGGTCCCATACACAATTAGAGTAGGAACTGACTGTACAACGGTGTCGATGGGGATGGCAAAATTTACTCCCGATGAGATCCCAGATCCTGCAAATAGAAGATTTGCCAGGGCAACGTTAAGTATATCTTCCGTACAATATCCTGCACGACCAGATTAGACTGACCGTACTCGTCGTTCTTTAAATTCATTCTCTAAAAAGAATATTTTATCCTGGTCAGTAAGATTCTCTACTCTATATCCAGTTTCGCTACACCCATTCATACTCTATAGTCATCCTCTATATCAACTAACTCTCTGTAGGGCTCACACGTCATCCTCACCCTCTTTTCTTTTTCTCTCTTTCCTCCCCGATCTCTCTTCCTCCCCAATCTCTCCTCCTCCCCCGCGGGAGCGCAGCCGCCGCCACTCCTCCCGGCCCGCTCCTCCTCGGTCACGCGCCGGCCGCCGTGCCCCTCCCCCTCCTCTCTCCTTGGTCGAGCGCCGACCTCTGCGCCTCTCCTCCTCCCGGCCCACTCCTCCGCCGAGCGCCGGTCGCCGCGCCCCTCCTCCTCCCCCACGGGAGCGCCGCCACCGCCGCTCCTCCCGGCCCGCTCCTCCTCGGCCGAGCGCTGGCCGCCGTGCCCCTCCCCCTCCTCTTCGATCTTGAGCTCGCGGCCGCCGGATCTCGCCTCCCTCCTCGGGATCTTGAGGTCGCGATGGTGGTGGTCCTGACAGAGGCGAGATCATTGCGAGGTGGGCCCGACGGAGGCAACGGCGACGAGCTTCTCTCTCCTCTTCCGGCGGGTGGCTGGTGGCGTGCACAGCGTGGGCCCCACGCGTAGCGGATGGACGCTATGTCCGCTAGGAATAGCAGACGCAGAGCTGTCCGCTCTTTTAGCGTACACCTCCCAGTACGCCGGTGCGGCGTTTTTTACACCAAACGGTACTGGAGGAAGCTTTACCGGATGGCTCCCAGTACCCGGTGCGAAGAGTCTTAATGCAGCTCAAATCAATTTGTGAGATCTCTGCCTTTGTGTAGCGTGTACCAGAAACAGAAATATTGTGGCCATCCAGTACACATCCTCGTGGAGCTTGAGATCTGGTACAACTATGTTGCTAGGTGCACAGCTCGCTTGCTCAAATACAGAGCACGGAGTTGCAATGTTTGCGTAAAGAAATCGAGACGCACAGAGTCAACACAAAACAAAACCGTGTGAACACAGAATACTGATGTGTTGACTTCCAATTTTCTTCATTTGACCGGCATATGGACTTATCTTTATTTAACAGGGAATAAGTGCATCAACAATCGAATTTATAATGTTCCCGACAGACCAGGGCAGAATGAAGGTGTGATCTTCAGTAGTGGTCTAAACCACAAAGTAGTGACACTTTGCCTGCTGTTTAGGGAATATCATCAAAAAGAGAACTGATTTGGTCTAGACATTCTGTTAACAGTTCCTTTCATCATACAGGAATTAGGACTTAATAGCAGGACTCAAAAGGCATGGAAACGTGTTGCTTCTATTACAACGGGTGTCCTCTATTCTTCTCGCATTTATTTCTTTTAAATGAAGGTTTATCAAGGACTACTTTCTACTTGCTTGACATGTGCACCAAATTATATTACATGACAGCTGGCAAGTTGAACATATTTGTTCTTGACAGAGGAATGCAAACAGAGTGAGGAGAGCCATGTAATGACTTTATATTGAGCAAATATTGATCAGTAAACAAAGAGAGAAACATTACCTTTACGTGTGAATGTAGCTGTATTGACACCGATAACATGGCCATACGAATCAATAAGTGGACCTCCTGAGTTACCTGGAAGCAAAAAATATTGTAAATATGGAATATAATAGAACTTGCTGCATGTTAAACATTCATATTCAGACTGCAGAACCAGTAAACAGTGTGTGTCAAAGAAGAAATCAAGAAGTGTGAAAAGGAGAGGGACAAGAAACAATTGTCCCAACTCTTATACAATTCTGTCTGCAGCCTACTCCCTCTGTTCAACATTATATGACACTCTAGACTTCACAAGTTTTCTCAAATTATAAGACACCCTCGCTTCCCAATGCACCTTTCTCTCTTCCCAATACACCTCTATCTCTATCTCTCTCCTTCTCGTTTTCTGTGCATCCACCTTTTTCACCTCTCCTTAATTCCTGTGCCCGGAGCCAAAACGTCATATAATGTTGAACGGAGAGAGTAGTTAGTAAAGCTGAAGTACAAGAGAAGAGGCACTCTAGGGAACATTGGACGTCTATATTGCAACAAGCTAAAACACAAAATAATCCAAAATACCTATTAAAATCATGAGGTTAAGCTCATAGTCAAAGCTTATCTAGCAATACAACTATCATGTCAAACCTAGAAATACTAATCAGCCAAAAAAATTCTAAATTATGCCATCTTTATCTGATCAAGGACGAACCCAGGTTGTTTGACTTGTTTCAGTATTCTAGTTCTTGCCTTCACTCCAAAAAGGACTAGGCACTTGGCCCAAATTCTAACAGGCACTTGGGCCAAATTAACTTCATCAAACAGGCCCAAAGTGGTTTGGCTACCTGAACAATAAGCACTGCAACAACAGAACATGCTCTCTCTCTTGTCTATTCTTGCTGCTTCTAGGTTTCACCCTGCTTAATGTCTGATATAACTCTCATTGGTTCTCTTTTTTATATTCTCCTTTGAGAGAAAAAGGTCTTCCTAATCTTTACCATGCAATTAGATGCAATGCTACCTAAACAAATTAAGCAGTTAGTACATAAATAGGACAAACAAACAAAATCATGTGCGTAGCGCCTAAAAATTTAACCTGGGATATAAATAGCATAAATTGTTTGCAGTAATCCATACATGACACATGAAGCAATATATTACCAGAATTTATAGCAGCATCTGTTTGGATGGCCCCACGAATTGCTCTCCCGTTGGGCGATGGTATCTCTCTCCCCAATCCACTAACCACCTACAAGAAACTTCAGTGATCACATCATAAGAATACTCCAGGTTTGGCATATCAAAGATCTGTAGCAGTAACATTATCCGTAATGTATTCAGTCAGGAATGGACTCTGAGAATTTCAGAAGCTTATATGCAAGGAAATATTTAAGCAACTATCTAAGGCATCATTACCCCAGTAGTTAGAGTATGCTCATATCCATAAGGATTCCCAATAGCAAAGCAGCTTTGCCCAACTCGCAGACCCCGTGATGTGCCAATCAGGGCAGGCCTTAATTTCTCACCACCAACATCAACCTGCAGCACAAATCTGAATTCAAAGATGGCAACTTGGAACCGATTTCAGATCACAGAAGTTTCAGCCACAAACAAAGCAATTCTAAACCTTCAGAACAGCAAGATCATACGCTGGATCATAACCTATTAGCCTCCCTTCCTTTGAGTAACTGTTGCCACTAGAATCCTCAAAGAAAACCTATGAAAACGATGAGACAAGACAATGGTTAAAAAGTGTGAACAACCACAAGTATTTTCAGCAATGTGTACTTGCAATACACCAGTAAGGATGCAACCTTGCAGCGATGAGACGCGGCTCCATCTCCCGCCAATTTTGCAATCACATGGTAATTTGTCACCTGATGCACCAAAGAAACCAATCGATTTCAAATTCAAAGTAACAGACTTTATCAGACAAAATCGACCTGAAATTCTCATAAAGTATCCTTCGTGGTACACAAACTATAATGTGCCAAGGTAAATATACTGACAAGTACTGCAATGTAACAGGGCACATGTGAAAATTCACACAATTCTACAGAATGTTTGAGAATCGACCAAAGTCATTGTATGCATCAGAAAGCACATATCAGAGTAATAGTGCAGGACCATACACCTCCGAGACAAATGCCATAAGGAAAAGTGGAAACGACACCTGGTGAAAACATAAGTTTTTATGTGGAAACTTGATGAGATGCCAATCAGGTAACATCAATCATCACATTGGTGAACAGGCTGAAGTGTGGCTGGTTACACATAAACTTAAGCAGAATACTAATATCACTGTTCCCGCTCCTGAGATGGTGAATATTTTTAATTGTCAGAGAACGTTGCAACATCATCATTTAGAAAACAATGTGTATTTCTATCATGAATGTATCAAATTGCACTGGATTGTATTTGATAGCATGTGTGGATACTGCTGAAGTGCTGATCCAGGAAACCTTTTAATTTCTGACTTTCTGAGAGATGTCTCCAACACAGGACCCATTTTACTAGATTGTATCCCAAAACAAACTAATACCATGACAACAATTCCTGGTTAATTCAGAGTTTCGGACAGAAAGACCAGCAGGAAAACGCTCACAATGTGGCCCGCGGAGTCCCAAACGAAGCCCGACCCTGTCCCTTCCACCTTGGCGACGTCCACCTCCTCGTCAACCTCCCGACCACCTCCTTGGCCCTGCAGCCCTGCGACGACGAGGTCCTTGATGAACACCACCGACGGCGACGCTTCCTGCATACAGTCGCAACGCCGCCCCGGGGGGTCAGAGTACCGCTGCTACGAAGACATGGCGGGAGATGAAGTAACGGAGAGTACCTCGAACAAACGGACGACGCGGGCCTCATCGAGGTCCTCGCCGCCGGGCTCGGCGCGGGCAGGGCGCGGCGGAGCGGGGCCCGCCGCGGCGAGCAGGACGAGAGCCGCGGTGGCCGCGCGGCGCGTCGTGAAGGCGGCGGCGGCTGAGGGGGAGGGCGCCTGTGGGGGTGCGAGGTGAGGAGGCGATGGGAGCAGGGGGCGGAGCAGCTGCCGGAGCGCCATTCGTGCGGGCGGCGAGCACGGACGACAAAGCGCGGCAGATGTTCGACGCGAGCGCTCTATCTGATGATGAGTGATGACGTGGCGCTGGGAGAGAGAAAGGCAATTCTTTTTTTTTTCTGCGAGGAAGGCAATTCAACAGATACGCTATACGCCTAGGAAAACGTATTCCTTAATATAAGGTCCCTTTTATTGTTTTTAGAGAAGGAATTATTCTTGGATTCTAAAATATTGGAAAGGTTGTATCCATTTGCATGGTTTTTTCTATCTCTATCATCCAAACTTATTATTAGAAATAATATATATTATCTTTTATTATGGAATAAAAATATCTATCATATTATATATTGAATATAAAAGTATTTATAGTTTATTATATTTTATTAATGTCCGTAGCCACTTACAAGTATTTGACTGTTTTAACTGTATGTAAACTAGCAAAGTGTCCGTAAGTGGCTACGGACATTAATAAAACATAATAAACTATAAATACTTGTATATTCGACATATAATATGATAGATATTTTTATTCCATAATAAAAGATAATATATATTATTTCTAATAATAAGTATTTAGATAGAGATAGAAAAAAGATAGGTGAATGCTCATAGGTTGTTGCGGATGTATAAAATAAATTTGTAACTAAATCATCAACTAACAATACTTTTGTAAAATAAAGGTGCATACGTGAGTATGGAATAAATTTAGATGAACGTACGATTGAACAAATATGAATTTTCATACATATAAATTTCACGCATTTAAATTTTGCTTGAAATAAAAACTTGCTTGTATGTTGCAAGAGAATCAAATTTTACTCACGTGTTGTAAGAGGAACCAGATTTTGGCTGTAACAAAGTCAACTAAAAACATACCACATTGTTATTGTAAGCAGTGGATCCAAATAGCAAATTCATCTCGCAGATATATTGAAAAGAGAGAAAAAAGATATTTGGCCCATCCAACATTCTAGTCCATTGGACATCGAACTGGGCTGTAGATATTTGGCCCATTCATACCAGTCCCACGCTCAGAAACAAGTAAAATTGAACACGCTTGAGTATATTTCATTAATCCCGTATATAAAGACATGAAACCATCGTCCCTACAAATCAGGATATATTAGGTGATGGAGAGCGTTTGAATTCGTTTAGCTGCTCTAGGAAGAATAATCAAAATGTTTCTCGCCAGTTCATTGTCGAAACAATGTACGAATCGGGATGGGGCTCTCTGTGTTGGGCAGGAGTCTTGTGATGTTTGGAAACGACTTACATACGTAAATCTCAGAGTTCAACTGTGATGCGAACATTGGCCATTATAGCTGAGTCGAACTCAATCAAACTCATGCTCGAGGCAACGGACACGAAAATTTGGTGTAGATGACCGCACTTCTCTTATTAAGGAGTAAGGAGTAGAGAAAAATGACACACAATCATGAGGAAGATAGTATCCTCAGGGTCTGTTTGGAAGTCATGTAATTATTTACACCTGTAAATGGATTCCGGTTGTAATTTGTTGTGCACAAAAGAGAACTCTTGAATACGACGATTTTCTTTCCCCCGGAAAGTGATGTTTGAATAAAGAGCAAGTCATCAGCTGATCATTTTCTTCCTCTGTTTCAAAACGACGGAACGAAGCAGTACCTCAACAGAGAGAAACACGCACATGCAAACACAAGTCAATCTTACGGCTGTACGGAATAATCATCAGGCGCATACAATCCAAATTTAGGAATCAGACAACAAGAAATCCATATTAATTCAGTGCAGTGAGCAGAACCATTGAATCGTCCTTCAGTCGAGCGTAATTGCAGATCAAAATTGAAGAATTCCATGTAAAAGCTCAAGTTAGAGCTAAGTGCTTCACCTAAGATCAAAGAATTCCACAAATAGAGATCTCAATCGTTCAACACGTAAGAACAAATATCGAACAATTTATTGCTTGGCTTTGGCAACAGAAAAGGTCGAAGACGTAGACCTGCCATAAGGCCGGGAGCGACATTGGAGCATGGATTGAGGCCGGCGTCGACACGGAAGGCCGGGATCGAGGTCGATGGCGACGCGGAAGGCCGGGGTCGAGGACGGCGGCGACACGGAAGACCGGGGTCGAGGACGGCGGCGACATGGAAGGCGCGGGTTGAGGCCGCCGGCGACGTGGAAGACGAATCAAAGTCGGCGGCGATAGGGCAGGCGCTGATCGAGCCCAGAAATGATGCGGGAGGCACGAATCGAGGTGGCGAGGACGATCAAGCTAACGATGCTGCTGCTGCGGATCGAGACCAGCGGCGAGGAAGAGACAGGGAAGATCGAACACAGCCCGATAGTTGTCGGAAAAATAGTGTTGCCTCGTGAGACGATTTTATTTTTTCGGGTGGAATGGGCCGAAACGATCGTAATCTTTTATGGAATACCTGCCATCCAAGCAAGAAAATCCAGCTCGCGTCGGAAAAGAATTGGGTCCGTAAATTACAGGGGTATTGGATATATTACCGGGCTTTTAAATAGGCTCTTAGTGAAAAAAAATGTTGTTGCATGCACCATCTATCTAAAACTTTTTTGTCGGGTACTCACCTTATTACAATTCAATTAGTTGTTTGTCACATCCCTCCCTCATATTTGTTGATGCTTGTCTGAGGCCCTCTTCTGTCTCATTAGTAGTGCTTCAGAGTTGACAAATGGTCTAGATAATTATGACAACATCTATCAATAATATTTTTTTTATGGATCAGGAGGGGCTCATGCCCCTACTGGTTATAATATATTAATAATAAAACAAAACATAAACAGGAGTCTAACAACACCTAACAATAATATTGATAGCTTTATTATAAAACACTATAAATGAATATTGAAAACATCTCCTAAATGTCTAGTAACTCTGTTAAGGCCGAAAGACCAGTGAAGAATGCTAAAGGACACTGTAAGATAGATGCTCTACTATTTTATTACATCCATGCAACTGACAGTGTTCACCACCTTTACAAACCTCTTCTAGAATGTTGAAGTGTTATTCCTCATGAGCAACCATAGAAAGATCTTAGTTTCATTGGAATTTTGATCATCCATATGAAATTTCTATAGGAAAGAAATGTAAAATATCTCCAGAGCTTTATATAGGTATCCACCCATTTTTTAGAGTGACCAAAATTTAATAGTTTTCCACCATGCAACATTGTATTGCCCTCATACAGCTCATGAGTTGTTGTCATCGAGTAAGTGCATCATCCCACAAGACTTGGCTAAAACGAATACATACTTATCCCTCCTTTTGATGGTCTATTATGCCATTAGCTATTAGCGTCGTTGTCACTCGACAAATGCAAAACTTGGAAAACTACTTAGGTAGAGGTTCATGCTCTACTAATTTATCCATCCAAACAATCATGGGTTTTCCATCCGTAGCCTCTCTATTACAAGAAAGTATATAAAGTTTTTTTTTACCTTAGCGAGTGGAAAAAAAAGTTATGACTCCCTATTTTTCATCCTGGAAGAGGCCTAGCTTTGGAGGAGTAGTTGTGCCTTAACAAAGTCAAGAATTCAAAATGATGGAAATAAAGTTTGTTTAGCCAATCAAAGTATAATAGAATCTAGTATTGAGAATTCTACACATGTTGACTATGTTATTATATTTATTTATGCTTTACTAAACATGTGGTATTCTTAAAAAGATAATACTTTGACGGTCATATGATATGGTTTTATTTTTATATTTCTCTTTAATGTATTTGTGTAGGTATTAATTTACATACCTTCCTAAACCAAGAGTTAAAGAAAGACAAGAATATACCGAAAGAAAACATTTTTGAAAAGTATATATAGCTAGTATCGGCATGGGTAACGAAGATTAGCTCGTTAGTAAAAAAGAATTATTTTAATTAAGGTTAAATGTTGGTGTCTTTAAAGCATGGGGCATTGTCTTTGATGGCTGGCAGTGACTTCTTATAAGCTCACTCTATTTTGCCAATAAAAAATCTATTTGAATAGAATTATGTTATAATAGTTGGATTAACATGGAAATTTATAAAAAAATTGTGGAGTCACGAGATTCAAATGACGCCAAATGGAGTGAAGATAGATGTGGTGTAGATGACAATTATATATGTTATTCATGTCATTAGCATATTTGGTTTTACATTGCCAACGTAGGAGTACTAGACTAGGTTTAGTGTATTTTGATTTTCATTTTTTGAATTGGATTCAGGCAGCTCGGCCTTCAACTGGTGCGCCTAGGATTTGGCCTGGCGGCATGGTGGTTGGGTTTGCGCGCTGTACTTGGTCCATCTGGGCTCAACCATCTTTTTGTTTTCTTATTTCTTTTTCAGTGGCGCATGGTTCCACACTCAAACGTAAAACTTGCTCATGCGCAAAACGCAAAAGGTATGTGCAAACGAATACTTTAGCCGCAACCATACGTCCATACGTCTTGCTAGTTAATTAACTAAATGTTTTTATTAGCTGCTCAGCATTGTGCTCACCACACCTTACTAGTTTTTCTGTTTGGCTGCACAATCAGCAGCGTCGTGCAAAGATACATCATAATACGACATTAGCACATGCATGACATTGACAAAGTACGAACAGAACAATGATTGATCCGTTTACTTTGTTGATTCACGAAACAAACAACGCAAGACACATACGTGGCCAATGGAAAAGAGTCGATATAGCTTCTCAGGAAGAAACGCACCATACATACGTAGCAGGTAAGCCTGAGAAATGGTCGTAAACACGTCGAGAGAAAAACAATAATAGTGGCATTTGCTTATCGCAATAAGCAAGAAGATAATGTTGCCGCCGCATGCATCATCTGATAGTTGAGCTCAACCCTTGTCTGTCTGTCGGCAGAAAGTCAGAAGACACGTCGGATTCTTTCGAACTAATATCAAAGTCAGAGGATGACATCAAATTAAAAGTCTAAACGCCGCCGTACACACAACAAGTGTACAACTGACGAGCCAGGCCATGTCACGGGCCCAAAAGTAGCGTGATAATGATATAGATGCGCACACATGTCTACGCGTAATCGCGTATACGACCTTATGCATGTGTCACTTATTGGTATATTAAGTTGCTATCACTGCCGAGATACATGGGCTCTCAGATAAGCTCCGGTCGCCACATGCGCACTGATCTGTCATTCCGTTGTTCAGTTGTATTTCTATGGTTTTGCAAAGGTCAGGCAATGCAAGAGGGAAATAAGGAGATGTTTGGATTGACGCCACAGCTACCTTCGCCACAAATTGTGGCGCAGTTTTTTGTCGCTTGTGGCAAGAAAAGACCTGCTTTTGCATGGCAGCAGCTGCTGCTGCCGGGCAACCAAGCAGCGTCCTTTTTCATGTGACGGCCACACTTCTGGCATGGCAAACGATGGCGTGAATCCAAACACGTCCTATAAAGTGTAAACAAGTGCTGGAAGATTATACTCAAATGCAACTTGCACTTCAGTTATTTTCTTTAGATAACCAAATAAAATTTGCCACCTCACCACATTGATCATTATCTAACTGATATATATGTACAAGTGGCTATTGATTATTTCACGCATGATTGTACATCTACCGCTATTTTGGCATCAATTTTTAACATAAATTTGTTTTACAAGATTCACCTATAATTGATAAATCAGCACCGACTATATTTTCACATGCCATGTTTCGGGCAAGTTTATTAGGTCTCGTTTGGCCATTATTTGATCAAGAGTAAAAAAAATATATTCTTTAAATTTTATTTTTTGTGATGCACTGCACAAGAATTGCTTCTAAACGAAAATTGTATATCGCTATGATATGGTAACATGTACATGAGTGCACAACTAACACATGAATGATGCTAACTCACTCTTAGGACTTGTTTTGATTAGTTTAAGAAACCGATTTTTATAAAAAGTTTTAAGAAACAAGTTCTTTGGATATACAAACTGAAGGGGGGAGGGATGTATTTGGAGGACTAGTTTCTAAAAGACTAAAACTAGAACATATTCTCTCTCTCTCTCTCTCTCTCTCTCACTCGCTATAAGAAATATGACATTTTACGACATTTCAGTTTTGTTACAGAATATAAAAAATACATCGTAATATATATTTTGTGACATTCAGGTGATGAAAATTAATTCGTCGCTAAATGTCCGTTATAAAAGATATTCAACGATGTTTCTATCCGTTTGCGTCACAAATTCATCGCGACGATCTTACTTCATCGCTAACTTATGACATTGTATTTTTGTCACTATCTATATCCAAAACGTCATAAAATCGATGTCTGATTTAACTATGGGCTAGACCCATTTACAATGATGGGCTGAATCATTTAGAGCAGGCTCATTTACAATGATGGGCTGACCACCAAGTAGGCCTAATAGAACCATGGATCTGGCCCATTCAGGACCACGGGTCAGGCCGATTCACGACCACGGGCCAGGCCTATTCATGACCATGGGCCAAATCCATTCACGATCATGGGCTAGGCCTATTAATTGACACGAGCCAGGCCTATTAATTAGCATGGGCTAGGCCCATTCATGACCACGGGCTAGGCTCATTCACAACCATGGGCCAAGCCCATTCAAAACACTAAATTAAGCTCATTCTGGACCATGGACCAAGCCCATTTTGTTATAGGCCAGCCCATTTAGTGCTGCTTGTCAAAATCATTTAAATTCAGCTCATAAATTATACAAATAACAATAACCAATAGAAAGCAAATGTCCAGATCACATAACTCACATCAGATTTACAATAACAAGACAACCCATTTACATCCATAGATTCACAAGTACAAAATATAGAAGTTATAGTAATCTTCCTTACAAATTTGGAACTTGAGAAGCAAGTCCAAAATACAACAACACATGTCTAGAAGTACATGTCAAATATCAAATGACATTCATATGTATCAAAAGATTTAATTAGCGATCCAGCCAGCTAAGTAGCAACAGACTAATCAAATTATAGTCACATACTAGTAACAACAGGAAATCCACAAGGTAGTCAAGAGGCCAATTACTTGTTAACATTGAAAAAACATCGAAGAATAGCATCAGTCTCTTCAACGTGCTTCTTTAATGTCTCAATCTCTTTGTCGCTTGTTGTCTCTGATTGAACCAATTTATATTCCAGAACAACAACTTGATCTTGTAGTGCTGCAACATCTAGTTTTCCTACCTGAAGTTCCTGAAGTTGAGCTTCAAGTTCCCCCACTCGTGCAGCCTATACTTGGAGCTTTTGTTTGCAGCTGGTTATAGGCTAGCACTTCGAAGAAATTTGGTTGATACCAACACTTGAGCAACAACTTCGTCAGGGATCTTAGACACTTGTCCATCCTCTAGAGGTTCATCTGCAATAGCCTCCATTTGTGCCTAACAATGGAAACTCATTGGTATTAAAATGACTAAGTTACTGTTACAACGTAACACATAAAAGAATTGAGAACTGGCTTTACTTCAAATAGTTTAAGATTCAACACCTGACATCAGATTGTATGTGTGAAATACTTACCTTATAGATATCCATAGTTATGCCTAAGTTGGTAGACGACCGGGTACCTCATCCATAAGGTAACCGACCGAGTCGGCTTAGAGCGCAAGGCAATTAGAGATAGACTTTCTATATGAATCTTTGTAAACTACGAGTAGGACTCTTCATGTAGGGTTAGGACCCGAACCTGTCTAAATCGGCGTCTTGTGTCTTAACCATCGAGTTCTTAATCCCGACATAGCCCTATAAATTTATTGCCGAGTAGAAGTCTCGACAGTATGTCACAATAAATATACATCATTAATAAATTAAAAAATTATTCTAATTTATACTTTTATTATTTAAAAGATAATCTTACTATATAATAGAATTTATGAAACAAACAATATTATATATTGCATAATACATAATACTTTATTGTTTTATGAAATTTTTCACATAAAAAAGTATTTTATAATAACATTTTACTTTGACATTAAAGTAGCCCACAAATTTAAAAAAAATATATAAACTAAAAATTTAGCGACGAAAGTTCCTAGTTACGACAATTTACTTGCGTCGTAAAATTGCGACGTTACAACTTTGCCTCTTGCGACACACAATAGTTCGTCGCAATATAACATAGGTTTAGTGGATGGCTATTGTGATACACTTCAAATCATCATCGCTAAATTGAGTGAAACATCGTAAAATAGAATGTCTCGTGATATTTTTACTAAATGTCACTCTATAAACGTTGTAGAATGTTAAATTTTTTGTAGTCTCTCTCCAAAAACTTTAATTTGTTCCCTATGATATGGTAACGTGTACATGAGAGCACACTAACACATAATTGATGCCAACCCACCCTTAGACTCTGTTTGGATTTGTTTTTAAAAATTTAACATGAATCATAGTGACAAAATTATAGTATTAGTTAGGTTTACTCATATTTTTATTCTTAAAAACTAGACAAGGAACTGATTTGTTTTGAGGCACTCCAATTTTCAAAAGCTAGTTTCTTATAAACTAGAGGAATATGCACATACAAAAACAACATTTGCTATCCTTCTTTTATTAACAAAGTCATACTCCCTCCATTCTTAAATTGTTATTGTCAATGACTTTTTTAATCAACTTTGACCATTCGTCTTATTTAAAATATTATTTCAAACGTTCAAAATTTTAAGTTATGCTTTAATTTTCTTTGATAATAAAGCAAGCTATAACAACATATATGATATTACTTGAAATTTTTTAAATAAGATAAATGATCAAAGTTCACTAAAAAAGTCAATGACGACAACAATTTAAGAACAGTGGAAGTATACATATAGGAAGAAGGATGAAGCATCATTATCAAAATGTAACCTAGAATGTACAGTAACAAGTCATTAATGGTACCTCATAACTGTGACATTCCTAAACTAAATGGATACTGTTAGGTTGATCTTAGAACCGGACTCGAGATCAACTCCGGCTCCCCACTCACATGCCATGATTGAGGCACATCCAACTCATGGTTGGTGGGTCCTGTTGCATAGCGTCAAATAAAAGAGGAGGGGGTCGTGGCATAGAAATCAATGTTTGTCGTGTCCATGATCTCACAACCCCTAGCAACCCGATCGGTGAGGCGCTAACGGTGGCGGGAAGCACCACCATCGATATCATCGTCTGACGCCAATCTACATTGACACTAGCGACCATGACCTTGTCCCTCAACTGTGTCACCGGCGCAGCCTCCATGTCGAAATCTTCATCCAAGTCCGAAGGTATTGCATCTCCTCTCTCCCTCTCAATTTCCTGATTAACCCATACATCTTATTGAAGTATAAAGTGAATTGCCCACCTTTCTCCATCAGCTTAGGCTTTTAGGTGAACTGGTTGGTACATAGTATCTTAATATGGTATCAGACCAGAGGTCTTGAGTTCAAGTCCTGACGACCGCATATTCCGTTGCGCCGCTCTTATTTTCACGTTTGCGTCCTGAGGGAGCTGCACATGAGGAGAAGTGTTGAACCATAAGTGAATTGTCCATCCTTCACCATCAGCTTAAGCTTTTGGATGAACTGGTTGGTGCATAGTAGCTTAACATGGTATCAGAGCCAGAGGTCTCGAGTTTAAATCCTGACAGGCATGATTTATTAAAATCAATTATAGCTGACTCTTATTTCACGTTTGCGCCAAGAGAGCTGCACGTGAGGGAGAGTGTTGAAGTATAAGGTGAATTGCCCACCTTTTCCCAACAATTTATAAGGCTTTTCGGTGAACTGGTTGGTGTATAGTAGCTCAATATGGTATGAGAGTCAGAGGTCCCGAGTTCGAATCCTAGCAGACACGATTTATTAAAATAAATTATAGCCGACTCCTATTCCATGTTTGTGCCAAGAGACTTAGCATTTCAACAGATAATAGTAGGGGGCGGAGGAAGCACGTGAAATAATCCCATAGTAATTGTTTTTTTGCTTCTTTATTTTGAAGTCGTATAAGGTTCTCATCAGTTACAGATTTCTACTATGTATCTGATCCCCATGCATGATAACTATTTGTTGGGGCTTATATACCACAATTGTATGAATCATACACGTAAGTGAAATACTTGACATATTTAAGAATATTCTTATGGTAAACTTATCTCATTGTTGCCAAAACCCAACTTCTCAAGGAGGGATATATAGTTATATTTCTGTTTCTAAAAAAAGAATATGCCTCGTTCAACTGTCCCATCCATTGAAATTACTTTCCCACTGATAGAATTTAAGCGTGTACATGCTGCTTTGTCATTTGGTTGTTGTTTTATATATTTATAGAAATTTGCTAATTTTTAGCTGACTAAAAGTTTGGATAATTTTCAATCACCGCTTTAAATCATTGGATCTAGATCCAATGATTTATAATTATTATATAGATAATTCTACAAAAAGAAAAATTAAAATACAAAATAACAAACTATTGACTGAAAGGTTTAACTTGATTGAAAACTAAAAAATATGTTATTTATATTTGACTTGTGAAGTGAGACATCGAGAAGGACTACACAAATGATATTGCATTGGATGTTGCATGCTAGAGATTGTTAACTTCAAAATTTTATAGTCCAACTTCCATCCTTATCAGAAAAGAGAAAACCTCATTACACATCCTCCTGGTTCCCAGGGAAACCATGGCTGATTGTCGGGTTGGTTGATTTATTTCATTGTTGGCAAAATTTTGAGAATTTGTACAAACTATAAATTCAATGTGTGTTTTTGCGCGCGCGCGAGAAGCTTTTGGTAAGAAGTAGACTTGTCAGTTAATAAATTTTTCAAGACTTTATTCTCTTTTTCTCAAGCAGAAATACACTCCTCAAGTGATATTATTTCTTATGGGTATCCGCCATGGCATGTAGAAAATTATTCCTCGAGGATTCGTGTCAGATAGACCTTTTCCGTTAACCACCAACATGTAAAGATTTTATGATGTAAATTGTGTCACAAAAATTACACATTATTACTAGTCAAAACATCAAATTGTAGAATATGTCTGTGTTGTAAATGATTAGAGGGATCCAATAGAAACTTGGAGTGACAGCAAGATTCCTTAATTCACACTTAATTGTGGTTCTCAGCAAGATTCCTTAATTGACACTTAATTAACATCAAATTGTAGTTAGCAAGCATTTGACTTTTTGAGTAACTGAATGCACTATGTAGCTGCACGCAGCTAAGCATTGGCAAGTCAAATTTGGGAAGTCGTCCATACGACACTGCTGGCACAAGATGGCAACTGCAAACGTGGAAGCTAGCAACTCCTCTCCTGCATAGGCAGTCCTAGGTAGTCTCTAAAATCTCATAGACCAAATAAAAAAAATCTTATTTGTGGAACGTTGATAAGTTGCCCACTCTAAAGCGGTGTTTGATTCCTTATTGCCCTACTTGCATTTTTAAAAAGTATGTATACACTCATTATTTGATTTTTTTTTTGTCAAGGTCAGACCTAAGAAAAACAAACATGCAATTAATTATTATATATACACGTATGGTACGGTGTATATACTAAGTGAATTATCAGTTATATAAGTCGTTGTTGTTCGTCCTTATCAAATTAAACTTAGAAAAAACCAAGTAGTACTGTAGTATTCTCTGAGGCAGCAAGTTGACACCTACCGCAAGAAATTTAAAAAACAACAATTGTCACGAACAAAGTGACTAGAAAGGATCGCTATTGGCTAAGCACGTGTAAAGTGAATATAATTTGCCTACTATTATGAACCGTTACAGCAAATTACAACTTCGCGGCTACTTGTTCGATCGAGAAATCCATTCCTCTACGTATGTTCGTGCACCCGCAGCAACTGAATCCAATGTCAACTCTGCATATGCATTATTGGCCTAAAGTAATCTCGAACAGACGTACGCTAGCTATATATTTTGGTTGAATTATTTTGTCATATTATTATTCTTAGCTTATCATAGATGTTAGAGAAGGTTTCACAAATCAAAACTATGCATCTAACCGCAACCTCAAAACGACATACTCTGGCATAGAATTTCTCACAAACTATACCGATTTCAGAGCTTAGCTGTTCTTTAATATACGTACATATCGTCATTAGCTTGGTCTCGCCCTATGTATACCCCGTGTGAATTCATGTTCCAACTTAAGCGAAAGTGCAAAGTAATGTTACCCTTTTCTTTGTGGAAGTGTCTAATTTTCAGTCGATTGAAAATGGAGGTTCTTTTCAATCAATGTTTTTTAACTCTTGGATCTAGATCCAATGGATACAAAAAGACAAAACTTTTTTATAATCTATACATAATACTAATTAATATAAATAATTCTATAAATAAAAAATAACAAAAGAAATAATACTAAAAAGACCATCGGTTAAAAGAATGCTACTTTTCAATCGACTGAAAAGTAGCATTCCTGTTTCTTTGGTAGTACTACTAGTACTAGGATGGCGTCTGGCGTCTTATTTACTTTAGCAACTCATATTTTTTTTTCAAACCCCCGAACATTGCCGGACTTTTTTAATTATAAGAAGAAAAAGGAGTTTACATACACCAGTGGTACAATTACAACAAGCTGACCCGTAGTAGCAAGAGCTAAGTCAACTGGCAAAATATAAGCGACTACTCACTAATCGCAGGCACTATCGTTAACACCTGCCGTGTCCCCGCCATGCACCAAACAGCTGCACTTCGTCTTTTATTCCTGCAATGATTTGGGCGGTGGACCGCTCATTGTTGTCAAAGATCCGAGAATTACGCTCAGCAACTCGTATCTTAGCACCTCTTTTTCTGTCCTTTGGTTTCTCCATTGCACCAACGGATGCGCATGCGCTAACGTGTTCAGAAAATTGATCAATGCGGTTAGCTAATCATTTTATCCGGTTTGCTGGTTTGTGATCCGAAAACCGCAACAATATACATAGTGTGTTTGGTAGAGTTTATTCATCAGTTTATTAAATAGGTTATGCTATATACACTCCGTACAGAGGCGTACTTTTGGCGAGCAATGTTAGAGCTAACTGTTAAGCTACTATACACCGATCAGTTGCATAAAAAAACTTAAGTTGGTGATAAAAGATGGATAATTCACTTATGGTTCAACACTTTTCCTCACGTGTAGCTCTTGGGGCACGAACGTGAAAATAGAAGCGGCACAGTAAAATATGCGGTTGGTAGGACTTAAACTTAATATGTCTGACTCTGATACTGTCGGTGTTTAGAATAAACGGTAAGTAAATTTCCATGTATTGTACGTTTAGGTCCGGATGATACGCAAGAGGACATAAAGAATTATACTGGTTCAGAAAAAACTCCGACATCCAATTTATGGCTACTCGTGTTACTTGCGTGAGATTATATAGGGGAGGGTACAACAATGGTGAGAGAGGAGGCGAGGCTCAAGTCTCTGTATGCGACTATGTGCATGCGTGAGTATGAGCGTGAATGCGAGTGTGAGTGTGTGCGTAAGTCCGAGTAAGCCTGTCTGAGAAAGAAGAAGAGCTCCCTTTTTATATTTCAAGGGATTGGGCCTATTTAGAGAGAGAGAGAGTTGTAAGTCGATAAAGAGAGGAGTCAATATTTTGAGAGAGAGAGAGTTGTAAGTGAAGTCAATAGAGAGAGGAGTCAATGGCGTGGTCTCTGGTCGTCGTGAGTCCTGCTTGTCCTACAGTCTCGTCGTTGCCGTGCTGAGTCGATGCATACCCCTCGGCTCCCATCGTTTGGCAATGTCCTATCAACATTATGGATGGCCAGGGTGTGGTGTGCTTCACTCGTTGATCGGCTCCGTAAAGCGAGGGGGTCATCATGACGTTATGCTCGATCATCTTCGTACGTCGCCGATGGCGATTGGGGCAAGCGTTTGCAAGAGTAGAACCGATTGACACTGTTGTCACACGTCCATATGGTATTTATTGTATGTCAGTGGGTTGTTGCCCATTAGTGTTGACTTCCCACTTTGCCCGACCCCCGATGCTCGCACTCGCGCTAGGGGCCTAACGCTGTGTCGTTTAGTGTTTGACAAATAGCCGTTGGATACAATACCGATAGTGCAGTCCCATCATGTCTGCCTTTCCCTTTCCGTTACTCCCGGAGACGGCAGTGTCTCCCCGAGGCGGGGATGCACCACTGATAGAAGTTAAAAGCGCAGTGGCCAGCGTCAGCGACACTGTGTGCGCATGCACGCGCGTCATCATGATCGGCACGGGGGCAGGCGTCCTTATCTTTACCGCAAATGCGATCGAGCTCAGTCGTGGGGGTCAAGCGAGACGGGATGCTCGACCCCACTTACGGAGGTCGGACGAGGCAAGGGGAACACGGCCCTACTCGTGGGGGCGAGCGAGATGAGAGTGACTCGACCTCTTCCGTGGGAGTCGAGCGGGGCGGAAAGTGCTCGACCCCATCCGTTGGGATCGGGCAAGACATGAACACTTCGACGCACGCCTAGCAACATACTTAGCATTAATTATGTCTATGTGACATCGCTAATATTTGTCTTTGACAGATACTATGTTAATCTATTATGTACCAATCAGTTGGATCCCATGTTAAGTTATTATGCACCGATCAGTTATATTTAAAAGGATAAACTAATGATTAATGGTGCACAATTCATTTATGATTCAACACTAGCTAGCTAAATAAATCAGCCTCTCAAGTCAGTGGTGATCGTCCTCAGTACCGTCCACAGCTAGCCGGCGAAAGTGGCGTCGCACGATACGTTGCAGGGCGAGAGCCCGCTGGACTACGCGCTGCCGCTCATCATCGCAGTTCATTTGTGAACTAGCCGTGACAACAAAAGAAAAAAACGGAGGAGTATATAGCTTTATGTTTATGCAGCTCGTGGTCTTCTTTCGGGCTGACGAGGTACGGACGCACCATAGCCCCTGCCGGCCCCCAGTGAGAGCCATAATGTATGTGCCCATCCCCGGCGTGTTGGCATGCCGGCGACTAGCCCAGTCGCCGTCGGCACGGATGAGAACACTGTGAAGTCGCCCAGAAAGCGGAACGTGCATATGGATGCATGCAGTACTGTGGACGCCAAAAAAAAGATCGTGTACGATACCATTTGTGCAACGTTAGTTTACTGAGTTGCATTTTAGAAGATGCAGCCGGCTCCCTTGCTTGCGTGCTCAGTCTCTGATTTTTTTTAATTAAAGATGCGACTAGAAGTTTTTAAATCTGAAATTTCCACCAAGTTATTTATGTTTTGCCTATATACAAAATGATGATCAACGGCGCCGTGTGTGCTAGCTAGTACATAAACGTTTGAAAACTATATAGTATAATCCGGCATCCTGCTATAAAGAAACTGTTTCGAGAGAAACATATATAACCAATTTTAATCATCGATATATACTAACTAGTTTAATTTCCAAACATTTGTGTTCTAGTACAAAATTGCAGGATATTGCTATGTATACTGAGAATATAAATGTTTGAAAACTATATAAAAAATAAATTAGGGCCGGGTTGTTAGAATTTTCGTTATGTCTTCAGTCACATACACAAGTCCCTGCAAAAAATGAAAAAAGTCACATACACACAAAACACAATAGGCATGGAATTTGATTTCAAGATGTACCTTATGTGTGTTGTTTTAATTACCAAATTAAATGGCGTAGACACAACCAAGAAAGATTTGGTCATATCCACTCAGGGGGCTTATATAATACTCCCTCCGCTTCTAAAATTATTGTCGTCATTGATTTTTATGTTATCTTTGATCATTCGTATTTTTAAAAAATAATAATAATAAATATTATGCATTTTCTTATTATTTATTTTATTATTAGATAAAATTCAAATATAACTTATAACTTTTCATATTTGTAAAAATATTTTGAATAAGACGAATGGTCAAAGATAACAAAAAAAGTCAATGACGATAATAATTTTAGAACGGAAGGAATATATGCATAGTGTAAAAGCATTTATAAACCAAAGAAAAATCACTGGAATATATCGTTAGGAATAATTTTGAACTGTTCAAATGGATGATGACGATCTGGTGATGACATGGTTACGGCTAACGTGTGTGCAGGGCGGGATCCTGCTGGGCCCGGTCGGCGCTTGGCCGGAATCGCAAGTACTTGGACGCCGCGTTCCCGCCGGAGAGCATGACGGTGCTCGACACGGTGGCGAAACTGAGCCTGCTCATCTTCCTATTCCTGGTGGGTCTGGAGCTGGACCTCTCGTCGATCCGGCCGGTGCACGGGGCGGAAGACCCTGGCCATCTCCCTCTCCGGCATCCCGCTCCCCTTCGCCGTCGGCATCGGCGGCACCTTCTTCGCGTTCCGCGCCGACGTGCCGCACGCGCCCCCTTCCTCGTGTACATGGGCATGGCGCTCTCCGTCACCGCCAACGATGCGTGAGGTGTTCCTTTAGCCAGCAGCTCTCTGTTGTTGTTTGTCTCCTTCAAGCAAGCAAGCAAGGAAGGAAGCGAATGGAGAGCAGGCACGCAATGTTCAAGCTCAGCAAGCAAGTGGTTGGTGGTCAAAACTTATCAGAGAAATAATTGAGGTTTTATATCGCTCTGAACAATTATTCTTCCCAAACCATATAGTTCAGTGGTCCAAGTGGCATCTCGTTGACTCACAAAAATTGAAAAGTCTAATATAAACATTCTGAAGAAAACAAGTCCTAATAAGCAAGCTCTAATATCGTTGTAGGAGACAGGAAGATGTTGCTAGCTATAGAAGGGGCTATTTAAGTAAATCAAGTTTATTACTACTTATATATATCGACCATCAGGCCATTATGACCAACAACCATCAGATCATGCACGAAATCTAAGTGGCCAACAATATTTTTTTATTATTATTTCTCTTCGAAAAACGACCGAGCGATACCATGTTACCAAGTACTTGTTGGTATATACTACAAGCTTAGCATTATTAGACCTAGTACCTCTCCTATAATGTCCAAAACAGCCAAGACGCTCTTCGCTTTGGGACGTCTGATGGAATGCTGACGTATTTGCTTAGCTAGCTCTGTTTCTCTCCTTCAAGCAAGCAAATTGATTAGTAGGTCAATATTATACTAAGTCAATAGGTGCACTCAAAACTATGTTAGCTCGATCTGTTCTGTTCGTCACTAGAATTATATTGATTGATTGTGCATATCCAAACTAGAAAAACAGGGTGGCCAAACACATAGAGAGAAATACTCGTAATTGAGAATTTATATCCCTGTGAGTAATATATAACTGAATGGTTCAAGAGGTATCACTTTCACCAAAAACACTGCAAAGCAAGGCTACTTATAACAGACAAAAAAAAATAAAGAACAAGTACCGTGATTGCCATTTAGAAATGCTATACAGACATTAGAAGAGAAAATAGAACTATTCATTTTTATAAGACGCTTTAGCATCATTCACTAGAACCAAGAAGCATTCTGTTGCCCGACATGTTGCACTGACCCCAACACAATTTAACGCTAGTAGCTCTTCACCGCATGCACAAGTTCACACTAGGCCCACCTGCAGAGAGGAAGAGAGTAGGCACAACAGTGATTTTTCCACCGACGCTGGTGATACACTGGGTTGAAAGCGCATCAGTTTATCCTCAGAACCGAGAACGTCATGTAAATTGATAAAAATTGAAGAGGCTAAAACGCCTTATATTGTGAACGGAGGAAGTACTATTCTCTGCGAAAGATGGTTGTGGTGTATCAAGCTGTCATGCGCATAAGTTGAGTACTTTTGGTGCATAGTAGCCCAACATAAACCTATGATTTTGTCAGAGTTCCATATTATGGCCAAAACAGCCAAAAGAATAACACATATGATAAATTATAACGTTTATAACATTGTAAGGCCAAAAAAAAAAAACAATGTAAGACAGAATAGGCATCTAGGTTTGCAAACTGAGTTGGACACTCATTTCTCCAAGAGCATGCACACAGAGAAATAAACATACTCCAGGAAGTCATTTTTCATCAAGGATCGGATTCATGGGACAGAAGAGTGACTTGGGAGCATTGACCCACAAAGCAACACGCTTTCCATGCATGTGAGGTTCTTAAAAAAGGCACGAGAGGACAATGAAATTTGAATAACCAATTGAGTTCCTCGCTCGCCCTTTCTACAAAGGGACAAGCGACCTAAGATTCTCTATAAAGAGACCAACCGAGCTAAGATTCTATTTTTTTTAGAATGACCGAGCTAAGATTCGTGCCTCCGATGATTAGCTAAGATTCGTGCCTCCGATGGAGAATATGGCCAGCGAAGATTCGTGCCGTCGATGGTTAGCTAATAATCATGCGTTCACATTTGTTACGTGTCAATCAAATAACAAAGTCCAAATTAAAGCTGTATACACAGCTAGACACGATGATTTTGTTAGGCTAGAAAACCATATCTACCTCATAATTGCTCACGACATATGTAAAAAAATAAATCCTTTACAAAATCTAAGAAGCAACAGAATAGTAACAATGCATTGTAAAAGTGTAATGTAAAGGCAAAAGGATGTATTATCATACTATAATGCCTTGTTGCCGTGGCACTCTAGGTGTTAGCAAGTAGCAACACACGAGACAACACAATGAGCATATTCTAAAAGAATAGTTTAAAAGCAACGTAATCATTTTTACAAGTGCATATGGAGTAATAAGACGTGTAAGACAAGAGTTTGTAGCTTCTCCATCTCTACAAGTACCGGCCGGGGGCTGCTACTAAGGAAGTTTATTAGAGATTGTTATCAGTGACAAAGTGAGGACTTGCGTCTCCGCTAGCTGGGCGTCAATGCTACAGCCAAAACACACCCAAAGCACCCAGCTGCTCACAGCCTATTGACCCAAAGCACCCGTATGGTTAACAAATTAAATCGTGTCTGCATGGTAGCATGCCCGAAGAACGCGCGTCAAATCTGATGCAAGTTAAAACGTTGTTTACTGATGAAGAGTACTATGACTTAATTTGCATGCATCTAAACGCCCTGTTTGGATATAAAGTATTTTTGGAGTTTAATTTGGAAGGATACCATGGTTTTACAAAAATACTATGGTATTAATAACTTCAAGATGTTTGGGTGGGATAAGAACTGTTGTTTTGGAAACCAAAGTAATGCTAATACCATGGTAATTTTGGAGTTTCTAAAAATCTGCTCCTCACCTCCTTTTTCTAAAACCGAGAACGAGTTGCGCATGCACTTGCGCTCGTCATCTCTTTGGCGCATGCATGTGTTGGTCTGCACCAATAAGTATTCTTTCATATGCATGCATGTAGTAACTTATATGTGTTTTAATTATCTCTAATTAACAACTGATATTTTTAATATATTTTTCTCCTATCTATCACATGTAATGATTTACGAGTTATTATGCAATTTGAAGATACATAAATCTGTTAACGGGTAGGCAAACAAATATATATCAAAAATATAAATGGCCATGCATATGCTGCGCCATACTGCTAATTGACCTCCTACCAGTAGCAAGCGTGAAATTGTGAGCCAAATAACGCAACATTTGCTGAGGTTATCTGTTTGGATACAAAATATTTTTAAAGTTTTTAGAGAAAACCATGGTTTCTAAAAATACCATGGTATAGAAAACTTTGGTGGTGTTTGGGATCTATAATTGTTGTAGTTTTAGAAACTCTAGTATCTCCAATACCGCTGTTTGGATATCAGAGTTTCATAAAACTTTGGCATTAGAAACTACAGTTTAGAAAACTTGATCCATTGAATACTATGGTATTTAGAAACTAGAGTTTTGTACAGTTTTTGGAGAAACCATGAACCTGTGACGTGTTTGGGTAGTTATAGTATTGGCTATACTATTTTACCTACTTTTAAAAAATGATTGACATGAGGTGTATGTCAAATACTACCTTACTTGAAAGGTAATTTATCTCTAGTATATGCTAAAATGCAGATAATCCGTACGTGTATTCAAATGGCCGATCAGATCTACTAATCCTGACCTATATGGATCTACTAATTATAAATTAATATTTTCTAATCAAGTAACATATATAATTTTTATTCGTTGGAACAAATATAAATATTCAATCAGAAAATATGTGGTGTATGTGCAAATTAAAGCACGATGAAGTAGTGCATGCACTTGTTATTTTACAGCTTGCCACGTCCCACAGTGTTTGTAGCGCTAAGCGCGCCATGCACTCGAACGCGGAAGACCTCAGTTTTAGAAAAAAGAGGGTGCGGGTGGATTTTTCAAAACTCCAAAAATGCTAAGTTTTGGCTAAACTGGAGAATACTATATGGTATCTCAAAACTGAAGTATGTTACGAGTGAGGTAACAAAAACCATAGTTTTCAAATACTTCAGGTTATAAATAACACAACATCCAAACATTGATCTAATTATCTGCGGGCGCTTATCATCTAGAGCTAAGAGTACCTAGTACCGTAGTACGTACGGCTTCATCAGTATGTATTTCACTTTTGTTAATTACCTATATTAATTAATTCGCATGTCCCATTCTCGGCCTAATAGATTCTCGCGCACTTATTGTCCCCCTTGCGGATAAGAAACGGACGGTCTCGTTGCTTTCTGCATCGTCAAACCTCGGAAATGCATGGGAACCAACACACAAGAGTACAATGCATCCGTCATATTCGGTGTAAGTTGGAGTCATCGTATTGGCTCGGTGTCTCAACATGCATGTTAAAATAAATTTGTGAGCCTCTATTATCCAAGTGAGGCAATGTGTATCTACATCTGGACGACATGAGGCAATGGTGAGTAAAACTTTGTGAGGGTAATTACATAGAACTTAGTCCGTATTAGAAGTATTGCGAAGGAGCGGACGACGCCACGACAAGTGGTGGTGATCACAACCGCCGGCAGAGCCAGGTTCAAAAGGCACGGAGGGGCCAAATTGAATAGTTAATCTGAATTAATTAGTGTGATTAACCACCTATATGTTCTTCTCTTAAGTCCTTGCATACTAACCTCTTCAAAGCTAAGATTTACACACGGCAAGTCGGGCAACAAGGAGGGCGATGCCGACTAGGTTGGTCTGAATGGGAGTAAGAGATGCAGCGATAAGTCATAAGTGGGAGTATGAACCAGATTAAGCAGTATGCATGCTTTTTTTTTTTACAATATAAACCGAGTAATCTCTTTTTTTTTCCTTCAAATAAGCATCGGTTCCTGCATATTATGCATATATATTCCCCTTTGAGGCGACGAGGAAGAGTCAAGAATTCACCCTCAAGAGCGCATGCCTCACAGTAGTACAGCACTTTAATTAAGTTGTGCGCGTTTTTGTAGTTGCGATTGTTGCACGACGCAGCATGATGCACGTACCGTAAAACGATGGTTTTAATGTAGATTTGAACGCAAAGTATGTAGAGGCTAGAGACATTCACAGGAGGGAGTCTCTATACATGCGTGTGTATGGACGCCAACCAAAATATCGAGAAATGTCAACCCGCAGGTTGCATTATTGAGCTATAATAATAATAATAATAATAATCTGAACACACCAAGCGCATCATGTTTTTCCTCTCCCTCTCTCTTTTTTCTTGTAACAATTGTGTGCTTGGCTCGCAAAAACAATTTGGTATAGTACAATTGATCCAAAGTCCACGCTTCGGTTAGCAATGTTTACACAGCGCTATCTGCAGAGCCGCGGTGACGTGGCAACCGGCGGGTCTCGGCGGGCTATAAATACCGTGCGCCCACGGGAACCGGCCCAGCCCAGCCACAGCCAGGCCTCCCCCCCATCAACTGAGATCGATCAGTTCAGATTCCCCGCAACAACAAGCTTCCTCGTTTCGTTCGCGAGAGGGAAGGGGTTTAAGCGCGTGCGTGCGTGCTGCTTTGGATTCGATTCGATCTAGCAGCAATAAGCCATGGCGTCGAACGGCACGACGTGCCCGAAGCCGATGAAGGCGACGTCGCAGGGGTCGTTCCAGGGCGAGAACCCGCTGGACTTCGCCCTGCCGCTCGCCATCCTGCAGATCTGCCTCGTCGTCGTTGTCACCCGCGGCCTCGCCTACCTCCTCCGCCCGCTCCGCCAGCCCCGCGTCATCGCCGAGATCATCGTGAGTGCTCCCCTCTCCCTTCTCCCCTCTTCCATCTTCTACGCCCGGTTCCTTTAACTAATTTGCTCGCCACGCGCTCGCCGGTAATCTTAGTTTAATTTGGAGTGGTTTCATTCTCACGCGCCGCGCGCCCCTGGTTCCGGTTCAAATTGCGGCGGCGGCCCTGAATCTTCGCGCTTTTGGTGTTCAGTTGGAGTTAGTTCGTCGGAAAATCGACTCCTCGTTTGTTTTAGTACTGTCATTAGCATGCGAGTTGATGAGGAAATTCGGGGGAACGGTGGCACGTCCCTTCTCATCGGTGCCAATTTCGTCCCCTTCGTCCTGTCCTCCGCAGTGGGCACAGCGCAAGGACAGAGACATCAGCGCCGCTGACTCTTAAAGCTTCCCCTTGGAGTTTTGCGCCGACTTTCGGGGAACATACATACTCTACGGTCGATGATGGCGAAGCGGATGAAGTTGGTCAATGATGCAGACGTTCTTCTGCAGCCCTACTTGCGAGTTGGAGATTGCGTGGGGACAGAATTGGGGGTCGGGTGTGAAACCGAAAGAAAAGGAAGGGTTTGGGTCCTTTGCAGACTTCCTTGTTTCTGTCAGTTTCATCCTTCGTCAGTAGTTTCAACTGTCGCTGGTTTGTTGTAGTGAAGCATCATAGTTCGGTGTGGATTTTAGATCGAATCTTTGCGAAACTAGAGACGTTAGGTGGAGAACTGAAAGCCAGTTTCAGTTTGGTGTGTGCGATCGATGTTTATTTTTAGTTAGCCAATCATATTTCTAGTTACAGTTAGCCAGGACAGAGGCCAGTATTATATAGCCAGAACTCGTGACCTGTACCTGGCATCAGTCACTCCCAAAATTAGCCACTGCTCAATTAATTAGTACTACTACCAGCTTGATCCTCCAAATCATGCTGCGAACAGTACTACGAAAACGCAGCTCTGCCGTACTTGTCGCGTGGGCGTGGTTGCCTTACACGGAATCAGCCAGTTCGGACAGATCCCCGGTTCGATCCTGCCTCAGATGACCCTGCATCCAGAGCAGATACGCGACTGCGCCGGTTTTAATAATCTCCTGCTTCTCTAGGGATTCTAGTGATTATCGATGGTTTCGCATGACAAATTAAGGAGAAGATATCTGGCATCTTACCAGAAATAAACAAAGTCCTAGAGGCAGACTCTGCACGCGCCACGCGTGGGGCACTAGCCGTCATCTAACGCCTCTCTTTGATTTCCAGAAAGGTTCGAGAATCTGATCAAGAGAATCTTTCTGGAAACACCCCTCTCCCTCTCTTTTTTAGATAACTGGAAACACCTCTCTTATCCACACTGTTTATCAATATTTTCAACTTATGATTCCAGTAAGGTGCGGTTTCTATTTCCTACTTGCTGCATTTCAAATTCGTTTCCAACCAACTAGCTGACACGCAACACTCGCTCCACACACGTTCAAACTACCTACTGTTTTTATTTTGAATTTTGGACGCATCGTTGAATTTGTCAAGGAATGAACGAGGTCAGGTTCACTGCAGCAACCTTTTACATGTTTCCCTCGTCTTTCTTCAGTCATGAAAGTCAACACCAATTATGGATTTAAAAACAAACTATTGTGAATTGTAGAGAGTGCATTATTGGAGAGAAGTTGATTCCGTGCATGACTACCCAGTAGCTGTCATTGACTTGTAGATCTCTAGCTTGCTTAATCAATAAAAAGTGTACAGATGGCAGTAAGATACTATGCAACGGCTATATATCTATATTTGTTTTCGCGAGGAATGTATTAGTACTATATATACTATACTGCTGTCTTACTTCTAAAGGACGTACTTTATATTCTTTTGATTCAAACAAGTTTATTTTTTTGTCCCATCCTTATAGTTAGTAGTACCATTCAAGAGACCTAGTAATTTTTTTGTTTCACCAAATGAAGCATTTTGCATATCGTGCGTATTCACTATCTGTATAAGAATAAAGTTTTTTTTGCCATTTGATTTGGTAATAATTTGTGGTGTACCTTGATTTTTTTTTTTGAGACAACTGTTGTGTAGCTTTTTTTTTTTTTTGAGGGGGAACTGTTGTGTAGCTTGATGACTGACATTATGTCCTGGTTTGACATTGGATTTGCGCAGGGAGGAATTCTATTGGGCCCGTCCGCGCTGGGCCGGAGCAGCAAGTTTCTGCACACCGTCTTTCCAACTCAGAGCATGCCGGTGCTGGACACACTGGCGAACCTCGGCCTGCTCTTTTTCCTCTTCCTGGTGGGCCTCGAACTCGACATCTCGACCCTCCGCCGCACCGGCAAGAAGGCCCTTGCCATCGCAATCGCCGGCATCTCCGTCCCGTTCGCGCTTGGCATCGGCACGTCATTCGCGTTCCGCGCCACCATCGTCAAGGGCACGCCGCAGGGGCCGTTCCTGGTGTTCATGGGCGTGGCGCTCTCCATCACGGCATTCCCGGTGCTCGCCCGCATCCTGGCCGAGCTGAAGCTTCTCACAACTGACCTCGGCCGCATGGCCATGTCCGCCGCGGCGGTCAACGACGTCGCCGCCTGGATCCTGCTCGCGCTGGCCATCGCGCTCTCCGGCTCCGGCTCGCCGATCATCTCCCTCTGGGTGCTCCTCACCGCCACCGGCTTCGTCATAGCGATCGTCCTGTTCCTCCGCCCCGTGCTGGCGTGGATGGCGCGGCAGTCGCCCGAGGGGGAACCCGTCAAGGAGGTCTACATCTGCGCCACCCTTTCCATCGTCCTCGCCGCCGGCTTCGTCACCGACACGATCGGCATCCACGCGCTGTTCGGCGCGTTCATGGTCGGCATCGTGATGCCGAAAGACGGCCCCTTCGCCGGCGTGCTCATCGAGAAGGTGGAGGACCTCATCTCGGGCCTCTTCCTCCCGCTCTACTTCGTGTCCAGTGGCCTCAAGACCAACGTGGCCACCATCAAGGGCGCCAAGTCGTGGGGCCTGCTCGTGCTCGTGATCGCGAACGCGTGCCTCGGCAAGATCGGCGGCACCGTGGTCACGTCCCTGTTGGTGAAGATCCCCGTCCGGGAGGCGGTCACGCTGGGGTTCCTGATGAACACCAAAGGGCTGGTGGAGCTCATCGTGCTCAACATCGGACGCGACAGGAAGGTGCTCAACGACGAGTCGTTCGCCATCCTGGTGCTCATGGCGCTGTTCACCACCTTCATCACGACGCCCGTGGTGATGGCCATCTACAAGCCGGCGCGGCCCTCGTCGCACGCGCCGTACAAGCGCCGCACCGTCGACGGAGACGACGGCGACGAGCTCCGCGTTCTGGCGTGCTTCCACAGCAGCCGCCACATCCCGACGCTGCTCAACCTGGTGGAGGCGTCCCGCGGCACGGGGCGGCGGCGGCTGACCATGTACGCGATGCACCTCGTGGAGCTCTCGGAGCGGTCGTCGGCGATCACGCTGGTGCAGCGCGCCCGCCGCGACGGCATGCCCTTCTTCAACAGCAAGGAGCAGCGCACGGAGCGGATGGTGGTGGCGTTCGAGGCGTTCCAGCAGCTGAGCGCCGTGAAAGTGCGGCCCATGACGGCCATCTCCGACCTCGACACCATCCACCGCGACGTCATCGACAGCGCCGCCGACAAGCGCGCCGCCATCGTGATCATGCCGTACCACAAGGCGCTCGGCCACGACGGGTCCTTCCACTCGCTCGGGTCAGCGTACCACGCCATCAACAAGCGCGTGCTCCGCGAGGCGCCGTGCTCCGTCGCCGTCCTCGTGGACCGCGGCCTCGGCGGCCACGCGCAGGTCTCGGCAAAGAACGTCGCATTCTCCGTCGCGGCGCTCTTCTTCGGTGGGCCCGACGACCGCGAGGCTCTAGCCTACGCGACGCGCATGGCGGAGCACCCCGGCGTAGCTGTCACGCTGGCCAGGTTCCACCCGAACCGGCCGCAATCCGACGAAGAGAACCACCTCGACGAGGAGGCGGTGGAGGCGTTCAAGGCGAAGGTGGGAGCGGTGAAGGACGGGTCGGTGCGGTTCGAGGAGAGGGAGGCGTACACCAAGGAGGAGGTGCTGGAGACCATCGAGTCGCTGTCCAGCTTCAACGTGTTCGTGGTGGGCCGGATGCCGCCGACGGCGCCGCTGGTGGAGAAGCCCGACGAGCTGGGACCCGTGGGGAGCTACCTGGTGTCGTCGGAGTTCAGGACGTCGGCGTCGGTGCTGGTGATCAAACGCTACGACCCGGCGACAAACCCCAAGAGCAAGAGGTTCGACCCCAAGGCCAGGCCGCCCATCGCGACCGAAGAGGACGTGCTCGACGAGGAGACGGGCGGCGGCGCCGCCGTGGTGCCCGTGTCCAGGTCGCCGACGAGCGACATCGCGTGAACAATTAAGCCAAATTAAAGCAGAGAAGAGCCCGGCCGGCTGGCTTCGTCTCGTCTCTCACTGGCGTGTGCAATCTTACAGAGATCCATGGCGAGGAGCGTTAGTTCATGCCGTGGCCCGTGTAGTTGTGTGGTGGACTGATGGGATCGTGTCGCACGTTCAAGTCGTGCGCGCCTCCCTGCGTGCGGTGGTGTACCAGATGAGCTAATGATGAAATGTAAATATTTTTGGAGCCTGTTTGTTCCTGATACCAGTTTTCGTGTAAAAAGGGAAATGTGATTTGTGGACGTCGCTGGCTGGACGGACGTGTGCAACCTTACAAAGATCACATGTTGTATGTGTGCCTGTGTTCTTCCGTAGCTCTGACAAGCATTCGTTTCCAAGGAAAGCCTGGTCACGTCTCCGATGTTCGCAGAAATGCGCACGGCACTAGAAGTGTTGTCCGTGGAAACGTTATTCGATCCGATAAGGAAACACAGGGAACAGACCTCGCCAGCGTCATAGCACATGGTTTTCACGCGGCGGCTTCTTTTTTTCTTTTCCTTTTTTAAACTCGTCCCTCGGAGGATTGGCGGGTACCGCACGGGTGTTTTTTATTTTATTTTATTTGAGGAACACCGCACGGGTGGTGGGGTGGGTCTGCCTGCAGTCTTCTCTTTCGTAGCGGCCACGTTCGGCCCAGCAGCAAGTAAAACCCCCAGCGGGCCCAAGCCCAACCAAGACCCCCGCTGTCACCAAAGCTTAGGTTACGCCTATCCCCTCCGCGCCGCCGCCGCCGAGATGCCGACGGTCAGCGTCGGCCGCGACCGGCTCTTCGCCGCGCTCGGCGAGACCTACAGTAAGACGCCGCCTCCTCCTCCCCCTTTGAAGCCGCCCCTGCGCGAACCTTCTGACTAACCAATGTGCCTCGTCACTTCCTCCACGCTGCAGCGCAGGAGGCCTTCGAGAGGCTCTGCTTCGAGTTCGGCATCGAGCTCGACGACGTCACCACGGAGAAGGCCATCCTCCGGAAGGAGAAGCACCTCGAGGACGACGCCGAGGCGGACGGCGACGACGAGGTTATCTACAAGATCGAGGTCGCCGCCAACCGGTGAGCGGCTTCTCGTTTGTTTGAGCTGCCGATTCGTTGCTGTTCTCAGCTAGCCTAGATACTAGAATTATGTCGGTCTGTCCAGATTATGAGATTGCACACTAGAAATTCGCTTCTGATTGTAATTGCCACATGGATAGGCTGACCAGCCGCTTTGTTTAGATTATACTAACAAGTTAAATTTAGAGATTGCATTCAGCCTGGCAGAGCACTAGCGTGCATGATGAAAAGCTCACTGTTTTCCAGTTATGCCTTGGCTATGCAAGTGTCATATTTATCACCATGACCTTCTAGTGATTCTTTGCCCCATAAACCTTTGGCTCAGCTGGTTAATGAATATTTGGCCTCAAAGAGGCCTTTTGAGATCTCATGCCATCATGTGTTTTAATGTGCTTTGCCATTACCTGCAGATATGATTTGCTATGCCTTGAAGGATTAGCAAGAGCTCTTCGCGTTTTTAATGGGACCGAAGCCATCCCTGTGTACAAAGTTGCTTCAGTTCCTCGTGATTCCATGCTTAAGATGCATGTTAAGCCGCAGGTAATGGCCGGTGAGGCCAGACCCATATTGACATGTTTTTACCCTTGTTAGCAGCTTCCATTTTTGGGCACTATATGGTTAATAAGTTTAAGTTTTTCAATGCCTTACAGCAAACTGAAAAGAATAACAATCAAAACAAAGAATGAATGTGTCGATTGTAGATCAAAGAGATAAATAGATTAGTGATGTTTGGTGTTGATCACACACATGTTCTATACTCTGAGTAGCTGGAACAATAGAATGTTTTGAATTAGTCAAGAAATGATGCAGAAAAAAGAACTAATCTCCGATGAATATGTTGTTCTTGGTCTTGGTATGCATAGTGAAGAATGAATGCTATATTTGGAATTGTTGACAATATATAATGACAATAGTTTCATCTGCTAATGGGAGCCCTGAATTGCTTGTATTTCATTTCATCTGCAGACATCACAAATTAGACCTTACGTAGTATGTGCTGTATTAAGGGGCATAACTTTTGATGAAGCAAGATATAATAGCTTCATTGATCTTCAAGACAAGCTTCACCAAAATATTTGCCGGTATAGCTTCCTAATTCCTTGTTTTTTTGGCTTTATCGAGATCGAGATTTCATTCAATATTGATTTAGACTATGTTATGATGGAACATAGGAAGAGAACTCTGGTTGCTATTGGTACCCATGATTTGGACACCCTTCAAGGACCATTCTCATACGAGGTAATTTTCTGTCTGTGCTCCCTGTCTGTCATGTTATCTCTGTGTTTCATGTGCCATTTCTTCTTGTAACTTGCTTTTTGAGAAGCAGGTACATGTTTCAGTTTTGCGTAGGAAGTTAGGATAACTGATTTTAGTTATTTCTGTAATATGTGGAAGAATAAATGCAAGCTCATATTAGTGCCTGTTTGGTTTATCTTATTCTTCCCCCACAGATTTAGCTGCAAAATGGTTTCAGCTTGTGACAATTCCACAGCTACAAACTGTTTGGGTCTTTGTTGTTTCAAGATATCGGCAAGAACCTAGATGTTTAATGGGATAGCTTAATTATTGTATATCTCGTACCATGTATATATGAACTATAGTCTCTGCAAGATTACAATTCCTTGTTGACCATATATCTCATTTCTTAAATTATTGTAGCAGACCATGTGGCAGTATATATATACCCTTACTAATTTCTCCCACCTTTTTTTTTATGTCTGACCCATGATTTGTTTTTCTTTCTCAGGCTCTACCACCCCAAGAAATCAACTTTGTCCCGCTCAAGCAGGTAAAAGGAATAATCAAGCTCATATACCTGACTGTTGCACACCAATACCAGACCTCCATAGCAGGCAGCATATATGTTGGACTCATTGTTACCTTTTTTCTGTATGCTTCAGACGGAAAGCTTCAGAGCTGATAATCTGATTGAATTTTATAAAGTAAGTACATACATCTTCTATCACCATGTGTTAAGGTGTCAATTATATGTTTAGGAGTGGTGTATGGTTACATTATAGTTTCTCAATTCAGACATCCTCTTTAATGCACTGTATCATCATATATTTTGTTGCAGTCAGACATGAAGCTGAAGAAATTTTTGCATATAATTGAGAAATCTCCAGTGTATCCTGTGATCTATGATAGCAATAGGTAAACTGATGCCATGCTTCTGTCTTACATTTTCCGAATTCTCTAATGCAAGGCATCTTTTTTTTTTGTCTATTAAAATGAATGATTTTTTGTCTATTGCTTGAATAATATATGCTACTGTGACATTTCTTGGATATTTTATTTGACAATGTCCATCATATTGTTTAAAATAAAATGATAATTAACTAGAAAAATCATCATTATCCAGGAAAATCAAGCTCTCAAAACATATTTCCTTTTCTTTTTCTTAAGGAACTGACTTGTTTGCTTGCAATTGGATATTTAATATTTACGATGTTGGTGCTACAACATACAAGCTGATGACCAAGTTCCTCCAAAATAAACACTGATTATGTGATACTTTGCAGAACTGTACTGTCTTTACCTCCTATCATCAATGGTGCTCATTCTGCTATCACCCTGAAGACAAGGAACGTCTTTATTGAATGCACTGCCACTGACCTTACAAAAGCAAATATTGTTCTGAATACAATGGTAGGTGTAATGCAATGCTATGTTTCAGATGGATAATGGCCCTATCTGGCACAGTTTATTTCAGATTTTTTTTTTAAAAAAAGCAGAAGTTGTGCAAACCAGGATTTTGCAGCAGCTTAGTAGTTCAGTAGAGTCTGAGAATGAACTAAAAAGAAGCACTAAGCAGAAGCTGCTTTTCACCAGCTTTTCAAAGAAGTGTTGTTTCCAACAAAAAAATGTGTCAAACAGGGCTAATATGTCCTCCATTCGCTGAAGAGGAGTTTGTTGTATGAAAGCATTTGTTTCTTATTTGTATAGGTTACAATGTTTGCTGAATACTGTGAGAATAAGTTTGAAGTGGAACCAGTTGAAGTGATATATCATGATGGAAGCAAAACAGTTTACCCTGATCTTTCATGTTACAAAATGGAGGTTTCACTTTCAGATCTTATTGGGCCTATTGGTATCCCTCCAAAAGTTATGGATGAGAAAAAGGTATCTTTTATTCCTGCAATTTTAACAAGGGCCTTCTTGTATCTGAAAAACATAGTGTGGTTAATTAAGTTAAATCACTGCCTTGGGTAATTATTTGATGATTTCTTATTTTTTATGGATGCAAGTTGAAGTTTTTATGCTTTAGCAAGCGAAATGTGTAAATATTCCGCTTTTGTATCTGAAACTGCAGGCTATCTCCCTTTTGAACAAAATGCAACTGCAAGCTGAAATTCACTTGTCAAATAGGGGGACTTGTATTTCAGTTTCTGTACCTCCCACGCGAAGCGATATTTTACATGCTCGCGATCTGGCAGAGGTAAATCTACATTCCCTAGCTATTCTGTCAACCTGTTTCATGGTTGCTTATTCATTTTGTAATATTGTTTTGGCTATGTTGTTTTGGTTCTTCAAAGGATATCGCTATAGCTTATGGGTATAATAATGTGCCTAAGTCAAAGCCAAAGTGTGTGACAATAGGAGGAAGGCAACCATTAAACCTGTTCTCTGATAAAATTCGTGCTGAGGTAGGTTTCAATCTCTCTTTGCCATCTTCCCCACATGCTTCACATTTTAAGAATTGATTTTTTTTTAAACAAACATGTGGCTAGGTTGCAAGAGCTGGTTATATGGAGGTGCTTACATTTGTCTTATGTTCACAAGAAGAAAATTTTGAAATGTTAAACAGGACAGATGACAAGAGTAAAGCAGTAATTATTGCAAACCCACGCACTTCAGAATTTGAGGTAGATTTCCTTCAAGCCTATTCTTTGCGATTGGTATATATTTTGGTGCAGCTTATTTCTTTATTGTTTTCCCTGCTGAATTCAGCTTGGAATCAGAGCTCTTACCTGTTCTCAGTTTCATAAATGAAATATTTGATTCATTGATGAGTTTCTTACAAGTCAAAATTATATGTGCACTTTTGTAATGTTTTTCTCCTTGTATAACACTTTTGGCAATTCATACTTCCTATCTTTAATGTATGAACTATGTTTTGCATCATGAGATTGGGAAATGTAATTTCCTTGGTAGTCCTATATATATTTAACATTTCTTTGCTTGTGCTATTGCAGGTTGTTAGAACAAGCTTGATGTCGTGTTTATTGAAAACACTGAAACATAATATAGACCATCCAAGACCCATCAAGGTATTTTGTGAAAGCTAGCCACAACATTCATTTGCTTGGTTATAGTGTTGTACTGAGATGCTTTCTGGTGTCTGATTGTAATCCCTTTTTATGTGGGCAATGTATCTGCTGCAATCATCTCAAGGCAAACATGCAATTACATATGGGTACTAAATCATATGAAAAATTCTACAAAGTCAAATTTTAACCCAAGATGTCTTTATATAAACTGCCTTGCCTTTCCTCTTTTTTTTTTTCTTTTTTTTTTCTTTTCCTGTTACAATATATCGGTGAGTTTGGAATTGAGATATCTCTTTTCTGTTATAGCATTACCTGAAGTCTATATCTTTTTCCTGGATTTTTTCACTTTAAAAATTAAAAACCGATATGTAAGACAATAAATTTGATTATATCCCAAAGTGCCATTGGGCTTGAGTGCTTCACACCTCAGTCTAATTGTTACATTTGGCTCAAATATAGTTTTTGACATCAGTACCTAATTGCATGATATTCTTGAATGGTTGCATGGTTTTTTATTTTTGAATGGTTGTGTATGTAGATTTTTGAAGTTGGTGATGTGGTGACATTGAATTCATCAAATGAAGTTGGTGCCTCTAATAATCGCCGACTTGCAGCTTTATACTGTAACAGGGTTTCTGGATTTGAGGTATACACATGAGAACACTTTTGTTAATGGCATTTAAATTATTTATTTGCAATTCTAGCCTAAATATGTTACAAATTGTTCAGGAAATCATGGGATTGGTAGATAGTATCGTCAAAGTTGTGAGAGCTGATCATGTCAAGTTTGACAAGAACTACTATGTTCCCACAAATGTAAGCATATAAAGCCATGAAGTAAATCATCTGTCTTCTGTTGTTGCCAACATTTGTACCTATCTCTTGTCTGTAGGAACCCGAGTTCTTTCCGAAGAGGCAATGCAAAATTGTGATGAAAGGTGGCAAGGAGGTTGGCTACTTGGGAGTTGTCCATGCAGAGGTACTTCTTTTGTCTCATTCTTGACTAATATGCTTGAGTAGGTAGATCATCAATTTTAATGACATCTGTGCAAGGAAATGACCAGTGCGGATCAAAGCATATCATATATAAAAAAATTACTTTAGGCAATCCTTTTGCATACTTATTTACACTGTCTGATACAGGTGCTAAGGAAATTCGGCATTCCAGACCCATGCACTTTCGTTGAGATTGACATTGAAGCCCTGTTGTAACTCAAAACATGAATGGAACGACGAGCTGTTGGTAATTGTGCAGTAAACATGCAAGGGGTGCAGATTAATAATCATTTAAGCTGGAGACATGATGGGCCTGTATTTGATTGTAGTCTCGTTGGTGGGGGGAAATGAAAGTAACATGTCGAAATGCCCCCCTAAATTTTTGCGTGTTCACATTTGAGGTATTGTTTGTACCTTTCTATTGTAATACATCATTCTCGGCACAACTCTTCTGTTAAATATTTACTGACGTGCCTGAGGAAGAGTTTTGTGACAAAAAGTTTTCTGTTCAAATGTAAAAGGATGAGCCATGCAATTAAGATAACCCTATGTGTCATGACTCAAATTAATTGAGTACAGCACCTAACAAGAAAGACTAGATATGGTTTCTGATCACAACAGCACAAGTCTGGAACAAACAGCACATCATACCCCCTCAAAGAAAAGCAATACACAATAGAGAATATAAGTGAATGACAAATGTAGATCTTGCAGCGCATTGCTATCTCGCCCATATCTTTCTGATACTCGCAGCCCCAGACAAATGGTCAGCCATGGCCTGATACAACGCCCAACTCTGAATAAAATTAAAACAAGATAGGCATTAGTGAATGAGGATTGCACAACACACTCTCACAGAAAAAAAAAAATCACCAAACAGCACAAATAATGATCTTATAGGAAGTGATATTTTTAAGATATCACATGCGCCTTTGATAAGATGTTGAATGACTGTATCAGGTAAGTGCATTATTTGTATGTCACTACGTTAGTGTAGTTTGGTTGCAACAAATAATTTTGTAAAGGGTAAACAGACATGGTTGTGGGCATGTGGTTTTTTTATGTATGACTGAGATATTGGAGTTCACTGCATACTGTCCATTGAAATAGTTGAAAAACATCCAGTGACTTCAGAATAGACTGCACGATCCATGCTCCGATACAAGTTAAGCAAAAGCCCACAGATCAAGATTATTATTATTATTATTATTATTATTATTATTATTATTATTATTATTATTATTATTATTGAGAATCAGATCAAGATTATTGAGCAGCAATGTGAACTGTGACCCAAATCAATGCAAGTAACTGAAAAAGATCATGGCATTCTGTAGCACACGTAAACGGATACCTAAGATGGAATTGTATGCACATGCATGCTAGTATGTTCTAAGTATTTCTGAGGTTATATTTCCATATTTCTCTATTGAGACCAATAACAAACCTTCAAGAACGGGTATCAACAAACTTCTTATGTTTGGCAAGTATTCTCTTCAGTGTGATCCAATAACAGTTCTATAGCTATTCTTTGAAAAAAAAAGAACCGTGGAATAAACCTGATAGTAGAATGCAGGACATGATAACAGAATAAACCTGAACTCAGAAACTTGTTATGCATGTTCTCTATAAGAAAAAACAATTCTGTCAAGACTAGCTCATATTCAAGCATGGCAACGAGAATAGTAATCAGTCACCCTACTTGTTAGGAACCACTTTTTTTTCTACTCTAAAACAAAAAGGAACAACTCCACTGTTCAAGACTTTGTTAGAATAGCTACCCCGTGATTCAGGAGTAAACTCCACACTGAACAGCATAAGCTTAGGCAAAGCAATATGAAGTAGAAAAGATCATTAGAATCTTAGCATACAACAAGGATCCATCCTACTTTCGCTGCAGTGAAGTAGATAATGGGTACTTAGTTGCTCTGCATCCTGACACAACTTCAAAACAACGTTTAACGGTTGTAATCATGATTATTGATTGCTTTGTGCAAATTCCTTTCTTCATTGCAAGCTATTGCACTGTTTTCATTTCTACTCGCCTATATCCGAATAATCCAATTACAGACAAAATATGATTCGATTCCTACCTCATACATCAGTAAAAAAAATGTGCAAAGTTTTTATCTCTATCTCATAACACAACCATTCCCGTATCCATTCTGAAGCTCGAATTATTGGGACGACCCGATCACAAACCTCATTTGCAAATCTCCAAACAGTCACAAGTCATTTCTGTTCTCTCATACTTTTTCATGAACAGAGGAGTTTACTTATCCATGTTATCTAGAAAAATACTAGCGCTGCTCATACCGAAAATGACGCATGAAAAACACCTCTTACCTCCAAGAACTAGTCATCTGAAGCACCAAACACTGTGAGCCAAGCTTCAGGCCTTCCTTTCCTGCTTGAAGTCCCAGAGCTGTATCCTCCGCTCAGCAGTGCTCGTCGCCGGAGCAGCGCCACCTCCGAGAAAGAACGGCAGGCCGGCGGCATCAGCAGGTGCAGTGGAGGCGAACCTCTGCAGCAGGCACGGGTGCTGCGTCGGCGGCCACAGCGGCGCCGCCGCGACTGCATTGGACTGAAGTGTGCCCCGGTCGAAGACGACCGCTGGGTGCTGCGGCTCCTGCAGGAAGGCGAGCTGAGGCATCGTCTCAAAAGACATGCCCGGCGTGACGTGCGAGCTCGGCGGCTGAAGCTGAACAGGGTAGTAGGCCAGCGTCGGCTGCTGCTGCTGTTGCATTGGCTTGTCGTCGGCGGCGGAGCAGTGCAGGAGGTCGGCGAAGGCGCCGCCGTTGTTGGCAAGGGAGAGCACGGAGCTCTTGCTGGTCTCGGATGTGCTGACGTCAGCGTCGGCGTCGTCGCCACCGGCGGGCGGCGGCGGCGGGGGAGAGGGGGCCGCCGGGAGGGAGAAGGAGCAGTCGAGCGAGGGGAGCTCGTCGATGGCGGCGGCGGCGGCGCGGATGAGCCACTCGATGGCCTTGCTGGGCTGGTCGACGCCGAGGCGGTCCTGGATGTCGTAGAACTGGATGGCCGTCGGCACCGAGAGCCGGACGCGCCGGTCGCGGAGCCCGCGCGCCGTCACCACCTTGCTGTGCCGGTCCTTGCCGCCGGCCGCCGCGCGCGCCACGCGGCACGAACGCCACGCCGCGCCGCCGCCGCCGCCGTCGAGCGCGGCGCGCGGGCGCTTGCAGGCGGTGCTGCGCTCCATGCCTACCTCCTCCATGGCTGGCTCATCTCATAATGCTCTCGATCTGGAGCTGTCTCTGCTCAATTCATTGCAGACAGGATTCAGAAAAATTTGGGACCAGTCTTCCAGCAGCAGATATAATGCAAAAGAACGGATTTTTTTGGGTGGAACGATGCCAAGTCAGGAAAAAAAATTTAAGCAACACAATCACGAAGAACGAATGCAAAACGTGTTGTCACGAGTTCCTACTTCCTAGTTCTGCATGGGGGGGAAAAAATTTCTACTAGTGAGAATTATTCACAGCTCATCTGCTCTTCTGCTTCTGACGAATTGAATCAGCCAATCAGTGAAAAGGCAGGAGCTTTGCCAATGGAATCTCTGCTGAAAGTGGGCGATCCCCTTTGCCCTCTTCAGCTTATCTTTCCATCAAATACATTGTTTTATAACCCGAGTCTATGCTAGAAAAGCGTACCATCAAATCTGGCAAACTGAAGAAAATTCGGTGGTTGTTCTATAAAACTATGGGGGCCAAGAGAGAGGGGAAACTTTAAGTGAGTGCTTTATCACAAAACTTTATTGACAGCGTTGGCAAATTACTCCTAAATGCTAGCAATTCCTTGACTGTTTGACTCGAAGGAGCAGTACCTCTCTCACTTATGTTCTTCAATACTAGCACAAGATGCATCCAATCTGGGAAGAAAGGATGAGTAATATCTGCAGCAAACCAAACTTTAAAACCGAGATGCTACTGACAAGAGGAAGGATTCAGGAGCGAAATGCTGCACCATCCAACAACTCCCCTAGTCAGCACATCTTGCTCGAAAGATACCGGGGGGGGGGGGGGGGGGGGGGGGGTAGGGAATGATGAACCCAAGTGGAGGATTCGTGCGGTTCCATACTCACAGACCCAAATCTTGGCCAGAAAACTAAGAGATTAAAGACGGATAAAAGGAATTCATGAGCTCGGTTACCTGCAGCTGGAGCCGAAGGGCGCAAGCAAGGGGACGGGACTGTGGGGAGTGTGGAGTCCAAGACTTGAGCCTTAAGGGCAGATTCACGTGAAAGCAACTGAACTGAGCGGAGCCAGCTCTGACTGAGCTCTTGCTCCGGTCAGCACCTGACTTGCTGCAGCTGCTGGGGCCTGGGCTTATCCACCACAGCACTGCAGGCTCTAGCTGACTGTGAGGGAGAGAGACAGGGAGGGAGTATATAGTAGAACAGTTTTGCAGAGTAGCCCTTCAAACTTTTCCGACACAGTAGCATGCAGGGGTATGACCGCAAGAACTCCGGTACACGTTCGTGCAGTTCCTGTACAGCTACGGCCTCCAGTTCGCTTTCGCTCTGTGCACCATTAACGTTTTTGCAGTACTCCTCCTCTTCTCTGGCATCTGCAAGTGAGCTTTTACAGTTTTATAAAAAGCAACAAACGGTGAATTCTTGTGCTTTACTACCTGCAACGCTATCACCGTTGAACAACTGAAACCGTTTTCTGGAGTACATTCCAGTAGTAGGACGCCGTTTTCACTGTGGTTGTTGGATCTAACAGTAAGGACGATCCGGTCCAACGGAGTACTGGTTTCCTGTTTTGAACAAGTGTCGAGGGGCAGTACAGTAAATGCAGTAAAGGACGGGTCACTCTCGGTGACTCGGTCAGGCACAGCAGTGATGAGACAGGAGTTCAGTATCACTAGGCTGTCTGTATCTGCGGATCTGGACAGTGAAATACTGGTAATAAAAAAGAACACAGATTTTTTTTGACAAGCAAAAGGAACTGAACAATTTTTTTTAACCGAAGAACATTTGACCTGTTTCTTCGTTGCTTTATACTCCCTCCATCCCACAAATATAAGCATTTGTTGACTTATAGACATCACGTTTGACTACTAATCTTATTTAAAAAAATTGTAAAAATATTATTTATTTTTTATGAAGTATTTTTTATTAGATATATTTTAAATATGACTTGTTTGTTTTTATTTTCTCCGTTTCAAAATTATTATCATCATTTATTTTTTTCGTTACCTTTGACCATTCGTCTTATTCAAAATATTTGTTCGAATATGAAAAGTTATAAGTTAGATTTAAATTTTATTTAATGATAAAACAAATTATTAAAAAATATATAATATTTTTTGATTTTTTTAAATAAGACGAATGATCAAAGTTGATGAAAAAAATCAATAACGATAACAATTTTGAAATGGAGGAAGTATATTTTTGAATTTTTTTAAATAAAACGAATAGTCAAACGTGATATCTAAAAGTCAACAAATCCTTATATTTGAGGAATGAAGGGAGTAGTTGGAGTATTTGCCAGTGCCTAGTGCAATCGCCAATAACTATAGTCCAGCTTTACCATGGTCGCCACTCGATTGAATTAGGCCACGGCGGTACTTCGTCCTTAATAATGCGGGTCTTGAGATAGCCGGTACAGTAAAGCAGCCCACAGCATTAGCACAGCGCAGCACGAAAAACTAAACTGCAAAGCCATTGCAAGATCTGTTGCAATTGCATTGGAAAAAAAAAATGAAACTTGCCAAAGAATGCGCAAGTATTTAACGACTCATATCGTCGAGCTCGCGTACGAGCAGCGTGAGCGCGTGGCGGCTGGTTTGCCAATTGACGTTCGATTTCGTGCGTGCTATCATCGATCTCGATCACATCGAGCTAGCGGATCGAAAATGCAGATAAAGGTGCAGCAGCTTTTGTTTCTTCGTCGCCTCGTTCCTTGCCAAAGCGCAAAAAAGCTTCATACTACCTCCATTCTGACTTTCTGATATCACGTTTCTTGTTTTATTTAAATATTTTTTAAAATTATAAAAATAAATAAGTCATGTTTAAAGTATATATAATAATAAAACAATTTATTATAAAATAAATAATATTTTCATAATTTTTTTAAATAAAACCAACAGTCAAATACAGTCTCTAAAAATCAATAAATAATTACATTTTAAAATGGAGGGAATACCTCACGCATAGATTGGTCTAGAGAAAATGTGCGGGCGGTGCGTATATCGGTGTAGGTACCTGACGAGTAGCCACGGCAAGCAAATTGATCGAGAGCTCATCGATCCGTACGTCTCGATGCCCTGTACACCAAGCCACCGATGTCCTATGGCAAATAGTTTTTGCTAATTAGGGTACTGATCTTTGCGACATGATGCATATAGTGGCAGTGTTGGGGGAACAAAAAAGGAAAGGTGCTCTCGAAACCACCGCGTGTACTACGTATCATTCAACCCTGGCAAGCTGCGCCTTGTTTACTGTGCAAGTAAGGCAGCACATGTGTCGACCACGCAGTGGTCCCGGCCCGAGACGCGTGTCGAGACGTTGGCCCATCCATCCATGGCGCGGTCGATGTGATGGACTTGGATCGCAGGATTTTCTTTCTTCTGGTCACAGGCTCTCGGCCCAGTCTTACGAATGGGTCGGAATTCACTTCGGCCCACTTCAATCAAGGAAGCAGAAAGCCCTACTCCTCTTCCTTCCCCTTTCCCCAGGCCCCAGCACCCAGCTGCTCTGCTCGCGCTCTGTCTCGCTCGCCCGCCGCCGCCGCGCCGGAGCCGGCTGCCGTCTCGCACTGCCAACGAACAAGGTGAGGTTCCATCTCTTCCCCTCCCCGGATCAGATCCCATGATTTATTAGCTACTGAACGCCGCGCTGCCGTCGAGCGTCGCTCTTCCCCGCCCATACGCGCTAGTTATCGCCAGAGAACGGGAAGGGGCGACGTAGCCGCGACGGCGTCCTGCCGGAATTGGAGCCCGTCACCGGCGCTCACGCCGAGGTCGTTCGCTGGCTCCCACAGCGACCGTCGGCGGGCTAGCGGCTACTGTTGTTGAGTAGGGATCTCGTCTGGGTAGGGTTCTCTTCTTCCAGACACCAAGGCCGGGCTCCATCTGCGTGCCGCGTAGGAGTATATAGGTCAATCTGCCGATTACTCTCGGCATCCACCGTTTACATTCGTCTCCGCTGCCGCAAAAATGAAATGTTCACTTGTTCTGTCCTTAGGATTGGATCATTGTAGTGCCCTTTCTTTTTGTTGTCATACAAGTTTCTGTGTGATGGTGGTTTTGACTCTGCTGGTATTACTGCGAGGCTCATTGCCGTCTCGAGTTTGACGCCCCATGCATAATTCTCTCTTGCAGGAAAGCTTGGGTCAAGAGCAGGGTACCAGGAAATGGCGGCATTCCTGAGATCAAAATGTTCATCAGGTATTGGATTGTTGTTTTACAGCTCAATTTCATGTCTGGGTACCTTTACAGTTGCAGAGCCGTACTGTATTGCTAGCATCTGCTTTCAATCAATTACATCAAAGGATTTGGTTTTGTATGCGGTTAGATGAGAATGTCAGTCTTTTTTGGTGTTTAATGTATGTTTTGTCACTCTTCAGATAGTGAAATAAAAATTGTTAGTGTGCAGCTGTGGTTGATGCCACTGTAGCAAGGGAAAGATGTTTAGTAATTTATAATTTGATACTCATATCCTTACCTTGTTGTTGGAGTGCTAAATTTAATCATGCCAGTTCAATGTTTGACAAATTTTGGGTTTTATGTTTGATTGACGAAGTATTGGTACTTTCTGTGAAATGATTTTTCTGGGAATCATGATCTGAAGCTGTTTGATTGCTTACACAATTGGAATTGCTGGTTGTGTGCAGAATCATCTAGCCATAAGTTGTATACTAGGTTAACAAACTCTTAGTTTTCTGTTTGAATCTTGGTCCGTGATATGATGCTGTTCTAATTTGCATCATGAATATGTTTTATGTTTATCTATGTAGTTGGACGTACTTTGATGGGAAGCCTTGGAAATAATTTATTTGGAGCTGTTAACTCATCTGTTGAAACGGTGGCAAGACCATCTCAATGTGATGCCATCAGTCAGGTTAGCTGCTTCTTTCAAGAATAAGCTTCTTTGGGGAGCAAGCATATTATTGAGCTAGTATATGCCTTGACTATTAGATTAGATTAAGCTATACCCACTGTTTTGAAAAGTTGCTGGCCAGCAAATCAATGTTTTCATTCTTTTAAACCATATTTTACATTTGATTATTGACGATTGTCTGAGTTTACTGTATCCTTGATCTGGTATGCTACTTGGCTATCAGTTAATTTGCTTCATATAGCTTAATCAAATAGCTTTCTTAGTACCCAAACCCCTCTTGAGCTGCCACCGTAATGTACCATTATCTACTGAGAAATGTGGAACTAGGATTACAAATCACACCCTTCATGAGCTCTTTTCATTGCTTAATTGCTATAAGTTATTGCAAAAAAGGTCAGGCTAGGTATTGTAAACTATCTACTTGAATAGATAGTTTACTTAAAAATGCCTGAGTCTCAAGTGTGGATATTTTACATTTCAGCAAATCAGAACATTCATCCAGATGAGAACCAACCTCAAGGTTGTGGACAACTCTGGAGCCAAACGGGTTATGTGCATACAGTCCTTGAGGGGGAAGAAGGGAGCAAGGCTTGGTGACACGATCATTGGATCTGTCAAGGAAGCGCAGCCTCGTGGTAAGGTCAAGAAAGGAGACGTGGTCTATGGAGTCGTGGTCCGTGCTGCCATGAAGCGTGGTCGCAATGACGGCAGCGAGATCCAGTTCGACGACAACGCTATAGTCCTCGTGAACAACAAAGGCGAGCTGATTGGCACTCGTGTGTTCGGTCCTGTGCCCCACGAGCTCAGGAAGAAGAAGCATCTCAAGATCCTGGCCTTGGCTGAGCACATCGTTTGATGTGTATATGGCTGCCAGCGTAGGTGTCTGCCTGTTAGTTCTTCATCAGAGTGAAATGAATACTGTAGTGTCTCTCTTGATGTTAGTGTATGCCACTGTTGGTTTGCTCTTACTGTTTCTCAATAATGCACCCTGAAAAAGAGAGTGAACTATTTGAAACTCTGGTGAGCCTGACATTTTTGGCCCTCCATTGACATATGAATATTGTTATTATACCATTCGGATGGCTGAAACATACTTAGTGGACTTGCTGTCTACTACTATCTATATTGTGTCAGGAATGGTTTAGCAATCTACACAATCCTTTTGACTGGTACTTGGACTGAGGGCGACTCAGATTCGAATTATTGGAATGTGTTGAGATTGAAATATAAATTATTCGCTTGCACATCAGCTGGGCATGATCTCGAATCGATGCCTTGTGTTAAACCTTTGATGATCTGAGCTCCATGAAGGTATGCATATATGCGCAGAGTTTCAACCATGCAGCCTATCTCTGGTGGCCTGGTCAGCTAAATTCTACTTCCTAGTGCAATGATCTCGCACCCTTGATGATCTGAACGCTCTGAGGGCATGCAGAGCCTATCTCCGGCCTGGTCAGAGTTAGGCCATGCATCTTTATCCTACAGTTCAGCGCAGCCAGTGGAGGGATGCGCACAATGGACCAAATTGGAGTGCAGTGCTCGCCTCGTTCCTCTCCTCATCTCTCGAGCCGCACCTCATCGGTAAACCAAAAAGGAGCGCGCATCGACGACCAGGTTCCCGTGCTGAGCTGAAGAGAGAGAGGGACTCATCAGATGGATGCCGCCGACGTGCCACTGATGGAGGTGGCGACGCCGCGATCGAAGCCGTGGAGCCGGAGCAGCAGCATCGGGCGGAGCATGGTGGGGTACACGAGCCTCCGCGACGTGCTTGACGAGGAGGGCGACGAGGCGGGGCGCGAGCGCACGCCGCAGAGCTGGCGCGCGGGCGGGAGCTGGGGCGAGCCGTGCGCGTGCTGCCACGACGCCTCCCTCCACGACCTCGACGGCGGCGCACGGAACCACCACCAGCTGCTCAGGCGCGCCGCGTCCGCTTACCTGCAGTCCGCCGTCGCCGTCGTGGCCGCCGGGCGCGACGGCGGCGATGGCGGCCCGGCGGGCTGCTGCTGCCTTTCCCGGCTCTGGTGCGGCGGCGGCGGCGGAGAGAGGAGGGCCCGCGGGCGCGTGCTCCTCCGCGCCGCGTGCTCGTCGTGGCAGGGATGCGTCGACGACCCCGCCGAGGCGTGCGCCGCGCTCGTGGCAAGGGCGGCGCGCCGGGTCGCCGCGTTCGTCGCCGGACGCGTCTCCGCCGTGTGGGCGTGGTAGGAAACTAGACCACCGCACGCGCACTAGCAGAAGAAGAGAGGACGACAAAAAAAATCAAGAATGTAAAATCGTTATGTAATGTAGTATTAATATCGGTGGATATAGTATGTTTTTTTTTTCGAACGTGTCGGTGTAAGATCAGAACGAAATATCGATAAATGGTTTGTTTTATTACGTTTTCGTCTCTTTATTTATTCTTCCTCTTTTTTCACCATAACGTTTCATTTCAAACATAAGATTTTTCTCAATGCCAATATTTACGAGACCCCCCATTTAAGACTGACGACGGAGGGATACATTGAATGACACGTGTTGCAAAATGTGGCGACGTACATAGAGAGTACGCGTTCGTGTGTGCCTCGCGCGAACCAGGCAGGTGCGAGCGTTACCTACCAACCGCAAGCCTACGACGGCACGCACGGCCTAGGTCACCGAACAGCGACAAAAATCGCCTTTTTCCCCCTCGTGGCGAATAATTCACCCTCAAATGCGGATTCGGCACTGACAACCGGGCCCAAAAGCCATCCAGATAGGCCCCAGCGCTGACCGGTCCCACTACTCAGGCTCCCCTTCGGACCCAGGAGCCAGGTCCGGAAGGCACGCACGCAATTCGAATTCGTTCGAAAAAAATCCCCCCAACCCCAACTGACCCAACGGTCGCCTCCTCCTTCCTCGTTCCTTTCCTTTCCTGCTCCCCTCCACCTTCCGCAAAAGCTCCGCCTCCCTCCCTCATCCATAATCGCTCGCTTTTATCCCCCCAAAACGGATCGATCGGCTACGATTCTTCGATTCCCCTCCTGCATTCGCTCTCGCTTTCCCTCGGCCTCAAATTCGAACTCCCCCCATCTCCCGTGCGGGCGGCGGCGGCACCACTCACGAGCGCGCCCCTCGGATTCATCGGATCGGCGGGTGCGGGAGGTGCAGGGTCGGCGCGAAATGGAAGAGGAAGTGAGCGGCGGCGGAATGGTTCCCTCCGGCGGCGTGCCAGGTGAGCGCTCGCAAGTGTTGATTCCCCGCTCGCATCTATTCTCTCGCCTAGCATTGTTTGATTTAGCTAATCCGGTGGCTGAGACGTGGTTCGGTTGCGTGTTTGGTGTTGTCGGCGCAGGCGGCTCCGTCTACTCGCACGCGGCCACGGGTGACTCGGCGACGGCGGCGGCTTCGGTCAGGAAGACGGTGAAGATGTCCGAGATCTGCGATTTCATCCCCTACGGCGACGCGGACGGCGCCAGCGAGGGTACGCATCGCCGCTCTCTTTCTTTCCCTCCCCTTCTCTCTCTGTCTGCGGGTATCGATCGGCGCTGGACCAATTGTTCACCGAATTCCTGTTGCTCTGACCAGTGGATTCACCGGTGGACTCGTTGGGTTCCGTGGAATCGGCGGTCCCGTGCGAGGAGATGCAGGAGACGCCAGACTACATCCGGAGGGGGGCCGCGCCGCGCCACAAGATGGCGCCCGTCGAGCTCTTCTCCGGCCCTTCCTCGCCGCAGGACCCGCCGCCGCCACCGGAACGTGGCGCCGCGGCGGCCGGCGAGGAAGGCACCGCCCACATTGGGAGAGCGCATGAGATTGAGGCTGCTGCTGGTGTGACCGAGCAAGGAGGAAGGCTGCACGCCGAAGAGGTTTGGATATACTAGTTCCGAACGTTTTAAAAGAAATAGGCGGCTTGCTGTTCGTGGAATGACAGTGGTTGAATTAAATTCCCGTGTTTCTTGCATTGCAGCGCCAATCCGACTGTTGTGGCCAGCTGAAGCAGCAGTACGGTTTACTCCTGCGGGAGAAGGAAGAGTGCAGGAGGCTCTTGGAGGACCTGATGAGGGAGAATGAGGTCAAGACCAGGGAGTGCCGGGAAGCCCAGAAGACGCTGCATGACATGAAGATGGAGCTGATGCGGAAGTCCATGCATGTTGGTTCGCTAGGTACGAACTTACAATACAACCTATCCACTGGGACTGTTCAGTGTTTGTAACTAAAATTGATGTTCGGCTGTTAACTGAGATTGAATATATATGCTTGCTGTTGTTTTTCTAGACTACGGATGTAAAACTGAAACTGAGCTGTTTACTGGGAATATATATATATATATATATATATACTTGCTATTGCTGTTCTAAACTAAGAATGTAGTAATTCTGAATATCAAGATCTTTCCTGTTCATTTTTTTTTATTATCCTAATTTGAAGCTGGGCTGTTTACTGGGAATGGAATATGGATATACATGCTTGCTGTTGTTTTAAACTAAGAATGTGGTAATTCTGAATATCAAGATCTTGGCTGTTCAATGTTTTGCATTAACAAAAACATTGCTCAAAGCTTTTAAGAAAAAATTGAAGCTCAGCTGTTCACTGGGAATGGATATATATGCTTTCTGCTGTTGTTCAAAACTAAGATATTGGCTGGTTGGTAGTTAGAGTGCACGTTTAGGCTTTCTTGTCCTATCAGGAGTGCTTTCTGATTTTTTTCGTTGTTTGAGCAGCCTCTGCAGTTGAAGGGCAAGTGAAGGAGAAGAGTCGCTTGTGCCAATTACTGAATGAATTGAGTGAGAAGTTCAAGGTATTCAGCTTTGAAACAAACTGTTTACACACTGTAAACACCTACCAGTGCATTGAGTGAAATTTCAAATCATAAATGGTTCTAATATGTTCTTACAATCTTTTGCAGGTGCTGAAGTTAGAGCATCAGAATTTAAGACAAGAATCACTTGAATACAAAAATTGCATATTGGATGCTACACAAATGTCCACATCAATTCAAGAGTATGGTATGTTCGTTTGTTAATCCTTGATGTCAAAAATGTTTTGCTTTCTTGTTTGTATTCAGTTACGCACATTCTAGAAATACCATAAACATAATGTTTGTGTTTGAACAGTGAATAAATATGCAAATCTAGAATGTGAATTTAAAGATCTCAAAGAAAAGTTCAGTGAGGAGACAAAGGAACGCAAAGATCTGTACAACAAGGTTATAGAGCTGAAAGGTTAGTTTTTGTTCTATTCTTACTTTACACGTTTTTACAGCAACGTTTGCGGCAGAAAAATTAACCATGATATTCAATTTGTTAGGTAATATAAGAGTGTTTTGCCGGTGCCGGCCACTAAATGCTGATGAAGTAGCAGTAGGAGCTTCAACAGCCATTGACTTTGAGTCAGCAAAAGATGGAGAGCTCATTGTTAGAGGTCATGTATCTTCCAAAAAAGTATTCAAATTTGATTCTGTCTTTGGCCCTGAAGAAGATCAAGGTAACATTTTGTAACTCCGGCTGCTCACCTTGCAATTTACTTATGCTTTTAATGATTTTTTTTTACGTATGTGCAGAAAAGGTATTTGAGAGAACTGCACCATTTGCAACTTCGGTATTGGATGGATTCAATGTTTGCATTTTTGCCTATGGGCAGACTGGCACTGGTAAAACATATACAATGGAAGGCATTGAAGGAGCTCGAGGGGTTAACTACAGAACTTTAGAGGAGCTCTTTAGGGTAATCAAAGAAAGAGAGGGTATTTTCCAATATGACATTACTGTTAGTGTCTTGGAGGTGTACAATGAGCAGATTCATGATTTACTACTAGTAGGGTCTCAACCAGGTGCAACAACAAAAAGGTACGATAATGCTCATGAACCTATTGTATCCACAATCCGTAAAAGCCTAGTTTGACATGATAATGCAATATGTTGTTCCATAGGCTAGAAGTAAGGCAAATTGCAGAAGGAGTTCATCATGTACCTGGACTTGTTGAAGCACAAGTGAGTAACATGAATGAGGCTTGGGAAGTCCTACAAACTGGAAGCAAAGCAAGAGCTGTTGGCTCCACTAATGCTAACGAGCATAGCAGTCGGTCACACTGGTTCGTGTCTTTTGCCTTGAGATTCTCATACGCCTTGCTAAGTTGTTGATTACAAAATATATCTTAACATTTGTTTTTGCATTTTTCAGCATACACTGCGTTATGGTTAAAGGACAAAATTTGTTAAATGGAGAATGCACAAATAGCAAATTATGGTTGATTGATCTAGCCGGAAGTGAGCGAGTGGCTAAGACAGATGCACAAGGAGAAAGGTTGAAAGAGGCACAAAATATCAACAAATCGCTCTCCGCGCTTGGTGATGTCATATCTGCACTTGCAACAAAGACTCAGCATATTCCCTTCAGGTATTTAAATCATTTTGAAGTATAATATACCATGATATTCATATGAATCTATGGAATTATTTTTTGAATTGACAGGAATTCGAAGCTAACACACTTGCTGCAAGACTCACTGAGTGAGTAGATACTTTCTTTCTATTACAGCAGAACCATATGTTTTTATTTAGTTTCTGGATTTATATTGTGTAAAAATTGTAGGTGGAGATTCAAAGACATTGATGTTTGTCCAAATCAGTCCCAACGAGAATGATGTGGGTGAAACTCTCTGTTCGTTGAACTTCGCGAGTAGAGTTCGGGGAATAGAGCTTGGACAGGCCAGAAAGCAAGTTGATGTTGGAGAATTGTCAAGATATAAGCTTATGGTATAATAGTATTCTGCCAATATGTGCTTGGTTATCTGTGAAGGTTATATAATGTAACATACTTCTTGTCCTGCTAGGTTGGGAGAGCCAAACAGGATATGAAGGACAAAGATGCTCAGATTAAGACCATGGCAGAAACAATTCAATCACTTGAAGCAAAGAACAAAGCCAAAGACCTTCTCACTGTGAATCTCCAAGAGAAGGTACATGAGATATCTGCTTGCTGCCATTTACTTTGTTTATTTGATTTTACATTTTTCTGTACGTAACCATTGGCCAAAAACAATATATTGCTCCATACTGTTATAACTAAGAATAAGTATATAACATGGTCCTTCTTAATTATCTCAGATCAAAGAGCTGGAATCACAGCTGCTAGTTGAAAGAAAGATAGCACGACAGCATGTTGACAACAAGATCGCCCAAGATCATCTACAGAAGCAGCACAACATGAAAGACGAGAAGTGGTGCATGAGAAGCCCAATGGCAGAGAGGAACCTCAACTCAACAGCAGAGAAACTAGCAGCGCCCAGGGATTTCGGGATTGCAAAGCAAATGTTCTCTGACAGCAACAGTGAGAATTACAGCTTCAAGCAGCTGATGTCTCTAGGAGAAGAAAAGGAAAACAATCCTGAAGCTGGGCAGCTGCCCCCGTCAAAAGCAAGACGACTCTCAGTGTGCAACGGTGGAACCCGGCAGCATCAGCCAACGGACCCTGCTTCACGGCGGAAATCGCTGATACCTCTTCCACGACGTAACTCCCTGATGCCACTGCCCATGGCGAAGCCTTTGGCTGTAGCAACGCCCCCACCTCTTGACAAGATCACAGAGCACCTGTCACCACCGATGTGTTCCCCTCCTGTTGTCTCCAACGACAAGGCTAGCCGGAACAAGAGGATCAACAGCATCCTGCGCAGAAGCCTTCAGAAGAAAGTGATCATTAGGTCAACCATGGCGGCGCAAACAGGGAAGAAAGCCAGCACCGCTGCCCAAGTGACTGACATTGCACGCAGGACACGGCGATTGCCGATAAGCGGTACAGCTGGGCAGAAGGTGCAGCAGAACAGAGATAAGGAGAGGGGCTGGAACACCGGGACCAGCCTCAGGCACTTCTGAAGATTAGGTTGCATTGCTCTTGTGATAAAGAAATCTGTAGATTGCTAGGACGCTTTAGGTGTTTATTTATAGGATTGATGACTGTCAGTGTGTGTGAGTTCTCACATATTGTGAGAGAGCTCTGAATTTGTTATAATCTGTTCGTAATGACTGATCTGATTGTGGACAGACCTGTCACGAAGGGTTGCTGACTCTGATCAGGTTTACGAATGCTCCCGGTTTGAGTGTGGGGCCGTAAGCCAGTTTATGAAGTCTAGTCCATAATGATATTTCTTTTATCTGCCTTTGATGGTATTTTTATAGTTGGGAAATTGAACACTTGATCCTTAATGACAGTATACCAGTTAAAATCCATACATAAGTGAAGGCTCCGGTTGTACAATAAAAAGAAAAACACAATAACAATCCCAGGAGCCAAGCAATCTTCAATGGATCCTAAGTGACAACAAGCAATCTTAAATGGTTCGCAATGCAACGGTTGTACAATCAAAATACATAATACAATCTTCTACAAATTAAGCAGTTTCATGCCCCGAGTCCAAACATTAAGGCAGAGCTGCGAGGACCATACATAAATGGCTCTGTATTGATTGAAGGCTCAGAAACATAGGGTGAAGCAGCTCAGATCAAGAGCAACAGTTTACGTCTGATATTTGGGAGCTTGGGGAGAAAATAAAAAGGAACCCAGGCAAACAGCAATATTAATACTCGTTCAGAATAGTTGTCATTGCAAAACTTGTCGTACAATCAAATGACACAATCTCATAAAATTGTTGTTAAACAGTTCACACCACCAAGCCAAGCTAAGCTAACGTATGATTGACGACTATTTATACATTTCAAAACCAACCAGAAATGTTTGCATTCCAAATTTTCAGTTTCAGGCTTTCTTCAGGTCCAGTCCTCTGATACTTCCAGGTCCAGTGCTTCAACACTAGAGGTGAACTAAACATTAAGAATTTTTTGTTTGGAAGAATGGCTCTTTCTTAATTTGCTTCACTGGATCTTCACTTGCACTTCTCCAACTCCTGCAAATCAGTCTCAAAAAAAAAAAAAAAACTCCTGCAAATCAACAGTGCCACATTATGAGCAAAAAATCAATAGAGTATTTTGCAAGTGTACTAAGGAGGTCAAACTGAAGAACTGTTGCTTGTCAAACAGAAGTTAGCTAAATAAAAAAGCATCAGGGATTTTAGGTGACAATCAATATAGCATTGCATCATTAAAAGGAGTGAAATTATTTTCCTAAGAAGCATGAATGAAAATAACAATCCCAGAAAACAACCAAATACATAACTACATAAGCGAAAGAGTACTGTTATCATATCATTAAGAACATATCAATTGAATGCTATGTTGACATCATTCTATAATAATCAACATAATGCATGTGTTGACATGGCATGTTCTATTTTCACTATGAATTTGTGAAGATAGAGAGTATCATATCCATAGCTATATGAAGTTTTCCAGGACTTACATTTCAGTGATGTTCCAGCAAGACAGGTTAGCCTTGCTTTTGTGTTAACCTCTGCTAATGGAGTAGACTTCTCCTTCCCCATTGTCCGAACATCCCATACTCTTATGACACCATCGGATGAAGCTGAAGCAATTAGATTAGAGAGCTCAGATCCATTCTTACAGTTATCAAAGGCAACAATCCCTTTTACACGAGTTGCATGAGCACCCTCAATGCGTGAGGAGACCTTGCCACTTGACAGATCCCAAACAGCGATATCACGGTCCTCTCCTCCAGTGTAAAGGACTCCGCTCTGATAAATCCAAAGAAAAAAAAAATACATGTGAGTAAAGTAGGAAAGGCATATGTTTGTATCCATATCTAGTTCTTTGAAGTCAGGTTTCAGTACAAATATTGCAATATATGGAGGCAAAACCAAAGGTTCTACTACTTTGGACACCTTAACTGATTTATAAGCCCAAATACTCCATGCATATCAAGGAAAGGTCTTAGTACATTAATATAATAGAGAAATTTTCAATGAGGTCACGAAACCACAAATTGTAGGGTACATTTTGCTAGAAAAGAAAGGTCTTTCAGCTGTATAACACCAAAAATCCATATGTTCAGAAATAACCCCTTGAGATTTTGGTTGGGGGGGGGGGGGGGGGGGGGTGCCAGCAAGAGCCATCAGGCTCTTCCAACATTTTCCCCATGGTGCTGTTTCAACATGTCTCCAATGTATACAACAAATCAAGTACCCTAAATGCAACACCAACGATTCAGTCTACAGATGGACCCTTTTGAAGCAAGAAACAGCAAATTCCAAATGAACATGACAGCATCCTTGAGCCCCTACCTCCGCCATGCTTCCCTTTTTCAGGGCGAGGGACAGGAGAGGAACAAAGAATGTACTAAAGCTAAGGTTGCTCGGTCCTTAATCAAGCATGAAAGAAACCATCCATGTTGCATTGCACTTCACATTAACAAGCTTAGGGAGCTCATGAAAACAGTTTGCACTAAGGTTGCTGTAAAATATCTGGTTTTGTTTCAAATGGTTATAAAAAACATGTGATTTCGTGAAAAGAAATCTAAAACCTGTGGACATGTGTCACAAAAGGGTCAAATAATGTTAAGATTTGGTAACTATAACATGAAGCAGTACCTAGAAGTTGATTCAGCATATTCTGGGCAACCATATATATATATAGCTTAAAAGGCCCAACTTTGCTTCAATAAGATGATAGATTTCAATAATTTATCAGTCCGTGCACACAAATTGAATTTAACTACCATTCTCATGAGCAGATATGAGCAATGTTAGTTATTCTGGACGCGCTTGGCAGTGCTAGTACCTTTGCCGGGGCGAAGGCGAGCACTCTCTTGCCGCAGTCCAACTCATGAATTATCCTGGCGTCCTCGGAATCGTGAACGGTCACCTTCTCCTCAGCTGCCATGACGAACCTGTCCCCGCCGCTGCCGTCCTGGGCGTAGGCCACCGAGGACGCGGGCCGCTCGAGGCGGCACGAGAAGCTGCGCCGGCCGCGGACGAGGTTGACCATGGCGAGCGCCCCCGCGCGGCCGACGGCGAGCGCGACGCGTCCCGAGGGGTGCACGGCGAGCCCCTCGGCGGCCTCGCGGCGCGGGAAGGCGCGGAGCGAAGCGAGGAGCGCGAATCCGTCGGCGTCATAGAGGAGGAGGGACCCGTCGTCGCAGGCGGCGAGGAGGTTCCGCGGGACGGGCCCGCGCGAGTAGAAGGCGAGCGCGGAGACGGCGGCGGGCGGGTCGAACAGCGGGCCGAGGTCGGCGGCGTTGGGGAGGTCGTAGAGGCGGACGGAGTCGTCGGCGCCGCCGGAGGCCGCGAGCCCCGCGCGCGGCGCCGCGGCCACGCAGCGGACCGGGCCCGTGTGGGCCGGGTAGGAGAAGAGCGGCGCGAGGGTGAGGGTCTCCGACGAGGGGTCGGAGGCGGAGGTTAGGGACTTGAGGGAGAAGCCCCAGATGAAGCGCTCGTAGGAGCCGGCGACGAGAGCCATTCGCGCTGGCGGGGAGGGGACGGGAGGGGAGGAAGGATGTCTTGGCGCCGCCGCCGCCGCCGCCGCCGAAGGTTTGGGTGAAGGGAGAGGGGAACAGAAGAGAGAGGGGAGAAGGGTTTTGGCGTTAGGTCTGGACTTCCGTTACCGAATGGACCGGTTGCCGTCTACGCTGACATGTGGGCCCTTGGTGTCAGTCGTGTCACCACACGCTCCAGCATGCACTCCTAGTATTCGCGGTCGGAAATAAACGAAAGGCCGGCTTGCAATGCTCTGCCTCTCGGCTCTGGCTGGCTCCCTGCTTCTGAGAGCAAGTATAATAAGACTGAGTCAGCTAGCTAAATAACTGTCTATGTCATATAAATTTTATATAGAGGAGTGAGAAAAGAAGAAAAAGAACAAAGCCAGCGTCTCACCAGTTGTCAGCGTAGAGCTAGCTAAAGCAATTAATCCATAAAAACCGACGCCTTCTCACCAATAGATGGAGGTTGCATGCATGCATTAAATATAAAATATTTAATCAAGAGACGGTCATACATGCTCATTAATATGATGTCTGGTGATCTAGCAGTAGCATTTCGCCAGCAGTCGGCTCTTCTATTAGCCTTGCTCTAGTCGAGCTGTGATCTCTGTGCAGGGAAAAAAGATCGCGCGAGACAGAGAGCCGGTTGGTTCCAGTTCATGGCGCCAACGGCGATGCCGGCGAGGGTTGCAGCTAGCTGGATAGCCGGTAGATGTAGCGTCCCCATATATGATCGATCTTGAATCATAAGAACAAACTATGAACTCGACCGTCAGCATCCATGTGAGGTCTGGACTCTGCAATTAAGCTTTTGGCCTAGCCAAAACCGGTTCCAGTGAATATGATTTGTATACAATGTTTAACTGCAAGTTCACAAACCAAACCTATGAGCCTAGTAAGTCGTACCTTCAAGAATTGGCTTGATCAAGGCCACGGTAGCATATTAATAAATGTGTACTTGTCAAGTTTCAAATTTATCAAATGATATATGTCCATAGGTTTTTCCTGTCAAGGCCACAATTTATATACAATGTTTAACTGCAAGTTCACAAACCAAACCTATGAACTATCTTGACACTTGAGAGTTTGTCCTGTCAAAGATATGAATTTGCCAAATGATATATGTGAATATGCATCTGGTACTAGATTGTAAGTGTGTGCTTCTTGGAACCTAATGAGACAGTCTCTCCGAGAGACCCAGCCCAAATGTGGAGTCTTTGTTCATCCAAAACCATAGAAAGTCATCAATACATGTATATTATCTACACGCATATGAGTACAACTGATGTAAGAACAAGCTATATTGTGTAAGCGAGATGATCACAACTGATTCTTTAAGATATTCTCCCATCAAGTCAATGTTTTTTTTCATAAGGCAGTCTAATTTTTTTTTCAAGGTATTTCAAAAGATCTAGTTATTTCTTTACTAAATTTCATATGTCAACACAATAACTAATTGTCTAGTCTTAGAAGGCAAATAAATTTCAGCGTGATAGCCTTTCTCTACACCAAATCACACAACAAAACAACTTCCCAAAAACTCACGCCTCGTACAACATCTATACTCTTTTTGCTGAAGGGTATTTGATTGGTTGTGTTATGAAATAATACAGCTAAGAAACAATTTTTTCCATAAGGTAGACCCATACCTATTTTTGATCATTTGTAATTTTGTAAATTCTTTTCTATGGATGAAATAAACATTTTATATAATTTTATTTTGCATATCATACGTAGAACAAATTCCTTGAGGCTCCACTATAAACAAAAAAAAAATTAATACATCACTGGCCACATTTACTAATGACTATTTTTTTTTTACAAATTACTAATGAGTATCTTTATCAAGTGATATGGACGATAAAATAGAGGGGACACACACCCACATTCATTTTCTGGATTTGGAGTTTGGCAAGGCTCCTTATTCACTGGAACACTTATTTTACATGGATCGTCGTTTCATAAGGACTGTGTTGAAAAATAAGAAGATTACAAGAGTCTATAGGTAAGACATCAACCGTTTGCTAGAGTCAATAGAACTATTTCTTCATAGAAAAGTAAAGAATAGTCTAGAATTCAAATAAGGATGAGAAAATTTTATATTAGATAGCCTTTTTCCACTTGGCAACAATGCCAAGAGCTAGGAATGCCCCTGTACAATGAAGAGATTTGGGAAGGAAAATCCTTATGTGTCACTAGCTTAAGCTAAAACCTCTAATATGCCATTGTCAATGACTATTGTAGATCCACATGTCATAGATATAATGATGGCATATTAGACACTTGAAGTTTTCTCGATAACATACAAGGGAATGCCTACAGTGGCGGAGCTAGGGAGGGGCCAGCAGGGGCCATGGCTCCCCTAATAATGGAGCAAACTCTGTATAGCTAATATTAATCTGGGCCTAATTAAGTAACTATCGGTCATATGGCATGTGCCCCTAATCATACGATCGATGGTGGCTTTAACACCGCCGCATGCCTGATCCTGAACTTCCAATTCTCCTAAAAACCTAACTCACCGCCATGGCCAGACGCCAGTGCTTGGCATGATATCCCAGCCGAGCAGCACGATGGCGGCCAACGATTCTAATTTTCTCCTGTCCTATGGCCACTATAAGTGTTGTGACAAGGTGAGAATTTTATCTTATTGTATTTCTCAAGAACTTTATTTCAATTCTTGCACCTTTTTGTAGATGCTAGTTCTAAAATTGCTCTGTTAATGAAGATAATCATAAAGAAACATCAACTAAAGACGATTGACTTTTTTATTTACAAAATGAAAAAAAAACGTGCCAATGCACCCGAGAGTGACGAGGTACATGCTCAAATAGCTATTGGCTTGAGGAGAAGAAGAGGAGGAGATATTCCTTATATCTATATGTGCATACCACAAAAATAAACAAGGTTGGTTCTCCCTAAACTCTTTTTGCACAATCTTCTTATGTAACAGGGTTGCAAAAGTATATGTTGTTACAAATATTTTGTGATTTACATATGAATTGGAAACCTTGGTGGAAATTTTGGCCCCCCCCCCCCATATAAAATTCCTGGCTCCGCCACTGAATGCCTAGAGATTTTATAGCAATCCTCCATGCTTCACTGAAGCAATTTGATGTCCTTGCATTGTGCCTTAGAATCACAAGTTATTGTAGCATAGTATAGAGAAGATAGAAAAATGCATCGAACATATTATATGGAAAAAAACAAGCAATTGCATTATTCCCATGAATAAAAAGAATGGAAACATATACAAAAAGAGATTCAAGAACGCACCAATAATAAGTACTTAATCATTGATCTATCACTCTAGTGCCCATGAGGAATCTTTGGCATGTATTGTTATTCAAGGTTTAACCAAAATGCAACAAATTAATTCATAAAACGGGGACAAGAAGTGTGCAAATAAAAAGAACATTACTCCCATCATGAACATACGGGATCAGGTCAGGAAAAGAATATAGGTTTGTCTGATGTTAGTACCATATGTTTACTAATGTCATGAGTTTGTTAAGGCTTAACCACATTTAACCATCCTGATCTAGTTATGCTGTGGTCTTTAACGAGGAACTAGAACTAGGGACAACTTGTCTTCAACCTTGTAAAAGACAAAGGACGATCAGCTTATACTGATGAAACATTGTTAAGACAGAATACTAGGACATCATATTATCGTTAGACATGTCAAATCAGCTGTAGAGCATATTCTTCAAAGTTATTGGGTCTGGATATGAAAAAAGGACTTATATAGGTTGATGACATGGTGCACCAGCCCGGGCACTGCTTTTAGCAAAAATCCGGTACTCTACGCACCTGTAGTAGGAAAGTAACGATAGAATGCTAGTACTTATTTTCTTTTGGGCGCAGGACACAACAAGGACTCCACGCAAATCGCTGGTGCCATGGATCTGCGCTTGCTCTTCCTCGTTTCTCTGTTCTTGGGATTCTAAGGCACAATGCTTGGACACAACAAGGACTCCACGCAAATCGCTGGTGCAATTTGATGTCCTACCACATCGATTTCGACCTCGCCACCGAGACCTACACAGACCTCTACGACAAGCTAAACGCAACCCTTCGCGAAACGAATCTCCCACGACACTTCCCCCCTGACGTCTACGGGAGAGTCGTCCTCGGGGTGAAGCGCCCCGATTTCTACGGCGCGCCACGGCGATGGGTCATGATCCACGTCAGGATCGGGCCAGAACCGCAGGCGACACTGGCTATAGCCCATGACGATCTCTATATTCTCGGTTTCAAGAACACTGCTGGAGATTGGTACATCGTTAAGGGCTTCCGAGATTGGTACTACGCCGATCTCCTCGGACTTCCCGGAGGCCACGAGCTGCTTTACACGGTTCCTCTAGGAAAGCAATCTGCCATACAAGCCGTGAAGACGCTCGCGAGCTACGATCCTGTTACAACTACTGATGAACAAGCAAGCTTTTGCCAAGTTCGTGGTGATGGTATCTGAGGCCTTGCGGTTCAGGGTGATCCGGGAGACGTTCAGTGAACGTTGGGATCTGGAGACATTCATGCTTAGGGAGCATGCGAAGTATGTTGTTTACTGGGGAAGGGGGGAAGGCTCTCGCGGCTCTTGGTGAAGTGCAAGCAGAGTGACTGCCACGAATGGGGTGGCGATGCTGCTGATGAAGCTGCGGAAGGCATTGGAATCTACCGTCCTGACGATGCCTGGCAGATACTTGATTTTCTGCTTCGTCCATGAACACGTTGTTGTGTTCTTAGTCTTCATCCATGGTTTAATAAGGAAATAAGGAATTGATTAATAATAGAAGTTATATTCGGTTTCTCTAGATATCATTGTTCTCTCAATTTGTTGTGCATCCCTGTGTAGAATCGCGACAACAACATCTCACAGCCGCCAGCAAAACCAGTTAGACCGATTTTTACGGGTTGTCATGAAAACCAAGAATACCCTTCCCGCAAAGGACATTGTCAGGGCAGGATCGCCTTGGATTGTCCTAGTATCGGTCATGTCAACTAGAATGTCTTCAAACACCATCAAGATGAGAGAAGAGCGGAACTAGGATTGAAAAAGTAGGATTTGGAGATATATAAAAAAAATAAAAGATAAGTTTTTTTTACGATTGGGATGCCCTAAATCAGCGGAGGCTTTTTGGTTTTATAGGGTGGGTCAAAGTTTCCTTGCAAATATCGAGCAAAATATAAATTAACTCAGACTCTGTGTGACGGGTTTCCTTGGACTTTGGGATTTTCTCAAATATGGCTATACAATTTCATCTAAAGTCTACAATTGATTGCACAACACATGAATTAAAAAATCCTTTAGTCACAAAAGGAAGGCAAATGCATCAGCTACATGAAAGGAAAGACAAGAAACAGATGGATTATTCATGCTATGGACACAAAGCCAATGCATCACTCATGTTATGGATAGAAAGAGGACTAAAACTTAGTGAACAATAGGTCGGAACATACTATGTGGACAACGACGATAGTCGCTTGATCAATGGCCTATCCTTGATATCCTTGTGGATAGTCTTCCATAGACTCAACATTTCACTAATGTTACATAGAAATGTTGAAAATATAGGATTTGATCCCAAGCTGATTATGTCCCCTAAGATCTTTGTGTGAAAGCCAGAGACATAATGTTGATGATGTGCAACATTTACTACTAGTGTCAAAACTACAAAATCTTCTATTGGTTGCAGATGGTTTGAGATATGCGAAATAAATCATTATCTTCTTGAGCGATATGTTCTCTGATTATTGTATCTATGCTCATGTAGAAAAGGCCCCTCTTATTCCTCGACAATATATCAATCAGTTTGTTGTAAGATGATCTATGAATAGAGTTCAAGCCTGAGAGTAGAAGTGCTCTTGTCTCTTCAATTATTGGTCTCTTGAAATTTCTTAGACACTCTTGAGGCATAAATCATCTTATTTATCATATACGTCAGTGTTAGGAGTCTTAGAAGAGGCATAAATGAAGTTGGCAGCTTTAAAAAGTGTTTGTCCATTAAAATGAGATAAAGTGCTAAACTAAACTATATTGATACATATAAAAGACATACTGTCAGGAGCACAACAAGATTAGAGCTCTAATTGACGATTCAAATAATACGTTGAATTGGTCTAGCACGTATCCATTGATATGCTACTACTGACGAGACTAATATCTACAAGAACTGTGATGAAGGGGAGTGTTTTTAACCTAATATGATTAATACGCCCCATGTATTTTACTTATGTCCTAATATTCTTCTAAACACCTCTAATTTGTAATTATGTAAAATCTTTTCTAGGGATGAAACAAACATTTTATATATTTTTCTTCTTCATACAAATTGTTCTATACATCACTATTCACATTTTCTAATGGGTATCATTATCAAATCATGAATGATGAGTAGAAAAAATATATTGAGCGCACGCGCGCGCACACTTTTTTTTTGGATTTGGAGTTTGTTGGCATTGCACCTTATTCACTCGAACACTTGATTTACCTTTTCTTAAGGCTTAGACATATATCGTTGTTTCATAAGGACCATATTGAGAAATAAATAGTTTGAAGATTACAAGAGTCCATAGCTCAAACATGGACCACTGTAAGAGTCTATAGAACTATTTCTTCATGTAAAAGTAATGAATAGCCTATAATTCAAATGATAAGGATGAAAAACTTCTATAATAGATAGTCTTTTTCCACTTGGGACAATCTGATAATTAGGAATGCCCTCTATGAAGAAGACTTGAAAAATATCCCTGTATTCGATTGGCTTAAACTAAAACCCTTAATGCCTGTCAGTGACAATATGGGTCCCACATGGTTTAAACTAAAACCCTTAACGAACCGGACTGTGGAGGGAGGGTCTTAGCTTCCTGGGGAGGAAGCGTTCACACGATGAAGGATAGTCTATCTGTAAAATATATCAACACCGAAAGCAAAGGGGGACATTGCTTTCGTGTTTCAGCTTTTAAGGGTCAATTTTGTTCATGTCTATTATATAGGTTATACAAAAAGAACGCGCTGCTTAATGAAGTTCCTTAGACAAGCTTCTTTTGCCTTGTGTTTTTCGAACAGGTACGGTGATGTTTGATGTTTTTTGATGCTTCATGCATTTGATTGTTAATGTTGCTTTGTTCTGTTTTTTCTCGAGCATAATGATGTCTATTGCTCGGGTCTGACATTTATGTTGGATTAGACAATGTAATTTTAGAATGTATCAAAATTTTTTTTCTATCTTAATAATTGGTAGTGCTTCTGCCTTATTTAAAAAAAAACAGGTACGGTGAAGCAAACTTTTGTCAGGTTCGTGGTGATGGTCTCTGTGGCCTTGCTGTTCAGAGTGCATGTTGATCCGGGAAACGTTCAGTGAACGCTGGGATCTGGAGATATTATTCATGCTTAGGCGGCATGCGAAGTATGCTGTTTACTGGGGAAAAGCAATATTATTATATGAGAAAAAAATACTGTAGCGCTACAAAACGTGGTTCGCGACAGCTCGCTGACGCCAGATGCTGATGAGCCTTGAAGGCTTTGATTTGAATTATGCTACGGTTCACCACTAGTAATTAGAAGCTATACTATACTATACTCGTAGTTTAATAAAAAAGAGAAAAGCGAAGTTGGAAAGCTTATTAAATGCTCGACAATAATACGTCAGGTACTCGTACGTTTTTTTTGGTGAACACACACAGCTACTAGTACGTTATGCTCTCCACTTCTTTTTATTACTTATGGAAATTTCGCCTTCCATTTGTATCGTCTAAAAGGAATAGGATCAAGCCGGTCAAGTGAAAGCTTTTTAGCAATCCGGACTCTGCTAGGAGTCCCGGAATCTAATAACGGTAGAATAGTTGTACGTGTCGTTTGGGAGGGTTTATCAGCAGCTTATTGTTTTGTCTTATTACTACTATAGTAACAGTGAAATCACTGTAGCAGTAAGTTATTTTCACATAAGCCAGCTAAAGCTGCTATTTTGTAACTTTTTTCCACTTATGTTACTGTGCCATGCATAAGCCCTCCCAAACAGCCTCGGTCAGTGAGTTATTTTCACATATACGTTTGTCCTACAAATCCATCAAACCTTTTTTCTCGCACAATCCTCGCTATCACCATGGGCCACGGTCAGCGACGAGCAGATCACACGGGCTTTCACCCGGTTCTTGGTGATGGTTTCCGAGGCCATGCGGTTCAGAGTGATCCAGGGGATCTGGAGACGTTCTTGCTCAGGGAACAAGCCAAGTATTGTTCTTCATTGGGGGAAATCTCTCGCGGGCAGGGTTAAAATAACCAGGGTTAACCGGAAAATCGGTCTGGGCCGGTTAACCCGATCAGTCGGTTAACCCTCAATTATAATTTAAATTTTTTTAAAATTTAATTTTTTTTGAAATAGACGAAACCGATGTAATTGATTGGTTAACCGGAGTAACCGACTGGTTAACTAGTGAAACCGCTCAAAAACTAATATTTTGCTCAAAAATCGATATTTTTAAATTTAAAAATATATATTCAAAAGATATCACTAAAACTGATCTAACCGACTGGTTAACCAGAATAACCGACAATTAACCGATGTAACCGACCGGTTAACCGGCCACCGACCGTGCGCCAACCAAAACGCCTTTTGTCCGGCTAACTGACCGGTTATACAGGTTAACCGATTAACCGGTGAACCGGACTCGGCCAGTTATACCGGCCCAGTCGGTTATGTGAACCCTGCTCGTGGCTCCTAGTGAACTGGGGGCAGAGTGGCTGGCAGGAATGGGGTGGCGAGACCGCTGATGCATGCTTGTCAGATTGTTGATTTCTTGCTTCGTCCATGAACTACTACTAATAGTTTCATTCGTTAGGAACTTTTGTGAGATTTAATTCTTGCTTTCTTCAGTATAAGAGCACTGATGCCATCCTAATCAAAGGAATTGCTGCCTTGCTGGACGACCATTAGATAATCAAAGGATTTCCCTTGATTAGATATTACTGAGGCACAAGAGGGAGAAAGAAGGTATAATAATCAAATTCGGGCTATCCTAATCGTGAGGAAATTTTTAGCCACGTCAAGCGCCAATCATATTTGTCACATAATCGTGAGCTGTGCAGAGAATGCAGGCAGGAACAAGAGGCGGTCCCATACTCCCATGGTCTTCCTCTCGTGTCTGTGATAGCATTTCTGGGTACATCTCACAGCATCGTGTGGAAATACAGAACCAACACGTGAAATGATTTGGGTACCGAAGTCTTTAGAAACAGGATTAAATAACATTCCATAATAATTAAAGCATGTTTTGGTCTGACAATAAGGTTAACCATAAGGTAAAGGTCTCAACAACCAGCTTCTTATTATTGTAAAACTCTTATTGGGTCAGATCCACCTTCTAAAAGAAGAACTTCTGACCCATGTGAACTTATTATCAAATTAAGGTTCAAATGAAGTAGGATTTTTTCATTATAAATAGTTGAGAAGACACCTCATATAATTTTACTAGAATTACTCAATAAATAATTCCGTCTCCTTTATTCTGGTTGCTTATCTGGTTTATTATAGCATAAATTGTCAAGTTGTTTGATAAAATGGCCTATCCTGTTTTTCTAAAATGACTTATTCAACTAGGTCTAGGAAGAGATGGTCCATAAGTCCTATGTGTTTGTTGTCTTTGTTTTTTTAGTATAAAAAGTTAAATGGCTTATGAGAGCTCAATGTAATAAATGCTTATGCAAAATAGCTGTTTGGCAGGGCTTATGACTTATCACAGTATAAACTCTTTAATTAGCCAGTCCATAAACCCTATCAAACACACCCTAAATCAATGAACATTTTGAGCCCCTCTTACTTTAAAGGGGAGAAAAGAAAGGGGCAAAGCTAAAATTGCAGGACAGGAATAACGCGTACTACTGTATACATGTAATAGTGCTAGAGGAACAAGACTAGGATTAGTTCGGCGAGGCGTGCTCAGCTATAAAATACAGATTTGCTAGATTTCAGTTAACTGAAATTTTGCAAATCGACCAGTCACCAAAAATTGAACTGCAAGGGCGGAGCGTAGGGATGGGCGGTCAGCGTGACGCAGTGGCGAGGGCGCAGCCGTGTCGTTGGAGGTGGAGGAGGGGGGGTTGTGGCAAAGCGTAGGGATGAACGGGCTGTGCGATGACGCAGCGGCGAGGGTGCCGCCGTGTCACGGGAAGCGGTTATTGACAACGATTAGGGAGGCTGGATTGTCGAGCAACGACAGCCCTCCGGAGAGCTTCGACGACGGCGGCGTTAGGGTTTGCGCAAGCTCCATTATCCACTGGCCTTAGAGGGAGGGATCCGGAAGACAACGGTCACGGTCCGACGGTGGGTTGTGGTTTGGCAGTGTGGCGAGGTAGTGATGGCGCGCCGGAGCCGCGGGCGGTCGGCTGGCGGTGGGCGGGGCAGGCGGCGGAGCGTCGCCGCCAGCAGTGAAGGGAAGCAAGACAGACATGGGCAGAAGGTTGAAAAACATCGTAGCCGCTAGATCTTCATCCGACGGTGAAAAAAAAATAACTAAAAGGATATACTATTTTCAGTTAACTAAAAACTAGACAGACCCAAATAAGTCACGCCGATATGTCTAAGCCCCCCCTCTTTTACGCCGTGGTAGGTTTATCTCTGCGTAGCATCCTGATCGACCTATCCCCTGCAACAGTCGCCTTTGCGCGGAACCAAAAGCGACATGGATGGCTCGAATTGGAGACCGTAAGTACTTTGATCCCCTTCATTTGTTATTTGCCTAATTATTTCTCGCTGGCATGGATATCCTCGAGCAAAAACTGGTTTATTTTCCGCCGTGCCATGAGAGGCAACTGCCATCTCCGCCAGGGTCACGAGCATGCTGTCTGGAGTTTTTACAGCCTTTGACCTTTGCTTCCACGTCCGCTCCGATGAACCAAGCAACGCAATGGAGACTGAGACAAAAGGTCAACGGGCTCTACTGTCTGCTGCGCGCTTCCCCTTCTCCGTACCCACGTGGCGAGCTGCAGCTGTAACGGCACCCCACCTTTCTTTCCTTCTCCCTTCCTCTGCTCTCTTGTCTTCCCTTCCCAGCTAGTCCCTTCTTTCCCTCCATTCGAGCTCTTCCCGGCGAATCAATCCACCAGGACGCCCCTCTGAAAAAAAAACCCACCAGGATGCTCGAGTACGACTACGACATCACCATCGACGCTAAGGGTTCTTCCACGCCTTTCTCCCTATCACCGGCGGCCCGTACCGGAGCCTCGGCGAGGTCTTGGCCGCGACCGAGGCCGAGCTCCTTCGTTTGGCACGAGACAACTCTGAGTTCCCTCGTCAGGCACGATTGTCTCGCAGACGAACTACATATGATGATCCCTGGTGTCCGCAGACCACTTTTGTCAAGTTTTACACCAGGCTACTGCCACTGCAGCGTGAACCAAAACCATGGTACCAATTTCGATCAAAAAACGCTTTTTTTCTCTCCCTAGATCCGCCATTGCTCTTCGATCTTACAATTTCTGTTACACCCCAGGTGTCACCTTAGCATAGTAAGCAATCAAAGAGAGCAAACAGAAATCAGAAATAACAACTTTAAAACTTAAAGTTTGAATTTTATTTTAATTTGAGTTAAATCGGCCTTGAACTAGGAGTTCAAATTTTCTAATATAAATGACCCAATTAAATTTTAAAATCTTAATCCCTAACTGGCATAAGAAGTTTAGAGAATTTTTGGTCATTTTATCACATTAGGAAGTAGGTCAAATAAATCAAACAAAGCTCGGAAATAGGATTTATTTTAAGAGTTTAAATTTCAAATTTTGTAAGAAACCATGGAACTATATCCTACCCATAATTGAGATCCAACCTATATAAACACCATAAAATTTTGGCTTGATTTAATAAAATCAAGAACCATTACTTTCGAAATTTTTATCAAACTTTAATTTTCTGAGTAGATGTCAGCCTTAGCAGCTAAGCAAATTGAAAATTGATTAACTTCCTCATAGTTTTACTTTCACAACGAAATCACCAATTTTTAGCTACTACAAACATTGATCTTCATATATATGGAACCCAATTTAATTTTGGACCTTAATTAATGCCCCAAATAAAATTTCCAAAGTGGCTTAAGGTTAAAGATTCCCAGGCAGGAAAAATTTTCTAAGTCTTTGTGGTCAGATTAGCATATTCAAAATTTAATACCTCGTAAATACTTTCACCTCTCTTTGTGCATGTCACTAAATTTTGACTACAAACCATGCTCTATAAATTTATGCAAAAATATTTCGCCGCCCACCCGTCGAGCCGCCAGTCGCCGTGTTCCACCGTCGTCGTCCGCCTGGCTCACGTCGCCCCGCGACCCCCGGCCAGATCTCCGACCACCTCCGTGCACCGTCCCTCCGCCCGGCCTCCCTGCTTCCCCTTGCGGTGACCCGCTCCCGCGCCGTCGGCGCTGCCGGCCGTCGCAGCCGCACGCCCTAGCGCCCTGGCCATAGCCTTGCCTAGCTTGGCCGGCTAGGCCATGAGAGGCCGTTTTGCTATGGGCCTCATCGCGCCTAGAATCGAAGCAGGCCCAGGAAGTCCTCCCCGCCGCACTTCAGACCTGTTGGGCCTGTTTCTCTCGACCCAATAGACCAGGTATTCTCTGAAATTTTAAACTAAGCCGAAGTGATTATTTTCTAGCTACAAAAGATCAATACAAAAATATTTACTTGGAGAATAAAGGAAAGAAAATAGTTTCTGGACTCCTAAGATTATTCTCTATTTTAATAAAATACTAAATCAGAGCAGCACTAAATAATTATTTGTGCATGCATCTATTAAGCAAAGAAAATTGATTTAACTTCAAAACTCCACACAGAAAGATCCACTTGATAGAAAATTCCAAATAAATACTTTTTGGCCTCCTCTGAATATGTACTACTTTAATCAATTGCTAGAGCACACCAAAAGTTCATATTTATTTATGAATGAGTATAATAAGAAAAAAATACAAATAAAATCATAACTCTACAATAATGCATGTTTAATTTCTAATTTCTTGCATGCATATTCTCTGTGTTGCACGTAACTCATATGTGAATTAATTTGCTCATGCCATGTTAACAAATTGAAAGTTATACATTTATCTTTGCTTAGGGCTGTTTAAATATTAGGAAAATAAATAGTCAAGCTATCAGGCTTATTCCTGTTTTGTAAATCACTATTTGCATTTTGCTATGCCCCTGTGCATTCAAATAAAATTCTTCTGCTAGGCATTTGCATGAGATGATTTGTTTTGCTCTAGGAATGCTTTTATTGTGCTTTTTATAGTAATTAATTGGTGCATGTTCATACTATGAATTTGGGTATGTAAATCTCATGTCATACCCCTGCATCATATAAATTACACACTAGCATTTGACTCCCAGAACCATATTTAATCTTAATAGCTCTATTTTATCTCTAGTGATGGCAATATCGTGAATAATAGCAACTTAGGCTTATAGGCTTTTATTCAGCCACATGTTCACCTTGCTCTCCATTATTTTAGGATTTATTTTGATTAAGTTATCTCTGATCAACATGTATTCACTCATTTCGTTAGTTTTAACAATGCTACATAAATTACACCATCATTGGTAGGAAGCTCGTGTGCATTGTGTAAAACTGAATAGAAGAAATAACCAACTTCATCTTCTACTGCACTCTATATTTTACACACGCATCATGTCATTGCATCCATTTAGTAACGAAGTTCCACGAACTCCTTATCACATTTTTGACTTGCATCGTGCATCATTTTACAAGAAAACGAGCCGGTAACAAGGATGAGGAGATTGCTGCTGCAGAGATGGATGATGGTTTGGTTATAATGTTGTGTATACTAACATTGCTTGGACTCAAGGCAAGCTCCAGTGCACTCCTATGTTTCGAAAATTTTATTTTGTAGCACATATATGCGTGTCATGTATTGTGCATTACATGTAGGAAATGATTAAAATCCTAGTTGCATGTGAAAAGACAAATCCTATGGGCATGAGTCTACTTGTTCAACCATCCGTTAGAATTTGCTATGCTTAATATCGAGTCATCGGTAGCAACATCGAGGGGTATAGAGACTACTCGATATAGGATGGTTTGGGAATTTATTACTAGTTAAACTTTCATATAAAGATGGATTAATTGGAGAGCAAACGGGGGAGTGCATGTGTAGGTTGAGGTGATAAGGTTGTACCTTGTTCGCCATAGCCTCGTTTGTGTTGATTAAGAACCAATTTGAGTGTGGACCCGTGACCAAGTTTGAACAGTACCAAGTGCATGCTAGTGATATGGGCACTAGTAAACCGACGTAGCTTGATTACCGCAGTGGTTGGACGATACCCTACTCTTCTTCTGGTGATGAAGCGGGTATGGTGGAATGTGGGTATGTGTTGGAAGGGAGAGTGCATAGGCTAACCATTGGATGGCTTCGACGGGAGCATCGCATGGGGTGACGTGTACTCAGAAAAAGTGGGACCCGGACCGACCCTGTTGTATCTCGCGAAAGGTTGTCGTACCTGACTTCTCGGAGTATGCGTGCGCCGTTTATTTGGGTTTCTCCTGCAGGATGTAAATCTCTTCGAGTCGCCGTCCCTCGCGGTTATTGAGTACTACTTATGAGATCGCTGCCACCTTGAATTACACAGTAAAGATGATGTTGTATTTCTATTAAATGTATTATAACCATGTTGCTATAGTATAGCTGCACAACATTTATTTTATGTAAAAACCCTATTAATTTGGCTAAAATATAAAAAATAGGATCAATTATTAGTGCTATTTTTGTAATTATTCCAACAACCCTTGGTCAGGCCCCTGCATACTAGGTGTCGGCCTTAGCGTGCCACTTTGACAGATTAGTCTTGCTGAGTATTAGTTGCTCAGTGCTTTGCTCTATGTGGTTTTGTGCAGGTTTTTTTCTTGCTAATGGGGCATGTCTACGGGTTTGATGTGCTTCATGATAGGATTCTAACGTGAGATATATTGCTTTCGTTGTTTATATTACCGAATTTCAAACTTATCTATCTATTCAAACCTGAACCAAAAAAATTGTAATAATTAACTTGTAATATTGTACACTATTCTTTTATGCTCATATGTATGTACTGTTAGACTCTTGCTTTGTCAAGATGTCACCCGATGTTCGATCCTTCGACTACCCCCTCATTCGTGGGGCGGGAATGTCACAGCTGGTATCAGAGCTAGATCGGGGCTAGTACCACGCTAATGAACATTATTTTTTAAAACCATGCATATGGTGAGGTACGAGTTAGTAAGTCCTAGTAGAGATGTTATTAGTTATGATTTAGGTTGCAAAACTAACTGTAGGAGGTTGTTTGTTTAAATATTTGCATCTATGACATCGTCAACGAAGGTATATGTCCCGTCATATGTACAATAGCATGAAAAGCTAGCACAATAGTGTGAATACGGGCTAATTGCGTTAAACATCAGTGCCCCTGCCCTCGAGCGATAACAAGGGATTATTTTGCTTGTTTCTTTTGAATTTGATGTTGTTTCTGAAATGGATCTTCTACAGGTACGCTAACCATGAATATTTAGCCTACTAGCAAACGACTAACCAAAGGTTGAGAGATCGTGTTTGTCACCGAGGTCACGTTATATTGACCAATTTTTTCTATTGGTGAGGACGATAGGGCGACATATTATCATATCATCATTTTCGTATTTACATGTTGCATTGGATAATATCAAAAAAAATGAAAGATAAAAATATTCCATGAATCTAATGATCCTAATTGATCCTACTAAATAAAAATAATCTCTCGATACTTTGGTTAAAAGCTTTGTTCATGTTAAAACTTTCAAATTTTGAACTAGTGTCTAATCTAGAAACTGAAAGTTCAGAAATTTCAGTCATGTTTAAAAATGCATAACTCTCAAAATACGAAACCAAATTTTGTATTCTAGTACTTTCTGAAAAGGTTATGAAATTATCTACAACTTTCGTGTTCTGAGATTTTTTGTTTGATGCCCAAAAACTAGGTTTTAGATCCCATATTTAGACCATCCTGTTTCTGTCCATAGAAGAATTTCAGCACTCGACCGGCGACTTCAAACGTTCATAACTCCTAGACTGTTGACCCTATAAAGATGTATGAGTAGGCATTAGAAATCCATAAAAATCTTCTATAACTTTAGTATGAAACCAAAATGCTAATTCTGCACCCAGAATGAGCAGTTTTGATTTTGGTGTTGAGTGTCAGTAAAGGCACATAATTTCAACATAGGAGCATCAACTTTAAGCAACTATATCTCGAGTTCTACTCATCGGATGAAGGAGTGTAAATGTGTGATAGAAAGCTATGCAAGTCTCTTACAAGTTTGGTGTGAAGTACAAACTTTTATTCAGCACCTAGTTCTGCCCGCTATTCCGTTACATGTCCATTACTCTTTATGACAGTCCAAAATGTTACCCCCAATTTCTAGATGCCTTCCTTTTGTTGTCAATTTTTGAAGAATTCCCTTTGTGAGCAAAGCTATGTCTATGATATTTCATCCATGCTATGTCATATTCTTGCTCAAGCAAATAAATAATTTTAGATGCATGAACCATGTGCATTTATACAACTCTGTAATATGCATCAATAAATTATTTGTATTATAAAAATCACATAATTGCATTGCAGCATTCTTCACGCGCATCACAAATATGCATGAAACATCATGGGTGCACCATATCATGTGCACCATATTGCAATCATTTACAGGTGTATGTGCAAGCATATGCATCATGTCATGTGCACCATTTCATATGCATATCTACATCATAACATATGTGCACCATCAATTATCATTCATGTGTAACATATCATTATGCAAGTGCATCATTGCATATACATTATCATCCATGTGCATAGCATCACGCAAGCATGCCATGCATGTGAATTGCACCGTGACATTTGGGTGTCCATTGGGGAGCATTTAAATATGCATTCAAGATCAATATGCATAAATAACCTTTAATGATGAACAATAATATGAAATTTGAATAACCATGTTATTGAACCTAATTGTTGTTGGTTGTTTCAAAACCATCGTTGTCATTGTGGAGCAACCAAGAGACCCAAGACCTTGCTGGCCTCTTTTTATTTGATTGCCCATTTGATTCAAACCACCTAAAGCTATTGACTCTCATATGCTAGAATAGTTGTTTATAAGGTTGACCCCCTTTTGTTGTTAGCCTTGTAGAGCCCCAAGTCGTGATTCTCTTTTGGTAATTTTATCGACCACCAACAATCTTTGGAAAATTCACATCACTATCTGTATCACCTTAAGTCACCGAGTTGTTGCTATTTAGATTTTCGACTCTTCGTCACTCATTTTGATCCCGGCCCAAATTCTTTCACCGCCTTCCAAATTTCAGCACCAGGATACATCGGCCCTACCCAATCCCCGCAAGATATGGAACCGTAGCGTGTAAGCTCCAACTGCCAATCGAACTCGCTGGTGTACACAACACCTTCCATATGTCACAACTCCAGAAGTGCCTAAAGCCACACGTGGACATCACCTTCGAAGATACTAAAAAGCTACAACCCGATCTAACCACTATGGAGTACCCAATAAAAGTGCTTGACCAAAAGAAACAAGTTACTCTAAAGAAGGAAATCAAGCTATTCAAGGTGCAATGGAGGAATCATACTGAAGATGAGGCTACATAAAAATCGCGGAGTTGCTACGAAGCCATTGGCCAAAGTCCGTAGACCGTAAATCAAGCCCGAACCTTTTCGCCTTCTTAAATCTCGGGACAAGATTTCTTTAAGGGGAGAGGGTTGTGACACGCCAGGTGTCACCTTAGCATCATAGGCAATTAAAGAGAGAAAATAGAAATCAGGAATAACAACTTTAAAACTCAAAATTTGAATTTTATTTGAATTTGAGTCAAATCGGCCTTGAACTAGGAGTTCATATTTTCTAATATAGGTGACCCAATTAAATTTTAAAATATTAATCCCTAACTGACATAAGAATTTTAGAGAATTTTTAGTCATTTTATCACATTGGGAAGTAGGTCAAATAAATCAAACAAAGCTCGAAAATAGGATTTATTTTAAGAGTTTAAATTTCAAATTTTGTAAGAAACCATGGAACCATATCCTACCCATAATTGAGATCCAACCTATATGACCACCATAAAATTTTGGCTTGATTTAATAAAGTCAAGAACCATTACTTTCGGAATTTTTATCAAACTTGAATTTTCTGAGCACATGTCAGCCTTAGCAGCTAAGCAAATTGGAAATTGATTAACTCCCTCATAGTTTCACTTCCAGAATACATCATCAATTTTTAGCTACTACAAACATTGATCTTAATATATGTGGAACCTAATTTAATTTTGGACCTCAATTAATGCCCTAAATAAAATTTCCAAATTGGCTAAATGTTAAGGATTCCTAGACAGGAAAAATTTCTGAAGTCTTTGTGGTCAGAATAGCATATTCAAAATTTAATACCTCGTAAATACTTTCACCTCTCTTTGTGCATGTCACTAAATTTTGACTACAAACCATGCTCTATAAATTTATGCAAAAATATTTAAATTTAGACTTAATCTAATGCTCTAAAATTGTGGTTAAGAACACCTTAACACTATGAAATTCTAGAACTTTTAAATCTTGTGGATCCAGCCCGTCATAGACCCAACTCGCCCCTGCTCTGTTCGCCGCCCACCCCGCCGAGTCGCCAGTAGCCGCGTTCCACCGTCGCCGTCCGCCCGGCTCCGTCCGTCCCCGCCTGCTCGCGTCGCCCCGTGACCCCCGGCCAGATCTCCGACCACCTCCGTGCGCCGCACTTCAGGCCTGTTGGGCCTGTTTCTCTCAGCCCAATAGGTCAGGTATTCTCTGAAATTTTAAACTAAGCCGAAGTGATTATTTTCTAGCTACAAAAGATCAATACAAAAATATTTACTTGGAAAATAAAGGAAAGAAAATAGTTTCTGGACTCCTAAGATTATTCTCTATTTTAATAAAATACTAAATTAGAGCAGCACTAAATAATTATTTGTGCATGCATCTATTAAGCAAAGAAAATTGATTTAACTTCAAAACTCTATACAGAAAGATCCACTCGATAGAAAATTGCAAATAAATACTTTTTGGACTCCTCTGAATATGTACTACTTTAATCAATTGCTAGAGCACACCAAAAGTTCATATTTATTTATGAATGAGTTTAATGAGAGAAAAATACAAATAAAATCATAACTCTACAATAATGCATGTTTAATTTCTAATTTCTTGCATGCATGTTCTCAGTGTTGCATGTAACTCATATGTGAATTAATTTGCTAATGTCATGTTAACAAATTGAAAGTTATACATTTATCTTTGCTTAGGGCTATTTAAATGTTAGAAAAATAAATAGTCATGCTATGAGGCTTATTCCTGTTTTGTAAATCACTATTTGCATTGTGCTATGCGCCTGCGTATTCAAATAAAATTCTTCTGCTAGGCATTTGCATGAGATGATTTGTTTTGCTCTGGGAATGCTTTTATTGTGCTTTTTATAATAATTAATTGGTGCATGTTCATACTACGAACTTGGGTATATAAATCTCATGTCATACCCCTGCATCATATAAATTACACACTAGCATTTGCCTCCCAGAACCATATTTAATCTTAATAGCTCTATTTTATCTCTAGTGATGGCAATATCATGAATAATAGCAACTTAGGCTTATAGGTTTTTATTCAGCCACATGTTCACCTTGCTCTCCATTATTTTAGGATTTATTTTGATTAAGTTATCTCTGATCAACATGTATTCACTCATTTCGTTAGTTTTAACAATGCTACATAAATTACACCATCATTGGTAGGAAGCTCGTGTGCATTGTGTAAAACTGAATATAAGAAATAACCAACTTCATCTTCTACTGCACTCTATATTTTACACACACATCATGTCATTGCATCCATTTAGTAAGAAAGTTCCACGAACTCCTTATCACATTCTTGACGTGCATCGTGCATCATTTTACTAGAAAACGAGCCGGTAACAAGGATGAGGAGATTGATGCTACAGAGATGGATGATGGTTTGACCATAACGTGGTGTATACTAACATTGCTCGGACTCAAGGTAAGCCCCGGTGCACTCCTATGTTTCAAAACTTTTATTTTGTATTACATATATGTGTGTCATGTATTGTGCATTACATGTAGGAAATGATTAAAATCATAATTGCATATAGGAAAGATAAATCCTATGAGCATGAGTCTACTTGTTTAACCATCCGTTATAATTTGCTATGCTTAATATCGAGTCATCGGTAGCAACATCGAGGGGTACAAAGACTACTCGATATAGGATGGTTTGGGAATTTATTACTAATTAAACTTTCATATAAAGATAGATTAATTGGAGAGCGAACGGGGGAATGCATGTGTAGATTGAGGTGATAAGGTTGGACTTTGTTCGCCATAGCCCCATTTGTGTTGATTAAGAACCAATTCCAGTGTGGACCCGTGACCAAGTTTAAACAGTACCAAGTGCATGCTAGTGATATGGGCACTACTAAACCGACGTAGCTTGATTACCATAGTGGTTGGATGATACCCTACTCTTCTTTTGGTGATGAAGCGGGTATGGTAGAATGTGGGTATGTGTTGGAAGGGAGAGTGCATGAGCTATCCATTGGATGGCTTCAACGGGAGCATCACATAGGGTGACGTGTACTCGGGAAAAGTGAGACCTGGACCGACCCTGTTGTATCTCGCGAAAGGTTGTCGTACGTGACTACTCGGGGTGTGCGTGCGCCGTGTATTTGGGTTTCTCTTCGAGTCGCAGTCCCTCGCGGTTATTGAGTACCACTTATGAGATCGCTGCCACCTCGAATTACACAGTGAAATGATGAAGATGATGTTGTATTTCTATTAAATATATTACAACCATGTTGCTATAGTATAGCTGCACAACATTTGTTTTATGCAAGAACCCTATTAATTTGACTAAAATATAAAAAATAGGATCAATTATTAGTGCTATTTTTGTAATTATTCCAACAACCCTTGGTTAGCCCCTTGCATACTAGGTGTCGGCCTTAGCGCGTCACTTTGACGGGTAAGTCTTACTGAGTATTAGTTGCTCAGAGCTTTGATCTATGTGGTTTTGTACAGGTTTTCTTCTTGCTAATGGGGCATGTCTACGAGCTTGATGTGCTTTATGATAGGATTCTAACGTGAGGTATATTGCTTCCGCTGTTTATGTTACCAAATTTCAAACTTGTCTATCTATTCAAACCTGAACCAAAAAAAATTATAATAATTAACTTGTAACATTACACACTATTCTTTTATGCTCATATGTGTGTACTATTAGACTCTTACTTCGTCAAGATGTCACCTGGTGTTCGATCCTTCAACTACCCCCTCATTCGTGGGGCGGAGATGTCACAATTTCTAGGACCTGCAATCTTTTAAGGAGTGAATCAATTTAATTCCGGCAGGAATCATGAATGTTCTATGCATTCTGCATTGATTTGCAATTTGTTATTCATGAAGCTCCCTTACACAAGTTTGCTGTCACGCTTCGCTTGGGATTGAGTTATTCTGTTATGCTCTGAAGCAGCGTATGGAAAAGAATAATTTACAGAACAAAATTTATTTGGAAGTTGCCACTTACACCCCTACATGTTAATCCATACATCTTGATATTTGGACTAACTAGCCTTTATTAGTGCACACATCTGAACTCGTAATTCTATTGGACTAGAACAATATTTATTTAGGACAATAAAAATTAAAGCATAAGCCTTTAATATTTTGCTAACACTTACTTATCTATGTATTGTGCTTGTTCATCCAGGTCCAGTTGGGATTACAGCATTACTTTCAAAGGCGGCCTCTTTTACGCTCATCCTCTAGTTTTCGGTGGGCCTTTTCGCAGCCTAGGCGAAGTTGCTGCCGCCATCAAGTGCCATCCCATTCCCACTTGGACGTATGCTGAACTATTGTAAGAAATGTGGATGATGCAAAATTTTCTGAATAACCCTCCCCAACTTCCAAACACAATGCACATACAAGGACGCACCTAGAACGGACCTATCTTTAACCTTTCCATCCATAGTGGTTGTTACATCATTTTTGTGCCATGGTAACAAAATATTTAAAGAGCATACTATGATGTTTAACTTCACCATAATCTATACCTTTGAGCTGAAAAGAGGGTTAGGAAATATTTTAAAAAGGAGGTTCTGTCCTAAGTTGTCATTAAGGAAAACAAAAAGAGTTGTATTTATATGTATTTATGCTTCTAATGGTATGCTTTCTTTTTCATTGACATAGGAGGGAAGGCTATTCTTTCACATTGAAGGGTGGACTCTTCCACGCACATCCTGATGGTGTTGGGGGACCTTTTAAGTTTTTGGTGATGCCATGGATGCTGTGTGGCGTCATGGTGAATGGAAATGGAAGCAGCAAGAGAAAACTCGTTTCACGAAACAATTTCTGTAAGACCTTAGTTTGCTTACTTCCCTACGACCTTATCATCCACTTTTCATTCTCTCTTCTGATCTTGATGCAATTGTTTGTGTCTAGTAGTTGTTTATATAAGTGAACCCATATATAATAGTAATTATATTTGCTAATGTACCTTTATATTGAAATTAATTGTTCACTAGGCATATATGAGACCCAAGGTGTCCTGGGTTTCTGCAGTGACAGACAAACTTGTGCTATACTTATGAACTAGATGATAGCAGTACTATATATCCAGCCTTTACAAGGTCATAAGCTTTGTCCACTAATTGTTTGATGGACCTCTGTAGGAACGAAGTTAATCCGATTGTGTGCATGGCACGAGTGAAATCATTTGTTAAGATGTTCCAGTTAGCTGAAAGGTAAGAACTGCCTACTATTTTTTTACCCTAGCTAGAGTTAGACTTACATTCTTCTTCTGAATATATCCTTACATAATATATTATCATTATGAGTTATGTCTCTGGAGTTGCAGTGGGTTGTTACCAAATGGTGAAGGCCCATTGATTGCAATCCTGATGTGTTTTTGTCATTTCAACCTTTTCTGAATATATCCTTACATAACATATTATTATTGTTTGGTTATCACATCTGCATATGTTCTACATGTTCGTTTTCTGAACTGTTCAGGCTAGAATTTTATACCAGCAATCCTCCCGAAACTTGTGGCACTACCAAAGAGCTTATACTAGCTCTAAATTTAAACTTATTTTGTGCATCTTCAGTTGACACAATTTAGTTAGGAAGATAAAAGTGTTTTGCGGAAATGCTAGGCATTCTTTCATAGTTTCATGTAGTACTTGGTAGTGTAATACTGCAGGGAATAGCTCATTAGAAGGTTTGTTATCTGGTAGAGAGATTCGGGTTATGTGTGTGTATTGAATAAACTTTGGTCTATTTTTAATGTTGCATGCTAAGTGCTCCAAATTTTAGTATGCTATATATGTATGATGCAAACATTCTAACTATATCATGCTTCGTTTCTCTATACTGAGTATACAATACTCCCGTGCAGAGATACTAAGCCTCCAGAACCTGTGATGAGAGATTGTACGGATGATGTTTTAGGCAGTCGGAAACCAAGCAGAGACCCAGCCGTACTGGAAGGAGCTGACCGCTTTGAAAGGATCATGGCAAAAAAAGAAGCAATAAAAAATGGGATGAAATGAATGGAAAATGAGGTCCTTCATGCATTTGAATCTGCTGGTTATCAAGTATGTTCTGAGTTAACTTTTTTGTAACTCATGCATCTATCAACTCGCATTTGCCAGTAATTTTAAAAACATGCGAATATTAAAAGTTTACTAAAATTTGTCATGATCTAGCCACATTACCATAGATTTTTCTTAGTGGTAACCTTTGTCCCATAATAAATGTTGTTCTAGTGCCTCAGAGTTGTCCTAGAAAGTGTGTTGTTGTGGCTCATGCCGATGTCTTATCCACTCGTCCATACTCCTCTAGTCTACTTGCACAGTCGCACCCCAGAGATATGCTCGGTGGAGGCCAGAAGTAGCGGTGGCTTCACAGACAGGATGCTCACCTATGTTGTTCGATGGGTAGTAATAATGAGGGGTAGTAGAGTCAAATTTCAAGCCCGTTTGGTTTCTCCCCTTGTTTATTACAAGGATGGAGGGAGTACATCCATTGTGTAAATATTTTCAGCAATTTTATTTTGGTCTATGGACTCCTTATAGAGATGTAGACCTAATAAATTAGTCTTGCATATGGTGCGATCAAGAGAATAGCATTTTAGTTTTGTTACAGTGGCACATACGGGTAATTTGGAAACAAGCATTTAGTTCTTTCGGGTTAGTTTTCGTAAAACTAAAGTGATGAGTAATTTAGAAGTGTTGAGGGTAGTATGGTTCAAGACACCAGATATTTTGAGATGCTTTGGCCTTTTGGGGTTTTTTTTTTTTTTGTGATGGTAATATGACTGATGATTTGGTTGAGAAGCTGCTTATCTTGCTTTTGGCTTTTGACTACTGGGTTTTACCCTATCCGCACAGCAAAAGCTAGAAAAGTAGCTCTCAATGAGCTTTTCAAAACCTGTTTGTTTCAGCTTCTAGCTTTTCAGCTGGAAGAGCCAGCAAAAGCTGATACAAACATACCCTTAGACCTTTCAGTAAGAGACTTTAGTTGGCATATATATGAGTTTTGATGATAGAAATTCTTCTGGATTACCAATGCTTCCTGACCCCAACTATCAACTATGATTAATATGCTTTTGGCATTTCAGGTTTCCATGTACGAGTTTGTGAATCTCGACAAACAATGTCTCATATATGACCCCCTTTCAGTGTCATATCACCACTACAATTTTACCATGGCCAAAAAGTCTTCAAAAAAGCATTATGAGCTCTTCTTTGCTGAAGTCAAATCCACAAAAGAAGGAAAACAATACTTCTGTTATCCACTGCAGTCTTGTGAGAAGAACGGTATATATCTAATTTACTGGCCAATATAATGAGACTTAAAATTCTTACATGGCATTTTTAGTTATGGCAACTATTGATTTTTAAATAACTTATGTCAATCATGTGTTATGAAAGGTCGTTGCTTTGGGTGTGAGAATGTTGGCATTGATCTTAAGCACCCAACAGCCGGCAAGTATGAGAAGGGCAACGAGCACTCTGGATTTCCGTTTGACAGTGATAGTGGGGGTGATGACTGATTATAAGGTATACATGTCTGCGGTGTTACTACGTGCTTTGTGCCTCTATGAATCGTCTCATATATTGTTTTCTGTTCTTTGCAGTGCACTTTCAGTTTCATCATTATCCGGTTCTTTGTTTTTCGGGAGTCTGAAACTCTGAATAGCTTTGTTGTCTGTATATATTATGGCTGATGCGACATCATCACATTTTGTAAAATGTTGGCCTACTATTCTACCTATCACATTTTTTTTTTCTTGAGGGAATGCCATTCGAAAGCACAGTTGCATCGTTCATGAGGTGATAAAGAAGAAAACTAGGGGTTCATTGACCCAAATACAAATTTGTTTCGAATGAAAAACATGTTTGTTGGCTAGTTCATGCGTGATTTCGTTGGCTTCCCTATTGCAGTGCTCTATTGACACATCTGCAAATCCCTTCCATATTGTAGCACAATCATCATATATTGCATTATCTGTACCACTTCCATACAGTCAGCTTGCACTATGAACCGGTTACACCCAATGTGGGTTGCCAGTTTCAGTCCCTCCAAAGCATGGCCTTCCGCCATCTGTGCATCCTCCAGCATCTCTGATCACCACGCCCGTACTGCCCCTTCCTGAGTCAGCATCAAAAGCAGCATCCACGTTTATCATCAATTTCTTTTCCGAGGGTTTCTTCCAACCTTGCCGTAGAACCACTGATCGCTTGTTTGCCAACATATAGTTCCTTGTTATTGCTGCAGTCGTCATAGCTGATCTTTGGGGTCGTTGCAATCGTCATACCTGACCGAGAACAAACCGTTTATGTTGTGGTGCCAAGCTATTAAATGCTCCCTTCCCCGAGTATTGGAATCTGTAGAATTCGATGAACATCCATTGGCCAGAAAATAGATTTTACCAAGTCTTCATCCCATGATCTGTCCACTGGATTGATCAGTTCATCCACAGTTGCAATTATATTATTACCTCGAGGTGTCATGATCTTCAGATTGTTACTCACTCCCCGGTATCCAACTATCTTTCCATCTATTGATTTGTGAGCCATTACCAACTCTCCAAATATATCCTTTCTTAAAATATTCCAATCCTGCAAGAACACTTTGTCAAGGATAATATTTTGATCTTAGCACTATAGCACATAAAGAGTCCGGCTCACTAAGAAGACGCCAGCATAGCTAAATTGAAGCTGTGTAGATCACGAAAGACTATACCACCCTTTTGTTTAAGCGAGCATAACTTTCACCACGCATGCCATTGGATTCTTTTCTGTTCATCGTCATCACCCCCACCAGAAATGCGAGATAGTGTCGGTGATCCCTTTGCAAATGTTTTTCGGGATTTTGAACACCATCATTGCATAAGCCGGGACGTCTTGGGCAATGGACTTAAACAGAATTTTCTTGCCACCCATACTCAAACATTTCTCCTTCCACCCTGAAATTCTTTCTCTTACTTTGTCTACCAAATGTTGGAAACAATCAAATCGATCTGTTCCCACTAGTGCAGGTAATCTCAAGTATTTATCGTTGAGTGATTCTGTCATTATATTGAGCGCTTCACATACTTCCACTCTAACCACAACTTGTGTATTCTCAAAGAAAAAAATACTGGACTTTGCCTCACTTAGTTTCTGCCCTGAATTCTCACAATATCTTGGATATTTCCTAGGACCTCTGCATTCCTCCGATCAACATGCATTAGAATTAACGAGCCGTCGGCGAAAAGAAGATGGGATATCACTTGAGCCGCTCTGCAGATTTTGACATCTTCTAATTCACCTTACTCTTCAGCACCTTTAAGCATACAAGGGAGACCTTCAGCCACTATCAAAAAGAGATAAGGGGACAAGGGGTCACCCTGCCTAAGACCTCTTGTAGGGGAAAACACTTCTATCTCCATAGAATTAAAACCAGGCCCGGGCCCACTGCATGTGCAGCCCGTGCGATAGAACAGGGCCCCCAAAATGAAGGGCCCCAAATTCTCCTGCTCGCTGCCTCGCTTTCGCTGGACGCTGGCCCAGTAATCCACGTAGGCACGTATTCAGCGTACTCGGCGACTCCTCCGATCGGCCTCGACGCGTATTATGGTAATTCCTGACTCGATCTCGCCTAGGGCCGCTCCTCCAGTCCTCCTCCGGCTTCACAAAACGGCGCACAGCAGCGGCGGCCAGGCTGCCAGCGGCAAGCTGCACTGCTGTGCTGCAAGCAAACGGCCAACAGGAGAGCGGCAGAGCGCACAGTCAGAGAAGATTGATTATGAGTTTATTATTGAAGATTTTATTTCAAGAAACACTACAAAAATAAAGTTGTTCAAGTAAAGATTATACATATAGGATTAAATAGGTATGATTTTGATGTATTTTCTAGCTTTGTAATACATTTAACAACATCTGTTATTTTACTATTATATTTTACTAGCCTGATAGAGGTCCCACTTTAGAGTTTCGTACAGGGCCCCGGATTATGCCGGCCCGGCCCTGATTGAAACGAATAGTATATCGAACCGAATTTACACAAGCCATAATCAGATTTAACCATCTTCTATGAAATCCCAGCTTGATCATAATCTTCTCCAGAAACACCCACTGAACACGGTCATAGGATTTGTGCATATCTAGTTTTACTGCACACAGACCCCTCTTTCCTTTCTTCCTTTTTATAAAATGAATGCACTCATAAGCAATAAGAATATTATCAGTGATGAGGCACCCCGGCATAAACACACTATGCTCATCACTAATAATCTCTGGTAGAATTGTCTTTAGCCTATTTGCAAGCATTTTAGAAATTACTTTATAAACTACATTGCAAAGGCTAATAGGTCGAATCTGTGATACCTTCTCCAAGTTATCCACTTTTGTAATCATGACGATTGTTGTATCATTCTACCCTTGCGTTCACAAAACCATGCCTATCACATTAAAACGTTGACTCTCTGTTTTGTTCTTTCAATATGTACGTTCACAAAACCATGGTCAACATGTAGCCATGGTTTCATGAAAACTGTTTCAGCTTGGTTAGTGCTTGTTTGTTTTGGGCTGGAAAGGCATGGAACGTAGCTCATTTATCCAACGTGGAGCCAGTCTAGGCCTAGCACGGAATGGTTCGATTGTTCATGATTTGGTCTGTAAAGGTGGGACATGACTGATGCGGGTCGGTCACGCGCTTGTGTCTCTGACATACATGAAGGGACAAAACAGATTGCGTTGTAGAATAGCATACGATGGCCGATCAACAAATCCATATGAGAATTTAGCACATCTACGGCTTTGTTTGGGTGCTAGGGGTGGAAAACCATGAAGATTTCAGCCCCAAATGGGTATTTCTGCCTCCCCATGCCATCCCTCCCCGCTGGGGATAGAAATCCCGACTTATGATTATTCCCGACGTGTGTTTGGGAGTTGTGGGGAAAAAAGCCAGACATAAAATAGATATTCATATTACTCAGAATAAATCACAGAATGCAAAAACAAAATTGAAATTGATGAAAAACATGTCCTGACAATATTTTTCACTGAATACATACATGCATCCTAACATGTCCAAAAGTTAGTGGCCGCATACTAACTTTACTTGAATAATATTAACCATAAAAGGACATAATTTTGACATGAACCGAATGTATCATGGTTTATTCACGAGAACAACCACTTAGGTAGATATGAGTCCAGAATACTTGCTCATGCAAGGTAGATACTGTTGCCTGTGAAAAAAGTGTAATTTTAGGATTATATTATTACAGTATATAAAGCATAAAAATGCAGCACTTAACGACTAACTAATATTGAGAGGACCCAAACTAGTTAAGCTCTCACTCCCACACCACAAAACTAGAATGTAGGCCATTAGTAAACAAATGGTCAATTGACCATTTCTAATTTCAGTAGAAGGCAAAAATGATTGGCATACATGTGTGAACATAAAAACATACTGGAATTAAAAAGCTATGTTTTTCCTACTCATTGCAAGTTATTGCAATATATAAGTAGCAATGTTTTGAAAAATGAAGCAACATAGTCTCTTGTCTGCTCATGACTATCACTTTGTACAAGATAAACAAACTTTACAGCAAGGTTTGCTACTTATATAAACGTTAGGCGGTTGTTGAAGTAACATGATAAGATAAATAAGATGTCATCAGATTGAACAAACTAAAAGGCCCCGTCAGCTGAGGGCAGATACTGAAATAACGCATATTCCTATAGAAGGAGCTACTAAGTTATTAATACTTTTAGTTGAACTTCAACAATCAAATTATCCACACACTCAGCTGAGGGCTGGAGTCTTAATTTAGCAGTTGGGAAGAGCACACAGAACAGAATAACGCATTGAGACTTGGGAAACAGAATCAGCAGTGCAAGGTTGAACTGACTAAACATAACAAAATTACCTGACCCAACATCAAGAGCACGCATCCCAGGCCACTTGATGTGACCACTTGGCATTTCAGGTTTCCATGTACGAGTTTGTGAATCTCGACCAACATTGTCTCATATATGACACCTTTTCAATGTCATATCACCACTACAATTTTACCATGAAGAAAAAGTCTCCAAAAAAACATTATGAGCTCTTCTTTGCTGAAGTCAAATGCACAAAGGAAGGAAAATAATACTTTTGTTGTCCACTGCAATCTGGTAAGAACGGCATGTATAAGTTCACCAGAGTGTAAAACGGCTGCCCTCTTCTGGTGTTCTCTCAATCAGTCAGCTTGTTGTGTGTTCTTCCACTGGTTTCGCCGTTTGTGTTTCCAAATTTTGAAGAAGATCGTGGAGCAAATTCTTTGACACTTTGTTTTGGGCGTCTCGAGACGTTCATGCTCAGGGAACACGCCAAGTATGTTCTTCACTGGGGGAAGTTCTCGTGGCTCCTAGTGAACTGGGAGCAGAGTGGCTGGCAGGAATGGGGTGGCAAGACAGCTGATGCAGCTGCGAAGGACATTGGAATCTACCGTTCAAATGATGCTTGGCAGATTGTTGATTTCTTGCTTCATCCATGAACTACTACTAATAGTTTCATTCGTCAGGAAATTTTGTGAGATTTAATTTTTTTTGCTTTCTTCAGTATAAGAGCACTGGTGCCATCCTAATCAAAGGAATTGCTGACTTGCTGGACGAACATTAGATAATCAAAGGATTTCCCTCGATTAGATATTACTGAGGCACAAGAGGGAAAAAAATGTGTAATAATCATATTCGGGATATCCTAATCGTGAGAAAATTTTGAGACACGTCAAGCGCCAATCATATTTTGAGACACGTCACCTGATAATCGTGCTGTGCTGTGCTGTGCAGAGAAGCAGCTAGATTCTAAAATTTTGTACCTAATCGACTCATACGTATAACTGCTTTCCATTTTTCTGGAAAAAAAAATCACCTGAATTTTTCACAAGAATGCAGACAGGAACAGGAGGCAGTCCCATGGTCTTCCTCTCGTGTCTGTGATAGCATTTCTGGGTACATCTCGCAGCTTCGTGTGGAAATACAGAACCAACATGTGAAATGATTTGGGTACCAAAGTCTTTAGAAACAGGATTAAATAACATTCCACAATAATTAAAGCACGTTTTCGGCTGACAATAAGGTTTTAACCACAAGGTAAAGGTCTCAGGAACCAAGTTCTTATTACACAAATTCGAGAGCTGGATTTAAAACTGCCCTCCCATGGCCACTTTGGAGTGGGGCACAAACGATGCAGGGAACAACTTCGCCATCCGACTGAGCTCCAGATCAGTACCGGCCAGTTCGGTTACCGCTTGGGTCACGGTCACGCGATGGTGTCGTTGGCTGGAACAACGCCCGTGCGATGCAGACGCTGTGTCGCTTTCTCCACCTGAAAAACATCGATACAGTCAAGAGTCAAGGCCACGGCCAAGTAAAAACTTCAACTCAAGAAGATCAGCAGAACGATGGACGATAATCACCTCTTTGTCCCAGTTAGTCCTGGCTGTGATGATAATCAGGGCTATCGTCTGAAGAAATACTCCTATGATTAAACCCCACCATATTCCCTGAAAACAAAGAAAGGCTTGAACCGATCAACACTTCCCTCTGAAAACTGCAAATATGTTACTAAAAAAATTAACTGAATGCTAAAGGGAACATAGCAGAAGTTACAGCTGCTCCGAGGCTGGTTTTGTATCCTAGGACGCATCCAATTGGAAGCCCAATCAGATAGTAGGCCCCAACATTGACATAGGCGACAATTGCTTGCCATCCACTCCCCACGGCAACACCTGCATAAATTTTCAGAACAGTGTTGGAGTTATATATGCAGCTATTATGACATTTGATGAATACAAACTAGGATTTTTGAGCTCTATGTTCTCCTTCCATACCTGATAGGATTGGCTGAATTCCATTCAAGAAGATACTGATTGCCAGCAATGGCATCATACTGATAACTGCAACAATTATTGTTGTACTGCTTGTGTACAGTGTACTGAGCGGATACCTAAGAATTATGACTAGAAGTGTCACAAGAACGCTGAAGGCAATGCTTGCCATGACAACCACGATGACCGAGAACCTTGCAACCTTTGGATGGCCAGCACCAAGCTCATTGCCAACACGAATACTGCAGAAAAATTTCATGAAACTTTTGAATGACGTAGATGAAGTGTACATGTGTAACTCATCCATTTGCACTGACCTGGCTGCATAGCTCAAGCCAAGCATGATCTGAAAATCCCAGTTCCAGTAATTAATGCTGACATGAGTCAAAAAAAATTACAGCACAAGTTATGTCTGAATTCAAATGCATGATCAAGCAACGAGATCAATGTGCATTATGAGCTGATAGACAGTGTGCCCCTACCAGATAGAAAGAGAGTCAAGTGCAATCTCCGAGTTAGGGAGGAAGCCAGTAAGGAGTACAAATCCTTGCACATACCAGATCTCCAATCTAATTAAGAATGCGAAAACAAGATATAGTACAAATCAGGAAGCAACACCTAAAAGATTTAAGTTAAACTAGCACCAGATTACTCACGCTAGCATGACGGCCGAGGCAAAGGCAAGCTTGGCATATCCCCAGAGGCCTCTGAAAGCGAGGAAGGACAGTCCGGTCCAGGTCTCCTTACAAGCTGGGCTCCAGATGATGTATGCCCATGTCAACACCACAAGCACCCACCAAGAGAAACTCAGTGTCAGTGCTGCGCCAAGAAGGCCTAAGTCTAGCACAAACACAACGAGCCATGAGGCAAAGATGTGGAAGATCAGCACGGCCAATGTGATATACGCCACAGGGTTGACGATGTTCTGGGCCTGCAGAAACCTTTGCATTGGGCAGAAGAGGGCAAAAGCAAGAAGCTGCAGCACCAAGCCACGAGCATACAGCTGCCCGGCCGCAGCCACGTCTGCTTCCTGCCCAATGAGCCGCAGGAACGGGCCGGCAAACCAGTAGAGGAATGCAATAGGGATCGCCGTCGCAAGCTGGAGAACAAGTGCCCTCTGGCACACAATGCCCATAGCCGTGTAACTCCTGGCCCCATAGGCCTGACCACAAACAGTCTGCACTGCACTTGCCATGCCAATCTGCATCGCAGTGCAAGGAACAAGAGTTGCAACAAGACATTATGTTTGAGAAAATGTGAGGACAGGAGAGTGCAGGAAGTACGTGCAGTTACATACCATGATGCCATAGGCTAGGCCCTGGATGCCGATGTTTGTGATGGAAGCGCCAGCAAGCTCAAGCTCACCGAGGTGGCCGACAAACATCTGCGAGACGAGACTGAGCATGAAGCTGAAGACTGTGATGAGGATGGATGCCCAGGAGATGCGCCACAGGTTGCCAGCCTCCCATTGTGCAAGCCGCAACAGTATGCCCCATGGAACATGCTCCCTCCGCAGCAGCTCCTCTGACGCCCCCGACGACTCGTCAATGTCAAGCAAGGGCGCCACCACATTGCTGGCCATTGTCTCCTCTTCGTAATTTCTGCACTCAGTTTAGAGTTTACACCATTATATGAAACAAGACATTGCACCACTGATATATGCCTGTGCATCATAACTACTACGATTCCTGATCCTCCAGTTTGCAGGTAACTAACATTCCTGGGACACAACTACCAGTCAAGTGACTGGCTGAAGGGTTGTTGGAAATGGTGCGGTGTGAATATCAAGTGGTCTTGCAGCTTAGGAAAGTGTTAGAGTAACCTACCAGTTTTGGGTAGGTCACCTGAAGATTTTGGTCTCTTTTGTTAGTGGTAATTCATTTGAAGAAATCAATAGTAAGATCTGTTGTGATTTTATTTCATATGAAAAAAAAGTTTATTGCAACTACATCTCCACCAAAAATATAGTTATGTTTCATCAACACTGTAAAGCTCCAAATGTACAGACTGAAGCCACAACAGAGAGATTCAATTCAACAATGGCTGCATAGCTGAAAGAGCACTCCATTGAGGAGCCCCTTTTCTTCTTCCCGAGTTGAAAGAGCGCGTCTTAACCCCTCCGTTCAGTTTATTTGTGCATATTCAGCAGGAGACAGTCAGACTGTAACTCTTTTCTTTTATTTTTTCTATATTAATATATATAATACCACATAGGGGCTTCCACTACTGTATTTCCCTAAAAAAAAATATATAGTTATGTTACAGATATCAGTTCCCAATGAGAAGAGCTGAACTGTAAACAGTTAGTGGAAGCTTGATGAGTAAAACAGTACCGACACTTAGTCGTATTTTTTTTTCTGCAGAAAATGAAGTCAAAAGAGTTAAGCGAACAATATAGCAGCGTTTTCAAGGTCTTTTAAGTAAACAACAAAAATGATGAGCACAGGGGTGACCATATTTCTAGTGCAGCCATCCCCACATTTCTTTGTCTCTCGAAAAAAGGAGGATGCCAAACAAAAGTCTTGATCATTTTAACTTATTCAATGAATGATGTGAAGTTGCATTTCAACAAAAAAGAAAGATTAATGCACCTGCTCCCCACTCACCTAATTGAAGAAGACCCGACATTGCATCAACATGTACATTTACACAGGTCCTGGAGGAGCTGGTGACATATTTTAACTGTAAAATTAAGAATCAAGCCATGGACCCTGGCCAAGTCTCTGTACAAAGAAAAGGACATGTTCTGTTCCTAATTTGCACAAAATTGAATGTTCATGTCCAATCAACAAAGGCAGGATACATCGGTGGACCACGTTAGAAATCATTTATCTTGTTTTTCTTGTTTCAGAAGACCTCTTTCAACAAATTTAATGATGAGCTTTCCAGCGGCTTGTCTTTGTCCCTCTAGGACCAGCTGATTGTCAATTTTTCGACATAATTTAATATCAGGAATTAAATTTCTCTGGAACATTCGGCAGGCCACATTATAAGCTTGAAGCGTGACTCCTCTATTAAGAAAACTCTCCATCAAAATGTGGCACGTTTGAGCATCTCTCTTTGAGGCAGTTCTCAATACCTTGCTGAGGAGATTGTAAGCCTCACTAAGTTTACCAAATGTGCATAGTTTCTCAATGACCTGATTGTATGCAGTACTAACCACTTGTCTTGCTAACATCTTCTCAAGAAGATTCAGCAACTCTTCCACTTTACCCTTTTCACAATATCTATGTATTACTGTCCTGTATGTGACAGGAGTAGGGATCAAACCTCTATTAAGCATTTTCTCAACAAGCTCTGTGGCTTCTTTCAGTTTACCTTTCTTTCCTAAAGCATTGACAACAACTGTGTATGTTACAACATCTGGATGCCTATTGCTGAGATACATGTCGTCAAGCAACGAGAGAGCTGATTCCAAATCACCCTGCCGAGAAAATCCATGAATTACAGTAGTAAAGTTAATAACGTTAATGGAACAGCCTTTGCTTTGACATTGTTCCATGAAGTCTTTGGCCTCTGCTGGTTTTCCTTCCTTACATAGAGCATGGATTAGTAGATTAATCTCCACAGTTGTGGGGAAAAACCCCTTCTGCAACATTTGTACGACCACATCACATGATTCCTTTAGCTTCCCTTCCCTCCTAAATCCATGCATGACAACACTGTATGTGATATTACTTGGAGTCCACCACTCCTCTTCGCTCTTGTTTAGCAATTCCCAGGCTTCCGAAGTTTTCCCGACCTTGCACAGCCCATTTAACAGAGCAGTATGTGTGACAGTGTTTGGCTTGCAACCATTCTTGTACATCTGCTTCATCATCTTTCGTGCTTGATCAATTTCCCCAATCCGGCAGAATCCATCCACAACAGCACTATATGTTACAACATCAGGTTGACACCCTTTTGAGATCATCTTGCCTACAATATCTTTTGCCTCCGCCATCCTCCCATTCAAACAAAAGGAGTGCACTACTGCACTGTATCCAACTTCATCAACACGGAATCTTTTCCCCTCCGACGCCTTCAAGAACTCCAATGCCTCGTCTGCGTGACCGTGCTTTGAAAGAACATGAATAAGCATGTTATATGTCACCTGATCTGGAAAGAGGCCTGCGTCATTCCTCATCCTTCCAAGCAAACTCCACACCTCTTCCACCCTCCTCTCCTTGCACAGGAAACTCATTACAGTAAAATAGCTAACTTTATCTGGAGAGCAACCATTTTTCAGCATTGCATCTATCATCTCTAACGCATCAACAACACGCTGAGCATCACATAACCCCTTGATAAGGCAATTGTATGTGACTACATCTGGTTCAACCCCAACACGGCGCATCCGTTCAGAAAACTCGAGAGCCTTGTCAACACGCCCAGCCACGACGAGGACATTCACTGCCATGTTGCATATGGATATGTCGGGCGCACACCCGTCCTTCTGCATGAGCTGGAGCACGCGCATGGCCGAGCGGAGCTTCCCCGCGCGGCTGTAGCAGAGCATGAGGTGCGCGAACTGCTGTGGGCCCCGCCGGATCCCGCGCCGGATCATGAGGCGCATGACGCGGCGCGCCGGGTCGTGGAGCCTGGTGCGGCTGAGGAGGCACAGCATTTCGTCGAACACCTCCGGGGCATGGCGGTAGCGCCACTGCCGGTCGGCCCAGCAGAAGAACTCGAATGCGGCGCGCGCGTCCTTCTGCGCCTGCGCGCGCAGCACCGCGCGGACCTGCGGCGGGGTGAGGATGCGGACGCGGTGCCGGAGCTGGGCCTCCAGCTTCGAGGTCCACGAGTCCCGGTGCTCGAGCAGCCCACATATTTCGCGCACGAGGCGGCTGCGGGACTCCTCCACGAGGCAATGTTCCAGGGAAAGATCGGTCTTGGTGGGAACCGGCACGACCTCCCCGGCATCGGTCGCCGAGGATGCGGCGGCGGCGCAGGGGCGGCGGGGCTGGAGGAGGAGGAGGAGGTGTCGGCATGCGAGCAGTGGGTTCTTAGATAGGTGTCTGATCATGGCGCGCGCTCGTGCCAACGAGAGGCCAGCGCCTGGCCGTTATGACCGGAAGGGGAAATGGACGGAGGTAGGACGACTGCGCCGGCGGCCGCCGCCGCGCGGAGTCGCTGAGTGGAGGGAATATTCAGGCAGAACCAGTGGGGCCGTGCGCCATGTGTGGGGTCAGGCCATTTTTGTTACAATGCCCACTAGTCGTAGGAATTATGAAACTGAACATTTGAGTTTGAGAGTTATGATTTTGCATGAATTTGAAACCGAAGTGAAATTCGAATTTGATCGCCACTATTTGGTTCATTGTCACTCAATTTGAAATATATTCCCCTTTTCTAAAAATACTCTTTAAAGTTTTAATTTAGTGCTCATTTTAGTGCCGAATGGCTTGTTTTCTCCTCCTTATTCTTTTTTTGTTGTTGTTTCCTTCAAAATATATACCATGATCTTTATGATGTATAGATCCTCTGCATTACTATATTAGCATTATCCCATATACTACATATTGTTGATCCCAATGCAATAATATAAAGGATCCCTATTTTATTCTCTGTTATCTTACACGTTTCCGTGTTCTAAAACTTCGAAGAGCTCATTGACCATTTGCATCTAGTAGGCCAGTTGAAACCTACTCTCAGATCACCTCTTCCTACAAATTTATAATTTTATTTTTAATGTAGCACCAGTAGTTGTTTCATTATTTCACAATGTTTACTGCTATGAGGAGGTATAATATAAGTCCCACTATAATAAAAAATCACTCGGCCTCCCAACCATCTGGATGACTAGTGGTGCATTCCTACATCTTCCTCCTAGCCAACTGGGACAAGCTAGTTACTAATAGAAAATTAGATATAGCACATGAACAGAGGGAAGTTCAATATTAATAAGAAAATAAAAAGGGAAAATCTAAATCAGATTATGCATATGATCAGCTTAAAAAAATTATGACATACGATTTTTCATAGGATCAGCTTAAACCAGATGATTTTTCATTAAGAAAAAGAAAATACCAGAAAATAGACATCCAAATTCGAAATTGTGAGAACTCGAATTTGAATGACTAGTTCCTAGTTCCTAATAAAAAATTAGAGATAACACACGAACATATGGAAGTTCAATATTCATGAGAAAATAAAAAGAGAAAAAACAAATCAGAATATGCATACGATTACTTTACAAATTTTTTATGACATTACTTAATTTATCTTAGCAGTTACCAATCTTTAATAAAAAAAATAATCTAAGAGGATCAAATGATTTGTTATTAACAAGAAGAATACGATCAGAAAATAGACACCTAAATTCGAAACTGCGAGGACTCGAATCTAGATGGCCAGTGATACATTTCCACACCTCCCCTAACCAACTAGAACAAAGCTTAGCTCCTAATAGAAAATCAGTATAGCATACGAACAGACGGAAGTTTAATATCCATGAGAAAATAAAGAGGGAAAAGCGAAATCAGATTATATGCACGTGATCAGCTTACAAAAGTACGGGAGGAAGAGAGAGCTTAGAGTACGGGATCTACGTACAACGGGACCAAGACTCCCAAGAGATCATACCTTGGGTAATTTGTGAAGAGCTGCCCTAGCGAGTTGTGAGGAGTAGGCGGCGTAGGTGTCACCCACAAAATACACAGTAGAATAGGGCGCCGCTCTTGGCTTTGTTTTACTGCTATCGCCTCCGGCGGAGTATGTGGGACTAAACAAAATGTGATTTGGTTGCTGGGTGCCTGGGTTTGGGCTTGTATAATGGATCTGATCTGCCACGCATTAGAACTCTGAGAGAGAGTGTGGCAATTACGCAACGCAATTAGCTGGAAAGTTACCTTATGTTGTGAGGAAACGAGATTTGGGAGGAGGAGGGGGGACCTGGTATAGAAAAGTATAGAGGATGTATGGTACAACGTCAATGAAAAGTATAGAGAATGTATGTACAAGTACAATACAAGAAAAGTACAGTCAACTGGAAAATGGTTTACAATACATGTGCCAATGTGCAAAACGTCCTTTTGCAGTCAAATTCCACGCATCTCCCCCCACTGATCTCGTCGTCCTATTCTTTTCTCTTCCGCACACCACTGCCTCGTCACGGTCGTTCGCGGCTTCGCTCCGGCAAACCCAATGGCCGCCGCCGCCGTCCCCAACGGCCACACCGCCAGCGCCGGCGAAGAGACGCCTCCGCCGCATCCTTCGTCCTCGTCGCTGGTGTTCCTGGGCACGGGGTGCTCGAGCGCGGTCCCGAACGCGCGGTGCCTGATCCAGCTCCCCGACCCGCCCTGCCCCGTCTGCTCCCAGTCCCTCTCCGTCCCGCCCGAGCTAAACCCTAACTACAGGTGCTGTCTCAAATCCCCACCCCTCTCTCTCTCTCCCAAGCGTCGTGTGGTGTCGAATGTGCTACCGCCTTAGAAGACCGCGGCGTGACGTGCTTTGCGGTTCTGGCGAGGTCGGTGCGGATCTGGAACGAGCGTCGAGATCGAGAGCTTTGGATTAGTTTGTACCGTTGAATTGTGAATTTGTGATATGGCTGTTTGGGGCGATTAGAAATTGTTGTGATGGGGGTCGAATGAATACTTGCTTTCGCTGCAAATTTGGTCGCCGTGACGCGTATTGTACTGTGTATCTGAACTGAACTAGAACTACCAACTGATTTTGGGCAGAATTTGGAAGCTAAAATCTTTTATTCTTCATGTTACCACTCTGTGGTTGGTCCATTTTCGTATTTAACTGTTCCATATGCCACTTGCATTTTGAGCAAAATTAAGGACTGCTGCAGTAATTGGAACAGTGTAATTATAAGAAATTTGAGGTGTATTAGTTTCAGTGAATTCAAATGAAATGTACTCATAACTTATGCACAGTTTCTTGTACTTGCTGCTTGGTCAGAATTCTCATTTTATTTGTTGAAACAACAGTGAAATGGCCGGTTACAAACTTGTCTACTACCGAGAAGAAGTGCATTTTCACCATGTTACGTCTGATATAATCAGCCACTGACTGCCTATAATTTCGTGAGGAACTGAACGCAAGTCGTAGATGCTATTTAGCTATTATGTGATGTTTGGGAAGTAGGATAAATGATCTGTCTACCTGGTTTAATATGCTATACTAAATGCTCCGATACTAATCAAATGTAGATTATACCATTTTCATATTTTAATGCAACTTCAAAAGGGTTGAGCTATTCTCATGCTCATATTACTGGTTCATACCATCTGGATGACTTTAATTGGATCATCATGTGGTCATTTATGTAGCAAAGTAGTTCTGAAGTTATTTTTCCCATAAATGCTTTAGGAACATTGATGTGCCTGAACAATGTTGACCGCTATATTTGTGCTTCTGTGTGCATTTCAAATGGCTATATTTATCTTGGTTTCTTACAGGTGCAATACTTCTCTTTTGATTGACTATTGCCAAGATGAAGGTGTGCACAAGTACATTATTATAGATGTTGGGAAGACATTCCGAGAGCAAGTTCTGCGATGGTTTGTACACCACAAAATCCCTTGTGTTGATTCCGTAAGTCCTTGGTTATACCCTTGTTTGCTTCAGTTTCTCTAGTGGTACATTGAAAGACCAACCTGTGAACTAAGGTTTACTATGATTGTAAAAGGATTATGCAGTTTCTGTAACACTTTTTTCTTCATTGAAAGATCAACCTGTGAACTAAGGTTCACTATGATTGTAAAAGGATTATGCAGTTTCTCTAACACTTTTTTCTTACTCATAACAGATTCTCCTTACTCATGAGCATGCAGATGCAATCTTGGGTCTTGATGATGTCCGGGTTGTACAACCATTTAGTCCAATAAATGATATTGATCCAACCCCAATTTACCTCAGTCAATATGCTATGGACAGGTAATTAAGTTCTTGATGACTTTATTGGCTCTGATAATTATATGTTTTAATTAATTTTAAAGTGAACTCAGTCAAGCATACATGCTCTGTAATCCATTTGTATGGTGGATACTTCGGTTAGCTTACCATCTCACAACATAGTCAAGGGGGCCCCATCTGCTTGGAACCTACCAATTTGAGTCAGTAAGAGAACATGCATATTAAAGTACACATCTGTATTGATGAGAAATGCTATTGATGATTAGTTGATTTAAGAATTCTTCATTTTTGGATTACCATCTCTCTAGGTCTTTTTTCTTTTCCTGTCATGTTGATCTCTTGTCCGATATTATAACCATTCTGTAGCTTAAATATAAGTTTTAACTACTTTGGCACAAACTTGCCAAACTGGTCAAATAAATCATTGTCCAATGAGAAAGGGTAGAAGTCTCACAAAGCATCCATGTCAGCTTTGCGCTAAATCTTATTATCTACGCAATATTACTGTAAATTTTATTATTACTATTTACCATGCAATATGTAATGTTGTAAGTTCATAGCACAATAAGTGACAAATTTACAATATCAAACTCATTCGATCTCAAACAGCATCTCCCAAAAGTTCCCTTACTTGGTCAAAAAGAAACTTAAAGAAGGGGAAGAGGTCAGGCGAGTTGCTCAACTTGACTGGAGAATAATCGAGAGTGATATTCAGAAACCTTTTACAACTTCAGGGCTTGAGTTTGTTCCCTTGCCGGTATAAGTACTATGCATTTGTATATCAACTCCATTTACTTTTGTTATCCCTTCACTCATAATTTCATAACCATCAGGTCATTCATGGTGAAGACTACATTTGTTTGGGTTTCCTTTTCGGAAGAAAATCTAAAGTTGCCTATATATCAGATGTTTCACGTTTTCCTCCCAGCACAGAATATGGTAAACCATTGTCTCCCAGTGCTGCTTGATCAGTTTTACCTATGCTCCGCATATGCTTAATCTTTAGAATAAAGTTTCCTGTGGCAGAAGAACCTAGTTGATGGTTCAAGCTAGATTTTGCTTAAAATGAATACCTTTACTATCTCTGCTTGGTACTTATATTCATTGGAGTGTTGCTACTGCAAACGTACAGATTAATAATGTAAATACTTGTCATAATTTAAAGTAATCGACACAGAGTTTTGAAGTAAATATTTATGCACATATACTGTATAGCTGTATCACCGGTATTTGCTTTGCCTGTCTTTCCTTCCATGCCCTTAGAGAATGGTCTGTCAGATTTCTTGAATGATTTTGCTTTGCGACCAGCTGCAGATTTTTTAGATTCATGTCCTGTCCTGTTTTGCTTGGTTATCACCCAGGAACCTCATTGCTGTGTGTACATACCTTTCAGCAATTTCGAAGTCTGGAGGAGGCCAACTGGATTTGCTCATCTTGGATTGCCTATACAGGGTTAGTTTTTTCAGTTTTTTCTTTTGTTTGTTCAGGTGTCTTTCTGTGTCTGCTTCTCATTTTGTATGTGTCTCTGAATGACATTATTGTCATTTTGGACTTTGGTTACCAATTCCTTTAAATTTTAACTATCTTTAATTGTTAGTACCATGTGAACATCATGCCTAACACCATGTACCTTGTGATTTACCTTGTCATTCTTTGGCAACACCATATACCATTGTTTTCACTGATCTATCATCGGCTCTGACATCCTCTTTGTGAACAGACAGGTTCTCACAATGTGCACCTTTGCTGGGACCAGGTTTGATTTCTCTTGCACAGTTTTAGTTAATTGTTTCCTGTTTCGGTTCATATTCCTTCTGTTTGATCTATGCTAGCACAACGATTTTGTGCAGACACTAGATGCTGTTAAGAGGATTTGCCCCAAAAGAGCATTGCTTATTGGGATGACTCATGAGATGGACCATCACAAGGACAACAAAACACTGGAAGAATGGTCCCAAAGGTAATCAGCCTTCCTTGAAAATGGTTTAGATGAGTGCTTATATATGCTCACATACAAAACAAATCGGCATGTAGTTGGCACTTTTATATGAAAACAGTACCATATTTTTATTTAAAAGAAAAGTAATAAGCATTTCTGCACCATTTATTCTGCTTTAAGTTCCTCATAGAGAAGACATGCATATGCTTATGTTCTGCAATATGGTGTGCAGGGAGGGAATAGATGTGCAATTAGCTCGCGATGGCTTGCGTGTCTACATTGATCTTTAACTGTGAAAGGTAAGAGCCTATACCTTCACTCAACAATAATCATATTGCTTAGTTATGTACTGCCTTTAGCTTCTACTTTGACAATTGTTTTGTTTCTGTCTTATTTTACTCTGTTATGTTGGGATGCTTCAACTGTCTCTCCTCTCCTTTGTAATTCAGGACTACTGCACGTGACCTGGTCATGTTTCCTGTTGCTGGTAACATTCAGACCCTCTTGAGAAGGAAGTACAAACTGACAAAAAGGCGAAAACTTCTTTGGTGCACCAATATTCGTGCAAAACCAGTTGACACACTAGAATTTCCGTAGTATGTACCTGACTTCGAATCAAAAAGAATAAAGCAGCTGTTTGGCAAAATAGTTTAATTTTCTTGTCGATTGGAAGCTCTACGCTATGCATCGTTGGTAATGCCTTTATTCAATGAGCAGCCACTACTGTTGTTGGAGAAAAGGTTTCTGTTTGGCAAAATACTATACTTGCAAGCCTTCTGAATCTCGTCCGACAAAAGAATATTATATACCCTTGATTGAGTGATGTAGTTGTTGAAGTAGCGCGATCACATGACAGTGGTTTTCGGGCAGTATAGTTTAATTCGGCGGCATCACGACAGCTTGCATGCGAATTCAAATTTCACTCTGGCAAGTGGTAAATATATGCAGCTAATACTGACAGTAAGGATCAAAAGGCTACGAATAAAAATAAATCTGAAATTGCAGAACTCATTCGTTTTCACAAACTCTACTAACAGGAGCGACCGGGCCCGGCTGCCGTACAAGAGGACACGCCAGCAAGTCGCCGTGTGTCGACAGAGACGCCACGACGCAGCGCATCCATCCACCACCCATCCACCCGTGATCCCCTCCTTCTCCACATCACTCTCTTCCCCATCACTTCCACCCGTCCACCCACCCGCTCGCTGCTATTCCCCTTCCCATCCTCGGAGCGGCGGCGGCGGCAATGGCGATGGCCTCCACCTACGCGCCGTGCGGCGCCGAGGCCCTCGCCCCTGGCCGGGCCAGGGTCCGCGCCCCTGTCGGCTTCCTCGGCCTCGGCCCCTCCAAGGCCGGTCTCCGCCGCCCGCTCGCCGCCACCAAGCGGCCCGCGGCGGGCCCCGTCCCCGCCGCGTCCTCGCCACGGCTCCGGTGCTCGGCGGCGTCGTCCTCCTCCGCGCGCCCCGTCACGGCGCCGCGGTTCATCCAGCACAAGAAGGAGGCCTTCTGGTTCTACCGCTTCCTCTCCATCGTCTACGACCACGTCATCAACCCGGGCCACTGGACCGAGGACATGCGCGACGACGCGCTCGAGCCCGCCGACCTCTACAGCCGCCACCTCAAGGTCGTCGACGTCGGCGGCGGGACGGGCTTCACCACGCTCGGCATCGTCAAGCACGTCGACCCGGAGAACGTCACGCTGCTCGACCAGTCCCCGCACCAGCTCGAGAAGGCCAAGCAGAAGGAGGCGCTCAAGGGGGTCACCATCATGGAGGGCGATGCCGAGGACCTGCCCTTTCCCACCGACACTTTTGACCGATACGTCTCTGCCGGCAGGTCTGTTCACTTGATTGGTATTACTTCACTTTCACTAGTGTCGATATCATTCTGTAGTAATACACACTGTGAATTCCTTCCAAACGAATGGTGTTCTGATGATTTTGCATTCCATCTGTAACCATTCAGTTAGAGATTGCTGATTTTTATGTCGTGTCATGATACCTTACAGCATCGAGTATTGGCCTGACCCCCAGCGAGGAATCAAGGAAGCCTACAGAGTACTGAGGATGGGCGGCGTAGCTTGTTTGATTGGCCCGGTGTACCCGACCTTCTGGCTGTCCCGCTTTTTTGCCGATATGTGGATGCTCTTTCCCAAGGAAGAGGAGTACATAGAATGGTTCACAAAGGCTGGGTTCAAGGATGTCAAGCTGAAAAGGATTGGACCAAAGTGGTATCGCGGTGTCCGAAGGCATGGCCTCATCATGGGGTGTTCTGTTACAGGTGTGAAGAGAGAACGTGGAGACTCTCCTTTACAGGTATTTAATTTTCCTGATTGGAAGTATAGCTCAAAAAGATTTTATTAAAAGGTTTCACTGCATTGTAATGTGGCATGTTGATATCAAGAGGCCAGTGTTTAATTTCTCCATTTTTTATTTTCACTGCAGCTTGGTCCAAAGGCTGAGGATGTCAGCAAGCCTGTGAATCCGATCACCTTCTTCTTCCGTTTCCTCATGGGAACGATATGCGCTGCATACTATGTTCTAGTGCCCATTTACATGTGGATAAAGGACCAGATTGTGCCTAAAGGCAAGCCAATCTAAGTGGAGGGGACTGAGCTGCGAGGATGAGAGGATAGCCAACATCGGAACTAGTCTTCTCTATAGTAGGCGTGTCATGTCTGTTTTGTATTTGCCTTCCATTTTGTTAGTGTTTTGTACTCTTTTATTCTTGTTCATGTTTATATGAAGCAATAATATTTAAGACCATGGTTGTGTTCATCAGAACTTCTGAGAATGAATGGAACCTGTGTAGCAGATCATTTTCTTGAATTAATAATGTGTTATCTCAATGACTCCAGGCTCTGCAAGAGTTATTCTTTGCCATTGCGGTAACTGGTACACAATACAAAAAGATGGCATCTTCTATTCTTTCCTGTTCATTTGATACTTTGTTATTTGCGTTAAATATGCTTGTGTAATGCTGATTTTCTTGCTACTCAACATTATGCAAGTGAGTTATATATATTAATCACTTTGGTCCTCTTAATATTTTGGTATCAATATATTCTGATGTCCTTTTAGTTTGAGGCAGGCTCCCATAATCCAGATATTGGGGATAAGCATGTTTTGCTTGGGCTGGGTACATGCCTTTCTATACAATGTTGGAGCACTTGATGCTGTAATGCTGAATGTGCGTTCACTTGTTGGAAGTCGAAATGACCAGAAGATGACAACAGTATGAATTAAAGCTTAGAAGAATAGCTTGCAAGGTAGGCCTTTCGCCATGATAGTAAAACTTTTTTGTGCACAATTCTTCAGAGTCGTATAGCACCCAGCACTGTAAGAAAGTTGCCAAAAGGAAGTACAGATTTAGTTGAATATAATCTACATTAACTCGGAAATATGCACTCAATCTATCTGAATCCAATATGTAGAAATTCTGGTTCTGAAGAAAGACTGTTCTAATGAATGTGTATGGAAAGGCAGGAGCTCTTTGACAAGTGAACAGGTTAATATGACATCCAAAGAATTAAGAGTAAACTGTGGTTGCAATTGTTTAAGTTTATTGAGTTTTAGGGCATACTCCCTCCTTTCCAGTTTATTTGTCATTCTGGCTCTGTTTTTTGGTGTACAGGTTCATAGCGTCGTCTATGAATCTGGTATAGAGGTAAAACGTCAGTTATTTTGGGATGGAGGGAGTATATGTTAAGGACTGCACATTTAACTTTGTATATCAATTACATACACTAGCAAAACAGAAGGTAGCTTAATCAGTACTCAGAGCGATTTTTTCTGCATTAGAAAATGCAGACTAATATGCATAGAAATTAGCATTACTCATATTTACCATATGAGATTTGTGTCCAATGTCACTTTGGCTGTTCCGTGTTTTCAGGATATACATTAAGAATCATTTCTGAGATTTTGCAGTACGTAAATGATGATTTCAATGTAGAATTACACATAGAGAAAAGAAAAGGAAAATAGTTCAGTACATAAGCAGTGTCTTATGCATTACAAATATAGACCAGTATACATAGGAAAACAGTGACATTCCATTTATTTATCTTGTGAGATTTATGTCCAACACCATTTTTGCTGTCTCCGTGCTTTCGTACCCTATCTCGTCTGAAGTAATAGGCATTGATGGCTCTCCGTAAGAATATTGTGCTTGAATTGGGTCTGGCTTTGTAGCTTGTTGCATCGGAGTCGTCTCAACATTTGTAATTGCTCTGCAACTTCTTTCATTGTTGGCCTCTCATCTCCTTTTGGGTTCAGGCAGTGCATAACAAGTTCAGCTAGTTTCTCAAGTACTAGTACATTTTCGTCAGCTGCTATTTCACTGTCCAATAAATCCAAGATCTTGTTCTGGTGGAACAACAATATAAAAGTATGAGATAATGCTTTCTTTTCATTAGAGGTGTCAATGTATATAGCCTTCTTTCTTGTCATCAATTCCAGAAGAACAACCCCAAAACTGTATACATCACTTTTGTCAGTTAGATGGTGGCTGACAAAAGACTCTGGATCAAGATAGCCAAGAGTTCCCTGAATAAGCATAATGAAATCATTCTTGTCCATGGACTTCAGTGCTGATGCTCCAAAATCTGATACTTTTGCATTGTATTCATTGTCCAAGAGTATGTTGAGGGATTTGACATCTCCATGCAGAATTGTGCGGGAAGTTGATGAATGGATATAAGCAAGAGCTTCTGCTGATTGTGTCGCAATATTCAGCCTAAGACCCAAGGAGATTGGTGATTGTTGATCTGTATCATGAAGTAGCTCGAAGAGGGTGCCATTGGAAATGAACTCATACACCAACATAGGTACATCTACCTCCAAACAGCATCCTAGCAACCTCACGATATTTCTGTGATTAATCTGTGACAAGATTATTATCTCGTTTACAAATTCTTCTTTGCTATCATCGTCTTTTACTTTGGACTTCTTTATGGCAACTTCTTTGTTATCATCTAAAGTTCCTCTATAGACCATTCCATGGCCACCACATCCAAGTACACGATCTTCACTGTAGTTGTTTGTGGCTTTCTTTATCTCTTTCTCTGTTAGTATAAGGATGGTCTCAACCTGCCTTGATCTTATCTCATCATACAATCTCAAACCTCCATTTTGTTTGAAATACTCGTCCTTCTCCTTCAAATGTTTTCTTCTTTGTAATTTCATGACCAATAAGCATGTGAAAGACATCAATACAACTGCAGAAATACTGAGTCCTGCACCATGATTATTCTATATGATTCAGTGCCTCAAAATTGATTGAAGAACACCTTAGTTTCAAAGTCAACTCTATGATCCTTACCTATGACCACCTGTTCAGCTCTGCTTAACACAGATCGACATCCAGAATTTTTACCATCTTCTCTTTGTCCCATCTCGCACTTGCATATATAGTCTCCTGCTGTATTGTGGCAGATTCCATTTTCGCATGGATATAGTTCTTTATACTTCGGGTCCTGCTCACGTAACTTGCACTCGTCTATGTCTGGTAGGAGTTATAAAAAAGAAATTCATTGTGAATCATCTCAGTATATGAATATGAAGCATCCTAAAGAAGAAGCTTAACATGTAACAAAGAGGTCTTTCTGAGTTTTGCTTTGAGTGACAACTTTTCTACCCTATTCTATGTTTGTTAAAATTATTCCTAAATTGCTTATATCATTTCTACACTCTATGTACAGAAAGCTTAGCAAATACTTAACCTTGGCAGCCTTTGGGGAGATAAGGATTGCCCTCATAACCTTTAGAGCAGTTGCATAGATATCCTGGTCCATTGCTTGCTCTCACACAATAGCTGTTTGAACTGACACAAGCATAGTCTTTAGGCGTTCTTGCGCCATCTTCTGGACATGTCCCATTTCTAATGGCCCAGTCACCGACGACTGGGACACCTCTAGCAGCTCTTTCCTTGATGAACCCAAGGCGTTCAACAAGATCCTTCTTTCTGAAATTGTACCACCCAACTTCAACGAGCATTGCATAGAAGCATGGATTGAAGTTCCACACACTGCTCTGGTCGAATAATAGCGCCGAAAAATCAGTGAGATTGGGTGATATAGTTGTCTCGCAGCATCCTGTCCCGGTGCACGGTGCTCCGTCAGATGTGCTGTTGATACCTTGGCAGTAGGAATAGCAGCCAGCAACATACAAGTCAGAGTTGCTGTGCCTACCTCCAATGATTCCTAGGGTGTTGCAGCCAATAACCGTGAAGCGGTTACGAGTTGTGGAGGGAATGAATGGCGTGTCTTCTAAGCTGAACCCTGCCGTGTTGTTGGCTGACAAGGTCGTGTTTGATGTGAAACAGTTGTAGCTGATATCACCGTACACACGTATCTCGCCATGCTTAAGGGAGATGTCAATGACCTCCACAGGCAAAGAAGCGTCACCAATCATTGGCCTTGGAGGCTTGAAATTGTTGTTGCAGGATACAGTAAAGTAGGGGTTGATGCTTGTTGCAGCACAGCGAGCACCAATGCCAAAGGGGTAAGGGATGGACACATTGCCACATTTGTCAGGGCACCCCGGCAATGATATGGCAAGCCTAGAAGAGGTGTCTGACTCCACAGTGACTGGGAAGATGAGGATCACCAGGAGGATTAACGCTTCCTTCATGTCTGTATAGGTATGGTGGCCACTCGCTATGGCATTGCCTTCCTATCTAGCTAAACTATTGTTCTCTCATGTTTCATTTTTATACTGTGTGAATGTACGCTATGCATAATTGACTTGGCTAGATCGTGGGTTACATTACATAGATGTAGATGGTGTGCCTTTTCACATGATTAATGCTGCTTCTGGTGCATTGGATTGTTTTTGTGGCCATTTCTCCCTTTTTGTTAATTAATAACTAGCCTTATACTAAGTTTGATAACGTTTTATTGTTCAGAACTAAAAAAGAATAATAGATATAATCAAAATCTGACTGATTATATGTGGACTTTGTATTAAGAGATTAAATCTAGAGAAGTCAACTCTAGTTTCAAGGTTTATTCATATGCCAAACGAGGTAGCTTTCCATGTTCTGTATCATTCCATGGGCTGTATGCCTGTATGGGTTGTATCTTCTTTTGATCATTGCACGGGTTGTATCTGGTGAAGGGTGAATGCATGCCTGGTCTTCTTTAGTCGCTATCCTTTGAAACCTTCCTCTGCAAACAAACTAGATGGAATATGCAATAATGTTATTAGCATAAGACAGTAGGAAGTTTGAAGTACATATATAGTATGATGGTTTCATATTTTCACCTATGGGTTACATATAGGCTATGGCTAGCCTTGAACTGGTCCCGATTTTGACTAATGGATCTGTGTTCTTCGTACAGTGAACATCTTTGTGCCCTGATGATTGAAGATGAAAACGCAATGGAGGATGCCGCTGATCATGCTTCTAGCTGCAAGTTACCTACATTGCCCCCGTTGATCAGGAAGGGTTGTTAAAATGGACTGTATGCAATACCGAAGATCTCAGGGAAGCATGTTGGATGGACTATATTGATTCGATCAGTCGAGGGTGTGGAGATGCTGCTATGTGCTATTTCCATGCATATTTGTATGGACCGCTTCAGATAAAACTTCAGTAGCACTGGACGACCCAGTTAAACTTTTTTAAGAATACATCCCAGTTAAACTATTATATGCAAAAATATAAGCGACCCGAAATCTGGGCCCAAATCTTAACCACAGGCTACAGCACCTGCATCATGTTTCTTCCTCTTGGGCTGATATTTGGCCCATCTCATCGTGGCGACGGCGCGACGCTACCTGGGGCCCGGGCTAGCATTAAGCACCAGACATGGAGAGCTTGAAGAGGTGGCCGCCATCGCTGTAAACAAGGAAGTCAACGAGCACCAGGAGAACTATTGATTCTTTTTTGACCGAAAGGAGAACTATTGATTCGTTCATGGCTGCAGACCTGCAGTATGAAGAGGTATGATGTCCACTTTCTATGGCACTGTCTAAATAGGTAAACGAAGCCCAGCTGTCTATTCTCTAGTATTTCATCGCCATCATGTGTGATTATTTATTCTAGACTGGGTTATGATGAGTCATAACGAAGTAACTAGGCGTTTATCAGAAAGTCAGAATTCCTTTTCAGACGATAAGGCCACTGGAGGTTGATTCACTAGATTCATGTATTGTTCTGTATGATGATTTCCACGAACATTAATTGACTACTTCGGGCGAGATCAGCACTTATCATCAGACTTTGAGCTGAATTACTTATTGATATATTGCTTTTCACACTTCACAGATGTCTGTCTGATTTAGACTTTAAAGTTAAAGAAGTTGCTCTGCTAACATTTTACGCATTTCTAGTCATCACATCCTCGCCCCGGTCACCGAATCGCCCCCTGGTCGACTTGCCTCTTAAAAGTTTTGCCTCTTAAAAAAAAAACTTTTGACTAGAGCTGTTGTCTTCACACAGTTGTCACAGCACTGATTAATCATGCGCATATGCTTGGATGAACCCATCTGAGGCTGGAACTCTGCAGATGCTGGTAAATAGGAGGAGCAATTTGCAATGCAAAATCAGAATCAAAATACCACCTCCATTCTAATGATCTGTTATTTACATGTTAGATGATTTTTAAATGGTGATGGAAAAAGATCAATCTAACCTTAAGATGAAATTTAGAAGATTATGTGGAATTTTTGCTAGCTACATCGTAACTTTAAAATATGCGCCCTTGTTGATTTTGTTGACAGCATCATAATTAAAAATGTCATAATAATTAGATCCATGAGAGAATTCATTCATAATTTCAGTAAATAGGTTTTTAAAGTTTGCTAAATTTCATATTGAGGGCAGAATGGTTTTCTCAACAACCACACCGGTCGTCGCACATTTATTCTTGCACGTTTTGTGACTTTTGGATTTTGACGACATCACCAAAATTAAAAAAAGTCATAATAATTAGATCCATGAGGGAATTTATCCATAATTTCAGTAACTAGGTTTTAAAACTTTGCTAAATTTCATATTGAGGGCAGAATGGTTTTCTCAACAACCATGCGGGTAGGCCGTCGCCCATTAATAGTGGCCAACATAGAGGTGTTTTTGTTTAGAAACTTACATTATACATATGATAAAATTTACTCTAGAGCACTTTTCAATTGATATTTGTCACAACGCACTACTTAATCTTGATTTTTCTAGAACACATTTTTTAATTACGGTTATTTACTAAAAGATATTTAAATTAATATAATAATACTTTACTAGGGAGAGAAACATCCAAATGATCAAAATACCCTTCTTTCAGTTTAATCTTGTATATAACTCTGTTTTAGCTTTCTATACTTCATCAACGCATAACAAACATTATTTTGTATTAAATATAAGGCAATTAAACAATTGAACAAATATTTGTCACATTAATTACAAATTCATATAGCATATGATTCTAGCCATATATGGCCCTTACATATTTCAGCTATACAACAAAATAAGTTTAGTTGTCTATATGGTTTTGCTACTATTTAATTGTCTTATACGTTATAAAAATAATACTAATTATAGACTGATGAAGTCATAAGTCGAGACAAAGTCATATATAAGCTTAAATTGAAAGAAGGGTACTTTGATTTTGAATGTTTCTCTCTCTAGTAAGTTACTATCATATCAATTTAAGTGTATTTTAGCAAATAACCAAAATTGAAGAGTGCATTCTAGCAAAATCAAGATTGAGCGATGCGTTATGGCAAATACCACCATTGAAGAGTGTTCTAGAGCAAAATTTTCCTATACATATGCACTCTCTTCTTCTAAAATATAAGTACTTTTGGGTATGGTCAAAGTTAAGTTTTTCTAATTTTGATTACCAATGTCTAATAAATTATTTAAAGGGTTAATTGTAAAAACCACCCCATAATTTACTTGGAGTTTGATATTCCCACCCATAAGTCATTTTATTGTAAATCCCCACCCACCCAATGAGTTTTGTTACAAAAACCACCCTAATATACATATGTTTAATTTATTCAACATGTTTTTATTTATTTAGAGTGGTCAATGATGTTCTTATCAAATATATAAAATTTTAAAAGTATAATCTTCATATTTTTATAGGTAATATATAGCAAAAATATCAATTAAAGTTCGAATTATGTTTCACAAAGTTTGAAATTTGAAAACATTTTTCGTGAAAATAATAGGAATTAGACACTAAAATTTTTTAACAATGTTAAACTTATTTAACTTAGTTTATTTTTTTAATTTATATTAATAAAATATATAAAATCAATTAAACATGTGTCAAGTGGGGTGATTTTTACAAATAAACTTATTAGGTGAGTGGGAATTTGTAACAAAAACATTTATGGGTGGGAATCTCAAACTCGAAGTAACTTATGGGATGATTTATATAATTATCCCTTATTTAAAACATAAAATAGTTGCATATTATGATAGTTTTATACTATCGATAAAATTTTATGAATCTTTTCATTAACAATCAAAATTGAAAAGGTTTAACTTTCACTCCTGAAATAAGCGAGGGCCAATGCGCAAAACTGCCCGCCCCAGCACGGCGCCGCGACCGTTTGTGTCTGCTCCGAATGCTTCGCCGGCGCTGGCGAGGTGGCGACTCTTCAGTCTCCTGTTCCATTTCTCGAACTACTACATTTGTATAATCTACGGCCACCGCTTTCGGAGGACGAGTTACAGGCTGACGGCGACGTCCATCCTGCCAAGTGCCGACAACAGCCTCTACGTGCTCGAAGAAACGCCGCACTGGAATGGATGCCCGTCTCCTTAAACGGCTCAACGCCACCATGGTTGTCCTCCACCCCATCGACCGCCACCCGTTTGTATGCATGTTATTTGGAGCTCCCTCTTTACACGTTTATGCAATCATGATCAATAGGCATGCCGATCCCACGTGCACAAGCTGTTCGACGGAATTGCTGCGAAGGGCAGAATGTGGTCGTCATGAGGTTCTTGCTGAGTTCGAAGTATCTGAGAGACCAACACGCTAAGCCTAAGCAGTATTGACTACTAAAACAAGTGGTAGATCATGCATATGCTGATCCAGAACACCATATGCAATGCAAGCCTTTGCAATTTACTCTTCCATGATTTAATCTTCAGGGTATGCAAATCCTCTCATTCCTGTACAATACTTTCTTATGTCCTTATTTTGTTCGCAGTTGAGTCCTTTTCCTTGCTTTTTTCTACTTACAAAGTGGGTCAAAACGCTGGGTACTGACTGATGTGCAAACTGCATGCATGGGAATATTGCACACACATAAAAAAACTTATCTTTTGACTGGAAACTGTGGTAAAGTTTGTCACAGTCCTGATGATCTGCTTATCTAGCTGATGTATATATATGGTGATAACTTGAAAGGGCATGTTTTATTCATTTTACTGAACCTACTATGTTGAAAAGTTCAACATGACACAACCATGGTGCAACGTTAAAATTATCTCATCCTCTATGTTTACACTTTCCTTATGAATTTTTATGCTGCTGAGCTTTTACTTTCATACTCCTTTAGCAATACAGGACCTTGGATCGGATGAGCTGCATATATTTTTCATTGATGCTGCAAATCATATTTAGCCCCTCTTTGTTAATTATTGAAAAATGAAATATGAGTGTGCAAACCTAACTAAATAGCCTACCTAAAAGGAATTAAAATCACTGTATCAGTTATGGCCTAGGTATCTTTGTAACTGTATGCTTGGATCCAAAACTTAGTGTCATGTTAAGGTGCATATCGCAAGAAGATAGCATGAAGTTCGTTCAAAAAAAAAAAAGAAGAATATAGCATGAATGTAATTGAGGAAAACCTGTTTTATTTAGTGCTTGTATAGGCTCAAACAATCTATCTACCTAACAGCCTGGTAGATTACATAATTTTTCTTTCTAAGGATTGCACATTCCACTGTGCAGTATATAAATGATTATTTATCTTGCAATAGTAAGATGTTAGTACAAATATATCTTATGCACTACAAACCTATATAAGTATTACCTAAGAAAGTGCAGACTTGTGTACATTATCTTGCGAGATCTACATTCAACACCAGTTTTGCTGTATCCATGCCATGGTATCTAATCTGGTCTGAAGCAACAGGCGTCGATGTTCCTCCTCCTCCTCCATACAAGTAACGCACTCTGTTAGGCTCTGTTTTTGTGACAAGCTGCATATGGAGTCTCCTCAAAGTCTGTAGGCGCTCTGCAACCTCCTTCATTGTTGGCCTGTCATCACCTCTTGGGCTCAGGCAATGCATGATAAGTTCAGCCAGTTTCTCAAGTACAACCATAACTTCATCATTTATTATTTCACAATCCAGCATATTCTGAAGCTTGTTCTGGTGGAACATCAATATGAATGTATGAGATAGTGATTTCTTTTCGTTGAAGTTATCGATGTATATAGCTCTCTTTCTTGCCATTAGCTCTAAAAGAACAACCCCAAAGCTGTAGACATCGCTTTTGTCAGTTAGTTGCTGACTGACAAAACTTTCAGGGTCAAGATAGCCAAGAGTTCCTTGGATAAACATAATAAATTCATTTTTGTCCATGGACTTCAGTGCAGATGCTCCAAAATCTGCGACTTTTGCATTGCAGTCATTATCCAACAGTATGTTGAGGGATTTCACATCCCCATGCAGAATTGTCCTTGAAGTTGATGAGTGGATGTATGCAAGAGCTTCTGCTGATTGTGTAGCTATCTTCAGTCTAAGGTCCATGGGAATTGGTGAATTTTGGTCAGTTTCGTGAAGGAACTCAAAGAGGGTGCCATTGGAAACGAACTCATACACCAGCATTGGCACATCTACCTCCAAGCAACATCCAAGTAACCTGACAATGTTCCTATGGTTAATTTGTGACAATATTATTATCTCCTTCACAAATTCTTCTCTGTATTCATCATCTATTACTTTGGACTTCTTTATAGCAACTTCTATGCCATCATCTAAGATTCCTTTATAGACCATTCCATGACCACCACAACCAAGAACATGATTATCGCTATAGTCGTCGGTTGCATTCTTTATTTCTTTCTCTGTGAGAATACGGATGGTATCAACTTGCCTTGATCTCATCTCCTCATACAGTTTCAGACCTCCGTTTTGTTTGAAATACTCATCCTTCTCCCTCCTGTGCTTTCTTCTTTGTAATTTCATAACTAAGAAGCATGTCAATGACAGCACTGCAACTGCAGAGATACTGAGGCCTGCATGATGATTCTTTATGATTATTCAGCACATAGAGACCCTGGAAATAAAGAAACTATATATGAATCTAAAGAGTACTCACTAGTGCAATCCTTACCTACTACCACACGTTCAGCTTTGCTAAGCACAGGTCGGCATCCGAAATTTGTACCATCTGATCTTGTTCCTATCTTGCATTTGCATGTATAACTTCCTGGTGTATTGCGACAGATCCCATTTTTGCATGGATATAACTCTTCGTACTTGGGATCCTGCGTACGCTTCTTGCACTCGTCTATGTCTGAAGAGAAATTTAATGGTCAATCATATATTTGGATTTAATTTTAGAAGAAAAAGCCAAAGTGCACAATCTGATTCAGTATTTTAAGAATGCTAAAGGAAATTTGAACCGGTAAACTTTTGAGATGTGCTTTCAAGGAAGAAGCTAGGAATGGCTATGTGTTGATTAGACTTGTTCTTTTAGTTGATGATCTTGATTTCCTACTCCTAGTTTAAAGCAAAATTATTGGAAATTGTAGTAAAGACAGAACCTTGGCAACCATTCTGAAGATACGGGTTGCCCTCGTAGCCTTGAGAGCAGTTGCATAGGTAACCTTGCCCGTTGCTTGCATCCACACAATAGCTGTTTGAACTGACACAAGCATAATCTCTAGGGACCTTTTTCCCTTCTTTTGGGCATGAGCCATTCCTAATGGCCCAATCAATGATGACAGGAACGCCTCTGCTTGCTCTTTCATTGATGAACCCAAGGCGCCCGACAAGGTCCTGCCTCCTGAAGCTGTACCACCCAGCCTCAACAAGCATCGCATAGAAGCATGGGTTGAAGGTCCACACAGTGCTCTCGTTCATCACGAAAAGCGCTGTGAAGTCAGTAAGGTTTGAGGAGATGGTTGCCTCACAGCATCCCTTTCCGGTGCATGGCGCGCCATCCATGGTGCTGTTGATGCCATTGCAGTAGGAGTAGCAACCGGCAAGGTACAGCTCGGGGTTGCTGTGCATGTAGCCGCCGATGAGCCCAAGGCTGTTGCAGCCAATGCCAGTGAAGCGGTTGCGGGTAGTCGACGGAATGAAGGGCGTGCCTTCCAGGTTGTACTCCCGTGTGTAGTTGTCCGATATCGTGGTGTTTGACATGTAGCAGTTGTAGCTTACAGGGCCATAAACACGCATCTCACCATGCTTGAGGGAGATGTCGAGGACCTCTGTGGTTGTTGATGAATTGAAACTGATTGTAGGCCGTGGTGGCTGGAAGGTTGTGTTGCAAGTCACGGTGAAATAGGGGTTCAGGCTGCTGGCTGCACAGGCAGCGCTGATCCCGAATGGGTAAGGGATGGTCACATTGCCACACTTGTCGGGACATCCCGGCAACGACATGGAGGTGCATGGTATCGCTGTAACTAGGAAGATGATGAAGAACAGGAGAACAATTGATTTTCTCATGGTTGCAGACGAGGTATGAGGTTCACTACCTTCACTTGCTACGACATGGTCTAAATAGCTTACCTGAGAGTAGTATTTCGTCAACTTCATGGGATTATGTGTTCCCTGGGTCATGTAGAATAGTAAAAAAGAACTAGGCGGTGCTCATAAAAGTCAGAATTCCTTTTCAGATGTTGAAGGCCACTGCAGAGGTTGACGCATGGGATAGGTTTGTGGGATGATTTCCATGAACGTCTAATTAACTAGTGAAGGTGATATCAGCATTAATCCTCAAACTTTGACCTGAAGTGTTTATTGATTTATTGTTCAAACCGTCACGTCTGAAAACACATTATAAAAAGGGAATGATAACCTGACCGATCTACACGTTTGGATTAAGAAGTTGCTCTGAAACTGTAAGAGGGCCTGGCTGCTGTTAACGTGCTGTAGTTTGGTTCGAAATCCTGGAGCTACCAGTTTCAGTTTCATTGATTATTCATATGACATACAAAGCAGCACTACTTGTTCGATGCTGATCAGTGAAGTCGGAAACCTGGGGTAGTCCTAGAGGAATCGCTGTAGTTTTGAAATTGAAACCTTCCTCGCTCTGCAATAACAAATTGGATCAAAGTTATCTTTGTTATCATCTTGGAAATCACATCGTCGTACGTGTTGGTTATCATGTCACTCGCCGTGTTCTGTTTGGTCAGTGATAGGATTAGTCAGACTGGATTATTATAGGACACGGGGGTTACGAACTGAAGGACGGGATGTTTGACGGCCTGGATGGTGTATCGATTTGACAGCGATTCCATAAAGCTGTTCTGAATTCTGATATCATCGATTAAACATTATATACTACTTAAAACAAAATTCTAATACCAAAAAAATGTTTACTCTTTCTTTCTGAATTTTAGCAGAAAGTATTTCCCATGAAACAGCTTTTAGTCCAAAATAATATGAGATGCTGGAGTCTACAGTTTATATTTTCTTGGGCTGGTCTTTTCGCGCGTTGAGTTAATCAAACATGCGCGTGTGAATATTATGCACACATATGACAAGTGCATGCTTGCAGCAGCAATATCTCAAGTATATATACGGCAACTTCAGTATCAGAAGTTGTTGATCACTGCATCATATCCTAACTAGTCTGTCTCTTGGAGCGAGAGACAGCTTCGGGGAGGCATGTCCTATTGAAAGAGTCCAGTTATTTGATACATAGTACAACTGTACAAGGCACTTAGGCACATCATACCCCAGATTACTGCAACACCTCAAACACCCTTAATATTTACGTTCCCATGTCCCAAACACAGATATTTTCATTTAATAAAAATAAGGATTCGTTTAGATGTAGAACATCATGTCTGCAGGATCTATGCCCAGGACAGTGTGGAAGTTTCCATATCAATACTCTGATATGTCATCTCGTCCGCGGGGATAGCTGAGGACGATACTTCATGGTTGTGTGCGTAATAACTGTTTTTGCTGCCATTAGTTGCACGCATGTGGAGTCTCCTTAATATTTGTAGGCGCTCGGCAACTTCCTTCATAGTTGGCCTGTCGTCTCCTCTTGGGCTTAGGCAGTGCACAGCAAGTTTAGCCAGCTTCTCGAGCACCATGAAAACTGCTTCTTCTAGTATATCAGTATCCAACATATTTTGGTGCTTATTCTGGTGGAACATCAAGAGGAAGCTATGAGACAAGGATTTCTTCTCATTCAACTCATCATCAATGTACATAGCCCTCTTTCTTGTCATCATCTCTAAAAGAACAACCCCAAAACTATAGACATCACTTTTATCAGTAAGATGATGAGCTATAAAGCTTTCAGGATCAAGGTAGCCGAGCGTTCCTTGGACAAGCATGATGAACTCACCCTCATCCATGGATTTTAGTGCTGATGCTCCAAAGTCCGCGACCTTTGCATTGTGCTCATCATCCAATAAAATATTGGCCGATTTGACATCCCCATGTAGGACTGTGTTAGATGTTGATGAATGTAAGTAAGCTAGAGCTTCTGCTGACTCTGTAGCAATCTTCAAACGAAGATCTAAAGGGATTGATGGTCTATGACTAGCACCATGAAGGAACTCAAATAAAGTTCCATTGGAGACAAACTCATAGACCAACATTGGGACATCTACGTCCAAGCAACATCCTAGTAACCTCACAATATTTCGGTGGTTGATTTGAGACAAGATTATTATCTCATTGACAAACTCCTCCCTACTGTCATCGTTTATCACTTTGGATTTCTTTATGGCAACCTCTTTGTGGTCATATAAAATACCTTTATAGACCATTCCATGGCCACCACATCCAATTACTTGATCTTCATTATAGTTGTTTGTGGCTCTCTTTATGTCTCTTTCTGTAAGTATACGAACTGTGTCAATCTTCCTGGACCTCATTTCATCGTATAACTTTAGACCTCCATTTTGTCTGAAATATTCATCTTTTTCCTTCTTGTACCTTTTCCTTTGTAATTGCATGGCTAACAAGCATGACGAAGCCATTACCAAGATTGCAGAAACAGATAGGCCTGTAAAGAAAACAGACGCTAGTGTGAACATCTATTATTACGGAATTTAGAAAATAGAGTCTCTTAAAGTAGTATAGGAACTCGGTACAGTATACGCTGGAGTTGCATATTAATATTGGTGAGTGTTTGTTTTTCAGAAGAGACATAACGTTCTTACCAATAATTAGATTAGTTGAATTATTGTCCTTGTTAGATGGATTTTGTAGATCAGGGATGCATCCGAAATTTGTGCCATCGGATCTTGTTCCTTCCTCGCATATGCATTTGTAGTGTGGCTGTGTGTTCTGACAAACCCCACCTCGACATGGATACAATTCTAAATACTTGGAATCTTTCTTACGCAGCATGCACTCATCTATATCTGTTGTTACATATATGAAATGGTAACATTATCACCAGAGTCAAACCAAAACGGTTAAGATAGGTTCAACAAGATATTAATACTGTACCTTCCCCTACCATACTTCTCCCAGAATTAAACATTATAACGTGTATAAAAAATTATGTAACGAAGCTGACTATTTTTGTAAGATCAGAAATTTAATGGGGGTAAATACCAAATAAATCACTGGCAAATATAGTGACGTGTGTCTAAAAATTTGGAAGACTTGCTTTGAAAAGGCATGGCTGGTACAAAAGGTTTTGCAACGAAATCGAAAACAGAACCATTTTCAGAATTTGAGTCGGAAACAGGTCTTGTTTTGCAATTGTCCCATGTTCATAATATCTTAACTGCAGTGAAATAGGAAATTATTCAGAATTCATTTGATCTTTTGAGTAACTGCTTTTACCTTGGCATCCATTTAGAATGTAAGGATTACCCTCATATCCATCTGAGCATTGACATAAATACCCAGGACCATTGCTTGAAGCCATACAATAGCTATGTGCACTCTTGCATGCGTAATCACTTGGTGGCTCCTGTCCATTCTCAAGGCATGAGCCGTTCCTAATGGCCCAATCGACGATGACGGGGGCGCCCTGCGGAGCTGTCCTGTTGATGAACCCAAGACGGTCTCTGAGATCCTGTTGGCTGAAGTTGTACCACCCTACCTCGGCAACCATGGCATAGAAGCATGGGTTGAAGTTCCAGACTCTGCTCTGGTTCATTTCAAAGACGGCATCTACGGCAGTAAGGTTGGGGGGGATGGCAGCCTCACAGCAGCCCATGCCATCGCACTTCGCGCCGTCAGATGTGCTATTGATGTTCTCACAGTAGGAGTAGCACCCAGTCACGTACTGGTTCGTTGTGCCTTTGTAGCCGCTGATGATCCCCAGGGTGTTGCAGCCAATAACTGTGAAGCGGTTGCGCGTTGAAGAGGGGCGGAAGGGCGAGATCTCCATTAATCCGTACCCCGCAGTGGACCAGTGATATCTGGTGTTTGATGTGAAACAGATGTAGCTGACAGGGATGAGCACACGTATCTCACCGTTCTCCAGTGAGATGTTGGTGATCTCAACATATCCGGTGATGTCCCCTAATGTTGGTAGTGGTGGATCTAAGGTGTCATCGCAGATGAGGTCGAAGTAGCTGCTTAAGTTGGTCGCGGCACAGTGCGCGCCAATGCCAAAGGGGTAGGGGATGAGCACGTCGCCGCACTTCTCAGGGCAGCCCGGCAGTGATAGAGAGGGCCTAGAAGAGGTTCCATCCGGGGCCACCACTGCTGGAAGGAAGATACACAGTAGTAGAATTAGGACATTAGATTCTTGCATGTTTGAAATGGATATGATCACTTGCTATGGCAACGTGCTACACCAAGCTTAGTACTGCAATTGCTCATGTTCCGTGGATGCAATCTGAATGTTAGAATGGCTTAAAAGGACAGGAAGTAATTTGTCTCGGCCGATCTGTTGCACCTAAGTTAATGCAAGTTGTAGTAAAATACGGAATGGACGCGGTTGTATACGGGATAGGCTTCCACTGGTGCGTTAACGCATATGGATTCGCTGACCATTGGGTGTTGCTTTGCTCTTTCGCCAAAGTCTCTGTGTTGTTGACCATTTCAAAAAAGAAAAAAAAGTCTAAACGACGTAGCATCTACAGAAGAAAGAGAAAACACCTTTTTGAAAAAAGAATGGAAAAAAGGTTCCGTTGCATACGGCCAATGTTGCACAATTATTATTACCGAAATTGATAACCGTCATCAACGGCTAATCATCAACACTAAGGAGAATAAAACGCTATAAGCAAAGTCTACAATCTAATGACCATCCATTGTTCGCAATGATCACCACCTCCGATGATTGGCATGTTTTTATGATGACGTCTCTGTGAGTGTCCTTTTGAATGAGCCTTCAGAAAGGCAACCAATTAGATTGCTCTAAGATAACATGCATCAAGGAAATCATTGACTTGTTAAAAATAATCATTGTGGCAGAGCCATATGTATCGACAAGAACATGGTCACCACACCGGTTTCACTCCCTTTGAGCTAAGCCAATCTCTTGAAATATGTTACGCATTGCTTGGTCTTGGCCCGTGGGCTACCGGTGACTATGGTTATTATAGTAAAGGTGCTCTTATTATATGCCACACGTTGTTCTTAGCTACATATGGCAGAAGAAAGAGAGAATGTACCGGAAATAAAAGCTTTCTGTCTAACCCACTTGCTACCATATTACATATCTCAATGAAATACAAGTAGAAGTACTAAACCATGCATGAATGTAACAGGTCAAACTGGCATTGTTAATTTTGTTATTAGTTGATGTTGCGTTTCCGAGGAGGGGGAGTGCAGGGAGACACCAGCAAGGAGCTGGCCTGAGAACTAGAGCGGAGAGGATAGCGACGGTTATGAAGCTGTGAACTGCCCTTGTCGCCGGCCTGGACACGTTCCCAACCACGGCGACCGAAGAACAGTCCATCCAGGGAGACTGTATTATTCTTTGATGATCCCAATTACAATCTACTTAGCATCCTTTATAGAGCAGGCGCCTTTCTACGGAAATAATCTCAACCAACTAAAGATCTAAACCAACTCCCTAACTTGTCGCTTCCTGATTATTAGCTAACCGAGCATCGCCCGCCATTTAGGTCTTGTTTGGATCCACTGAGATTTTAAAAATCCAGATTTTAGAATTTGTTAGACCTTTAAACAAGACAGATTTTCTTTTTAGATTCTAAAATCTAATCTCTAGATTTTAAGAATCTCATAATCTGGTTATACCTAGCTAGAGCCAGATTTCATAATCTGATCAGTATCCAAACACTACCACCAAGATTTTATTTAGAATCTGGATTCTAAAATCTTAATATAATAATCAGATTTTAAGAATCCGAACTGGATCCAAATAGGACCTTAGCCACTTTGTTTGCCCTCCGTGTCCTGCAGCGCGATGCGTCGACGCGCTGAAACATTTTCAAGAGAACCTCATAAACTATTTCTAAATATAATTAATAGAATTTAATCCAAAAAATCCATCTCCAATAGCTCCTCAAAACAACTCACAAATTTATTCTCTCACTAAATTCTCCTCATTTGTAGCTAGAAACGAGGAGGAAATTAGGGGGCCAATCCTTATATTTACAAAAAAGGAATTAATATTGTTGTGGTTCTAGATGCTGACATGGGTCAATAAAACAGATTTATGATCTATTTTTAGGAAGAACGGTTAGAGGAGACAATAAAAAATTGGAGCAATTGCATAACAACCATCGTTTCAATGTCCAATTGCATTTTTACCACTGATTTTCAGATTTTGTGATTTTACCATAGGCTTTTGAATCTGAACCTTAGTATTAGCACAAGTCTGTTTAGAGCTCTAACGGTGTTAACTTTCTTGCATAAAGACAAAATTGTTCCTTTATGATTTTACCATAGTTTTGATGTTGGCATTGTGAATGCACCATAATTTTGACATAAGACATTACAATACTTTAAAATTTTAATATTAGGACAAATTGATAAATACTATGGATTTTGGTCAATTTTTGTCAAAATTGGAAATCTAGACATAATTTCAATTTTAAAAGTCTAAAACTTTGTCCTCGAGATAGGGGGGGCTCCTCGCGGCTTGGGCGGGGGATTGAAATCCTCGGCAGTCGGCTCGGCATGCAGTCGACTTGTGCAATCGTGCTGCCAACCGTCCGTTGTGTCGAGGCCATCGTGTGGCTGCCAACACGCACAGAAGCAAGTCCAGGTGACCAGCACAATGCCCACGACCCAGTAGCCAGTGTTGTGGCCTGGTGATGCTAATTGTCTGAAACACTACTGAAGGTTGGGTTCTAAAACAAATGAGCATGCAGATTCTAAACTAAAATAGTAAAGAAAAATAGAGCAATATCTTGAGTTCAGTATCACGGTTCCATACAAAATATAACCAGTTTGAGGGCACATTATGAGGCAAAATAAATTGCGATTACATAGGATTAACAAACACAAAAGAAATGTCCTGCAATGCTCTTTCTAAAACTGAAACTGTTCTTCCATACCAACTGTGCCCAAATTTGATCCCTACAATAGTGCAATGAAAAAATTGTGAGTAACATTATAATCATTGATTAGTATATTTAGTATATAGATAAGATTACCATCAACAATTGAGTGAAACTATCTATAACCCCATATTATTCAGAGTCTCTCATGTTGCTCATAGAAGTCTTATCTTCTGCCACTTGTGCATCCAGACCATCATTCTTACACTCGGAGAAATCAAAAGATAGTTAGCAGTTCTAAAACTTTGTGACAGAAATATAGCATTAAGGATTGATAATATACCTTCGGTTATTCTGTGCTGTGCTGCTTCCCTTTTGCTTATTATCTAGCCATGTTTTTTTTTTCTCTTGTTTTTACGTCTTTCTTCTTTAGGCGTGTATTTTTTAGTACATCAGCATTTGATGCTTACTACACATTCATAGGGCATGATATTCCAATCCTTTTTGAAAGTCTCTGGATGTCGCCTAAAAGGAGGGGGGGGGGGGGGGGAGGGCAAATAGGCATTCCTGAAAAAATTACAGAACTCACAGCGGAATTAAAACTGCCAAAACTAGATGCTCCGATACCGGACCCACCGGTTTTTCAGGCACAGAGAGCAATTAATGATCTACTCACATTTTATGAAGCCTAAATAATCAAGCACTTAACCAAGGCTGCTACAAGTCACAAAAAAAAATAGAGTTACCAAGACTCTATACAATTTAACAACTACCAAAACTGGACGTATTGGTTTGGAAAACCGGACCCTCCAGCTTTTTCGGGACAGAGAGACTAAAATAAGAAAAACAGCATCCCAACGAGTTCTAGCAAGCTCAAAAGATTCTAATGAGTCACACAAGATCTAGCACATGAAACCATAAAGGAGACAAACACAACTACTCATGCAACCTAGTGAATATCAATAAATAAAGCAAGAACTCAAGAAAGCAAACCAAATGAAGCACACAAATATTTGTTTGCCGAAGTTCAGATTCACCCCGTGAACCCTACATCTCCGTTGAGGAAGCTTGAGATGCTCAACAGCACACTCCAAGCCGGGTCTCTTACAACCGCTTTTCCCGATCCACTATCTTTGCTTCTTTCCTTGCAGAGGCGAAGTCGACCTTCACAAACTTTCTCAAGGCTCACCACAATCTTAGGAGCTCTAGGGCGACACCTAGCCGTCTAGGAGGTTTCACCTCCTTGAGTAGCAAATGCTTCACGGATTAGCACCACAATGCTCAACTGCTTAAGTATGGGATTTTCTCTTTTGTGCTCTCAATATCAATCTCTCTCAATCCAATACTAGGATTTCTCACAAATCACTCAAACCTCATAAAGAGATTTTAGGGAGAGCTCTATAAGGCTTTGGATGTATTTTCTCTGTGCATACGATCAGCAACTTCCAAAGGAGGGGGGAAGGAAGTATTTATACTTGTCCCCCGAAAAACTAGCCGTTACACTGAACCAGTCAAAACCGATCCCTCCGGTTTTCCTGAACTAGCCATTAGAGATTTAAACCCAAACCGGTCCCTCCGGTTTGGTAAACTGGGCCAACAGTTTTCACAGAGTTAGTGAGACTTGTGATTTGTGTAGCCATTGTGTTTCTCTCATCTCACTATGGTTTTTTCTTTGAGCATTAAGACATTGTGAGCAAACCATGCAACATCCCTCTTGATAGAGCGGCATGCCTACACTCTGATGAGGACATCACCATGCCAGATACGCACACATCATGGTCTTCTCCAAGTTACAAGTCGTCACCAACTCGGTCGCCGCGTTCGTCTCGGATTCAGCCGACACCCTAGCACGGTTTTGATGATATCTCCCACATCCGACGTCCAGACGAGGCGTTCTTTGATGCATTGGAAAGGGGACGATGACGCCGTTGTTTTGTTTCTGCTCCTAGCTTCAGGAGGGTCGTGAGTCATGCTTTATGACCATGACAAGGTGCTGTGCCACCTATTTTGGGCCAACTTGGCCTTGTATCGTGTTGGGCCTTAAGCCCATGTTGTGGGCACCCCCCTGATCGCCCCCAACCCTAGGACGCCCCTGGCTCCCTCATAAACTCCGTAGCCACCGCCGTTCAGACTCGAGTTTTGTTTAGTTCAGTTTTCTAGAGAGAAACTTGATCGATTTATTGTAACTTTGGCGACAAGTCCTTTTACAGTAATCCAGGGCCCCTGTTCTTGTTCTACACCACTGTGGCGATTAGTCCTTTTGTGTTTAGAGCTTGAACCTTTCTTTGTGATTCGCTTCATCCATATTTGCAATTTTAGATTGTGTGTTTATCCTTTCTTGCTTGTGTTCTCGATTCGCTTGTAGGAACAATTAAGTTGTGCTTGGTGTAACGGTTGCGGAGTTGGATCGTGTCTGATTCAAGCCAGATTATCGACGCCGAGTCTCCATAGTTGAGTTTATCCCCTACCTCTCAGAAGATCGGGCCTCATCTACATCACACTCAAGATATAAATAAAAAAACAATTCTTCTTCTTGAGCTTGTATGATAATGAATTTCGTGACTTCTTCTCTTTTATGCTTCATGAGGACTGCCACATGTGCTTTTGCTGAGTATCATCACGTAGGACTTGTGACTTGGAATCTCTTCATTCAAAAGAACTATTTGTACCTTTTGATTCACAAGTCATATTATGTCTTTATAATCCAATAATGAGTGATACTTAGAAGTGTATGACCAATTGTAGCTTGATCGGTCCACGCGATCGCGCTCCACTTGCCCTTCATCATGGCTTGGGTCCCTCGGCGCCAAGACTCCATCTTGTCCTTCTCCCGTGCATGGTCCGTTGCGACCAAGTCATGCTAATCCTTCACCATCTTGCTATCTTAAGTCACACATAACTTTGTATCATCGTTATGTCTTCATTTGAATTCTTATTTGAAATATTGATTTCATCAAGTTGCTTTTAAGATTATTATCATAGAAGAATAGCACTTGATCACTTCCTTTTTTTTGACTATGATGACTTCACCAATTTGTTGAGACCATTTCATGTCAATGATTTTCATGTCCCATATTCATTTCAAACCTTGGCTTGTTATAATGTTGCTCATATGGACCCATTTATTTTACACTTTTTCTTTTTATTACATAGGCCTATTTTTCTTATACAATTGTACATTATCGAAGATGATTATTTGTATTCATGCAAAGTATGTTCTTCATGTACAACCTGCTCATATACTCACAAAGAGGATTAGTTCTTTAATCATGTTGTCATACAATACACTAAAATCCACTAGGGGCATAGATGCACTTTCACTTTTGAACTGACTGCAAGTACATATGACAGTTTGCTCCAAATAATTACAAATAACTTTGCTCTTTTTCAAATATCAAATCTTCATCTCCAACAACAACAAGGTATTCATTTTCTCCATCCAACGATCTAGCACATGCTGCTAGACACCGTTCATATTCCTTTTGAAAAGCTTCAAAATTGATAGGTGGATATAGTTTGCCTGCTTTTCCCATTGAGATGTTCTAGGTTAGTTTCTGGCGCCAAAATGAGGAGTGGTAATGTTATTTTTCCCTCTATGCCGCCATTACTGCTATCAATTGTCACCTTCTCACGCCGAAATGTCGAGCCATATTAGTCAAGAGCACGGGTGGTAGTTATTGGGTCATAGGCTTCAAGTTTTTGGACTGAGCGAGTAATGTTTGAGATGCTGGTCGCCTGGACTTGCTTCTGTGCGTGTTGGCAGCCACACGATGGCCTCGACGGCAACAGATGGTTAGCAGCATGCCTGCACGCCAAGCTGACTATCGAGGATTTCAACCCACTCGCGGGGGTTGCTGGCGATCCTTAAGCCTAACAGAGAAATCCGCAAGTGTGCGGATGCCGATGTAGCTTTCACCCAGAAGTATTCTAAGGTATCGAATCCACAAGGAATGAGAAGTGAAACTCTATCCTAATCCAACTCTAGTGAACAAAGGAGAGGAACAACAATGGTTAAGAGGAGAATAGGTTCTATAGAGAGAAGAGGTCCTCGAGCCAGGTAATCTAATGTAGTAAACTCTCGCTAAGTAATTTAATGAGATCCTATTTCAATTTATCTACTTCGGGGCACGAAAACAATCCACTAATAAGGGTCGGTAACCAACCTCATGTACTAGTGGGTACGCTATCGCTAGACAATCCTGCTTGAGACTTCCTAAACGTGGTGGATTACGATATTGGACGGACAGGGTTGTCACCACCTGCCGCCTACCACACAGCCCATGGGGACGAATGCAATCCCAGGAAAACAAAGTATAAACACTGCGTTTACACTTAGACTTTCATACTAGCTCTAGAATTGGTAAGCATAACAAACTAATGCTATAAAGCAATAAAAGGCTATGCACAAGGATCCTGTGGATAAAAACGATAGAAATACTCACTTTATTACTTGGACAAAAGTTTAACTACATGTTACCCGGTGGGAGGACGAGGAATCTACTCTTGATGGAGCTTCATCCCCGAGGCACAAGATGGAGAAGGAGCCGACATTCCCAGCTCCCTCTCGGACTTCTACCTCTCACTCTCACTCCCTATTTTCATACATTTCTGCAGCGTGGTGCTTGTTGTTCTCCTCTTCAATTCTTGTCTAAGCTGGTGGCCAAACTCTGATATTTATACCCAAATGATGGACGGTGAGTACTTGTAGGCCGGCGAGAAGTCGGTGGCCAAAAATGGTGAAAAATCATTGGCCGGGCGGCCGGGTACGCTGGGCGGCCGTGTAGGCCGGACGACAGGGTCAGTCAAGCGGCCGGGAAGGCCGGGCGGCCACCCGATTTGATCGGTTTTCCAACCGACTCATTCTGGATGGCCGTAATAATGTTCTAAGGTCAGTTTTGAGGGTCAGTTGGTCGTTTTCCTTTGGTTTTATGTCAGTAGGCATGGCAGGCCGGGCGATAGGCTTAATGGGCCGAAAGGCTCGGTAGGCCGAGTGGCAAGGCCGCCGAGCGGCAAGGCCCGCCAGGCGGCATGACTCGTCGGGTGGCAGGGTCCGTCGGGCGGCGGTCCATTTTTTTGCAGCAGCCCTTTGACCAAGTGGCTTAGTTGTCCTTCCCCTCTCTCGGTTGGGCCATGTGTCGACCTCCTTTGTCTCTTTGAAAATCTTTTGGACCGAAATTAGAAAACGACTTTATGGCGATGGCGTTTGTTTGTTGGCCGGGTGAGGGGGGTGAAGTTCCAAATCGGCCAGTGGTCCTTGGTCGTGTTGTCGTACGACCGGGAATTGATTGAACACTTGATTCACCATGCCAGGTGATGATAGCTTATCATCCGACCGGTTGTCAATTTTACTTGGTGATGACCTGACCGGGTGCTGATTTTGGCTGTTAATGACCCTGTCGGCTGTCAGAAAATGGCTGTTTCACAACCGTGATCGGCCGACGGGGTATTTTCACATGTTTTTGCATATTTTAACCCTATAGCACCTGCAACCACATATTTCACCAAAACTTGTGGAACTCATGAGTACAAAGATTATTTTCATTACATTATTAGTTAAGATCCACCTTTTCATGTTAAATTGGTAGTAAAAAAAGGGAATTTACGACTACCAATACCCCCCCCCCCCCATGCTTAGGACTTTGCTCGTCCCGAGCAAAGTAAGAAATGAAGACTAGGAATGAGCAAGATCTAAGATAATTCTCATCATCATTTGCATATATAAAGACTACTCCATGACTCCTCATGCCATAGGGTTTCAGGTGGCTAAATACCTTGTCTTGAAAAGTTGAGAGATGGAACAACAAAGAGAAGTCTTACCTTTCTTTTTCCCAAGGAATTTCAATTTTGTTTGCTCTTTTCAATAAAAACAGAGCTCCAGATCACAAGTTATTCTTAATTGATGCTCTTAAATCGCTCAATGTGGTTTTGATTCCTCACTTAGATCAGTGGCTAAAATTTCCCTATATAGTAAGGCTTATGTGGAGCTCAAGGTAGAAAATTTTAAGGCCGCATAATTGTATTTCATAAATTACTAAGTCAAAAACCGGACCCAAGGAGAGAACAAATCATGAATTATAGTCAAGCCATGTGCACAATTATGATATGGATGGATGAAGGATGGCAGATGCTCCTTTTGAAGTGATCTCTCACTCTCTCTCTCTTCTATTTGATTTATATTTAAGAACATGGGCTACTTTATCATTCATGATTCTTCTTTTTTCTCTTTTTATTCTTTTCGAGTAGCCCATATCTCTTTTGAAATGATTCTTGGAGAGAGATTGACATATATGGTGGAGCATTTTATTCAATGAATGGATTATGGGGATGATGGATGCGAACTTCCAGTGTAGAAGTTTCAACATATGGAGTGGTTGGGGTGTGCACATGAACTTGATCAATAACACATAGCAAGCATCTCACAAGGATCACAACAATTTGACAAAGTTCAATAAAAATACAAGTAGCAAATGCAATAGGTTTTCATTAAGATAATCATCTGGCTTTGGTAGGAATAAACTCATCATTGAGAAGATTGTGAATCTGGAGTTCTCATTTATAAGCTTTTGAAAATTAAAAATCAAGGAAGTTCACTTGGTTTCAAGAAAGGTTATGCTCTCTACGGTCATATCACATCTACCAACAATTTAGACAAGATTTTCCTATGCAATGTGTATTTCCCATGGGCAATGAAAGAATGCAAGGAACAATCCTTATATATAAAGGAAGAATGAGAAGGAAGTTTTATATTAGCTGCCATAAATCATGCTTGACAAAAGAAATTCAGTTCATACAAAGACATGAAAACAACAAGGGGTAGGTGATACGAGGAATACCATAATGTTTGTTGTTCATTCATATCTTGTCCTCTTGTTCCTTTCGATATTGACCTGTAGAGGTTAGCTAACAAAATATCCCAAGGAACAAGCCCAAAGTAGTGCCATTATTATTGCAGAGTATATTTTATTATTGAGAAGGAACAAAGCAGATTTTTTTTTTGAAGTTTCAAATGAGAATCTGAGAAAGCCTAGTAAAGGGGAACAAATCGGGTTACCTCCCGTTAGTACTTATTTAAGGTCATAAGTTTGACCATGGGAGCACTAGTTCATTTTGCAGCGTGGGTTGGCAATTTGACTCCCTCCATCACCAAACACGTGTGAATGATTGCACAACTAAGGCATGTGACAAGGACCATGGAATTTGTAATGTTTGTGATAAACAAATGTATCTACAACCACCCTTTTGAAATTACTATGTCCAAAAAGGGTAGAGCGGTTGTAGGCCTCTTGTGTACCATCATCATAAATCTTTGTTGTGGTGGGAAAACTTTTGTGTGAGTGAGGAGTATGCGGATCTTCTAAAGAAGGATTACTTGGCATGGTGGGAGAATTCCCTTTTGACTCTAAATTTGAGGCCTCACGAATTTCTATGGACCAAACTTTGTATTGCCCTTCATGCTTCATGGATTGATCCTATTCAAAGTTTTCCTTTTGTAGATCATTTTCTGGTTGCTTTGGTACCTCTTTTCCATTGGTAGATGATAGCCTTGCGGTGCCTCCATTAGGTAGAACATGGATCCTTGGGGGATTTGAGAGGATTGGTGCGGGATGGTAAGGCCTATGTGGTTCAAGGATTAGGGTAGTATTGGCCGATGAAGCAAAGTATGGCTCATGGTCTTTTCTCTCAACTTTTTCCACATGGTTCAAAACTAGCTCTTCTTGAGTAACACTTGTTCTCTTCACCCATTCCATGTTACGAGTGTTTCCGAAATCCGGAAAAGGTTCATCGTCGAGTTCAAAAGATTGAGGTGGGAGAAAGCGTGTGTCTTCTTCTACAACATCAAGATGTGGTGAGTGAGCTATCATAGGAGCTTCGGCCTTTTGTGGGAGACACTTGTCTTCTATTTCTTTGGATTGGCTAGAAGTTTGGGTGCTTTCGTTGGTAGGTTCTGGGGAGAAGGATGACTCATTTGCAAGATTTTGGATGATTTTGCTTAGGATCTCCATTCCCTCTGATGGTGTTGCGCAAAAAAAAGCACCTCCGGATAGCATTTAAATAATTTGCACTGTCAGGCCTTAGACCAAAGAAAAAGTGTTGCAGCCTTATAGGCTCCTCTATACCTAAACATACCCCTGTTTTGGTGTAGGATAGGAACCTTTCCTATGATGCCCCTAGTGATTCGTGGTCTTGTTGCTCAAAATTGATAACCTTTTTCCTTAGAGCAACAATCTTATAGAGAGAAAAATATTTCCACAAAAAATACTCTCAAAGGAAGAAGCGACTGGAGTGAAATTATAGGTAGGCAGAGGTTAGAGTCAAAGGAGGAGCCACCATAGTCAAAGCCCCACAGACAGGTAACATTGAATGCAGTTGCCGAAAGCAGGCTGAGTGAATTCAAGGGTCTGCCCTTTAGACGAATGCACCTACGGTTTTGATGGACCTCAGTCACCCGTATAGTACCACCCACCTAAAATTTTTTGAAATAGGCCTTACTCACCGCCCTATTTTCTTTCCAACTCTCAAAGCTAAAGTCTTGAGATAGCACATCAAAGAAAGTATTAGCTTAAGGTGGACCAAACTCCATCTACTTCACCTACACGATTAAAATACCATGTTTTCGTTGCCCCGCCTAATGAAAAAGGGAACAACTTCCATTTCATGGTTTCTTGAGGAAACCCTTCAATGGCAAGAGTGGAGCAACAAATCTCAAACTGTTGTAGGTGAGTATATGGATTTTGATTTTCTGCCCCTATAAATGGTGTCTTCTGAATCAAAAGTATGAGATTTGGACAATCTCATAGCTCAGGGCTGTGATTGAGAGTGATAAGGGTACCGGTTCTAGGAATTCGCTCCTAGGGGCTGAGAAGTCATGGATAGATGAGGGATTCATGAAAGGAAAGAAAATAAGAGAAGAAAATAAAAAAGAAAAGGTAAAAAGAATTGGGTTTGGATAAATGTCAGCTACCGTTCCCCGTCAACAGCGCCAGAAAGCTTGTTGGCGATCCTTAAGCGTAACAGATAAATCCGCAAACGTACGGATGCCGATGTAGCTTTCACCCGGAAGTATTCCAATGTATCGAATCCACGAGGAACGAGAAGTGAAACTCTATCCTAATCCAACTCTAGTGAACCAAGGAGAGGAACAACAATGGTTGAGAGGAGAATAGGTTCTATAGAGAGAAGAGGTCCTCGGGCCAAATAATCTAATGTAGTAAACTCCTGCTAAGTAATTTAATAAGATCCTATTAGAATTTATCTACTTCGGGACACGAAAATGATCCACTAATAAGAGTCGGTAACTAACCTCATGTACTAGTGGGTACGTTATCGCTAGACAATCCTGCTTGAGACTTCCCGAACGTGGTGGATTACAATATTGGACGGACAGGGCTGTCACCACCTGCCGCCTACCACACAATACGTGGGGACGAATGCACTCCCAGGAAAACTAAGTATAAACACCGCGTTTATACTTAGACTTTCATACTAGCTCTAAAATTGGTAAGTGTTGGCAGTTCCCAAGTCCCCCCTTTATATGTGAATATTACCTCAATTCGAGCATAGTTGATACTAATTTAGATCATTTACCTGTGATATTATCTATATATTTATATATGCGTTGTTTTGGAGCTTTATTGTAGAAATAGGTAAAATTGGTGATTAAAGTGATGATGGAGAGGACAGGAGTCCAGAACCGACGAACAACACTGAAGAAGCCCAGTGCGCCGATCGGCGCAATCCATGAGCCGATCGGCGCAAGGATGTTTTGGCCCACAGAAGTGACCGAGGCCCATTCCACATGTTTATGGAAGTTTATCTGTGCAAGACACTTGAAGATATTTGTCTAGAAGATTTATAGAACTTCAAGATCTCAACGTGCAGTATAAGACTTTATCTCAAAGGAAAAGGCCCACATGGCAGCTGTGGAAGACATTGGAACCGACTCGGGGAAGAAACCAGAGAAGACACGGCTTGCGCCGACCGGCGCAACCGCCTTATTTGCTAGAAACCGAGTCCTTTACGAGTAGAACCCATATAAATAATTGTAAACCCCGGCCGCAGAAAAGGAGGCGACAGAGGGACAACAGATCCGTGAGTTAGAGCCATCGGGGCTTGCCCCGTTAGAATAGATCTCTAGTTGAGTTTCAAGAACCATTGGAGTTAAGAGTTGATCCGTCAAGGTAGGCCATCTCGACGGGGATGAATCTTACTCTATGTATCTCAAGGATGATTGAATATGTTGATGATGATTTTGGTGATTTGTCTATCTTGATTCTGTAATCATGCATGTGCTTATTCCAATTGCTTAGTTCTAGGCTAAGTAAGTAGATATTATCGTAATCGTGGTGATTAGGATAGTATTCGGACATTGTATTGATTATGGTTGCTTGATGATGCTAGTAGTGTGGTTTAGCAGTGACAGCACTAAGCCTACGTAGCACTATTGGATAGTTGAGTAGGGTAAGATACTCGCGCGATTAAGGGTTTCCTCTCGGCAGCGATAAATCGGGAGCCGCTCGGAAAGCAGGGTGGTCTTATTCATTATAGGTTTTTATTGATCTATATAATTACCCATTATGATGCTATTCAATTAGAGTTTCTAGTTATGATCTCACTAGTAGATATCTGGTTACTCACTTAACAACATAGGCTTACAAGACATCTAGCGCACTTTGGCTTAGATTCACCAGTGTGCCGATCGGCTCAACTCCTACGCTGATCGGCCCAACAATAGATTTACAGTCTGGCGCACTTTGGTTTAGATTCACTAGTGTGCCGATCGGCTCAACTCCTGCGCCGATCGGCGCGACGACAGATTCACTAGTGTGCCGATCGTCTCAACTCCTGTGGCGATCGGCGCAATGACAGATTTACTGTCTGGCACACCTTTGCGCTGGCCAGTCTCCCCCTCATGCAACCTGACTTTGACAGTAGCCTTGACTAGATCTTTTACTGTTAACTTTGTTTAATAATCTCTAAGGTCCCAGTGGATTCGATAAACCTTGAAATACTCAATTCAAGGGAAAACGTGCTACAATCGTACACTGTTCTCTTGCGGTATATAAGTGGGTGCGAAGGTACGACCAACAGTAAGCATAACAAATTAATGCTATAAAGTAATAAAAGGCTATGCACAAGGATCCTGCGGATAAAAAAGGATAGAAATACTCACTTTATTACTTGGACAAGAGTTTAACTACATGTTACCCGGCGGAAGGACGAGGAATCTACTCTTGGTGCAGCTACATCCCCGAGGCACAAGATGGAGAAGGAGCCAACATTCTCGGCTCCCTGCCGACTTCTACCTCTCACTCTCACTCCCTATTCTCATACATTTCTGCAGCATGGTGCTTGTTGTTCTCCTCTTCAATTCTTGTCAAAGCCGGTGGCAAAACTCTAATATTTATACCCAAATGATGGAGGGAGAGTACTTGTAGGCCGGTGGGAAGTCGATGGCCAAAAACGGTGAAAAATCAGTAGCTGGGCGGCCGAGTACACCAGGCGGTCGTGGAGGCCGGGCGGCAGGGTCGATCGGGCGGCTGGGAAGGCCGGGCGACCACCCGATTTGGTCGGTTTTCCAACCAACTCATTCTGGACGGCCATAATGATGTTCTAAGGTCGGTTTTGAGGATCGGTTGGTCGTTTTCCTTTGGTTTTATGCCGGTAGGCATGGCAGGCCGGGTGGTAGGCTTAATGGGCCGAAAGGCCCGGTAGGCCGGGTGGCAAGCCCGCTGGGCGGCAAGGCCCGCCGAACGGCAAGGTCCTGTAAGGACCGAAGGCGTACCGAGAGGGGAGGGTGAATCGGTGAGCCACTCACGAATCCAAATACTTCAATTCACACTACTTGAGTCTAACAATAGTTGCAAACTAACAATTCTAGTAGACCAAGACCCTACACATGCTAGTGTTCATGATGATAGCAAGCGCGGAAGCCAAACACACTAGCCTATGCAAGCCACAATTCAATCTAGTTACTAGAGCACACAATTACGGAATAGTAAAGAGGAGGTCCGGAAATGCTCATGATTTTTTCCCGAGGTTTCGGAAGGATGGCGCCTTCCCCTACTCCTCGTTGGACCACTCCCGCTGGAGTCCCGGTCCCTCCCGCCACCGATGTGGAGTTCTCGCCTACGAGCCTGCAATCACTCCCGGAGTGAAGACATGGTGCACATCACCGTTGCCACATAGGCACAAGCTCGCCTCCCTCGAGAACTTGTCGGACTCCCCGAGCTGATACGGGCGCTCACTATTGATGCCCCTTTCACTGGCGGGCTCAAATCGGGTACAAACATGTGACGGCCTTCACAACCGATCATGATAGCCTCGATCGCTGACACCTAACCGGTCTAGGTCTCACCATAGACCAAGAGTAACAACCTAGATCACATCCTCAAGGACACCCTAGCCTTAGATGTGCATCAATGCTCAAGTTACTCTCACTAGCACTCGCAAGATATGCAATATCTCCTCCTAGTGCTCTCCTCTTTTCCTCTTTGACCTTACCAAATGCTCTCAGGTATTCCACTGGCCAAGAGAGGTCTCCAAGACCCCAGCAACAAAGTTATATAGGCTTCCAACTCCAACTAGCTGTTGCTCCGAGAGATGAGCTTTCTGGGCCTCCGGTCACTGCCTAACCGAACTTTCCGGTCACTGCCTAACCGGACCATCCGGTCAGTGCAATCCTCAGCACCAACGGCTCTACCCTGCTGAACTCCTGTACTGACCGGACCATCTGGTCAGCTGACCGGACCATCCAGTCTGTTACTCTCTCCAGTCCAGAAACATTTCGGCGACAACTTCCTCTCTGTCCCGCTCTGAATCACACAGACCGGACCGTTCGGTCACTATGGATCTCAGTCCAGGCAGTTTCCTTGCTGCATGCTGTAAGTTCTATACAAATCCTCTTAGTGACCGTATAGTCCGATCACCACTGACCTCTTTGTCCGGTCACTTTGTCCAGAAGCTGAAACTCCTCGTCCTCGCTTGACTTCGTTTCCCGGCTTCTCTGAACAGCTCCTTGGCTTCTCCACTGTCACCTAGTGCCTGTGATTTTACTGAGCATCCATGCACATCACCGACTAGACATGACCTAGACCTCCTTGATAGTCCGGTTTTTCCTATGGACTCAAAGCCCTAACAACTAGACAAGTGTTCCTAACACTTGCTCCATAGCTTGTCCTCAGCTTTGAACCATCTCCATCAACCCTTGGACTCCATCAAGCTCACAAGCCTCCATGCTTGTGGTCATTATCATTAATCGCCAAGGCAACCATCATCTATATGATTTGTAGTAGAGTTTAGAGAAAATTCCTACGTAGACAACACTCGTGTAGATATTAGCCCACAATTTTATAGTTATCATCTATCACCAAAACATTCATACCATGGGGATCCAATCATCAATGGTCATGAAGCTTACAATCTCTTCCTTTTTGGTGATTGATAACAACCACTACTTATCATAATCTTATCAGGGAACAACAAGGCTAAAAGAGCTACACTACGATCGAGAGGAACCTCAAAAGCATAAGCAATGAATAAACAAGGTTCTACTCAATTAAGCATCATCAAGAGCTAAGAGGAATAAGAAAGAAGTGCACACTCTAGATGATACACATGCATATCATGTGAAGATATTAATAAAAGCATAAGAACATGCAATGCAAGACATGAATGATGATATCCAACAGGTTAGCATGTCAATGCATAGGAATTAAGAACAAGCAATCATCATCATGGAATCATACACATGCATACGAGATAAGTAAGGAATATAAAGCACTGCGTATGAAAATAAACCAAGTGAGATCAAGATGAGTCAAACACAAGAGAAAGAGAAACATCACTCATCAAAATCCACGGACATCGATAAAACCACCAAAATAAGATCCAAATATATCTATCTCCCAAAACCAAAGTACCCGACTGCTCCCCCTAGATACAAGCTACTCTTGATCGCACAGGATCACACTCCAACTCCCCCTAGACCTATGACATACTTCACCCCCTTTGGAAACAAGCACCAAAAAGCGAAAAAGGGTGAACATCTACGCGCTCGTGGTCGAAGGAGGTGGTGCAGCGACGTCCTCTGAAGGCTCTGCTCCTGTGTTGGATCTTGTTGTGCTCCTTGAGCCTGTGCCACCTGAGCATCAATCTGCTCGATGAAGTCAAAGTCTACAGGTGACTCAGACCCTCTGTCCTGTCCTGCTGGTGGGACTGTGGATGTCTCCTCAGCAACAGTCGCTTGAAGAAGAGCAAGGTCATCACCATGCTCCTGAGTGAAGCCTTGGCGAACCAGATCCTCTGCTACCTCAGGTGTGACTAGAGGAGTGTTTGTAGTAGAAGAGGGTGGAGCTGTAGCTGACATTGGGGCTGACTGGGAGTATGCACATGTGGTGTGCACTACCTCTGAGAATAGAATCCTGACTGGTAGCTGCTGGGAGGTGAAAGGTCTTGCCATCTGCGAAGTAGAAGAGTGTGTCGGTGACATAAACAACATAGATACTAAGAAAGCGGACACAGGGGAGAACTGAGCTGGTGAGTGAGTCTGTCATGCTCCCCCTATCCAAAGGATCCCTGAGAGTGAATACACTCCAGAAGTCTGGGCTGTCATCATAGCGGTGAAGGGCCCCGGCTGAGTCGGCAACTGCTAGAACTGTGGAAGTGCTGAAGGTCCTGGCTGCAGACTGGTCTGCCTCTGAGTCATCTCTGCCATCTTTGTCATGAGAGTAGTCATCAGTGTCATCTGCTGTCTCTGAAGCTCTGCCTATCCTCTGATGACCTCCATGATCTTAACATCTCTCCTCAGCTGTGCTCTGGATGAAGTCACCTAGGCATCCTGCCAGTGCTGCTACAGTGAGAGCGTCCTCTGTCTGTGTGCCTGTAGGCTGGGGAGGTGCTCTTGTACTGGCTGACTCAGGAACCACCGTCTCTGGATAAGCTGCCTGCTCATGAGTGACTGGCGGTGACTCCTGCTCATCTCCTGTCTACTGACTCGAGGCTGACTGCGAACCCTTGGGGACTCTAGACGAGTAGCTGGTGGTCACCTCAAGGAACACGTCGTACTGCTCCTCCGTCACTAGTCCCAACCTCCTCAGATGGTAGATGATGTAAGGTGCATAGACCAAGTGACGTCCTCCTACTCTCTCTGAGATAACCTCTTCCATCTCACCAATCAGTAAATCAGCCAAGTCAAATGGTTGTCTCCTCAGAATAGCTGCTACTGCCCACTGGTGTAGTAAAGTGAACTCCTCTCTGTAGCTAGACCTGGGAATAATAGTCCTGGTGATAATTGCTCTAACCACGTTAGCCTCTGCGGTGAGTCTCGCAGGGCCTCTCTCAATACCTGGGGTGTGCGGTGGTAGAAAGGCAATCGACACCATGTCGTCTGAAGGTAGCTTTCCTCCCTATGGTCTGCGGGGTGGAGCATGGGTCGGGTAGGCAATCCTGTACCGTTGGAAATCTGAGGCAAGGAGTCCAAAGCTGACTATCAGGTCTCACCTACTCACATGCTGTGGCTGCCCTCTGAATAAGAACCAGATCTCTGAGCGGTCTTTGGCAACCCACAATGTCGCATAAAACACTAGCACAATATCCTCCCTGTACCTGTATGGCTCCGTGACCAACTCTGCTAGACCAAGTAGGTAAGTGAAATACTGCTCCATGTTTGTGTTTGTAGCTCTACTCATAGCCTGGTAAGTGGTGTACTGTTGCGGCACAAACAACTTATCTTTGCCTTTCAGCGAAAGATAGCGTCTCAGACCCTCTCCAATCCACCTCTGGAGGTCTGTCCAGTACCTCTCTCCTACAGCGGGGTCCCTGGGTATTAGAACCCACTGCTTGAAGGAGACAATACGTAGCAACTTAAGGTCCTTTGCAGGAACCTTAAGAATGTCTGTCTCTCCAGCTACCTGTACCTGTCTCTACAGCCTCCTCGTGCACACTGCACAGGTGCACCTCAGGTCTCCTGTCCAGCGAGCAGTCCTCTACTGTTGTGGCTGTACTGGCTGCTCAGTCTCCTCCTCCTTAAACTCCTATGACTCCTCTGACTCTGACTCTGAGCTTTCCTTAGACTCTGACTCCTCTGACTCCTCCTGCTGCCTGGAGGATCTCTGCTCCACAGGTCTCGACGACCTCTCCTGACGAGAAGTCGGAGTATCTTGCGGCCATGGTGGCAACTTGATCCCTGTGTACAGCTCTGGACCTTTGATCCTCTGCTGGTGCTCCTCCAGTGACCCTGGTCATCTGTCTGTGTACCTGTGATCAGCAGTGATCCAGGTGTCCTGCGGGAAGCCTCCATGGCCTCTATGTGCTGTGCAACCCTCCTGTCCCTCTCAGACTCCGGGCCCAGCCTCGTCATCTTCTTGCTCTTTGGCTTCTCTGGCATTTTACCCTTGCCCTTATCCTGTCCAGATCCTGTCATCTCTGTTGTTGCTGACTGCTATCACTGCACGCACGCAGGTATAGAAAGGATGAGCATGGAACCTATATAAATCTACCAGCAAAGCACCGCTAGGTAAGAATGCGCAATAGAAATCCTAGCACTGAATGAAGGACATGATCACTAGACAAATATACAAAGTAACAACAGTGATCATCGACTATATGTGGCTGGTGCAAGTCATCTAGTGTGCAGTCAATTAATATGCAATAAAACCAACTGCTGACTAGACAGAAGAGAAACCCTAGACATGCAATTAATAGATATACAGGGAATTAATTGTGTCTAGGTTGAGCTAATTAGAAATTAATGCAACTAAATATGGACAGTCAACTCTAATTGCATCAATTAAACTACTTACTCGAAATTAGGGTATTATCGATGAATGGAGAGAAAAGCACGATACCCTAAGGAAGTCCAAAACTGAAACCGGGAGGAACGTGCGACCGATTGCTGAAAAGGCTCAAACTTTGGAGTTGTCAGCAATGGAGATGAGGCAACTCACCCTAATCGGCAAGGAGAGAAGGGGGACTGCTGCTCTGAAGGCGTGCGCGCGCAAAGTGGGAAAGCCAGCGGCGGCAGTTGCAGTGCGGCGGCGGCGCACAAGTGCAGGCGGTGGCAGCGGCTTGCTACGGCGACGGCGGCTTGCACGGCTGCGGGCGAGTGAGAGCGAGGGCAAGCGGCGGTGCAGCGAGAGGGGTGAGGCGGCCGTGGGCGTCCGCACGCGAGCAGAGGCAGCGAGGCAAGGTGAAGGAGGCATGGCGGCTCGGCGACAACGACGTCAAAGAGGAAGGAGGCGTCGGCGGGGGCACAAACTCGGCTTCGGAAGAAGAACGAAGACAGGGTCAAGACAATAGACTAATTTTGACCTAGGTCAATTAGTGCACCGACGGTCGAGATTCAACAAGAAACTAATCAACGGCTCGGATTTGGACGTGCATCGCGCGACCAACCGTACTGACTGGACCATCCGCTCACTAGACCGGATCGTGTAGTCACTTCGGGGTTCCAAAAAATCAGAATTCTGGTGAACCAGAACTTGTGCAGACCGGAATGTCCGCTCCTTAGAAAGATTCTATCCGGTCTCCATTTTCCTTCTCCCCGAAGCTCTGTGCATTGCTGCACAGACCGGACTGTACGGTCATATGACCAGACTGTACGGTCATATGACCAGACTGTACGGTCACTACCAGGAAATTGCAGAGTCAAGGAAATTCTTCATTTTCCAAGTGCTCTCACTTAACACCCCAATAAAACTCTACACTTGGAACATGAAGGAAACTCTCAAGCACTCCTTTTCAAATAGTGACTCTTTATGGCCTTATAATTTTCATAAATGCCAAATAAAGAATCAAGCAAATAAGAACCAAAGCGAATAAGAGCCAAATGGGTATGTATGAGCTTTAGTCCATGAACCGCGCGAGTGGGTTTAACCTCGGAGTTCATAAGAGCTTGCTTAATGGGCATGAAGCACAATCCTTTCCTTTGGTCACATTTGCGGAGATGTAATCTCATATAGATCATGAGGCACAAATATCTCCAAATGTGACAAACCTCCTTTGTGTTTCCTATATGATGCATGTAACAAGCATTTTACATATGCAATAAAAGTAAACATGTTATGTGAATGCAAGCAATATTAAATAAGACACAAAGGCCTAACAATGTCAAGTTTGAACCCCTCCCAAGCTTACTCACTATAAGCCATACCCTTGCCTTGAGAGAAGCCAAACCACCATCTCAAGCACTCCCCCTTGCTTATAGCTATCTTGGATGGGTTAGACATTAACAAATTTTTATGTGTTTTTCTTTTAGTTATTTACACATGCATGGATGCAAAGCATACTAGTCACAAAGGAATCCTAATTACCATGCAATGCAAGAGAAGGAAAAACACACTACAACTACCAAGAAAAAACACGGTTACCTCCCTCATGAGTAGATATGACGTTGAGGTCCATGTCACTTGTGGTGTACTTCACTTGATCTTCAAGTAAGCTCATGGTCCACCACCACCATCTTCTAGGTCTTGTTCTTGGGCACCCACTTGTACTTTGTTGACCTCTCAAGATCAACAATGCACTTAGGCACTCATATGCTCTTGACATTTCTCTTCTTGTTTGGTGGTCCCAAAGCCTTAACATTCACCTTGCCATCCTTGTTCCTAAAAAACTTGAAATGTGTGTTCTCATGGAACAAGTTAGCGTTAGACAAAACAATGGAACTTCTCGCCATAGGACAATCCTTGATGGTGTGGCCATCCTTGCAACACCCCTCGCAATAGTAGTCGTCGGCGAGTAGGGATGGAATCGCTCGTCCCAATGATGTCGATGACTGCGGGATATGAGCCAAGTCCCGGGAGGGATACATTGTTCACAAGGTTTCTCCCAAGAATCTCCTTGTGGATGGATCTACCATGTGTGAGCCTCTCGAAGCCATCCATCACCATCTTCCTCTCTTCCTTGAGCTTGTGATATTCCTCCAAAACAAACGGCTCAAGAGAAGAAACCTCGACCGAAGTGGTTAGTTCATCACACATAGTGGAAGCATCACTCTTAGATGAACCAGAGGAGGGAGAGGCAAGGTTATCAACATTGATGGCCTCAAAAGTAAGTTCAAGGGCCTCGTACTTCTCACGTATCTCAACATGATCACCCTTGAGTTTGTCATAACTCTTGTTTAGGGCCTCATGAGATGTGATAAGGTCCTTGAGCTCACTCTCAAGCTCACCAACATGGTCCTTAGCCAACTTACACTCTTTTCTTACCACATCCAACATTTTGGATTTCTTGACGGCGATGTTGCGGGGCTTGCTCAAGCATACTCCAAAGCTCGACACATGAGAGCTCCTCATTATCGCTGTCATCGCTGCTCTCATCCTTGCTCTCCCCAAGTTGGCTCATGGCCATGAGGCACATGGGAGGTGGAGGAAGAGCTCGTGGAAGTGTGGTCTTGATCGTGGCTAGGCCGGCCACTTCTTCATCATCGCTTGAGGAAGAGAATGTGTCACTTGAGTTGTCGCTTGTCCACTCTCCAACAAGGGCCTTGCGTGAGAACTTCTTCTTGTGGTATTAAGCTTTGCCTTTGCCTTTATCCTTATTGAATTACTTCTTCTTCTTTTGCTTGGTTTTGGTGTCTTCTTCTTCATCATCATCACTTGAGTCTTGGGACTTGAAAGCTTCTTTCTTTGGCTTGGGGCAATCTTGAACAAAGTGGTTCTTGGACCCACAGTTGAAGCACTTGTCCTTGGACTTGGAAGCAAACTTGTTCTTGAAGGTCCTCATCTTCTTCATGAGAAGAGCCAAGTCCTCACTCAAGTCATCTTCATCATCATCTTCTTCTTCTTCAATCTTTGCCTTCTTCTTGCTCTTCTTGCTCTTGATAGGCTCTTGCTTCTCGGCTTGAAGAGCAAGGTTGGATGGTTGTGGATCATCCAAACCCAGCTGGTAGCTCTCGAATGCGGTGATCTTGCCAAGTACATCCTTTATGGTCTTGGTCTTGAGGTCACTTTGCAAGGTGAAGGTGATGATGGAATCATACTTGAGGTCTTTGAATAACCTCAAGAATCTTCTTATCACCTCAACAGGCTTCAACTTGAAGTCATCCCTAAAAGCATTGATCTCCTCCACTAGTACATGAAAGCAAGAACAAACAGTGTTAGCTCTCTTATGTGGCAATCTAGTGAAGTTATCATACTTATTCTTTAGCATATAGTATCTTTCTTCTTTGACATCACTGATACCCTCATGGAGACCCTGAATCTCAGTTCAGATACCATGTGTTGTTGAACTTGCATCCAATCTAGCAAAAACATCCTTAGATATGCAAGCGAACAGAGCATTCTTGGCCTTAGCGTTGTTCTTAATGAAATCAGGCTCAAGCAGGTTCATATTTGCATCAGACTCATGAGTGACCATCCATATCTCTGGATCAAGAGACTTAAGGTAGGCTTGCATGCGAGTCTTCCAATACTCGTAGTCTTTCCTATTGAATATGGGAACACTCCCCACCTGTCCCGGCATCCTTACTCAAGGCGGTGAAGTCTCAAAGATGACCACTTGGCTCTGATACCACTTGTAAGGACCGAAGGCATACCAAGAGAGGGGTGAATTGGTAAACCGTTCACGAATCCAAATACTTCAATTCACACTACTTGAGTCTAACAATCGTTGCAGTCTAACAATTCTAGTAGGCCAAGACCCTACACATGCTAGTGTTTATGATGATAGCAAGCACGGAAGCCAAACATACTAGCCTATGCAAGCCACAATTCAACCTAGTTATTAGAGCACATAATTGCGGAATAGTAAAGAGGAGGTCAAGAAATGCTCATGATTTTTTCCTGAGGTCTCAGAAGGATGGCGCCTTCCCCTACTCCTCGTTGGACCACTCATGCCGGAGTCTCGGTCCCTCCCGCCACCGATGTGGAGTTCTCGCCCACGAGCCCGCAATCACTCCCGGAGTGAAGACACGGTGCACGTCACAGTTGCCACATAGGCACAAGCTCGCCTTCCTTGAGAACTTGTCGGATTCCCCGAGCCGACATGGGCGCTCAATATTGATGCCCCTTTCACCGGTGGGCTCAAATCGGGCACAAACGTGTGACGGCCTTCACAACCGATCATGATAGGCTCGATCATCGACACCTAACCGGAATAGGTCTTACCATAGACCAAGAGTAACAACCTAGATCACACCCTCAAGGACACCCTAGCCTTAGATGTGCATCAATACTCAAGTTACTCTCACTAGCACTCTCAAGATATGCAATATCTCCTCCTAGTGCTCTCCTCTTTTCCTCTTGGACCTTACCAAATGCTCTCAGGTATTACACTGACCAAGAGAGGTCTCCAAGACCCCAGCAACGAAATTATATTAGGCTTCCAACCTTCAACTAGCCGTTGCTCCACGAGATCAGCTTTCTGGGCCTACTGACCGGACTGTCCGGTCACTGCCTGACCGGACTGTCCGGTCACTGCAATCCTCAGCACCAACGGCTCTGCCCTGCTAAACTCCTATACAGACCAGACCATCCGGTCCGTTTCTCTCTCTAGTCCAGAAACATTTTGGCGCGCTACTTCCTCGCTGCCCAAGTCTCAGGCCTCTGACTGGAGTGTCCGGTCACTGGATCGGACCGTTCGTTCTCTAGGTCTTCCAGACTTGACAGTTTCCTCGTTGTTCGTTGTATGCTCTGAACATGGCTCTAACTGTGATGACCGCCACATCACGCAAGCTCGAGCGTCCACGTCCATCTGCCAACACCGGTGTCCACACATGTGCTGCCCTCCAACGCATGAGTTGCTACCACTAGTTGTCGCTCGAGTCACAGCTAGGGTTAGGTTTAGTTGTGTTTCGTTTCAGTAGGGAGAGAGCGATAGTGGGAGACGAATGAGAGGTTAGGGGCAGTTTGGTCATTTTTTTCTGGAAACATTTTTTCTTTCTTTTTTAAATGTTTATTCCACTCCAAACTAACGTCTATTGAAAGTTATGGCTAATGGTTGTTTCAGATGAAAAAAGTTATGGTAAAAATGCAAAGTTTAGGACGTGTTTGGTTCAAATTTTTACTAGCTGTAGCTTTCAAAAGAAGTTAGAAGCTGAACCAAACGCCTCTGTATAGAGAGCAACTTTGGGCCACAGTTGGCTTTCTCGCAGTAGAAAACTCATAGTTGGTCCCGGCCAGCTTTTTTCAACTATGGCGCAAATGAGAGGAAGAAGTTCGCATTATTTACCCGCACTACCACTGGTTATGATACCGGTTTGCTTCTTCTTTCTCCATCGCCCACCCCTCCCCCCCCCCCCCCCCCCCCCCCCGCTTTCCCAAGTCCGACACCTAACTCGCGCCGCGCTCGCGCTCCTGCCCTGCGCGCTAGAGTTTGTCATAGCGGTGGCACCCCAGCGCCTCGTGCCATCGGTCCCCCCCCCCCTCCGTCGTCCTCCCTGTTGGCCGCGTGGTCACCCCTCCGCCTTCTCCCCTGTCGGGCGCCGCTGCGGCCATCCGGCTCCTCTATCCGCGCTACAGAGGCTCCGGGAGAGGCGCGCGTCAGCGTCGCTCCGCCGGCAGGTCACCTCCCACCACACCGGCGGTCACCTCCCCACCACGCCAGTAGCTCCCCTACCCACCACGCCGGCGGTCACCTCCCCTCTGGATTTGTAGGTACGACTATTCTCTTCCTCTTCCCTTTTCTCTAGATTAGTCCCAAATTGATGCGTGATAACCCAAATTGGAGATAGTTGGAATCAATTTCTTACAATTGTTGTAGAGAGATATGCTTGCAAGTGAAGATTTTTTAGTGTTGTGATTTTCACATGACTTCATACAGTAGAGCTTTGAAGTGGCAGTAGAATGTGCATACCTCACATATATATGGATTGCTTGGCTTCTCTTGTTCATTTATACATTCTATGTGATATTTGGAATGCTTTTTGTCTATTGTCTATTGAAGAATGGGTGATAAGGCTGATTGGAGTGATGCCAATCTGAGGCATTTCATTGATATATGCAAAGGAGAGATAGAAGCTAGTAATAGGCCGTTAGGATGGTTCACTAGCATTGGATGGATAAATCTTGTAACCAAATATAAAGAAAAATCTAGGTTGAAGCAAACAAAAATACAATTGAAGAACAAATTGGACAATATGAAAAAGGACTATACATGGTTTATGGAGTTAAAAAATCTTGCCACTGGTCTTGGATGGAATGAGGAAAAACAAACTGTTGAATGCTCAAAGGAATGGTGGGCTGACACATAGTTGTAAGTACTATCGATTGTCTTGTTTCTGACATTTCTCACTATTCATTTTTTTATGTGGGCTCACTTGGTGATTTTATCTATTTAATTTTCAGAGATGCAACCAGTTAGGTGCAGAAAAAGGTATCAAATGCAACCATGTTAAGTTCAGAAAACAAGGACCGAAACACCTTGATGACCTTTAATTTTTTGTTTGACAAAACACATGTTACCGGGACAACTGCAACTAGTGCTGCAGATATTTCCTCTGATGACTCAAGTGAAGAGGATGTGGGTGAGAGATAAAGGGTTCCTGATAATGATGATGTCAAGTTGGCTGCTCAGAAAAAACCTAAAGTAGGAAAAAAGAAATTGTAAATTAAATGCTACCTAAAATTATTTTTACATATAAATATAATCAATGTACATTCAAATAGTCACCAAGGCTTTCAAGGGCATTACAGACATTTCATATCAATCCTACAGCTCACAGCTGCTTTAACCAAATGGCTTTCTGCTTTTCTCATAGCTAACAGCTCACAGTCCATAGCAGCTTTTCTCACAGCCACAACCAAACAAAACACACCCTTAAAAATCTAGGTCTAAATCACCATTAGCCTACAGAATTATGGTCAAAACGTAATTGCCCCATAAAAACACTCTTTTGAGATCAATTTTTTGAAAAACTTTTGGAGATGCTCTTACGACCCACGAATGAGTCGATAACAGTTGACTATAAAACATTGTCGTTGCCATATATCCATTGTATGTTTCTTAATGTTTTCCTTCATTCTATATACTCCCTTCATTCCAAAATTATTGTAGCCATTGACTTTTTTTTGTTACCTTTGACCATTTATTTTATTTAACATATTTATTTAAATATAAAATATTATAAGTTATATTTAAATTTTATCTAGTAATAAAATAAATTATGAGAAAATACATAATATTTTTGAAATATGTTAAACAAGACGAATGGTTAAAAATAATGAAAAATATCAATAACAATAATAAATTTTAAAACAAAAGGAGTATCTTGTTTTAGCAAACCAATGAATGATCTGATGGTAGCAGGCAGGCCAAAGAGTCATCATCGATTGATCATATCACTTGGAGCCTACACCGGCCATCATCCATCGCCAGTGTATTGTAGTCGGATTCATCAAAGCAGCACCCCTTGATTCAGAAGTTTTTTCAATTCCTTTTTTAAATAGCTGTGCAGAGAGTAAACTTCTTGAACTTTTCATATTTGTATTTACAACGAAATATGTTGCAATCCCGTATTATGTCATGAAACATTCAGTTTTTTAGCTTGTGTAACCAACAAAAAACTGCTAGTGGACACAAGTGAACAAGCTGGAGGCAAATTTTGGTGCGTTGAACACTCCAATGCAAGCCGTCTAAACCGTGGATGCTGTCATGTTAGTGACTCAACGCTCTTTTTTTGTTCCTTCATTATGTCATGTCCCATCTTCATTATGCCGGGCCTGCTGCAACGGTAGAGCATACCGCATGTAACCAACGGGTCCCGGGTTCGAGCCGCGGTCTTCTCGTATTGTACGGGCGGAAGTAATGCCTGCCGCTGACATTCTTCCCTAGACCCCGCACAGTGCGGGAGCTCTTAGCACTGGATACGGCCTTTTATAGATATGAAAAAAAAATGTGTTTGGTTTGTAAGCTTCCTGCGTCCGCATGTAGAGTGGATCAAGACCAATTGAACTCAAGGCAGCTGAACATTTTTTTTTAGATAAAAGATATTTCATTAAATCAAGTACATGTTATATGGACATAAATGATAAACATGATATGTTTGAGAGATAGTCATGCACTTGTTGAATTGGTCAGATTGCATTATGCAATTTGGGACGTAAATGGAAATTGCGGTTAATCAAGGGAAAGGCGTACTGGTTGAAAACGCTTTTGCTGCGCGTGGCAATTTTGGATAGACTAGAATTGTAACTGATCTGATCTCGTAGATAGATAAGATTGTATTGTAACCAATTACCTTGCACTGCCGTAAAGTTTATCATAACATATTTTGTAGCCTTCAATCAACTGAAAACTCTCATATTACTTTGCATTTTAATTTTTTTTATAGGATTATTTCTATAATAATTATAAATTATTAATCTAGATCATATGGTTCAAAGTGATGATTGAAAATTGTTTGAACTTTCAATCAGCTGAAAATTAGCAAGTATCTTATTATAAACGCTATGCGATAGGCTGTTCACTGCATATAAGTAACAATGCAACCGTGCAGGACAACGCACTTTCAGTCAAATACATTCTGGTTTTCTACGAGCAATACCCTGGCTCGATGTACAGGATCCACGGTTTGCTGTTGACATATTATTGAGCTTGTCTTCCGCAGGTTGTTCCCTTCTGACTTGTGTGAGTTCTGATCCAGAGCAACTGTACCTGGGCTGGAATTTATCACTGCTGGATCGAGCTTTTCGTCAGTGGAACATGATGGGCCGCATTCGAGAAGCTCGATCCAGTCGACCTGAAGCAGAATGTTCTGGTAGGCTCATAGTTCGCCACGGCCCGAGCGCGGCCGTGCGCCAGCGCTCGCGGCGGAGGCGTGAAGCGGCGGCGGCGGCCGGCGTGGCAGAGTCGAAGCTTGCTTGCGGAAGGGCGCATTCACCCATGCTTCGCGCCTCCCCGTACACGTACGCCGTCCTCGACGGCCTCCTCCGGGAGCACTTCCCCTTCCCCCACCGCATCCTCCAGGTGCACGCGCTCCTCCTCACCTCCGGCGCGCTGCTCCCCGCCTCCCCCTGCGCCGCCACCGCCGCGTTCCCCTACAACTGCCTCGCGCACGCGCACCTCCGCGTCCCCGCGGCCTCCACCTCCACTCCCCCGCCCGCCCCGCTCCGCCTCTTCTCCGCCATGCTCGCTCGCGGCGCGCGCCCCAACGGCCACACGTTCCCCTCTCTGCTCAAATCGGCCGCCGCGTCCTGCCCCGCCGCCGCCACGTCACTCCACGCGCAGTGCCTCCGCAGGGGCCTCGTGGCCGACCGCTTCGTCGCCTGCTCCCTCGTCAGCGCCTACGCCCGGTCCGGCCACCCGGCACGGGACGCGCGCAAGGTGTTCGACGAGATGGGAGGGCCCCCGGACCTTGCCTCCTGCAACGCGCTGCTCGACGCGCTGTGTCTCGCCGGGGACCTGGCCGCGGCCGAGAGCTTCTTCGCGCAGATGGCCGTCAGGGACGTCGTGTCGTGGACGACGCTCGTCTCCGGGCTGTCGCGGGCCGGGCGCCACCGGTGCGCTCTCGAGGCGTTCAGGGAGTTTTTGCTGGATCACAAGGGACGGCTCGGGGAGGCCACACTGGTCACCGTGCTCTCGGCCTGCGCCAACATTGATGGCGCCGACGGGCTTTCTGCTGGGAAGGCTGTCCATTCGTACATCGTTCGCCATGAGCTTAACCTCACGGCGTTCCTTGGCACGGCGCTGGTTGACATGTATGGAAAGCACGGGAAGCTCGGCTGCTGTAATAGTGCTTTTGAGATTGTCCACAAAAAGGAGTCCTGCACATGGAACGCACTGCTGTCGGCACTGGCAAATCATGGGAAGGAAACTGAAGCTCTGGCTAAATTCGACATGATGACAGCTCAAGGGTTCTTGCCAAACCAGATAACCTTCGTTGCTCTGCTCACAGCTTGTGGTCGTGCGGGATTGGTGGAGATTGGTTTATACTGGTTCGAAGTGATGGTTGCTGAATACAAGGTGACACCACTGATGGTGCATTACGGTTGTGTTGTGGACCTCTTAGGTCATGCTGGCCGTTTTGTGGAAGCCATTCAATTTATAGATAGGATGCCCTTCACAGCTGATGCTTCTGTGTGGGGCGCTCTTCTTGGGGCTTGCAAACTCTATGGAAATGTGGAGCTTGCTGAAGAGATCGGACTGAAACTAATGGTTCTTGGCCCCCAGCAATCAGGTCGGTATGTGACTATTAGGAATGTCTATTTGGAAGACGGGAATTGGTATGCCGCCACGAGAATGGGAGTGGCGATGCAGGAGGCTGGGATCAAGAAGACAGTAGGGCAGAGCAGTGTGGTGTTCCATGGTTCTGCCATCACTTGATTACCACATGTTCATTGCAAACCTGATTGGTCAGAAATGGGAATGCTTCAATGATTTTGATAATTGTTTCTGCTGAACAGTGAACACCATAGGTATTACTCCCAACAGATGGGGTGTCATATATGGCGGCTGCAAGCAACATAAACATACATGAAAAAATTGTAAGACAGATTCATGCATCTATGTTGCACCAGTGAATGGATTTGTGTTATACTTGAAGCCTAGCATCAGATCTTAACATGGTTGAAAAATCTGCTGGTGGAAAATTCTACAGAATGTGGCCCTTTCTTATACAAGGAATTTAGCATTGAACTGTGCATATGTGCAATGTTCGAGGTAAACGTTCTTATAGTTTTGAATCTTTTCAACTTCCCTGCCCCCTTACATTTATTTTCTGCAAATATAGCACATAACAATAGTACTTCTACAGAATATACAAAATCTTTTAAGTCCATTTGTAGTTCAATGGAAATTTTAAAGACATTGAACAGTACTTTATGCAAATGGACAAACAAGAAGGGATATCTAAGCTACTTGGTACGTTGTACTCATTGTTACGAGCAAAATCTCAAGGGCACACACAGCTTTTTCTTCTTTCTTATATAATGATACTACCTTTATATTTATATATTCGCAAATGCTTTGGTCCTTGCTGTCTGTCCCTTAAAAATTGATCAAAACGCAAGCATGGTATTCATGTGCAAACTATGTTCATGAGAATAATATAAAAAACTGTAGGGGTGTTCCCTCAGTACAAATATTTTTTTGAAATATTAAAGAGAAATTAGATTATGTACAAGTATCTACCAGCAGGGTCACAAGGAAATATATACATCATCTCTATCACAAAGAATTAAACCATGAAATGACTTACTTGATGGCATTGATCCTCAGATTTTATTCTGGACAAATGCAAGACGACCTCGTTCTTTGAAATGACATGTTGCAGGCATGTAGTCATATATCAGGCATATCGATTCAAATTTCAGAATTATCAGAATTGTTGTCGTATCCTACCTATACTGTTTCGGAAATAGCTTAGTAGGTATATACTGTTCTTTTGCACCCTCAAGTCTCAAATAGTAGAATTCAGTGTAGAAGAAGTATTCTGCAAGTTCTGTGCCCAGGCCACCATTGCTGTATCCATGCTACTACATGTCATCTCGTCCAGAGGGATTTCTGTTGATAATGGTCCTTCATGGTGGTTGCGTGCATAATGAATGTCATCAAAATCACTACTTGTGTCCAGATAAAGCCTCCTCAACACTTGTAGGCATTCTGCAACTTCCTTCATTGTTAGCCTGTCATCTCCACTTGACCTTAGGCACTGTACTGCAAGTTTGGCTAGCTTCTCAAGCACCTCCGTATTCGCTTCACCTGTAACTTCAGAGTCCAGCAGAATTCGGTACTTATTCTGACGAAACATCCAGAGAAAAACATAGGACAATGATTTCTTTTTGTTAGACTTATCGTCATATATAGCCCTCTTTCTTGTGATCAGCTCCAATAAAACTACTCCAAAACTGTAGACATCACTTTTCTCGGTAAGTTGATGACTGATAAAGCTCTCAGGGTCAAGATAGCCAAGTGTTCCTTGGACAAACCTGATGAACTCTCTTTCATCCATGGGCTTAAGTGCTGATGCTCCGAAGTCTGCGACCTTTGCATTATGCTGATCATCCAGTAGGATGTTGGCAGATTTGACATCTCCATGTATGATGGTGCAAGATGTCGATGAATGTAAGTAAGCAAGAGCTTCTGCTGATTGTGTAGCAATCTTTAGACGAAGATTCAGTGGGATTGGTGCTCTGCGATCTGTGCTGTGAAGTAACTCGGATAAAGTTCCATTGGAGACATACTCGTAAACCAGCATCGGGACATCTACATCCAAGCAACAGCCTAGTAACCTTACAATATTTCTGTGGTTGATTTGAGACAGAATTATTATTTCATTGACAAATTCTTCTCTGTAGTCATCATTTATTATCTTTGACTTCTTTATGGCAACCTCTTTGTGGCCATCCAAAGTTCCTTTGTAGATCATCCCATGACCTCCACATCCAATTATTCGATCTTCATTGTAGTTGTCTGTGGCTGTCTTTATCTCTTTATCTGTTAGTATACGAATTGCATGAACATTCCTTGACCTCATTTCATCATATAACTTGAGACCTCCATTTTGTCTGAAATATTCCTCTTTTTCCTTCTTGTGCTTTCTCCTTTGTAATTGCATGGTGAACAAGCATGCCAAGGCCATCAACACGACTGCAGAAACACATAAGCCTGCAAAATTGTTTGTAACATAAGAAAACATGTGGTAGTTAAAATCTATATTTCGAAAGTGAACTGCAGCCTTTGTTTACTAGAGTGTATACTAAGCTTGAGTTTCTTCCTTGGTACAAGTTCAGGTGAATAGAACATGAAGTGGTAATATGTAAAGTTTTCTAGTAGAATAGAGAAGTTATTAAAAGGTAGAACATCTTGTATGATATTCATTGGAGTATGACTTCTGTTAAGTTTACCTCAGTTTTGTTCACCACCAGATACATCTTTATGCGAATTAGCTATAAGTGAACGTACATGCATGTTGCTTACCAATAACTAATTCAGCTGGAGCTCGCACTGACTGGCATCCAAAATTTGTGCCATCAGATTTTGTTCCCTTTTTGCATTTGCATAAGTAGCTTCCTGGTATATTGCGACAGACCCCGTTTCTGCATGGATACAGTTCTTTGTACTTGGTTTGTTGTTTATGCAGCATGCACTCATCTATATCTGAAGATATTAAAAAAGTTGTAAGTGCTCAAAGAAGTCAGCCTAAACACAAGTTGGAATTAAGAAAAACTGAGCAAGTAATGAGGTATTCTATGGAATTTGTAATAATGCAGCCTCTCTTTCCACAACTGCTCCAAAATTAAACATTACTAAAGGTATAAGCAAGCTACATCATGAAGCTGACTGTTTCTTGTTTAAACCTCTGGGAAGTAAACACCAAATACAGCTTGAGGGAGCCTTTTGTACTCTGAAAGCTGGACTGAGGCTGACATACAAGTTGAATGACCACCTATTGATTATTTTCATCAAACAATTTTGAAATTTAATCATAAGGTACTTAAACTGCAGTAAGGTAGTTAGTATTCAGAATTTGGATTATCTATGTATTATCCCTAGAACTCCATATCATGTTAACTTTTGAGCAAATGTATACCTTGACAGCCATTCTGAATATAAGGATTGCCCTCATAACCTTTGGAGCATTGGCAAAGATACCCTGGACCATTGGTTGCAGGCATGCAGTAGCTGTTTGCACTGACACAGGCATAGCCGCTTTGCGGTTCCTTTCCTTCCTCTGGGCATGAACCGTTCCTAATGGCCCAGTCGGCGACGATGGGGGCACCCCTCTTGGCTTTAGCATCAACAAATCTAAGGCGGCCGACGAGGTCCTGCTGTCTGAAGTTGTACCACCCGACCTCAGCAACCATGGCATAGAAGCATGGATTGAAGCCCCAGACTTTGCTTTGGTTCATCTGAAACGTCACTCCAAAATCAGTAAGGTTTGCAGGGATGGCAGCCTCACAGCAGCCGAGCCCAGCACATGGTGCGCCATCAGATGTGCTGTTGATTCCTTCACAGTAGGAGTAGCATCCGGCCACATACTGGCTCGCAGCACCCTTGTACCCGCCGATAAGCCCTAGGGTGTTGCAGCCGATGACTATGAAGAGGTTGCGCGACGGGGATGGGAGGAAAGGTGTCGGCCGCAGTTCATACCCCCCGGTTAACTTGGTGGAGATGGTAGTATTTGAGCTGAAGCAGATGTAGTTGATGGGGCTGAGCACACGCATCTCGCCATGCTCCAGCGAGATGTCAGTGATCTCGACCTCTCCTTCATTGTTCCCGACTATTGGGTGTGGCGGATGGAAGGTGTCGTTGCAGGTGAGGGTGAAGTAGCTGCTTAAGCTGGCAGCAGAACAATGAACACCGATGCCAAAAGGATAGGGGATGGACACATCACCACACTTGTCGGGGCAGCCTGGCAATGATATGGATGGTCTGGAAGAAGCTCCATCTGGCGTGACTGCTGCTGGAAAGAAGATAAACAGTATGAGGACTAAACAGATCATTGATTCCTGCATCATCGGATGCATGGCAGAGTGGCTTTGGCAATCTAGTTTAGCAAGCTCCACCTAGCACAATTTTGCTTCCTCATGTTTGATACAAGAAAGCAGAATACTGGAGTAGCTTGCAATGATAGGAAGTCTTGGTCTTTTGGAATCACATTGCAAGTGGTGCAGGCTGCAGTATAATAGTGCCTGGATGTCGATGTGTATGGGATAGACTTCGAAGCGTGTTAGTCAACTAGTATTGGTGATGCTATCAGACCTATGTAGATTTTTGACTCTTGGTGTTGCCTTGTACTTTGGTTGAACTTGAACATCACTAGTACATTCCTGACCCTTTGTTTTTTTGGAAACAGGAGCTAAGTAAGCCAGCGACTTCAGCATGGAGGCCAGAAAGCGCAAAGTCGTTAGGGTCAACAACACAGATATGTCATGGTATATACTTCCATTAAACAAGGTCTGAACTCGCTGGTTATTCTTGGGGTTTCGATGCTACATGGAAGCTTCCTCCTTGACAGGGTTCTGCAGCTCGCCAAGGAGGAAGCCAGTACGCGGGTGCTATCTGGTGCTTAATATGTATTCTTCTTGGTCGAAAAAACAATATTGTACTTAATATGTGCGTTTGTTTTTATTTCATCTTATTTGCTCCTCAATACAATGAAACGCATTATTCGATGGACCTTCCTGCCATTATAATTCCAGATTCAAAACTATTGGGCTCGCTGGGCTTCTACCCACGATGGGCCTTCTATGTCAAGACCAAAACACATGCCTTATTTCGAATTTTTCTTTCAAATCGAAAAGTTATACTTATTGTATTTCTTACATTTGAAAACATAGACGATAATTTTTAAAAAAAAAAAAATCATTCTGTTCGTACTTTTCTGTACATCAAGAGATGTATGGAAAAACGTCAAGAGATGGTATGGATGGTAACATCCGGCGTTGCTGCTGCTGGCAAGAAGATAATAAACGGACAGCTGAAGTCCAATTCGGATTCGTATCTGAACAATGTTCGTATTCATACTTAAATCCAAATCCGTATTATAATATGGATACAAATACAGAAAAAGGCACTATCCAATCTTTATTCGATCTGTTTCCGCCTATAGATAGACTCGAGTGCGCAGGAATTCTTGTTTTTTTATAGGTTTAATTTTTATTTTTTTTTTAAAAAGGCAATTGCCCTACTATATCCTCCCGTCTTCCCCACGAGTCGGCGACTTCTCCCCCTGGACAGGAACCAACCACCGCCGAAACCCTTATAGCGAGAGCCACCGCGACCGTGAGGGAGGGAGAGTGAGGGCATCGGCGAGATGACCAGCCTCCATAGTAAACGCAAATTAGCCGGTGATCCTCGAGGGCGGCGACGCGCCCAGCGCAGTCCAATCCCCTGGCGCCACGCCGTCCCAATCGCGCCGCCGGCGAGTCGGCTCGCCGAGTCAGCAGCGCGTACGTCCTCCGCAGCCGCCAAGTCGCCGTCGTGCCCAGCAAGAGAAGAAGCAAGCCCTTCTTCCTCAACCCCGCCGTTCCATGCTACGCGGGAGGTTTTCCTAGAGCTGGAGGGGTATCCGAGTACGCAAGCCAGACGCTGAGCTGCGCCCGGCTGGGTCTGGAGCACTACAACAGCGAGAATCATGCGGACGAGCACGAGCTGGTTGAAGCACTGGACAGCAACGGTTTCATATTCAACGGGTTCTGGGTGCACGTGAACTTCCTTGCGAGGCGTAGAGGCGCCAGTGCCACCAGCTCTGATCGTGTTCTTCCCGTGTTATTCTTTGCTGAAGTGAGATGTGATCACGAGGGAGACGCTTGTGTCTCGTGTGTTAAGATGGGTCCGGCGGTGCCTACGGAGAATGGATGTGAAGTCTGTCCTACGCTGATTGTACATCCTGCAGAATCCAAGTGCTGATCGAGACATTGTGTGAGACACCGCCGGTCCAAAACTACTGGGCTCGTTGGGTTTGTACTCGCGATTGGTCCTCTGATGCCAGGCCCAAAACAGATACAGGGCTAGTTTGGTTGCTAGCGGGAGAAACACGCCTGACTCAGCCACGCACGGACGCCTGCGGCCAGCGTTGCTGCCTGAGTAAATCTGTCTGACTCAGGGTGTTAACCAAACATGTCCACAGTATCTCGCTCTGGAATTTATTTTTATCTTTTGAAAATTTTACTATAGTTCTTCTTTTGTATTTGAAATTGACACGATCCTCTTAAAAATTTCAAGTTCTACATACCTGTATGATTTTGCCTATATCGTGCATACGCAAAAACAGCAACATCGCATAATCTTCCTGGGTCGGCTTTTATTTTAAAATTACTGTACGTCAAGCTTTAGAAAGCTGATTATGATGCATGCACAAGTGTAAAACCGGACTACTGGTATGCTTTATGTAGGACGGTCCATTACATTGTTTTCAGGAGCAGGAAATATACATGCATACAACTCGTGGCAGAATCAAATAAACTGCCTATTACCGAGAACTTGTTGTTCTATAAGGAGTGCCAGCAGTAGACACTAGTGCTTTCCTTATAACAAGGATCACTTATTTAACTGTTGATATTTCCTGTTGTACCGGTGCTACTGCTACTGGTTTGTCAGCCACGTCAGCAGAGCATGTCTTTTTGCCTGATTCCCAAACCTTAATCAGGACAAGCAAAGCAGAGGCTCAGAACAGAAGAGCTAAAGGAAAATTAAAGGGACAAACGGGAAGATTCAACTAAGTCTCTGAAGATTCCTTGAGTTTAATTATTCAGACAAGCCGCGACACTCTGCTTAATGATGTAGGGTTCTTAGGTGATACGGTACTCTGCACCACGCCAAATCTGTCTGGTCGCGTAAAGAGTAAAGACGCATGCAGCGCGAATATTGCCGCCCCCATCCCATGGGGATATCCACACTCTCTCCAGGTTTCTTATTATCTCAAGTCTAAACTCGTCATTAATTTAACCTGATCTCGCTCTCTGCATGCCCCATGGACGCACAGCTAGATTCTTCTAGAGACAGGTGACAGTCAGCAGGGCTGCTTTCCTGCATGTGATGCATCGATCCGCAGGTACTGTGTGTATCTGACTGTCTAATAGTAAATCACTTCAGATTAAACTAAGCTTCTAGTGTCATGTACTAGTACTAGTTGTTAATTACAGCGATCGAAGCTGTGTTTGTGGCACAATTTCTTCAGACGTCGACTTTTGGTCCCGGGTTTTGGCACTATTTGTCTCGGGTGAACAGTGTTTGTGGTCCATGCCATGCATTTGATGATGGTCGTGCATGTCATGATAAGAAAATACTAAGACTGCGCCTTGCAGGTGAAATGTATACGAATTAGTAAAAAAAAAACATTTCGATGAGACATGCTGACACATATTTCGACCGTAATTGAGAGCGCTAATCAAAGTGCTCCTACGCACTTTAGCCGTCTCATCGAATTCAGGTCCGTGTGTTCAGAAGGTTCGCTGTCCTCAGTTTCAAGCTTTTGCCAACTGCCGTACTCCAATGTAAAGAATGATCAATCGATCGTTCGCTGAACGTTTTACACAGTGGTACACATACACTGGTCCGCGAGAAGACAAGAGTACATACACTGGGGCCAGCAGCACGAATAATTCTGTCCGAACTTGCTCGCTGAACCACTGAAACGTGGGGCCGGCCGGCCGGCCGGCTCGCTTTACCTGTTCAGAAATGGTTGAGGTTGAGGAAGCGCCAGTGTAACCGATGATGAACGTCTGAACCACAGGAGTGTTACTATCTCATTCGGCTGCACTATAATCTGCATCTACTGTGCTAGCTCTGTGCTCATCCCCAGCTTATCATGGTCTCTCCTTTTCCTTTTTGTCTAGTATCAAAACTTCTCAACTACCGTGTGCATGCAGTGTGCTATAGTTCCTTCACGCTCGAGTGCCGCCAATAATAATAAGCGTGAAAAGGTGTGGACTGCAGATCAAGATGGCGATCTGCAGGATCATTGCGAACGGATGTAGCCATGATCTTCAGGAAAAGAAAAGACAGAGTAGACTGTTTAAATAATTGAAGAAGTCCTCAAAGGGAAACAGGAAAGCGAAATCCGGCGAGTGATTGGCGCGAGTTTGGTGCTGTGGTAGCTGAGTTTGGCTGTCATTTAGGACGACAAGGTTTGCGTTTGACTCGTTCGTGGTTGAGTGAGTGAGATCGTGTGGCAGCATGGCCTTGGTGTCGAGATCCTAACCGGGCGTTGACTCGGAGACCCCGACGAACGGTCGTGTGTGCGTACTCCTCTGCAGCCGCTCACCACCTGAGCGGATCTCCTCCGCGACCGGCAATCTTCCGACGCTGATCGATGCACAGGCTGCCGTGTCGCGCCGTGGCCACCGTGCGCGCCAACACCGCCGGCGCCACTCACGTGCTCGTGCGAGTCAACAGCAGCTGCGACCGGCAACGAGGCAGGCGGAGGCGGAGATGATCACGTGGCTGGCGCCAGCCGGCGCACCGGCGGCTCCGCAATAAAGCTATTGTATTGTGAACGCTGTTTAATTTGTCACTGTCAACGATCAGAAGCAGGGGTCGTCGTCTGCCGCCATCGCGAGCGTCGAGCACATTTTGCCAAAAATTATTATCCTGGCATCAGGCTCTTAAGCTGAGTATAGTCACACATTACTGCTGTGATTCACTTTCAGAAAGGTGAAACGCTTTGGGTGTGTGTGTGTCCGGGATAATCCGCAGATCCTATAGCACATGGCGTCTCGCTTGGTGTCCTCTTGCCCTTTTGTTTGCAACAACTTCGCCACCACGGAATTCCCGGAGGCCCGGATCATCACCTGCGCTTCTTCTTGCTTCTTCTTCAGTCGCTGCTTGATTACTAAACAAATTAAGAGTGCCGAGTGCAGTACTGGTCGTGCGGCTAATTTCGTGAGTGTTCGTGTTGGAAATATATCTCCTCATGTGAAGGGTTGGCACGCACGCACTCATACATACTAGAGCACAGTTTTCCGTGGACAGTGAACCCGTACTGCTCGCGCTATAGATAAAACCTGGACCTTTTTGACCCGTCTGAATGCATGCAAGACCAATTACTGCAAGTCACACAAGCAGTTTTTTTTAATGAAGAGTCACTCAAGGAGTTACTTGCCGTCGAAGTGATTACCGGACTTTGATGGCCGTTCAGTTTGACATTACCGTCGCCGACAAACTAATCACTTGCTTACGTAATCCGTTCCTCGAGATCTTCTGACACTACCGTCGTCGCGGCAAGCGCGTGTTGTAATTAGTTTAACCGCGCTGTCAACTTGCTCCACGTATAGTACGTACTTGCTCGTCACATGGCGATGGCGTCGTGAACAATCTCTGGAACCTTGACTAGAATGGCATGCGAAATGGTTTACTGATGGTGGGATGGGATCGGGTGTCGTCGTCAGCTTCGTGCTGCTCGATCGATGCAGCGGCCGGGCAATGTTTTTGGCGCCGCGAGCAGCGCGCGCCGACACCGCCGATGCCGAGCACATGGCTGCCTTCGCCGTCAGCGACGACCAAGCAGAAACCGCGGCTGCCCCGATGCCTCGCCGGCAGGAGCTTTGCTTTATATCAGACCAGTGCAACAGCGATTCGGTTCCTCTGTTTAACCCGGCATGAATGACTCATCAGATTAGATTAAGATTCGCTGCTTAGCGTTGCTCGTGCACGTACGTCCTGATTCGATGCCGTCATCCTCAGGAGCCGAACAGGCGTAGTTCTCACGGCCGGGGCGCCGAGATTCTTCGTCCTCCTGCTGGACTGACCTGCTGGCCGGGATTCTGATTTGACTCGTGTCACTTGTTCGCCATTTTTATTCTTGGCTCCATCTCTCTGTTGGTGAGGTGAGGGATTATTTATCTTGAGTTTTACCGGGGAAATCGTGGCTATGTTCCGGATACAATTTCTTTTTTCTTGCGTACACACACCATTTTATTTGTCCATTCACGGCAACGGTCTGCATCAGCAGCGCTTGGAGAAAATCCAACCCAATGAATCAGCAACATCTCTCTGAAGTGAGGTAGCATATGTCGTGGATAGAACATACTGTCCCATTGAAAATATCATTATGGTATGTGTATCGGTCAAACTTTATTAAGTTTGAATATGTTTATAGAAAATATTAGTAATATTTATATCTCTAAATAAGTTAATTATGAAAATAAGTTTAAATATCTATCTAATAATACTAATTATATATTATAACTATTAATAAATTTTTATATATAATTAATTAAAATTAAAAACAGTTGACTCATTAGGAAGCGAGAATGACACTTTAGTAGTACATGGCGGCCGGAGGGTCCTACCCCGGCATGGAAACAACGAAACGTGCTTGGTAGGAATTGAAAACCAACCAACTGGATGATGCCCTGCTAGGCTGCGGCTGCCCGGCCTCGTGGTCGTGCGAGCCCACTAGTCCCGATTAATTTGCTCCTCTTAAATTTATTAGTACTAAGATCCATGCTGATTAAGCTGTCCTAACCTTTGGAAACAAGAGCTGTCCGATTAAAGCTAAGTTAGGCATCCCGTTTTTTTTTTTTTTGTACTCTAGGCATCCAATTATATATATATATATTTTGTACTCTAGGCATCCCATTATAAACACAAGCTCCTGTGTCTTTGTACAGATTTTTCAAAGCTAAAGAAGGAACGAACTGAGAAAGAACGAGCTAGTGAGTGCGAAGAAAGGGCAGACAAAAAAAAGTTCTTCCTTCCAAACGCCTTCTTTTGGACGACGACGACGACGACGACCCACCCGGCCACCCCATTGCATGCAATTAATGGCGTTGGACGAACTAGTAAGATGCCATTACCGCTTAACCCCGCTTTTGACCATCTAGAGACTCTTGTACGTACAGGCTTAAACTGAGCCACGCAGCGCCTCGAGGGTTTCGATGCCTAGGCGTACGTGGTTGGACTTTCACGGCCAACCCGTTTGACATTGCCGTCTTCCCTCCACGACAAGGTTAGCAGTTAACTAATGACACGCACAATAATAGTTGTGGCCATGCTTACGCAACGGTCTCGGTGAGTGCGTGTTTAACTGGAACTGTGACTTCTCGTTTCCACACTTGTTTGCTCTGCTCTCGCTCAGCGCCCACATGCAGAGCACTGCTGGAAAAGCAGAGGTGCGTCTTCTAGAACGGCAAGAAAGAAAAGGATAAAGGCGTGCCCGGCGCGAGCAGAACGAAAGTCGCTCGGCGGCACGGAAACTCGGGTAGAAAAAAAAAAAAACGGGCGTGTGGTCGTGGCGAGCACTCGTTCACCAATGATGATGATGAAGGAGCAAAAAGGAAAAAAAAAATTGGCAGGTAAATTATGAGCGATTTAAGATTGGATGCGAGCCAACGTTAGTACTAGTACTAGTGGTGGTCGCTTGTGTCCTGGTGATGAAAGACAGCGTCACCATCCCGCGTTGACCGACAGTTGTCTCTTGAGCTGGACCCCCCCCCCCATTTCGTGTACCGCGGACCACACGGCACGCGGCACTGCTCATCGTCGTCCTCCACGACAGACAGCGTCACGAGCCCGGCGCGCACGGTGCGAGATCCGGTTTCGTTTCGTTTGACCTCGCCGCTTTTCTCCTCCTCCGCACGACCTTCCGCCCGCAGTGAAAGCGCAAGGCTTCCTTCGCTGCTGCTGCAGAGGCGAGGACGAGTAGGAAAGCAACCGGAGGGACCGCGAGCGCCACGTGGGCGCCATGGCTATTCCATTGGTTTTCTTTCTTTCCCTGCCGTGGGGTCTTCGCGTCGGGTGGGGTCTTCGCGTCGGTTGGTGACGCAAGCTCGCTTAGGCCCACATGTCGATGAGAGAAGGTATTGTTTTATTGTTTCGGTGACCCAAGGAAAAGCTTTTTGGGTTGCGACGGGCGTCGCGGCGGGCGCTGGACGTTGGTATAAAGCGCCCACGCCACCAACTGCCTTCGCCGCACGCAGCCAAACAGGGCCAGCACCGCATATCTCTTGCTAGTACTGAACTAGTGTCTGCAGCGAGAGCGAGTAAAACACTTGACTTGTGATGGTCGCCGCGGTGCATCCGGCGTCCGCGCCTCCCCCGGCAGAGCATCAGCGGTTCTCTGACGTGGAGACGGAGGCGTCGTCGACGTGCGCGCGGCCCAACTCGAGCCTGAGCTCGGGCAGCAGCAGCACCAGTAGCAGCCTCTCCCGCCTCTCCTTCGACTGCTCCGCCCTCTCCTCCTCCTCCTCTCCTCCACCACCTGCACCTGCTTCTTCATCATCACGGCCCCACCGCTCCTCCGACCCGGCGTGGGCCGCCATCCTCGCGGCCTCAAAAACATCCGCCCCGCTCGGCCCAAAGGACTTCAAGCTTATCCGCCGCATCGGCGGCGGCGACATCGGCACCGTCTACCTCTGCCGCCTCCTCGCTCCCACCAACCACCTCTTCGCGATGAAGGTGGTGGACCGCCGCCTGGCCGCCGCGAAGCGCAAGCTCCACCGCGCCGCGGCGGAGGCGCGGGTGCTACGCCGCCTCGACCACCCGTTCCTCCCCACCCTCTACGCCTGCTTCGACGCGGGGCCCCGGTTCGCGTGCGCCGTCACGGAGTTCTGCCCCGGCGGAGACCTCCACGCGCTCCGCCACCGCGTGGTGAGGCCTGGGCGGCGCGCGTTCACCGCCGCCGCCGCCAGGTTCTACGCCGCCGAGGTGCTCCTCGCGCTCGAGTACCTCCACATGTTGGGGATCGTGTATCGCGATCTCAAGCCGGAGAACGTGCTCGTCAGGGATGATGGACACGTCATGCTCACCGACTTCGACCTCGCGCTCGAGTCCACCTCCCACCCGCAGTCTCTTCTCCTCGGTGAGGACGACGAAGAAGACAACAACTCCGATGAGCCGGAGGAGTCCTCGTCGTCCTGCTTCCCGTTCACGCGCCGCCGCCGCAAGAGCAAGACCAAGGCCGCCCCAAGAGCAGCAACGCCGCCGTGCTTCGTGGTGGAGGCGCGGTCGCGGTCGTTCGTGGGCACGCACGAGTACGTGGCGCCGGAGGTGGCCGCCGGCGGGACCCACGGCGCGGGGGTGGACTGGTGGGCGCTCGGCGTCTTCCTCTACGAGCTCCTCCACGGCCGCACCCCCTTCGCGGGCGCCGACAACGAGGCCACGCTCCGCAACGTCGTCCGCGCGCCGCTCGCCTTCCCGTCGTCGTCGTCCTCCTCCCCGCTCGACGCGGCGGCGCGGGACCTCATCGCGGCGTTGCTGGTCAAGGACCCCGAGAAGCGGCTCGGCGCGCGGAGGGGTGCTGCGGAGGTGAAGGCCCACCCGTTCTTCGAGGGGGTGAATTTCGCGCTGATGAGGGAGGCGACGCCGCCGGTCGTGCCGGGCAATGCAGCGAAGGCGAAGGTGGACGCGGCGAGGAGGTCGCTGTCGTGCAAGGCCGTGACGGCGAAGGTGGACGGGGTGCGCCGGTCGCAGTCCTGCAAGGCCGCGCCGGCGGCGGCGACGACGACTGCCGGGTTCGACCTCTTCTTCTGATTCTGACCGTTGACGTCGACGCCAGGAGACAGGCGTCCCGGAGGCCGCGGGCGCCACGCATTGACTTGGTATAGCAGTAGCACCATCTATCAGCCATTGTAGTATTGTACACATGTGTTCACTCTACTGTTGTAGTATTAGCCGGTTAATTAATCTGCTTGTCACCTGAATGTTAGTACTAGTCGTTAGTCTACTCTCCAGTGGACGGCTTCATGATGAACTCCGCTTTTGTGTTTCAAACAACCATGAACGACGACGTGTTTAGCGTGTCGTTTGACAGTTTGTAGTATGTGCGTGTGTGCCCTGTCGGGGTCCCGGAGGAACAGCGCTCACATGGGCGTTTGGACTTGTCTGGCGACCTCCGGGCTTTGGTTGGCGATTACATTAATGGCGCATGTTGACCTGTCTCCTCTTCTCTCGTCTCCTCTGTTTGTGTGTCTGTTGATGTGGTTTGGTTTGCCTTTGCTGGGGAGACGTGTGAGTGATTAGTCTACTGACGGAAATGCGGGTGTTGTGCTACTTGTATTAGGCGTGAGGCTACTAGTAACATGGATGGTACTGTAGATCAATGTGGTGCATACTGGCGGGAGTGTGGTTTGCAATTGCCTGAGGGGAATGGTGGTGGGGACAGCTTCAGCAACTGCCTCTGGGACGTTGCACAGTACTCCTACCAAATGTTTAATGCGTCTTCTTCTTCCACTGCGGATCGCATCCGTTGTGATCACGTGTCCGCCGTCCAGCAGCACTGGCGCGTATAGTAGTGTCGTTGCGTGTGGCGTTTGCATCGTCTGCCGGGAGCGATGAGGAGCAGCAGCAAGGAAGGACGGCGAGGTGAGGCGCCCGTGAAGGACGCGGGAGACGAGAGCCAGCTCGTCAGACCGACGGATGGATGGACGGAAGGAGTTGACGGATCAAGGCGGGGTCAGAGGCTCAGAGCCTGCCGGTTAGTGTTCGCCGCCGTCGATGCCTTTTCTTTGATCCCGGCGACCGGTCTATCGATGTCGCCGGGTACTAAAATGGAGCAGATGCAGAGTTTCTTTTGATCCACAAGTTCCAAGCGCCAAACGAAACGACGCACTTTTTTTTTTAAAGAAAAGAACAATGCTTGGATTTATGAAATTTGTATATCGACCGAGATACTAGTAGCAGGAATGAGTTTGGTCCATGTCCTGGAACCAAAAATCTGGGAAGTTGGTGAACCGGACCGGCCTGCAGGCTCCCACCCAGCCATGGCGCCGCGCCGCGCCGCGCGTTGCAGTGTACTGTACGTGGGGGCCAGTTCTTGGCCACACGTTGCTCGTCGCGAGGCGATCCATGCTCTTTCTGACACCAACGGCGTCCGCCATTATTACAGTATTAATCTGAACCCCGGCCAGTTCTAGATAGAGCAACGCAGGCAGAGGCTTCTAAAGATTGACGTGACCCCCGGCCCGGGCCGGCACACTGCACCGCACCGCACGCAAGCAAAGCCTGCGCTGCGCTGCGCTTGTCCGGGCCCCTGCCACTGTCACGGTGGGAGGGACGCATGCGGAATCGAGCCAAGCCGGTGCAGGGCTGCAAAGCAAGAGCTTTGACCCCGAACTTGGTAAAGCTTCGCGCCTCGATCCGGATGAAACATCGCGTGCGCATCACCCAGGGCTGCAGGTGCAAATTTGTGATTCTTCCAGTGGAAAGCTTCGTGTCACCCGCTGTAAAATTTTCGATGCAACGTTGTATAGTATTTCTTTCGGTTACCATCAGTGGCGATCGTAATGTGACCCAATCCCGTGCAAACAGGACATTAATCGCAGGAGCTGTACATGGGGAAAAAAAAAGCTGGTGGCGTCTGAACTCCGCCATCGATTGCGCCGACGAGCGCGCTGCTGCTCCTCAATCCCCATTGATCACGAGCACCAGCGGCGCAGCGCCTCTTCTTCTTCTTCCCGCTGCAGCCGGCACTGACTGCTACTCGTGGGAAAAAGACAGGCGCAGATTGCGAGCTCTGATGTCACGCATGGCACAGTAGTACGACCGTGCTCCCTGTATTAAAAGGCAGCAGTAATCACCATGCAGCGCAACGGCGCGTAGACCAGCTTTTACCTAGGGGTGCAGGAGGCTAGGAAGGAGAGCTAGGTAGACGGAGGCGGAAGATGGACTCATGGAGTGCAGCAGCGGCATGCCGGAAGGAAAGGCAAAGCCTCCTCACGTCCGACTTCGAGTCACGCGCCTTCTTCCTCCCCTCATCTGGATCTGGCCATCTCCTCCTAATCACCATGCAGTTGTCTGAGCTACGGCGCTTCGCCTGAAACGTTCCATCATCAGCACTACTTAAAGCTGCTTGCTGGCGACTGTGATGTGTGATGCGATGCCACGTACGTACACGCACGCTTCAGTAGGCTTCTGGTCGGTTGGAGCTGCTGAGTGTGTTGGTGAGGGTGCCCATGCTAATCCCCAGGTGCAGGGATCAGGATGGTGTAAAAATGTGCAGGCGATAGGCGCGCATTTCAAAATTTGGGTGAAGAGGGTCGAAAATTGTTGATCAAAGCAATAAAACTGTAATACTAGATCAAAATAACTTCAAAAATGTGATACATAAAAAAATGTTTATATAAACTTATCACCGGCAGATCGGTGAAAAATAACAACAGGCTCCAGACTATTCCTTGGATGTTTTTGCATACGCTTGATGTAGAGCGGTAGAGAGGGATGCGCGGCTAATTTTCGCAAAAAAAACTTTTTCTTTTTACCATTTCAAAACCTGCTAGTACAAATAAAGGACACAGGTGCTTGTATTATTAATGGCTCGCCTAGCTTAGCTTTAATCGTACAACGCCTTATTTAACTTTTTGAAATGTACAACGCCTTATTTAACTCCTGTTTCCAAAGGTTAGGACAGCTTAATCAGCATGGATCTCAGTGATAAATTTAAGAGGACCAAATTAATCAACACGGGGCCGGACAGCCGCAGCCTAGCAGGAGGCTGGCTTTCCTCCGAAGCACGTTTCATTGTTTCCGGCCGGCGTAGGGCCCTCAGTCCGGCCGCCATGGATCAATGGATGTTCTATATATCCACGACATGCTAGCTCGCTCCAAAGATGCCAACCAATTGGGTCGGATTTTCTTCAACCTCTAATCCGAACCATGTGAATGAATACGTACGATGGTGTGTACACAAGACGGAAAAAAACCGCATGCACCACCGGAGATTACGTGCCAAAGTAAGAAGGTGCAAGAGAACGCCATACATGTGATTTGAGACTTCGTTTCTCAAGATCGGGCGTATCCGGAACACAGCCCATATTTCCGTCCCCGGTAAAATACTCCGCGCTAATAAATCCTTCCAGCAAAAACGGTGTCCGTTTTTCAGACAGACGTAGCCGACAGCATCAAGCACCTACGGTGCCAAGGACAAAGAATTTATGAAATGGCGAGCAAGTGATACGATCGAGTCAAAACAGAATCCGATTCACGGCAAAAAAGAAAACGGACAGGCAGTCGACCAGGAGGGACGAAGAATATCGGCGCCCCGGCCGTGAGAACGACGCCTGTTCGGCTCCTGAGAGTGACGGCATCGAATCAGGACGTACGTGCACGAGCAACGCTAAGCGGCGAATTCTAATCTAATCTGATGAGTTGAACATTCATGCCGGGTTAAGGCTTTGTTTGGAATATAGGAATGAAAAATACAGAAATAAAAAAAAATATAAGAATAAGAAAAATACAGAAAATAAAAAAGTATCAAAACCGTAGAAATCTAAAACAGAGGAATGGAGAATTTGAGACGTTTGAAATGCATGAACGTTAACAGAGGAACTAAATACATCACAAGTTTACAACTAGATAAAATATTTGTATAAGCCATATAATTATTATTCTATGTACTTAATCAAATTAGTAACCTCTTGTCATTCTTAACTACTCACTTTATTTTTTAAGGAAACCATTTCCTACATATCCTTTACTAACATGTAAAACACGCATGTATATTAGCCTCTGTCAATTAGATTTAAATTGGACATATAAATTAGCTTAACTTAATTAGATTGTTTGCATGAAGACGCTCTATGGCCAACGCAATAAGCGAAGCAAAGGAAATTTTCCTTTAGCTCGAGCCTCATTTTTTATTTCTTACGTTTTTCCTCTGAAAAGAAATTTATCATTTCTTCAGTCCAAACACTAAGTATAGTAAAAATTCCTTTAGAATGGATTCTTTTAAAATTCCTTTATTCTAAATGAAGCCTAAACAGAGGAACCGAATCGCGGTTGCACTGGTCTGATATAAGCAAGTTCCTGCCGGCGAGGCATCGGGGCAGCCGCGGTTGCTGCATGCTTGGTCGTCGCTGAAGGCGAAGAGGGCAACCATGTGCTTGGCGCCGGCGGTGTCGGCGCGCGCTGCTCGCGGCACCAAAAACATTGTCCGGCCGCCGCATCGATCGAGCAGCACGAAGCTGACGACGACACCCCATCCCATCCCACCATCAGTAAACCATTTCGCATCCATTCTAGTCAAGGTTCCAGAGATTGTTTACGACGCCATCGCCATGTGAGGAGCAAGTAGTATACGTGGAGCAAGTTGACAGCGCGGTCAAACTAATTAGAACACGTGCTTTCCGCGACGACAGTAATGTCAGAAGATCTCCAGGAAAGGATCAACTGTTCACGTAAGCAAGTGATTATTCTACCACTGTAGCCCTATTTGGTATGACTTCTAAAATAGCTTCTGTTTTCGTTTTTTTAAAAATCACTGTTAAACGGTTTCATCAGAAACGCTTCTGTTATACCGAATATGAGAATTGATTCTTTCAAAACACCTAAAAATAAAAAGGATCAAATCGATGTTTTTTTTCAGCTTTTCTCCTATCCCTTCACCTCAAGAATAATTAGAAGCTGTTTTGTCAAACACCTCAAGAAGCTGTTTTAGTAGAGAATCTGTTTTTTTCCATAGAAGCTGTTTTAAAAAAAAGAAAGTAAAAACAGAATATGTTTTGAAAAACAGATTCTATTTTTATTTCTATTTTTTTTAATTAGCTTATATGAAAAAAAAAACAGTTTCTCTATCAAAACAGCTTCTTGAGGTATTTGACAAAACAGATTCTACTCATTTTTTAAGTGAAAGGATGAGAGAAAAGCTGAAAAAGGCATCGATTTGCTGCTTTTTACTTCTAAGTATTTTGGGAGAATCGATTCTCATATTCGATATGACAAAAACGATTCTGATAAAACCATTTGACAGTGATTTTCGGAGAAGCAGAAGCTATTTTAGAAATTATACCAAACGGGGGCTTATAGTGCGTGCATGGCAACCCTTTACACGACGAACACACACGAAACTCGCCGCGCGACCAGTACTCGGTACTCTTTGTTTAATAATCAAGCAGTAACTGAAGAAGAAGCGCAGCTCCCCGGAGGCCCGGACCTCCGGGAATTCCGTGGTGGCGAAGTTGTTGCAAACAAAAGGGCAAGAGCAAGAGGACACCAAGCGAGACGCCATTTGGTATAGGATCTGTAGATTATCCCGGACACACGGCCAAAGCGCTTCACCTTTCTGAAAGTGAATCTGCAGTGTGCTATTACTTAATACTCTGCTCTGAGAGCCTGATGCTAAGGATAATTCTAAGCAAAATGTGCTGGAAGCTCGCAGTGGCAGGTAGACGACCCCTGATTCTGATCAATCACAGAGACAAAAAGCGATCGCAATTCACAATAGCTTTGCCGGGCCGCGGGTGCGGTGGTGCCGGCGTTTTTTTATTTAAATAATATTATTTTAATTGAAAATTGCAGAACTGAGGTATAAATGTGAAAAATTGTAGAAATAGAGACCAGTCGGTTATAGGAAAACCGATTAGTGACTTATCGGTCATCCAATGACCGATAGCCTATGTGACGGTGACGTGGCGTCGACCGACGACCTAGAGGCACGCTGTCGGATCATTTTGCATGGCCGAGAGGCGGATAACCGATAGGTCCCTTTCATATGCTAACAAGCCTATCGGTCGTTGAATAAGGCCTATCGGTAGTCTATAGGTTATGGGATGACCCATAGGTCCCCTATAAAAGTTCACAAATTATTTAATAAAATAAATCATAAATAAAAAAACTATCATGGAACTGATAGAAATTTTTATTTTAAAATAATTATTTTTAATATAAAATTTAAAAAAAGACTGAATACTAAATTTCCAAATCTAGACGTTTTGGTTAAAAAAGGCTGAATACTAAATTTGCAGATCCTGACATGACTTGGTGCCACATCACGGGGGAGGAGTGACTCGGATCCAAGCTCTCTAGCTTAAGACACGCTATAGTGTTTGGCATATCTCTGGCTTGAGACACGCCCATCTTTTTGGTGTGTCTAACATGTATACCTATCGTGTCTGGCCTCGTTCCACTAACACGCCAGTCAAACACGTTGTAGCAGATGGCGTGTTTTGTTTGACGAATACGTCAATGTTTTTGACGTGTCTGAAACGTCTAGATAGTAAAAAATTAGTTTAAGACCTTTAAAAAAAAATAGATAAAAAATGATTTTTTGAAGAAAAAAGCACAAGCTTATGCGGACACAAGCTGAACACGGACACTGCATGGCGGAGACCGGTGGACACTGCTGTGCACACCCATGTACTCCAAGCAACACTAAAATAAGAGCTCACACATAATAAAATGAGAAATGGCTGGGGAGTTGAATTGAATAATTGAATTACTATGAGAAAAATCTTCGTAATAATAAAATCGTTTCACGATTATGAGTTGTTCTTTGAGACCTATCGATCATGGATTGACCGATAGGCCTATCGATTGTCCCGTAACCGATAGACCAATAATAATGACATGGCAGACTAGTCCGATGACATGGCAGACTAGTCGGGAGTTGAAGTATTGATTTGTGCTTATCGGTCGGCACACGACCGATAGACCGATAACCGATCATCCAACAACCGACTGACATCTATTTGTATAATTTTTTAGGATAGACTTCTGCCTTTTTTTATTAAAATAATATTATTTAAAAAAAAAACCCGGCTGGCGCCAGCCACGTGACCAACTCCGCCTGGCTGGTAGTGGTGGCTGCCGTTGACCCTCGCGGTCATGTGAGCGGCGTCGGCGGTGTTGGCGCGCTCGCCGGCCACGACGCGACACGGCAGCGGCATCGATCGGCGTCGTGCGCGTCAAGTGGAGAAATGGAGATTGCCGGGCGCGGAGGAGATCCGGTCATCAGGTGACATGCAGAGAGAGCCATACACGACCGTTCCTCGGGTCTCGGAGTCAACGGCCGGTTACAGTCCCGACACCACGTCACGCAGATGCAGCCACGCTACAATCTCACCATTTCAGCCACAAAATGAGTCAAACATACAGCTTGATCTACTACTCCTACTACTAGCTAACACCAGCAGTCCAGCACCACTCGCCACTGACCCAAAACCTTGTCTTGCATAATGACAGCCAGAAATCAGCTACCACACCAACCTCGCGCCAATGACTCGCCGGATTTCGCTTCCCTGTTTCCATTTGAGGACTCCGTCAGTTGTTTAAACAGTCTACTCTGTCTTTCTTTTCCTGAAGATCATGGCTATATCCATTTGCAATGATCCTGCAGATCGCCATCTCGATCTCAGTTCACACCTTTTCATGCTTACTGGGGGGGGGGGGGGGGGGGGGGGGAGAACAGAGCTAGCACAGTAGATGCAGATCATAGTGCAGCTGAATGAGATGATAACACTCCTGTGGCTCAGCTCAGACGTTCATCGCCAGTCACACCGGCCGGGGTTTTCTCTATTATTTGTGAACATGTAAAGACAGAACCATTCGGTCTTGTACCCCTGTCTTCTCCAGTAGTACTCCTGTGTAAAAAGTTCAGTGAACGGCCGACTGATCATTGCAAAATCGAGCAGTCTTTATACTCTGATTGCGGCCGTTGAAGTAGTATGAAACTGAAAGAGTGAAGGTTCTGAACACGGACCTGAATTCGATGAAACGGCTAAAGTGAGTAAGAGCACTTTGATTAGCGCTCTCAATTGCGGTATAGCATGTTGCATCGAAATGTTTTTTTTTTATTTGTATGCATTTCACCTGCAAGTGCACCCGTAAGGCGCAGTCTTTCATCTTCTTATTTTTCTAGCTGGCTTCACACGACCATCATCAAATGCATGGCATGGACCGCAAATACCGTTCACCAGAGACAAATAGTGCCAAAACACAGAACCAAAAGTCCACGTCTGAAGAAATTGTGCCACACACACAGCTTCCATCGCTGTAATTAACAATTAGTACTAGCTAGTGCATCACACTAGAAGCTTAGTTTAACCTGTAAGTGTTTTATTACATACACACAGTCCCTGCGGATCGATGCATCGCATGAAGGAAATCAGCCCTGTTGTCACTAGTCTCTAGAAGGAGCTAGCCATGTCCATCAGTCGATGGGGGCATGCAGAGAGTGAGATCAGGTTTAAACTAATGACGAGTTTAGACCTGAGATCAAAGCCCAATAAGAAACCTGGAGAGAGTGTGGATATCCTCACGGGACAGGGGCGGCAATATTCGCGCCGCATGCGTCTTTAGGCGGCCAGACAGGTGTGACGTGGCGCAGAGTACCGTATCACCTAAGAACCCTACATCATTAAGCAGAGTGTCGCGGCTTGTCTGACTAATTAAACTCGAGGAATCTTCTGAGTTCAGAGACTTCCCGTTTGTCCCTTTAATTTTCCTTTGGCTCTTCTGCTCCGAGCCTCCGCTTTCACTACTAGAAAAACATACTACAGCGGCGGGTCAAAAGGGGTCTTAGTGGCGGAACATTAAAATGGCACTGAGGCCCTGTCATTATTTAATTATATACTTAGTAGCGGGCTAATGTCCGCTACAGACACATTTGGCAGTATCATAAAAAAGCGCGTCAGTGGCGGTCTACGGACCCTGCCGACGCCATACCTAAACGCTACTATATTACAAAGTTAGCTAGGGTATTTAAAAGCTAATCCCTAGCCTCGCCTCCGCTACTATCTTCATCGCCCGCCGCTGCTTCGCGTCCGTGCCAGCCTGGTGCTAAGTAGCCATCAGAGCCGACGGTGGAGCCATCGCGCTCCACCGGAGCCGGCGGTGGAGGAGGGGGCGTCGGGACCTCCACCGGAGCCGACGCCGCAAGAGGGGCTGACGCGACCTCCATGGCGCCCTCCACGGAGCCGTCCGCGGCCACCGCCGCTGACGCGTCGCTGCGCGTAGGGCTGAGGACCACCGGGCTTGGAGGGGGAGAGGGGAGGCTGAGGCCGGTATTGGCGTGGACGACCGCCACCCAGCCCCACAAGCGCCATCCATCGTGCGAGCGGCCCCAACAGTGCCTGCCCCCCATGGCGGTGTGGCGGCCGGAGGAGAGGGAGGAAGGGAGGCGGGAGGCGGTGGTGATGGATTTGGAGGTTCGGCGGCCGGAGGAGAGGGAGGAGGAGAGGCGACGACGACGGATCTGGAGGTTTGGCGGCCGGAGGCGAGGGAGGAGAGAGAGGAGGCGAGGCGGCGGCAGTCGGAGGGGAGGGAGGAGAGGGAGGAGGAGAGGCGGCGGCGTCCGGAGGCGAGGGAGGTGAGGGAGGAGGAGAGGGTATGGCGGCCGGGCGCGAGGCAAACCCTAATCCTAGCTAGCTAGTTACGGTGCGGGTGGAGGCGGTGCGGCGCGCGCGGATGCGTGTTGAGGCCGCACCGCTTCCCCTTTTATATAACTAAGTTGCCCTCAGTGGCGGGTCGGCTCTGATAGGCCCGCCGCTATTGGACCTTCAGGCCTTAGCGACGGGCCAAACAATGCCCACTACTGCGGTGCGAACCGCAGTAGCGGTCCTCTTGCCCTCAGTAGCGGGCATGAGGTGCCCGCAATTATTTTTGTGATTCTAATAACGATTTCGCTATTTTTCTACATTTAGTTACATGCTCTTCAAATGTCCGCTACTGAGATAAAAATGGCGCCCGCTACTACAGAGCATTATTCTAGTAGTGTTTATTTGTCCTGGTTAATGGTTAGGATGTTTGCATGGACATCAGACACAAAAACATGCTATGCTGTCATGGCCGACGAGAACCAGTACCACTGGTGCAACAGAAAAATAAAAATAAAAATAAAAATAAACCCTTAATAACTGCTCCTTGTTGTACTGCTGGCCCTTTCTATATATAGAACAGTGCTCGCCAATAACCATTAATTTATGCATGGATACTTTCTGCTACTAAAAAAACGAAATTAACCGGTCCTACATATATACAAACATAGTACTACTCCTGGTTGTACTCTTGTGCATCATACTAGTTCTCAAAAGCTTGACATACAGTGATTTAAAGTAATGCCGGGCCAGGAAGATTCTGCGATGTTACTGTTCTGCTATGTCTCTACTACTACTACTAGTTTATCAAATAGAGGAAACAAAAATTGGCTTCGTATTGAACGAAGAACAACGCCACTCCGTCTTGTACTATGTTGAAATGCAATGCAGAGAAGCAGACGAAGTGTCAAGTACTCAGGTTACGCTTGCATGCCTCTTTTAGACCAGTCTTAATGTACAGTTTCATCTTATTATTTTTAAGAGTGCCACATCAAATTTGGAATTTTAGTTTGATAGATGAAATAATCACTCTTAATGTATAGTTTTATCTTAAAATTTTATAAACAATACATACCATTAAATTTGTTGTATTAGGGTTAGTCAAAATATGTTAGTATGAAACTTTATGCTCTCAATGCTGGTTTTAATTGAGTTTCATGCATATGAAATAGCATGGCGAACCGCCCCATATACCTGAACAACGGGCCGGCCCGAATGCTAACCGGGCCGACCCGGCACGGCTAACAGTGGGCAGTGTCGTGCCGGCCTGTCGTGCCGGTAGGCAAGCCCAAGCACGGCACGGGCCTGTTTAAATGGGTCGTGCCGTGCCTGCGGCCCGACAGCCTTTTCGTGCCGTGCCGCACTGGCCCAGCTACTTTACAGAGGTCAAAAAATACCTCATTTTGTCCAGTATAGTTGAGACAATCATAAGCTCACAAGTCACAATTCCCAATCATAAAAGTTCTGATTCTGTGATTCATAACATAGTTACATAGACAAATTGAGAAATAAAGACAAGCCACAAGCTCACAAGTCACAATTCACAATCACAGACTTACAGGTCATAAGTTCATAACATAGACATTGCACAAGTTCATGAACATTAGAGTTTAGAGACCACCAGGCTTTAAAAAAAGTCTAATAGTTTTACAAAAGTGGCTGTCTCATTAAAAACCTTTAGGTAAAACCTCATTTCAACTACATGAGAATAAAACCCTAAAGAAAAAAGAGTACAACCTAGACTCTTTTAGTGATCTCAAGCAAAATAACAGCAGCAAGCTAGCATAAGTCATGTTCTATCCAGCAGCTCTTGTAGGTGTAGGTGTAGCAGGATCCCCTCCAGGTCCAGCAGCAGGAGGTCCATCGGGTCCATAACCATCGAGGTACATGTTGGTCATCTTCTCCTCCAGCTCCTTGTTCTCGATTCTGTGTTGCTCCCTGGTGTCACCCTGCTCCCGGTCTTTGATTAGAGATAGCATTTCAACCTGTTCAGGTGTAGTACTTCGACGACGATCCTCCAGCAACTTGCCACACAAACTAAATGCAGATTCCGAAGAAATAGTATAGACAGGAATAGTCATGATATCCTTAGCTAAAATAGAAAGAATAGGGTAAGTTCTTTTATGCTCTTGCCACCAGGTTAGAATACTAAATGAATCATCAAACTGCAAAGCAGGATCACTTTCCAAATAAGCAGACAACTCATTAACACAATGGGATTGGGTGGCTGATGTGGATGTGGCAGTGCCAGATGGCCTATCAAAAATCCTATTTCATGAGCATACATTCTTACTTGGAGCAGAAGATGGTGGTGGCCTCTGCAACCTCACAGAATCATACTTAATCTCATATCTAGTAAATAGATTAGATAAACCAGCTCTAACTTTATTGTAATAAACAGAGTAATCACGGTTCTGAGCCTGAGAAATAAGCTGAAGTGCATTTGTAAAACCATTAAGTTTAGCTCTAGGATCAAGAATGAAAGCATATGAGTACAACAGAGAAATGTTTCCTCAGTATTTTAGAAACTTATCTTTCATTGGCATAATAACATGTCTAAAATTATCATCATTCTCATACAAAGACAGGTGCTCAGCAATAGCAAGAATAGCATGCATCATTAAAGGAGATGTTGGATGATATACACCAGATAGTAAAACAGTGCATTTATAGAACAATTTCAAGAACTTTAAAATTGTTTCAACAGCATACCAGTGATCATCTGTCAAGAGTTACTCACCATTATCTCCAGGTGGATGATTAGCAGTGACAAACACAAAGAAGATGACCTTGTATGGCACAACATGCTTGAGCATAAGATATGTAACATTCCATCTGACATCCATATCCAAACCAAACTTGCGAGGACGAACCCCACGAGCCAAGCAAAAGTTCTTAAACTAAGCAATGCATTGGTTAGATGAATTAAGCCAAGAAATAGCCATCCTGAAATGCTCAATTTGTAGCTTAATGCGTTTCATGCCAGACTTTACAATCAAATTGATGATATGACATGCACAGCGTTGATGCAACAAACCAGAAGCATTAACAAGATCATTAGGAGTGGGATCAACAAGTAAAGGTGCATTAGAAAGTATGTAAGCTGTCAAATGAGGCACAAGTTTTCTAACAGCACTTGCATTAGCAGAAGCATTATCTAATGTAATAGACAACACTTTAGAAGTCATGTTGTACTCAGTTAGCACTTGCAAGATACATTCAGCAATATTAACACTATTATGAGCACAATCAATCAAGCGCATGCCAACAATTCTTTTCTCTAACTCCCAATCAGTAGTGACAAAATGAAAAACAACACTTAGGTGATCTTCCTTAGAATTGCCACTCTAGATATCAGAAGTCAAACAAACACAAGAAGCACTACTCAACAGATCAATTGCTTGAGATTGCATCAAAGCATAAAATTTCTCAAGATCTCTAGTTGTTGTCACTCTAGAGACATCCTTATGATCAGGATTATGAGCACTTCTAATGTAATTACCAAAAGCAGGTTGTTCACCAGTGTTCAAAGGCAGATCAAGACATGCAATTAAACGTACAAGTGCCATCCTAGCTACTTCTTCATTGTACTGAAAATTTTTGACAGTGCCATCAGAACTGTAATGCAAGTGAGATTGAGAAGAAGAACTAGCAACTAGGGTTTTCTGCCTACAACTCTTTAGGTGACGCCGCAAATGACCAGTTCCCCCAGTCGATGAAGCAGAGTAGCGAGATTTACAATAGTTGCAGATGGTTCCATACGTTACCTGCTTACCTGTGATGGGGTCCTTGCGCGTGAGCTCTTCCATCTCCTTCCACACGTCCGAAGTCCTCTTCCTTGACCGCTTGCCAGTCGTGCTATTCGTTGGACTCGCATCCACATCAACCCGAGTTGCAGCACTCGCGCCAGCTCCAAGAAAGGGATCGGCTGCATCAGCCGCACCCGCATCGTCTTCATCATCGCCGTGCAGTTCCTGCGCGCGAAGATCGTTGTTGATGGTGTACCCATCCCCCATAGCTGCATCTGCCATGAGGACGGGGCTCGAAGATGCACTCAACGAAGCCGGAATGCTCAGATCTGAATGTACATGAACCCAATAAGTTGAGGTCGAGGTCCAATGGCCTCAGATCTGGCAGCCATGGGAGGTTATCTAGGTGCGAGACTACCAGCGGCCATGGGGTTAGGACGGGAGCAGCACAGGAGGATGGGAGGAGAGGAGAGGAGAGGAGAGGACTTCGGCGGCGGCGGATCTAAGCGAGAGCCGAGAGGGAGAGAGACGAGAGAGAGACGAGGCGAAGACCGAAGAGTGCGGCTGCGGCGCTCTGTTGAATTGGGATAGGGTTATGGGGCGGCCGGCGTTTCGGCTGGCTTTATACCCCAGGCCCCGCCCCCCTCCCTCCCTAGCTGGGCCTGGTGGGCCGTGCCCATGCCATGCCATGGCACGCGTGCCTGCCGGGCCGAGGCACGGGCCTGCCTGGCCATCCCACCGTGCCGACAGCTTGGCCCAGGCACAACCCATGTCATGCCACGGGCCGGCACGGCCCACCAGATATTGTGTGTCGTGCCAGGCCTGGGCCGTGCCAAACACGCCATGCTTCGGGCCGACCCGTTAAGCACGGCCCAAAAGTTCAGCTTTACCGCCCTATACGGCAGGGTGGGGCGGCTGCCCCCGCTATCGGCGACAGGGAACCACCCTGCCCCCCGGTTGTCCCTGATCTCCATGTCTTCCTGCTTCAGGTTTTTCTTTTCTTTGTGAACTGAGGAAGAAGAAGGAACGAAAGGATATGTGGGCCATGGGCCAGACTGAGTTTATGCGCAGGAAAAGAGGCCCAACAGTCCAAGTCCGATAATCTAATTACATAACTAAATCAGAACGGCAACATGATCCCATGATACGCTGATTACGTACGTGATTGATCGATCGATTGGGATTCTGTCTCGACTCTCGATCCCTAGTTCGTTACTCGGCAAGACCATGGAGGCAGGTGATCCAGAGAACGAAGAGACTGGCGCAACCCCCATAGGACACGGGCGTGGCCATGGCGGCAATTCAACTGCAGTGTCACGGCCACCATCAGCATGGACGGTTGGAGTGGGCCGTGGTCGTGGATGAGGATCGTGTACCAATTCTGGTCCAATCGAAAAAAAGAAATTGGTGACAAGAGGTAACTAGAATTATTTGAAGTTTAAAATAAAATAGTTAGCACTAACCATTAGTCAAGTAGGCATTTTTTGCAACATAGCAATATAGCCTAATTATATTGTCGGCTGTCTTATTTTGTAGATATAAAGAGGTTTTTTTTTTCAAGTTTGAGCACTGGCTCGGTGTCCTCGTCCAGCCAATTAATCATAAAAATCAAAATGCCACTAATAATTCTGAAGTTGAGGAGGAAATAGGTCATGTACAAGAGGAAGTTTCTAATAATGTTGCGGCTGTTGAAGATGCACAGATGGAGGACCTAGAAGAAGTTAGACATGAAGGAGGTATTAATCTTATCAAAGATTTAATTCCAGATATTCATGTCATTGTTGATCCTGGGCTTCGTATACCAATTTCTGGATTTCATCCTAACATAAGATCAACAGTTAAAAGAGTATATTTGTTGAAAGGGCCAACCCAACCTAGGGGCTACTTATTTCCTCGTGACAATAATTCTAGATGCTTTTGAGAGGCGTGGTTTACTAGTTATGATTGGTTGGAATATAGTGTTTATGATTGGTAATTGTTTCAGTTACAAGCAATTGTTCATCTTTTGATGATTTCTTCAACTATGTGTCTATGATTGTGACTAGTGCTGGCTCGTCCTGTAAGAGAAAGGATAAACTACTTTCAAAGCACCGTGAGAATATTTTGAATAAATTGGAAATAGGAGAGATTGTATCAGGAAAAGGTAAAAACCAAAGCACAACTTTGGTTAGACCTGGAGATACGAGATGGGGTTCACATTTCACAACATTAACCCGCATTGAGTCAATATGGGATTCAGTGGTCAAGATGTTATCTATGATTCATGAGGATGAACGTAATACTAGTAGAGCTGGTGGTTTGGTGGGGAAAATGGAGTGTTTTTCATTTGTTTTTAATATGAAGCTGATGTTAAAAGTCCTTCGCATTACAAATGAGTTATCTCTCTTGCTACAAAGAAAGGATCAAAATATTGTTCAGACCATGTCATTGCTTATTGATGTGAAAACACGATTGACCACTTTGAGAAATGAAGGTTGGCAACCATTATTTGAGGAAGTCAAATCATTTTGTGTTCAGAAACATATTCCGATTCCAAATATGGATGAGCCAATAGCAAGATGAGGTCGATCAAGACAACAGGGGAACTTAATCACTCAAGAGCATGATTATCGTGTTGATACTTTCTTTGCTGCTCTTGATGCTATTGTCACTAAGATGGATCATCGCTTCAATGAGGTATCATCAGAGCTACTTGTTTGCTTTTCTTGTCTTGATCCGAGAAACTCCTTCTCTAGGTTTGATATTGATAAGATTGCCCGATTGACGGAAATATATGATAGATATTTCTCAAGTGTTGATCGTTCTATTATAAAAGATCAACTTCAGACCTTCATTCTACATGTCCGAAGATTTGATGATTTTAAAGCCTGCCATAATTTTGGAAGTTTGTCTATGAAGATGGTAGAAACAGAAAAACATCTTACTTTTCCATTGGTCTATCGCCTAATTGAGTTAGCATTGTTTCTACCCGTCGTAACAACATCGGTTGAAAGAGCTTTCTCGGCTATGAATGTTATCAAGACAGATTTGCGAAATAGGATGTGTGATGATTGGCTCAATGACTTGATGTTGTGTTATATTGAGAAGGAGATATTCAGAGGATTGAAAAGTGATAGAATCAGGAAGACATTCCAAGCAATGAAAGATCGGAATATGGGTTTGCCTTTACCTAGGAAGGGTACAACACATAATTCTTGAATTAGTGGTATGTAAGCTCATAGCATTTTGTTCTTATTATTTATTGTGAGATTTTCAGTATATTTTGGTGTGCAAATACAATCCTTTGATGTGTAAATACAATCTGTTTTTTCCATTAGACAATTTTGTTCGTTGCCTCTACCCCACCAAATATTTTGTTTGTGGTCCGCCACTGTGAAATAGTATCAAATGAGTTTCATTCTAATAAAACTCATTTCCTCTCTTTCATCTTAATTACTTTGCATGTCACCTATTTTGTTGAGGTAGCAGCTCTTTTAATGTAAATAAAACTCTCATTGAGACTGGCATTAAGCGCACAGGTTACGTGTCAAGTATTGTCATATCCCTAATTTTGAGTTTGTGTTTTGGAGTCTAAATTTTAGTGTTATCATATCAATCATTCGAACATTAAATACGATAATTAAATATAAATTAAATATAAAACTACTTACACAGTTAGATGCTAGTTTATGAGACAAATTTATTAAATTTAATTAAATCATTATTAAGAGATATTTATTATAACATCATATTATCTAATCATGACCTAATTAGGTTTAATATATTTGTGTCTTCATTCAATAGAGGGTTATAAAATAGATTTTATTATTAATTTATATTTAGTACTTTTAATTAATATATTAATATTCAATTAAAAAGATCTAAAAATTAGTGGTCAACACGGTTTATGGTAGTTCTGTGGTGTGTATCCGTGAAGTTTTCTTGATCGTCCTGCTTCCTTCTCCTCGTCCATGCACGCATGGCGATCGAAGGGAATAGCAAGCAAGAAAAGCTGCAGATGCTGTCTGTACTGGAGTACAGTACCTTCCGTTTCACTTGGTGATGAAGAAGCTTCCAACGGCTAAAGTTAACCGGGCGCCATAAAGGTCGTACCACCCGTTTAGTCCTTCGTAAGGACTAAAGAACTTCCGTTCTCCAAAACAAAGAGATCACGTATATCTAGCACACTCCCTTTTGTTTTCAGGCACATTGCCTGCACCTCCGTGACTGAACGAAAATGGTCAGGCGAGTTTAATTGGATGCCAAACGAAAATGGTCCGTTTTAATTACGTACATGATAGACATCTGATGAGCACAGAGCTGGAACAGTGAAAGTATAGTAGCAGTGCTAGTGCAGCTGGATCAGAGCGAGTACCAGTTTGTTATCCATTGGTATACTGCTCAATTATGTGTAAACAGTCAAAAGCATGCCGCCAGCGTCCACGATCCAGTGGTTCAGCAAGCAAGTTCAGACAGAATTATGCATGCAGGGCTGTTGGTCTGCTGCCCTGGCGTGGGTCATGTACTCATGTGTACTCTAGACCGTATGTACTCCAGTTTGAGTGGTACAGTACTACGGCAGCCATTTTCTTAAGTTTCTTTTAAATCTTTATATCTTAGAGGACCAAAAATATGAACTACACAATGACTGAAGGATCTATTCTTTGTTCAGCCTTTTGAAGCCCAAGGAATCAGTAGAGGGACTCGCAGCAGCGAACGGGACGACATGACGCGGCAGAGGACCGCATATATCACCCTAGCAACCCCGCAACATTAAAAGCGAAGCTAGTGTCGCGATTTGTCCGACTAAATTCTAACAATCTTCTGATAGAGCCTGTCTGTGTTTGACTCTCCGAGTTTCTTTAAATTTGTTTAAAGCTTGATCTATGCTTAGTATAATTAAGATGATTATGAAATGGAAAGTAGGAGGCTTAGCATGGCCAGGTACAGACAAGCTCACATGGCTAACATATAAAAATAGCACGTACTGTTACGCTCCTTTACTGAAAGAAAAAGCACATCTAGACGTTAGTACACTCTTATACAAGTGCTCGCTAATCAGCAATATGTGGATTAATTTATCGGAAAGTAAGGAAAAGGACAATGTGAATCTGTGATGAGTTTGCATGCATGCTATGATAGTACTTATCCTGGAGTACTATTGGGTATACGTACTGGGGGATGTTGCATTAGTGGCCACATCGTGACCTCGCTTATTTTACATATGTAGTGCCGGCTTAGTACTAGTGGCTAGAATTAGTCGACTGCGCTTCACGCTTTGTGTGGAATTCTATCTGTGTTGGAACTTGGGAGGCAAAAAACCATGTCGAAGCTAGGATAGTCAAATTATCCGTGGCCACCTTCATCAGCTCCGTCCTTTGTCTAATCTATTTACTTTTTTTTTCCGAAAAGAAATAAAGAGAGGGATTGAAGATCCCATGATTTATGCGACTACCGATCGATGTCACATTATGTTGTCCGCTGATGCGGAGTCTGCCGCGTGCATGGAAACAATAATATTTCCTACCACTCTATATTACGAGCAATTTCTTTTTGAGATGTACTCATCAATTTCATATTCCTGAAAGCGCTAGATAACTCGGTAAAATGAAGAATGCCGGAGGGCCGGCAAAGAAATTGAAGTTACAGACATGTTCAAAGTTACTATTGGCGGTTTATATTAGCACGCTTCATCCTGTCGACCTTCTTCTTTTCTTCCAAAGGGGCTATGAACCATGCATGGTCAAACTAATGAGGCCGAAATTAATCAAAAGAAGACGAACACACATGACACAACGATCACGATCTATATCCTCGCTGCGCTGCGCACACACTTGATCCCCGATCGATTTCTGGTGGAAAAGCAGTCGCATGGTCCCGAGGAGGGCACATGCTCCCCTATTCCCATTGTAGCACAGGCATGCAGGCGTGAGAAGTGGGCGATATGGGCTTTGGCAGCGTTGTAGCCGGAGTATAGCGGATTGGCCATGATGAAGACGAATCTGAAGCCGACATTGAGTACAAGGTTCAAATTCTCCACTGAGACATGTCTAGGAAACACCATTCGAAAAAAGAAAAAAATAATTTTGCCACTCCAACATAATCTAAGACAAAGAGAGATGGATGTCATTTTATGTAGAAAAGAAAAACAGGAGGATTGATGTTCTCTCAAAACATATGCTATATAGCAATGAAACATTTTGAACTTGTCACTGAATATTGACATCATCTCTTTTTTTTTTTTGTCTCAGAAACCTATTTTGTGTTTGTGATTTTTTTAATTGTAGTATATATAATTTTTTTTTTCCCCCGGCCGTCACCTCTTCTTCTCCGGCCGGCGTTGTTCGCTCCACGCGACGACGGGCTTCATTTTCTTCGTAGGCCTTGAGCGATTAGTGGGCCACGAATCCACGATGGCGCTGTGCCGCCAACAGGCCCAGACCGCACACCATCGTCGGCTCGTCGTATCCTGCCACCCCTTGGTCGGGGAACGTACATAACGTTGTCCCCCCTCGCCGCGGGCAGCGCCCGTCCCTCGGCCTTTCGCCGCCGGTAGTTGATACTCGGTGACTGCCTGTGAATAGTGCAACGCATACGTACTGAATAGTGTGCCTCATCAGGCCGTAAGCCGGATCCTGACTGACTGTGAGTCGTGGCCTGGGCTTCAGCGCCTCGCTCGTTGACGCCGCGCACGTACGTACACAGATGTCGCAGCAGGTCCGATCCTAATGCTTACAGAGTTACAGTATGTTCTTCCATCGCCACTGGCTGCCAACCGCGCCGTATGGGCTCCGTGCAAACTTGAACTGAAGACATGGGCGCGGCGGATGGAAAGAACTGCACCTGTACGTGTTCACGTCGAGAGCGCGGCGGTGGCCGTCTGGCCGATCGAGGATGACGAACTGAGGTCTCGCTCTGTCGCTCATCATGCCGCATCTGCTCGTCCCTGTGCCATGAGTGGGCTGCTGGGCTAGTGTGGGCCCACCGTTCAGTCCTGGCCCGAGGGGTGGTCGGTAAATGAAATACCGACCACCCCCGCCCCTGGTCGGGGAATCAAAACACCAACCGCCGCCCCGGATGGCCGCCCTTCCGCCAGTCCATCGGAGACCGATCCCTTCGGTAGCACAGCTTGTCCGGTGAGATCAGGTGGCTGTTCCGCGTCACGGGTTGTTGAATCGAAGAACGCCGCCAAGCATACGAGGCTACGAGCTCGAGGAGCTCGAACGCCAGCAATGGCGACTCACGGCGACACAACAATGCCTTAGTTTTTCTTTCCTTTGATTGAACGGACTCAATCAACAACAGTGGGCTAGAGCGACTTTTATATGACAATGAACACGTCAGGGAGCACCGCATTTACTGCCCGTCTCTCTCGCACGATCTGCGTGATCCGGGCATCGCCGTGCACGAGCAGCCCTCAAACTCCTACTCGCGTACATCCATCGTTCTCTAGCTACGTTCATCACGTTCTAGTGAGCGAGTAATTAAAGCCGCGAAAGCGCGAGGGAGCAGGTCCCCGGCGACATCCGGCGGCTGGTGGCCCACTTCCATGACGACAAGGTCTGCGTCACCGTCACAGGCCACAGCCTCGGCGGCGCGCTGGCCCTCCTCGCCGCGCACCCCGGCCGGCGTGCAGGCCAGGGCCGTCACATTGTCAGCGCCTTCAGCGACGACGGCCTCATGTCCCGCGTCAGCGTCCACAACGACATTGTGCCGTGGCTGCCGCTCGTGCCAGGCTTCACGCTCCTCGCGCTCCCGTCCTCCCTGCTGCTCTACAAGGCATTGGCATTCCGCATTTCCTGACGCGCGGCTGGGCGTCGTTGTGGGTGTACGTGCACGCCGGCGACGAGCTCGTGCTGGACGTGGCGTTGGCAAAGAAAACACTTGAAGCAAGGCTTCCATAGCCTGGACGTGTGCCTGCACCAGCGGGACGGCGAGCGGGATGTGGCGCTGGTCAACAAGTTCTCCGCGATGCTCAGGCAGGAGATGCGCATCCCGGCACGGTGGTTCCAGACGCATAACAAGGGGCTAACGCAGGTCGAGCGTGGACGATCGGTGATCGAGGAGACGGAGCACGAATGCAGGCCGTGCCCAAAGACAAGCAGGACCTCGACGAGCTGTATAGTGTATGGCCTGTAGGGTGGCGTCGCCATCGTCAGGTGCAGCAACTGCCTATACGCATGCACAATGATGTAGAGTATGGTGCTGTTACACTCTCGAGAGGACTTGATATTATTGAAAAGCACTTCCATGATTTTTATTGTGCCACATCATTTATTTATTTATTTTATAATTATGCTGTGTTGTTTTAGGTACTAATATGATGTGTTCAACATGCATTTGGCATAATATGTGTACACTAAAATCTATCCACCGTGTAGTATGACATATACCTTATGTTTCATAATATCCATTTCTTTCTTTTTCATAATGCAAGTAGTATACAAGTCATGGCTGGTCCTTTTGCATGATGCAAGTAGTATACAAGTAGTAGTAGACAATATTGTGTTGTATATGTTATATCTTAATATTTTTCAAGTTCTAGGACCATGTCCTTATGGCTTGGGTCAAACCAGATCTTCATGTGTACTCCAATATAATTTTCTCTCGTAGCACATATAACAATACATGCAGACCATACCGTACAAAACAAATGTATGGCTCAAAAAATAAATTTAGCTTACTCATATAGTATATTATGGTAATATTGTGTCATTACAAGAAATATGACATTTTATGACGTTTACAAAATGACAATTATCAAAACCTCATAGAGTGCATTGTTTTATGACAATCCATTTTGTTTTAGTGATGAATATTAGTTGTATGTTATTAAAACAAGTAAAAAATCATCACAAACTAAAATAATAAGAAATTGTGATGAAAGTTATGTTGTCATGGAATGCAAAGTGCAAGCGTCACAATTTTATGACAATAATAAATTGTCATAGATGTGGTTTTTGACACTAACATTTTTTTGCTTCGATGCAAGAAAATAAAAGTTAGGCAACATTGATATAGTAACATTAAGTCTTTGTATTGGGTGTACAGATAAAACCTAGATTATTTTTATATAATTATTGTTTGAAAAAAAAGTTTAAATTGAACCCGCTCTATTTCTTCCAAACAATAATAATAATAAAAGAAACATATTCACTATATGCCTTATTTCACATGTCGAGCCAACAACTAGCTATGTTTGAATGACAATCCTAATAACCACTGCATGCCTAGCGAAATGAAGTTTGTGAGATATGTGTTTCCTCTTTTGATAATTAAACTTCTATTTCTTTTTGCTGAAACAAAACACACATGGCAGAACTTTGGGACATAGATTTGGCTGCTCTTATTTTTAAGTTAAATTAAATAATAATAGAAAATCAATATAGTTTAGAAAAGGAAATAGAAAACAGAAATAAAAAAAACTTGTAGATAGTATGTACCTCTCTCCCGACATAGCAAAAACACAACCTAGTAACAGCCCACGTCGTGCCAACCCAATTACGACCCAATAGGTCTAATAACAGAGGAAACATATTTATACAGAGTATGTTTTATGAACTTTGTTTTCAGAGAGAGAAAACGGTTCCAGAATCTCCCAGATTCTGTTTTTAGTATCAAGAAATTTTTTAGTTGAAATCGATATTGTTTTAGTGTTACATGGACAAATAAATTAATAATTCGAAGAAAGTATATAAATTTATGAAAGCTATATTACTTATGTACATAAAAGTGTTGTTCAAAAATCCTCATACTTTCCGTGTAACAAAAATAAATTAATTAAAAGTGAGTTTTGACATTTTTTTAATCTCAAAAAATATATTGATATTGTAAGTGATATCTGGTGTGGCGCTGTTCCAAGGCAATAGGAGTCTCCAATTTTTTTTTTAAATTTATTTGCATCAAAGTATGTTCAATGTTTACTAAACCATATATGAAATATGAGCAATTTAAGTCAAATGTGTATCAATTTGAACTCACACATGTTTATGTCCTTTTAAAAAAACTATACAAAATTTATTATCTTCTTATTTGATAATCAAAAGAACTCATCACGTTCGCTCTCAAGACGACGAAATTACCATATTAATCTGAAAAAAGAGAAGATATGAGCTGTTAGATTTTATGAAGATTAGATGAAACACAACCCAGTAACAGCACACGTCGTGCCAACCCAGACCCAATAGGTCTAATAACAGAGAAAACATATTTATACAGAGCATTTGCATTCTCGTTTTTATTTTTCTAATTTGATGCGGAGGACTTCATGGCCTGGTGGGACTGGCGTGGGTGGGCTGCGGGGCCCCTCTGTCAGCGCCAATATCTATGTGGAGGGGAGAGCGCTGATCTATTGACATACGTTGGATGCGCATATAACGGTCTAAATCGCAAGATGGCAGGCACACCATCAACACCAACGGAATCTTTTAGAGAAGTAGAGATGTATACATTATTTTTTAAGCATCACATGCCCCCTCTTCCCCTCAACATCACTCTCTAAACTAGAGCTTATTTTAGTTGATGAGGAAGGACATCTTTTTCTTTGTTTTTCTTCTTTTCCTCCTCAACATCACTATCTAAGACACAGACGTCAGAGATCTCAGGGTGCTTCCCTATAATCTTGCTCGCAATGGTGGCGAGCTTACCCTGTGAGGAGGGCAATGCAAGCAGGAGCTTGGTCATAATCTCCTAAAGAAAAATTATCATGCAAGCACGCTTAAGATTTTTTTTTTATTTTTTGAGAAATTTTAGGTGGAAACCACTAAAAAATGACTATTTCTCATCATGATGAACAAGAACTAGAATCCTTTGCAAAATGTTGATAAACTAACAACAAAAGGAGTTTAATTAATTGGTACGCACAAGTTCTGACTAGTACTAGTAATGAAATTACTACAAATTAAGTTGTGTGGGCTAGAGTCTCACGATGTGTGAGTCAAGCTCCGACGGCGGCACACTACTACAGAAAAGGTCATCAGCAGGGGTTCAAAACACCTCATTAGTAGCGCGTTCTAGAACCGCTGCTGATTAGGCGTTGCTGATAGTATCATTATCAGCAGCGGTTTCAGAACCGCTGCTGATACTCTGCACATTAGCAGCGGTTCATTTAAACGAACCACTGATGATACCTATTATCAATAGCGGTTCTTTAGAGCATCAATTATTGGTCGGGGCCAGTAATTTTTGAACTGCTGCTGATAATCTTTTAGCAGCGGTTCTAGGACAATCGCTGCTGATAGGACGCTGTTTATGGCCATTTGTGTAGTAGTGACAACTGGTCATCGTCTGGCACTGAGACTTCATTGTCCTCCTCCGCTCCACCATCACCCACATCTCGAGGCCGAGCTCTTTGCGCACTAGCCCCTTGCAGATCGCCGGCTCAAACCACCCACCACACGCATGCTGTCGCATGTTGTCACCAGGAAGCGCATATCTTGTTGTCGCACAGCATGCATGCTGAACGTCTTTTCACCAGCGCGCAGGTCGGCAGGTGCATATATGCACGTATCCAGCTTGTTATGGACCCCCTGCACGTCATATATATGTGCTTCAGGAACGGGTACTTGGTAACCTCGAGCTCGAGCACGTACGCTCACGCCGGCGGCCTGGAGAACGGGGCGTCGACCACCGTTGACTATGAGATGACCGCGATGACCTGCCAAGTCTCCTGCTATGCTTCGTTATTAGCTTATACCCACGATACCCTGAAGAAGGACAGATTTACTGATGTGATTTGATTCGCAGTGTAGGACTTTCTCTAGCTTCTCAAGCTTTTTTCCTACTTGTGACATATGAGACGTACGGTTGCCATCCACAACCTACCACAAGTTTTTGCCAGATCAACTTCTTCTCAGACCCAGCTAAAATTGCAGATACAAGCCCGTGTGGACGATGGACCTAGTGGCCCAGCACGGCCCTTTCCCTGATCGAAGGAAGCGCGGTCGTCTACGTCTAGTCGTGTTAGCATGGGTCGCGTGTTGATTTGATCAGCCAGATTTCCTCACACGTGTTTAGCTAAGATCCTGTTTGTTTTAACTTATAATTCATATAGATTAATTAATTTAGCTTAACTAATTCACTAGGTAAATAAATATGGTAGATTATTAGGTTAGATTAATTAATCCAGATGGCAGATTATTATAATCCAATAATCTGCTATAAATATACTTATTTTAGATTATTTTAGAGAAAGACTCATTACCTATGCTAAGTTGGTCTTCTTACATAAAAAATAAACTCGATCTAGTTTAAATAATCTAGTAAAATAAACACCTCATTCAGATTAATTAATCCAACTTAAATAATTTAGATTAAACAATCTAACACTATAATCCAGATTAATTAATCTGCTCAGGAAACAAACATGCCCTAGGGAAATCACTAATTAGGGCACCCATGTAAAAGCAAACGGGACACCGCCGGCGCAAGATTAGAAGGAAGTGGCGGACGGGACGGCGACGACTTGCGTCCATGACGTGCCTGACGACCTGCTCGAGCTGATCCTCCTCCGCCTCGACTCCCCGCTCTGGCTCATACGCGCGGCGGCAGCCTGCAAGCGATGGCGCGTTGTCGTCGCCAGTTGACTATTGAAGTTTCTACATATTGCACTCAATTTAGCACAAATTTCTATAATGATTCAACGAAAAATGTGTTTAATTGTATTAAATTGGTTAGATTATTTCATTCCACATGTTTTTGTTATTGAGAATATAGCTACTTACCTAATCTTTTTAAACATCTTTTGAGTTATATCTACTAAAATAAAGATGGAATACAATACAAATATCTTTAGAAACTCATGTTCTAAAAACATTTAGGCAACAATAGACACCAAACAAATCTTTTTGAGATCTTTTATGGTGATTGCAATTCGTGTGGGTCGTCCGTTGCCTCAAATTCAACTATCCACAAATAAAGGTACAAACCAAAAGGTACTTAAATGTTGATGGAGGTATTTAAGTATTAGGGATAGAAAGTTAATCTTTATATCTTAACTAATATGGAAGGCTATCGATAGAAATTGCTCGGTGTGTGATTCTCTCCTTCCCAGCATCGTTAGATGAAGGTTTACCTGATCTTTTTTTTGAGATTATACAGTATAACTTAGACACTCATAACGCATACACACTCACCCCTATGAACACACGTAAGTAAACTCTACTCCTATGAGCATCTTCGAAGACTGAGCCGGCAAATCCTCGATATTGACGAAGTCACCATTGGTGTCTCGCTGTCGACGGGAGTGTCGCCTACCACTGAAAGCATAATGCCGTTAAATCCTAGTAAATTCGTTTCCACGGGGAGTCGAACCTAGGACCTGAGTAGCTACTGAGCCTCTTGTAACCACTAGGCTACAAGCCTTTCACAGGTTTACCTGATTATGACTCATTTTTTGATTAAAAAAACACGGAGAGGTGGTAAAAATTTTTTCCTTTTTTAATTTGAAAGGATCTAGGATAACAGTATTTTGGTAGACTGATTGTTTCAGTTTACATAGTCTTAACATTTACTCGATTATGATTGCTCCTTGAAACCTAATAACAAATCTATCTCCATGCGTGGCCTAGGTTACGTGTTGATTCTTGCCAGGCATGATGATTGATACAGAGATGAGTATGCTACTTAGGAGGGCCACACCCATTGTATCGCAATGTGCCAAATACATATGATGGTTTCCGAGTAGAAAAATGAGTAAATGATCAAATTATTTATCCGATGTGTAGATGCCTTGTCTTAATCAAGACACCCATAGTTTTCCTACACTTCTCAAATATGTCTCGTACTCGATCTCAAGTCTTCTAGGACTCTAATCGCTCGTTGAACTCCTGGGACCGATTCAATAAGAGTGTGTTTGGTTTCCTGCATTAGATCTGGCCAGGCTTAGCTAATACAGGTAAATGCCTTTTTTTGGTGTTTGGTTCCCTGCTTAGTCGGTTAGACAGGCTTAGCCAATGCAAAAGGCGGTCTGGAGATTGGCTTGCTGGAAACACGGGTTGCGGCCGTTTCCGCTAAGCCAGGCTTGGCTCTGCAGGCCGTACGCAAGTGGAGACGGATCCGATCACCTGTGTTATTGTTCGCTTGTAATGCTTCTCGATTCGTAAGCTCTGATTCATCGTGGGAGAGCTCGAGTTCGGACCAGACGAGCAGTGACCTTAATTAGGAAGGTGCGACCTCCCTCTCTGGCCCCTGCCAATGGGGTTGAACCCTCTGCGCGTCGTTGGTCCAAGGCGAGCTCCATGGCCACCATTGGATTGACGAGCTCCACAGCTGTCGTCGGGGCGAGGTGACCGCCGTTCCGGCATCGGGCCCAGCTCCATGGGGCAAGAGTCGCGACGGCAACGAATTGCGGGATTGCTTGCATGGGACAATGCTCTTGCAGGCTTGTTCGGTGTGTTGGAACTTGGAATGGCTTCATCATTGCTCGTTCGTACTCAGAGGGAGTTCATCGAAGGAACACCAGGAGATGTTCGATCAAATGCCTAAACAGACAATGTTATCGATGTTATTTTCCATTGGTTATCTCCAGTGACGTGCCATATTAATTTAGAGGATCCGTATTTATTTGTAGTTAATTTAACTTTCCCAAACATTCAAATTGTTTTATATTCCAGCTTGCATTATTGTTACTTCACTTTTTTTCCTCGGATGGATTCACTCCTGATGCAAGATGTATTAGTGAGAATTTATTGACCGTAAAAAGAATCTTTTTTTTCATTTTTCTTATTTGATGTAATATGAGTTAGAAAATAGAGTAGTATGGTGAGAGAGTTTAAACTCACCCCCATCCAATAGGAGGTGGCGCCATTCAACACAACCCATGCAACCAAACAAAATCAAAGCAATTCAAACTTAGCTAATGCAGGCAAACAAACAAACAGTTATAACTTGTTGTTGCATTACTAAGGACAGGCTTAGGTTAACCTGGTTAGAATCTTAGCCAGGCTACAGCTAGCCCAGACAACCAAACACACCCTAATCGATTGAGGCAGATGAGCATCAATCGGGTAATCATTATGAAAACTAAGTAGTTCCTCATATTTTTTACATGATGTGCAAATGCTTATCTTTTATTGTGCCTGCAGATTGCCTACCCTTCTCTGTTTTTTTTTTTTGGTACCATACATAATCTCATGCCTTCTGGATGTAAGACCTCTCGCGTTAATGGCTGCCCAATTCTCATGGCACTCAAGTCATCACGAATAACCAGACGGAGAGCGAGGATCAATAGGAAAAACAATACGCTTGCATGGACGCATGGTGATATCTAATCGTAGTGCTTAATAATAAAAAGATCTTTAATTATTATATTATTACCCACTTGCGATCGATTATGATAATTTTTATTCTATATATCTCACATTTCTCTTAATCTACAGTTTAGATTGTAATATCTTTAGTATACCTTATAAATACCGTAAAAGATCTCTTTTTACAAACGAAAGACCTGGATAGGAGATGCCGAAACCGATGGCGACAGTTTGCTGTCAACCATCATAAAATGTTGGAAGACAGCGCTCCCTCACCTACTCCGACGACCGTTGACTATAGCAGCGAACAGGCTTTCGATCTCTCTCTATATATTTTTTGACCTATAGACTACTAGCATCTAATTATCAAAAAAAAAATAGACTAGCATCTGAGTGACCGGCTTGTTGGCGAGAGAGAGAGAGAGAGAGAGAGAGAGAGAGAGAGAGAGAGAGAGAGATGACGCTGGTGGACATGTTGTCCGGGTTGTGGCCGGCGGTGGCGACCTTCGTCGTCCTGCCGGCGGTGGCGACCTTCATGTTCCACTGGCCCATACTGAAGAAACACGTCCCTGTCGCCTTCATCACCATGGCCCAAGGTGTCCCCGACCGCCTCGCCACCTGGACCAACAAGCTCACCACCAGCTTGAACCCCTACCTCGAGATCACCATCTCCAAGTACGGCGGCAGCGACTTCTTCGAGAACCTCGAAGCCTACCTCTCCGAAGCATGCACCCTCCGCGGGCGCAAGCTGAAGGTCGAGTTCGGCAGGGACAGCAAGAAGCTCATCCAAGTCGCCATCGGCGACAACGAGGAGTTCACAGACACCTATGCCGGCGCCACGATCTGGTGGTATGCCTCCTTGAAGACACAGAAGGCCAACGTCATCATCACCGGCGGGGACGATGAGCGCCGCTACCGCTACTACAGGTTGGTGTTCCACCGGCGCCACCGCGAGCTCGTCGTCCACTCCTACCTGCCGCACGTCCAAAACGAGGGCCGCGCCGTCACCGTCAGGAACCGCCAGCGCCGTCTCTTTACCAACAACCCCATCAGCAGCTCCAAGATCTGGAGGCATGTACCCTTGGAGCACCCGGCGACATTCAACACGCTCGCCATGGACCCTGACAAGAAGAAGGCCATCATGGACGACCTCACGGCGTTCAGGAACGCCAAGAACTACTACGCCAAGGTCGGCAAGGCCTGGAAGCGTGGGTACCTGCTGTACGGCCCCCCCGGCACCGGCAAGTCCACCATGATCGCCGCCATGGCCAACTTCCTCGACTACGATGTCTACAACGTTGATCTCACAGCGGTCAAGAACAACACCGAGCTGAGGGAGCTCTTCTTCGAGACAACGGGCAAGTCCATCATCGTCATCGAGGACATGGACTGCTCCGTCGATCTCACCGGAAAGCGCAAGGACAAGAAGAAAACTACAGATATTATTGACGACCAACAAAGTAATAATACGTCCAAGATGCTGCCGATCCAGCCCGAGATGGACGACGGCAACAAGGTCACGCTGCCGGGGCTGCTCAACTTCATGGACGGGCTGTGGTGGGCCTGCGGCGGTGAGCGCATCATCATCGTCACCACCAACCACGTCGACAAGCTCGACCCGGCGCTGATCCGGCGAGGCAGGATGGACAAGCACATCGAGATGTCCTACTGCACCTTCGAGGCCTTCAAGGTGCTGGCCAACAACTACCTCAACATCACCGAGCACGAGCTGTTCGGTGAGATAAGGCAGCTGCTCCAAGAGACCGATATGACACCGGCGGACGTGGCAGAGAACCTGATACCCATGTCCAACAACAACGACGACGACGACGTCGACGCCTGTTTGGTATCTCTCGTGGAGGCTCTCAACAACAAGGCCAAGGAGGATGCGCTGGCACTTATAAAACTGGCCAAGGAGGAATCCGAGTTAGCTCAAGTAAATTATGCGAGGGAAGAGGACGGCAAAGACTGGATGATACGAAGGACTTCCTCCGAGTCCAAGAAACCGTTGCTCCCCGTGTCTATTGCCGGTGTTCAGAATCCCATAATACCCGATTATTGTACTGGTAGCAGTCCTGAAAGTGAAAGCCTGCAGCGGATGACCCGTGCCGAGTCAGGAACTGATAAGACGACCAAGAGTTCTCAACCACCCCTGCAGACGGACCGTGGCGAATGGATTCTGGGCACCTCAGCCTGGGTTCACCATACCTTCAATCTGCGGCTGCTGCACGACCTGACAACGCGCAACCTCCAGGAGGTAGCCGACGAGCTGACGTCGTGGGAGCTAGACGAAGAGGACTGTTACCAGCTGCCTGTTCTCGGGCACGGCTCTGTACGGACCGAGCGGTTCCGTGTCCCAGAGGTCCGATACATTCAGGGCGAGTCCAGGAACGTCATCTCCGTCGCCCAGCTTGCTCGTCTTCATGGCTTAATTACGGTCTTTGAACCCACATTTGGCTACGTGAGGGATTCATCAACCGGGCAGGAAGTTGGCCGGGCCCACTTAAGCAACGGAGCATATGTGCTTGACTATCTGCTCATCGACCAGGTGTATACCAGTTACAATATTGTTCATTTGGCAATATGGAAGCGTATGTAACAGCAGTATTAACCGGTTGCCAATTTTCATGTATGCGTGTGTACACAGGAGAATGGGAAAGAAGAAGAAGAACGCCCAAATGGAGCAGGAGGCGGAGGAGAAACCGGTAAAGTTGGAGAACGGGGCGTAAATGGAGGTGGCGGAGTAACCGGCGGAACAGGAGATGGAGGTACAGCAAGAGGTGAAGGAGGAGCTGGAGGTGCAGCAGCAGGAGGAGCTGGAGATGATGGTGGAGGTAGAAAAGGAAAGGGTGAAGGCAGTGGAGGAGGAGGTGATGATGAAGACACAAAGTATAAAGAGGAGGACGATGAGGAAGAGGAAGAGGAAGAGGAAGAGGAAGAAAATGAATCAACGTACACACAAAATAATATGTTTGGTTTACCAAAATTTTATAGGTATGTGCATGTTCTTAATTACAAAGTGAACGACGCTAATTGATGTGGCTGATCTTGGCGTCAAAGTATATAAAAAGTACATATAACTTTTTGTTTTGCAAAAAAGAAAGTATATATATATATATATATATATATATATAACTGAGGCAGGCCGTAGGAGGCTAGTTATTGCTACTATAATTGAGTACACAATATATTAAAGTCAAACTCAAGTCTAACTTGATTGTACAACATAGTTAAAGGACTAGCTAATCAAACAACTAGCCGACAAGCCACGTGGGATACAACTGAATGCTTAACGTAACTACAGGAGGTTGACTGCAATAATTTTTTTCTTTTCGGCAAATATTATTGGAGCTTCAATATACATGTCCGTCCAAACGTTAATAGGTCATCAAAATTAGTACATCTTTTTTTAATGGATTGTCGTTTGGACAACCAATTATCACACTTAGTCTATGGCTACCTCCAATAAACTAGACAGGCTGCACTATGAACGCCATGGTTGTTAGTAAAAAAACTAGTTCACGACCTTACGCTTAGTTTTCCTAACATGACTATTTTTTTATAAAAAAAAACATGACTAATTTGATTTGTACAACTGACCATCGCCTTACATTATTATCTCCAGCATACATATATGCATATATGGTATGGCATCATACATAGTTGTAGAATCGTCGAAGCTTAGTTAGTTTGCAACCCTCTCCATTTTAATTTATCTATCATTTCAACTTTGTACAGATGTGAGAAAAATTGTGTGGTGCACAAGAAATGAGAAGGAGAGATAGAGATGCATTAGAAAGATGGAATGACAGTTTGAGAAAATTGACAAAATCTATAATAATAGAAAACGAGGGAGAACAATTTTTTGCATTTAGCTTTTGTACAGAGGAAGCCGTGTTCCATGATTTTGCTACAGCACAAAGAGCCCTTTTTTAACCAAAATACCTTTTGCAAGGCTTAACGAGTAGTATTTTATTTCTCATAGGGTCTTAGTCATGCCTAAAATCGTTGGCCGTGAGTTGTAACCATATTGAGCATGCCTAAACCTAGGCTCACCTCCGTCTGCCAGTTTATTGTTATGTGAAGTGTGTCACTCCGTTCTAAATTACCTATGTTCTATCTTTGATCAAAGACAAATATATATATATATATATATATATATATATATATATATATATATATATATATATATATATATATATATATATATATATGGAAAATCCATTCTACTCTCAAGTGTAGTTACTCTCATATTGAAAAATCCACCTTGGGTATGTGTTTATACTCATTTATCATTTTGAGTATGTACACATACTTAAAACAGGATTTTTGAGAGTGATAACCATAAATTTTTTTGAATGGCCTTCTAGTTATAAGCATATGAACATATATCGCATTTATGGCTATATAAAAATGAGTATGTTCTTATATTTCATGTATTCTAACAAAAAAAAAGTAAGTATGTCCACATACCCTCTAGTATGACTATATACTTAATTTACAAACCTCAAGTATGTAGTGATACTCTCTATATTATGAGATATATATGTGGGAGTAGCTACTCCTGGGAGTAGAAAAAAGGCTTCATATATATATATATATATATATATATATATATATATATATATATATATATATATATATATATATATATATATATATATATATATATATCTTTGATCATTATTATTACAACATAAGAATTATATATTACAAAACTTTTCTAATAATAAATCCAAATTTATAATGCTTATTTGTAAAAATATAAATTTTAAAATTGTTGGTTAAAGATATGAATGTTTATTAGCTTTATCAAAGCTAGAAGGACAAGTAATTGCTGCAGAGAAGGTATTACTCTAAGATTTTTTTTGTTTTGATTCATTTATTGCTATAAGTGCAGGCCGAACACAACTGTGGGTGTTTTCCCGACCTCTATTGATGGACTACGACGCACAAAGGCTTTTTATGTGGACTCTGGTGCAGGCCACCACATCACATGGAATGGAAATGTTTTGTTCCCATATCCTCAACATCTGAATATAAACACAACCATACAGTCTATCACGGGAGTCTCTGGGGACTCTCTCGCTGTTGGTGGGATTGGTTACATAGTCAGTGCCGGGGGTTCACTAGATCGCGTGCTATTCGTTCCTAAGTCAGCTGCAAATCTGGTCTCCGTCAGCCAGCTTTCGAGGGATTACTCTGTGAGGGTGGAGTTCTACATAGAGAGGATATGGATCACTAGGATTGCAACTGGGGAGAGGATTGGGCATGGGTATCTGATGGGCAGACACTACGTGCTGGATCGTTTTGAAGCAGAACGCCTCGTTCAGCAAAACGCAGTTTGTTGATTCAGTTATTTCCAGTCCAGCACACTTGTAGTGTAACCGTTTTTTTTTTTTAGACGTGTAGCGTAACAGTATTTTGATGGTGCCTCGCCATAATCAACCATCAGACTCATTTTGAGAAGAAAAACATCCATCAGATGGAAGATTGCTGTAAGGAACCTCCTATATCTCCTAGTTACTTCATCGATTTACATTTCTTGGGTGATTTCCTGTATGCAATCGTTCCCTTGGGCAAATGCATCTCCTGTGCTATTTCTCTCAATAATTATAGCAAATGAAAGAAGACGGATGTGTAACACACTATTGTTATTCTTTTCCCAGAACCAAATTATAGAGTTGTTGTTGATAAGAAGCGTTTGTGCAAAGAACACACGTTTGGCTATCTAGGAATAATGTGGCTATCAACTCATTTATTTATGTTCAGGAAGATCATGGTGAATGAATTTTACGACAAAGAAGTCTCAAGTAAGCGGAATGCGTCGTGCGACGAGCGCATGGTGTGCCCGAGTCGTGTGATCGAGGGAAGCACGGCGAGGAGATCGACCGGGGGCTGTGTAGGCAGTGCTGCATGACCTGTTCCTTGTCCAATAAGAGTCGCTGTACCCCTCCGTTGTTGATTGAGTCGAGTCAATCAAGGGAAATAGAAATATGGCGGCGTTGTGCTGCCGTGGGCATGGGGAGTCGCCATTGCTGTTGTGTTCGAGCTCGTGTGCGTGAGTGTTCCCGGCTCCAACAATACCAGCGGAGGAACAGCCGCGTGATCTTGCCAGACACCCTGCATTTGCCGAAGGGGCTGCTCGCAGGCGGACTGGCGGAAGGGCCGGCGGTGACCACGGCCATGCGGGGGAACGGTCAGTGTTTTTTTTTTTTTTTTTTTTTTTTTTTTTTTTTGATACCGGGACGGTCAGTGTTTGATTCCCCGACCAGGGGGCAAGGGTGGTCGGTATTTCATTCCCCGACCACCCCGAAGTCAGGAGAGCCATCAAATCGAGAACCAACGGCGAGATCCGAGCATTTGGCGAACGTGCTCCAAAGCCTACGTGGGTCAGAGCGCGATGAACTGAAATCGCTTGGCGAGAAATCACGGCCCACCTGACCTGATGGCCTACTACGAACATGAGGCCGATCGGTTCTGCTACTCATCTCGCCTAAAGTCGTTCTCTTGCCCAGGAAATATGCGAGCTTGATTTTCAAAAAAAAAAAAACACAATTTTCAGCTCCGTTAATGCGTGAAATTAATTCCAATCACTTTGCTTCTGTTCTACATATTGTCCATGCGTCCACGCGGAATGGGGGATTCAGTCATTCAGATGGCAACTCAAGTAACCGGGATTCAGTCAATTTTTTTTATCGGAGACTTCATCACGAGGATCTGACCACCTTGCGACTAATGGTGGCAGTTGTGAAGTGCAGCGCCGTGTTCTGGAGGAGCGGACCATTCGCAGGATTACCCCGCCGGCCGGCGGCAAGCTTCATTGGTGGGTGGCTACTGTGGCCCAAGTCAGGGATACCGCCGCTAGGTTGCTGCCGCCTGCCATGCTTTGTTGCCGAGTGGAATTGCCCGGTCATGGATCAAAATCAAAGGAAAGTGCATGCAATGCAACAACCTTAACGAGCAGTGGGTAACGGAAAGTAAAGAACAGTAAATCAAAAAAAAACTTCACAAGAGTATAAGCAGGGCAACACATCACCGTGCAAGAATCTTTGTTACATCATTCTACATGTGGACTTATTTGTACTAGTATATTACCTGTGCGAATGCTACGGTGATATTTGTACAAATTGAACAGCCAAAAGATGCTTATATGTATTGTCCAACAGTAGTAATTTCAAGCAAATTTGGCACGCAAATATCATGCATCACAATGTAACAACAATTTTCAAGCAAATATTCCTTTTGCAGCTTTGACCCACTCATTTTTTATGTGTGTCATGCAACACGTTACACCTTTTCATATAGGCAAAAAATTTGATTGGTTCTGGAAATAAAAAATAATTCAAATATCTGGATACAACCAATTTTACTACTTCTTGTGTGACACCCAGCAAGGCCGCGCTCCTAAAAGTTCATCCCTAGATGCTGACATCAAAAAGCTTTATTGGATATACAAAGATGCACAATGAAAATGCAAATCTGTATACATACCAAAAGAAATGCTGGTATTAGTCATATATCACATTCAACTTGTATCTTGAGCAAACTTGAAATCATCTTACAACTATTTTAGCGAATCAATTCCATTAAATTTGACTCAATAATTTAGGAATACTCAGAAAAGGAATCAAGTCAATGGAATACTACTTGACAATATTAGAAGGATGTATTCTTCACGGACGTAGACAACACATACATAAGTTTTGTCCTAAAACAAAAACTAATCTTTATAAGCAGAAGGCATTGTTAGTAATCGCATAAAATCCTAAGTCCTACATTTCAAACAAGTTTTAAATGTGGTCTTGGCTCCATATACTTCTGTAACCCGTGCCATTTATATAAAAAAAATCCAGTGAAATGCATAACATGGAATTGCCATGTTATTCCAATATGCCTTGTAAAAATTTCTAATTAAGTAATTATATTTGTGAAGCACAACTGAAATTTAAATTCTACAAATAGTAGTGAGTTGCTCCAGAAATCTAATGAGAAATGGTTTTATGCTTATATCCGTGATGGTTCAAGACCGGAATTTTCAATTTAGTGTGCACCTGACGCTCCCACGCTCTACCCAGGATGCCCATCGACCACCACACGGTCATGAGCAACACCTCCAGTACCACAGGCTCCTGTAAAGAGATGTTAGTTAATTTACAACCAAACATCCATTCAATTATATAACACCTACTTTTTAACACATACTGATAAACAGGTCATATGTATACTTGTTTCTTATGTGGGGATTTGAATTCAGATTTATACCTTGGTATTGATAAAACCTTAAAACTTATCATCTAAATTGATCGTTCTCTATGATCAAGCCCATCCATCTCTGAAAGCAGATGTCTTGTATGAAATGATCGAGTGGAGAACAAAAAGAGATCTTTCCAGTTTAAACAAAGGGATGTAGACTTGGTACACAACCAAAGAAACAAATGCTAAATATATGCCCCAATATTTGTCGCCCAAAAACCGCAGAAAGTGTGAAAAAAAAGTCAATGTCTTATAAAATATTAACTTTTTCTGGCTCAAAACATGTGCTGAGTTGACAAGCTTCCAACACTCCGTGCAGTAATGTTACTTCTTCTGCATGGCTTGGGCTTGACAAACAATATAATAATATACACTTTCAGCAACTCAGCATTTATCACTGCATGTTTGGAATCATCTAGGTGCTAATTGGTCTAACTATAGGTGTGCAGTCTAGTGATCAAAGCTACATAACGGTACCCTTTTGTATTAATAAAACATTATTATTTGGTTGTTTTCCAGTACACTGTAGTCAAAGTTTTTATCATAGTACATATCCCAATTAGCAATAGACCAATAGACGATTTATAAATTGAAGAAAGCAACAGGAGGAGAAATTACCTAATGGCGTCACAGACCGGGAGTAGCACAAGCATGTGGAACCGAAGAATCGGAGACACCGCCAATCAAAAGCAAACAACAAACAGAGAGATAAAAAAAAGTAGGGAGTGTTTTAGAGCACATCTCACCTTGTTTGGATTGGACGTTGGCTCCTCGGTTGCTGCCTAGAAGGCCAGGACGAATTCATCCGAGGATAGCAGCACGAACAACAGGGGATATCACCATCGTCTCGTTCATCGCCTACTGCTCCTCATCGTCCCGTGGCAGCGGCATTCCTTGGTCTATCGCGATACACGATCGGCTTGTGTTTGAGGCCTGCTGCTCCTCAGCGACTGACGACAACAACGATGTCCCTAGGTTGCCACGACATCGTGCAGGCAGCGACTGGAGACTATCCCTCAGGCCACGACGATCGTGGGCAGCAACTGCCACAGCGACAGCCCACGGGATGCCGGCCAGCCGAGGCGATTGTGTTTGATTGGCAGGGAGATAGGGAATCAATCATGAGTAGCAACCATGGCAGGCCTAGTGCGACGATGGTGGTTCCTCGCGGATGATGCCCTAGTGATGTGGAGAGGCCAGGGAAATTGAGGGCGGCATGGCGGCAGGGGCACACTCTGTTTGTGACCTAAGTGCGTGGGGATCCAAGGTGGGAGATCCGAATGTTTCTGGTCATCGGATTTGATATAGTCATCTAAGATGAATCATTAGCCATTAGATTTGTAAAAAGGACTACTTTGTGTACAATTAGGTGTGTGTATTTAGATTAGACCATGACTGTGAGAGGTTAATCGGTGGTAATTAGTTGGATGAATGTAACCACGGGCGAAGCCAGGTTAAGGCCAACCTGGGTCCCCCCCTCCCCCCCCCCCCCCCCCCCCGCTCCCCCTTGTCCTATGAAATTTTTTGAAAATCCACTGATGTTTCAGTTGACTGCTTGCAGGCCACCATACTTGTGTAGAAAATAACAAGGCCCATAGCTCTGATAGCCCACTAGTAGTTGCCTAACACTAGCACAAGAAGAGAGAACAGGCTCAGCCCAGTAGCCCACAAATAACTCACGGTAGAGTTGGAGTCCAGAAAGGGAGAGAGGCATGTTCGGACACTAGACGCACGCGTTTTCTTGATGCCGTTGGTCACTGCCGCGGTGCGGCATTAGGGTGTTCGTGCGCTCGATGGCTCCCACGTGGCGAATCGCGATGCCTCGATCTCGGTCGTCTCCGCCATCGACACTAGTTGGCTCGTGATTTCCCAGCGCTCGCCAAGTTGTCATCCTTGCCGCCTCGCCGGAATCTCAGCAGTTAAGAGGCATATTCTGATTTCTGGTTCCTCTTTTCTTCTGTGCTTTTATATCGATCACATTTTCTACTTCTGTAAATCTTCTAGTTTAGACTTGTAGAGATTGAGTTATTACTCTGATTTGCAGCAATGGTTCAAAAATCAATCCATTCATTTTATAGCAGGGTCTACCGTGTATGCCGAGTTTATAGCATGTTATGAGGCCACGGGACAGGTCAACTAGCTAAAAAAATTTATTTTCGGAGAGTGATTGACAGTATTGAGAAACCACTAAAGTTATACTACGATAATAAATCAGCAGTAATGTATGTTCACAACAATCAGTCTAGTGGTGCTGTCAAGCACATTAATATAAAGTACTATGTTGTGAAAAATAAAGTCCAGGATCACACTATAAGTTTCGAGCATATAAGGACTGAAAGAATGCTTGCGGATCCGCTCACAAAAGGCCTACCACCTAGCGTGTTTAATGAGCACGTAGCCGGCATAGGGTTGAGGGAAGCCTAATAAGCCTCGACTTAGTGCCCAAGGAAATGTATCTGTTTCTGAACGGGGATGTGTATAGTTGCTGTTGAATCTATCAGCGATTAGCTGTGATGATGAAACATGCTCTATGTGTAAATCAATGATGAAATGGAAAATATAAAGTAATGATAAAAGAGATCTAGGAGGAGAATGTTAGTAGATCTCCACGTTGGGCCCAACAGCCCAACTCCTAGATCACGCCCTGATTGGGGCGCTCCCAACCCATCTCTGGTTGGTGAGCCCCCTGTCACACTGCGTCATATAAAAAGAGGGGTGGAGCCAGGGCACGGATGACGAAGTTGGCCGCCGCCACTGTTCACCCCACAGACCTAATCCGATTCTAAGGTTAGGCGTAGCTAGTGACGGGAAGGCCTCCTACAGCCGCCGCCACAACGCCCTACATCCCCGCCGTACCGGGACAAGGCCGGTGGAGACGCAAAGGCCGTCGACACCAGCGACCTCCGTTGCCGCTACCTCAACACCTCGCTGACGCACTCGACGAGATCCTTGCCGTATGACGGGGACCGACGCCGCCCATAGCACCGGATCTGCTCCGGCCATGGACACCACGACGGCGCCGGCCTTCGCTTCCGCATCCGCTCCGCTCCTTCACAACCTAGGTATCTCTCTCTCTCTCTCTCTCTCTCTCCTAGATCTAGACACCAAGCCCTTGAATTGTTAGACCCTCTCTAGATTCATGACTAGGACCAGAAGTACATAACAAACTGCAGTACTGAGAACAATAAGAGAGCATGCATCTATTTAGATATGCAAATTCGAGACATAGTAATATAGATGGACAAGCTAATCGATGCAGATTTAAGTAAACTTAAGCGGGAGCGTCTAATTTTTAATCGATTGAAAATGAGGGTTCCTTTCAATCAAGATTTTTAGCTATTGGATCTAGATCCAATGAATAAAAAAAATAACTTTTTCATAGTCTATATATAATACTAATTAATACATATAATCCTACAAATAAAAAATAACAAAATAATTGAACAAAAGGACTACTGTATGCCACCATTTACTGCACCGTCAATTGAAAGAATTCCAATTTTCAATGTACTGAAAAGTAGCATTCCGGTAAACTTAACCCTATGAGATGATGACTTTCGTCCTATATATGCAGGCCCTAATGAATTGATGCCACGGGACGGGATGAAGAAAAAGGCTAATCAATTTCTTCTTCTCTCTAACGGCGAAACAGCATTGCGAAAGAAAAAGGCTAGCCAGCTCAAAGTTCAGCCTTTTTTTTTTTGTAAAATTTCACCACTCCGTGATAACAAAGTCAAAGAGGATTGATGCCACTATATATAAAAAAAAGGTCGGATGACTGATGTTCTCAAGCATGGGTGGGATGTGCCAGTAATAATGAAACAATTTTTTGAACATGTGGTTGAATATTGAAGGGGTGAGAATATTGGGCGGAGAGGACCATCGTCGTGCTAACGTAGGAGACAAGTTCAGACGGAGCAGCGTGTGCACCCGTGGCATGCATGGCAGATGTAACAAGAGCCTGCTACACGTAGGATGCGTGGGGACATGGCATCGTTGAGGTTTCTGAGAAGAGGGAGGGGTCTCTCGTCTAGCGCGCGCAGCGCAGCGCTAGTGTCGCCATTGCAGGCAGGGCTGTTCACGGACGAAACCATCAAACCGGTGAGAAACCGGCTAGTTCATTTCAGCATACGAATTACTGTTTATTTGTACTAGTTACTGTTCACTCTTAGGTGTATTCCGAGCGGCCGGTTCCTTGGCTTGTTTAACTAGACCGCCGTTGTCAGTGCCCGGCTCAAGGACGAATGCTGCGTAACGTCTCCAGAACATGGCGTGATCGCGTGGAACACCGCCCCTCGTCCTGCATCTGCTGCTCGTCGTGGCGCCGCCGATCGCGCTCCTGCATTATTTCTCGTCAACCCCGATTCGTTCGTGGAGCCTGCCCTAGGAAGAAATCAGTGGGCTGGGCTAGTTTTGTCCGCACTCGGCCCACGCGCCGCTCAATATCACGCCTTGGCCCGCTCGGATCCCACTGTTGGTTCACGATTTGACGGCTGTTGGTGATCCGAGGGGTGGTCGGGGAATGAAACACCGACCGCCCCACGCATGCCCTCGCCGCGGTCACGAAGGGTCATCGCTTTGGCTGTGAGATCGTCCGGCTCCGCCGCTGCAAGGATCGCTCATCCATGCATGACTAGAACGGGCCGGGTGCCAGCTCACGGCCTTCGTCAACGCCGCCTGAGGCGTGTCGTCTTCCTGCAATGGCTGGAACGCGCGCTCCACGCTGAAGCGCGGGTCGATCGGGTACTTCTCCGTGTCCATCTCTACCGAAGCGCGACACGTCGGCTACCGTGAAATCGTCGTCGCATGGTATGGCGAGGCACCATGCATGTCGCCGGGCCAGTGGCTTGTGGACATGAAGACCACCATCAGGGTGTTGCCGCTCGAGGTCGACGCCGGCGTGAAGTGCAAGGGAGGAAGCCACTGTGGCGAATCAGTACGCGGTAACAGCATGTACATACCACTGTCGCATGGTATGGTGTTACCGTGCTTTCTTCAGCTCGGATCCAGCCGTTGGTTCTGGATTCAACGTCAGACCTGACCCGAGGTGTGGTCGGTAAATGAAATACCGACATCCCTGGTCGGGGAATCGAATACCCACCGCCCGCCATTCCGCTGTCCCGCCACACCCCGCACTCAGAAGCTTCGGCGGCTAGTGCTTCAGGCAAGATCGCGAATCTCCGGCGCTGTACGGATCGCTCCGCAGCTCGATTTTGATGTTCCAGTCTCGCGACAGGCATGGGCCCCTGCCTGGCCGCGCCGCACCGCGTAGAGCACCGATACGATACATGGGCACGGCGTACGCCAAGCTTCGGATTCTGGCGAGAAGCATCGACTGGCGAAGAATCATATAATGTCAAAATATATACTGCGCCGGTGTGACATGACGTTGTACATAGCGACGGTGTTGTCGTCCCGGACGAGGCTGGCGTTTGGGAATTGGCCTGGCCGCGCGCGGTCACCGCTCGCCCTTGTGACGTTCCGCACGCGCGCTTCCGGTGGTGCAGGGTGGCCGGACTTGGCCGGCAGGGCAGAGCCGCCTTGCTTGTACACGAAAAGCAAATAATGTCCGGTTACTGAGAATGATAGATTGTCTCAGGTGGTAGATGCTCAAGTCGAGACGAGACGCACTTGGCCGGCAAAGCCTCGATCGCCCTCGCCACGCCGCGAACCGCCGCATGTAGAGCACAGACGACGGTGACACGGGGGCCGTCTCACGCCGCCACACGCGCCTCTCGTCTGCTCCTAGCTCCAGCACACGCGCGCGCGGCGTTCTGGAGATGCAGAGAGAGATAAAATTTCAGAGAACTGCCGAAACGTAATCTCTGCGACTGCAATGCAGCTGATGTGCAACCGCCGCGGCACTGACTGATGTTAAGAATGTACGTTGCTAATTAACTAATCAAACCAGCCTCTTTTTCACCGATGCGACCTAACGAGGAAGCGCTGGATGCCGCGAGGCACTAGGGGAATTGACATTGTACATGTAATTGTATCCTCGGCCTCTCTTACTCCACGTGCAAGCATCGCCAGCAAGAAATGAGAGCGGTATACGCTTAGGGCGTGTTTGACATGGCTCCACTCCATAGTGGAGCAGCTATACTCTAAAACTCTAGTGTATAGCTGCTCTTTTATGGAGTGGAGCCATGTCAAACATCTACAGCTCTAAAAAAACGAGTCAAACACGTAAAATAGGTTTTACGCTTTCATGCCTCTTTCAAATCAACCACGCCGGTGCGGGCCGGGGCGGAGCGGGCGTGGGTGGTGATGGCGACAGCGGCGCGGGCGGGGGTGATGTGGGCCGGGGCGGTGCGGACGACGGTGGAGCGGGCGGGGGCGGCGCGGACGGGGGAGAGAAAATTAACAAACATTTTTTTTGTGTGTAACCGATGACAACATGGGTAATTATCTCCAACTCTATGTTTCTACTGGTCTTCGGAGCTGGGTTTGATGTGCTCTGAAAAAATGAACTAGGACCCCTCAAACTCCTCAGAGTTGGGTGCTCCAAAAATTTCTGGAGCTGAGGTGTTTGGCTAGCTCTGCTCCGCTCCTAACTGGAGCTCGATCCTGGAGCCATGCCAAACACCTCAGCAAACGTAGAGTGGATCGCTACGTCGTGGTAGATGTTGATTATGACGCGCACTTCCTCTCCGCAATAACGAACAATATGGTATATGGGTGACCCAGGTGAACCCTTCAATGTTGACTCAGATCAGAGTTCATGTCAACTCAATGTCTTAACTCGTGGAAGCACCAACAAAGATTTAGGAGTAATTAGCATTGTTTCGTGTGCAGTGGCGGAGGACTCAGTATGGACCCTTGCCATACCTTGATTTTTTTTTTTCACAAACCACTACTTTTCAGCAGCCATGATTGAGCTTAGCTCAAGTTTTTACCCTTCGTTCTTCTGTTTTCAACTGCTTTAACTTTGCTACAGCTCGGTGTTCATCAGCGTGCATGCAAAAAGTTATAGTCATTGCAACAGCTCCGCCACACCTCAAATATTTTCTGTCATCTGCCACTGTCCGTGTGCATTTTATTTTTTTATGTTTTGGCTTTCTACGTAGGCGTTATTTTCTTAAGCATCGGGGCACATGTCTCCATCTCCTCGTCAACATCACTCTCTATTACATTTTAGTTGACGGGCCAATTTTATGGCTGTTAAAAATATGAAGTAACACAATCTAATTAGTTTGAAATCCCCAATTCCCAATTCGTAAAATAAACTTCAGTTCCTAGTCTCTTTCTTTTTAAACAAACCGGCACAAGACAATGCTAATTTTATTAAATATAAAGCAGGACTAAATACATGTACCTAGAGGCTACATATAAAAACAAAGAAAAAATAATGACAAGAACAACACTAAAACAATACAGCAGAGACCAGAGATAGACCATAAGTCAACAAACAATGCTTACAGAACGGCGCGACGTTACTAAAGAAGAGTCAAAGAAACTCCTGCTAGAACGTTTCAGAGGACACGACCTTTAAAACTCATTAGCAACAAAAGGAGATTTGGCGGCAACAATTCCTTCAAAGCAGACTGCATACACTAACAGAAAGTGTAAAACGTGAGTGACCTACTGACCTAGTACTGTTAGGGCTGGTCGTGGAATCACGTTGACGCACTGGAAGGAGGAAGGTCCCTCGGATGTGCAGGAAAACACGTACGGTACACACCCGTTATTGTACGCACGAGCTCCCCGACTCTCGTGCTCGACATGGACGATGTCGAGCGGTCGCGCGGCTGATCAGTGACCACTGGCATTATCTCCGCCGAGCTTGAACTGGCGATATAGCGACTGGTCAATCAGTGCAAGCTAACCAGCGACCACCGCTGGAGAGGCTGTGGGAGCTGCCGGCGACGTGCTCGAGCTCGACCCTCGACGTGGCCAAGTCTCCGTTCTGAAGCACGCGAAGGGGGAGACGTGCCAGCACCTCGCTGGTCGGCGCCTTGCATTGTACGAGCCAAGGATCGATCTGGTGCGCAACAAGCTCGATCGGTGCTGCTAGTGCCGGATGACCACCTTGCCGCTGTCAGTGCTTGACTCACACGACGCGAGAGACTAGCAGAGACACGCTGCTTAATCTGTAACTCTACTCTACTCGTGTCAGCGCTACTCGGACTTACCAATTAATTAATCTTTTAGTTGTAAGTTTTTATTACTAACATTCTGCAAAGGGAATGATTGTAGTTTTCTTGTTCATGACGAAAACACAGTCATCAATTAAGTGACGATGACACTTGATAGGCGAAGCTGTCTTCCTCCTACTGTCAAACCTCATCGGAACTCACATGCTTACACACACGATGTTGGGTCAACGAAACAAAAAATACTGGTTAGCTTGCACTGATTGACCAGTCAGGGATCACAGTATCATTAGCTAGGATCATTTCTTCAAAACTCTGCTTTGCCGGGCAACAGAGCATTCTGGGACGAGCTGCTCATGCCGGCGTCGTGTCAGGGTAAGCCCGCCGGGCGAGTGGCTCCTGGACATGAAGCATGACATTAGCCAACCTGGTGTCTCAACTCGGCGTGTCGGGGTAATCTCGACTCTCAGCAACCCTCCATGTCTGCTGCTAAAACTTCAGACTATTGTTACCAACGATACCATCTTTGCTGGTGTGATGTGATTCGCGTAGATTACTTTTCTAGCTTTATGAACTTTATATTTTTCCCCGCTTGTGAGACAGGTTGTCATTTGTAAGCATCTTAACAATAGCATTGCAAGTCTATCACAATATACCATAAGTGTTTGCCACATCTATGCCAATGTCCATGACGTCAGTTCACATCACTGTCGAGTTGTCATGTGCTGTGCTAGACCAAACATGATTCTGATACATAAAGAACAAGATCAGGTAATTGGAGACAGGAGCGCTGAGGTCCTACAATATTGGACACATTAGAATAACTACCATGGGCCATCAATGGCAATCAGGTGGAGTTCAGTCTTATTAAATCAATCATCACTGGTAAAACAATGTTATGTGTCACACAGACATTAGATGTATCTATCAACCCCTAAATAAGTACAGTCAAGCTACTTGAAAACGTGCACTGTCCCTAGCATTAGAAATTATCTGATGAGATGTCATTCAAAACATTACCATAACCATTTTTGGTCAGGGCAGAACAAATCACTCCATGTTACATTTTCGGTCAGTTTTCTCAAGGACTGTCCTTATGGAAACCACCTAATCTGGCATAGAAGATCATCTTGTTGTTCTGAAACAGCTTCAAAAGATTATCCGTTCATGGTATCTGCACCATTCACATAAGAGCAAGGATTATATATTCTGACTGATAAACTGTGCATTAAAAAAAACAGCATCCTCTGCAAAGTGTAGTCCCAGTTAGCTGACAGTTTTTCACAATGCAGTTGTTTGCCACATCATATTTTAATAATCGCAATGGTTATGAAAAGTACAGATTGTTAAGTCCAATAAATGACATAGAAATATTTCATTAAAAATGTTAATGTGCGCTGCATTTAAGTATTTTCAACACAATGTTCGGCATTAACCACAAGGCTCTAAGCAGAGTGAAACAAACCGGAACTACATCATGATGTGCATGCATGCCAGACCAGTCTAGAAAGATCATGACATAACACATGTTCATGAATCCATCAAGTCTGCAACGTTACTTGAGACATGCTCTTCCAATGATTTGCCACGAAAAAAATAAACAGAAGCACTTAAGTTGACTTAAAAGGCACATGCTAAAAATGAACATCTATCTGGAACAACTATCTGCATTTTACCGCAAAAAGAGAATAGTACAGACAAGATATACCGGGCATACATCTATAGTCCTATCATTATAATTAGGATAAGTTACAGGGAAAAAACTGAATGAAACAGCAAATGAAAGAAGCACATACCTTTGATCAGGATTTTGATGAACCTTCGGAGTCACCTTTCAACAGTAGATTACATGGATTTGAAGCTAACAAGGAAATTGCATCTAAGTAGGTAGTCCATTCCCCATATCATCAGGTTTGGAACTCTTGTGCTACCATTCGTAGGTAAATGATATCAGCATGAGAAAATTCTCAATGAAGAAATTTATTACAGCAGAAAGGAAAGAACGACCTTATATTACCTTACTTTTCTTGTGCTTATGCACATCCGTTGACTCCTCCGGTCCATCATGCTTCCTCTTCTGAAATAAGTCAGGAACATTGACAAACATAAGGAACAGGACTAGGAGCAACCGAAGATCTGAACATATAAAAAAAATGGACAAACCTTCTCATGATGTTTCTTAGAATGATCACCACCAGAATCATGATGCCCACTTTTATCTTTTTTCTTATCCTTGTCTCTATCCTTATCCTTACTCCGATCTTTATGCCGATGTTTGTGCTTCTTGTGCTCCCTGTCTTTTTCCTTATCTTTGTCTTTGTGTTTTCTATGTTTCTTCTCTTTGTCCTTCGACTCACTTCTCGATTTACCAGATATAGTTGGTATACCTTTTTCTGCCTGTTGATTTAACAAATGTGTCGGCCAGAACAGTGAGCAAATCCAATAATAATACTGTAATAAAGGAAAAGGGAATATAGAAAGGGTCTTACAGACGGCAAATCTACTGGAGCTGTTTCTCGAAGTTGGAACGCTTGCCCTAGTGTTTCCATATCAAAGGGCTGAATATACGCAGGCTTATCACTCAAATATGCATTCTGAACTAGTTGATCTAGCTCCATTCCTTCTCCTTTACGAATTTCTGTGTCCCCCACAACATTGTGTAGATAATATGTATCTGAGATTGCCAGTGGCAAAGGCTTCTTGCAAAAGAAATCATGATGCGGGTGCAGTTTGAACTTGCTGATAAGATCCTCAGCACCAGTGAGCTCTTTAGGTCCTGAAATACAAAATTCATACCTTCAAATACACGCATAGCAATAAACAATATTTGAAACATGATAGATCTACAAATAAAATCATGTTGCAAAATTCTGTCCAGCTTAAAATGAACACATTATAGCTGCAATATTAGTGTTATGAATAGCACTTGTATTCATAATGAGAGCACTAGGCCCAAATATATACATGTATAGGTGTGGGGTAAATATGCACAAAACCACTTATACAATGGGAAACTACAAAGAATACATATACATCTAACACCCCCCCCCCCCCTCAAACTCAGGGTGGATCAAGAACACTAAGTTTGGAGAGATAAAACCTGTGTCTAGCTCCAGTCTGTGCCTTGGTGAACAAATCAGCCAACTGAATCTCTGAAAACACATACTGAGGAGAAACAATATCATCCTGTACCTGTGTTTGTGTATAAAAAGCATCAACACCAACATGCTTACTGAGTTCATGCTTCACAGGATCAAGATCCATACTGATAGCACCTGTACTGTCAGAAAAGAGAGAAGTCGGCATAGAAAAAGAAACACCAAGATCCTCAAGCAACCACCGTAACCAAGTAACCTCTGCTGTCACAAGAACCATAGCACGCAACTCAGCCTCTGCACTCGAACGAGAAACTGTTGTCTGTTTCTTAGTTTTCCAAGCAATAAGAGAACCACCAAGAAACACACAAAAGGCAGAAAGAGAATGACAATCAGAGGAATCACTAGCCCAGGTAGCATCACAATATGCCTGGAGCTGTAAAGAGCTGGAGCGTGGAAAGAATAAGCAACGAGATATAGTCCCACGAAGATAATGCAGGACTCGAAGCAAGTGAGTATAGTAAAGCTGGGTGGGAGCGGAAACAAACTGAACTGACTCAGAATATGCACACCATGCAAGATATTAGGACGAGTAACACCAAGATAAACAAGACTCCCCACAATATGACGATAGCGGGTAGGATCAGTGAGAAACTCACCATCAGTGGCACGAAGGTGAACATTAAGCTCCATAAGAGTCTCAACAGTGCGATGATCGGTGAGAGAAGCACGATCAAGAAGGTCACTAATGTACTTTTCTTGAGACAAATATAACCCCTTAGATGTAGAGGAAATCTCAATCCCAAGAAAGTAACGAAGAGTACCAAGATCAGATCTCACTGAGACGCGCCTTCACAAAAGCTATATATTCAGAATCATCTCCAGTAATGATCATATCATCAACATAAAGAAGGAGAAGAGTCCGACCACGAGCAGATGTGTGAACAAAAAGAGCTGGATCATGATTACTGACAGAAAAACCAGCAGCAGTGACTACAGAAGCAAAGCGCTGAAACCAAGCACGAGGAGCTTGCTTTAAGCCATAAAGTGAACGATGAAGACGACAAACCATACCCTCAGAAACAAAATACCTAGGTGGTGGACGCATATATACCTCCTCACGTAACTCACCATTAAGAAAAGCATTCTTGACATCAAGCTGAGAGACGGATCACTCACGAACAGATGCCACAGCAAGAAGAGTACGGACAGTAGTCATGTGAGCTACAGGCGTAAAGGTCTCATCATAGTCACGGCCATACTCCTGCTGAAAACCGCGGGCCACAAGACGAGCCTTATAGCGCTCAAGAGAACTGTCAGAGCGGGTCTTCACCTTATAGACCCACTTACAAGTAATAGGACGAACATGTGCTGGAAGGAGAACAAGATCCCACGTACTAGTACGCTCAAGGGCAGCAATCTCCTCAGCCATAGCGTGCTGCCATTCTTGATGAAGAACAGCATCACGATATGTGGTGGGTTCAGAAAGAACCGTGGCAGAATAGGCAGACGAAGAATAAAAATCAGGACGTCGACGAGTACGATCGCCACGTCTGATAAACTGCTCAGACAAAGAGTCCTCCGAAGAAGATGCGTCCAGCATAACAGATGGATCATCAGGTGAGAGTGTCACATCAGGAGAAGAGGGCTCAACAAAAGATGAATGAACCCGTCGAGTATAGACCTGTGTCACTGGTGGCTTCACAGAATAGTCCGGGTCCATAGAAGGACCGGAAGAAGACTCTCTAGAAGAAGACACTGGTAGAAGAAAGCGGCGCAAGCAGCAGTTTTTTTTTCTGGTACTATACTCCCTGTAGAAGGCAAAGGTTGACAAAACAGCAAAAAAGAGCTGCAGCAACCAACCAAAACAGATTAGCAGATCCGAGATTTTTTTTTTTTAACGAGCTGAGACGATGACCTGAGCCGATCAGCCGAGGCGCGAGCGGAGCCGATCAGATGAGCCGCGAGCCGAGCTGACAGGACGAGCCGCGAGCCGAGCGGACCAGATCGAGCCGGGAACGAGAAATAGAAATCGAATCGATTCGATTCGATTCCGGCGGCGGCGGCGGTGAATCTGGCTTCAAATCAAAGTCAATCTCGACGACGGCGGCAGCAGCAGACGAGGAGGTAGCCAAGACACGTGAGGCCGCAACGATTTGAGCTGTCGACGGCGCGTCCCATGGATTTGAAAGACGGCGACGCGATCCGGAAGAGGAGCGCGGAACCTCCAGAGGATGAAGAAGGCACGTCGATCCAGCGATGAAGGGCGGCGACCAACTCGTCGGCAGTCCGTTCAGGGAAGAAGAACGGCACACCTCGACGAAGATCCAACAACAACCGGGCAAAACGAAGACCGATCGAAGGAGAACAAGCACGCAAGTGCAACGTGCGTGAAGAAAAAACCTAACCTTGGCTCTAATACCATGTTATGAATAGCACTTGTATTCATAATGAGGGCACTAGGCCCAAATATATACATATACAGGTGTGAGGTAAATATGCACAAAACCCCTTATACAATGGGGAAACTACAAAGAATACATATACATCTAACAATTAGCACAACAGAATTATTGACCAAGAAAACACATTGTAGACCATAAAGTCAACCAAACAAGTAAAAGGAAATGTTACTATAGGATCTGGGATAGAAAGGCAGTGGTAGTAGTACTGGACTTTTCAATCCAGACTGGAAAAATGCAAAAGTCTACAAATTTAATTTAAATTCTTTTTTTTCACAACAACAACAACAACTAAGCCTTTAATCCCAAGCAAGTTAGGGTAAGGCTAAGTTAACTTATTTTTTATCTAATTTAATTTAAATTCTTAGCAAACAATTATCACTGTTTTCTTGCATGCAAACTGATGAGGATAAATCATTTTTCAAGATGGTAATGAAATGGTAACTTTCACATCATTCCATCTCATTGTGTCACCATCAGATTTGGGTATTGAATGTCATTTAAGTGATATTCATGAACCAGAAAGGGAAAAGTAATTTCATGCACCCATCAAATAAATTGAATGTCGTTATTGCTTGATAGTAACCAGACAATTCGGGTTACAAACTTACAATACAGGGAAGGTTTTCCAATTTCAAATAGTACTGGTCAATTGCAAATTGGTAATGGTAACCGGGAGGCAACTTGTACCTAGGACCAGTACTTTCCTGTATCCAGTTGAGTATTCCATGGTCAGGGCTTACGGGTTAGGGTACAAATATCAAGACTTAGGATGCCAACACAACTACTCATGTAACCATGGACATAAACCTTTGATCAGCTTAAGTTACACTAACTGCTGTCTCGCCAAGATGCAAATTTATTCTTGGATAGTGTCAATGTCACCATTCATTACTCTCAGGCAGTTAAATTTGAACGCGTTGCATTAAATGTTTTAAGATGCCAAATGAAGCAAGGGTTACTACATAACTTGTACTTTTTTCTCCTGAAATTCTTTTTGTATACTAATCAAATATTCATTTTTCTGCATCTTGACCAAAACCCTACCTTTTCCAAACTTCTTGTCATCAGAATCCATCAGATTGGAGATTGATCTATGCAGACTGCATCATCACCTGAAATTCATTTAATAACGAAAAAAGTTAATAACAAATGTGCAAAGGTAAACCGAGCTAGTATTCTGATGAAGTAAAAGTGATACACAATTGATCCCACTTCCCAGAAGAAGACTCTATTACACATCCATATACAACCACACGAGACATGTTCCACCCCACCCCACCCCACATAAACATAAACATAAATAGGTAGTGCACCACCAGATAAACTCCATAACCCCATGATAAGATGTGATTTGCAAATCTGGCTGGCATAGTATTAGAATGGGCCAACATAATGAGACATAGGGACATTATTTTTTTTCTTTACAACAGCAGAATTATGTCACGTACAAAGGACTGCAGTTTTCATCAGCTCCGCATAGAGCACAATGAATGTTCCAAGTATTACAATATGGATAGCACCAGGTGAACGATTCTTCTAATGGTTGGTATGCAATCCTTGCAGGCATGTTCATGGAAAAAGTAACAAAGGTCAGATTGATATTGAAAAACTATGGTGAGCATGACCAGCCAGATAATAAGTTCATTAAATCTCTATATGATGAACAGAATTCTTGTGTGATTTAGAGCACCAAGCAGAACCAAGCTGTGAGCTAAACAGCACTAAAGTTTGATGCACAGGCCCTGAAGAGCTTCCAACGTCCAGCAACTTAAACAGAAAGTTTCATGTCATGTCAAAGAGAACCTTGATCTTGCTCAATTTCCAGAGCAATCCTTTTCCCTTTTTTTTTTCTTTTGGGGTTTAGAAAGTTACACAAGGAATATTAAGGTATTTGTATTACAAAAGGGAGCGTACAAACAAAATTCAAGACCATGAAGTTTAACAAATCCTTTTATATTTGCACTATGAACTCATTGTCCACATTAGACATCACCCACAAAATTACAGTGTGTGTCAAGTAAAAAACTGCCAACCAGGCAAAATCAATGTCCTACACACTTGCAAAGTTGCAAGTGCTAAAGCCCACTAAATTAGGGAAAACTAAAAGCTTACCACGTTAACCAGAGCAGAATGCCAATACACCATGGCATATCCCTTATGCCAAGATAACCAGGCAAGCAGCCAACCAATGGTGCAGTCAGCTGGGTAGCACAGTAGGCCTAGGCCTACCCAAATTTTCTAAATTTCAATGTAGGTTGCCTCTTGATGGGATTAAATTACATACATCTATTACTCTTCTTCACTTGGTGCCTACCCAATCTAAACCTAGCTCGGCTACTGCAGCTAACCAAAATCAAGAGCACCAGCACCTGACCAATTCCTAGAACTAAAATCCAAACACATTAATCCTAGTTATTACGAGCTATGGGCTATGGCAACTAATGAAAACAGCAACCATTGGCACTAGAATATTTTTGAAATATTAAGACTCATTTTCAAGTGGCTTCCTCGATTTGACACTGTTTATGTTGCTCTCGTGGGGAAACGATTGGTGTTCGCCTGCTGTTTTCGTAATTCAGCACACCATGTTGTTGTTCATAAGCAGAGGCACATACTGTTCTCGTGATGTTCAATTCCAACTCGAAATTGGGAACGAACGATGCAAAGGAGAGAAGGATTTACCCTGTAGGTAGACCTCCAAGGGGTCACCTATGCCGTCGGCCGGGCTCCGCCGCCGGTGCGGCCTCCTGTGCCGCCCTCCCCCGCTCGGGTTACTGCTGCTTCGAGGGTGGGGAGGAACTAAAGCTCAACACGGAAGGGAGGACGCGGCGCCTGCAGCTATGGAGGGCGGCGGCCGGCGGTAGCGCTCCAGATGTGGGCGGGGATTCTCGGGGAGCTGACCGAGGAGCGTCTTGCGTCGCGGTGGTGCGGCGCCCTGGGGGCGGTGGGTGGTTGCGGGGGCGGGCGGCGGTGCGAGCTGGGCCGTGTGCGCTCGTTCGTCAGAGAGAGACGGCAAGTAGCCAACACAACGGGGGAGAAGGGCAAAAATGTCAGGTCGTGTACCAAGAAATTGGGAAAAGACACCGAGTACGCCCCTTGATTTCGTACCTTCCCGGTTCCGCCAAGGTTGGCATAACCGTTGCAACCAGTATAACCCGGTCGAGCATGGTTCACGGGATAACTGGTTAACCGATATAACTGGTCTGTTAGTCGGATAAAATTTAATTTTACTGACACATGGTTAGGGATCGGTTAATCGGCCGGTCTGTTAGGCCGGTTAACCGGTTATAGTAGTCACCAACTTGGCCTATAGAAAAAAAAATAGCAAATTGATCTAAAAATAGAAAAAAAGTTATACATGATATTCTTTAAATATTGAGCATAATATTAAGCACCAATATATAATACATTGATTTCATACAACATACCATAATTATATTGTGCTATACAAAACATCGATATATAGTTGTACATAAATAATTATACAATGGTTTTCTACAAATATAGTTGTTGGATACATAGCATTTAAATAATTGCACTCACACCTATGGACGCGAGTACCATGCAATTTGTTATTTTAATATTATAATAAATTATAATATGCTAGATATTTAGTATGTTTTTTTCTTTCTAAATTATCTATGTTTCAAAGGCTAAGCTATACATGGCTACCTAAATTACCTATCATATTGCTTACCTAATTCTCCTATCTAAATTACTTAAAAAAAAGAAAAAAACCAAATTCACATCTGTGCGCGGCTAACCAGACGTCGTCGGCGGGTTAACTGCTCCTTCCTCACGGTTAACGGACCTCCCAGGCCGGCTAACCGCTCGCGCCGCCGGCTAGCCGGGGAAGTCGACGCCCACCACCACCAGCGGCTAACCGGCTCGTTCGGTCGGTTAACCGACTTTCCTATCCGGCTAATCGGGCTGGTCGGCCGGCTAGCCGTTCACCTCCACGCGTCCGGCGGACAAACGGACGCCCGACGGCTCCACGACGTAGATCGACGGTAAGGCGTTGGAGGCAGCTCGGGGAGGGAGGTAGACACGGGCAGGACGGAGGAAGAAGCGGTGATGTGGCATCGGTGAGCGGATAAGGTTTAGTTTTATATTTTTTTCCTTTATTTTTTTTTCATAATTTTTTCCTCTATCAAAACTCATGATTTTAATTTTATTTCTTCATCATAAATCTTTATAATTCTTCTAGTTTTTTAACAAAATATTCGATCCATAAATTTTTCAAATTTTTAAAAATAATAAACCCGAACCGGAGCCCGGTTATGTTAACCCTGGTACTTCCGCCAGGATACGGATTCGATGTGAGACAATATATGCCACGTCACTCTGAAACATGTTCGATTCCGAGCTGGATTGCAGCCGAGGATTTCCAAATTCAGATGGATTGTACAAGAGGAGATCGAGGCTGTTCGTCTTCCTTCTTGCACTTCTTCTTCCTTGGCTTTCTAATTGCGTCACGTCCTACGAGCAGTCGCAATGTTACCGAACAGCCAACCATAGTCAGGAAAAATCGAACCAAGCACAGTTTTGTGGCAACCGAACCTAGTCAAATGCTTCGCCCTACTATTAGCTGTATTTCACCGTGGCATATACTATTACTTACCGAAATCGGTCGCTTGTACTGGATATCTGAATTATATTTTAATAGTTGCTGTAATATCGGGCAGAACCAGTATACTGATTGTCACTTCTCACGAATTTCTTGTGTCCACACGTACCCCAGCACGAGCTCAGTGTCTTGTGAGTGTGATCTTTTAGCTCTACTTGTTACGATCGTTAGATTCAGGTTTTAGCAGCATTCAATTGCTACCATGATTGACGGCAGGAACACGCGACTTCAAGTCCATCTCCAGATAGTGGCACCGTAACAGTACAGACTGAAAGAAGCAAATTAGTTATCAAAAGAAAAAAAAAAAGCAAATTGAGATAGACTCATATACAGACAACATTACACGGACAGGGAAATCGTTGTATCTTCCGTTTAAACTGTCCACCACCAGTGGACACAGATTTGCAGTTCTACAAATGGACTTTGCTCCTGTACTGTACAAGCAGCCAATATGCATTCCCACTCACTCCTACTCCCATAACGTTAGCAACCACCCCCATGACCCAAAACATGGTGTGCTAGCTACATGGAGCGAGTTCCAGGAAGCGGCGGGTGATCACACCCATATGTCTCAGTGTAAACATCAAAGAACAAAGAAAGATATCAAGATGGTTTCTGTCGTTAGTCGAGGAGATGGAACTGATGCCAAAGAATGTAATGGAGACCCTGATAGCCGCCAGTTGTAGATGATCACGAGACGGGTTATGCCAGTAAACCATCCCCCTGCAGGGTCGTGTTATCTGTAGTTACAGCACTGTGCTCGGCCGGCTGATAGTTTCTCCCAGAGGCACATCATCTGCCTGGGAGACTGATAATGCGCCGTGAAGTAGTTATTGACACAGCCAAACTGGCAGAACCTCCAGCTGTGAATGTACTGCACAGGGGCAGTGGCGTTGTAGTCTTCAACCCACATGCCCATGCTCACATCTTCCATCTTGAACAGCTGAGAGTAGGCGAGGAGATGACCATCAGGCATCAGTAGTAGGAGTAAACAGATGCATTGCAGTTCGGAGGAAAACTCACCCTTAGGGACTGGTTTGCATGCCGGGAAGCTATATCCTTCGCGATGTCAATCGAAATAACATAACCAGGTCCATTGGCGTATGGGGGATACACCGCCTCAGGCCATTCCTGCAGTGCACACAGCATATGAACATAGATATGTAAGTAAAATTGCAAATCCATGATATTTATGCTAGAAACAATGGTGCTAACTGCTAAGGTACCTCGTAGGTCACAGCCCATTTGCCTCTTCTTAGAGGCCTGTGCAGGAGATTTAAGTTGCCCAGGTAAAGAGGTAAGCTTTTGTCGTAGCTAGTAACTTGTTGCAATACAACATCCAGCCTCACGAAAGTGTCATCATCACACTTCATAATATACTCTGCAGTAACATTTTGTACCTGCAAACAGAAAATGACAGCCCATTATTTACTGATGCTCGAGAGTGGTTATCATAATATGTAAAGAACTGTTAGCATGACTCACCCCATATTGGCATATCGCAACAGTTTTCAGAACCACTAGCTCATACCGGTCGATAAATGGCAGAATGACTATGTCTCCAAAATATTCTGCTTCCTTCTTAAGTGCTGCATTTATCTCTTTTCTATGGCTCTACAGCAAACAATCACAATTTCAGTCTTGTGGTTCTACTGCTCTATAAAAAATAAACAGAGGACAGTACACCATATGCCAGGATAAGACACTAATCCACAGTTAAATCATCAGAATTTATCTTACCAGCGCAACAAAGAATCGAGCAACCACATTTCCCAATTGGATGGCAGGAAACTGCATCCAGGTTTTCCTAATAGCCATGCGCTCAGCAAAATGGTTTGTAGCTGAGAGGATACCAATAAAAAGCTTGATTGGCTCCTCTGGCAAAGGACGAGCCTTCCACCTATCAGACATGTCCAAGACTTTCTGGAGAGAAAAACTGGGATGGGTCCTTGGAAGTGCAGTTGCATAAACAGAATGAACATCTAGGCCCCCTGTTACAGCTAGACCTGTCGCATCCTCAAGAGCAAATCCCTGATAAACATTGATAACAAAACGAAGTGGATCAGTGACCCATTCCCAAAACATCAAAACATCCTTGCAGTGATACAAAATATGTGCTGAAGGAACTGAAAATATACCATCCGATGAGGAAATGAAGCAACATGGCGACCTCCCACATTAATATGATATCCTTCAACGCCTGCTTGGATAGTGAGAACAAACATCTTCCCCTCTGAAAACGGGTATGGCCATGTCATTTCTGGTTTCTTCGCTCGCCCTATAAACCTGTTCAACCATGAGCTTGTCTTTGTTTCCTTCGAATTAACCATGTCTGGCCGCTCCCATTTCTCACATCTTTTGAACCCATCAACTGCAATGTCAAATATCCTCAAGGATTAGTCCAAAAGTCAGAGCATAGCAACCAACAACATTATGACTGTTCTGGTGGAATACTATGCAAGTTGTGACTATTAAATCACTTAAAATTAGAAAATATGGCATGTGTGGCAGCTCTATGTTTGAATTAAGCAACTTGGCACCAAAGTTTCTGCCTTCTGAGCTAACTGAATGCATCCATCCAGTATCATAAACCTCAGGAGCAAACAACAATAGAGACAACGAACAAACATCTCACTGCCTTAACAGGTCAATAATAACATATATCTGGTCAATATATGGTCTGAAACTTGAAAGAAGCGTCTCAGATGTGAGATATGCAATCTACTGGAGATGCTCTAACAGTTACTTGCCACTAACCAAAAACTAGACACTTGTCCTGTTCAATTAAGCAAAAGCACGAGTATTAAGTGAAGGCGTAAACTCGATTGCAATACAAAGTACGGTTTGGCAATGCATTATGGCCATCAATTCGAAGCAAAGAGCAGTGGATTCGTACCATTGGTATCGTCCTTGGAGGGGGTTCCGTCGCAGCGGTGCGCCCTGCCCCACTGCATCCTGAAGCAGGTGTTCATCTCCAGCACGGGTCGGCCGCTCCAGTCCCCGCGCAGCCGCGGGTTGACGTGTAGGATCCTGGGCGGCTCCTCGCCCTCGGCGGCGCGCAGCCCGCGCAGCTCCACCGCGAACTGCGCCACCATCACCGTCCCGTTCCCCTTCCCGCTCCGCTCGATCGCCTCGACGTACTCGGGCCGCGCCGCCCGGGGCGTCCCCACCACCGTCACCGCCGACCCGGCCGCCAGCCCACAGGGCAGGAACGCCCCGGCCGCCGCCGCCTCCCCGCCGAGGGCCAGCGAGCCGGGGCACTCGGTCTCCCGGCCGTCGCGGGACGCGATGGAGTCGACGTCGCCGGCGAACGCGGAGGCCTGCTCCCACGCCGCGGCACCGAGCGCCCACGCCTGCGCCGCCATCCGCTCGAGCTCCGTCGAGTTCGCCAGCCGGCCCCACCGTCGCCGCTCCCCGCCGGCCTCGCTCCGCCGGAGGATCTCGCCGGTGATGCGGCCGTACCCCGACACGCCCCCGCCCGCGGCGGCGGAGCGGGGCTGCGGCGGCTCCTCGACCCGGCGCCGCAGCGGTTCGCCCGCGGCCAGACGGGTGACGGCTGCCGCGGCCGCGGGCGCCGCGCCGCCGAGACCGGCGAGCTTGACGGACATGAAGAGCAGGTACGCGAACGCCGCCGCGGCGAGGAGGGGCGCGAGGCGGCGGCGCGCGCGCACTCTGCCGCCGAGGAAGACCTCGGAGCTCCGCGCGCGCTTCATGGTTCAGACAGCGGCGGCGGCGAGAGGCCGGCCGCCGGCGAAAGGTGCGGGTGTGGGGGAGGTCCGGACCCGCGAGCGGGCCCGGATCCGAAATGGCGCGTCTGGCGGGGGTCCGGGACGGGATGAGACGTGCAGGGAGAAGTAATGGACTGGTGGTTAGGAGGTAACTATCATCAACGAGGCCATTTGTTGCTGACCTGGCGGTTACTTAAGCTGCTGGTGCTGTTTAGAGTTACTGCTGACCCTAATACATTCATGGTGTTACTGTTCAGAGTTACCGATTAAGAGCTGTTTACTTTCGTCCGGAGTTACTACCACTGGAGTTACCTTTTCTTTTTCGCGAGGACTACCACTGGAGTTACATTTTTCTTGTCCGCGAGGACTATCAGTGGAGTTACTGACTTATTATTACTGAAACACGGTAAATGTTTTGGATTGAATTCGCGAGAACCTTGTTGTGGTTGGATCTTCACACACGCAATCAGCCCACAGCTCAATGTATGGCCGGTTGTACTGCACTGTTAATTTAGAGTTTCGGACCCTCCTCACTTCCTCAGACATGTGAGGCTTCTTTGGTTGGAATCCTCAAAAAACTGCCTGACCCAGACATCAACGCCAGGCGTGGATTTTGTCAGCCAGGGGTCTCAGGCACTTTTTCCCAGGCAGAAACCAAACAGCCCCATGGTGCATGATCCAGCTTGTTTGAATCGCATTAGACTTCGATGACGGTGAATAATTGAATTTGGATATGTTAATGCTAATACCAATGGAGTTACTGGGAGCTACTAGTACGTTTCGATTTCAAAACACCTTGATAAGTTTGGATTGAATTCGCGTGAACCTCACTGTGGTTGGACCTTAACACACGCACTCTGATCAAACCCACGCACGGGTGAAAAGTTCGGACGCTCATATGTCCAGTTGTACTTGAGAGGATTTCAGGCTTTCAAACATGCCATCATCAGCCCATCACATGCAGTGACAAACACGTCATCGCACACGCACAGTACTAGCATAGTTTATGTGCTAGGTCGGTATGAACTCGCATTGGACTATGGTGCCTGTGAATAAGTTATTAAGTGTTCGGTTCTCCTCTAATCTAATCGAGTCTAGCAGTACGATCATTGCACTGGTTGGTTTGTCAAAGAACCTGAGCAGCGCAAGTGGGGCGCAGGTGACCGGTGCCAGGAGGACGAAGGTCGTCGCTACCATCCACCCGTTTCCCGGTCGCCGTCACGTGCCTGCACGTGCGCGCGATACTGCTGGCACTGGGCCGGACCAACACGCTGGCTACTTTGAACGAACTCCCGGCCCATCCACTCGCCCAGTTCAGAGACCACATTAAGCGCGCACGGCCCAGCGGCCCCCACACGCCTTCCCGTTCAAGGCTTCCAGCTCCGGTCTGGGCCCACAGACAGCCCCAGAAGTCTAGAACGGCGTCTCAACGCGGTTTCTCTCGTAATGGGCGGAAAGCATAACTGAAATTTGGCCCAAACCGCGCGCACGAGATCTGCTCTCCGGTCCCGATTGGATCGAGGCAAGAGAAACTGATCACAGATAACATACTTGTTACATATGAGTGCACTCATTATTTAAAGAGGAAGAAAGGAAAGACTGGTGCGTGCGCTATCAAGCTGGACATGACGAAGGCATATGACCATGTGGAATGGCCATATCTAGAAGGTATAATGCATAAGCTGGGTTTTGATGCACACTTCGTAGAGCTGGTTATGAGGTGCGTCTCTTCAGTGTCCTTTTCAATCCAAGTTAATGGAGCCCTGTCACAAAATTTTAAGCCTTCGAGAGGGATACGACAGGACGACCCTATTTCCCCCTATCTATTTCTATTATGCTCGGAGGGTTTGTCATGTCTCGTGAAGGGGATTGGTACAGTGCATATCTCTCGTGGTGTTCAAGTGGGAATCCACTCTCCGTGTATATTGCATCTTCTATTTGCGGATAACAGCATTGTTTTCTCAGAAGCGACGCAAAGAGGGGCCAATCGATTAAAGGAGATCCTTGACAAATACTCATGAGGTTCGGATCAGCTAGTAAACAAAGAAAAATCTGCAATCTTTTTCAGCACAAACTGCCAGAGCGAAGCTAAGGCTGCTGTGAGGGACATCCTAGATATACAAAAGGAAGCACTGGCTGAGAAATACTTGGGATTACCAACAGCAGTTGAGAGAGATACAAAGGAGGCCTTCGAGTACATGCCAACGCGTATGAAGGGCCTCATTGGCGGTTGGAGTGGTAGGGAGGCTAGCTGTGCAGGGAGGGAAATTCTTCTGAAATCAGTGGCACAGGCAGTTCCGACTTATTCCATGAGCTGCTTCCTATTGCCAAAATCTACCTGCAAGGAGATGCGACAAGTTATAGCCAACTACTGGTGGGGCAGCTCAGCAGATAGCCGACGCATCCATTGGCTACGTTGGGATCGACTAACTTGGCCGAAATGCAAGGGGGGTATGGGTTTTCGTGATCTATACCTCTTTAATCTTTCAATGTTAGGGAAACAAGGGTGGAGGTTAATTACAAGACCTGAGTCTCTTTGCGCACGGGTGTTGAGAGGCAGATACTTTCATGACTCTGACTTCATGGAGTGTACAAGGAAGAAGAAAGCAAGTTTTACATGGCGAGCCATCATGGCAGGCCGTGAGGCACTAAAGCTCGGGATGGTGAAACGTATTGGTGATGGGGAGACCACAAAGATATGGAAGGATAGATGGATACTGAACCATTTCAGTGGAAAGCCGATTACACCTGAAGAAGGCCAGACGGTGATACGAGTATCAGAGCTGATGGATGCTCATGGGAATTGGGATGACATGATGCTGAGGCAGCACTTCATTGACATTGACACTGATGCTATATTACACACGCCAACACGAGGGGCACACCAGGATGTTTGGGCATGGGAACTGGAAAAACATGGCATGTATTCAGTGAAGTCGGCATACAAGCTACTTGATGCGAGGCGCCATCAAACAGCGACCATGACGGATGCTGGACCTTCCAATTCGGATACATGGAAGCAGATATGGAAGCTTGAGGTTCCGCCGAAAATGAGGGTGTTCTGGTGGAGAGTCATTCATGAGTTTCTACCAGCCAGACAGGTGCTTAAGCGAAAACATATAGATCAATTAGCAAACTGTGAGATGTGTGGGGCGGAGGAGGAATCCATTGGACACACCTTGATGCACTGCACAGTTGCTCGGATATTTTGGGAGCAGACAAAGACGATGACAGGAGTCAAGCTACCGGAATTGCACCCACTTACCTGGGCTCATGATCTATTGTTGTGGGGTTCCCCAAAGGAGAGAGCGATTATAGCATGTGGCATGTGGTCGCTCTGGATGCAAAGAAACAAAAGAAGACATGGTGAAGCTACACTGCCAGTGATACAGGCGGTCATATGGTCCGAGACACTGCCTACGACCTCTGGCAAATAAACCATACCCAGGTAGACAGGTGCCAAGAGAAGGCAGTAGCATCCTGGAAACCTCCGCAAGCGCAGTGGGTCAAATGCAATGTTGATGGAGCCTTTGTGGAGGCAACTAGACTTGGAGGCACGGGTGCGGTATTGTGGGATGAACATGGAAGAGTAGTCGATGGCCGAAGTCAATAGTACACCAATTGTATGGATGCACTAACGATGGAAGCGCTCGCATGCCAGGATGGATTGATGCTTGCAGCGAAGCTTGGGATGCAGAAAGTCCATCTAGAGACAGACTGCCAGGAACTTCTCCGTCTCTGGGAGATCAGAACGGAACAGAGGGCGCCTATTATGGGACTACTTAGGGAGATTGAGCGCTTAAGCGAGTTTTTCTCTTATTTTTATTTCTTCTTTGCTACTCGAAACTGTAATAGAGTAGCGCATGAAATAGCTAAACAGGGTATGTTAGAGATGCACATGGGGGAGTGGCGATCAGCCCCTGCATGCATACATACTCTGGTAATGGCTGATTGTAACCCTGATGGTTAATCTATATCAAAGAGGGAAGGTTCACAAAAAAAAAGATTGGATCGAGGCAAGAGAACCCCCCCCCCCCCTACTGTCCTCATCGGTACCTCGGCCAGGGAAACTCGACGGCGGCGTCCCGCATAATCTCTCCGCCCCCAACGGCGCCGACCCTCCTCGTCTCCTCAGTCCTCCCGCGACCGGGTCAGATTAGGCTCGTGTAGTCGTCTCCTCGCCTCGCTTTTCTTCATCATCTCCACCCGCCGCCATGTCGGATTAGGGCATTAGGCTCGCCGCCGTCTGGGGCCCACTATCCCACGCCTCGTTTTCCTCCCGCCACCGGTCCTTCGGCTCATCTCGTCAATCGCTAACATACTGAGATTTTATTCTGTCTGTTATTATGTAGGAGACGCAGTGCATACTTTGCTTTAATCAGTGTTCCTTTCGTTCAAGCTTCTTCTTTCCAAGGACTTGATCGTTGTTGCACTCACTGCTTAATTCATTAGACGAACTGATGCCCTCTCATAAGTCCAAACTTTCTTTCAAGAGATTTAGTGCTATATATATTACATAAGTTCCAAAATAAGTGTCCTTTATGAAAATTTTAAACACATTAGTGTGGTGAGAAAGCAACCAAGCTGCCCCTAATTCTTGTGTTTAGTTGTGATTGAAAACCGTGATGTTTAGGAGTAAATGGTTTTCTAGATCTTGAATACATATACACACGTATTGAAACAAGAGAAATAGCATCAATTGATCATTTGATCAGCTTCGTAATTCTGATCATCCTTTGGCACTCTTTGCTAATCTCTATTTTTTTCTCTTGCTACAGGGACGACAATGAATCAGCTGAAGAAGTTTATTGACGGAGGGATTCTTGACACTGCCAATGAGGATCGTGAAAGATGTCAAGATGATGTCACAGCTCTCCCAGAGGATCACGAGGATGACCTTGAAGATGGTAGTGGTGGCCCTGAATCCTCAGAGGCTAGTGATGATAAAAATATGCTAGACGGCAGTCATGCACTGCAAGTCTTGGTCATCCATGAAAATTTCCCTATTTCCGCAATCTACGGCCACGACAGGAAACTAGGCCGATGCATCTACTGGCAGTGCGTGGGGGAAGTACTTATCTACTACTTTTTTAGGCTCGTACATAGTGATATATATAGTCCTTGACATTCATGCTTGCTTGTGTAGGATGGAATGGTCGATTTGGTGCTTTGTGGACCTGGTGAAATTCTCACACCATTCATCCTTTTCGGTCGCGAGTTGGTAATCACGTATTTGACGATTCCCTACGCCATTGAGGCAAACATGGAGGTGAGGCTGAAGCTCAAAGACATTGGTCCTAACACTAAAACCCGTGTCGTGTACGATGAGATCAAGACGAGTGGCATGGACTATGAGAACAAAAGCATCCGCCTCTTCAGCTGCGAACGAGGGAGTGGCCTGTCCGTGTTCCCCTCTGACTCCACATTTGTCGTTCTTCCACTGACCCCGTCCAATATTGCCATGCCGTACATGAGTAGTAGCCGGCTGCTCAGAGTCTACGTGGATGTGGACTTGACGTTAATCACAACCACCCGTCATGGTCATGAACAGGATAAGAGCCTAAGATTCAGTCTGCAATTCACGCGTAGAGATTGGAGACGGGAGAGAGAAGTCGACGGTGATCGTGTTGAGGTGGAAGCGATCTGTGACTAGATGTCTATTTGATCTTTCTTTCGTATCGTTTTTATTTAAATGTACCGAACTATTTGAACTGAACTGTTTGTGTACGTATCAAAAAAAAAGAAGGATACACATCCGGCCACAACAGTTGCTGGGTCGGCCCAACCCGAGCCATTTCGTACGAACTCCTGGCCCATCAACGATCGCCCAGTTCCGAGGACCATAGCGCATGGCCTAGCGGGCTCCACGCGCTTTCCCCGGCCGATGACACGTCAGCGCGTGCTGTTGGAGATATGCCCAAAAGACAATACGGATTTGATCCGTATGTGAGGGTCATACGAATATTGATCTATGAGGGATTAGTTCACTAATGGGACAACTAGTCGAGGCCCATTAGAGGAATTTATATAAGTGGAGGCGGGGCAAGGGGTACGACATACCAGCAGTCCATAACCATAGCCGCCGCGCTACTCTCTCTTGCCCATAAAACCCTAACTATGTTGCTGATGTTAGCACGCCGTGCACGGTGCTCCAACCCCGTACGTGTAGATACCGTGAGGATGCGCTGCTGTTGCTGCGGTGCCGGACGACTGGACTAGGAGAAGACAATTGACGAGATCGACTACTTCCTCTACACTGACGCGCGACTACGTTGGATCGAGCTGCTCCAACATTCGCTTCCGCTCCGCCTGTGCGTCTAGTAGTAACAATCTATGATTCCCTCTTGCAAGGTTTCTTGGTTGAACGGTAGAAACCGTTCTATGCTATCGTAGCTCCCCATTCTCCAATAGTGGTATCAGAGCCGACCTTGTTTAGTTTACGATCTAGATCTTGTGCATATAGTTGATATGCCGATATAGTAGATTAGATCTATTGCATGTTTTTATAGTACGGATTGATTAGATCAATCGGTCTTAGTGGGAAGTTCATAAGGTGTTTGATGGATAGCGCGCATGTGTTGCTGATGTAATTGTGTCGCCTCTCGGTATAAGCGATCTGTCCCTACTGGCTGGTATCATCATTGGGACTAACAACGTAAACCAGGAGAGGAGACCGACGAGATCAGGACTATGTGCCACGGTCTATCATGAAAACCTAATGAAAATTGAGGCATTAGGAATGACTCGGATTCAGCCAAATATGATTTGTCCGATGAGATTTTCATTGTGATTCAATAGATACGATCTGTAAAATCTTGTGAGGTTTTTATTGCAATTCCATAGATACGGGACCGCCGTACAGAGACACTCCTAGTTGGTTATCCCCTCCCTCCCCCCTTCTTTTTAATTCACACGATAGAATCCGTTCTCGCCTAACTTGTTTTTGCAGAGAATGTTGTGAATGGTATGACCCAGAATCTATATGTGATGCATGTTTATGTTCTTTCATGACCTGTAAGTCATGTTTAAAACCGTTGGGTTGAGGCTGTCATATTATTGTATAACAGCCTGCTTATCGACTTGTGATGCATGATCTCTTCATGTAATTCACTACTAGCTATTAGATGTAGTAGCTTAGTACTTGTTCATGGAGGCCGATTTTGGAGCATGATAGACACATGGACAGGAGGAAGCCTGCAACAATGGAGATGGAGATCACCATGTGAAAGGGCCATACTATTTCACAGTTAATATGATTGTCTATGATGATGTTCCTGTCATCCTATTCTTTCATGTATTATATGTTGGATATAATGATCATGCTAATATAGGTTCCCTCAGAAAAAATTAAGATTAAAATTAATGCCCTTCCAATAGCTGCACCTACTATAATTTTGATCATTGTGTGGTAGATCTGTCAAAGTAGAGTGCCACAACTATCTTAACAAGTAGGGTGAATATTAGATATTCACAAGCATAGTATTGGTTTGCTTGACGAAGATATCAAAACGGTTTTGGGCTTTGGGGCATGGTGTTGGACGCCGTGGCATATGATGCCTCCCAACAAACAAGAGTCACATATGATGTGATTAGCAAATATTGCTTACCTAGGATACTATATTTCTAGCAGTGATACCAAAGCTCACTAGGAACTAGTTGAATAAGGATTTTGGACCACTATATGTCATTTTGAGGGAAACGATTCCAAGCATATAGTGAAGAAAACTCTTTTAAAATGGTTTAATAGGAATTTTACATTTACATAATGCTTATACACTTGCATGTGTTTCTATTGTAGATCATGTCGGCCGCTAATAAAGCTTCCAGTTTTAATTTGCGTTCGATCTTTAAGAAATAAAAACTTAATGGAACAAACTTTATGGATTGGTATCGCAACTTGAGAATTGTTCTCAAGCAAGAGAAAAAAGAATATGTTCTAGAGCTTCCTTATCCTGATGATCTGTCTAAAACTGCTAGTGCTGCCCAGAAGAGGGAATATGATAAGCACACTAATGATGCACTTGATGTTGGCTACCATGTCCTCTGAGCTTCAGAAGCAATATGAGAACACTGAAGCCCACAATATGATTGTTGGGCTTCGTGGCATGTTTGAGAACCAAGCAAGGACTGAGAGGTATAACATCTCAAAGGCCTTGTTTGCGTGCAGGCTAGCTGAAGGTAGTCCCGTCAGTCCTCATGTAATCAAGATGATTGGTTACATTGATAGCCTAGAGAAGCTTGGTTCTCCCCTTAGCCCAGATTTGGCTACGGATGTCGTTCTCCAGTCACTCCCAGTGAGCTATGAGTCATTCATAATAAACTTTCATATGAATAGCCTGGAGAAGATTATGGCTGAATTACATGGGATGCTAAAGACTGCCGAGGAGAGCATCAAGAAAACTGGGGCAAATCATGTGATGATGGTGCAGAAGGATAGGAAGAGAAAGCGCAAGCCCAAGGTTAAGAGTGCGGATGAGATCTCAAGCTCAAAGCCTAAGGTTGCAGCAGCTCCTCCCAAACCAAGAGTGCATCCAGGCGATCCTTGCCATTATTGCAAGAAGACTGGGCACTAGAAGAGAAACTGCAAGCTTTACTTGGAACAACTCAAGAAGAAGAAGGTTGCTGATCCTTCTACTTCATATATCAATGTTATTGAAATTAATCTTGCTACTCGTCCTGATGATTCATGGGTATTTGATACCGGATCGATGATTCATACTTGCAAATCGTTGCAGGGTCTTAAAGGGACAAGGAAGTGTGCAAGAGGCGAGGTGGATGCTCGTGTCGGCAATGGTGCAAATATTGCTACGTTGGCTGTCGGGACTTATCCACTCTCATTACCATCGGGATTAGTTTTGAAATTAAATAATTGTTATTACATTCCTACCTTAGGAAAAACATTATATCCTTCTCATGTTTAGAGGAAGTTAATGGTTATAAGGTCATAATAAGGAACAAATGTTGCTCCATTTATTTGAATGACATTCTCTATACAAATTATCCATTAGTGAATGGATCGTATTGTCTTAATATGGAGAATAGGCCGATTTATAACATTGATGCAAAGAGGCTCCGTCCGAATGATTTGAATCCCACTTACACTTGGCATTTTCGTTTAGGCCATATAAATGAGAGGCGCATGGAGAAGCTCCATAAATATGGTATTTTACACTCATTCAATTTTGAATCAATTGAGACATGCGAATCTTGTTTGCTTGGTAAGACGACTAAGTCACTTTTCACAGAACATAGTGAGAGGGCAAACAACCTATTGGCTCTTATACATACAGATATATGTGTACCAATGAGTTGTGTGGCTAGAGGTGTTTTTCAGAACTTCATTACTTTCACTGATGACTTTAGTAGATACGGTTATATCTACTTAATAAAGCACAAGTCTAAATCATTTGAAAAGTTTAAAGAATTTTAGAATAAAGTGCAAAATCAATTGGGCAAAACAATTAAAACCCTACGATCTGATCGTGAAGGTGAGTACTTGAGCCATGAGTTTGGTGATCATCTAAGACAATATGGAATTGTTCCACAATGGACGCCACCCAGAACACCTCAATTAAATGAGTGATCTTTCATTGTCCTTGTTGGACATGGTTAGGTCAATGATAAGCCAAAGTGATCTTTCATTGTTCTTTTGGGGATACGCTCTAGAAACAGCTGCTTTCACTTTAAATAGGGTTTCATCTAAATCTCTAGAGAAGACATCATATGAGATATGGATCGGGAACCGTCTCGTGCTGTCTTTTCTCTAGAAACAGCTGCTTTCACTTTAAATAGGGTTTTATCTAAATCTGTAGAGAAGACATCATATGAGATATGGACCGGGAACCGTCTTGTGCTGTCTTTTCTCAAGATTTGGGGTTGTGAGGCTTATGTAAAATGTATGACGTCTGATAAGCTTTCTCCTAAGTCAGATAAATATCTCTTTGTAGGATATCCTAGAGAAACCAAAGGTATTATTTTTATAACCGGGAGGAGGGCAAAGTGTTTGTTGCTCGGAATGGTGTCTTTCTGGAGAAAGAGTTTCTCTCATGAAAGATAAATGGGAGAACAATGCAACTTGAAGAAGTTTAAGACACACTGGAAAATATTTCTTCTCCCACTGAACCTCAATTGGAACAAGTTGCACAAGATGTTGTAGAACATATTGTTGAGACACTAGCCTCACGTAGATCTGAACGGACACGTCGCGCACCTGAAAAGTTCACGCTCCTAACGATGGGGTAACATGAGATATTATTGTTGGACAATGATGAGCCTAAGACATACACGGAAGCAATGATGGGACCAAACTCTGAGAAATGGCTTGGAACCATGAGATCCGAATTAGAATCCATGAGACAAAATCAAGTTTGGAACTTGATTAATTCACCTGATGGTGTTAAAACCATTGAGTGTAAATGGGTTTTTAAGAAAAAGATAGACAAGGATGGAAATGTTCACATCTATAAAGCACGATTTGTGGCGAAAGGTTTTTAACAAATTCAAGATGTTGATTATGATGAGACCTTCTTGCTTATCGCTATGCTAAAGTCTATTCGGATCCTCCTAGTAATTGTCGCATACTATGATTGTGAGATATGGCAAATGGACGTCAAAACGGTTTTTCTTAATGGAAACCTAAGTGAGGATGTGTACATGACACAGCCTGAAGGTTTTGTTGATTCATAAAATATTGGAAAAATATGCAAACTTCGGAAGTCCATTTATGGACTGAAGCAAGCATCTCGGAATTGGAACCTTCGTTTTGATGAGGAAGTCAAAAGGTTTGGTTTCATCAAGAATGAAGAAGAGCCTTGTGTTTACAAAAAGGCTAGTGAAAGCGCACTCGTATTTCATAAAGAAAAAGTTTCTTAATGAAGGACTTGAGAGAGGCATCATACATTTTGGGCATTAAGATCGATAGAGATAGATCAAGAAGGCTAATTGGATTAAGCCAAGACACGTACATCGACAAGGTATTGAAACGGTTCAATATGCAAGATTCTAAGAAAGGTTTCTTGCCCATGTTGCATGACATTACTCTAAGCAAAACTCAGTGTCCTTTGACACCTAATGTGGTAGAGAAGATGAGAGCGATCCCGTATGCTTCAGCTATCGGATCCATCATGTATACCATGATATGTACGCGCCCAGATGTAGTTTTTGCTCTAAGTGCTACAAGCAGATTCCAATCAAACCCAGGAGAAGCTCACTGGATGGCTAGTAAGAATATCCTAAAGTACTTAAGAAGAACTATGGGTATGTTCCTAGTTTATGGAGGTGAGGAAGAGCTTGTTGTAAATGGTTACACCGACACTAGTTTCTAAACCGACAAGGACGATTCAAGATCGCAATCTGGATATGTATTTTGCCTCAATGGAGGCGCGGTGAGCTGGAAGAGTTCCAAGCAATATACGGTTGCTGACTCAACAACGGAGGCATGTGAGTGTTGCTTTAGTTAGATGAGGTTCATTAGGAGCTAAAAGAACTTTTTTTGTGGGATAAAATTTTAAGACTAAAAGAACACTTGTTTTAGGATGAAGTATGTAGTCTTGTACTTGTGAACTTAATCTTTCATATTCTTCAGGGGATTGTATCACTGACTCCACTTATCTGTGATGGGGTTCCTAGTCATTTTGATGCTCACTCTTTTGGGTCCAATTCTGCGGACCTCGTTTCTAGTCATTTTGATTGATGCTAACTCTTTAGGGTCCAATTCTGCGGACTTTGTTCCTAGTCACTTTGATGCTCACTCATTTTTCCAGTACTATTCTAGAGCACTAATGATTTTATCTTCAGGATGGTGTAGCAAGAACAAAAATATGGTGGCCAAAAATTAGTAGATTGACTTATTGTGCACCCCATAATGAGTCTAGTAATCTTTTAGCACTGATTGTTCGATTTTGTATGACATGTCTTATTTGCTAATTTCTATTTTTTTTCTTGCTACAAAGGATGACAATGAATCAGCTGAAAAAGTTTGATGGACGAGTTCTTGACATGGGCAATGAGGATCATGAAAGATGCGAAGATGATGTCACAGCTCTCGCGGAGGATCGTGGGGATGATCTTGAGGATGGCAGTGGTGGCCCTGAATCCCCAAAGGCTAGCGATGATGAAAAATTGCTAGACGGTAGTAGCGCGGTGCAAGTCTTGACCATCTATGCAAATTTCCCTATTTACGCAATCTTTGGCCACGACGGAAAACTAGGTCGATGCATCTATAGTGAGGGCGTAGGGAAAGTACAAGAGGTATATAAGTATACTGAAGGGATGGTCGATTTGGTGCCCATTGGACCCAGTGAAATTTTCACTCCTTACAGCCTCTTCGGCTTGTAAGTGTTGTATTTCACTAGTATAGCCGGCGATGCGGGATCTAGCAGTCTTGGTCCTTCCATTGATGCGCACCGGGTCGTTGATGGAGATGATTTTGACAATGAAGATGAAACCGAGGAATACACACAGACCATCTACGCGGGCCCGAGAGTTGGTGGTCACGTACTTGGTGCTCCCCAACGCCATCGAGGCCAACTTCGAGGTCAGGCTCAAGCTTAACAACGACCTCGGTTCTATGAGTCGTGTTGTGCACGATGAGATCAAGGCGAGCGGCACGGACTACGACCGTTCTTCCGTTGAGCCCGTCGAAGATCGCCGTGCCGTGTAGCCGGCTGCTCAGAGTCCACGTAGAGGTGGACTTGACGGTAGTCGTCGCAACCTCCCGTGACGACGGCCGGGAAGAGGACCAGAAGCGGTTGAGGTTCAGTCTGGAATTCGGTCGTGGGAATTGGAGTCGGGGAGGAGAAGTCGACGATGATCGGGTTGAAGTGGACGTGACCAGTGACTCCATTTGTATTTGATCTTGTTTCTTTCATGTCGTTTTTGTTTGTGATGAAACTGTTTTGTGTCGTTGGGTGACTGAGGTATCAAAATATAGAGAGAAAAAAGAGAGAGAGAAGGAAGGATTCACGTGCGGGCGCAGCAAGTGCTGGGCCGGCCCAACCCGAGCCACGTCGAACGAATTCCCGGCCCGTCAACGATCGCCCAGTTCCAGGGACCACACGCACAGCCCAGGGGGCCCCACGCGCCTTCCTCATCCGTCATCCCGACGACACGTCATCGCGTGCTCCGCGTGTGCGGCAGCTCCGGCCCCACCGACAGCCGGGTCGCATGCGAGGCGAGGGCGAGCGGACGGATCGAAGAGACGGTGACCCGTCCCGTCGCGCACTCTTTCGTTCCTGCACTGCCGTCCCCTCGGCCCGACCCGACCGGCCCAGCAGCTGCAGCGTCAGGTCCCGTCGTGTCGGCACCAATCACCACCACCTCCGTCTCGTGTAGTCTTGTCCCGCGCCTGCCTTTCTTTCCACGCTCGTGCCGACGACGCGGGGAGCGAGGCGGGCAGGGCAGGGCAGGCGGTGGCGTCGGAGTTGCGCCGGCCGGTCAGGGGAGTACTGACAAAAAAATTAAGTGACTTTTAGCAAATAATCATAATTAAAGAGTACTGACAAAAAATCAAGATTGAGTAGTGCATTGTGACAAATACCACCATTAAAAAGTGTCACAGAGTAATTTTTGACTTTTTTTTCCATCAAGAGACTACTTACTTGTTGTGCAACTGCTATTTTCTACTACTACTTTATTCGGATTTTAATTATTGGTATCGTTAACCTTTTTAGCTATTTTTTATTACTCCCTCCGTTTAATATTATATAACACTCTAACTTTCTCAAGTTTTCTCAAATTATAAGACACTCTCGCTTTTCAATGTACCTCTCTCTCTTCTCAATACACATTTATCTTTATCTCTCTTCTTTGTTTCCTGTGCACCTATCTTTTTTATCTTTCCTTAATTTCCGTGTCCGGAGACAAAACGTTATATAATGCTGAACGGAGGGAGTATTTGTTTATTTAAAATATTAGTTCAAATATTTGAAATTAGCGTTAATAATTGAAATCCAGAGAGGGAGTAATAGCTTTCCTGTAGTGAGTCACCGGTAGTAACAAAAAAGCTTCGCGTTGGTTGTGCGCGTGTATCACTCTTCACACACCCCACGAGAGTGCAAACAGTCTCGCCGTGGCAGGCCGGCAGTCCACGGCACGGGCTACACCTACACGCTCACACACACGCCTCTCTCTCTCTCTCTCTCTCTCGGCCCACCACACACGCATCGTCCGAGTTGTCATTTAAAGTACTAAAGTGACCGTCCATCGCGAGCCTGACGGTCAGGATCGTCCCGCGCACGCCACACGCGGCCCACACGAGCGTGAAATCCTCGTACGACGAGAGAGAGGACCGGACGGGGCTGCCCTTGCACGTGCGCCTCGTCGGCTGAGGCTTTTGTGGGCCGCCGCCCGTCACGCGCGGCTCTCGAGGCCAGACCAGGGTGGACGAGGACAGGATCGTAAATTTTTGTGCTCAACAGCACATTCTTTGCTGCCAGTCACGCACAGCACAATGCCAGAGCCAAGCAACGTATGCGCGGTTGTAATCCTGTGTACTCAACCCACGAGTCAAAGAATGGTGCACCAATTTTCTAATATCTCCGCAAAAGAAAATCAATGTGTTTTTTTTTCATCTTTCATAAACAAACAATCATGTGTTTAACCCACTGGAATTTTAAAATGGCATTGTTGTATTATTCTTTTCTATATACTTTTTGAGTTAATAGAGAAGTACTCCCTCCGATTTTCTTTTATTGACGTTGATTAGTGCAAATTTGCATTAACCAATGTCAACAAATTAAGTTCGAAGGCAGTAGTATATAATAAAAATTTACTTACTTTTTGAGTAGATGAACATATATACCGGATCGTGTCACAAGATTCTATGATTGAACTATACAACTTGACCCACTTACTGAACCAATTGTTATGTTGCCATGTGCAGTTAGCCAGAATGTTTGATAGCCAGAATTTAGATGCAACGTGGACTAACAGTAGCCGTTTATTAGTTGATAGTATGACTATTCATATTTTTCTCATTATTTGTGTTAACACACACTTGTATATTATGAATTGGATGTTAATGCTTTACAAATTTTGTTATTAGGTATTATGTTTTTAAATGATTGTTATAAACATAAGGTTCCTATCTTATGTAAGAGAGATATAGTCCCTTGATAATAGTTAGTATTATTTTTTTCAAGATTTGTCCGTAACTCATTTTTCTCTAGTCATTAGAAGGTTTGACATACACAAGAACCAAAGTCTTCAGCCACAGGTTAAAAGTGATAATGGTAAAATGGTGCCAATATTTCAGTATCGTGCTATCCATGTCTAGTTATTTGTTTGACCACGTGTTGACCTTTTTAATCTAGTATTTTTGACCAAATATTTGTCGAAGAAGCACAAACCAGTCAAACCTTCCGAGTTTACTTCATCCCTGCAACACGGAAAACAGTGACCTGTACTATGTGCTATGTGCAACTGCATCTAGTTGCACTGTTTTAAATGTTTTTGTCGCAGATCTACGTTTCACCTAGGAGAAACCCAGTCAAAACCTTCGAAATCACAAAACAAATTCAAACTTTTGTTAAAGAGGGTAAAGCGGAAGAAATAAATCTGCCCTTTTTCCAGATATTTTTTTACTATCTCCAAGAAGCGCTCTTCCTATTCTTGGTTTCCCCATGCCATAAACCGAAAGAAAAAGGGGGGAAAGAAACATCCCACTCCACTCCACTCCACTCCTCGATCCAGCCATGGCGGCCTAGCCCCTAGGGTTCGCCCCCGTCCCCACCAAGGCCTCTCACGCCGCCGCCTCCGCCGCGCTTCCAGCTCTCTCCTCGTGGTCGCGTCGCCTGATTCGGCCGCCGGTGGCGAATGGTGGGCCGCTTGGAGCTCGGAGCCGAGCGTGACCGCGCGGCGGCGCCGCGGACCGAGGTGCCCTGAGCTCGGCGGCGGATTCTCCGACTCGGCGAGGTCTCTTCGGCTTCCTGGCGACGCCTGAGCTGGGGTTCGGTGGCGGCTTTGTGTGGGCGTGCTCAGTTTTGGTGTGCTCGCGCGCAATGGGGATTTGAGCAGGTTGGTGCGAGTTGCCGCAGCGTTCTGTCACTGTGGCAGGAGTTTGTGGAGCTGAGCTGCTCGAAAGGCTGCGACATCGAGCTGCTTCTTGATCTGATGAGCTCAGGGCTGGTTGCCTGCCTCGGTTTCTCCGCGCGTTTGCTCTGTCGGCTGCGAAGAAATCAGCTTCTTGGACCAAGTCGTGCTCATTTCAGCGCTTCTCGTCAGTTTTTGGGAGAAAGATTGGAGCTTTGAGGTAGTGTTTGGCGAGAGTTCTTAGGATTGGGGCGCCATGAGGTTGGCAACGGTGCGGGTTCGCCGCGACGGCCCCGGATTCGGCTAAGGTCTTCTTCAAGCAGAGGTAGCTGCTGCCCCGTGGTGTGGTGGAAACCGGGTGGGAGGAGGCAGCAGCTGGGCGAGGAAGCAATGTTCTGGGAGCAAGAGAAGGAGGCAAGCGTTGCTGTTGTGAGCATGTTCAGGTGCTGAGAAGGAGGAGCTCCTGCCGTCGGTGGCTCTCTGGTGCGGCGAAGCTCGGTGTTCTTGACCTGGGTCTTATTATTGGTGGCCGGAGATGCAGCTCTCTCCGTCCAAGATGCCGGAGGCCTCGCCTGAAAGTGAAGGTATATCCCGGATCATAGAATCAACATAGTTTCAGTTGTGAATTCCTCAAGCTATGTTACTGTCTGCATCGTTTGCTGAATTATAGAATGTTGTCACTGGGCATTGTCGGTTGACGTAGCTAAAGAAATTAGCAAAATGGACTTGCTCTTTGATGTGCATTATTACAGCTATCCATCTCCATTGGATTCTTGCTCAAACTCCCCAAAAATTGTGCTTGCATTGTTTGCTTCCATACATTGTCACATGTTGTAACATTATTGATATTCACTGAGTGTCCTGTTGTCTGTAGCAAAGTACAAATAGTAGCTTCACATGAACTCTGCTTTCTGGTGGCCTGCTGTTCTGCTTATGTGTGTTTGGCATTTTGCAGGGGAACAAAGGTGCCTGAACTCGGAGCTATGGCATGCATGCGCTGGGCCCCTTGTGTCTCTGCCCGTGGTTGGGAGCCGGGTCGTCTACTTTCCACAGGGTCATAGTGAGCAGGTTGGTCATTCAGTTTGTGCACTAGTATCTATGAATAAACTAGGCCTGGCCGATTTTGTTGACTAAAGTTATTAGATTTTGCAAACGAGGAATATAAATTTTGATAATCACTTGTGCTTTTGCCTTTGTGCTAAATAGGTTCTTTTGATAGCAGACTCATTGACTAAACATAATGCTGGGACTGAAGATTCGACTAAGCATTTACTTCGACTAGCTATATCAGATATCATTATGCGAGGAATCAGTCTTAGCTAGTTTATTCTTAGCCAATACTGGTGGACCAGCTTAAAGAATGTATCCAACACTGGTGTTAGCTAGTTCTTCCTTCTTCCTCTTTGCTGTTTTCTGTCTTCCCTGTTTTCTCGTTTCTTATGATTTGTTCCACTCTGTAGAACTGAAGATTTGACTAACTATATTATATATCATGATGCTAGGAATCAGTCGTGTTGAAAAACTGTTACCACGTAAAGTTTTTCTGTCTTTGAAGTTATATTCTTATTGCTCAAATTGTTAAAATTAATTTTATTTTCATGCAGGTTGCTGCATCAACTAATAAGGAAGTTGATGCCCAAATCCCTAACTACCCAAATCTACCTCCTCAGTTAATCTGTCAGCTTCATAATGTTACCATGCATGTGAGTTTACTTCTAATGGATCATCATGTGTTTTTTTTTCTTGTAAAGAAGTTTTACGAGATGATTTCTTGGTGCTAACACAGGCAGATGCTGAAACTGAAGAAGTTTATGCCCAAATGACACTGCAACCATTGAGCCCGGTATTTTATGATTTAGCTATATATGCTTTATCCTGAATTCTCATGAAATGTTCCCTCCAAATCTATGCACTCAGCAAGTAATTCCATGGGCAGGAGGAGCAAAAGGAGCCTTTTCTTCCAATTGAATTGGGTGCTGCTAGCAAGCAGCCAACTAATTACTTCTGCAAGACGTTGACTGCAAGTGATACAAGTACACATGGTGGATTTTCTGTGCCACGCCGAGCAGCTGAGAAAGTCTTTCCTCCGTTGGTGTGTTTTCGAACATTGAATTGAAATTTATTTGCTTTTTTAAGCTTGATAGTTCTATGATAACTGATCATCTGGGTGCATTCTTAAACTGATTGTTTTTCCAATCTGCAGGATTTTTCACAACAACCTCCAGTACAGGAACTGATTGCTAGAGATCTGCACGACAATGAATGGAAATTTCGCCATATTTTTCGTGGTATGTGCTCAAACCATGGCAACAGACACATAGATGATTAGGTCTGATATAAAATGTAAATACAGAAACTAAGCATCCCCCTCCCCCCCACACACACAAAAAAAAGAAGGGAAAATCTATGCCTGAGCAGCTTTCTATAGTTATATGTCTCGACTGTTCCTTCCTCTGAGATTGTTATCATGGTGTTGCTTTTAGTGATAGTGTTTATCTGGGGTAAAATGTTACGTCTTTCTTTACTGCCTGCTGTTTTGTATTGTAAAGCCTTTTGGTGTATCAAATTATATTCTATGAAGTGTTAACTTCTTTTTTACTCTGAATTGGGCAATGCTTGGACACTTGCAGGCCAGCCAAAAAGACATCTCCTGACAACAGGTTGGAGTGTATTTGTAAGCGCAAAAAGGCTAGTAGCGGGGGATTCTATCATATTTATCTGGTACCTTCTATCTGAACATCATCATTCTACTTTGTGTTCGAGGTTGTACCCTTCTGCTTACACTGATCATTCAAATGTTACAGGAATGATAATAATCAACTTCTTTTGGGAATTCGTCGCGCAAATCGTCCACAGACTGTTATGCCCTCTTCTGTGCTATCAAGTGATAGCATGCATATAGGTCTTCTTGCAGCAGCAGCTCATGCTGCAGCTACAAATAGTCGTTTCACTATTTTCTATAATCCCAGGTATGGGTATATACTGTGGGTGTGCTACTAGTATAACGCTAATTTTGTTTCCCACTTAATAAGAAGGGCTATTTGCATAGTTGCCATTGGTTGGTTATATAAACTGCATGGTTGCCACTAAAATTTTTGAATTAGCACCGATGCCACTGGTTTGCTTACGTAGCAGCTGAGGATGCCATTGTTTTGTGACGGAGAGAAAACACCGTGACTAGAGTTTCGTGACGGAGAGAAAACACTCTCAGTTTCTCCTGTTCTCTCTCAAGCTCTCGCCCTCCCATGGCCGCAGGCAACCTTGCCGTCGCCGGCCACGCTGCTGTATCCCCCTGCCGTCAAACCTCTCCTGTAGCATCGCCAGCACCTCCCTTTTCTCCCAACAAAGCCGCACCAGACCCCGTTGAGCGAGCTGCCGGGAATCGACATTATCCCCTCTGTCGTCGAACACCGCTATATCTTCGATTTCCGCCGTCGAAGTGCGCCCCCGCGCAATTCCTCCCGCCGGCGACCTCCCGCACCGGCCGCGCAGCGATTTGGGTTGTCTCGGCTCAGAATACCGCCGCCGTTTACCCAGAACACCTCCGCCGCCGTGGCCCGCCCGGCACCGCTCATGAGCCGCCTCCCTGTGTCGTGCAGCGCCTCCGGTCTTCTCCCCGCCCTCCTGCAGTTCGCTGCGCCTCCGCACGGTGCCCCTGCTCCTCCCTGCGGTGGCCTGAGCCCGCACTGTCGACTTTTCCGGCCGCCGGGGCCGCGCCGCCGCCGAGTGCCGGGCGTGCGCTGCGCCCTGGCTCGGGCGTGGTCTGGCCAGCCGGCTGGGCCAGTTGGCCTCAGGCCATCAATGACTGGGACGAGTTTCCAGCCATGTTTTTTAATTTTTTTTATTTCCTAAATCTAACAGCAGCAAACGGAAGCTCACTCTAGTGGCATTTGTGCCAATGGAAAAATTTTAGTGGCTATGGTGAATTGAGGTCTCAAACCAATGACAATCATGCAATTTTCCCTAATAAGGAGGTTAATTTTTTTTCAGGGCTAGTCCTTCTGAGTTTATCATTCCACTAGCTAAGTATGTGAAAGCTGTTTACCACACACGTGTGTCTGTTGGAATGCGGTTCCGAATGCTTTTTGAGACAGAGGAATCAAGTGTGAGAAGGTAAGTTGAAAATATGCACACATCATAAAAAAACATGTAACCTGATGGTGTACACATAAAAAATAATGTGATCTTATGGCTTCCTCTTCTTCCAGGTACATGGGAACAATCACAGGTATAAGTGATTTAGACTCGGAGCGTTGGCCAAACTCACATTGGCGTTCTGTGAAGGTGATTTCTTTTATGAGCTATCATGATTCTGAACCTTTTTTTTTTTGTCTTTTTTCACTGTTCATCGTATTCGCCAAGTCTGTTATGATATGATTCATGAATCCTTTTCAAAGTACATGTTTATGTGTTAGTTACGGATTGATGGTTGCTCAGACTTTGGGTTTTTGTTACTTTAGGTTGGTTGGGACGAATCTACAGCTGGTGAGAAACAGCCAAGAGTTTCGCTTTGGGAGATTGAGCCATTGACAACTTTTCCGATGTATCCTACGGCCTTTCCCTTAAGACTTAAGCGTCCATGGGCTTCTGGACTGCCCTCGATGCATGGCATGTTCAGTGGTAGGCATTTATGAGTGAAGCACCCATATGCATTGTGGCAACTCTATTCAGGCTTTATCTAACTAATTGCTCTTTGTTTAAGTAGGTGGAAAGAGTGATGATTTTGCTCGTTATTCTTCTCTCATGTGGCTTCGAGATGGAAATAGAGGGGCTCAGTCATTGAACTTCCAAGGACTTGGAGTATCACCATGGCATCAGCCAAGAATAGACTATCCATTACTAGGGGGTCTTAAGCCAGACACTTACCAGCAAATGGCTGCTGCGGCACTGGAAGAGATTCGATGTGGGGACCATTTGAAGCAGACTTCTGCTCTCCTGCCAGTCCAACAGACCCAAAATTTGAATGGTGGATTAAATCCCCTTTATGGAAACCCTGTTCTACAGCAGATGCACTACCAAGCTCAGCAGTCATCCCTGCAAGCAGTTCAGCAAGGTTATAATCACAACACTAGTAATTCTGGTTTCCTTCAGAGTCAGCTACAGCAGCTGCAGTTGCATAATTCCCAGCAGATGCAAAAGCAGCAAGAGACACTGCAGCTACATCAGCAGCAGCAAACACAGCAAGTTCTGCCCCAGCAATCGCATCAGGAGCTGCAGCAGCACTTCTCATCTGGTTGTCATGGTATCACCGATGGCATGTCTGAGTCTGGATCTGCTTCCCAGTCACAATCTTCTTTGCTTCCTGGATCTCCATTCTACCAGCAAAACATCATAGAAGGAAATAATGGTCCAGGTTTGCATATACACAACAGTGACCACAACTTCTCAAGCCAAGAAACCTCATACCTACAAAGTTTGCCTCGAAGTGGGCAAATAATGGCATCTGAGGGATGGCCTTCAAAGAGATTGGCAGTGGATCCTCTCGTTAACCTCGAAGCTCAGTCTGTGCAACCAAAGCATGAGAAATTCAATCATCAGACTAGCATGCCTAACATTTCTGGAACCCTGCCACCACAAACAGTAAGACACAGTTCTAGCACCCAGGCTTGTGGTGCAGAGTCTCACCTGTTTTCATCATCATTTGCAACCCGTGATGGTCTGACAACAGTCAGGAATGCTGGGGTTGGCAGCAGAACTGATTCCATAACCATAGCTTCACTGAGATACAGTGATGTGGATTTGCTAACCGGGAACAGCATGGCAACTTCTAGTTGTTTGGGTGAATCAGGAACCTTCAACTATCTTGATGATGTTTGTGGTGGAAACCCACCACCAGGTGGAACATTTGTGAAGGTATGTCTAGTAATTCCTACTTACGTTTTATATTTCTGCAAGTTTGTCAGTGATGATTCCTTTCACTCGTTGAATTTGGTAACTGCTGTAGAACTTTGGAGGCACAAAGTTCATTTTTAGTGGGTTGGTAACAAAACAGTCAATTCTGATTTAAGGTTCTAAGAATACTTAAGCAGGAACATTAGAACTTGGATTCGTAATAAACACTCTTTTGACACCACTTTTGATAGTGTACATTCCTATGTGATCTGGCTAATTTTATTTGTTATTCTAGGTTTACAAATCAGGGTCCCTTGGGAGATCACTCGATATCACCAGGTTCAGTAGCTATTATGAGTTACGCAGTGAGCTCGAGCGATTGTTTGGCCTTGAAGGCCAACTGGAGGACCCTGTAAGATCAGGCTGGCAGCTTGTATTCGTCGACCGGGAAAATGATATACTTCTCGTCGGCGATGACCCATGGCAGTAAGCACTCACATAACCATCTTCCTTTTGTGTACTCATCTATGAATTTTCATTTAAGTTAGCACAATCTTTTGAATGCCATGTTTTTGTAGGGAGTTTGTGAATAGCGTATGGTGCATAAAGATACTCTCGCCACAAGACGTGCAACAGATGGTCCGTGACGGAGATGGCCTTCTGTCTGCAGCTGGTGCAAGGATGCTACAGAGCAATGTCTGCGAGGACTACTCTGCAAACCATGATATGCAGAACCTCAGCGGCAACATTGCACCTGTAGTGCCACTGGACTACTGAGAAGATGAAGGATGGGGTCCGAACCAAATTTGGCACGGCAGATGCCATCGGTGATGAACCGCATTACCTGTCATCTCTCTAGTTTGTTTCGCCAGGAATAACTTAGCCGTCGATATAGCTAGATGATCGGGTGTATCATCACTATGATAATGGACATGATGTATGATAACTACTCTATCTAGCTATGTAATAGCCATAGCCTAAGCTTTAGTTTCCAGACTAGAATTGTTCTATGGAATATGAATTCAGGCAGTCACAGTAGAAGTGATATGCTCCCGCAGCATATATCGAGATTCCATGCGAAGCCTGGACAATTTAAACTTGTCACCTACCTCAGTTTTTTCGCCTCAAATTGCGGTTGGTTATCTTGTTAGTACATTGCAGAGTCAAAATCTTGTCCTATTTGCACTTTTAGTCTTGTAGACTTTTTTTTTTTGACAAACTTTGTATCTGTATTCATTCAAAGGAAGATTACAGACACTGAAGCGAACACGCTTCAAAGATGAAGCACTCCTGAAGGGGTGCGGAATACACGGTTCTCCGATAACAGAGTACATGTTACAGTAAAAACGACTATCATTGGCTAGTCTCTAAAGAGTCATCGGAGGGGACTCGTTTAGAACAAGCATGAGGTTGGTGTCTTTTGCCTGCGTAATGTAACATCGTTGGTGAAGGATATAGTTGATATTCATTTGGACACATGAGGGAGGCAAAAGCAGCACCGTTGGACCAACACTAGAGCAGCCAGACTTACTAGATCTACGTCATATCGATCAGAACACCCGTAGCGGTCACCGTTCTTGAGAACGTGAGTAGAATGTCGTTGAGGACGTAGAGGCAGCACCGTTGGGTGACAATACCAGAGCAGTCAGACTTACTTGATCTACGTCATATCGATCAGAACACCCGTAGCGGTCACCGTTCTTGAGAACGTGAGTACGGAATGTCGTTGAGGACGTAGAGGACCCAGACACCATGAGTAGTCTAGAGTGAAGTTCTTGATACCCTGCAAGAGAAGAATCAAACAGGAGAGCACCACACACGTTGATGCCCCGTCGAGAGCAGCAAGGCCGATGAAATCGCCTGAAACTGGAGCACCGGGAGAAGAGGGAGACGTCAATGAAAAACATCACCGGTCGAACTGTTGAAGTTGAGATGTCGGCCTTGATGGCCTTGTGGACTTTGACCTGTTGATCTGCTTGCTTCATCTCAGTTCGCATGATTTTCGGAGAAGCGTTGTTTACGCCATCATGAAACTATGCAAGTATAGAATCAAGCCTTATAGGTGACAGGCGCACCTTTTCTTCCTAATAGCTTCATGTGGTACCATTATACTGTTGGGCCAAGCGTGCTTTGGCACAAGCAGTTGAGAGGATGATCCTTCATTTTTAACTCTTCTTTCCGGGTTGCAACTTGAAGAACATTTTTCCTTATATCGAATGGTTATTTCTAGACCATAGAGGGAGACTCATCCATAATTTGGTTCAAATTCTCCGCGCTCGTGGTTCTGGAAATGTTCGGTTAAAAGAAGATGCGAGAAATTTTGAACACACTAGTCATTGGCAGGCTGCGAGAAGGCCTAAAATTGGCTACTACACACAACACAAACCAGATTGTGCAAGCACGGATTCAAAGCGAGGAACAGCACATTTTTTCTCTGAACCCGGAAGCACTGCCTGAACTAGAACTTTTGACGATTTCATGTACAAATCTCCCCCTTTCCATGCTGCTTGTACTACGATGTTCTTCAGTCTTCACTCAAGCAGTTTCAGCTGCAACCAGATCGACCCGGCCTGTGTTCTGAAGCTGGTCGTCAGAGGAACCAGGTGCAGCACCGGCGGAACCGGGTCGGCGCGCGGCCGGTCTTCCTGATCCGCTCCACCTGCCGCGCCAGCCGCGCCGCCTGCCGGCTCCGTTTCGCCTCCACTCTCGCCTGCTTCCCCTCCACCTTGTGGCTCAGCACTGACATCCGCTTCGCCATGTCCTGCTTCGCGCGGGATCTCATCTGCTCCGCCTTCACCTGAAAACGTGCTTCTTTCAGTCACATACTGCATTTTCTGAAGAAAACTCGTTGGAGAAAAAAAATAGTCTCTCGTTCTGATGATGAAGCATCCAGACTTGTCAAGCCTGAGAAACTGACCTCGGCTTGCTTCAACTTGGCCTCAAATTTTGATTTCTGGAAACTCTCCCATTCCTGTATCTTCGTCTCCTTCTTCTGATATCTGACGAGAAAAGGCATGGACGATTAGCTGGAAAAATTCAGGAACTAAAATACAGAGAACAAAAATTACCGTAAGCAACTCATTACATACCTTGCGTCGAGCTTGCACTTCCGTGACTCTTCCCACGCCGCGGCGCGCGCCTCGAACTCCTTCGTCTTGACCTCGTCGTCGACGGCGCCGGTCACGTCCACCGCCGCCGCGGCGGCGAGGAGCCCCTCCTCCTTGCTGGCCCACGACGCGATGTTCATCTTGCCGAGCTGCAACCCGAGCGCGGCGATCTCCCGCCGGGTCCGGAGCCGCAGCTCCTGCTCCCTCTCCGACGCCGCGGAGAACGACGACGACCGCGACGAGCCGACGAGCCTCGGGCTGCACGGCACGGAGCAGAGCGGGCTCACCGGCGACGGCGTGGCGGCGCCGGCGGGCGTGCCGCTCCGCGACTGCTCCTGGCTCGCGATCGGGGTCATCTCCGTCCCCACGTCGCGCATCGACACCGTCGCCGCGGCGCGAAGCCTCTTCTGCGGCGGCGGCCGGCTCACCGACGGCGGGGACGACGACTTCGAGGACGGCAGCAGATGCTGCTCGGTCACCGCGCTGCTGTTAGCACTGCCGCCGCGGCCGTGCGAGGTGTTTGAAACCGCCGCGGCGGAATCCGGCGCGACGCGGACGCCGCCAGCGGCGGCGACGGCGGCGGGCTTCTTGGAGAAGATGGGGTTGGAGTGCACGACGTGGCGGCCGGCGATCCACTTCTCCGCGTCGTTCCACTTGGACGGCACCGCACGGAAGAACGGGCCCCTCACATCCCTTTGGAACTCGAAGTTGCCACCATTGCCGGTCTCGTGCCCGCTCTCGCCGCCGCTATGCGCCCTGCCATGGCTCGCGTCGGAACGCGACCGCGAGGAATCCGACCGGTCCTTGGGGTACTCTGCCGGTCGGATAGAAACGTCAATCAATATAAACAGGACTGAATGGATGGCACAATGCAGATGATTAAAAAGATGAACATTTTTTTTATACGCGTCACCGATCACACCTTCATCAACTTCTTGCGGCAAGAGACTGGTCTTGGGGTGGTCGTCATCATCCATTTCTTCATCAAGCCTCGACGGCGACGCACCGGACGACTTGCCACTAGCCTCGACCTTCTTGCCGCCCCCAGGGGAGCCCATCAGCTTCATCCTCAGCTTGGTTGGGGACATGACACCCATCTGCATCCGAAATCATATAAAACCGGCGAGTTTAAAGTAGGAGCCGAGGCTTGCTGAAGAGCATTTCGTTCCCAATGCGCTCAAATTAACATCCACGCTAATCACCCAACATTTACAGTGTGGTCAACACAGCAGTTACCGAGACACGGAAAACAATTGGTCACAGAGGAATTCAAGGGAGTATTTAAGTGCAGCTTTGCTGTTACTGCCATTGCATAAGCTGCAGCGGTGCTGGTAAATGGCTGCAGAAATTTACGCCTTGCTTCTGTAGAGACCAGACGGATTAATTCGGTGCAGCTACTGGAAAGTTGCCATTGGAGAGTGATGTGAGGAGCAAAGTGGATCTCTTTCCTGCCATCTCCCAACCACATTACTACACTCTGAACTTAACTGAGCAGCCATGAAATGAATGCCGCTGCTACGATACGGAATCCCCGTCTTAAAAGAGAAGAAGGCCCAGAAGTGGATACGTTAGATCGTTCACTGTTGGCATGTTTTTTGACCCAATCAAAACGTGTTCATCAATCATCACTAGGAGGAACTCCAGTTCTGGAACATGGAGAGAGAGGACAATGGCGTCGACACCGTTCAACAAGGAAAAAGAGCGGCAAAGAAGAAGAAAATGAGAAGGCAGGGAAGAACAATGCCTAAGAAACGGCTGAGTTGGACAAAGAGGAAGAACTATACTAGTTTCACGGCACCACGACGTATACTTGTACAAAATAATCCCAAGACAATACAACTGCAAGAACAGCCACCTTCGTACTCACTTAACTCCCTCTACAAACGTGCAACCCAAAACAATGCATGTAAATCAGACAATGGCGAGGCGCTCGTTTACCTGCGGTTTGTGTATCCTCTCGTACCCCATGGTCACCACCTCTGTTTCTCCCTCGTCAGCAAGCTTCAGCAGCAGCAATGGCGGGTTGGCAAGGCAGATAAGATCGAAGCAGCAGGGGCATGCTAGGAGAGAGCAGGGTCGTTGCTCGAGCACCCAAATGTGCTGTGCTGCGCGGAGCTGGTAATATATTCGCACGAGGGCGACGCACACGTCGCGCTTGTAGAAGAGCCAAAGCCTTGAAGCGTGCGGGATCAGCTGTGGACCACCGTAGGCGCGCTCTTCCGTGTGGCTACCCCACCTTTTTTTTTTTCTTCGTGACAGTAGTATTTCCCCAGCACTGTCCAATGTAGGATTTTAATAACTGGTGAAAACCGTCCAGTTATCTCGTTAACTGAGAAACCGGTCCCGGCCGGTTACGCTAACCGGCCAGTTAACTCAGAAAAACCGAATCTGGTTACTATAGCAAATGATTAATCGATTGGTTTCTCCGATTAACTGTCCGGTTTTTCACCGAACTAAGCCGACCGGTTTCTCCGGTTATTTCAACCCTGGTCCAATGTCTAGAGGTTCACCAGGCACTTAGTTTCAAAAAAGAAAAAAACCAGGCATTTGAATTAAATTCAACTACTGTAGTAAATCGCTAGCATTTGAGACAAATTCATCCGAATCCATCCAGACATGTTTCTTGGCCCTGTTTTACGCTGCTTGTGTTCTTGTTTGCTGCAACAAATTTGGAGTTCCCGAGAATGCGAGAACTGAAGAAAGATCGCACAGCTCCACACGGAACCATGTTCAAAACCAGCAAGTTCCTGCGCCGCTTTGCCGTCTGCCCCTCCTCGGATTTTAAACTTCTGCTACTGCCAGTGCCAATTCCACAGTGGCCCTATCGCCAGATGTTACGTGCGGTCAAGCTCCTGCTGCTGTATGCAAGTGACGGGTTGCAGAAATGTTTTTCTTTTTTACTGCTGCTACAGCATCGCCATTGATTCCGAGTATCCGACAGGTCTAGCTCATAGGCGCACTATTTTACCGACATCGGTACGAGTTGAATTTGTTTTTCCCCGTCTTTTGTTTGCAAAGGCGTGCGTAAATTTCTAGTGAGATGAATCGTCAGCTCATGAGTATCTTATTTTATTTATGTGATATGAATATCATACTACTATGTATATTTATGTGCTTATTGGACTACACAGATTCTTGTCTCCTGTCATATTACCCACTTTTTACGTCATTGTTGTACTGGTAACTCTTTCTTGCTAGTACTGCACAGATCCTTGACTTAAGAGTGGATTAGGTAAGGGATTATTAGTCACCGTACTAGACCAAATTGCAAGAGGAACATTTGAATCATTTAAACATCTTTCAAAATCTTCTTCCCTCTTCCCCACCCTATCCAACACTAGACCCCATGCGTGCGTGGAGACCCAAGAAAAAGCCACGAGGAAAGGGAAGGCAGAGAAGACTCCAAAGCCCAAACCCCAACAGCATGAGAGAAGCACCCCAATACACCATCAAACACACGACCATGCTCTTGTTAATTCACTCTGCTCCTGCTTAGTGGACACAAACACTCCACTTTTTTGTCTAGAGTTTTGCAAAGTTATCAGCTGATCATGTCCTGCACGAGAATCCACCGGACCTATTCCTGTTTTCTGGCCATTTTTCTAGGTTACACATTAACCCCTGTGAAAACTCTGTCTTGATGCTTCTAGTTAGTTTCACCGGCGTCTATTTTAGCCTCACGAATTCGTTTTGGTTAGGTTTTTGAGATCACATTGCCCAACAGACTTGATGTCACCCTTATGCAAGAGCACGCTCACGTGATTTAAGTTTACGTGTTTGTCTTGCACAGACACATTTTCAAGGATGACAAACAGGTCGCTTTTGGGAGTAGTGGTATAGTTGATTTGCCAGGGGAACTACAATCTGTCCTGTCTCCTGGGGTGCCAATTTTTTGCGCCAACTGCATATTTGAAATGACTGGGCACAAGCATTACTAGAGTACTCCCGCCTCTTAGTTCTTCTGCTACGGTACCGTAGAGGAACAGTAGGTCATTACTTTTATGTTAGTACTTTATACGCTGCTAACAACAAATGCTACGACTGCTATGCTTTTAAGGATGCTACGATCATTGCAAAGTTGCGAAGCATGCCCTAAATTGTGAGGCGCGCACTTTTTATGCTGCTAAGACTGACTTTAACCATGGAAGGCAATTTCATTTTTGTCTCTTAGAAGCTACTGTGCATCACGAATTTTGTCTCCAACGGTGAAATCCAAATGACGATGCATTTTATATCGGAGGAGAGAGACGAGCCAAAAGTACATTCTCTCTCTCCTCTGATGTGTCTCATCGGTAACGCTCGCGTCCCTCAGCACAGCGCGCGCTCACGGAGGACGAGCGGCGCGAGGCTCCTCCTCCCCCGGCGTAGCTCCTCCCTCGCCACAGTTCCTCCGCCGCCACAGCTCCTCTCTCGGTGCAGCTCCTCCTCCACCGCAGAGGCCGGCGCAGCTCCTCCCCCGCCGCCATCCTCCTCCGCGTCAGAGCAGAGCACGCCGAAGCTCCCTCCTCGCACCGCCATCCTCCTCCGCGTCGGAGCACAGCGCGCCGGAGCTCCCTCCCCGCATCGCCATCCTCCTCCGTGTCGGAGCAGAGTGCGCCAGAGCTCCCTCCCCACGTCGCGTGAGCTTGAGGGAGGGCGGCACGACGCGAGCTTGCGGGAGGGCGGGCGTAGACACGGCAGTGGCGGGACGGCGCGCAGGGGCTGAGTGCTCCGTGGACTTGTTTTGTCTCTTCTCTGTTAGAGATATCCTTTTTTTACTTTTAGATTGCTCTACTATACATGCAATGCAAACATGACTTTACTTCTTCAATTTACAACACATGGTTGGAGTCAGTCTAACAACAAATGCTAGTACTGGTACCAGATGCGATCATGACCCTTTGGGGCCTATTGCTGGCTATACATAGGGTTCTTGGCTCGGCTTGCTTGCAATCCAAGAGAAAGACCTGCGAAAGTGTACATGTTGGAAACCGCACTCAATCTAGATGCAGTGCAGCAGGGCATTGTACTGTGGCAGTTATTGCGATGTGAGGTGCTAGTGCAAAGGCAGCAGCGGGATAAAAAATGCCAACAATTTTTTCTTGCTCCTTTCAACTGTTGCAAACAGTCTTACTCAGGTTTGAATGGATTTTTTTTATGAATCTGTTTGAATGGATTCTTGAAGCCGCTGAGGGTAGAACACTCCACCTTTTAGAGCTGTAGTGCTGCCGTCTTGTGTTCATGTGTATGATGGATGTTCATATTTGGAGGCTTGGAGCTGATTACATTTTTTTTTCTACAATGGATGATTTCATAGCTAAGATTCAGGTACAGATGTTAACAGCAACCAGTGCTACAGAGGCCAAAAAAACACGTTGGTGAAAGCAAAAATAGTCAACTGACAGAAAGACACTCACGGACCAAAGATACGAAACCTGAATACATGACCTCGGCCTTTCATGTTTGGTATTATCATGAACTCTGTCCCCGCCCTGCTTCTCCATGTTTTGATGATGGCTTGGCGCCACGCCTGTGCACGACAATATTCCCTGGGGCAACAAAAAAGCAATGCAAGAGTGGCATCGTATCGCCATTGTGATTTGTGAAACACACGAAATTGGCAGTATAGCAGGCAGAGAAAGTTGTTTGTTTTTGCATCCAAGGTCCAAACATAGCATGGCTACAGTACAAGCAACATGTCAAGACAATCTCTTGGAGGTGACCTGTCTAGGATAGGTTTGCCAGGTTGCTGCAGTGGCGCAGCTTCTCGTGCTGCCCTGTGTCCGATCTGGGAGGGGAGGACCTTTGACCGCCATGGTTGAATCCTGCTGCTCCAGCGGTAGCAGGAGCAGTGGAATCAATCAGCTCCAGGTTTTGACTGCATTTGGACCGATGAGTCAGATTCAAAAGGGACCCTGGGCCTCCGTTGAAATCCATGATGATGCTATCATCATCATGAGGCTAGGTCCAATGTTGCTGTGGTCATCATGGCAGACACATACGCCAGCACCGCAACTTCGAACTCTCACTCTGTGCTGCTCCAAGCAGGCCTTTGGAGCCCTTCGCGTAGAGTGGGCCGATAGTGTCCTTGAATGGCCCGTATCCGTTTCCTCCTTGGGCTTTCCTAACCCAGCTAGCATGTTCATGCGAGCCGCTTGAAGCTTTTATGCCTTCTCTCCCCACAAAGACAGTCACACAGCAGAGCCATTTGAAAGCTATTTGGTACAAAAAGAAAGCTTGCTAGTATCAGAATAAAGAAAGGCCAGAGTAACGAACAAAATCCTCCACCATAAAGCACAGAAGAAGTGGAATGGACGAATTACTATGTAAGAGACTGTTATCACATTGACACTTGCAATGCTATTCGCCTCAGTGTCTCAGACAACCTCATAATGATCGACATTCATGACAAAATCGGCACTACAGCAAACTCTCGCTTAATAAGAGAACAATTCATCGCCCCACTTCTTTCTTCCAGCAGGACTGACCAGGTAATGGCCACAAAAAATGAACTACGCCCATCTTGGTGAAGCAAAGTCACTCGTCATCTGAGTTATCAAACTTAATTGAGTGGGTACCCAAATCAATTTGCCCACCCCGGTAGGTTCCCCGCTTCTTCTTGGTCTTCTCATGCCTAAACCCCCTGCAGAGGAAAATCGAGACAAGATGGTGTTAAGCTAGGCATTTACCGTAGTGTGATTTCTAAAATAGTCCCAAAGGAACAGGTAGAGGTACCAACCTTCCCCTGACTTGTCCAAGGACCTCTTGTGCCTTGGCACCATAACCAGTTTCTGCACCACCCTGAAGTGAAGAAAGCATAGATAGGACAGGTTAGCATGGAAACCTTAATTTTATGAGCATATATATCTTTATGTAAACTAATACATCACCTTAGCCCAATATGAGTTATCCTGGAGCCTTTCATCAGCAAATTTCACAGCCTCTAGTTTCACCCGTTGAAATGGTGTCACAGGTTTAGGCTGTGCAGTGAAACAAGTATAATCAATCACAATATCAAGCCTTCAGACATTTGCTAAATTGATGATTTTTTTTTTTTTTTTGCTCTATCTGCATATAACAACTATAAGACCAATGATGGTGTTGCTGATCGGTCTACCAGAAGCTCCATATCCAAGGTATTGACATATCAAACTAAATAGAGTTTGCATATCTATAAATATCAGGTATGACTGCCTTCATTACGGATTTCAAGCAACATAATGGTAGATTAATAGCATTGGATAGCATCAACCAGGGGAGCAGGAGTTTGAACAAAATTACATGCAAATTAAGTTGTGTATGACAGAACCCAAAACAAACATAAAGCAGAACAAATGGCATACCTCATCTGATTTTTTCTGCCTTTTACTCGGTTTTGATATGATGCTATTTTCTTTCGAATTGTCCTCTGCAAAACCATTGCCGGAAGTCTGATTGGCTGTGCCATTTTCTGTTGCAGGGGGCTTGCTTTCTTCAACGTCTTCTAGTTTCCGTTTTTTGCCAACAACTGCATTCTCACTTGCAGGCCTACCATTTTCAGCGTCTTCAGTCTCCATTGCACTCTTGTCCTGATCATCTGATTTAGGAACTGAACCTTTCCCTGCAACCTCTTTGCCTTCCTCCTGAACATTTTCTTCAGAATCAGATTTCTTCCGCTTCTTTTTAGCTTTCTTATCATTATCATCTTTTACCGTTTTGACACCATCAGCCTCAGCAGCCACAGATACTGCATCAATCTTCTCAGATTTCCCTTTCTTCTTTTTCTTTGACTTATCCACAGCACCATTGCCTACATCATTGTTGTCTACGTCATCATTCTGAGGTTTCAGTGCTTCCTCCTTCGATTTGCCATCATCCTCTAGTTTCTTTTCAATTGCTAAACTCGTCTTTTCCAGCCTAGCTTCAACATCATCATCCTTTTCCTGTTTTTTGCTCTTCTTTTTCTTGCCATCAACCTTCTGATCATCACTCTTCACAGTTTCTTTAGCTTTCTCAGCTGAAGAGTCATCCTTCTTCTTCTTATGCTTCTTTTCTTTGGTCTCAGCTTCCACATTTTCAGCAGGCTTTTCCTCGGCAGAAGGCTCAATCACCTTGGCTTCTAGTTCAGAAGCCTCATCACCACCTTTCTTCTTCTTCTTCTTTTTCTTCTCCCTGGTTTCATCATCTTGGACAGCAGAAGGCACACTCGCATTGGTCTTTGCTTCATTTAATTCAGTGTCATCACTCTTCTTTTTCTTGCCGGTATCTTCCGCTGCAGCATCGGTAGCTTTATCTGTACCAACAAATTCAGTTCAGCTTCAATTTTACAAACAAGTTGCAAGTGTCAAATTAGTGAAATTGCAACAGTTCACAGCAGATAAAGATGCTACCTTTCTCATTGCTCCACACAGTGACAGTTGCTGGAGCAGCGCTGCTGCACATGACATTCAATTTCATCAATCATAGTAATTACTTAGTTCACCACCCAGGAATGGAAGCAAACATCCTGACAATTCTAGAAATTCTGAAACTGGTGAAGTACCTCGATTCAAGGAACTTGGAGACCAAATCCTCTATGCTCACCGCAGACGATTTCCATGCACCGTCCTAGAAACATCGAGTCCCCCCAAATAGCCAAAATCAATAACGCGTCGAAATGACACTATGGTGTCTACGGGCATGCTACAGAGAGGCCAACGGTTGAAATACCTCGAGGTTGGCCTCGGATTGAAGCGCGGAGAGCGCGCGCGGGAAGCCGCCGGCCTCGAGGAACGCGGCGACGGAGGCGACCACCACGGCCCTCGCGTCAGGGGCGGCGGCGGAGCCCGCCTTAGCAGCGGCCTTGCTCTTGCTCTTCTTCTCCTTCTTCGACTCCTCCTTGGCCATGGCGGCGGCGGCGGAGCTGGCGGCGGGAGGATGGGAGGAGGAGGCTAGTGCGACTTGGCGCGGGACGAAGAGCATCAGGCGGAGGTTAGGGTTTGGACCGCGGGGTTTATACGCGGCGGCGGAGTGCGTGGTGGGGAGCTGGGTCTATGGCGAGGTGATACTCAATGACGTGTGGGGCCCAATATTGTGGGGCCAAAATGTCAGTTTTGAAAGGACGGTCAGAATTGGTGTTTCTTAACGGCGCGCGCAAGATTTCTCCGATGGCGGGGGGAAGCTTCTGGAAGGACCTGGAAGGAACGGCGACGGTTAGGCCCACCGCAAGTATGAGTTCCGCAAATCTGTGTTTGGACCAAGTGCCGCTATTGTATTCCACTGATACAACCAAGCCCTGCTCTAGAATGATATCACGGCACCAGCATATGCAATAGTTTTCTAACTGAATTTTTATATTGTGGCCATTTTTTTAACTAAACTTTTTGAGCATGTGTGACTTTCAAGTTTTTCTATATAATTTGTTCCTTAGCAGTTGAAACTTGAAAGACAGTTTGCGGTTAAACATCTTTGAAAAGGGTGTCGTTGTTTTTTTTTTTCAATAAAAGCTCCGAACCATGGTTCCCCACTACCTCTACTTGCTTTTTTCAAGTGTGTAATTTTTTATAATTTTTTCTTAATATTTGAAAAATGGTTTGTGATTAAACTTCTTTGGATAGAGTCGTGTTTGATTTTTACAATAGAAATGCAACTAAAACTACATACTACATCTACTCGCCTGTTGTTTGTTTTGCAGGCTTATAGTTTTTTGCAACGTTGAGTGAAAGTCGTTATTATAACTTAATTTATTTTATATTAAATTATTATATGTGAAAGTTCTTCAAGCAGTAGTATGGGAAATACGCAATTGAATTTCTTATGGATTAGAATTTTAGTTTACATTTTGTCATGATATTTTTCCCCTCTTAGTGTTAACTCCAGAAAAGCTTGTTGTTTGTTTTGCAGACTTATAGTTTTTCGCAACTTGAGTGAAAGTCGTTATTATACTTAATTTATTTTATATTAAATTATTATGTGAAAGTTTTTCAAGCAGTATTATGGGAAATACACAATTGAATTTTCTTATGGATTAGAATTTTTGTTTACATTTTGTTATGATATTTTCCCCCTCTTAGTGTTAACTCCAGAAAAGGCTTCTAGCTAGTTTAGTGAAGTCCTTTTATAGTAGTAATAGGATAAGTTGGAGCAAGTGAACAGGCTTCATCAGGGCCAACAGTGGTTGGCCCCTGACCTCAATTTGCTTTAGAAATATCTAATTTTGTTGCTTAAACGGCACAAAAATCGTAATCTGCCCCCTCTCCCCTAGAAATTTTCTCAACAGATGTGCACAACTTACACTTCATCGTCCATGGTCCTAGGTAGGCATGTGCTCACACCTTGTCTTCCTTGATATAAGATCGAGATGGAGAAACTACGTACATAAATACAGTTCCAGGACCATTCGCACTTTGAGTATCACCTCATATAATAACTTTATGTTTTCATCATCGCTTCAGGTAAAATAATTCCCAAGTTGTTATTGTATTTTCTGGCCAAGTTTTAAAGTTGATCCTGCTCTAATTAAACTAGCGATAAGGGAACTATCTTTTTCCCATAGCTATATTAACTGGCTAACTGCTATAGTAGCCAGCTAGGATATACTTGCTTGAGTTGCATTCTTTTTGGATCGGGGCTCTCACATGGTCAATGAACTATCGATCCTTGATCATTTGTAATCTCAAAAGGAGGTAGCAAACATAGATTCCTGCATATCAATGTTTGTGAGCATGCAAGTGTGTTTGCGCGCATGTGTTTTGGTAACAAATTGTGGTTTGACAGCATATGTGGGACACACACTTTTCTTGTTGATGTATTATGAGATGTTTGGTGATATGAATCCATGAAAAATATATAAGGTATAAAATTATTTGATAATGTTATGGACTACTCTGATGTATGGTTATAGAGAAGTTGCTAGTTGAACCTGCCCTCTAAGATTACGCCATCTCTAATAAAATTAACTCCTCAAACAATGATGAAAAATCACCAAAGGTGTTCCCACTAAGACATTTGATCAAATTAAGAGCGTTTTTTTGTGAAGGTGTCTGATTAAGCCCATGTCGTGAGGGGTCTCGAACTCGCTGCTTAGCCAGAGGGGTATATGCTACAACGGCTACAGGGGATTCTCAGAAAGTCCTAATAGGGTCCAAAGATTAGAGCACTCCATCTTTGTACTGCTCTAGATATGTTTTCTGCAGCTAACATTTGTATGGGCTTAACCCTAGAAAACACTTAAGCAACTTATTCATCATGCATAACAATGTGATACTCACGGGTGGAACTTGGGGAACACATGATCTACATGAAAAAAGGCAACTCTTTGTAATAAAATGAGACATCCTACAAAATAGCAGTACATTATGTGTGCATAGTGCATTATGTGTGCATGATACACAAACACAGTGTAAAGCATGTGTACTAAACACTACTCGTGACCAAGTGTGCGGAACTCTTCCTTTGCGCGCTGTGCTGTGAAGCAAGCACTCCATTGCAGTTGGAGCCCCTGCTCCCATTCATTCTTTAGCCAACAACATTCTCCATATCATGTAATGTTCTCATATACATTCAACCTTACTAATTCTTCCAATACAATAGCAAGGCTGAAGAGTAGGAAATGCTAGAAGAAAATTCAAGGTATGGCAAGGGCCCTACCTTGCCATATTAGGAAATAAACCCAACGCGCATACAAGATTGTTATAAAGGAGAAGAAACCTCATGATAGAAGATAATTATATGGGCCTCTCCCCAGGCAAACAATACACATTGTCTTTTCTTTGAATGAGATGGATAGCTTTTTAAGACCACAGTATGATTTTTGCATTACCGACAGGTCAATGTTTAGAACAGAAAAATAGATACAGGGCGCAATATTTCAGTAAAATGTCTTCATCAACTGTTTACAAATAAGTTAAGAACTTGGCATAGTGAACTTACTAAATTTAGTTACGAAATATCTAAGCATTGTAGTTCTTTCATATGCAAGTACCAAGAATCGAGAATAATTAATCTCAGGTTACAGAGATCATCATGTTTAGAATAGCAATCTTCGTATAGTTATGATAGTGCTGAAACACGCTGATAGATCAGGCAAACACGGTAAGGGGATGGCTCATCATTACCTAGATAGTGCTGAAACGGTGGGAGTACCTCTACTTGGTTTTTTTCAATTGTGCAATTTATGATAATTTTTTCCTTAGTATTTCAAAAAATGGTTTATGATTAAATTTTCGTTGGAAACGGTTGTGTTTGATTTTTACAATAGACGTCTACCTCTACCTGTGTGTTGTTTGTTTCGTAGACTCTTATATTTTTTTACAATTTTGTGTGAAAGTTGTTATTATAATTTATTTTTTATTAAATTATTATGTGAAAGTTTTTCTAGCAATATTATGGGAAATACACAATTGAAATTTCTTATGGATTAGAATTTTAGTTTACATTTGGCATGATATTTTCTTCTTCTTTGTAATAACTCCAGAAAAAGGCTTCTAGACTAATAGTTTAGTAGGAATAGGATAAGTTGGAGCAACTGGATGGGCTTCGTCACATCTTCAGGGCACAAAAATCGTGCCCCTGACCTCATTTTGCTTAAGAAATATCTAATATTGTTGCTTAAACGGCACAAAAATTGTAATCTGCCCCCTCCCGCTTAGAAATTTTCTCAACAGATGTGCACAACTTACACTTCAGCGTCCATGGTCCTAGGTAGGCATGAGCTCACACCTAGTCTTCCTTGATATAAGATTGAGATGGATAAACTATGTATTGATATTCCTTCTAGAACAATTCACACTTTATACGAGTACCACCTCACATAATAACTTTACCCTTTCGTTATCGCTTCACGTAAAATGGTTATCAAGTTGTTATTGCATTTTCTGGCCAAGTTTTAAAGTTAATCCTGCTCTAATTAACTTAGCGAGGGAACTATCTTTTCCCTATAGCTATAGTTAGGGCAACCATAATGTAGAAATAAACCCGATAGTAGGCAATAAATATTATGTGAAAGTGGATAGTAAGCATTGTAAGAGTCGGCAATAGCTAAAACCAGGTCATAGCACTACTGCCGGCAACAAGCTAAGTGAATTATTTATAATATTTATACAGTGTCATTGCTTGCTCCTCTTGCCCGCCATCACCTGGTTGTGGGAGCCACCTTGTCCCTGCCCATAAGATAAGCATTGTGGAGTTTATAACAACTACTACCAACTTGACTCCCGGACCCACTCTTATTGCCGAAGTCGGTCATACGCATTGCTGTTGCTCTAACTGCTATAGTAGCCAGCTAGGATATACTTGCTTGGGCTGCATTCTTATTGGATCGGGGCTCTCATGGCCAATGAACTATCGATCCTTGATCATTTGTAATCTCAAAAGGAGGTAGCAAGCATAGATTCCTGCATATCAATGTTTGTGAGCATGCAAGTGTGTGGCATGCGCATGTGTTTTGGTAACAAATTATAGCTTGACAACATATGTGGGATACACACTTTTCAGTAACAGATTACTTTGTTGATGTATTATGAGATGTTTGGTGATTTGAATCCATGAAAAATATATAAGGTATAAAATTCTCTGATAATGTTATGGACTACTTTGATGTATGGTTACAGAGAAGTTGCTAGTTGAACCTGCCCTCTAAGATTACGCCATCTCTAATAAAATTAACTCCTTAAACAATGATGAAAAATCACCAAAGGTGTTCCCACTAAGACATTTGATCAAATTAAGAGCGTTTTTTTTGTGAAGGTGTTGCAGCCTGATTAAGCCCATGTCGTGAGGGGTCTCGAACTCGCTGCTTAGCCAGAGGGGTATATGCTACAACGGCTACAGGGGATTCTCACAAGGTCCTAATAGGGTCCATAGATTAGAGCACTCCATCTTTGTACTGCTCTAGATATGTTTTCTGGCGCTAACATTTGTATGGGCTTAACCCAAGAAAACACTTAAGCAACTTATTCATCATGCATAACAATGCGATACTCACGGGTGGAACATGGGGAATACATGATCTACATGAAAAACGGCAACTCTTTGTAATAAAATGGGACATCCTACAAAATAGCAGGGTATTATGTGTGCATAGTGCATTATGTGTGCATGGCACACAACACAGTGTAAACCATGTGTACTAAGCACTACTCCTGACCAAGTGTGCAGAACTCTTCCTTCGTGCGCTGTGCTGTGGAGCAAGCACTCCATTGCAGTTGGAGCCCATGTTCCCATTCATTCTTTTACCTACAATTCTCCGTATCATGTGAATTCCCTTTTTCTATCTCATGGTCCCCGTAGCATTCCTTTTTTTCTTGTTTCTCTCCATCATGACCCAAATATAGATGCAAATTAGGGAAATTGCTGTCATTGCCCTGCCTTGCCGTAGGACGGCTATCAATGCCACTACCCTCCTGTTGCCGGAGGACTACAGCCCTAATCCGCCTCGCTAACAGTGCTCCATCGTTGCCCTAAAAAAAATAAAAAAAATGCTCCATCATTTCCAAGTTGACGGAGAAGAGCTGCCACCTCCTTCAGTCCCATGCTAACAGCATGACAAACCAGGACCCCCCCCCCCCCCCCCCCCCGCCCCAGTGAAACTCGCGTCTCCCAGTCGGCAAATGGTTTCACGGGGTACCTTGAAAGCGTGCGGTGGATTCTGCGCTCTAGGACATGCATTTGACAGATGACAGATGACACTTATTATTATTCAAGGGCATTCGACAAACAACACTTCAGTGGCATACAAGTAGACTAGAATATTACCTTGTGAAAATTGCAATTGTTTTAGCTACAACAAAGGTAACAAAGCACAACGAGAGCCATGCATACGTCGTCCAGGTTGGCACAATCAAAATTACTGAAGATGATGATGACATAATTCAATACAAGCATTTAAAATGCTAGAAATTTAAATAAGTTTAACCCTTGGAGACGCACGGATGAATGACGGCCAGGGCAAAGTGTAGGACCAAGTACCTCTTGTGTTACGGTATTCCGATTCTGGCACCACTGCCAGCTCCATGGTCTCCATATCCACTGAAAAGAGCCACTTTCTGTTATCAGGGTCCCATACTGACACAACAACAAACCCAATGCCGTCATCGAAAACCCGCGCTTTCCAGTCGAATGCCTTCTCTATTGGGTACGTAACCCGGCAGGCCGCGGGTCACCTCGAAGAGCCGGCGGATGCTGTGCTCCAAAACCCACTCGCCGCTATCAAAGACTCGGCCAAAAACCTCGAGCTCGTTGAGGTACACGTGGACAATACGTGGCCTCGGCTATGATTCAAAATCACTGGCGACGCCGTGTACGACGATGTAGGTGGAATGGTACCCCAAATCTTCTGACGTGTGGATGTCACTGGGCAGATCAACCTGGAAAAACTCCAAGCTCGTGTTGTCAAGAGGTAGAGTGATCCGTCGACCCGGCCGATGCGGTGCGCCATGATATCGCTGTCAAGGTCGTCTTCGGATGCCCACAATAAGCGCCAGCCACCGCCGTCGGCTGTGGAGAACATGCAGCCTCTGCGAGCACCATCGCAGAATCTGCCGAACAATCTGAAGTTGGAGAGGGAGATGGTGTCGTCTTCCCCGTCGAGGAGATACACACAAAGGAACTCTCCAGTCTCTTCCGTGTAGGGATCCCCTGGTACCGTCGTGTCAACGGGTCGCAGGCGATGAGGGCTGTCTGCCGGAAGGCGTAATCGTTGCGGAGGAGGACGAGGCCGCCGTGGCAGTCGACGACCTCCCAGCTTGAGGTCTTGCCGTCGTCGTCAATTGGAAAGGGGAGGAAGTCTAGGGAGAAGCAGCTGCCATGGATGGGTGCCGGAGGCGACGAGGGCACGAAACATATCGTACGGTAGGGGAAAGTTTGGTCGTGGTAGTAGCCGATGATGGTTGGGGGATGGAGCGAGTGGGCCTCGCGGAGGAAGGCGCCGCCCTCGTCGGCGGCGGCGATGACGCCGCGCCATCGCTTGCTGGTGGCCGCCGCACGAATGAGCCAGAGCGGGGAGCCGAGGCAGATGAGGATCAGCCTTAGTAGATCGTCAGGGACGTCGTGCACGCTCGTCGTCGATGGCGGCACCTTGGCCGCCGCTACTGCCTTCTTGGTCTTGCGGCGGCGCAGCCGCTCTCGCTCCATGGTTACTCTAAATCCCTAATTAGTGAACGGCGGCCGAGCGGTTGCTGATGACCCGTTGACTACTAAAAACTGCGTGACCCCATACTAGCGATCGCACATTTCCATCCGTGGAATTCCTGATGTGATGCATTTGTCCCTGGGATGGACGGCTAAGAGAAATCCATTTATTTATTTATTTATTTTTGCCATGAATACAGCAAAAAAATTCATTTACTATCATATATCCAAATAGGATGTGCTAGATGAGGAGCGAATATTTTAAGTTCATTGAAGCTCAGTATTATACTATTATTGTTGAGCATCAGCTCATCTTCTTCCTATCACCTTGTACAAGAGTTTTCATGGTTACAAGTGCATGTACTTCGTTAACACTGGTGGCTTTACGAGTTATATATGAGTGTTTTGTCACGCTGGCCTTCTTCATTCACTTCTGAGGTTCCACTTCCACACATGTATCCTATCTAAACCTGGAGAAAGAAAACTGCTTTGCTGCGATGTCGCTGTGTTTCGAAAGCTAAAAGCATTGCGACTTATGGCAACTAAATTGCTTCCAGTATTTTCACACAAAAAATGCCTTCCCCGTGTCGAAGACGCACGGCCATACATGCTGGGCTCGTATCTGCTTAGCTGGGTTTGGCATGGTCAGCACTCAGCACCTCGGAGCAACGACAACACAAGCAAAGAACCCAGAGCACGAGCCAGCCGAAAATTTTCTGTTGCGTAACAAATTATGTGGTGTTTCTTTCATCGAAAACCTTAGGTGGGCTTGAGCAACATTTTTTATTTAATGAAAAAACCCCGGACGACCTGCTCGATCTGATCCTCCTCCGCCTCGACTCCCCACTCTAGCTCGTACCCGCGGCGTCCAGCTGCAAGCTATGGCGACCTGCTTGAGCAACATTTACAAGCCTCCACCGCGCCCGCTCCACCTACCCACCATCGCTGGCCACTACTACCACCGCGACGTCGTTCCAGTCATAAGACCAACTTTAGTGGGGGCTTATAAATAGACTTTTAATTTAAATTTTAGGTGCTAGAGAAAAAAAAATAAACTCCAGTGAGAATCTTTAAATGCACTTCTATTTTACCTGTCCTCTTAAATTTTACATCCAATGTTCTAGATTTGGGATCCTCCAATCCACCCTCCTATTCATGGGTCCCATCATTTTTTTTCCTTTTTCATTTTTTTTTCATTTTCTTCTCTCCTCACCGCGTCCCTCTCTCTTCTTGTTGTGTGCCTCTCTCTCCTGGCCGCATGCCTCTCTCTCTCTCTCCCGCCGCTAACGCCACGCCGGTGTCAGCCGCCCACCTCACCGCTGCGAGCCATTTGCCGCGCCATCGGCCGCCGCTTTGTTGGGCTCCACTCCGACGCCGGGAGATCCAGAGCTAGGAGCAGCGGCTCCAGGAAATGGCACTTATGCGGCAGTTCTCGCCGGGGTGAGCACGACGCTGAGAGATCTAGCGCTAGGGACGGCGGTGGCGGTCCTCAGCCTGGCGGCTCTTCCGACATACAGCCCCATGCCGACATACGACCCCATGCCGTCGTCTTGGGGCAAGCGCGGGAGGTCGGGTACAAGCACCGGGGGTTCAGCGGTGGGCGCGGGCAAGCACTGACCACCTGCTTCTTGCCGCCAAGCTCACCCGCCAAATGTCGAGCACTATGGCAATGGCTTGAGGGTGGCGATGCGGGAGAAGAGGGGCACGACAGGGGTGGAGAACGGAGGCGTGAGAGAAGAGGCGGCCGGCGGCCGAAGCAGCGCGAGCACGACGGGACAGGGGCCGTCAGAGGAGAAGAAGATTGGGATTTTTTTTATCACTAAGAGCTGGTCCCATAGAAAATAGGAGCCCAATACATATTCCACTGGAGTTAGTTCTAAATTTGAATTTTGAAATATTAGAGAAAGGCTTATAAAATGATATTTAGGAGTCCAATTTTATATGCCTAGTTGGAGATGCTCTAACACTTACCTCACTGGATCAGAGTTCGTCCCCTCGTCGCGGGCCATAATTGTCGCCCGTTCAACCTCGTCTTAGAGATTAATCTTCAATCATAAGCCATATATCCATTTCTTGGCCAAAAATTAAATAATATTTCATTTACTTTTTTTGATTTGATTTTCTTCGGTCTTCGCATGGCTGCGGGTCTGAAAGTTGGAGAAGTGGTATTCTTTCAAATATTCGGTGTGGAAGGCGGCGCGACAAAAGCTCCTGGTGGTGGCAGGTCGCCGACTACCATGTTGGCCTCGTCCTTCTCCGCTACCTTCATCAGCCCACGTGCCTTCTCATGAACGACGCCTTGACACGACAATATCTGGTCCTGACTCTTCGCTCGTGCCTTCTACAGCAGCAGATGCACAAATTCAAAGATGTGTTCCTGCTCGACGCGGAAGATGGCGACACCTCCACATTGAAATTCAGGCTGTTGTTCAGGTTCAACGGGGCGCCCGTCGCTTCCGCCCATATCGAACGGAAGCCGAGGTCCGCCCACCCCTCGCCTTCTTCTTCCTCCAGCTCGTCCCCGCCTCCCACACCTCCTCCAGCTCCGGCGGCGCCCCCACTGCCTCCGCCGCCGCCTACCACCGCTGCCATGCTAACTCATTGTTCCTATTCGCCCTGCCTCCTCCTCCTCCCCGATTTCCGGCGGCGTCCCCGCCGCCTTCGCCTCTGCCTCCGCCCACCGCCGCCGCCATGCTAACCCGTCGGTGTGTGATGCCCCTGCCTCCACCGCCACCCACCCAGCTCCAACGGCGCCCCTGCCCCCGCCGCCGCCACGCGAAATTCTCCATCTTGCCGCCGGTTTCTATAACTGGAGGAGGAAGTATTGGATTTTGGGGGTACAAATCCACGTGCAATAAAATTCTCAGCGTCGATGACATCGGCGGCTGCACCACGGGATCACCGAGAACGGTGGAAGGTGGTGGCATGAGGAGGAAGATGTACAGTGCGTCACGGATCCACTATCAGCGAGTAGATGGTGGGGTGGGCGGACAACGCCTTCCGTCCCACTGGTTGGAGGCGATGAATTCTGCTTCGTGTGGGCGTCATCACAAGACGACCATCGCATAACGAGGCGGTTAGAGCATCTCCAGTAGTAGCTCTCAAACGGAGCCTCCTACTTCTCCACTTGAGAGCCGAGTTCCACTTTTAATATGTCAAATTTTATTTTCAACTCCAACAGTAGTGCTCATTTTTAGCCTCTCATTTTTCTTCTTCCACGTGGGGTCCACAAGTCAGTGATTCAAAACAACCCTGCAAGTTGGGCCCACTTGTCAGTCAAACAGAGGGCGGCCTCGTGCAGCTTGCATCGCCGGAGGGAAGAGGCGCTCGTCGGCGAGGGAGGGAGGGGAGGCTCGCTGACAAGGGAGGAGTCGAGGAGGACGAACGACCACATCCCGGCGAGCCCGCATCCAGGGAGGAGGACGACCACCTGCATCACGGCGAGGACGTGGCCCAGCCGCGAGCCCGCCCGGTGCCACTCTCGCCCATGCCGCCGCCGCGAGGAGGACGCCCCCCTCGCCCGCCACCGGCCGTTAGCCCCCCGTCGCCCGCCCTTCGGTTGTCGCCCACAGTCGTCGCGAGCGCCAGCGAATGGAGGTCGGCCCGCTGCCGCCGGATCTTAGAGGTCGATTGGGCCTCCAGAACCAATCAATTGGGTCCTTGTCGCACTGAGGCCGCCCGGCCACCGCCGCCGCTACGCCCCGCACTGCTGCCGTCGCTTGCCGTGGCCCTGGCGTCGCTCGCGTGAGGGGCCGGGCTCCGCCCCTCGACGAGGCATGCCTGAGCTTGCCCCAACTCCGTTCGCCACAAGGACGGGCCGTCCGACCCCAACGAGCGTAGATCCGGCCAGGCGGATGCGCCGCTGGTCGCGGTAGGTGGCTGGGTGGCCGGCGGCGATAGAGATGGGAGCGGAGAGAGGGAGTCATCGGTGGCGGCGTTTTCGTGCAGAGAGAATTAGAAAGAGGGGAAAAACAGAAAGAGAGAGGGAAAAAAAGAAAAGGAAAAAGAAAATAGTGGATCCCACCGTTTGAGAGGGCTTCAAAATATGAGAAGCTGATGAGAGGATTTGAGAGGGCTACTGAAATGAGAGCCCAACTGAGAGGTCTGTTGGAGTTTGTTTTTTGGACTATGCTCTCAAAATATAATATAGGAGCCCAGTTTAATAGGGCTATTGGAGATGCTCTTAGACCGGTTCGCCGGGTCTCTCTACATGGGTTCCTCGTTCGGCACCGTGATAGCTTTTGAGTTTTTGACACTGCTAGCTTGAGGTTCTCCAGTGTCAGTGTCCCCATCATCCTCGTGAGAAAACAAGATTTGTGTGAACCCTCAGATTCTGCCCATTGCTTTGCTGTCGGGTTGTCATCACCGACGCCACGTATCATCCATGTGTTTGGCGAGGAGCTCGAGGTCTTTCGGCGGCGCTGGAGCATTACATCCACGGGCTATTGGAGTTGACACGAGGACTGCCTGGCTGCCTAGAGAAGAAAGGGGTAGTTGACAACATGCTCGCTGGCGGGATCGGGTTCGATCATCGTCGTGTTACAATACTCTAATGACTCCGGCGAGAAGAAGTGGTGGTCCTTCTCCGTGTGTTTGGACATCATGGAGGTGATGAAGGTGATGCCTGAATCCAGGACGTTCGTGTGTGCATACACGGTCCCATGGCCTCGGATGATTCCTCCTTATTAGGATCTTATTAGAGTTAAATTAAAAGAACTAAAAAAAAAAGGATCTTTGAGTAGTGTCTACTCCCTCCGTTCGCATTTACATGTCATTCTAAGATTTCTAAATTTTCTCTAATTACATATCATTTTCGCTTCTCAATGCACCTTTCTCTATTCTCAATATAATATTCTTTTTTTCCACTACATCTCTATCTCTCTCTTTCTCTTTCTCGATTTCAGTGCATCTATTTTTTTACTTTTTCTTATTTCCCATGCTCAACTCCAAAACGACATCTAAATATGAACGGAGGGAGTTCGTCGTTTTACTCATGTTTATTGACTGTTACAAATGTTATTTGTACGGGGCACTATGCCATTTGATCCAACAACTAGCAGCACAGGAGCACTGCCCTTTCTTGCTTTCTGGTGATTGGCATAGTGCAGTTTTATCACTAAAAAATATGTTCCTCGTCAGACCCGTCTAAGATTTTCGATGCAAGAAACACATCGCATAATTTGTCATGCAACTGGATATTTAGGCTGCCTCCTCGTGATCTTGGTTCTTTGGTTGTGTTGGCGTGGCTCAGAGATGCTCAGCTACCATACGGCCATAACAAAACCAGCTAAGCAGATACGAGCCCGTAGAACAGCCCAGCATGGCCTTTTCCCTGGATCCAAGCGCGCTCGCCTTCGCATCGCATGGGTCGCCCGTTGACGAGCCAGGTTTTCCTTGACGTGATTAGCCAAATCATCAGATCACGCCAATCAGTTACCGCTCACAAAACTAGGGCACCCATGCAAAGGCAGCGGCGCAATAACAAAAAGGCTCCGGCCGACAAGGTGCCGGCGGCGAGCATCCACGACATCCCCGACGACCTCCTCAAGCTGATCCTCCTCCTCCTCGGCTCCCCGCTCTGGATCATCCGCACCGCCTCCACCTGCATCATCGCCGGCGAGGACGGCACCTTCCTCCGCCTCGCCCGCTCGCTCCACCCGCCTGCCGTCGTCGGCCACTACCTCGAGCGATGGAACTCGGAGCATCCTTCAATATGTTTCGTCCCCTCGTCTCCTCCGGCGCCGATCAACGACGGCGCCCGCTTCTCCCTCGATTTCATCCCCTTCCGTACGGCCTCAAATTGGAAAGTCGAAGACTGCCACGAGGGCCTCGTGCTCCTCCGCAACGGTTGCTTCTCCCGACCGGAAGGCCTCGTCGTGTGCGACCCGCTAACACGTCGGTGCCAGGTAATCTGCCTTCCAAAGGAACACTGGGAGGAGACGGACGACCTCTACTTCGTGTACCTCCTGGACGGCGAAGACGGCAGCATCTCAATTTCAAACTTCAGACTCTTCGGCAGATTCTGCCAAGGTTCCCGCCGGGCTTGCATCTTCTCCACGACCGATGCTGGCGGCTGGCGCTTCCTGCGGTCATCGGAAGATGACCTTGATTACGATTGCATGGCGCACCTTGCCGGCCGGGCTAACGGATCTCTCTACCTAGGAACAAACTGTGGCAGCGTCATAATTCTTGACAACACTAGCCTCGAGTTCTCCTTGGTCGATCTACCCACCCGAGTGGACATGTCCCATGGATACAACTCAAGCTACGGCGCCGGCGATTCCGGGCCACCTCCAAGGTCACACATCATCCACGTGTACCTTGACGAGGTTGAGGTCTTTGGCCGTGTCCATGACACCGTCGAGTGGGTTCTGCAACATAGTATCCACCGCCTCTCAGAGGCCACCCGTGGGCTACCGGAGTATCCAGGGAAGCTCGCCATATGGGAAGGGCATGCTTTCGGTTGCGCCACGGACCGGTTCCTCATGGTGGCAGTATGGGACTCTAATATCAGGAGGAGGTGGATCTTTTTCATCGATGTGGAAACTGTTGAGTTATTGATGATCGAAGTCACGTAGATCGATGTAGAGAACAAAAATTAAAAGCAACAAGAATAGAGGAGACGAAATTTTTTATTTAATAATTCTGACGAAATTACAAAGGGGTGTCTCCTCAACTATTTATAAGGGGGAAACCCTACTTCGTGTTGGGTCCTAATTCGATAACGAGCCCATATGGGCCAGGAAGCCTTCTTCTAGAAGGTGGCCTGGCCCAACAAGCGTTTTACAACACTCCCCCTTGGGCTCTTTATCACGATAAACGTATCTCATAAAAACTCCTTAAAAACCTAGTGGGAAAAATGGAGAAAAGAGCACATATTACCATTAATTGTATTGTACGTATACCTTATTAAAACCCTTAATGAGAAAACTTCATATGAAAAACTCATATGAAAAAAAGAGTACAATGCTTTAATCTTCATGATTAATGCTTATCGATCTTCATGAACGACACGAATTATCTTCGAGATGATTCTTTAATTCGGGACGTGATATACTTAGGGAAGTTCTCCCCATATTCCAAGCACTTCTCTAAGTCTTCTCATGCCAATACCATGCCGACACTTTTCAAGAGTGCAAGCTGGTAGTGCCTTTGTGAACATATCTGCAAGATTACCATAAGATCGGACATGAGTTACTAAAATTTCTCCCTTCTCTTGCAATTCATGCGTATGGAAGAATTTGGGTAACATATATTTTGTCCTGTTCGACTTTATATATCCCGATTGTATTTGTGCAATACAAGCGTTATTATCTTCATAGATAACTGTAGGGGATGGAGTATACGACACTCCACAACTCTCCATTATATGTCTTGACATTCTTCTAAGCCAAGTGTATTCCTTGACAGCTTCAAATAATGCGATGATCTCTGAGTAATTTATTGATGTAGCAACAATCGTATGCTTCGTTGACTTTCATAAAATTACCGTTCCACCAAATAAGAACACATATCCAGTCTACGAGATCGACTTGTGTGAATCGGATAAGTAGCCAGCATCAGTATACCCAACCAAGGTTACTTCTGCATTCTTTTTAAAAAATAATCCGAAATCTTCAGTTTCTCTCAGATATCTTAATACTTGTTTAATGCCTTTCCAATATCGCATAGTTGGTGTCGAGCTGTATCTAGCAAGTAGATTAACAGCAAAAGCTATATCGGGCCTCGTATCATTTGCAAGGTACATCAATGCTCTAATAGCACTGAGATAGGGATATTGAGGTCCCAATAATTTCTCACCTTCCTCCTTTGGTCTAAATGAATCTTCCTCTACATTGAGTGATCTCACAACCATAAGGGATCTAAGTGGGTATGCATCTTTCATATTAAATATTTCTAATACCTTCTTGGTATAGTTTGATTGATGCAATAATATCCCTTCGTGGGTATGCTCAACCTGCAAGCCTAAACAATATGCAGTTTTTTCTAAATCTTTCATTTCAAATTCAGACTTTAAGTAAGAACATCTTCGACATTCTGTATAGTGCCAATGATATTCAAATCATCAACATAAACAGAGATTATGCAATAACCTTTCTTTGATTTCTTAATGAATACACAAGGACAATCATCATTCTTCAAGAATCCTTTCTCCAGTAAAAAATTACTGAGTTTGTTATACCACATTCTTCCAGATTGCTTTAAACCATATAGTGACTTCTGAAGTTTGACACTATACAATTTGCGTTCTTCTTCATTCGGGACTTTGATTCCTTCTGGAACTTTCATATAGATTTCTGTATCTAATGTTTCATACAAATATGCAGTAACGACATCCATAAGTGATATTTGCAAATTCATATTTACTGCCAATGATATTAAATACCGGAAAGTAATTTCATCTATTACGGGAGAGTAGGTTTCTTCGTAGTCAATTCTTGGTCTCTACGTGAAACCTTGAGCTACGAGTCTTGCCTTGTATCTGGTCACTTCATTTTAAGCATTTCTCTTCCTGATAAACACCCATTTGTGACCAACTGGGAAGATACCTTTTGGTGTAAGGCTTACATTGCCGAACACTTCTCTTTTCTTTAGCGAGTTTAACTCTGCACAAATTGCTTCTTTCCACTTTGGCCAGTCAGGACGCTTCTTACATTCCTTCAATGACTTTGGTTCAGATTCTAAGTCAATCTGTGTTGCAATTGTGTCAGCAAAATATGAGTCGACTTTCATTGTCTTTCTATTGTATACTATTCCCGTCTTAACATAATTCGTTGAAACTTCTTCTATTATTTCATTTTCTTGATCCACATCACTCAAAGGTGTGTTTAGATCAGGAATTTCCAGTAAGTCGTCGTGAGTTTCAAGTGTGCGCACATTCTCACTTGGGATTTCTTCTTCAAGGCTCACCACTTCGTGTGGTTTGCTTTCACCTTCTATATTCTTCTTTTGAGTAGTTTGTTTAGGCTTCTTCTCCGCAGGACGTCTCCTAGGAGCTTTAGCTTGAGCTTGTACTCTAGGCTTCTTTGGTGCCCATGTAACTGGATCACTCCCCCTCTTCCTAGCATTTGTTGCTTTTGAGGAAGGAGGCTGAAATTCCATATAGTCATCTTCTTCAAATGGAATGTCTATTCTTTCAGGTGTATTTGCAGTCGATATATGAGACTTCACAATGTCTCTTGTATTGGTGAAAGCTTCTGGCAGTTCATTAGCAACCCTCTATAGATGGAGGATGTTCTGAACTTTGAGCTCAGTTTCTATAGTGCAAGGATCCATTCCTTGAATTCCTTTAGTTTCCCAGTCTATTTCATGACATTCACCCCGAGAGAGATACTTTCCTCCCCCTAATGCCAGGAAATGATCTTCATTAAAGATATAATCAGCAAAGCGTGTCGTGTGTAGATATCCAGTGGATGGCTCTAAATACTTGATTATGGATGCACTTTCATATCCAACATAAACTCCGAGTTTTTGTTGTGCACCCATTGCAAATTGCTGAGGCGGAGGGATAGGGACATATACAGCACATCCAAATCTCCGCAAGTGAGAAACATTTGGTATTGTACCATGCACCATTGCTAATGGTGATTCTTCATGTGTAGCAGATGGCCTCAATTGAATTAATGCTGCTGCGTGCAACACTGCATGCCCCCAACAAGAGGTAGGCAATAAGCAATTCTGTAATAATGGCCGTGCTATCAACTTAATCCTCTTAATTAATGATTCTGCAAGTCCATTTTGTGTATGCACGTGTGGTACAGAATGTTCCACTTTGATACCCATACTCATACAATAGTCATTAAACACCTTCAAGGTAAATTCTCTGGCATTATCCATCCTGATGGATTGGATTCTGTGATCTGAAAAATTAGTTTTTAATTGCATGATCTGAGTTGTCAATCGTGCAAACGCATGGTTTCTAGTAGACAATAAACATACATGACTCCACTTCGAGGAAGCATCAATCAACACCATGAAGTACCGAAAAGGTCCTGACATGGGATTAATTGGTCCACATATGTCTCCTTGAATTCGTTCAAGGAATGTCATCGATTCTGCTTGAATCTTTAGCTTTGAGGGTCGAGTGATGAGCTTCCCTTTTGCACATGCAACGCACAAAAAATCTTCTTGATTTTCAAGTTATGACCATTTGAATTCTTCATGATTCTTTGCATTATATTGAGGCCTAGATGACCAAGTCTATCGTGCCATGTTCGATAGGCTTCTTGATTGCTAAATACGGTCTTGAATGTAGCAAACTCTTTGTGTGGTTTAACATAAGTGTAGTACATGCTTTCTTTAATGGTTGGAAAACTTTCGATGATAGTCTTGTGTTCTCCATCTTTCTTGGTCATAATGAGATATTTTTTACCGTTATCATCATTGGTTTCTACGTGAAATCCATTTGCACGGATATCCTTGAAGCTTAACAATGTCCGAGTAGACTCGGGATCAAGCAATGCTTCATGGATTACTAGCCGCGTACCATTCGGTAGGACGATTGTGGCCCTGCCTGTGCCAACAATCCTAGTGTCATTATCAATAACAGTAGTTATATCTCCATCATACTTTCGAAGTGTTTGGAAATAACTAGTGTCCCTTAGAACGGTAGCGGTAGTGCCACTGTCTACGAGATAGAGCTCCTCTTGAATAGCCATGTACTCCACGATTCAGTAATTAATACAATCATGTATAATCAACAGAAATAATAATATAAACAATTTCCACACCAATATGATATATTATGAAACAAATGTCTTCTCTTCATGAGATTACATAAATAAACCACTGCTAAAACTTAATACACCCTTATTACTATTGCTTAATTCTAATGGAGAACTTTCGATTCTAAATAGTCTACGCGACTAGTGGAAATCTCCATGTAGGTCCTCCTCATCCTCTGCCATGAGGTCGTCATCAAATTCAATATCAGAGGCCTTGCTTGGTTCTCCATGACCTTGAGCTTTGTCTAATGTATCAGAATCCATCTTCGTGATGTCTTCTTTGGTTTATGGAGCTTCAACATAGTTGGCTTCATGCTCCGCAAGCTTCTTCCTGAGTTCTTGGTACATGTCGACGACGTGCTTAGGCGTGCGACAAATTTTGAACCAATGTCCATTCATGCCACATCTGTAACATTTCTGGTCCTGTTTCCCATATTCTCCGCCTGAAGGCGTCTTCTTTGACTTCCCTTTATACTTCTTCTTGAACTTGTTAGGGTTGTTTTGCGCCTTCGTTGGTGCCTTCGATGCTCCTTTACCCTTGTTGTTATTCTTCTTGAATGACGTGGTATTTGCTTCTTGCAGTGCCATGGAGCCAGTAGGACGAGACAAATGATTCTGCTTGATCAATTCGTCCTCCCCCTGATTTTGCTGCAATGCATTGCTCAGGGCGACATAAGAGTCATATTTGTCCTTCTTGTACTGGCGGCTCACATGGGTGAGCTTAGGGTGAAAGGTGGAGAGAGTCTTATGTATGAGGTCGGGATCTTTAAGATCTTTGCCACATAGCTTCATGCATGACACAATACCATAAAGCTTGGTATTGTATTCCTCAACAGTCTTGTAGTCTTAGAAGCGTAGGTTTTGCCCTTCGCGCTCCACTTTGGGAAGTAAGACTGCTTCAATTTGCTCAAAGCGATTACGCAGTAAGTCCCACAAGACCTTTGGGTTCCTTTCGGTCATGTACTCATTTTTTAATGTAGTACATAAATGATGCCTCAGGAAATGCAGGGCTTGAGCTTGCTCCACTGTTGTTGCAGCAGGTTCCTCAGTTTTAGGCATAATTGTCTTCAAGAGATTTTTGCCACTAAGGAGCAACATCAAGAGCCCATGATAGGTAGTTACTTCCATGGGGGTAAGCACGTCGAATTCCCTCTTCACAAGGTCAGACATCTGCATGATATCATAGTGGAAAAATTACTTCGTGTATATGCAAATAATATCTCCAAGTAATAAGGGGCATAAGTAAAGTGGTATAACAAAAACTGCATGTTTAAGTTATTTTTATTGGTATTTCTGCATAAAAATAACCAATAAACCGTGAAAATGGAATAATATAAGGACTATAGTCCATATTGATATAAATCTAGAAAAATTCGGGGTAATATAAGCAAAATAACACATTCCCGTGAAATTTCTATTTTTTCTCGTAATTTTCATAATTTTCAGGGGTCTTCTGCAAAAATTGGGTCTATTTCTAAGAGAAACAGAAATTCCCAAAATTTTAAGGACTTCTTTGCAAAATTTCCAGATTTTTTTTCTCATTCAGGCTTCTAATGGGCCAAAACCCAGCCCAAAATTGAGCCCGGCCCGTTTTCTTTGTAAAGGGTATAAATAGGGTTGAAACCCTAATTTTCCCTCAGTCCCTCATTTTCTTTCTCCTCCCGGCCGCCACTTCTCTTCTTTCCTTCCTTTCTTCCACCGACGCCTCAGCTGGAGAGCGCGCGCCTGGCTGACTGCGTGCCAGAGGCCGAGCGCCAGGCCGTCAGCCGGGGGGGGGGGGCGCTGGTGCCAGCGCTGGGCTGCTCTGTCGGCACTCGGGCCTCACGCGGGGGGGGGGGGGGGGGGGGGGGGGGCGGAGGGGCTGCCTCCTCAGAGCGCGTGAGCCGAGGCTGGCGCCTAGCGCCTGGACTCGTCGGCTGGGGGGGGGGGGCAACGCGCGAGAGGCGCGGCCTGCCGCCTGGGCGCCTCGGGCTCGGGCGTTGGAGCCTCGGTGCGACTCTGGAGGCATGGCGTCGGGGAAGCACGTCGGGGCTGTTAGGGGGGGGGCGCGGCTCTGCGCGCCATGGAGGTCGCCGGGGCGGGGGGGGGGGGGGGGGTTGGCAAATCGCGCCAGGCGGCTCAAGCACAGCCTGTCGGTGCGCGTGCCCCGGTAGCCAAGTCGCGTGTTCTTCTTCTTTTTTCTTTCAACTTTCTTCGCCAACGCCAACGCTGGAGGCGCACTCTGTCCAGGGGGAATCTCGTCGAATCTTGCTCTTCCCTATTTTTCTTTGTTTTTGCTCTCTTCAACTTTCTGTGATGTATGGAGTCGAGTCCAACGTCCGGTGGGGCGCGATCTGGACTCAAAGAGCCTAGATCTGAGCCGTCTCAGAACGGATCTCGAGATTTTTTTCTTTTTTCTTGTAGATCCGGTCACCTTCACCACTAGGGTTAGGGTAGATCCGGTTTTCTTCTTGCCATCTTCGTGGCTTGCGTCGGCGGAGGGCACTTACGCGGCCGTTTTTTTTCTCGAACTTCTGGACGTATCCCATTTTGGATCTGGAAATTCCAGATCCTCCCCTTGCCGGTTCCAGATCTGGTTAGGGTTGGGAGATTGCGGGCACATAAGTGCCGTTAATCTGATTTTTTTTATAGTGTCGCCTCCTATGGCAGGCTTTTGTTGTTGTAGATCTTGACTGCTACGAGTCAAGATTTTTGTGGCGATCTCCTGGACAGATCTTGACTACAACGAGTCAAGATACAAAATCAATCGAAAATCATACCTTTAATCGCCGAGTAGATGGGCGGCTCTTGTAGAGCGTGCTGATAACGTGTTGAGTTATCGACGATCGAAGGCACGTAGATCGATGTAGAGAACAAAAATTAAAAGGAACAAGAATAGAGGAGACGAAATTCTTTATTGATAATTCTGGCGAAATTACAAAGGGGTGCCTCCTCAACTATTTATAAAGGGGAAACCCTACTTCGTGTTGGGTCCTAATTCGATAACGAGCCCACATGGGCCAGGAAGCCTTCTTCTAGAAGGTGGACCTGGACCAACAAGAGTTTTACAACAGAAACCATGGAGCTGGCGGTGGTGCCCGAATCGGCCTATCATGGGACAAGGGGTACTTGGTCCTACACTTTGCCATGGCCGTCCTTCATCCGGGAGCGTCCCAAGGTTAAATTAGTTTAATTTAGTAGCAAGCATTTTAAAATCTTGTATTGAATTTTGGTCTTATTCTACCGTTCAGTGATTTCGGCTGTGCCAGCCCCACCTCGATGACACTTCACATGAATGGTTGTCACGCAAGCCACTCTCGCTGTGCTTTATTTTTCGGCTTTGTAGCTGAAGCCAATGCAATTTCACGTGGTAATAACAATAAGTGCTTAATATTGTGGAATCTACGTACTATGAGCATATGCATCGCTTCTATATTGGACACACTTCGCAGGCACCTATCTCTTTTCACATTCCCTCGCCGTACACCCGCAACGATGACCTGTTACCTGGCGTGATCAATTCAGGGTCTGCACAGGGAGAAACTTGTCATCTGGGGGTTGTTAATTTTACCCTGATCCTGCATCAACTCGCGCATTTAAAATGTGTCTCAACTCTACAGAGATATGCGTGCATGAGAGCATCTCTAAAAGCTCATCGAAAAATTAATCCCAAAAGAGTATTTTTAGTAAGAGTCCAAAAATTATTAGGAACAAGTTTTCTTGTCTCCTCCAACTGTTCTCCCTAAAAATAGATCATAAAATTTTTTGATTGGGTCACATTAGCATCTAAAGTCACAACAACATTAATTCTTTTGAAAATACAAGGATTAGGGCTCCCAACTTTCCACTCGTTTCTAGCTACAAATGAGATGAATTAGTTGCTTTGAGCAGTTGGAGATTGTTTTTTCAGATTAAACCCCAATAATTCAATTTAGAGAGAATTTATGGGGCTCTTTTGAAGATGCTCTAAGGAAGCGGATTTTGTACTCCCAAGAGCATATGTTGTACGACATGCAGCCGTCATATTGGTAGACATGTTGTTCCGATGCGAGGTAACATCTTCACCCTAGACCGCTCACGTGAGTGCCTGTGGACGTATTTCACCTACGACTGATTTAGTGATGGGAAAGGTGGGGACGAAAGTGGAACCCATGTGCTCACGGGTTGTGCGCCCCCCTAGTCACCTCTCTCACGTAGTGCCAGGATATCACTAATAAAGGGCACAATCTCCCAACATCATTAGTAAACGCGCCATTTCCTCGATGCAAGCCCGCCGCTGCCTACCCTTCCGATAAAATAGGGAGAAAAATGACCTGCAATGTTCCATGTACAGGCGGGGAAAAGATGTGCAAGCGTACACTACTACATCATTCAGCTTGGGCACGGGGTGGGTCGGCCACTGGGTCGCCGAACCAGCCCACCAAAATGAGTTTCATGGATCCCCACGGATCACCTCACGGGGCAGGCGGACAGGCTTCGTTCGATCCCTAGGGCCGAGTGGATTGAACCTTCTCTCCGCCTGCAGCAGTGAAAGTGCATCTATGTCCCTAGTGGGTTTTGGTGGTTGTATGACAACGTGATTAAAGAACTAATCCTCTTTGTGAGTATATGAGCAGGTTGAACATGAAGAATATACTTTTCATGAATCCAAATGATCATCTTCGATAATGTACAATTGTGTAAGGAAAATGGGCCTATATGTTGAAAAGGAGAAGTGTCAAATAAATAGGTCCATATAAAGCTTATGACAAGCCAATGTTTGAAATGAATGCGGGACATGGAAACCATTGATATGAGATGGTCTCAACAAATTGGTGTTGTCAAGAAAAACAAGTGATCAAGTGTTGTTCTTCTATGCATTATTCTTGGAAGCAACTTGATCGAAACAATATTTCAAAGAAGAAATTCAAATAAAGGCATAACAATGATACAAAGTTGTGTGTGACTCAAGATAGCAAGATGGTGAAGGATTGGCATGACTTGGCCGCGATGAACCATGCACGGGAGAAGGGCAAGATGGAGTCTTGGCGCCGAGGGACCCAAGACATGGTGAAGGGCAGGTGGAGCGCAATCACGATGGACCGAACAAGCTACAAGTGGTCACACATTTCCAAGTATCAATCTTTATTGGAATATGAAGATATAATGTGACTTGTGAACTAAAAGATGGAAATGGATCTTATGAATGAAGAGTTTCCAAGTCACATACTCTAGGTGATGACGCTCAGCAAAAGCACATGTGACACTCCTCATGAAGTGGCAAAATTTATTATCATGCAAGCTCAAGAAGAAGAATTGTCTTTTTATTTAATCTTGAGTTTAGGCATGCCGCTCTATCAAGAGGGATGCTACATGGTTTGCATTTAATGTCTCAATGCTCAAAGAAAAACCCAAGAGAGGTGAGAGAAACACAATGGCCACATAAAATACGAGTCTCTCTGTGACAGAGAAAACGGGTGTAACCGGTTTTGGTTTAAATCTCTAACGGCTAGTTCAGGAAAACCGAAGGGACCGGTTTGGGAAACCGGAGGGACCGGTTTTGACTAGTTCAGTATAACGGCTAGTTTTTGGGGAACAAGTATAAATAGTTTCTCCACCCCTCCTTTGGATAGGGCTGATCATGTACACGAAGAAAATACATCTAAAGCCTTGTAGAGCTCTCCCCAACACCTCTTTGTGAGGTTTAAGTGATTTGTGAGAAATCCTAAGCATTGGGTTGAGAGGGATTGAGATTGAGAGCACAAAAGAGAAAATCCTACACTTGAGCATTTGAGCATTGTGTTGCAAATCCGTGAAGCATTTGTTACTCTTAGAGGTGATTCCTCCTAGTCGGCTAGGCGTCGCCCTAGAGCTCCCAATCTTGTGGTGAGCCTTGGGAAAGTTTGTGAAGGTCCGCTTCGCCTCCGCATGGAAAGAAGCAAGGATAGTGGATCGGGGAAAGCGGTTGAAAGAGACCCGACTTGGAGTGTGCCTTGTGGGCAGCTCAAGCTTCCTCAACGGAGACGTAGGGTTCACGGGGTGAATCTGAACTTCGGTAAACAAATCTTCACGTGCTTCATTTGGTTTGCTTTCTTTAGTTCTTGCTTCTTTTATTTGTGATTCATAGGTTGCATGTGTAGTTGTGCTAGTACTCTTAGTGATTACTTGCTCTAGATCTTGCATGCTCTGTTAAGATCTTTAAGTTTGCTAGAACTAAGTGGAACATGATTATTTCCTGTTTTATACTCTCTGCCCCGAGGAAACCGGTGGGTCCGGTTTCCCAAACCGGTGGGACCGGTTTTGGTCAGTGCTCAATTGTGTAGATTCTTGGTGAATCTAGTTTGTGTGTATCTTGGTTACTCTCTTGTGTAGTTCACACTCGTGTAGTCCCTCTGGTTAGTGTGTTACTTGTTTTATTTCTATCTGTTCCAGGAAAACCGGTGTAACCGGTTTGCCAAACCGGTGGGTCTGGTTTTGGAAGTTTGTTTTCTGAGGTTGATTCTTTGTGAATCTAATTGGGGTGGTTTCTGTGTTTGCTCTGATAGCTTCCTTGTCTTGAGTGCTTGGTTCTTTTCTCTTCATTAGTTGTTTTATTCCAAGCTCTCTGACAAAACCGGTGTAACCGGTTTGCTAAACCGGAGCAACCGGTTTTGACAGTTTTAATTCTGCTGCGAGTTTTTGTTAATTTTCAGAAACGCCTATTCACCCCCTCCTCTAGGCGACATTAAGAGACTTTCAGAGCCTAATCTCCTTATTAGGCCTAACCGCTTGGAGAATCGATCATGTCGCAAGGTAAAATGTGTCAAATTCCCTTTGGTTGTTCTAGCGCCTCGTTTTCTATCATTTCACAACCTTCATACGAGGCACCATACTTCGATGGCACAAATTATGCTAATTGGAAAATTAAGATGATCTCATATTTTCGGGAGATGAGTCCTAAAATTTGGTGGGTTGTGGATGTAGGTTTTTCTCATAACATTGACAGGGAATCTACCACACAAGCACAAGAAAAATGCCTACATCTCCAAGCCCAAGCTACCAATGCCCTATTTGGTGCATTGAGTAGGGATGTTTTTGATAAGGTATACAAGTTGAAGAATGTTCATGCTATGTGGACTCGTATTCAAGAAATATACGATGATTCTAATAACAAAGAAGAAAAGACTCAAATTGTCAATCTGGGAAAACCGAAGGCACCGGTTTTGGCAAAACAGAATTTATTTCTGTTAATGATCAAGTTGAAGATCCTAGTTACAGATTTAGACCAAGTGAAGAGTCTATGTCACCAAGAAGCTCATGCTCAGATGATGAAAAATCTTTTTGTTTCATGGCCACGAGACAAAGAAAGTCTCATGTATCCTTAGTTGAAAAGGTTAACAACTCAAGGAATGATCATACTAGTGCTACTAACAAATCTTCTTATGTAGCACAGCTAGAGGAAGCAAACAAAATGATCATGGCTGAGTTTCAAAAACTTGCTAGCATGCATAAGAAATTGCCAGAGACACATGGTGATCTTCTATGCTCACATGAGAAGCTCATTGACTCATATACCATGCTAGAAACATATCATGAGGTTGCACTTACTGTAGTAAAATCTTCTCAACCTCACACATGCACATGCACAACACAATCAATTGTTTTACCTTGTGCTAACACTTGTTGTTCTCAAGCAAAGCCATCACATGATGAACAAGTAATTGTAGAAACTTGTGATGAACTTATTGCAAGTGAAAATGATTACCTCAAAAGGAAAGTTCATAGGCTCAACATGGACTTAAGTCGGTTGAAAGGCAAAGGCCATGTGCAACCATCTCAAGATAACCGTGATATCATGGTGACGAAGCTTGAGAAGGGGTCAACAACCACATGTGCCAAAAGCCCTCCCACTGACTTAAAGAAGATTCATGATAAGAGAAACAAGCAAAAGACTAACAAGGAATTACACATCAAGTGCTTCGAGTGTTCATTAATGGGACATTTTGCTTCGAAATGCCCATCAAGAAAAAATGACCAATCTACACAAGACAAAGAAGTCTATCTCAAAGAAGATGCTTTGGATGCAAGGAGAAAGGACACAAGATAGCCTCATGTCCAAGAGATACAAGAATGGAGCGAGTCTGTAAAAACCGGAGGGACCGATTTGCCAAACTGGGGGGACCGGTTTCTACAGAAAAGCTCCATTCCATCAAGCAATTAGAGAAAGGCTTTATGTCAGCATACACAAGACACATGGACAAGAATAAAAACATCAAGAAGAGAATTATGGACAAGTCCAAAAGAATTAAGCATCAAACATGCTACACGTGTCGGGACAAAGGACATCTTAGTAAGGATTTCCCTTTGACTCAAGCTCTTAGTTTCAAGTTGGTCAATTATGATTTTGTATCTATTAAGGCCAACAATGACACTTGTGCTATCAAAGTGATTAGTTCACCTATTGCTAGCACAAAGTCTACTAGGGTGCCAAAATCTTGTTTAACTAACCCTTAAGGACCCAACAAGCGTTGGGTACCAAAAAGTGCTTGAAAGTGCTTATAAGCTGCAGGTGATGCATTGATGACTTGGCATGCACAAGAATGGTGGAACAACACGCAAACTTGCCAAGCATGGAGACATTAAAATACTATCTACATCAATGACATCAAGGAAAAAGAATAAGTACCACTAAACACTCTGTGTCTTGTTCCTTATTCCTGCAGCAAAGATCCCTCAAGTTCATGTTACTACTTGTGGAATGCTCAAGTATACGAGCATGAATGATTTTGTAACGAGATGCAATTAATGTCTCCCTTGGAGAAAATTTGTTATGTGAATATCTCTCAGAATTGGTGAATAGAAACAAGAAGCCAAGAAAGCAACACAAAGCGGAAAGGAAAGGAATTCTGATGAAATATCAGGAAATCAAGAAATCAGGAAAACCGGTAGGACCGGTTTGTAAAACCAGAGGGACCGGTTTCTCAGACTTGTCCGATTATCGGACAAGTCCATCGGACTCCAGTAAAGATGCCACATATGGTCGTCGGACTTGTCCGATAGTGATCGGACTTGTCCGATGCCATGAGAAAAGTCCGACGTCTCGGACAAGCTCATCGGACTACAGTGCCTCTGCCACTTTGTGTCATCGGACATGTCCGATGACCATCAGATATGTCCGATGAAGTGAAAAAACAGGGAATCAGGAAAAACCGGTGGCACCGGTTTGGCAAACCAGAGGGTCCGGTTTCTCCTGATGAATTTTTGTAGTTGTGAGTATTCCTTGACTTGCTCTCTTTTTCTGGTTTCAATTTCCAACCTTGACCAAGATATAAGCTGAACCTCTCTATGTTCCTAATAGAACATGTGCACACATCACAAATCATCCAAAATATTTGGTGCACATATCTAGGGGGAGATTCATTTTATATCTTGAGTCAAAAAGAGACTAATGTTTTCCCTAAGTTATTTTGTGTTTAGTCTCAATATGGAATAAGTTATAATGAATGATGCCTCATGCTGAGATCAAGCAAAAAGGAGTAACTCTCTATCTCAATTTAGCTTTTAATGTAATATATGTTATCTGTAAAAACCAGAGGCACCGGTTTGCTAAACCGGAGGGATCGGTTTAGATAGAAAACACATATTCTATCTCTTGAGTGCATCAAAAGTGATTTTGGAGATTAAACACAAATGATAAAGAATAAATAAGCACAAGGAAAATTGGTAACGTTCATGTGTTGAAATGAAAAAGACAGCCACCAAAGGTATGTCCTCATGGCCTCTTTTGTTCTTTATTTTTCATATAGAATTCATGTGGTAGGATGTGCTTTGGCTTGTGTATGACGAGTGTCATAAACCTGCTCTTTGTGAGTTAAGGTAGAATTTTCAAAAATTAATAAAGGACATGTATATATATTATGTTGTCCTCTGTGGATTTCAAAAATTTTTACTCTTGATCTTTGTGATCATATCTAGCTACTTGTGGTTATTGTTCTCCGTGATCGTTTGATTGGCTAACCACAATTAGTGAGATCCTCTCTCTCAAGTCCAAAATCTCTTCAAATTAAATCTTGATCATTATCATATTCCTCATCTTCAAAATCAAGGATTTGATCTACAAAGGAAAATGCAAAGAACTCAAGGCTTGGAAGCAATATTCATTGAAGATCTCCCCTCTATCTGGTTTTGTTTAGATCCTGGCAAAACCGGAGGCACCGGTTTTGGAAACCGGTGGCACTGGTTTTGTTGATTTAACCAGCCCGAGCCCAAAAGTTACCCTTTCATCCTCATTTGTTTCCCTCTTACCAAAACTACCATGGTGCGGCTCCTCTCTCAATCCTTTGGCGATTTCAAGGTCTCTCCGTGAAGATCCTCGATTCATGGGTGGATCTTTGTGCCCCAAGATCGAAGGCACCATTTCTTCCTCCGGTTTTGGATTTCCTTTCTCCAAAGGGTCAGTATGTCAGACGAGGAAAGGGAGAGGAATGTGAAGGCAAGGCATGATGATGGGTAAGGGACACAATTTGACAATGTCTATCAAAGACGGAAGCAGACAGCCAGGAGGCTGCCCAGAGGTACTGTGACTATTGATGACGCTCCTGCAAATCCAGTGCAGGAAGATGAGTCATCTGATGATGATGACACCGAGGATGAGGCCTATGTCCCTCCTAGTGGTGCTCCTAGGGCTGCTCCTAGGACAACAACTAGGAGTTCTAGCACAGCAGCAGCTAGCAGCTCAGAGGGGAGTGAAGAGGAAGAAGAGCAAAAGGTGTTTGATGTGGATGAGATCATACCTCCAGTTTATGTGCATCTAGGACATCTCTCATTCTGGTCACCTCAAAACCCGGAATGGAGAGAGAAGATAAGCTACAAGGGACACACAGAGGCTATGAGAGAGATGAGGGCCAAGGACCCTAGACCTCTTCAGAGGGAAGCCACTGACTACAGGTTTCACACTTACTTTCAGCAGGACTTCTATAAGTCAGTGATCCTATCCAAAAAGCAGACTCCAGTGGCAAATGCTCAGTGGGTTGATTGGGCACACATGGTGAGAAAGAATGATCCTACCTTTAAACAAGTCATTGCTGCGTGCAAGGCTAAGCATGTGAAGGATGTTCTTGCCTTTCAGAAGAATTGGAACAATGAAGTCATTGCTCAGTTTTATGCTACCTTGTATGTTGAGGAGCATGGGAATACAAGCAAGATGCACTGGATGACAGAGGGTCAGTGGTACAGTGTGACCTATGTACAGTTTGCTAGGTTACTTGGCTTTGGAAGGAATGATGCCAACCGTCCCAAACTTCACCTTGCCACTCGTCTTGATGCTAGAGGGTTGAGGCACATGTATCCTGCAGGCAAGCAAAGCAATTATGGCACTATCACAGATTTGCTTCCTTTTTATGCCTACATCAACAGGCTATTTAGGAAGACCCTCACTCCTAGGGAAGGAGATGGCACAAAACTTCCCTCCTACAACAGAAACATCCTAGCTGCCATGGCACAAAATGGACATGATTTCTCTGTGTTTGATTTCATTTGGGAGGAAATCAAAGCTATCTCTAACAGTCCTTTGAAGAGTTGTGCCTATGCCCCATACATTATGCATATGATTGAGAGGGTGACAGGACATACTGTGGACTATGACAAGGAGCATCTTCCCCTGAGAATCAAGAATGACTTGAGAAGTGCAGCAGTGGACAGCAGTGCAGTAGCACCAACTCATGGTGCATCCACCTCTGCAGCACCTAGAGGGAATGGACAGCAAAGGGACAAGCCTCCCTCACCTATCAAGAAACTCTTTGGTATGCTCTTTGGGATATGTAGGTCCCAACATGATGCTGATGTGAGGGCACATCATGAGAGGCAGGCAAGAAAGAAGGACACAAGGACAATGAAGCTACTCCATCAACAAAGCAATCTTCAGCCTCCTTGCTCTCCTATTGCCTCTGAAGATGAACAAAGTCCAGAGATTGAGTCATTTGAGGTGAGGATGAGTTGCTATGAGCAAGAGAACCCCTACTCCTCTTGGTTTGGAGATACAGACATCAATGGGGCTGTTTTTGGGCCTGGTGGAGCGGGGACCTCACAAGTGCCACCATTTAACCCTCCACCTCCTCCGCCCAACAATGATGAAGATGATGAGGAAGACGACGAGGAGGAGTGATCATTGATGCAAAGTAGGACCCCTTTTTGGTGCTGAATGGCAAAGGGGGAGAGAAAGATTAAAGCTCCAAGTCTTCACCAGCATTTGATTTCATTTCTGGTCTGTCTGAAAAAACCGGAGGCACCGGTTTGGCAAACCGAAGCAACCGGTTTTGCTAGACAGAACCAATGTATCTTTTCCTTTGTTTTTATCTCGTGGACTTGAGAACCTTTTCTAATGAGTGATCTTGTGTGATGAACCTTGTAATAATTCTCTAAAGACCTTATATTGTGCTATGTTGTGATGCTTGATGATTTAGTATATTATTTATTGTGAATATGTGAAGTTAGAAAAACCGGTGGCACCGGTTTGGCAAACCGAAGCAACCGGTTTTGCCAGATAGCACATATGGTTCTTTTGATTTATTTCTTTGTGGTTTTTCTGTCATATGCATCACGTACTAATTGTTCACACACACTTGTTGCACCCCACGAATGCACATATATAGGGGTAGTTCCTGTGGACTTAATTCAAAAATATGCAAATTGGCATTTGAGGCCAAAATTGATGAATTTTATTCATATGCACAGTTTTAGGGGGAGCTCATCCTATACGGATGCATTCAAAATTTCTTAATGAATATCATTTGTAAGCTTTAATCAAGGTTGTCATCAATCACCAAAAAGGGGGAAATTGAAAGTGCATCTATGTCCCTAGTGGGTTTTGATGGTTGTATGACAACGTGATTAAAGAACTAATCCTCTTTGTGAGTATATGAGCAGGTTGAACATGAAGAATATACTTTTCATGAATCCAAATGATCATCTTCGATAATGTACAATTGTGTAAGGAAAATGGGCCTATATGTTGAAAAGGAGAAGTGTCAAATAAATAGGTCCATATAAAGCAATATTATTATGACAAGCCAAGGTTTGAAATGAATGTGGGACATGGAAACCATTGATATGAGATGGTCTCAACAAATTCGTGTTGTCAAGAAAAAAAAGTGATCAAGTGTTGTTCTTCTATGCATTATTCTTGAAAGCAACTTGATCAAAACAATATTTCAAAGAAGAAATTTAAATAAAGGCATAACAATGATACAAAGTTGTGTGTGACTCAAGATAGCAAGATGGTGAAGGATTGGCATGACTTGCCGCGACGGACCATGCACGGGAGAAGGGCAAGATGGAGTCTTGGCGCCGAGGGACCCAAGACATGGTGAAGGGCAGGTGGAGCGCAATCACGATGGACCGAACAAGCTACAAGTGGTCACACATTTCCAAGTATCAATCTTTATTGGAATATGAAGATATAATGTGACTTGTGAACTAAAAGATGGAAATGGATCTTATGAATAAAGAGTTTCCAAGTCACATACTCTAGGTGATGACGCTCAGCAAAAGCACATGTGACACTCCTCATGAAGCACTAAAAAGAAGTGGCAAAATTCATTATCATGCAAGCTCAAGAAGAAGAATTGTCTTTTTATTTAATCTTGAGTTTAGATATGCCGCTCTATCAAGAGGGATGCTACATGGTTTGCATTTAATGTCTCAATGCTCAAAGAAAAATCCAAGTGAGGTGAGAGAAACACAATGGCCACATGAAATACGAGTCTCTCTGTGACAGGGAAAACCGGTGTAACCGGTTTTGGTTTAAATCTCTAACAGCTAGTTTAGGAAAACCGAAAGGACCGGTTTGGGAAACCGGAGGGACCGGTTTTGACTGGTTCAGTATAACGGCTAGTTTTGGGGGAACAAGTATAAATAGTTGCTCCACCCCTCCTTTGGATAGGGCTGATCGTGTACACGAAGAAAATACATCCAAAGCCTTGTAGAGCTCTCCCCAACACCTCTTTGTGAGGTTTGAGTGATTTGTGAGAAATCCTAAGCATTGGGTTGAGAGGGATTGAGATTGAGAGCACAAAAGAGAAAATCCTACACTTGAGCATTTGAGCATTGTGTTGCAAATCCGTGAAACATTTGTTACTCTTGGAGGTGAATCCTCCTAGTTGGCTAGGCATCGCCCTAGAGCTCCCAAGCTTGTGGTGAGCCTTGGGAAAGTTTGTGAAGGTCCGCTTCGCCTCCGCAAGGAAAGAAGCAAGGATAGTGGATCGGGAAAAGCAGTTGAAAGAGACCCGGTTTGGAGTGTGCCTTGTGGGCAGTTCAAGCTTCCTCAACGGAGACGTAGGGTCCACGGGGTGAATCTGAACTTCGGCAAACAAATCTCCACATGCTTCATTTGGTTTGCTTTCTTTAGTTCTTGCTTCTTTTATTTATGATTCATAGGTTGCATGTGTAGTTGTGCTAGTACTCTTAGTGATTACTTGCTCTAGATCTTGCATGCTCTGTTAAGATCTTTAAGTTTGCTAGAACTAAGTGGAACGCGATTATTTCCTGTTTTATACTCTCTGTCCCGAGGAAACCGGTGGGTCCGGTTTCCCAAACCGGTGGGACCGGTTTTTGTCAGTGCTCAATTGTGTAGATTCTTGGTGAATCTAGTTTGTGTGTATCTTGGTTACTCTCTTGTGTAGTTCACACTCATGTAGTCCCTCTGGTTAGTGTGTTACTTGTTTTATTTCTATCTGTTCCAGGAAAAACCGGTGTAACCGGTTTGCCAAACCGGTGGGTCTGGTTTTGGAAGTTTGTTTTCTGAGGTTGATTCTTTGTGAATCTAATTGGGGTGGTTTCTGTGTTTGCTCTGATAGCTTCCTTGTCTTGAGTGCTATGTTCTTTTCTCTTCATTAGTTGTTTTATTTCAAGCTCTCTGACAAAACCGATGTAACCGGTTTGCTAAACCGGAGCAACCGGTTTTGACAGTTTTAATTCCGCTGCGAGTTTTGTTAATTTTCAGAAACGCCTATTCAACCCCCCCCCCCTCTAGGCGACATTAAGGGACTTTCAAGTAGTGACGGGCGGCATGATTGGCCGACCTAAAAAAGTGGGGCCCACACCTAATGGTGCTAGGCCCCGCGTCTGAATCCTAACCCTAGGCAAGGCGGCGTATGCGGTTGAGGAGGCGGGTGGCCGCTACCTGAGGAGAGCCCTCCGGGAGGTCGCCCACGGCCTTGTGGGCGATGCGTACGCCGTCGAGGGTTGTTGTCGCCTTTGAGGGCCACCTTACCTACGACGGCCACCGTGCCGGCGACCCCTCCCTCAGATCCGCCGTAGAGGGAGGTGCCACCGAGGAGGTCGCGACACTTCGGGGCCGGCACCCGACCGGGGGAGGTCCGACCTTGCGCTTCTTGGCCTGAGATGCCGCCGTCGGCTGCGTGCGCCGAGCCAAGGCGGCGCTGCACCCATATGTTGCACAGCCAGCCGACAGCCCCCACGGATCCGGCCTTCTTGTAGCGCGGGTGGGCCATGCGTGGTGGCGGAGTGGTGGATGCTGCAGTGAGGATGTTGAAGGTGGAGGTGGAGGCTAAGTGGCAGCGGCTGGGTGACGGAGGGGAGGAGGCATGTGACAGTGATGGATATGGTTTGCGCCACCCCACGCGCCCCTCCTTTTATAAGGCATGACACATTAGTAGTGGGCCTTATTCTTAGTCTGTCACTAAATGGGACAGAGCCATTTAGTGGCGGGTATTAAGGCGCCCGCTACTAAATGTTGCTTATTAGTGGGGGCACCACCCCTCAGGGTCGGTTTAGTGGTGGGCTTCAATGTGTCAGCCACTAATGATTATTAGTCATTCATCGCTGATGATCAGTTTTGTAGTAGTGGTAGGATCCTTTTCTTGTGCCACCTGTGCCCCCGCTAGAAAGCGTGCATTCTGCATCCGACTCGGGTGACCCCTCCTGACCGGCTGACTCTTCTGGGGATTGCATTTTTATTGCTAACAAACAAAATTATTTCATTAACTATATATATCTATGTTTGGATGAGCCAATATCTTTTTAATATTTCATTGAAGTTCAGTACTCGTGATTTTGGCTGAGCTTCTATCATTTTCGTTTCTCTGAACTAACATACTCCTTACGATTCGGTACCCTGACCACTTTCATTCACATGCATGACTGTATGAATGAGGCCATCCAAGCAAGTTAGTTCGTTCACACAACAACAAAGAAAGACAACTGTAGATGAGACCAGAACTATTATTGTTCAATATTCAAGCATGTGCCTTAAATATTTCTCTCATACACCTTGCCAATAACATTTGCAAAAAAAAAAAACATATACTACCTCCGCCCTAAAATATAGTTAGTTGTGGGTTTGTTCTAAGTCAAACTTTTATAAGTTTAATCATCCATAGCAAAAGATTTATAAATGTTGACTATGTAAGTTTTATATATTATGATAGTTTTATTAATGACCAATCTAGTAGTAGTATCCTTGTGTCAAAAAATCATTATAAATTTTTGGTTATGATTGCTCAAAGTTAAAATAAAAGTTTGATTTAGAATAAACTCAGAACTAGCTATATATATTCTAGAATGGAGGGAATATATAGATAGATAGATGGATAGCCGATGCATATTTCGAGCAAAGTTAACCAAAAAATTATACCCAGGGCGGCCATCATGAAGAATGATGGACACAACAGTCCTCTCGATACAACTCCTCTTCCTAGTAGAACTGAACTTTGCAATAATATCTGAATAAAACATGTTCAGGTACTCATGACACATCCAGTAGATTGTGACAGAAATTTGGTACTGATCCTGCTTCCTACAGAACATCTAAAACATGGATAGATATTTGGATACCGGATAATAAATGATTTAACCCTGCAACACTTGTTCCTTTTGACCCAATCAGGCCCGCATGAACGTAGGCCATGGCAGTGTGACGGTGAAAGTCCTCTCCAACGTATCAGTTTCACAGTAGGTCAGTCTGGGCGCCAACATGAAGAACCCTGTGCCATCGGCGATAACATCCACTATTTCAAATTGTAAGGGTGTATCCACGTAGCTTAAGAGGGGGATGACGCTACTGTGCTCCAGAACCCACTTGCCGCTGCCATGATGTTCCCGCCGAAACACCTCAAGCTCCTTGTTGCGGGCATGGACGATCCGTGATGTCGGCGGCGAGGAGGGATGATCCCCGGCTCCATGGACGACCCTGAAGCTCGAGGCGGCAATGTCATCGGAATTTTTCTCCAAGCTAATGCGGGTGGGCAGATCGACCTCGGAAAACTCGAGGCTAGCATTGTCGAGAACTAGAATGCTGCAATTTTTCAAACCGATGTAGAGTGACCCGTCAATGCGGCCGGCGAGGTGCCGTCCTCCCGAGTGGTCCTTGTTGAGGTCGCCAGCGGCAGCGTCCCGCTGCAGGGAGCACCATACACCGTCCCCATAAGCCGCGGAGTAGTACACGCAGGCCCGCCGGGGACAATGTTTGGTGAACCGTTAGAACACCCTGAAATTCGATATGGAGATGTTCCCGTCTTCCCCGTTGAGCAGAAACAAGTACGCAAGGAAACAGTAGTCGAGGCCTGGTTCGTTCGGGGGAACACCAATCACCCGGTGCCGACGAGTGAGCGGGTCGCAGACCATGAAGCCAGGTGAGTTGTGGTTGTGATCGGCAAGGAGGATCAGGCCTCCATGGCAGTCGATGACGGTCATCTTCGTGGCGTCTGCTACCGGGAGGAAGCCGAGGGAGGAGAAGCGGCTGGGCTTGGCGTGAGGCGGCGATGATGGGACGAAATCGATCGGGCTCGGACCGAAGCGGTTGTGGTAGCGGCCGACGACGGCGGGCGGGTGGAGCGACCGGGCGAGGCGGAGGAAGGAGGCGCCGCCGTCGTCTCCGGCGACGGCGCGGCGCCACCGCTTGCAGACGGACGCCACGCGGATGAGCCACAGCGGAGAGTCGAGGCGGAGCAGGATCCGGTGGAGCACGTCGTCGGGAAGGTCGTCGTTGACGCTCGTGGCTGGCGCGCCCGCGGCCTCTCCTTCCGTCTTGCTGGTCGTGCGCCGCCGCTTCATGGGGACGCACTGGTGCAAGCACAGCTAGCCCTAACAACGTCGCAGCTCTCTCGAGAACGATCGATCTATGGTATGGGGCGAGTGAACGAACGTGTTTCCCGTGGCCCCCCACACTCAGAATATGTTGTCCATGCGAGATGCGAGTCATGCGACTCGCCCGTGCGTGCGTGGGCTCGATTACACCTCTGGGCTGGGCTGTAGGCAAAGTTGTAGGCTTGTAGCCCAGTAGTGGGAAAGGCCTAATGAATGCTGTGACGAACCTCTGGGCTGTTTTGCTCGGCTCGCGACCCAAGTGCGGAATTCAGAGAGCTCTGCACCAAGTTTGTGCCATTAGCTCCAAGTATCATCGTGTTGTACGGTAACAGTCATGCCTAGCCTTTCGTCCATGGATTCTTCCTTCTAAGCTTATAATGTCTACTCCCTCTATTCCAAAATTATTATTGTTATTAATTTTTTTCATTAACTTTATCACTCGTCTTATTTAAAATATTTTTTTCAAATATAAAAAATTATTAGTTATATTAAAATTTTATCTAACGATAAAACAAATTATTAGAAAATAAATAGTATTTTTCGAAATTTTTTGAATAAGACGGATGATCAAAAGTTATGAAAAAAGTCAATAACAACAACAATTTTGAAACAGAGGGAGTAGTTGTCAACGATCCAATCATCTTCACCTATACATGAGAAAATCTCTTCACTCCACTCAACACGTTCTGAGAAAGAAGTATTATTGTATCATATATATATGTGTGGTCTCGTTGTCTTGTTCATTTACGGATAGTTTTGATTTGTTTTTTCCCATGAACTTGCACGTATTTTTGTCATTTTCCTCCAACTTATTTTCATGAAATTTGGATTTGTCATTATTAACATTTTTGTGTACTGAATCTTTGAGTAACTTATCTAATTAATTTTTTGGCTGATTTTTCGGTCTTTTTTTTACTTTCCACATATATTAAAGTATTTTAACATGTTTCAATTGATTTTTTATAATGTTTTTCATGTGTTCATTATCATTTTAGATTTCTTTTTTTAACTCTGTATTCTAAAAATAGGAAGAAGTGAGACCAAAGTCATAAACCGATGAGGCGGAACGTAAACTAGTTGTTAAAAAAAAAGGAAAATAGAAACCGCCAAAATAAATGACAACTGTCATAAATATGTGGATATATCCGTTATAAGGCGCACACAAATTGTCCCTCTCTTCGTCCTCAGCTCCGGCGGACCTCGTCCCACCTCAGATATCACTCGCCCTCACGCGTTATCTTCTCCGTCGTCGGCATGGGTCTTAAAGACATTCGGAAACCTCAACCATGAACCACCCTTAATCTCTGTTGGTGCCGGAGAAAGGTTTTCGATGGATGTGGCAGCACTCCGGCGAGGGACAGACGACAGGGTACATGGAGCAAGCCGACCAATCAGCGGCCCAGCCCACGCCGCACGGCCGATCGCGATCGTCGAAACGATCGGACGGGCGTGGAAGCTACGCTCCCGGGCGGAACACGAGACACGCCCGCCCGCGCGCGCCACTCCGATTAGCAACTGGCCCCCACGGCCGCCCCTCCTCTTGTCTCTATCTCTCGGCCCCCGCCCGCCTGTCATCCCCTTCGCGTTCTCACTCGTCATCAGACCAAAGTCCCAATCACTCCACGGCGGCGGCGGCGGCGCTCGACCTCCGAGCTCGGCGGCATCCGGCTCCCAGGGCTCTCGACCATGCCGCACCCGCACGCGCGATTCGACTCCGTGACGGAACCAATCCACACGCGAGCTGTCGGCGGCGTCCGCCGTCACGCGCGACCTCCGAGCGGGGCGGCCTCCTGCTCCAAGCTCCCGCGCGCGGCGTACGCGCGGACGGATCTGGTGAGCACACCCTTCCCGCCCCCCGTCCTTTCTCTTTGTGCGTGCCTTGATTTTGGGGGAAAGTTTCCCTTTCCTCGCTCGCTCGCCGGGCAGGCTCGTTTGGTTCCGTGCGCTTGTCTTGTCGCTGTAGTCTTTGATCGTCGACGCGCGCGTTAATCCGCCTCCGTGCTGGCTTGCTTAGTCCTCCATCGATTACGCGGTCCTCAGCTTCTGATAATTTACCCCTGTCGCGGCTCTTAGCTTTATTTGGCTGCCCGTTGCAGGCTCGCAGCAGAGCATGCCCAGTCCGAACAGCCCGATTCGGGCGTCCATCCCTCGCCACCAAGTTCTGAATTCCACCACAGGCACAGATGTTTGTGCACTGACACCACAGTTATTTTAGATGCGTTGGGAGACGATTCTGTTAGCACTACTGGAAACAGCACATTTGTCGTGTGCCCTATAGGCTAGCTCCGTTCATCTGCTTCGTGCAATTTCTAAGGCCGGAGAAAGGTTTTCGTGCAAGTGGCAGCCTTCCAGCGAGGGATACATGGAGCAGGCCAGGGGACAATTGAGGATTTACCCTTGTTACCAAAGGCCATCATCTATTTATCCTCCTTCCTAATTCTCTTCATATTTTATACTTCCTCTATCCCTAGATATAAGCATTTGTTGACTTTAAAAATCATCTTTGACTTTTTGTCTTATTCAAATTTCTTATGACAAAAACAAAAACAAATAAATCATATTTGAAATATATCTGAAATATATTATAATAACATAAATATTTTTTAACAACAAAAGTTTAAATAAGACAAAACGTCAAAGATGATGTCTAAAGTCAATAAATGCTTATATTTTGGGATGCAGGGAGTACATAGTTGATCGCGATTGTCGAAATGATCCGACGGTCATGGAAGCAACACTCCCGGGTGGAACACAAGTGACACACTCCTGCTGCCACTCCGATTGGCAAATGGCCTCCGCACGTCCTCTCTCCTCTATCTCTCGACCCTCGTCTGTCATCTCGTTCCCCTTCTCACTTGTCAGACCCAACTCCAAATCACTCTACAAATCCACATCCCCATACCTGGCAGCCACAATCAACCTCCAAGAGCTTTCTACCATGCTGCACTTGCACGTGCAATTCGATCTCAGGACGGAAACACTCCACACCCGAGCTCTCGTTGTCGGCCGCCGGTGCTTTAGGATGCGTTTGGTTTGCTGACTGAGGTTGGATGGGAGATGGCCGCCACCATTTTGCTGATGTTTGGTTGGTGGGTGAGACTGAACTTGGCCGCCATCGAAGGGAATATTCGGTCTAGATGCTAGATGACTCCATCCGGCCGGATGAGGGCGGCCCGCGCCTGTGTCCTGCTCGCCCGTCACCCCCAACCATCTATCGTTTCCCTCACCACCCCTTCTGTTCATCCCTGATCTCACCTCCTCTCTCCTTGCCATGGCGATGACGAGCCACATCCAGCAGGGAGCTGTTTGCTTGTCCTCCGCCCAAGCCTCTGGCCTCAAGCCGCGTCCGCGCGGGAGCCGTCGGAGGCACTATGGCGCTGGCGGGCGCATCAGCGGGTGCAGCCATGGCGGGGCATTGGCAAGGCTGCAAATCATGAGCAAAAATTCTAAATGGCCAGGATTTCAATGGGAGCAAACCAAATTGAATAGCACTACGCAAAGAACATCGATTCCAAATCATGCTTGCTGCTGCTCGATTCACTTTTTCATTTGTTTTGCTCATCAATTACCTGGTCCTCACATCGCTATCAGCGAAATCTGGATTAGAGAAGGGGTCGCGCTTTGCTCGCTCGAGCGCGACGCCTGCACTCGAACTCGATTGGAGATGCTTTCCATTGCCGAGCTGCCGATGCAGATGCATCTTTCGACATATGTGATAGTTTCAAAATTTTAATAGCAAACATATTTTATAGTTTATATGTCAAACAATGGATGGGGTGATCTTACCATGGTGACTACATCCAACTCATCCATATCAACCAACTAACCAAACAAAAAACTTGGCCGCCTTAATTACTTCACCAAACAAAAAACTTGTCCGCCTCATCCATCCTATCAAACAAAAAACTTGGCCACCAAAGTCCACAAAAAATTGGCCGCCATCTCCCATCCACCCTTGACCTTCAACCAAACGCACCCTTATCCTCGATAGATTTGGCAGCCCTTAACATCTGATGATTCTTCCCTTTCTCGTCCAATGGTGCCTTGAATTATCTGTCCGCCATAGTAGAGCACATGTTGTAGTTCTGCATGCGATTTTCAGGTAGTGGGCTTGAGACATGAGAACATAGCGCCAATGCACTGCTGGTGTGTGGGCTTTTTACTTTTTTTTGGCCACCCTATCAGCTGGCACACTTCCAAAAAACCATCCTTCTAGTGTCCACTCCCAAATGTCACCTAGGGTTCACAATTTACCTCGCCATTATTTTCGATTATCCCCTGCATGTGTTTTTCCAATTTTTCCCTGGCTATGTGACATGGAAATTGAAGGGGATATCTTGCCCTTTTTGTGGAACCAAACGCTTACGCAAGAAGAGCCAGCAAAGAAATCCAAACAATCCCAATCTGGATTGGGTTGTTATTGCTTTCTCCTTTTTTATAGTCATTTTCTTGTGGAAATCCGTAGTTTTGTTGCACGCACAACATGTCATCTCAATTGTGTAATTATTTTGGGCGTTTAGGCGCAGAATTCGATGCGGAGTAGGACAGTGTATGCTAGTAATATCTACCATCTATGCGAATCAGCTGTCAACTACATTTTTCCCTGGTTAAAAATAGCGGGGATTCCTGATGTGTGTTGATGTGTTACCTACATTTGGGTGTCTAGTTATGCCTGTTACATTTTCGATAAGCTGAAGAATTCTCTAAGCATTTTGCTGTTTCCTGTGGTCAGAACTTTGATGCCGAGCCAGGGGTTTCGGGCTTCCACAACTCGGAAGCATCTCAAGCTGTTGTCAGATATTCAATTGGCCAAAATGGGGCAGTAAAAGATAATTTTGCTGTCGTATTATTAGCTGTTTGGCGGACAATTTATTATGAATCCATGAAGAATATCTGGGATGGAATGCTATCTGATCATGTTATGGATTGCTGTGATGTATGGTTACAGAGAGGTTGCCAGTTGAATCTGCCCTCTAAAATTGACTCCCGGGAGAGTCATGAAACATCATCAAAGGTGTTTCTTCTAAGACTCATTTGATTCAAAAGTTAATTATGGCTTTAGTCCTTTGCTTCTTACTTCATAACTCACACTTGTTATTCTTATGTGGTTTTGCAGGATTCAAGTTCTTCTGATTGTGACATAGATTTCCCTCCTGGATTTGGCCCAACTTTTAATGCTAAGACTGAACCAAGCACTGCATGTTTTTCTGGCCCCTTAGCAGGAGCACAGATGATGCTTGCAAATGAAATATATATTCAATCAAAGCAATTGCTATTTCAGTATTTTGAGGAGGTTATTGCAGAGGAGATAACAAATTGCTTATGCTTTGGACTTGGAAACAATAATCAAGTGAGTTGATAATTATAAGGAATTTGTCTTGGTTACTACTTTAAAACCCTTAAGTTCACAAAATTTGTCTTTGCAATTTTTTATATCACAGGCACAAACTATTATCCCCATTCATGCAACGGAGTCACCCATTGTTGCTGATGTGTCCATGCTTGATCTTGTTAAAAGTGCCCTAGAGGCTGAAACAGCTACAGATGAAGCAATGAGGATTCAGGAAATGACAACAAGCAGAGTGATCAATTCTCATGGTAAATAAATAGTACTCTCTCTCTCTCACACACACACACACACTCTCAGTCTCTCTCTCTCCTTCCCACCCCCCCCCCCCCCCCCCAACACACACACACACTCACTCCCACGCACGCACACACTCTCACACAGGCACACACACACACACACACAGAGGTACATGCCCGTGTGCACACATACACACATAAACAAAGAGAGCAACTCCTCTAATCCACTTCGCTTCTCCATCTGATACATAAATTTTTAATGATTTGTGATAAACCTCTATTTCTGTTCCAGGAGACAGGACATCTCATCCAACTAAGATTACAAAAGCCAAGAAAGGAAAGTGCATCAATGGTCAGAAGGCAAAGACCATGGTCCCATGCCCAGAATCAGATGGTTGTGCTAGAGCTTCTGTTAATGGATGGGAGTGGCATAATTGGGCGCAGAAAGCTACTCTATCAGAAAGGACTCGTGTGAGAGGGCACCGTGCTCAGACTATTCTTTCTGCCTCAAAATATAAAAATGTATGGAAAAATTCCGGAGGCCCATCTGCAAGGTCAAATCGGGTTAAGCTGCGGAACCTATTAGTAGCTGCTGAAGGCTGTGAGCTACTGAGAACTACCCAAATGAAGGTAAAAAGGAACTTCTGCATGCTCTAAATTCTGCTTGTATGAGGTATTAGTGATATCTCAATTCTCATTTATGCTTTTTTGTTGTAGGCAAGGAAAAAACAGGAGCAAGATCCAAGGATGGGGTCTGGTCGCCCTTGAGTCTATTGATGCACAAGCCTTGGTAATTGAATATGTTGGCGAATTGATTCGTACACGGGTAATAACACATTATTCAATCAACCATCTATTCATTGATGTACTTCATTTGTGCAATATGTTAAAGATGGATTTGTAACGTACACAGGTCTCAGACATGCGTGAGTCTCAATACGAGAAGAGTGGGATTGGTAGCAGTTACTTATTTCGCTTGGACGATGAATTTGTGGTAGGTGATGCATCCTTACTTAACATCATCTGAATGTGTTCAGTGTTGGTGTCTTTTTCTTAAGTTGTATAGTACCTGAAGAAGTATAAAATGAGGGAACCATGTGGAAGTAGTTAGGTAGAACATACATAAAGGGAATCCTTTTGGTGGTGAGGTACACACAAGCACATCCACACAGGCACACGCATGCACGCTTGCACCCACATGCACACACACGCACGCACGTCGTGCTCATGTGCACACACATGCCTCTTTTGACTGATAGGTAGTTTTGCTGGCAATCTCAAGCTGTGATGAAAGAAATTTATTTTAAATTTTTTACGGTGCCTTTTTCTTTCTTGTCTTCATTCTGAAATTTTTTACAGAATGCCAAGGAGGCCTCTCTTTCGGATAAGGCTGGGTTCGTTTCGTCGGGTTTCTTCTTACCATTAGTAATCTCCTTGTGTCTTTGATTGTAAGTTGCATGTCGTGTCTTTTCTTGTTGGTTTTCGTGAGTTTCATATCGACCCTACCCCCAAATTGCTTGGGACTAAAAGACTCTGTTTGTGTTCTTTTGTGTGCCCTAGTTTCTCGAGTTCCTTGTGGGGTGGTGTCGCTGTTTATGTTGGTCACAATAACCTTCTCTTCTCCCTAATGAAATACGTTCATTACAAGTTCTAAAAAAATTATTTCATGTCATGCCTTCTCTTTGATCCGCATGGATGGACTTCGCTTGTTTGCTGTGAACTACATGGAAGCAATGCAAAACAATCTATTGGATGATCTTTCCCATTTGCACATGAGAGAATTTTGAAGTCTTGCTCCATGTGCCTTTTTATCTCTTTTTTGCCATGTGCTGACATTGTACATGGACAACATCTCATTCTCATTTTATACCGCGGTTGTGTACAATATGGTTGGAATTTTGCTAGTTGTTCCTCTAACCGCTCATGAGTCCCTGCAGTTTGTGATGATGCCTGGGTTTTAGTTTTGACATATCTCATTTTGCAAATTCTATAAGTAATTCATTTTGGGCGATAGATGTCTTTCTCTAGATGTTGCGAGTTTATATATTCATGGACCTACTCCTGTTCTTGCAGGTACAATGCCACGTAATCCATGATCTTATGAGGTATAGGCGTCCAGCAACGTTTGAACCTGTGGTATGTGTTCATATCTTAATTGCTTCTGCTACATTTTACTTGTACTTTGCTTTTGATGACATCATCTTTACCATGAGCTAAATTTTCACTGTATTAGTCACAGTACCAAATAGTATTGGCACGTTACGTGTAAGGATAAGTGTATGCACCTTAACCTACATGCGTGTGTTGTGCATGGACAAAAAATTGTTAAACCTTCCCGGGCCTCTTTTGGACATGAAACAAAAAGGCCTAAATCGGAAAATGAAAGCTGTACTGCAGTACACCGTTGTGTTAGACTATTGTTAATGCACATGTCAAAAGGTTTTTTTTTAGATGGAAACTTGGAAAGGAAAGGAAAGGATATTAACTACTAGTACCACACTACCACTATGAGTTCATGTTCATTAAATGCCTGTGACACATTCCATCACGCTTAACAGACTGTCGAAGCTAACGTACCCGCATTTTGATTTGGGTACACAGTAGTTGGTTCTGTATAGTAGATGGAACTGTTGTTCATTCTGAGCAGTCATCACCGACCTTGTGCTCGGTTGGAAGAGCGCACAGGATGGCATGGGATCAAAGCTTAAGGCGAGATCCTGTGTTCTCCTTGTTAGCCGGTTCGAATCCGGCAGGTCGGCATATTTATTTTGTTTGAATTATAGCGCCATGGTGTTTAGCTCAATTATGACGTAGAGAGCCAGGGGGAATAAAACTGAATGATCTAAACATTGTTGACCTCATTTTTCTATTTTATAAAAAAGTGCAAAGATGATACAGAAAATATATTTGCCGTAAGGGGTATCTAAGGTGGGTGATGCCAACTGGTTAAAAGAGATGACAACTTGGATTTGTTTTTTTAGTCCTAACAACTTGGATTATTTAGGAGGTAGTGAAAAGGGTACAAGGAATACCATGAATAAAGTAGCCATGTTGATGTTATTTCTGTAATCATATGTTATTTATCTAACATCGTATTCGACGATTGGATGTTACATAGATTACTTCGGAGTTCAGATAACTCAGACACTGGCTTGTCTATCATGTGGTTGATACGTGTCATGGCAGTACAGACAGCAACACTAAAAATGTCTCGAGTGCTGCAACAGAAGATGCACTCGGACATGGAATTTGTCTTAGGTGTGTTTGTTTCACCGAATTGGATTGGATAGGCTTGGACATGATCATTCAGTCCAGTGTTTGATTCACCGTCAGGGTGAACAGAGATAGACTGGAATGGGAATATTTTTTTAAGATGCTGGATGAGTCTGTTTAGCAAAAATGATCGGATGAGCCTATCCAACTTATATAACGATGATGATTACTAAAATAATTAGACATTATTAGTATTATTTACTATAATATTATTATTGATAATCAATAAAATATTGATTAGTACATGATGAGAGCTCAATCATACTAGAATTAATAATAATTAATATTTTTATTACTAATTAAGAATTATTAAGATATGATTAAGACTAATGAATATTAAATCATATTAATTAGTATATAATTAATTATTATTATTTAATAATAAGATATATAATTTCATAATTTCACCTTATCCTATCCATTCTTATCCATCCAACCAAACACGAAACTGGATCATCCCATCTACCAAATCAAACACATAACTTGGATCATTCCATCCAGGAAAATATTTTGTTCAGTGGATCCAGTGTGTCGTGCCGGAATTCTTTGTACCTGAGCGTGGCACCAAATTAAGTATTTGGCGGAAGCAGCTTTGGTTAGCATTTGGTCTGAAGCAGCTTGATTTGTATTTTTGGTCTGGCGCCGTTGCTTCTCCAGACAGACGACTCGGCACTTGCATCCTCCGGGTAATCTCTGAAGCTAGCTCTCGTTTTGTTTGTTTTGTCGTAAGATTTTACTTTCTCGTGTTTTTTTTTATTTGATGATGTTGTACTAACATTGCAACTCAAAATGAATTGATAATAGCATTGTCATGACATCATTAAAAACCGGAGAAAATACTTCGATTTAGACAATTGCTGAGGGACAGTTTAAAAACATTTCTTTCGTGCACGTTGCTATTGTGTTTTCTTTACGACTCTTACCTTTTTGTCTGTGGTAGCTGCTGCTGCATATTGCCGGGTGACTATTGCAATCTCAATGGGCTAGGCTTCGAAAGCCACGACATACACATACCTGGGCTGGGCCAGGAATTCCAGCATGGGCCAGACGCCATGGAGGGCCGCTCTCCCATGCAACGTAGAAGCCGTCTCCATGCAGCGTGCCGCGGCGCCGCCATCCACGGCGGAGTGAATCTCGTTACGCGCCACCCTGCCTCCAGCTTTTCAACCGCGCAACTGACTGCCAACGAAATCTTGTTTTAACAGTAATAACCGTGTGCGACGTAAATGAGAAATCATAGTAATTCAAGAATCTTACCGCTTGATTCCGTCAACGAATGAATCTGGACGTACGCGCCCCACCAACTTCCCGGGGGCGCGCGCGGTTGCGGCGACTGGCATCGTAACCGCCTTATTCGGTTCCTCACTGACCATCCATCAGAAGCCCAACGGCAGGAGATCACGCCTAGGTCACCTACCCTCCCGCTACATATACGCGCACGCGTGCTCTCCTTAACCCCTTACCAAAAAAAAACTTAAGCCCGGCCGGCCCATTCGCTAACCAACGAACCCACCCCCTCGCCCTTCGCCGCGGCGCGATCCAAGCAGCGGCGGAAGCATGGCGTTGTCGGCGGCCGCCGCCGGCGAGGTCCGTCGGCGCGGGTGCTGCGGCGGAGGTGGCGGTTCGTTGTTCCCGGAGGAGTCGTTCAAGAGCTGGTCGGCGTACGGGCGGGCGCTGCTGGAGACGGGCCCCCGGCTGCGGGAGCGGGCGACGGCGCGGTCGCTGGACTCGACGGAGCTGCACGAGGTGCGCGGCCGCAGCGGCGCCGACATGAAGCGGAACCTCACGTGGTGGGACCTCATCTGGTTCGGCATCGGCGCCGTGATCGGCGCGGGCATCTTCGTGCTCACGGGGCAGGAGGCCAAGGAGGCGGCGGGACCCGCCGTCGTCGTCTCGTACGCCGTCTCTGGCGTCTCCGCCATGCTCTCCGTCTTCTGCTACACCGAGTTCGCCGTCGAGATCCCCGTCGCAGGTACGAACAAACAAACACCACGTCGATCGCTACTGAACATGAATGCATGCGCGTGTGGTGACTTGACAAGTGTTTGAACCACATACGCGGTTTGGTGGATCTGAACGTTCTGGATCACATATTTCGTTTGCCGTTTCTCTCGAGGGATTAATTGTTGTTCCTGGCCAGATGATTGTTAGCAGATTCATTCCCTGCAATCTACTATTCCGATATCAGTGCTCGTGTTGCTACATTTTGTTTGTAATCGAGTTGCTAATTCTGTTAGTAATATCGGTGTAATTTCCTTTCATAGAATTTCATCAGCTAATTAGTACTATGATTTCTGTATATATTCGTGGCTGACTAATGACTGTGTATGAGTATGATCAACACGGAATGCAGGCGGCTCGTTCGCGTACCTCCGCGTGGAGCTGGGCGACTTCATGGCGTTCATCGCGGCGGGCAACATCCTCCTGGAGTACTGCATCGGCGGCGCGGCGGTGGCGCGTTCGTGGACGTCCTACTTCGCGACGCTGCTGAACCACCACCCCAACGACTTCCGCATCCACGCCACCTCCCTCTCGGAGGACTACTCCCGCCTGGACCCCATCGCGGTGGTGGTGATCACGCTCATCTGCCTCTTCGCCGTGCTGAGCACGAAAGGCTCCTCCCGCTTCAACTACATCCTCTCCATCCTCCACGTGGCCGTCATCGCCTTCATCATCTACGCGGGGCTCTCCAAGGCCAAGCTCTCCAACCTCACCGCCGACTTCGCCCCCTTCGGCGCGCGCGGCATCTTCGCCGCCTCGGCGGTCCTCTTCTTCGCCTACATCGGGTTCGACGCCGTGAGCACCATGGCCGAGGAGACCAAGGACCCAGCCAAGGACATCCCCGTGGGCCTCGTCGGCGCCATGACCCTCACCACCGCCGTCTACTGCGTCCTCGCCGTGGTCCTCTGCCTGATGCAACCCTACGCCGAGATCGACCCGGACGCGCCATTCAGCGTGGCGTTCACGGCCACGGGCATGGACTGGGCCAAGTACGTGGTGGCGTTCGGCGCGCTGAAAGGGATGACCACTGTGCTGCTGGTCAGCGCGGTGGGCCAGGCACGGTACCTGACCCACATCGCGCGGACCCACATGGTCCCGCCCTGCCTGGCGCAGGTCCACCCGCGCTTCGGCACGCCGGTCAATGCCACGGTCGTCATGCTCGCCGCCACGGCGGTGATCGCCTTCTTCACCGACCTCGGCATCCTCTCCAACCTGCTATCCATCTCCACGCTCTTCATCTTCATGCTGGTCGCCGTCGCCCTCCTCGTCCGCCGCTACTACGTCGCCGGCGAGACCAGCTCGTCCGACCGGACCAAGCTCGCCACCTGCCTCGCCGCCATCATCGCGTCGTCGGTGGCCACGGCGGCGGCATGGGGGGTGGGGTCCGGCGGGTGGGTGCCGTACGCCGTGACGGTGCCGGCGTGGCTGGCGGCCACGCTGTACCTGCAGCTCGGCGTGCCCAAGGCGCGGGCGCCCAAGAAGTGGGGGGTGCCGCTCGTGCCGTGGCTGCCCGCGGCTTCCATCTTCATCAACATCTTCCTGCTCGGATCCATCGACGCCAAGTCGTTCATGCGGTTCGGTATCTGGACGGCAGCGCTGCTCGCCTACTACTTCCTCTTCGGCCTCCACGCGTCTTACGACACGGCCAAGGCGCTCGCCGCCGAGGCCCAGGCCGGCAAAGTGGAGGAAGGCGTAAAGGACGTCGTCCACGCCGGCAACTGAATTTGTGACGATGATGATTATTATATCAATTGATGATTGATCACGCACGTGTGGAGTTATTAGATTCAATTTGTGTCTTTAATCTGATGATATAGTACGAACTGCTGAAGTGTAATCGTGGGTGTGTAGAGTGAGTGAACAACCGTAGTAGGTTAATAAGGTTCGTTGGGATCAATTTTCATACGGATACAGGACACTTGTTGGAAAAAAATTCCGTGCGCCCAGGTCGTAATTCCGCGCCGCATCGGAAGAGGGTGTTAGAAATCTGCAGGATCAGGATCAGTAGCTTCATTTAAATCATTGGTTTATGATCTTTATGTCTCCAATCCATCAAGCTAGTTAGTTGATGAAGGTGTTCTGGTTTTTTCCTGTACTAGAAGTGGAGAAATTGATCAGACTTAAAAGGAGATCATAAGAATTTTTCTCATGTTTTAAATAACCATTCATCTTCTTTTATATCTCCACTTTGCACAGAGGGAATGACACTGTGGAAGGTCGGTTGGCTGTTCACTGATCATGGCAGCCAACTCATTATATTCAAATGGTTTTAATTTAGTCAAAACCAGTGAAAACATTTCCATTGTTTTAAAATCAATTCAAAACCATGGTATTCATATCTAAATTCTGTGGATTTTTATTTCTGATTTCTTTTGTTGTTTTTACCACGGATCATAATTCCAACATTCTTCCCCTTGATCGTAAGGTTAAAATATTAAAAGCTTATTTATTAATAAAATGGTATGCAAAGACAACAGGTTCACAACGGTCAGTTGTATAGTGCCGATGGAACACAATTACTATTGTATACCACCTCATATCAAAACAAAACTTCTTTAACTTTTGGAGCTCCATAAACTTTAGACTTTAAGTAGAAACATAATAATTTGCTTTTCGAAGAATAGTACACCGGATCAATAAATTACAATAGTCAATTAAGTCCTATTGAATCAATTGACCACGGTTCCCATTACATCTAAAGATAAACTGTCTCAGTCATTACGGGGAGATGGTGTCATAACAGTTCCTTTTTATTTCTAAGATCAATAGGCTTTTCTACAACACCCATGCCGGCAACATAATTGGGTGGTAGGCCTGTTAGAGAAACAGTTTTGAATTTGACTGATCCACTACTTCAAGGCTCTGGGTAGTAATCTTGATGTAGTCTCCATCCCAAATCTTGCCAGACAAACACTCCATATCATCCGCATGCCATGAAACTAAATCGACCGATGCGACATTGACGGTTTCATCGTTGGGATCACCTCTACTTGATCACCGATCCATTAGGCCAGAGACTGGTGCATTGTTGATGGAACACAGCAGTTGGCATGTATCTAATCACGACCCAACAGAAGGCTATAGGCACCCTTACCATCAATAACAAAGAATGTAACTGGCAAAGTTTTACTTCCAATCATGAGCTTCACATTTAAGACTCCCTTGGCTGCTGTAGTACAACCACCATAATCTCTCAGAATCATATTCATGTCGATCAAGTTATCTTCAGTTTTTCCCAACTTTCTGACAGTAGTGATCGGCATGATATTCACTGCAGCACCTCCATCGACCATCATCTTTCCCATCGGCATCCTATTGACGAATCCCCTAAGGTATAAAGCTTTTAAATGTCGATGCTTAGACTCATCTGGCCTATCAAACACTGCTTGTTGTGCATCAAATATCAGCTGTGCTGAACTCCCTTCATCAACAAACACTTCTTCTTCTTCCAAGGCCATGAACTCTTGCGGCAACATCATCACCATACTCACTGCAGCACTTGACGCTTGTACTTGTGATTTCACCTTTGGCCTCTAGACTTTTTTTGGTGGTTGATCATCTTCTTTATCATAATAATATTTGTCAGCCCTTATTTGTCTGCACCACATCCTCTACACCTTGCATTTCTGGCTTCTAGAAAAAATGTCAGATGGACACCATTGATCATTTTGTTCTTGCTCCTGCATCTTTTCATCGACTTCTTTGTTAAACTTAGCCTCTTCACCCATTTTTTTTATTCCAAGTCGATCAAACGCAAAGACCCTATGATGTCGATCGGCTAAACCCACTATCGACTCTTTAGAATCGTTTGCACGATATTGGTGTCGATGACTTGTTGTAGCTTCTCTATACATCTGCTCCGCGCGTCTATTACATCTAGGACAGTTGTCGATTGACGGCAGTTTCATGTTATTATGCCAGCAATATTGAAAGAAAGGGCACTCCCAATGTGGATCGAAATCTGATTCTGTTACTTCTCTGTCCCTCTTTTTCTGATATCGCTTAATAAAGGCTTCAACATTATTGATACCATCCATACTGACATTTGCTGGGAAAGGGTGTCCATCTATCTTCATTGCACCTTTGATAAATTTTATTTTACCCTGCTTGATTGCCATCTGAATCTGCCTCCTAAAAACTTTGCAATCATTACTATTATGAGACGGCGAATTATGCCACTTGCAATACCTCTTCTTCTTCAAATCTTCGGCAGGCGGGATCACATGGTTAGGTTGCAATTGAATATGTTTCTCCTGCAACAACACATCAAATATCTTATCGGCCTTGGTGATATCAAAATCGTATTTTTCTTCTGGCTTGTTCTGCTTCACCCATGGGCACGACAACATATTCTTGTTTCTAGTCCATTCAGCCATATCGACCTCTTCAGCTTCTTCATCGGACTCAGATTCATAATCATTATAGTTGACTTGAATCGGCCTTGATCGTGCCCCCCCCCCCCCCCGAGTCAGATTCTCCTGGATCAACACCTTCTGCACTAACTGGGAAAGACTCTCAAATTCAACTGAAGGAAACTTCTCTCTTAGCGGTGCAACTAGACCATTGAATACTATTTCTGCCATCTAATTATCAGTCAATGGCAGGCTGAAACACTTGCTGCGCACATCTCTAAATCTCTGCACATAATCATGTACAGACTCCCAAGCCTTCTGCTTCACAGCAATTAAGTCAGACAACCTCAACTCTCTAGTCTCAGTAAAGAAGTACTTATGGAATTTTTGTTCAAGATTGGCCCAAGTAATAACTGAATTTGGGGGCAACGATGTAAATCAAGAAAACGCCAATCCAGATAATGATAATGGAAACAACCTGATTTTCAATGCTTCAGTATTATCAACTTCTCTACATTATACTAAAAATCGGCTGATATGCTCAACAGTGGTAGTACTATCTTGTCCAGTAAACTTGGTGAATTCTGGTAGCCTGTATCGACTCGGTATAGGTATCAAATCATAACTCGGTGGATGTGGGGGTCAATACATATACGTTTGTTGTTTCGGCTTTAGTCTAAACTGTTTCCTCATTATCTCGACAATCTTTACAGCCCAATCATTATTCGCCACATTGACATTTGGAATAGTCGATGCAGGACCAGATGCTGGCATTGGTGAGCCAAAATTAACAATTGTATGCTGGCCTCCTAATTCTCCTGGCAGATAAGATGATGATGGCATCCCAAACATACTGGACTTAACATTAGGCGCAGTGCTATATGTGACATTTGGTTTGGTTACTTCTTATCTATAATGTTGTGACTGTGTTTGTGTAGTAGTCCTTTGTAATATTATCCTCCGAGGTGTTGTTCCCATTGTACCACCATCAGCGCTCTTTAGAGGTGGAGTATCCTCAGAAGGAGATGTCCTTGAACCCGTAATGGGATCTGACGTGTTTGCACTTGGCTGCTGTGGACTGGATGTTTCTATTGCAGGTCGATGAGTATCCCCAGATACGCGGAAATACACCGGTCCACGGGGTGAATATTCATATAAGCACCCCTCCGCAGTTTGAACGATCAAGGTCCTCAATATGTTAACCAATACAGCTGACTGGTTAATTAATGTATGGTGTATAGCTGTATGAATTATATTGTTCAGAGCTGTCTCATCAACAACTTCCATTGGCTTGTTGGTGAATGATTCTTTTGTTCCATTTTCAATCAAGGCGGCAACTGGTAACTTTCCTTTCTGAACGATCTTGTCATGTCTTGTCTTACTAAATGTTCCCAATAGAAGGTTTTCATACTCAGTCATTCTATGATTAATTTATGCTTTTGCCTCATCACTCAGATCATCTTTATTGACCGGCAACATATTCTCTATCTTTAGATCAGCACTGACATCATGCTTAGGGAGAAGATTGCCGTCTTTTGGCATTTCGAGTTCAGACATGCTGTAGATCCTTGGAGTTCTTTGGTCCCATTGGGCGTGCCAAAAAGCGTGTTGACGTGAAAATCACACGCGTGACCTGAGAGATCTGCTTAGCTCCAGTGCAGTCTCAATACGGAAACCGTGGTGTGCCAGTCGATTTTCCTTGCAAATCGATAAAGAAAACAAACGTTCAGATTCCACGAGTCACCGACCTAGGACAGGCCGATGAAAAAAGCCGATGATCACTATTAGTGAAAACCAACCGATGGCTATAAATAGCAAATATTAAAATAAACTAATCGGCTGATTCGTATCGACTTATCGGCAACTCAATAAATTATTATAAAATAAAGCATAAATAATACCAATAGGAATGAAACTAAAAGAACAAAGTCGATGGACTTATGATAAATATGCTAAAACATGCTCTGTTGATAAAGTGAAGTCGATAGGCCAGAGTCGATGGAAGTACAGTAATCATGCACAGAATTCTGCCTATTAATAGGTGCTAAGTCGATAGATCTGATAGCTGGTATTACAAATATGCTTTAAATCACAGGTCTAATTTATTTCAATAAGGGGGCAATCGACTAACAAGATATGTAAGAAATCAATCATAAATCAAAAGTCGATCGAACCGTGATAATCTATCGACTAAATATCTCGATAGAACTCTATCGACTCTACCTATAAACGACTCGAAACTAGCCTTATCAAACCCAGCAAAAGATCAACACTGATGCAGCCTTGCTGATTCGAACAGATCAAACCTAATCGAGACAGTGTTTAAACACGGTAAATAGAGCTAGATTCAAGCTATTTATAGATAAAATCAACAGAGTGACTCAAGTAAAAGATCTAAACTATACTCATAAAACCTTCTAAAAATTGCAATAGATTGGGCTCAGCCAAGATAGTATTGCAATTGAAAGTTGATAGAATAAGCACAATAAAGATCTAATTACAGGATAATTAGCAATCCTAACGATAATAACTAAAATATCAAACAAATGAGAAAGTTTTAGTTGAGATTGATATAATTACCAAGATTGACTAATCCAAGTCTCTCATCGAGATCGGAGCCGATGCAGCCCACGCGAGATGAGGATTTCATCCAATAAGAAAGGTTGGCAATACGTTGAATTGTATTGAACGAGACGTCTTTTTTTCGTATAGACCCTATTATATATTTATAATCCCATGTAAGGGGTTCTGACCCGATTCGGTCAGTACTCTCAAAACTGACTCGATCTATTTCTAAACAAACTCTGAACTAAAAATAGAAAAAGATAAAATAAATCTATCGGGCCCACTTTATTTCCTTCGGCCGCTGAACTTCGTTAATCTCCAGCCGATTCTTGCCTTCGCACCGCTGACCACTGGGACCGGTCAAAATTTGGTGTCAACAGATAAGAATGCAGCTCATAATAATATCTGAATATCTTAAAATATCAAGGATACCAGATATTTTTGCATGTAAGCATGAGATTATAATTGACCCTTTTAGTAAATCTAAAATTAGATTATCATGTGTCAATCATTCCAGTTATGATATTCAGTCAGGAAAATTGCACACTTGTGCATCATTATATTTCCAAATGCCAAAGCATCTGGAACATTTTGCGCAACTTTACATTTATCATTTTGAACATTTAATATGTCCTAACTTTATTGCCCTTGACTTATTTGAACAGGCAAGACCATAGACTTTATGCATATTGTAGCTTTAACCAAAACATTTCAATATGCATTGTTGCATATAACCCTAAAGTCATATTTGATACATCTTGGTGCGTAAGAAAATCTAAACATATGTCTTTCACCAAGATTATCTTTATTAAGCTTTTGAGAAGAAGTATCATAATAAAAAATTTACTCCCTCTCAATATAACATTCATTTGTGATATCATAATATTGATACTTGTTTTTAGGTCATAAACATATATCTCAAAATTTTGAGAGAGACAAAATTCCATAATATGTTACAAGCATCACCATTATTCTTTTGAATGAGTCCTTTTGAGAAAATAGACAAATGAAACTTTTCAAGTGAAGTCTTATGCTATGAGTTTGCCTTTAAAACTTTTAATATTACCTATGGAGTCACTTACACCTTGTAGACCCTTTGGTAGTCTACTGTATTGGCTCTTTTGGTAACTTCTTAATACTCATAGCTATCATTTCTTCTTTCATGATGTAAGCCATTAATAAGTGCATTTCATTTTTCATGACTTTTAAAATGTTGGATCAATATCCAATATCAACTCATTCACATAATTATTCATGATAGCAGATCAATCATAATTTTATCTGTGATTTACTTAAATAATATATTATTATTTATCACAGAAAAGAATTTATTGAGCATTACATAATAACATTAAGTTTAACTTAGTACCATTATAATTCTCAACAAATTACATTATCATCTTTATTTTCTAAAGATACATGTGGAAAATAGATTCTCAAGAACATAAGAGTTGGAACATAGTTCCATTTTTATTAGAGCCCATTTTCCAATGTCTGTTATCATTTCATCATTTTCCAAGAACACAATATGTCTTGTGGACATAAGCATCATACTTTATTTTTGGACAAAAAAACTTTATTCTTTAGCTTTGTCAGAATTACAACTGACAATTCTTTGGGGTCAAGGTTGTTCATATTTGGATTGAAGACTTCAACTTTAGCAAACAGTCTCAAATTTCAAGAGTAATTTGAGTAAAGTTTCTCCCAATTCATAATTTATAAACATTAATTTATCGGGAGCTTTATATGATAAAATTGTCATAGTGATTTCAATCCATGAATACATTATGAGATGACTCAATATCTTTTGTACCAAACCATAAGAATGCAAAATTTTGCCATTGAGTCTCTCAACTTTATTTGTGTAGAGCCTTAAATAGTTATACCATTTTTCTGTAAAACTTTAGTGCAAACATTTAGGAATATGACCATAACAAAACTCTACATCATTACATAATTTATTGTATCATAAGTCTTTATTAAATGGGAGCAAAAGTAAATGAGTGTCATAACTTGAAAGCCAAAAGAATTTTTTATTATATCTTTTATGGCCCACTTTGTATTTTCTTGGAATGGTGATGAGACTCTAATCTCTCCCCCTCGAAATATGGCTTAAGTGACCATAATTTCGATTTAGTCTCATCAAAACTTTTGATGTATAGATGGCGAACTCTTTAAGGAAATAAGATAAAAAATAGTCTTGTCATAAAACAAGAGTAACATTATTGATAATCATACTTCTTTTTTCTGAAAAATTACTTTAAAGCCATCATTATTCAATCATGAAATAAAAATAAGGTTCATTTTCATGAATAATATACATCATTAAGTTGAAGCTTATAAATATTATAAAGTGTTGATGTTAAAATATCAACTCATTAGATTTTAACTTCAACTTCATTAACAACTTTACTTTTCCTTTGCTCTCTATTTCATATCCTCTTTTGAAGTAATAACATTATTGCCTCCGTAATTGGGGAGAATCATAAAGTTAATAAAGAAAAAATGAAGTGCATCATCATTCTTGGAAATTATAATTTTCAATAGCATTAATTTCATAATCATTGCACTTCTTTTAATATTATGCTCTTTTAATTTGTGCCGCTCAAAATTTTCAATTATCACGCTTTTTTTTATCATGAGACACACATAACTTAATTGCTCCACCCGCCACGAACCCTAGCTCATTTCTCTCCCTCCCCTTGTCTCTCCACTCGGCGGCGGCGACCAAGCTAGCCATAGAGAGAGAGAGAGAGAGAGAGAGAGAGCAGCGCCGCCGGTGAGCACCCTTCACCGGAGCACGCGGGTGGCTTTGGCTAGCGCGCAGCTCCGTCGAGCGATGCTCGTTGGTGCTCTTTCCTGCCGGGCCTAGAACGTGCGCACCCTTGCTGGATCTGGATCCATTCGACAACGGATGAGCTCATGACGGCGGCGACGGGTGACTTCGCCCGGGGCGAGACAACAGTGACTACGGCACGGGCGCGCAACGATGTGTCCGACCACGAGCTGAAGGCTATGCGCGCGAGTTGGGTGGTAGGCAAGGGCGAGAACGGCCACGCCGAAACCGACGCCAATAAACACGACGGCGGCGACGACGACGGTTACGATCTCCATCAGGTGATCCCGCCTCTGTACTTGATAGGGTTAGGGTTGATCAATTCTTGATAATTTTTTAGGGATTTTATTCAACAGTTAGGGTTAGGGTTAATGAATTTCGGGGAATTTATTTGGTCTTGTTCTTAAGGTTCCAATTCCCCTCCTTCTTCATGCTTAACCACATGAATTCGTGACCCTATCGTTTCAACATCGTCAGTTAACATAAAACAGAGGCATGCTTGCATAAATTGACATAAAAGTAATGCATGACAATCATCAGTTTACATTAGCAGTAGATCATTTAGGCAAAGACATGCATAAACATGAAGAACAAGCCCAAAAATTACACTGTTCTACTACAAAACTTAACGCATGCAGGCATAAAACATTATAATTGGTCTTTAGATCTTATAGTTGGGCATGAATTGGATTCAAAATGAAAACTAAATGACTATGGGACCACTATTAGAAATCTGCAGGATCAGTAGCTTCATTTGAATCACTGGTTTATGATCTTTATGTCTTCAATCCATCAAACTAGTTGATGAATGTGTTCTGGTTTTTCCCTGTACTAGAAGTGGAGAAATTGACCAGGCTTAGAAGGAGATCATAAGAATTTTCCTCATGTTTTAAATAACCATTCATCTCCTTTTATACATCCACTTTGCACAAGGGAAACCGACACTATGGAAGATCGGTTGGCTGCCCACTGATCATGGCAGCCAACTGATCATATTTAAATGGTTTTGATTTAGTCAAAACCAGTGAAAACATTTCTATTGTTTTAAAAATCAATTCAAAACCATGGTATTCATATTTAAATTCTGTGGATTTTCAATTCTAATTTCTTTTGTTGTTTTTACCACAGATCAATAATTCCAACAGAGGGCTCTTCCACGCAGATTGCTTCGGCTCACGGCAGCGTCGACTCGGCTTACCAGGGCGCACGTATTGGCCATAAACATTATTATATAGCTGCACTAGTAATATACGAAAGCAAACATCTTCTCATCATCAGTTTACTCAAGTAATAAATAATAAGAAATATGCAAATGAAGAGGCTAATCTTTCTTCGTAGAGCACCTGCCTCTTTTACTTAGAAAAATAAAGAGAGAAGCTAAAGAGCAAATCAGTCTTCTGGTGCTCTTACTCCGTTACTCGGCAAATCCTCCGATGCAAGCCATACCCAGTGATGAGTACTGTTACGTACATGATGCTATTACTGGGCATTTCATTAAACAGCTCTTGTGCCCTGGGTCAAGCCAATGTAACTGGCGGTAGCAAGCCAGCGCGCGCCCTTGTTGCCTGCGAGCCGAGCGCCCTTGTAAGCCGAGTCACACTGCCGCACGGAGGACCCGACGCTGCCCGTGAGCCGAAGCAATCTGCCTGGAGGAGCCCTCTTCCGATGCGGTTCGATCTCCACGCGTCCTTCATCCACGCGCGCACAGGCGCGGAATTACGACCCGGGCGCACCGAATTTTTTTCCCACTTGTATGATGGATCGTATTGTGAACTGCTGAAGTGTAATCGTGGTGTGTAAAGTGAGTGAACAATCTTAGTAGGCTAATAAGATTTGTTGGGATTAATTTTTTTCATGCAGATACGGGACACTTGTATGGATCGTATTGTGAACTGTGAACTCATATTTTTCGTTCTGATTGCTGCCGACGACTTTAGATTTTTTTTTTTGGTGAAACTTTATACCCATTCAATTCATGTGTTTTCTTTTACTGTTAGTTGTCACAACCTTACAGTACAAAGTACAGTATCCAAAGAAAAACTTACAGTACTGTACTACTGCCTAGTGCAGTAGTAACTAGGGTCACGTTATGGCGCGATCGTGCCCGCCGAGCACCACCTGCCCTCCAGCCGTTCCGACAGCCTCGGTCGTAGCCGAGCCGACAGCCTCGCGCCTCACCCGTTGCGTTCGCCTTGCGTGCCACCTCCGCCACGCTCCCCCGTTGCCGGCCCCGCCCGTCGCCTGCCTGTCGCTCGCGGCTCCGGCGACGTCGCGTCGCCGCCCGCCGCCTCCCCCCACCGCTCCGCCTCGCCTATCCGGGGCCGTCGTCAGGCGCCACCACCGCCCAAGTTAATCCACCACCAGCGACGCGGTGGCACCCTCGTCACGCCGCCCGCCCCGCCCTGCGCTCCGCCGTCGTCCCTCACTCCGCTGCCGTCAGCTATCGCCGCTATCCACAACACCGCGATCCACTTTCTGGGCCGGCCCATGGGTGGGGCAGGCCAGGCCTCGCACGCGACCCATCGTGCGGAAGACTTTTCCGTACTTTATACTAGGAAAAAGTCCATTTTACCTCCCTGAACTTTCGTTTGAGTTTGATTTTCCTCCCTCCGAGACAAAACTGGGTACAACGTCTCCCTGAACTTTCGAAACCGTTCATTTTACCTCTCTGGGCTGTTTTGACAGCGGTTTAATCCCAGTCAGCATCATGGGCCCCACGTCGGCGTGGCACGTAGCGCTGAGTACGTCATAGGCACGTAGCGCTCTAGGCGAGCAGGCGTCGGCGTGGAGGCAGGCAGGCGCTGACGGAGAAGCTGGCGCTGGCCGGCAAAGAGCGGGGGGAGGCGGGCAGGCGGTGGTGTGGAGGCGCTAGCCTCCTCCTTCTCTTCCTCTTCTCCATACCTAGCTCCAAATCCGGCCAAATCGACCTCAGATCCAGCGGGCACAGCGGGGAGCGGAGGGAGGCGGGCGCGACGAGAGCTCAAGCACTGGGCTTGGCATGGCTGTCGACGGGAGCCTAGGGCTCCGGATCGACTGGCGTGGCCTCCAGCTCAGGCAAGCACCGGGCTCGTACGAGGACGACCGTGAGAGAGCTCGTCCTCTTCACGGGCTCCGCCGCCATCGTCTTGATCACGTGCTCCGCCGCCAAGGACGTCGCCACGCCAGACGAGGACGACCATGGGTGCGGCAGCGCCTACTCGCCTCAAGCACTACGTGCCTACGACATGGTGCTGACTCAGCGCTACGTGCCATGCCGACATGGGGCCCACGGTGCTGAGTGGGATTAAACCGCTGTCAAAACAGCCCAGGGATGTAAAATAAACGGTTTCGAAAGTTCGGAAATGCGTTGTACCTAGTTTTGTCTCGGAGGGAGGAAAATGAAACTTGGATAAAAGTTCAGGGAGGTAAAATGAACTTTTTCCTTTATACTATTGTACCATATAATATAAACTTGCTCAAATCGGGCCGAATGGACCGCCAGTACGGCTATCACGGTCCGAGTGGGCCGGTCGGGTCACGGACCAATCGTATTTGCTCTCTATCCAAAATTGTTAGTGGACCACATGTGTCGAGGGCCCTTTTCGTATAATTTTCCTTCTCGAATCCGCGCGGGATATGATATTGAAAAGTCATTACATCTACAGCATCAAACCTTCATGTCTGGATCTGATTGCGATTTGCTCATACAAAAATCACGATTTGGAATGGAACAGGGATCGGTCATGGTTTACATAACCGGAGATAATCGGCTGGTTATTCCGGTTAACTAGAAAACCGATTTCAATCAGTTAGTCAGAAAAAACCAACTCTATTACTATAGTAATTCAGTTAACCGATTGGTTTCCCCTGTTAACCGGCCGGTTTTTCACTAAACCAAGCTAACCGGTTAATCCGGTCATGTGAACCTGGGACCGGATGCACTTGTCCTTTGGCTCTGGTCAGACGTGGTGCACCCTCATCAAAAAAAGAATGTATCGTACGCGGTGGATCAGCGGATTCAAATTCTTTGCAGCGTCGCTGTCACCGTATATTAGTCTGTATAAATGCTTTATTAGTACAATAATGTAACCACTCGTGACGACGCGTTCCCTCCCGGGACAGCTTCTTGGTTACTTCTCCTGCACTGCGCCCCTGCAGTCACTTTGGCTGTTTGGGGGCATCATCATCATCAGCGAGAGGAAGAGGTGGTGACGTTGACTGATGAGGGAGGAAAAGACAAGAGAAGAGAGGAGGTGGAGAAGACGACGAGTGGAAAGGAGTGGCTGGGGAAAACGACAGGGACGCCTCGTCACGCCAGCGGTGGGCCCTGCCACGCGCGACGCGTGGGGTCGCCGCTCGCCGTCCGTCCGTGCGCCCCGCGAACAGACGGTCGCGATCACGTGGTTCGACGCTTGTCACTTGTGGCTCCGTTGGTTAGCCCGGCCGGAATCCCCTTCCGGTGGCCCGTGGTTTTTACCGTGGATGGACGTGCAAGGGGCGATGCATCCGATCCCGTTCAGTAGACTTGGTTTCTCGAAATATTATCAACCATATATGTCCATCAAGTAAAAATGTTCTTACGAGAGAAACCAGACACGCTCATATATATACTCATATCAGCTCCAGCAAAAATTTTGTACACATGCTTCATTGGGAATGAAAAGTCAGTCCCTGTGAGCGGAGCTCTCAAGATGAAGAAATCCTCTCAGTAGGGAATTGGGCAAGCAAGCTGTTTGTTTATTTTGTTTTACCCGGTTGTGAGACGGGATTAACATCTTCATTTTCAGAACGTGTTGAAACAGTGATCATGATCCTAAAGACGAAATATGTCACGACAATAATAAACTTAGTAAAGGGTGATAGATGGGAGTTGAAAATAAGCGATGCTAGTAAATGCTAGTCCAAAGGCACGAGGTAAAAATAAAAGTTATCGACAAAAAAAAAGTCTACCACATGGTAATTTAAAAAAGGAAAAAAAATAATAGAGAGGGATAGATAGATTAATTAAGTAGTACGACACATGAATCATAGTCACAGGAATTGGGCAAGCAAGCTGTTTGTTTATTTTGTTTTACCTGGTTATGAGACGGGATTAACATCTTGATTTTCAGAACGTGTTGAAACAGTGACCGTGATCCTAAACACGAAATATGTCACGACAATAAACTTAGTAAAGGATGATGGATGGGAGTTGAAAATAAGCGATGCTATCCTTTCGCAAAAAAAAAAAGAAAATAAGCGATGCTACTAGGTCCAACGGCACGAGGTAAAAATAAAAGTTATCGACAAAAAAAAGTCTACCACATGGTAATTTAAAAAAGGAAAAATAATAATAGAGAGAGATATAGATTAATTAATAAGTAGTACGACACATGAAACTGGCGGAGTTGTGGCTGCGATGCAACGCAACCGGCCCGGTCTCGCGTTGGAGCCCCACCACGCAGGCGCAGGCAACCCAAGCCGCCTCCGAATTTGAGGTCCAAACCTCTCTGCACCCCACACCCGCTGCGAGCCCCCATCGCCTCCCTCGCCGCCGGCCACCGCTCCGACTGTCCTCCCGCCGCCGCCGCCGCTCCGCCCTCTCCCGCCGCGGCACGAAGCCGGTGGAGATCCGCCCCGGCACGAGCCGAATTAGGTCAGTCCCTCCCTTCCTTTCCGCCTCCGCTGTTGTGAGTAATCTGCAATCCTCGCTCGCCCCATCACGCGGGGTTCCCGTGTTTCGGGAGGCGGCGCTTCTGCGCGTGATCGAGTTCGAATTCTCGCCTCTCTCCCTCGCCGTCTATGTTGCCTGCGGATTCGTGCGCGCCGTGGTGCCCTACTTAGGTTGTTGTGTGTTCAAAATTCGACCCTGTCACCGGGAGCGGGAGCGCCTTCTGTTTGCGAATTTCGGCGGCTTGCCTGCCACCGAGCATATTTGGCAGCCTTTTGGAACGTGGTAATTTCAGTTTGTGCTAGACTCCGGAAGAATTGTGGGAAATCCCTGTGTTCATACTTTCACAGCCGTAGATATGGCTACACCAACTGTGCCACGTTAGTACAGTTTACCAGCTTGAGTTACAGGAGATTCCGAGAGTGCCCATTTGTTCTTCAGTTTGTATAATTAGATATATAATTACGTATTATCTATCCTAGTGCTATCCCTCCCAAAATTTTAGTTCCCGGTGTGGTATTTGCTGGTCATCTATTTTTTTCCCCTTTCAACTTACATTCACGAGATGCGTTGCACTTGGTTTCAGCAACGTTTTGATGCGCTTCATACCCAAAGCGTTAATGAGATTTTCTTTGTAATTGTTTTCAGGAAAATTTTGGTTTGCTTCATCGACAAAGTGCCACTCTGCTATGGAAAGCTCTTATTAAGTCTGGTGTCTGGCTTTGCCTCGTGCGTGATCCTGATTAGTGTTTTGCCTTGTGGGGTAATTAATCATGACTTCCGTGGTCGAGAGCGTTTCAGGTATGCTTGATTCTGCTGTGTCATATATTAATGGTTAAATGTAACACTTGGGTCTGGGGCAATATTTGGTTGTGAACTGCAATATAGGCATGAACTTGATACATACATGGATTTATATATGTAATATGCTTCACCCTTGGATGTTTTGTGAATTCTAGTAGAGATCATGCTTATATGTGTTGCAGCCTCACACTTACATATTTTATCATCATCCAAGCAAACAGTGACATTTGGGCCACCGACTTGTTGGCAACAATGGGTATGCATGCCATTTTATGGTGTATCACCTGGTGCGGTGAACAGATTTATAGCTGTGGAAATTTAGGAAGCTATCTCTGCCGTGTTTTATCAGTTGCTATACTATGTGAAAAATGGAGTACTTTTTAGTGCATGATAAGTGATGGTGTGTGAATATCAATTATACTTTTTAAAACGAATAAAGACATCTCAGTCAAGTGTGTATTTCTCATCTTTTTATCTGCTCCCCTGGGCAGGTGATCACAGAACTGAGGATCAGCATCAACAGAATAAGCAGAAGCAAGCTGAACCTGAGGACCAACGAGAAGCCTCAGTTACTAGTTCAGGTAGTCAAACAATGGTGGGCACACCATCAGCAGATTATGTAACAGCCTATGCCCCTCATGACATGGGACATGCAATGGTATGCAATTTTTACTTATTAATAAGTTCCTAGTGCTACACCAACTTGCTTGGGACTAAAAGGCATTGCTGTTGTTATTCTGTAATAAGTTGTAATGTTACTGGATTTCAATGCCAACCTGCAATAATTTCTATTAAGTTATGAAAGGTTAAGGATTGGTCACTGTGAGATGTGTAAGAAATACTGTTTTGGGTGCCAAATCACTTTCCTTTTTTCACACTCGAGAGCAGAACTTCTATAAAGTGGTGAGGATAAGCTAAGCCTTTTACCTGTGGCGGAAGGGACACATGATATTCTTGTTTTAGTTCAGACTGTTTGATGCTAAGCAGATCAGTCATATACCATCTTGAACTTTATTATGACTTTTCCTTCTCACACTGTCGTCACTAAATGCATTCCTGTCATCACATTGCTACCAGATTCTTGCTATTATATATTTGGTTTCCGTTTGATAGTCTGATTAATTGTTACCTCGCATATGTTTTGCTGGTACATTCTTTTCTTTACCATGAATGTTTGCAAATTACTTTTTATTCTTCTCAGCAGTTCATTGGGGCCCTCTTTTGAAAATTGTTGTAATTTTTTTGCCCTTTAAAATGCTTTCTTGTTACAAACTTATGTCAACATTCATGCAGAATTTCCAGGAATATGTTGCTTCCTATGCCGGCTAATTTCATACTTTGTGTCTGCAGGGTCAATTTGCATACCCAAATGTTGACCCATACTATGGAAGCCTTTATGCGGCTTATGGTGGACAGCCAATGGTGAGCTCTTAAATGACTCTTTTCATATCACTATAACCCATGAACTATTCTTCAAATATAGGCTTATACCTAATGTTGCTAGGATAGCTAACCCCCATTAATAGTCAGTTACTCAGTTACAGATATCAATTTATAGTTAGTTGGAAACAGATATCTGTAACTGTTCACCTTCCGACGTGATTGCCATTCTTTGTATAAAATGGTTTGTTGGAGCTAACAAAATTAGTACAATTTTTAGATGCATCCGCCATTGGTCGGAATGCCTCCGGCTGGCTTACCATTGCCTACTGATGCAATTGAAGAGCCTGTATATGTAAATGCAAAGCAATACAATGCAATATTAAGGCGTCGTCAGTCTCGGGCTAAAGCTGAATCTGAAAGGAAGCTTATCAAGGGCCGCAAGGTAAGTCTTGTAACCCATCTTCTGCAGTGCCATATGACTTGCTATTTTTAATTAGCTATTTCTGTCCATGATGCTAGAGCAAATAATCAAGCGAATTGTCCAATCTACTCTATCTACTTCCTCTTGAAGATCGACCTGCCCCACGTAACCACGTTGTACTATAAATCTTCTGGTGAACATTATTATTTCAATCTTGTATCCTATCATAATTTGAACATACCAGGTTTCAATGGCTGTGTAGTGTGCTTATCACAAAGCATACTTAGGATTTAGGTTTACAGATTGTATGCCACATATTGACAAAATTGTCTCGAGTATTTGAAAGGCTGAATTACTGCTTTGTTTCATCTTAAAGTTAGCTTTCAGCTACAGCAAATTGAATTGTTAGTTTTCATGCATTTTCTTCTAAAAAAAGGAGTGAAGGACATGCAATTCTGTGTTACTCTAAAGCAACTATAACATTCTGCCAAGTTAAGAGGATCTCACAGCAATTGTTTTGCAAGCGTATCTTACTCTTTGATGGCATGTGAAACAAAAATAACCCGAATGTTTATTTTCTCATAACAGTTAAATTCCTTGTTTATAACTGACCCACATATTTCCTGTGCAGCCGTATCTCCATGAGTCACGGCATCAGCATGCCCTGAAAAGAGCTAGGGGTGCTGGAGGCCGATTTCTAAATTCAAAGTCAGAGGACAAGGAAGAGAACTCTGATTCCAGTCATAAAGAAAAGCAAAATGGAGTTGCGCCCCACAACAATGGCCACCCATCAAGCCCAACGTCTCCTAACGGTGCAACTTCAGCTAACCAGGCAGATAATCACAACTGATGTTTCGAAAGCTGGCCATTGCAGAGAGGGTTAAGCACCTGAACCTAGGCATTGCAACGGTTTTGTACAGTAAGTGCTAGGGGCCAGCAGAAAATGGTGTCACTGGATGTAGGATATGGCCCAATAGAAAACATAGATGAGTCGACAGGTTTTTCAGTCTTGGTTTCACCACAGTTTATTTGCTTCTTTGTACAATGAGTAGTTTGGTGTCAGTTCTTCAGAAACTCTTTGTAGCATATTAGCTAATTACCTGCTTGTTTGGAGTGGAGTTACCTGCTGTCCTTCATCATCATTTGTGTTGTGGTGAATAAGTGTATGTTGATGACAGTAAACCTTAATAATTTAGGTCATTTGATTGCTTCTTCTGTAGCTAGTAGCTCTTTTCCTCGGGCATGATACCCTTAGAATTGGCTAGGTCGTTGATGTCTTTTCCATATTCTTGCTTTGCACTCTTTTTCGGGGTTCAATGTATGACATGTTTGGTTTTGTGTGTAATATGTCATCCCTTGATTTGCATGATGATTGACATTGTCCTGTGTACAGCTCTATCATGCTGGCATAGGTCATCAAATAAACGTTGAGCACGCTGCTTTCCTTTCCTCGAGAGCATTGAAATATTTGTCAACAATTACCAAGGAGAATGTACTTTCTCGTGTGTTGAAGAATATGCTTTCTCGTAAACATACTGTGCGCAATCTCTCACACGAGCACATCTCGCTTTTTTTCTGCGTATGCTTTTTTTTGCTTGGAAAGAACACAAAGAAGATTGCAAAGTACCGACAGGAAAGTTTGTAACGTCGTTTGCTGATAAGTGGTAATAGGCGAGGGCCACTGAGCGTGCCTTTCTTCACAGGTCGCGTCAAACAGCGTTAACATCTCTACAAAGACGTGTAACTCTCGGAGCATTCAGGAAAGGAAAGATAAATGTTGCTCAAATGTAGTTCAGTGCTACCATGAGTTTCTCTGAAAATCTCAACCTGAAATTTAGTTTGGACATAATACAGTTTCTTATAGCTCTATAAAACAGTACAGACGGATAGTCATGTCTGAAGTTGCCCATGAACGGTTTTAAAGTTTCAATGTGATTAATCTTAGGTAATCTCTAGAGCAATGTGTCTGAAACTTTCAGAACAGTAACCGTGTCGCCTTCTGCTACAGTTGAATCTTGTTAGGACACGAATGACCCACACGATTATATTACGCAGCAAGCACTCTGGTGTGATCATAGCAGGGTCTTAACAAAGGTCATCTCGGGACATCGTACCTCTCGCTTAGCCCACAAGCTACTAAGAAGCATTCATAATCCGTAGCCGCTACATATTTGGGTATATGTTCGGCGAAGTGTAAAGTAGCCTCGCAAAAGAAAGTACATATATGTATGTGTGCAAAGTTGTATGCACGTACAGACACTAATCATGTTTGTCCTGCCAACATTAAGATTAAGCACAGCAAGAGTCAATCTCGAATCATGCTTACATGCATAGGCAGTTTGATGGTTCCATCTTCCAGTCCAGTAGCTTCAATATTGAGGATACGTTGATGAAGATCAGTGGTATGGTTGATAATGATGCTTACATGCATTGCATTTTTTTTTCTAAGGCTGCGGTGCTCTTCTTTTAAATGAAAAAAAATATAGGCATACTTTCTCTATTTTAAATTGTTATTGTTAGAATAATGACTTTTGTTTATTTTTAAATTAGAATTGTTGTTCTAACGCTAATAATTTAAGAATAGAGGTTACACTCGTCATGGCCTCACATGGGTAGGTTTATCACATGCCAGTGACCTGCCTTTCAGAGAGTCAAATGTGGTTGCTGTTTTCCTGTTGGGAAATGAAACGTGTTTGTTGAATATTGATGGAATAGCGCTGCTTCAGATAGAAGTCCATGTACTGATCTCCCTAAAGGAAATTAAAGAGAGGAGACATGAGCTCCCCAAGAAACAGAGAAAGGGCCTTCTTGACATGCTTTGCTTGCACTACAAAAGGCAGGCCCCGAGTTAAAAAAAAAAAAAAAGGCAGGCCCCATCCATGCCTCCAAACATAGGATTGAAGATGCACATCCTGTAAAATCCGATGAAATGAAAAAAAAACGCAGGAATTACTCTTACTATGTATTTCGTAGTAAGGAGAACGAAACTTTCAAAGGAAATTTTTTCATGAGATTAGACCTCATGTTAGAATTTCTCTAAAATATAAAGAAAACTTTCCTATCCTTCAAAATTCCTATGGAGCAATCCTACAATCTAAAAGACCCTCATAGAATTTTTTTTTTCTTTAGATTTGATTTCTTTGTTTTTTTCTCTAAAATTCCTTTGTTTTAAAGGAGACCTTTAATTTTTGTTTTATCATAGAATTTCTATCAACGTGCAGGAAGGAGAGGTATGGGAAATGTAATACCCCTATCCGGAGTATGTCATGTGTTCCGTACCAATCCCTGGATCAGTAGTTGGTACACATATATAAATAATACAAAGTGATATAACGACCTTTATTTAGGTTCACGTAGGGACAATAGAGTGATACAAGTCTTAAGTTACAAGCCAAAGGGAAGGAGATGTCTGCCCTAAAAGAAAATTACAAACAAGCTTCTAGGAAACTTCCACAGACAACTCGAGCATAGGACGCGATCTACTCGTCAAACTCCTCGAGGTGCTTCATCCTCGTCTTCGTTCTCTGGGAAAAATTTATTTAAAGGCAAGGGTGAGTACATAAGGTACTCCACAAGCGTTTGGGAGGTAGTCAAGGTGTAAGGCTATGTCTCAGAGTTTTACGGAATAGCGCGGATGCAAGGGTATACTTATGGAACCAATGGGGTTTTTCGAGAGGGAGAGCTGTTTTATAATTTTTGGTTGGTTGGACCTAAGGGAGATTCAATCGATCCCAACAGTTCCCACTTTTAGCTGAGCCTTCCGACACGTAGTCATAACGACTCTGGCACATCCTGCCACATCTTCACCAAAGCACGGGTTTCACTACACCCACTCACACGTTAAGAAATTTCTAAGAGCCCCAAAATTGGTGTGCCATGACCAGTGACAATGGACATCCGAATGATTTAGGGTTAACTCTACAGAGCTTAGTACGTTGTATCCATAGGCTATGTGCTCTTAGCTACAGATCACATAACGCTCCCACTTCACCCAGGCACGCCCACAAGTCCACCATGAAACTCAGGGATTCCACTTATTCATATCACATCAAAGGCACACAACCAACAATTTTGCCAAGTACTGGACTTATCATCACATCACCGCTCCAATCCCTGAGTCCGTTTCTACTTCACCGGGTGATACTTCCTTGCTGCGTTACCCAGGGTCCGCGTTAGTCCTGCCCATACAGGTTCTGTGGTCGTACTGAAAATACCACCAAGTTGAGGTCATAGCTAGTCGTTTCCTAGTTGGCAGGACAAGCATTCATCCACGACAGGTGGACCTACACCGGAGACACCATCACTAAGTACTCTGCACCAGCGCTAGGAGTTTCACCGCAGCCACACTATCCCATCCACTTCACCATAACACGTTCATTTATCACCCACCCGTTCCTACACACACACCATCAAACACCGTTTCACCCATTTTGTAAACTTGATAGTGGAAAGTGCGGTGAAAAGCGTCCCGGGTACTAAGCGTAAGCTAGCAAGGTAGCGTTATTATGAGCGGGGCCAATAATAACTTCCTAAGTTTATCAAGACATGGGGGTATCAAATGCGGCCAAACAAGGATCTAACACTCATACCTTATATAGGCGGCACAAATGCTAGCTTTCACACAAGTAGGTTTTAACTAAGCAAAGATAAAGTGACAAGGATCTATGCACATAAGAAGTAGGATCAAAGGATTATGGGTCCTTGGGCTCTTGCTCCTGGTTCTCTTCGTCTGCGAAAATGCGAGCTATGCGTAAGCTAGCGGAACATAAAATAACACATAATCAAAGGAAAAACCAAATAGTGAGAAAACCAGAAGTTGAAGAGTTAGGAGGAGGATCTTATTGGTTATGGTTTGAGACAATGATTCCAACGGCGCAATAATCGCTTAAATCGGAGCTACAATTTGAAAACTAGGGCTTTCGGAAGGTTTAGGGACCTATTTGCAATTTTTGAAAAGTTCTAGGGACCTATCTGTAATTATAAAGTCTTCTAGGGGCTTGGTTCTAAAAAGTTAGGGACTAAAACATAATTACAGAAAATTTGAGGTACTTTTCTGTAAAAATGTTGGACTAAAACAGAAATAAGCTAAAGCTCATGGGGCTAACTACAAAAACATAGGGTTCTGGATTTTCCTCTAAATTCTCGAATTATTTTCCTACTGGAAATCCTATAAAATAGGTCTACGGGCCGGGTGCACGGGGTGGCGTGTGGACCGAAACACTTTGGATCGTGGATCAGAAGATGGAGGGCTTGGATTTAAATAGTCGAAGGGGTATCTAGTTTCTAATCTGGGCCGTTAGTGGTGTGATGGACGGTGGTGAGGAGCGTGACAGCGGTGTGCAGTGGCCGGAGGTCAAGACGACGGCGGCGCCATTGCATCCGACTCCGGCGAGCGCAGAGGGGGGGTCTAGGAGGTCTAAGCTTGGCCGGGAGAAGATCTGTGTGGGCGAGGGGGCTAAGCCGCGTTCAATGGGAACGATCGCGGGGCGAGGGGAGGCCTAGGGCTCGCTATTGGCTCGGTATGCCGAGGTTAGAGAGAGAGGAGGGAAAAGGGTGGCTAGTACTTGCCTTTAGTGATGGCGAGGGACGGTGAGGTGTTATGCAAGGGAGGATGGTCTATTTATAGGTCGAGGGGGATGGATGGCGACACGGGGGCATGGATCACGTTTCTATGGCGGTTAGTGCCAGCTCGGCCATGGCGACCTTCAATGGCGAGCAGGTCGGCGGGGCTGGCTGGCCGGGAGGAGTTGTGCGACGTGATCGCTCGCTGCGCGGGGCCACGAGCTAGACGACGTTGGCAGGGTGAGGTCTAGTCAGAGCTATGTTCGTCGCGGCGCGCCCAGGCGAGATGAGACTCGACCCTGGCAGCATCGCAACGGGTGGCGACAGAGAGTGGTCGATGTCGTGGTGCTGTGCGGCGGCGTCACGACGCGTTTTAAAGCTCGAGTAGGGTGGTCAGGTGGGAAGGGACAGGTGCTAGGCGATGAGGTACAGGGAGGGGTCATGTCGAACGGCGCTGTGCTTGTGTTCTGAGCAGGGGGGTGGGCGTCGCGGCGGCTCCAGTGCGGCGGCGCGGTTTAAAGCGGCCAGTGGAGGGCAGCCGCGCTAGGTCGACTCGCGGGGCCGAGGTGGAGTGAAGGCTAGCGGGGGTTCGTCCTCGGGTTGGTGGAAGCGGTGTCGGTGCTGACGGCGTGGCGCGACACAGGACGTTCGGCGACGATGTCGTGGGGAGGAAGAAAGGGGCGAGCGCGGGAGGTCAGCTGGTCGAGTGGGCCGAGCGACGGCCCGAGTGGGCGCGCGGATGCGTGAGTGCGAGAGGTGGGGCTGGTGTGGCTGGGCCAAGAGGCTTGGGCCGGGAGAGGGAAAGGAGGGGGAGGCGGCCTGCTAAGAGGTTTTTGGTTTTCTCTTTTATTTCTGGTTTTTCTCCAACACAATCCAATTCAAATCAAACCAAATTTAGATAAGAAAAATTTAAACAAGGGTTTGTAAATATAGGGAAAGTCAAGAACTGGTCAACCTTCATATTTTTAGGATTCTAAAATATCTGGCTATATGTCTAATCATATTTTATTTTTCTTTCTCATCTAAAAAACGAGTTTTTTGAAATTAAATAAAAAATGATTTTATGAGGTGTATTTTTGTATGGCCAAATTCCGAGGGTCTCACAGGAAAGCGACATGAGCCGCTCTTATCATGCATAGCAGGGGACAAGTCTAGCGGGAGACTACATTGATCTACTCCCTCCGTTCATATTTAGATGTCGTTTTAGAGTTAAGCACGGAAAATAAAAAGAAGTAAAAAAATGGGTGCATTAAAACGAGGAGAGAGATAGAGATAGAGATATAGTGAGAAAAGAGAATATTATATTGGAAAAGAAAAAAGTACATTAAAAAACAAGAATAACATTTAATTAGAGAAAAGTTGAAAACTTTAGAATGATAAAAGGAGTACGTATATCTCCCAAGATCCATCATGGTCCCTTCATTTATTAATTGTGTTGTTATGGTTGGTTGCCACATCAGCTTGTTTTTGTCTTGCACTGGTAGCACAAGTTCGAGAGAGGCTGCCGGGCCTTCATCCCTCGTGTATCCCATGTTCTTCACTTTTTCTTGTCCCGTTGCAATATTTGCAGGATTTGGTTAACAACAACGAGACCAGATATTCTGTACACAACTTGAAGGATTGCATGAACTAATTTTCCTTTTTCCATGTATGGTTGCGCGCATCATCTGAAAGTTCAAACACTAAAGCCTGTTGCCATTGCCACTTTTCATTCAAAAGCATGTCAATCTAGATAAAATTGGGAGAGTACCATTCTCTGGTGTTTTTCTTGCTTCGTTTCTCTCATTATGCAAAGCATGTAGTACACACAAATCTAAAGGCGACATGACATACATACCAGTGTGTCTAGTATATGCTGGCAGAGGGCTGCAATCTGACATGCTGCAACAATGGGCTGTGGTTTATGAAAAAAGCATAGAAATGAGGAGTAAGAGGAGAAAAAACTCCATGCATGCAGTGGACATGAGAAAACCTAAACGTACATAAAGAATCGACAAAGTGGTATGGTGCAAAAAGTCATTGACAAGCTTGGAAGTGAAGGGAGGCGATGGAAGTGAGATAGGAATAGAAGGTGAAAAATAATTTTCTCAAAAAAGTGATGGCAGGGCGCAGGGGTGCCCCTCTCTCGTCATGCCAAGAAAGTTGCTTTGAGCACAAAGCAAAGCAGGGACCTGTTAGGGTTTATAGAGAGGGTAAGGCTGTGACGATAAACCACGAAGTGCCGGATCTGCTTGGTCAACAAATACTAAAATGTAGCCTCCACTCGGCTCTCCATAATCTTGACATAGCTGCCTTTATTTGCTCTGGATTTGAAAGGCTACGCTTGTTTGTTAGCAACGTTAAAAAAGAGGCATAAATACTGTCTTTCTTTCCCATCATTTTCGTGCTACTCAGCCAAGGTGTAGTACTACCCTCTAACAAGAAAAGAGAAACAAGTATGCGATGTCTGAAATCTGATCCTGGCTGCCAACAACTAATTGGTGGTTAAGCAGTTCATCTGAAGTCAAAGGCCTGCATCACTGCATTTGTTTTCTGACTTGATCATGAAACACATTCTGAACTCTACATGCGTGGTTGGGCACTTGGGCAGCACCGTCAAATGCGTTGTTAATGCTACACAAGGCACTTGAACGATGCATTCACCTCCAAGTTCAACGCAAACAGTACGCGTAGCATGCAATAGTGATAAAGCAATTGAATGCACTCTGTCAGTCATGCAGCAGAGGAGCTCGAGGCGACCAAAGCTTGCCATTTCAAACCCAGCACAAGACACTGGAACTGCCTCCATCCATGAGCAATCGCCGTTCGCTGCACCAGGTGCTTAAATGCATCATAGCGTTGCATCCGTCAGCTTTCACCAGCCTGCCATTGTGGAGCAGCACAGCAAAGAAGTGATTCAAATCTCTTCCTGCCCCAAGCAATCTTTTAGTATGTGAGTTTTACCGATGCAAGAGCAAATATTGACATACAGATACTACGGGGTGCAGGTAATGCTACGCAGAGATGACTTGAAGGCTGCGAAGTTTGTTAGTTTTGGAAACCTGATGATCTGAGTTCTGAGACGAAGTTCTTAAGAGCGTCAGAGCATGCATCTTTTCTTTTGATACTACGTCCGTTCTAAAATCTACTGACATTTGACGGTTGGTTTTATTTAATTATTTTTATAAAAAATAAAAATAAATAAGTTAAGATTAAAATATATCTAATGATAAAACATGTCATAATAAAATAAATAATATTTTTTATGAAGGCACCACCGATGCTTGATGAACACTTCGCAAGTACTACTGTACATATACTCGTTGCCGTGTGTAGAAGTTGAGTAGAAATAGCATGTCTTAACTGAATGCTCAATTGTCACCAAAGTCTTAATTTTTTTTTTCTCTAATTTTAACCAACTTCAACACACATTTGGTTATAGTGGTACAAAGCCTACGATTGTGGAGATAGTGCCATCCCTTTGGATCCAAGGCACATTACCATAGTTTAGTTAGCAGAGTATTGTTTACTCCTCGTCGTATAAGCTTTTAGCCGCGATGCATATGGACGCACGCGTTGCCCCTAACACTTGGGCAGGCAGGCTCAGTGCCCCCATCACAATGTGCTAATAATGAAACTAAACTATCTTATCCCAAGGAGGCAAGGAGTCCCACTAATGAGACCCATTAGGGTCTCTGAAAAGTGCAGCAATTTTCGTTCTGCCCCCTTCTTCCATTCTACTACTAACAAGAATTTGTGAGCTAGATGATGAGCTAGCTACGTGTTTTCTGCCAGGCCATGCATTCAAGGTAGTAGTTTCTCTGGCGGAAAGCAGAACTTTTGAAGAAATATTTGAAACGAAACTTCTGGATTTTCGGTGTAGTATCTACTAAGAGAGTTGCTACCAAAATTCTTGATCACCTATCACATTTTTTTTTCTCGTGCAGAAATGTTCCCTAGGACTGTACTACTACTGTGTTTGTTGCTCCCACCCAATCCAAGAACTGAAGAAACAAAAGATGAGACATTCACATTCAGTTTTGATTTGTTTCGTATAGTATTAACTCTTTTTTTTTAATGTCCTTTTGCTCCCACCCACGCCAATGCAAGAACTGATAATGGAAGTCTCAAGCAAAAATGATCATGGAACGCAAACCAAACGGGTGATGAAACGGCTAGAGCGGCCACCGAGCCCCCACATAACGTCCATGATGCCCGTATCCAAAATATTCTGTTTGCCAAGTGGTCCTTTTCCCCTTCTCCGCGCCCGCCGCATCGCTGACGCTGATGTCCCCGACCTGACAAAGCACGACGCACCACCAGCAGCAGCACAGACAGCGCTAGCGCCTCAAGACCAGATGATCAACCAATTAGTTTAGAAACAGAGCTGATCAACAATTTGGAGGCGGATTAGTCAGTAGCCACACAAGAACAAGAAGATTCTCCAGAGCGCACGAGATGGTCGTGCGCGTGGTCTTGTGTAAGGTAGGAAAGCATCACGAGCAGCTACTAGCTGGAGACGCAGGCAGCAGTGGCTTTTCATGGCGTGCGCCGCGCCGCGCGCTGCAAAAAGCCGGCGGCGGCGTCGCGCACACCTCTCTCTCTCTCTCTCCTTCTCTGCCTGCGCTTGCCACCCAACCACCCGTGCCCCGATGGATGGTAGAGGCCACTGCGGCGTGGAGCACGCTCCTCTAGCAGCTGCTTTATTTGACGCGGCTCCCGAGGCAGGCTGAGGCTGGGCTACTACCCGGCCAGCCAGGCACAGAGCAACAACAGCAAATCCCTTTCTTCCCCTTTGCTCTTTGCTGGGTGCGATTTTTTGTTTACTTCTCGGAGTCCTTGGGGGCTGTCACATGCACACGAGACACGAAGAAGAGCAGCAAATCCCTTTGGTTTCTTGTCTCTGTGTCTAGTGCCTCGAGCCTCTCGATCTGCTTGTGCTTGGTCTCCGACAATGATCAGGCCGCGGGTTAAGATGGATTAATTAACTGATCAAGCCAGCGTGAAGTTTAGGTTGATACGAGGGGCAACACAACACGCGTGTTAGGCTGACTCCAACAAAGGAGGAGGCATCCGAAGATGCAAACCCAAAATGCATCGCCACTTGCTACTGTGCCTCTCCGTTACCTTCTCCCCAACAGAGTGGGCATCCGAAGAGGCAATTTGCCTTCGAGGAGAGAGGCGAGGGAAAAATACACATCCTCTCTCCTCGAATGCATCCTGCGCGGTGCGTGGGGCAAAGCGGGACAGAGGCACGCGGGAGGGAGGCGGCGCGGCGGAGGGCGACCTGCTCGTGGCGGCGCAGGCGGAGCGCGGAGGGAGGCGGCGCAGGACGGCGACCGCAGGAGCGCAGGGCGACCTCCGTCTCCGTCGAGCTCGAGCGCTTGCGGGCACGGACGAGGGTAGCGTCCAGCGGGCATGGTCGGCGTCGGCGCGGGCTCGCCGAGATGCAGGGCCGACGCGCGCGGGACGAAGGGCACGGGCCCGACGAGCTGCTGCTGGTGGCACGGGTGGAGGGCAGCGGCGCGGTGGAGATGTGTTTGCCTTTACCTGTTCGTTGTTAGAGACATCTCTATAAAAAAAAAAAAATTTGACTCTTCATGTCACTGTTCATGCCAGGCAAATGGTGTTTGCCTCTCTAAAATGACTCTTGCCTGTTGGAGGGAGTCAGTCTTAGAGCGACGACGACCGGGGCTTGTCTCAAGGACCATCGCCGTCCTCTATTCTCTGTTTGATGGTCCTGCTGTTACATTACATCAGAGGACTTTTATACTGCACTGCTAGTACAATAAAAAGACACAGCCACTAGTATTTTTATTGTTACTAGTACGGAGTAGTATTACAGACAGCGCGGTCTCTCTCAACGCGACACAGGAACATTGTGCCAGTATTTTCTACTACTAGCAGTAGCGGTACGCATACCCTACTAGTATCATCGACCGTTCGATGCAGGGAGGGAGTAATGGATGGATGGGGGGCAAAAGGGATGGAAGGCACAACGGCGGCCTACATCTGCAATTCTGCTTCCTACTACTCCTACTAGTAGTACCTGAGTTGTAGGTAGGCTTTGCCTGCGGTTCATCCTTACTCCGGCGGGCGGGCGGTGTCCGGGCCCCGTGCAAGTGCAAGCATGCATGCACGCCGCTTATCGCAGGGTACTTTTTTCGTTCTAAATTATTTGTTGTTCTGATTTTTTATCAGATTTATTAAATATTTTTTAAATCTAAACATATATATTATCTAGATTTAGAATTTTTTGAAACAGAAAATGTTAAATAAATTTGACATCAAAAAACACCTCCAAAATAATAAATAAAAAAAAAGATAGAATAGAAAATTCAACAGCATCGCACGCGACCTGCAGCAGAGCAAAGCTTTTGGTTTGCTGTGATGCGTCGCGAGCTGTAAAAATGCCACGCCACGCACGGTCAAATTCACCAAGCTCCCCTCTCTGCACGTATAGTACCTCCTCCTCATCTTTTTACCTGCGTGACCTGCATGCAGTACGTACTCGTAGCCACGCCATGGCCGAGCTAAAACGAGCTGCAGCCACCGTCGTTGAAGCATCACCACGGCAGGGCAGGGGGGATGGATGGAAGCAGAGCTCCTAATCCTGATCCAGAACTGGCATTGTTCGAAAAAAAACAAAATCCATGCACTGCACACACACACAGCAGCAGCAGCAGCAGCAGCAGCAGGGGATATGCTCTGCCTCTGTGTGCCGCTGCTCTCGTCGCAGTTCTAAGGTCACATCACAACTCAGCGCATGCACGACGACACATCACCCGTGCTGTCACCGTGTACCCCGTGTACTACTACCACTACGGTATACAATCCGTAGCGGCGGTGCTGTGCTGCACGGAGACGCAGCCGTGGCGGTAGGCCGGCGACGAGGAGGAGCTGCCACCTTGCCGGAACCCATACATGGCAGCTGCCCCCCCCCCCCCCCCTTCTCTCTCTCCGTAACTGCAATTCTGCATCGAGAGAGAATAACGGAGGATGCTGATGAGACACGGGCCATCCTATGCTGCGGGGCCCACATGTCATTGACTCGGCAGTCGGGGCAGTCGACTGCCGAGGATCTCAATTCGGTGAGGAGAAGAAACAACAGAGGAGAGGAAGATGCGGTCGTTGATCGTCCTTGCCAAGGAGACGGTCCGCCGTTGCAAGGACGAATCGCGTCGACCGTAAAGGCGCCGCCTTTATTATTATCTTTATACTATCACGGGCATCCATCATCTTCCTCTTTCTCTCTCTTTCTAGTGCCAGGTCACCGTGGGCACACCGATCAGCAGCCATGCACGCAAGACCACCCGATCCGACGGCCGGCGACCGGTCAACGAGCGGTCTCGCGTACGGCTTCCGGCGGCATGCAACGGCCGCAGGGGCCAGCTGCTCTCTCGCTTGCGCGCGCACCGGGATCTTCTGCGGCCAAGCACTCGGTGGACTCGGAATCTAATAAGTCGACGATGCAAAGTTTGCACGGAACGTTTCCGAAGTTTTCGTCCAGTTCATGTTCTCGGCTTCTACTACTACTATTTAGGGGTGTTTGTCATGGCTCCAAAGTCGAACTCCTCTTCGGAGCTTATCACAGACATTTAAACACCTCAATTTTAAAAAAGTATGGAGCTGGCCAACTCTCTGGAGTTGAAGTAGCTCCAATTTATTTTTTTTTGAAGCATCTCAAACCCAGCTTCGAAGACTAGAAAAATATGGAGTTTGTAAAAATTACTCACACTGTCATTGGTTGCATAGAAAAAACGGTTTGTTCTATTTTTTCTTCCCAACCGACGTTCTTCTTCCTCCCGTCGCATCGCCTCGCTGTCAGCCCGCCGCCCGCACCGCCTCGCCCCAAGCCCGCGCCTCCACCTCACCTCGCGCTAGCTCGCACCGCCGTCTTGATTTGCGTCGCCCTATGCCGCATTGCCTCGCATCAGGCTGCCCCATGCCGCCGTCTCGATTCACGTCGCAACCTCGATTCACGCCAACCCACCTATCGTCTTCGCCTCGCACCTGCCCACGTTGCCGCCTTGATTCGCACCGCCGCCTTGATTTACGCCACCGCCTTGATTCACACCGCCCCGTGTCGGCGCCTTGATTCGCGCTGCCCCGCGCCGGTGCCTCGATTCACGCCGCCGCCTCGCGTTAGGACACCCCGCGCCGCTGCCTCGCCTCGCGCCAGCCCGCGCCACCGCCTCGATTCACGCCGTCTCCTGTCGCCGCCTTGATTCGTGCCAGCTCGCACGGCCTCGCACCGCCGCCTCGCCTCGCACCATCCCGGTCTGCACAACAACTATGAAAAGCGTAAAACAACTCTTACATGTTTAACTCGTTTTTTTAGAGATGAGGTGTTTGGCATAGCTCCACTCTATAGTAGAGCTGCTCCACACGAGAGCATTGAAGTGGAGCTGCTCCACCATAGAGCAGAGCCATGACAAACATGCCCTCCACACTGACTGTTCTAGGAGTAGGAGTATCAAAGTGTGACTGTGACTGTTCTAGGAGTAGCAGTATCAATGTGATTGTTCTGAAACAGTGGCCCTGTTTGAAGATTTAGCGTTAGTTATGTCTAAACTAATTTAAACTAACTCTAACTCATGGATCCAAAATGAGTCAGTTTTGTTTTATTTTATGCGCGGTGCACTGCGAGCTACTACTAATACTATTACCCTTTCATTGTTGCAGCTGTAATAAAAGGATTCTAGGCATTCAAACTTTTAAATAGTAAAGCTAAGAAAAGTTACATATACTCCTCATTTTATACTATCTCATCAATTTCTCATCTCATCCACTAACCCATCAAATTTTGTCTTATTCTTAGAAATGCTTATATTAAATTTTATCTTATCGTTAGAAATACTTATATTATGAACAAATTTTTGAATGCTTGAAATGCTTATATTTTGAACTCGAGAAATAGCGGGTCTCGAGCTAAAGCAAGCCAATCATTTCATTTCCTGCCGTTGCGTTGTGAACCTTCAATGCCATAACAAATGTTGCTTAGGAAGATATGGCCAAAAAAAAAACCGAGATATATAGTGCTAATTTTGGGTCAAGCTCGGTGACACTGAGTTGAGCGAGACAATAATATTTTTCTTCTCTCTCCCTTGCTCGGTGCCATACATATATACTCGTGAGCAGTGTGTTTATTTTTATAGAAAGGACCGAAATCTTGGAAAGAATAGAAGCCATGCCCCTTACGAAACCATACAAATGCTCACAGACTTCTAAAAAGTTTACTGTCAATAATACTTGACGGCAAAAGAACTTTATACTATTACAGTGCTGCTTAAAGCTGCCACTGATGCTGCTGTGAGTGTGACCTCTACCAAACATTGATGGTTTGGACAGTATAAACTTTATAAACCGGTTTCGTACGTGAAAATAGTTTGAGTTTTGTAGAATACCGGTTTAATGTCAGCAAAAGACAAAATCTCCCCTACTTTGATTTTGAGAGATCTCAAGCGAAGAACATGTATTCATTCAAAAAAAAAAGAACCTCAGAATTTCAGAAAAACGCACAAGTGGAAATACTTGGGAGCTGGGACACGAAAGCATTTTCATAATAAAGAATAAAACGTGCAGTAGTATAAAATTTTACTCCAGTCTGAGAAGCACATTAACTGCACTCCTTTATTTTTTGAGGGCACATTAACTGTGCTCCTCCTTTGCTGCCGGGGAGTGAAGTGGAACTGTGCGAGTATTAAAGACAGCCAGCAGCCCAGCAATGTCTTCTCCCCTCCTCTTCCACCGTCCCACAGCCACCACCAAATCCAAGAAGAAGTGAACCCTCACAGCCATGGCAGCAACCCGGGGAGCTCGCGGCGACGTCCTGGCCCGCAGGCCATGAAACGCCGTGCGTCCCTGGCCGTAGCTCCATCCCCTCCTCTTCCCGAAGCTCCTGCGACGACAGCAGCACCCATGGCGGCGGCGGTGGCGAGCAGGGAGAGGCGCCTCTCCCCGACCTCGGCGCCGCTGGTAGACGCCGGCAAGTACGTCCGGTACACGCCGGAGCAGGTGGAGGCGCTGGAGCGCGTCTACAACGAGTGCCCCAAGCCCACCTCGCTGCGCCGGCAGCAGATCATCAGGGAGTGCCCCATCCTCAGCAACATCGAGCCCAAGCAGATCAAGGTCTGGTTCCAGAACCGAAGGTCAGTCATTCCCCAATCGATCTGTGCTGCTGCTTTGAGCCTTCGAGTTCTTGCGGGGAATGCGGGAATGGAAGGTCCCTTTCTCGGCTGGGTTTGTTAGATTCTTGCGTTGGTCGCTGGAGATGACCTAGATGCAGTTTCATTGTTCTTCCTGCACTTTTTTTGCACAAAGGAGAAATTTTCTGCAAATTTGTTATGAGCTACTAGTTGGCTTGGGGTTCATTTTGGTTGTTCCCTTCTTTGGTTTATAAACGGGCGTCGATTCATGGAGTTTGGTTACTTGGTAAGGGTTCTATGCTTCGCAATTTCAGCAGATTTACAGTGTGGAGTTGTGAAAAATTGGTCCGTTTTGGTGGGGGTTTTAAGAGTGATTCGAGTATATTTTGCTGTGAATGTAAGGTCATTGGCAGTGTGATTTCACCGTTTTTCATTAAGTGGATTTGTTGGAAATGAATGACTATAGTCAGCTCGTGCTTCATTCAAATGTCTTTCTTGCTGTTTATTGCTTGTGGATGTGGGGTAGGGAGCTAAGACCTGTTGATCTCTGGCTCTGTATTTTGTGGTGATATTTGTGTCAAGTATTCTGAACCCTATCACCTGCACAGTTTGTCTGGTTTTATGGAGATATCTGGTTTGTGTTCTTCCAAATGTGTTGCTTCCTGGGGTACCAATGATTGGATTGAAACTCTAGCTTCCTTTGTTTGCACTCTGAGGTGAGGTCCATCTTTTCCACCTCAGTGGTGGTGTTCTTGTAATCTGTTCTCTGACTTGGTGGTGCATCTGTGGACACCACATTTTGGTCAAAAGATTTCTTCTTGGTGCTGCCACTGTGGAGTTTGGAGTGATGAAAATAGCAACTCCTTTTAAGCAAAAGTTTTATTGATGTTGCCAAAGAATCTTTCACCCTGGGCTCCGGAAGTTAAAATTGTGACCTGACTTCTTAGATGCAGATACACACATCACTTTCAATTAGGCAATGATTCACATATTTTGGTTATTACTAGTAACTGTTTGTCTCTTTTGCTGCACCTTTTTCTTACCTTCCTGCATAATGCCCCTTGGAATGCTTTAAGAGAATGTCTCTGAAATGCTTTTGCATCACTACCTTTTCGTTTACTTGCTTTCTGCCAATCAACAACTACAACGGAATCCTGTATTAGTAGAAGCCTTTACTTGTATTTGCTACTGAACATTGCCTTCTTGTGGTTGGTAGATGCCGAGAGAAGCAGCGCAAGGAGTCGTCGCGCCTTCAAACTGTGAACCGGAAGCTAAGTGCGATGAATAAGCTGTTAATGGAGGAGAATGACCGACTGCAGAAGCAGGTGTCCCGTCTCGTCGATGATAACGGGCTTATGCGGAATCAACTCCACAAGGTGAGCTTCCTGTCTCTTTTCTGTATCATGTGGGCTTGTAGTAGTTTAATAGGAATGGTTTCGCTATGCACGGTTTGTTGCACTCGTTCGTGATTCAGCTATCTATGACAGTGTCTATGCTTATGCTATTTGCTTCTTCTGTGAATCTGTACCTCGTTCATTCTTTTGCTTGTTTTAACTTGTTGTAATTTTTCAGCCTTCTGCAGCCACCACAGACACAAGCTGCGAGTCTGTGGTGACAAGTGGTCAGCAGCACCTACAGCAAAACCCGCCTGTTCCGCATCCCCCGCAAAGGGAAGCGAACAACCCAGCAGGGTAAGTGAAAAAACTTGCTCCGTTTTTTTTTTCTGAGTCTATATGCATGGTATATGACCCTTTTTCGAAATTTATTTTGCTTTGTGCAGGCTACTTGCCATTGCTGAGGAGACCCTGGCAGAGTTCATGTCCAAGGCGACTGGAACTGCTGTCAACTGGGTGCAAATGGTTGGGATGAAGGTAATGTACTTCTTACTTACATGTACAATATTGTAATGCATTGTGTTGATATTTCTAACTATTTCAAACATGATGCTGATCGCAGCCTGGTCCGGATTCCATTGGAATCATTGCTGTTTCGCACAACTGCAGTGGCGTAGCAGCACGAGCTTGTGGCCTTGTGAGCCTTGAGCCCACAAAGGTACGTTGTTTCTCACTAAGATTACGGTTTCCTTGTGCTGGTACGAAAGCTAACTCTGATAAATTTCCTTTAAGGTTGCTGAGATCCTTAAGGATCGTGCATCATGGTATCGTGATTGCCGGCGTTTTGATATTCTTCATGTTATCCCTACGGGAAATGGTGGAACGATTGAGCTAATCTATATGCAGGTATATATATTTGTTCAGATGTTTTGGTTTTTCTTCTGCTGTTTTCAGTTACTATGCTTTAGTTGATAACGATCGTCTCATTTAATTTGTAGACTTATGCACCAACAACTCTGGCAGAACCACGTGACTTTTGGACACTCCGTTACACCAGTGGCCTTGACGATGGCAGTCTTGTGGTACTGCTTTAGTTCTTCATTTGCCTGCTGTCATTTTTGTTGATCTTTTGTAAATGGCTAGCTCAATCTGTCATTGTCCTTTTTGTTGTGGTGCTGCTTGGCTGCCAATTTTTGCACGATCATTATATTTCTACTTACCGGCAGTAGTGATTACAATGTGACACTGTCTTTTTCTCTAGATCTGTGAAAGGTCATTGACTAAGTCCACTGGAGGTCCTTGTGGACCTAACAATCCGAACTTTATCAGAGCTGAGTTGCTTCCTAGTGGTTATCTGATTCGACCGTGTGAGGGAGGTGGCTCCATGATTTACATTGTCGACCATGTTGATATGGAAGTAAGTAGCAATAATGCTTTCATATTTATGACTCTGCATTTGAATAGTTTTGCAAAATGTGCATTTTTTAGGAGATTAACATACTTTGTCTCCACTTTCTACCATAGGCTTGGAGTGTTCCTGAGGTCCTTAGACCACTCTATGAATCTCCAAAGGTCCTGGCACAGAAGATGACTGTTGCAGTATGTGTGACTGTTATGTTTTTGTTGCGGCTTAGAAGTTAACTGAGTTTTTTTTATTACTCCATAATACATGTTTTATTGATTCTCTATTGCCACCTACTTGCTTATGTACAGGCAATGCGACACATTAGGCAAATTGCCCTTGAAGCAAGTGGTGAAATCACATATGGTGCTGGGCGTCAGCCAGCTGTTTTGAGAACTTTCTGTCAAAGGCTGAGCAGGTCTGTGAAAATATAAAATGGCCTTGTGGTCTCATATTCATTTTGTGACTGTCTTGTATTGGAGTTCATGCTTCAGTTTACTATATCCCTGAAATCTGAATTCAAATTTGCAGAGGCTTCAATGATGCTGTGAGTGGCTTTCCAGATGATGGTTGGTCTTTGTTGAGCAGTGAAGGCTCTGAGGATATTACAATTTCAGTAAAGTCATCTCCGAACAAGCTTGATGCATTCCATGTCGGCACTTCTCCATTCTTTTCTGCTTTTGGGGGTGGCATCATGTGCGCCAAAGCATCAATGCTAATTGAGGTTGGTGATGCTTGATCTGGTTCCTTTTTAGTCTACTACTGTTGTAATATATGGAACATCCTGTTGACAACCTTGGTCCAACTCTAATGTACTTGGATACTGTAGAATGTGCCACCTGCTCTACTTGTGCGATTTTTGAGGGAGCATCGTTCTCAGTGGGCGGATTCAGGTGTTGATGCTTATTCTGCTGCCTCTTTGCGGACCAGCCCATATGCCGTTCCAGGTTTAAGGGGTGGCGGGTTTCTTGGTAGTCAGGATATACTACCCCTTGCAGAAACCATAGACCATCAAGAGGTATTCATTTTAATCCCTTTCAGCTGTTTCAAGTGCAACAAATGAATGTTCATCTGACTTGTCTCTGAAATGTAGTCCCTGGAGATTGTTCGGTTTGAAGGAAATGGATTTAGCCATGATGAGGTGCTTCTATCTCGGGATATGTTACTACTACAAGTATGTTTTTTTTTCCTTCTTTAGGTTTGTTTCGTGCATTAGAATTCATGGCTGTTTGCACTTTGCACTCTTCTGATGTCGGTATACTATCTGTTACTGCAGCTTTGCAGTGGAGTTGAGGAGAGTGCTCCAGGTGCATGTGCCCAGCTTGTCTTTGCACCTATTGATGCATCTTTTACTGATGATACACCGCTACTACCCTCAGGCTTTCGTGTCATACCATTGGATGGGAAAGCAGTTAGTATATCTGTTCTATATGGTTTATTGCTGGGGTGATATCTTGTCCATGTCAAACTGTTTATTCATTATACGCTCAAATTGCAGAATGCGCCATCGGTTACACGCACCCTGGATCTTGCATCTGCCCTTGAGGTTGGTGGACCAGGTGGAGCTTTGCATGCCTCAAAAGACAAGCCTGGTGTGGGCAATGTGAGATCAGTGCTGACCATTGCCTTCCAGTTCTCATTCGAGAACCACCTCCGTGAAAGCGTGGCAGTGATGGCCAGACAGTATGTGAGAGTCGTGATGACATCTGTTCAGAGGGTTGCCATGGCGATTTCTCCTCCCCGCATTGGCTCACAGATCGAAATGAAGCACCCACCAGGCTCCCCTGAGGCACAAACACTTGCTAGATGGATTAGCAGGAGCTATAGGTAGAAAACAGTTCTTCTCATCTTTGTATTGCTTGTTCCATGTGTACTGGAATCAATTGATGGTTTCATAATTTCAGGGTTCACACTGGAGCGGAGATTAGTTGGTCAGACAATAAAGATGTGGAGTCTCCCCTGAAGCTCTTCTGGAACCATAGCGATGCGATCCTCTGCTGTTCTCTGAAGGTTAGCACAGTGTATTTTACACTCCTATTGTTTTGTTTTCATCACTCTACATGCTTGTGATCTAACAGCGCACCAGCTGTGGTGGAAGCTAACCTTGTGCCTGATGACTGTTGTGCAGGCTTCTCCTATGCTCGTGTTTGCCAATAGCGCTGGGCTGGACATCTTGGAGACCACACTGATCAACATCCAGGATATGCCACTTGAGACGGTCCTTGGTGATGAGGGCCAGAAGGCTCTGTTACTAGAGCTTCCCAAGATCATGAACCAGGTAATATACAATCAGCATCCTGCCGTCATACCTTACTGCATCTCCTTGACTGGTGTTATGATCAAGACAGACACTGAACCCTGGATGACTCTCCTTCTATCAGCAGGGTTTCGCGTACCTCCCTGGCGGGGTGTTCAAGTCGAGCATGGGACGGCAGGCGTCGTATGAGCAGGCGGTGGTGTGGAAGGTTCTGGGCGATGACGGCGCACCACACTGCCTCGCCCTCATGCTGGTCAACTGGACTTTCATCTGAAGACCGACCAGCCACACCAGCTAGGCAGAGGCAGCCACATTCACCGCCACTACAATGTGTTTGCCTTCTGCTGGCATGTGTTGGTGTCAAGGACCTCCACACCATCTTTATCGTCAGATGGTGCCTATCTAAAGTAGTTTGCGCTTGCACCTGTGTGCTGTTATGGTCAAGACTTGATGGATGTTATGGCTTTTGTATTCTGTGTCACGTGGAGCAAAACTATGCTGTTGGTTGTCGTTGTGTGTGCTTATTTGTGTCATCTTTGTATGATGGACCATGGTTTGCTGCTTTCTGGAGTTAAACTGCTATTTGTGTGATCTTTGTATGATGGACCACCGTTTGCTGCTTTCTGGAGTTAACTGCTATCTGTGTGATCTATGTACAATGGACCATCGTCTGCTGCTTTCTGTTTTGTGACATGGAGAGCTGCTTGATGCGTGCGTGTGTAACACTTTGCTGCTTTTCATTTTCATTTTCTGAAACAGCTTATGGAAGCTTGTCCCCACAATCGCACAAAAGCACAAGCGCCGCCGTCAGCCCGGCGGCTGGCGGCTCCGAGCCCTACTATTAGCAGCCGATGCTACTACTGTTTGTATTTGCAAGTTTGCGTACCTCTTTTGTGCCTCCTGCATCGTGCGTCTGCATCGCTTTAAAGCTTACTCTGCTGTGACCAGAAATTCAACCGGGAATCGTCACTGACATTGTGCCATCGTTGACTGTCACGCGAGCAGCATATGCATCACGAGAGGAGGCAGGCCGCGTTGCCGGGGAGCAGGACACGAAGACGGGGACAGGAGCTACCTGGTGCCGTCGGAGATGCATGTTTCTCAAAAAAAAAAAAAAAAAAAAGTCTGCATGGTGGGCCTTTGGATCTGTGCTCCCACGAGAGAGCCCATCCGGCCTGGCCCGTAGAAGTAGACAGTCCTTGGGCCTGGTCCATTTCATCGTCGGAGTCAGAGGCCCTATCGGCCTAATCCCAATCCTCTGTCGTCTCCTTCCTTTCCTCGTCGGCCGAAAGCCAAGCCAAGCCGCCATGGCGATGCTCTCCTTCTCGTCCCGCCCCGTCGCCTCGTCCTTCCTCCTCCGTCCGAACCGCCGCCCGCACCGCCTGCTCCTCCCCACCAAGCCCCTCGCCACCGCCTCCGCGTCCGCGCTCACGCCGCCGGTCCCCCGCGACGGCCCCATCGCCACGGGGAGCCCAGACGCGGACGCGACCCCGCTGTTCCTCCGCCCAGCGACGCACCCCGTCCCGGCCTCCGCGCTCGCCGCGTTCCGCCGCCGCGCGGCCGCCCTCGTCCCGCCCTCCGCGCCGCACCTCCACCGCCACCTCCGCTGGCTCCTCGCCGACGCATCCACCACCTCCTCCGACTCCGACCCCGCGCTCCTCCGCGCGCCGCTGGACCACATCGAGGCCCTCTGGCTGGGCCACGTGCGGGCGCGCCGCCCGTTCCAGTACGTGGTCGGGAACGAGCACTGGCGGGACATGGTGGTGGCTGTCAGGGAGGGCGTGCTCATCCCGCGGCCCGAGACGGAGGCCGTCGTCGACATGGTGAAGGGAGTGGAAGGGTTCGGCGGCGGGTGGTGGGCTGACCTTGGGACCGGGAGCGGCGCCATCGCCGTGGCCGTGGCCAGGGAGCTCGGGGATGGAGGGCGGGTCTTCGCCACCGATGTCAGTGACGTGGCCGTGGAGGTCGCAAGGCTCAACGTCGAGAGGTACGGTGTGCAGGTGAGTACTACAAAGGATGGCGTTTTATCTTTCAAAATTTGAGCTATTTCTAGCCACATTGGTCAGGGTGACATGACTTCATACTTGTGCTAAGATGACTGGGGAGTCTCTTGTGGTTAGCATCACTAGTAGCAAAGTACATTGAGCTATCTGAACAACTGAGCATGCATTTGCTTTAAAGACAGAGTGGTGGTGTAGGGCTGGAATGTGGATAGTGGGCCAGGTGAATTTTTTGCTGGGAAGTGTAGATGGATCTGTTTGGAAACAATTAGGAAAATGAAGGATTTGTAATAGGCATGCAAATTTAAGAAAATGTCAAGCTACGATACGACTTGTCCGCCTTTCAGTGTTATTGACTTCTGTTGCCGAAATCATATTGCACTCTTTTTTTTTTAGTTTCTAAGTTCGTCTAGTATAAGCATGAATTTTGGCATCTGCTTCAGCTTTAGGATCTTGCGTGTTTTGATCATTGTGTTAAACCAGTGTAGAATTCATTGAAAAATTGAAAACACACACGCTTTCCAAACCATACTGTATCAATCATTAGGGTATGGGAAGTAAAAAGAAACTACCGACAAGTGTTGGCTTATAGTTGTTTTTCACAATGCGCTATGCTTTACCTTACAAAAGTACATTTAGAACCACTGTTGACAGAGGTCTGCTGTGTTGATTAGGACAAAGTTGAAATAAGGCAGGGGTCATGGTTCGAACCTCTTCAAGACGTGAAAGGAAAACTCATGGGTGTCATCAGTAATCCGCCGTATATACCAACTGAGGACCTACCTGGTCTGCAACCTGAGGTGGGTTGGCATGAACCAAAATTGGCACTTGACGGAGGCAGGGATGGCCTTGAGCATCTACTCCATCTCTGTGAAGGGTTATCTTCAGCTCTGAAGCCTGGTGGCTTCTTTGTTTTTGAGGTAAAACATTTTCCAAAAAACCATTTCATGAAATTTGCTATGCTAGCACGATACATGACAGGATTAGTTCAGCATGTCATGGTTTTGTGGGAACTTTCATTTTCTTTGCTAGGATGTTCCCTTGTCATGCAGAACTGGAACTTCCTTAATTCCCATATCCTTCAATTACAAACAACTAGTGAATCTTTTCTGAAAGGGCTTATGCTATTATGTAAACATCACGTGGTCTGGAACACAAACAGTTGTTCCTTTTAAGCCTATCATGATTACCCCAACCCAATCACCCTTTTAAGAAGTACTCATATTCCTTACATGAGACAGATTCACGTTATTCACATTTGCTTCTGTGTCTTTTTAAGTCATATTTGTATTGTTTCTCCAGAGAGATTTGACATCAAATATCTGTGCATCTATTTGGCAGACAAATGGCAACAAACAGTCAGAGTTCCTTGTTGATTTGATAAGTTCAAAATGGAGCTCATCTTTTCGTGATGTGAAAGCAGTTTTAGACTTTGCAGACATCAAACGTTTTGTAACAGGATACCACAGATGAACACTAAGACACAGATGTTGACTAATCTTTGGGAGAAGACAAGTTTTGTTCCCTGACAACTCTGGGTAAGAATCATGCCATTACAATGCAATGCTATAGTTTTATGGTCCACTTAGTTAATTTTGACTGCTCACCTGCCATTTATTGTCTCCGATTCAGTTTCACAGAGCTTATATTTATATATGCTTGTACTTGAGTTATGTATTGGCATAATTTCTTCGTTTCTGTGACAACTAAATATCAGTTTCTTAGACTTCCAAGAATCAGCTGAAATATAGTATAGGTTGTGTATTTAAGATATCTTTATAATGATATTACATACTTTTTTCTCGAACAAGATGGTATTACAAACATAGACATTTTCATGAATAGGAACTTCTTATTGCTTGCATCCTTTTTGCCCTCAACTGCACACGGTGCATTTTCTTGGCTGGATATGGACCAACCACTGAACATTTGCTAATCGTAAGTTAGTTTGCTCGATAAGAAACTATATATTTTTATATGTGATGTCCTTGATCCTACTGATACCAATCCTGCATAAAGTCCTCTGTTTCTGGCTGATCATGATCATGTATAAAATCATAGTGCTATTGCATACATTGCAAGTTGCTTTGCATGATCATGTCAAAATCATAGTGCAGATAGTACCTTTGTATTGGAGATTTTTTGTGGAAGGTGTTGACAGGGTTTTAATAACCGGTGAAAACCGGCCGGTTAACTGGATAACCGGTCTGGGCCAGTTGCACCGACCGACAGGTTAGCCGGGGAAAACAAAAGCTACAACTGTAGCCAAACAGATAACCAGCCGGCCGGTTTTCCAGTGGTTCTTAACCGGTCAGTTCACTGGTTATTCAAACCCTGGCGTTGACAAAGTTCATAAGAACTTGCAAATGAACTGTCCCTGTTTGAAAGAGTCATGCTAATACTGTTGCATCAGTTGATTAGACAAGTTACACTTACAAATGCAAAATCAATAAAGCAACACTTTAGGGACCTAAATCCTCTGCTCATTTGTATTTCCCCAAACTATTTCTTTATTCCCATGTGGTTGATTGTATAATAGGTGCAGTGCTTTCGCATATTTGGTAAGCCTTCTCGTAACTTCAGTATTTACTATTAAACCCTCCTCTTTCTATCTCTCCTTGTCAGGCCCTTCTATTGGAAATTGAGACATATCTGAACTGGCTTCAGCGATAAGCAAACAAGTCATTTCATTGTCCCTTTGCACAGCTCCCTTGCAAACTAAGACTCATGGTGGCAATGATGTAGTGCAAGTCAATCATGATATATCCTTTACACATGCGGGATAGTATTCTTGCCAAGCCATGGATCAATGGTCTCTACACCAAGACAAGAGCCATGTATAGCAGCTGGCGTAAGAAAAATGTATATGTATTCAGCCACTTGTTTTATATGTTGGGTTATGATTGTGATTTAAAGGTGATCCTTTTGTGGCGTCCAGAATTATTCCGCCTTCCACACGCCACCTTGTGTGCTTAATTATTGGTGCCGTGTCCCAGGCCATTAGCCCACTATTTTTGTAATTTCGTTTCTTCCTTGTGCTCTTTGGACCCATCTTTATTGTTTTCATTCTTTGTGACCCAAAAACTTTGTGTAAACAATTGAGATCAAAAGAAAGAACAGAAAATGATCATACCATTTATCATAGTGTACATGGTTACCCTGTGCTTCATAATGCTAGTATGTCCTTTTGGATCTCTATATTATAGGGCAAAATTTTTTTAGGGAATATACAGCAAGGGAAACCCCTGCCGTGGTAGTAATATATTAATGAAAAAGAACAAAAGGAAGAGTTTAGTTACAAGCAAAGCCAAGAGAGCTATACGACGGTCAGGAAGCTGACCCGTTCTGAGCGAGGGGAGAGAATTATATTGCAAAATTGATGTGCCCATGATTTGTTCATAGTATTTTTGAGTTTCGATGCGTAGAAACATCAAATCTAATCTTGCTGCAAAAATCTGAAAAATTATGACATGTGACACAAAAGGATTGCTCTAAAGGCATGTCAGGGTCAGGATGCAGTTTCCTCTTGTTCTAGTAGCAGCCCCTGGTGAAATTAACGAGTGGTGATACACTGATACTCTACTTCTACTGACTTTAGCCAGCTCCTTGACTGCATTTAGAAATTGTGAGAAACTGGTGAGTAGGTAGCATAACAAGTTGTGAGCATGTGAAGTAGTTCCCTCCTTTTCATCTACCCATCGTTGTCAATGGAACTGGGCTGTTCTGGTTTGTTTGTCCACCAATTTGCAGGGCTCCTGTCAGGGCATGATTAGGCCAAAGCCGTCCTGTCTCTGATTTGCCGGCTGCGGTCCGATTATTATTTTTATTTTTCTCATAGTTCTGTGTCGTTGAAAACGCGCAGTTAGGAGGGTGATGTTTCTAGATTATCATACTCGTGAAAGGAATTGGCTTTAGAAATCATGTAGAATTTAAAAACCATATATGAGATTTGAACCTGATGGATTGGTTCCACTATAAAGAACCTAACGAGTTGAGCTATGTTTAGTTTGCACGTAGAAAATGTGACTGCCGGTGATGTGTTCACTAGTGTAAATAAAAGAAAGCACCGTATCAGAAAAAAAGATCTACAATTTGGAGTTCAATGCGAGTATTTCATCTGACTTTTCCTACTTTTTTCTAGAATATGGAATGACAATTGAATATAGAGCACCGGGTCAATCAAAAAAGAAATATTTACACTAGCTGCTTTGGTGGAATAGTCTTGACATTGCAGTTTATCATAGAAAAGGCTACAAAATACAAATGTTGTTTTCAAATGCCAAGTCAAGATCTAATCCAAACAGCATCTGTGTTGCTGCCCCTGGTACCTGCTTATCATCATTGACGAGTGAAAAAACATATTGTCATTTGATGTCATTCAGATTCATGATGCAATCTCCCATGCATCACATTCTGATCTGTAAACAAAAAATGGTTAAATTAACTTCCTAGTGGTAGCTATGAATGAATCAAACATGCAAACCAAAGGTAACAAAGAGAAAGAAAAGATAAAGGAGAAAAATATGCCAAGTTGCTTTGTTTGAGGCCAAATCAAAATCTTGGTTGGGGTCATGCAGACGCTTCTTGACCATCACAGGGTCAACTAGGCGATGCAATGCCTCTTTAATCTTTACCACGCAGCCCTACACATAAACAAATTTGAACAGCACCTGCCCCAATAATTAGGCATGTGCATGGCATGTGATGTGACCGATTTCACTTTGCATAATCATTCCCCTAAACATGTAAAATTACATGGAAGAAAACAAGTACTCTTGGAACGTTCTATTGAAGGCTTAAAAGAAGTAAAGAAAAAAGATAAATAATTTCAGGGCATTCTTATGCAACATTTGGTAATGTGAAGACAAATTCATCCTGACCTTTTGGTGCATCAGTTTCGGTGGTTCATCTCCCTCATCCATACCGGCATACCATTACTACATTCGACCCAACACGTCCCAACTGTTTTGGTACCAAACAGTAACGACCAAGGGCAAGATGAGCGCAGTCTATTTATGTACGTCAATGTTTGATAGTATCATTTTGTTCTTTTCTGTTTGATATCCATGTAGACACAGAAGAAAATAAGATGCTTGAGCCAGAGGGATAAACCAGCTGTATCTATCCATAGGCCCACAAAAAAGAAAGTGAAAAGGCTATCAAACTCCTAATTGTTCTGGAAATATTCGCACTTAAAGAACGAGGGCACGAGAGGTTATTACCTAACACTCATAGTATGTGATGGTGAAAGAGTCACAAAGCATGGAGGTGTCAGATGAACATAATACGGGTAAACATGATAATTCAATTTTAGAAGCCCAATATTGAATGAAAAGGCGCGGCTCTCAATTAGGGATGCATCACCCCGTTAGAAGAGTGGTTAAAACACTTACTCCATTCTATATCGCCTATAAAAATCATATTCTATTCAGTGACATGCTGAATATAGGGAAGAAGAAACGAGTGCGCCTGTTACGAACATGTTCTTACTCTCCATTTCTGAACTACGCTCATTCTGGGGTGGTGTAAAAAATACTAAAAAAATTTCGATACCTCACATTTCTCAAGACATTTTCCTAATTTACCCCTGACATCCTCCCCCATTTTCCTTTACGGTCACCAGGGATGCATTGAGTAATTAAGCTGCTATAACTATAAGTATTCCAATCTTCCGTGAGCAATAATTCAGATTTAAGATCAAGAAGATAAAATGGGCTCTCACTCCTGCTACTCACTTAACAACACAAAAACAGTGTTGAAAGAAATTGCAGGACTATTTTTCTCACCACCAAACAAACATTCACATTTCAAAGCATAAAATTCTCGACACTTCAATCACTGTCACCATTTATTATCTCACTCATCTTGTGCCGGTGTCACCGCTAAACTGCTCTAATCTTCAGAAGAGAAACACTCTCTACCCACCCCCATTCATCAGCACCACTGCACTACCATGCCCATGCCTCTCCCATTCCATAGACAGAAGCAACAGTAACTGTTCTCCCTCCCTCTCTCTCTCTCACTTCAGCTCTTTGGCAAGATCTCCTCTTCTTCGCTTTTTCCCTTTTAACTCCACCCCAATCCCTCTTTTGTCACGAGCGAAGCCGAAACTAGTAGAGCAGCGAAAGCAAGCCCAAAATCAGCAAAAGAAGGACGCAGCTTGGGCAAAGCAGCACCAAAGCTTAGATTCCCGTCTATTTTACCAACCCTCCCGAGCGATTCACCGGTGCAAGATCCATCCCCAGGTGTCGGCAGCCCGGAATCCCCGCGAAAGATAGAGCCTTTCTGAGGCTCCCCCGGGGATTTCTCGTCGTTTCTTGACTTAAAGGCGGCGGCTCCCTGCCATCTCCGGCCAATTCTGCTGAGGTGGCGGCAAGTGGTTTTAGGGCTCGATCCGGTGCGCGGGGTGTGTCTGGTCTGGTTTAGTGCGGTTCTCGATAAGTTCTGAGCTCGTTGAGGTGCTTCTCCCTGTCTTGGAGCTGCTGGATTGGTTTGGGGGAAGCATCTTCCTGCTGTGATTCCAGCGAGCTGTTTCTGCGGTCTTGTGATGGAAATTTTTTGAATTCGATTGGGCGAGATGGGGGTCAGGCGCCCTCTGGATTGACCAATTCGGTCGAATTCGTGCGTCGCCCATGACGGATTTGGGGCTGTGGAAGCAGGGGTGGATGTGGGTGCTGTCTCAGAAGCACATCCTGGCGTGGGCGCACACGGCGGCGTGCGGCAGCAGGGAGCAGCTCGCCTTCCTGGTCGACCGGCATTGGCCGGCGGTGTCCCGGGCCTGCGTGAGCTCCTCGCGCCTCGCGCTCGCGGCGCTGCAGCAATGGCGCGGCTGCGTGGCCAGGGGGCTGCTGGCGGTGGCGAGCCTGGGCCCAGCGGCGGTGTTCGTGATTCTCTGGAGCTGCTTCGTGTGTATGACCTCGCCGGCGTGCGCTCTCTACGCGCTTCTTAGCCTGGTTCGTGCTCTTATTTTGTTGCTTCAACACCTAAGCTCGGATTTACCGGATAAGGTTTTGGGCAACAGATTCTAAGTCTTGTCATGTGCTGCTTTTGCAATCCGACTTTGGTTTGCATGTGAGGTTACATTTCTTTACAAAAAGTATGGTTAAAGTTATATCTGATGGTGAACAAAAGGTTGGATGGCCTAGACTGCGGCAGGATTGCTTGGCTTGATGTGTTACGACCAAATGTTTATTTGGTGCTTGTAGTAGCTGGTTTCTGTTATCTCTTGCTACATTTATGAACTTCCACTACATTTAAGCTTCTGTTCTGCTTCTTAGTTATATCTAGATAGTTTTTCTAGCAAGGATGAAATGAGTGTGATCTGACCGGATCCTATCACAAGAATTTATGATGCTACAGTAGCCATTATATGCTTACAGGAATTCCATTTTCGGATTGATTCTTAGACCCCCTTATTTATCTGATTTGTTTGTTAATCTGACGTACCTCTACCCTGTTTCCTTTTGAATTCTCTTGTTCTTTTATTGCCTCAATGATAAGTTAATGCCGAGGACTTCAGCCTTCTTCTAACTGTTGATAGGCTTAACTATTAATTGCAGTTATATTATACCCATTGGCTACCGTAGCTTGAATCTCTTTCTGTCTGAGTACCAATTATGGTAGGTCAATTAGAAGGGAAGATTATATCTGACCTGGTAGGATTTATTTGAGTTTAGCATCTCGACTTTATCAGCTAGATTGCATTAGATGAGTCATACATAAATTTAAGCAGTAGAACTGAAATAAATTAAACAAGCATTGTCACGTTATTTCTTATGACTTCCATCCGTTTGAATTAAATGCTTCCTTGTCATTTAGCGAGGATAAACATGGCCGTCTCACAACTTATAATTTGGTCTTTTGGATATAGGAAGTAGCTTTACATGCAAGTAAGGATATTGCCTTTATTAATAAAGATATCTTAAGATATTTGTTGTCTGATTCATTCATGGCTGAATATTTCAGGGAGCTGCTGGTGCAGTTATTCACTATATGGGCTATACACCTGGCCTTTTCATTGTAGGATTGTTTGGAATATTGATTATGTGGATGTACGGTTACTTTTGGATTACAGGAATGCTTCTGGTTGCTGGAGGTTTGTCTATCTGAGTATTGAATATTTCTTCTGGGACTCATAGATTTTATTGCGGGTCATAACCTTCTTTTTGACTCTTCTCCACCTGATAAGAAGCTTCTATGTGGTAATGCAGGTTGTATGTGCTCTTTAAAACATGCACGATATGTGATACCTGTTTTGACTACATATGCTATTTATTGTGTGGCTGTTCGTGTTGGATGGCTTGGAGTTTTCTTTACTCTCAATCTTTCTTTCTTGACAAATGATCTTCTGAATAAGATGCTGCAAGGATATGAGGATAGAACAGAAGAAAGACAATTTGAAGAAATGAAGGATTCTGATCCAGTCATGGATGAGTTCTATCGTAGCTGTGAATTCCCTACAGCTCCTGACAGTGAACCAGAGACCGTGTCTTCTGCAAAACAATATTGCTCATCACCCACCCAAGATGTTTTACATGTTCAAAAAGAGGAATCTCCTAGTAAAGTAGTGAAATCTGATTCTAGTTCATTGGATGAGATGAAGAGGATAATGGATGGTTCAACCCATTATGATGTTTTGGGCATCTCTCGTAATAAAAGCATCGACCAGAAGATCCTAAAAAAAGAATACCACAGAATGGTAAGACAGCACTATCTATCTAGTGTGTACAAGAGAATTCATTCTTATGTTTTTTTTTTTCTTTCTTCATCCCTTTTCTTGCTTTCCTAGGTTCTGCTTGTACATCCTGATAAAAATATGGGGAATCCGTTGGCTTGTGAATCATTCAAAAAGCTTCAATCAGCTTATGAGGCAAGTGGAAGTTTATGCTTTGGCTTTTCTATATATAGATTATTGTCAACATCCCATAGCTTGTTTTCTTGATGACTTTTATAACTCTTGATGAAGCTAATTCGTCTAGTCATTCCTCTATGCAGGTCCTCTCAGATTTGACAAAGAAAAACTGCTACGATGAACAGCTGAGGAAAGAAGAATCACGGAAAACGGCGCCGAGGTCACGTGCTGTGTCTCAGCAGGTGCTTTCTTGTTTACGTTAAAAAAGAGTTTTATATTATCTTCTTTACAAACTTGGCAAGTGTTAAAGCATAATGTGTAATTTATCTGTGATCTCTTATCTTGGAGATGTCGTTTTCTTTTATGGAGTCCTCTTGCATAAACTTATCAGATCTTTTTCATAGAGCGGGGTAGAGTTTCTCTCTGAGGAGTCCAGACGTATACAGTGTACTAAGTGTGGTAATTTTCATATATGGATATGCACCAAGAGAAGCAAAGCAAAAGCAAGATTCTGTCAGGTTAGGAGCCGAGCATTAGTTCAACTTGATGATTGATGGATGTCACTGCTGCTAATTACTGGGAACTTTGTGACTATAGGATTGCTCTCAGTATCATCAAGCCAAGGATGGAGATGGTTGGGTGGAAAATGGGTTTTCAACGTCCTTGAAGGTATGATGTCTTACTTCTACGTTTTCTTATGGAAGAGTTTAGGGACCACCGGACCAGCCATCTTAATCGTTTTGTGATTTAACTACTGTGGAAAGTATACTAAATGAAAATATAATTTTATTGATGCTTCAACTAAGTTAATCTTATGCTTTCTGGGACAAACATTAGCATGGAAAACGCTTAGTCAGTTTAGGTGTATCAAGCTATTTATTTTAGCATCTGATTAAATGTCACCTAGGGGCAGTGTGTATTTAAGTTGGTTTAGTGGCTTCCTATAGAAATTTGCCTTGATCATCCAGCTTTTGTCTATTAGTGAATTTGCATGAGCAAAAAGTTTGATAAATCATACAGCACAGTTTTTAAGTTACTCAATTTAAGCATGAGTATTTTCTAAAAACAATGTTCCAATATATTCAGTCCATTCTATTTGATAAACGTGCATTGTTCACTTCAGATGGAAATACCACGAGCTTTTGTTTGTGCGGAGAGCAAAATATTCGATGTGTCTGAGTGGGCTACCTGCCAGGTGAGTGTCTCTCTTATCTATTCTTTGGTGTCTGATTTTTTATGTATCGCTTTATTCCACTTGCAGTTTCAAAGCATCATGTCTATTGGACACTTTGCAATTCCAGTTATAATACATGGTCACGCCTGGCTGAAAATGGTTCAGTTTGGGCCCTCTTCTTGAAAAATTGTCACAGATGTTTTGCTCTTCCAAAATAGGTCAAGTTCACCCCTCAACTGTATGATATAGATAGAAAACTGTTGCTATGACACTGAGTTTCTAGCTTTGTTGGAGATTACCCAGGCCATCATCCTCTGTCATATTAGTTCTGAAGTCATATTTTATGTTGCTTACTACAGCTATACTTAACAAACATATGAAACACATGCCATCTTGACCAATAAACAAATTGGACTGTTGTTGCTAGGGCTCATCTAGTTGATACGCAGCTGGATACCTACCCAGTTTCCCTGGTGGGTACCACTAGAACAAGCCCTGCCTGGAATCATTTTTTATTTATTTAGAATTTCGAGCCTAAACCTTAACTTGGGCACTGGTCAATTGGAAGGGCTAATCTCTCATCTGAGTGTTGCATTTGAGTTGGAGAAATCAGTACCATCTGGGAAAATACTGATTCACAGTGTATTTACTAGCTGGAAACCATTGCTGCCAGTGTTGCAACATAGTACTTTTCTGTACAAAAATTGAATATGAGACCCTTGTTCTAACTCAATTTGAATCTGTTATTTCTGTTAACTTAAGAGGGAGACATTGGTGAACTAGTTGTGCATGGAAGGGATCCAAAAGCATATTTTTACTTAGATACATCAAATGATAAAATAGCTGACATGTCGTTTTTATGAGTAACACATTTTGCTTTGTTGGTTTTCCAGGGAATGGAGTGCAAACCTAACACTCATGGTCCAACTTTTATGGTAAACATGGTTGGCACTGATAGGATGCCTCAGAGATCCTACAGTTCTCGATACCCCTTCAGCTTGGACGCTGAAATGATCCCTGAAGATGAGTTTGAGCTGTGGCTTCAGCAGGCATTGGCATCAGGCGTCTTTGCTGACAGCCCAAAACGCAGGAAAAGCTGGAGTCCCTTCAAACTGCCTCAAAAAGGGATTAAAAATTGGCGGAGATCGTCGTAAGAGCATGACATTTGCAGCCGGGGGCTCGGATGAATGTAAATAGACTAACCTATAAATCGCCTGAATGGGCAACTAATTTTTGTTGGAAAAAGATACAGGAGGTAAAAAAAAAACGATAGGCGCACTGATTAAAATCCTGCGAAAAATCCACACTCCAGGTCTGTGCTGTAATAGGCTTAGCTCTGCTCTGAATTGTTGTTGTAGTGATAATAGAGAGGTCCGGTTCTCTCACCTGATGACCTCGTCTGTCTGTCTCTAGATGTTACTGCTAATTTGTTCTGGTAATAATATAGGTTTAATTTATCATGTTTATCTGTTTCCGGTTGCTATTGCTACTGCGAAATTGTTCCAGATGATAGTTGCGGTGTAGCTCGGGCCTAACATCTTTTTTGTCAGTTTGGTCTTTTATTGCTGGTTCACTGTCATGCTCTTTTTATTGTCTCATCATGCGATGCTGCTTTTGCACCATATGGTTTGTGATTGACTGCCTGAGCTATGTAACTTATTGGCAGTACTGTTACTCTTTGCTCTCATGGTATAACTTATCTATGCCAATGTCTTGAGTGCAGTTCTCTGAAAAATGCAGTATTGGCCTGGTTCAGAACAGAACAAGCAAAAGCCATCGCTGAGTGTACACGCGGTCATCAGTTTCTGGGTAAGGCAAAAGTCGAACATGGGTTAATTGATTCAATGACTGCTTCCAGACAACAAATTTAGTACATAGCGTGGGAATGCCACTACTAAAAGCATCGACCGTTGTACGTACAAATATAGACGGACATACGGAAGATGGCAATTAATAATAATAAAAAAAAACAATGCACGGCATGACAATCAAAGGGGACAAAAAAAGCAGGTTAAGATTTGTACGATTATGCGTACATATAGCTTTACCTTGCAAACATGGCCGCAACACCAGCGAGAAGAGGACGTCTAGGAAATGCAGCATGGGCATCTGCAAGCCCAGGGACTTTCCACCTTCGTCCGGCAGTACATGGTTAGCGGCGGTGAAACCTTCATCTGGAACTTGTTTGCAGGCGGGGTTGGCAAAACACAGCTGATGAGCTCCCTGCTTCTGCTTAATTTCTTATCATCATGCTCGTAGAAACGATCTGCCACTCTGCAGTAGTCTCTGTTGTAAGCTAAATGGTCGCAAGGAACTACTGTATATGCTTATGCTGCTCTGTATTTCTGCACTTGTTTAGCACGCTGTGTTCTTGGATACTTGGAACACAGCAAGCAGGCCCAACAAGTTCATGAATGCTACCAGTACCAGGTTTCTGTTCGGTTCGGTTCTTCACGGCGATTCCGTCGAACAGCTTGGCACCTGCGCGGCCATCATTTCTGCACGCCTTTGAATATAACTTCGTAAATAGGGGGAGGTTGCTGCGGATCGCTGCCATCGAGGTGGAGACCGAGCACGGCGGCGTTGAAGGACGATGACGACGCGCGCGCGGCGCGTCCGGTGCGCTTCCTCGAGCACGGCCGCTGCTCGTCGGTAGAGCAGACGTGGCAGCGGCGCCGCGGCAGAGTCCTTCGTACATGGAATCGGTTGGTCTTTTGGGTACAGATCATCACTGGAGTTGAGGAGGAGGAATAGGCCGCCGGCGCCGGCGAAGGAGCGGCGGCGCGGTGCTGGCTGGGCCGGAGAATTTTGCGTGCGTTAACTCCGTTAATGGCTAACCGTTCCAAGCGGGGCAAAAATCCCCTCGGTAATTTCCCGAAAGGGTCCCCACTGTTTAGGACCGTGTGCGGCTATGATCGGAGAGTGGGAAAGTAACGCCGGCCAATAAGCAAAACGGCCCTCAGTATTGCAGCATCCGGTCAAACGCGCCCCTAGATTGGATCGCGATTAATAACCGCGATCCAACTTGGGTCTGTTTTGAACCGCCCGATCCATCATGTGCGGCTCTGATCGGAGGTAGGTAAAGTAACGCGGGCCATTAAGCAAAACGGCCCTTAGAAGTTCAGCACCCGGTCAAACGCGGCCCAAGATTGGATCGCGATTAATGACCGTGATCCAACCTCGGGTGGATTTTAGGCCGTGTAACCGGTACTCCGCGGCCCATACGGGGTACGAGCCGAAATCGCCCGTGGAGCTTTCACGAAAAGGCCCATCGTTGACTTGGCTGGTCAACTCTCGGCAGCCGCAGACTGGCCGGCGATAGGCGTCGCCGCCGCCGGCGCGTCGAAGCTCGCACGCCTCGCGGTCGCAGCTCGCGACCGAGCGGCCACAGCGCGGCGTGGAGGAGCTACTCCGCCTCCTCCTCCGCTCGCCGGAGTATTGCTGTCGCTGAGGTGAAGGCAGGCCACCAACGGCGACCATGCGGACGGCTTCACGGCGCTGAGTTGCACAAGAGAACGCAGAGCAGAGCGGTGTTGTGAGGGAGAATACATGGAGCGTCGATTTCGTTCGTCTATACGTATTCCCAGTTGAGCTGCTTCCCCTGTTCTAGGTCCATCAACATCCCCTGATTCCAGGTGCTTCATTTTTTTTTACAATGTTCTTTGATGCCTAATATTTTTTGAGTGGATTATAGTCCACATCTTCGATGTATGTTCCGCATGGGATGAAGCGTCAACAAAGGTCAAGAATTACACTAAACCACAGTAGCATGCTACAGGCGGAAAGGCGGTAGAAGTCGAAGATGTATACGGAGAACCTTGTGCTGGTGCCACAAGAGCCCCTGTGCAGAGGTTTAAGAACAATGGTCAGGACTGCCAATGAATTCAATGCAAAAAAAAGGGTCATTATATCATCAGTACGGAAGAGAGAGGGTCAAAACACGGGTCGTCGCTAGTATAACGTTGGCCACAGACCAACGAGGAAATTAAGAATTCGCTACCCCCCAATATTTTTCTTTCTTCGAATGGAGTACTAGCATTTTAGCTCTTTATATGAAGGAGCTAACAGAGGGTCAACCACAAACGTTTGTTGAGTTTAGCGACTGTCGTTAACCCTTGCATAACAATAAATTAAGGTAAAATAGGCATGGACATATGATTGTTGAAGCCGCCGACGCCACGCCAGACCACCTACCTTCCGACTCCACTACAGATCAAAAGGAAGAGACCTCAGGAACTCAATTTCCAGCTCCACCTTCAGCATTTCCTTGAGCTTCGCGGCCAAAAGGGGAAAAACAAAAATCCTCCCCTGAACCTGCTGAACTCGAGACCTTCCACCAGTTTTGCTTGAATTGAGACCACATGCGGAATCCTGCAACATTGCCCTTTGGGGTGGAAGGGAATCGAGCAAAATGCAGCCAGATTTCCGCGACATCGCTCGAAAATCTGTCGATCGAAAGACGTAGCTGCGGATCGCTGTCACCGAGCTAGGTGGAGACCAAACATGGCGGCGTTAGTTGAAGGAGCGAGGTCGTCACGGCGGCATCCCGGCGTGTTTTATCGCCGAATATGGTCGTTGCTGCTCGTCGATCGGTACAACAGGCGCTGCCGGGGAGGAACGTCACTCTGTAGTACGTAGGGGCGGAGGATGGAGCACCGGAGACCGCCGCCGGCGCAGACGAAGGAGGCAGACGCGCGCGGCGGCGCGATGCTGGCGGCGTCGGGGAATTTTGCGCGCGGGTCCTCCGTTAACGGCTAACTGTCACAAGCGGGGAAAAAAAATCTCCACAGCATTTTCATAAAAAGCCCCTAGTGTTTAGGAACCCGATTAAATATGCCCCCAAGTGGATTGCGATTAATAACCGCGATCCAATTTGGGTTGGTTTTGAACCGCCGGATCCATAACGTGCGGCTCGGATCGGAGATTCGAAAAGTAACGCCGGCCATTAAGCAAAACAGCCCATAGAATTTCAGCACCCGGTCAAACGCGCCCCCAGATTGGATCGCGATGAATGACCGACCGCGATCCAACCTCGGGTGGCTTTTGGGCCGTTTTGCCGTCAGTTCGCGGCCCATCGTTGACTTGGCCGGTCAACTCGCTGCGTCGGGCTCGCGGCTCGCTTCTTTCCGGCGCAGCGCGGCGTGGACGAGCTACTCCCGTCTCCTCTTCCGTTCGCCGGAATACTGCTGTCGCTGAGGTGGACTGGTGGAGGCAGGGCAACGACTGCCGGCGGTGACTTGCAGAAGAGAACGCAGAGCAGAGGTTTCTGCGAGGGAGAAGGCATGGAGCGTCTATTTCGTCCGCCTATACGTATTCCCAATCGGGTTGCTTCCCCAGATGACCAGATCTAGGACATACCCCGGTTCCAATTTCCAGGTGCTTCATTTTTTGACAAATGTTTTTTAATGCGTAATAATATTTTTCTGAGTGGATTATAGTTCTGCATGGGGTAAAGCGGCATGAACAGAGGTCTTCAAAAATTACACTAAACGCACAGATGTATACGGATAACCTTGTGCTGGTGCCACAAGAGTCCTGTACAGAGGTTAAAGAGCAGTGGTCAGGATTGTCAGTGAATCAATGCGAAAAGGGACCATACATCAGTAATTAAGGTGAAATGGAAAGATTTGTAACGAGAGATAGAGAGAGAGAGAGAGTGAACACGGATCGCCGCTAGTATAACGTTGGCCAAAAGATCCATGTACAAAAGACAAGAGAATGACATGAAAAGATGCAACCGTATATACTTATATTTTTCTTTGTTCGATCGGAGTAGCATTTTGGCTCTTTACATGAAGGAAGTAGCAGAGGGTCAACCACAAAAACGTTTGTTGAGTTTAGCGACTGTCGTTAACCCTTGCTTAACAATACATTAAGGTAAAGAGCCATTTAGGATGGAAGCAAACGAGCAGAGTGGCAGCCAGCTCGAGTCGTCGAGCGAGTAAACCAATCGGAAAGTGCACACACCCTTGGCCAGTTGGCTAAGCTCCACTGCGAACTAACTTTTGCTGCCTGTGATGAGCATGCACTTTGACGACGTCGACCCGAGCACGGAAAGTGCAGGAGTGAAACGTCCATGTCACCTGGCTCTTCGCGCGCCGAGGTTTTTTTTTTCTTGCCATGAATGAAAAGGCTAGCGCGAAGCTCAGCTCAGTGGCGCGGCGCGGGGAACCCGTGAGCGGAGCGGAGTGACCGCCGGAGGAAAGACGGAAGGGAACAGACGACAGCTCAGCAAAGCGACTGACTCCGTCTCCGTTCCACGACGCCGTGGCGTCTGGGACAGAACAGAACGAAACCACGCGCCGTCCGCCTCCCTGTCAGCGTCGCCGTCTTCCTACCTGTCCGCCTGTGAGACCCCACGCCAAAGCAGCAACCACCCTCCCTTCTCTCCTCCTCTTTCCCTCTCTCTCTCTCTCGATCTCTCAACGAACGAGCAGTTAGTTGCTCTGAGTGACGCGGATTCCCTTTCAGCTTTCCAATTAAGCGCCGCGACTGCGCTGATTTCATGCCTAATTAAGCGCCGGGAGATAATAAACACAAACACGGAGAAGAGGAGCGGGGGGAAGGGAAAAAAAGGAGGCGCCTTTTTTTACTGGAAAAAGGCATCATCACCTTTCCCTTGAATCCTGCCTCCCCTGCTTTCGGTTTCCCGCCCCCTGTAACTTTGGAAGCAGAGGCCGGACCAGTTCTTCCTGGGTGCTGTTCGTGGAGGAGGAGCAGTTCGAGCGCCTCTCAACCTCGGCCAGACGCGCGTGACTCGCCTCCGTCGGCGGGAGATGGAGGCGGCCGACCCTGTGAGTTCGTTCCTCCTGCCCCCCGGTCATCACCACCTTTACCCCCCTTTCGTTCCAGTGTTTCGATTTGGGCTTAGTTTTACTACGAGACTTAGAATTCCGGCTTTTGATGTAGTAGAAATGGGAACACGTCGAGGAAATGGGTTGAGTAATAACCTCAGCTCTTGCCTTGTTCCATGTGTTAGTTGCACTTTACATTCTTCACATGGAGGGTAGTTGAGCCAAAAGGCTTGGGGATATCTGGCCGGTGGAAGTGATGCCCCGGCAGTGTAGTCGTCTCTCCAGAAATCCTCAGTTTTTTGAGCGTGCAGTTCAATCCGAGGAGGGAGACTTGGGTTTCCCTGGGATGTGGCAACATCGCCCCGCAGTGGCTGCGTTCAGCAGACAAACCTCCCATTTTTACTACTGTTTACTTTTCACATGGTTTGGACTACGAATTTTTGTTTTCCTTTGCAGTTTTTCGTTATACAGGTAGCAATGTTCTCACCATTTTTTTTTTGTAGTACAAGAGTTGCTTCTCACTGTTATGCGTGTGTGTTTTTGTTCTAATTTTGAAAAGGATAGATGGTGATTTTTTTTAAATTATTTTTTTTGCTCAACAAACGTAGATGATAATGTTTTGCATTAGTTGCTACTGTATCTTTCATTTGGTAGGTGAACCATTGCATGCTGATTGTACTAACTTCCGTGATGTTTAACTTCTTCGCAGCTAGAGTATGAATTGCAGAGGGGGATCTCCGACATCATGGTTCGTAACTACATTAGCGGTCTGCACCGGGAGTTTGAAATGAAGTTATGGGAGCATCGGAGCTCGATTAGCAGATTAAACAAGAGCTGGAATGAACACATTTCTGAGATTGCCATGCTACGAGATGAACTTGACAGTATACTGAACGTTGTAGTGGGTTCGGAATCCGGTATTCATCCTCCTTCCCACAGTAGTCTTGAAAAAACTAAAGACCACAGCATTCTGAAGATGAATGACAGTGGGCCTCATGTAGTGGAAAAAGCAACCGAGTCGAATGAAGTCATGTTTGAGATACCGGATTTTTCCCTCTTGAAGCACATGCAAAGCGAAGAAATCACGAATTTTCTCAAGTCGGAATGGCTAAAACTGCGACGACAGCATGAGTCTGAACTGCATGAGAAAACAGAAGAGCTGTTCCGAGTGAAAAGAGAATTTGCAAAAGAGAAATCTTTGTCGCCTTTGAGGAGAGAGAGGGAACTTGAGTTCATCAAATTAAAGTTGCTTCAGACTATTGCCAAGCTGAATGAGATGGCCTTGAGGAAAGAGAATTCTTATTTTGACTCTAATGAAAATGATGAGATGTGCAGATTGAAGGACAGGATCGGTTCGTCACTTTATGAAAATGAATGTTTATGCGGTCAGCTGGCTGATAAAAGAGAAGAAATTAAGAACCTCTCTTCTCAAGTATTAGATTGTAAAAGCCAAATAGCTCAGCACTCACTATCAGAGGCAAAACTATTGGATCTTGTTGAGAAATTAAGAGGTGAACTTGAAGATTTAAGGATTGAGAGACAATTGAACAATTTATTGGATTCGTCTATATTCAGGGAAGTTTTTAGTAACTATCAGAATCAAATTTGTGATATGAATCAGGAGGAGTCTTTCCTCAAAGAGTTGCTTATAGAAAAGGATGACCAGCTGAACATTATATATGAAGATAGACAGAAGCTCAAGTATGAAAATAACCAACTTGTATCAATTGCAGGATCGACATTAATGCAGCACCATGAACAAGTCAACTTAGTCAATGATGAGCTTACACTGTTGAGGGAGAGAGTGTGTGAGCAAGAACTATTGATATTAGAATCAAAGAGCGAGTCTAATTCAATGAAGAGTTGTTTGTATGAAGCTTTGCAGCAAATCCATGTATGCAAGGAAGAAATGCACGGGTTAACTGAAAATTTATCGTACATGTCTATTGCTTTGGAGGAAGCCAAAGAACAGAATGCCTCACTAGACGCTACTATCCGTGAAATGAAGAAAGCACCAGCACAATGTAGTGGCAGTCATATGGGACAAACAGGAAACACAGAATTTGATCTCGCTAATATGGAGAAGTTGTCAAAAGCATATAGTGAGTTTGAAAGTAGAATAGCAGAGACTATGAAAAGAAATGAAGCAAGGTGTGTAATAAGTAAATTAATATCCTATCATAGTTTTTTTATTCGAAAAACACACTTGATCTGTTAGGCTCGTTGTTTTTATGGTCAGGAGCATGTTGAGTATACATTTAATGCATTATAAACATTTGCATGTTAGAGTAGATCATTGTTTAGCAACTTGAGCTTACCTTTTTCATATGTCAGCATATTTCATTCAACTATTCATTTTTTTTATAAACATTCGGTGCAGGTTGACTCATATAATTTGTCAGATTAACCCACTGGTGCAGCAAGTTGCTGTCTTAAAGAAAAAAGAATTCTGGTATAAGCAAATACTAGAGATTAAATGTTCAAACCTTCAGAAAGCAGAAGCCGAGGTTAGTCTTGTACTCTTGTTTTAAAGTTTGTCTGCTCTTTTTCTAAGCTGCTAAGCTATATTCACCAGAGTACACAACAAAGGAACTTCAGGCTCAGAGTGAAATAAACTGCAAGGGACAGTCAAAGTTTTCGGATAGTGTAAAAGCATCCCATAGCAACAGAGTAGTATTGAAAAAATATACTCATTGATTGCCTGCAAAATTCTGTCAAGAAACTCACCTGAGACACTTCATTGGCCAATAATAATGAAGAGAATCTAATTCTTTCCTTTTTGTAATTCAGGTTGACGTACTTGGGGATGAGGTTGATACCCTTCTAAGTGTTCTAGGAAAAATATATATAGCACTTGATCATTATTCTCCTGTTCTGAAGCATTACCCTGGGGTAAGAAAAGTGCTCACAAACGAACATGTCCGATTATTTGTGATTCTGCAGGATATAATCTTTTTGGCTTTGCTTCCAGGTTATAGACATTTTGAGGATTGTGCAGAAGGTGCTGAAAGGAGAAAGTATTTAGCACAGTGCCACTCTGGGGGAATCTTATCACTTTTTAGGTTCGTAGAAGCACTTGGAAAAAATCCTGAGCAGGATTTGAAAACTTCAGTGCTGCCTGCTGGGGTCAATTTTTTTGTATCGGCTTACAGCAAAGAAGCTTGCTAACTTGGAGAGTAGCTTGTGTAGTGTGAGAGTAGCCATGATTGTTCATTATTGGATTGCTAGAGTGATCACATTTTCTTAGCTTCATTTGCATTAGTGTGCAATTACATATTACAAATTCAAAAGATCTATTTGTATGGTTACAGTTTTAGGTGTGTGTGGGTGATAGTTTATTCAAATAGGTAGCTTTCTCTTGTCTGGTACTGTATACTTGTATTAGGTGGTGGAAATGTATTTATAACAGCTGCAATTTGATGTTGGTCAAGTTCCATGAAGATTGTTTGATGGATGAAAGTAGACAGAACACTAACACAAAAATTGGTAATAGTATCATATTTCGGATTTGTTTACTATTCACTGAGTGTGAAATGATGATATTTTTTTGCTTAATAAATGTTTTGAACTAGTTATAGCATACTCCCTCCGTTCCAAAATAATTGGCATTCTAGCCCTCTCCAGTTTTTCTAAAATAATTGACATTCTCATTTTCTGATACACCTTTCTCTCTTTCTAATACACCTCTATCTCTATCTCTTTTCTTCTTGTTTTTTATGCATCTATCTTTTATACTTTTTTTTAATTTCCATGCCGAGCTCTAAAATACCAATTAAATGAGACGGAGAGAGTAGTAGACTTCGCTTTATAAAAAATGCAATTTGCTCTGACTACCAAAAACATCGTGGAAGTCAAGAAAGGACACACTGCTATGCGTGAGTCAAGCAGATATCGAAGGAGAAGGCAAGTGCCACTTCACCACCACTTTCCCGATCCAACTCTCTCCACCGGCCACACATTCCTCCTCACCTCCCGTCTCCTGGTCAGCACAGCAAGGGCGCACCAACCCAGGCAACGCCGTCGCATCTCGGTACGGATTTCTTCATCCCATCCGGCCCCCTCCTGTTAATCCGCTTTCATTTCTTGGGAGCACATCTCTTGCGATCGCTGTCCTGGTTGCAAAGCCTCTGCTGTTTTCCATTTGCCACGATTTTGCCGCGTGGGCTGTTTTTTGGCGATGGATGGGTGGTGGTGCCAGATCGAAGGGCGGTTCGATTGGACGAGAATGCTGCCCGATTGGTGGTGTCTGGGCAGGAGTAGTTTGTAGTTTAATCCGATTCTTTTCAGGGTGTTGCTCGTTTGATGGAATTGGTCGTATTCGAGGGCGTGGGATTGGGGGAAAATCGTTTCTTTGAGTTTTTTGGAGCAACCTAGTCTCATGTAGCCGTGCTTGTGAATTGGGATCTTCTCTAGGGACCAAATATTGATCATGCATGTGTTCTTGAGTCATGAAGACCGATGGTTCCATTAGAAGCTTTAGATTTTCAAAAGTGTATAGATTTGCCGCTGCAAATGTTGACATTTCGATGGGCTATACCGCTTGTGTGAATGACACGTAGGCTTCAAAATGCTGTTGTGTTCCTTGTAGTTGCATTGATAGACAATTCGTGCTATGACCCAACAGGGCTATGTGTTTAACGCTACAGTGTGTGTAACGCTAGAGTGTTGACTTTCATTGTTAGGAGAACGTGGTATGCTTGAAGATGTGCAAATATATGCTGACATTGGTTCATTTGTGATTTAATCATTTACTTAAGAAATATTTCTAATAAAAATTGAATTTGTATTAATTCAATATATGTGTTTGGGTACCCGCTATGTTTCGCAGAACCCAAATAATAGTTTATTTTAAAATGATCTCTCTAAGCATAATGGGTCATTACTATTTTAAATTTGAGATGCCTGTTCTGATGCTTTACTTAGTTCTGGACTTTAGTTATGCATATCTTGATATTTGTCAACTATAAAATAAGAAGTTGGAAACTTGGGGAGATTATTCTGGGTCTGAATTATTTTCTTTTACCTCTAAAAACGTATGCCAAAGTCTTGATCAATCATCTTTCATTTTTCTCACTTTCAGTTTCTAGCAAAATACGCAACATCTTTTGTGATCCAAGCACTGTTGGTAAGCTCCTAAAGAAGAACCAAGTTGACCTCTTGCAAAAGTGGAAAGCTGGTCCAATAGGACTGGCGTCAAAAGATCAACCACGGCTCCAAGGATAGCATCCCGTACTACACTCAGGAGGGGAAGACAATGTGCCCAATCGTTTCCTAAGTTTCTGCTTTCATCGCCTTCGTTTCACGGTGGTCGCGGTGCCCTCCCCTCTGCAGGAGGGCATCCTTCTGATTTGACCTACCTTGCTGGCGGTGGTGCTGCTGAAGCCTGAATTAGCACTGTTAGCATTGTAGATATCAGTTAGTATATTGCTTATATTTTAACATCTTAAGTATGGTGTCCGCTGCCAAGTTAGAAGGCGAATATTCATTTCTGAGCAAGGACTCCCTTCTGGATCAATCTGAAGGTAAACAATAGTTGATTTTGTTGTTTTTTATACTATAATACCTCCATCTGTTGTAGCACTGAAAATAAATCAGTATTACGAAAAAAGCTGAGCTTATATAAAACAGTCAACTTGTCCTTCTCCATATTAGAACTCTTATTTATTTATATTCCAATTTCAGTTCATAATATTCTCACTTGATTCTCAAAAAATATTTTGTAATACAACACCTAGATAATTTGTTGAACCCGACCAATTATTCTCTCTCACTGGAATATGTATTTACCATGTTAGTCATAAATTCTTATTTGCATCATCAGGTGTGAAGACACATTTGTACTGTTTCAGTACTGAACATCATGGCAATGGTAACGCCAGAAGCTTTGTATGTGCTGGCCAAGGCAGCCCAAGTTTGCTTGATACAATAATTCTTTCTCAGGTTTTGTAATTCCAAGAGTTTGCACAATTTGCATATATATCACTGCACTATTTGTCATTCATGATTTTTTTGGGCAACAGTGGGATGATTTTGCTTGGAAGAGCCACTTGGACTATGATGTTACTGCTTGCAAACTCAAGGTCATCAGGGAACATTTTGTTACTTTACCTTTCTTATTACTAAGAGTTTGAGGGACCTGCTTAAATCATGACCTTTTGTTCACATTAGATTGAAATCTGCAACATCCAGGATTCTACACCTATATTTACTTTAGAATTATATGTCTCTTTCTTGTTCTGCATATGCCATGCATTTTACTATTGGTCAAATGATCATCTCTGTGACTGACTGCCATTTCCAGTAGTTGGTGGTGGCTATTAGAAAGAGAGACAATCTCCAGTTATACACTTAGCCCAACTAGTAATTAGGCATATATACTGGGTAACATGTGTCTGTTCGGCTAAACCTTGACTAGATGTCATATTTGGCCAAAATCCTATGTACATCATAAAGTTAGAATTGGAGATTGTGGGTGGATTGGATGATGAAACGTTGTGTTGGGCATCAAGAAAGGTTGTTTTGAACTTCTTTGACAGGAGATTACAATTCCAGAAATTTAATCTGCGAACTGCAAAACCATTACTTGTGAGAAGTGTCATTGACAATTGTGAAAAACTGAAAAGTGGTATTTATGTATTTATCCTTCAATAAACTTCTTGGTCATCAACCCTGGTAACCGTTGTTAGCTCTTTGCTTTATGCCCTGAGGATGATTTGAATCACCAGATTTGGATGGTTGTACAGGTCATAGAAGGTGAAAGAAATTTCGTGGTTCAGCTGAATGATAAGTGGAGTTCATTCACCCTCAATGAATATGACAAGTTCGTCAAATGGTTTGGGTGCTTCAAGCCAAATTTTAAAAAGAGTTATGAGGGATTGCTTTTGTGCATTGCACAAGGAGAAAAGGATAGACCTGAAGTTGTTCCTTTGGCATCACCACCAGAGGATGGACTGCTGCTAGTTGCAAATGTATGTTTTAGGTTTTCTACAAATATAATTTGTTACTCTCCTTTGCTATTTAAATGTAGATGCAAAAATAGATGCTAGTTGATATCTGCATGGTTCTTGTTTCCTCTGTTGATGGCATTTTCCCCTGCAGGCATATCCTGTCGAATATGGCCACATCTTCATGGTCCCAACCGCAGTCAATCAGCTCTCTTGCTCCTGGGACAAAGAGATGTTAGGATTGGCTATGAAGATTGCATCCGAAGTAAACAATGCAGCCTTCCGGGTTTTCTTTGACAATAGGACCTCTGTTGTGCCAGACCACATGTTTTTTCAGGCAATATTTCAGAACTTATTGCCTTATGTGTAGTGTCATTATAGTGTTCACTTGTCACCTGTTATTTGCTACATTCCTGGTTGCAGGGAGGTAACCACTTAGTTGTTTAATTGTATATAAGAAGCTTAGAATCTTAACCAAGTTTCAAATTGTGCCCTACTGAGTATCTCAATACTTCTGTTTTTTCTTGCATCTAATCTTTTTTATTAGAATTTGCTATGATATTGATATGTAATGTTACACAATGCAGATTAGCATCCAGCCAGTCTGTTCCGGAATTCTATATTACTAGCATTAATACCTCCAGTAGATAAATCCTACACGAATAAGATTTTTGAGAAAGCAGAATTACCTGTTTGGCTGTTTGCAATAAAGCTTGAGGAGAGTAGTGTCTAATTTTTGCATCATGTCACAGGCATGTTACTTCGCGAACCCTTTGCCAGTAGAGTCTGCCTCAACTGTCACTGTTTATGAAGGAAAGGCCAGATCTGGATTTATTGTGTCTGAAATTATTGAGTACCCACTAAAAGCTTTTGTTTTCACAAGCAATAACCTAAAAGCTCTGGTCAATGTTGTCAGTGAAATATCACTTGCTTTGCATGGAAACGCTGTGGCATACAGCCTGCTGATTTCCAACAATGGTACAAAGGTTTTCTTGTTTCCACAGGTGAAATTATTAAAACATTTGTTCCATTCCTAAACGGATTACATTTCTGCTATTCAAGAATGCAAAAAACACTAACATCTGATCTTTGTGTTAAGGTTAAAAATCTGGTTACTGGCTGCTCTCTATCTGCTTGGGAGTGTGGCGGTTACTTTGTTTGCCACACCAAGTATGACTTTGACAAATGTTCTGAAATCGAAATTTCTAACAGAATGGGCTCAGTATCACTCCAAGATGGTGCCTTTGAAGATCTGAAGCATCTTTGCTGTGCTATTGTCGATGAAGTTGTCATGTAAGGCCTGTGCAAAATGAAAAAACTTAAGTTGTAATATGTAAACTCATCATGTATAATAAGTGGTTATATCCAGCGGTGGATCCACCAATATGGTGAGATAAGCCCCCGCTGTCACGCCACTCTTATGTAAATTCTGGAAACTATGTCTGAACGAATTTGGATTGATCAATAAACCTTGCTCTTCCGGATGTGATGTACGTGGATTGTTTGTATGCTTAGCAAGAGGACAGAGTGATTTGTTTTGCAAACTTTGGTCCTGAAGGCGGTGGTGGCACACAGTTCATGCCTGTCCTGTCACTCAGCACTGCCCAAATCCTTTCAGCTCAAAGTTTGCTGACGAATGCAAGCTTTGGGAGAAACCAAAACGGTAGAAGTTCATGTGGAAGTATAATGAAAATCGCAAATTTGGCTCGCCTTTTTGGCCGTACGAGCGCAGAGAACCTTCTCTCAGTTCGTGAAATCATCGATCATAAAATCCTCGATGACCCCCCTAATCAGCACCTCCACCTCCAGTCCTCCATTCCATGCGAGCTTCGGCTTTGCAACGCCGCCCGATGTCCCACCAGAAGAACACCGGTGACCCAAGCCCGAGCGCCGCCGAGCCGCGTCTCAAAAGGGACGAGCTGAGGGGAGGGGAGACGCGGTCACGCGGACGCGAAGGGGAAGAGGAGCGCCCGGAATCGATTCGCGGAGGGAAGGATGGCGGCCGTCGCCGGAGATCCAGTCGCCGCCGCAAGGGCCGCAGCCGGAGCCATCGGGACCAGCGGGATCGCGATCCAAATATTTACATATACAGGGCGATCGCGGTCAAATGACCGCGATCCAAATCAGGGGGCTCCGTGCATATTGTCCGTCCCGATCGGGGGGGTTTCTGCAAAAACGAGGAGAACGCGGCGGCGGCGCAACCCCGACGAAGCCCGCCGGCCTCGCCGCTTAGATCGCGCCCGGATGATGACCCACAGGTCCGTCCATCGGAGGTCTCCGCTCTCCATCCGCGGATTCCGAGCATGAGAACCTCCCCTCGATTTCGTCGATCGATATCGCCGGCGTGACCGCGCGAACCTCGTTGATCCCCTGCATTGGTCAATTTCCCGGCGGACAGAGCCGGACCAGGGATCGATCTTCTCCCCGGCGAACCCGTGATAGAGCATCGGCGTCCGTCGGAGACAGAGGAATGCCAGCGGACGCGGCGGCGGCCATGCCCAAGTAGGTCGTCGTGCCCCTGTGCGACTGCTTCAATCGGAGGAGTGATTTGGAAAAATTGTTCCTACTAGCTACTTGCAAATATGTTCTGAACTTGGAGACACTCTGTCCGCCGGGAATTTGAGCAGAACTTGGATATCAACTCGACTGCCGAGCTGCAGAACGATGGAATTTTCAGATGAATCCAAGCAAACAAATGGCGGTGAAGGAGACGACGGGCGATACATATCGATTGTTCGTCACGGCCATCCTTCGTTTTTGTGGAACCGGCGAGGTTGAGACGTCAGGAAGATCAGGGGAAATAAAGGAGAGAAGAAGTTATAACAAGGATGCTCTTCTGCACGTTTCAAGAAGGCACTCTGAATTCTGAAACTTGGTAAAAAGGATGTGACAGTGCTGCCGTTCTTGTGCAGTTAGTTCAACCAACATTTTTCTTCAGTCATGTGTACCCATGCTGGGCATTGTGTTACAAATAATTTATCTTGCACTAGGTAATTGAACGAAACCACCAGGCACACCGTTGTAAATCTCAAGTGCATTTGCTCATGGTTTTGCATTCTTTTTTTCGTAATGCCGAAAATTGAAATACTATAATCTCCTGATAGATGGATGTGCGCAAGATGACTGTGATGTGGCAAGCTTCGTACGTCAAAATAACAGGCAGATGCGTGATGGTTAATCTGAGTCGAGTGCACACAGAAGTTGCTCTTTTGCACTCTATATAATTTATTTTGACTATCTTAAAAATAAGCATTTATTTCTTGCTCGAGAGGTGATGATAAATATGAAAAAACTCGCCCTTTTGCCCGATCAAGAAAAAAAATAAAAGAAAAACATGAGATGACTGTTGCGAACATGTGGGCCGGCCCATGTAACACCCAACTAGAAACCAATCCGGGCCCATAAAAATTGCTTAAGCTTACAGTCACACACTCTCACACCACCATCGAGTAGAAAGTGAAGCCGAATAGTCCAGTCTCCAACCACAGCGCCGCCCGCGCGATGGCCTCGCCGCCGGCGAGCCGGCGCGACGGCGCGCCCGCCGAGCAGACGCTCCTCCCCGACGAGATCCTGGAGGACATCTTCCTCCTCCTCGAATCCGGGTACGACCTCGCCCGCGCCTCCGCCACCTGCCGCGCCTTCCGCCGCGTCGCCACCGGACGCCCCTTCCTCCGCCGCTTCCTCTCCCTCCACCCGCCGCCCGTCGTTGGATTAATTGAATTTGGATCATTCGGAGAGTTCCTCCTCCACCTCGCCGAGCCGCCACACCGGTCCGCCCCAGCCGCACAAGCCCTCGCACAAGGCGGCGACTACACATTCTCCTTCCTCCCCAACGGCTGCCACCGCAACTGCGTCTACGATGTCCGCGATGGCAGCTTTCTCCTTGCTCGGCACGCCGCCAATGCCGCCACCTTCCTAGACCTCGTGGTCTGCGACCCATTGTACCGCCGGTACATCCAGATCCCCCCTATCCCCGGAGATCTGGTGCCCCACATGCCGTCCTGTGGCGAAATGAAATCGGAGCCGTTCCTTGCACCAGCTGAAGAAGTGGAGTCGGGCTAGGATTCACTACATTTCCAACTGATCTACAATTGGCTGTCTAACTACAAGCTAGTGAGCTTCGTCTTCTCTTCTGCCACCGGAAAATGGTGCTGCGCCACAACTTTCAGGTTCTTACCTGCCAGATTGATTCTTCAACCCAAAGAATTGCAGCGCTACTATGCACGCAGCTGTTTCTACTGGGTGCATCGCGTAGAAGAATATATGCTTGTGCTCAACCTGTGTGAGATGAAGTTCTCGCTCGTCCTGAATGACAAGTGTCATCATCTTGTGCATGAGCTAGCCATTATGGATGCAGCGGAAGACAGGCTTGGCTTGTTAGCTCTAAAGGATAAGACATTAGACTTCTATACCAAGACTGGCCAAAACAATGGTGTTGGTGTTGGGGCAGAGGAGTGGCGACATGACAAGCTCATTCCTTTGCCAAAGCTCTACGGCAATTACTACATCATTGGCGCAACTAAGAACTACGTGCTCCTAGGAGGGGTTTCATGCAGTAACCCATCATTCGAATTGGAGCAAGAACGACAATGTTTTGTAGTGAACCTGGAAACGTTGCTGGTTGAGAGGTTGTGCATGTTGCCGGTTTACACCAATAGTCACCCATATGCAAGCTTCCCGCCACCCTTTTCGCTGCCAAGTTTAGAAAATTGTAAGAACTAATAACCTTCCTTGCTTTGTTTACTAATTGAGATTTGCTTATGTTGATGTTTTGCACTTGTATCCAAATGTTCACTTACCACGCTTATGTTTGGTGCATCGAAATTATCTCATGAGCAATGATTTCAAATCGACTAGTCGGACTTGGTCGCTATGAGACCGATCAGGCGACTAATCGTGATTAGTCATCGACCAGGCCGATTAGTCGAACCTGATCGAGACTGGTCATCCAGATAATCGTCGGTTATATTTTGGACATATATATTATATAATATATAAGTAATAGACATTCTGAACATCTGTATTATTTCTAGAGTAGTTGAGGAAGCCGAGCCAGCATCACATGATGCAGCAGAGGAGATGTTTTGATCAGGCTCAGGCATGATCACTTCCACATCTGCATATCAAAGATCACACCACAGACCACAATGATCAAGTGGTAGTTTCCAGTTTGCAGTCATGCAGTGCAAACGGCAAGGAGATGGAAGAAAGAAGCAAGGGGCAAACGGCAGACTCACCATCGTCAGAGGAGGAGCTCATTTTGGACGAGCAGAGGACAGCAGTTGACGACGAGTTCACCACTTGAACCAGGGCAGCGGCAGCAGAGATTAGAGATTAGAGAGAAACAGAAGTGAACGATCTATTGACGACGTGATTGACTCGGCTGGTAAACCCCCAGCGTTTATATTAGGTTTATAGACCCTTTTAGGCCAAGAGGCCAGGCGCCAGCCCAATCATCGCTAGAAACAGGGAGCCCATCAACGAGTCAGGGCTGGTCGTCCCTCTCCTAATCGGACGATTAATCGTCCCGAATCGATGACTAGTCGGACGACCAGTCGACTAATCGCCAATACCTGGTTGAACTGCCTAGTCGGACTTGGAAAACCGACCAGGCCGATTAATCGTGACTAATCACAATTAATCGGATGACTTGAAATCACTGCTCATGAGTCACATCCATCATTATCATAATATACCTCAGGGATCACATTTTTAGTAGCATGTTCCCACCTCTTGCTGCTTGAGGGTCTTCAGTAGGGTTAAGGTTGCATTTAATAGTTTTTTATGTGCTGTTTGCACTTTGGAATGGAAGTCAAACTACGACGTGTATTAAAGATTACTGGACATGGTGCAAAAGTTGTTGATCTAGAACCAACAGTTACTAACTAGTAAGTCCAAGATTTAACTAAATCAGCACATCTTCATCATTAGCACAGCATAGTATGTAATAATTAATAGGAATATCTTAGTCTCACATGAAGGAGTTAAAGGTTATTGTTAGTTTATCGTGTATCCTGTGCACAGGGTCGTAAGTCATATTTTCTCCATATCTGATGGTAATCAGATTTGTCGAAGATGTTGTGATCAGATTTCTCTTTTAGAATGATGAAGCAAAAGACCAATCTATCTAAATACTAGTCCCCTCTCTACCTGTAACTTTAGGTTTGCACTAGGTACTTGTGTGTCCCTTACAATTTTCTCTCTTAAGTACATAACAATGGAGTGTCATCAGGGGCGCTGCCAGGGAGGGGCTGGAGGGGGCCTGGCACCCCCCAACATCAGCAAATCCTCCCTTAATCCCTCCTTAATTGCCCAGCTATTTTGCAAATCACCATAAACTTTAGCCTACCAGCCCCCCTCCCCTATGGCTCGTGGCACCCCCCTACTCCACCGCCTGGCTTCGCCCCTGTGTCGTCGTATTGCATGCATCATTTAGAGAGGATTGTTCAGTCATGTCAGTTCCTGTAGCATGGGGCGGTAAGTCTTCTTATCTTGTTTATAGAGTTCAGCTACTTCTTCTAGATTCGACTATATTTACTGTATTTTGATTAGATTGATCAGATATGGATTTAGATGTGTTTGTTGGGGTATTGTGATGAGTTGCCTATTCAAGGGGCAGTAGGCTTCCCTTTCCGCACAAACAAGAGAATAATCTATCTAATATCAGTCCCGTCTACCCCTATCCCCAAGTTGTTGCTATAATTCTAAACCAACAATTATTCACTGTTAGTTCCATGTTTTAATTATGTCAGCACTCTGTCCTCGTTAGCACACCGTCTATATATGGTCGTCTATATATAGTATATGGGGTGATAAGCCTTCTTATGATCTTATCTCCAAAACTCGTAGTGATCAGTTACTCCTTTTAGATTGGATTTGACCAGATTCTTCACTTAGATTGGTTTGAAATGAAGTAAGATGAGTTTGTTGACGTGGGGAGTTGCCTACTTAAAGTATGATAGGTCCTATAGGCAGTTGCATTGGTTGATAAACCTTTGCTTTTGGAATTATGTTATACCAATCCATCTAGCACCACTCAACTCTCCACCCCTGCTCGCGTGGTCTGGCTGCTGCTTGCAGGTTGGGCATGCTGCTGGGATTTTTGTTTTGTATCATCTTTTACTGTACTCTAGGTTCTAATTACAATATTTCTGTTAAGATTTTTTTAACTCTCATGTTGCCCCAGCTGAGAACACTTGACAAATGCGTTCTTCTTACCAAACTCCTTGTGACTATTCTAAATTTTTGATACAATTGCTCTCTTGGAACAATGATCAGGACTCTTCAAGGGAGCAGTGCAATATCAGTTGTGGCTGATGGCTACAAAATTCCATGCAAGCTATCCGCTTTATTGGCAACAACGACATCTGCATTTAGTATGGAAGAGCTGTGTGTAGTGGTGGTTTCTGCAGTCATGTTCTGTTTTGTTCTATATTGTATCCTAGAAGAATTTGGTCTTTAAGTCGAGTCACTCTCGGGATCCATCTCACTGATGTATGTTTTTATGTCTGTGCTCCTGTCTTTTTAATGTTCGTCGAATGGAACCCCAGTAGTTAAGTACTGCTGTGAACAAATTGAATGCAATGTTATGATCGGATTCATGTATATTGCCTGAGCCCTACTACAATTACTTCATCATTGGCGCAGTTGAGGGCTACTTGCTCCTAAGAGGGGGTTTATACAGTGCGGCCGGCCCATTTTCAGGGGAGCGAAAAATACAATATTTCGTAGTGAAGCTGGAAAAGTTGGTGGTTGAGAGGTTGTGCTTGTTGAATGGCGCCAGTCATCATGGTCACGATATGCCAAGCTTACAAAATTCTAAGAACCAAGAACTTTGCTTTATTTACTAATTGAGAAATACTTACGTTGTTGTTTTGCTCTTGTATCCAAACTGTTCACTTAGCATGTTTATTTGGTGCATGTTCCCACCTGTTGCTGCTTGAGAGTTTTCACTAGAATTAAGGTTGAATTTAATAATTTTTTTATGTTCTCTTTGGATTTTGATGGTAGTCAAATTACATAGTAGATTAAATATTATTAAACATGGCAAAAAAACTAGTTGATCTAGGTTTACAATAAGTCCAGGTTTTAATTATGTCACTACTTCTCTTCGTCGTTCTAACAGTGTAATATGTAATAATTAATAGGAATATCGTAGCCTCACATGCAGGATTTAGAGGTTATTGTTCATTTGTCGTGGGTCCTGAGCATAGGGTCATATATAAGTTCTACTATATCCATATCTCATGGTGATTAGATTTGTCAAAGATGTAGTTAGATGATCGAATTCGGGCTGCCGACTTTTCTCTTCTTTTATAATGAACCAAAAGAGAAAAGACCAATCTACCTAGCTAGTACGTACGAGTCTCTCCCTAACCATACCTCTAACCAGCCATTGTAATCCTAAACCAACAATTATGCACTAATAATTTAATGTTTTGTAATACTTCTTTCCTGTTCTTGCACTGTCTATGTGACACTTGTATGTCCCCTGAGTTTTTTTTTCTTAATTAGTTAAAAGTTGAATAGTTGATGGGAATATCATATGTGATAGTTGTACGGTAGCATAAGTTGATAAGCCTCTTATCTCCTAATACTATAATGATAAGTTACTTCAAATGGATTAAGATTTGACTCTATTTGCTTCGGTAGTCACTGATGAGTTGCCCATTTAAATGGCTTTCGGGACTGGAGTTAAAAGACCAATCTATCGAATCCCTCTTTACCCCTAGTCCCCAGTAGTCCGGTACCGTTGTGAAAAAAATGCAGTGTTATGATCGGCTTTATATTTATTTGCGAGTGTCCTGTTATCTTCCAATAATGTTCTTTCATATATATTCTTGTGTACAAGCAGCTTCATTTTTTAATTTATGTTGGCCAATAGCTGATGCTCCAATTGTGTCATGTTCTCATACCGTGGTATTATCCCTCAGATCTTGTTTTAATCACATACTAGTATTGATTGTTTTATATTTGTCAGTGTTATGATCAGATTTCTATATATTGCTCCTCTTCGATTTTTTTTTTAAATACCAGTCTTCTTCTTTTTGTTTTCCTTTTTTGCAATGGAAAGCTCGATATGGGTCAGCGTTAGTTTGGTGATAGATGACCGTTGCGAACATGTGGGCCGGCCCATGTAACACCCAGCTAGAGACCAATCTGGGCCCATAAAAGTTGCTTAAGCTTGTACAGTCACACTTTCACACCATCGAGGAGTAGAGAGTGAAGCCGAATCCTCCACTCTCCAACCACAGCGCCGACCGCGCAATGGCCTCGCCGCCGGCGAGCCGGTGCGACGGCGCGCCCGCCGAGCAGACGCTCCTCCCCGACGAGATCCTGGAGGATATCTTCCTCCTCCTCGAATCCGGGCACGACCTCGCCCGCGCCTCCGCCACCTGCCGCGCCTTCCGCCGCGTCGCCACCGGACGCCGCTTCCTCCGCCGCTTCCTGTCCCTCCACCCGCCGCCCATCGTCGGGTTCATCGATTTCCAATTTGGAGGGCGGCTACTTACGCTTACCCCCGCCGAACCGCCCCACCGGTCCGCCGCAGCCGCGCGCGCCGTCGCGCGCGCCGGCGATTTCACCTTCTCCTTCCTCCCCGGTGCCTCCGAGCACCACCCCAACAAAAGATGGCTCCCCTGCGATGCGCGCGATGGCCGCTTCCTCCTCTCCCGGGGCGGCGCCGAAGCCACCACCTTCCTGGAGCTCGTGGTCTGTGACCCTTTGTACCGCCGGTACGTCCAGATCCCCCCTATCCCCAGAGATCTAGTGCCCCGCATGCCGTCCTGTGGCGAATTGAAATCGGAGCCGTTCCTTGCACCTGCTGAAGAAGTGGAGTCGGACGAGGATTCACTACATTTCCGAGTGATCTACAACTGGCTGTCCGACTACAAGCTTGTGAGCTTCGTTTTCTCTGCTGCCACCGCGAAATGGCGCTGCGCCACAATTTTCAGCTTTTTACCCGCCAGATTGATTCGTCAACCGAAAACATTCAAGCGCTACTATGCACGCAATTGCTTCAACTGGGTGCAAAAGGGGGAAGGATATATGCTCATGCTCGATCCTCGTGAGATGAAGTTCTCGATTGTTGAGCTCCGGCATCACACCGATTTACCTCGTGATCAAATGGTAGCCATTATAGATGCAGCGGAAGATAGGCTTGGCTTTGCAGCTATTGGTCGCCCAGGACAAGCCTTGTATTCTCGCTGCAGGCTAGACCTCTATTCCAGGTCTTGCCAAAACAATGGTGTTACAGAAGTGGAGTGGCGACGTGACAATTCCATCCCCTTGCCTGAGCCAGACTATTGCTACGGCATCATTGGTGCAGCTGAGGGCTACTTGCTCCTAAAAGGGTATTTGAGCGCCTTGACCCGAAAAAAGCTAGAAGTGCTAGACGTACAACATTTGGCAGTGGACCTGAAAACATTGCTGGTTGAGAGGTTGTGCACGTTGAATTCTTACACTTCTTCTGATGTTCGCCCATATGCAAGCTTCCCACCACCCTTGTCATTGCCAAGGTTATGAAATCGTAAGAACGCTCGTCCTTGCTTTATGTACTACTTGGAATTACTGTGTCCTGCTAATGTAACTTTTTTGCTTAGCATTCTTGTGTTGGTGCATCTGAGTTATCTCAAGTCCATCATTACCTTAGTGTAGCTCAAAGATCACAATTTGGGAAGCATGTTCCCGCTCTTCTTCTTTCAGGGCTTTCACTAGGGCTATAGCTGCATTTTATAATTGTTATGTGCTGTTTGGATTTTGGGAAGGTACTCAAAGTCAGCAATGTACCAAATATTATTGGGCATGTTTTTAGAATAACTATTTTTTCTAATTTGAACCGATAGTTATTCACTAATAATTTAAGATTTAACTATACCAATACTTTGTCATCGTTAATCCACTGTATGTATAATGTTTGTGTGCCCATCAAATTTTTCTTTCAAACAATGTATAAGTTAGTAGGAACAAATTGGTCTCATGTGCAGGATTTAGATGGTATTATTCATTTATGGCGGATCCTATAGCACAGGTGATTATAGACTATATTTACTTCATACAAGACTAGAATGATCGAGATGAAGTTAGATGAGTTTGGACAGTTGGCTTCTCTTTCTGAATGAAGCAAAAGACAAATCTACCTATTACTAGTGTCCTCTATACCTCTACCTCTAACTAGTGATTATAATCCAAACCCGATAATTATTCACTAGTAATTTCAAGTGCTAACTATATTGGGATTTTCCTTGTTATTGCACTGTCTATGTGACATTGTATGTCCCCTGTGTTGTTTTTTCTAATTAAGTGAGTTAAATATCCTATGTGACACTTGTAAGCTGTAGCATTGGGTGATAAGCATCTTATCTTGTAGACATTGTAATAATCGTAAGAACGCTCGTCCTTGCTTTATTTACTACTTGGAATTACTGTGCCCTGGTAATGTAACTTTTTTGCTTAGCATGCTTGTGTTGGTGAATCTGGGTTATCTTAAGTCCATCATTACCATAGTATAGCTCAAAGATCACATTTTGGGAAGCATATTCCTGTTCTTCCTATTTGAGGGTTTTCACTAGGGCTGTAGCTGCATTTTATAATTTTTATGTGCTGTATGGATTTTGGGTAGGGACTCAAATTCAGCACTGTAGTAGATATTATTGGGCATGTTTTTAAAATAACTAGTTTATTTAATTTGAACCGATAGTTGTTCTCTAGTAATTTTAGATTTTAACTAAACCGACACTTGGTTAGTAGGAATAAATGTATGAGTTAGTTCACTGTATGTATAATGCTTGTGTGGCCATCGAATTTTTTCTTTCAAACAATGTATGAGTCAGTAGGAATAAATTGGTGTCATGTGCAGGATTTAGATGACATTATTCAATGGCAGATCCTTTAGCACAGTGTGGTCATATCTCTGGTGATTAGATTTGACCATATTTACTTCATTCAGGACTAGAATGGTCGAGATGAAGTTAGATGAGTTTGGACAGTTGGCTTCTCTTTCTGAATGAAGCAAAAGACAAATCTACCTATTACTAATGTCCTCTATACCTCTACCTCTAACTAGTGATTATAATCCAAACCCGATAATTATTCACTAGTAATTTCAAGTGTTAACTATATTGGGATTTCTTCCTTGTTATTGCACTGTCTATGTGACATTGGATGTCCCCTGTGTTGTTTTTTCTAATTAGGCGAGGTAACGGAAATATCATATGTGACACTTGTAAGTTGTAGCATGGGATGATAAGCATCTTATCTTGTAAACATTGTAATAATTGGTTACTTCATTTACAATAAATTTGACTATATTTACTTCAGTGGCCAGTGATAAAACTAAATTTGCTGGGGTGATAGTTGCCTATTTAAAGGGCTGTTGATTTTCTGTTGGAACTGAAAGACCAATGTACATATAATACTAGTTCCCTCTCTATCCCTACTCCCAGCTAGTTGTCCTATTTCTAAGACAAAATTTATTCACTAGTATCTTCAGGTTTGACTATATCGGTATTTCTTCCTCAGTGCACCTGTCTGTCTTGTGTGTCCCTTGCTATGTTCTTTGTAAGTTTGTGAAAATGAATATCAGTCATTCAGTCTCACGTGCATGATTTAGAGACTATTGTTTACATGCATTGGTTCCTATATGCAGCATGGTAAGTATTCGTATCTCATTGTCTCATAGTGGTCAACTACTTCTTTTATATTAGATTTGACTATATCTGGTTTCTTTTGATTACATTGGTTAGAGGAGAAGTTAGATGCCATTGTCAGGGTGCTGAGTTGCCTATTTAAGAGGGCTAAGAGGGCACTAGGCTTCCCTTTTGGAATGAAGCAAAAGACCAATCTATCTAGTCTGGTCCCCTCTACCCTATCCCAAGTTGTTGTCCTGATTCTAAACTAACTATTATTCACTACTCTTTAGTGCACTGTCTAAACATAGCACAAAATGATACACCTTTTTATCTCCTAATCACATAGTTATTAGTTTCTTCTTTTAGAGTGGATTTAAGCAGATTCTCTTTACTTGGGTTAAATTGGTTGGTGATGAAATTAGATGAGGTTCTTGACATGCAGGGTCCTATGTAAAGTGTGGCAGGTCACGTAAACTGTAGCACAGTGTTGATAAGTGGTTCCCTTTTGGAGTTTTAGAAACACAAATCCATCTGGTAGACTGGTACCACTCCACTTTTGACCCCTGCCCTTGTTGTCTGGCTGCTGCTTGCGGGCTTGGCGTGCTGCCTAGGCGCAGTGGTGTACCTTTTTAGGTCTATCCATGGTCGTACCTACTTTGACCGTAATCTGGCAAGTGTTTCAACATATGAAACCTCTCGTGTTTCTGAATGTACCTGTGCACAGTTTTGTTGCATATGAGGTCATGTTTTCTTTGCTGTCTCTCTGTATAGGAGTTTCTGCTTTCTCTGATTTAGTTCCTACATGAGCTTACTGATGAACTTGACACCTGTAAGTGTAAGATATATGGATATAGGGTCTTTAATATTTTTCTGACGCTACAATTTTTTATGAGTGCACTATCCTTCACATTTTTGCATCTCTTTGTTTGTATCATCTTTTAATGGACTCGGTAGGCTATGACTAGCATCTCGAGTACTAGAGCTCACAAAATTGTGCCTTGCATTGTTGTTACGAATGATTGAATTAAAAGCATTCCTATATATCTCTTTTACTATATTTCAACTCTTATGTTGCCCCAGCTAAAAACACTTGACAAGAAATGCTTTCCTTTGACCAAATTCCTTGTGACTGCCCTAATTTTTTGTTATGGCACTCTGATCAGGATTCAGGACTCTCCAATGGAACAGTGCACCGTCGGTTGGCTAATGGCTACATCTGGTTGATGTCTACAAAATTCCGTGCAAGATATCCACTTTTACTGATGACAAAATGACACCTACATTTAGTTTGTAAGTGCTCTGAGTAACGATGGTTTCTGCAGTCATGTTTTGTTTTGCCATATGTTGTATCCCTGTAACAATTTGGTCTGTGTCAAGTTAATCCGGTGCACCATTTTAATGATGTATGGTTTTAAGTTGGGTGCCTGTCTCTTGAATGTTTGTTGAACGGAAACCTGGTAGTGCGATACCCTGTGATCAAATGGATGCAATGTCATGATCGGCTTCCCATATATTGCCTCTCTTGCTTGTGAATCTCCTGTTAGCTCCTCGTAACGTGGCTTTCATATATTTTAAGTATCTTCCTTGGTGATTTTATGTTGGCCAGGAGATGGTGTATGCTCCCCTACCCCCATTGTGTCATGTTTGCATTTCCAGGTATTTTCCTGCAGATTTTGTTCTAGTTAGTTATTATTTTTTCTCTCTCTGTCAATGACCTTGTTAGAAATCTTTTTTTTTCTCAGGCATTTGGGCAATATATATGTACGGTCGTCTCTTCCACCTTTAATCCTGCCCCTGCCCCTGCCCCTGCCCGAACGTGGAGTCAAGGTGGAGTCAAGGAGAATCCCGTGAAAGAGAGGAGTCCAGGGTAAAACTAAACTGCCCCATGAAACAGGAAAGAATCCAGAAAATAGCTCGCTCCCTGGAAGCGTACATAAATCCTTAGACCCACCAGCCCACGACCGTGTTGTGTCGCTGGCCTGCCAGGAGGGTCAAAAAACATGTCATGGTGAACACGCCCTCTAAACCCTAATTCAGTCATGCTGCCGCCACCACCAACGACGCCCGCTATGCGCTGGGAGAGCATGGCAAACCATCGTGTCCGCCGGAACTGCCACCAACGACGTGGAGATTCAGAGCAAACAGGCATGATATCTGCATCGATCTCACCTTTCTGATTTCACTTTTGGCAGCCGTCGAGAGTCAGGCGCCGTCGAGACCAAGAATTAGGGGCAAACGGAGAGAAGTTGTCATCACAATCGCCCGCACGTAGGACAACCTTGGAGTTGAATGGCATCGATTATTCATATACCATGGCATCGGAGAGAAAGCTGAAGGCCGTGTACAAGTACTCACACATGTGCTTTGCTTCTCGCCTGCTCTGTTTTCCCATGCGAGGATCACCTTTGACTGCAGCTGAATCAGAGATATGTCCCAGGCCTTTAGTGTGGATGATCCACATCCCCAAGTGCAAGCGACCTGCCTTCATGTTTTTTTGGCTTAGCTGGATTCTGAAGTAATTATGGTTCATGTGTTCGTTGGCACTTGGCAGCGATGGACGTCGAGGAAGACAAGGACCATGCATGTACACCGCTGGAGTGCCCGACCGACAGAGAGCACTCGATGACACCGTATTAGGTGGTGCTGGATGCGGCATGTATTTTGTGTATCGGTGGCCACGACACTGTATAGGGCGTCGTCGCAGCTGCCAGTAGTCGGCCAGGTGAGCCCCGTGATGTGGTCATGGTGCAGAGCTACATGGTAGCAACTGTTAGATACTAGACAGTTGAACAACGTTGTTACATGGGTTCTGATATTGGCCTCAACCTCAATGCTACTGGTGATTGCTTGGACAAACGTGCTTCTTACATTATAATTTCTCATTAGCTTGAATCTGGAGCTCTTGATCCTAGCTCCACATGGACTGGTTGTGAAACAACTGTGAAATCTTCAGATTATATCAGAACCAAAATGATTGAATTGAACAAACATATGTCTGCTAAGCTTTCAGAGAACTGGCTGTCCTTCTGAGACGAAGATTTAGGTGAAGATTATGCTGGTTGGATCACAACATTAGTGGAAAATATCCATTGTTTGTTACACGGATCCAGGTCAAGTACAATATGAGAGACAGGATACTCTATTCTGGTGAATTCAGTAAGCTGCCCTTATCATGCTGTCGTGACATCCATATTTGGTTAAATTATAACATCTTGCTTTTCTTTTCTTGTACTTCCCTAACATCATTTTGTATCCCTTTTTATTATGTATATTATCCAATTTTTATCGGTACATCTATTAAGTTATGGGCAAATTTTACCATTTTATATTTCATAGCCTTGCAGTAAATGCAATAAAAATTTCTCTGGGCATGTTGGAAGAACATAGAACAACTCTTGTTTTAGAAACAAACAAGGCTTTCACGAGCAAAATAATAGCTTAGCTAGCGTGAAAATCAGCATGTACTTCGATTTAATGTTTTTCAGGTCTAATGATGTCTCATTTTTGGTACTATATGATAGGTCAACTAATTAGATTAAGATGATGGGAGCTGAATTGTTTTGGAGACTACAACTTGAAATAACCGTACCGTAATTGGATCATAGCTCTCATTATGCCACACATGGCTTCAACGAGTATTTCTTTCACATAGGAGTCTATCTATTCTATAATTTGATATGCTCATTCCTATTCGTGGCTTCTAGAATCTGAGATATTGTCTAGCTTTTTTAATCTCACATTGGTGCAACGAGGAGCAATTCTTCTCTATTCTATGCAGCTACACTGCTGAATCTCACAACGGATTAGTCAGTTGTGTATCCTTTTCCCCTTGGGTTTTAGAAAAAAAATGTTATTCAATTTTGAACAGTGAACTGATTCAAAGCAGAGTTTATTACAATTAATTTTATGGTTTGTTCCGAGCATATGATGGACACCTTGCTTTGGTAGTAGTATCAAAGTGACAAGTTCTTCAATTTAGCTCATAGTTTCTAAGAGTTCATATTGGAACCCACTCTTTGTTGATTGATATATTAGAAATTACATTGAATAGTTGTGCAAAATAATATGGTCATGGCTCTAAGCTACTATGTATCAAGTGATATGAAAGAAGTATAAGGTCTATGAAAACAGAGCTGATTCTTTTACAATGATGGCAAATATGAGATTAAAAAGCTGTCAGATAAATTCTTTAGATCAGTAATGTGAGATTAAAGATTATCAATATTCTACGTACTCAGTTTGGCTGTAGGTCCAAAAAACATCTTGAAAGAGTAAAAGACACTACTAAAGACTTTCTATATGAGAGAAATTATATTGATGCCAGGATATCTAACCATATTATGAGAAATAATATATAGAAACTGCACTACGTAACGTTGACAATAAAAAATATCTATCACACTCTATCTATAAAATATATGGAATCTTATAATACTCTCTCCATATTTTATTTAATGACTTCCAGCAATTCAAACTACACAACGGAACATTAACAATAAAAATATGAAGGAAGTACATTTATATTTTTTAAAGCTCGTAGCAACGCACGGTCACTTTCCTAGTGTGTATATATATATATATATATATATATATATATATATATATATACTAGGATAACTTTTGTGAGGGAATGGTTTCTTTGACATGGAAATTTGCGAAACTCACGTTCCAAATGAAACCTTTTTTGCTCAGTGATTACTGATTACTACATGACTGCATTGGGCGATTAGCATTGAGCCCATGCGCAGGTGTGCATCTTATGTATGGTTCTTTCCTTCAAAGCCGAATTTTCTCAACTCAGTTGATTTGTTGTTTAAGGGGTAGATTGTGACTAATCCATCCCAGCTGTTCTCGAGTTTATGCCAAAAAGGAACATTGAATGCGTAAAAGAATTTGCATAAACTTGCTTATCCGTTCTGCAAACAATTAGTATGTAATTGTGCTTGGTTCGTGTGGTAATAGTATGTATTGGATGTCACTGACACTGAGTCAATAGCTGTTCACTTCTACACAGAACGTCGGAATTTAGTGCCAACCGACATCATTACCGGAGACATGTTGGATGCTTTTCAGCCATTGTCATCCTAGGAAGCCCCAAAAGAGCCTATGGATTAGCCCAACATACTGATGAAACTACTAGTTCAGATTTGAATCTAAGGAAAAGAAAACAGGTTGCTGGCGACACACCAGTTCTCTTCTTCAGATACTGAGCAATCTTGCCGCCAAGCTCATATGTTCGCATGGGTTTATGATGTAAATGCCATCTTGAACATGCGGAGTTCCTTTGCTGGTGAGCTTTTCTTGACGATGATGCTAATTCCATGTTGAAGCTGCAACTGTTAAATTGCTCCCGGCGCTGAGCAGGCTTGCAACAAGATTGTTAATTTGCGAGCATATCTAAGTGCTGCGGGTTGTGGCACTACCGTGCTCCCAACGCCGGTAGTATCGCAATATATGCATTAAAATTATAACAAAAATATGAATATATAGTTGATGTCATCATCTATTATCTTGCAAAAGTTAAGATGCAATGGATACTTGTGTAAAGAGAAACAAAAAAGAGAAAACTGTAATGAATAGTAACAGGTTGCAGGTTTAAGATAAACAGTTTCAATCTGCACTATTATTTCCCTTTTTTGTTTCTCTTTACACAAATGCTTATTGGATCTCAATTTTTGTAAGGTGGTAGATGATGATATGCACTACTCATTCATATTTTTGTTGTAATTTTTTATGTATTCGTTACGGTGCTACCGGCGTTGGGAGCACGGTAGCACCACAAGGTGCGGTAGCACCGGATCTCCTCTCTACATTATGACTCTCATGTATTCTTAGTCATGGCTGGTTACATTCTCATCCTCACGAGCTAGAAAACAGAGAAACATTACGAAGATGGGATGATGTAGTAATGCGCCTACGATGCTCTATGGATTGCAAGAGACACTCTGAAATTTGTTTAGGACAGGGTTGTTCTGCCATTCATTTGCACTTAGTTTAATCTAAATAAAATAAGGTTAAAATCTATTCAGTCAAAATATAGACAGGCCAAACCTTACGAATGAGATATCTTGCACAACGTTGTTGACTGAGATTATTGAGAATACAGTTACAAATACCAAGGAATTTCCCCCTTACACGTTGACTACTTCCATGCCAGAAGTGAAGTTCAAGCACTGAACAGAGCCAACAAATATTCTGGAGCTGATTGTATACAATTATCAGGATAAACCCAAAAGGTTGCGGTTGCACTAATCTTATCTATCACCATTAACTTCTTGTCCTTGATATAAATCATAGGGTTGTACAGCCCATGTACAAATACATGGTGAAAATTCCATGATTCCTCAATACACATGCAAAGAAAAGTTTCTACTAACTTACCCAGAAGTAATACTAATACATGTCAAATTAAATACATCCATTTCTTTTCATAAACAACAGTATTGCAGCTAAAAGAAATACTGTTAGCTAAGAAGGCTGCAAATCTAATCTAGACTGATCGCAGGCATCCACCAGGAAGTAAGAACTTGAACTTGTCTGCATTCTCGACCAAATATGAAGGAAGATGCATGGCAGATGCTGACTTCGGTATCAGCCCCATCTGCTTGAATAGGTCCCTGAATGTGTACTCTTCAGGTCGCATGTCAAACAAGTCCTCCCCGTTGCATGATTTTCTGGATTCTCTCTGAATTTAGGAAGCTTTGATGTATTACCTGGTCTGCGTGACTGTATGCCTTCATCTTAAAAATAAAATCCCTGATGTTCCTGAAGCAGAAGCTGCAATATCAGCCTGCCTCTGCTAGGATAAGGTTGCTCTGACGGAAGTAATCAAGTAACGGTACGGTGTGCGTTCAGTGAACAGATGTGTTGTCGCCCTCCAGCTGTTGTGATCCACAGGAAATTCAAAGGAGTACATCTAGTTCTCAAGCTCAAGATGCGTGACTGGTGGTATTCCTTTACACCACTTGAGCAGTTGCACGGTCTGACGGCTTAGGGATCTCAAACGGCATCAGCCATAATCAACACATCCCCCACACCAATACCTGTTCTTCAAATCAGCATGTTAAGTGCACGACAGTTATATGCCTCAACATCGAGTAGCACCAGAGTCAAGATTTCAAATAGAAAGCTTGTCATAGACAATCTTGGATCCAGCAAACACAAAACGATTGAGGTTTTCATAAAAGAAGAGTGACTTAGGGATGCCGGCGAAGGTGGCATTGGCCTCAAGAATGACAAACCCGTCAGCATATGCAAGGAGCTCATGGTAGCAGATTCCCAATATATCAAAGTTCATTACTGAAGATAACAGCATCAAAGACACGTCGAGAGAAGGGATGAATGCCCCAGCCATGGAGCTGGCACAAGTGGGACATGGAGATGTTGGGAGCATAGTAGTGTGGGATGCGGGTGAATGGTGAAGGTGGTTTGTCCCACAGCGGCCGTAGGAGGTAGGAGATACTTTGGAAGTACCAGGTGACAGCAATAATAGATACCGAAAGAAGGTGGGTATCAAGAACTTGAAAGGCACAAATTTTCGTCTGGTTAACAGGTAGATGAGGCAGCTCTCTATCCATGACACAAACTTGTGTTTGTGACAGCGAAAGAAGTGGGCAGGGGAGGCAACTCTGAGAAGCATAGCAGAGTGCTCCAAATACTCTTTACTTGCTGGGATGAGACAAATGTCCGGAGCTGGGTTTAGTCTGCATGTTGTAAGAGGATGAAGAAAATTAACAGAAGAAAAGAATAACACGACAGCACATAACGTGAACTTATGCAAATTGCAAAATAAATTAGAGAGGTTAGCAAGGATAAATGGGAGGGGAATGATGAAACAGGTGAGCTATGTAAGCTTAAAACTTTACATCAGAAGCTTGACAAAATCATATTAGCATAAGATTGATTTAACCTCAAACAACAATACTCGTGTGTTTCTACACACATAGGCTTTGTGTGCTATATTAAGCAGCCATACCTTGAGATTGAAATATATTTGTCCCTTGCATTATAACGAATTGGAGTATCTCTCTTATAACTTTTATCGTTCTCCTGATAATTAGAGAACTGATTTATATGTGTATGTTTTCTCTTCGTTCTTATGCTTCAATTTTCATGAAAAAGAACTCTAGTTCTTTTATGTTCCTTTGCATGCCTTTTCTTTTATACACATAAGAGAGCGCTCGTTCTACCATGTCCCTTGAGGGTATATGCAAAGTTTTCCTAAACGGAATTAAACTCCGTCTAAACGCTAGACGGACTACCATCGTCTAGGCCGTTTAGGCACGTCTAGCCCGTTTAAACCCGTTTAAATGGACTTTTAGCCTGTTTAAACAGAATAAACGCTAAACAAGGGTTGACCGACTGTCTACCATTTACCGTCTACATTATCCTTGGGTATATGCCTCTATTTATAGGTGATCAAGGGTGCTTGGACTTAAAAAAAGTCATGCAGCCGAATTTTCCTCCATGGCCTTATCCTATTAACTTAGTGAGGGAGCAAAAGAATGAAGGAATTGGTCCATGGCAAAGAAAGAAAAGACTCACTGATTTCACCTGGAAGTAAAAAAATGATTGCTCGATGAACACATATGAATTGGTCCATGGCAACAAAAAATGCTCGTTGATTTTAGTGTAACTCCTCAAGGTAAAAAATTAGCACATAAGAGCAAGGAGCATTGGAACATATGGATTGAATTTATGGACAGTGACAACTGCGTTACTATGAGACCATGCCAATAAAATGGATTTAACAGAATGTTCTTACCAAATAGCCATATGGACAACCCTGACGTGAAGATTAGTGAGCACAGTGCAAGATTGTGTGCTCTTCTCAGCAATTCCAACAGCAGATGTGCCTATCGCAACCAGCCACTCGTCTCCAGTGATAATCGTTGATCTGCATTTGTGAATATTATTGGGGAGACAATTCACGAGCCAAAAGAGGAAATTCTAATAAATCCACCCACATGGCACCACAGATAAAACATAAATCAAATGGAAGCAGACTATACAATGTAGCTGCACCTGCACCTACTGAATAAAGATCCAAATTTGAAGTGCAAGACAGCACAAAGGTAGTGGAAGAAACATACAAGAAGAGCAGAGTGACCTGATGTAAGAAGACGAAGAGACAAAGAGAGAAGACAAAGACTGTAAGCTTCCACCTTCGGATGATCCGTCATGCTCCTCCGCCTCTGCCATTGGAGTGCTCTTGCTTAAGAGATCAATGAACATTGAGAGTGATGATGCTTGTGAGCAGAAAGCCTTGGACCGTCGCGTCACTTCTGTTGGTTATTTCTTCTAGCATGTTGGGAATAATTCAGAGTCTAGCTGTTAATGGAAAAAAGAAGGCATTTTTTTCTCGAACGTGCAGGAGAGCTACGTGTCATTATATTAAGAAGAGAAATAAAACGGTTCGGTACATGTGTGGTTTAGTTACATTCACGTCTGAGATAAGTTTTACAACCCGCGGGCAGGTATGGAATTTATATGAGCTGCCTTAGTTTCTTGGCGCCAGCTCTGGCCTAGGTTTGGGCCTCGTCCTTAATCTCTCGGATCAGATGTTGAATGTGAGGCTGTTGTGCATCAAAAACAACTTCATTTCGGTGTTTCCAGATCTCTCACGCGACCAAGATCATGAGGGTGTTGAATGCTTTGCGTTGATCCTTATCAAGACTTCTTGCCGAACACCTCCACCACAGCTGAAAGGATTCATCACCCGCCACTGGCGCTAGTTGACCCATTCCGATCCATGAGAGTATGAGGAACCAAACCTCCCGCGTGAAGACGTATGACAACATGATGTGGTTGATATTCTCAGCTGATTGATCGCAAAGGGGGCAAGAGTCTGGGTGTGGGAGGCCACGACGTTGTAGGCGATCCGAGGTCCAGCACTGGTTCCAAAGCACCAGCCATACAAAGAACTTAGCTTTTAGCGGTGCCTAGGAACGCCAAAGGCGCTTATGCGGCTCAAAGGTGACCCCTCCAATCATGAAGCGTTCATAGGCTGACCTCGTGAAAAATTTGCCTGATGCCGCCGACAGCCACTTATGTTCGTCAGGCTGGCCCTCCTGGATGATAACCTCATCCAGCGCATCACAGAGCTGTAGCAGCTGCCAGGTTGCCGAAACTGGAAGCCCCCCGATGACATCATTGATCTAGCTGTGGTTGTGTAGTGCGTCCCTGACAGTGTGCCTCCGCCATCCTCGGCGTCGAACGAAGGGCATGAGGTCCAGAGCTAGCTCAGGGATTGATTTACCTTGCAGTCATCTGTCGCACCAGAAGAGCGTCCACGTGCCATCCCTAATGTTTGTAATCATCAAGAGTTGAAACATGCCCATGCTGGCTCCGGGATTGTTACCTTTAGCAATGACCATGGCCGATCCGGCTGTGTTTTTTCCAACCAAAGCCATCTCATTCTCAACGCCCAAGCTAGTGTCCAGAGATCGTGAATTCCCAATCTGTCGAGGTGTAGGGGCTTGGTGGCAATCCTCCATGCAACCGGGCAGTGTCCTCCATTGAGCTCTTGCCGTCCCCGCCAAAGGAATCGACGACGTCATTTGTCAACCGTGTCAATGAACCATTGGGGCACGTCTAGCGCGATCAGTAGGTGGATGGGAAGTGTCGTAAGAATCACCTTGACCAGAATAAGTCTTCCCGATCTCGCCATTAGGGACGCCTTCCAACCCGGCAGCATATCCGCGATCTTGTCGAGGTACGGTTGGAGGTCATTCCGGGTGAGCTGTCGGAGGGAGAGAGGCAGGCCAAGGTACCTGCATGGGAAGTCTTGGAGGGCACATTCCATGTGCTGCTGGACCACCTCGATATCGTGTTCTTCACAGCGGATAGCAATAGCCGAAGACTTCAACAATGTTCGTCTTGAGCCCTGACGCCACCCCGAACTTATGTAACAGTGCCTTGACAAACTCTAACTCGTCCCGTCGTGGCGAGAGAAACATTACAACATCATCGGCGTAAAGCGAGAGACGATGTTGTAGCGTCCTTGTTGCCAGCGGTTGTAGCAGCCCCATTTCTTCAGCTTTGAGGAATAGGCGGCTGAGGACATCCATAGCGAGCACGAATAGCATTGGGGAGAGCAGATCCCCCTGACGAAGTCCACGTTGATGCCGAATTGACTGTCCCGGCACGCCATTAAGGAGAACCCGTGTGGAGGATGTGGCTAACAGTCCGGATATGAGTTGTTTCCATTTGCGTCCAAATCCAAAGTGGTCTAGAGTCTCCAAAAGGAAGCGCCAGGAGACTGAATCAAAAGCTTTTGTTATATCAAGCTTGGGGGGGGAAAAATCTAGCTTGGACTTACCGGACCAGGAGAAGTCCACAGTTCTCAAGCAGCAGCGAAGAAAATGTATGGAATGTCAGACATGAACGCGCACGTGACTGAAAATTTCAAGGTTTCCAAACTTCCACAGCCACCCGATCTTGTCAGACGCCATGGGTACAGAAAAGTGGATGGACACTGATGGTTGTAAGGCTAGCCTCAAGAGACATTCCTCCTCCAGATAGAGAAGGAACGCAAGAAGCTACCAGACGGGTACCTCCATGGAGAGCGCTAGAGAAGCTCCTCCGACTCGCCGATCTAGCGCCAAGGCGACGACAACTAGGGTGCTCCATGCCTTCAAAAATGAAATAGGAACGGGAGCGACGGGGGAGGGATGTACTACGGGCAGCCAATTGGGAGGGGGCAGCCAAGGAATCCGTCCGCTCGGCGCTGTCACCGTTGCCGGAGAAGGGTCACGACTTGTAAGACTGGGAACCGTTTCAGGGGTTTTTGTGTAAATAATTCGATCGCGATCAATAACCGCGATCCAAATATTTACAATTTAACCCTTATTTTGGATCGTGATTATTAATCGCGATCCAAATTAAAGGATAATATGAAAATAACTATCAAAATATTTTCATATACCACCCTATTTTCATATAACATCCTATTTTGGATCGTGACTATTAACCGCGATCCAAATTAGGGTGTAATCTGAAAATGTGTTATTGGGTCCGGGGGGTTCCTGCAAACAGGCCGCGAATCGTCGCGCATACAGCGACCTGTCGACGGCGGCCATGGCGGCTCGCCGGCTCCGGCCACCCGCCCCCCAGGAACGCGGCTCGCCGGCTCCGGCCACTCCACGCCACTTCATCCGGCGAGGCCACTCCTCCGGCCGTCCCGTCACCCCCACACTCAAGCAAGAAGACGGCCAGAAGAACGCGGCGGCGGGGGCCATGGCCATGGCCATGGTGCTCCCGACACGGAGCCGTTCAGCTGCAAAGAGCAGGGTCGCCACAAGATTGCTAGTTTTACCCGCAAAGAAAGAAAGATTGCTAGTTTGCTAACTGCAGGAATTATTTCACCAATCCTGACAGCATTGGCATTGCAGTTGCAGCAGTGAGCTGACGAAGATGTGGAGCATTTTTTCAGATAAAGAATGAACATTCACAGGTCCAGAGATTCATACGCTGATATATATTACGACTCTATCCCTACGATCAGATATGCACAAAACTGGAAAACAAAGATTCGTGTTGATTTGCAAGAGAGACTCTGAAACTTCATAAGAACAGGTCTGTACTGTCATTCATGTGCAGTTACTTCAATTCATACTTCAGTGAACCTATGGATTCGTATTGATTGTTTCCACGGATTTTTTTTATTGTTCTATGCCCAAATAAAATCTCAGTAATCACCAATGTCCAAAAAAACAGCCTCCAGCTATCTGCAGATATGTCATCGGACACTAAGAATGAACCCAAACGGTGACAGTCATTTATCACCATTAACTTTTCTGTTTCTTGCTATAAATTCTGGGTTCAACAGCCCATCAGGACAGATACAACATGAAAGTTCTCTGTGTTCCCCAAAACACACACCAAACAAAGTTTCTACCACTCTATCTAGTACTATTTCCTGTCAAATTAACCGAACCCACTTTCTGCAAAAACAACAGTATTGCAGCTAAAAGAAATACTGTTGCCTAACAAAGCTACATCCCTAATCTATTCTGACCGCAAGCATCCGCCAGGAAGTAAGAACTTGAACTTGCCTGCATTCTCGATCAAATAAGAAGGCAGATGCACGGCAGATGCTGACTTCGGAATTGGCCCCATCTTCCTGAAGAGGTCCCTAAATGTATACTCTTCAGGTAGCATGTCAAATAGATCCTCTCCATTGCATATGATTTTCTGGATTCTCTCTGAATTTAGGAAGCTTTGCTGTTTCACTCGGTCTGCATGGCTGTACGCCTTCATCTTGAAAGCAAACTCCTTGATGTCCCTGAAGCAGAAGCTGCAATGCCAACCTGAGTCAGCCAGCAAAAGGTGGCTCTGACGAGAGTGACGATATAGTGTGTGCTCCGTGAACAGATGTGCCGTTGCTCTCCAGCTATTGTAATCCACAGGAAATTCAAACGAGTACATATAGTTCTTCAGCTCAAGATGCATAACTGGAGGTATACCATCACACCACTTGAGCAACTGCACAGTTTCAGGGCTTGGGATCTCATCAGCATCAGCCATGATCAGGACGTCTCCCACAGCAATACCTGATCTTCGTATCAGCATATTAAGTGCACGACGGTGATAGGCCTCTACGTGGAAGGGCTGCTTGGTAAAACCAACATCCAGATCAATAGACAGCATGTCATAGACAATCTTAGATCCAGCAAACGCAAAATGGTTGATGTTTTCATAGAAGGAGAGTGACTTTGGGATGCCCGTGAAAGTAGCATTGGACTCTAGGATGACAAACCTGTCAACATATGGGAGGAGCTCATGGTAGCGGATTTCAAGAATATCAAGCTCATTACTAAAGAGGACAGCATCGAAAATGCGACGTGGAGAGGGGAGAATTCCCCAGCCATGGAGCTGACATAGCTGGGGCATGGAAATATTGGGGGCATAGTAATGAGGGATGCGAATGAATGGTGTTGGTGGTTTGTCCCACAGTGGACGCAGGAGGTAGGAGATACTTTGGAAGTACTGGGTGACAGCAATAACGGACACAGAAAGAACCAGAACAAAGGGTATCAGGAACTTAAAAGGTGGAATTTTTCGTCTTCTTACAGGGGGGTGAGGCAACTCTCTGGCCATGACAAGGTCTTATGTCTATGACAGAAAAAGAAGTCAGGCAAGTTTCGGAGAAGCATAGGAGAGAGCTCCAACAACTCTTTCTTGCTGGGGAACTGTCTGAAGCTGAATGTAATCTGCATTTTGCAAGACAAAGTAGAAAATAAGTAAAACAAATAGTAATGATAAAAGAAATGAACTATGTAACATAAAAAACACAAAACTAGCATGCTATCAGTAAATTTACTGACATAGGAAGGAGAGTCATAAAATGGATTATTCTAAATTGGTAACAGGATTCGCATGCTCTTTAAACATCTCATGTAAAGCATAAAAGCATGGGGGCATGGATTTAAACTAAGACAAATGACAAATTGGTGTTCCAATAAAATGGTTCTAAAAGAACAGTATGCTGGAGCCAGCGCAATTACTAGCATTCGGTTGTTACTGAAAGAACAGTACTGGCCCCTTCATGGAACATGATCCAGCTGTTCTTTACACTTCCAACAGCATATAGAACTGAATAAGGGTTCTATCAGAACACAGGAATTTTGGACGAAATTTTGAGGGTTTCTAATGCATGGTATTTGGATAACATGTCCCTCCCTCTCTAATGAACATCTACCTGAAACTTTTGGTGTGAGCCATCCGAATACCTGTTGTGAGCAACATTCCCGTGTTCATCAACTACACAGGATTCAAGGGGCTAGCAAACTCAAAACCTGCATTTTTCCTACTCATACCTCTCAAGTTCTAAAGGAGCCCGAAAAGATTCAGGCCTAACCAGATTTGATGCTCATTACCACGTTGGTGAAAGAGCAAGGTTTGGCAAACCCCTACTGTCTAAATAAACAGGCATTAATTAATCTGCGCTTTTGAGATTGCCCTTGATGGTGATTGACAGGTATATTAATTTCTATCTAAATACTATAATCTGATTCCTCATTCATTTCTTGAGCTAAACCAACCTAAATAGTTGCTAAACATCAAGAGAACGCCTAACAAGCAAATCAAAATGGGGAAAAAATCTGACACGAGCACCCGCGCGCTGGCACCTCAACGGATTGGCATCCAATCCAACAAAACCAAGCTTGTTTGTTGCCCCTCATCCGTAAACAACCAATCGAACGAGAAGGGCGGTGGAGTCGACTCACCTCAGGGAAGACGCCGACGGCGAGGAAGACGGAAAAGCTTTCGGGTTTGGACGAACCGCCGCGCGCTCCGCCTCCTCCTGCTGGTGCTGACGCTGCTTCCCTCTCGTCTCATTCAATCCCTCCGCCAATCTCTCTGCCGTCTCCCCGCCTCTCTCTCCCTCCTCCCGTGCTCGCCCCTCCCCGTCGCCTCTTCCATGGGAGCGCGCCTGCCAAAATTAGGCGATGGACACCTCACTGTCACTAGTGAGTGAAGATTAGGCACGAGGCCGGAGCGATTTCTTCGGTATTACTGCGATCTACAAACAGTACTAGGACGCTAGAGATTGATGAACAATCGTCAGGGTGTCGCTTTTTCGATCTGGGGATATGCGATGAGTGCTTTGCCACTCCACCGCACCGCTTGAGACTCTGCTTGCTTGGTGCGTGTGCATTGGAACAAGGGCTTGGGCTTTGGCCTTGGCCTTGGCCTAGCTTGTGCGGCACTCGGATTCTGATTCTCTGCACGGTTGATCTGTGTAGGAGCTCGTGTCGCCAAGAAATGGAGACATTCCCACGTGTGAGTCAAACCGACCAAAAAACATGGGTTCTGTTGCTAGTTGGACCTGGGCCCGTCCACGTGGAATTCAGCCCACACCGAACAGGCCATAAAGGACCAAGTTATTAAGCCTGGCCCGTTGTTAGCTCCTGCTGCCTTCCAGTTTTACAGATCCCAATTCATCAATTTATCGAGCAAAGAATTTCAATATATATATATATATATGTATGTATCGAGCAAAATGGCCACCACCGCCAACTTGAAAAGAAGTGATAACCACGTATCAGTTACTCATTACGACTTGTGCATACATAATTAAAAGCAAATTCCTCGCAGTTACAGAAAAATTGGGTATTCATATTCCTGTCTATATTGGCAACATCTTTCCCCTGCAGGTATCGACTAGGATGAACCAACTCTGATCCAAAAACATGTGACCAATAGTTTAAGCTCTATAATGTCAAAGGGGTAACCTGTATGCAGGCATGAATAATGGAACTGCCAACAGCTAGTCAACTAAAATTTCTGGCTTTAGTTTTAATCAAATCAAACAGTTGAAACCCTGTTATAGCAGCAAGCTTATCATGCGCTACAACTGCAATGCAGTTCAGAATATTTATCTTCCCTGTCTGCTCAAGTGTCTCCTGTCTCATTTCCCAGGCAGGAAATTGACAAGCATGCATGCAGGACCTCCCCCTTTTCTCTCACAGCATGACACCCCAACTACCAAAAAGATCGAGGTCAAGCACAAAGCTAACATTCAAATAGATTACTACATTGTGTCCCCGTTTTTGATGGAGATGGGGAGGTAGCGACCAGATACTAGATTCTAATTAAAATGGTGTCTGCATTACCCGTTCTTGGAGTGCTCTCTTCATCCCCCTTTGTGGAGTTGTGGTGCCTCGCAACATTCCACTCCCGCCAGAAATGGAGCACTTCTGCAGTACTATTGTTTTGATGAAAGCACTTTTAATTTGTACATCAACTTGGAGGAGGTCCATAATAAATTAATAATTGGCTGCCTAGAGACGTCCTACCAAACACGGCACATATCCCCATCTTTCTCTTCGTCCTCAATTAGTGGCAGGGGTATCGTGAACAGTGTAGTTCGAATTGCGACAAAAAGAAATGGTGATGAATAATATTATTAATATAATGCCACTACTAAAAGACCGCAAAATTGAGTACAAATGGGTGCCAAAATCATGAGGATGGTGACCAGAGTTAGATGGGGCGGTTATGTGTGAACCATGAGAGCAGGGGACTTATTTGTGCTTTTTTTCTGTGTGGTTATAATATGCACATCATGGACATGCAAGTCAAGATCACCTCCACTGAAGTGACCAGACAAATTCTATCGATGCAAAAAAAAGAAAGAATAATACGATGGCGATTGCAGAGACATGATGCAGACAGAAAACGAAGCTGTATCAGCATCACTATCAAAAAAAAAACTGTATCAGTATACTGAATAAACAAAGACAGAAAAATCATTAGGCCATCTTATAATTTAGTGATTTCCTAGTAGACAAACAATACTGTACAAGGATTGGATCACAATCGCAACGAACGAAATAATTGAGACGCATAATAAATACTATTTATATAAACAAACAGTTTGGTCTGCCACTACCATGGTCTCATTAATAAACAATCTTAATTCCAGAAATAAAAATTTCATTCGGGGCATATGCATTCTTGCAAAATGCCTTCTACCTAAAAGAAAACGCCTCAACCACTTTTTATATGCTTGCACGTTTTTGCTCCTTGAGGCGAGCTAGTCCACATTCAGAAGAAATGGTCAATGAATTCATACGTAGCAGGATACGCATCCGCAACAAAAGTAGATACTATCGTTGGCATTATACAACGAACCCGTCGCAGATTATTACACGCAACAATAATTCATAAACTTGATGACAAAATCGAGTCAAATTACTGACAGAGACACGTATGAATACTACAAAAACCGCACTTAAAAGCGTGGGTATAGGGAACAAAACCTGTCGCTATGTAGACGAACCATGTAAGAACGAACACATGCATGGCATACAAAATAATATCGCCATGTGCGTCACTGTCTCGACTCTCAGCACCAAGCTATACGTTCATCAAAACCTCATGACTAATAAATTTTTAGTGACCAGGAATTAGGGAGAAGACGACACTGTAGCGGCGATTAATGGTGGCCACCACTAAGCAAAGTTGGTGTGCTGCGCTGCGACGAGAGGATGCCGGCCAACAACATATTTTCGCAGTACAGATTTGTACCCCTGTATGGTCCTGTGTGTTGTATATATGATCTTGTTAAGCTACTATGCACCGATCAGTTGTATCTAAAAGTCTAAGTTAATAAAAAGGGTGGTCAATTCACTTATGGTTCAATACTCTCTCTCACGTGCAGCTCACTCGGGCGTAAACGTGGAAATAAGAGCAACGCAACAGAAAATACGATCGCCAGGACTTGAACTCAAGACCTCTGATCTGATACCATATTAAGCTACTATGTATCGACTAGTTGCATCTAAAAGTCTAAGTTATGGGAAAGGATGCACAATTTATTAAGCTACTATGCACCAACCAGTTCACCCAAAAGTCTAAGCTAATGGGGAAAGGTGAACAATTCACTTTATACTTCAATACTCCCCCTCACATGCAACTCTTTTGGCGCAAACGTGAAATAGAAGTCGGCTACAATTTATTTTAATAAATCGTGTCTATCAGGATTCGAACTCGAGAACTTTAACTCTGATATCATATTAAGCTACTATGCACCGATCAGTTACACCCAAAAGTCTAAGCTGATGAGAAAGATGGACAATTCACTTTATACTTGAATAGATCCAACTAACTAACACGTACTAGCTGCAAAAGTGGAAACAAAACTTGATCAACTCATCCTCAAAAAGCTGATCAATCACTAATTAGGCGACTTGTTAATCCACCAGCGCACTGTAGTGTAGCGCACGTGATTAGCGTCCAAAAACACCGGATTAACTGGCGCCCACTGCACACGACATTCTTCTCATTCATGGATCATTCGGTTGCTTGTTGCCGATGCGATCGATCTTCCGATCTGACTAGCTACTCTAAATTGACTTTATTGATGCATGCTAGTACCCGTGTTTGGCTTGCTGCCACAAGTACTTGTGGGGAGCGAATGTAGTAGCGATGCGAAAAAGTTTATCACTGCGAGGAGTGCGACTTAACAAATTCAATAATGTATTCCCTGTTCCTAGCATATAGAGTATACATGTCATTGTACAAGCGTACTAGCAGATATCTCCAGAACGCGATTGATGGATTGACTAATAACCAAAATTATTTATATATACGGACGCGATGCGAGTGGAGAAAGCTACTTGCGATGGAATTATACATAAAATGATTAATTTTAGTTGGACCAATTATGTGTGGACAGACTCTGTATCTTGCGATATGAAGAAATGTCATGAAGCTCTTGTTGTACGCGTCAACCACCTTATTATTAGTCTAGTCGATATCCAAAGCTTATCCGAACGTGTATGAAAGAGTGGTTGCTACTTTTCAGATATGCTAATTAGCTATCATCCCAAGCTAGTTTATAGTTCACGTACGCGGTGGCAATGTAATGGAGATTTATAAGACTCATTAAGATCATCAAGACAGCGATTAAGATGATCATGGAGATTTTTATAAGGGAACCAGCCGGACGGCCGGCTGCCGCCGGCACTTTACGTCGACGGTAAGGGCCAGCTGGAGACGAGATAGCTTGGCTTACATTCCGGTGCACGTGTCTCGTGTGCAGGCAAGCTGTTTTTGAAGAAACAGGAGGGTGCAGGCAAGCTGTTGTTAGTAACATTATACTTTTGTTTTAGTTTTCTGTCAAGATAATATCATCATTGTAAGGAAAGTTTAGTGCACGATTCAACATTATGAGTAGTTTTCGAACAAGTTGCAACCCTTTCTTCAGTAAACTGAAAAGGATAGATGCAGATACAAAAACTGACAGTTTTCAACGAAGTTCATGCGCATCGCACAAATCTTACTGTAAACAGAACAACCGCAGTCATACTACTCATAATTAAGTCTTTTTAGTTTTTTAGCTAGGGTATATTATGAATTAATGCAAACACTAAATACTCATATTATTGCTGGTCCAGTCGTTACTGCTTCACTAAATCACTGACACTTGACAGCATGCACACCGCAGAATCGAAGCTGGCCATCGAGCTAAGCACTGATCAGACGCTCGCTTTCAATTTCGCCTGCGAAATCTGCAGAGCTCTTTTACACCTTCACTTAACTGCGCGGATGCTACACATTCTCTTGCATGCGCGAAGCAGCGATGAATCGAATGAGAGTGAACCAGAAGGTTGAAAGGTGGTGCTTGTTTTCACGCACCAACCTCAACCTGCTCAGGCGCCGTGCAGCTCTGCAGTTACAAATACGGCGCGTAATTAATCACTGGATTTGATTCAAAAGAGCAGTTTGAATACTCCATGCCCTGTGCTGGGTTAAATGCGTTAATGTGACGTCCGAAATTAATAGTTTGGTTTTAGTAATTGAAGGAGTACTCTCTTGGTCTGCAGCTCAGAGCATCGTTCGATCTGATGATGAATTTATTCGGAGATCAAACCGTTTGTAAAATTATGATACGATCATATCAACATTCTTGCCTTCAAAATCAAAGGAATCTCTCTCTCTCTCTCTCTCTCTCTCTCTCTCTCTCTCTCTCTCTCTCTCTCTCTCTCTCTCTCTCTCTCTCTCTCTCTCTCTCTCTCTCGTCCTTCCCCTCCCCTTTCAATGGCAAACGCCTATCAATATGACTGCATCGATAGTAATTGACTTCACTGCATTTTGCATGTCCAACTGCTTTTGTTGTTGAAGCGCAGGTGCCAGAATTCAACCATAATGGTGAGTGGAAAACAATAAAACGAAAAATGTCCAACATTATGCCCTTCGCTAAAGGAAATTAAAGGTCCCAACATAATGGTACCAACATCCATGGATTGAAAAACCGGAAAAAACTGGTTGGTTTTTGCGGTTTTTGATCAAATCGGTCCGGTCCGGTTTTAACGGACGACCGGTTTTCGGTCAAATTATTTTTTAAAATTTGTAAATTGAAAAAAAATTGTAATTTTGAGAACCGGTAAAACCAAGCGGTTTTCTCAATAAACCGAGTGGTAAATCGAGAAAACCGAGTGATAAACCAGAGAAATCGATTGGTAAACCGAAGAAACCGACCGGTTAGCTCTAAAATTTCGTCTAAATTTGATTTTTGATATTTAAGTGGTTTATCAAGCGGTTTTTCCGGTTTTCAGAAAAACCATAAAACCGATGTGATCCGGTTGCCTCGTTTCAAACGTTTTTTAAACCCTGCCAACATCCCAACTTGGAACTGATTCGTACCACCAAAAGCAAAGAAAAAAAAACCGTAGCGAGAAATCAGATTTCGCAACGCATGGACGTGATCAGGTATCCGCCTGTAAAATCAGATTGGTCGGCTGGCATTTGTTGGGACGGTGACCATAGATTAGCATCTATCAGACGCATGACACGTGACATCACATCTCATTACGCGAGACTATCGATCGCCAAGCCAAACGGCACAAAGAAAACTGGGCGGGTATGAGCTTTTATTGTTTGGCAGCAAGAAATGTACTGTGTGGAACTGGGAAAGAGTAAGAACCTATAAAAATCTGATCTCACAGGCGATTCATCCCTGAAGTAAAAAAAAAGAAAAAACGCGATTTCTTGAGCTGTGTTTTCCAGGCGCCGAAGATGCGGTTCAAGAATTTACTGCAGTACAGTGAGTGGCAATTTCAAGAATTTACTGCAGTCCAGCGAGTGGGCAAGCGTTGACTGTTGCGCTTGCGCAGAGATGAAACCGCGTTCGTCAAAACCGCCGGAGTCTGACACGCAGGTCCCACGGACTAAGCTCGCCTGACCCACCGATCCGACGAGTCAGCCAGTGTTCCTCCCGGCTCCGACACGCCGATTCCGTCGGTCACGCCTGCCCCACACCGCCACACGTGCGCTCCACCACCACTCCCACTTACATATAGGCCCAAACGACGGACCCACACGTCAGTCTGCGAAACGAACCTCCGTGCCAGCAAACGGAGAGTACGACACGCCGCTGTGCGCCCCGTCCGATCCGGCCGTGCGCCGCTCCACGTGGCAGAGATAGAACCCACCAACTTAACAAGGAAACGTATTTGGTGGAACCCGCCTTCTCTTGTACCGGAGGCTGTACTGCGCCCATCTTATAAGTCGTGCGAGGCCGAGGCGGGGCCGCGACGCGCTGGGCAGTCGCGACATCACCACCGCCCCCGAAAGCTCGCCGCTCTCCTACTTCTTCATCTGCTACCCGCCCACCCCACCATTACACCGAGCTCGACCTCGATGGCGTCGCCCGCGCACCACACGCCGCTGCCGCCCGCCGACGTGGACCTGGGCAAGCTCAGCTACGAGATCTTCTCGCTGCTGGAGAGCAAGTTCCTCTTCGGCGGCGGCGCAGGCGGCGTCGGCTCCGTCCCCGGCACGCCGGGCCGCTCAGGCCTTAACGGAGGAGGAGAAGGGGGGAAGGTGCGCGTGCTCGCCATCGACGGGTGCGGCCCCGGCCCCGGCGACGCGCTCCTCGCAGCGGCGGCGCTCGCGCGGCTCGAGGCGGCGCTGCGTGCCCGCGCCGGCGACCCCAGCGCGCGGGTGGCAGATTTCTTCGACGCCGCCGCGGGCGCCGGCGCCGGCGGCGTCCTCGCCGCGATGCTGTTCCTCAAGGGGGACGATGGCCGCGCGCGGTACTCGGCCGCGGACGCGCTGGCCTTCGTCGCCGCCAGCCTCGGGAAGAGCGGCGGCGGCGGGTGGGGCCCGAGGCGCAGCGGCAGCCGCCGGTGGGCGGCGATGCTGTTCGGGCGGGCGCGGTGGTCGTCGTCGTCGTCCTCGTCGCCGTCGCTGCGGCGGGTGTTCGGCGACGCGACGCTGCGGGACACGGTGGCGCCGCTGCTGGTGCCGTGCTACGACCTGGCGACGGCCGCGCCGTTCCTCTTCTCCCGCGCCGACGCCGTCGAGAGCGACAGCTTCGACTTCCGCCTGCGCGACGTGTGCGCGGCCACCTGCGCCGGCGGCGCCGCCGCCGCCGCCGTTCGGTCGGTGGACGGGCGCACGGCCATCGCCGCGGCGTCCGGCGGCGTCGCGGCCATGGGCAACCCCGCCGCCGCCGCCATCACGCACGTGCTGCACAACAAGCAGGAGTTCCCGCTCGCCGCGGGGGTCGACGACCTCCTCGTGGTGTCCATCGGGTCCGGCTCCTCCGCCGGCGCTGGTGCCGCTGCTGCTCCCTCGCCCGGGTGGCGGACGCCGATGCCCGCGCGCTCGCCGTCGCCGGCCGAGATGGTGCGGCTCACTGCCGAGGGCGTCGCCGACATGGTAAGTAGGCAGTCCCAATCAATCCCACCGCCCACATTTCTTATTGATTGAGTGGGTTTCTTTCTTCCCCCAAATAGCGTCTCTGATTTCCTTACTGATTTCTCCCATCCATCCGTGCTTCATCGGACGGCGGCCAGCGGATATGTTCTTCGTTCAGTAACTAATAATCGTGGTAAAAAAAAATCTAATTATACTGCCTTTGATTTATGCACAGGTTGACCAAGCCGTGGCCATGGCGTTCGGGCACACGTGCGGCCGAAACTACGTTCGAATCCAGGTCAGTGGAAATTATTACCAATCACTCTGCTGCTTTTCTTTTTACAACTGACTTGCTAACAACATTTCGCGAACTGCAGGCGGCGTCCCCGGCGGCGTGTTCCAGTAAAGCGCTGAGCTCGCTGGACGCGAAGAAGGCGGTGGCGCTGGCGGACGGCATGCTGACGCAGCGCAACGTGGAGGCCGAGCTCTTCCGCGGCCGGCGCCTCTCGGAGAAGTCCAACCGCGAGAAGCTGGACGCGTTCGCGGCGGAGCTGGTGAAGGAGCACGACCGGCGCGCGCGCAGCCCCGCCGGCCTCCCCGTCGTCGTCATCAAGCAGGCGGCGGCGGCGGCGACGCCAAGGCCGTCGTCGGCAACCACCGCCTCCTCCTCCGCCACGTTGGCCACCGGGCGCAGCAACGCCTCCACCATGCCCTCGCCGGCGTCGCAGGACTCCTCCTCTTCCTCCTCCTCCTCCTGCCGGTGATGCTGAGCTGGCCGGCGGGAGAGGCGAGTTTTGTATATGCCGTGGACAGAGGAAAGGGGGTTGGTTGTTCTTCTCTCTACCTTTGTTTTTTTTTTCTCGTTCTTTTTCCACATTGTCGAGTGACTGACATGTGGATCGGGCAAGCCGGCGACGAGCTTGGATTTAAGTTATGCGATGAATGTAGAAGCAGTAGTAACTTATATGTGAAAAAATCGAATATTTATCAAGAGTTCCGTGGCGCACCAAACCGGTTCAGCTACACTCTCCATTTCTCCATTGCAAGTTTATCTATTTTTTCCGTTTTCTCTCCTCCAAGTTCATGACGTACAGTTGATTCGAACTGAAGCGAATATTTATCAAGAGTTCCATTGCAATGATGATCGAAAGTACATATGATTTGTTTTTAAAGTGTTTTCCCTTTCTTCCCTCCAAGTTAATGCTGTACAGTGGATTAGAACCGAAGCGAGTCGTGTTGATTAGCCTCGATGGTCCATTAGCTGGGGGCTGGGGCGTTAATGGCGCACTTGCGCTCCGATTGGTACATGAAGCTCCTATTTACTACGCTTGGTACATGAAGCTCCGTAGCGGAGAGAGCCTCCTTTACACACAACAGTACCCGCACGTACCGGACCAATGGGTTCATGGATCCATTCAATTTTTGTTCGTGGGCTTGCTTGCTTTTGCTTCTGAGAGCGAGGAGAAGGGGAGAAAAGGGGAAATGAAATTTGAGACTTGAAGGCTGCATAAAGTTCGTTGCTGCTGTTAGCTTCCGATGTGAGCATGGGGTACTTCTTGGAGCTTCCGTGACTTGCGTTCAGGGGATAGTAGAGTACGTGCATATTTCTACGGCTGCAAGCATGTTGTTCCTCAGGGAGTAAGCTTAATCTTCAGTGAAGTGGTTTTCAAAACATCACTCTCTTTTTATTATTTTGCGTAACACTTGGCCGTGTCTTTGGTTGGGACGCATGCAGTTCGCCTGATTTTTAGAGAGACAAACTGAAGACTGAGGAACATGGGAAAATTAAATTCGTGAAGAGTTTGGTCCGTGTTGGTGAGCTGTAGAGGCAAACATTTGACAAGCTCTGAGACGCCCAGACCATGGACGTTGAGCTAAAACCAACCTACTACTAATAACGGTCAGCAGTCAGGCAGGCAAACCTTTCTCTCCAACCTAAGCACACCTGCCATTCTCGTTAAACTGCAGCTGCATTCACGTTGAGCTGAAACGGCTAATGTTGTCTCTTTGAATCGTATGCAATGTATTCCATCATAAGAAGTCGCGGTACATTGTTCGTTGCAAAATTCACGCCCCAAATGGGTCCGTACTCGTTACTGTACCAGCGTTTCTCTTCACCGCTCTTGTATCCACGGCCATGCCCCCCTCGTAAACCTGCCCATGCCCATCAGAGAGTATCAGACTCCATGCTTGCCACGGCGCTCCATTGCCGATGCTCTCGTCTCCACACGCACTCAATTTTCTTTTTACCGCGACAAATATACTACTCTCTTCGTCTTAAAATAATTAACGTTTTAATTTTAGACACGAAAATTAAGAAGAAGTATAAAATATAGATACATAGAAAATAAAAAGAACAGAGATAGAGATAGGGATATATTAGAAAAAGAGAAAGTTGTATCGAGAAATAAGAATGTCAATTATTTTAAAACAAATAAAGTTAATTAAAATGTCAAATATTTTAGAACGGAAGAAGTAGTACTCCAAGCCTCCAACTGATATGGAGTAGCTTCTACTGCATGTAGTAAATTTTTTAAAATTGCAGTGTAGTTTGGTTGATGTGCCTTCGCCTGGCCAGAGGTCCACGGCTGCGGCGACTTTGCCAGAGAACCGAAGACGAAAGAAATGTTAGGTTAAACATAAAGCAGAGTTAACTAAGCTCGCCAGAGATCTCACGGCGCCCAGTTACCAACGCCTCCGTTCGCGTTTTTTTCACTGCCTCCGAGCAGTTGAAAACCGTCCTCGGACGCGGCCACCAAGGGATGGATTTCTTCCCCTTTTCTTTTTTACCGGCGCCTTAATTGCCCTGCTATTTTTCTAGTAACATGAGAGAGTAAGATCACTCGAGATTAGTGTGTGTGACAATTTCTACTTTCTACTAGAAGATATCACGTACTACTAGTAGTAAAAGGCGTTTGTGTCAGTAGTAGGTCAACTTTCGTCCTCGAGTTTTGACGCTGGCCTTATTTCGCTTTTTTATTTATTTACGCGCATAGTTTTATCTCCATCTCAGCCCTGTAATTTCACTACTATACTAATTTACATTTGTACCTCTACAGTTTATAATAAACAAAGGCTTGTTAAATTTATCTCAGCGTTTCAACGCGTGACAGGCAGCAGGCACATGGCCGGCGGCCGCCTATTAGGAGCACAACAGTGTACTTACCATGCACGCGCGCATGTCAACGAGGGGTTGACATGATCGAGCAGTTACATTGCCGACGTGGTCGCCGGGCAAGGCGGACAGCTGGTTGCGGTCTCGCTTCATTAATTGGCGGCACATCGGAGTAAGAGCATATCTAACAGTTTTTCAATAATTCATTTCTAATATGAAGCTATTAGAAATAAACAAAAACTAATTTTAAGATATTGGTAATTTTTACCCAGCACTTCTCTAATATCTCATCCCTAATAAAAAATATAAAATAGAAAATACTTTTCATAATACGAAGACGAGCCAAATACAAATACACCTTCTTTCCTTTCTTCCTCCTCTCCTTCTCTTTCTCATCTTCCTCGCCACGAGCGAGCGCACGACATCATTGGCAAGACCGACGGGCCGCCTCTCCTCTATGGCCAACGGGCAGAAGCTCTAGCCTCTCCTCCTCGCCACCGATGCTCTAGGCTCTGAGCTTGACGTCGAGAAGAAGGGAGGCGGTTGCGGCGCTCCTTCTTCTATGCCACGAAGAAGGGCAGCGGTAGCGGCGCTCCTCCGCCCGCGTCGGGAAGAAGGACGGCGGTGGCAACGCTCCTCCGCCCGCGCCATGGAAGAAGGGAGGCGGTGGCGGTGCTCCTCCGCCCGTACCGAGAAGAAGGGTAACGGTGGCGGTGTTTTTTCGCCCGCGCCAGGGAAGAAGGGCGGCGGTGGCAGTGCTCCTCCGCCCACGTGGGAAGAAGGGCGGCGGCGCTCGAGACAACGGGTGGTCGTCAGATTTGGCGGGTGATGAAGAAGAAAATTGTTCGTGCCAAATAAAACTACCGAGCGGGAGGAGAAAATGGATGGAATCCAGCTATTGGGGATGGATGGGAGATCCTCACTGTAGTGGAGATGGATGAGTGTTTTTTGGAGATGAAAAATTAGGGATGAGATTGAGAAACTATTTGAGCAGTTTTTTTGGCTCTCTCATTTCTAATATGATAGTTTTTTTGCTATTGGAAATATAAATAGGGATCTATTGAAATTGCTCTAAACACCTCCGTGCGGCAGGTAGATCTGGCCGGCAGAAAGAAGGACCACCAGAGGTGAACTAGTGTGTATAGCGAGAAGAAGAAAAAAAGAGAGGAAGGCGACCGGTAGGTAGCTGTTCGTGGAGGCCCTCCTGCGCGTGACACTCGCACGGAGAGATGGGGGTAATGCAACTGCAAGGACGACATGGCTTGGATCGATCTAAAGTACAGTACCGTGTGGCAGAGTAGAGACTAGACTACTGTAGTACAGTAGGACCATCAATGAGGCTGTGAAGATAAAATGGTGCCATGCGTTGCACACGCTGCGATGGGGATCCGTTGCAGCGAGCGAGGAAGTAATGCGTTGACTTTTCCCGCTTCGGATCCACTCTAGCCTTGCTCTGACAGCATGTCCGACGTGGCGCCGGAGCATGGAGGGCAGAGCGGTACGGACCAGATTCTCTCCTGTCTGTCCCCTCGCCCTGCCAGCTGCTACCCATCGCATCCCCAGCAGCTTACGCCGCCGCCGGCGGCGGATCACCGTGCGTACGTACGGTCCTCTTCGGCGAACGAACTTGCAGCATGATGAACGGCGCCCAACGTGACGTCAGACGTGTACTAATGCGTGGCGTACCGTACGCTGGAACGAACGGCGTCGACAGGTACGTGCACTGCTATACCGTAGTACAGTATACCTGTACGTCGTCGTCGTCGTGGTCGAGGTGATGCTGTGCTACACCTACTGGCTGGTCGGCCGTACCGGTGGCCTTGCCTGCCTGCCGGAGCCGGTGCCAAGCAGCTGTTGCAACACCACACGCACTATCAGGTCCCCCTGCAGCACCAGCTACTGCACGCGAACCTCTTGCAGGACACGTACTGGTACTACACTGTAACCGAGGCTCTGTACCCGGTTGATGGCGAGCGGATAACGATCGTACGAGGATTCCGGTCAGTTCGTGGCCAGTACGGATCGATTATACGGAGTACGGATATGATTCACCGGCCGATCTCGCTTCAGTAGTTCAGTGCTCATCATCGTGAGTGTACTACTGTACCGTGCCACTAAAGGTTGAGAGCAACAAGAAGATGGGGAGCTGAGCTTGCGCTTACTAAGAGCATCTTCAGTAATAACTCTCATTTTAGACCTCCTTCTTCTTTTGAAAGCCCACTCTCTAATCTGGGCTTTCATTTTTTCCTCTCTACTCTAACAGTACTGCTCAATTTTCACCTCTCATTCTCTACTGACTATTGGGTCCCAGCTGTCAGTCACACGGAGATGAACAAAGGAAGGGACAGAGCTGCCTCGCCGGCCCTGCGCGGGTATGGGCAGCGCCGCCCATCGCCGGTCGCCTCGCCGCTCCTTCTCCAGATCCCCCTCCCCCTCGCTCCCGTTGGTCGCCGTTCTCCCACCGCTGCCCACACCCGCGCACTTCTCTCGCCGCTGCCCAATCGCGCGCCCGCATCGCCATCACCCGCTGCTGCTCAACTCCGCGGCCGCGGCCGTCGCCTGAGCCTGGCGCCCCGCCTACATCCGCCGCCTCCACCCCCGCCCAGCGCCGCCGCCCAGCTCCAGCTCCACCCGACCCGGCGCCGTCGCCCTGCCCAAGCCCGCTCCCCCCAGCGAGCTGATTTGTGTACAGACAACAGCGCGGGAGCTTGCCCTGGTCCGGCGCGCACGGCGGCGCTCCGCCTACGCCCGGCCCAGGTGACGCCGCCCTGGCGACCTGCCTTCGTCGCCCTGCATCGGCGAGAGAAGAGAGAGAGAGAGGAGAGAGGGAGCATCGACGAGAGGAGATGAGAGGTGGGCCCCGTGCCTGAAAAAAAAAAAGAGAAAGAAAATGATGGGTACCATAGTTGAGAGTGCTCTAAAACATGAGAGCTCAGTTAGACGATTTGAGATACCTCTGAAAATAAGAGACCAATTAAAAGATCTGCTGAAGTTTATTTTTCAGGCTAGACTCTTAAAATATAGTATAGAAGTCCTATTTGAGAGATCTGTTAAAGATGCTCTAACAAACTTGACAACAGATATATGGAGATACTGATGATTAGCGCATCTCCATCTTCATTCTTACTACTCCCTCCGTTTTAAAATATAAGGATTTGTTGACTTTCAGATACTACGTTTGATCATTCATTTTATTCAAAAAGTTTGAGAGAATATTATTTATTTTGTTATGAATTATTTTATTATTAATTATACTTTAAATATAACTTATTTATTTTTATAATTTAAAAAAATATTAAAATAAAATAAACGGTCAAAGTAGAATCTGAAAGTGAATAAATGCTTATATTTTACAATAGAGGTAGTGCTATAGTACGTACTGTACGTTTGAGTGAAACCCCGCCAACGCCACGCACACAAACTATAACTTGCTTCCGTGGATGTTTGCCCGGCCTGCACGAGCTCCTAATAATCCAAAGCTATCAAAGTGGTTCCGCTTGTCCCCATAAAAGGGAGAACAAAGGGTAAAGCTGATTCTGCGAGAGCTGATGAGAGGACAATAATTAATCCGGTAGAGATAAGTTAAACGAAAAGTGTCGAATGCGGCAGTGTCTGTCCTCGCTCATCCATCATCATCAGTCCTTTGATGAGCTAGTACTACTAGTGACATGGTCGTCGCCTTTAATGATTGTACTGATGCTAAATATATCGTTTTGCAGTCAGAGTCAGCATTTGTTAGCACTTAACAACAAATTAAACTAGCAGGAACAACTCGTACGTCGTCGTCTTTTTACCTACCCGTTTTGGTAGGCTCCTTCTTCTCCTCTCCAAGTGGGTTCTTGTTCTTCCCTTCTGCGTGGAGTTTCCTTTTAGCAGCAGCACCCACAATTTTTTGAAAAAATTCAGTGGTCCATGAGTCGCTTTATTTATTTTTTCCCCGCAATTCAGTACCAATACCTTTTTCCCGGATTTCAGAGCTGTCTGTCGAATTTCCTTTGCCTGCCCATTGGGCCAAGGAGAAAGAGAAATGTATGGAGAATCTATTCTACTCTAGTACGCCCTGTTTCAAGCGACTCTCCTCTCCCCTGATGGCTTTATACTACACGATGCTCTCTGTGTCAGTCTAGTAAGTGTCCTATAATTTGGCCGTTCAAAAAGTTCCAGAGGGAACGCATTATTACGTATGAAGTACAGTGACGCTTACGATTCTACTGGTGAACTAGTACACACCAAACCATCGGTCCTTGACTCCTTGATTGGTACGGCAAGAACCGAATCTTCTTCTCTCCTGTCATACTCAGATCATAGGTGGGCGCCGCTGAGGAAGATGATGGTCTATCAGTGCTACTAAGTTCGTACCAGCAGTAGGATGAATGAACTCTGAACAAAAATGATTGGCGCCTTTTCCTGATGCTTGCACTCACACGCATGCATTATATCCTGCCGGAGGAAAAAACAGCTGTGAGGGCGCGCGCCTCCGGAATTTCAAACCCCTTCGAAACCGGTCGGCGGCCGCACACGTCGGCGGCGAAAGAGAAAAAGGGTAAAGGCTAGCGCCGTAGAAGTACGCCACTTTTAAGTTTTTACAGGCCCTGAAGACAGAGTTTGGCGCGAATTCGCGAAGGGCAAAGCTGAAATTTACAGAAGCACGCGCGAGGTCAGCTAAACCTTCTCGCGCTGGTTCCGAGGTCCACTCCAACAAAGGTACAGATTCTTCCGCAACCTTTTGGGAAGAAGAAGACACTAGCGCTACCCGAGATGGTGATGGCGACGCCCTGTCGCACTATCTGTTCAAGCATCCATGCGTTTGCACAGGTATTGTTCAGTCTCTGCAAGAAATGGTAAGTTTCCTGATCCATCTTTCAACGAACTCAACTTAGCATTGGCGCATGGCTGGTCATGCTTTTGAGGTAAAAAAAGTAGAGTGCTCCAGGTCCTGACATGGAATGGAACACTGGTTCGGTCAGTTTCCATGTCTGAAGCCGGAGTGCTGCCGATCACTGCCGCAGCATCATGAGCGGCAGCAGCTGGTGGCGGCAAGGGACAAAGCGCGAGAAAAGCAGAGCCAGCTCGATCGTCGAACAAGATCCTTCGCCTTTGGAACCATCTGCCAAAGCGAGGGGGGTACCGGTTGCAGTTTTGTTCCTTGCCGTTTGAATTAAAGCTCTTTTCGTTGATCACTCCGAGCAGAGCATGCGCTTTTACTGTTGTTTTCGTCAATGATTGTCTGGATTGGACGTTTCCAAACTTGATTGAAACGCGGGTACGGACCAAAGGAGGGGCTTCTTGCCTTTTGTGTGTCCTCTGCCATCTCGAGAAGACGACGCTTCAACAATTTTTTTTTCTGGGGTTGATTGGAGTTGGAAATGGTACTGAAGTGTAACCTTTATGCACAGACTTACCTCACCTAGTCCCAAAATTTATAAGGCTGTCAAAATATGACGTTTTCTCGGGTCCTCCATGACAGTACAATTTTAAGTATAGTTTTCTTTTGCCGGGAATTTCAAGCGCAGTTGCACCACATACATCCTGAATTTGTGTTGACCCGTACAACTTTTTTTAAAGAGATATAGTGAATTGGAACACTTAATTGGAGCGATTGTGGTAGTACTTTCCTTCGGAATGCAAATGCTTGACGTCACACAAGCAAGAGCAAAGAACTTGCTAACTGGTATCGGGAAGGAGTATTAATGCAAAGCCTGAAAATAATACCAAAAAATAAGATACATAAAACCATTATTAAAATTTTTGACCATAATGCAAGCATATAGCATGTTTGTGTTTGGCGATCTCCACTCCACATGACCAAGCTTCAAAACCTCATGAACTAGAGGTAGGGATAAACCTGGTGTATTTCATCATGTCAGTCTACTCGCTTCTCAGACTAGACTCGTTGACGTAAAATTCAGTTAAGGACCCTACCGTTAAGATTATTAAACTTCTTTTGAGCGGAGTGTTGAGATTTTTCTTTTTTGAAATGAAAATGTTGAGATTTTCAGTTGATGTACTTGTAGTTAAAGAGGCCCAGTAGTTAGATTGTTTTTTAGGCAAAGCCCAGTATGAGATGTTTGAACTAGAAGGCCATTTCCACCCATATCGAAGCCCAAGAGTCTGAAGTCCATTGGAGACCCACGGTTCGCGTTCCCCACTAACGGGCCGAGCATGCAAATGCAAGCCCATTGGCAACATTCCCCACCGCCATTCCTTACTTTTTCTCCAAGCAATTACAGAGTATCCGTCTTCGCAAACCACGTCTAACCTATCCTGAATGACATTTTTGCCCCACTCGATGTGATCCCACATGTCATAGACCATTTGCCGGACAGTCACGCAGGCCTTCGCAACCGAACCAAACACCCTGCCCAGACGTTTCATTTTGCCTGACTTGTGGGGCCGTATGACGACGAGCATAAGACCCCACAGGTAAGTGAGGGAGATGAGGCATGCATGCGCTACGCACGTGACCACGGAAATATCTCTGCGCAGCTGCGCCTTTTAACCCATTCCCAACTCTTTCTACTCGCTTCGTCCGTCGTCCCCCTCTCCCCTTCCAAAACCCAAAACCCTAGCCGCCGCCGCCGCCTCCTCCTCCACCGTCGCCGCCTTAGCCGCGGCAGCACCAGCCATGTACGCCGCTCTCCGCCGTGCGGCGCCTCTCAGGCGTCGCGCCGTATCGGCCCTCGCGGCCGCGGTGCTCCAGCAGCAGCCGGCGGCGCTGGGGGCCGTGGTCCCGCGGCCGCCTCTCCCGGCCACTGCGGCTGCGGCGGCGGCGTGGTTCCATTCGTCGCCTGCGTGGCTCGGGTTCCGGGAGACGGGGGCTGCCGGCGCCGCGGCTCGCCCTGAGTTCGCGGCCGACGAGGGGCCGTTCTTTGAGGAGGAGAGGAGGGCGGCGGGCGGCGCCGGCGCTGCGGATGAGGGGCTGGAGATCGCCAAGCTGGGGATCTCCCCCAAGATCGTGAACCAGCTCGCTCAGAAGGGCATCACCAAGCTGTTCCCGATCCAGGTAATTACATAAGCCGCGGGTCGCTTCCCATTGTTTCACTCGGAAAGTAATCATCTGCAAGTCGGGTAATCTGTTTTCTGCGAAAGTTAATTGCAAACTTGTGCCATCGTAATAATCGACAATGGATGAAATCGATGTTTGATTAGATTTTTATTATACAAATCCTGTTTAATTGCATCAAAGTTTATTCATTTTGCTTTAAATTACAAGCACATTTTCAATTTTCAAATTATATGTAACTACTTAAGATCGGTGATTCGATAAAATGTTGAAATCACGCCCGTGTTCTTACAGGCTCTTGATGCTACAGTAACAATGTTTCAATTTTCGCTATGCTTTACAAATGGTTGGTTAAGTATCTACTTTTTACTGCAAGTATTTCACTGCTCAACGTTTTATCACCTTGAACAGCCAAATTATTGAAACCCTGCATTACATAATGTTGTTGGGCACTCAAATTAGTTCTTATGTTTGCTACTTCATATAACCTTGCAAGTATGCATGTTTTCTCAAATTCCACCTTTAGATAGTTTGGCTCATGTGGTACCCTGCATAAACATAAAAAGAATTTAAGAATACACGTGGATATAGGTCAAGCGTACAAGCTTCTATATTTTCTTTCTAGGGCAATGCTATTTTATTGATTTAAGTACCCACATATTATCAGTGCCTTTTTCTGCTAGTTGTATGTTTGATGTGCAACATAACAGATTTCAGAAATGTGAGACTTTTTCCATCTTTATATAAACTTTGGCTTATATTGTGCTACCAGAGAGCTGTCCTTGAGCCAGCAATGCAAGGCAGGGACATGATTGGTCGTGCCAAAACTGGCACTGGGAAAACTTTGGCCTTTGGTATTCCCATAATGGATGCAATTATTCGCAACAATGAAAAACACAAGTAAGCTTGCCTCTTTTATAACATTATATGCTTGTTATATTTTTTGTTTTCTTATATTCTTTTGATTCCACTGTTGTGCTGTACTTGACCATTTTTGACTTGCAGACCTGGAAAGTTTCCCTTGGCAATTGTTTTGGCGCCAACTAGAGAACTTGCGAAACAAGTTGAGAGGGAGTTTCTTGATTCATCTCCCTTGGAAACTATATGTGTATATGGAGGCACTCCAATTAGCCAGCAAATGAGAAAACTTAATTATGGTGTGGATGTGGTCATTGGGACACCTGGACGGGTTATTGATCTGCTTAAAAGAGGTTCTCTGAGCTTGTCAGATATCCGATATGTTGTTTTAGATGAAGCGGACCAGATGTTGTCAGTGGGTTTTGATCAGGATGTTGAGACAATTTTGGAGAGAGTGCCTCCGCAACGGCAGACATTGATGTTCTCTGCAACTATGCCAGTCTGGATACGGAAGCTAACCCAGAAGTTTCTCAAAAATCCAGTTACAGTTGACCTTGTGAGTTCAACGTGTTTTGTGATTTTTTATGCATTTATTGCTAAATTTCGTGACTTGAAGTTCCTGCATGAATCTTGGCATCATATGTAGCCTTAAAATATGTATTGTCTTTTGGCTTTGCCTTTTTATCTTGGAACTATATCAGCAAAAATGACAACTGTTTGTTTGATAGGTTCCCGTGTTCGCAAGTGCAACAAATACTCTTTCATTGCTACATGTGATTTTACATCTTGCTCCAGAATGCACCCAAACTCTCAAATCTGGGTCCATAGGATTTATTACTGAAAGTATTTGTATATCTTATGTTTGATATGGATCAATTTGTCATAATGGATACTTGATCGACTTGGATTTTTCTACAAATTTAGTAACATTTTGCTCTAAACTGTGCATTTGGAAATGACTGAATGTCCTAAATGACCAATCAGACAATTAACAAAACAAATCTAGAATGTGTCCCTTTAGCAAACATGTATAAGGCTTTCCTACTTATTTTTCGTGGTAAACTTGTGTTTTTCTTTGTTGACCTTTCCAAGTCCTGTTGTTATGGAAGGATGGTTGTTATATTAGTATAGCATGATTTTTGTGTGTGTGTGTGTGTCTGATGCATGGTATTTACCATAAAAATAAAGTACAGCAATCACCGTCAATCTGCCTTGCTTACTAGTATAGTGAAGTCAATTTATTTACAGGGTTGATTGCTGCACATAGTTCCCTCTGATAAGTATTTGAATTATAAGTAGTTTGTTTTTACATCCTTTTTAATATTTAAGGATTCATTTGCTGCACAAAACTGATTTTTTGTATTTCATTTTCCTTCCTAGGTTGGTGAAGATGATCAGAAGCTGGCTGAAGGAATCACATTGTATGCTGTCTCTTCAGAGAATCGCGAAAAACCAGCCGTACTTGGAAAACTAATTGAGGTAAGTACGAGCTTTCTGTTACCTTTGTGTCGTTTAAACTTGATACTTCCCTAGTGATTTTGTATTGATGTTAATTATTTAATCATTGACACAGGAATATGCTAAAGGTGGCAAGTGCATTGTATTCACACAAACAAAAAGGGACGCTGACCGATTGTCGTATACCATGAGTCGAAGTTTTCAGTGTGAGGCTCTTCATGGGGATATCAGCCAGGTCCAAAGAGAGAGAACACTTAAAGGATTTCGTGATGGGCGATTTAATATTTTGATTGCCACTGATGTTGCTGCTCGTGGATTGGACATCCCAAATGTTGACCTGGTTGGTTCTCCCTCTTCCCCATTATTTTGAGTTTTCCTTTGTGTCCTGATATTGTTAATGTCACATCGGTGTTCTTACCAACTTATGTTGAGTTTTGTTGTCTGGTTCCCCTTGCTCAGGTGATACATTATGAATTGCCAAACTCTTCAGAGATATTCGTTCACAGATCTGGTCGAACTGGCCGTGCTGGAAAGAAGGGTACTGCAATTGTAATGTACAGCTATAGTCAAAGCAGATCTATTCGAGTTATTGAGCAAGATGTTGGATCCAAGTTTAATCAGGTTAGTGCTTGTGGTTTGCACCATGAATGTTGAGCACTAGTTTATATCCTTTTTCAGATTTCATTGTGCTCATGTTGTTTTCTGTTGCCTCCCAGCTTCCAAAATTTAATGTGGAGGGGTCGGACCTATTGGGTGGTGACTTTGATTCCTATGGTGGAGGAGGATTTGGTCGTGATGGCGGTCGCTCACGTAGTTTTGGTGGACGTGGTGGTGGTTTTGGTGGAGGCCGAAGTGGTGGGTTTGGTCGATCAGGTGGTGGTGGTGGATTCGGTGATTCTGGATTTGGCCGCTCAGGTGGTGGATTTGGCGACTCAGGATTCGGTCGTTCAGGCGGTGGTGGATTTGGTGATTCTGGGTTTGGTCGCTCAAGTGGTGGCTTTGGCGAGTCAGGGTTTGGTCGTTCAGGTGGTGGAGATTCTGGTTCAGGCCGGTCCAGTTTTGGCCGTTCGGCGGGTGGATTTGGAGATTCAGGCTCTGGCCGCTTTGGTAGTTCTGGCTCAGGTGGTTTTGGCAGCTTTGGTGACAACTCAGGTGGATTTGGCAAATATTCTTAGCCTCTACCTGAACTAGGGAACAGTGACCTTCAACGCAACAATATTGATTGGTGTCCTGCAGATTCATCTTATGTGTTTTTTATACACATGATGCCTTACGTGATCCCTCTTCTCCCTGAGTCAAAGACGAACAATGCTCAAAGCATTCTGAGGTTCCAGGAATCATTAGCGCAGCAGGAAATAATCTCGAGTCCTATTTGCTCTTTTCTTTTTTCGTTTGGCACTAGCTCTAGCTCATACCTGTAACATATGCAGAAGGTCTTCTGCAGATGATATTATTATATGTTCGTTTTTGTAGTGGCTCTGTATTGTGATGATACTTGGTAACTTGTAGGTCTTATTGACCAGCATGATGGTCACTATATATAGTATCCAATCTTTAAGGTCACACTTAAGCTTACTGGTTGTTAAGACGAGCGAAAATGCTTGCCTCTTGATGCAGATTGCCCTGGCAGGCACTCAGATCTGGTCGATCTTGGGAACAGGAGGAAACTATATTGGTATACTGAAATCAGTAATGGCAAACCAGTAGTGGGATGAATAACTTTGCCGTTGAACTAGATATCAGTATGGCAGCACGGATGACGGCCAGGTTAATAAAATCCTGGTTAACCCGTATAAATGGCAAGCCGGTCTAGACTGGTTACATCGATTGGTCGGTTAATCCATAGTATGAATTAAAAAAATTATAGGTTAACCATTAAATTTGGTGAAATTTGAATTTAAAAATTTGATTTTAAAATCTGTCAATAAAACATATAAAATCAACCGGTTAACTACCAAAATCAATCAGTTAACCAGTAAAACCACTTGGTTAACCGGTCACCAATGATACTAGTTTCTTGTTAACCAGTTGGATTGGTTATGCAAACCTTGATGACGACTACCAAGTCGTCTTTCTTGACCTTTGCCACGAGCGTGTTCTTCTTTTAGCGATAAGATGATGTGTGTCGCCAAGCCTCTTTTCGTTTGCGTGTTGGTGTTCTCCCTTGATGGATGGCCTATGAATGGTTTGCAGCAGCACCACTGTCCATGATGCTGCTAGGTGTTGTGTGCTGCAAAGTCGTCTCCGTCATGGTGTTCTTTCACACTGTTTTTTTTTTCTTTTTTGAGCAAAGTTTTCTCGCACCGTTGAACTATATATGGCCAAACAGGCGGCCTGGCCCAGTATGGCCCAGGTCTTAAAAGGCCCGACATGATTATTTTCGGGCTGGCACGGCACGTGGACCTTTTTGAGCCATGCCTTGCCGGTCCACATGCCAAGCCGTCGGCCCATGGCTCGGCACGTGTAGTCAATTTTGTGTCGGGCTGACCCGTTAAGCCCATTAGTGATTTCAGCCCATTAATTGTGTAAATGGTGAAAAACAAGGAAAAAAAGGTAAGGTGGGGAGGGGGGGGGGGGGTTGGACCTAACATCCCTTGAAATCAAAGTTACAGTTCTACCACTAGACCACTCAATCCTTATTAAAAAGGTACAAAACATTTCGGGCCATGCCCGTGCCGCCCACCGGGCCGGACCTCCGGCCCAAGCATGACACGGCGCCTCGGGCCATGCCGGCCCGGGCACGAAATGATTCGAGCCGTGCCGTGCCTGGACCGGGCCAAAAATATCATACTTCGGGCCGACCCGGTAGGCATGACCTATTTGGCCATCTATACGTTGAACAACAGCCAATGATGGTTGTCAGATATCAGGAGCTCGATCGAGCCGTATATTTTTTTTGGAAGAAGTCCTATTTACTTCCCTCAATTATTATGAGTGTCTCACTATTCCTTCTTTAATTATAATACCGGGTATCTAGACTCTCTCAACTTTTGAAACCGTTTGTTTTCCTCCCTCGATGATTTTGAGAGCAGTTTTGGCTGAGGTGGCGCACATGTCAGCTGCCACGTCAACATTTTCTTTTTTTTCCTCTCTCTTAACAATGATTTTTCTTACAAATACTAGGTTTCAAATCTTAGAAAATTATGTGATTTTTATGCACATAGTACATTATGTAAGGAATCATTTTTGTTATTAGATCTTTTTGAATTCAAAATAAATTTTGAACTAAAAATTATAGATGTCACTTTGTTATTTTAAATTTAACAATTTTTAATTTAGAAATTTATTTTGAATTAAAAATTTGTAATAAAAATAGTTGTTTCTTAGCTTCTGTCCTACTAGTATAAAAAGTCCTATAATTTTTTGAGTCTTGAAAGTTAGTGTTTGGAAGAAAAAACCATTGTTAAAAGAGAGAAAGAAAAAAAAATAAAAATAGATGTTGAGGTGTCAGCTGACATGTGCGGCACATCAGTAAAAACTGCCCTTAAAATTACAGGGAAGAAAAACAAACGATTTTTAAAGTTAGAAGATGCTAGATAATCGGTATTATGTTGAGGGAGGAATAGTGAGACAAACATGATAGCTGTGGGAGGTAAATAGTAATTCTTTTTTTTTTTTCGAGGGAACTGTCGGAACATAGAGCGTGGTTTGCTTGACGTCGTCCGTGGGCCGTGATTATCACTCCATCACTGTTTTTAGCCCAGCCCAAATAGAACTAGCGGCCTATCAGTAAGCCTTGAAAGTCCGACCCGCGACCGCGACCCATAGTCCCGCCGATCCAGCGACATATAACAGGCGGCGTCCCGTTCCGCCGTTCGTCCCCATAGCCCTTCATACGACTGCTCACTTGTTTCGATCCCTAATCCGCCGCTTCTGCAAGGAAGAAGCTGGGCGTGCGGTGGCGACGGCAGCGCGGCGTCGGCTTCCGGTGGGAAGGAAGCTGCAGGTGGGTGCGCGGCTGGGCAAGCGTCGCCGCGTGGTCCGCGGTCGCGTCAAGGCGAGGCAGCGGCGGACCATTCGCTAGCGGGAGGCTACAGCTACAGGCCTCAGGTAATGCCGGTGTCCAAATCTCGAATCTCTTTCTGCCTATTTTATTATGTGACCACTGATCCATGGTTAAACTTCAACGGTTTAATTTCTCTCACTAATTTGTAGATTTGCTATATGTCTAAACGAACATTGAGTGTGTTCACATGTTGTTAAATTCAAGCAATGCCAACAGTAGCGCAACTCCATATGTTAGCGCCAAAAAATGATACAAGAGTTGGAAGGCATGAAAACCGCCATGTGTTGGTGCCAAAAATAATCCAGTATTATGCAATCATTCTTTATCAGTTTGTCTCAATCAGTTTGGAATAATTTGTTGGGTGTCCAGATTGTTTCTCGTAATAAAGAGTTATAGTCACACGTGTGTGTTACCCTATATATTTGTGTATAAAATTGTTATGACTATTCTAACTTCAGATTTATGTATCTCCACCTGGATTCTCCACTGCCCATTCCCATCACTGTCAGCGTATTTTGATACTGTTTATGTTTGTGTTGCAGATTTTGAATCATAACAGCACAGCACCTGGTTCTTCTTGCTGTCGCCGCCATGTATGGGAAATCCGGCAAGGCCCTCCAGTAAAGCGGCAGTGGCCAACCCCCTCCAGGCCGTGGTCTCCACCGTTGCCACCGTCCAGATCCTCCGCGCATCTGGGTACTCTGCCGCCGAGCCCGCCGCCCTCCGCGCCCTCTCCGACATCACTGGCCGCTACATTGCCTCACTCGGCCGTGTTGCTGCGGCCCTCGCCGAGGCCCGTGGCCGCACGGAGCCCAACGTCATAGACGTGGTACTTGCGCTTGAGGACCACGTGCAGGGTGGCTTCCCTGGCGCGTCTGACCCTGTGCGCCCTGTGCTCCGCTCTGGTGCGCTCGCGGAGCTTGCTGGGTTCGTCGCCGCGGTGCGAGAGGTGCCATTCGTGAAGCCGCTACCGAGGAGGGAGGCCAGTGGCCGCAAGCGGTGGGAGAGCTTCGCGGCAGCAGGGGAGGAGCCGCCGCTGAGGCACGTGCCGCTGTGGCTGCCACGCTTTCCCACGGGGTGGGAGAAGGGCCACCAGATGCGTGGCCGCTGCAGCGAGGCGGAGGCAAAGGGTGAGGAGGAAGACACGGGGGAAGTGGTAACCGTGATGCCGGCCAACGGTAACAGCAACGGCATGGTGCGCAGGGGAGCCGTTCCAAAGAAGAGGGAGAAGGTGTCGTTCAGCTTGTCGGTGAACAAGCGGCACCGGGTGAGACCAATCAAATGTGAAGCTGGAGGCCTTGAACAATCCAAAAAAAAGTTAGGATAATTTGCTCCAAGAGTAGTTTTGTTTGAGTTTCAAATCCACGACGTCAAAAAATGAAAATGTGTCTCTGTAGACCAGTGCGACAGCACATGTTACTTTCATGTACTTCTGCTGATCAAATTATATATCAATGATATATGCTGCTAAGTTTTGTACTCGCTATTTTGTGCTCTATTTAACCATTATTGATTTGCAGACCTTGATGGTTTCCCTTGGTTATTGTTTTGGAGCCAACAAGAGAAATTGTGAAACAAGTTGAGAGGGAATTTCTTGATTCATGCCCCTTGGAAACTATATGCCAACAAGAGGGAATTTCTTGATTTGCAGTCCAATTAGGCAGCAAATGGGGAAACTTAATTGTGGTATGGATGACGGGTGATTGATCTGCTAGAAGAGGTTCTCTGAGCTTTTCAAATGTCCGACTTTTTGTTCTGCTAGATGAGGATGTTGAGACAATTTGTGGAGAGTGCGTCCACAGTGGCAAACATTGGTGTTCTTTGAAACTATGCCAGTCTGGATATGAAGCTCACACGGAAGCAATAAGTTTCTCAGAAATTCAGTTACAGTTGACCCTGTGAGTTCAAGTTGTTTTTCTGTTGTTTTACATACATTTATTTATTGCTAAATTCATGACTTGAAGTTCCTGCACGAGTCTTGTCGCCATATGCGGGCCTTATTTTAATATGTTTTGTCTGTTTGTTTTCCCTTTTTAATTTGGAACTAAATCAGTGACAACTACAACTGTTGTTTGATGGATTCCCATGATTGCAATACAACAAATACTCTTTTTCATTGCTACATGGGATCTAAATATCTTGCTCCAGAATGCATGCAAACACTCAAATCTTGGTCTATTACTATGGTTTACTCAAAGTATTTTTATATTTTATATTGATCATTTTGCCATAACAGATATTTGATCCATTCGGATTTTCTTACAAATTTAGTAACTTTTTGGTCTAAATTGTGAACTCTGCATTTGGAAACGACTGAATGTCCTAAATGACAAAAATCAGACAATTAATACAACAGATCTAGAATGTGCCCCAGTAGCAAACATGTATAAACCATTTTTTTAACTTACTTTTTGTGGTCAAAGTTATGTTTTGTTTTTCTTTCTTGACCTTTGTATGACTGAAAGGATTGTTGTTATATTGATTTAGCATGATATTTTGTGTGTTGCATGGTATTTAGGATAAAAAGGGTATAACAATCATTTTATGTGTCTTGCTTACTGTAATGAAGTTACTTTAATTATTTAGGGTTGATTGCTGCACATAATTCCCTCTCTGATGATTTGAATTATAAGCAGTTTTGTTTCTATATGCCCTTTTATTTAAAGTTCATTTGCTGCACAAAGGTGAGTTATATGTTTCTTTTTTCTTTCTAGGTGGCCGAAGGAATCACATTGTATTCTATCTCTCCAGAGAATTGCAAAAAACCAGCTGTCCTATACCAGGAGTGCATTGTATTGGCACAAACAAAAAGGGATGCTAACCGATTGACGTGTACCAGGAGTTGCAGTTTCCAGTGCGAGGCTTTTCTTGGGGATGTCAGTCAAGCCCAAAGAGAAAAAACTGATGTTGCTGCTTGTAGATTGGATATCCCAAATGTTGGCGATTCCTTCTTCCCCATTATTTTGAGTTTTTCATTATTTCCTTCGGTGAGAAATTGGTCGAACTGGCCAGAGATATTCGTGCACAGATCCGGTTGAACTGACCAGAGATATACATTCTGAATAGGGTCCTGCTGAATCGAGAATTCAGGGAGACCATACCAGTGGGGACTCCGAAATTCAACCTTCAACACTGAATTCTATAATTCCGGTACCGTGCAAGCTAAATCAATGATTGCATGTACTGCACAATTGATTATAAATAAACCATATGTTTCCTCAAGACCAATAGTCTTTTTCTGATCACTTTATTTGATGATCATGCAAGCCGTTCCATGTTCTTGGTAAAAGCTGGTATATACAATGTTTGATCGCGCACAACACTCATAATGGGAAACAAGTATATTGTTGCACTCATTTATGCGTTCGATCCATCAGTTGATCCATCGTTAGTTAGCTACTCCGTATTACTTAGTGTGAGGCATTATAGCTTAAGATGTCAACAGAAATTCGACAACCAGAGCCAACAGCTTCTGGACATCCACATCCTTGGTCTCCTCTTGAGAGGAACAAGTAAAGTTCTCGGTCCTTTTCTATTTTAGTAGTTGAGTCTGTATAGATGCCCGTACTACACTTGTCGAGCTGCAAGAAAAGGTAACTCTCCCAAGCACAGCCTGGTCAGTATTTCTGGCACGGCCATTATTCTGGTCACAGTTCGGTTCTCGAAGAAACATATCCTCAGGAATTCAGGATCCCGCGGCGGGACGCATCACCACCGGAACGATGACCTGGAGCAGTAGGAACCAGCTGCACAATGGTGGGCGAGGCACAAAGCAGGGGAGCCGGAGCCGCCTCTGTTCAATGCAGCAGCGGCTGATGGACCTCGAGTTCGTTCTGGGCAGGCACAGCGAACGCGTGCCTCAAGAACGCGACGTCAAAACTAAACATGCTGCTACTGTAAAATTAGCAAGACATGGACCCGGCGGCGGTGCTCAAGGAAAGAAAGCATAGCGATGGATCAAGTGTCCATAAACAGGTAAAACTTCCCAATACAAATATATTGGCATATGGAAACCCGAATTTATTTACATGTAAATTGATTATTTCAACTACTATTATTACCATCTATATAACTTTTACATATGGTATACCTTCCGATTCATGAAGTATTTTCCAGGTTTTGTTTTGCGAGTAAGTATTTTTATTAGGATTTGAAGATACGCACGTATCCACGGGTGGTACCTCGTTATATATTGCTATGCGTCAATGAACCAGGCCTTTTGCTTTCAACAGAACGTACTCTGTCATCGACAAGTTCTACTAGCGGGGAAGAGACTGCACAATGACGAACATCGTGTCCCTTGCGCTCTTTGGATGTCTACTCGTTGTGGTAGCACAATGTAAGTAAATATATCCTTCTTATTCTACTTCCGGTATCTTTCTCACTGGTTCATGGCAAATATATAATTTGTGCATGCACTAAGCACTTAGAGTCTTAGAGATGCAATGTATTTATATTCATCATATATTTATTAGGTCGTCCTCAGCCGCTACTCAAGGTAGAGATGATGGTGCAGCAGGAAGGATCGATGGACTCGTCTTCCTTGGACGATGGGAGCAAGCTGAAACTGATATTTTGCTTCGTACCAAGTTTCAAGATACCACCAGTTTACTGCTGTGCGACGGTTGAAAATTGTTTCAGCACGAGAGAGGAGTGCAGGAACCACTGCACCGTGTGTGGCCCTGATTGTCGTCCGCCTCAAAATCAGACTTTGAACGGTGGGGCATTACATTCTCTGCACTCGTCATACTTTAAATTTATCATCTTCATCATCTAAAAGAAATATTTCATCCTAGTCAGCAATATTCTCTCCTCTATATTCAATATTATCGCACCCATTTATACTCTATATTCATCCTCTATATCAACCATTCAATATTTTATTCAACCATCTTCAACTACCATCTCCTTACATATCTCCTCCTCTTTCTTTTTTCTTTTCTTTTTTACTTCTTTCTCTTTTACAATAGTTTAGCAATCCAATTTTTAATTAAATAATAACATTTGTCTTTTCTTGTTTTCTCCCTTTTCTCTTTCTTTTCCTTCTCCCCTGCGCGCGCTCTCCGTCTCCTCCCCCACGCTCGCGCTGCCCTTCGCCTCCTCCCCCATGCTTGCACCGCCGCTGCCAGCCTCCGCTTCCCCCGCGCGCCGCCGCTGCCGGCCTCCCCTACGCACGTCGCCACCCTCCGCCTCCTCCCCCATACATGCCGTCGCCCTCTGTCGAGCTCCCCAATCCCTCCGCCTCCATCGCGTCTACGCTCGCGCCGCACCCGCCCCCGCCTCCGCTTGCGCCGCACCTTCCGCCGCCTCCGCCTCCTCCCCCACGCTCGCGCTGCCCTCCGCCTCCCCCCCCCCCCCCACGCTCGCACCGCTGCTACCGGCCTCCGCTTCCCCCGCGCGCCGCCGCTGCCGGCCTCCGCTTCCCCCGCGCGCCGCCGCTACCGGCCTCCCCCACGCACGTCGCCGCCCTCCGCCTCCTCCCCCATGCACGCCGTCGTCCTCCGTCGAGCTCCCCAATCCCTCCGCCTCCATTGCGCCTCCGCTCGCGCCGCACCCGCCCCCGCCTCCACCTGCGCCGTACCTTCCGCCACCACCTTCGCCCGCGCGTCCACCGCCGCCTCCGCCCGATGCCCCGCGCGCGCGTCCCTCTTCCTCTTCCCCAAGTGACGCCGCCTTCTCTTCCTCCCCCGCGCGCTGTCGGCCTCGACGACACCCCTCCTCTCTCCCTCGCGCCGCCGTTGCCGGCCTCCGCCTCCATCTCCATCTTCTCACGCACGCGCCTCCTCCGCCTCCTCCTTTGCGCGCATGCCCGCGCCGCAGCTGCTGCTTGTGCGCTCCTCCCACTCCGGCCCAAGCTCGCATCGAGGCGGAGCTCCACCTCCGGCTCAAGCTCGTGTTGAGCAGGAGCCCTCCTCGGTCTCTCTGCCGTCGACCTCCCGAGCTGAGGGGCAGCGACAACCCGGTCAACCAGAGGCGACCGCCCTCTCCTCCGCCCCTCTCCACGCCGCCCTCTTCTCCGGTCCCCTCCACGCAACGGCGAGGAGGGGATCTTGGGCCGCGCTGCCGGTGGTGGAGGTCGCACGGGCCCCACACCATGCCGTGGGTAGCGTTCCTCCGCTATCCCGCTTTATTTGCCGTACCCGGGACGGACGCTTTGCGTAGCGGAATCTTTAGCGTCCCGTGGTGCAGCACTTTTTTTCTCTATAACGATACTGGAGGAGATTTTACAGGCCCCCGGTGCGGACAGTCTTAGGGGACGCTACATTGTAATGAGTAGAAGTATTATGTCGGCCTGATCTTGAATTTCTTCGGATCAAGAAAGATTATATGTATGGAAGAGATAAAGAAAAAGATGATATGGAGGATCCTTATCTTTTTTTTCGGAATAGGAACTTTTTATATATTCTTCATCATCTGAATGAAATAGCACGTTGTTTCAGTCGACGTCCACATAGAGTCATCTTTTTCCTTGGGCAATTCTGTTCTTTTTCTTTGGGCAATTCGATCTGTTAATACTCGACGACGTCAAAGACTCAAAGAACGACTTCTCTTCTAAGAATGGGCCAAACAATCGTCGGCCGCCTGCGCGCTCCATCGCTAGGTGTGATATGGATTGGTTCTAATTAAGGACAATCGTCCGGACCCTGAAAGGTTTCTAGCCCTTGACACGAGGGCTGACGCACTCTGGCGAGCGTAGAGGGCACGAAACATGAAGCAGTTCAGGTCGGGGTCAACTACCGCGCGCCTATTAGTCTATTATCGAACTAGCAAACCTTGACGAATAACCGGGGGAGATCAGATTAAGGTAGCTTAATCAAAGAAGCCTTCCGTTCCGTAACTAGTGTGGGTTTTGTAGTGGATAGCCAGTTGTGTAAAAAATAAAACAGGAGGAAGAAAATCGTAAATTTTTTTGCCAACATATTTATTTGCCTGTGACGACAAAGATCAGCAATCTTCCAATGTGATCTCCACATCCCTCTCCAAGATATGTAACATAAGCAGATAATCTTTCAAATATGACTATACTCCCTTTGTTTTTAAATTATTATCATTATTAACTTTTTTAATTAACTCTGACCATTCGTCTTATTTAAAGTATTATTTAAAATATGCAAAATTTTAAGTTATATTTTAATTTTCTTTGATAATAAAATAAACTATGACAACATATATGATATTACTTAAATTTTTTTGAATAAGATGAATAATCAAAGTTAACTAAAAAAGTTAATAACGACAACAATTTAAAAACAGAGAAAGTATTAGCATGAAAACTCTAGTTAATTTACATGTAAATTAATTATTTCAGTTTCTATCGTCACCTTCCATATATACGCCTTGTATTGTATTTATGGTATACCTTCTTTAGATAGGTCATATCAAAGTGATAAAGATCTATGTTCTGGAAAATAGGTTGTTACATTGATTTAGAATGGTATGTTTGTATCGGCGTTTAGATCACCGACCAGTAGAATTTGTTCACAGGGGTGCGCACTTTGGATTCGGCGATGGCTAAGCAAGAGAACACGGGGGATTATACTGGTTCGGGAAAGCCCCTACGTCCAGTTCTCGGGCCTACTCGTGTTATTTGCTCCGGTGAGGGAGTACAATGGTGGTGAGAGAGGAGGGTGCTCCAAGTCTCGGATGCGAGCGGTGTGCGTGTGTGCGTGATTGCTGTTGTTGTGGCTATGTCGTGGTTCTTCTTCCTCGTCCCCTAGGGAAGAGAGTAGGTCTCCCCCTTTATACTTCAAGGGGATGGGTCCATTTACAGCGAGAGAGAGAGAGAGGGAGAGGGAGAGAGATTCTACACATGTGGAGTTGGTGGAGGCGTGCCGAAGAAGGCGAGGCTCTTAGTCGGCGGTGTGGTCTTCGGTCCTCGCGGGCCCCATCATCCTGTCCTTGTGTCAGAGAGGCGGTACTGTGTCCGAGCGTGCTCCCGTTCTCCGTCGTCAAGTCGAGTCCCCCCTTGTTTCTGTAGTCGGCGTGTTCCGCCATGTGCGGCGAGACGCCATACGGGCATTGTCACGTCATTCAAGCGAGGTTTAATCTAGCTGTCCCTCAAACCGTCCTGCACCATCACCATTAGGTGTGTCATTGCACGACGACAGCACAGCGAGCCTTGCCATGACTGCCACCGTCAGCGGGCGCTGGTGATGATGAGGGGGGCAGGTATCTGGAGGGATTTGACTCCTTGATACTATACACGCGTAATGGGAATGACATTTAAGACCGGGTGGTTGGCAGTTGTTGACCATTGGCTCGCTCGACCCCCTCCGTCGGGGGTTGTTATGTCGGGTTGCGTTTGTCTGGACCTGCTTAGAGTTGGAATCCGTCCCGTCCGGACGAGGCAATCGAGCTTCTCCACTCCGCCACTCTAGGCTTAGTCAGGGTTTCCTTACCCCGTCCTGTCTGGGCTCGGGTCCCACCGATGGGAGTTGACGGAGGTGGAATTTGTCTAACGATTACGGGGGGAGGGGGGGGGGCATACTTTCATCATGATAGTAGCGGCAACGGAGCGTCCCTCCCTGTCCCGGAGTGGATAGGCTCAGTCGAGTGGCTGAGTCATCTGCTTGGAAGGGTGAGCCATGCCCGCGCTCCGTCAGGCGGAGCGATCTGTCCTCTGCCCCTTTCGAGGGTCGAGCGGGGCGTAGCGGATCCCCGAGCCCCATTGAGGGGTTGAGTGGGACGTGACCGGCCCTTGACCACTCGGGGGTCGAGCGAGTCGGGGTAGTGGCGTGGCTTTTATGGCTAAGGCCTGGCTGCTGCGGGGATGCTCCCCGTGGGGACCCACATCGGTGGTGCCTTGGTGGCGATCTTGCGGGCCCTTTTGAGTCTGACGCGTGTGAGCCCTTAGGAGGTGCCATATGGCACCCCGATCTTTATCCTCGACAGTAGCCTCCGAGCCCCCGAGCGAGTCGGAGATCGTTCGGGGGATTTTGACGCGGGTACGGGTGGAAGGCATGAAGTCGTTTGTAGGTTGCCTGGTTTACGTGAGAGTGGTGCGCGCGGGCGCACCTGATGGGTGTAGCCCCCAAGCCGGAGGGGGAGTTTGGTTGAAACTCATGCTTTGGCTTAACACGTTGTGGGAAAGTTAGGTCGTTCGTCCGTCGGAGTGCGCGCGAGCGCACCCGTTGGGTTTAGCCCTCGAGCCAAAGGAGGAGTCCGGACGGACTCGTTCTTTGGCTGTTTGTACCTGAAACGATCACAGGGGTGCCATGGGATCCGTGTTCCTCGTTCTCCGTCCCCTGGGCCGAGCAGACGGCGCAGGGTGTCATGGATGAGAGTTTGCCTAAAAAGGCGGGCCATGACGCTATCGGCATGACATGTCTCTTGTCTCCCTTTGGCATGCAGCGCGCAGGGCCATTTTTTGGTAGGACCCAGATCCGTTGCGCGTTAGGTCTTTGTTCCTGTGTGGCATGCAAGAGCCCCTTATGAACCCGTATCGGGTTTGGTGCCCGTGCAAGGAATCCGAGGCTTGGGCCTAGCTTGGCTATTTAAGGACACAGCCGGGCAATGTTCTGCTTCATCCCTACACCTAGCTTTACACTCCGAGCCCTGAGATACCTGGGATGTGACCGACTCTCGCTTAGTGGTCTGTTGTTCTCATGGCTGTCGGGTGCAACGCTGTCCCTGGTGATGAGGAAGGGGATGAAAACCCGCCGATAGTAAGTCCCTGGCCGCCCTGGTGCGGCGGCCCTGTCGGTTGCGGGAAGGTTGGCTCGACTTCTATTGTGTCCTCCCCTGGTCGGAGTGAGATGGAGATAAAGGGGCCTTCACATGGAAGGTTTCCATGGCTTATTAGGTCCCCTCGTGTTCGTCTTTGGCAGCGTCGGTAGGAGCAAAGTCATGAAGAGGCGCCGGACCTGACTCCCCACCAACATGGGGGTCCTTGGTCTCAAGAGGCGGCTCCAGCAACAGCCGTACGGTGTGGCCGGGCTGCTCGCTTTCTTCGTTGGGGGAAAAGGCCAGCTTCAAATGAGGGCGTCTTTCCCTGACGGCGAAGCATTACAGCTGCTTTACCTCGCATGTACCCGCCGAGGTGCGGGTACCGCTTTTTCTTTGTAGTAGACCCCTCGGGTCAATCTTTTCCTTTCTTCTCTTTTTTTTTTTCTCGAGTCGTTGATACTCGCTTTGTAAAAAGATGAGAGGGAGTCTGTAAGAGTCGGCCTCAAACGGTTTTGTGAGCAAAGAATAATGAGCATGACCCTGTTATTGGGTCTCGTTTGGCGATGCCGGCCCTCGTGTCCCCGCTCGATGCAGACGGATCGGTTGAGCGGCCATTTCGAATTTTTTTGTTTCCTCCTTTCGCATCCTGTTCGTGAGACGAAGGATAGAGCCGGGCCACGCTTTTGGCTCGGTGGTTGAAACATGCTTGCTCGATGAGCTGCTATCGGGTTCGTTTAGTGAGATCTCCGGTTCCCCGTCGACGTGGTCCCAACGAACCAGCTGGTGGTCGACCTCATGTATCCATCTTTCCGTCTTGACTGGTTGTCACGACCATTCGATAGGTCGTGATGGCTGGCTGCCTCTCTTTGGGGAGATACCAAAGGTCGAGTCAGAGCAGGACTCAAACGCTACTCCGCGATGCCCTCGACCCCTCGGGGGTCGGGGTATTGGCCGCTAAGTGTGCCCCTCGCTCGTACCCCGCGCTTTGTTTGCACTCTAGGCGGCTGTTGAACCATCTTGCAGGGCCAGCCTTAGAACCTTGGCAAAGAATAATGAATGTGACCCCATCGTTGGGTCTCGTTTGATGATGCCGTCCCTCTCGTCGCTGCTCGATGCAGACGGATCGGTCGAGCGACCGTTTTGACTTTTTCATTTTCTCCTTCCGCGTCGTGTTCATGAGATGGAGGATAGAGCAGGCCACGCTTTTGCCTTGGTGGCTAAAACGTGGTTACTCAATGAGCTGCTATCGGGTTTGTTTGAGTGAGATCTCCGGTTCCCCGTCGACTGGGATCCAGGGAACCAGCTGGTGGTTGACCTCATAAATCCGTCTTTTCGGCTCAACTGGTTGTCACGACCATTCGATAGGTCGTGATGGCTAGCTGCCTCTCTTCGGGGAGATACCAAAGGTCGAGTCAGAGCGGGACTCAAACACTACTCTGCGATGCCCTCGACCCCTCAGGGGTCGGGGTATTGGCCGCTAAGTGTGCCCATCGTTAGTGCCCCTCGCTCTGTTCATGCTCTAGGCGGCTGTCGAACCCGTTTGTGAGGCCAGCCTTAGAACCTCGGCGCCGTCGGGGCAGTTTTCAGCCCCTTATCCCGTCTTACCTGCACCGCTCGTCCCTCGCCGGGGTCGAGCGGCTCGCCTCGCGCCTTCGTTCTGTTTGTTGCTATTCGACAGCCGAGTCCACCAGGGTCGGTCGCGTTTGCTGCGACGAGGCCTGACTAGTGGGGTTCGTGCATGTTTCCTGCTCCAGAATTCAAGGCGCGGCGTGGGGCCTAAATTGGCTCCGCACTGCCAGCTCCCACTACCCGAGTAAATAGGAGGGACTGAGTGGTTTATCTGACATCTGGGTCGTGGTGGTCCCAAGCGTGGTGCGTCGACGTTCCGTCTTTCTTGGCGCGGCGACCGAAGGGTCGTTGCTCGTAGTGAAGACAGTAGAGGTAGGCCCATGATGCGCGGAGCTGTTTGCGGAAGCCGAGGAGTTTGCAGGATAGTGGGAAAAGTAGAGTTATGGAGGAGCGTAGGATACCACGTCCGGGTGTCGTGCGGGATGAGTGGTTGGGACGTTTATCACCTACCGGGTTGTGGGCGGATTTTCCGCGGTCAGTTCTGGTCGCGCTCCTGGCTCGTCCTCCTATTTAAGCCTTGGACACCGCATCCTCTGTTCTTCCTTCGCCTTCCTCGTTTCCTCGCCCTTTTCTCTCCTTCGTCTCCAGCGGTCTACCCTGCTGTAGCCTCGTTGCCGCGATGTCGGTGTTCACTCGCTCCAGCTGGGCTTCTCGCGCCCCTCACTGGAGCGAGGGAATGGGTGGTGCCGGGGAATGAGATGCGGCCGGAGCCCCCGAGGGGCTACGTGGTGCCATTCGTCCCTTTCCACGAGCGCGGGCTTGGACGGCCGGCGCATGACTTCCTCCGGGCGCTGTTCTACCACTACAAGATGGAGTTGCAGCATCTGAATCCCAATGGGATCCAGCACATCTCGGCCTTCGTGGCCTTGTGTGAGAGATTTCTTGGGATCATGCCTAACTTTGACCTGTGGTGCCGCTTTTTCCTCATATCCTGTATCCGACGCAGGATTACAGGCGAGAGCTTTCCGTGCACAATCGAGTGCACGGGCATCCGTCTTCGAGGTGAGCGCACGGAGGAGTACCTTTCAATGCCCACCCTAACCACCCACTCAGGGTGGCACAAGAGGTGGTTTAACTTGCGCAATGATGAGATCCATCAGCTCCCTGAGTTCACCGGCCACGACATCGTCGAGGCTCGGGAGAGCTGACACTAGGGGAAGGGGAAGAGCGGGAAGAAGTGGATCAAGAGCGCACTCGGCGCCATCGCTCATCTCAAGGAGTTCGGACTCGATGGCGTCGGAGTCGTCGGGTGGTATCACAAGCGGCGGTTCACGCCGCTGTGTCATCGCCAGCTCCTCATGTTCCTCGTCGACGTCGGCAACCGCGGGGTGCCGGGCAACATGATGGCAGAGGAATTGTTGTCTGACAACGAAGTGGCGAAGCGAGTGAGGGCGGCCCTAGGGCCCAGCGCGTAGGCCTGGCCTGCTCTGAATGGGCCGGTGATGCGTCCCGACCTTCGAGTGGTCGTTGTGGTAAGAATTTCTGTTCCTCTGCAGATGCACTATCCTCCGCCTCCTACTTTCGCTGTCATGACCGTGTTTGACCTTTGGCTTCCTTTCTCCTTTCTTTTTATTTGTTGTCCCAGTGGGTGAGCTTTGTCCAGACCCCTTCCCTTCGGCTGCCAGAGGGGAGGGCCGAGAGGACCGCCAAACGCTTCAGAGACATGGAATGGCGAGATGCCAAGCGGGAGGCATGGAAGAGGAAGGACACGGACATCCGGGCCAAGCGTGGGAAGGAAGAAAGGTCGCGGCAGCGATAGGCGCTGCAAGAGGTGAAGGAGCAGAGGGGTGAGAACCCAAACACTCCGTTGACTGAGTTGACAGAGGAGGAGGCCGAGGATGGGGACTCCTCCGACGACCAGGAGGCCCTGAGCGGGTTCGAGGACGCCGTCAGCGATAACGGCGGTGGTGACAGCGATGATGATGATGATGATGAAGGTGGTGATGGCGACGTCAATGACGACGACGATGATGCCGACGACAATGACGATGATGACGACGGCAACGTCGGCGACGACACCGGGATGGCGGCCAGCCTTGGCTACGCGCCCTTGGTGCACCCGACTCTGGGGATGGGGTCATCTCTGATCTCGCCATCCTTGGACGGGTCGGGATCGACGGAGGAGCCCCGTTCGCCAGCGCCGAGCGGGGATGTCGCCGACACTCGGACCCCAGCGGCAGGCTCGCCCATCGAAGGTGTGGTCCATCCAGCAGAGCTGGAGCAGGAGGTTGAGCTGGTGCGTGTCGAGATGCCGCCCATCATTATCATGGCTAAGGCTGCGTCTCCTGCGACGGCTGCGGATAAGCGCCCGTGAGACGAACCGGCGAGCGGTGATGCGCCGGTCGAGAAACGACGGGCCTTGGGCCAAGATACTCGCCGACCTAAGCTATCCCTCATGAACCAGCTCAAGGTGGGTGCCGCGGAGGAGGCGCGGGCGTGAGACACCGCGGCGGCTGCTGCAGAGGAGGCGCGGGCGCGTGGCGCCGCAGCGGCCGAGGAGAAGCGGGCGCGTGACGCTGCTGGTCAAGGAGACACGGGCGCGTGATGCCGCGGCGGTCGCAGCGGATGAGGCGGCTTCTAGGGTGGTTACACCCACGACGAAGGTCAAGGGCGTCAAAAGTGGCGCTCCGGAGGGCGTCGCGTCGACCAAGATTCCTGCTGTCATTGGTGCGGGAGCCGTCATGAGCGCCGGTGATCGAGAAGTCCCGCCTCTGTCGGTGGAGGAGCGTGCGCTGGTGGAGGGTGGGTTTAAGTCGATGGTGGATTCGTGCAGCCCCGCTGAGCTTCGGGTCCTCGCTACATGCCGGGCGTTGAGGCTCGAGTGCGAGGCCTCAGCCGCGGCATCCCTTCAGGCCTTGGCTGGCGCCGTTAGGAGATGGAGGAGGAGCGTCGACTTGGGGAGGATCTTGGCACGCGGCTGCTCGAACTGGAGGCCACTTTGGAGCAGGTCGGGTGCCAGCTCATTAGGGCAAAGCGCGACCTCACCCTCGCTCGAGACGAGCACGACGAGGCTGTGGCATAAGCTGCGTCCGGCGCTGCGGAGGTCGATAGGCTGGGGCTCGCATTGCAGCATGTAAGGCTGCGCCGCGAGGAGGCGGACAAGGCGGCTCAGGACTCCACCGCGGTCGCTGCCGGCTACCTATCGCAGCTGCAGGCTTCTCATAAAAGGAAAGAAGGTAGACTTTTCGCGACCCCTTATCTTACGTGATGCCTCTTTTTGGTTTGCTGACTTTTGGTGGGTGTTGCACAGACCTCAGATCAAAGCTGGCGGCGGTCGAGGACTCCCTTTGTCAGGAGGTCGAGGAGAAGGGCGCGTTTCGCGCTCTGATGGGTCGAGCGGCGCTGGCACTTTAGGTGGATCTCTGTCTCGATGCCACTCCCGTCGAACAAGTCGGGAGGCTGATAGAGGCAGGGCGTGAGTGGATCAAGCGAGGCGTGTGTCTCGGTGTGCGTACCGCCTTCAGCGTGTTCGCCACCCACTTCAACCTGGGCTAAGCGGAATTCAAGGCCCTGAGCGCGGGCCACGTTGAAGGGCACACCCCTGTACAGATGGAGGCGATCTGTGTCCGCACCGCCCACCCACGCCGATGTCTTGGCTCGCGCGCACAAGGAGGAGGCGCACCCTAAAGATGAGGAGGAAAATTAGTCAGTGTCTGCCTTAGTTATCTTAGTTGTTTTGGTGGGTTATCATGCCCGTGTAATAGCTTAAGATTGAACTAGTGTCTGTTTAATTTCGATGGCCCGTGGTGGCCTTAAACAGTCTTAATTTCAATTTAATTAAACTATTTTGTGTGCTCAGCCTATTGCCTTCCCTGTTTTGGCTCGCAAAGTTTGAGCCCCCCGGGTGCTTCGAGGAAGTTTAGTGTTGCCGGTGATCGCCGTTGTCATGGTCGCTGGGGCAAGCACAACGTTGCACCGTCCGACCTGCTCGACTGTGAACCCCTTCACCCGTGGCCTACTTTGTTTGCCAGTATGGAGAGGCTCGAGGCCGAGAAAAAAGAAAAAGCCAGAAAAGCAAAGAAAGTTTTTAAGGCAAAACAGAGGCGTGCCGTATGGGCCCGCTGTGCTCTTCCAGCCCCCGAGCGATGCTCGACCCCTTAAGAGGGGTCGTTTGTCGCTTTGGGGCGAGCAAGGCATGTAAGGATCGCAGGAAATAGAAAGCTAGGGATAGAATTTATGTAGCCGTGAGATATTCCACGCGTTCTTGAGCCGTCGCCCTCCACGGTCTTCAACTTGTACGTGTCGGGTCGAAGGACTCGAGAAATGATGCATGGTCCTTCCCAAGGTGGCGAGAGCTTGTGTCGACCCCTGTTGTCTTCAACCCTGCACAGAACGAGGTCGTCCATGAGGAGGCCTCCGTCCCTCACGTTTCAGTCGTGATAGCGGCAGAGCGCTTGTTAATACTTGGCTGAATGGAGGAGCACGACGTCTCGCGCCTCGACTATTTGATCCACCGCATCCTGGAGCGCTGCCTCGTTGCCTCGTTCATCATACGCGCGTACTGATGGTGCGCCATAGTCCAGTCAGTGGGGAGGGTAGCCTCCAACCTGTGGACCATGAAGAAAGGCGTGAAGCCCGTTGCGCAACTTTAGGACGAACGTAGGCTCCACAGCACAGCGTGGAGTTCAGCCGCCCATCGACCGCTGAACTGCTTCAAGCGGTTAAAAATGACGGTCAGGTCGAAGATTCGGGGCTTCAACCCATGGAGTATCATGCCATTCACTCACTCGACCTGACCGTTCGTCTCGGAGTGAGCGACGGCGGCCGAGTCGACGCGGATGTGATAATTGTCGTAGAACTTTAGGAATTTCTTTCCCATGAACTGCATTCCGTTATCCCTGATTATGGAGTTTGGGACCCCAAATCAGTGGATGATGTCGAGGAAGAATTCAACCGCTTCTTCGGATCGAATCTTGACCAGGGGGCATGCTTCGATCCACTTGGTGAACTTATCGACGGCGGCAAGAAAGTGGGTGTAGCCTCCGGGCGCTTTTTTGAGCGGATCCACCAGGTCCAATCCCCGGACTACGAAAGGCCACGTGATGGGGATCATTTGAAGAGCCTGACTAGGCAGATGTGTCTGTCGGGTGTAATACTGGCAGCCTTTGCAGGTTTTGACTATGCGGGTCGCATCGCCCACAGCGATCGGCCAGTAGAAGCCTTGGCGAAAGGCGTTGCCTATGAGGGTTCGAGGTGCGGCATGATGACCATAGACCTCCCGTGGATATCGATGAGCAGCTTAATGCCTTCGTTGGTGGGGATGCAGCGCTGCATAACTTTGGTGACGCTGCGCTTGTAGAGGTCCCCGTTGATCAAGACGAAAGACTTGGCACGCCGATAGAGTCGTTTGGCCTCAGTCCTATTGGTGGGAAGTGTGCCCGGAGCCAAGAACTCGATGTATGGAACTCTCCAGTCGGGTGGGAGCCCGGCTCGCTCGACCCGGGGGTCGATTCGCTCGACCCATGGGTTGTTCGACTGGTCGTCCGGCTCAGTCGAGTTGCTTGGTCGATCGATCTCCATCATGTCCGCGAGCTGCGGGGCCACTGGAGACGATTCTTCGACCCTCGAGTCGGGTTTGGCGGAATCACTCAACCCTGGGCTCCTTGGGTCGAACCGAAAGTTGGTGCTGGTCGTTCGTGAAGACCCCCGGAGGGATCTGCTCCCGACCAGATGCCATTTTAGCTAACGCGCCGGCCGCCTCGTCGAGACGTCACGGGATGTGCTTGAGTTCCAGCCCATCAAATTTATTCTCGAGCTTGCAGACCTCCTTGCAGTAGAGTGCCATGGCGTCGGTCTGGCAGCTAGACGCTTTCATGATCTGGTCGACCATGAGTTGGGAGTCGCCCTGGATTTCTAGCCGCCAAATTCCGAGCTCGATGGCAATCTTGAGTTTGTTGACCAGCGCTTCGTACTCGGCAATGTTGTTTGATGCGGGGAAATATAAACGAATCGCATATTTCATACGTACCCCGAGTGGAGAGACGAAGACGAGGCCGACACCTGCCCCTGTTCGCATGAGCGATCCATCAAAGTACATGACCCAGTATTCCTGATCGTTGGGAGCGGGCGGGAGTTGCGCCTCAGCCCACTCCGCCATGAAGTTGACAAGGACCTTGGACTTGATGGCGGCTTGGGGCTGGTACATGATGTCGTGTCCCATCAACTCGAGCGCCCACTTGGCCACCTTGCCTGCTGATTCCCTGTGCTGTATAATCTCTCGGAGAGGAAAGGAACTCACAATATGAATCGGGTGGGAGTCAAAGTAGTGCCGGAGCTTACGCCTTGCCACCATTACCATGTAGAGGATCTTGAGGATCTGGGGGTACCTGGTCTTGAAGTTAGACAGGACTTCACTGACATAGTAGACGGGGTGTTAGACTTTGAGGGTGTGTCCCTCTCTTTCTCGCTCGACTACGAGCACCGAGCTTATGACTTGAGTCGTCGTATCTATGTATAGCAGCAGCACCTCTCCCGGGACCTGGGGTGTTAGCACGGGTGCGCCGCTCAAAATGCTCTTGACGTCATCGAGGGCGGACTGCGCGTCGGGGGTCCACCCGAATTGGTCGGACTTCTTCAGAAGCCTATACAACGGAAGCACCCTCTCGCCGAGGCGCGAGATGAAGCGACTCAACGCCGCCAGACAGCCCGTGAGCCGCTGCAGTCTCTTGAGATTCTGGACCGGTCCCATTCGCTCGATGACGGAGATTTTCTCGGGATTGGCCTCGATACCTCGTTGGGAGACGATGAACCCGAGGAGCATGCCCCTTGGGACCCCAAAAATGCACTTCTCGGGGTTGAGTTTGATGTTGTTTGCACGTAGTTTGGCAAAGATGAGCTAGAGGTCGGCCACGAGGGTGTCCGCCTTTTTGGACTTGACGACGATGTCGTCCACATAGGCTTCAATCGTGTGGCTGATCAAATGATCGAAACACCATTGCATGCAACACTGAAACGTCGCACCTTGAGCCCGAAAGGCATCGTTACGTAGCAGTAAGAGCCAAACGGCATGATGAAAGATATCGTGAGTTGGTCGGATTCTTTCATCGCAATCTGGTGGTACCCCGAGTAGGCATCCAGGAAGTAGAGAGTCTCGCATCCCGCCGTTGAGTCAACTATCTGGTCTATGCGCGGCAAAGGAAAAGGATCCTTCGGACATGCCTTATTTAGGCTTGTAGAGTCAACACACATTCTCCATTTCCCATTCTTTTTTCGTACAAGAACGGGATAAGCTAACCATTCCAGATGGTACACCTCCTTGATGAACCCGGCCACCTGTAGCTTCGCGATCTCCTCGATGCGGCTCAGACGTTGCTTCACCGGCTTGGAGCCCGACTTGATGTTCAAGGAGTGCTCGGCGACTTCCCTCGGTATGCCAGGCATGTCCGAGGGCCTCCACGTGAAAACATCGGCGTTAGCGTGGAGAAAGTCGATGAGCGTGCCTTCCTATTTGGTGGTAAGGGACGCCCCCACTTTCACCGTCTTCTCCTTGTCGCCCTCAGAGTCGATCTACACTTCCCTGGTGTCCTCCGCGAGCTTGAACGAGGCCTTCTTGTGACTCGTGTTGGGGGCCCCTCCTCGCGGTGGGTGCGGATAGTCTCGAGCTCCTCGGCGTAGGCCACGGTCGCCGCCGCGAGGTCGCCATTCTTTGTCTTGCATTAGAAGGCGCGTTGAAGGGACGTGCTGATGGTGATGACCCCTTTTGGGCCCGGCATCTTGAGCTTCAAGTAGGTGTAGTTGGGTACGGCCATGAATTTGGCGTAACACAAACGTCCCAAGAGAGCGTGATATACCCCTGGGAAGTCGACAACCTCAATGACGAGGGTCTCGGTCCGGAAGTTGGATGGAGTCCTGAATGTGATAGGCAGGCTGATTCGCCCAAGGGGCATGGCTTGTCGCCCCGGGACGATCTCGTGGAAAGGTGCACCAGCCGGCTGAAGGCGCGATCGGTCGACCCCGAGCATGTCGAGCGTGTCGGCGTACAAAATGTTGATGCAGCTGCCCCCGTCCATCATCACCTTAGTGAGGTGGACCTCAGCGATGATGGGGTCGACCACGAGCGGGTATCGACCCGGTCGTGGTACATGTGTGGGGTGATCTGACCGATTAAATGTGATCGGCAAATCTGACCACTTGAGGAAAGCCGGCGTGGCAGGTTCTGCTGCGAAAACCATGTCGCGCTCGATTTTGGCGGTGCATCGACTCCCTCGGGACTCAGGCCCCATGAAAATCAAATGGCAGGCTTTGGGGGTTGGAAATATTGGTCCCTCTGGCTTGTCGTCACCGTCTGCGGGGTCCTGGACCCCCAGTTCTGACGCCTTCCCTGGGTCCCCCTTCTTCGCCTCCTCCCGGATGAATTTCTTCATCATGAAGCAGTCCTTAAGGAGATGCTTGACAGGGGAACTCGTGGTTCGGGCATGGGCCGTTCCACTTCTTTTCGAAGTGGTTTCGCGCCTCCCCCGCTGCCGGCCTCGGCGACTTGCGTTTGGCGGCGGCCATGACGGGGTCGCGCCCTGATCGCGGTTTGTTTTTCTTTTTATTCGGGCGGTCGGAGGCGCCGTCGCTGGCTCCTTCCTCCCGCTTGCCCTTGCCCTTGCCCTCCGGTGTGCGTTGGAGGACCGCTCCCACGCACTCTTCGCCGGAGGCAAAGCTCGTGGCGATGTCTAGGAACTCGTGGGCCGTGCGCGGACCCCTTCGGTCCAGCTCATGGATGAGCTGTTCCGAGGTTGTGCCTGAGATGAAGGCCCCAACAATGTCCGCGTCGCCCACGTTGGGTAGCTCGTTGCACTTCTTGTTGAAGCGTCGGATGTAGTCTCGGAGGGACTCGCCAGCTTTCTGCCGTAATTCTTGAGGTCCCAAGGGTTGCCCGGCCAGACGTAGGTCCCCAGGAAATTTCTGACAAAAATATTCCTTAAGTCGCCCAAGTCGTGGATTTGACCCTCGGGGAGGTGCTCAAGCCAAGCACGAGCCGAGTCGGCGAGATACAGCGGGAGATTGCATATGATGGCGAGGTCATCGATGCCCCCCCCCCCCCCCCCAGCTTGACACGCGAGGCGGTAATCTTCAAGCCAAAGACCGGGGTCCATCTCGCCCACGTACTTGGTGACGGTCACAGGCGCCCGGAAGCCCTGAGGGAACTCGGCGGTGCGGATTCGTGAGCTGAAGACCCGCGGCCCGGGAGGGCTCGGGCTAGGGCTCCGCTCCTCATCGGTGTTGTCGTACCGACCTCCGCGGCGTGGTTGACGGCCCCTTTCCTGATTCCGTCGCTCCCTCTCGTGATGATGCGCCTTGAGAGTGTGACGCGCGTTGTGGTGGGTCCGACTCGGTCGTGGATCGAGGCCTTCTTAGGTGCACCTCCAGCTGAGGCTGGCTGCTGGACTGAATGCTGTTGCGATCCGGCGGCACTGCCTCCTCCGGCCCGTCTGGATGTGGAGACCTGCTGGCTAGATTGAGTGGCGCACTGTTGTGAGCTCGCCGCTAGGAGCTCGGCGACCTTGGCTAGCAGAGCCGTGACTTTTTGCTGAGCCTGCTGGGCCTCCGGCGTTACGGGCTCAAGGAGAGTATTGAGCAGGGCGACGACTGCCACTATGTTTTATCCTGCGCGAGCAAACTGTAGGGGCCCTTGATCATCGGCGACGATGCACAGGAGGACGTCACGGGCCATGGCACGAGCGCGTCCGCCCATGTCGGGACGGGCTAGCTCACGGTCTATCTCTTCCTTTTCGTGCTTGAGCTGGTGCCGAGTCTCTTCCTGCTCCGCCCGCCTTGCCCTCAACCGTTGTTGAAGGTCGTCCGAGCAGGGCGAGGCTTGCGGGTTCCCGGCCGCGGTGATGGGAATGTTGACGAGGGTCTCGGCTCCTCCCGCACCCGTCGTCGGGTTTGCCTGGGCAGGGGTCCCGGGATTTGCCACTGCTTCAGCGGCTGAGGTCCCGGCACCCCCCGCAGCCGAGGCGGGCGTAAGCCGCACCATACTGCACCCTCGGGGGGTGCCACAGCTTTCCGCGTAGCTTCCGGACTTGGAGCTAGAGTCTCCTTCTGACCCCATGTCGAGGAGGTAAGAGAGAGACTCCTCCGGACACTAGATCACTCCGACAAACCTAAAGCCCTCAAAGGCGGGAATCGCAAGTTGTGCGGTCGCGCTTTGGAAACACCTCGCGGCATTCTGTAGGCCGTGTGGGTGGCCCTCCGAAGGGGTTCTGGTGAGCCCGTTCGGGCGGAGGGGCTCTTCTTCAAGAAGTTGCCTATGGATGTTCGCCAATGCGAACGCGAAGTGCCGGACTTCCGGGTCGGGCGTAGGGCCCAAGTAACGCTCCAGATGGAGCCATAGCTGGTCGCCGTAACTGGCCGATGCCACGGAGCGGTCAGTGACGTGCGTCCTAGCCGGCTCGAGTCGAACCATACGCATCGCCTCGTCGACGACTGCGACGGCCGCCGCGATAGGGTCCGGGAGCGACTCATCGACGAGCCGTCGCATCCCATCTCCTGCGACTACGGAGTCGAGCATGTCATTTGTGTCCTCTAGCCATCACGGATGCGTCGCCACGGGGGTGGGTGCCTGGACTTGGGGCGGCGAAGACGTCGGAATGCTGACGCATAACATCTTCTGGTCTGCAGTAGCAACGAACTCCAGGCTCCCGAAGAACATGCTGCTACCGGGAGCCCAGAAGGTGGAGGAAGTGGCCATCCGAACCGGGAAGTGGTGAAGTGAAATACGCAAAGTCCCCTACCTGGCGCACCAACTATCGGCGTTTAGACCACCGACCAGTAGAATTTGTTCACAGGGATGCGTGGTTCGGGTTCGGCGATGGCTAAACAAGAGGACACGGGGTATTATACTGGTTCGGGGAAGCCCCCTACTTCCAGTTCTCGGGCCTGCTCGTGTTACTTGCTCCAGTGAGGGAGTACAACGGTGGTGAGAGAGGAGGGTGTTCCAAGTCTTGCGTGCGAGCGGTGTGCGTGTGCGCGTGATTGCTGTTGTTGTGGCTATGTCATGGTTCTTCTTCCTCGTCCCCTAGGGAAGAGAGTAGGTCTCCCCCTTTTTACTTCAAGGGGATGGACCCATTTACACACACACACACAGAGAGAGAGAGAGAGAGAGAGAGAGATTCTACACGTGTGGAGTTGATGAAGGCGTGCCAAAAAAGGCGAGGCCCTTAGTCGGCGGCGTGGTCTTCGGTCCTTGCGGGCCCCATCATCCTGGCCTTGCATCAGAGAGGCAGTACTGCGTCCGAGCGTGCCCCCGTTCTCCATCGTCGGGTCGAGTCCCCCCTTGTTCCTATAGTCGGCGTGTTCTGCCGTGCGCGGGGAGGCGTCGTATGGGCATTATCATGTCATTCAAGCGAGGTTCAATCTAGCCGTCCCTCAAGCCGTCCTGCACCATCACCATTAGGTGTGTCATTGCACGACGACAGCGCAGCGAGCCTTGCCACGCCTGCCAGCATCAGTGGGCGCTGATGATGATGAGGGGGGCAGATATCTGGAGGGATTTGACTCCTTGATACTGTGCACGCGTAATGGGCATGACATTTAAGGCTGGGTGGTTGGCAGTTGTTGACCGTTGGCTCGCTCGACCCCCTCCGTAGGGGGTCGTTGTGTCGGGTTGCATCTGTCCGGACCTGCTTAGAGTTGAAATCCATCCCGTCCGGACGAGGCTATCGAGCTTCTCCACTCCGCCACTCCTGGCTTAGTCAGGGTTTCCTCACCCCGTTCTGTCCGGGCTCGGGTCCCACCGATAGAGTTGATGGAGGTGGAGTTTGTCTAACGATTGTGGGGGGGGGGGGGGGGGGGAGGAGGGGGAGGCATACTTTCGTCGTGACAGTAGCGGTAGCGGAGAGTCCCCCCCTGTCCCGGAGTGGATAGGCTCGGGTGAGTGGCTGAGTCATTTGCTTGAAAGGGCGAGCCGTGCTCGCGCTCCGTCAGGCAAAACGATCTGTCCTCTGCCCCTTTCGAGGGTCGAGCGTGGCATAGCAGATCCCCGACCCTATTGAGGGGTCGAGCGGGACGCGACCGGCCCTCGACCACTCGGGGTCGAGCGAGTCGAGGTAGTGGCGCGGCTTTTGCGGCTAAGGCCTGGTTGCTGCGGGGATGCTGCCCATGGGGACCCACGCCGGTGGTGCCTTGGTGGCGATCCTGCGGGCCCTTTTGAGTCTGACGTGTGTGAGTCCTTAGGAGGTGCCACGTGGCACCCCGATATTTACCCTCAACAGTTTGGTAGTGGGTAGTACTTACACTAAAATACATTATTCTTTATCAAACCACGTTATTGCTGATTTGATTGAAGTAAACTTTTAAATAAGATATGTATTGACTGTTGCACATGGCTCCATACTTAATAAATTATCTGAATCCTCCTATTTAGTTCAATCAAGAGACTTTTTTTACTGTCATTTTTTTATATGTGACGCGAATGAATGGAGCTCTGGAAATTTATTTCTTCCCAAAAGTCTGACCATAGTATAGAATATTGGTTTTCCATCACCCATACTGTCGCTGTTGCTATGCCCTTGAAACTTGAAAGTGCCTATTATTAGCAAACGGGCATGGAAGGTACGAGTAGCTAACCTGAGTAGAATATATAGGTCGTCCATCACCCACACTGTCACTGTTGCTATGCCCTTCAAAGTGCCTATTATTAATAGCATACGAACATGGAAGGTAGCTAAAGTGAGTGTTTGTTTTATTATTAACGTCCTCGTGTCAAAGAGATAGGAATATCTCGAAAAAAAAAGGAAAACATAGGAATGTAACAAGGAAAAAGAAAAAGATTTGTGAAAGAACAGCTACATGCATGGACATGGACGGGTTCTTAATCCACGGCCAAATAATGCTTCGGCGACAAGGACACAGTGGCTAAATTCCAAGATAGCCAGCCGCAAAACGGTGCACCATGACCATCACTTCAGTTTGACCGCCTCAGCCCATTTCGTGAACCCGTGACTTATTAGTTAGTACTCTAGTATTTTACATATGTCCCTCTCTTATCCGATCCACTATACATAGTCCTACGTGTCCATGCCGTCGAATGGTCCCTACTGTGTAGCCAATGAAGCAATCTAGAACATGTAAACATTCGTTCACTATGACGTCACGTTTGCCAGTCGGTGCATACAAATACGGATGTTCCTCAGGTCAAGAGAGTTGACGATTTCACCGTTGAAATTACTGCATTTGCAAACTCAAACAGACTATTGGGGTCCTGTCTCTTGTCTGTCAAATACAGTATGTCTTTATATGGTGTCCAACTTGCTTGTTTCCAGTCAAAGAGCAACGGTCAACTATCAAGGACCTGTTCTTATGTGCTCTGATGCGATCTGCATCAGGTGCCATGGACCGAACAAGTCAATAAGTAGCTAAAAATATGCTATACTATGGTTGTTCTGTCTGTGCGGTATCTAAATACAGAACACTGGGGACCAGTTCTTGGAGTTTCAACGCCTTTAAAACAATAAACATTTGACCATTGCTGCACACAAGTTAGTGCCTAGCTAACTGTGAGCGTAATCAAATCTTCTAGACCAGTATTGATCTAATAAACTATCAGCTGATACTGGTTGCTTCTCGTTGATGATCTCCGCTGTGCAGTAACACATGAATGACGCGTAGATATACGTATATAATTATTAATGGGCCACGACGAAATAAATCCCCTCCTGTTTCGCTGTCGATCTTGACTGGATCAATAATTTTTTTGTGTAACGTCCATGCATCTGATAGATTTGATGTTTGACCTCTACAAGCTAGTAGTTCTCCGGTTGCTGCAAGTTGTGCCAGCTAGCTCAGAGGTTGATTGATGCATTCTTCACTCGGCTTCTGAATATGCCACGTCCATTTGTCGTTCTTTTGGCATATCGTTCGGTTGAGACTTCATTGAAGTCTTTGCTATGCCCTCAGATATAATTATTTTTAGCAGTGGGAATGACTAAATGGCTTGCCATCTTCGGAGTAACACCTTGGGATTAAAATTCACAATAATTTTACAAAAATTTGAATGGCGGAACCACAATGAACGTGGTTGGTACAACGTAGACATCGTGGTATTCAGAAGTCAACCGGAAGTTTTATGCATTAGACTGACCGCACTGGGGAGCGGTACCCCGACCTACAGTACCGCTATAGCGGAAATCCGACTACACCGGGGTACGCTACCCCATCCGGAACGGTAGCGCTCGCCCTCCCGCACGTCAAATATGGCGGGATAGCGGGATGCGCTACCTCCCACGGTGGGGCCAATGGAGGGGCCACCTTGCTCGTCTGGTCCGTTCGCGCCTGGAGTCGGAAACTACCGGGAGAGAGAGAGGGAGAGGGAACCCACGCTCGCCGAAGAGGAGGGGCGCGGCGATGGCGGGCGAGGCGGGTGGCGGCGGCACACGGGGGAGGAGGGCGGGCCCAACGGCGCTGCCAGAGAGCTCGAGGCGGAGAAAGAAAAGGGGAGAGGCCGCCGGGTTGCCACCGCCGAGAGGAGGAGCCCCGGATCCACGCCCCGGCGGCCGGATCTGCGCCCTGGCGGCCGGATCTGTGCCTCGGCGGCCGGATCTAAGCCCTGATCGCCGGGCAGGGCGAGAGGAGGGAGGGAGGGAGGCAGGCTCTGGCGACGGGAGCACGCGGGGGAAGGCGGGCCCGGCGGCGGGAGCATGCTGGGGAGGCGGGCTCGGCGGCGGGAGCACGCGGGGGGAGGCGGGATCCACGCCCTGGCTGCCGGATCTGCGCCCCAGTGGCCGGATCCGAGCCTTGGTCGCCGAGCAGGGCGAGAGGAGGGAGGGAGGGAGGCGGGCTCCGACGGCGGGAGCGCGCGGGGGGAGGCGGGCCTGGCGGGCGGGAGCGCGCTAGGGAGGCGGGCTCGACGGTAGGAGGGCGCAGGGGGAGGCGGGCTCGACGGCGGGAGTGTGTAGGGGAGGCGGGCTCGGCGGCGGGAGCGCGCAGGGGAGGAGGGCTCGGCGGCGGGAGGGAGCGGGGGGAGGCGGGCCCGGTGGCGGGAGCGCGCAGGGTGGAGGGCGGCCTCGTGCTGTGGCCTCAGGGATGACCGGGGCGGAGAGGGAGAGAAAAAAGGAGGAAAGAAAAATAGAGAAAGTGAAAAGGAAAAAGAGAAAAGGGTAGATGATAGTTGGAAGTGTTGAATAAAATATTGAATAGTTGATATAGAGGATGGATATAGAGGATGAACGAGTACAGGAAAACTGAATATAGAAAAGAGAATATCGATGACTAGGACAGAATATTTCTTTTAGAGGATGAATTTAGAGTATGACGAATGCGGTCAGTCTTATGTCTTACTAACGTCTACACGCTATATATGAGAGAGGTAGAGAACATAAATGATGACTTGATCTCCATAGATGTAGTCTGGTCAATGACTCTCATCTTCACAGTGAGATGTACAAAATGTAAAATGTTCAAAAATTTCTTAGGTTGTACTATTGAGCTCTTAGAACGCGCGCGATACAATTGACTTTAATAGTCGACAATTGTTCGGGATTCTCCAAAGTCTAACGCAGAACTTTTCAAGTTCACAATATATAAAAGAAGAGTAGATTTTTTTCAAGTTCCAATTAATCCAAAGATTACCATTTCAGATAAGTATTCATCTACTCTCTTTTCAAAAATTCTGGAATTTAGAGTTGGACTGAACCATTCTGGATGGGGTACGCTAAGTGCGCGAATAAGAGTAGGATTTAGTATTCAGCCTCCAGGAAGATGATATCAGTGGACTCCTGACTTCAGAAATTTCGTCCATACCCAGTGGTGACTTTTCAATATTCAACACTGAATTTAGTACTTCTTGTATCGTGTAAGCACGCAAGCTAAATCAGTGATTGTACCGGGCAACTGATTATAAAGAAACTATATGCTTTCTCAAGACCAAGAAACTGATTATATGTTCAGGACAGCACCAAGTCTTTTTTCTACCTACAACAATCGTTTTATATGGTTGTTGTGCAAGATGTTCCATGTTCTGGAACAAAAAAGATTTATGTGATCTTTAAACACACATGTATAACATCTCATAATGTGAACCATATGTACTATTATACTCGTTTACACATTTAATTGATAGTGATCCATTGTTAGCACAATTAAACAAGAATCGAATATAAACTACTACCTCCGTATTCTTATTGTTGACGCCGGCTAGCACAAAATTACACTAGCCAGCGACATCAATAAAAATCTGGAGGGAGTATTATCTTAAGAGACAACCTTAGATCTTAAGAGACTGCAATCACATAGCCTTTCTCTCACCCACTGAGACAACCTTATTTCTTGGCTAGATTCCCTCACTTCTCCTCCTTCTACCTAGTAGCTCTCCTACAGATGTATATATCTATAGTCTTCTTTTTCTTCTGGGCCTTTCTTTTGGCCTTTAGCTCTTTTGTACAGTAAGTTTTCCTATTCTTTTAATAAATCACAGTGGGAGCCTCTTCTACTGTTTTTGTATAAAAAAAAATTATCTTAAGATGTGAACATAAACACTACTCCTCACCAGAGCCAACAGCTCCCCACCACCACCTTGGCCTTTTCTGAGCGAAACAAGTATAGTTCTTGATCCTTGTTTATTTTATAGATAAAAAAGTCTCCCATTCTGTACTTTGTCTAGTCTAGTTGCAAAAAAATTGAACTCCTCAAAGCAGCCTGGTCAATCCCAGTGGGACCTTAATATTTATGGCTGGCCGTTCCGGTCTTCTCCTTAAACAGTTGCAGTCTCGCAGGAACATATCCCCCTCTTCGTCTTCTTCGCTCTCCCTGCAGGCTTCATCTGATCAAAGAGACGTCTTCCATTTATCTACTAATCTGCAGGTGAATTTTGTGCCTTTGTTTCCCCTATCGTTTACTGAATTGGTTCTGTGTAGATCTATTCATATTCTAGAGATTACACGCCATCCTGCAAAATTGTTTGTTCTGTATTTCAATGTCAGAATGTCACCCTTGTTCCTTGTTCGATCGAATTTTGTTCTGTTTTATTAGCTAAAGAGGCAGGAGTTTCATAAATATGCAGAAACTTAGCTAATTCACTGATCTTCCTTTTCTTAGCTGCTAAAGAAGAAAGATACCAAAATTTAACAGTTTGATTTGACTTCCGAGTTTCACTATGCAACACTTGGTTCAATGAAGTTATATAACCACTGAATAGCTTCTTTAGGTTTTCTGTAGAAACGTTTAGGGTTTAGGGTTACAATACTACAAATCTACTGACAAATTTCTTTCTCATGTACTAGTCACAACATCGCTTTGTATATCTGAAGACCCTTAATACAAGGAAGAGAGACCCCAAACAGAGCATGGTTTGCTTCCCAGTGTTCTGGAGGAGGAAGAATTCGAGGAGCCAGATTGTGCAACATGAGCATGGTATACTTGTATTTTTAGTTCTTATAACAACTTCTTATTTACGGAACATTCTATAACTTACTGATTCTTATCCCAGACATTCGGATTGCTGGGAACATAAAAATCTACTCGTTTAGGGAACTGAGAAAAGCCACGAGGAATTTCTGTCAGGGAAACAAGCTTGGACAGGGTTCTTTCGGCTGCGTCTACTTGGTAGGTTGAGAAACCAGTTGCTCTTATATATGATTCAGAATTCAGACAAAAGAAACTCTCCAGAATTGAGCAACTTCTATCACCAAAACATTTGGGTCAGCTCTTGATCAGCTCATGTTCTGACATTAATTCCACAGGGAAAGCTGAAGAAAGGTGAGAAAGTGGCCATCAAGGTACTCTCCTCAGAGTCAAGGCAAGGAACAAAGGAGTTCCTGAATGAGCTGAGTGTCATCTCAAAAGTAAGTCATCCCAACCTTGTCAAACTGCTTGGCTGCTGCGCCGATGGAGGACACAAGATGCTGGTCTACAATTATATAGAGAACAACAGTCTTGCACAAACGCTCTTTGGTAAATTCCCAAAACCCAGAAAATTGCAACGGTAAAAGGATACATGTCTTCACCTGAACTACGAATTCTGATGATGCATCATTGTGTCTCCAGGCAATTCCCACAGTGGCATCAGATTTGACTGGAGAACGCGGGTGAAAATCTGCATCGGCATTGCCGACGGGCTCAGTTACCTTCATGAGGAAGTTCGGCCACCGATCGTCCATCGTGACATCAAGGCGAGCAACATTCTCCTTGATAGGGATCTGATCCCCAAGATAGCAGATTTTGGGCTGGCGAAGCTCTTCCCCGGCAATATGACACATATCAGCACCAGGGTTGCCGGAACACTGTAAGCAATAACACTACACTTTGATGTTCATATCTTCTTTGATCTTGCGGACATAACGTTGTGATTAGAAAAATAATTGAATTGTTTATTTCTCAAGAGGATATCTGGCTCCAGAGTACGCGATCCGTGGGCAGCTAACAAAGAAGGCTGACGTCTACAGCTTCGGAGTTTTGCTGCTTGAGATTGTTAGTGGCAGATGCCACACTGACCCCAGACTGCCTCTCGAAGACCAGTATCTCCTAGAAAAGGTAAAGAATAGCAACGAAATCTATCGATAATGTAATGTATTTTATTTCCATATATCTCTCATTCTCTAGCAAATTTAGATAGCTAGATGAAGAACCATTCTTTTCTGTCAAAGAATTGCAGTACAGCTATGCAATTATTCAGATGTTCCTCGTCAGAACATCAGGAATCAGGACAAGGCATTTGAATGTCGTGTTCACACTGTTTTAGATAATACATACTCACTCCGTTCCAAAATTATTGTCGTCATTGACTTTTTTCGTTACCTTTGATCATTCGTCTTATTAAAAATATTTTTTCAAATATGAAATGTTATAAGTTATATTTAAATTTTATCTAGTAATAAATCAAATGAGAAAATACATGATGTTTTTAAAATTTTTTGAATAAGACGAATGGTCAAAAGTAACGAAAAAAGTCAATAGCGCCAATAATTTTGGAACGTCTGCTTGTTAGACTTAGAAGCATTCTATAAAGGAAATTACAAGGAAAGTGCCCGTTTATCGTAACAGCTAGTTGACCAGCCAGATTATGGGTCAACTGTTTCTGGGTTGCTTCAGAAATGCGTTCCCTGCAAGCCCCTGCATTGACTGGTCTGCTGATCCTTGTGTACTTAGTTTTTGAATTTTGGTCCAACTTTTTAGTTTAGCTTATGTGTTCCGAAATTAGTGATTTATGAGAGATTAAATCTTCTGTAAAAGTTGAGCAACAAACATATTCTTAAAAAACTTATTACGAGCTCATAGTTACAGATAATGTGGCATGGTAAAAAGGTTCTCATATAGTATGATGTAAAACAACATAACAAAACCTGATATTTCGGCTTGTTCATTCAGGTCTGGGGGCTCTATGAGTCTGGCAATCTAGAGAGCATCATTGACGGGACCTTGCAGCACCATTTCGATGCTGAGGAAGCACACCGATTGTTGAAAATAGGCCTCCTGTGCACCCAGGATACTACAAAGAGCAGGCCCTCCATGTCGACGGTCGCCAAGATGCTGAAGTGTGAGTGTGCTGTTAGTGACAAAATCATGAGGCCAGGTCTGATCACAGATGTCATGGACCTGAAAGTTAGGGCACTAGAGCCAGCTCAATTATCTCCGTCAATGTCTCCCACAGTGAATGATTCACACGTGTCCACACTTGCACTAGCTGGTAGCACTGTGGTATAGGAGAGTCAGTGATGGAAAGCCGGCCATTTTAAGGATCACATCACATGCCTAGGGGGAAAATGTCAGCAGATTGGAATGTGCATGGCTTATTTTGCTAGTGTTTTCAGTTTGCCAGCTAGATTATTGTAAGAATGTCTGGTTGTACATAAGAGGTCTTAGTTTGATGGCATTATGGAGTTTTTTTAGTGTACATGTTTCACATGCAAATCATTCCACAGAGTCACTAAGCAAATCAGATCAATCCAAATTACTCATTTGGGTAAAGAACCAATATCCAGAAATTAAAGTCACTCAAGAATTTAGGGGAGCAGAAGCACTTGTTCCTGTGTTCTACATACTAGCAGAAGCACATTAAAAAATCAAAGTCACTCCACTAATTTTCCAGGGTTACAGTTCGGTGGAAGACAAGACATTTACGGTCAAATATGACTGGAGAATTACAATAAAAAAAGTTGCTCAATCTCAACAAAGCATAAGCAGTAGGTCCACAGAATTACTAGTAGCTAAAAATGCTACCAGCCTACAGACCAGGAAAGCAGACAGTATCATTTAATGACAGAAGAAATAAACAACTTCAAATAGAACAAGAATAAAGTTAAAAACAAACACATTCCAGTATGCAACCAGAAGTTTACCTCATAGTATCGGTTCTGCAGCAATACCAGAAACTTAGAAGAGTATCAGAACTTCTATTGATATCATCAATATAAACATAAGCGGATAAGCCACATACAGTAGCTGTGTAGCCAATGAGATAAACAGTTCAAAAAGAGCTAATAAATTGACATCTCCAAAGAGATTACAACTGGGAACAAAACTGACAATGTCAAAACTCTAAGCCTAGGCATTTTACTAGCGTGGTCTACCCATCCGGTTCATTTCCATCAACTGTGTCAGAGTTACAGCACTCCATCTCTCAATACCTTCTTCGAGTTGAGCATAGAGTAGTCGCTTAACTGAGTCTATGCAAATACTTACGATGCCGAACTCATACACTGGCATGCCATTGTAGAACTTGCCAACTCTAGGCATAAACAGCAAACCTTGCTCCATTGCGAATGCCTGGATAGATTCCTTAAAGGTCAAATCAGCCATGGCTGCCCCTGGCACAGCATGGTAAGTTTGCTGTGCCGCATCAAACTGTCGCTTTTCAGTGGCCCTCAAGTAGCCCACATTCTCCCTAGCCCCAGGCTGCACCACTTCCAGTCCTTCAGCAGCTTGGTTCATCATGTCAAGACCAGCAGTTAGAAGCATCCGTATACGCTCATTGGCGAGTAACTCTGGTGGAAAAAGGCCCTTCCAGCCCTTATACCAGTTCATTATCTCATTGAAATCAGGATTTGGCGAGCACAACCAATGGTACAAAACCTGCTGCCACTTGCTGAAGAAATCAATTTCCAACATCTGAACCATGTGGTGTACTGGGATTGCAGATGCCCACAGCATTACCCAGTTGAACTGATCGAGCTTCTGGTTTGCAGGGTTGATCTGAAATTCTTGCAGCGCCATCCTCAGTTTAGGAATAATATAACGGACAATGAGGTCTTCCCAGCTTGCTGAATCAAACACACCCTTCCATGGAGACAACACAGCATAAGCTGATGAATCATGTGGCTGCCATACATGAAGGACGCTGCTCAGTTTGTAGCGAATAGAATGGCATAAGGTATCTATCCTTTCCCTCAACAATGGCAACCATGGGTGTACCCACACATGGATTGGTACACTCTCCCTGCGTGGATCCCAAGAATCCACGGCGGCTGAGAGCTTTGGCATGATCACATGCTCTAGTATAGATTGAAGCATGATAGGTGGCAGCAACTGTTGCTTCTCCCATAATTCAAGAAAGTTGAGCATTGGTTCTGGTTCCCTAGCCTCCCATGAATTGGTTCCTGATATCCTCACAGCTGGTAGGATGACCTCACTAACAAGCTGTACATAAGGCCCCATTGAAGCAGCACCATCTGCAAAATCAAAAGGTTGGTCCCCCTGCAGCAAAGCCTTCCATTTTTTCATTACATCCAAACCGAACTTTGGATCCTGCAAAGGCTGCCACCCCTGAAACACTCTGATCAGCAGCGGATGCGCGTATCGGCAAGCAATCCATGCAATGCTGCACATCTTGAACTCATCCTCATGCTGCACCTTCATGTTCTGGAATGTGTGAAGTAATCCATCAAGAGTGAGCATTCCTGCTGTATCATCCACCCGGACCCGCTCTAGTGTTTCTGCAATCCTCTCCATCACCTGCAGCTGGCGTCTTTGCAATGCCTCCTGCCTTGACACTTTTTCCTTCTCACGCACCAGGCTAGCCACTTTCTCCTGCTCCCGCCGCAGCTGCCCATCTAATCTCACAACATCAGCCTTAGCCTCATCAACAAGCAGCCGCACATTGTACTGCAGTTCCGGCATTGGCACATCATTTGCCTCCATCTCCTGTTCATCATTGAGCCCCTTCAAGTCTGTCAGCACACGTGCCTGCGGCCCTCGCATGTCGATTACCTTCTGCACAACTGCAGGCTGCTCATCCTGCTCCTGCTCTGTTCGCATGGCTAGCAACTCATTCTTCGTCAACACAGGTGCTTTCTTCAAGCTGGCCTTCTTGGTCCACCGTTTCTCCTTCTTGGCAGATGCTGGTGGCTGCTGTGGGGCCGGCAAGTTCTCCTTCGGTGCCATGGGCTTAGGTTCCTTGAACCCCTCGACACTGCCTAGACCAGCATTTTTAGGGCGCAATTTGCTCTCCAGCGGCGCGGTAATTCCCTGTGCGTCCTTTCCAAGGCCCATACCTGCCTTGTACCCCATCTTGGCCATCATCCTTGCCACCGCGGTATTGGCCTGGAGGCTCCCAGGGGCCGCCTGGTTACCGGCCCCCAACCCCGCTGCCTGGCGTCGGCGCTCGGCGGCGATGCGCTCGCGCTCCTTCGCCTCCCGCCTTGCAGTGGCGCCATCATTGATCTTGCCGAACATAGACGGCATCATCTCGACGTCCACGCCCTCATCCTCCTCCTCCTCCTCAATGGCGGCGGCGGCGGCGGGACGCCCAAGCCCCGGCCTCTCCTCAGGCTCGGGCTCCTGGGTTGGCATGAAGTTGCCCGTGGAGACGAACTGCACGGGCTTGCTGAGATCGGGCTCGGACCCGTCCCTGCGGCGCTTCCGGCGGCCGCGGCGGCGGGATCCCTCGTCGTCGTCGGAGTCGTAGTCGGAGTCGCCCTCCGCGAACACCCCGTAGAGGGCGTCGTCGCGGGTCTGCGGCGCCCGCTCCCGTCGGCTCCGGTAGTAGAACTCCCCGTCGCGGCCGAACATGCCGCCTTCGAAGTCCCCGTCCATGTCGAAGCGGTCCATCCCCTCCGCGTCCTCCTCCATGGCGCCTCCCCGCTCCTCTCCCTCCCCTCCGCTAGGGTTAGGGTTTCGCCTTCCAATTCTTTTCTTTTTCCTGGGAAAATTGTTGGGAGGAAGAAGAATCGGCCACCGCGCTAGAGTCAGAGAGCGCTCTTCTTCTCTGTCGCGCTATAGGTCGGTATACGAGACAACGCATTCGAAAATCTCTGCCGTCCAATCTCACTCCACTCTCCTCGACCGCTCGATCGCCTACCGCCCACGCCGCGGGAAGCGCTGGCCTGTCTGTACGTTTCCTTCGTACGGACACGTAAACAGGCTGGCGTGCGCGTCCGCCTCCGCCGGGTCGTCCCCAACCTCTCGTCGCGTCGCCCGTGTTGACCTTACCCTGACCCCGCCAATTACCTACCCGCGCTTACCATTTTCTCCTCCCTCCCTCGTTCTCGAGAGGTGCGTCCTAGATCGGTGGCGCGTCCTCCTCGCCGCCGCTCCTGACGCCTCTCACCTTTCCCGGCAGAGTTCTCATCCTGCCGTCGATTCTTGGAGGGAGTTGTTCCGACCGCGGCTGTTCTTGAGGTAATCGGTGAATCCAGCTCCTCTTCTGCATGTCGGTCTTGCACGGTGAGTGGTGAGTTTTGGGGATGGAATTTCGTTTTGTAGCGAGATCTAATCGACTTGCTGCCCTGGAACGGTCGGTGTGGGATTGGATGGCGTGTGCGGGATTTGGGATTGGAAAAAACGGAGCTTTTCTGGATGATTCCGAGCTCCGTGCTCTTGCCGATGCTGATAGGGAACGCTATAGGCTTATGTCGTAATTACCTGTTTGCTGACCATTTGACTGAGGAGATAGCTGGATAGAATTGAGTGGTGGGATTAGGATGGAACAGTGATAGGATTGATTTGATTCTGTATAGCTGCGCGCTCATTTGGTGTGGCCTTGGCCGCTGGCCGGGAACTTTGCAGGCATGCAGAGCCAAATCGTGTGCCATGGGTGCAGGAGCCTTCTACTCTACCCGAGAGGCGCCCCCAGCGTGTGCTGCGCTGTTTGTCACGCGGTAACCAGTGTGCCAGTGCCACCTCCAGGTAACACTTCTGAGCTTCGGTTTTTCTATTGCACAATCAAACTCTATAAATACATGCAATGGTGCAGGAAGAATAAGGGGATGGAGTCATTATGCCGTGATTTAGATTCTTTGATGATGGCATTATAGATACATGGGATTTTGAGCCTGCTATGAGCCTCTTGCCTCGTATGTAGCTCGAGGGTACAAATGCAATACATATCTCTCAAGATAGTTGAATTAAGTGGTGGATGCAGTCTGGGCATTGCACAGTAGGAGATTCTCATTAGAATTTTGTCTTGCATAGGATAAATGAATTACCATGACTTTGCGGCGCTATCTTTGCAAATGTGTGAGAAGTTTATGAGGTTTTGATGACTGTGGGTGTTTACAATACAGTCACACCAACCTAATTACGCATCACCTTCTGCAATTTGCATATTGCTACTCTCATGGTCCTCTTTTCAATACATTTGTTGCTCAATTCATAGGGAGGGGTTGGTTCATGTCCATCATTTAGTATTTTAGATGTCGCTGTTTAAATGGCCCATCTATCATTGCAAATATATTTATCCCTAATTTTCCTTCTGTTTCATCATATGCCCTCCCTCATTGAACAAGATATGCTTATCAGGCCTCGTTATCATATAATATGGCTTCTACAAAATAAGTTATCATGCTTCCGGCTGTTTCCTGCTCACTCAAGCCTCATTACTTGTAATTTTCCTTGTTTCTGGTGCTCATGATGTACTCTGTCCCTCTGATTGGTTGCAGTTCCATATTGCTAGTGATAGAAATAAAAATAACTTTATCGTTGGAGATAAAATTTGAGTCCTAGCTGCACAAACACTAATGTGCAAGGGCCAAGGCATTGAATCGGTAGAAAATTTGAGAGGAAGGGCCATTTTATTATTTAAATTCTAACAATTATACACCCTATTGGGTGTTCCCTGACATTTTTCTCCCTGGTCATGTTTAATACCTTTTTGTATGGGCTGTTTATCCATCCCTGTACGGTTCTAGTTCTTACCACCATGTAGTGTGTTTTAGTGTTTCTACTGCTACTGGTTGAGATTCTATGTGATTTGCTCATATCTGGTGTTTCATCCCTGGCCTTGGAGCAGCATAGCATAGTAGGCCAATTTTATTTTTAGTGTTTCATACACCAAATTGATATCATTCTGAAAAATGAGAATACTCTTGTGCAGGAATGGAGATGGCTCAACTTATTTGTGGTCGCTGCCAAACTTTATTAATGTATACTCGCAATGCAACGAGTGTCAGATGCTCGTGTTGTGACACTGTCAATCTTGTGAGACAAGGTATTGATATATTTCTTACAGATCCTTAAAATTATGAATTTGATTCATGGAAATGTTAAAATGTACGAGTAGGATGTATCATGCATGTTCTAAGACAGAAAGTGTGTTAGTAATCTATCTACCAGTGGAAGTTTTTTACATGTTGAACACATGTTGCATATTGTCCTCCTGCTACAATGTTTTTTTTTATGGAAATGCTACAAAAACAATGAACAACAAAAACATGTCAAATGTAAAGATAATAAGCTGATTATTCCTTTTGTTCAATATGCAGTGAGTAGTATAGCTCATGTGAACTGCGGCCAGTGCCAAACAGTATTAATGTATCCTTATGGAGCACAATCTGTTAAATGCGCTATCTGCAACTTTATTACAAATGTTGGGGTATGTTAAGTTCTTTCTTGGTTTTCTTTGTGCTGCGAATGGTTTAATTTCATAGTGACACCTATTTGATTACTAACATGATTTTGTTTGTCTCTTAACATCAGGTGACTGCTTTAAGACCTTTGCCACCTGTGCTACCAGCTCCAAGTGCAAATTCATATAATGTCCCAACAACTTCTGCTGTATGTTATTTGACTGGTCTAAAAATTTCATACAAGGTGATTTATTTATCCTGTGAATTACTTATGTTTCTTTCTTTTTCTTTTTGCCTTGAGCAGCCAACAAACCAATCACAAAATGTTACTGTTGTTGTTGAAAATCCAATGACAGTAGATGAAAAGGGAAAACTGGTAAGGCTTTTTCATGCAAATTTGCTCTCCTCACTCATGCATTTGCTTGCACACACGATTTCAATTTGCTCAGCTAATTTTGCCATTTGTGTGCTTAGATTATGTTCGGTTTTATATACAGGTGAGCAATGTCGTGGTTGGGGTTACCACTGGTGGGAAAAAGTAATGTATCAGTACACAGTGACGCTTGTTTTATGTTTAATATCTGGAAAAAGTTGAAAATACCTTGTATTATACTGCTTTTGGTGATCGATTGCTCGATGAAGAACCCCTTGAAGAGCACAGAGGCACGACACGCCTTGCTTCTGTGATCACGCCAAGAAAAACAAAGTACGGGTGTGGATATTCAGAGACTGTAGCATGTTACCCTTGATTCTTTTGTATGTAATATGGGCTCCAATAGTCTTTACCGCATGATAAAATCGTCTCCCATAGGCTCTTGCTGCCTTCACAGTGAATAACAACGAAAGACATTGCGTGTACTGTATCTAATCTGGTTAGGGTCCCATCTGTATATGGATGACGGCTGGTTTGGTAAATGGTAAGGACTTCATCAGAGTTGAGTGGGCATGCATGTTTGCTTTCAGTTTTTTTTAAGCCCGTATGACCATCTCTACTCTCTAGTGTGAACTAGTTCACTACAGAAAGGGCTATGTATTTTATTTGCAACTGTGCAAATGAGGGCACATCCGCTTTCTCTGTATGTGGATTCAAAAAGTACATACCATTTTGCCCTCGCACTAAGCCAGTACCTTATTCCTAACCTAGGAGCTAGTGGAATATTTGACCTGGTTCCAAGCTCTATTGATTTCTATTTTCCTGTTAACTAAATTCAGAAGTCGAAAGGTTCCTGTGAATTTCCTTTTGATATTAACGAAGTGTTCAACAGTATGCATGGGTTAGTATAAGCTGGTTTTCTAATGCCACCATACAGGAATATTTCTTTCTTTCTTCTTTTTTTTTTTTGGGTGCCATTTGCCCTTGCAAAGCCAGTACCTTATTCCTAGCCTAGGAGGTAGTGGAATATTTGACCTGGTTATAAGCTCTATTGATCTCTATTCTCATATTAACTAAATTCAGAAGTCCAAAGATTCCTGTGAATTTCCTTTTACTATTAACAAAGTGTTCAACGGTGTGCATGGGTTAGTATAAGCTGGCTTTCTAATGCCACTATTCAGGTCTCTTGAAAAAAAAAATTGCCACCATTCCTAGCTCAGGTGAAACCTGAAAATAGGTGGGCGCGAAAACGAACTAAAACAACTTTTTAGAAAGAAATTTTGAACTCCATTAAACGGTATCCTCTAAGGCTCTAACTAGTAGAGAAGAAAATGGAACAGACAAAGAGGATAGGGAAATGACCGAAAAATCACGTTTTAGATGTTGGTTGGGTGGCTGACAATAAGATTCTCACTACAAATTGGCAAAAAAAAAAAAATTTATGGGGTGAGAGAGGCTCGAACTCTCGACCTCAGGATCACTCACTTTAGCTATGAGACCTACGCGCTAGCCAACTGCGCCACCACCCCTTTGTGCATGAGCTTCAGAACATATTCTACATATAAAATGACAACCGCCTGTTCCAGCAACGGGGGCCTTGCACGACGCTATCGGAGAGGATAAAGGAAGTTCTTCACTCAGCTCAATACCTGGGCCTTAACACATTCTGCAAGTCCAAGGTGGTTGTATCTACCGATGAAAGTTCCCTGACCCGTGCATTGATACATCACTTTTTCCACCAAACATCCCTTCTCTTATACTCCTCCATCTAGCTATCGCCCAAAACATGGACAAGCATTCATCTGAAAACATTTCTTCTTTGGCACTTCATATCCTTGCTCATACCGTACCACAACATACAACAGGGCAAAGCGAAAAAAACGTGACCTTTCCAGCAGCAAGAGACGGCTACAAGCTTTCGTGAGATCATTGTCTGGATTCCTTCGCGCTTGACGCTGACGGGACGGGAGGTCTGGAAACCAAACAATCCCCATTTCGCCGGGGACATGGACGCGTCGAACCAAGAGAGGATTCGTGGAGACCGGCGACATTGTGCAAAGTTCCGGGCTTCTGAGACCTTTTTTTTTTTTTTTTTGAAAATAGTCTGAGACCTTTTTTTTCTCTCTCTGGTTTACTAATGATCTGGATAAACATTTGAAACAAGAAAAGTAACTCAAAACCAGCACTTATACAGCCATCAACGATTAGTAGGTTGCATAAGTCAGTAACCCAAACTTGCAAATCCTGATTACCCAGTGAAATGAACAATGGCCACCATGGTTCCCATCGCTACCTTAAAATCTCACAGCAAATCCTTGGATTACACGCATACAACTGTATGCTCACTCGCACTGCTAGCTGGACGTCTCATTCCTCCATGGATCTTGAGCATGGCAGCAAGAAGCCCTCTGCAGCGCCAACAGCAGCAACGTCAACCAGCACGATTTTGCAGGTGAGGGAAAGATTCATGGCCCTGCAGCCGATCGTGCTGCGGGCATCTGCAATCCTGGCCACCGCAGTGGCAGCAGCGGTCATGGGGCTCAACACCCAGTCCTACACGGCGGTGGTCGCCATCATCGGCACCAGGCCGCTTATGCAGACGTTCACTGCAAAGTTCAGCGACACGCCTGCGTTTGTGTAAGTCTCCAGGAGTTCAGGCCTTTCTATATTGTGTTGCTGAATTCTCAGAGTTTCTTTTTCTAGAATTCGCAGGAGAGTTACGTATTATTTTCATTAAGAAGAAAAGGTCAGTTCTCAGAGTTTAGGGCAGAGCATGTTGCTGTTGCGGTAATGGTTCGTGCGATGTTTTTTTTTTTTTTACTTTGTGCAGGTACTTTGTCACAGCCAATGCCATTGCCGGTGCGTATAACCTGGCGGTGCTGCTGATGAGGCGCCTCATTCTGCGGCGAAGGACGGCGAGTTTGATTGTACATATGCTTGATATGGTGATTTTCTGAATTCTGTGTTTCAGTTAGCTCATGGCATGTCTCGTTTGGGCAAAATGCGTGTCACTATAGATCGTCACAAACACGATCCATGTTTCACTTAGAAAGGAAAACTTGTGTCGTCTCATGATAAATCAAAGTCTGAAATAGTCCTCTGAATAAGACGCAGGCACATAAACGGTCAATCTTAGACATAAATGCACGCAGACAAGGTGATCTGTCATCTGTATAATTGAACCTAACCTGATCGGAGAACAGAGTTTTGGATCGTTGTAATGGTGCCTGTGTGCTTATTTTTAGAGAAAGAGAAAATTCAGACTAATCAAGAATCTATTGCAACTGTAGAAAACCAGTTCCTTGACTGAAACTTCTGTTTCTGCACTTATATAGTTATATTATATTGGCACATGCACTGTAGCACATACGACAAATCTCAAGCCATTGTCAGTTCATTTAATCATTTGAATACACAAGAATATTTTTCCCTCTGTTGTCATTGGCCCAGGTGATCATGGTTATGTTGGCTACTGGTGCTGCCACAGCGGCCTCGATGGCCTATCTAGGGAAGAACGGTAACTTGCACACGCGGTGGAACCCGATATGCGACAAATTTGGCTCCTTCTGCAACCGTGGAGGGATTGCACTTGTGTCGTCGTTCATCGGCGTCGCCCTCATGCTGGCCCTGAACTTATTGTCAGCTGCAGCCAATGCCTCGCGGCCGAATGCTGTGGGCCACTGAGTAGTCCATATCTCACACAGCTCATCGGCAACAATGCATTATTTGTGCACTTTGGATATGGATCTCACTCTTGTCCAGGCAACATAATGGTGAGTATACCACAGAATTGGGATACTGACAAATTCGTTGTCAAACTGTTCCATCTTGCATTCTTGCTTGGCCTGAAATGGTCAAACCAAGAGTACACAAGAATATAACTGCAGTTCGTTATTGATATCTGATCACATCATTCTCTGACATAAATCGACTCATTGCGTTATTAAATTATACTACTGTGTGACTGTAAGTTCTAACTGTATATTTTCTTTTCTTTCTCTGTGATACTATTTTGCGAATGATTATTTCAATTCATAGGACTTTGTTTTATTATCAGAAGACTGAAGTTGTGTTTAATTATGCATCAGACATCCAAACATTGAAGTGATTGGGGTATTTTTCTTTTGTCAACACGCATAAGTTTGTGCATTAACTTTATAGAAGAACAAAAGGACCCTAAAATAAGGAATGTATCAGGTGAAAACTAAGCATGTTGTGCAAACTTGCAAACTCTCAATCAACACCACTAGATCACATCCGATGGTTAGGAGAGAGATTGACTAAATCAACACCCACCAGCCCCCTGCTAATCCTAATTTTTTTTTTGCAAATCACCCCCTGCCGTAAACCCAGCTCCCAACAGAGGATCAGTTTCCTCAATCATGGACGGCACGCCTATGCTACGTTCCCTATTTGGGAACGTATCAGGTGAAAACTATAAACATGTTGTGCAAACTTGCAAACTCTCAATCAACACCACTAGATCCCATCTAATGGCTAGGAGAGAGATTGACTAATTTTGCAAATCAACGTTTGCCAGCCCCCTGCTAATTCTTATTTTCTTTTGCAAATCACCCCCTGTCGTAAACCCAGCTCCCCGTAGAGGATCGGTTTTCTCGATCGCAGCCATGCCGTCCGCGAACTGCGATCACCCAGGCTACGCCGTCCACGATCGCCCAGGCCGCGCCGTCAGTGATCGCATTGCAGTTCAACGCACACGAGTCACCGGGGCACCAACGAGTCGTTGGACACCCACGAGTCGCCACCAGCGCGCCGCCCGCCGCCTCCAGGGAGCTGGGTTTATGACAGGGGGTGATTTGCAAAAGAAAATTAGGATTAACAGGGGGCTGGCGAACGTTGATTTGCAAAATTAGTCAATATCTCTCCTAGCCATCGGATGGGATCTAGTGGTGTTGATTGAGAGTTTGCAAGTTTGCGCAGCATACTTAGTTTTCACCTCATACGTTCCCCCTAAAATAAGGCCCTGTGCAAAGGCAAAGGCCTATAGGCTGGAGTTAAGGTTTGTATGTTACCAAAATAATAATAATAATAATAACGAGCAATTATGAAGAAAGAATGATGATCCATCCAATCATGGTCGAAGTTATCACCAACTGAGTTTTTTTTAATCAAGTCATTTGATGTAGATTTCTCTGAGATGGTGTATATGCATATATGAAGTTGGCCACGTGCCCTTGCAGGAATTTCGAGAATAAAGGTTTTAATTAACATGTGGTTCAACGTTCAACGCATCAACCTAATAACATGTTCATACCTTGGAATGACATAGTATCATGAATGTAAGCGAATCTAGAGCACAATCTTACATCCGAATAAACAAATTTATGGCTACTGGCTAGTCTAAACAAATTGAAGTCCCCCGTGATACCTTTGATGCAAGTACATCATGCTCTTTGTTTTCTGTCATGTACTCATTCAAATCATTACGAGACGATCAAGAGAGTTGTACAAGATTTTGTATTCATATGCATACGAGAGTTTTAGTAATGATAATACAAGGGACGGCAAAGCCAATCAGGATCGAAGCCGCTTTCTGAAAGGTGCAGCGAAGCACAAAGATGTCACTCATGCAGTCGACCAGCAGAATATCAGAAATAGTGCGCTGAAAAGCCATGGCATCGACTCACTGCTGAACTTATGTCTCATGTGAAGAAGAGATGCTTGGATATGAGTGTTGTGCATGCTTTTTCTGATTAAGTAGCAAGACTAAATTGGATCTTGTACAGAGTCTGGATGGCAAGTCGTGCACTCTGAATTATTATACAAGCTCTATTGTTGTCTCTATAAATGTGGACTGATACAACTAATTACACATAGTACACCAAAGCATCAAGAGCAGTCGTTTGTTCTCTCTTTTTTTTAAAGAAAAAGTGAATGAGCAATATATTTGGTCCATGGAGGAGGTTGCAACCTATCTGACAGAAGAATAGACAGCACAGGATTCGGACACAGCAAAATGATCTTGTTCATTCAATCCCTACTTCTGGATATACACACTTCAACAGCCATTACAGAGTTTTACGTCTATTTTTACGTTACTTACGCGAATCAATAGAAAATGTTTCGTGCTCTATTACCCACACATTTACATACAGTAGGATATAATAACTATATATTCATATGCAATCACAATTCATTTGTATTCTACCTGAATAGTTTCCTAGAAATGATCCATCCAAGTGGAACTCGCAGCAGCCACGTCAGGGGACATGCTCGGCACAACCTCACCCCCCAATTGGCTGAGCACTGCCTTGAGCAACTTCTTGTCAGAGTTCAGAGGATCATAGCAGCTGCCCAGTTCAGGCAGGCCATGGTCTAGGTAACTCATGCCATTGCTCCCTGTCACTATGGGCAGGTAGCATGGCTGAGCAGCAGCAGCATTGATGCTGTTGCTGGCAATATTGTTGAAGCTGGAGAAGCAGGGCACCTGCTCGATTGCGCCGGCGCCGGCACCTGTGGTGTTCATGGCAGCCTGGAGCTGTGCAAGGGTGGTGTCCATGAGGGGCGGCAATGGTGGTGATGTGGTTGTTGCAGTGTCATGGCCATTGGTGGTGAGGCCTCTTGCGGGCTTGGAGATGGCTCCTCCTCCGGCAGATTTCTTCTTGCAGATGACTCTGCACAGGACCCAGTCTTCCTCCTGTTGGTGACACATGTAAGACCAATAAAAGCGTTGGTTAGTTCATTGATTGATGTTGCAAGCTGTAGCTGTACTAGCACTTTGATTGCAATCTTGTGAATCATTCTGAAACTGCTAACGCTGATAGCTTCACTGATCTGATGAAGACCCTTTAATTTAATGGGACACCCCTGATTCAAGCCTTTTATGTGAATGATGATGCATTTTTTTCACCCCTATTTTGTCGTTCTCTACTTAATTAATCTGGTCAAAGGTGAACAATGATGAATTTTGCAGCATTTTGCAGCTTAATGCATTTTTTAGAGAATTCAGTACCTTCCAAATTTTAACAACGAAAGCTTTGAGTTGCTTGATACTTACAAGAGGACTGATAATAAATGGAGTAAATTAAATTATCTAAGAAAACGATTTGATACCTTTTTTTTAATGAAAAAACGATTTGATACCTTTAAAATAAGTCCCATAAAGATCTCGCGTGATAAGATGATATATGCACCCTAAAACGATTTGTTACCTTTTTAATGCCCACGAGTCTTGTATGATAAGATGATACAAGCCATTAAGCCCCTACTTTAATATTATACAATGAAGAGTTCTTATAAGATGCTTACCACACATGTCCATGTTTATTAAGTCAGATTATAAATGCAGGACACTGAATAAATGAATGAGTGGAGGATGTACTATCAGTCGAAACAAACAAATAAAAGGCGACAAGTAGATATGTTCGTCTCATATGTACTAAAAAAAAGTCTTGACAACAACTGTTCAATATAGAAAATATTCCCACTAGTCCACTACAAAAGTCTTGTAGACAATGGATTGCGCTACCTCACACTTTGTACCAAGGCTAGGCAATTAAATTCATTGGAGAACTTCAAAACGCGTTGTCCTATACACCCATTTTATTTTGCAATTTTATACAGTATACAGTAGGATAAAACACATACCCTGATCACTTCACATGCATGAGCTTGCTAGTGGTAATTAATGGTGATCACTTTTATTTACCTTGGTAGAGAGCTTAGGGGATTGTTCATGCCCCTCCATCCTGTACTCATGCATCACCCACTCCGTCTTCCTTCCCTTTGGAGCTCGTCCCTGGTAGAACACCAGCGTCTTCCTCATCCCAACCAACGCCCCTCGCCGCACCACCGCCCGGTCTTTTCCGGTGGCCTTCCAATACCCCGAAACCGTTGCCCGGTTCGTGCGCTGCCCCGTCGCATATTTCCGGTCCTTCAGGCTGAAGAAATACCACTCCCTAGGCCCTACTGATGCTGCAGCTGCGCATAGAGAAATAAAACTACAGATCAAACACCGTAAAAAACAGTATTAAGCATAAATAAAGGGATATATATTTACCATGTACAAGCATATATAGACCTTGTGAGCACATAGGCCCCTTTTTTTTTCCTGATGCATGAGTGCTCATCTCTATTGACAGCGACACTGATACGTTTCGATGAACCTCGCATCTACAGGTCAATTTCCTCTTTTTTTCACCCCTATTTTTTTCTCAGAGATTGATTTTTGGCCGTGGAGGCGCCATCAAAAGCTACTGTTCAACAGTGACTGTGCGTGCATGTTGATGGATCAGCTTGTGGTCACAGAATCATCAAAGCATGTCACCATGAGTAGAATGGGGTTTGCACTGGATGACGAGCTTTGTAGCCACTAGTAGAAATATAGCATGGGGACTACTGCAATTGGCGGCCTGGGCCGAGAGTGCGTATAGAGTGATGCTGATCGATGCGTCGTGCATTGGCCAGCGCATAAAAAACAGAAAACAAAAAAGAAAAACACGTGTTCGGACCATACTGAGCGTGTGCTGAGAATCTGAGATCTCATGCGTAAGATGTGATTTGAAGTTTGTCGTTTTTCGATTTATATTGTATATCTTTATTATAAACAATAAACTTTTTAGCTATGCAAAAGGTGTCGTGGTGTAGTTGGTTATCACGTCAGTCTAACACACTGAAGGTCTCCGGTTCGAGTCCGGGCGACGCCATTTTTTTCGTGCCTCAGCCGTACTGCATGCATATTCTGACTATTTTGTGAAGTCGATTACTGCCCCTTAAACCCTTTGTTCAGAAAAACGTTCATTTTTTTAATCATCCCGATTATCATCTTGGTATAAGTTTAAATTTATCTAACACGAGGGTATAAGAGTTTACTAGTCAAGTAGAAAACTAAAAGTCAGTAAGATAAGATCATATTGAGAAACAAATGGTATAAGCTGTCAAACTCCATAAGGTCATATATATGCTCACTACATATCACAAAATTGTGTGCCCAAATTGTAGGAATACAAACTGAAAGAGGAGATGGACAGAAAGTCCCTAGACCAGATGCTAAAAAGCAAGGCCAGAAAGCATGAAGCGAATGGAATAATACCATTATTGACAAATCAAAACGAAATGTTAAAATTATATAATGACTGAGAATATTTCTTCTCCCCTACCACAGGGTATTCATCATATCGATCTATCCATTTCATTCTTTTAGCATACACCTTTTTTTTCATAATACGAAATTTTCAATGATTCACGAAGTATTTTGTTGGTTCGCATAGAACCATGCTACTTCTCCAGTAAACAATAGCATTATATCATGACTTGTACATATAGAGTAATAGACCCTGCTGTACAAAGGTAAAATTTATCCTCTGTCAATTGTATCTACAACGTTTCCCGTTATTATGTTTTGAAATGAAACTGCTAAGAACAGTGTGTACTTTAATTTAGTGCACCTACATAACCTATAAGTGCTTTTGATTTTTCTAGAAAAGACTCGCTTTTGTGTTATTGTAGTCTTCTATCAAGTATGCCTACCCTGATAGCGATGTTGATTTTTTAGTGCCCCATCAAGGTCCTAAAAGAAAATGCGCGTACGCTCCATGACAAGGAATCATAGTATAGCGCAAGGAAAGAAAACTATTTAACCAATTGGTGTGCAATTTCGTATCGGAAAAAAATTGAAGTTGAAAAGATAGTAAGAAAAGAGATCGAGAGAAAGGAAAGGACTATCTGGACAAGATACTACAATTTTTTTAAGGTTCTGGATGTGAGGGAGCAATTGACCTTATGCAAATGGAAATATTTTTTTTAGATGGTGCAGTTTAATGTGTTGTGTATGCACAACACAGATAGGAGATTTCTTAACGCCGAAGCAATGAAAAGGGACCCCAAAGTGAAATGGAAAAAAACCAAAAGATAGGAGAGAAAGACGAGCGTATTTCATTAGAAGAGAACCCATGGTGCAACTATTCGTGGCTATTAATTATTATTAAGAAGCAATGAACAATCAAGAACACTGAAAAAGAGAGACATATGATGGACCGATGATCCACTCACCAGGGAGATCCCACGGCTCAACTTTGTTGAGATCGACGTCGACCAGGGGTGGGCTGCGCCCGGAGAAGCCGACCTTGCCGCCGACCTTGGGCGCCAGGTAATCGCAGATGAGCTCGTCGTCCCTCGGGTGGAACCGGAACCCAGGCGGCAGCTCCGCCTCGACCATGCTCAAGAAGCTTATCGACGACATGGCCGATAGATGATCCTTCTCTTTCTCTCTGCCTCTCTCTTTTTTCTCTCTCTGGTGCAGCAAGATGATGAGAGAGATGGAAGAAGGGGGCGGCTGAGGAGAGAGAGATAGAGAAGAGGGACCAGCCAAGAACTACTCAGTCGTGTGCTTGTGTCATGTGACAAGTAGATGGGGGCGGGGGGTTTATAAGGTGGTTTAGGTGGTGGGTCTACCTCAAGCTCCTCACATCTCCTTTTCTTCCCCTTCATTTCAGTTTCGCCTTTTCTTTCCACAAATAAGGGCAGCACTTCCAGTTCAAGGTCAGTGCACCAAGAAACTAGCAGACGCAACAGTATGCACAAACACACACGACGACAATTGATGTATCCTACAAATATTTCTGGAAAAGAGAAAGAGGCTAATAAGCTATAATAGTATAATACAAGGGAGAAATTTAAAAAACATATGTTTTTTTTTCTGAAATGGAAAAAAAATTAAGACGAAAAGTGAAGCAACTTTTTGTAATGGAACTGAACTGAAACTACATATAGTGCATCCACCAGCATGTGTACAACGGAAGTGCACCACTTGTCAGCTCTCTGGTGTAGTGGAGCTAGCTGGCCAGCTCCTCCAAGTCAAATGCTAACTGCGTAGTACTCTTTTGAAGGAAAACCAATCCAGTGGCTATAATCAGAGAGTACGATAGACTGACCGCACTCATCATACTCTAAATTCATCCTCTAAAAATAATATTTCGTCCTAGTCAGCAATATTATTTTCTCTATATATAGTTTTTTCGTATTTATTCATACTCTATATACATCCTCTATATTACTACCTAATATTTTATTCAACCATTTTCAACTACCATCTCTTTTCATCTTTCCTCTTTTTTTTTCTTTTCTTTTTTACTTCTTTCTCTTTTATAATAGTTTAGCAATCCAATTTTTAATTAAATAATAATATTTTCTTTTTTTTTTCTCTTCCCTTTTTCTTTTCTCTCTCCCTTTTTCTCTTTTTTCTTTCACTTTTTCTCCCTATTCTCTTTCTTTTCCTTCTCTCCTCCTCACTCTCCTCTCCACAAGCCTCCACCTCATCCATGCTGCCGGCCTTCGCCTCCCAATGCACACCGCTGGCGCCGGACTCTCTCCCTCCGGCCGCCACCCTCCGCCTCCTTCCCCCACGAGCTCACCTCCCCTGCCCGCCGCGAGCTCCACGCCCCCGCCCGCCGCGAGCTCCCTCCCCCGCTGCGAGCTCCACGCCCGTCGCGCCCTCCTCCTCCCTCCTCCGGCGAGATCCGACGCCGGCTTCTCTCCCTTCGGCCGGATCCCGAGCGCCACGCTACGAGCTCACCGCCCCTGCCTGCCGCGAGCTCCCTCCCCCGCCCGCCACGAGCTTTCTCCCTCGCCGCGAGCTCCAGGCCTAGGCCTCCCTCTAGATCCAGGTGGCGGTTAGCCTCCTCCGATCGTGCGAGTCGACGGCGGTGCGGGCCGAGCTCCCTCCTCTGTCCTTCTCTTGCTGTGTGGAGACCCGGGTGGTTGGGAAGGTGCGCGGGCCCCGCGCCACGTCTGTGCGTTGCGGACGTCCGGGATAGTGCCAGATTTGGCATGCGGGAGGGCATCCGGGATGGTGCCGTTCGTCATAGCGTACCCTGGTGTAGCATTTTTTACTCTAAATCGGTACTGGAGGAATGCGTCCCGGACGCCGGTGCGGTCAGTCTAGCCGGCTTTGTTGTAGCCTCATAGGTGTGGAAATAGTTCCTGCAAAAGCCGTTTATTTGAAACTCTACTATAGTCAGATAAAAACACTGCAGACTAATAATAATATCATAAACCGGAGACTAGCAATCCTCGTAATTTCTTAGTATATATGACTATTTTGTTTTTTTTCTAATGTGAACACTAACAATGGTAGTTAATGGTTTTTCTATCACCCACACAATTCCATTTTTGCTGGAATTAATATCACCCACGCAACTGCAGAATAAAAAAGTATCTAATCATAAGAAAACTCCAGTTAGTGTATTGTTATGAACTGCTAAACCACAGTTCATATATACATATACATACGCACAGGTAGTGGCATCAGCAAATAATCCCGGCATAAGCGTGACTTGACTTGAGCTTGGCAAGACGACTCCCCATCCAAGAAAAGAAAAAGGCTAGGCCATAGTACCGTTTTTCTTCACCGTCACCTACCTTCGCGTTAATAAAGCTAGCTGCTTGATCTCGTTCACACCTGCAAATTAAACCAATTCTTCTCCTGTTATTATGACTTTGGAAATGGACGACGATTCTGCTGGCAGAAGATAAGCTGACTGCTCGCTGCAACCTACTCTATACTCGTGGATCAGGATCGAGACAGCGATCGAGATGGGTCGTCGTCGACTCGTCTCCGTGCGGCTGAGGAAAAAGTTTGAAATTGCACGGTGGGTGAAAGATAGCCATGAACAACCTTAGCGGCTTAGCGCCTCGAGAGCAGAGCACAGAAATAAGATTTCGGTAAATTTCAAGCGAAAATTCCTATCCAAAATCCCCAATCAGGCCGTCTACGTGGCGTCGCCGAGGCTGCGACACGTGGCGTCCCCTCCCGGAGAACGCCTGTTCCTGTCGCCACAGCCGGTGACGACGCCGTTCAGTTACGGGCAGCCAGGGGCAGAGCACGCGGCGCGCACAGCCGTCATGCGAATCACGCCGGACACCTCGCTCATGAGCTGCAACGGCCGTTGCACTTGCACAGCTGCTTCCTGCCTTCCTGCCTCGCATCGCGACAAAGTAATCCGGGCTATCGGAGAGCGAAACGGACGGCGAGATCGAAGGGCAGGGCATGTGGTCTTGGGAAAGGGAGGAAAAAGAGGCGGCACTTTCTTCAGTTCACGGTCCGTGGACAACAGCAGCAGTTCAGAGTCTCAGTTCCAGCTGCTGAAGCGAGACCCGGGTCTCCGTCTGAAATCGACAATTCCGGCCCGGAACTCCGAGTGCCGTGGACCAGCAAATTTGATCTCATCGGGTCTCATCTCAAACAAGAAAACTTTTCACTTCACTTTGACCGGCGGCAGACAGGTTCACTGGAACGAGCGACTAGTGGAGCCATTGGGTTCCTCTGAAAGCTCCTCACTGGTCTAGGACAAGTCAAGAATAGAAAGGCGATGATACTCCTTCTGTGCATGCATATATATTGCCTGTGCAAAAAAAATGGGATGTGATAAGATTGCAGCACGCAAATGAAGAGAGATGCTATTCCGTTTCCATGGATCCAATCCAACCCAGGAAAGAAACACGAACTGTTCTTGTAATTGCAGGGCCGGCTGGCTGGCCAATGCTAACCGGTCTTGGCGATAATAAATGGGAGGAATTTATGCCCTGCAGCTCTACACTACACCCATGGAAAGGGACCTGAAAATGGGCATTGACAGCAACGTCAGAGTGAAAGCTCATCCACACACATGCCCTTCCCCCATTCCTCCTCATTAGTCTTTACTACTATACTACTACTTTGCGCTGCCTAACCCCGATCACTTTTAACCCAAAACCCATCAATCAGATGGCGCCAAGCGCCCCTCCGAAGAACAGTCTTTCGTCGCATATTCCAGGTTAAAATAAAAATGATCCTCAAGATCTCAATCACCTCCACCATGGGTTATTGGCTGGCCACCATCTCACCACCGTGACCTGACCACTAGAACAAGCAGAGTTTCCAGGTCTTCCAGGATGGTCAAGTGCTGTGTACCATTACCTCCCAGATGCTGAGGGCTGCATCAGTGAAAAGGAGGAGGAATTGACCTGCGGCGGCGTCACGCACCTCCGGGTGGACAAATCTGGATAAGGGCTTGAGGACGGAAGGGGCGCGACGGCTCTGAGTGCGCCCACTTTGATGCTGAACCATCATAGGAAGTACAGGCACCGTCGCTCTCACGCCGCATGGCCGGACGAATTCTGCAAAACGAGGACAAAGGAAGAAGAAGGAACATCACATTATACCTTTCTAACCTTCAACTCAAGATCACATCCTATTCCTATCCAGGTAAGGAAAGTCTCAGTTGCCACATGGAAGTAAAACCAGCCAATAGTTGCATGCTAGTCCAGCCAAAAGGATGAACATAGCAGGACTCTGACGGCGAGCCAATGCAAGGGTGTAGCTTCGGTCAGTCAAATTCCATTGTAAATTTTCATCCACCAAATGACAGCAGCTTACTGTTCTTGAGCCGCCATGACGCAATCGGTTAGGTTCAAGTAGAGATCTTATCCAACTACCAGCGGTCCATGGACGATCATTTTGAATCCTAATGCTAGCATCACCATGCCTCTGAACTAGTATCAAACCCAATTGGTGCAAAAGACAGGCTGACTGAAGGACAGGTCAACATAGAGAAATGTACATGCAAGTTTTTTGCGGTACTAGCTAGCCAAGCCTATTTCTTAAAGTAGACAAGCCGGCAGCAGAATAGTCAAGGAAAAAAAATTCACAGATCATTAATAAATGCTCGTATATAACAAGAATAATAAGTCAAAGCATTAGGCGAGTAAAAATTGCTGACAAGGCACGCATGTTATGATAAGCAATGACGAACCTGAAACCACAAACATATTGATGGAACTCATGTGAGTAGCACATGTTGAATCAACTTAGGTTACGCAAGTCAGCCTCTTGCACCACTCCTCCCTCACCCTCACCATGTTGGTGGCATCCCATTAGTGATTCAACATGATTTGATATTTCATGACACGTCTCGGTAGATTTGTAGATACGTAGTCAATGAGGTTAGGCAACTTACATTGTATCAATGCTCATTAGTCCCTCTCTACCAACCTTGCTGAACTGACCTCTCCAAATGATTAGTCTTCGAGATCAAACATCACTTCACCATTTGTGTCATGAGATCAAACAGTGAAAACAGTTCACTCTTGGCTCCTCTTGCTGTGATCAGAGCAAAGTTTTCTCCCACGACTATATGGCTGTACAGAGACTGTAGCAGTCTACTGTAGTAGCAACATGAGCGACAATGTGCACATAAGGGTGCACCGACTCTTTTTCACAACCTCAGAATCTAACACAAAATACGTATGCATATATTGCACAAAAAAAATAATGTTCCATTGCAACTAGTTTAGTGATTGCCTCCGAAAAACAATCAAGCAACCAAGCACTAAGGGCCATGGAATTGGTCTAGACGTTGACTAAGCTTTTAATGGATAAAGGCACACTCTCCAAGGGCAATATCTTGCATATTCCTGTATCTAGATTTGCAAGATCCTGTAGGTTTGAGTTTTCATTGTCACCCCTGCAAACATATTCGTAAAATCCATGCATCCAACAAATATAAATTACAAACTTCGGTGGCAGCTAGGTTTGCAAGAAAGCAATAGTTTGAGTATATATACCAGGAAATATACAAAGGAAAAGGTGTTCCCGCATTATTTTTGGAGACATAAGACCTTTTCTCAGAGTTTGGATTCACATTCATTCAGGATAAACATGAACAAGCATATAGCTCCAGGTCAAATCAATAGGTGGACATGACTGCAGCTGTAGTTACTTTATAAGATAACATGCTTACCTACATGGAAAGAAGAACAAGTTCTACAACAGTACAAGAATCCATCTTCCACTCTAATAGTACAATACATGCTCCCATCAACCACATATTCTGGCACCAGAAGATTACCATGTTATGCCTCGGCAGATAACTTCCAAGCAATTATGGCCATATTTCTTGGGGACAGTGTGGGATCAAATATAGGAAACAAGAATGCTTCAGCTAGATCACCATGCTCTTGAAGAAACAGTAATCGATCAAGTAAAATATATGTTTCCACCACTGGACCTAAAGCTGCCCGAAGGCACCAAAAAGGACCTATATATTCCTGCAAGAAAAGGAAAAACGGTTGCACAAGAAATCAGCAATGGGACAGGGCGGAAACAACTGTCATATCTCAATTAATACTAATATTATACAAATATAAAGCATTCAAAAAGGATTATGGAGAAGTGTCATGGACAGCCTGTTAGAGAGTGGCCGACTGAAGGACAGATTGGAGCGAGTAGTCAGCATCAGCGGCCCAAGCTATAAGAAAAGGCTGCCTCTAGCAGGCTGCTCGTGACAGAAGTATGCTTCCTAATTAGATGTTGAGCACATTATTATATATGAATGTCACAAAATCTCTGATATAAGTAATGTGCCATAAATAGTTTATCCTAGACTATTTTTTGTAACATGAGCACTCTAAACAGTTTGGATCCATTCATCTTCTCCCAATGTTACAACATACTAAGTATGTGTGCTTTGTGTTTACTACACCATCCACATGAAACACAGTAACATTACTAATCCAATTAAACATAGCGCTGAGAAATTAACACTCATGATGAGCCTTTGCTTGGCCTTCCTGTTTCAACTCCACGCAATATGTTAAGACTGAAATAATCTCAACAAACACACTAAATGTTGTCTACCAAGTACTTGCAAACCAAAAGGGCATCATATTTGTTTTCATATTGATTAAGAACTCACCATTTCTGGAAAAAAGCAGATAATAATTAGAAATATTTAGCCTTTTAGCTTACTAGAATAGAATTATACTATTATATAACGAAATGGCATAAGAAAGGGTGTTTCGATAAACCTACAGCAAAGGGTAGTACGCCCTTCCATATCTCAAGTAGACTAGCATCTTCCACTGAACCACAACCAAGGCGACCAAATCCTGATATTGTGTAATCTCTGAAAAGGGAAAACTTTCGACATTCATCATGATAGATATCAGTTGGTCTAGTTTCAACTCCATATATGGATGTATCTACTCCATCCATGTTCACATTTTGTTCCTTCAGAGTAGAATATGAAACATTCTCTGCTGATTTCATTTGAGATTCGACAATTTTCTGAAGCTTCTGACGTCGTAGAGCTTTTCCTTGCCTTCCAATTGATGGGCTCAGTTTTGAAATCTCTGGAAAAAAATTCTCAAGTACCTACAGCAGAAATACATGGTTAGTTGATTCTTAAAGGTTGAATGGGACCCAAAAAACAAATGCCAGCTTTACATATCTAGAATCCAAAAGATTGAGCTGATTGAAAAGCATTTTAATGATGTCCAGCCTGAAAGGTCAAATTTCTCTTCAATGAAAAATAATCCATCCCAAGAAGATTCTGAAATCAAACTTAAATGGAAGACTCATGTTTAGTGTTATAGTTATAGAACCTAAATCGTCCATTTCTTTCATGAACAATAATCAAGGTCCGAATGATTTTAATGATAAAATTAAAATCAAAATACCCATGAACCATGATCCCCACCATATTCATGGGGCACATGGCATGCATATGTAGTCCAAACATGAAACAACAATAATGTAATTAATTGTTTGGTACCGATGCTATACAAGAATAGAGGTTCACCATGCAGCATGGTTGGTTACAACAATAGTAACAACTGACATCTATATTTGGATTTATTACGAACTCGGCAAAAAGAAAAAATTGAGTGTTTGGGTTTAAAATAAGATTGAACATGAGGAGAAAAGGAAAAAAGAGTACATGAAAGCAAAGCACACTAACCATTTGAAAAGCAGCTCTGAAGGCATGTATATCAAAGTTTTGTACCGCAATATCCTTGGTGAGACTTCTCCATCTCTCTGCACTCTGAAAATGATTTAAAAAGTTCCTCAAATGACTAGAAATCATGATGAAAGGTAGTCACATTGATGCAATGCAGCAAAGAATACATTCTCTGAAGATAACATGGATGACAATAGGAACTTGCCTCTAATTTAAAGTCATAATGATTCAAACCAATGTGCCGCAAGCCATATAAGTATGCAAAGCACAAAGCTTTTGAGTGCATTAAAATATAACCAAAATTAAGATAATGAATTGCAATCATACCTGACAAGCAAGATCACGGATGCTTTTCCCAAGCATCAAGTCAGATAGTTTAGCAGCCTTGCTCATAGGAAAACCTGGAAAGGAGTTCGTGTCCTCACAACAATCTTCAGAAAGTAAGTTATAACAACAGCCAACGCTTACTAGTGCTTTCACTTGTTCACAGGACACAAAAACTCTGTATAAAATATAATCAAGTTTTAAAAGAATTTCACAAAAACAGAGAAATTTGACTTAAAGCTTTAAAGAATTCAAGTCAAGATGCACCACTTTGCGAGTTTCAAGATTAGAACAAATATTTTACAAGGCAGTGTTCTCATACTGTGCAAAAACAAACCTTAGCATGTTAACTGAAAGATCACCACAGGCATGAAGACCCGCAAGGATTAATGGACAACTATGTTTTGGTTCCTGAATTTGAGATTTTTTATCACTGCAGGTCTTAGTCTCGTGTTCACCATTATCATCCTTGCATGCATCTAATGTGACAGCTGCTAATGTATCACTAGAAAGAACATGACAGGTGACAGTCCTAGGTATGTTGAGCTGTTGATTCTCCACACTGCAAAAAAATAATAAACTTCATTTTGTAGCTACAGACACCAAACCCAAAGGTAAATGGACTAAAAAAGGTTGATGAAGGTTTGCACCATTTAGCAGCATAGTGCTTCTTTATTCTCTCTGCACGAGCATTTGTAACTGATGCATGGTGTGATGAAGCATCTATTGCTACAACAGGGAGACGATACTCGAAAGATAAAGCTTGAGCAAGATAACCCTGATAACATCAAATAAGACAAGTAAGAAGAAAGATATGTGACTGAGTTATTGCACAGCTGCTTCTGCATGCAGATTGGCATACCTGGCCGGAACCAACATCAACCACTGTCCTGGCTCCATGACTCTTAGCAATAGCATGAACCATAGCGGCTAGACTTTCAATCTGCTCAAGAAAATTTCTTCAAACATGAGATAAATGAAAATCGCAATATCTTTGTTAGCAAACAAACACAGGTAGCTAAGTTCAAAAATAGCACAAGCAAATTACCTACTTCGTGCTTCTTCTTTAAGTTCATGCCCTGAGCGAGAACAGTACCAATGGATGCTACATGCAAATCAGGTATGAGCTGCAAGTACACAAAAGAAATGCATGTTAGAATAACAAAGGATGACAGAAAATAGGCAGTTACTTAATTCACTGTCTAAAAAAAGACAGTTGAAGTAAAGCGATCTGAAATGTTGTGCAAATAGATACCAGAAAACGCAATCTCATGTACTGAATTTGATTGTCCACTGAAACCGAGCAATAACAATGTTATTAATTGTGTACATAAATTCTGAACTATATATTTCTCAAATGCTTCTCTAATGTCACATTTCTGGGTCTCTTCCCACTAAGTGAAAAATTCAATATCCAACACAAAATACCTACTGAATCTGACAGATTAAGGAACCTACCGAGTCTGGTGACTTCTGCATCCTTGGAAGAACAAGTGACCTAGCAGTAAGCACGAACTCTTGCAGTGTCCTGGGCCAGTGTTCCTGTATTGCAACAGACACTTGGATACATCAAACAGAAGAACAAGAACACCAAACAGAAACCATAACCTTCACTTAGTTGGCTACATCAAGCAGAGGGATGAGCAACCATAGAAGTACCTGAACGCATCCGGATGGCAGCTTGAGCAAGCTCTCCACAGGCTCCCTGCGGAGGCACTCCATCCACTCGGCATCCACCATCTCCCACAGCCTATCCTGCGCAAACCGAGCCCCAGCAATCGAAGCTTTCAGCAAACAACCCCCCAAATCGGCTGCCACCAAAAGCTAACGGGATGGGAGGGGAACCTTGAAAAAGTTGACGACGTGGGCCTCCAGGAGCGGGCGGTGCCGGCGGATGAAGTCCGCGAGGGCATCCATCCACTCGCGGGTCTGGGCCGCCGTCTCGCACGAGTACGCGCCGCCGCTGCTCGCCGGAGCCGCCGCCATCGCGCGCGGAGGAGAGCCGGGGAACCAACCGAGTTTTTTACCTCTATGCCATTAAGAAATTGTAGATACCTCTATGCCTATGCCATGAGTCTAATTTTATTTTATCCGTGTGCCATTTTGAATGGATGAGGAGACAACGGAGATTAAATGGTCTGTATAAAGATAGTTTTACCCTTGTATACTGATGAGAAAAAATAAAAAAATTAGAAAAGTGAAAAACACACGGATCCCACCCGTCAGCCGCTCTGCCGGTCTTCTTCCTCGCCCAGAGCCGCGCGTGGCGCCCGTGCACCGCCGATGCCCTGTCACGGCAGTCCATTCCAGGCTGAGACAACTCCACTGGCAGCCGCGTCGGTCTTCTTTCTCGCCTAGAGTCGTCTCCCTCGTCAAGCGTGCGGAATGACATCTTCGTCGAGCCCGACAACACCGACCTCCACCCACTACTTCGGCGTACAACAATGGACTGAATGGAGAGAGTCGAAGTTGTACCTTGATGAAATGGCGACACTCCACTCGAATCGGGAGCGGTAGTGACAAGCCAGTGACGAGGCGGAATTTGAGAGAAATCGGGAGCGGCAGTGACGAGACGGCGGTGGACGCGGCCAGGGGTGCCGGTCCTGGGCGCCGGCCTGGGCGCGGGGTGGGGGGCGCCGGCCTGGGCGTGTTGGCCTGGGCGCACGGTTGGATGCGCCGGCCTGGGCGCCGGCCTAGGCGCGGGCGACGCGCCGGTCCTAGGCGCACGACTGGGCGCGCCTGCCTTCGCCAGATCTGGACCGCGGCGGCAGAGGCGTGCCGAGGGGGGGGGGGGGGAGCCATGACGCACGTCGGGAGCAGGAGGAAGAGAGGGAGCAGGGAGATAGAGATGCAATGGACTCAGGGATAAAATAGTCATTTCCATATATGAGTTTCATATGTCAGAGCTATGAATCTAACAGAAGGTGAACGGAATGACGCATGAGTAAACGAAAGTTAGTCTCATGACATACAGGTGTCTCCAAACCTTTTTATGACATAGAAATAAATAACAACTTTTTTAATGGCAGGTAAAAGACTCACCAGACTGCCAGAGCGGAACTCCAAAAGTTAGGTCCAGTCCAGTCCAGTCCGCGAGCTGGGTTACTTTTGCCAGGCTTTCCATTTGGGCCCGATTGGTCTTTGGGCCCAAAAGAGGTTTTCAAAATTTATGCTCGGATTTAATTGAAACCAATTACAGACGAAGATCAATATAGCTGTTGGTCCTGCCTATCCTAGGATTTGTGTCGTGAGGATTGCATTCTTCATCATGGTAAATTTTGAGAACTTGTCAGCGATCTGAAGCCAAAATGACAGTCGGCACTCAAGCAGCTTAACAATGAAAAGGGTCACGTTCATGAAAGATAAAATAGATAGAAGCCATTTATAACCACTTCCCAGAATCCCAGGTCAGTAGTACCTTTTAGTGTTCAAGTCGGATCCAAACTGGATAGTTCAAGAAGATAGATACAGAATAAGAGCAAAGAGGGATACCAACACAACTGCAGAAAAACAAAAAATAACAGCTAATCAAACTACAGTGGACAGGTATGTGGCAAAATTGCACTAGCAGGACCAGATATGACTTCCAGAATATTTTTGAAACCCATCAACCAGAAGATGTCCAGATGTAACCAGCCAACTGTGACATTCCACAGAGAAGACATCAAATATTATATATACTGTTAGAAGCATCGCGAGGCAAATTCTTTTCAAAGTAAGTCCCATAAATGTGCTCTAAGATTGTGAAATGTCACCAGGAAGTCATGCTGCATCAAAACAAATTATAAATATTGATTACGAACACAAATTCGTTTGACCAGGGACCGTTTGCCACTAACTCAATCCTTCAACCTAACAGACAACAAGCGACAAAAATTTCTGCTCAGGTACATCAGTCTATGCATGATAGGATTGTATGTTCAATTCTCTCCAGCTTTGCACGACACCACGCTTATGAATCTCAGAGATAATATTCAGAAGTTTAAATCAATGACGGCGGATTAAAGATAAAGCACAAGCATGAGAGGCAAATAGTTAGAAAGCCAGTAACCTCTCTTTCCTCACAAGTCCTTCCAGGTTCCAATTCTGCAAACATCCACAAGTGCAAAGTTAAGAGCATACATCGTTGGCAGCCTGAGGGGCGGCTGAGTACAACAGTTGAGAAAAGTCCTGACCGAATAGTTCCGGAATACAGTAACAGAGAAATAGGGTGCATAAAACAGCTAGGGAATTAGATGACCAAACTACAGGAAGGCGCATCATTGCCAAAAGCAGCCGATGTCTTCGAAGCTACGGATTGCCATCAGCACAATGATTTTGGTGGACATCAGACAGCTAACATAGCTACAGATTGCCCGGTGTAGCCATCAACAGATGCATCACCATCAATCCATCATTCCCATGAGGAGTCCTGGTCAATATGTGAAAAGAAACCAGATGTAGCAAATGCTGGTAACAATGCATCTAACTAGATTAAAAGTGCAGTATGGAACAGCAAACCAACAACATAAACTGGAGCCCAAAGAGTGAACAGCAGAGAAAGATCCGTACCAGCTCATACGCTCGGCAGTGACAACAGTGGTGGGAAGCCTGCATAGAGGTGAGCAGTACCAACTTCATAATCCAACGCACACAACCTCTGGATCAACAACGTCTTGAGCTCCAGTGTGCAATAGTGTGATTGTTCTCCCTCCGGCCATGAGGAGCAGGCAGACTGGGATATATCTCGTGGAACACCTTGCAGGAGTAAGAGGCCCTCAGCTGAGTCAAGGATGGTGTACCATTGGCAACAGTCAGGCAAAGGTATTTCCTTGTCATGCTGCCACTCTTGCTCACCAACATCACTGTCACACCATTTCTTGGAACGGAGGACTAGTGTTTTGTCATCCCGTCCAAAAGTTATTAAACCAAGCCTATCGTCCCCTGCATCTACAACCGCCTGCCCTAGCTTAAAGTGGTGTGGCGGGAGGTCAATGACGGAGAATTTCATCTCACGCGGGTCAAACACGAGCAATTTGTTTCGATAACAAGTCCAGTAGAAGCAGTTGCGTACGTAATGGCGAATTGCCGGAGTGAAATCCAGGTGAAAAGGCATGGTGCCTTGCCATTTTCCGGTGACTGAAGAGAAGATGAAGGCCGTGACGTTGCGTTTGAACAGCACATTGCAGATCACACGAAATGACGGTTCCTTCTCCATCTCCTCCTCGACCGCCACTGGAGCCAGGAAGGGTTCGAATCGCGGCACGGTGCGCCGCCGCGTAGATCCCAGTAGGTCGCCGGAGATGGGGGAAATCTGAACGTACCGGCGGTGCAAGGGGTCGCAGACCAGGAGGTCGTCCAAGGCGGTGGAGTCGACGGTGCTGCGGCGGGAGAGGAGGACGCGGCCGTCACGGGCGTCGCGGACGCGCCAGAGGTTGGGGGTGGGGACGAAGGAGAAGGTGAAATCGGCGGCTTCCGCTAAAGCGCGGGCGGCCGGCGCCGCGCCATGCGGTGGGACGGCGGTGCAGAAGCCGAGCTTGGGGTCGAGGAAGCCGAGGACGGGTGGGGGATGGAGGGCCCGGAAGCGGCGGAGGAACCGGGGGGAGCGGACGACGCGGCAGAAGGAGGTGCAGACGGCGGAGGCGCGGGCGAGGTCCTCTGCGGCGTCGAGGCGGCGGAAGATGTCGTCCCAGATATCGTCGAGGAGGGGCGGCGCCGCCGGCGACGGAGCCATTGCGCGCCGCTTCCCGGTGAAGAGGGACGGCAGAGTGGACTGAAAGAAGTAGCAGTTAAACGGGCCGGCCCATAACTTCTCAGCAAGATGTCGCCTGGCCCAGCTCCTGCCTTTCACGCAACACGAAGAGAGATGGTAGATCCAAAACAAAACAAAAACAAACGAAGAGAGATGGTAGCCAAAAATGCAGAAAGTTGTGCTAAAAAAAAAAGGCAAAAATGCAGAAAGAGGTAGCCAAAGCTCATACGGATGGACAGTAGGAAAGCAATGTTTGTTCAAAGACGACCTACGAACTTTTCGAGTCTAGAAAGGAAGCTCTAGTCAAAATAAGTGACAACAAATCGAGTATATATAACAAGAATAAGATGCAATTGGATTGAAGCCGGCTACAACCCAACCATACCCAAAACCACTTCGCCGCAAGTGAAAGAAAATCAACTCGGCAAAATCCCGCTTGTTGGGAATATGAAAGGAAGCTCATCAGGTGCATGAGAAACTGGGGGGGCGGGGGGGTTAACAACAGGCATATAGACAGTGGTGGACTCAGGATTTTTTTTTGTCAGGTATGCAAAAAAAATTAACAAAGTAGGATTTTTTTTTGTCACAAGTAAAGTATATATAATTTAGAAATAATATAAACTATAAAACATTAGATCAGGATGTATGCATATAATGTCTCTTGTCTGACGCCTAAGCATAAAGGAGAAACTGTCGTACATTCCTCCTAGAAAGAAAGAAACAATCCATCTCATATTTAGAATATAATAATTTACAATCAGTAATCAGAACACATTAGCAAAAAAGAAACAGTAATCAGAACACAAATATAATCTACTTAATTAAGATGTTAGGCTGATTACTTAACTAGAGACTAGATATGCTAGGACGTCCACCTGCTTTATCGCTGGGTGACGGTCCGTGGCCAGGCACCACGGCCACACAGAGGTCAGCCACTGTATATATTTAGACACTAGCAAAGTGTTCGTGTATTGCTACAGATTAAAAAAATAAAATATTTTTTATGATTTAAATATAAATTATTTACATAATATAATTGTTATTTTTTTTACATGAAAGATCAAATTTATATTATTGTTGATGTTTTTTAGTTTACTATTTTATATGTCATAAGTAATTTTTTTATCATTTTTCATCATATTTTTATCATAAATATTTTTTACCTCTAATATTAACGATTTCCACATATAGTATCGTTTGAGAGCTATTTTGTAAAATTAAGTGAAATAAAAAAATACTCAAATATGAGAAGTGCCGATATGAAACCCAATTCACCATGCAAAGAGTGATTCTCACAACCTCATAACGCCTACAAGACACCACTGGATCTCTATGAAGCCCAACATGCAAGACTAAGATCGTGAACTAATGGCTAAAGATTTATAGAATCTTTATCCGATAGAAAAAATCAATTCACGTAGAATAGAAACAGCACTGCATTGCGACGTGATTTTAGACTTGAAATCATGCTCTAATGAGAAAAGTTAAAATACAAAAGTTGTAGATCTCGTCGAGACCTTTTCGGAACATATATGGATCATATTATTTATACTTCGGAGATAGGAGATATGAGCCCCGCACAGAGACCTGCGCAGAGGAGTCCGAATCAGAACAGATACTTTTAAATCGTTATTTGGAAACCCAAACGGCGGAATCTTTACTTACATTGAATATCAAAGTTGTAGAACTTTTTGAGTGCTATGAGATAGAGTCCGAGTTTGCCTCATTTGAACTCCGGACTAGGGATTTATGATTTTTTTGAATTCAGTGCATGATATGGAAGTTACGAAACCGATTTGTATTCAATCTCTAACTTTGTGGGCGTACGGCAGATTTTTTTATGGCGTGAACGTTTCCACCTAAATTAATAGATTGTATTGTACAAACTATAACTAAAAGATATATATTGTATCAAAGTATAATAATATTCTATATAACCAATATCCAATTTCCAGCTTGTGATTAGTTTTCAAACAACAGAACATATAACATTTAAAATGCAGCTGTATCTATAATGAATCATTAATCAGCAGAATAACATGGTGATATAAGCTGGAACAATCCAGGATATTTAGCCATCGAACGGATCAAAGGCCTTGAACGATCGAAGGTAAAGGCTCGCCATCTTCTTTCTTGTGCCTGAAGAGAAGTGGAACGTCACGAGCTTGTGTTGACAATGCACAACGCAGATAACTCGGAGCGATGATAAATCCTCCTGCTCCTCCTCCTCTTTACTGACTGGATCAAGGCATGGCTCGAACTCCTGCATGCCCCAACAACCAGTAGTGACTGCTAGGTCGTCGGGGATCCGCGGAATATGCACATAACGGCGGTGCAAGGGGTCGCACAACACGAGGTCCGCGAAGACGGCCGTAGCAACGCAGCGGTAGAGGAGGACGCGGCGCAGACTTTGCCAGCTATGGGGGGTGCCGAGGAAGGAGAAGTTGAAGGCGGCGGCTTCCTCAACAAAGCACCTTATGATGCGCATCAAGAAGTCAACATAAATCGAACATTCGAACTTACGCATGAGAGCAAGGAGGTCGACACCTGAGTCACTCACCACCAGCTGCCGTTTTCATAGAACAATGTGACTAATGGTTTAAAACTCGATCTAATTAGAAACAAAAGCTATTCCATGTAAAGTTTTCCTGTTGCAAACAGAAAACGGCACTACAGTGGCACGGAACTGTAACGGGTACTAACACACACGATCGTGTCTGTCAGAAGCAACAGGTAACAAGTCCAATCATATTCTTGAGTTATCCTAAGGATTTCATTAGACAAACCTCCTCAAGATGTGAGCCATGATCACAAAGTCAAGAGTACACCTGACAGTTTGAGAGGCCAGATTACAGACCGAGAAGTTCCAGATCACAGCATAATCGCAAAATAGAATGAACAGAAGTGTAGAAACTAAAACACTACGAAACCAGCTGATGAAACTACTGACAGGGGCCATCAGTCATCACCCCTCACTAGTCGTGCAGCTGATATGTAGCATAACATCCGTAAGCCATCAGATACATACTGCCAAAAGCCCAAAACACGCTGTTGTTTAGCCCTGAAGTCCTGACAATTTTATCAAGAGGGTAGACATACCAAAGATTTCATTGTTAGAATATATCAAGTGAAACTCCATCAGAGTAAATCATCTTAAGTGTTTTAAAAGGTCGTCCAACAGAAAACAATCGTGTGGTCATGCCAATGAACAAGCCATTTCACTTTTTAGACCGAATTCCCAAATTAAAAATTTAAATAGGGGTAATGGAATTGCAGCTAACTTAATTTGTTCATGCTGCCTGTCGAGGGCAAGACACAAATTTGTCTGTTCTACTGTGCAACAAAGGCTATGTCCTACAGAGAACATGCAAAGAAGGTAGCTGGAAACGACATAATAAGTGTCTATCAAACATTTCACTTTCAGAAGACAATGAAAATGTCAAGTTTACAGCATGGCAACTAGAGTACTAGACAAAGAAAATCATAAATACAGATAAATACCATCTAACATGACTTCACACACAATTAAAACCTCTGTGGATTTGATTATATATCTGTGAAAGTTTCATTAGGCCAAAGGTACAAAAATATTCCCATTACACTAATCCAGCTCAGGAGAAAAATTAGGGGGACACACAATTCTTAAACAGACAATATTCTAATGATAAAAAGGTGCTGAAATTATCATAGCCTGAGGTTAGTAGTGAAAACTTTAATTAGCACAACTAGTATTGAGACATGGAACAATGCTCCAAACTTCCAAAGAGGCAAATAATCATTACTCTGTTACCCAGTCTGGTCTAACTTTACAAAACAGTACTCAACAATAGCAATTATGAAATAGAAATGCTATGGTATATGTCATACAGAGAACTAGAAAAGAAGGTAGCTGGAAACAGCATATGTGTTTATCAGACATTCGAGTTCCAAGACAATAAAAATTAATACCTTACAGGCGTTAAGTTCACTGTGTGGCAACTAAAGTACTAGACAAAAGAAAAGTATATTTACATAAGACACCATGTAAATATGACTTCACACAATTAAAATCTCTGTGCATTTAATTGCATATATGTGGAAGTGTGATCAGGCCAAAGGTACAACAATATACCCATTTAGTCTTAGCCGGTACTGGAGAAATATTATGGTGGCACGCAATTCTTAAACATATAATATTCTAACGATCAAGAAGTGCTGACATTGTCAAAACCTGAGATTAGTAGTGAATATGTTAATTAGAACAACTAGTAGGCAAATAATCATTACTCGGTTACCCAACCTAGTCTAGCTTTACCAAACAACACTCAACTATGCAACGATGCCTGAGTAAGTGAACATGTTAATCACCAAATGAACTGCAATGTGACAACTGTGGACAGGACAAAGTGTAGTACAGGACAGAATACAAACAATGTAAACAGCGTAAAACAGTAAAGAAAACAGAAAAAGGTCCATACCTTTCATACACTTGGCAGTGAGAAAGGTGGGAGGAAGCTTGCATAAGGATAAACATGATGTCCCGCGGGATCGAACACACATAGCCTCTCAACCAGCAAAGCCTTAAGATCCACTATGAAATACTGTCTTTCTTGATCCTTACCAGCATACTTGGGCTTCTTGCGCCAGCCTCGTTCAACGCCATGTAGGACTAAGTGGCCTTCAGGTGCACCGATCATGGTAAAATGACAATTGGGCAAGGGGATTGTCCTGTCATGCTGCCAGTCTTCTGTGCCAACACCATTGTTGCTCATAGACTTAGAGTACAGCTCTAAGCAACTTTCATCGGAACCAAAAGCCAACAAACCAAGCCTGCTTTCCCCTGAATTCACAATGGCAATGTCCGACATGTCATGATCATGAAGGCCGAGCGGGATGTTAACTGCGGAGAATTCCATCTCCAGTGGGTTGAGCACAAGCACATCGTCCCTCGTCCAATGCGTCCAGTAGAAGCAGTTGTGTGCATAGTAGCGCACAAAAGGAGCATAATCGTAGGTAAAAGTCGTGGCAGTTTCCCATTTCCCAGTGTCAGAAGAGAAGACCATGGCGACCACCTTGGATCTGAACAGGACAATGGAGATCACACGGAACGCCAAATCCTCCTCCTCCTTGCTGGCTGGATCTAGAAAGGGCTCGACATCCATCACGCCAAGGCGTTGGTGCCGCGAGGTAGCCCGTGTGTCGTACTCGTATCCAGGGATGGGAGGAATGCTGACGTACCGCCGGTGCAAGGGGTCGCAGACCATGAGGTACTCGAAGGGTCGGTAGATGCCGCCTTTTGGGGCGAGCAGCACGCGGCTGCCCCGTACGTCGCGGACTGACCAGCATTTGCCACGGTTGAGGAATGAGAAGTCGAAGACGGCGGCCTGCGCGAGGGCGGCGCCGGCCGCAGCGGAGCGGTGCGGCGGGTCGACGGGGCAGAACTGCAAGTGGTCGGAGGCGAGGAATCCGAGGATGGGCGGCGCGTGGAGGGACCGGAAGCGGCGGAGGAAGCGCCGCGCGGTGACGAGCTGGCGGAAGGAGGTGCAGGACGCGGCGGCGCGGGCGAGGTCGGCCATGTCGTCGAGGCGAAGGAAGATGTCCTCCAGGATCTCGTCGGGGAGGGGCGGCAGCGCCGCCGGAGCGACAGCGATTGTGTGCGCCGCCGACGCCATCGAGAGTGAAGTGGAGCTGCGTGATGAACTGTGAAGTGTGGGGAAAAGAGGGAGCTGGGCCGATCTTGTTACCATTTCCTGCTGCAGTTTAACGGGCTAGGCTGAAACCTCTTAACTAGTTGAAAATTTGCAAGCCAGGCATCAGCGATCGAGAAAAGAAGAAAAACATAACTGTTGCCAATCATAGGCAGAAACAAATGGTGTGGTTTCTCTTTTTTCAAAGAGAAAACAGCTCGCTGCCTGATACAGCCTACAGCTGACAATAATAATTTAGATGAAACTGTATGGGTAACAACATACACACATAAGCAACAGGTAGAAGCCAGATATAAAGTCCACTCATATTCTTCTGAGTTATCCCAGGATTTCATTGGGCAACCCTCCTCAAGCTAGGAGGCACGATCACAAATTAAAGGCCAAACATAAGTGAGGAAATCTGAGAGGACTACTTGCACCCTAGAGCTCAGAATACAGACTACGAAGTTTCAGATAACAACACTATGGCAAAATAAAGGGAACAGAAGTGTAGAAACTTAAAACACTACGGAACAGCTAATCAAACTAATGATATGTGTCAACTACCATCAGTCATCACCCCCGGTGCATCAGATCTCTAGCACCACATTTGTAAGCCATTGGACACATACCGCCAAAATATGTTTATCCTTGAAGTTTCGATCCTGATCAATGTGTCAAGATAGACATTTCACTGTTAGAATCATCGAGAGGAAATCTGTCAAAGTAAATCATGTGAAGTGTTTCGAAATGTTATCCAACAAAAAATCACCGTGTCGTCATGCCACTGAACAAGTTATTCATTGTTTTATCGGGAATGTTTTTTTCAATCGATTGAAAACGGCGACGCGTTCAATCGACGGTGGAAGAGAAGAAGAGGTCCTGCACCTCGACTATAGAAAAATTGTTTATTTATTATAGGATTATATATATTAATTAGTTTCATGTATAGACTATAGAAAATGCTGTTTTTTTATAATCTATTAGATCTAGATCCAAGAACCAAGAGCATTGATTGAAAGCTTCTCTAATTTTTAATGACTGAAAAATAGCAACTCCCTTGTTTTATAGCCAAATTTAAAGTTCAAATAGAGATACACGGATTGCAACTAACGCAATTCACTCATCCTGTCTGATACGGGCAAGAGACAAATTTACCTGCTCTATTATGCAATAAATGCTATGACCTACAGAGAACACGAAAAGAAGGTAGTAGTAAATGACATATCTGTTTGCCAAACATTCCAGTTTCAGAAGACAATGGAAATTCCCTATCCATTTAGCTTACATATGTCAAGTTCACTATTTGGCAACTAGAGTACTAGACAAAAGAAAATCATATATACAGATAAGACACCATCTAAATGTGACTTCACACAATTAAAATATCTGTGTTAAATTATATCTGTCTGAAATTTTCATCAGGCCAAAGTTACAAAAAAATATTCCCATTTACTCTTATCCGGCTAGAAAATTAGGGTGACACACAATTCTTAAGCAGATAATATTCCAAGGATCATGAAGTGCTGACAACCTAAGATCAGTACTGAAAAGTTAATTAGAATAACCGTTATGAGGCACGGACCAGTGCTCCAAATTGGCAAATACTCATTAATTACTCTGTTGCCACACTTGGACTAGCTTTACCAAACATCACATTACAATAGAACACACAGCGATGCCTCAAAAAATTAAATCGTTATTAATGAATGTGCGACAATTATGGACAGCACAGTATATACCAGAGAACAAAACAAGAAAAGTTCATACCATTTCATATGCTTGGCAGTGAGAACGATGGCAGGAAACTTGCATAGGGAAAAACATGACTATCAATTGGATTAAACACGCACAGCCTCTCAACCAGCAACGTCTTGAGTTCTACTGCAAAGTATTGTCTTTCTGGCGTCTTGAAATATTCACCGGGTATCTCGTGCCAGCCTGGTACAACACCATGTAGGATTAAGCAGCCCTCATGAGCATCACACATGGACCAATGACAATTGGACAAATGGATTGTCTTGTAATGCTGCCAGTCTTTTGTGCCAATGCCATTATTTCCCATAGTCTTCAAGTAGAGCTCTAAGCAACGTTTGTCAGAAAAGAGATGTTGCCAAAAGACGCTATTCTGTCCCTTCGAAGTCCTGATCAATGTGTCAAAAGGAGATACACTATTAGAATCATTCAGAGGAACTCAAAGTAAATCATATTAAGCATTTCAAAATGGTCCAACATGAAGTCACCATGTGGTCATGGCAATGGAACTAACTATTCATTTTGTTTGGACATGCAAATTTAATTACGAATACAGGAACATATAATTGCAGCTAACTGAACTCATTCATCCAGACAAGGGCAATCAACAACTTTATCTATTCCAGTATGCAAGAAAGATTTATAGCCCAAAGAGAACAGTAAAAGACATCTACATAGGTGTAAATTACAGATATGTTTATCAAACAAGAAAGTTTCAGAAGAACGGGGGCCACTAGCATAGAACCAAGAATTAAAAAGCATACATCACTAACGGGGACATCTGAGTGCCTTGATGATCAAATAGTTACAGGATACAACATATGGGGAAAGCAGAGGAACATGACTGCAGACACCAAAAGCACCATGAGTGCATTGAAGGCACAACGAGGGTCCTATTTAAGAAAATCACTATGAAGTGTTTTCAGGTGGACCAAAACACAGTCATATTGCATTGTGTTCCTATTGAAATGATATATCTTAGTAGAGATACACAGAATGCTACTAACTGAATTCATCCATTCCAGCAAAGTCAAAAGAAAAAAGATTGTAAGCTCTAGTTCTCAGCAATTACTAGCGACAGCCAAAAGAGTAAAAATCTGTTATGTTTATCAAACATGATATACCAAGTTTAATAATATGTAATATTATGAGCCAATTACCCCGATATCTTGTTTGACCAACCAGGAAATGATGCTGACAGTGACATTATAAAAAACTGATATTACTGAAGCAAACATGTTAGTTGAATGTTAACTATTAACTATTTTTTGAATAATTTCCAAAAAATATCCATTATTTTACTTGTATATCTCATGAGACTTTCAAAATCTAAACAGGATAAAATAATCTAAAATGCACCCACAACTGTAATGAGCTGTCAGGGAGCTGACGAGCTGCACGATGAGAAAGGCATACACGTGATCTAATCTATCAGGTGTTTCAATACAAGAGTGCTATGGGGCTGTGTAGGATGGCAGTGACACGAACAAAATGAACTCACTCCCAATGAATTACAAGAATAAGAAATGTCCTGCCTTATTACCCTTTCATATGCTTGGCACTGACAATGGTGGTGCAAAGCTTGCATACGGATGAGCACAAGGAATGAAATCATTCATCATACACAGCCTCTCAACCAACCATGTCTTGCACTCCAGTGTGAAATAGTAAGAGCTTGGAATCTTGGGCACTGAAATTTTAAATGGAACAGATCTCAGGATTAAGTAGCCCTCGGCTGCACCAATGACAGACCAGCGACCGTCAACCTCCGGCAGGGGATTGTAGAGTCGCGCTGCCATTCATCTGTACCAACACCATTGCTTTGCCAAGTCCTACAATACAGTTTTAAATTATGGCGGCTGCAGATAGCACGATCCAAAAATAATAAACCAAGTCTCTCTTCCCCAGCATCCAAAATGGCTATGGTCCTACGTCCTACATATCAAGGGTTCAAAAACCGTAACAGTAGGGGTTTTTTTTCTCGTTGAAAACTGATCGGTAAACCATTTTGCTACAGTGTCTAGGTTCGGTTTTTTTAATAAACCGAATATCCGATGAAATCGAGCCAGACCGGTTTTGCCAAAAACTGCAAAAACTGATCAGTTTTCAGCGGTTTTTCAATCCATGCTACATATCCTTCAGATGAGATAGCCAGGGCCGAGAATTTCATCTCACGCGTGTCGAGCACTAGAAAATTGTTCCAGGACGTGTGCATCCAATAGAAGCATCTGTGTGCGTAGTAGCGTTTAGACTGCTCGCACCAGCGAACTGCAAATTGACCTACAGTATGAATATACCGGAAAAACTGCTATAGCGGAGAATGGTAAAGAGAACGCTAAAATGGAGGAGGCGCCCGTATCCGCTAGATTCAGTCGGATAGCGGGGACGCGCTACCACCAGCGGTGGGGCCACCTCGCCCCAACCACCGGACCTCGCGCGCTCAGCAAGAGGAGGTGCTCCCCTGCTCCTTTGCCTCGAGGGCCGCCGTCGGTGGTGGGCGCAGGGGAGGACGCATCAGGGGTGGAACCAGGCCGCCAGATCCGAGCCGCCGCCCCTCTGGCTCGAGCCGTCGCCACTCGACGGAGGAAGGAGGGGGGTGGAGGGGAAAGGCAGCCGGGAGCTCGAGGGAGGACGGAGCTCGAGAGGAGAGGGAGTCGCGTCGTTGCCGTCCGGAGGAGAGGGAGAGGAAGAGGGAGCCCGCGCGGGAGCCGGAGCCGGAGCGAGGCGACCTGGTCGAGGAATGCCACGCCTGGATCTGGCCGTAGTCGGGAGTCGGACCTCGGCGCCGACGCGTGTGGTGGAGGCGCGGTGGAGCTCGGTGCAGATCCGTCGACGTGGACCTCGGCGCGGGTGCGGAGCTCAGCGCGGATCCGACGGCGTGGAGCTCGGATCCGGGCGCGCGGGCGGGCTCGCGGCGGCCCGTGGTGGACACGGCCGTGCGGGGGAGGCGGGCCCTGGCGCCGTCACGTGCGGGGCGGAGAGGGAGGAGGAGGAGGCGGGTTCGGCGACGCGAGGGAGGAGGAGACGGAGGCGGCGCGCGATGACGGAGGTGAGCTCGGCGGCGGCGCGTGGGGAAGCAGACCCGGCGGCGGCAGCGAGGAGGAGGAGAGGCGGGGGATGCGCAGAGGAGGATAGGCGGGGGTGGCGCGACACATATGGGGCGGGGTGGCAAATGGGAAGGATAAGGAAAAAAGAAAAAGAAAAAAAGGAGGAGAGAGGATATGGTAGTTGAAAATAATAGAATAAAATATAGAGCAGTTGGTATAGAGGATGAGATTTAGAGGATGACGAGTGCGGAAGAAATGAGTTTAGAGTAAAGAATCTTGCTGACTAAGACTGACTGCACTCATCGTACTCTAAATTCATCCTCTAAAAAGAATATTCTATCCTAATCAGCAAGATTTTTTCCTCTATATTCAGTTTTGCTATACTCATTTATACTCTATATCCATCCTCTATATCAACTATCCAATATTTTATTCAACCATCTTCAACTACCATCTCCTTTCATCTCTCCTTCTCTTTCTTTTTTCTTTTCTTTCTTCTTCTTTCCCTTTTAAAATCATGGAACCAAAAATAATTACTAATAATATATTATTAAGTAATAATTATTACAAATAATATTTAATTAATGCAATATAATTAAAAAATGATGCTGTACGAAATGGAGGTATGTGCCCGTCGACATGATCGACATGTGAAAAGTAAAGTTAAAGTACCTTTGCCAAAGTAAAGTTCTTAGACAAGATTTGCCACGTGAAAATTGCTTGTAGTGCAGCACACTAGCCTCTCGTGAACCACCAGTTCACAAGATTCTCTTATCAAAAACATTGCCTGAAGTTTGCGTTCAATTAAGTGGCCAAGCAGCATAGGCAGCGTCAGTTCTCGAGTGGCCAAGGCATGGATGGGTATCCAGGCTCCTTGCATAGGTACTGGATGATGGAGGAGGAAGATGATGATACTTATTTCTTGCTTGATGATGATGATGAAGCGGAGGCTGTGACATACTACAACCTGGTGGAAGTAGAGAGCAGTCGTCGATCTGATGCTCCACCAAAGGTTATTCGATCGAGGGATCTTCCTTCTGGTCACAAGAGAATCAAAGCCGACTACTTTGGTGAAAATCCTGTTTATAATGATAAGCAGTTTCGTAAAAGATAAAGTTGGTACTTTTTTGATTTTGGATCACTCCATATTTCTAGTTCCTCGTGTCATAAGTTTTTTTTCAGGTTTCGAATGCATCGGCCTTTATTCAAGCGCATTAAAGAGGCTGTTAAAAATCATGATGAGTACTTCAGAAAGAAGTATGATGCCACGGGCAAGGAAGGACTATCTGCTCTTCAAAAATATGTGGCGGCTATGCGTATTTTTGCTTACGGATTTCCGACGGATACTGTTGACGAGTACGTGCGTATTGGTGAGTCAACTGCTCGAAAAGCTATGCATCATTTTTGTCGGGCCGTTATTGAAGTTTTTGGTGAGTATTACCTACGAGCACCTAACTTCGCCGATGTACAAAGGCTTCTTCAAGAGGGTGCGAATCGTGGGTTCCCGGGCATGCTAGGTAGCATTGATTGCATGCACTGGGAGTGAAGGAACTGCCCGAAATCTTGGAAGGGTCAGTTCACGGGGAGAGGAAAGCATGCCTCTATGATCTTGGAGGCGGTTGTATCACATGATCTATGGATATGGCATGCTTACTTTGGCATGCCTGGAAGTAATAACGACATTAATGTTCTTTATAGATCTCCTATATTCTCAGCTTACCTTAGGGGTCGTTCAACGTCTGTGTCATTTGTAGTCAATGGAAGGACATATAACATGGGATATTACCTTGCAGATAGGATTTATCCAAATTGGGCAGGTTTTCTTAAGTCTATTCGTCACCCCATGGAGCAAAAGACACAACATTTTGCCAATGAACAGGAAAGTGCGTGCAAGGATATCGAGCGTGCATTTGGTGTACTGCAATCTCAGTTTGCGGTGATCCGAGGACCCGCATATCGTTGGAACCATGCGCAAATTAATGATATAATGATGACTTGTGTTATCTTGCATAATATGATAGTGGAGGATGAACAAGAACATGCTCACAATATTGATTTCTTGAATATCGGAGAACTAGTTGTTCCCTACCAGAATACTCTAGACAGGGAGGCATTTGTTGCTGCACACCATAGGCTTCATGACCAAACCACGCATTTCCAGCTACAACATGATCTCATCGAGCACCAGTGGATGAGTCTTGGTTCTCGTCATCAGTAGATGAATGGATATTCAGTCATGTAATGTAGTAATTTGCTACGAACATGTAATATGTATTCAATCATGTCAGGCAACACACCACTAGAAACTAGTATTGTTCACTATGCATTCACGGCAGGCAACACACCACCATAAACAATGTGCTCAGAAAAATTCAGAAGCAAGTTACACTGCACGGCAAAGCTACACTCAACAATGTCATTTAAATGGTGCCAGTCCACCCCACAAGATTACAAATAGAAGTTTCAACTACACAAGATTACAAATAAAAGTTTGAACTACACAAGGTTATAAGAAGTTGTACACTCCTATTCAGAATAAAACACTCAACAGAGGTTTGAACTACACAAGGTTACAAGAAGTTGTACACTCAATTTCAGAGTAGAATACTCAACAAATAACAGGTTACAACAAGTTTGTACACTCAGTTATGGGCCCTGTCTCTTTCCGTGCCTAGCTGCAATCTTCTCAAAAATTTCTTCCTGAAGAGCTTGGTAGTACACTCGATGCGCTGGTGTGCAGGCATCAAGATCAATCGCAAGGATCCTTTCATCCTCTTGCTTTTCCTTCTCTTGCCTTTCCATGTCATGCTTCTCACGCATGATCCGCACCTTCTCATGCTCAATACTTAACAATGACTGATTGTGGCTTCGCATTTCCTCAAACCTTTTCTCATCTATACATGCAAGCTGCTAGAAACGATCATTTTTTCGCGCAACTTCTTCTTGAAAAATAGATATCTTTTGCAATGATAGCTCTTTCATCGTGGAAGCATACTCCGATGATGATGATGAACCCAAAGTAGAATTTGCTTTCTTCTTGGCTGCTTTAGCTGAATCCCTGTCAATAGGCCTCTTCTCAGTCGCGGTTGTTGGGATACAATTATCATCACCAAGGTTGATGGGGTCCTCCCCAAACCCTTCACCTGTAGCTTGCTTTGCAGATGCTCCGGTCTTTGGATCCTGCCATTTGGGCTCATCCTTCATGATCTCCCAACAATGCATGTAAGCAAAGTTGTGTTTCAGCACTCCCGCAAAATTAGCAGCTGCATGAGTGGTCTGCATACAAGGATGACATGAATGAAGTTTCTTACCAAGCTTGAACATCACATGTATAAAAAACTAGAGATGCACACCTATTAAATAGAGCAAACAGGAAGAATTCTAAAGTCTACATTGCATAAAGAAGGCAGGAAACTGAGCCAATGAAAGGGAAAAAGAAAAAAAAAACAGCAACATGGGATTTGTATTCATATGATTAGATATCTAAGTAAATGAAAGAAATAAACAAACCTAATCGGCATCCGACATCCCACTAGCATTCTCTCTAATGACCTCAGCATAGAAAGATGCAAACTTCCCCACTTCAGCCTTGATATTGTCCCAACGGCTCTGTAGCGACCGCACACTCCTTTCTGGGTATGATCCCCTCCTCATGTTGTATCACTGCAGAATACGATCCCACATGCGATCTCTCTTTTGTCCGGTACTTGTAATTGGGTCACAACAAATTTCAAGCCATGACTTGACAAGGTTCACATCTTCATCTGGGTTGAAATTGCTTAACTTCGTCCTACCAGCGCCTTTCGACCTCTTTCCTTTTCCAGAAACCGTTGGAGAACCGGTCACTTCCTCCACATCCACTGAGACATCTGCGTTTTCAGGCGGCTCAACAAATCCTGGACCACTTATGTGCATCAGTGAGACATTGGGTGCAGGCGGCTGCATTCCTGGGGGGTACCATGAAGGAGGAGGTTGGTAGCCATACATGAATGGGTTCTAGGCACCCTAGTAGGGAAACATGATGGCACCTGGAAAACCTCCTTCCGATCGATCATTAGACTGGTTAGGGTCCATCCTGAAATCAAAGTAAGATCAGGAAGTGCATTTAGCACAAACTCAAGAGTTATGCTGCCAATAAATCAATAATACAGAGATCACATGTGGAGTTAATGAGTGAAATGGTGCCAAACCAAAAGTCAGCAAAATCCAATTACATGCCACTGTCATTTCAAATCAAAACATTCCTGTTTTGTCAAGGATGACACAGCATATCGAAGTTGTGTTTTCCATTGACGGAAGCTAGTTGAATTTAGTGACAAGGAATGGATCATCCACCTGAGTGAAACATTCTACTTTTATAATGGAATAACATTGTACTTGCTAAACTGATTTGACTGATTGACGTATCATAAACTGCTTTCCAGAAAAGAAAAATTAAAACCTATACACTTCAGGCTGCAGCTGCAAAAACTAGAATTGTTTTGGATGGGCAACAAACTAGAGTTGATTTGAATTAAGTAAAGAAACTAATTCAGGTAACTTATCCACCTTTTTGTTTATCAGCAGCTCTATCTCTTTCTTTTTCTAGTCTATAAAAGGAAGATAAAGTTCCTAGTGTTTCATCAGTATTTTTCTTACCGTATCAGAATTGAGGCAAACACTTAAAAAACTCTCAGCACTAAACAATAAGGGCCACTAACTCTACAACAGTTGACATCTTCAACTGTTGTAGGATAATCCTGTTTTAGAAACAAACTTATGTGCATTACAAGATTAGCTGAAAATGTTAGCCATTTGTTTTTTCCTATTGCACAAAGGGAATCGGCTGATTTCATAAAGTTGTTTGAAGAATTACCTAATTTAACCATTCTTACTAGCCAATTTCTAGATAGTTTAAGAAAATCAGATGAACTATAGAGAAACCTTGCTTTAACTAATAACAAACACAAAGGCATTTGGGGAGGACGCCGGCCCTGTGCTCACCTAAGTTGGGGAGGACGCCGGACGGACCGGGCGGTGGAGCTCTCGTCTGATGTGGCAGCCTCAACTGTTGAATGTCGTCGCCCCCCCCCCCCCCCCCCCCCCGTTTGCGCCCACAGCTGGACACGATGCCGTTCTCCAGGATGGCCTCGTGGCGGAGCTCCAGCTCGTGGGAGGAGCCGGACGGGCATCACGGCGAGGCTGTCATAGCTGCCGGTCACGGATTGGCAGCTCCCTCGACGATGACTACCCTCTACGCCCGCCCGCGCCGCCCTCACCGAGCTCCATGCCCACCTACACGCCGTTGCCCTTGATCTCGACGGTGCTCCTCGCACTCAACCCAGCCTCCCCGAGCCCCTCCGTCTCCTCTCCGCCGACACGCCTCCTCCCGCACGGGCCGCCGAGGTGGATCTAGGGTTCATCGCTAAGGAGCGGCGACGGCCCTCCCGACGGCACGCGGCGCATCCTCCTCCCTCCTCTCTCCTCCCTCCTCCGTCGGTGCGGGAGCAGCAGCTTGTCGCTGCTGACTCGCCACTCTCGTCGCAGCCCTCGGGGACGTTCGGCTGCCGCCGCCGTGAATCCACCGACAAGTGCGATGGAGCAGCCACTGACGACCGCGAACGAGGGGCACGAACGGCGGGACAGAGCCTGGTTGCGGGCGGCCGGACGGGCACGAGGGAAGTCATCGGTTGGTGCTGGTGGCGGGGGGAAGAGAATAGCGTACTCTTGGAAGTCGCTAGATTTGAAGGAAGAAACCGAAGTACGCTGCTTTACCAGGACGGTGCAGTACCTCGGTGCACGTGATTTTACGCTAAATGCATACTCTAGGTCTTTTTACAGTCGCCCGGTGCGGATAGTCTAAGATAGAAGATTCCTTTTAGGGGATGAATTTAGAGAATTACGAGTGCAGTCAGTCTTATGCCGCCAAGGCTCTCGCATCCGTGCATAGGGTAAGAAGCTAAAAGACGTGACCTCGCACCAATTTCCAGTGACTGAAGAGAAGACGAAGGTCACCACCTTGTACTGGGAAAACACATTATAGATGACTCGGAACGATGCGGCCTCCTGGTCATCCTTCTCCTGCCCTGCTGGAAAGAGGAAGGGCTCGAATTCCAGTTCGTCATGGTACCGTATGGACTTGGACGCCACAAGATCTCCGGGGACGGAGGGGATCAGGACGTACCGGCAGTGTAAGGGGTCGCACCCTTCAGGGTTATTTGTCAGGACGTCTTGGTTCAGTTTCAGTCTCCATTTACCCACGTAGCAGTATGCACCCTGAACCTCTGAAGTTCATACAATGCAGCATGCACTCCCATGCCTACTTGTTGCAGGCCGTCCCGCCAGCCACTGCTGCACACCGCCTTGCAGCCCCCACTCAGCAACACCCCGAGCAGCCCCCACGCAGCCTCACCTTCATGTCATCCGGAGAGAGAGAGAGAGAGAGAGAGAGAGAGAGAGAGATGGGTATGGTGGCGACTGGTTGGTCAGGAGATAGTTGACGTGGGTTAGGGTTATGTTTAAGGGAGTGGTAGGCTTCGGTGGGCTTTCCTTTGATGGGCTAAACTATAGATCGGTTGATTTGGTAGTTCGGTTAACACGAGGCCAAAACCGCACGTATGACCAATCACCGAACACTGCAAAATCAAGAACCGAACCGACAACCAAACCCCGAATTAACCGAGAATTTCGGTTATTTCAGTTCAGTTCGGTTCGGTCATCGGTTTTGCAGTTAACCGCGCCCAATCCTAGTTTCAGTCTCCATTTGCCCACATTTTCTAGTCGTTCCACTTTCCCTAGTGTAGCATTTTTCATGTTTACTTCAGCATGTGATTTGTCAGACATTACTATGCACCCTGAAGCTCTGAAGTTCATACAATGCAGTTGTGTTGTGGCTACATCAACAATTATCTTCAAGGTTACTGAAAAAGTATTTATAGGCCTTAGATTATAACTGCAATCCAAAAGCATTGTTTGTATCTTGCACAAACAAGATATCGGCAATAAACACAGTTTCAGAACATGAAGTGAAATGAACTGTTCCATCATCCAACAGCAGAGATCGTCAGCAAACCCAACAAAACCAGATACAAAAACGCCGCATCGAAACTGTTGACTGCTCAAGGCCCTAGATTAAACAAGTTTAGACAGAAATCTGTCACCAATTTCGTCTGAGATGAAAGTCACCTCAGAACCATCCTGCAATGGTTAGGTAAGATGAATTCTATGCTACTCAATTCACAACATGACGAAGAAAACAGACACCACAGGATTCACTGAACAAGCCTTGATTACACTGAAGAATCACAGAGTTGCAACGACCACGAGACAATTATCAGAAGCAATCAACCTTGCTTTACTGCCACATGATCTAAGATAAACCTCCTAGTACAACAACCGACGAACTAAACACCCGAGACAACAAGGACCCGCAGCGAGGGCGACGGAGGAAGGGCGCAATCAGCCGCCGAAGCCGTAGAGGGTGCGGCCCTGGCGCTTGAGCGCGTAGACGACGTCCATGGCAGTGACGGTCTTCCGGCGGGCGTGCTCAGTGTAGGTGACGGCGTCGCGGATGACGTTCTCGAGGAAGATCTTGAGCACGCCGCGGGTCTCCTCGTAGATGAGGCCGGAGATGCGCTTGACGCCGCCCCTCCTCGCCAGCCGCCGGATCGCCGGCTTGGTGATGCCCTGGATGTTGTCGCGCAGCACCTTCCGGTGGCGCTTCGCGCCGCCCTTGCCGAGCCCCTTGCCTCCCTTGCCGCGGCCCGACATGGCAGATGCCTCCGAGGTGGTGTGGGATTTGGATTGGTTGCGAGATTGATGCGCTGGTGGCGGCGGTGCTGCTGGGAATGAGGATTGATTTGGGGAAGACGGGGAGGAGTTTAAATGGAGAGCGAGAGGTGGGATGAGAGCAGCTTCTGCCGTCCGATGCGGAGGGAATGCACGGGTGGGATTAGGAGGTGGGACGGATGCCGCGGATCGGTGACGTGGCGTGGGTGCGGATCGGTGACTTGGCGGGGTGGGTTCTGAAAGTTTCGTACGCGGAGGCGGGAGGTCGAATTTTGGGCGCGTTGTTTCGGCTGTGGTCCCTGGGAGCGGAAATTCGTTCACGAAATTTGCAACTGGATTTTGGGCTTTGGCATGCTGTGGGCCGTGGCCATCGCGCGGCGATTGGAAAAAGTTCAATTTATTTTTTTTTAACTCTTACGGTTGTTTGATTTTTATTCTCTAATTATAAAATCGGGTGGGGTGACTCGCTTAACTTTTGATTTTGTTCGTTTTTCCTCTCTGGCTGTTTGGACGGTGGTTTTGCTGACGTGACGTATATGAGAGTATTCGTACGATTATGTGACAAAGACTCTGTAAAAATCGAAAGTTGAGAAATAAATTGTGACACCCATGATTTTTCTGAAAAAAATAAAAAAACGAAAAATGAAAAATAAACTACTTTTACTATACAATCCGGCCTATCCTGCGTGGGTAGGATCAGGTGGGTCCCATTGTAAACAGTAAAGTTGAGTTTTTTTATTTTTCGTTTTTTCTTTTTCTTTGAAAAAATCAGGACTGCCATAATTTTGAATAAACCAGCCCAAAACGGCCTATCAAAGCACATTTATTTTGATGTACAGAAAGTGCATGAGAACGAGATACGGCCCAGGTCATTTGTTTTAGATTTGCACATACTCGTCGAATCGATCATCATCGCGGAGGCAGAGACCGGAGAGAGGCAGGTTTGGTTTATTCGCCTGATGCAATTGGCAAGACAAAATCATTGGGGAGGCGGAGGAAGGCAGGTTTGGTTTGATTATTCTTAATAGTGCTCGATGGATTTCTATACTACGGATGCAAAAGGTTGGCATCAGAAAAATACAATCCCCTTGCCTAAATCTCATTATTGGACAATCCCTAATGGTTCAGCTATAGAGCCATAGAGGGTTACATACTTCGAGGTGTTTTCACCCTTGTCCAGTCCACCAAATTCTGTCCGACCCAGATTCTAATAGGTGCACACACTTATTAATTAGTATCCTAGTCGGTCTTCCATCGCCACACCAGACCCAACTCAACGACGCGATGCCCTCGGAGACAGCGCTCCCGGTCACCGCCGCCGCCTCGCGGCGCACGAGCGTGCAGCGGGAACTCCCCGACGAGCTTCTCGAGAACATCCTCCTCCGTCTCGACGACGCGGCCGACCTCGCCCGGGCCTCCGCCACCAGCACGTCCATCTGCCGCGTCATCTCCGACCACCGCTTCCGGTCCCTCCACGCGCCTCCCATCCTCGGATTCCCCTGCACCACCAGCGTCGTCGCCGATGGCGGCGTACGATTCCACCAGGCCCAATCGCCGCCCCGCTCCGCTCTAGCGGCCGCCGCCGCCGTCGCGCGGTCCGCCGACTTCACCTTCTCCTCCTTCCTCGCCGCCGACGACGACGCCAAACGGTGGCGCGTCTGCTATGTCCGCGACGGCTGCATCCTCCTCGCCCGGCAAACGGTCATGAGCCCGAACGTCTTCAACGCCTTCGCGGTCTACGACGCGTTAGAGTAACTCCAAACCTTCCTCTTTAATCTCATCAACTAGTTAATACCTTGTTCGGTTTGGCCGGAATGGAGCGGAACAAGACCCATTCCATGCGAAATGAATTGGCTCAGAATCAAATTGGTTGTGCTGAAAAAAAAACATGTTCGGTTACGGTCTGCCTAGAATGAAATAGGGTGTGTTTTAATCATTTTATGTAAGGGTCTGTTTTAATCATTTCATGTAGTTTATGGGTCGGATTGATTCTCCACCTCTTAAGGTTCGAAATGGAAACAAATGGATCACTTATTTCTGACCCAGAATAATTCTTGCAGCTAATCCAATCAGCTGAAAACGAACAAGGGCTAAAGGAGATCCCTTCAACCTATTTTTTAAATTATAGATGATAGTGTTATAACAGTTTACATATTCTATCACCTAAAGTTCTCTTTCTTTTTTTATTTTCTTTTTCCTTTTCCTTTTTTTTTTCTCCTAGACCCGGCCGCCTCCCAAACCCGAGCCCAAGCACCGACGCTGGCTCCGAACCCGAGCCTCTCTCGCGCCGCTCGGCCGCGCCACTCGCCAGAGACGCCGAGTTTTCTTCACCTTTGTCACCGCAGCCGGCCGCCATTCTTGCAGAGCTAGCCGGCCACCACGCCCAGCGCCAGGAGGAGCATCAGCCGGGCGCCACTCCCAGCGCCAAAATTCCAAAATGAACCCGAGTATGTTTCCTGCTTGCTGGTATGAATGTTTTCATTCACCATTGCTTTACTTGTGCAGATGAATCCAGTAATGGGGCAATTCTTTGACTCCTCCTCGAATGACGACGACCTAGAACTGGTTGTGGCAATGCTTGACGAGACTGCAAAGAAGAACCGCTGCAAGCGTCGTGGTTCTTTGATTGGGCGGGACATAGATCGTCATCCACGGCAGGCCGGAGACGACAAGCTGTGGAATGACTAATTCAGTGAGAATCCTGTCTTTGGCCCTGTCTTTTTCCGGAGACGCTTTAGAATGTCAAAGCGATTGTTCTTGCGTATAGCAAATGCCGTGGAAGAGCATTGTCCATACTTTGTGCAGAAGAGAGACGCAACTGGGAGGCTTGGGCATAGCTGTTTGAAGAAGGTGGCAGCAGCAATTCGCATGCTAGGCACAGGTTGTGCAGCTGATTTCATTGATGATTGGTTGTACATGGCTGAGAGTACTGTTCTCGAGAGCTTGAAGATGTTTGTGAAATTTGTAGTTGAGTTATTTGGAGAGAGATACTTGCGAGCTCCAAATGAAGAGGACACAACAAGGCTATTGGAAATGAGTGAATCAATTGGCTTTAATTTCGAGGAATGTTGGGGTCCATTGATTACATGCATTGGCGGTGGTTGAAATGTCCCACAACATGGCATGGCCAATACATTGGACATAGCCATGATCCAACAGTCATCCTAGAGGCTGTTGCATCAAATGATCTTTGGATTTGGCATGCATATTTTGGGATGCTTGGAAGTTGCAATGACATCAATGTTTTGCATCGGTCACCCTTGTTTGCAAGACTAGCTGCTGGAGAGGCACCACCGGTGAACTTTGAGGTCAATGGTCACCAGTACAACATGGGCTACTACCTTGCTGATGGCATATATCCATCATGGGCAACTTTTGTTAAGACAATTTTCAAGCCTAAAGGTAACAAGAGAGTTCACTTTGCCAAAGCTCAAGAATCAGCTAGGAAATATGTTGAGCGGGTATTTGGGGTGCTGCAAGCTCGTTGGGCAATCATTCGAGAGCCTGCTAGATTGTGGGATCAAACAACTCTATGGTACATCATGACGACATGTGTCATCTTGCACAACATGATCTTAGAAGATAAGAGAGGCATGGACGTAGACTATGTCTATGACACACAGGGAACACGCATACCACCGATAGAGCCTGAAAGGGATAAAGAGCGACTTGAGGAATTCCTAAAAGTTCACAAGAAGATCTATGACCGCGAGGACCATTATCAGCTACATGAAGATCTTGCCGAGCACTTGTGGGAATTCCATGGGTCGCAACGGGTTGCACAGTCCACTTGTTTTTCTGTAGTTGTAGTGGAGAATGTTTTTGAACTACAATGTAACATGGAGAATGTAGTGACTTTTCCTAATGTACTCACCAGATTTAATGAATGAAAGATCATTGCACAATGTGTCTCACTTTTTCTATAGTTGTTTGTTGTATTATAGCATCAGTGTGGCTTTACAAAGAGAGAGGCCTCAGATTTGCTCAACAGCACTGGCTATTGGGTAGCTCATACATTTACGTCAACTTCCGGATGAGGAGGAACAACTTCTGATCCAACTCAAAGTTAGTAGCGTTTCCAGGTTCAACTTTCAGAAGCATCAACAGACCACCAAATGATGCATAAATCTCCCTATATAATCACAACACAGACCTAGTAAGGATTCAATTACCATATTCAGATGGTGCCATCTGCCACAGCCATGATTGATACTAAATAACATTCATATGGTCAGGCCATGGCAAGAAATTTCATCTAGATAATAAATTGTTTTGAACAAAGCACCAGAAAAGAATGGTATTATAATCTAAAAAAATGTTTCCAAGACCATCAAAGCATCATGTCAATTAATGAATACATCATGGTTTCATTGTAGTTGCTGCCATAAGTACAAGTATGACTCCATCTAAAGATAAATACAAGTATGACTCTGTCATAAATACAAGTATGACTATAACTTTGACTTGTTAGGTTCTTTGATCAAGGACAAGCACTTTGGCTTGTTTGGTTCTTTGATGCTAAAATTTCAGCACGCCTTAACTCCACATATACTCATTGAGTTGGATTGAAAGTGCCTAGAGGGTGGGGGGGGGGGGGGTGAATAGGCAATTATCCCTAAAATTCACTTAATAATAAAAGTCAAATGCGCAGTGTCGGACTTGTCCGACGATTGTAGGGAAAGTCCGATGACTTGTCCGATAGCACAAGATAGAAAAGTAGATCGACCGAGTAAATGTTAAAACTAGTGCAAGACAAGCTAGGAGTAGATGAATATAAGCAAGGGGGTGCTGTAAAACTGAGGAGAGCAACTACCAAGCAACCTACACAAGTTAATCTAAGAAATATGAAGCAAACCCTAACTAGCAAGTTTATGAGCAAGAACAAGTAAGTGAGACACAAGTGATTAAAAGTACAAGCAAGGCACAAGATTTGTTTACCGAAGTTCAGCTCCACAAAAGAGCCTACGTCTCCGTTGAGGGATCCACAAAGGACCGGGTCTCTTTCAACCCTAACCTCTCCAAGTGACCACAAAGATCAAACTTGGTTTTTCACTAGAAACTCCATAAAGGAGAGCTCAATACAAACTTCCCGAGGTGTCACCACATAAGTTGGGAGCTCTACGGGCACCTCTAACCGTCTAGAGGAAGAATCCCCAAGAGTAACAAACACAAAAGTTGTCGGCGGTGAGGATGAACCAAGTGCTCAAGAGGATGAAAGCTTGGAGTCGATGGAGCACTTCAATCTTCTCTCAATCCCTTCATAAATCAAGAGTGGAATCAAGGGAGGAGAGTTGGGGAGAGCAAAGTGAGCTTGGGAGTGTTTTTGAGTGGAAATGAGTGACCAACCTGCCACTGGGCGAAGAGGAGTTCTATTTATAGCCTAATGGGGAAAAGAGTCGTTGGAGACCAAATTTCTGAGATCTGTGTCAGACAAGTCCGATGGTCATCGGACATGTCCGATGAATCAAGATGGCGCAGAAACTGGGGTCCGACAAGCTTGGCCGATGCCTCGGATAAGTTGGCCATCGGACATGTCCGACGGCACAGGAGGGGCAGAGGAACTGGAATCCGATGGACTTGTCCGATGGCTCGGACAAGTCTTGTCCATCGGACAAGTTCGATGAAAGTAGGGTGGCAGGGGAACTGTACTCCGATGAAAGTGTCCGATGCGTCGGACTTTCCTATGGTCATCGGACAAGTCCGATGACCGTCAGACATGTCCGACGACCCAGAGTGGCAGAGCTACTGGAGTCCGATGGACTTGTCCGATGGGTCGGACAAGTCTAATGATTTTGCCCTGGAAATTTTTGTATGGCCTAGAAATGGGAATTTTGCACTTAGTTCACCTTCGCTTCACACTTTTGTGTCCCTCTTAATAGTACGGATTTCCTATACTCAAGATTTAAAATAAAATACTATGAACTTCATTCTTGAGCATATTTTGAATTTCAACTTGAAGCACTTTGCCATCTTCTTTTCTCCCTTTCTGTTTCTATGCATTTCATCACCAAACTTTGTACCATAATCTACACACATGCTCATTAAAAGATTAGTCCGTTCTTAATTGTATTGACGCCAATCACCAAAATAAAATTAGGGGCCTAGATGCACCTTCATGGATCAAGACCGGTGACATCCATGAACATGATATTGCTCTCTTCTTGAAACTTCTTTGTCATCATCTTCTGCTCTTCAATTGCCACTTTCCTCCCTTCTAGTTGCTTATACTCCTCCCACTTAGCATCCTTGTCTAGTTTCTTGGCAGCTTCCACTTCCTTCTTTGTTGTGATCAAGCTCTGAGCAGCTGTCTCAAAGACATTACCATGTCCATCACCTCCTTTCTTCAGCCGCTCCTTCTCTTGTTTTCTTCCTGGTGGCCTCTTAGTTTCCTTGGAGGTAGGAGTAGTGAGTCCACTCTCATCTTCATCATCTTCAGACTCCTCCATGTATGATGCACACCTCTTGAGGGGATGTGTGTCGTTGTTTCTATTGATCCACTTCTCATTATGTTGGAGCATGACCCAATAGTTCAACATCACAAAAGAGCGATGGTTTGGATCCCTTTCCTTGTACAGTTCCTGTGTGTAATTGAGCTGCAAATATGAAGATTTTCATTAGGTCTCAAGTAAACAATGTTAAGTGAATGCATATGAACTATAAAATAAGCTATAATGCTTCTTACTCGGTCTTGAGTTGTCAAGCCACTCGGTTGTTGACGCTCAATGTTCTTCACACAACCAGCCCATCTAGTGCAGCACTCCGAAATCGAAGACCAACAATGATTGAGAGAGTTGATTGATCGATTGGAAGGAACCGACACATTCTCATGGTAGTAGTCAGACATGCGCTACCAATAAGTTGACCGTGGTTGGTCTTTTCCAACCACCGGATCAAGGCATACATTTTGCCAAGCAAGAACCAATGCCTCGTCCTCTTTTGTCGAGTAGTTCCCCTGCCTTTCCAGCTTAGATGTTGGAGTAGGAACCTCAACAACATCATCAACAATATCCTCAGCAGCGCAGTCATCTATTGGTGCTGTGAAATCATCGATATCGATAGCAACATTCATCATACCAATGAAACTTGGGTTGCTGCACATTCATCATACCAGTTTCAGAAACATGCATCATTATGAGATGAATAAGTTGTATCTATTTATGAATGCAGCTACACATGTACTCATGAAACAAAAAATCTGTAGCTTAATATGCTTTATGTGGCACTCATCACACCACTCCATTTTCTGTTTTTAATTCAGGCATCAAGTCCTTTGCAAGTGAAATATGCTGATGGTAACAGTAGAGCCGAAAATTCATCAGAAGGACTAGAAGAATTATCAATAATCCATCAGTGGGTTTATTGCTTTGTAGAGTTTAGATTCTGTCAAAAATAAACTATTGTGGCCCTTAAGAACACAAAGGGTGTGAGTTACTGATGGCCAACCCTAACCTCCGATACAAATCTTAATGATCTCTGTAGCAACAAGTAAGAAAATAAGCATTTCAAAATTAAACAAGGTTTGACTGCAGCTAAGATAATGTACCGACAGAGCTGATTTCAATCAGGTGCTCATTAGCTCAACAATAGGTATAACATACAACTATGCTCGCTTCGATGATTTTCTTGTTGGTCATTCAAAGCAGTTGGCTCAAAAGTCCTAAACACCCAGAATTGGCAGTGAATTCTAGAACTAGAACAAAATAAAGCTTGCTGAAAGGTGATAATACACCTAAAGTTATAGAGCTAAACACGAGCTAACTGAACTAAATTAGTGAGAACTAAATTCAGGTTTGGCTCACTACTAGCTAACACTTAGACATCAGGCAACACACAATAGCAAGCAAAAGTGACTCACGCTTGAGTGACTCACAGGTTTGGCTCACGAGGCAACAAAGAGTGACTCACGATTGAGAAAACAAGCAACACACAATAGCAAACCTAGAGATCCATAAACTTTATACCTTTCTGTCATTTCGTCGAACATATTGAGGCCATCATCTGATTCGTTGTCCATGGCAGTGTGGCCATCGTTGCTTGATTCAGGGGTCTAGAAGGTGCTCTCTATGTCCATTGCCTCGAGCTCGACGTACTCGGAACATTCTTCCTCCACGGCGTGGACAACAACTCCACGGTTTGTCATTGGCCGTGGCAGTCCTTGACGTCCGGGCCCCTTGGCCTTCATCTTTGTTGCCTTCTTCGATCTCGGAATGGTCGACCTTGCCTTGCCCTTCATCTTCTTGCTCAGCACTGCTCGGGCAGTAGGTGGAGGCGGAATGGCGGCGGCAGCGGCGGCCAACTCGGTGAGGGACGACCGGCGGGGCACCACCGCGCTGAGCGCCGGTCGCAGGCCTGCTTGAGCGGTGCCATGAGCCGATGTGCCGGCAGTCGACGTCAGCCGAGGAAGGGGCGGTCGAGGAACAAGCGGCCGAGGAAGGGGTGGCCGGAGTAGGGACGGGCGTGTCTGCCGAATGGGCGCTGGAGGGGTCGGCGCCAATCCGATGGCCGCCGGAGCGGTAAGGGGGCAAGCGCTGTTGCCCACGATCCCGGACCTGAGATCCATGGCGTCGCCGGAGCAGTGAGGGGGCGGCGCCAATTTTTGGCCGGGCACGCAGGAGTGGATGTGGCGGTGGCGCTCGACGTGGGAAAACCTGGCGCGCGTGGTTTGGAGGGCGGGACAGAGAGGAAAAAGAGTGGGGTCCACAGTTTAGGTGATGGATGGGTGATCCCCTCCGTAGAGGGGATGGTGGATTGAATTTGGGTGATCACCTAACCAAGGGGATGGGAAAGGGAAACTGATAAAATAAGTTTTTTTCATCTGCATCTCCTATATACTAGATTTTTATGTTTAGTTGATAGGAAAGGGAAAGGATTGAAGTTGCTCTTATACACTGTCGGCACCTCCAGATCCCCGCCATTTCGACCGACCTAGTGGCCAGCTCGACCGGGAAGTGCGGCGGCGGCCGCCGACACCGCCACCAGATGTGGTGTCTTACCACCAACTACTTCGAGGCTTTCCTCGCTCCGTCCCGCGACGACGAGGAGGAGCCAGGAACAACTCTCCTTCAACAACTTATGTGCAATGTGCTCACGGAACACAAGGTCGTCAACTTTGTCTACTCTTTGGCCACTAAAACATTGCGACGCACCACAACTTTTGAGATCGAGACATTTACATGGATGCAGACCCCTACAATGTAAACCCCTCACAACTGCTTCTTCTGGACCGGGATTATTGGTGAAACAGTGCGCGTGCTGGACATGCGTGAGATGAAGTTCTTTGTTATTGATCTGCCGCCTGAAATAAGCAAAGCACGAGCCAAAGCCATTGTGGAAGCAGATGGAGTCAACAAGCTTGGTTTGTTAGTTATTGATGGGTGTGCATTAAATCTCTACACCACCATATTGGCAAGACAACAGTATGGGCACAATGCACAACAGCAAAAAGGCCCTGTAGCGATGGTTGGAAACGCCCTGTAGCGGCGGGCGGGTCACCATGCCGCTACACAAACGCATCTACAAATAAGCGTTTGTAGCGGCGGGTGGTCTGTCGTCCAAATAAACCGTCGCTACAGACACATTATTAGCGGCGGTTGAAGATGTCAACCGCCGCTATTGTTAGTTACTATTAGTGGCGGTATACATCATCAACCGCTACTATTGTTAGCTATTAGTAGCAGCGGTTGACAACATCAATCGCTGCTACTTGTTATTTTTTTTAAAAAAAATTAAAAATTAGCAAATATATAGAAACCGCAGATTCTGCATACACAGAAATTTACAAATCTCATCTCGGATATTTACAACATCTCATCACAGATATTTATAATCTCATCACAGATATTTACATCTCATTATAGAATATATACAACATTATCATCAAAATGTTCAATCAGGATTACAAAATATTTTATATGAACCCTAATGCATAATCATCATCTTTTTTTAACATATTGGACTCATATGGTGCTCTTGAACCAGCCCACTCATAAAGAGACCTATATTTTGTTGTTAGTTCACTGTTTGAATCAAACAATATCCCTTCTGGACTAATCATCTCTCTTAAAAGAAAATGACAAAGAGAAGCTACAACTAGATACATGGAATTTGTACTCAAATGAACGTATTCTTGAGAAATCATACCCTTTCTGATCTTGTCGTTCTTCTTCATCTTTGCTTTCCATGATGCCCTTTCTCTTATGGCTCTCTATGACACATGAATAGAGTATGTTAATATGAGATCTTAAAAATTCATTGTTCGAGTAAAGTAAAATGAACATAAACAGAATCAACTTACCTCTTCATCGGACTCTTCAATGATATGTTCCAGGTAAGCTGACGAGCTAGATGCGAACACACACGTATAGTAGCCACAATGCACACTTCCTCTTACTTGCTTATAGCACTATATAGTGGAGAACACAAGTTAGTTATACTTTATATGATGGATACTATGATAAAGACATGTATGCGATGCTTATAAATCTTAACCAAAAGTTATGACGGAAGTACAACTTCTTTTTTTGTCTTAACAAAACCCCCATATCGACCACACTATTCAATATGTTCATCAAATTCCATATCGACCACACTATTCTCACCATATTTTGTCTATCTCGTGTACCCCTCAACAAAACCCCTCCGTACCAAGTGTGACTTTATTACTTCTATATCATTTCACAGCTTCTGATTCTTGCAATCAAAACACGGACAATATATACCAGTCGTCCGATCACGTCGAGCATGTTGTGCGGCCGCTTCGATGCATTTGGAAACTTCTCTTAAAAATATTGGACCCGGTCTTGGTGCCTCGTATATCCAAGATCTATCCATCGAGAACGACCTTGAACAGAAACCAAAAAATTATTAAAATTCATTAATTAATTATGTGTGAAAAAATTTAAATAAATAAATAAATATATATATTGAATATTTCATAAAGTGAAAAATATTGTGTAAGGTAAATTAAACAAACATCAAATTATTTTATATATTATTTAACTTTTATCACAATCTAGCCAAAAAATATTAGAAATTAATTAATAACAAAAAAATAAATATTCATTAAATATATAAACATTGAAATAACCAAAAAAATTAAATATTCACTAAATATATAAACATTAAAATATAATATACATGAAGTGAAAAAATTTATACAAGGTAAAATGAAACAAACATTAAATTATTTTATATATTATTTAAATTTTATCAAAAAATAATAAAATAATTAACATCCCTCTTGCCCGTAATACTACCTTCTCTCTCTTCTAAAACCAAACTAGATCTAGATTCCCATTGACATAAAACAAGCTAGATACATTATATTTTTTGTATAGTGATAAAAAGAGATGATGTATGTCTTCATAAACTTCAACTATAACCCAATAGAACCATCCAAATCAAATGAATTTAGCTACAATTTGATGAAAACCTAACAAACTTAAAACCCGAAATTCTACTTGATTTCAAAATAAGAGCATAAAAAAATTTATGGGATGAGTTCCCCTTACCTCAAAGATCAAATTTCTGCAAAAAAAAAAATGAACTCAAAACCTTCCCCCTTGATTTTCGTGATTTGCCTAAATTTTTGGGCCACCACTATTCGAGTGAAACAGGGGAGCTGTCGGAGCACGTTTTATATAGGTCGGGCACTTTATAGTGGCGGTTGGCAATGTCAACCGCCTCTATTGAGGCTCTTGATTTTCGTGATTTACCCAAATTTTTGGACCGCCACTGTTCGAGTGAAACAGGAAAGCTGTCGAAGCACGCTTTATATAGGTCGGACACTTTATAGCGTCGGTTGGTAATGTCAACCGCCGCTATTATGCGCTTAATAGCGGCGGTTGTCATTTTCAACCGCCGCTATAAAGACGCACCATTTGTAGCGGCGGTTGATAATGCCAACCGCCGCTACAAATGGTTCTATAGCGGCGGTTTGAATCGCGGCAGGCCCCCGGGGCTTTTTAGCGGCGGCTCACTTTGTTTTGCGCCGCTACGTGATTTTTAAAAATATTGTTATAGAGCTGTTTTGTGGTAGTGATGGATTGGCGGCGTGGCTGTGTAATCTCCCAGCCCGACTACAACTGGTTATTCAATAGAGGTCCCAACAACTGGTGGTACTGGTCATTCGCTAAAGGTGCAGCTTCCGAAGGTTACATACTCGTATATGCGAGTCCAGGAGACACACATTACTACGTAACTGTCCAAGTTAAGACTTTGTCAGTTGAGATATTGTGCACGTCCTTCAAAACAACAACCCAGGATCGGTACCTATATGCAAACTTCCCGCCACCATTTTCATTGCCAATGATATGAAATGAGCGTTAGTTCGTTCAGAAATGGATTAGTGGTAAGAATCCTTTTTGCCTTTGTCACCCTTCTCGGGAATTAACTTATGTTAGTTTGTGTGATACTTGTGTGGGCAGACTTCGTGCGCGTTTTAACCATTATTGAAACAAAATTATTATAACATGCACTACAACAAAAGAGGACAGTAGCGGTGGTTATAAACATACTGTAGCGGCGGGTATGCCCCCACGCCGCTACCATTCCGCAGCTAAAGAAAATGTTTTATTACGGCGGTTCTTCTACAAGTCAAATAAACCGTCGTTAGATATCCGACTGTATCGTCGGATGACAATGTCACCCGCCGCTACGAATTAAAACAAAAAAAAAATCAAAACCCTAGAAGCCCACCTACCGGCCTAGATCCGCCAGCCCGTGAGCCGTCGCCCGCCCGCGAGCCGCCGCCTGGGCAGATCCGTCGGTCCTCGGTCGGATCCGCCAGCCCACGAGCCGTTGCCACCGCCGCCCGAGCAGATCCGCCGGTCCTCGGTCGGTTCTGCCCATCCGTGAGATGCCGCCGTCTGGCCAGATCCGACGGCGGTCAGATCCGCCCGCCAGAGAGCCGTGCCGCCGCCCGTCCTTTGACCCCTAGCCGCATCAGATCGGACAAGGGGCGGTGCGGGCCGACCGGTTTGGAGCGCAGAGCAGGGTCGACGCGGGGGAGGGGCTCCGCGTTGGAGGGTCGCCGGAGGGGAGCGCGAAGGAGGGCCGGCACGGTGGAGGGTCGCCGGAAGGGTGCGCGGAGGAGGGTCGCCGGAGGGGAGCGCGAAGGAGGGCCAACGCGGTGGAGGGTCGCCGGAAGAGAGGCGGCGCGGTGGAGTCACTAGAGGGGCGCGCGGAGGAGGGTCGCCGGAGGAGCGCTGCACTGGGGCGGCACGGGCAAGCCGAACGCGAGAGAGGGAGGCGGGTGGGGGAGAGAGAGGCGTGGTGAGGGCCGACGGGAGTGAGAGAGAGAGGTGAGGAATGGGATATTTATTAGAGAGAGTTAGGGTTCGGGAGGTAAATGGGCCAAAAAATGAATTGGGCCTCTAATCTTTATAGCGGCAGTTAACAATGACAACCGCCTCTAAAAATCAATGGGTCAATAAATGGGCGAAAAAAGTTAAGGATTTAAGGGTGGGGTGAGTGAATTTGTCTAAACTACTTAAGAGGGAGTTGCTGCGATACATGTTCTCACCCCTTCCACTCTATACTCAGCAATTTGGATCATTAGATCAAAATGAGACCATCTCTCCTAGCCATTAGATTGGAAATGGCCCCATGAGATGATTACATCTTATACCTCTTACATCCACCCTTTAACTAAAATTCACTCATCCCATCTCTCACTCGCAAACTTTTTTCACCCACCAATTCAACCTACACACACCCTTTAATTGAGCCCTCGTGTATGACGATGCGCCTCTTTAATTCACCACCTTAGACGTTGCGGATTACGATTTTAACTTTCCAAATTCTCCAAGTAGCATCTTCCAGGTATTTTCCTTCTATATCTGTACCAATCTATTATTTGTGGGGAGTTCTTTCACCGCTCTTGACTTAAACCGTCTCACCTGAGATCGGTGCCGATAGGTGGGACCCAACACCGCACGCCCGCATCACGCCCGCCCCCTCCCTAACCCTAACGCGGCCGCCTCCGCCTCCTCTCCTCTCCTCTCCTCAGCCCCATGGCGTGGCGCCCTCCTCCTCCCAAAACCTAACGCGCGCCTCTCCGCCTGTCTCTGCCGCGCCACCGCGCCCTCCTCCTCCTCCTCCCCTTCTCCCCCGAGCAGCACAAGCTGCCGCCGCGCCCTCCTCCTCCTCCTCTTTCTCTGTGAGCAGCAGAAGCCGCTGCCGTCGTGCTCTCCCCTCCTCTTCCTCGCTGAGCAGTATGCGGTGGGCTCGGGGAAGAAGGAGCCAAGGTCGGGGGTCGAGCATGCGGGCTCACGCCTCGGCGGCACGAGCGGCTGGAGACCTCTAGATCTGCGTCCCGACGAGTCCATTGCTGCCAAGGATCTCTCGATCCGTGCCCAAAATGCCCGCCCCAGCAAACCTATCTGGCTTCATGGCGGCATGCCAAAGGTTGAACCATCGGCGGCTTCTTTAGCTCCAGTCAATGAGGACCACGACAACGATGGCTTGGATCACCCGCAGTATTCTCGTCCTCTTTGCTATCCCGGGAATACATCCTGGGAATCTTCATTGCCGCCATCAAGCTGCATCTGGTGGCACTCGCCATATGTTCGACGTTGGGTCGCAACGCCACACGCGTGTTCCCACTCCGCCTGCCACCCCAATATCATATGAATTGGGTAAGCGGCTGCCAGCCACTAATTTGGTATTGCAGATTTGAGGTAATCCCCTGGATAACTCGATCCAATGGCTTTTGTTGTTCATATGCTTCGAACCAGCCATACTAAATGTGCAGTTCGATCAGAGATTTTATATCTAAAGCCAATCAAACTAAAAGAGTTTCTTTGATGATCTGTCAGGTGCCTGCTTTCTCTCTCTCTCTATTTACATGTGATTGGATATAGGAATTCCAGATATGTCTCAGGTTCTTAAGTGTGGCTCAGTAAACTATATCTGGAACCAATCAAACTGAAACAGTTTCTCTGATGATCTGTTAGGTGCATCTGTGCTTAAACATGATCATTTTTTTGTGCCGAGTCTGATTGTAAATCCTTCTCTGCTTATCTCTTTCAGGTCTGATGCCAAAGAATATTTGACAGTAATGAGTTCTCTGACTGAAGAGTGATTATTATTTGTTATTATAGTACCTAAAGGGCAGGCAGATGAATCACAAATAGAAACACAACAAGGCTTGCGGCAACACTTGCATCTTACATGGATATTCTACCGCACTGGTATGGTCCATCTCATTGTCCCCAATGTCAAATAAGTAAGAACAAGTGGCTAACTATGTCAAAACTATATTTTCTTGCAACTGTATTAATGGCCTGTGTAAATGTTCTTGAAAAATAATTATGTTCTTCTGTGAGCAGTTTGGTCATACTGAATGTGAGTTTATTCTTCACAGGTAAGCAACACATTTGTTCGGCAATACGACCACATTCTTAACGTGCAACCAGAGCAACAAGTGCACAAGTTTATCAAGATTCAAGCATTCTTGATCAACTGGAGCCCAATGGGGTCCCTAACCACTTAAGCTCTAAGTTATAGCACTTTTTCATTTTAATTTTGTGTTGCAAAATCATAAGGCCATCTTTCTTCTGAGCAGATCATCAATAAACCAATCATGTCTATGAACTTGAACTATTTAATAGAGATAGAGACTACCGATGTGCAATTATCCTGCAAGTCAGAGCCTCGATTCCATATGAAGGCATATTTGTAATAAATTTACTCAGTTCTTTCCATATCCGCAAGAAAGTGATGGTTACTTTGTTCTCAATATGTGCTCAGGGTTATACCATAGAGGGGCCACCGTGTATATTTGAACTGTGAATTTGATTTACTTAAATTTGAAAAGTGTGCCGAACTGTGGATTGTGAAATTGGATGACTTATTATGGTTAGTGCAAAATCGATATAACATTATAAATTACACCATTTGCAACGCATGGGCAGTCTGCTAGTTTTCTTTAAACGCGCCTCTCCTTCCCTTAAACCTCTCACATTTCCTTTCCTTTAAGCGCCCTACCTTTCCCTAAACCCTCTCCAACCAAGGTTCAAAGAACCGGTGTTAACCAGTCGGTTAACCGGGGAACCGATGTGGACCGGTCAGCCGGTTAACCCGTGGTTGGATTTGGCCTTTTTTGAAAATTTGAAAAATTATGTATCAAAAAATTCGTAAAAAAACTAGAGACCAAATGAAGATTTATGGCGAAAAAAACATCTAATTCGGAGCTCATTTGAGTGTGCAAAAAAATGATGGAAGAAAAAAAGGAAAAAAAACTTACCTTATCCTCTCCCACCGACACTCCCGTGACTCACCTACGCTCTCCTCGCCTCCAGTTTTCCAGCGCAGCGCCGAAATCGACAAGTCGGTGTCGCCGCCATCGGTCCGCCGACCAGCCGCCCGGCCAGCCCGACTAACCGGCGCCTTCCCCGCAGGAAGCGGGCGGACGGCTCCGCGACCAATCGGTTGGCCGGGCCGATTAGCCGGCCGGCCCGACCGAGTACCCGACGCGCGAAGGCCCGTTCGGTCAGCCCGACTAGCCGGGCGGCTAGGCCGACTAACCGGCTACTAGGGCCGGCTAGTTGGGGCTAGTGCCCGGTTAGTCGGAGGTGAGTTTGGTTTTCCTTTTTTTTTTTACACAAAATAGGTGCAAGTTTACATGTGTTGTTGTATAAGAAAATTGATGCATAGATAGTTCACATGCATAGATAGTGTATGCTAGGTTTTTCAATTCAATACAAAATAGATGCATAGATAGTTAACAAATTTTATGTGTCGTTGTTGTGTAGGAAAATTGATGGCGGACCGTGATCAAAGTGACGATGTGTGGGAGCATGGTGTCAACACATATCCCGGGTGGTCATGCAAATATTACAAGATTTCAAGAAAGGGGTGGTGCCAATAGGTTGAAGCATCATTTGGCATACCGAGATGGCAATGTCGTACAATGTGGAAGGGTTCCACCAGATGTTCGGGACTACTATCGTCGTGAGTTGGCATACCGAGATGGAAGGGTTCCACCAGATGTGGAGAGAAAGAAGGAGAAACAACGGGATAATTTGAGAAGGGAGGAAGTTGTCAGAGAAGGAAATGTGGTCCATGAGATTAGTGATGACGAGGTGTTGCAGCGTGTGTTGGATATGTCTCAAGAGGAGGAGGCATATGCGAGACGCGTCCGTAATCAAGGTGGGCAATATGAGCATGGAGGTGGTTCATCTCAATCACAGGGCGGCGGCGGCGGATTGCTAGGTATGCTCAGACGGTCCATGTCCGTGACCAAGGAGAAGGTTCAAACTAGGATTGATATTGGACAATGGACAACAAAGTGCAAGGCTGGTAAAAATGCAATTGATAAGGTTTGGTCTAAATTCTTCCATATTGAAGGCATCTCCGACAGGAAGGCTGATAATCCTTACTTTCAAGTCGTCGTGAAGGAGACTCAAAGATGGGATGAGCTGATTTTTTAAAATTTTTGTTGAACATGTCTGAAGCAGTGAACTAATTTAAATTCTTTGATGTTTCAGGTGAGGGCATTGCAGTCCCAACTGGACGTGAGATTGATGGAGTATATTTAGATGAAAACGAGGCCGAAATTAAAAAGCAGTTTGAGAGGTTCCAGCGAGATTGGCCAACTCACGGTATTACAATTATGTGTGATTCATGGACGGGACCAACAGGGATGAGCGTCATTAACTTCATGGTGTATTGCAATGGGATAATATATTTTCACAAATCAGTTGATGCCATTGGATATAGCCAGAACGCGAAGTTTGTTTTTGGGGTAAGCCAATGTCATTTGATGAAGTTGTGAATATGTCCCCTGTCATGTTAAGAATTTTTGTGTTGACAGGAAATTGAAAAGGTGGCTAAAGAGTTGGGTTCAGAACATATTATTCAGATAATCACTGATAATGGCTCAAACTACAAGAAGGCATACAAAAATGGTGAATCAAAAGTATGACATTGTCTGGCAGTCGTACGTTGCTCACACTATCAATTTGATACTTAAGTCTATTGGTGAGTTTCCGGAACACAAAGCTATGATTGGGGCTAGTAGGAGAATTTGTCAATGGTTTTACAACCACAATAAGTGTCATGCCATGATGAGGTCCACTATCGGAGGTGAGTTGGTACGATGGAATACTACTAGATTTGGTACAAATTATATGTTTTTGGAAAGCATGCTCCAACGCAAAGATAAATTTATGACATGGATGGCTTTAAACACATTCTTGGAAAGTCATTTTGCCGACATGGATGAGGGAAGATATGCTCATTCATGCCTTTCTAGCTTGTCATGGTGGGACAACATGAGCTTGGTGGTCAAGTCTGTGGAACCTTTGTATGCATTTCTTCGATTTGCAGATCAGGACAAGAAGCCAAACTTGAGTGAAGTCCTACTAAGATTCCATATAGTGAGGAACGAGTATGAAAGTTTATTTCAGGGCAATTCTCGTGAACTTGAACGATATATGGCAGTGATCAATCCTAGGATGGGTGAAATTGCACACAGGACTTATGTCAATGCAGCTGCTGCTTTACATGCCAAATGTCACTATGTGTATGGCACATCAAATAACGTTCTAAATGACCTTCGACAGACATTTCAGTTTATGGCAGACACTGACACATGTGTTTTGGCGTTGCATGAAGCTGAGACTTATAGAAGAAAAGAGGGCTCTTTTACTTCAGACTTGGCTCGTAAGATGGCCTGTGATAATAATACTTCACCTTGTAAGTCATTGTTCATTTCTTACGTCATCTATATTTTATGTCAAATATTCACACTTATGTTATGTTCTTTATTTGTTGCAGCATAATAGTAGGCTATATTTGGGAGTGACACACCAACTCTCCAAAAGGTTGCACTACAATCTGTGTCTCAATGTTGTTCCTCTAGCGGCTATGAGCGTAATTAGAGTATATTTGCTTTGATCCACACAAAGGTGCGCAACAAGTTGTCATATAAGAAACTCCACAAATTGGTGTATGTGAACTACAGCCTACACATTCGTTTGAGACAAGCTAAAGTATACAAGCCACCAGAAGATGATCCATTCGATCGATTAATGGAACTTCCTTTATATGATGAAGCAAATCCGATATGAGATTGGATGGAGAACGGTTGGTCCAATGCTATGCCATTACTTGATGAGGAGAGCACCGAGAGCGACACCCCTATTCCATTAAGAATGGTAATCGACGATGATACTCCTGTAGAGTTACAAAGAATTACTGGGACTGCTTCTCTTGCTGAGTGGGCGGATAAACATGTAGGTGGCACACATATAGGAAAGCGCAAAATGTTAAGCATGAGGCGGAAGAGAAAAGGCAAAAAACAGAAGAAAATGACAAAAGAAAAACCAGTGCGTAGTGATGATTCTACTGAGAGTGACAATGATAGCCCGACCTATCAAGAGTCAGATGATAGCAGCTCTGTCCCTTCTCCTGATGACTCGGACGACCCTGGTGCTACCTCAGTCCCACCTTCAACAACTGTCCACTTCACAGGTAATACAAACAATGATTACCCTATCATATCAATTGATGGACTGTTCACTCACTCATCACTTTGTTTTACAGGTGAGGAAGATTTCACTCATGCTATCCAGGATTAGGACCATGGTGCTTCACATTCTCATAGGACGACCATGCGTGAGGGGATAACTACAAGGGGTAGACAATATCATCTAGGAATCCACTCTTCTCCTTATGCAAGTGAGTCCTCAATCAGCACAGGTAGCTCTTCTCCTTATGCCCATGGTTACGACCAATACATTGCTCCGCCGTCGGACATCCAACCTCCTCCACAATGGGTTTATGAGTGGCAGGACCCTGATTTCTATAACTTGTTACTCAATAAATGGCAAACAACTACGACGTGGACTGGATAAACTTGAAATGAGTACAAGACAACATTGTTGGCTGCTCGTGGCATTGCGCTCATGTCAACCGAAGAGTATCAGTCCGCATGATACTCGCGCCCATAGACATGAGTGCAATTCAAGTATTTTTATGCATCATGTATCTTCAACAAGGTGGTGTCGAACAATTATATTTCGGTGTTTTGTATTGGATTATATGGTTATGCTATGTTGTATAAACGTGATATATTGTGTATTCGTGTCTACTAGTGTACTCAATATTTAAGACATATCATGTCTATTTTTTTCTATTTTTTGAGTCATTTTTTATTTTTTTTTCCTTCTACCGATTTTTTCCCTCATTGGACCGGTTAACCGGACTAACCGGCCGGTTAGTCGGTTCCTCGCCGTGCGCCGTGCAAAACGTATTTTAGCCGGCTAACCGGCCGATTTCACCGGTTATCCGGCTAACCGCTGGGCCGGGCTCGGTTCCACCGGCCCAGACGGTTTTTCAAACACTGTCTCCAACTCGAATCCAATCCTGTGTCGCGAGGAAAGCTTATGTTCGCTGGCTGCCATAGATGAGCTCTATTGCGGCGTGAAGGCAGGTAGAGTCTACGTGCGCCTCCTCCCTCTTTGCCGGCAGCTCTCTCTCTCTCTCTCTCTCTCTCTCTGCGGCGGCTCAAGGAAGGGGCAGAAGCGGTGGCCAGACTCCCGGGCGTGCAGGCTTACATCGTGGCGGCCGACCTCGAGCGCGGCAGGCGGCGCCGGGTCGGGCGTGCCTCGACAGCCTTCGATGGATCTGAGTCGGGGCGCGGCGGCTCCGCCGGCCGCGGCTGCCCCTGTTGCGGTGGCCGTCCTCGAGCGCGGCTGGCTCTGGTGGCAGCGAGCGGGCACAGGTACACCAGCCCCTTCCCTCCTCTTCGATTCAACCAAGATCAAGAAGGAATAAAAAACAGGCGAATCCCCCTCCGTATCGGGGATGAAGTTGAAATCAAAAGCCTAGAGTCCGCGTCAACATCCCATCTCCTTCGTTCCAGCAATTTGATGTATATTGATATGAATTATGCAGCAATTTGATGCGTTGGATGCTGTGCCAAGAGGCGTGAACAAAGAATTGAACAATCACGCAATACCGGGTGCAGATGGAGGCTAAGCAGTGAAGGAGGTACTAGCATATGTTGTTTTAGTACAACTTGATCCAATGCTATGAATATCAGGTTGGTATGAACTCATGGGCTCCTTGCTACATGTTGTGCTCCAATCTTACTGTTTGCATTTTCCCAGCAATGTACAACTCCTTTTATCCACGTCTTAATGTTCTGTCACACAGGATTAAGAGATGGTGTCGTTTTGGCATCGAACCACCCAACAGTCCATGAAAAAAAGCATTATAATTGTAGGTTAAATCTTTTCTTTAACCGCATTGTTTAGAGTTTGACACGTTGCTATATTTGGTTTGATAGTGGAGTGCATATAAAGTGGTGTAAATATCATTCCCCACAATTCAACTTGTGTGATTTGATTGTCTGCAGTTTGTCCTTTTACTTGCTAATCCATTTTTTAGTGCAAGAATCGAGTTTTACTCGATACTAGGCTGCCAGCTGATCAGAGAGTATCGGAATTGCTAAAGCTCACTCGATCGTTTTTCGACGTCCGAGCGCTCGGGAGGCGGAGTGGCGGCGGAGCGCAGTGGCGGGGCGGGCGGTGCGGCGCGGCGGCGGTCGGCGGTTAACGCAGGCGGTTAGGGGGTCTGGGTTGCCGGGGCCAACTCAACCCGGGGGATTGTAGAAGAGTTCAGGGCGCGGTGGCGGGGCGGCGGTCGGCGGCGTGGCGAGCTGGTGCTGTTCTCGCTGGAGGAAGAAGAAGAAGCGGGAGCCGTTGGATCTCGATCTGACGGTCAGAAAATCGGATGTTGAAAAAAGAAAAAACGCTCGGGTGGCGTATAGACGTTCCCGAGAGTCTACTTCCACGTATCTTCCAGTTATGCAGGCTCAATCGGTCTAATGACGACTGTTAGCTTGCTTCTGGTAGCAATGTATACAGAGTAAGATGGTTGTCCTTATGAAAATCATCAATCTTCACTTCTAAACTTTTTTCTCCTTGTCCGGTGTTTTGTTTGGAATCCACATTGGGAACAGTCAGTATTAAAGTATAATGGCACACAACTGTTTTTGCCATATACACATACTCTGCTGTTGGGTTGGAGAACGGCTGAGATATGCATTCAGTTCCGGAATCCGACCACATACAAAATCGAAATGCAAGGACACAGGAAATCAGGTAATCTGTGTTACCAAAATTTATATAGAAAATGAAGTATGTCGTACATTTTTTCTGCTGAAAGTTCATTTGGGTTCCAAACATGTTAGTTTTATTATGTGAATTGACAAAAATGGTCATTTGCACAGCCATAGTTTGGCTCAACCTCGGCCACATTGTGCTATTCATGTATTTGGCGGATGAATTTAAGTTGTTCATCTTGTAGTTGACTTGCTATTATGTGTACCATCACAAAGATAGTTCACTACAAAAAATATTATGCTATAAACGGTATTGCTTGGATAAGTGAGACGCCATAATATTAGGGATCCTATAATGGATGCAGATCCTTCCTGCTGACTTTTGTCAAGTCAAGTGAGATTTTAACATTGGCTTTTTATTAAGGTATTTTCTTCTTTCGCATTTGAGATATTTATATAACTACATTGAATCCCTTGGTGAGTACATGTCATGTTTAGATATTTATTTAACTACATTGAATCCCTTTTGTGAGTACATGTTTTTTCATGAATGCACTTATTTGATTTTAGGGTCCTCACAAATTAATTTCTAATGTCACTCTTGATTATTTTCTTGTCCACTAGAATTTTTTTTCACTCGTGACACTTGTATCGGTAGATAGTATGGCCATCTAGCTATTCCAGCCCTTTCGGTTATTTCTAGCATGACAATGATGTCTGCTCATTAGCTCATTATTGCAGGGTCTAGAGTCTTGCGGGGAAAGCCATGAGTTTTGTGCCTTGGAGTATCACCTTGCAATTATTAAAGTTGATGGGGATTTGGTACCTCTCGAGTGTTTGAACTTTGAAGCTATTTAAGTTTATAGAGAAAAATTAAGTTAATACTAATTTTTATATGACAGCGAGGAAGGTATGCTACAATAGACAAACTTCCTGTCAGTATCATAGAGGTTGAAGGCCACTACAAAAAGCTAAAATCTTGCTTGGTTAAACTGATAGCTCCAGAAGGGATAGTGAACCAACAGAGTCAATTCCAACCTGCCACGCATATAGCCAGAGAAGCATTGGCTGCCGATAAGATTGGACTTCGTTGAGTAGATCGGGTGCTCAACTGATTTCTTGGTCGCTGCTATCCGATGGTGGTTGCTGGTCTTCTCCTTCTCAAGCACTTCCTCTAATTGAGCAAATTGGTCTTCACCGAGTTTGATCAGTTGCATCTAGGTGAGAACAAAATTCCGTTCTTTATGCTCTCATTTTCCCCTCTCTTTTGTTCCTAACGAATCAATATACAGGATATGCATTGATATTTTCCGAAAAGAAACACAAAGAAACTGCAGTTGGCATACCGCTAGAATAGATTATTAGCCGCTTTTTTTTTTCAAATACAGTTTTGTCTGTTGTCCATGTAAAGTGATTTTACAAAATATGGTTCACCTCTATGGTATCCTTTTACAATAGTTTCTTATTTATTCTACTTGATTCCTTGATATGCTCTGGTTGTCATTGCATGGAGCATTTGAGATGGAGTTTCCGTTGTTCCCGCTGATTGAGGACGGAGGAAAAGGAGCAGGACCATAGTTTCTAGGTATGTTATGCTTATAGGGAATTACTATCTATGTGTTGTTGCCAGGTATATAAATGTTTGATGAACTGTGCAGGAATCAAGCAACCAGTTGGTGCCTGGGCAGAGAGATAGAGCGGATGTAAATATGCATAAGGTCTGATGAATGCTTCCTGGTATCTTTAGGTTTGCATTTCATGATCATTGGTCCGCTGGTTTGCTGATGCTAACCTTTTCCTTATGAGATATGTGGTGATGTGCAAAGCTGCCACCATTTAGCAAAACCATTGCATGACTTCACTTGAAAACCTGTACTCTAATCTTTGAAATTTACAAACATTACTCAATGTGATGAGCATTCTACGAAATGCATGGCCCTACAGGTTCTAGCTAGCCTCTTGAATTCACATTTTGTTTCCTGCCACTCATCCACTTTTACCTAGATTGCATTATGAAATAGGTCTCTTGGTCTGCATTTTTTTCTGCCATTCATTCAATTTTAGATTGCATTATGAAATATAGTTGATTAGCAAGTGTTTCTGTGTAGTAGTGAAATCACAGCCTTCCCAACATCAGTGTTGAATTTCTCTTGTTACAGTATGAATATAGTTGATTAGCATGGGTTTCTGTGTAATAGTGAGATCAGAACCTTTCGAGCATCCAGAATTAGCTGTCATCTGAATACTTAAGTTTATCACCACCTACAGAAAGAGTTGTGAATCATGCAGCCCTGCTATTCTTTATTCTACTTGTAGATCCTAAATTTGTTCCCCTTGTGTGCATTTTTTTTCATTGGAACAAAATTATTATTGTATTATTATGGACACCTTGTGAGGGTTACATTTACATACTCCTACGAGGAATTTCATGAGATCAGTTACGCACTTGGAACTTTCATGAGAAGAAACCAGGCGCACATTATTTAACTGTTGAAGTCAAGACATTGTCCATTGAGCAGCTGTGTCTTTTGAAATTCGAAACTAGCCATAATTATCTATATGCATGCTTCCCATCACCATTGTCAGTGCCAACCATATATGAAATTGTGAACCTTTAATTTTATTTCTTCACTTATTAGGAAGTAATATATGTTATTTGGTAAGTTGTGTGGTCCTATTTGTTCTCTTTGTGCGCATTTTTGTTGTAAGAACAATATTATTGTATCATCTTGATTACTGTCCTGACCATGTAGTTTGTGAGCTGATTAATAATTTATTAGAAGATGCAGGTGTTTTGTATCTTCTTTATCCATATAGTCCATTTTATATTGTCGGTTGCAACACAGTATTGCACCATGTCCAACAATGGCATGCATCAGTTTGCTATTGGCAGTGATGGCATCAACCTGTAAGCTTGGTTTATGCAATCTTAGTTGCCACATTTGCTTCTATATATGTTGTGTTTGGAACTATTTGGTGCGCAGCTGAGCACTCTAACAGGTGTGTTATCTGTATTCGAGAAAGGAAGAAGTCCTTTTAACCTCCCTCAATTATTGGCAAAGTTCGATTTTTCTCCCTCAATTAAAAAAACCGGGTATTCGTGCTCCTCGAACTATCAAAACCATTTGTTCTTCCTTCTACGTTCAGATTCATCGAGTCCCCGACGACTTAGGGCTCTGCGGAAAAGAGGTCATTATTGACCCCTTTTTAGCTCCAACTAGCCTGGAGAAGGACGAACCATCAATCCAAGTGATCTGCAATGTGATATCCGAATACAAACTCACGATCACGACCTTCGTCTTCTCCTCACTCACCGGAAAATGGTGGCACACCGCGTGTTTCAGCATTGCAAACCATGAGTGGATGAAATGCCCCTTGTTGGCAACGCGCTGCTACGCGCACAACTGCTTTTACTGGATGGAGAACCGTTATCGAGCCTATGCTTGTGCTGGACACATGTGCAATGAAATTCTCTGCTGTTGAGCTGCCACAGGAAGGTTGGTGGCGAGATAAAACCATCATGGAGGCAGGGGGTGGTAGGCTTGGTTTATTCATCCTTGAATTTCATGATGCGAGCAATAATTTTGCTCTTTGTAGTTGGACTTGGCAAGACAATGCTGTCGGCGCAAAACATTGGCAGCTCGACAACATAATTCCCTTGCCCGACTATAAGGTTGTGTTTGGTTCCGTGCATAGGACTGGGCCAGACTGAGGTGGGGAACCAGGCCCAGGTGAGCCAGGCTGGACTCATGCAAGTACCCATGTTTGGTTCACTTGCATCTAGTGGGGTGCATTTGATGAGATCGTGTTTGGTAGCCTGTTTCATGTTCTGGGCATGCATCTGAATGTTCGGGTATCATGTTTGGTGGGCTGCATGTGTGTCCGGTTGCCTTACCGTGCATTTGTATTGATGCGGTTACCACTTCATTTTGTTTTCCTTCTCCTGCCATCTTCTCTCCACCCCCCTTGGCACCAAAAACAGAGATCAGTCCCCACCGTCTACTCTTGTTGCCGCCATTTTAACTTTTGAATTACAAAGTGTCCATTGAACACAAATTAACATTTATTTCCACTGAATAAATTATCAGTACATGAGTTTGAATAGCAGGATGCTAATAATTACAAATTGTAGACAGATTACAACATCTTTCCATGATTGGCATGAGAGATATCTAACATTTTGTTTGTCCAGTACATGAGATTTTGTAATTTGCTCATTTGTTTCTTTGTAACAAAAGTACAGGAAAGCCGTATAAGCTTCTTGCTGGGAGGATAAGCTCTCAAAGGAGTTGTTCTTGTAGCCATTAACCATTGCATGACACTCGGCCCATGTTGCGTAGACACCAGGTTGACGGTCACGATATACCACGTACCACCGCATACTATTAAGGAAATAAGAAAACTATAAGTAGAAATAATAATTTGTGAATTGAAAAGTAGGCCTCATATGTGACATGTAGCATCATTTCTATCCCTTTGAGCATAAGCAAATAGGAGATAGGAAAATCAACTTCAAGCAATAGCAAAACCAACTTCAAACAATAGCAAAATCAAGTTCAAATAGCAGCAAAATCAAGAAATTACAGTGGATACTAAAGCAACATCAAGAAGAAAGATAGACATGCTCGAAGGGAAGTTGCATCAACCTGAAACTGTCACTTTCATCACCGGCGGCTGAAATGGCACTTGAATAGCCCACCAAAAAATGAACAGAAGTACACAACCAGGGAATAATGAAGTACAAATTCTCGATCATAAATGAACCACCACAAAAGTTCAAATGCAATTGCACATGCAATCTTACCACCTGATAAGTGCCCAGGAGGCACGACTACCCCCTTACCCCTACCTTGCTCAAAGAGCACCCAAAACACTGCTACATGTCAATGAGATATGGTGTCCATAGTTTCACCATGATGTTGATGGGTTTGATCATCATCTCCTCGGAATTAGACATCATAGCACAAAATAGTCAGGTGGTTAGTTTCTTGGACATGACTAAGCTACCATGGTTAGTTGTAATAGTGCTTGCCTAGGTAGGTCCTAAGCCACATGTCACAATCTTCTTCATCCATCTCAACGAACACTAGTGTTGTGGCTTTGTTGGTCATCAAGTAGTCAAGTGCAAACATGAGTGCCTCCCTTGTGAAACCTGGAGTGGACATGACAGCCTTGTAAATCCCTGGAGCAGCATCAGAATGAGTTGATTCACGCATAGCAGCAGCCACATCACTAACAGCCTGTGTCATTCCTAGCATTATAGCTCCCTCTTCCTCAATTATGGCAACCCAACCCTCTTCCTCTTGTCAAGGATGTTGGTCGTACCTACGCACCCACTTATATACTGCAAGAGTACAGTGTACGATTGTAGCACTTTTTCTCTTGAATTGAGTATTCCAAGGTTTATCGAATCCACTGGGACCTTAGGGATAATTAAACAAAGTTAACAGTAAAAGATCTAGTCAAGGCTACTGTCGAGTTCAGGTTGCATGAAGGGGGACTGGCCAGCGCAAAGGTGCGCCAGACAGTAAATCTGTCGTCGCGCCGATCGGCGCAGGAGTTGAGCCGATCGGCACACTAGTGAATCTGAGCCAATCTGTGGTTGCGCCGATCGGCGCTAGAGTTGAGCCGATCGGCATACATAGTGAATCTAAGCCAAAGTACGCCAGATGCCTTGTAAGCCTATGCTGTTAAGTGAGTAACCAGATATCTACTTGTGAGATCGTAACCAGAAAGTCTAATTAAATAGCATCATAATGGGTAATTACATAGATCAATGAAAACCTATGATGAGTAAGACCATCCTGCTTGCCGAGCGGCTCCCGATTTATCGCTGTCGAGAGAAAACCCTTAATCGCGCGAGTATCTTACCCTACTGAACTATCCAATAGTGTTGTGTAGGCTTAGTGTTGTCACCGCTAAACCACACTACTAGCATCATCAAGCAACCATAATCAATACAATGTCCGAATACTATCCTAATCATCACGATCAAGATAATATCAACTTACTTAGCCTAGAACTAAGCAATTGGAATAAGCACATGCATGATTATAGAATCAAGATAGACAAATCACCAAAACCATCATCAACATATTCAATCATCCTTGAGATATGTAGAGTAAGATTCATCCCCGTCGAAATGGCCTACCTTGACGGATCAACTCTTAACTTCAATAGTTCTTGAAACTCAACTAGAGATCTATTCTAACGGAGCAAGCCCCGGTGGCTCTAACTCACAGATCTGTTGTCCCTCTGTCATCTCCTCTCTCTACGGCCAGGGGTTACAAGTATTTATAGGGGTTCCACTTGTAAGGGACTCGGTTTCTAGCAAATAAGGCGGTTGCGCCGATCGGCGCAAGCCGTGTCTTCTCTGGTTTCTTCTCCGAGTCGGTTCCTCTGTCTTCCACAGCTGCCATGTGGGCCTTTTACTTCGAGATAAAGTCTTGTACTGCACGTTGAGATCTTGAAGTTCCATAAATCTTCTTAAATTTTCATATCTTCTAGACAAATATCTTCAAGTGTCTTGCACAGATAAACTTTATAAACATGTGAAATGGGCCTCGGTCACTTCTGTGGGCCAAAACACCCTTGCATAGATCGGCTCATGGACTGCGCCGATTGGCGCACTGGGCTTCTTCAGTGCTTTTTGTCGGTTCTGAACTCATGTCCTCTTCAGCATCACTTTAATCACCAATTTTACCTGTTTTTGCAATAAAGCTCCAAAACAACGCATATACAAATATATAGTCAATATCATAGGTAAATGGCCTAAATTAGTGTCAATTATGCTCTAATTAGGGTAATATTCACATATAAAAGGGGCACTTGGGAAGTGCCAGCAAAGGACAACATCTTCTGGTGCACCAGTGTTGCCAGTAGACTTGGTGCAGTGTGTGGAGTCAGCAGGTTTAGCAGGAGGGGACTCAACAGATTCATCATGCATAGCCTCATGACTTGGGGGCTGGCCCAATGGTTCATTGGAACCCATGGCAAACCTGCCAGTAGCCACCCCACTGCCAAAGATGATTTGCATGGCCAAGTAGTGCTCGATGGGTTTGTTGAGGTATTCTTCATCCTTGGGGTTATCCTGCAACATCAAAATAAAGCTTCAGTTAGTGGCACATAACATCATAGTAGTTGAATAACTTTCAAATGAAACATCAATATAAAGCTAAATATTTTACCTTGACATGGCCAACATAGTGTTCTTCATCCAAAGTGATTATGAAGTTATCCTCATCCCATAGTGATCCACTCAACTCTTTCAACTTGCACACTCTGACCCATCTTCCATGCCACTTGCGCAGGTGATTGTACACTTGTGTGCCAGAGACGTCGATGCCAATGAACTCACTCAATGCCTTACCCACTGCGTTTAAATGAACCTCCTTGAACCCCTTATCCGTCTTGACACCCTCACCTACCAGGGTAACAAAATGCTGCAGAACAAAGTTGGACATCACAAAGGTCCATCTAAGTGGTTGCCTAGCACCTGGAGCAGCAGCAGGAACATGCCCCTCAACCCCTTCACCATTGCCCACACCACCAGCACCCAACTCAACCATGCCTATGCCATGACATAATTAGATATGCATGCCAACATATAGAACAAAAGCAATGGAAAGATGCAATAGCAAAAAATCATAAGCAAATAAAAGGACATCATTGCAATAGATCCATGGTCTCAGTTTGGGTTCACATAAATCATACAACAACTACCCACAGTACAAACCATCACAATCATACTTAGTGCAAGGAAAGTGCAGACATAGAACAATCATACAGTCAATGATTTCCCCTATTGTCCCACATCTATTGCGCCCATGTGTCCCTCTTTTCTGCCCATGTCACATTGTCCATCTGGACATCGTTTGGGGCTGCCTCGGTAACATTGTTAGCATTCCATGTATCTTCAGCTGGTATGAGCATCGTGACCGTGCCTAAGTATCCAGTTATGAAAGATACAACACAAGCTTGCCTTGAGTCTTGTAAGGGTGGAAGGGCTTGTTGTAAAGAATTTTAAACCTATTTTCAAGTGCAGCAAATGCCCCCTCTACTGTGACCCTAAGGGAAGAGTGTCTTAGGTTGAATAGCTCCTTGGGGTTTTCTGGACTCCTTCCACCATATTCACTCAGATGATACCTGGTAGCATGATATGGTGGAAGAAAGCCTGGCCTAATAGCATATCCAGCATCAGCCAGGTAGAATTTCCCTATCAATGTACATTTCAACTATTAGACTATGACAATTATCAGATGAATTAGGTAGGTATGTTGGCTAACTTATGTTACCTGGTGGAACCCTTAACCCATCATGCCTTTCCAAGGCATCAACAAGTATGCGAGCATCATGTGTTGAACCCTCCCACCCAGCAAGCACAAATGTAAACCTCAAATCAAAATCCACAGCAGGCAACACATTCTGGGTTGTGGTGTGTTTCCTCCCCAAAAAAGCAGCTTTCTGGCTTCTAGGGACCCTAGCTAACACATGAGTCCCATCAATAGCCCCAATACAGTCCTACATTTCATTAGCAAATTGTTACTACTGTTAATTACAACATGTTGATTTTACACACCAAGTTTTAGAATATTTCAGTGGAAGCTAACCTTAAAGAATGGATACCATCTTCTACTGTTCAGTATTTTAGGTGGCACAGCAGTGGAGGGCGCCACAATCATCTCATTCCTGAGCTCCCCCACAGCATATAAAACCTCTTGGAAGTACCGACTTATTGTTTCAATTGATCTTCTAAAGGTCATCTTGACAGACCTAAACCTCTGGTTATGGCCAACAACATTCAAAAACATTGCAACTTGTTCCTCAATCGAACTGTGTATGCTGTCATAAAGGAGGGCCCTAGACCTAAATAGATCACACAACTAAAAAAATGGGGCCCTCTTCATACGTAACTGCTCAACACAGTTCACATCGTCAGAATCATAGATGTACCAGAGATTATTCATTCTTTCCTGATCCCTCTCTACCATGGAACCGTAGGCAAGTGCAGGCCTATGTCCCTGCAACCGACGCCTCAATTATGTAAAAAACCAAGCAGCAAACACAACAACTAAGGCAGCAGCTCTAACATTCAAACGACGGCGCCTAGTGGCAAGATCCATGTCTACAAAAACCAAGGACATAGCACAAACGGATGGTAAATATACTGTGCTCATTGCTAGCAAAGAATCATTCAAACTGAACCAAAAAAAGAGCCTCGGCTGCAACATGCAAGGCATGCGCCACCCATAGGCATCGTACATCATTGACCATGAATCTAAAGCTCAGTGCATGTTACAGATCTAGGCAAACATGATGTCAACCATAAAGAACTTGTGATACAGATGCCTAATACATTAGTTGCTTTCAATGAAAATGAACAGCATGCGGAAAAAAACATATGAAACATGACCACCATGGAAAATAGCACAGATCCAGCACAATCCATACAAAGAAAGGAGTCAAGATAATCTAAAACGTGTGGATCTGCACAAGAAAGGAGGGAATCAAATATAAAGCGATACAAATCCACCACAGCTACCGACATCAGTGATTGGACGCCGTCGGCTTCCCATCGGGTGAGTGAGCTCACCTGCTGCCCGGCGACAGACCGGGAGGAGAGTGATGCAGAGCAGAGAGGTGAGCGAGAGAGCTGCGAGATCGACGGCTAGCAGAGAGGTGAGCGAGAGGCGAGCGCGAGAGCAACGAGTGCGGTGCGAGAGTGGGGAGCGGTAACCCTAACACTTCTCGGAGCTGGTTTTATACAGACGCGGGTGCTGCGGGTGCATCAGTTGGACCAGTGGTGGGTGCAGGCAAGCACGAGTCGGGCCTGGATGTGCTCATACGCCCGACTCCCGCGTGCCTACTCAGCCTGGCCCGAGGGGTTTTTTTTTGCATCAACTGGGCCTGGCTCAGCGTGTTGCGCAGGCTACCAAACTAGAGAAGGCTATATCCAGGGAGCCAGATTAGGCCTCATGCACCCAACCAAACACAACCTAAGTGGATGTGGTCCTTCTCAAAAGCTGAAGCTAAGGGCCACATAGTCTTACGAGGATATCCAACAGACCAGTGCATCAATGGTTGGAGATTTCCGAAGGAAAAGCTAGATACACATTATTTTACAGTGGATATCAAGACGTTGTTAGTTGAAAGACTATGCGAGCTAAAATATGAAAGTAGCCCCGATTACCTATATGCAGGCTTACCACCTCCATTGTCACCACCTAGTATAGGAAATAGTAAGAAACTTATTTGTTTCTGTACGTGTTGAGAATTAAGTTGTGTTGCTAGTACTTTGTCATCGTCTTTTAATCCTGAATTTTGCTTTTATGTTCCAACCAAATTATTATGTCCTATCGACGTCCTTGTCCAATCTCCATGAATCCATATTTGTTGAGTTGGTGATATCAATCTTCACAGCTACTTTCTCTTTCATCTAGTTCCAACACTATCTTATTGATGAATTTGATATATCGTGCTTGGTAAATGTATGAAATTATATTATCATTTATTTAGATTCAGATGTAGGCGTGTGCTTCCACTTATGGATTAACTCGTCTCTGTTGCAACTATTAGATCTAGCCAGCCGGGCACGATTCAGTGATAGTATGTACTACCTCTATTTTTAAATTAATATTGTTTGGACATCTATTCTAGTTCAGAATCGAATTAATTGAGATTGTCATCCTAAATACAATCATTTAAAGTAGAGGGAGTACCATGTTATTTTCCTTCAGCTCAATCTAAATTGTTTGTTTCATGTGTACAAGAGAACCCGTTGAATTTATTTGACCAATCATGAATTAGGTTGATAATATATAAACTGTTCCAAATAAGCATTTTTGACAATGTACTTGGTGCATAGCATCTCCTATGCACTTGGACAAATAGATCTAAATACCTATAAAAAATAGTAACAAATTCTTATATCTTTGATCAGAGAGAGTAATTTCCAATATGATTATCCTAATATCGTTATCTTTCTCAAACAACATATATCTATCAAACGATTCTTACTGTCATCGTCATTATCTAGTAGCTAGGTTAGACATTAAAGTGCTTAGCTAGGTAAGACTTAATTGTGCTACATCACTTTTCATGGTTTTCATTGCCTTTGTTGCATTCTTGCCTCTTCTATCACACTTCCTAATGCATCTATTAGCCGTCCCTTTACTCTAAATTTAGAGCAAATTTTGGAGCATGGGGGCCAATGCCCTTATCAGTCCTCTCTTGGCTTCACCACTAGGAGTGCAGTGAACCAATTTAAGATCTTGAACTTCTTGTGCTAGCTTCTTTGCGTTATTCACTATCTTGGCTTCAGTTCCTACTACTTTCATTGATACTTCTCTTCAACTCCTATAGTCAAACTTGTGCCCAATCCAATCACCGCAATCACATGATAATAATAATTTTAGACCATATTTTATTATTAATAAGTATGTACCAGTTTGAAATAGCTTAATACTTACTCTATCCAATTTTAAATTGTTAGCGTTGTCTAGTTTATAACCGAAGTACATGGTGATGACAACATTTGTGATGAAGGGTCGTTGCTATTTCAAAGGTGAAGAATCCTTTAGAATTTTTTTTTTTGTATAAACAAGAATGTCGGAGCTTAAACTGCTAACATGCTTGAAGATGCTTCAGTTTGAACTTCACAAAAACTCAGCGTGCGCCTGCTGCTCATCACTTTGCAGTTTGACGCCAACCTCTGACCAGTCCGACACGTTTCTACCCTTGAGAGGTTGTGGCCGGGCTCATCTTACTATCTCAGTCCAGCCCGCTTATAACTACAACTAGCAAAGTGTCCGTACGTTAATACGGGTTTAAAAAAATAAAACACTCTTTATGATTTAAATGTAAATTATATATACAATATAATTATTGACATTTTTTACATAAAGAATCATATTTATATTATTGTTGGTGCTTCTTAGTGTACTATTTTATGTCATACGTAATAATTTTTCTATTATTTTTCATCGTACTTTTATTATAAATATTTTTTTTACCTCTAATGTTAACGATTTTTATATGTAGTGTCGTTTGAGTGCTATATTATAAAATAAAGTGAAATGATATTAAAAAAATGCTTAAATATGAGAAGTACCAATATGAAGCCCATTCGCCATGCAAAGAGGGATTCTCACAAGCTCATAACGGCTACAAGACACCACTGAACCTCTATGAAGCACAACATGTAAGACCAAGGTCGTGACCCAATGGCTAAAGATTTCTAGAAGTTTTATCTGATAGGAAAAATTAATTCACGCAGAATAGAAACAACACTGCATTGCGACATGATTTTGAACTTGAAAACATACTCTAATGAGAAAAGTTAAAACACTAAATTTGTAGATCTCGTCGATACCTTTTCAGAACATATGTGGATCATATTATTTTAATTTCGGAGGTAGGAGATATGGGCCCCGCACAGCGACCTGCGCAGAGTAGACCGAATCTCTACAACTTATTAATTGAGGCGAGGTCGTCTAGACCACTTTTTTCGTGTCCAGATGTGTCCGTAACGTTATCGTATTCAGTTTGTATCCTATAATTATTCACCAATCAGTTTGAGTCGTTTTTGAACCATTTTCTAGTACTTTGTTGAATTGGACTCCGATTTCAATTTGATATTTCATACTAACAACAATTAATCATCTATTGTAACATCATATTTTAGATGAAAACTAATAACATAAATTCTAATAATAACTCACTCAAAAATTATTATAATGAATATTCTTTTTAAAACTCAAAAAGTTAAAGCAAAATAAAAATAGAGCAAATGCTCAAGCCAAAAAATTGATTAATTAAAAATCTTTTACAGTAAAAAAAACATTCTAACAATAAAATTTTTAACAAAAACCCATGACAACACACGGGTATTTTGTTAGTTAGAACAAATATTTTTGCATTATAAATTTGAAAATCAAAACGGCGGAATCTTGACATTCATTGAATATCAAAGTTATAGAACTTTTCGAGAGCTACGACATAGAGTCCGAGTTTGCCTCATTTAAGCTTCAGATGAGGGATTTATGATTTTTTTATTTTGGTGCTTGATATGGAAGATACGAAACCGATTTGGATTCAATCTCTAACTTTATGGACAGATGGCAGATTTTTTATAGCTTTCCACTTAAATTAATACTATATTAGCAAAATACCCGTGCGTTGCTACGGACGATTTCAAACACAATATATATTTATTAGACATAAGTATTATTGATATTTCTTGATACACACAAACAAATTTATATTACATATAGATTTACACTAATTGAAGGAAGTTTGGACATCAAGAAGAATATCCCATAAAGGCGGTGAGCAAACCAATCTGGTGCTATGAAGAAGACAAAAGTCAACTGACCTCTACAACAAGGTTGATGTCTCAAGACACTCAAAACACGGTGACGTCGACGCGGCACCACACGCGATGTCAAGAACAACAACTCCCATGACTGGAACAAATCACATTCATAAAGAACAAGGCTATGTTGAACTGGACGTGGAGGGGTGAACTAAAAGCCTACAGTAATGGTGATGACGACTACGTGGAGCAGCTGACTTCGGCTGTCAAGACCTGATGGCGCACGTGGGTGCGGCGGCGAGGCGCGAATTGGTGATTGGAGCGATTGAAGTAGTGAGAGGAGAAGCGTCGACGGGACAAACCGTTTTTCACTATGTTTGTGTCTTCGGAGCAGACATGGAAGATGAAGCACGTCCCAACAAAGAATGACATTGTTCTCCTGTCGAAAACCAAGATTGGTAATTGACGTCGTTGAGGCCGAGATCCTGCTCAAGAATAATGTTGAGGCGCTAGAGCCGAAAACCCAGAACGAATACAGCGTGCGGGGTGTAGAGTGTCAGAGCTGATCAATTAAGGCCCTGTAGGATCAACACCAAGTTTGATCAGATGGCATGTTTGAGACGTGCTAGCCAAGAAGTGGTAGCGACGAGGTGCAGATTGGTGTTCGGGACGATTGAAGCAAGAAGATGACTCGTCGCTGCAACCAGCTGGGAAAGGAAGAAGCATCGACGGATTTTCACAACGTTATACATGTCTCTGGAGCAGTCAGTAAAGACGAAGCACATTTTGATTCTTGGGCTGACAGCGCTGTCTTCCTATGGCTGATGGCAATAGCAACATTCCGGGGTTCACGAAAGACACGAACTGTCATGGACTCGCAACGACATCGGAGGCAGGTACGAGATCGATGTTGAAAAAGAAAGTGCAGTCTTCCTATTTTCGAGTACGTTGTGGATTCACGTGATCGTAAAAGGCAACTACATGAGGGCTTCCAATGTACCTGGCAATTATGTGAGGGAGCGTACACATAGTCGTACAGGCTTTTTATAAACGAATGCCATGTTTGAGACGTGATGGCCTGGACTGTTACATGGGAGAACCATCAAACGCGTGGGCGTGTAGGCACACGACGGACACGAAACACGAAACGGCGTATACGAGTTTAGGGATGAACGACCAACGAATTGTGTTTGACCTGAGCCATCCTAGTTTTTCTACGTAACAAACTCTACAGTCTATATGGTAACAGAATCAAAACAGACTCAATTTTTTTCTTTTTGTGTTTTGAAACAGAGTCGGTGATAAAAAGAAAAAACGCGTGGACGGACGACGCCACTACAATTAATTAGTTGTAGAGATAATAACTACAATAGTCCATTGTCCATAACAACTAGATTGGTCGGCCCGGCTCCCGTTTCTACATTACCGAATCGATCGCCTCCTCTGCCATCAGCGGCGCGCCGACCGCGCAATGTCCTCGCCGCCGGCGAGTCCGGCCGCCGCGCAGCCGATCCTCCCCGACGACGTACTGGAGGACATCTTCCTCCGCCTCGACGGCGCGGCCGACCTCGCCCGCCTCTACGCCGCATGCTCCAACTTCCGCCGCGTCATCTCCGGCCCCCGGTTCCTCCGCCGCTTCCGGTTCCTCCATCCGCCGCCCGTCCTCGGGTTCCTGGATTTCTTCAGGCGCAACAGCGGTAACGGCGTGTTCCGTCCCGCCCAGCCGCCGCATCGCTCCGCCAAGGGCGCTCTCGCCCTCGCGCAAGCCGCGGACTTCAATTTCAGCTTCCTCCCCGACCCCGGCAGCTGGCGCGTCCGCGACGCCCGTGATGGTCGCGTTCTCGTGTCCAGGGGCACATCCATGACGGCGTGCACCGCGGAGGTAGGCGTCGGGTTCACCGCGGAGAAACTTGTGGTCTGCGACCCCTTGCACCGCCGGTTCGTCCAGATTCCTTCCATCCCCTCCGACCTAGCGGCCTCGGCGGGGTACTGTGGCACGGAAGAGTTCAGGCCCTTCTTTGATCCCATCCGCCAGGACGAGGAGGAATCGTCAGTACGGGTGATCTGCATTGTGCAATCCAAATCCAAGGTTGGGACCTTTGTCTACTCTTCTGTCACTGGAAATTGGCGGTTTGCCACGTCTCTTGACATTGAGGCATATGAGTGGCTGAGATTACCGAAGTTGATGAGGCGCCACTACGCGCACAGCTGCTTCTACTGGGCTGATTTTTACTGGAAGCAGATGCTGGTGCTTGACACACAAGAGATGGAATTTTCTGTCATCGACCTACCACCTGAAATCGAGGGGGGTTTCAAAACCATTGTGGAGTTAAGAGAAGACAGGCTTGGTTTGGTGGTTCTTGATGATCGCGTGTTGCACATTTATGTCAAGACTTTGGAAGATGATGGTACTGATGCTAATGACTGGTGGCATGACAGAGCAATTTCTTTGCCCAACTTTCGCTGGACCATGACTGGTTCAGTTAAGGGCTATACACTCCTACGAGGGATTCTATGGGGCTATTCGGAGTTCTGGAACTTCTTCGATAATAAGCCAGACGCATGCTATTTCACACTGGACCTCAAGACATTTGTGATTGAGAGGCTATGCATGTTGGAATTCGACAGTTTACCTGATCACCTGTATGCTATCTTTCCACCACCATTGTCACCACCAACTATATGAAAACGGTAATATTTTCTTCACTGGTTAGGAATAAATTTGCACCAGTGGGCTGCATATGCTCTTTATTCCCACATTATGCTTTTCTGTCACTGCACCCAGTCTATATCATATCCACCTTTGTCACCGATTAGCTCATCTTTTGATTAATGGTGTGTTAGAGTCTATCTATTGCTTGTTATGTTTGTGAGAGTATTGCTTTTTGTCCTTTGTCCGTGAACAATTTTCTAAACAAACAAGCGTCATGTGGATACATAGAAGCTGTATGTATATGGGCCATAGTTTTACTCAGAACTGCCTTTCCGATTCAGATTTCTGCTAAAAGAAAACCCACGTATGTTCCTCAGTTTCGTTATGTCGATACTCGAGTCAAAGTCTTGACCCCGCACCACCACCAGCCTGTTGCCTGCTATCGGGTTCTCCTCTCATACCCAGCCACGCTATGACTTGCACGTCTTTCCGCCGCATCATCTCTGATCACGGCTTCCTCCCATCATAGGGCTCCTTGATTATACCAACCCGAACAGAGGCTTCTATCCGGCACGTGCCTTGGCAGAAGCCGCGGATTTCACCTTCTCCTTCCTCCCCAACCCTGACCACTGGCACGTCCAAGACGCCCACGATGGCCGCGTCCTCCCCGCTCGAGTCACCGCCACCGACTCGGCCATCATTGACCGCTTTGCGGTGTGCGACCCCGTGCACCGCCATCCCACGCGACCTAGCGCCTGGATTTGTGACTGGTGCGAGCCTTTCCTTGCTCCAGCTGATTACAAGGAGGAAGAAACATCACCATCTCTTCATGTGATCTGCAACCTGTGGTTTGAGCGTGACGCCGTGGTCACCTTTGTCTACTCTTGACGCACCGAGACGTGGCGACGTGTCACGTCGTTCAGCATTGTAAACTACGAATGGATGGAGATCCCGATGGATCGATATTACGCTCGCAGACGCTTTTACTGGACGGGAGAATGCGACGACGACGAATCGGAAGAATCTGATGATGATGAATCGGAAGAATACGATGACAAACCTACGTCCATGATGTGCGTCAAGGATGAAATTCTCTGTGGTTGACCTCCCGCCCAAATGCAGCGTACTAGGAAGGTAATGAAGCGTACTAGGAAAGAAGTTTTGTTTCGCCAGGGCCGGTGGTGATCACAACTGATTAGGCGCTTGTTCAGCATCTCTACGTATCATAGAGAGTGACTTTTTGTGCAAGATACGACGAACTCGAAATTCGTGAGTATTCCTTGTGGATCTGGTCCTGTCACTATCATCGGAGTGTTCTTTGCAAACGCTTAGTACTACTACCCGTCTTCATGCGACGTCTCGTTCAGGCGCCCCTGATCGATGCGATGCTTTGGCCCGGCCCACGGTACTTGTGGGCATTCTCCTCCCAAATGATCGTATACGGTCGTGGGCTGTGACATGTACGACACTAGAGGTGTCCCAAATGGGCCTGATCACCAGTGACTGAAGTCTGGATTGACAGGCCTGGTCCGGCTCCTCAAGCTTTTCACTGATGTTGCCACTTCGACCATCTCCTAATTACTGTAATGTAGTACGTATTACATAGAAACATGCATCTCTTCTTTCACGTCAACTTCCTCCTCCCCGCCGGCTACAAATGGATGAGGGCGGCCGTGCTGATGCTCGACCGGAGCTACGCGCGCGGCTGCTTCTTCTGGACGCCTTACAGAGAGGAAATGATGCTCGTGCTCGACACGACTCGTCATCCGACTTCCTTCTCCGTGGTCGACCTCCCGCCACAGATCAGCAAGGTTTGTGAAAAAATCGTGGTGGATGTTGGGGAACAAGGCAAGATCGGCTTGCTGGTTCTCGGCGGCTGGATGCTTGACCTATACACGAAACAGGCTACTACTACTACCCGGCAAGGCAACGGCGGCGATGCGACTGGCAAAGAAGAAGAGTGGCGGCACGAGAAGGCAATCCCATGGCCGCCTCAAGTGTCGTTCCCAGACTATCGTTGGAAATTCGCTGGCGCGGCTGACGGCTACGTGCTTCTGATGTTCAGTGTTTCACCTTGGTGCCGTGCAGTTTCACGGAAAAAGCGTGACGTGCAGTATTTCACCTTGGACCTCAAGACGTTCCGTATGGAGAGGTTATTGTGTGTGTCGGGGTCTGAAACTAGCCCGGATTATCTCTATGACTCTCAAAATATATTATAAAGATTCAAATTTAATCATTCCACTGGAGTTGCTCTTAGCCGCTCAAATGAAGTGTTCGTCCACCGAAACTACCTTGCCGGCCAAGATGAATGTCACCTTTATTTTCGCCAGATTCCTGCGTAAGTTCTACTACTATACTACGTACTTCTCCTAAGCAACAGTAACTGCACAGACGTTGCTTTTATTTACTTGCAGAATCACAGCGAGGAAGACAGGACGCATTGTTTAGCTGACGGCTGTTTTACCGCTCCTGCACTGCACGTATGAGTCGCGGCATCGGCGCCACGTCGGCGTGTCAGGGCGCGGACCCGCGCCACCTCCCCATGTCCCGTCCCTGGGTCCACGCTGCAGTGGCCCAAGACCCCATCCTGTCGCTGATGGGTCGGCTTAACGGCCAGGATGCGCTTCACGTGCTCCCGCGAGGATGGGACGGAACTCCACTCCAGCCGTGGGCCCGGTCAACGTCAGGAGAGCCGGGGAGCTGCCTTGCTGGGGGTGGGCTTGCACAACGTCACTGACCGATGGGTCCCACGACGGGAGACGGCAAGTAAGCTGCCGCGGCGTGCTCTACCGTTATCACCGGCCAGCATTTCGCAAGCTGTAGGAGAGATGAACGAGCAATCAGGAAAGAATAAAGAAAACCCTCACATCACATGATCACATCACCGTCAGATCTCATAAACTAGTTGTTTTTCTTCCGGGGGAAAAAAAATCAAAAGACTGGTCATAACGACCTCGTTTGGTCGCTTTTGGGCTTGACCTCTCCCTCCTCCCTCTGTTTTCCTTTTTGGTTTATTCGGCCGCGCTTTTTAGCTGGAGCATTTTTGTTCGGTCCTTGGATTTGGATCATGTTTGATTTGTTTATCATGATTACGCATCCGGGTTCGGTGCGGCATGCTGGTATTTTTATGGGATTTGCGTTTTAAATGCGGCGTGACGACAGAAAACAGGGAGTTGGGTGGGGGCAAAAGGAACTAAAATCATCATCAAACCATGAGATACGTGTGATCACAAGAAGATCAACAAAAAAAATTTTCCAATTATCACATGCTCTAAGCTTGCGACCATGTTAGAACAAAATCATCGCAAATCTTAACTTTGTGCCCAATTGTCCTTGATCGCGTTAACCTGCTGAAGTGACAATAATTGTGTACTATCTCTCTCGACCATGTTACTGTTCGATGACAATCCCATGCTCACAGTTTTTTCATGATACTTTGTATTACTTTGGATAGATTTATGAAGAACTTCAACATCTTCTGAAAATATCCACTAACATTTCACAATCTTACTCAACAGTACTGATGAAAAGCCACACTATAATGACATCTAATCACTTCAGAAAACACAGAGATCTTCCACATAGACACAACCTTAGGGGGAAAAAAATCTGAAAGAATATCAATGTCTGCTTTGTTCCATAGAGACGTCCATATATCCAGAGAAATGCAAGTCAAAGACAGCGCATCAAAGTACAACCTCAACATGGTACGCTACTCCTCTCCACAATAATAAAACCAGTCGATGATAATCACACATCCAATTCAACAATCAACATCCAACCCGAGACCACCACACAACACCCCAGAAAAAACCAAAACAAAACAGCAAGAAAAGAAGAAGGACCCGGCACGCTCATCATCACAGGGCTACGGCCTTAGAGTAGGCAGAAGCAGTTGCAGAGTCTACTAGGCGCATATAGCCCGTACCCCCTCCATTCCTCTCGCTCTAGAACTCCTCTTCCATTCCTCTCGTCGCCACTCTCCCATCCCATTCCCATCCTTCCCCTTGTCTCTCTCATCTGTTTTGTTTGTTCCCGCCGAGAGGAAGCGAGAAGGAAGGAAGGGAGGGAGGAAGGAAGAAGCGGCGAAGCAGAAGCGCTCCACGCTTCCCGAGATATGGCATCTGCGGCCGCGTCGCACCCACCGGCTCCGCCCCCTCCCCCACCGCCGCCACCGCCGGCGGCGGCCGCGCTGCAGTGGCTGGGCCCGCGGGTGTCGTTCAGCCTCGACGATGCGAGCGGATGCGGAGGAGCGGCGGGCGGCGGGAGGGACGCTGCGGGGGGCGGCAGAGGTGGAGGTGGAGGAGGAGCGGGCGGCGCGGACTTCGAGTTCCTCCTCGCCGCCGGGTGCTCCGCCGTGTCCATGCTCCCCGCCGACGAGCTCTTCTCCGGGGGCAAGCTCGTCCCGCTCCGCATCCCATCGTCGTCGTCGGAAGCGCCTGGTGCGGTTCAGCCGCTGGTCCCGACGAAACAGCCGGCGGCGCCGGCTCCGCAGCCTGAGATGCCGCGCGCCGATGAGTCGTCGGAGGTGACGGGCGCAGCAGCAACGGCGGCGGAGAAGGGTGGCGAGGAGCCGAAGATCCCGGCGCGGAGGTGGCGGGATCTCCTCCGCCTCCGGAAGCAGCAGGCCTCCTCCTCGTCGTCTTCGTCGGGTCCGTCGGAGCCGCGTCCGCTGCGCCGCCTCCTCCGCCGCGGGCCCAAGCCGCCGGAGCCGGAACCGTCGCTCAGCCTGCCCCTCCTCCGCGAGCCGAACCCCGACGACCCCACCTCCACCACCACCAAGCCCTCCTCCGCCGCATCCTCCTCCACCTCCACTCCACCACCACCAATCCCAATCCCAATCCCATCCCCACCTCCATCGTCGCAGCTGCCGCCGAAGATCCGCCTCTCCCCGTCGCAGCAGGTGACGTCACCCCCGCCACCGCCTCCGCCTCCACCGCCCCCGCCCGCGGCCGTGGCGGCCGACAGCCCGCGGCTGAACGCGGCGGGGAAGGTGGTGTTCAACGGGCTCGGCCGCAGCTCCAGCAGCCCGAGCAGCCTCGCCGGCGGGCGGCGCACCGGCCACCACCACCACCACCGCGGCGCCGGTGGGGGAGCCATGGAGCGGTCGTACTCGGCGCACGTGCGCGTGGCGCCCGTGCTCAACGTGCCCGTCTGCTCCCTCCGCGGCTCCCGCAAGTCCGTTTCCGTCTTCGGCATCGACCGCCTCTTCTCCCCCTCCTCCTCCTCCTCCTCGTGGTCATCGTCTTCCGCCAGCTCCAACGCCGCCGCCGCCGCCGGGAAGAAGGCCAGGGCCGCCGCGAAGAAGGAAGTAACCGCCGCCGCCCCCGCACCCAGTCAGTGAAATCGGCATCGGCATTGATGAGACTAGACTCCGTTCATTAATCGTTGGTTAATTAGGTGGTTATTGTTAATAACTTCAGTGCTACTACTACTATTGAAGTGACGTTTGATTCATGGAGGATGTTTCGTGCGGACGAATTTGGCATGTAAATACAGGTGAGTCGGATGAATTTTTTTGCCGTCTTGTTATTGTCTTTTTCTCGTCCGTCGCCGCTGAAAACGAAGAAAAACACTGAAAAGCGAATGGCATGGATCTGACGATGATGACAATATGAGCCGCATTGATATTCGTACCCCTTTTGTGTCGCGTGTGTTTTCGCCCGTGCTGCTGAAAAAGCCGAGAAGGCTTTGGCCGAACCGAACGAGCGTGTCGGATGCGGTTCGTACTACAGTAGTACGTATTTTGTTTGTTTGGAACAAGTACGTTGGTGTCAGATGCTCTTGTAGTTCCGGAGTTCTTGAGGAATTTCAATGTCTACATGACTGTTGGACATCCAAAATACACAATTGAGAAAAGGAAATTGTCAATGACTGTTGGACCATATGCAGTACTGCATTTTGGGAAGCGATAGATGGGAAGAGAAGAGACAGGCCGGTGACAGTAGATTAGATCCGGCACGCGACGGACAGCGATCAACATGATGCGTTGGCGGAGAGAGAAAGAGAGACTCGTCGGCGTCGCCGGCAGCACTTGCCGGTGGTCCAGCTCTGCATCCACGAAGATCGCAACAATTGCTGCCGCATTGACCAGCGGCACCACACCCATCACCGCATCGCTGGCCACGCACATGCGCTCTTCTCCTCTCCTCCTCCGACCGATGATTTATTTGATCACCTGATTATAAAGCTGCTCGTTGGTACGAGCCATCAACACTGGACGAACAATGCCAAAACGATTAAAACTAAAAGAAAAGGAAAATATCTTTTTGCAGAGAGGCAGCAGTAGTATACACGAAGTACAGTAGGAGTACATGTAACACGTTCCTCTTCACATGGCTTTGCTTCACCGCTTCTGTTACTTTATTTACTCCTTGCTCCTAGAGTAGGAGGCTACGAGTGCAGTGTGTACGACGTGTCGTCGCAGCGGTGCGCGCTCGCGAGTTCAACGTGACATTGCACATTGGTGGTGGGGGGCCGAGAGGAGCAACAACGCACATGGGTGATGGGGTTGGGGAGGGCGAGGGACTGGAGGACTGGAGGAGGAGTGGAGACGGGCGGCTTGTGTGCGTGCATTGCATGCATGTCACTCACCTACCCACACCACCACCACTGTCTCTGTGTTTCTACCTTGCGACGAGTCCATCTGGCTGCCAACAGTCCGACTCTCCTCTACTAGCCGGCTGCTGCAGCGGCATGCCAATTGGCCGCCATCTTCTTCCTGTTTCTCTTTCATTTTTTTTCCTGTTTGCGGAAACGGCCGCCCGGCTTCGTCACCTTTACGACAGAACCGACAGCTTCACCGTCCCGTTTGGGCACGCAAGGCGGCAGGCGATCGACCGACCGAGGTCGGCACCACCAGTCGTCCCAGCCCAACCGTCGATCACGCATCAGACCAACACGCGCCGCGTCCCGTTGAACCGCGCAGATCAGCTCCCTCTTTCTCTCTCTCTCTCTCTCTCTCTAGCTCACGTAGTATACTGTACTGTAAGTACCCATCCAGTGCCTTCACTTTTTTACCTCCTGCCGCAGCCCAGTTGCATTTATCAACGACCGAGCCGCCATTACGGCGCCTTTCAGCTCCGACCACCCGTTGCCGGCCTCCTTTCAAGCTCTCTCGCTCCAGCCTCCCATGTCTGCCACTGCCATCGACCACCAAGCTCCCAGCCCGGCGGAGCATCCAACGCCTACTACGAAACATGCATGTCACCGTTGGTCGAGGCAACGCAGGGCGCAGGCCTTCTTCTTTAAAAGTCAACCGCGCACCCTCGTCAGGTGGTAAAAAGCAGCTGCTGCATCGGTCGAACTTCTCGGCAGGAGCAGGACAATTGAGCAGGCCTCCTCCTCTCATGGCGGCGACAGTGAACGGCGTCACTGTTACTGCTGACAGGTGTGGATCTGGCCAATCACGAGGGGGAGGGGGGGGGGGGGGGCTCGATCACCGTTGCCTCCCGTAGGGCCCCACATGGCAGGGCCACTGACGGTCCGAGCACCAGGCAGCTGTTTGGGCTGTCCTGGCTGGCCCGGTCTGTTGGTGGGCTGTACTGTAGCCTGTACTCGTGGTACTAGTAGTGTGGCTCGCGCTCACGACCACGTGGGCCCCACCCGCAGTTGCAGTTGCAGGAGCGAAAAAGGTCTTTCAAGTCAGTCACTGGAGTGGTCGTATTACTGATTATTGTTGTTAATTATTGTGGGGGGGCGTTCAATCATTTTAGAGTGAGGAGGACTATCTGGATCATCAACTAGTGGTGGCTGGTCCTCCCATCCCGACTCTCGCGTAATCAAAGGTATGTGAGCGGCTCCTATCACTGTCAGTGGCATACTACAGGTTTTGGATAAACGGGATGACTGCGTAATCAATTTCTGTACAGGTTTCCTTTCCATATTTCTCTCTCTTTTTTTTTATTCCAAAACTGAAAAGTTTGCAGCACACGCATGATCGATTTTTCAAGACGTAGAATTGCATCGAGCTAGTACTAGTACTACTCTTTTACACCAACCATCCTTTAAACGCCGTTGTTGCCCGTGGCCTCCGTTGCGTAGAATAGAGTCGCGCCGAAACGATCATCATAACTCCTTGTCCCCGTGGGCTCTCGGTCAGCCTCGATTGCCTGTCGCCATTCAAGGGAAAGCGACGAACATGGAATGATGACGAGATCTTCGTCTTCATTTCTTCAAGGTCGCCTAAGATGATCCATGATTACGCCAAGGGGACCCGGACGACCCCAACATTTCAGCCGGCTGCTGCCACGCGGTTCGTGGATCTGCCAAGGGGTAAACCTGTTTCTACACGAGGCCCATCGGCTTTATGAATCGTGGACCATAACAAGGCCCGTAATGTCGAGCAACATGGGCCCATTTGGTTACAGCAGGCCCACCTCAACTACACCTGGTTTTCCTTCTTTTTCATCCGTTTCCTTTTTTTTTTTCTTCCAATTCTTTTCATTCATTTCTCTGCGTCGCGTATAAATCCTCTTTTGCAAAGCGGAAAGGACTTTTGTTGAATGGAAAGGAAGTTTGTTCGTGCATCGTTCATTTTTCGTCAGGACTCTGGACCATTTCGAGTATGTAATTTGTCCATAAACATGCTCAGAAAGATAACGTTATCATTGCTATGTAAGTACACAAATCTGGGCATCGGTCAATAATCGTTTTGCATAGATCTGCAGATCTTGTGATACGTTGAACCTGGAAGCCTTGCTCCAATGGTGAACCTGATGCTTGTTGACATGGATGCTGATCAATAACGGAGATGTCCCTCCCTGATCAGTAGCCATCACACCGCCTTATCCCTATCTGTGGCCCACTCCTTATCGCAATAGAAAAGCGCGTAGCCTTAGTTTAACACTCAACACAAAAGAGCCAGCTGGTTCGTTAGCAGCACCTCCGATCCATCTGGCACTTGGTTCAGATCACATACATCAAACTGAAAATTCTTCAGAAACGAAGCTAAGGAGGATTCGTGTTTTAAAGAACATCACACTTGCGATGGATATGTTGTCGAGTATTTGCAGACACGCAGGAGACAGGAAATGATTCAGAAAGACAGGATAACCGTGGTGTTTTCAGGAAGATGCCATGCGTTCCTGCATTGGGAGATGCATGCATCCGCCTTCCCTTGCTGCTGCTGCTCAGCGCCATCTCTCTTTGCAGATCGAATTCGCACAAGATGTAGATACACCTAGCAATCATATGTTTTCTTGCTCTCGTTTCAGCTTTTTCCCTGAACCACATGAAACTTCGTCAAGAAAGTACAAGCAGTTCATCATGAACAGCTAACACACGCACACACACGGATTGAGTGAGTGCTCATTTGGGCCATGGTTCAGACCAAGTCATCAGAAATTTGCTTGATGATTGATCAGGCTGCCACGGGAGGCAGAAGCTGGCCCGACAATAATTTTGCTGCTCTCATGATAATAAGTGAAGAAAAAACAGAAAGTAGCAAAAAAAAAAAATAGGTAATAATATTATGCAGAGAAAAGGTTCGTTCCCTCCAGATCAGGGCAAGCTGCAAAGATGCATTCAATGATAGATGAACAGTCCCCAGATCCAAGTGAACAGAATCAAATTCAGAGCAAATCTGAAAACCTATCCGTCAAATTCAGGGTTCAGATTGGGGGGCTGCTGCTGTAGGGCGAGGAAAAGGGATTACCTGTCCGTGACTTACCGCACCCAAGCCTAGAGCTGAGAGAATGGGTAGATAACGGTAAAACATGGTAGAGCAGAGCAGAAAAACTTAAGAATGTCACTGCCCGCTCCACTTGCAATTGTCCAGAGTAAATCATAGGCTACTGCAAAACTGGATTTTCTGCTCTAGAATTTTATTTTGCTTTCTCAAAAAATGTTTACTGGTCGGTGTAGAGTAAGTTTGAGAATTTTTCTATTTGTAGCTTTAAAAGATTACGTCCTATTTTTTTTTTCACGAAAAGAAGCTAACATGAACATTGACTTACATGTTTTCGGAGAGTGGGGAAACACTCAGTATAACTATGTTAAATCATGTAGGAAGCACACTTTTGATAAAATATCAAGGGTGCCCTAACATACTGGCATGATGCATATTGGCCACTATTTCTACTCACCAGCAGACAGGGTGGCCCATCCAGCTGAATGATCCATGAACTCAGACACAGATTTGATTGATCTTACTGCGGCAGCACTGACGGATGATTAAGGCTCCTCTTTCATTGGAAATCAGAAAAGATATGATATGACATCCATCACCAACCACTTCTCTTTCTCAAAGAAGAAAGATACAACCCAGTTTTGCCTCGTTTTCCTTGATACATAGCCATGAAAACAACTTGGATAAGAGCGGTATCATCCCTTTTATGGCAGTATGCATCCCGGCCAACCTTTTTATAGCAGGAGTTTAGATTCTTTTCTTGGGTGAAAGAGGTTCACTTTCTGAAGGCACAGGGACTGACCAATCACATGATAATCATGAAATTGTCAACCTGTGTCGGTCTATTGGAACACAGTACAGTTCGGTAGACAACGAACAGAGCAGGTCAATGAACAGTTGCTAGTATATATTCAGGAGCTCTTGAAAAGAAAGAAATATCAGTATACATATAGCGAGAAAGAATTTTCATGACTTGACAAATCTCGGTTAGCTATCAAACTATATGCAGCCTATAAAACGGACAAAAGAGATCAGTAGCGGCATTGAAGAAACGTCAAACATCGATGTCGATCAAATCTCGACCCGGTATCAACTCAACTGTACTAGTAGTAAGTAGTGACTACATATACAGATCAAACGCCAATCAGCTGCTGACACCCTTGATCTCGTGCTTGCTTGAAGTTTCTGCAAAATTCAGAGGGAAAGTGAGGAAAATTAAAAAGTCAAATCAGCATTTAAGAAGATAAGACTCAGAGCAATGTGGTAGAGCTATCACAGTATCTACAAAAGATTTTAAGGTCGGTGAGTTCTTGGGTTCGACGTGGATAGATGCAACGCATTTAGCAGTGTGTGAGCAGTAAAGCAATTTCGAGCCTAAAATGCTCGAGAGCGACAGATTCTTGTACTGGAAGATCGTATCATCTTCTCATCTTTCATGACATCTTCAGTTTCAGTAAATTGGTTTTTTTTTTCAGATTTCCTAATCTGAGAACAAGATCTCCTGCTCTAGCATACTGTAATCCAAGATGGTTTTGTTGCAGGGTCAGGGTAGCTGCATACCGTGTTTTCTGTGCGGAGTGCTGTCAGAAGGAAACGTCCGTTCGGTCGGCGCCGTCAAGCTGCCGCCACCGCCAGGAACGACCGGCTGCGACGGCGGCGGCGGGCTCTGCTGCTGCTTGTAGAAGCCCATCCCCGGCAAGTAATGCTGCACAAACCTCTCATTCTCAGTTAAACAGCAGAGGCACACGACGTCATCAGTATTCGCGTGGCAGTGGCACTGTATCATGGGGCCCGGCTGCTGCTGCTGCAGGCTGTAGGGGTCCGCGGCGGCCGCCACCGGCACGTGGCCCACCGGCGGGCTCTGTACGGCCGGCGGCGCCATGAACGGCGGCATCCTGGGCATGGAGCCGGCCAGGTGCGGGTGGCCCACCATCTGCTGCATGTACTGGTGGTGCACCCTGGCCGGGAACATCACCGGCGCCGCCGCCGCCATGCCGCCGCCCATCCACATCACCTGCAGCTGGAGCTGCAGTGATTTGAGGTACTCGATCGCCTCGTCCAGCATCGACGCCTTGTCCGTCTGAAAGAATCGACGCGAGAAGAGCGCGTGAGATGAGAGAAACGTTTTAATTGCAAGGGGAATGAGACGAGAACAGACTTAAGTTGATTGCAGGTTTGGTGATTGCGTACGTACTTTGTTGCAGTGCGGTATGAGCTCCTGCAGTGCCTTCATCTTCTCGTTGATCCTGTCCCGTCTCCTCTGCAAAAGATTCAGAGTTCAGACAGACACTATGAAATCAAATTTTTTTTTGTGTGTAAAATTACAGAGAAATCCATTCATGTGTACTACTACTAGGTGGCACGTTGCTTGTAAGCACAAGGAGAGGGGCGCTTACCCGCTCGGAGAGGTTGTGCACCTCGGCGGCGCGCCGCCGCTTGGCGGTCGTCACCTTGTGCGCCGCCGGCTCGCACGTCACCACGGCGGACTCGAACTCCGCGTCCTGCATTAATTTTAAGCGGCGGCGTCAGTGAGTGCCTGATACGTACGGTCGCGTGATCGATTCTTCATTCCGCGACGAAGAGCAGTGAGCAGTGCGCGTTACCTCGGTGATCTCCGCGGCGTCGCGCTGCTTCCGCTTGCCGCTCCGGTGAGCGGCGGCGGCGGCCCTCCTCGGCTGCGGCTGCATCATCGACGACGAGGTCACCGTCGCCGCGTCGTCGGCCCGGACCGGCCTGGGCGCGGCGCGGGGCGGCGCCTGCACGTGGTTGCTCCCGCAGAAGCTCGACCCCATCGTCAGCATCGACGACTCACCGCCGCCGCCGGCCTCCGTCGCCTCCGCGCAGCCGGCGACGCCTTCCGGGCACGCCTTCGTCGGCGCCGGCATCAGCCTGCTCTGAGGCGCGGTGGTGGTGGCGCACACCTCCTCCGCCTTGCACGCCCCGGCCGGCGTGTCGCCGAACAGCGCCGAGAAGAGGTCCCGCTCCAGCGGGTCCTCCGCCGCCGGGTACTGGAACCACGCCGCCGCCGCGTTCTCCTGCACCGCCGCCGCCTCCTTCTCCGGCCTCGACGGCTTCCGCGGCGCCTGGCTCTGCATGACCACGTGGCCGTTGCACCACAGCAGCTCCATCAGGCCGCCGTCCTCGCCGCTGCCATAACAACATCGCTTGACATCAGGCATGATTTTATTTTTGAAGAAAATATCAGGCATGAATCAATGGAGCAACCAATCCAAGGAAAGTCTGGAACGGATGATCAGAACAGAACGAACTTCAATGGCGCGAAGGGGTCTCCCATGTTGTTGGTCCAATCAGGGACGAACTGGTTCATGGCTCAGATCACCACCGCCACCACGAGCATTCCACAGGAGAGACACGGCGCAGTCGATCTCTGCTGGGAGAAGCACAAGAAGATCTGTCTTAACCTCGCTAGACTAGTTGCAAGAACAGAGGTTGGACTTTGAGGCGCAGAGAGTGATCGAACATGTCAACAAGATCAACCTCTCATGACCTTTTTGATGCATTACACAGTGAAAAAAATTAAGGGCGATGATAAGTATATGCAATTAAGAGCTACAAACAGGTGAGGGAGTATTTGGGTCATTGAGAAAACCTGTGATCATAGTAATTAAGGACTACAAATAGGAAAACTGAGCTCATGACTACTACTAGAACAAAGCTTAGGCTCTGAAACTGCAGAGTGATGCTCCTGGAGACGACCAGTGATCAAATCAACAGACAAGACCAAAAAGGAATGAATCATTTTCTTAAAAATGAATTCACAAATCATGAAACAGTACTACTAGACATGCATAAAAAGAATAAGCATATGTGCACGACCGTGTGATATTGGTAGGGGTGCAAACAAAATTCAGCAAATAAAACCTATTGCCCTGCAGTACCTAAGCCTCTGAACCTGCAGAGCGAGGCACCTGGATATGAGGAGTGAACAACTCAATAGAGAAAGACAAGACAAATACAGGTACCTTTTCTTTGTTTTTTTCTCTGGTATAAGATTCAGAATTCGGAACAACAGTAAAAATTCATGGTCGGCCTGTTAAAATGTGTGGAGGAGAAGGCAAGCTCCAGAACAGATAGAATCGCATATCCATTTTGACTCGTCCAGAGCCAAGAAACGAAAGGACAGGGGAAAATAAAACGAGGGGAAGTACAAAAGAAACAGGAACCTGCCTAGTCGGCTGCTGCTTCTCTATTGCTTATTCTGAAGAACCTCCAACAACTGCTCTCTCTCTCTCTCTCTCTCTCTCTCGTGCTCGTGAGTTAAGCTTCTTAGAGATTGAGGGTGTGAAGGAGCTGAGCTAGGAAGTTGCAAGATGCAACTGGGCAAGCACAGCGCAATGGCCTTATAACGAGGCAAGTTGATGCAGATACAGAGGCAGCTCGAACGAACTGGATTCCTCCCGGGGAAGAAGGGTAGACTGGAGAGCGACGGCGAATGGTTATCACATTGGCAAAACACACCGCAACTTGCCAGCAACACCAACCTGCTAAGAAAAACACGCCCTCATCTTATAATCTTGAGCAAAGGAAGCCAGAATGTCTGCTTGTCTACGCTTATAGTTCAGGTCGCCATTGCGAATATTAATTTGCCAAATCTTTAGCACTCATCCATCGATCCTGTCTGTCTGTGTGGCGGCAAATCTCCAGCAGATTAGCGCCACGTCCATCTCACTCCAACTCATACACGCTCGAAGAAACAGTCAGCTGCGTGTGTGCATGTCTGACAGGTTCCACTTGCCGTCCGAATACACGCGTAAGCTTCAGATAATTAGATGAAAGCATGCTCTGTGCAACACGAGTTGCAGGACGTGATCTCTCCTTTTTTTTTTTTTTCAGATTATGGGCACAGCCGCACAGGCATGGACAGTCAAACTTTGATGGCCCGCAATTAGAGTTAACTGTAGCGTCAACGGCACAAGGTAGACTGTGGGATTTATCAAATTATGAATACAATATTTTCTTTCTTATTTGACTGACATATTGATATTCATATGACACATTGCTTTATTGCTTTTGCAGATAGCCTATTTTTACAATTTAGACAAAAGCAAAATTCCTCGTGGAAAAGAAAAGTCTTTAATTAGTGATGGTCCCTTTCAGTCCCCCCTTACGAATGCAAAAAAGAAAAAAAGAAACTATCCAAAGGCCAATACAAAAGAGGGGATCTCATGCCCAGCTTTGCCCCCAGCAGCAACACCAGAACACTTGTGGCCTCAAAACAGATCCTTGGGACCCTGGCCACATATTTTGTGCTGCTTTCGGGACCTCTTCTTGCACTCCCTGACTTCAGTTCTCAGCCCACAAGATAAGCGAGTGAGAGACATTTGTTTGAGGGTCCCTTTTGTTTGAAGGCTACACCCTACTGAAGCAGGGGTCTTGTGGCTCACAGCCCCCCCATTGCTAACCACCATTTTTGGCACCATCCTTAGCTCACATAACTCCTGCATCATGACATAATGTTGCTAGCAGCATTTCTTTCAAAATGATGCATGACAAGCTTGCCTGACGATGCATTAATTTGGTACACAACAGTAGTAAGTCCAGTCAGAACAAAATTACTCTGAATCTGCTTTCCTTGTGAAAGGGCCAGTGTTCAAAGAAAAACAGCTGTGTTAGAAGATGCAGATAAGTTTGATGAGAAATTTATACTGAAAAATATCGATGCAAATAATTATGACATTTGGTCGAAACACATGATAATTGTGACTTGGCGATGGACTTTATTTCATCATTTAATTGAAATGACTGAATTTCAGGTAGTAGCAAATTGTGACTTGGTTACATGGTGAAAGTACTGATTGCGCTTGCTTATAGTCCTCCAGATTCTTCTCACCTTCCGGACTTTTTTTTTTGTGCGTTGGAGAACAGGCTCGGCAGAAGAATCATGTGCTCGAGGTGGACAGAAAGCGGGCGTCGAAAGGAACGGATGGCTCACTATACTCCGACCTGCTTTCACTGAATATTCAGATTCATCACAAACAGATTACGCGATCAGGCAGAAGCGCTCTCTCTGCCGACGATGATGCGATTGATCTCGCCATGCTTAATCGATGCTCTGCCGTCCGTCGTCTCCTTCATCCCCGCCGCCTCCTTCCTCCCTCGGTTGCCTTATCGAGGAGAGAGAGGTGACCCGTGATCGGCTCTGGCTCCAGCCGCCAACTAATCACGGCGTCACTGACCATGCGCCGGCTTGATGGCGGCGCCACAGTTTGCGATGTACGCCGCGCGTCATGCGCCGGCCTCACGGCGGCGACGGGAGGCAGGGCGGCGACGTCGGTTGACCCAGGTCAACGCCGCGGTCTTCTCTAACGGAACGGGCGCAAGGTGCCGCTGCGATCCATACCGGCGCAGGACGGAGGGACGTTTTGCGAGCGGACCCCTGCCTTACATGAATTTACCCGTCAGGTCCCCCAAAAATTGGATCGGGTTTTGGGCCACCGCGACCGTTAGATCCATGTGAGCGGCTCAGATCGCGCAAAGCTAAGCGGGCAGGGGCGTTTCTCGGTAGGAACCCCGGAATAGTGACAATTGTGTTTAGATCCCGGAAACAAATTGGGCCCTTGTCTGACGTCCGATCCCGTTTCAGCGGTACAGATCGGTCCTGGCGAAGTGGCGGCGCGACATTTTTTTGTACGAGTCCTCGTATATTCTCGTATTTCCAAGAGAAGGCTGCTTCCTCGCGGGAAAGGGAGTTCGCCATCGCCCGCCGCCGCCGACCGGCCCTCGCCGGCGGCGCGCCCGCGTCGACGGCGCACCGCAGATGAGTATAATATCCGATGGCGTCGTTACTTTCTGCCACCGCCGCCGCCGCCACCGGAGGCCACGGACGGCCCCGAATCTTACCAGACGCCGGCCTCGTTCTGGCCGCACGAAATACACTGATACACCGACTGGATGGGCATGGTTGAACACCATCATCACCATCGATAGCTTCATGAACACGCATTTCAAACATTTCACATTTTTTGTGGAACACGATTTCAAATGAATCGACAAACCTTTTCGCCAATCCATCTTGACCGATTACTACAAACATATTTCTGTAACATTTAATCTCGCAAAAAAATTAGCATGTTAACAATGATTTTTTCCAAAAAAAAAAGAAGCATAGTATCTACCAATAAGCTAATTAGTACTCGTAGCTTTATTCCGCCACGATCACGAGAGCTAGTGGCGATGATCAACGTTCCCCAAGAAGACGCCCCACTTGGGTTCACCAAGCTGCACAGCACCAGCAGCCGGCACGTCCATGGTCTCCCCCTCCGCCGCCTTGCCTCCGCTGGCGATGGCGGGGCCCCCGCGGTCGATCTGCCCTCCGGTGGTCTCGCCGCCGCCGAGCGCGGTGGTCGCCGCCGCCGGCAGCCTCGGCCTGACCTGCATCGGGTTGAACAGCGACGCCCACAGGCTGAGCTGCTCCTGCCGCGTGGCGCCGATGTACGGCGGCACGAGCGCCGGCATCGCGAACGCCGGCGGCGCGCCGCCGATGGGCAGCCATGGCGGCATCGACGCGCCCGCGCCTCCGCCCGGGAACAGCGGCACCGGCGGGAACCGTAGCCCGATCGCCGCCGGGAGGGTCAGCGACATCGGCATCGGCATGGGCAGCCACTTGCCCGCGTTCAGGACCGCCTCGCCGCCGCCGCCGCCCAGCCTCACGTCGCCCTCCGGCGCCTCCGCCGCCGCCGCCACGTCGAGCACCGCCTCCGCCGGCTCCGACGTGCTCTCCTCGACGGCGTGCAGGCGCCTCATCAGCGGCCTCGCCGCGGCCGCGCACCGCCCTTCGTGCACGATCACCAGGCAGAGGGTTGCGGCGAGGAAGACGGCGACGCGGCGATAATGGTGGTGGTGGTCCATTGCCGATCGATCGAAGGTGGTGGGTTGCTTGCGGCGGCGCTCGGTCGACGTTGCCGGAGTGGTGCTGCAGGACGGAGAGAGCATGTCGAGGTCTCATTTGTAGGACGCTGTGAGGAGGTTTAGGTAGGGGTTCCGTAGGAACGCGTCACGGAGAAAAGCATGCTCGAGCGTGGCATCCTACTTGCCTCCTAGCAGAAGCTTGTCTGCAGGTTGACCGTTGACTCAGTGTGACCGAGCTCCTGGGGCAAGATAATAGTAGTGGCCTCGGATAGTTGGTTACTGGTTTAGTTAGGCAATGCAATGTTCGTGCCATCAGCTTGGTAAGTCGCAGAGCCTTGTGTATGGTTCAAAGGACAAAAACCGTTTGCAACATTTCGTCTCAATCTTTATGCATCCAGCGACAGGTTACAGAAACATTGACGGTTGAGTCAACAGATCATTTAGCAGCTACCAAGAAATCTACATCTTGTGCCACACAACACAATTTTACTTGTTGTTCAAGTTACATGGGTTGTGGAAGGGAACAAAATTTTCTACGTTTCAGTAGATTGATAATCACTAAGATCACTACAAAATGGGCTTGGATTCGCCGGGTGCCATGGCAGACACCAGCATGACTTTATGTGACCTCAACCTCAGATGTTCCACAACATCGCACCCAGCATCTCCGAGTGTCTTCTGAACGTTGTGTGTAGTCTTCCTCTAGTGTTGGGTCAGTGTGGATCTCCTTGTGCACTGTCATTCTGACACTGGCAAGTATACATTTTACGATGGAGCAAACTCCAGCCCGCCTCACTCATTTGCAACAGTTTGCTTCTCCAGCAATGATGACAAGAATGTGGAACATAACTTTGTGAGAGGCGGAAGAACATGAGATGATCCACTGAATATAGTCTCCCAAGGCCTGTCTGATGGAATAAATGGAATATCTGAAACCCCTTTGGCCGACTCCAGTTTTGGAAGCTCTCCATAAATAGATGCATAACCAGTTGGTTCTGAAAGAATCAGACAAGAAAATGAGTAAGGCAACAAATTTTTTGCCGGGCATATATTTCACAAATGGTTTATGATAGGCATGAAACAAAAAACGATGTATGTTTCGATGCCATGTTTGTGCATCACCTAGCCATGTCTGTGTGAATGACAAGAACTTTAACAAGATAAATACAACAGACTTACCAGATTCCTGAGCCTGAATCCTTTTTTCTTTGTGCTTTCTACTCACCAACTCTTCGTTCTTACGGGGATCAAAGACAACATATTCATGAGAACTATTTATGTAAACAAGGGATAGAGTCTCTTCATCCCTCAAATCATTAGCATTAGCAGCCAAAGAGATACCCTTCACAAAAGCAATGCTGCCGCCCCTTGTCTTGATAAAAGAAAAGGCCAAGCAAATTTATGTTATTATATAGTCCCTGACCAATATCCTTAACATAGGAATTATACATGCAGAGGAAATGAACCAATGAAAAATGGTTGAATGGCAGGAGAATGAGCAACTAAACACACTGGTGCTACCTAACAATACAGGTGAAAACCATGGTCTAGACATACTTGGTAGAAGTTAAAGATACTTCAGCTGTGCGTACCTTCTTTACAGACCAGTAAGCAACAGGGCTCGGATTTTCTGCATCAAAAAGTAGTAATACTCCATCTTGCTCTGCACTACAACTCAGACGAGTAAGAACTGCAAATGCAGTCCCATCTGGTGAACAACATGCAGCTGCAGAAAGTACAAGGATGAGAATTACTTGCATTGCTTGTCAACTACAATGTGTTTTCACAATCTCAACTGACCAACACATTCGAAGTGTTGACACTGAGGACCAAGCTACAGATGAGTACTACTGTGATAGCAACATTCATATGCGATGGGAATACCAGAGCTGTAAGTCAACAGCCCTTGAGACTGTCCAGATGCATCTTAATGATTCTGCTCGAAATAACTTAGACATCAAAGGCGACAAAGGTAAAATGGTAGACGGATTCATTTTAATGCGCCTCTACAGTCACAACTAAGCAACATGATCTCCATATTGAATCATCAGAGAACTCCCGACAACAAAGCAAAATGCATCATAAAAAATTATGAAGGATGCATCATCTGCTAGAAAATGTATAGATAGATTATACATATTGTGCTGATAACGAAGTTATGTACCTTCGGCAAAAAGGCTGTAAGACCAATGCATGGAAAGATTTGTAACATTCCACATAGCAACCTGAGGTCTTGAACTCTGAGACAAAGACATCAAAAATGCCGATGTTCCAACAAAGGAAAGATTTGTAATTGGCTGCAAATTCAATAGGTAACACATTAAACTGCAGTTCTTAACCACCATGAGAAAGATGCAAGATGAGTAATAAGATACCGATAGTGCTTCAGCAATAATGCCGACAAGCGCGTTATTATCAGGATCCCACAATGTTATGACGCTCTCAGCTGCAACCGCAAGAACAGATCCATCGCCTGAGAATGCTGCTGCTGTCATTGGTTTCTTCCTACAACATTTCATTAGATCAAATTATCAATGCAACACTTACTAATAGGACAAGAAATGGAATGGTGATAATCTACATGTGTAGTTATATAGGTGTCAACCAGAAATATGCATAGAACTATGTTCATGTCATTAACCATTAACAAATATTCCTGTCAGGTTTTAGTTGATCATCTTAGGGCAACTTTCATACCTCAAAAGTGAATTAAGAAAGCTGTCCTAATGTCATCGATTAACAATCAGAGGAGTATGTTCTAAAGGAAAACAGAGCCAACTCACTTGTATGAGCCAACAGATTGGCACCTCCAACCAGAATTATTTCTTTCATTACTTAGCTGTGAAGACACACTTTGAACCCAAACCTGCAGAACCAAACAATGATACTTAGAACATACAGAAACAGGATGTCCTCAAAAGGCTAGCAGGCAAGGCACACCTTGAAATTACCACCGAGAGAAGAGCTCACAGCCATGTTTCTCCCCGGGCGGAAAGCAACAGCAGAAACCCCAGCATCACTGCATGAAAAAATTAAACAGGAAAGTTAAAAAAGATAATCCTTTTATGTACTTATCACCAACTTTATAAATATGAACCAACCTGTGAGGCTCATAAATAACAGTGGACAAAAAATAATGCCCTGCATTGGACCCATGATTCCAAAATTTTAGTGTAACAAGGCCACCTAGTTCTTCTTCAGGAAGCTTGACATCCACAGTGCACATTAAATTGCCATCTATGGACAATGAAACTAAAGAAATGTACATCTGAAGAAAGAGGGGAAAAAGAATTATGTCAAAAGTTGAAGACAAATGCTGATACTAAACAAGGGCAACTCAAGAATAAACTATTATGCTGCAAGAACCTTATCAAACATTAAACATTCGTAGAGATGTTTTCAGCACAAAACTAGGGGAAGAAAGTGAATATTCACTGGTGGGTTATGTTCAGCTATTAAGTGATAGAATAAGAGGAACAAAAGAAGACAAAAGGAAACAAAGGAAGACAATAGTAGCCATGGAACTAAAAAAGGACATGAAAATGGCATCCGCATCTCACCGTGATATCATCAACAGGCTGAAAATTCCTTTCGCATATTTGAACCTAAAGAGGTTAACAATATAGACCAGTTTATCAAAACGTGCATCGTGCTAGAAAAAAAAAATCAATTCACTCCAAGAGAACTGCTAACAATGACAATTCCCTCTGTTAGCTCAATTTTCTTACCTCTGAAACCTCGTTGTTCTCAACCAAATCATAGAATTGTATGCAGTAATCATTCGTTGGAATAGCAATACGCCTATTAGTGAAATCATATCCATACACAAGTCGATGAGAAGCAGGCAAGCTTGGGGAAGAAATATGTTGCTGAAGAGTCAATAAAGAAAGGTTATCATGACCATATATAATAAATACATCACAAAAGTGAAAAGAAAATCTGAAATGCTTCTTTCTAATGGTACAAATCTCAGTGGACAAAAGTGCATATCATGACAACACAAACCTTAATTCCAGCAATAGATTTGATCACCTCCATATTAGGCATTTTTAGAAGATATACTTGGTTACTGGTACATGATACCTGGAAGATGAGCAAGATCAGCAATAAGTTACACAATGAATAACGATCTAGGAACAGAAGAGGCCTAGTTAGCTCAAAACAAAGGCACCAGTTACTTATCAAGCCCTACAACAGAGATACCATCAGCAATGCTTTAGAAATCCCATTTTATGTGTATTAGGCTCATTTTACAAAGTAAAAGTAGGACAATTGACTTCACCTAATCAGCTCTAATAGCACTAATCAGTTCTTAATCAAAGCTGCCTAGACTGACTTTGTGTGATGTCCACCCATGGCTAAATATGTCTACAAGCACACATCAGTAACTCAACCATCCTAAACCACTAGTTGAATACAATTGAAATTATCTTTCAGAGCCACCTGACAGAATTTTGTTTATCAATTCTTTAAATTTTCATGTAACCAACATGGGAACAGAGAAATCAAACCCCACATTCAGGCAACAAAAAATATTGAAGTATACTAACACATCAATATAGACAAATTGTCTAGTGACCAGAGCATTGCTACAGGTGTTAGATACACTGTCATAAGAGGAAACTTCATTTATTGTATGCAAACAATAACGCATAAGACAACAAACTAAAAGATCACGTGCTAGACTGATCTACTGGAACATGGCATGACCTTAGTTTTAAACAGTTATTTTGCTCTAACCAATAGTGAAAACACTTCTAAGCAAGGCTAAAATAAGAACAAAAGAAATGAAAGTAATCTAAACTTCTGTTTAGTGTTTATACCATTACAGAATCTAGAATGCTGAGTTGCTGACATGCTCGAATAACATATTATAAGAATAAGAAGCCTATAAAATAAACAACTTTCTTTGTGCAGAAAAGGCATTGGGTTCTTGTAAACACACCATAGGACAGTCCAAGATGTAAAAGGGATACTTACGCATGAAATGGAAGAGTCCGGTGATTCTGCAAAGAACAATAGAGGGGACCCTAGACGAGGCTTGAACTTTCTCTTTCCAGTATCTAGTTGCCATACAACAATAACTCCCTCCAAACCACCTATAAAATAGAGTGTCATGAATGGGCCAGCCAGGAAAACGTCAAATATAAAAATGATAGGGATAAAAAGGTAAAATGCATCTGAAACGAAACCTGAGAACAAGTAGGCCCCATCAGAAGAAAATCTGAGAAACCCTACTCTGCTTGAATGCCAATGAAGAGTTGTGCAAATGTCCGCATCATCTTCACCCCTTACACCATCCCTTCCATCATCCACTTTTGACTTTGCTCCGCTTTCTCCAGAAAACTTCACATTTCCAAAACCTCTCCAAATCAAGATCCTCCCTGATACATCACCACCCGCTACAACTCTCTCGCTGGGATGGAAAGCTAGAGTGGTCAAGTTTTTGGTGTGGTGGAGCTTTATCTTCCTTATCTTTTCAGCCTTGAAATCTTTAGTTGGTACACACCATACGTGGAGCTTTCTTTTATTCTTTATGCCCAAGAATTCTCCAGAACTACTCTCAACAATAGTTTCTGGTTTGCGGGTCTGTTTAGATTGGAAGAATAATTCAAGTAAGTTTTACATGCTGAGAAGTGAACAGCAACACATCTTCAGCAAATTCTCTTCCAATCAAAAAGTTTATCATTTCCATTTTAAATAACAGATAATTGGCAAGATTCTAGTTTGGATGTCCAAAAATTCGTAGTGTAGCTATATTAACAAAAAAAACATGATATATGTATGCTGAAAATGGCCAGAAGATTGACGAGAAAAGGTGAAAGGCCAAAAAACTCACCTCAGCCAAGAGATTACCAACTTGACGCCCCTTTGTTAAGTCATAAATTCTGGTCTGCCCACGCAATGCTTTTGCATCATTAGCCGGCTTACTTGTATCTTCCACAGATACAAATGCAAAAGGAGTCGGCACCTCAACTCCTTTTGTTGTCCTGCATATGTTAGGAACCACCTGCAATCGAGCAAAATCAGAAAAGAAGTCCATATGTGCTCAGTACATACCAAACAGCATAATTGAGAAAGCAGCTTGAGCTTACCATGGAGTGGACGGGGAGGCCGACCTGGACCTTGCGCACGGCCTCCGCCGCCATGAAGTCCCAGTAGATGAGTACCCCGTCGAGCCCCGCCGTCCAGCAGTAGCTCACGAGCTTGGCCGCCGCGGTCGCAGCCGCAGGCGGCGCCACCACCGCCACTGCGGTGACGTCTCCCTCGTGCCCTTCCAGCTCCGACACCTGCAACGACATCGAACATGGCGGTGGGGCAACGGTAAGATAAACCATACCAATTTCTTCAATGGGGACGGCGGCGGCGCGGGGCTCACCAGCATGGCGGTGGAGGTGCTGAAGACCGAGACGACACGGCCGGTGCATATGAGGATTGAGCGGCCGTCGGCGGAGAAGGCCGGCGGCGCGGAGACGTAGCTCTGGCCGCCGGTGATCATGGCGGCGGCGGCGAGGGAGTCTAGGGTTTTGGGGTTCGGAGTGGGAATGGGGAGACGGCGTTGGAGGCTCAGCAGTAGGGTTTTGGCCTTCGCAAGTCGCAACCGCGACGAAACGCCAGCGGGTTGGCGGGTCAAGTTTTGGGCTTTAGAGTATGGGCTAGCATTGACTTGAACGGGCCGGCCTCGTCTGCCTCAGACAATGGGCCGGGCCGGATTTGTAATTGAAAAGTGCTTTGAGTACTCTCAAATTTCAATTCACACTTCACAGATGGTGAAACAGAGTCATCTCCATCTCCATCTGCACGAAAATAAGGACGAACCAATCACAAACCAAACAGCCAGGCAGCAATTCCCCTCACACACACAAAAAAAAAAAAAATCAATACACCTCAGCATAAAGGGGGAGAAAATCTATTCGAGGCAAAGCATACAGGTAGGTAGAGGAGCAAAAGCACATGCTACTAATGAGCACAGGGAAGCAAAGCATGTGTTCATGACAAGGCATGTGATAAATGTACAGGAGCAAGTATCAAGTAGGATACGAAAATAATGTTTTTTTTTCTATCCTTTTTTAGTTTATTCTTTTGGGAAAATAATACATGCATGGAAGTGTCCACTCATGCTCCTTCACAACAGGGAAAAATGTATATACTCATGCTAATCTTTGGCTCTCTGCTTACCCTTGTAAATGATCAGGGACCCATCTGAGTAGCCTTAAGAGCATTACAGGATCTGATCAGTGTTTGGAGACCTTGGCTCAACAGAGGAGACAGAGATGAGACTATAACAGCACAAATTCCAGAAATCTGAGGCTCTGCTCTTGATAAGAACAGCAAGTCAGCAACCGCTGCCATAGTAAGCTGAAGCTGGTCTGCCATGCCCTGCAAGGGGAACATTATGGACACGGCTGTCACGTCATCTTGTTTAATCATGGCTGTATGACATTCTGGCACTGGACGCCCATCATCAGGGCATGAACAGGCAAGAGTTTGTATCAGACATGAACCGGAGCCTTTTTTTTCTGCAGTTGCTCCACAAACGTGTGCAAACCTGCATGAGAACACTGGTGCCAAATCATTGGGCGTAGAAGGCCTATGTCGATCCAGCTAAACCAGGTGGCTTATGTACTCCTTTTTCTTGAATTGAAACCCTAGTCTTTTCAGCTTCTTCCCACTTGCCTGCCTCAGCATTAATGTTTGACAACAGCACATAATTTGAAGTCTGGTGAGGTTCCAGTAAAAACAACTTCTCAGCAGCAAACCGTGCTAGCTCATGGTTCTTATGCAACCGGCATGCTCCAAGCAATGCACCCCAGACACCAGCAGTTGCTTGGATCTGCATTCCCTGCACAAGTTTGAATGCTTCATTCAGTCGCCCAGCTCTGCCAAGTAGGTCAACCATACAAGCATAGTGCTCAGCCACGGGCTTCAGTGAGTACTCTATTGTCAAACAGTTGAAAAACTCTAATCCTTCATCGATCAATCCAGCATGGCTGCAAGCTGATAAGATAGCAACAAATGTGACCTCATCAGGTTTCACACTATTGGCCTTCATTTCTCGAAATAATGAGATTGCTTCAGTTCCATGTCCGTTAGATGCATAGCCATCAATCAAGGCATTCCATGAAACAATATCTGGGCAACTCATCTCATCAAAAACTTGCCTTGCCTCCAATATCCTTCCACACTTTGCATATGAGGAAATCAAAGCATTCCCAGCGAACGAATCGTTGATATGTCCACTCCTGACAACAAGACCGTGGAATTGCCTCCCAACTTGCAAAGCAGCCAGGCTTGCACATGCACTGAGACAAGATGCATACGTAGACCAATCGGCCCTCATTGTCTCTCTTCTCATGAGCATGAAATGGTGGAGTGCTTCAACAAAGAGACCATTCTGAACAAATCCAGAGATAATGGAATTCCAAGATACTGTATTTCTCCTATTCATCTTTCTGAAAATACTAAGTGCCTTGCGCATTTGACCATACTGGGCACAGCCAGCAATCATGGTGTTCCAAGAAACGATATCCTTATTCGGCATTTTCTGGAACAGCACCGATGCATCATCAAGCATTCCACACTGGACATAGCCAGAGATCATTGTATTCCAGCACACTGTATCGCGCACCTCCATTCCATAAAAAATCTGGCGGGCCTCATCAACCATCTTGCTCTGCAAATAGCCATGCATCAGTGCAGTCTTTGCTGCGACATTGTTGAAAGGCATCTTGTCCAGCAGATCCTTAGCTTCTTTGAGCTTGCCAGCTCGTGCTAATCCACTTATAATCGTTGTCCATGATATTGAGTTCCTGTCTGGAATCTCCATGAACAGCTTATAGGCCTCTTCCATGTGCGAGAATCGCACATAACCATCAAGCATCACATTCCAGGACACAACGTTTCGTTCAGGCATTTTGTCGAACAATTCTCTTGCATCATCTATTCTTCCTGCCCGGCAATACCCATTGAGCAACGTCACCCATGAAACAACATTTGGTGATTCAATCTTTGCAAAGAAGCTAGAGGCTGAATCTGGATCCCCAGCTCGAACAAAACCTTCCAGCATCAAGTTCCAGGACACAATGTCCCTCTCCACCATTTCATCGAAGAACTGCAGCGCACGAACCATTCCCCCACTTTTGGTGAGACCCGCAAGCACCGAGTTCCAGGAAACCAGGTCAGGGGACGGAATCTCCCGCAGCAGCCTCACCGCGTCGTCGAACCTGCCGTTCTTGGCGTACCCGGAGATCATGGCGTTGTAGCACGCCGTGCACTTGTCGCCGGGCATGCGGTCCAGCACTTCCCGCGCGAGCTCGAGCTCCCCCCCGCGCGCGTAGCAGGAGACCATGAGCGTCCACGAGAACTCGTCCCGGCCGGGCATCGCGTCGAACAGCTGGCGGGCGTCCGCGACGCGGCCGTGGTCAGAGCACGCCGCGATCATGGCGTTCCAGGACACGGTGTTCCGGCGGGGCATCCCGTCGAACAGACGGCGCACCTCGTCCAGACGCCCGTGGCGCGCGAGCGCGGAGAGCATCGCGTTGTAGGTGACGGTGTTGCGACGGGGCATCCCGTCGAACAGGCGCCGCGCCGCGGCCAGCTGGCCCGACCGCGCCAGACGGGTGAGCTCCTGGTTGCTCTGGAACACCGCGGAGGCCGCCGCCGTCGCCACGGCGGCGGTGGTCTTGGCAGGTCCCGCGGCCATGACGAGGCGTGAGCGACCACGCGTCGGCTCAGTCGTCGGCGACGGCAAGTAGCATCGTCGTTGGCGGCGCCACGGTTCTCCGGTCCGCTTAATTGGATCGGCTTTCCTAGAGACTGGACCACGGGCTTTTGTTGCGGCCCATCATTGTTCGACCCTGGATGCATGAAAGCACGGCCCAGAAAAGAATAGAGAGCCCATCTTCTGAAAAAAAAAATTTACATCTCGCTGCCTTGAATCATTGAGTGCATGAATGTATACGAGATCAACACATGTTAAATGCATGCCCTTTTTGAACCAGATACATGCATGTATTGAACATGTTTGAATTAAAAGGTTAGAGTTAGTTTGAATTAATTTAGATACAATTAGCCCTAAAATCTCTAAATAGGAGGTGTTAGTTTTGGCTAGTTACATCTAACTCAACCAAAAAAACTATCCCATATGTTAATTGGAGCTAGTTTGAGTAAGATCCACTAAAAAGGTAATTTTTTTTCTCTATCCTCAGACCTACGGAAAAAGAGTCAAATGATTATATTACTGCTTTTATTGTCAATCTAACTTTTGCATCCAAACAGCTTAAGGATTAGAGTTAGTCATTAGGTAGAAACTAACTCTAACCTTTAGCACTGTTAGAGTTTCCAAACAGGACCATTGTTCCTTCGTCACAGTCCAAAAAATTCATAATCAATGCTATTGTAGAATCCGAAAAGTTTCAATGCCATCTTGCGAGGTACTCCTATGTTTGGTTTGAAAAACTAGTTCACTTCTTTGAACTATAAAAAGGTTCGGAGGTGACTTCACAATTAACCGCCATATCATCTCACTCACCAAAATTCATAAGATGACAATCTCATGATGGCAGGACAAGTGACACTGCAACCACATTTCTTTGACATAGGATCAGGCTTTTTTTTTTCGGCTTTAGGATATGCCATATGAAACTTTTATAGAGTTGGCTAGAACCGTAAATACCAGAGAAACGGCAGGGAGCAAACCGAGAAAACGCGCGCCCTCTTTTGAACGAAAAACAGAGCAGCACGGCACGTCGTAATAATTGGGCGCGGCCAATCTTTCTCGGCCAACGTGGCCGCCGTGCCGCACTGCTGCTGCTGCTTCTTCGCTTCGCCTGCTCTGCCTGCACTCTGCTTCTGTGTCGTCCCGCTCTCCCCAGCACGCAGCCGCGAATCGAAGCGGCAAGCTGCCCACTTGCGCTTGCTCGGAGAGGCAGGCTAGCGAGCGCAGAAAATTCTATCCGCGCCGCTCGAGCGAATCGCGGGGCGCTCGTGCGTGCTCTCCGAACCCTAAGCCGGGGGCAGCTCCACTCGCCTCACCAACCCACCAGATCCGGAGATCCCGCGCGGAGGTTGGCGGACCCCGCACCCCACGCGCGCCCCCGCCAATGGCGCCTCATTGGCGGCCCTGATCCGATCCCGGCCGCTCGCCGCCGCCGCCCCATGGATTCTGCCCGGAGCTGGCTCCAGAAGCTGCAGCCGCGGGACAAGGACAGGGACCGGGGCAAGACGGGGGCGTCGTCGTCGCCCACGGCCGGGTCCGTGAGGAAAGGGGAGGCGGCGATGGCCGCGGCAGGCGGGGAGGAGGCGCTGTCCAGCGCCACCAAGCAGAAGGTGGCGGCGGCCAAGCAGTACATTGAGAACCACTACAAGGCGCAGATGAGGTCGCTCCAGGAGCGCAAGGAGAGGTCAGTGCTCTGTAGTCCCTCCCCGCTCTAAAATGCCAATGCGTGTGCCTGGGTTGGGATCTGAGGGTGAAAATGTCGGTGCAATCTCTACGCGAGTAGCACTTCACCTGGCTAAGTTGTAGTGGGAAGGTACTGACCACTGTAGCAAACATCTGGTGATGACTATTGACTTTACAATTGATGTGTGTGCTCGCTTGAGGACACACTTGTCTAATTTTGGATATGTTGGGTTAGCTTCATGCTGCCGTTATTATCTGTGAAACGAATTTTGGCGCTTAATTGTAAATTGGGCATGTTCTGAACTATGGACATATACCACTGGATAATAAAAAACCCAGTGCCTTTTGGAGTATGATGAAGAGTAAATTGATTCGAATTTTGGCATTTATGTACGGTAGAAGAATACAATGCACTACAAAGTGCATGCCATCAAATAAGTTTTGCACATGGCTGCATTGCTGTGTGTGCAAAACAGGGTCGAAGGATGTAAAAAACCGCACTGCTTAGACAAACCTTGGCAAAAGGAGGTAGAGGGCCACGTCAGCTCCAGTTTTGTATCCCATCATGCTAAATGTGTAACTCTATTGATTGGTCTAATAATAGAAGTTCCTGTACTTGACAAGTGGCGCCAAATTTTATATAGTTTCCTCATAAGGACATTACTATATGTGATTGCATAGCCGTGGAGTTCCTTTGAAGTGATTGTATATTGATTTGTAAATAAGCATTTCTTGTCATTATGTTATCTACACCTTTTTAGGATGGCTGGGAATGTGTATCAATATTTATATTTCATTTTTTTCGAAGGCTGGCAAACTACCGATCTTCCCATTTCCTGTAAAATATGTTAACCAAACAAGTCAGGACATAAACATTAACCTGGGTAAATATAACTTAGAAACGCTACGCGTGTGGCCAGACCTGTATGACCGGGCAAAACTTATTGATTGATCCTTTGAATTGGATGTCAGTGTCTGCTCGAACGTGAGTCGTATTGCTTGGTTGTTTCTGTAGCATCACCCGTGGAAAATGAAAGAAAAATCTCAAGTAGTTAACAGTTGATTGTAGCCCCAAATTCCCTTCAGTTCTTTCCATTGGATGGGATTGGCTCTTCTGATGTATTTTGCATGCAGCCTGATCTGGTTCATGGAGCCACGACCTGTTTGATTTGAAGTATTGAGATCTTGATGTTCTCTTTGTACAGTAAATTACCTTGTTCCTGTGGACTAACATCAACTGCTATACTCAATGAGTTCTATGTCTAACCATTTTATTTAAAATGGTTCCAGGAAAAAATTATCCTAGTTGTTGCTGTGTTGAAATATTACTAGGACAGACAATTCAATGAAAGGAGGTTTCAGTGGTCATATCCTGAGGAAGAGTGTCTTGTGAAAGTTCTGCGTCCTGAGGGAAGTCTGATGACCGGAAGAGAGCTCCTTTGATGGTGCTTTGAGTGTCGTACCATTCACATGTCTCCCTCATCATATTCCATTCAACAAAACATTCACTTTGATACTTCTCTTTGATGATATGTCTTCTCCATGAGCGGTTTCTTAAGAAATGTCCTTTGCATAGGCCCATTGGGTGTCTGGGGCGCCACCCTCTCAACAAATAGTTTTTTTAAGCAAAACAGGAGGGTAATCCCTTACTGATATCTCATTTTATAACTTTTTGTATGTACAGAAAAAAAGAAACAGGAATCTAACTAAAGCATTTACAGGGACATCACAAACCAGTCCTGTAATTGTAGCTTTTTGGATCCTTTTGCTTTAAAAAATAGTGAGATCCATCTCACTTCTGAATTCTCTCTTCCAGTTGGCATCTTTTGATCAAATATTATTCCATAGCGATGCTTCCATACTGATCAACAACTATTGAAATAGTTAGTCTTAGTGCCTGATAATACTAGCTCTTAAATTATAATTCAATGGTACTAGGATGCTTTAGTTTTTGGTTAAGTGTGTTTACGTAAGTCGTGCCGTGCAAAGCTGTTCATAGTTCTATCTTTGCTGTATTTTGTGCTTGACTGCTCATTTTTTAAGCTTAGCATGTGGCTCACTATATTCTTTTGGTTACGCAGCATGGTTTGTATATTGTTTGGCATCCATTCTACTGCTACTATCCATACTAATAGCAACCTATCTTATAGGCGTTGGATGTTAGAGAGGAAGCTAGCAGATGCTGATGTATCTGAAGAAGAACAAAACAATATCCTGAAGGATTTGGAGAAAAAGGAGACAGAATACATGCGCCTAAGGAGGCACAAAATGGGCGTTGATGATTTTGAACTGCTGACCATTATTGGGAGAGGTGCATTTGGGGAGGTAATGCATTCTTTTTACTCGCCTCTTTGATGCATTTATGACTGGATCTTGTATGATAAATATTAGTTCAATGAATACCTTGAGAAAACTGAGTTTCCTTATGGTACATGCAGGAATTTTCTATAATTATCTCAGTGGCAATATATGTTCTTTGCATGCATCTGCTGCTTACCTCGAGTTTATACTTCATACTGATATTTTGCAGGTGAGACTTTGTAGAGAAAAAGCTACGTCCAATGTTTATGCAATGAAAAAGCTTAAGAAGTCTGAAATGTTACGTAGAGGCCAGGTACCTCATGCATGTCAATTCTAGTGACTAAATCAGGTGATGCAGCAAGCCTTGCATGTTTCTAATGTATCGATTTTAGGTTGAGCATGTCAGAGCTGAAAGGAACCTCCTTGCAGAGGTTGATAGTGCTTATATAGTTAAGCTCTACTGCTCATTTCAAGATGATGAGTTTCTGTACCTCATCATGGAGTATCTTCCTGGTGGTGACATGATGACTCTACTCATGCGCAAGGACACACTGACAGAGGAGGAATCTAGATTTTATGTTGCAGAGACAATACTAGCAATTGAGTCCATTCACAAACATAATTATATTCATAGGTAATACATACTAAAGATACATTGCATAGCAATTGCAGCTTGTTACTCAATCTTCGTAATACCTTTTTCAGGGACATCAAGCCTGATAATTTGTTGTTAGACCGAAGTGGTCACTTGAAGCTTTCAGATTTCGGCTTATGCAAACCCCTAGATAGCAGTAGCTTTCCAAATCTGAGCGATCTTGACAGTGCTGTGGGAAAGAACACCAACCCATCATCAGATGGTGATAAGCAATCAAGTACCCCTACAGCCCCCAGGCGCACACAGCAGGAACAACTATTGCATTGGCAGAAGAATCGGCGGATGCTGGTAGGTTCCATTTGTGGTTAGCAATAAAAAACCATTTGATCTCAATATTCCATGGTGCAAATAGACATACAAGCCTTGACTGATAATATAATTTGAATAAATTGGTTTTGCACTCTTATCAAGCTCCTGTTATATTCTTTGGCGGGTTTCTTCTTCTCATGTGTACCTTAGTTCTTGTTCGCAAACAGACTTATACACTTATTTTGTATCTTCATTCTAGTTCTTTCACGATGTAGTTGAAATCATGCAATAAGTATCCAAGAATATCTAGGCACCCTCAAATACTATATTTTTGTTTTTTGAGTTATGATTATACTTTGAATCTGTAAAAGCAGTTTGAGATATTAATATCTCTGACTTTTGATGTGCATTGGATATAATGAAATGCCCTTACATATTATACATGGAATGACCAAATGAAGGAAATTTGACTGAAAATTTCAAAATGGCCTTTTGTTTGACATTTTTTATCAGTATAATGTTTTTATATCCTTGTTTTGTTTATATATTTTCATTCTTTCATGAAATTTGTAGGCTTATTCTACTGTTGGTACACCTGATTACATTGCACCAGAGGTATTACTGAAGAAAGGATATGGGATGGAATGTGACTGGTTAGTTTTCGATTCTTATGAACCTGTGCGGTGCAAGTTCAGTGTTATCCAGTTCCCTAAAATTCACGATCTATAGGTGGTCACTTGGGGCCATTATGTATGAGATGCTTGTGGGATATCCACCATTTTATTCAGAAGATCCAATGTCAACATGTAGGAAGGTAACTTTCGCATACTTAAATGCTGTCTGGTCATGTCCTTGTGAAATAATTCTGCTTTTGTTTGTGAATTCCTGTTAGTCACGTCGTGAATGCGGTTCTGCAGATAGTCAACTGGCGAAGTCATCTAAAATTCCCAGAAGAGGCCAGACTTACACTCGAAGCTAAAGATCTTGTAAGCAAGCTGTTGTGTAACGTGGACCAAAGACTTGGAACAAAAGGTGCACATGAGATAAAGGTGAGTTTCAGATGATCAGCAGATATATAATTAGAAATTTTATGATTGATACCAGCATGTCTTCCTACAGGCACATCCATGGTTTAGAGGTGTTGAATGGGATAAATTGTATCAGATGGAAGCAGCTTTCATTCCTGAGGTTAATGGTGAGCTGGACACGCAAAACTTTGAAAAGTTTGAGGAGGTAAGGTTCTATTTGTACGAAGTTTTCCTCTTTATAGATTATTTACAATCTGCCTTGTAGAAGGTAATCTTTGACTAATTGACCAGAAAAGCTTTAAATGGTTTCGAAACTTAAATAATCCCTACAATCGTGATATTAACCTTTTAGTTGTATAGTTGACTAGTTGACAAGATTAGTAGAATGCATTATCTGGAAACTGTTAACCGAGGTAGTCTACTGACCAGGAGTGAGCTGAGGGCATCTGACCAATGCCATAAGTGTCCAGCAGCTAGGACCTCTCCATTAGATCTACTAGAAAGTAACATTCGTTTGATCAAGTTAGACCATGTGTAGTCATTTTTGGAAAGAGCCTAATGTATTTTCACTAGATCTTGATATGCATCCTGCTATCATGGAGAAAATATTATGTCATGAAGAACAATATACTTGTGAGATAGCAAAAAGTGACATATTGTCTGGTGTAAATAGTCTTTGTATTTGCCTGGAATCACTAATGAGTAACCTTTATGCATTTGATTTTGTCACAGACTGCTCCTTCAATGCAAACTTCATCAAAGGCTGGACCTTGGAGAAAGGTACGTGCGTAGATCATTCAAATGTATTTTCTCTTATTGTCCATCTTCCAGCAAAAATGCACAGTTGCCTTAGTCAATTGTAAAAACTGCAAGCTGACCAACTGAGCAGTTGAAGTTAGTGATATTACTTTTAGCTATCTCCGAGTTTGCTCCCAAAATACAAATGTGATTAGGGGGGCAACATTTCATATTAAAAAAAAGAATGCATTCACATATTATTCTCTTGTTTCGTTTTAACCTTGCATACAGATCATGGTGAATCATTCTTTTTGTGCAGATGCTTTCCTCCAAGGATGTGAATTTTGTTGGTTATACCTACAAGAACTTTGAAATAGTGAATGACCCCGAAGTTCCTGGAATCGGTTGGAAATATCTCCTACTCCACACTTCCAGTTCTTTGTAGCTGAACCTTTCCCAAAAGTGGCTAGGGGAATATTTTGTGCATCGCAAATCTTTTCTGAAGCACTTTTTTTTTTATGATTTTGCAGCTGAGTTAAAGAAAAAGAGCAACAAGCCAAAGCGACCAACTATCAAATCATTATTTGGTACTGATCATAAGTCTTGTAAGATCTTGGGTCTAACTTTATTCGTAGCATTTACATGGTTTTCATTGGTTTCTGTGCAGAGACTGCAGATAGTGAAGATCAGTCTTCTGAAGGCAGTTTCTTGAACCTATTACCGACACAATTGGAGTTGCCAGAGAGTCTCGAGCCTTCACCTCACTCCAGTATCTCTTCTGAGGATTCCCAAGCAAGACATAGGTAGTAGGTGTATGTTTTAAAATTCCTTGGCCAACAATTTGGGTTGTTGGTTGCCATAGAGGGAGGTATTTGTTTTCTCTCATGTACATTCTCGAATTCTTAACTTCTGAGTTAATTCTTTCGTTGGAACATGCCATGGGGTATGTTGAAGTTTTTTCATGCGGAAATCTGCATTTCCACATTGCTTTACGACAGTGTAAAGAAGCTGAGTGAGAAGCAAGCAAGTTGTACTCTGTAAAAAAAATGCTACATTGTCTTTTATATAGTCAAATTTGACTATATATAAGACTTCTATATAGTCAAATTGTTCTTTATATAGATCTGCATACCACTAGTCTGATCTGTAATGTCGTGTGTTGCCGATCTAAGTTTGGTTTGAAAAAAATAAGACCAGAAATCATTTTTTTTGTCAGATAAAATATACATTCGTTATCAGTTGGTGCATTTATTTCATTTTATTTGTTGAACTCCAGATCACCAGTGCCCCGTTTCTGCATTTGTGATTTTATTCTGTGTAAGTTGATAGGAATTCAACTAAAACCTACTCCCTCCGGTCCGTTTTTGTTGTCGTCGTTGTTCATTTTGAAAGGTGCGGTAATTGTTGTCGTCAACGCACAGCTCAGCGGTTGTCTTCCGTTTTTGCCCCGGCGCTGCTCTGCTGTCTCCCCGCCGCCAACTTTGTCGACGAATCCCGCATCGCCGCCGCCTTCTACGTCTTAGCCTGCGATGCCCCGGAGCTAGAGCTCGCCCACGACGCCCTCGACGGAGCTGGAGCATGCAACGGTGAGCGCCGCCGCCTCGCCCTGTGCTCCGCCAAGCGTCGCTCGCTGCTATGCCGTGCGTCCCACAGCGTGCAGAGCTTGCCGTGCAGAGCTCCCTCCTGACGCCAGCTCGGGCCGCTCGTAGATGGCACCCCGGACGCCGGTCGCTGCGCCCTCTCTGGCGCGTGTAAAAATACTCCAAGTTTTGAGTTGCTGATCGTGTGTGGACTTGCTGGCCGATCGTTGTGTGTTACAAGTTGCTGTCAGGTAAGCACAGTAGTGCAAGGCAGAACGATGATGCCTGGCTCAAATTCGGCAGGAGTTTTGAGCTGTTGGTGAGTTGCTGAATTGAACACGTTCGTTTCGGTTCAGCGTTTTTGTTCGAATAGAATTCGAAATCTCTGCAGCAGTAGTGCCAGTACAAGGTAGATAGGCATATCCCAAATTCGGCAGAGTTTTGAACTCTGCAGTTGTTTAATTGCTCCAGACTACAGTACCTGATGCTAATTATTTGGTCAAAAGGCCAATCTGATGAAAATGCACACTCTTACTGAAGGTAAATGTCACAGGAGTATTAACAATAAAGAACCTTTCAATGACAGCTCCATTGCTTTGAAAATCTTCAGATTCACAGGAGTAGATGATTGATTGATTGAATGACAACATGAAAATACAATAGATTCACAGGAGTACATAATTTCAGATTCCCAATAGATTCACAGGAGTACATAATTTCAGATTCACAGGAGTAGATTCACAGGAGTACAGTACATAATTTCAGATTCACAGGAGTATAATAATCGATGAAATGTTATGCAATGTATAATCAACCCAAGATTCACAGGAGTACATTACAGCATCATACCACAATATCTCAAAATGCTACAACATTTGGTAAATCAACCCAAGATTCATAGGAGTACTAAAACTTCAATACCTAATCTCTGACCAGAATATCTCAAGGAATATGTAGAATTTATTCATTTATTTGAGCAAGTGTCTCATTGACCAATGCAGCATCACAACTGAGGTGAACTAGTAGACGTCCTTGCCTTTCCAACATCGCTTTTCTTATGTGTGGGATATTATAATTATTTCTACCACCAATTTTCATTACTTCCTTCATACACCCATGGAGTGTTAAGAAAATTCTGTTGGCTTTACATGGTGAATAATCATCGAAGGCCTGATTCATAATATGAAGGAGTCATATACTAGATCTTATGAACTGAACTGTAAAAAGAAGAAAAATAACAATGTTAAAAGAAGTCACAATTTACCTTATGAACTGCTGCTATAAGTTCTTCAGTGGTTTTTGCACTAGTCTTATACTAGATGGACTGTATAGAACTGAAGAAACCTAGATCCAATATATTCAGGTCTAGAGAATTGGGTGGCTGCGATATGAGTCTGATATTAAATCCATCTTTCTTAGCAGCTTCACAGAATAGTTTATCATTGGGAGCAATATGTGATTGTGCATTGTCTTGCTGTATATATATAGGCTTATTGGCATCCTCTCGCGGTCACTTAGCACGAATCGCTAGCAAGACTTTCTCAATAAAAAACTCTCAGCTTTCACCCTTCTTGATTGAATTGATAGGCTTCATCTCGATTGTTCCCACTCTTCGGTTTTACTTGACCTTTTGGCTGCTTCATAGAACACAAATGGAAAGCATCCAATTTTTTCATCAAATGTGCAATTTGCTTGAGAGTCAAATCTTGGTCGGGCATAAACACACAAGATCATGATTTTTGCAATGAAATTAGTACTCTTGCATATTCTTGTTGGTTGTTCTTCACCCGGGAGCTTATAGTACCTCAATGTCTTTCTTGTAATGTTGAACCATTTTTTATCAATGAAGACAAAATCAAAGAGGTCTTTGAATACAGGATCAGCAGGTATACTCCTTGTATCTAGCATTGATATGCACCACTTAAGACGCTCCTTTTTATTGCTTTATGTGAGAAATGGCTTTATAGAATTGGAGACACGCTCAATTAAACCTTCTTTCTTCAGCGAATGAAGCTTCCTTTTACCAATTCCTAATTCTTTAGACACATCCTCTAGGGTGCCACGACTCGAAATGGGTAGTTCACGAAGCTTGGAGAGGTCCACTTCCTTCTTCTTGCGGCCCCGCTTTGACTTCCCACTAGAAAAATCAACCATTGTCCCTTGGTTGAGGCACTCTTTTCCATCTTTCCAGATACGCTGAACTGTTCTAATATTCACCGAGAACTTTGTTGAGGCTTCTCCTGTTTCATGTCCCTTCAATTCACCACTTTTTGCTTTTGCAAGCAAGAAATCAAATATAAGTTTCTTTGTGTCCTTAGGAACTTCCTTTCGACGTTGAGGTGGGGCACCCTCATTGTCATCCCCCTCACCATGATCCAAACCTAATGTCAAATTCACTTGTTCCTCTGGACCCTCATTGCCATCATCCTCACCATTATTCCATATTGGCTCTGCATTCAGATCAATGTCTGCTAACCCTCTTTGCCTTCCACTAGCATGAGCTGAACTTGATGCCCCTTGACTTGTTAAAGGAGACCTCACCCATAGATGCAGTCTTGGTGATAGCACTATCCTGATCAAAGGAGATCAAAAAATGCCCATATTCAAGCAAGGTGACTTCCTTTTCCTAGTACTTTGACTTTGTTTTTCACTCATATCCAGCTCCCCTTGTTGGGTTCCTAGCCTTGGAGATGACATAAACTGTGTTCCTGGCCTTGGAGAGAGCATCATCCTGCTCAATGGAGATCTAAACATGATATTGTTTGAATAGGGTGACTTCCTCTTGTTACACTTTTGCCCTCCTTGCAGAGCCCTGAAAAAGCATTATAGTATGACAAATGTAAGAAATTTAGAAAGGAAGAAAAATAAATGGTCCATGAACAAGCATAATACTGTTATGCAATGTATAATCAACCCAAGAAACAACTATGCAAGCATAAAAAATTGGAGCTATGAAATTATGTAGAACTATGCAAGCATAACAAGTTTCTGTAGTATAGCTCTATCTGTACCCAAATGCTCATTTGAAGTTGCTATCTGCATTCAGTACGGCCATTTTCTAGAACTATTGATGAAGCATTGTGTTCCTGTACAGTTGAACTAACCATTGAAGCATGAAAAAAATATATCCACATGTACTATTGAAGGAGTGATGCTTGTGAATTGTGATACTAAATTCTTGTGGCCACACTATCACTGAACTCTTACTTGTATGCCACATTTCTGCATATCATATTTGACTGATTTCTGATGGTAAATGCTGGAACAGGTACTCCTCTTTGGCGAAACGGGCCAGCAGATAAGCCAGTCCTCTGTAATGCATGTGGCTCGAGGTGGAGAACAAAAGGCTCATTGGCAAACTACACCCCAATGCACCATCGGGATGATATTGATGATGAAGAACCTAGAGCTAGCAACCTAGTTCTGGATCTGCGGTATCTGATGCTAGAGAGGTAAGGGCAGAGAGCCCAAGTTAGGGGAGAGAATCCACCCAAGCAAAGAAAGAAGCTCTCTCAGAATCATTAAAATTATCTAGCTCAGGGAGGTAAGGGCAGGGAGCCTAAGTTAGGTCAGGACTAATATTTTGAAAATTTTGTTGCCAAACAAAGATTAAAACCCAAGTTAGCATGTCAAACAGTGAGGTCTAGTCAGTAACCACTATCTAGCTCTCTCACAAAGATTCACTCCAGCTACCATCACCTCACCATTCTAACATCTCACCACATCCTTGAAAACCTACTAGAATTACCGAATGGTCTTTAGTCACGGGTCAATGGCTTTGCCGATAGTTGATGTAGAAAATGTAGGCGGTCTTTTTTATAGTTAAATGCCATTAAAAACCATACCTAATTGAGTAATAGAGAACTTGTGTGCATAAAACTGGTAGGTTTAAAGCAGTGTTATACCTAATTGAGTAATAGAAAATGGAGTAATAATTTCACAGTGCAAAATCATGAATTTTTTTTGCAAATAAAGCACGTAATAGCAATGGAATGAAAGTGTAATACCAGATGGCCTGTCCAATCAATGACGCATCACTTGCAATGAACAAACAGAAAAAGGCTGAAAAGGGGCACGTAATGAAAGCAAACTGTGTAGACTTCACTGCAGGCAGAAAACATGGCAATCTCGTCTAAATATAAATATAGCACCATGTACAAGGCAACAATGGGAGGTCATCAAGAATTCTAGGATTCAGGTAATCATTCTTTGTCAAACAATTAATGTTGCATTATTGACAACATGAGAATACTCTAACCTTGACTCTAAAAGATTGAAACAGTTGGCCTAACAAGTTGAGATACAGTATGAGAGTTCAGGTAACAACCTTGAAGGCATGGTTGTGGGTGCCGTTGGCTGCAATCGGGAGCTACTTGCATTCAATTCGCCGCTTTCGATCACACGTGCAAGGAGATGGCCCATCTGTTGTTGGGGACGCATACATGGTGACCTGGTGCCATAGCCGGTCACGTAGTTGTTGTCTCTCCTCTGGATCCGCGACATCATCGCAGCAACAACCTCCACAGGGACACGAGCACGCCGCCGCTCCTCCTGCTCATCCCAATCCTTCTCATATTCAGCACACATGGACTTCTTGGTCGTCGTTGAAGGATGGACGAATGTTGGCGCCTCTGCCGCCATCACCATTGTTGATTCAGATCGGAAATTGATGGGGATGGACGAGTGGCGCACGGAGGTGGCGTTGAGGTGGGCAGCTGGGCCGAAGAGGGGGAGCAGCGGGGCAGAGGCGGCGTCGATGTAGGGAGGCGGGCCAGAGAGGCAGGGAGAGGTGGCTCTGGCCCGGTGCGACGCGGAGGCGCCATTGACGTGGAGAAGCAGGGCGAAGGCGACGGCGATGTGGGAAGGCGGGGCGGAAGCGGCGGCGACGTGGGGAGGCGGGGCGGAAGCAACAACGATGTGGGGAGGCGGCATCAACGGCGGTAGATCGAGGTGGGGAGAAGAGCAGGACGAGGTGGGGAGGCGGAGCGAAGGCGACGCCGTTGAGGTGGAGAGGTGGTGCGGAGGCGTCGCCGACGAAGGGAGACGGGGCGGGGGCGGCGGCGCCGTGGGGAGGCGGGGCGGGGGCGGCGGCACCGTGGGGAGGCGGGGCGAAGGAGGAGTGGTGGATCGGGATCAGGATCGGGAGAGGAGAGGCGCATAGTACGAGAGGACGACGGCAAAATCATCATTTCATCTATTCCTTAATCCTATCGAAGCTGTCGGAAAGTACAACAAAAACGGAACGGAGGAAGTAGCTTCGACTTAACGGTTTTGAGTTTTCAGGAGCAGGCACCGTCGCATGCTTGCGACTACTGTATTTGATGGTGCATTACCTGACCTGGTGAGTAAGGATTATTATATACTTGCTCTTGTAATAGATGCAAGTGATCTCTTTGCTATCCAAACGCATACTGTTGCTTGGAAAGTTTAGATCCTTATTTTCTTGAGAAGAATTACGCTTGAGTGCAACTAGGCAGCAGTTTCTAGTATCCAACCAAGGCCCCAACTGCTTCCAAGCAAACAAGAACAAGAAAAGGCAACCTTTGCTTACCGAACGAAGCTTGTTACTTCGAAGCAGAGATCGTGATCACCAACACACATACAGTCCAGACGTCCATGGTGTATAACCGACGCTTTGCATATAATGGCCGTCACAGGTACGCCGTACATCTCGACAAAAGATAAATAAAATATTACAGATAATAAACCGTATAGCTCCCGTTGATAGCCTATTTCCGTAGATAGCCTATTCTAGAGAGCCAATTTCTTTTGATGGCTTATACTTTGGTTACTCGCCCTTTGCAAGCTTAGCTTCACTATCTGTCTCCCCTGAGTTGTGGAGTGACCTGCCAACAAGGAAAACAGAAGAAGAAGAAAAAAAACTGCAGTTTATTCCCACATGGAGACATTAAATCGTGTAATTGGTGAGAAATGTGTGCGTACCTTTCCAATCAACCAAATATCCTTTGCAATATCAGCTTTCAGCTTGACATAATCCAAATAAATCTTGGGTTTTGGAATCTGAAGACAATTTAGCCTCCACTTTACCAAATGTAGAGCCAATTGGAAAACAACATTAAGCACCATAATCAACTAGGAAAACCACCTATAGGAATCAACTAATCATTTTTACAACGGCCTCCGTGATTGCCTGACGAGCTTCATCATCTGAAGCCTACAAAGACACATTTACCGTCAGTGCTAAGAAATATTCAATTGGACATGGACATCAAGCCAACCATGCTCACCATTTCATCAATGCCAGCAAGGTATGCATCATACTGTAAAACAGAAACAAATGAGTCATCCAGATGAATTAGAAAAACCAAGTTATAACACTCAGAAGAAGGATATACATCATCTTTCATATAGAATCTTCGTGGAACATCTTCAAGCTCATACTCGATGTCAAGGGTGCGCAAGGGAAACATGTTTTCTCTTTGTAGTTCCAACAAAGCTTCCCTGAAATTCTTCTGAAAATTGAGATAAATACATATGCGTGTCAAGAAGCAAGTACACATAGGTACAATAAGAAAGAGCCTTATTACTTCCTTGAAAAGGTACCAAGAGGTGCCACTGATTTTAACATCAGAGGTACCAAACACAATTCGTACTTCTCCAAGGACCGTAAAAACACTCTAAAAGAGAAAAAGGAGCACCATAAGTTGCTTAGCTGTGCATCATAACCTTTTGCCTAGCAACCCGCTTCCAAATCTCAAAATAGACGCAATCCATTCTTTTGTAGTGAGAATGATCAAACAGAATGCTCCATATATGTTCCTGTTTTTTTTTAAGGGAAGAATTGCCAAACATCATTATACTATCAGCACTTGTGCTTACCAACTAATAAATTATTAAGTGAGAAACAGAGCACATTACATTGAAAGCGAACAAAACTAAACGTAGGGAGACATTGGGAAAGCCTGCCCCGATCTTTAACGCTTGAATTTTTGCCACATTTTCAATTCTGTTCCACTACACAACAAAGCAATTCCCATACATGGTGTATGGCATTATAACATAGATACACATTGCACAACCGCAGAAATGGCTTTCTGAGGGATCTTACCTGATATGTGCTGTGTTCGAGATGATCTTCAATCCACTGTCATGTGACAAAAAGGCTATCAGATAGCATGTATGATCAGTAGTTTCCATTTGGATAGAATCAATCATACCTTAATCTCATTTACTAGCGCTTCACAGTACTGGACATATGCCACGTCTTTCTCATAGGTATTAAGAGTTGAGTGGTAACGATCCCAATCACGGTACTCACCCTGCAGAAAGGATACAATCTGTTGATAGCACAAGCGAGAAGTGACATCTACTAGGACACCTATACTAACATGTGAAAATATGGGCACTTGTGAACTATCGCAGAATATCAACTTGTATAACATGATCTCTATTCAAATAACCAAGGCTAATAATGCATTGTGCACAATCACGAAAAGATTACACAAGCAATGTTGTTGAAACCTGACAGCTAACAGTGTGGTCAGATCACCAGTTCAATAAATAAATCTAATGAAAAGGAGTAACTCTACCTATGATACATATCATGTAAGGTAAGAAGTGCAGATAAACGTTTTCCACCATAAAGTAATCATCCCACAGAGCCGAAAATAACGGACGAACAACAACTATGTGATGTAGGTTTCAGTTCTATTTCTCGCAACACTTTTTGCATAACAAACTTGCTGCTGTACACTTGTCAAATCTAACTGGCATCTCAGGTTGAAATGGTCCCATTAAGAGCATTTTAGTGCTCATGTGCTTGTTCCAGCTACAGAGCTGCTCCAGTAGAGCCACCAGTCTTTTTTTTTTTTGAGACATAAAGCCATCAGTCTAATGGCGTTAACCATGATGAGAAGTTCCGAGAAATATTTCATGGACAGAATGACATGCTTCACAGATTTTCATAGCACTGTTTTAAAATCTGAGGAACACCAATTAAGCATCAAATACCCCTAAAATGCATCAAGGTAAATTTGGCAACTTTTGCCCCTAGCTAATTACAGAAAGTACTTCGATTTTTTTTTCATGTGAAAGGGATATTTAGCAGACTTCAAAACTTCGATATTATTAGTTTTAAAACTTTTGACAGAACTTAATAGTACATATTGCAGACCTTGTAGATGTCCAAACCGACCAAGTATAGGGCATTTGCATGATATCTTGTAAAGGAGGTTCTAACTCAATAACCATAAAAACTAGGGCTTAGAGCAGGTCGAGCGCAAATTGAATAATCAGCCAAATCATATCAGCATCGATAATCTAAAACAAATAAAAAAATCAAATTCAATATGAACTGGAAATTCAGTCAAGTCATTCACATACACCATGTGGAAACTTGAATAAGTAACTAACTTGAGTTTATCGTTTTGTTAAGCTGTTGACAACCAGTAGAAGTATACTAAATAAGTGGCAGCACAGGTATAAAGTAGTACCAAAATGAGCATTAAGTGTTGACATGGAGGAGCCCTGCTATACTACCTAATTTAAAAAAATGTTGATTGATACCTACCTTGTTATAAAGCACTAGCCGCTGGTAGCCATCATATTCAGGGTTCTCGCAAAGTTCAGGATCAAAGTACCATTCAAGACTTTCTTCATAGTACTGGAAATATCCCTCCGCATACAAGACAGTCGACGGGTAACACTTTTTCAGATTTTCATCATCCAGTTCAGCCAATTGCCGATCCACTGGCAACTGCAGCAGATAATTAGAAAGAATCAAACACAAAACAGAGTTTGCACAGCCAAAAAAAAAAATGTTACCAGCCAACATGGCATTTATGTAGCATGCATATGTTACTGAGAAAACAAAATTGCAGTATTCACTTTATTCAGGTGATGATGAGAGATTACATGATAAGCTCTGATGCGGTACAAGGCTAGTTGCTCATACACTTCAGTGAGCTGCTTTGGGTCGTATGGAGGCAAAGAAGGGTAATCATCACAATTATAAAGAGAATCAAATTTCCACAGGTTTAAGTGAAAAGTGATCCTCTCTGAGAGGGTATCATCGTCCATGTCAAGGAGGGCTTGTACGTATCCCCCTGCTCCTTGTTTCTGGTCTTCAATGGCAGGGATACCAATCTTGTCAGAATCCTGCTCATATTCATTCCGTGCAGTCATCTTGCTGAGATCCCCATAGTGTTCATCCTCATCATGTGCAATCTTGCCGAGTTCCCCTGAAGAAGGTAGTTGCTTCTTCTTCTCTTCAACATTCAGCAATTTGGTTGTTTCCTCATAACATGAGGCTGCTGCTTCTTGTGCTTCCACTGACCTGCTCCTGCTCTGGCTGGCATGCAGTGGCGGAGCCACGTTCCGGCCAGAAGGGGCTCCGGCCCCCCCTTGGCAATGTAAATTTTTTGAAGATCCAAGAGTATTTGAGCCTATTTCATCTACATGTGGACAGCAATGCAATTATTCAAGGCACATCGACAAGCACCTAAGCAGACTAGGGCGCACACAACCGAGCTGAAGCACAAAATCCCACATGATAATACACGTAATCTCATTTGATTTAGGTCTGTTACTGTTCATGGCCCCTCCTGTGGTTCATGGCTGGCTCCGCCAGTGCTGGCATGGAGATCAGATTGGTTCATCGGCGGCTTTGCATCATCAAGGCAACCTTCCTTCAAGGTGTTAGACATCCCAAGTAACATGAATAGATTTTGCCGTCGTCTCCGACCTCCCTAGGTGGAGTAGCAGAGGCCTCTTCGGCCCCTTCGTAGTTGTTGGAGAGCTGATCGGAGGACCGCTCCAGAGCGCTTCACCTTCTGCTCCTGATTCGGCCCCGCGAAATTTCACTCCAAAATTTCGCGATGGGATGATACGGTGAGCTTTCCTTGTGACGCTCCTGGTGTCACGAAGTTCTAAGAACAACACTTTTAAAAATCAAAAGAGCTCAAAATAAAAGCTTGAACTGAAATTGATTAAATTTGAATTTAATTTAAGCAAATTTGAATCTCACTTGAACTAAAGTTCTCAATTTTCAACACAACTCATGGCCACCAAAAATATATGTTATACATAAAGGTGAATTAGAATTGTTCCGAATTTTTCATATTTTTATGTTTTCATCTAGAGATCCAAATAAATGCCCAAAAAGTTTAAAACTACCCCTCTTTAAAAACTTCATATTCCAATTCAAATAGCAACTGCTGAACATTATCATTTTTATAAATACGAGAAAATCATGGAAAGAACACATATATTTTTAGATTGTTCACAGGATGTATATTTTTTTAATTCTGTGAAAATAACAAAAGCAATGCGTTGGAAAAACCTGAGAAAAGATTAAAACCCGCGGGTCCCACCTGTCGGCGACCTCAAAGAAACACACCGCCGGCCGCTGTTTCCCCCCCCCCCCCCCACTGTCCGTACGCCGCGTGGACGCCGTCGGCAGGGCAACGCCCTCCCGCACGGATCGACGCCCCCACCTGGTCGGGAGACCAGCAGTAAAATCGTCATCGCCCCTGGTTTTCTTGTCCCTGCTCCCTCATTTTCTCTCGCCCAGGCGAGTGCAACCGCCATTGCCGACCGAGCTTTGAGCTCCAGCTGCCGCTCTATCGCATTCCAGGCCAATCCAAGCCACCATGAACTGCGCGGCTAACCCCTCTACCTCCCCCTGGTCTCCCCGCGGCGATCCTTCTCTTGAATTGAGCTGAATCGGAGTTTTGTCCCCGGCGACCACCTCACCGACTCTGGCGACCACGCCTGGCTCGGTGAGCCTCCTGATCTAACTCTTGATTGCATGCAAGCGTGACTTCCAGATGCACCTCCGTGACCTCTCCCCTCTCTGTTTTTCTCGTCAAGATGGCCGCAGAATAACTTTTCCCGCCGCCGCCGTTCGTCGAGCCGGGCTGGTCCTCGTGGACGGCTGCTTCCCCTGGTCGCTAGCCACAGCAGCACTCCCAGCCGAGCGTGGCTCCTCGCGGTGGGCCTGTGCGTGCCTTGCGCGGGGCAGGGACGCCGATGGAGGAGCAGTTCCACGAGAGCTCCCATCACCCGGGCAGCCTGGCCGCCATGGCCATCGATCTCTGATGGGTGCAGCTGCCAGAGGTGTTATGGGCCGTTTTTGGCCCAGATCTGACTGGCCACGGCGGTAATCCATTTTTCCTTTAGTTTATTATTTTTCAGAAAATGTCTGAATCTTGAAAATTGCATAACTAAATAGTTACCCAGGGTTTTGGGTCAAACAAAAATTTGTTGGGTTCCTCTGATGCATTAGTATTTATCAAAAATATATAAGCCCCCATGCATGCTATTCTGTTTACCAAAGACAAATTAAATCAGAAAACACCAATAAATTTATATTTATGTCTAGGTAACTGATAAATTCGTGGAACTTGGTTTATACTCATGTTTTATAACTCTTAACCCTCCTGCAAAGTCATACCTTGTAGATCCAAATATTTTTATCATAACCAATTAATTACCTCTTCCACTAAATTAATTATTTAAACTAATTGGCTCTATGCATGTAAGTGAAACTAGGCACATAAATCATTTCTGGTATGTTATACTTGTAGTAAAATTTCCCATCTTCAAATGTATTTCAAAACCATGCTAAAGTAATTAATTGCCTTATGATCTTAAAATTTTAATTAATCATATAGTTATAAATTCACTACGTTGTCATATGGGTTTGTTTCTTGCAATACAACTCTCTCACATACTGAAAACATTGCGATTATCAGTACCCCTCAGTCCTATGCACTTCGCACATTTTATTCACTCATCGCAACCACACCCTCCCCGTTTATCTATACAATAAATGATCACGTTAGCGTATTTCTTTAGGAAGTGCCTTGAATGAAAATACTCTCTCATATGCATCGCATCATTTGCATCATGTACATCACGATCTGGACCACGTGGAGGCAGGTGCGGAGCAGGAGCCAGAAGGGCCAGGTTAAGAACCCGCTAACCAGGACTCGACTCAAGGCAAGCCCCGATGCATCCCACTAAGTTTTAACCTTTTTACTTTATCACTAGTTAGGGATGTAGGCTTGTTTGTGCATTAAGTTTATAGGAGTTGTTTGAAAATCTAGTATTATAGGAGGTTCCCTTTACCCGATGATAGCCTCAGGACGGTAGTCGCTCTGCTTAATTTAGGACGACTACTCATCGAGTGGTATGAAGATCACTCATAGACAGGAAATATTATCACTGGGGAATGATGTCGGATGAAAGAAAGTGTGGATGATATCACGATGAAGACCGGACGGGCAACTAGGTGGAAAGGGAAGAACAGCTTGCCTTCAAGGAGGTAGCCCCGTCCGAGTCACCTAAGGTTATGCCTTATGTCCGGCCCATGGGATCAGGTTTCAACGTACTGTTTGCATGCTGAAGTTATGAGCCCAGTAAACTGATGTAGCTACGACTACTGCTTGGTCGAAAGATACCCTACTCCTTAAGGTGGAACTTGGGATGAGAGGAGGGAGGAATCTACCCACGGATGGCGGTACAGGATGCATCGCGTGGGGGACCCTTCTCGGAGGAGCAAGGCTCGGAAGACGCTGCGGTACCGTAAGCGAAAGATTGCTCCAGACGGCTTCCAGGAAGCGCGTATGGGTCATGCAAGCAGGTTGCTCCTGCAGGATGTAAATCGATTCGAGTCGCTGTCCCTCACAGTAACGAGTACCACTTGATCGCTGCTCTGGAACAGTGTCGGAAGCCATTAAGATGATAAGTGGGTTCAATACTGCTGTTTGGAATTATTAAGATTGTATTACAACCATGATTGTTATAGCTTTAGTGTAAACTAAACAACTTAACTTGATGCTAAAACTTGAAAAAAATAAGGATTCACTCTTAGGCTGGTTTTCTGGCAACATAAACCCCACCCTTAGCCTTTGCATGCCTAGGTGTCGGCTGTAGTTGGCCATTTTGATGGGTCAGTCGTGCTGAGTAAATTAGTTACTCAGGGCGTAGCTCTATGTGGTTTTCAGATGACCAGGGTGGAGACTGCCACTATGGTGGGAGGTTTCACTGGGAAGTCCAGCGTTCTGACTGCTGGAATATTGAATGGGAGCTTTGCACCAATGATGACGAGGAGTAGGCTCGTGTGCGCTGGTACGGTGTCAGGGGCCTGACACCGATCAAGGCCGGCTTCTACTTCTGTGTATCATCGTGAGAGGGCATTATATCTTACTTTCGTCGAAACTCTTTAGTACTATTGAATTATTTCGCTTCCGCATTTTGAAAACTCTGGTTTGTAATTTGAATTCGGATTTATGTAAAACTCTGTACTCCACCTATGTTCTTGTTGTAACTATATTCTTCTGTCATGTGTTATACTATTGGGCGTCACAGCGCGTGTCGCCACCCGAGAAAGATCCTGGAACGGAATCGTCTCCGTGGTAAGGCGGTTCTGTTACAGCGTGGTATTAGAGTTGTCTCGGGAATAGTGCAACATTCAAAGACATATTTTTGAAAACCTCGTAACGAACGTGTGATGACGTGCCCATTAGGTTATTATTAGTTATGGTTCAGGTGGCAAAGCAAAATGCAGGAGGTTATTTGTTTAGATATCTGCATCTACGGTCTCGTCAACGAAGCTATGTGTCCCGCCCTGTAGACAGTAACATGGGAAGCTAGCACAAAGGTGTGAACGCGGGCTGATTGTGAAAAACATCAATGTCCTGCCCTAGAACAATAATAAGGGATTATTTTCGCCTTATTTCTTTTCTATTTGATGTATTATTTCTGAAATCAATCTTCTGCAGGTACGTTAACCACGAAATCGAGTAAGAAACGTGTAGCATACGACTAACTTGAGAGATCGCCTGCCACCGACTATACGTATGGTCTTATTCCTGACCAATTTTTATTTTGTGAGGGCGTGTAGGCCGAAAGCATATGCATTCATGTAAGTGTTCAAGCATCAAGTTATTAAGTAAATCTAGAAATGTTAGCAAATATGTTGCTCACGTAAAAACCTATATCCTCTCACTTGAAAGTCAAAATCATAAAAATAAATACTTATTAAAATCATGAAGAAACCCTATGTACTTCCAGGAAAATGTTTGCTTTAAAGATTTTCGGGCAATACTATTTTGGGTCTGTCCGAGTTAGCACCTCGGTTTGGTGTCAATCTGAAAATCAGACTCATAACCTATCTTAGAAAATTCATAACTCTTTGCTCAGACCACCTATAGGGTTGTATGAGTACTTTATGGAAAGGATGTAAAAAATTCTACAACTTTGGTATTTTAATCATTCCTCTCTGAAGCTTTTAAGATATGCTTATGATCCTATTTTCAGAGCAACATGATTCTGTTCCCAGAATCAGTTCAGCAGACAGGTACGAACTTGTAAATTCGATATCTTGAGTTCTAAAAATTTATGGGAGGTGTACGAGTATGCGTTGGAAATATGCTAAAATTCTTCATGATGCCTATAGTTTACTTCTAAGGTTAAATGAATAGAAACCTAGATTTCAGATCCTTTTTCAGATCAAACACAGCGCTGCCCATAACGGATTTTTAGATTCTGACCTGTAACTTAGAAAATTCATAGTTCCTAAATCGTTTATCCTATGAGGGCGTGTAAAGATGCATTGGAAAGGTGGGAAAGTCCTCTACAACTTTGGTATAAACCTGAACGACTAGTTTTGCACTTATGAGGAGCAGATTACATTTTCGTATACCTATCCTTGAAGACTGATTCTGCTGGAAGCAGAATTTTAGAAACTGAGAGTCAACTTAGAAAATTCATATCTCCTGAATCAATTATTGGATGAGGATGTATAAATACTCGTTAGAAAGATATTAAAATTGTTTGCAAGTTTGTTATTCATTGGTTCCACTGATTCTGCACTTAAGTTGGCTGTTTTGCGTTTTAGTAACTGCTGTACCGATAGGGCAGAACCTGAACACGTTCTGAAATTTTTGAACAAGTATGTCTTTCGATATTGGAACAACTTGGATAATTAATCATCATTGTTATAATTTGTTATCCTTGCTGAACTGCGCTTTCCTATTCGAGGAGCACATTGAACCCCTCTAAAACTTTCTTTGTTTTGTTGTGTGTTATCCCTAATTCCTGTAAAACCTCTCTTGTCATCAACCTTGATGATCCGCCACTTTGAGCAAAGCATTCCAATAATGTCTTTCTCATGCATTGTCATATTCTTGCTCAATCAAATAAAAAAAAATTATGCATTGCAATATTACAAACTCGCATTGCACCATTTCCATATGCATCATAAATATGCACGAAGCATCATGTATGCATCATATCATGTGCATCGTATTGTAATCATTCATATATGCATCATATAATCATATGCACCATGACATGAACATTTTGCATATGCACCATGCATGACTCATCATGTATGCATCAAGACATATGCATCGCACGTCATTCATATGCAACATGTCATTATACAAGTGCATCATTGCATATGCACTACCATCCATATGTGCATCACGCAATCATGCCATGCACATGAATTACATCATAACATTGGGGATATCATTGGGATGCATTTGGATACTCATTAATGGTTAATATGTATGAATAATTAATATTGAGTAAGAATGTAATTTTTGATTATCCTATGTAGCTCTATGTGGTTTTCAGATGACCAGGGTGGAGACTGCCACTGTGGTGGGAGGTTCCACTGGGAAGGCCAGCGTCATGACTACTGGAATATTGAATGGGAGCTTTGCACCAATGATAACGAGGAGTAGGCTCGTGTGCGCTGGTACGGTGTCAAGAGCCTGACACCGATCAAGGCCGGTTTCTAGTTCTGTGTATCGCCGTGAGAGGGCGTTGTATCTTACTTTCGTCGAAACTCTTTAGTACTATTGAATTATTTCGCTTCCGCATTTTGAAAACTCTGGTTTGTAATTTAAATTCGGATTTATGTAAAACTCTATACTCCACCTATGTTCTTATTGCAATTATATTCTTCTGTCATGTATTGTACTATTGGGCGTCACAGCACGTGTCGTCACCTGAGAAAGATCCTAGAACGGAATCGTCTCCATGGTAAGGCGGTTCTGTTACATTCCTCCTTGTGTGGAATTAGATGTGGAGATCGTCGCCTGTAGAACGAACTCCCTCGTAGAGGTTAGGGTTGTAGTTGCTTGACTCGCAGCGTTTTGGAGGTCGACGATCGGAGACTCGCATACTCAAGTCGGAGGTGGGCCATTTCAAGTTAAGTTTTATAAGTATAGCACATTAATTATAACTTATTAAAAAATGATAGTAGGATAACCATATACAAAAAATCATGTTAACAATCCCAAAATGCTGAACTAGTTCATGTTTCAAAAGTAACTCTAAGCCAAGTTACAATAATATGCATAAAAAAATGTTTTGATGATTTTTGAAGGGTCAGTGTAACACAAACGAAAACAAAATCTATGGGTTGCATTTGGGTGCTACATGAGCGTAACAACAAAGCTTTATTTTTTTTACCTGCGATGCATTATGCTGAAATTGGGTTTTGATGAGAATTTCGTCACAATTATTATGAGGTGCGTCACATCAGTTTCCTTTTCTATTCGAGTTAATGGTATGATGTCAGAAATTTTTAGGCCAAGCAGAGGGATTCATCAGGGAGACCCGATCTCTCCCTACCTTTTTCTCCTGTGTGCGGAGGGGCTCTCATCTCTCCTGAAGTTGATCAGTCCAGTGTATTTATCCAGAGGTATCCGCGTGGGTATCCATGCTCTCTGGATTTCACACCTTCTCTTTGCGGATGATTGCATAATCTTTACTGAAGCATTGCAGAGAGGGGCAGAACGGCTCCAGGAAATTCTTGACATTTACAGTCGGGGCTCAGGGCAATTGGTAAACAGAGATAAGTCTGTAGTTTTTTCAGCAAGAACTGCTCTGATGACATGAAGGATGAAGTCAGAACTACCTTGCACATCGACAAGGAAGCACTAGCTCACAAATACTTGGGCCTTCCTACGGCCATTGGTAGAGCTACTACAGAAGCCTTTGAATCGATGCCATCTTGTATCAAAGGTTTGGTTGGTACTTGGAGTGGAAAAGAAGCAAGCAGTGCAGGACGCGAATTTCTGTTGAAGTCTGTAGCGCAAGCAATGCCAACATACTCCATGAGCTGTTTCTTGCTTCCTAAAACCATCTGCAAGAAAATGCGAAGTGTGATAGCCAACTACTGGTGGGGTGGGTCATCAGAGAACAAGCGCATCCATTGGATGAGTTGCGATCGTCTTACACAACCGAAATCGGAAGGCGGAATTGGCTTCAGAGATCTACGTAATTTCAATTTGGCTATGCTAGGAAAACAAGGGTGGCGCTTGCTGATGCGACCAGAGTGCTTATGTACTAGAGTGCTGAAAGGCAAATACTACCACGACTCAGATTTCCTAGGGTGTTCGAGACGGAAACATGGTAGCCATACTTGGCGGGCTATCCTGGCTGGTAGAGAAGTACTGGAAAAGGGACTAATCAAGAGGATTGGGGATGGCATAATCAAGAGGATTGGGGATGGCACGATCACAAACATTTGGCGAGATCGTTGGATACCACAACATTTTAATGCTTGACCAATTACACCAGAGGAGGGGTAGAAGGTTACACTTGTCTCTGATCTTTTGTCAGCATCCGGGCAATGGAATGAAGAGGTGATACGCAACACCTTTATTCCAGTGGACGCGGACGCAATCCTGTGTATCCCGCTACGTTTAAGCAATGCGGATATATGTGCCTGGGAGCCGGAGAAGCATGGTGTATACTCGGTTAAGTCTGCATACAGATTGATGGACGCAAGCTGAAAACCACGGAATGAAGATGAAGCGAGTACATCAGGTGACATTGCATGGAGGAAAATCTAGAAACTAGAAGTGCCGCCCAAAGTTCGTGTGTTTTGGTGGCGGGTCCTGCATGAGTTCCTGCCGGCAAGGAAGATCCTCAATAGCCGACACATTGAGCCGCTGGCAAACTGTGAAGTGTGCGGTGCAGAGGAGGAATCAATTCGGCATGTTTTCCTTGAATGCACAGTAAGTAAACAGTTCTGGCACTATATGAAAGAACTAACAGGGATTAAGGTGCCCCCTTTACATCCACTTACATGGGCAAGGGATATTCTCCTATCAGATGTGTGGCCATCAAGAGATAGAGCCATGATCATTATTGGTATGTACTCCTTGTGGACAATCAGAAACAAAAGGAAACATGGCGAGCAACACATGCCTGTGAGGGTGGCAGTACAGTGGGCTGTGGACATAGCTTTTGACTTGTGGCAACTGAAGCAAAAGTGCCCACCGGCTCCAGAAAATCCTTTACCACCAACATGGACAAGACCACCACCAGGTTGGATCAAATGTAATGTCGATGGGGCTTTCTATCCGGAAGACAGACAAGGTGCAACGGGTGCAGTACTTCGGGATCATCATGGAAGAGTGTTAGGGGCTGTCTCAAGATGGTATCCACAAGGCCTTGATGCACTGGCCTTGGAAGCTTTTGCTTGCCGAGATGGAATCATCCTAGCGCGTGATGCGGGATGTCTGAAGTGCTGCATGGAGACAGACTGTCAGGAACTGGTCAAGCTCTGGGACGCGGGAGACAAACAAAGATCAGGTGTTGTTAATTTGCTGCAGGAAATTAAAGAGTTAGCAGCGCAGTTTCATGAATTTTCTCTAGTTCATGTAAGTCGCATTTGTAACAAAGTAGCACATGAACTTGCGAAGCAAGCCTCAAGCAAAACAGCGGCAGGGGGGTGGCAAGAAATCCCTGCCAATGTCATACGCTTGTTGGCTGAAGATTGTAACTTTGTTCATTTATAAGAAATGATCTCCCGTCAAAAAAAAAAAAGCCTTATTTTCCGCAAAAAAAAGATGAACACAACAACGCAAGTGCAAGCAAGGTAGCAATATCGGTTGAAAGCATTTACAAAGCCACACTCTTTACATAAAATCGGTTACTACATTGTAAGAGCATCTCCAACAGGCCTCTCAAACAGGGCTCTCATATTATATTTTGAGAGGCTACTTCAATAAATGAACTCTAACAGGGCTTTTACTTGGGCTCTCATTTTCAGAGGGCTCTCAAATACCCCGTCTGGACTATCAGGTTTTAGAGCCCTCTTAACTGCAGGGCCCACCATTTTCCTTTTCTTTTTTTTCCTCCCTCTCTTTCTTGCCTTCTCTCCCAATCGGACGAGCTCGCCCGACCCGCCCCTCCCCGCGCCTCCGCCGCTCTCATGGGTGGATCTACCCCGCAGGAGGACCCACGTCGGGTCCTGGGGTCGCACGGCGGCGGGGCGACCTCGGCAACCGCCGCGCCGCCTCGAGCCATCTCCGGCGGTGGGAGGCCTCCTCGGCCGGCGGCGCCCATCACCATCCTCTCCAAGATCTGCCGCCGGCCATTCCAGGTTCCTACTCCCGCATCCGCCGCCGTCGGGCCCGGCGACGTCCACGATGCCGTGGTGGATCCCGGCTGTCACGCCGACGGCGCCCTCGCTCGCCCCCCCCCCCACACACACGACGGTGTCGCGGGTCCTGCCTCCCTCGTCGCCCTGCCTCCCTCGTCGCCCTGCCTTCCTGTTTCGGGCAGCCGCCTCGCCCCTCCTCCACCGCCGTGCGTCCGAGCTCGTGCGAGCAGCCTCCTCGCTCCTCCTCTACCGGCGTGCGACAAACCTTCTCCAACCCGCCGCCCCTTCTCTCGCCTTCCCGGTACGGACCTCCCATGCCGACATCCGGCGACGTAGCAGGACAGCCTCCAAGGCTCCAATCGCCGACGGCGTGCACCAACGCCGAGCGATGGAGCAGGCAGAGAACTCTGTTTCTCTACAAATGACATATGGGTCCTGCGGTTTGAGAGCTCAAGATTGAGCAGCACTGCTGGAGTTGAGAGAAAAATATGGGACCCAACTCTCAAAGTAAAGAATAGGAGGTAGAAAATGAGAAGCACCACTAGAGATGTTCTAAATATTTCAAATGTTTATAAAGAAGTTGTGACATGTATCATGTTCAGTGATATTAATTTTTTATTGAGTAAATGACATAGCAAGTACAACAACTTGTGCGGTGGGTGCAAGTAGGTCACACTTCTTACAAAATGCTCAAATAGGTCATATATTATGTTTAAGTGGTGCGTTTTAGTCAAAAGTGCATTATGTGGCTCAGCCACGTCAACATGGCGTCCACGTCAGCTCCAACATAGACACGCTTTGCAAAAACGTCCTTTTCTTTGATGAATCAACGTCAGCTCTTTGCAAAAACATTTTGTATACACGAGATTGAATTTTCCGTTGCTTAGGAGCTGTGAGGAATCAACTCAATGTATGCTCGTGATCCCACCGTAATGACCATATATAAATAATGCTGATCCCTCCTTCCACGATCACATTGGATTCAATTGTGTGTATAATCGTGAACATTATCTCTTGGAACATAAGAAAAAAAAGAGAAGGAATCACATGTGTATGTCTAAACGTACATACATCCTAGTGTTGCACAAATAAAGTCTATCTCTTCATCTGTTTTATTGCTGAAATAAAAGCTGCTATTTCCTTACGGCAGTTTTCCTTTTAGGTGCTGCCTTCTTCTTCCTTGCTCTTGCTCTACCCTCCCTTGTTGCTGTAGTCAAAGGAAGCTGCACGCCATCTCTTCTGAGTGTGGTTATAAAAACACATTCTGGTAGCTCTGGTGGTGGTACTCTAGCTCGAACGTGGCTGCTTGAGGCGGCCTGAAAAAAAAGTGATTGTTACAAGGCTATGAGAAATAGAGACATCGAAGAAAGAAATAATCTAATGTTCAGTTATTTGACACCTCACTCAAAAATATCTGTATGACAGAAGTACTTTGCTGGTCATAGTGAAGGGGCTGCATATCCTAAAATATGGTGGATCAATAATGTAAAATAGTAGATCAGTATAAGCAGGAAAGGAAAGAAAAAAACAGATCTTCTATGCAACAGTAGTACGCAACTCCACCTGAGCAACAGTAGAGGTGCTTTGTTGGCCATAGCTTGCTGGAATGTTGAACGGAAGATGTGTTTCCTATATTTTGGATGATAGAAAAAAACATGAAAAATTGATCATACAAAAATCATATGTGCGTGATAATGGTATTCAATTCACCTCTTCTTCAACACGAGACATGACCTTCCTCCTTACTGGTTCTTTCTCATAATTTTGGTCTGCTTTCTTCTTCTGACATCTCTTCTTATTGTGGTTTTCTCCTCTACAGTAGTTGCAACGGATTTTCACTCCATGACCTGAAATCTTAGTACCATCCTCTAGTTCTTGTGGTTGTTTCCTCCGTGTCTTTTTGGGCCTGCCCACCTTCTTTTCATATAAAGGTGGTTCTACTTCAACTCCATCCATCTTTTCCCAGTGAATTTGGTCTCTCACAGGCATGATGTTGGATTTGTATGCTTTCTTGTATGATTGGACGGTATAGCAGAACGAAACCTTTTCTTCTGGCTTGATCCTTTCATGCCTTAGACATGAGATAGCATGGCTACATGGAATTCCTGTGAGTTGCCATCTCTTACATTCACAGCGCATTTTCTGTATATCAACAATGTACTGCAGGTTTTTGTCTGTCACTTGGAACACTCCCATCCCAGCAGGCAAAGCATAACAAGTATTGGCTGATTCTGAATTTTTCTTGACCTTTATCTTTATCTTTGGACATATGTTTCCAGACCATTCCTCACACTCTTTTTGTTTTGTATATATTCTACTCATCATCTGATTTTGTATCCTTTGTAGCATCGACAAAATGGGCAGCTCCCTGGCATCAAGAATATATCTGAAATTTGAAAATTTAATCAGGTCATAATAAAATAATCAGCAAATCTCAAAATTATTGTTTAATAACAATATAATGCTTACTTGTTAAATACCTCAGAATTGTTGTTTAATAAAATGTCACACTTGGGGAACTCGTTAAAAAATGCTTTGCACCACTGATTAGGGGGGATCGCTTCTAGGTATGTATATGCATCATGGTTGAGTGATTTCATTTTATCCATGTTGTCATTCCACTCAGTCACAGTGGTTGATCATGCTATAGCCCACAGCTGTTTCTTCAATGTTTCCCCCTTGAACAACACTTGAAAATTTTGATACAGGTGTCTAACGCAGAACCTATGTTCCGAGTCAGGAAATTCATCTCTAATAGCAGGTATAAGACCCTGTACTCAAGAAATTTAATTAGATATTACAATGAGATAGAACATAAATAAGAGTGTCGTAGCTACCTTTTGCCTATCAGTCATCACAGTCCATGCAGATGTGTTGTCAATCCGAAGATCTTGTTTAAGAGTACTAAGAAACCATTTCCAACTAACTTTGCTCTCCACCTCAACTACTGCCATGGCTATTGGATATATACAATTATTAGGGTCTATGCCAATAGCAGTCAGGATATGGCCTCCAAACTTTGTCTTGATGTGGCAACCATCAAAACATATCAAGGGCCTGCATCCATTTAGAAAACCTCTCTTACAAGCATCCAATGAAACATACAATGTGTGGAAGCGGCCATATTTTAGGTTCAAGAAGAATAAGCTACCTGGATTAGACCGTCTCAATTCTTGGCCATAGTCCTATAGTTTGCTATATTGTGCAATTTCGTCCCTATATATAGCTTTCATTGCAATTCTTCTTGCTCTACCTAACTTGTGCCTTGATGGGGTAATGTTGAGGTCCTTTTGCACCTTCTTAGCAAAATTCTGTAGTGTCATCTTGTCATCTATTATGAATTCTTCAATGTATCTTTCTGCTAGATATTTAGCTGTCACAGCCTTTAGCACCCACTCCCTACTACATGTGTGTTTGTTCACATATTTCTTGACCATGAAGCATTTAGCTCTGCTATCCTCACTGACGGTCAAGCGCCATGGGCACCCTTCAGCACAAATAGCTTCAATCCTTGTCTTGTTGTTTCTTGGAGTTTTTATGGCAACCCTATTCTTGATACTGTACTGGGATATTGCCTTTCTCACTTCTTGGACAGACCCAAACAACAAGCCAACACTAAACTCAGGTGATTCCATATCCAGAGGCTGAAAGTTTTTAAATTTAAACTTAATATTGTCCTCATCTTCTGAAGAATTCGGTGAATCAAGCCCTTCTCCTTCAAAAGATGCATCATCTAACCCCTCATCTACAAACACAACACCCTTTCCTTTGCTGGCAGCAACCTCATCTTGCACATTTGTGTCTACAAATTTCTTATACAGGTCATCATCGCCTTTGTCAATCTCATTGTCACTATCCACGAAATTTGGGTCATCATCTATGTCGTCATCAGCATCACTAACTGACAATGCAGTAGGATTAGATGTTGTTTCGGCATCGATGTTGTCCTCATCAGCTCTATTCTCATTGGGTAAAGTTTGTTTTGGGCCTATCTGAACTGATAAATGATCAATAGGGGAAATTATCAACTCATCCCATTTAATCCCATCTATCATGTCCTGGTGATCGACGTAAACAACTAAATTTTTGAACCGAGGAACCAAAGAAACCATACTATTAGTATCGGCATCGCACTTGAGTCTTCTTAGACCGTTGGTGATTTCTTTTTCAGGCAGTAACCAGTAAAACTTGGTTTTCTCTGTTTTTATATGACCAAGCTCTTCAATGAAATCATAAATCCATAAAAGAGACCAAGAATCTGACTCACAATGGTCATACTAATCCACTTTATCTTCAACATATGTCTGGTTGCTTTCATCTCCACATAGAATCCCTCCGTGATGCATCTCAATACTGAACTCGTCATCATTGGAGCTTGCAAAATGATCACATTAAATTTACGTCATGATATATTAAGGGCCCAGAAAGGATAGGAAAGATCATTGCACATTGCTGAGACCTCTAGCGATTTAACCTAATCAATTTCTAAAGAAATTAACCCAAATCAGTTAATCAATAAAAAACCAGGGAACAATCTAATGGCATGCGCAAGTATGTGCGGGCAGTTTAATTGATTAATGAGAACTATAATTAGTGCTGGGGCAAATAGATGCCATCGTCAATCCTATCTATACATATGCACTCACGGTAGGAAGGAGGAGGTGCCCCTGCAGCTCGACGAACAGGTGCCATCTGCGGCAACCACCGTGGATCTCACGCCGCCGTCGTCGTGTAGATAGCATTCGATTCTGTTCCACACATATTATCGAGTAGTCATCCACGGTTACGTAAGAAGTAGATGAGGGATTAAGGGGTGCTTTTGCAAAGCGGTGTCCATGTTGGAGCTGACATGGATGAGCCACATAATGCATTTTTGACTAAAACGCACCACTTAAACATAATATGTGACCTATTTGAGCATTTTGTAAGAAGTGTGACCTACTTGCACCCACCGCACAAGTTGTTATACTTGCTATGTCATTTACTCTTTTTTATTTGTAAAATAAGAAGATTAATTATATAGTTGTGTTGGCTCTACATGATTTAGATACACTTAATTTTATGATGAAATTACTCACTATCTCTACTTTCTATTAATTTATGTGTGATCGTCTCTTCTAGATTTTCGTGGTATCGCCCTTGCCCCCTATCCTCTGTTCCGTCTTCTCACGTATATAGTCAATATCGAGGAAAGTTAGAGTCCAGTCTTCCTACGTATGTACGTTAGAGTCCATCCTACACCTTCTCCCACAATTTGTGCATCACACACCGTACAACTTCCTAAAAAAGCTGATCCTATCCCGTAAAGAATCTCTTGGAGTTCTTATAAACCCGGCTGTGAGCTTGCCACGACTGTTGTTATTTGACTTGGGGCTATTTCATTCTAGTCCTAAATGAATATTAAAAGGATTTTCCGAGATGCAATTGCTTCTTGATTTCTTTTTTTGTTTATTCGCCTCTTGTTTTGATCCATTGGCTCTATATTTTACTATCTACATGTGCTTATCATATTTTTTGAAATACAAATAGCACATGTAATGGTAGATAAAAAAAATATCCTGATCGGAGGTGCTGCTATTCAATTATCAAGTCTACTAGGCCTTGTAGGTATTATACGACAATAAATTGCTAATCACCCAAGTAATAATGGTAAATGGCTAATCAGAATTTCGAAATGAAACAATTCCTAGGACCTGCGGGCATGTTTGCTTTGATAATGCGCTTTCTAAGAGAAAATATGAAGAACTGTTAGTTACGCTTTGCTCCTCCATCGACTCCAGAATTCTGCTCCTGTGAGATCGACTAGCAGTAGCAATGCTCAATGATTCATTAATAAGTCTATAAGGCAAAAGTAGGATCAATTTTGTCATGTGTTGTCAATTTTCTGATTTTGTGGTTGGGGTGAAATAAAGGAGCGTTGGGAAGAAGAAGCTCAGGGCATTCGCTGTGGCCATCCTGTTGCCCGATGGGTTTAGTCCCGTAGTGGCAGGATGACAAGCATCATAGTGGCAGGTGGCGAGCTTGGTGATTGATTGAATCAGAAAAGTCATTTTGATTCTTCATCTTCCTCCTCTTGGCAGCAGCAGTCATGGCAGAAATTGCAAGGTTCAGCACAGGACGCAAGGGGTGGCTGGCTAGGAGGGAAGGGAGTCCTCACCGCCGGTAGGGTGGGGCAGCTGCCGGTAGGTGGGGCAGCTGCCCCACCCTACCGTATGGGGTGCTCCACCCGTGCATGGGACAAAATATTTTAGTCACTATATCGCTTTTACCTTCGAAAATTGACTTGCATTATAGTTGACTAATAATAAATAATAGAATTCCAGTTAAAGTTGACATGATAAAGTTTCTGTCATCAATAATAACAAGATAAATGAAAATGCATATGAACAAAAAAGAAAACTTATTACAAAATTGACAAACTTTTAGTGTCCTAGAATAAAATTCACTTTGCTAATTGAAATCACAATGATTGAAATAGGCTATTGGTAACTTAAGAATGATTGGAATCTTAATTTTCAAGGAAAAAAATGTTAGTGATGTGGCTATAATGAACGCAAGAATTAGAAATCAAAGACAAACACATAGATGAAATATTTTTTTTTCACCATTGAAGTTATATGAGCTTAAAAAACTTATGAACACGGATGATGTACGATTCAGTTTTTTTTTTGACAAGTGATTCATTTTTTTTGTTAGTTCATTCTTCTAATACTTCGGTAAACCTTGTATCGTTCATGACTAGTACTAATACTTTTGCTTTTCAGGAAATACTTTTGTTTCCCTCTCTTTTATTATTCCATACTCCTAGTATGATGGACACACGGTTCACATTGATGAACACTGCTTGATTGCACCCTCGAGTCGAACCCATGCGGTCGATGTCGAGTCCCCGGAGTGCTTATTCCCCGCCTGCATCTCCTTTGGTGCGCACGGGTACGGGCGCAAACCAAAAACCTCCAATCTATCATTTGAGCGGAACTGACAGCGGCCGTGGTGATCGAGCTCGTTCATCAGGAGCTACCGCGCGCCGGTTCATTGTGGTGGGCCGACGGTCACGGCACCGGTGGACTCGAACACAAAAAACGCTACCCCGGGATTGGCCTCGGAGAAGAATGACAATGACACGTCCGAGATTTCGAGTAGCACATACTCTATATCGACTAAAACACATCGTCTAATCACAGAGGAATTTCCTAACATCAGTGTGGAGTGGCCTACAAATAAGAAAAATAGAAGGGAAAAATAAGAACATGTTCCCACAATCGAGATATTAAATACTGTGCAATTGTACTGAGGTCTTGCGTACCTTTCCGATCAACCCAATATCTTTTGCGATATCTACCTTACTCTGGATATAATCCAAATAAATCATTCGTTTTGGAAACTGAGGACAAAGTCAGCCTCCACATTAGCAAATCAGATCAACTCACAGACAGCATTACAAGCCGTAATCATCAACTGTGAAACTAAATCAGCAATAGCCAGATTAATAACTAACCATTTTTTTGACAGCCTCTCTGATATCCTGATGAGCTTTATCGTCAGAAGCCTACAGAGACACTTATACCGTCAGCATAAAGATGTATTTCAGTTGAATATGGGTATAACGCAAACAATGCTCACCATTTCATCAATGCCAGCCACGTATGCATCATACTGGAAAAGAAACAAACAAAAGAATTATCCAGATGAACTAGAAAAACAAAGTAATAAATCTGAGAAGAGGGACCTACGTCGTCTTTCATATAGAATATCCGTACTTGTTTGTTTTCAAGCTCATGTTCAATCTCAAGAGCACGCGAGGGAAACATGTTCTCTCTATGTATGTCCAACAAAGCTTCCCTGAAATCCTTCTGAAAGAAGTTGAGGTAAAGGACATGAGGGCTACTTTTCCAGTGACCATAAAAAAACGCTCAAAAAGAAAACACCATATACTTAGTTGTGCATACCAATGTACTAACCTTTAGCTTAGTAACCCGCTTCCATATCTCAAAATAGATGCCATCCATATCCTTGTAGGTAGAATGATCAGATAAAATACTCCATATGTATTCCTGATTTGTTTTATAAAAAAAGATTGAATTGTTGAAGACCAATTACCATAACCACTTATGCTCACGAACTAATATGAATTAATAAGTTGGAAAGGGCATTACATCAAAAGCGAATAAAACTAATCTCGGGGAGACATTGGCAAAGCCTGTTGCAATCTGCAGTGCTTGAAGAAAAGCCACATTCTCAACTCTCTCCCACTGTAAACAAAACAGTTCCCATATATGAGTGTGCCATTCAACATCTATATATCTTGCATAATAACAATTTATAGACAGAAAAGAATTTTTGGGGGATGCTTATATTGAGAGTTGAATTCAACAGCAATATACATGCACAACAATTTATAAGACACAAAAGGCTCCTGGGGGATGCTTACCTGATGCGTGCTTTGTGCCAGAAAATCTTCAATCCACTGCCATGTGATAAAAATGCTATCAGTACAAGATATATGACCAATAATTTGATTTGGATAGAACCGATTGTGTACCTTAGTCTCGTTTGCCAGAGCTTCACAATACTGGACATATGCCAGGTCCTTCTCATAGGTATTAAGAGTTGAATGGTAATTATCCCAGTCTAGGTATTCACCCTGCAAAAAGGATACATTGTATGTCAATAGCACAAGTGACATTTGGGAAGGTATCTGTACCAAGAGAAATCTGCAAGAAGAATATTTCAAATGACTACAATAGAATGTCAACTTGCAAAATATGCATCAGACGCTTGTTGGTATGATGAGAGCCAAGTTAGAATTTGCAGATCCCATGATAAAACAGATCATGTGTAAAATACTACTGAACTGATTTACCAAATTACCATCACATTAAAATATATAACAAGAAAAGAGTGGCTAAGGAACAAAAATTGTGTAGCAGCCTAGGTAAACTATGAACTGCAAATACAGGTTTTGCGCCATACTCACACAAGCAAAAGTGGTGTGCGAGGAAAATAACAAACTACTATTAGTTTTCTTAACAAAAAAAAATGTTAGCAAAAATACTCCAACAGCGTAGTATGGTTAACCATTTTTAACTTGAACAAGTAAAATATGGCAACATGGGTACAATGGAATGATTGGGTACAAAAAAATGAGCATTAAGCTAGGCATGGAGCACTCCTGCTACATCACCGAATTTGAAGTGTTGATACCTACATGGTTATGAAGCACTAGTCGCTGGTAGTCATCATATCCCGGGCCCTTGCATAGTTCAGGATCGAAGTACCATTCAAGACTCTCTTCATAGTATTCAAAATACCCCTCATCAAAAAGGACCGCCGAAGAGTAATGCTCTCTCAGATATTCATCATCCAGTTCAGCCAACTGCTGATCCACTGATAACTACAACAGAGACAACCATATATAATCAAACACAAAGCAGCACTACTGTACCAGTTCAGGAAACAAGAAAACATGAGACCAGCCAACATGGAGTGAGACAGAGAAAATGAAATTGCATTCACTCCACTTTATTCACGTGATGTTTAGAAGATACCTGATAACCTCTGATCCGGTACAAGGCTAGCCGCTCATACACCTCAGTGAGCTGGTGTGGTTCATACGGAGGCAAGTAATCGCGACCATCATCAGGATGGTCAGATCTTAACTTGGCAAAGTAGTAACAGGTCTTCTCTGAGACTGTATCAGCGTCTATATCAAGGAGGGCACGCCATCCTGCTCCTTCTTTTCCTTGTTTTAGGTCGTCAATGGCAAGGATGCCAATCTTGTCAGGATGTTTTTTATCTTCATCCGGTGCAATCATCTTCCTGCAATCGTTGAAGCCTACCTGCTCGAGACGGCAGCGCTCGGTTTCGCCAATATGGATTAATTGGACAGTCTCCCCTTGGCGACAACTAGGAAGGGAAAGGCGTCGCACCGCCGTCGCCGTCGCGTGGAGATTTGATTTTTCCTCTCTTATTTCAGGCAAAACTTGGGGTAAGGCGAGGCGCTGAGGGAGCGAACGCGAGTCGGAGACGAAGGGACGGGAAACGGTGAGTTGCGGGCGCGTACATGGGCCAGTTGAAAGCGCAGAGGAAGGCCGAGGCCCAGTATAGTCTCCCAGTCCCCAATAACCACGCTTTTCTTTCTTCTGATGAAGTTTCAAATTTTTTTTTATGATTATTACTTGCCTAGCAGCAGCAAATAAGTTGCGTCGTGGCCCATGCGCGTCGCCGGACGCCGGCCGCAGGCGACCTCGAGAAGGAGGATGCCGAAGCTGTACGTGTCAGACTCCACGCTGGCCCAGCCAGCCAGTACGCGCTCTCCGGTGGGTGGGACCGCCTGCCGTGGTCGACGAGCCGCGCCAGCCGCTAGCCTGAAGGCACCGAGCTTGGCGGTGAAGCCCGCGCCCAGCATCACGTTGCTCAGCTTCATGTTACGCCGTGACGGCATGTTGGTTCGTGTCCTCGTGCAGGTACCGCAGCGCGGAACCCACGCCAAGCGCGACTCCGCAGCCGGTACCCGCTACCTACTATTCTCTTGCTAACTTTTTTTTTCTGCATCTTGTATAATTAAGTTTGTTGCATCTCCAATTTTGCATGATAGTTGATGATGATATGAACTATCAAGATACATACTAGTTTAGTATAACTAGTTATAATGTACGTGTGACACGTAATATTTCTAAACATGATATCATGGTTATATAGCCTTGCAGCTATCAAAACTCCCTCTTTATTATCGGGGTGATGTGACTTTATAAAATAACAAACATTTCTTTATGGTAATTCTTCATACTTGTTGAAGAAAATAGTTGTTGAATCCTACATATAAAATATAGTTTGAGACTGTTAATTATAATGAAAAGATTAGAAGGCGTCAATCAAGAAGTCCTCTAGTTACAATCATGTACGTGAATACTTTTGAATTTGAAAACAACTTCAATAGTATATGTATCTAAATTATTCAAGAAATATATTTAAAAAACTATATAATATATTTAAACTATCTTCTTTTTCTTGTCTAATTTTATTTCCTCTCCTTTCTCTATTCTTTTTATTTGTTTGTTTTTATTGCTCTTTTTCCATCCCTTTTCTTCTTTACCTTTTTTTTATATTTGTTTGTTTTGCTCTTGTATTTAGGTTCTTCGAAGTTTCATCTTAAACTTATCTCAACTTGCTTGGCATTAAAGGATTAGTTATTGTTGTATAGATATTCAAAACTAATGTATTAAATTTTGGCAAGAAAAAATATTTAGAAAAGATTTACACACTGTTCGAATAAAAACAGAGTGATGATTGACAAAATGTTTTAAAAAACATAAACGTTCATGACCAATATGTTCATAATAGCTTTTTTGACAGGTTTCGATATGTTGCCACCTCATTCACAAGAGGTAATGAATTCGTGTGTCGTTGCACACATATTTTTTACTTCTTAAAAGTACAATGGCGAAAGGTCACAACTTTCTTGACCTTTCAAACAAAACCATGACCGGGAAACCTTAACACGACCAAAGCTACCACTCGACCTGACTTACACTTAAAATAACAACCAATAGGATATAATCTTACTGTTGACGCAAAAAACAGACTGCCGATTCTTCCCGTGCAAACACGAGCTCTAGAAGATTTGTTTAGCTCCAGTGCAGGTCCGATGACGCGCTGTAGACGGTGCGCGGTGTGCCAGTCAGTTTGACCATTCAATTGACAGATGTGCGCCTGTAAGTCGATCAACAATGGTTTTCAGGCATAGAGTTGATATAGACACAGAGTCGATGCATGCACAAAATCGATAAAGACACAGAGTCGATGCAGGCTAAGTATATGATTAAGCATCGGTTTTATCATAATAATACAAAGCATAAATCTATAAGCCGATGCAACACCAGACTAATTACAATATTTAACGCTATATCGACTGGTTAATAGAATCGCAATACTTAGCCGATATAATACTAGACTAACTATAATATTATAATGATTTATCGACTATACAAATAGATCTAGTGCAATACACAACGTCGATGAATCAAAGCCGATACAAAAGCTAAGCATCTAATCATGTATCGGCTAGTCTAGTAACAAGATAACTGTCGGCTAAACACTCTGACGATACCCCGAACATACCCTCGCAACGAGATCATTATTACATGATTATCCAACTAGAAGATCGGACTTAACCGAGACAGTTCTAGATATCCCAGAAGATCGGTCTAAGCCGAGACAGTTCTTGGAACGAACAGACGCCCACACAATAATAGATCTAATCGCTAAAATCTATCCAGAGGTGACTCAAATATATAGATCAGACTAGAATTGTATCGCTAGAATTAACTGTGATAGATTGGTTTTCCCAAAATAGTATTCAGCTAATCCTAGCAAAACAACCTAGAAAGATCTAGTATACTGGATAACTAGCGATCATGACTAACTAACCAGAAGATCGATCTGCGCTGAGACAGTTCTGGACAGGTCGCTGCGATCATCGGGGTGGCGAGTCCTCCGCCATGTCACCGAGGTCGAACTAGTCGATGCAGCCTGCTCCATAATGAATAACACGCCGGGGTGACGAGTCCTACATCTATCACGGAGAGCCCGCTCTAGATGAAAAACCCGTCGAGATTGACCTGTTTCCAGGGTTGGTGATACGTCGAAGTTGTATACTAATCGAGAGATAGATCTTTTAGTTTACCGTGACCCTTTATTTATAGGGCTGTTGGACTTTGCGTACAAGGAAAGGCATGGCCTGAAGCTATCTAACTCTACGTGCTAAATTAATCTAATCAATTGCCAAACCAGCAAATATAATATTCTATCTGCTAATGCAAACAGGTGCGTATACTTCCATAAATGCACGCACGTATACCCGACCAACGGGCCGTGCCGGCATGAGCCCGTGACGAGCCGTGCCATTTCCTTGACGGACCGGCACGACCCTTCTAGTTAACGGGCCGTGTCGTGCCGGCCCGATGGGCTTGTGTCGAAGCCCAAGCACAGCATGGCTCGTGCCGACCCGTCGGCCCAGTGGGCTATTCGGGCCATGTCGGCTAAGAGCTCACTTAAATTTTATATACCTAATTTTTCTTCAAAAGTTGATATTTTTTATAGATAAAATATTTTTTTATTAATAAATTTGAACTAAAAAAATAATTTTCAGTATAAATATTAAAATATTAATCATTTTATTTGATGGACCCTGTCGGGACGTGTCGTGCTTTACGGGCTAAACGGACCACCTCACGGGCTAAGCGGGCTGTGCTCGGGCCGACACGGCGGGCCTGTGGCTAGGCCCAGGCATGACCCGTCTAGCGTCGGGCCGTACTGTGCTTGGATCAGGCCAAAATAGGCGGGCCTGGTGCCGGCCCATTTAACCTGACCCACTTGGCCAGGTATACACGCACGTGACTTGATCTCCTTCCTGGTCTTTGTTAAGTCTTGTAACACACGCATCCCTAACAGTCCTCTGCTCATACGTGTATTGTCCTACCCATATACGATATCCTCGATCATAATATGCGTATCCCGGCAGGTATTTTATCTTTCCTTAATAATCACGTGAGCAGTTTCCTTGGCAGCATCACTCGCCATCAATCCTCCTAAAACTCCTTTGTACACGCTTCCATATCTAGGGATGGCAATAAAATTCATAACTCCGTAGCTCAGCTCGACTCGACCTGGCTCGTTGCAATTTCAAACGAGTTAAGCTAATTTATTAGCTTGTTATGTTAACGAGCCAACTCAAACGGGCTCTTGAGCTGGCTCATGAGACTAACGGCTCATGAGACTAACGAGCTGAGTAATGTTTAAAAATATAACCTACCTATCACTATGGACCATGGTCCAATTCACCATAACTTAACTCTACTCTTATACAAGTACAAACTCTAAATGTATAAAGATAGTAATAACCTACTTCTAACGAGCTCGAGTTGGTGAACTTGAAGTTGGAGCACTACTTTTTTTTTCTCTTATATAACTTATAATAGACATTTAGTTACAAAATTTGAACATATTATCTTTCTAAAAATATATATTTTAGTAGCCTAGATCGATTAATATATGGATAAGTAATGATTTACATCTTAAATATATTTGATGGTCTAAAATATATGGTTTTTTATATGGCGTATGTTATTTTTTTTTATATACCATTAAAATAATATGTTTCTTAGATAAAACTTGATGAGCTATAATAAGCTAGCTCGTGAACATAATAAGTCGAACCGAGCTACAGTATTAACTCGTTAGTATAATGAGCCAAGCTGAGCTAGCTCGTTATACTAATGAGTTATAGCGAGCTGATGACAAGCCGAGCCGAGCAGGCTCGACAGCCAGCCCTATCCATATCAGACTGTCCGTAAACATAGTATACCTTAATACCCACTCGTCATCAGCTGCATCGTCAATCTTATTTACCATAATTCATTACCAACAGGTGAACGACCGAGGATTACAAAATCCGGTGCCAACTCTTACATGACCAAAACCATCTCCCAGTCCGTATGTCGAACAATCACTATACAACCTTGGGGAATCGTTTTCTCCGCCTCATCTACCTTTGACCTACCTATGTGGCCGCTTTGGGGAGAAGCGTTGTCATGCGGAATGACCCATACATCCGAAGCGAGTCGTTACCAACCGCACCGAGCGCTTCATCAGAAGAACCATATCAAATGCAAAGACAAGGAACAAGACAGAGGATGGCCAGCATAGTACGGATGTTGTTTAATGCTTTGCCGAAACAGATGCTTTGTGATTGCTTTTCAAAATATGCAGAATCTGATATTTTCACTATCAAACAAGAGGTAGAAGCAAACTCCAATAAATCTAATTACTCTAAATCTGCATGAGACTGAAACACTTGAAATCAAAACATTCTCACTACGTTCCCTTCGACTTATCTCATTTGCATTAACTTTAAAATAGTTCATTTCCAACTTTTTTGTATAATACACATTATGACATTCTAAAAATATGCAAGAAATCAAGATGAACAATTCCATCGATACACAAAAGTGATACCCACAAATAAATTGTTCAATGTATCAGTTACCACATATGAAACAACAAATTGCAAAAAAAACCACTCACTCTTTGACTTGCACAATGCAGATTCTTTGTTTTTGAAAGCCAGGGAGCGTCTTCCAATATCTAACAATCAATCATGGCAAAGAAAGAACATTGGTTACAAAGGATGACAACAAGGAAAAGCAGATGATTAAATTGAACCCCATCAATCAAAATAACACATGATTGATATCATTGTTTCTAAAATGTTGTTAACATTGATTAATATTGTCAAATATTGATATCGAGTTTAACCTCACATAATTAAATTCTTGGATTCACTCAGCAAAAAAATATGGACTTAATAAATCAAACACACAATTACCTTTTTTTATGACACTACTGCCAAACTATGAAAGAGACCCATGACTTTGGATGATAGTAGCCACTGCACCCGGGAACATCTCTGTCAGATCTAATCACAACACCATGTTAGAAGTAATCTGATGTGCCCAAATTCTTGACATACTGTGTAAATATTACAGTCACATACTTGATTGTGCAGTCCAAGTATCCAACCACGAAAATAGCTTGAAGCATACTTTTCTTGTCCTTCCTATTCCACTCAAGCACGGCTTCCCTTCTGGTCGCCTCCCTGACATGAGGGTATAACACATTTCATAAGAACGATAAAACATGTTGACTACAACCGATCAATCAATGGTCGATGCTATAGTTCAACTACACGATAATCTAGAAACAACAAAAAGGTCAGCACTTGGTCACCAATCTTACAATCTATGCTATAGTAAAACAGTTATTAACCTCTAGAAAGGGAACTCAGTATCTACAAGCATGAACTTTTTCCATGTAGAAAGCCACTATTTTTTTTTCGAAAAAAGAACTGCAATGTAGGATAAGCCACATATTTTATTCTAATGAAGAATCAGAATCAATATTTTTTTCCTTTTCGCATCAATATGAAGAAAATCATACTTATAATTATAACTAACTATTACAGTGCACAGATAGCTGTACAAGGTAAAGCTAAAAAAATTATAGGACTACACATTATTTCATTCTAAATTCTAAGAACATACACTCTGAAGCATTTTTCACTTAGAAATGTTTAGATGGCTTGAGACCTTAATGATCTAGGAAACAAGGAAGCACTCGCTAGCCAGTAGTGCACATATAAAATTGCATCAGGTCAGGGCAGTCAACAAAGCACAACACACATGCACACGCCCAGTAAAATTGTACATATCAAACCAGGTAGGCCTATTGTAGACTATGATTTCTACATGTATCACATCTTTTTTCTTTTCATACTATTGGTAAGAACATATAAATATCAAGTTCTAATTCTAAGAAAAATTACAGAATTGGTTGAAAAATGAAGTCATGCAAAATATAACAACATCCACCCATCCACACACAAAATAAACTCTCTAGAATCTATCAAGCATCAAGAAAGATACTCATCATCAATCACATGATCTTAGCAAACTCTGCATGGCCATATACGGATAATACAAATGTGGTAGCATCTACCAAATGTGAACTTCCCATCAACCACTACCAAAGACAAATAAGAGTGTCTAAAGCATAATAACAGTTAATTTGTACCTCACAGAATTATCCAGACCCGCTTGCCTCCCATAATTGCCGAGATATCATGCCATGGGATTTTGTTGTTACCCAGCTTCCCCACTGCACAGAAAAAAAAACACAGATTAGTGTCAGAGGTGGAGATTGTGACCTTGTTTTTTAGACATTAAAACAATGCAAGGGTTTAAACTCTAGCGCATTGATCAATGTAGAATAGATTGGTTGATAAAAGGTAGTGGAACAACATCGGTAATGATAACTGAAAGTAGAATCAATCAAATATTTAAAAATAGAGCTATTGCTAATGTTCTGCTTCCTCCTTCCCCATGGTCCCTCTTCTTCCTCCAGATTCCCATATACATGAAACCTGATCGATCCCCATGCTTTTGAGCATTTAATGTCTTACATTGAACGATCACATGCCTTGCCCTTTCACTCCAGGCAGCAAGCTCCTCATATTGGGTCCACTATAGACAACAACATTTTTTTAACCATAATGGACAATACCTTGATGCTTGGACCGTTGAATGATCCTTCAGGAAAACATGTCATCAGCCAATCAATCTCACTTAAGTAGCTCCATTTTGTAAACAGTAACATGTGAAACCTAAAAAAGGAACACAAACCTCAGACTCAAATTCAAGGAGAATAAAAGAGCCACTTATATATAAAAAAGAGTAGAATAAAAAGCAAGAAAATTAGCTACACAAATCGATCCTTTACAAATTCTATTTTGCCTAATGCATACATTAACGTTATTAATGCCTATTGAACACAAATTGATGTTTACTGTTTTGATACTTGGGACTTTGTTCACAACCAAAACCAAGTAGAGCAAGATGTGATAAAGTAGTACCTTGCAGTAGCACGTCCTTGATATGAGCACTACGCTGGAGTGATTTATCTCCCTCTGCTCTGGGCTGAAATCTCATTAGTGCTCGAATTCCATGGCATGTGTATAATGTACCCAGTGAGCCAATGAGACTAATGAGCTATTATGCCATAGAAAAAGATAAAAGCTGAAGCAATATCAAACTACTGATGTACCCAGAAGTAAACAACAAATGCTTCCCAGTCAAAATTAAAACTCTTCCGCACTTACCTTGTTTGCAATTTTATGATGCAGTACACTCACATCCTAAATGATGCTGGCCAACAAATAGGACTTGTCTTCGCTCATCCCACATAGGGAAGTGCTTGCACCAAATTAGAACTGCAAAATTCTGAACACAGGAAAACAAAATGATAATTGACCACACGTCCACAACAATTCTTCAGATTCTGTACCTGTGTGACAGACTCACCCAAACTTCATGTGGCCACAAGGCTTGTGCTCCTTAGTGTAATCCACCTGCCTGCCCTTTAGGTAACTAAACAACTTGTCCACCCTGTAGCACACCAAGAACAATAAATCAGGAATACACATAATTTTTCTTATACACCAATACAGGGAGATACCCAAGCACAGAAATATATATTAAAATGATTAAAAAAGTTAAATCAATAAGGCACACAATAGATACTTAACAGTTTCTACACTACAATCAAGGATGCTAGTGAGCGACCTTAAGTTCAGCATGAGCCCGGTCTTCCTCATTGTTAGTGCTAGCGAAGTAGGACAGCGCCCCCACCCCTAAGTGTCTCAACGCAGAACACATGATCATAGATGCATCTCGTTGACAAGAACAAATTATAATATCTAACTGGAATACTGGATAATAACATATACACAGGCTCACATCTCGCTAGTTAAATTTTCAATGTTTCACACATTTCTCCAGAAAACCTCGTATTTCCTTTCTTTGACTAACTGAGATGGCTTGATGTCAACTTTAATCACAAATATTTCTTGCCACCAAGAGAATATCCATATGGCTTTCTTTACTCAATGCAGTATAAAGGTATTTACATAACTGGCATTTCATTGACACCTTGGAGACATGGAAAACTTCAAATCTATCAGAAATGGCCGATTGCTTTGCCACACTTTTACATACATCAAATTGGCATATCAAAATCATCTTTGTGAGAAACAATTGAAGATAAACCAAAGTTATGATTTGCAATTTTACAAAAAAAGAGAACAGATCATGAGTTGTGGATATACGCGCATCAGCATGGGCTTTTCTTCAACACCATGCCTATTGCCCCGTTTCAAACTTCACCAATCAAGGGGCCGGGGGGGGGGGGGGGGGGGGAGGGATTACCTAATGCTCGCTGGAGAGATCCAGGGTGGTGGGGATTACCTAATGCTCGCTGGAGAGATCCAGGGTGGCGGGGATTGCAATGGCTCCATGAGCCATTGCACCCTCCCTCAGCTTCATGGTGCACTCGCCCTCACCTTCTTCTTTTATTCGCGCCTTCCGGCAGAGGATCTGTGGAACGACGTTTTTCCTATGTTCGAGCGATGATGCATGGATCACGGACATGAACCACATCTTCTAAAGTCGATGGAGAACACCGCGTCAACGCGACGGATGAGGTCTGTGAAGAGTAGCGCGCCCGTGTCGAGGTCGAAGACGATCGGCGGCTTCGGCAGAGTACGCAAGTTCGTCGTGACCTCACGCACGTGGGCCATGAGCTCGGCCTCCGTCCCAAGCAGGCAGTTGATGGCAGCCTCGGATCTCACCAGGGACTGCGGAGCTGGCGGTGGCGGCGGGGGAGGGGGCTAGGGCTCCTCCTTGGTAGTGGTGGCAGATGCGTGTGAGCAATTAGGGAAGGTGAGCGATCAGGGGGAATGCGGTCGTGCGGGGGAGGATTTGTGTGGTTCTTGTGGGTGCGGGTACATGCGAGGGTTAGGAAAGACTGGGTGAAAAAAGTTTGGTTGACACAAGACTGTAAGAGATGTTATGTAGTGTAATTTTTTTTTTTATTTATGAAACGTGTGGCTTGATGGGTGGATCTATTTTAATCCAATAATCTAGATTGGTGGGTACAGAATACTGTGAGTGAGAACAGGTATCGTAGGAACTTCCTCTTTATTGGTTTAGATTTGTAAGGTGTAGTTTGCATTGTAACATTGGATATTCATACTCTTGCTTGCATTAAGTTGTTACTCAATGATGCAGCCAAAATGTCCAGGGAATATTCACAAAGAAGTTGTGACATGCAAGCCATAAATATCAAGTCCAATGGTCTAAGATTTCGTGTGGTAAAAAAAAGAATAGAAGATTAATAGTCATATATAGCAGAGTGTGTTTAGGTTTATCTATCCTTCACACCTGCTAGTTTGTCAACCCTACGTGGTCTATATATATGTAAGAAATACTCTTAGTTTTATAGGACAACTTTATGATGAAATTATGAAAGTTGCCTAGAAGGAGAGGGTGAATAGGCAATCTAAAAATTAAACCTGAAAATAACACTTAATCGAAGTTAAACAGACACTGACGGAGCTTCTGTCAGTTTCACGAAACTTCCATCACCACGGAAGTTCTGTTCCACGATAGAAGTTCCACCAAAACAACAAGGTGAAGAATTAATTGAAATGTGGAATTTAAAGAGTACAAGGAATCTACTTGAATAGAAGTGAAGCTAGGTCAATGGTGAACTCAATTCCTGCAATAGATAGTCAAGCAACACTACAAACAACTAGATCGAACACAAAATATGAATAGACACAAACAAGCTCAATAATAAGAACAAGTGCAAGAAAGATAAAGAGAGAGGAATAGACACAAACAAGCTCAATAGTAAGAACAAGTGCAGGAAAGATAAACAGAGAGACATGGTGATTTTTACCGAGGTTCTACAGCCACACTAAGTAGCTTCTACTTCCTCGTTGAGGAACCACACAAAGAAGCTGGGTCTCTCTCAACCCATTTTCCTGGCCAAGCATTCACAAAGATCGAGCTTGAATTCTTTTCTCTACTTGGTTCTTTTTCTATCGGAGGTGAATCACACCTTCACAAACGTCCCCGTCTCATCACAACACTTGGGAGTTTAAGGGCGATGCATAGACGTCTAGGAGACCAAGTCTCCAAGAGTAATAAGCAATACAAATCTTGTAGAGCAGGGAAAAAGTGTGCTCAAGTATTTGAGTGGATAGATGAAGCTTTGATTTAGTTGGATCTCTCTCACAAATGCTATGGATGTCAAGAACAAGTGTATGAGTGAGAGAGGGGAGCTAAAGCTCAATGGGAAGTGGAATGACAAAGTGTCCAACCCCTCTCACGGGCAAATGGAAGGGTTATTTATAGGAAAGTCTAAAAAACTAGCCGTCAGAGTGTAATTCAGTGACTGACGGAACTTCCGTGGTGACCCACAGAACTTCTGTGAATTCAGAAAGAGTTGTTACGCGGGATGAGATTCCACTGAAATAGTTGTGACGGAAATTCCGTCACTCTCGAGTTGGGAAGCTGGAAAGCACAGCTAGTGACGGAACTTCTGTCATATAGCGACGGAACTTGCGTCACTCTCGGGTTGGAAGGGTCACAAGGAATTCCAGTGACGGAACTTCCGTCAAAAGGTGACGGAACTTCCGTCACTCTTTGTTTGGCTCTAGAAAGTTTGTTCTTTTGGTTTTTTTCGTGGCTAATTTTCTCTCAATGGCTGACTTAGAGCACATTAATTCCTTGCAAGCAAGATTAGTTTATCCCTCATAATAGTTCGGCATTCCTATGACTCAAGAAATTAATAAAAGACTAATCTTTGAAGCTTCCTTTGAGTTCATTTTTCTTTTCTTCTTAGGTAGAGGGATGAACTATCAAGCAATGTAGGTCATGACAATCTTTTGATAATAGTACAATTTTAATCTTATGTCATCATTCACCAAAACCTACTAGGGGATCCTAGATGCATCTTCCATCTCCCCTTTTTAAGTGATTGATGACAATAGATTAAAAAGGATAAAAAGAGGTAATCAATAGAAATAACAAGCAAAATATAGCGGAGCTCCCCCTAAAGATATGCATGAATCATAAAAAACATGTGCCTAAAAGAGTGCACAAGTGAGCAATACATGATAAAAAGAAACAACCATAACAATAAGCACACTTAACACAAATAACACAAGGCAATAAGCTCAAATAAACAAGCACCACACATTCTCATAAAGTAAAGCAAGGTCATATTACAATAAAGGTTGACAAATAGTTTTCAAGCACATAAAGAAACTTGTCTATGTCCAAATCGTTCTAGCATATTTGAGCTTGCAACATCCTTTTTTCAAATAGATAAATGAAAGCGTCCTTGCAACATCCTTTTTCATTGCTTTTATCTCCCCCTTTGGCATCAACACACCAAAAAGAGTAAAAGAGAGAGAGAGAGAGAGAGAGAGAGAGGCAAAGAAATGGATCACTCATCGGCTTCATTGGTTGCTTCTTTATCGCCTTCCTCATCACCTGGTTCCTGTTGATCGTAATTACGCACCCACTTATATACCGCAAGAGGACGGTATACAGTTGTAACTCTTTTTCCCTTAAAGTATTCCAAGGTTATCGAATCCACAGGGAACGAGCGGAACTAATACTATTAAAGGGTTACTAACAAATTGCAATGGGTTGGTTGGTGTGAATGATGACAGTGAGAAAGTGGAAGGTGAATGTTATTGAAGAAGTAACAGGATGATGAAGGATTCTCTCCGTAGGATTAGTTCACTAGCATGCAACCTTATTCTTATCAACTCGAATGATGACTCTGATATTCTACAAGACATGGTGGTTTCGTTCACCCCGGCTATCACTACAGAGGCTATTAGCTCCCCACTGGTTTCTTGCACTATGTAATGGGCAAAAGTGTATTGGCCGATACACTAATGAAAGGGATAGATAGATGCACAATTAAGTTCATCAGATAGATTAAATTCATCGAGAGAGTATCAACAAGTATGAGAGTTACATGGCCAGATCCCCGCATCAGAGAAGAGAATATGAGACTACTCACTCATCCTTCCGCTAGACATAGCAGAGGGGTGAGAAATAGCGCTGGAACGCGCACGAGTCGATCGGCGCAAGCGTTGCGCTGATCGGCGCGACCTCCCTTCTGGTGGATCTCGTCGGTGTTGACCAACCTTCATCGCCAATATCCTGGAATCCTAGTTCTAATAATTGATTCTCGCGATCGCCGTCTGTTTTGTCGTCCCCTGGCTCTTGATAATTATCTTCCTTTTATACTCGACGGGATTAGGTCAACTTCCACCAACTCTAACTCATACTGGGCTGGGCCTTCGTCTTTCCTGGACCAGATCGTGTCTTCGTCATCTTCTTCTGCTGCACCGATCGACGTAGGCCCGTGCCGATCGGCGCGGCTCCGCATCTGGCCCATCTTCGTTACTCTTTAGTTCTTTATCCATAATTGCCCTGTTTTACACCTGTTTCCTGCGATTACATCCAAAACAGAACAACTATAAATATATGCAAATATGGGGTTAATTGTTAGTCCAAACCACCAAATTAAGACGCAAAACATCCCTTTTTGGTAGATAAAATGGGCGTCTAGAAACCACCAACAGTTCCCCCACACTCAAATCATTGCTAGTCCTCGAGCAATACAAAATCAAATATATAATAAGAATTTTCACACCATCTCTGATGCAATCAATCTCAATCATCATTTTTACTCGTTATCCCACCACAAAGATTTTCTCTCATCTCCTTTTAACCAATCGGCATATCATACTTGAACTTAATCAAATTACCACAAAACTTTTTAAAAAACAATTTTAGTTCTCCTCAACTCATCTTTTAGCACCAAACATCAAGCATTTGGTATTCTCTAGGTCTCTCAAGTGTATTTCCTTCCCTCTCCTATCTAATCAAGAATTATATGTGGATCTTGGAGGGCTATATAACTAAATTAAACCATAAGTTTAACCATGTCAACAATGTGCTCAATCATGCCTATTAAGAAAGAATTTTCTTGGAAAAAAACTTTTAATGGAGAAGAGGAATGTAGAAGATTTAAAAAAATTTCAATGAGAACAATGGAAAAGAATGAGAAATAATCAGAAATCTGCTTTCTTTGATGACCTTACTGCCTCTCAGGGAATATATATTTTTTCTCTTTACCTCTTTTTTTTTTATAATAACCTCTTTTTTTTCTTTCTTTTGCAACAGCGCCGATTGGCGCAACACTGCAACACTGGGCCGGTCGGCGTGGTCTATTTTTTCTTTTCTTTCACCCTTTTTTTCTATTCCCGATATGATCAGCAATTTCTGTCTTGTATCAGCAGCGGAAATTTTTTGAATTCCCTTTTATTGAGAATATAGGTTGTATCAAGGAGGAGGGAGAAACAAAGATGTATGGTTTTCATGATAGCAAGGAATGTAAATGGATAAGAATGGCTAGAAATACAGAGATAAACAAAATAGATCATCCTTTCCTAACTTGGTCGAAATCATGAGCAAAAAGTTGACAAAGTTACTTACAATCCACTTAGTTCAAATGTGTAGCTTGCTCTCATTCACTCGGCTATGTAGGCATATTTAGACCTTGCTTTTGCTTTAGCCTATGATGAGTCAAAAGAAATTTTCACAAATACAAAGCTCAAAAGTTAAGTGGTAACCAACAAATTCAAGTAATCCACCAATCGATCATCAGAAAAACAAGATAAATAGCATGGGGCACTTTCAATTTGACAATCGACACTAACTTTATTAAAGACAATGCAATAATTCAAACTACATAAAAGACCTTGAAGCAACTCTCAACAAGACTCGTGTCTCTCTTAAGCACACACACAAACTTAAATAAACACTCATTAAGAAAAACAAATGAGAAACTAGACTAAAAAACACTTAAAAACTATGACTAATGGCAAAGCCCTTCCCCCATACTCAAAATTTGCAATGTCCTCATTGCAAGAGAAGAAACTCAACACACTAATCATACAGACCATGCCTGTTCAAGACTCGGAAAATTCGTCTTATACTCCTTATGAGAAAAGTGTAGTCCGCTTCGTTCATATCGATTGTATCCTGGATTCTGCAGTCCACATCTCTTTGATGCCTGTAAGCATGATCTCTGTCTAGATACAGGCGCTCAATGTTTCTTCGGTAGACAGGACAGCAAGCAGGCGGTTGCAGGTTATGATTTTCAATGCTGTAAGGAGAGGCACTGTTCAAATTCCTCTGAGCCGATCGGCGCAAAGGCTGAGCCGATCGACGCAGTGGTGTTCTTCCACCATTGCGACTTCCTCCACTTCCCTCTGCATTACCATTAATTCTTGTTGAAGTTCCTGCTGCCCTGTCATTACTGCATTCTGCAAGTGTTTCCCGATTTTTAAACTTAGGACTACCAAAGCTTCTTCGCATATCAAAATCATCACTAAAATCTCCAGGCACACTAGGATCACTGCTTTCCAAAGTTTCCAAATAGTATGACGTATAGTCGCTATCCCATTCGGAATACTTTTGAATTGGCTTACCCGATAGTCTAGCAGATCTGCGAACCTCTGGTGTAGTCTTACACTTCCTTGCAGCAGGTTCTTCGTCTTCACTTGGTAGAGCCGTCAGATTAATAAATTTAGCCATCTTCAGATCGTGCCGATCGGCTCCAGTGTCGCGTCGATCGGCTTACAGACCATCTTCCTTCATATACTCAGCTAACTGCTCTAGATTACGCTCACGGATCACCTTATTCTGCTGCCTTCGTAAAATCTCATCATTAATCTCCTTAGGCGTCCTCCCTCCAGGAACTGCGCGATATCCATCATCATATATTAAATCTCTAGGTATGAAAGCTGGATCTTCTGCCAAGTGGAGTTCAACCTTGCGTTGAAGATCTTTAGCTCAAAAGAGACACTTGCAACCCTCAATACAACTGTTCCTATGAATCTTATTTTCTTGAAAACTTTCCTAATCGGTAAGAACCCTGGGAAAGGATTCATCCCTTCTAGCTTGAAGATCCTTCTCCGCATCCCGTTGGTACATAGCTTCTTCAGCTTCCTCTCGCAGCTTGAGTTCATACTTGGCGGCAATGTCATGTTCACTATAAAGTCGGCACCTATGGATTGTGAGGGTGCTCTCTTCATCTAGCTCTTCCTTCTCTTGCTCAGTTAATGATCTTTCGAAAGATAGGAAATCCTTATACGACAAGGGCTTAGCAAGATCAAGAAGACTTTCCATGGTATACCTTTGAGAAACTGCTTCACTTTCAATAGGCGCTACAGATTTTCCTTTGCGCACCAATACTCTCTTCATCATCTGTCAAAGTTCATTGTCCATCTTCACCTTGTCGGCGTTCCACGCGTCAGCTTCGCTTTTCTTTATGAATTTCTTCCGTAGATCTGACCAGATGAGAGGATCATCTCATGTTGGTGTCAACACTTCATCGACTTCTCCCCAGGACCAATTTGCAGAGGGCTGAGGAAATCCGTCGCCGAGCCGATCGGCTCCAGAGTTGCGCCGATCGGTGCCACCTTGGTTTCTGCCCGATGCGCCGCCTTCCATCGCTTCTGCTGTTAGGGTTTGTTCTGGTGACGACGTAATATGAGTTGATCCGTGGATTTGCTGTCCCCTCATATTTGTATCCCTTGATTTCCAATTGGACTAGGACTCTTTCTCTTATTCGTGGAATTTAACGAGTCTTAAAAAGGCAAGGTCCAAAACCGATTCAAAAACCAAAAGGACTCTGCCACGCCGATCGGTGCGGTACACTAAATTACCAAATCAGAAAAAGAAAAACTACGAAAATCAAAATACATACAAGCCTTTGTTTTACGTCATTAAGCTCGACCACACGGGGTACTAAGTAGTGAAATACACATCAAAAGATTTTAATTCAAATGTGTCGGGTTCTAGGTATACCTTTAGACGTTGTCCGTTCACCGTGTACTTGTTTCTCTTGGCATCCATTATGATTACCGCTCCCGAAGGTAACACCGTATTCACAAGATAAGGTCCCTCCCATTTGCTTCGTAGTTTGCCTTTACCAAATAATCTGAATCGTGAATTAAATAGGAGCACCCGATCTCCTTCCTTGAATTCCTTCTTCAAAAGCTTCTTATCGTACCACTTCTTTGTTTTCTCTTTGTATATGGCTGCATTTTCATATGCACGTAATCGCATCTCTTTCAATTCACTTATTTGTATCTTTCTTTTCATGCCGGCGGCATCAAGATCCAAATTTATTTCCTTTATAGCCCAATAAGCCTTATGTTCCAATTCCACCTGTAGGTGATATGATTTTCCATAGACGAATTGATATGGTGTCATCCCAATCGGTGTTTGAAATGCCGTCCTATATGCCCATAATGCTCCGTTAAGCTTTGTGGCCCAATCTTTTCCTTCCTTTGTAACAATCTTCTGCAGAATTCCCTTTAATTGCTTATTTGAAGTTTCTGCTTGTCCATTCATCTGGGGATGGTAGGCTGTTCCAATTCTATGTTCAACTCCAGATTTGATTAAAAACCTAGTAAAATCTCCTCCTGTAAAATGGGATCCTCCATCTGTAATTATTATCCTCGGTACTCCATACCTAGGAAATATCTGCTCCTGAAGTATACTCCTTCTCTTGTAGTATTAGCCTTGCATGCCATTGCTTCGACCCACTTGAGGACATAATCAACGACGACCAATATGTACTCGAAACCATGAGAATTCACAAAGGGTCCCATAAAATCCATACCCCAAACATCAAAGATATCGACTTGAAGATTGTACTTAAGAGGCATTGCATTCCTACTGTTAACATTCCCTATTTGTTGGCATTGAGCACATGTTGCAACATACCTTTTTGCATCTTCATGCATAGTAGGCCAATAGAATCCACTCGCCCATACCTTTGCCTGTGTTCAGAAGTAGCCATAGTGTCCCCCATAATCCGAAGAATGACATTTTGCTAAAATGCTCGCTCGTTCTTCTCTGGGTACACATCTCCGTACTGCTCCATCCTCGCAATACCTATACAAGTATGGGTCGGCCCATATAAATTTTCTCATTTCACTCTTAACTCTTTTCCTTGTGTTTTTGTTCATTAGATCAGTTTGTCCCTTGAAACCTTTGATAATATCCATCATCCAGTTTTCTCTATGATCAAATGCGGCAAACAACTGCTCTTGTCACATTTCATCTCTTATTGGCCTAATTGATGATGATTCAAGACGAGATAAATGATCTGCTACAGAATTTTCTACTCCTTTCTTATCCCTTATCTCTAAATCAAATTCTTGCAGCATCAATACCCATCTCATTAGCCGAAGCTTAGACTCCTTCTTTGAAACCAAGTATCTTATAGTAGCATGATCAGTATATACAATCACCTTAGAATTTAGAATGTAGGATCTAAACTTCTCAAAAGCAAATATAACAGCTAACATCTCTTTCTCAGTTGTTGTATAATTGATCTACACCTCATTCAAAGTTTTGCTAGCACAATAAATAACATGCACTTTACCTTCCTTCCGTTGTCCAAGAACAGCTCCAACTGCATAGTCACTTGCATCACACATAATTTCAAAAGGTAAACTCCAATCAGGTGGCTGCATAATGGGTGCAGAGCATAGAGCTTCCTTTAATCTTCTGAAGGCCAAGAGTCTTTCCTTGTCCCTGACAAATTCTGTATCTTGCTTTAACAATTCTGTCAGGGGCTTAGCAATCTTCGAATAATCCTTAACAAATCTGTGATAGAAGTTGGCATGTCCAAGAAAACTCCTCAAAGTTGTAAGATCAGTAGGGGGAGGTAATTTCTCAACTGTAGATACCTTTGCCTTATCAACCTCTATCCCTCTTTTAGAAATGACATGACCAAGTACTATCCCTTCTGTTACCATGAAGTGACACTTCTCCCAATTAAGAACTAAGTCGCATTCAACACACCTTTTCAAAGCCTTCTCCAAATTCTCCAAATAGCTATCAAAATCAGCACCATGCACAGAGAAGTCATCCATAAATACCTCCATAATATCTTCTATGAATTCAGCGAATATTGCATTCATGCATCTTTGAAATGTTGCGGGCGCGTTGCAAAGACCAAATGGCATCCTTCTATATTCATATGTCCCAAAAGGGCAAGTAAAAGTAGTTTTCTGCTGATCTTCTGGTCTTACCGGTATTTGAAAGAAACCACTATATCCATCCAAATAACAAAAGTATGAATTCTTTGCTAACCTTTCAAGCATCTCGTCAATGAACGGAAGAGGATAGTGATCTTTCTTCGTCACTTTGTTCAAACTTCTATAATCTATGCACATTCTCCATCTAGTTATAGTCCTTTGAGGGATCAACTCATTGTTCTCGTTAGGCACTACTGTCAACCCTCCTTTCTTAGGTACACAATGCACTGGACTAACCCATTCACTATCAGCAACAGGGTAGATCGTACCTGCATTAAGCAGCTTCAAAATCTCCTTTTTAACCACTGGCTTCATTGATTCCTTCAACCTTTGCATCCCTTCAACCACTGGTTTAGTATTCTCCTCCAAGTTAATCTTGTGGGTGCAAAATGCAGGGCTGACTCCCTTGATGTCATTCAATGTGTAACCAATGGCTTTCTTATACCTTTTGAGCATAACAAGAAGCCTCTCTGTTTCTTCTTTCGTTAGGGCATTGTTCACAATAACTGGATATGTTCTATTCTTTCCTAGATATTCATAGTGTAGCTCCTTAGGGAGTTCCTTCTGTTCCACTTCTGGCGCTTCATCTGGATCCAGCTTCCCGAGAGGTTCAAAATCAGGATTTTCTTGGTTGAGCCGATCGGCGCAAGCGTCGTGCCGATCAGCGCTGGCAGTATACTCATCAGTTCCGCGCATGATGTGGTCCAGTTGGTCTCCCATAGCCATCCCTATCCTCTCGTCTTCCTCTAGGCAGAATTCCTGATAGTAAGAAGAGTCTTGATGAGACGGATCATTAAATTGAAATCGCACTTCTTCCTCTCCCAGGTGTAGCGTAATTTGACCTTTCCCAGCATCCAGAACAGCTAGTACTAATCTTAAGAATGGCCTTCCGAGAATGATATCTTCAACCCCAGTTTCTTTATTGTCTAGAACGAAGAAATCTACCGGTATTGTTTTCGAGCTGATCTCAATTTCGACATTCTTGATCACTCCCAGTGGCTTGGTCTTCCTACCATCCGCCATGATGAGCTCAAGTTCAGTCCCTATAAGCCGCTGTTGAGTTCCATAAGGCATGCTAATGAATGCATCGTAAGTCATCAAGCTGACACGGGAACCAAAGTCACACAAGGCTTTTGGAAATTTCTTCCCCGATATCTCACATGGTATGTATGGTTCTTCTTTTTCCTCTTCAGTGAGACCTACAACATACACACAACATAATCCTTCGTAGGGGGATGGCTCAAAGCAACTGTCTAGCAATCTCTTTGTTTGTTTCACCTCTGTTCGATCAAGCTCTATATCATCCTTGTAAAGCTTCCCTAAAACTCTCCCAATAATCTCTTGATCGAAAACTTCCGACTTGAGGCGATTACTTGGGAAATTATACTCAATTCCGGCTTCGGAGGCGTCTTGCGGACTAAAGGATCTTCTCATATTGAGCAACTCGTGCGAAAAATCAATGAGAATCAAGTCCATCGGCTCAAATTCATCAAGTGGTTTAGCATTTGCCAATGTTCTATCCCCCTTTGGTTTAGCAAAGTTCCCTTCAAATTCCTTCAGGTGGTTGTCCAGATTCGCAACTTCTATCTTGGTATATTCCTTGCTACTTGACGGAGTCGTCAGGGTGATCGGTTCTTCTGTCGTCACGACTGTGACGATCGGCTCAGAGATTGCGCCGATCGGCACACACGTCAGATCCACAGAGGTGGGTCCGACGGGCTTTATTTCTTCGAATTGCTCCGAAGTAATCATTGATCTACTCTCGGACATCAAGATCTGTTCAGCTGGCGACTCTTCCTTCTGCATAACTTCTGGGCATTGCCGATTTGGTTCTAGATATTCTTCCCAATGCTTGTGCAAAGCTTCATTCTCAGTAATTTTGCCTAACAATTCGATCCCTACCTTGGCTGTCAATCTCAGAAAACTTCCTCCGGCCGATCCATCCAAATGCATCCTCGATGCCTTGTTTATGGCCATGTAGAAGGTTTGAGCGCACATATTCTCATCAATGTCGAGGTCAGGTCCTTGTTTCAACAATATTTGAAAACGCGTCCAGGCTTCTGCGAGAGATTCTTCATCTTCTTGTAAGAAGTTCACCACTTCCCTTCTCAACTTCTGCACCCTTGGCAAAGGAAAATAGTGGAGACAAAAATTTTCAACTAACTCACTCCACTTACCTTTTGCTTCTCGAGATGCTGCCTTGTGCCACTCTTTGGCTTTTCCTCCCAAAGAGAATGGGAAAAGCAGCCACCTGTAAAGATCCCGAGGCACTCCTTCATGATGGAATGTTTGGCAAAGTGCCTCCAAATCTTGTAAGTGAGTATACGGGTTCTCCTCTTTCGCTCCAAAGAACTTGTTTGCTTCAGCCATGCTAATGATAATGGGGTTCAACACATACGAGGAGGCCGTGGCCTTCTCATCTGAGGATTGAGACACCAGCACATCTGGAGATGGTAGAGAAAGTTCCCTGAGCGTCCGAGAAGGTTCTGTCATACTCATCCTAAAAATTCATACAAAACACAAAAACGAAAACAACTAGAAAAGAGAGGATTAGACGTTAGTAAAATATTAATAGTAAAAGAACTGGCTTGTTCCCTGGCAACGGCGCCAGAAAAAGGGCTTGTTGGTCGTAATTATGTACCCACTTAAATACCGCAAGAGGATGGTGTACAGTTGTAGCTCTTTTTCCCTCAGAGTATTCCAAGGTTATCGAATCCACAGGGAATGAGCGGAACTAATACTATTAAAGGGTTACTAACAAATTGCAATGAGTTGGTTGGTGTGAATGATGACAGTGAAAAAGTGAAAGATGAATGTTATTGAAGAAGTAACAGGATGATGAAGGATTCTCTCCTTAGGATTGGTTCACTAGCATGCAACCTTATTCTTATCAACTCGAATGATGACTCTAATATTCTACAAGACATGGTGGTTTCGTTCACCCCGACTGTCACTACAGAGGCTATTAGCTCCCCACTGGTTTCTTGCACTATGTAATGGGCAAAAGTGTATTGGCCGATACACTAATGAAAGGGATAGATAGATGCACAATTAAGTTCATCACATAGATTAAATTCATCGAGAGAGTATCAACAAGTATGAGAGTTACATGGCCAGATCCCCGCACCAGAGAAGAGAATATGAGACTACTCACTCATCCTTCCGGTAGACATAGCAGAGGGGTGAGAAATAGCGCTGGAACACGCACGAGCCGATCGGCGCGACCTCCCTTCTGGTGGATCTCGTCGGTGTTGACCAACCTTCATCGCCAATATCCTGGAACCCTAGTTCTAATAATTGATTCTCGCGATCGCCGTCTCTTTTGTCGTCCCCTGGCTCTTGATAATTATCTTCCTTTTATACTCGACGGGATTAGGTCAACTTCCACTAACTCTAACTCATACTGGGCTGGGCCTTCGTCTTTCCTGGACCGGATTGTGTCTTCGTCATCTTCTCCTGCTGCGCCGATCGACGCAGGCCCGTGCCGATCGGCGCGGCTCCGCATCTAGCCCATTTTTGTTACTCTTTAGTTCTTTATCCATAGTTGCCCTGTTTTACACCTGTTTCCTACGATTACATCCAAAATAGAACAAGTACAAATATATGCAAATATGGGGTTAATTGTTAGTCCAAACCACCAGATTAAGACGCAAAACATCCCTTTTTGGTCGATAAAATGGGCGTCTAGAAACCACCAACAGTTCCTCAACGGGAGGGGCATAGGAGGATGCAGCATAAGGGTCCTCAAACACAGGTGGATCTCCATCATTCTCACACTCGGAGCCATATTGTGACACTTCACGCGCTTGTTCCCTTTGCTCAATCTTGATCTTCCTAGTGAGCTTCTTGAGCCTCCTCTTGTTCTCCCAATTTTCCTTGGCATTGAAACAGCTAATCTTGAAGAGAGACTATAGTCCCGCTAGAATGGAGGAGGAGGTGGACTCATGCCTAGGAGGTGGAGAAGAGGGGACTGCTGCTACTGCAATATTGTCGGTATCGGCTCTAGCAATGCCGGTCCTCCTAGTGGATGAAACTCCCTGTGGGTCTGCAAACATAGGACGGGTCTCATGCTGCACTCTTGGCCTTAATGGAAGATGTTTGCATTCCTTCTCAAAAACGAGTCCAGTTTCTCTCTCAATCATTCCCATAAGATAAGATGCATAGGGAAGAACTCTTCTAGTATCCAAGGAAGAAGTGTATATGTCACGTGTGATGAAATCCATGACCCTAAATGCAGCTACCTCATGGCGAAACCTAGCAAGAATGTTCCTTCAGAGCTCAACAAGTGAAGTAGCATACCCTCCTTTTGGAGCAATGGTGACTCTAGGCATCCTATTAAGAGTGAAGTAGAAGTTCTTCATGCCATTGGTTGAACCACGATATGCAGGACTTTGACAAAGATACATGAAGTCCAGCTCAACATCCTTCATAATTGTCTCATTTGATATGTGCTCCCCCTCATCACCCTCACTCCCCTGAAAGAAGTAGCTAGCAAACTGAGTGGGGGAGACCACATAGTGCACACCCTGAGTCATCCAGTGAATGTGTCCCCTGGGATCAATGTAGAGGGTGGAGTAGAATTGGCAAATCACTTCTTCATTCCAATCATATTTCAAGCCCATGAGGTCATACACATTTTTGTCCTTGCATGCTGCAATGATCTCATTGAAAATGACATTATCCTTGGAGATCATGTAGTTCCAGTCAACCCACTCGTATGTAGCCAATCTGTTGGTCATGTTCTTCTCAATGAGGATGGACATGTGATAGTCCTGCTAGAACCATGTATAGAACCTATAATCACTAGCTTCCTTCTCCGCCAATAAGTACTAATTGTACTTCTTTCCCTCACTCAAAGCTTCAGGGTCCATCTTGTAGTCCTTGAAATCATAACCATGTTCATATTGTGGAGGATGGACTTGAAGGTCCCTCACAACATTCAATGGATCATCACTAGCTTGCTGACTTGCCCTAGAACCTCGACCCCTGATGGGTATCTTGCCACATGCACGTCGATTAGGGAGAGCACCCGCACATGCAACATTCACAGTCTGAGCTTCTCTACTTGCTTCTCCACTAGTGCTGCCTTTTCCTATCCTCGAGGCAAGTGCCTTTCTCCTTTTGTTCTTATGCACTATCTCCTCACTTGAGGAGGAGCGAACTTGCTCTTCTTCGCTTGACTCATTCTCCACCAGAGTTGCGTTCTTGGTCCGAGCCATTAAAAGGAACTAGATAAACAAGGATACATACAAGGAGTTAGATATGAGCCAAATGTGAGATAGGAGACAATCAAAATCCATGCAGTGAATTGTAGACGATGGAAGTTCCGTGAGAGTTCATGGAAGTTCTATCATGATGGAAGTTCTGGCAGAACTTCTGCCATTTGCACTTTACACAAAAATTGGCATAACTCCCAAATCCTACTGCAACTAAGCAAATGCTTCTAGGATATAATAGACTAGGTACAATGGAAGCTATTTATCCAAAGGAATCAAAGACATTGAAGATCTTGACCAAAAACGAAGATTTGAGGTCAAATCTCATATGTAGGTCAAAGGAACAGAAGAAATCGATGGGGATTCTGGAACTTCCGTGGGAGATGAGTGGGATGACCTTCAACCTAACGAGATTCACCAGTGAAAATGCCAAATCACCACCAATCACCGTCTAGGGTTTGTAGGAGAGGAGAGAGAGAGAGAGAATAAAAGAAAGTGACCGATTGACTTGAGGAAGAAGAGGTCATGGGCCTCTTAACATAGGAGTGACGGAAGTTCCGTCGTTCTCAAGTTCAAGCTGAGGGAACCAACAGAGTATGACGGAAGTTCCATTGTTGGGTGATGGAAGTTCCGTCAGTCTCTGTCTTGAGCAATAGAAGGCAACAAAATTTGGATAAGTTTGACAAGTGCAATTTATATCTGAATACAGATATGTTTTCACTTGTGAAATGAAACAAACAATCAATCTCAACAATATTCACAAATTAAACATTACGATCTATTGATCAACTCCAAAGATTTTCATAATGAAAACAATTAACATTTTCCAAATATTTTCATTTTAAAAAAACTATCTAAGATCAATCAACACAATCAAAGAACGAGGTCTCTACTCCACATTGGATGAATTGAGAATATTCAGCTCGCTCCTAAGCTCACAAAACCTTTTCTCATCTAGGGGATTGGTAAATATATCGGCTATTTGTTTATCAGTTCTAACATAGCTAATCTAAATACCCCCCTTTCTTGAATGATTTCTTAAGATGTTGTGCAGGATATCTATATGCTTAGCCCTATTATGATTAACAGGGTTGTATGCAATCATGATAGCACTCTCATTGTCACATAGGAGAGGAGCTTTGGTCATAGTATATCCAAAATTCTGTAGAGTTTCTCGCATCCAAAGTAGTTGAGCACAACAACTTCCGACGGCGACATACTTCGCTTCGGCTGTGGATAGGGTAACAGAATTTTGTTTCTTGGATGACCGTGACACAAGGGAGCTACCTAAGAATTGGCAAGTCCCGGACGTACTTTTCCTATCAACCTTACATCTAGCATAGTCGACATCGGAATAGCCAACTAACTTGACTTGGAGCCCTTTGGATACCATAATCCTAGGTTTGGTGTGTGAACTAAATATCTCATGATTCTCTTAACAACCCTTAGCAGTGGCTTGAAACCTTGAACACATGCACACACTTAGCATGATATCGGGCTTAGATGCACAAAAATAAAGCAAGGAGCCAATCAAGGATCGATATACCTTTTGATCCACGGGCTTACCGTTTACATCTAGTCCAAGGTGTCCATTTGTCTTCATGGGAGTCTTGTTGGGCTTTGCTTTGTCCGTGTCAAACTTCTTGAGTATGTCTTGAGTGTACTTGGTTTGACTTATGAATGTTCCTTCTTTGAGTTGCTTGACTTGGAAACCTAGAAAGAACTTCAACTCACCCATCATGGACATCTCAAATTTTCTAGTCATAATTTTGGCAAACTCATCAAAAAAAGATTGATTAGTAGAGCCAAATATAATGTCATTGAAATATATTTTGTACACAAAAATGTCAAAGAGTAGGATCATCCTTGCCAATAGTGACGCCCTTCTTGATCAAGTATCCCTTGAGGTGTTCATAGAAAGCTCTAGGAGCTTGCTTGAGGCCGTAGAGTGCTTTGTGAAGCTTGTACACATGGTTTGGCTTCTTTGGATCTTCAAACCCCGGAGGTTGTTTTACATACACCTCCTCTTGAATGGGTCCATTTAGAAATACACTTTTTACGTCCATTTGAAAAAGCTTAAAACCATGGTGAGTAGCATAGGCAAATAAAGTATGAATTGACTCAAGCCGGCTACGGGTGCATAAGTTTCACTAAAGTCCAAACCTTCAACTAGAGAGTAGCCTTTTGCAACAAGTCTTGCTTTGTTTCTTACCACCATACCATACTCATCTTGCTTGTTACGGAATACCCATTTATACCTACAACATTTTGTCTGGGTATTTCCATCAATGTCCACACCTTGTTTCTTTCAAAGTTGCTCAATTCTTTTTGCATGGCCACCACCCAATCCGAGTCTTGAAGTGCTTGTTTCACACTAAGGGGTTCCACAGAGGAAACAAACAAGTAATGATGACAGAATGTAACCATTCAGGATTGAGTAGTTACCCCTCTTTGGATGTCACCAAGAATTTTGTCAACGGGGTGATCCTTTTGAATGCTTTGTCGGACTCATGGGTTTATAGATCTAGATGCATCTTCTTCTTCTTGATTGTTGTCATCTTCAACCTCTTGTTCTCAATTGTCTTGAGCTTGATCTTGGTCATTGCCTTGATCACGATCATCACCATGATCTTGGCTACTTCCTTGATCTTGTTAATTTGGTTGACCTTGTGGAGAAGGTTTATCTTGGCTTGAAGAAGATGGTTCATCTTGATTGAAATTTTGCTCTTGTGGTCTTATCTCACTAATGGCCAAATTCCTTATTGCATCACAAGGAGCTTCATCACCTACATCACTTGGATTAACTTGCGCTACTTGAGAGCCATTAGTTTCGTCAAATGCTACATCACGAGTAATTTCAACAACCCCGGTATATTTGTTGAAAACACGATAAGCATATACATTAGTCCCATATCCAAGTAGAAAACCTTCATGTGCCTTAGGAGCAAAACTTGAAGATTTAGGTTTCTTGTTAAGAATAAAGCACTTACTTCCAAAGAACCGAAAATATGAAACATTAGGAAGGTTGCCGGTGAGAAGCTCATATGGTGTCTTTTTCAAGATCTTATGAAGATACAACCTATTTATGGCATGGCATGCGGTGTTGATAGCTTCAGCCCAAAAGGTGTCCGGTGTCTTGTATTCAAGAAGCATTGTTCTTGCCATCTTTATGAGTGTGCGGTTCTTCCCTTTGGCTACCCTATTTTATTGCGGAGTGTATGGAGCTGAAAATTCATGCTTGATGCCTTCTTTTTTAAGATATTCTTCAACTTGTGTATTCTTGAATTCTATTCCATTGTCACTTCTTATATTCTTGATCTTCACTTCATGCTCATTTTGTGCTCTCCTCAAGAACCTCTTTAGGATAACTTGTGTTTCACTTTTGTCCTTCAAAAAGAATACTCAAGTGAAACAAGAATAATTATCAACAAATACAAGGCCATACTTGTTACCGCCAATGCTTATGTAGGAGACCGGTCCAAATAGATCCATATGTAGTATCTCCAATGGTCTTGTTGTTGTCATCATCATCTTGGAGGGATGTGGAGCTGCAACTTGCTTTCCGGCTTGGCATGCACTATAAATCTTGTCCTTATCAAAAGAGACATCTTTTAGTCCGACAACGTGACCACCCTTTAGAAGTTTATGAAGGCTCCTCATCCCAACAAGAGCTAGTCGGCGATGCCATAACCAACCCAATGTGGTTTTAGCAATCAAACAAGCACTTAGATTACATCCGTCATTGTTGGTGAAATCAACAAGATAAATTTTGTCCTCCAAGTACCCCTTGAAAGCTATTCAGGAATCTCTCTTCTGAAAGATGGTCACGTCATCATCGCTAAAGAGACAACTATAGCCCATCTCACAAAGTTGTGACACAGACATCAAGTTGTACCCCAAACCTTTCACAAGATAAACATTACTAATTGAAAGGTCATGGGTGACTTCAATCCTTCCACGACCGATTACCTTTCCTTTTGCATCATTGCCAAAAGAAATGCTTCCACTTGGAATGTTGTCATGTTCAAGTGTGAAAAACATTGACTTCTCTCTAGTCATATGATTTGAGCATCCACTATCAAGCACCCAAATGGCACCACTGGAAGAGTATTCCTACAAAACAAATTAAACTTTGCTTTTAGGCACCTGAATTTGCTTGGGTCCCTTTATATTAGCAACAAGAACTTTGGGCACCCACACATAAGGCTTTCGCCTTGCATAGTGTGGCCCAACAAATCTAGCAACAACTCTACCATAAGCATTACGGGTTAGCACATAAGTTGCATCAAAATCATAAAAAGATATGGTGGAGCTTTTGTTGTTCTTGTTGACTTGAGAAATGAATGGCCTTGGATTAAATTCCTTTTCTTGAGCTACTTGTTTTCCCTTGTTCTTGGGAGCATCATATTTCTTCTTGTTGTAGCTCTTCTTTGGTTCACTTTCGTTGAACCTAATACCTCTCGTCAAGAGTTGACCTTGGCTCATCAATGATTTTCCTAATAGCTTCTACTTGAGCCTTCTTCTTAAGCTCTTTGACCTTGTTGTTGAGATTTCAATTGTTGCATCTTGGCTTGCAATCTTCTCAAGATCAATGTTGTGACACTTTGCACAACCTTTGCTTGTTGAAGCTTGAGATGATTCCAATTTCTTCATCAATGAGCGGGAGCTCAACTTAAGATCTTCAATTGCCTTTACAAGAGATTTGTTCTCTTCTGCCAATGAGTCACACCTCTCTTGAAGTTTTTCATTTGTTGAGGTGAGTGTTTCACTTGACTCATTGATTTTTGCATGATTCTTGGACATCTTTCTATTCTTCTCTTTTTCTTGCTCAAGTAGCTTGGTGAGCTTGTTGACATTTCTTAACGTCGCCACCAGGTTTCCTTAGCAACAAAGCCAAAAATGTTTGTTGGTAATCTTTAACAAATGCAGAGAGTCCACAAGTGCACGGAGAATACCGTTGTAGCATTTCACCCGGAAGTATTCAGGGTATCGTATTTATTTTATCCCAAAGGAAGGCATATGATTGATTAGAGTAATTACCATATTCTAAATATTGCACATTGGATTATAAGACAAAGTCCTCACAGGGGTAAGGATAATGATAAACATGGTAGTGAACGCATAGATAGCATACTCAAGATAAATAAAACTAGTCTAGTGGAGAAGGACAAAGAAAGAGCTAAGTTCCTATGTTGCTTTTATATAGTTACATAGTCTACATTATATACTATTATACAGATACATAAACAATGCAAGACAATCAGATCATCACACCTTGGGCATCCAATTTTCACCTACATCCATAGTACGATTCTGGCCAAGAGCCTATTGCATAGCCGAACATGGGGGATTTTAAAGGATAGATAGGGCTGTCACCACCTACTACCTACCCCTAGCAATTCGTGGGCTACATGGCAAATAATGTATTCTATTGATTTAAGCACCATGCTTACATCTCTAGAACAATACCCTTAATCCCCTAGCGATGGATCAGAAAAGGAGTAATCACATTTAAGTGAACACTAAGCACGTGGAAATGATCTAAGTCACATATTAGTCATGCATCACTATAATGATATAAATAAAGACTATAGTAAGGGTGTAAGTATCATGACCAATGAGGTCACCCCAAGGTATGATGTTTTAATGATGAATGACAAATATGAAATATGACTAATGTCTATACGAGTGTTGTGCGTGTAGGAAACCTTTTCTATCTTATGATGATTGTTGACAGCGGCCTTGGCGATTGATGACAATGACCACAAGCAGGGAGGCTTGTGAGTTTGATGGAGTCTAAGGGTTGATGGAGATGGTTCAAAGCTAAGGACAAGATATGGAGCAAGTGTTGAGAAAACTTGTCTAGTTGTTAGGACTTTGAGTCCATAGGAAAAACAAGACTATCAAGGGGCTCTAGGTCATTTCTCTTAGGTCATGTCTAGTCGGTGATGTGCATGGATGCTCAGGGAAATCACGGGCACTAGGTGACAGTGGAGAAGCCAAGGAGCTATTCGGAGAAGCCGGGAAATAAAGTCAAACGAGGATGAGGAGTTTCAGCTTCTGAACGAAGTGACCAGACAGAGGGGTCAGTGGTGACCGGACTGTACAGTCACTAAGAGGTTTTGTCTAGGACTTATAGCGAGCGGCGAGGAATCTGTCAAGTCTGGAAACTCTAGAGATCGGATAGTACGGTCTAGTGACCGGACGGTTCGGTCAGTAGAGTTGAGACTTGGGCAGAGAGGAAGCAGCGCGTGAAATGTTTTTGGACTGGAGAGAGAAACAGACTGGACAATCCAGTCAGTACGAAGATCAGCAGGGGCAGAGCCGTTGGAGCTAAAGATTGTAGTGAGCGGACGGTCCGGTCAGGCAGTGACCAGACAGTCTGGTCAGTAGGCCTAGAAAGCTGATTTCGTGGAGCAACGACTAGTTGGAGGTTGGAAGCCTATATAACTTCATTGTTGGGGTCTTGGAGACCTCTCTTAGCCAGTGGAATTGCTTGGAGCATTTGGTGAGAGCCAAGAGGAAAAGAGGAGAGCACTAGGAGTAGATATTGCATGTCTTGAGAGTGCTAGTGAGAGTAACTTGAGCATTGATGCACATCTAAGGCTAGGGTGTCCTTGAGTGTGTGATCTAGGTTGTTACTCTTGGTCTATGGTGGGACCTAGACCGGTTAGGTGTCGGTGATCGAGCCTATCATGATCGGTTGTGAAGGCTGTCACACGTTTGTACACAGTTTGAGCCCGTCGGTGAAAGGGGCATCAATAGTGAGTGCCCGTGTCGGCTCGGGGAGTCCAGCAAGTTCTCGAGGGAGGCGAGCTTGTGCCTTGGTGGCAGCGGTGACGCGCACCGTGTCTACACTCCGGGAGTGATTGCGGGCTCATGGGCGAGAACTCCATAATGGTGGCAGGAGGGACCGGGACTCCGACGGGAGTGGTCCGACGAGGAGTAGGGGAAGGCGCCTGTTGGTGTCACAAAGTGCGAGCTTTAGTGCCACTAACAGAAAGGGTAAATAGAAAATGGAATCATGAAGGATACAAAACGGAACAATGAGCTCCCTTCATGTATTCCCAAAAAGAGTCGTCCCGTTACAAGTAAGTAGGGGTGTTCTATTTATAGGGCCGTACTTAGGTCATATGCAAGTGACCATTTTGTCCCTAATTACCTACTATATTCTCCGAATATTCTATACAAAATGGTCATAAAGGATAGATTGGTCATTTGAGCTTTTCTGGTACCCTTCCTTGTCCCGCACGCCACAACACGTGCTGATGCCACGTGTTGCCCTCTTCGCGCCATGCCGGTTCTTGATCTTGTTCGGTGTCCTGTCCTTCGAAGGATGATGGCTTCATCCTTCATGGGCACGGAGGTACCGCTCGAAGGGTCCGCTGCTCTGTCCTTCGAAGGATGATGGCTTCATCCTTCGTGGGCGTGGAGGTATTGCTCAAAGGGTCCACTGCTTTTGAGCGCGCTTGCCTCCTTCTGCTAGGGCCAAAGGGTCTTGGTTTTTCCGAGGCCTCCGATGGACACCTGTACCTCGAAGTTATGGTTAATAAAAAAGGATAACGATGATTAACTTTGACTTTTATTCATAGCCCGACTTTGATAAACCCTCGAGGGGTGGCTTGTGAAGTGATCCCCCCAACAGTAACCCTTCGAGGGGTGGGTCCAACTTTGATGGGCCAAAACCCTCGCTTCGCCAGGATCTCTTACCAAAACGCCACCCTTCGAACGTCAAAGTTGGGCTTTGAGCGAAGCTACCAGGGCTTCTGCCGATAAAAGGAGAATAATTACAGTGGAAAATTATTATTATTTTTACAAGTTACTCGTCCATTGAGCTCCTGCTATGCCTGCGATTATGACTAGGGTTCGGAGAGTAACTGTTTCTAAAAGCGAGTCTTCTTCTGGGAGCTCACCCAGTTCTCTCGAAGGTAACACTTGGCTATTTTGAGTGTCACGGCTCTTCGGCTTCCGCTTATAATTTTGCGTTACTGTGCCCCCGATTTCCTGAGGCTCTGTAGTAAATGACCATCCGTTTTTACCCGACTATATAAGCGAGGGGTGAGGGGGTGGGGTGAAGGTCTATGAAGCTTTTGTTGCGATCTGCAATATTTGCTTTCTAGTGCTCTGGCTTCCTAGAGCTTCGTGCGCTTATACTGGTCTTTGGTGATTTTACTTCAAAGCAACCTTTGAACTAGCTTGGTATACATGAATTTTTACCTCGAAGTGTCACTTGTGATGGTTGGGACTGGTTTTCGTGTTCCTATTGAATTTACGTTTTGTCTTTGATTTCAGGGTCCGAAGGTATGGCTCGAGTGGCAATGACAGTGCGCGCCGATGAGACCGCTCTTGAAGAAAACCCGCCTTCGACGACTGTCGATGCTGTTATGAGTGAGACTTACTCTGAAGTGGATTTGGCCAAGAGCCTGGAGGATAACCTTATTGGTGCTCTCGAAGGGGAGGATCGCGATCGTGGTCGGGATGCTCTGAAAGAGGTCGAGGATGATGAAGAGGAAGATAATGGAGAGGAAGAGGAAGAGGATGATGAGGAAGAGGGTGGTGACAAGGATTTCGTTCCCCGAGGTGGTGGGAAGAGCATGACCGACACCCAAGGGCAAGGCTCGAGCCGTAGGGTTCGGAGTTCTTGTCCAGTGGATGAGGGCTTGGAAGGCGTGGATGCTGATGTTAGTGACTTGCTGCCGGTGGGTGATTTTGGCCTATCGAGGGGCCAAAAAGGGAAAGGAAAAGAAAACGAGGGACCCAGACCTCGAACCTTTGTCTTCGGGCGATCTCGCCTCGACGCTCCCAAGTTGCACAAGCTTGCCGAGTTGGGGTGCTTTCCTACCCGGGGGGCTCGGCTGGCTGGTCAAGAGGGGATTCCTTGCCCCGTGCATGATGAGGCTGTGGTTTTTGAAGACCACTTCACAGCTGGCCTGCGTTTTCCTTGCTCATCCTTCGTGAAAGATGTGTTGGATAGGTTCGATGTGCAACTTCACCATATTAGCCCCAGCGGGATGACCATGCTGAGCAAGTTTGCCTGAGGTGTGCTGAGTTATCAGGGCCAACCTGATATTGAAGTATTCTGCAAGTACTGTTGTGCTCATTACCAACCGAAGACCATTAAGATTGATGGTGTGACGCACGAGGCTGACTTCGGTTGCGTTACCTTCGTGCCCCGCTTTAAGCGTGATAACCAATTTGTGAAGTGCAGCAGAAACCGCTGGGGTGACAAGTGGCACAAAAGCTGGCTATATGTGAAGGTTCCCGTAGAGACTATTCGTGCGGACGAGGGAGAGACAACAATTTTTCCACTAGCTTCGAAGCTATCTCCATGCGAACCTCGATCCACGGAGGTTAAGGGGCCTAAGGGCTGCAAGAACGACGCTGCTTTTTGCGTTGCTATATTCAATTCAAGCGGCTGGGATCTTGTTGAAGAGTTCATGGCTGTGAATAAGTGGCCACTACGTGAGGGGTGCTCGATTCCTGGGTTTGTTCAGAAGAAAATCCCCTCGAGGCCTGGCATTACCATACCCTTCCCGGAGGTGCCCATGGACAAACGGGGTCTTGGCGATGAGGAGTTTGTGGTCTTCCTGCAGCGCGCTAGCTAGGACCCTATACGCATGAGGAGCACAAACGTACCTGTGAGCGAACTTCTCATAGCGACCGGCTTAATCGAGTGTTGACATTGGCCGGTGTAAAGTATCCGGCTCGTGTTGTGCCAGGGCCTCGCTTGAGGCAAAATCGGCGTCCTAGTAATGTTGGTTTAGATGTTGGCAAGGCTGTGGGGGCTAAAAAAGCTAAAAAGGAGAAGTATCCGATGATGCCCTCCTCACAGATTGGTCAAAGAAAGAGGAAAGAGGAAACTTCAAATGTCCCCTCGAAGCACGTGCTCACAAATGAACCCCGCCAGGACTCTTCGAGCTTCTCTGCCCCTGGCCTTCGCGCTGTTGGGACTTTGATGCACGCCGGGGCGATGGCGGACGCTTTTGATGCTGATGATGATGAGGATGATGACGTGATGGTGCTTTCTCCCTCTGCTGCCGGCGATACTGCTAATTTGCCGGCTTCGAGTCCACCCATTATCCTCGCAAAGGGCGATAGCATTGTTGGCGTGGTGGGTCGTACTATAGACGCGGAGGTCGCAGATACCCTTGCTGGCCTTAAAGGAAAATTCTCTGGCCGCTCCGGAACTCTGAGTCCGAGCCGAGTTTTGATTAGGGCTGAAACTTCTGGGGGTTCTGCGGATGAAAACTTGGAGGTGCCCGAGGGGTATGAAAATTTTGCTGACCCCTAGCTTGGGCTAATCTGTGTTCGGCTCCGGATGCTTTCATGGCCGAGGGTGCTAAGTTACTCGAAGCGGGGGACATGCGGCATAATCTTTGCCATGTTTTGAGACATATAAGTGTGCTTGGTTTTGATGGTACAGAAGAAAAAAAACATTCTACTGTTTTTCTTGAGGTTTCTAACAGAGTCGTTTTGACTGTTCTATATTTTCAGGCTCACACTCTCGCACGGATTTCTTCTAAAAAGACTTGCACGGAGCTGGCATCTCTAGAGCGAGTGAAAATATCGTACGCGACGGAGAATATCTTATTGAAGGAGAAGCTTAACAGCCTTCAATCTACAAAGGATCAAGCTACACTTGAAATTGCGCGAGTGCAAAAAGAGTTTGATGCTTCGTGAGCGAAGGTTGCTGAGCTGAAAAATGGCCTAACTCGCCTGGAGGCTGCTGAGGCTAAAGTTGCAGCTCTAGAGAATGAGAACACAGCCTTGAAGCATGACCAGTCGGCTCACAATTATGACTTTGCTGCCCAGTCTGTGACTGCACACCATCAATATTGCGAGGCTCTAGGTTATGTTGGTGCTGAGCCAATGTCATTGACCGATGGGGCTGCTATCACTGAGGCTGTGTTTTTTAGTTGGCTTAAGGCTGAGTTTGAAGCTCTCCCGGGGGTGATGGATAAGCGCAGCAATTTTGGCTTGCTTCATACCGCAGAGGCTGCATTCGGGCTGCTGGAATGCAAAGGTTGCGACCACTTCCATGCTTCGGGGAGGCGCGATTTTCCGATTGGGGCGGACACTCATGACGACTTGTCGCCAGAGGCTGTTGCCACAACTAAACGTGTTGCTATGACGTTTTGGCGTGATCATGGCCGAGAAGCTACTCGACGAGCTGCGATTGAGAAGCTAGCTCAGGTTATATTTCTGTTTATGTATTATATTTTCATTTAATCACGCGATGTTCAAAGTTAAAATTGATTGTGCCTGCGTAGATGCGTGATTCTTCGAAGAGCTGTGATGGCCAAGATGAAGATCCTTCGGTGGGCAAGGACACTTCGAGGAATGATGCCAACGAGGCGGGTACTTCAGGGGGTGGATTTAAGGCTGCATCAGGCGAGGTTTAGGATCCTTTGTAGTTGTTATATTGATGTAGTATACTTTTTGGGAGGCTTTGAAGGAGATTTTGTAACTAAAATTTTGACATGCCTGCTTCAACCTGCACAGGTGTCTTGCGTGTCGCCTGCGCGGGATTTGAAAGATGACACTTCTAGTGGATCTTCCGCAATGCGCATGTTGGGCCTGATGAGCGAGGGGTCCCAATCCTTATTGAATGATGCTTCTGTAATGACGCCTGCTTCGAGTAGTTATGAGGCTAGTTTGAGTGGCTTCGAAGCGTTAGATGTTGCGGCCGAGGCAGAAAAGCTCGAGGACCACGCGCGTGCTGCTTCACCCGGGGCACACTTGTTGACTTTAGATGCCGGTGTGGTTTGTGTGGGAAATTATTCCCACTTATTTACTCACGGCACTTCATCAAGTGCATCGTCCGCGCCTTGTCGTCGGGGTAAAGCTAAGTCCAGTAGTAGGGGAATCCCATGTGACACTACCATAGATAGACTGCGCAGGAAGTGAACACCCGGACCTTTGCTTTCTACATGAAGCAAGAAACCCCTGGACAATGATGGTTGTAACGCCTCAATTCTGCGGCCCCGCCGCCCATGGCTTGCTGTGGCGAAGCGATCTATTAGTTCTGTGTTGAATTCACCAACAAAGATTGCTAAATCTTTTTCACAGGCGCTGATTCCTGCTTGTGAAGATCTGCAAAATTCAGGTGTCGCTGGTGCCGGGAGCTCGAGGCCTGATCTTGGTCCACCTCCACCTGGTTATACTGCCGACGAGTGGTCTATTTTACTTCCCCAGTTGTTAGCCTCTAGGGTTGTTGTAAAAGAAGAACCCGTTGATTATGATTTCTGATGTAAACATTTGTTAGTTCCGATTGCAATAAAGTCTGGTTTGTCAGGTTTGAGCTGCAACGAGCCCTTTAGTATTTTACATTAAGTTTTTTGAAAAACTTCATCCTTCCCCTCAAATTGCTAGGGGCGAGGTGTTTTTGGGTGAACCCTTCGACGGGTTTGGGCTGGAACGAGCCCCTTAGCATTTTTCGCTAAGTTTTTTGAAAAACGCCACCCTCCCGCTAGAAGTGCTAAGGGCGAGGTGTTTTTGGGCGAACCCTTCGATGGGTTTGGGCTGCAACGACCCCTTAGCATTTTTCGCTAAGTTTTTTGAAAAACGCCACCCTCCCCCTGGAAGTGCTAGGAGTGAGGTATTTTTGGGCGAACCCTTCGATGGGTTTGGGCTGCAATGAGCCCTTTAGCATTTTTCGCTAAGTTTTTTGAAAAACGCCACCCTCCACCTCGAAGTGCTAGGGGCAAGGTGTTTTTGGGCGAACCCTTCGACGGGTTTGGGCTGCAACGAGCCCCTTAGCATTTTTCGCTAAGTTTTTTGAAAAACGCCACACTCCTCCTCGAAGTGCTAGGGGCGAGGTGTTCTTTGGCAAAACCCTTCGACGAGTTTGGGCTGCATCGAGCCCCTTAGCATTTTTTTCTTTGCTAAGTTAGCTGACTGCACGGCTTTAGCTCTTCGGGCTTAGCCAGTGCGGCAGCTATGGCTTGAGAGCTTTTTGCTCTTTGTCGAATGTTTCAATCTCCATGGTGGGAGTTGTTTCGACGTGCTCTGCTGAGCGAGGCTTTCCGCTTTGGGGAAGGCAGCTTTATAGATTTAGCTGGGGTTTACATAGGACCCACCTCGTTAAAAACCTCACCCCTGCGAAGGGTTCCCCTTATGAGGAAAAGAGTACGGTCCTTTACACAGTTGCCTGAAAGGAAAGCTTGGGAAGAAAATCTACCAACTAAGCTCAAGGTAGCACTTATAGTTTCATGCTATGATTGGCTATTTACATGCTTCGAGTGATTCTTTTTCTATACGTAAAACCTTCGAAGGTTGTCCGCATTCCAAGAATACGGCAACTCTTCTCCTTGCGAGGTCTGGAGCCTGTATGCTCCGGGCCTGTTTGATTTTGCCATGATGTATGGGCCCTCCCATTTGGGTTCTAACTTGCCTTTGCTTTCTGTTGTCGGGCTTCAGAGTAGGACTACGTCTTCTACTGCATAAGCTCGGGGTGCGACTTTTTGATCCCTCCATTGGCGGGTTTCCGATTGATACTTTTCAAGGTTGACAGCTGCATCCAGTCTGTCGACTTCCATGAGATCCTTTGATTCCGCCTCTGCAGCCTGTGTTGATTTTGCATTGAAGGTTCTGGGGCTTTGATGCAAAATCTCCTCGGTCGTGACTGCTTCTTCCCCATAAAGTAACCTGAAGGGCGAGTATTTGGTTGCTCTGGTTTCGGTTGTGTTGTGCACCATATGCCCCTTGGCAGTTCTTCTACCCACTTTCCTTTCTTATCGTCGAGGAGTAACTTTTTGATTGCCCTGAGTATAAGACTATTTGCTCTTTCAACGGCTCCGTTCGACTGGGGGTGATATACTAACGCAAAGTCGACTTTGGTTCCAATGGAGTGATAGAATTCTTTGAACATATCATTCTCGAATTGTTTTCCGTTGTCGACTGTTATGTCCCTTGGCACTCCAAAGCGACAGACGATGTTTTGCCAGAAAAACTTTCTGATTGTTACAGCCGAGATGTTTGTGATTGGTCTTGCTTTGATCCACTTGGTGAAATATTCTAGCACTACAACTGCCCACCTGTAATTCTCTAGGGCTATGGGCAGGGGTCAAACGATGTCGATTCCCCAGCGTTGGAGAGGCCATGATGGGGCTATGTGTTGCGTTGGTTGCGAGGGTGCTGACTGCTTATTAGAGATTTTTTGGCAGGCTTCGCATCTGGTTACTACTTCTGCAGCGTCCTTGACCATAGATGGCCAAAAGAAACCTTGTCTGACTGCCTTTGCAGCTAGCGGCCGAGGTCCAATATGCGCTCCACAGATACCTTCGTGTATCTCGTTGAGCAGCTGGGTGCCCTCCATTCTGCTTACACACTTAAGTAGCAGGGCACAAATTCCTGACTTGTAAAGCTGACCCTCGATGATGCTGTAGTTCCTGGCCCTTTGCTGCATTCTTTTTGCCTCTGACTCAGTGTCTGGCTAGTAAAAACCCTTGAGATACGCAATGATTTGAGTTCTCCAGTCTTCACTCGTCACTGCGTGTATTTGCTTGGGGTCCTGGAGGACTGCTTTGATCAAAGGATATGTGATTGTTTGAAAGAACACATCTTGTGGTATTGCCTCTTGTCTTGTTGCCAACTTGGCGAGCTCGTCTACCTCTGTGTTAAACTTTCTCTCGATATACTGTATATCGAAGCCTTTGAAATACTTTTCTATGCTTTGGATGGTGCTATGGTATTTCTCAAGCAGTGGATCCCTGGTTGTGAATTCCTTGTCATGTTGGCTGGCAACGATCTTGGAATCGGTTTTAACTTTGCACCTCTGGACTCTGAGTGCCCTCAGTTTCTTGAGCCCCAGCAATACTGCTTCATACTCTGCTATATTGTTGGTGCACTTGTCTATTTCCTTGCTAAACTCGAGCCTTGCAGCATATCTCATTTTCACACCCGTGGGCGAAGAGACTACTGCTGCTATGCTTGCCCCGGCCAATCCCCAGGCTCCGTCGCAATGCACTGTCCACTCTGGTTCAGACCATGTTTGATTTTTTGTGTGTTGTGGAGCCGTCCAATCTGCTATGAAGTCAGTGAGTACTTGAGACTTGATGGCACTGTGTTTCTCGCAGTCTACTACATGCTCTGAGAGTTCCATGGCCCATTTGCCGATTGTTCCCGAAGCTTCTCGGTTGCCAAATATTTCGTTAAGTGGTTGGCTGGTGAGCACTTTGATGTGATGAGCCTCGAAATAATGTCGTAGCTTTCTGGAAGCCATGGCTACCGCATATGCGATTTTTTTCCATCTCAGAATAGAGCCTCTTGGAGGCAGACAGTGCCTCATTAACATAATATACTGGTAGTTGTACCAGGATTTCCTTCGGTTCCCCTTTAACCATTTTGACTATTTTCTTTTCCTGCACAAGGACTGCGTTGACTGCTGAATGGGACGCAGCGACATATAACAGTAGCACAGCTCCGAGCTCTGGGTTGGTTAGCTTTGATTGCTTCTCGAGGTAATTTTTTACATCTGCGAAGGCTTTTTTCTGTTCTGGACCCCATTCAATGGGTTGAGCCCCTCGGAGTGTTTGGAAGAAGGGCAAGCTTTGCTTGGCCGATCTGGATATGAATTGGTTTAGTGCCGCCATTCTGCCTATGAGTTTCTGCACTTCCTTAGGGTGTGTTGCTTTTGCTTAGGGTGTGTTGCTTTTACTCCGGAAGTGTTCCTTTTTCTAGTTCGGACTTGTCCGATCTGAACGGATGTTACGTTTTCCTAGGGCGTGTTACTTTTTCCTAGAAAGTGTTCCTTTTTCCAGTTCGGACTTGTCCGATCTGAACGGATGTTACTTTTTCTTAGGGTGTGTTACTTTTTCTTAGGAAGTGTTCCTTTTTACCAGTTCAGACTTGTCCGATCTGAACGGATGTTACTTTTCATTTCTATGTCAATTTGGCCCAGCTAGGAGGGGTGTTCCCAGTAAAAATAACCCTTGTACACCTTGTGGAAAGCCTAACCACGAATTAAACTCAGAAAAATAGAGAAGCATATTGCTCTTATCCTTAGGGTTTGTGCCATAAGTGACACCTTAAGGATTGGGAGTTTTCTCTACCACTTGTTCTTGTGTTTTGTTGTGATTTGCAAGAGCATCGCCTCTCCTTTGCGTAGTTTAGGTTAGGCATCGACCAAAGCGTGTTGTTGGGCAAAATCTCTGTCACAGGTGGCTGTTCTAGCAGTTGTTGGTGCCAAGATTCATCAGATTTCACGGGTCAGTTATCCTTAGGTCCTACGACGAGAAGATCGGGCAAGCCCCCGCATCACTTCCCCATTAGCTTAGTCTTTTGGGTGCAACTGGTTGGTGCATAGTAGCTTAATATGGTATAGAGCCTAAACTCGATCTATTTTTTCTTCCGCTGCCAACAATCCCCTACCCCTAGCGCCGCCGGCACCCCACCTCTTGTACCACTGCCGCCGGCATTACCCACGGCGCCCATCAAGTGCATCGTCTCCATGATGCCCTAGCGCACCCCCGGGGAGATCACCATGTCGATCTGTAAGGATCATGACCATTTAGGTTACCCCAAGGTATGAATGTTTTGGTGATGAATGACAAATATGAAATGTGACTAATGCCTACACGAGTGTTGTGCGTGTAGGGAACCTTTTCTACTCTATGATGATTGTAGACGGTTGCCTTGGCGTTGATGACAATGACCACGAGCATGGAGGCTTGATGAGCTTGATGGAGATGGATAGAGATGAAGGACAAGCTATGGAGCAAGTGTTGGGAACACTTGTCTAGTTGTTCGGGCTTTGAGTCCATAGGAAAAACCGGACTATCAAGGGGGTCTAGGTCATGTCCCTTTAGGTCATGCTAGTCGGTGATGTGCATGGATGCTCGGTGAAATCACAAGCACTAGGTGACAGTGGAGATGTCAAGGAGCTGTCGGAAGAAGCCAGGAAATGAAGTCAAGAAAGGACGAGAAGTTTCAGCTTCTAGAAAGAGTGATCGGACAAAGGGGTCAGTGAAGACCAGACTGTACGGTCACTAAAGGAGAAGGCAGTCTAGTGACAAAAATTTGCGAGGAATCTATTTGCGCTGGAGACCAAAGAGACCGGACGGTCCGATCTACAGACCAGACATACCGGTCTGTGTGGGTGAAGCGCAGGACAGAGAGGAAGCAAGCTCTCCGGAGTCCGATGGACTTGTCCAACGCATCGGACATGTTCGACAAACCGAGAGACCGAACGGTCCGATCTGCTGACCGGACAGTACGGTTAATGCAGGGAGTCACCAGGACAGAGAAGCTAACGGCTCCGGGAGCCGTCACAGGAGAGACCGGACGGTCCGGTCTTGCAAAGACCGGACAGTCCGGTCATCAGGTCCAAAAAGGTGATTTCATGGAGCAATGAGTTGTTGGAGGTTGGAAGCCTATATAACTTCGTTGCTGGGGTCTTAGAGACCTCTCTTGGCCAGTGGAAGAGCTGGGAGCATTTGGTAAGAGCCAAGAGGAAAAGAGAGGAGCACTAGGAGAGGATATTGGATATCTTGAGAGTGCTAGAGAGAGTAACTTGAGTATCTATGCTCATCTAGGGCTAGGGTGTCCTTGAGGGTGTGATCCAGGTTGTTACTCTTGGTCTATGGAGAGACCTTGACCGGTTAGGCGTCAGTGATCGAGCCTATTGTGATTGGTTATGAAGGCCGTCACATGTTTATACCCGTTTGAGCCCGTCGGAGAAAGGGGCATCGCTAGTGAGCGCCCGTGTCGGCTCGGGGAGTTCGACAGGTTCTCAAGAGAGGTGACCTTATGCCTTGGTGGCAGCAGTGGTGCAATCGTATCTTCACTACAGGAGTGATTGCGGGCTCGTGTGCGAGAACTCCACTTGGTGGCAGGAGGGACCGGTACTCCGGCGGGATCAAACAAGGAGTAGGGGAAGGCGTCATCCTTTCGAGACCTCAGGAAAAATATCATGAGCCATCTCTTACTCTACTCCTTACTTTGTTGCCTTTCTTTACGCATCTACATACCATGTTGTTCATGCTTGTGTGCTTACCTTGTTTTATTTGATTACCATGTCGACTTGCATGAATAGGCTTCTCTACTTGCTAGTTGTGCTTAGCTTTCACTTAATCACTAGCATGTTTAGGAGTTGTGTTGTCTTGATTGTCACCCCTGTATGTATTGTGCTACTCATGCTTGTGTGCTTATCTTGTACTTGATGATCTAGTAGCTTTACATAAGTAGGCTTCTTTGCTAGTTTGTTGTGTGCTTCCGCTTGTCGTTGATTACTAGCTTGCATAGGAGTTGCTTGACCTTATGTGTGACCCACTAGTATGCTTAGGTTGTCTTTCCTTTCGTAGGATTATCTTGTTAGTGTGATCACCACTAGAATTGAGTAGGAGTTGTTTGAGTGGTTGGTTTTAGTAATTGGCAAATTAGGTACATAGTTTGAGTTCCCGATTCACCCCCCTCTCAGTCATTTGATCCTTTCAAGTGGTATCAGAGCCAAGTGCTCATCATAGGGCTTAACCGCCTTGAGTAGTGACCGTATTGAGTTGGGATGTCGTCCTATCTGGGGTCGGGTCATGGCTCATGGAAGGATCGCTTGAAAAGCGACCTAAATGCCATGATTTCGGATGAGTTGATGGATACTCTTATGGACTTTGCCAATACCTTTATCGATGATCATGTTTATGATGATGATTGTGTGGATGTGCTTAGATCCTACTAGTGATGATTTGATAGGTTGCTCTACTAGTGTGCCTATTGTGATGAATGATAATGATGTGTCTCTTGATCTTGCTTGCTCCTCTAGCATGACTAGTACTGATGATGCTTGTGAGCCTTTTATTGATCATGCTAGTGATTCACTTATTGAGGAGTTCTTTGGTTTTCATGCTAATGCGAATAAGGATTTACTTGACTCTCTTATTCGCTTACGAGGTATTATGGACATGATTGGAGCAACTACTTTCGAGCTTTCCAAGTTAGTGATCTTGCAAGCTCCTCTATATCACCCTTGATCTAATCATGTACAAGAACCTTTCCATTGATGATGTGATTGGGCTACTCTTCAAGGACGAGGAGATCACCGCAAGCTTGACGGGGAAGAAGATATACAAGGCAAACAATGGAGCATCTTCAAGCAAAGAGAAAGAAGTAGCTTTGAGCTCAAACTTCTTTGATCCCTCAAAAAGATTGCCTTGCAACAACTTCTACAACCCCTTCGGATCAAGACCTACACTGAGCTCTTCATCAGGCGCTTCATCAAGCTCTACCTCAAGTGTCATTCCAAGTTCTACTCCAAGCACTTCGGGTGGATCACGCATTGGTGTGAGAGGAGCACCGACCATAATGCTCACACAATCATTTGAGATGATCAATATCACCACTATGGCTCCGACGCCTCTGCCTCCTCGACCATAAGATCATCTTTGACATCTTTGTCGAGCTCACCAACAGGATCTTTTCTTTGAATTTGATGAATTTATGAGAAATACGAATGATGACCTTTGTGAGAATATCTCTTGAGCATTTATGATTTTGTCTATAGGATAAACTCCTTTCGGGGACTTCAGAGGATTCCACCATATGAAGTGATTGACAAGTTTCTTCGGCAAATCACTGCTCCTGAGAGGAGTTTCTTGCTTGAGGAGATGATCAATAGAAGGCATGAGCTCTCAATTGAGAGGGAGTGATGGAGATGATACTTATGCTTCACACACAGGTGGGACACATACTTGAGCATGTCACTGGACTTCATGACCCTCCCCACTACTACATCGATCTCGACAATATGCATGTGGGGGATGGTTTTGGTCATTGGAGGTATCGTGCTCCCAACCATCCTATAAGGAGAAGACTTCATGAAGGGATTGTAAGAGTCCCTAATTATGAGGATGGTCTCATTCGATGTGACGAGGTTAGTGAAGATCAATCAAGTAATGCTTTGGATACTAACCCTTCTTCCTCTAGTGCTTGTCTTATGGCTACTACCAGGGTCAACTATAAGAGTAGAGGTACTCATTGGATACTTGATAGTGGGTGCACCCAACATATGACCAGGAAGCCAACCATGTTCACCAACATTGATGAAGATGAAGACAATGAGAAGGTGACTTTTGGGGACAACTCAAAAGGGAGAGTTAGAGGCTCAGGCAAGGTGTCCATCACAGAGGATCTCCATCTCTCCAAGGTCTTTCTTGTGGAAACCCTCAATTTCAACCTCTTGTCTATTGGTCAACTTTGTGACATGGGATTCAAGTGCACATGTGATGATGATGGTGCTATGATTGAAAATGCAAAGAAAGGGCTAGTATTTCATGGAGTGAGGCATGGGAATTTGTATGTCACGGACTTCAAATCAAGCAACATGCCACCAAGTACTTGCGTATTCAGTAAGGCGACCAAGGGATGGTTGTGGCATAGAAGATTGGCACATATTGGAATGAATCAACTCAGAAAAGTGGTCAAGAGGAATCTATTGAAGGAATCAAGGATATGACCTTTGAGAAGGATAGATTGTGCAGTGCTTGTTAGGCTAGAAAGCAAGTTGCATCTTCACATCCCACCAAGTCTTTCATGTCTTTATCTCATCCTCTAGAGCTCTTGCACATGGACTTGTTTTGGCTAACACATTACAAGAGTCTAGGAGGCAATCTATATTGCTTGGTGATTGTGGATGACTTCACGAGATACACTTGGACCTTCTTTCTTATGGAAAAGTCTCAAGCAAGTAATATCTTCAGAAAGTTCACAAGGAGAGCAAAGAATGAATTCAAGGCCAACATTATGATGATAAGGAGTGAATGGGACAAAGTTCAAGAACACAACAATGAAAGAGTATTGTGACAAGAAGGAAATTTCTCTGCTACATATACTCCGAAGCAAAATGAAGTAGTAGAGAGGAAGAACAAGACACTCATCACTCTTGCTCGTGCTATGCTAGATGAGCATGGAACTCATGAGAGGTTTTGGACTGAAGCAATCAACACGGCTTGCTACACTTCCAACCGTGTATATCTCCACCGTCTATTTTGAGAAGACACCCTATGAGGGAAACTGAATGTTTCCTATTTTCGGGTCTTTGGCTGTACTTGCTACATTCTCAAGAAAAGGAGGAAGCCCAGAAAGTTTGAGAGTAGAACGGATGAAGGCATTCTTGTTCGGTACTCAGGGACTTCTAAGGCATATAGGGTCTACAACTCAGCCACAGGTTGTGTGGAAGAATCCTATGATGTGCAATTTGATCAGTCAAATAGTTCTAAAATAGGACATGAATTTCATGAAGTGAACATTGGTGATGAACTCATGAGGGAAGCTTTGAGGAACATGCTCATGGGCGAGGTTTTACCCCACGAGGCCAATGATGATGATATTGGTGAGCCCTCTACTCCACCACCTCAACCAACCTCATCCTCCAAGGTGCAAGAACCAACCCAAGATGCCATTAACACACCCACTAGCTCCTCCCAAGATTTATTGAGAGTGCATCCACCTACTCATGAGGAAACCCAAGTGAGAAGTGAACCACAAGACTCCCCACATACACATACTTCACCTCGAGTCACTTCTCCAAGCTCTTCACATGACACCCCCCCATCCACTCCAAGCTCTAATTCCAAAAGAAGAAAGCATATGAGTGATTCCCCCACCTTACTAAAAATCCAAGACACTCATATCTCTAGAGAGCAAGCAATCCATGATGCTCATGATACTTCACCTAGACCTCCTCCCACTCAAGAAGAACCTCTTCCTAGGCCCAAAGCTATCAACAAGGATCATTCACATGACTTGATCATAGGGAGTCGATTTCAAGGAGTTAGGACAAGGAGGAATAAATACAGGCCTAACTATTTGTATACTTGTTGCATTTACACTCCTTGCATTCATGCATTGTGATAACTTACATGCTTCCAAACATGTTTCTAGGGGGAGTTGCTTATTTACAATGTAAGTATATGACCCTCTAGATGATCACATAGTGATCTTTGTGCTTCATGTCCACTGAGTCATGTTCAAATGAGCTCCGAGGTTAAATTTACTCGTGTGGCTCAAAGACAAGTGACTCATACATACCCAACACACTAATGACTAACCATTGCATTCTTGAAGAAATATTTTGTTGAGTCATGTGTGTAGGGGGAGCTATGGTGGAACACCATTGTGACCAAGGAGGAGCACCATGAAAGGAGGAGTTTCCTAACTCTTGCCATTTATTAGTTGCTCCTTGGTTCTCTTGTGTTTTGTGTTTGGTTTTTGATGATAGGTGACAAAAGGGGAGAAGAACATGAAGATCCAAAAGCCAAGTCGAGATTGAGAGAAGTACAAAAGGGGAGAAGGACATGAAGATCAAAAGAAGATAGATGAGAAGAACATGAAGACAATTAATGAACATGTACACAAACATGAAGAAAAACAACAATGAACATCTACACCGACATGAACATCTACGTCTATGGTGCGTGTCTACATCAACAAGATTATCTACCACGACCCCATGACGGGCACAACATTCAACTCAAGCAAAACTTCTGGTGCGCTACATGATTGGGTCGTTCTCCCTCAACACCTAGAATATTCCAAGGGGGAGACTACTTCCAAGGTAAGGACCAAGGTAATTTTTAGACCTTTCTTTTCTCTTGGTTCCTCATTTTCGTTTGAGTCTTTTGTCCCTTCCTTCTTATTCTTTCGGGACTCATTCATTTTGGATCATCATAGGTAGTGGTTGTCATCCATCACCAAAAAGGGGGAGATTGTAAGGATCATGACCATTGAGGTCACCCCCAAGATATGATTGTTTTGGTGATGAATGAAAAACATGAAACATGAGTAATGCCTACACGAGTGTTGTGCGTGTAGGGAACCTTTTCTACTCTTTGATGATTGTAGACGGTTGCCTTGGCGTTGATGACAATGACCACAAGCATGGAGGCTTGATGAGCTTGATGGAGTCCAAGGGTTGATGAAGATGGATCATGGCTAAGGATAAGCTATAGAGGAAGTGTTTGGAACACTTGTCTAGTTGTTAGGGCTTTGCGTCCATAGGAAAAACCGGACTATCAAGGGGGTCTAGGTCATATCTCTTTAGGTCATGCTAGTCGGTGATGTGCATGGATGCTCGGTGAAATCACAGACACTAGTGATAATGGAGAAGTCAAGGAGTTGTCGAAACAAGCTGGGAAACAAAGTCAATCGAGGATGAGAAGTTTTAGCTTCTGGACAGAGTGACCGAACAAAGGGGTCAGTGGAGACCGGACTATATGGTCACTAAAGGAGAAGGCAGTCCAGGAAGTAGACTTTGTAAGGAATCTGTTTGTGCTGGAGACCATAGAGACCAGACAGTTCGGTCTACAGACCGGACGGTCTGTGTGGGTGAAGTGCAGGACAGAGAGGAAGTAAGCTCTTTGGTGTCTGATGGACTTGTCCGACGCATCGGACTAGTCCAATGGATAGAGAGACCGGACGGTCCAATCTGTTGACCGGACAGTTGGTCAATGCAGGGAGTCACCAGGACAGAGAAGCCAACGGCTCCGGGAGCCGTCACAGGAGAGACTGGACGGTCCGATCTTACAGTGACTGGACAGTCCGGTCATCAGGTCCAGAAAGGTGATTTCATGGAGCAACGGCTAGTTGGAGGTTGGAAGCCTATATAACTTTGTTGCTGGGGTCTTGGAGACCTCTCTTGGCCAGTGGAATAGCTGGGAGCATTTGGTAGGAGCCAAGAGGAAAAGAGAGAAGCACTAGGAGAGGATATTGGATATCTTGACAGTGCTAGAGAGAGTAACTTGAGTATGCACATCTAGGGCTAGGGTGTCCTTCAGGGTGTGATCTAGGTAGTTACACTTGGTCTATGGTGAGACCTAGACTATTTAGGTGTCGGTGATCGAGCCTATCGTGATTGGTTGTGAAGGCCGTCACATGTTTGTACCCAGTTTGAGCCCGCCGATGAAAGGGACATCGCTAGTGAGCGCTCGTGTTGGCTCGGGGACTCTGACAATTTCTCGAGGGAGGCGAGCTTGTGCCTAGGTGAAAGCGGTGACGCAACCATTTCTTCACTCCGGGAGTGATTGCGGGCTCATGTGCGAGAACTCTACTTGGTGGCGGGAGGGACCGGTACTCTGGCGGGAGTGGTCCAACAAGGAGTAGGGGAAGGCGCCATCCCTTCGAGACCTCGGGGAAAAATATCATGAGCCATCCTTCCGCATCTACATACCATGTTGTTCATGCTTGTGTGCTTACCTTGCTTTAGTTGATTACCTTGTAGACTTGCATGAATAGGCTTCTCTACTTGCTAGTTGTGCATAGCTTTCACTTGATCACTATCATGTTTAGGAGTTGTGTTGGCTTGATTGATCACCCTTGTATATATTATGCTACTCATGCTTGTATGCTTATCTTGTACTTGATAATCTAGTAGCTTTACATGAGTAGGCTCCTTTGCTAGCTTGTTGTGTGCTTTCGCTTGTCTTTGATTACTAGCTTGCATAGGAGTTGCTCGACCTTGTGTGTGACCCACTAGTATGCTTAGGTTGTCTTTCCTTTTATAGGATTATCTTGTTAGTGTGATCACCACTAGATTTGTGTAGGAGTTGTTTGAGTGGTCGGTTTTAGTAATTGGCAAATTAGGTACATAGTTCGAGTTCCTGATTCAATGCCTCTCGGTCATTCGATCCTTTCACGATATTCGCCAAGGGCCGCGCCCTCCAACATCATGCGATGGATCAATCCGATCTGCCGCCATCATCATAGAAGGTCGCACAACAACAAATCATGAAGGAGTTACTTGGGTCATCATTAGCACCTCGATCCGTCCTATGCCTCTCGCCATCGTCCCCGTACTCTGCCAGCCCCTACCTCGCCATCTTGTCCGGCGATGGCCTGCCCCGAGGACCAGTGTCGCCAACTTCTGATCGGCAAAGGATCACCTCGGGCACTCCCTTGGCATCGCCTCGATGGTTCTCCATCACAGTGACACCAACTTCTCCTCCCCGCCCAACCTTCACCGCGGCCAGCACTACTTGACACATCCGCTTTTTCTTTCTCTGTTGTTTGCTGCTTTTCTCACTACTTTCGGGTGTTAACCATGAGCATAAGAGGATTAGGAGCTTGCTGCTATGCATATCAGAAGTCCTACACAAGATGTTCCTATTGTTGATTTTTTTTGTTTTCTTTGATTATTTACTCGATCACTGATTGAGATTGCGTCGCCCGTCGCCTTCATGTGCCTCTACATCGACATCGTCACTGGCTCCTCCTCGTCGACACCAATGCGGTCTGTCCTGGCGTGCGGTGCATGCAGGGGTGCTCCTCTCGCAGCGCCGCTAGGCACCTCCACCACATGGTCTTCACGTTGGTTGTCCCCATCCTCTTTGTTCGCCTCGCGCGTGTGCCCTTGGATTGATCACCTGACTTATGTAGTGGTGCGGCACATATGCTTTTGGGACAGTTGTCCTGAGAACGTGCATCACCACCGACCCCGAGGGCTGCCACTGTGTCGCCTCTTCGGGCCACAGCGCCAGCACCTGTTGTTGCCACGACCATGAGAAGTGTCTTTCGCGACACAACTCCGTCCATCGTGGCACTCGTTGCAGCATCTTCATTGCCATCTTTGTGCATTGACGACTCCGATCTTCCACACTCATGGTCTTCGTCACGCTGATGGGTCTTCTTCGCCTACCTTGATTCCCACTGCCGTGGTTCTTCAGGCTACTGGCGTTGCCACTCCCGGCCGTCGGAACTGCCGCGTCTATGACTTCGTCTTCGTCCCCCATGACCACATCGCCAGAGCTGCACTGGCAGTCTCCTTCCTAGTCGCTCTGCGCCATGATCGTCGTAGAGGCCTTCTCTGCTAATCTCCTCCAACAATGATGGTCCCTACCTATGTATGCTCGGTATTGGCAACATTGATACGTGCCTTCGTCCACGACATGCTCTCGGGCCTAGCAAAGCTGAGGGACACCTCGTCCATGTTGGTTTGACTACATCGACTTTCTACCTCCTGGTGCCTTGATTGTGTCGTCGTCTTCGTCCAAGTCGCATCCTTGAGCACCTCTACCTTGATGCCTCCTTGCGTCCACGGCTCCATGCGTGACTTCATCGACATCGGCAACCTCAGTTACTTTGACCACGACTACCTCAAGTGCAGCTTCGTCGACCATGGCTATCGTCCTTGCTCATGGCCACCTCGACATCAGCATAAAGGGCCATCATCCGCATGTGTTGCTCACTGGTTTTCTCTCCAGTCGCAGCATTTGCACCTCAATGCTTTAACTATAGGGGATGTTAGTCCGTCGGCTTCTATTTTCAGCTTCTTCTCCAGTCTCACCTTCTGCGGTGCTCCGGTTGTGACTGCAGGGGGATGTTAGAGTATATTTGGTAGTTTAGATATTGTATCTAGGACTTTCATATGTTTCCTCGGAGGTGCCTTGCCCTCCAAGTGCCTTGCCCTCCAAATCATGTACTCTCACATATACCAGCCGAGAGCCTCAATGCAATACATCTCACGCAATCAACCATTTGACGTATTCTATTCTCCTACAGATTTAACACAAAATATGAATAGACACAAACAAGCTCAATAATAAGAACAAGCACAAGAAATATAAAGAGAGAGAGAGAGAGAGAGAGTGATTTTTACTGAGGTTTGGCAGTCACACTAAGTAGCTCCTACTTCCTTGTTGAGGAGCCACACAAAGTAGCCGGGTCTCTCTCAACCCTTTTTCTCGACCAAGCAATCACAAAGATCGAGCTTGGATTCTTTTCTCCACTTGATTCTTTTCCTCCCTGAGGTGAATCATACCTTCACAAATGTTCCCGTCTCACCACAACACTTGGGAGCTCAAGGGCGACTCCTAGCCGTCTACGAGACCAAGTCTCCAATAGTAATAAGCAATACAAATCTTATAGATGAGGGAAAAAGTGTGCTCAAGTATTTGAGTGGATAGATGAAGCTTTGATTTGGTTGGATCTCTCTCACAAATGCTATGGATGTCAAGAACAAGTGTATGAGTGAGAGAGGAGAGCTAAAGCTGAATGGGAAGTGAAATGACAAAGTGTCCAACCCCTCCCACAGGCAAATGGAAGGGTTATTTATAGGCAAGTCTAAAAAACTAGCAGTTAGAGTGTATTTCAGTGACTGACGAAACTTCTATGGTGACCCACGGAACTTCCATGAATTCAAAGAGCCGTTGCGTGGGCTGAGATTCCATTGGAAATGTTGTGATGGAACTTCCATAACAAGGGTGACAGAACTTTCGTCACTCTCGGGTTGGGAAGCTAGAAAGCACAGCTAGTGTCAAAACTTCTGTCACATAGTGACAAAACTTGCATCACTCTCGGGTTGGAAGGGTCACAAGGAATTCCAGTGACGAAACTTCCGTCAAAAGGTGACGGAACTTCCATCACTCTCTATTTGGATCTGGAAAGTTGGTTCTTTTGGTTTGTTTTGTGGCTAATTGTCTCTCAAAGCTTTTTGGTTGACTTGAGCACAATAATTCCCTGCAAGCAAGATTAATTTACCCATCTTAATAGTTTGGCATTCCTATGACTCAAGAAATTAATAAAATACTAATCTTCAAAACTTCCTTTGAGTTCATTTTTCTTTTCTTATTAGGTAGATCGATGAACTATCGAGCAATGTGGGTCATGACAATCTTTTGATAATCTGCACATTTGCTTCATACACATGTTATTACAATTTTAATCTTATGTCATCATTGACCAAAACCCACTAGGGGATCCTAGATGTATCTTCAAATTACTTGCCAATATTGTTGATTATTAGATTGAATTTGTGAGTTGCAATTCATCTATATTTTTCTGTGCCTCTTGTTTAGATCCCTTGGCACAATTTTTTTTAATAATTGCTACATGCTCGAAAATGGTGAAATATATCATCTACAAAACACTTCAATATTAGAAATGTTCAAGAATAATTTTTTCTTCTTAATAATAAGATTGATGTTTAAGAGGTCTTTAACTCTAAAGTTTAAGTGGGCAAATTATCATTAAAAGCCAATTGATGCAAGAAAAGCTATCAAATTTAGGAATAAATAGATGTTACTGATTTGAGTATGTTTCATATAAATTTTATGTGGACTAAACTCAACCAATCACCACATATTTTACTTTCCAAATCGACTAGTTTTACAGTTGATTAACAATAAATAGTAGAATTATGTATTTCCACTATTAATTCACCGACAAAAAATAATACTAGTTCAAGTTTCTATAAAAATCTTTAATGTCACAACACAAAATTAACCAAATAAATGATCAAAAGGAATAAAACCAGTTGTGTCTTAAACTTTAACCATATCCAATGCCTCTGAATAACACTAAAAATGATTAGATTATGGGTTAGGGATATGATTCCATTTGTCTATAACACATTAGATGTCTTAAACTCCTTGATGCTTAGAGTGTACTATAGGTTCAAAAAAGGTTAACACTAATGAAATATAATACTTTTATAATTCAAATTGTGCAATTCATACTAATTATAATATCTCTTTTATATATAATAGATAATCAGTATATGATCTTCTAACGAAAGTGTTTTTGACATACTTTGAAGTATTAAAAGAGAACTTCCATTTTTAAAAGATTCACTCGCTCTGTAATGACTTTGAACGTACACATTAGGAAAAATATTTTATATAAGATATTTTTTGTACGAGATATGATCTTTTAGTTTGAATACCTGAAACTAATTCATGTATCTCCAAAGCTTGTCTTTTTCCCTTTTCTGCTAGCTTGGAATGGAGTCAAAGAAAATAAAATCATAAATTTTGAGTAAATTCTTAAACAAGGACACTACTAAAAAAATGATTTTAACAATAAAAGACCAAAGTAAAATAGCGACAGGCTTTTTTTAGACCTGACACTACAAATCCTTAGATCCAGAAGACCCGTTACTAAAAATAAATATTACTTTTAGAGGCAAACATCTTTATTAGTAGTCCGTTACTAACAAATGCTCTTTTTTAAAATGAGGCCCACAACTATACATATACATATTTCTAATCCTAGGCTCCCCACTTCACTCCTTCCCAGCCACAACCACTCTCTCTCTCTCTCTCTCTCTCTCTCTCTAAAGTGAATGATGCCCCTCTCGGTGACGCTCCTCCCGATGGCGCATCCTCTCCCTCTGGCAGCCGGTGGCGTATGCTCTCCCTCCTACGGTGGCAGCGGATATGCGCCCCTCCCAGCACCACATCGTCTCCCTCTAGCAGCGGCAAATTTGCGCCCCGCTCCTCGACGACGAATCAGGCTCGCCAGCGCGGGGGGGGGGGGGGGGGGGGAGCATCCGGCAGCAGTGGGGAGAGGGAAAAGGGGCCCATCAGTGGAGCCCTGAGTCAGGTGGGCCTGACCATTTTTTTTATTTTCTAGTAAGTCGCGTTTAGTAACAGGCCTAAAGTGTCTGTCAATATTTAAAACATATTTTTAATAATTCTTCATTAATTAGTGGTGGACGCGATACCCGCCACTAAGAAGGTCGTTTACGGTCCGTTGCTGAAAACCATTTCTGTAGTAGTGGGATTAAAGAAATTGTCAAAAGCAGTAGGGGAATGTAGTTGTTGAGTTATCCGTTGATCTTTGCTTCATTGCAAATTTATCTGGCCTTCACTCGAGCTTCATGCTCAAATTTAGTGCGTGAATATGATCATTTTCCTTTTTGGAATATGTAAGGCATTAATTCAACGGGCTTTCTCTCCCCCTAATGCCGTCATCAGATCATTTCAGTAGCATATTCACAAATGTATCCCGTATGATGAGCTTTGGCAATGTATCTTCGAGACTGATCCATCTCTCACTACATGTGAGTGCTCATTCATATATGCTTTTATGGTATAAATCTTCGATAATTCCACGCACATTCTTCAAATTCGTATGCAGTTAACTAGACATGCTCTATTAGAACAAAGATGATGTCCAATTTTTTCTCCTTGTTTGCAACAAATATAAACTACAAGTTTATAAAGGCAAGAGGTTTCTGCAAGAAATCCATACATACGAAGTTGTATTTTCTGCACATGGACTGCATGTCCATTCATTGTAATTCCACTTACTCATATTCAACTGAGTAAATTCTATCCCATATACTCTACCGCTCCTCTGATCTGGGCCTTCATGACATAATGTTGATATGGTCTACGAGCCGTATCAAATTGAGAGAACATAGTACTATTTTTTCTTGAATTTCAAAGAATGCGTGACATGTAATCCATCTCCATGGGAATAGTAGAAATAAATTGCAGTAAATTTTTGTTAGTCATTCTACATGAAGACAAATAAATTGCTATAGCAAAATAGAATATACATGTAGCTTCATGCTACTAATTTCTCCACAATAAAATCCTCCCCCTCATCATGTCAATATTTAACTTCAAGTTAAATCAATGTTTGATGCATTTCTGATGATATATTGTAACACGCAACCATACTACAAGTATGATTCATTTGTATGACTCTCATGTACAAAATATTCAAGGATAAAAACATGAGCTAGGTGGAATCCGGATCACATCTTCAAGAAGTTTGCAAAATCCACCTTTAGAAGATTAAGGGTCTCCATGCACATCTTCATTTCTTCATTACTAAGGAGATGAGATCATCATCAAGAGCTAAATCTTCGTGATTATTGTTTGATTCTTCATCGTCGTTGGTTTCTACATGAAACCTATTTACACGGATGTCCTTGAAGCTTAACAATATCTGAGTAAACTCAAGATAAAGTAATGCTTCGTGGATTACTAGTTGTGTTCTATTCAGTAGGACAATTGTGGCCCTGCATGTGCCAACAATCCTAGTGTCATTGTCAATGATAGTAGTTATATTTCTATCATACTTTGACAGTGTTTGAAAATATCTAGTGTCCTGTATAACGGTGGTAGTAGTGCAGCTGTCTACAAGACAGAGCTCCTCTTCCATAGCCATTATAATCCACGATACAATAACAAATAAACAATAATGGTGCAAGTTTTTCTTCACTAATTAATATGATGTATTAATGGGAAATATCTTCTCTTCGTGAGAATACATAGATAAACCACATAAATTCCTTCTAGGAATCAATACTTACTGCACCCCTATTACAAATGCTTAATTTGATTCTATGTAGTCTACGAGACTACTTGGAATCTTCATGTCCATCTTCTGCCAACCCAAAATCAGTGATCTTTCTTGGTCTTGCAAAGCATATTCTTTGGGGAGTAATCTACGCAAAGCATTCACTCAATGAGACCCACAAGACCTTTGGGCTTCTTTGAGTTATATATTCATTCTTCAGTGTAGCACTTAATTGACGCCTCAGGAAATATAGGGCCTGAGCTTCCTCTGCTTCTATTGCGGGGAGATATCACTGGGCAAAGGATTACTTCATGTATCCAAGTAACAGGGGGCATAAGTAAGGTGGTGTAACAAAAACTTCATGTTTAAGTTATTTGATTGGTATTTCTGCATGAAAACTAGGACAATAGTCCATTCTGACATATATCTGGAAACTCTGGGCTGTTATCTGCAAAATAACACGCATTCGTGAAATTTTGAGTCATTTTGTAATTTCTTTGGATCCACGGTAATTTTCCTAATCACCTGGGACCTTTGTGCAAAATTGAACATATGGGATTATCTTTGAAAAAATCAAGGTGGTTTCTATGAGAAAAACCAAGATTCAATCATAAAATTCGACAATTCTAGGGTGTTATATGCAAAAATTACACACTGCATGAATTTTCTAATTATTCTGGTGTGAATTACTAGGGGCCTTTATGTGAATTATTGTAATTTTTGTAATCACCAGAGATCTTCATGCAAAATATGGACCGAAGATTATTTCTAAAACATCTAGGTTGTTTCTACGAGAAACCAAGATTTGATTATAAAATCCAACAAATCCAGGGGCTAAATTGCAAAATTCCCAAATATTTTCTCGGGCGGGCTGAATATGGGCTAAAATTTGGCCCAATTGACTTAGATCGACCCATTATTCTTGTATACGGGTATAAAAGTGATTGAAACCCTAGATGTTTTCACTTCACTCCACTTTGTTCTCCCACCCGGCCGTCGCTCTCACTTCTCTTCTTTGTTTCTCTTTCTTCCACCTTCTCCACTGACAGATCTGAGGTGCAGGCATCCATGGCAGCAGGCAGCGGCTGCCCTATGCGGCTTTGAGAGCGCGCGGGTGTTGATGGTCATTAAATACCAATTTTGACCATCAATATACCTATAAAAGTAGGAAAACTTAACATTTCATACCTCCATGTTAGTTAGGAATAATAATATTCCACTTGTCCTTGGAGATTTATGTGCATCCAAGAATTTGATATAAAAGAAGTGGAGAAATGGAGCATAATCTAAGAAAACACCATGCGTGGCTACACAGGATTCCTCCAGGGAACACCGACTAAAAACAGAAGAGAACCCACCTATCAGCCACCCCGAGAAAGCACACCCCTAGGATGCCCACCTCCAGGTCGGCCGACCTAGAGTCTTGGTTGGCCAACCAAGTCTTGAGGCAGTTCTCTCCCCCCTTCCACGCGTCACTCCCTCAGCTCTTTGGCGATGACGGTGCATAGCGGGTCCATGGCGGTTACTCTCTAGTGTCGACTTATGGACCCTATAAATAGAAGGGGAGAGCTTCACTCCAACACACACTCAAGAGTTATTCATTTCCCTCTTTCACTTAGTAGTTTCCTGGTCCTAGTGGAGTCTAGTTTAGATGAAGGCTTTCTCAAGTCTCCAAGTCATAGGAGTATTGGTATGGCTCTTGTACCTTTTCCTTTATTATTTTATATTATGACTTTGCTCTATTTAATTAATATAGTTCTTCCATATAGTTATGCTTATGATATGTGTTCCTTGTTTGGTTATATATCATACTCATATCATAGGACTTTACGCTTTCATGATGATATAGACTTGCTACCTTGTTGTCATGATTGACATATACCTTGACTATAGTCTAAATGTTATAATGCTAGTTTGTACTTTTGTCTAGTTGTTGTGCCTCAATATGGGCTTGATATCCAATTAGGATTGCAATTGCTTAGCTCATGACTTGTTAATCCGTAGGGTTAGAGTTATGTGTGCTTTAGTCCTTGCTAATCCAATATGTGATTCTAGTGTTTGATCAATGCTAGAATTCTACTTAAATGTGTAAGCGCGGTGCTTATTAGACTGCTAGGTAGTATCGAGCACCTCGTAATCCATGGTCTGTAGAGGTAGGCAGTATGTGGAGACAACCCTATATGTCCTTTGTACTCCTCCATGTTCGGTTGCGATGTGTGTCCAAGACGAAGTTGCCTTGTGTATGCCAGGCATGAATCCGTACACGAAGTGTTGAGTGCATTAGATTATGACTAGTATAGACTTGCTTGTAATTGTTTGACTATGTGACTATATAGGTAGACTAACATTAGAGATACGACTTTGCTCTCCTAACTAAAACTCCCTAGAGACATAGGACCTTTTATTTATATTTGAGAATGAAACTTCATGTGTCACACTACCCCTAGCCTTATTATTATACTTACCCCTATATAAACTCTAAGTACTCATACCAATCTTTATGTCTATGTTACTATTAACAATCATATATTTATGCTACACCTTCCTTTGGTTGAACTATAAATGACAAGCTATTGGAGCAATCCAATAGTGAAATTCTACGACGGTATTTTTCGTGCGCTTGTAAATTTTACTCTATTGACACTGAGGTGCATCTTTATAATTATGTCTGGCGCCATTGCCAGGTATTTTTTCTGCACTATTCATATCTCATCTTGAAGATGCCAGGCCCTAAAGGAATTATCTCCCTCCACTCTGATCTTCAGAACTCTTTTGATTGCGATGTGCAGACTTATGAGTTGGCTGACCGACAGTTGATGTTGTTCGACCGGCTAGAGATCAAGAAGGTAGTCAGCGACGAGGTGAAGTCTGATGCGAAGGTCCCCATGAAGAAGCCCAACAAGGAGAAACTCCAAACAGATGATGTCTAGACCAAGGAGATATCACTCGACCCTGAAGACCCTGCTAAGGTTACTTATGCAGGGACTGATCTCGGAGAGAAATAGGAACTTGTGCTCACTCTTTTCCTCTAGGACTGCAGGGACATCGTTGCATGGAAGCCCTCTAACATGTCGGGAGTTCCTAGGGAAAATACTGAGCACGAATTAAGGGTGCCTCCTGGGGCTACAGCCGTCAAGCAACATCTTAAAAGATTTGCTCAAGACCGCAAGGTCGCTATGAAGAAGGAGTTAGCTAGGCTTTTAGATGCTAATTTTATAAAGGAAGTGTACCATCCAGATTGGCTGGCTAATCCAGTCCTTATATCTAAGAAGAATAAAGAGTGGCGTATGTACGTTGATTATATTGATTTGAACAAGGTCTATCCTAAGGACCTTTTTGCTCTGCCACGCATTGATCAGACCGTAAATTCAATAGCCGGTTGGGAGCTTTTAAGTTTTCTAGATGCCTATTCAGGCTATCACCAGATCCCACTATAAGTCGAGGATCAAATCAAGACTTCCTTTATAACTCCCTTCGGCGCCTATTGCTACATCACTATGTCGTTCGGTCTGAAAAATGCTGACGCGACAACTAACTAGGTATTCAACGCTACCTCAAAACTCAGATCGGTTGGAATGTAGAAGCATACATCGATGACATCGTGGTGAAGACTCAGAACGTTGAAGAACTTCTCTCTGACCTGGCAGAGATGTTTGACAACCTGAGATGATACTCGATGAAGTTGAATCCCATGAAGTGTGTTTTTAGGGTACCTCCGGGAAAGTTAATCGGTTATATCATATTGAAATGAGGTATAGAGGCTAACCCGGATAAAATCAAGGCGATCCTTGATATGGGGCCACCTAATTCTCAAAGGGATGTACAAAAGCTGACGGGGTGCATGGCATTCTTGAGTCGCTTTATCTCCTGATTAGGAGTCAGGGGTCGACCTTTCTTAAAATTGCTCAAAAACCAAGATAACTTCGTCTGGACAGAGGAGGCGCAGTCGGCTTTGGATGAGTTGAAGGTTCATCTCACCAATATCCCAGTCTTAGTGCCCTTGGAGCCATAAGAGAAGCTTCAGCTTTATGTTTTGGTTACAACTCAGGTTGTAAGTACAGTTCTGACAGTCGATCGAGAAGAAGAGGGTCATGTACAAAAAGTACAGCACCCGATGTATTTCATCAGTGTGGTACTCAACACCTCCAAAGCACAATACCACCAGATCTTGAAGCTGCTCTATGCGCTCTTGATCACCTCGAGGAAGCTGAAGCATTATTTTCAAGCTCATTTGAGTGAAGTCCACTCATCGTTCACACTCGGAGTGGTGCTTCACAACAGGGAGGCGGTCGGCAAGATTGCTAAGTAGGCGGTCAAACTTGGTCAATATACCATTATGTTCGTAGCTCGCTCGGCTATTAAAGGACAAGCTCTGGCGGACTTCGTTTCCGAGTGGATAGAAATTCAGATGCCACCTGCACCACAAGGCATTGAGTATTGGAGGATGTACTTTGATGGGTCACTCCAACTACAAGGCGCAGGGGCTGGAATTGTGCTTATCTCACCTCAGGGAGAGAAGCTCAGATATGTCCTTCAAATTAACTTCTGAGCGTCCAACAATGCCGTGGAATATGAAGCTATCCTACACGGTTTGCACATCACCGTATCACTCGGCATTAAGCGTCTTCACATCTTTGGTGACTCGGCTCTGGTGATCAATCAGGTCACCAAGGATTAGAACTGTGTGGACGACAATATGGCTGCTTACTGCCAAGAAATAAGGAAATTAGGGAACAAGTTTGATGGACTTTCACGCATGTTCTTCGTGACAACAATCAAGCTGTTGATGAGTTAGCGAAGATGGGATCACCGTGATTGATGGTTCCGCTCGGTGTTTTCCTTCACAACCTGGATGTTCCCACTATTTCACCTTGGTCAGACGTCCTGACAGCCGATGTTGTCAAGCCAATGATGGATTTAGACGTGGAAACCGACTGGCGCGACCCGATTGTCCAATTCTTGACTAAGGGTATGCTGCCTACGGATTCTAAGGAGCAACAAAGGTTGAAGGCCAAATGCCGAGGATATTTGATGGTGGATGACCTCCTTTATCGAAGAGGAGGATCAAATATTTTGATGCGATGCATCTCCATTCCTGAAGGCAAGGAGTTGATGGCAGAGATCCATGTAGGAGCATGTGGTTATCACGTAGCTTCCAAGACTTTGGTCGGCAAGGCTTTCTAGCAAGGGTTCTACTGGCCCACGGTGGTCGAAGATGCACACCAGGTCATTCGGAAGTGTGAAGGATGTCAATTCTTCGCTCAGCAAACACATGTGCCTTCGCAGGAACTTCAGATGATTCCTATGACCTGGCCTTTTGCAACTTGGGGGCTCGACATTGCCGGTCCTTTAAAAAATGCGCCGGGCAGGTTCACTCATTTGTTTGTTGCCATTGACAAGTTCACCAAGTGGATTGAAGTGAAGCCGGTTGGCAAGGCTTGCGACGTATACGACAAGAATGTCCGAAGTCGCCAGTTTCAAGTTGGAGAACTACTATTGCGCCGAGTACAATCCACCAACAATCGGCACAAGTTATCCCCTCAATGGGAAGGGGCTTATGTGGTCAAAGAAGTCACTCGACCGGGAGCTTGTCGACTGATGTATGAAGATGGCGACAACGTGCCAAGCTCCTGGAACATTAACCAGCTACGTTGCTTTTATACTTAGTCTTTTTATGTATTCACATATATTATTATTGAATAAAACTTCAGTCTTTTTGATGAAATATATTTTAACTTGCTTTCATTCTTATTTTGTCTCGATTTCTTAATTTATATATTAAACAATCAAGCTAGGGGGCTAGTAATAATGTCTCACTACTCCTTAACTTTGACAAATTCTAGTTTTGGATTTTATCGACCGATTTCTCATATCTTGACACGCACTACAAGAAATCCTTTGCTTTTTGACATTCTATTACGTCATAATATATGGTATTTATGTCATAAATTAGATTTTATGACATCTTGTTGACGAAAATGTAAATGTGAAAAAGCCACCATCATAAATTCTTCATATGACATCCCTAAATATAATGTCACAACTCTATGACATTAGTTTTTGTGTCATCTAATAGTATGACATTAGTTTTAGTGTCACAAAATTCTAGACCATGCCACATAAGCAAATGCTACATAGGATGAAAAGCTGATGTGGCACTAAAATGACGTAGCTAAAAAAAGGTCACAAAATTATGTTATTTCAATATTTTTCATTTTCTTTTTGCCAATTCAGTATTTTTTTACCCATGCCAAATCAGCACAATTCAGCACCATTACACACATTTCAAATTAGATTCAAAATTTGGTTTCAATATCAAACATTCCACAATTATCATAACTAGTAGTGATGCACGTGCGACACGCACATGTTATTTTTTATTTCTTTAACATATATACTATTAAACCATCTCATATAGGAGGTTAGTTGGAGCTCGTCTTAGGCTTTTGTTTCTTCAAAAAATAGGATAGGAGTCGGGTAAGAGGTCAGTTGACGTTGCTCATCATGTCTGAGGAAATATGCAACAAAATAAATAATAATACATCCAATATATGCATATGGAATCATATATGCAAATTGCGAGATAGACTCTCCTAATCAAGAAAACTTGTGTTCCTCAAATCCTTGCACCTAAAATCCTTCACAAATAAGAGAAATCCCGCCGTTGTATTCCAATATTTGTATTCTGGTCCACATCTTTAAATGTAATAGTATTGATTTAGTAATTATCAAGGATTGTCTCAACCAGCTTCTTTGCTTATACCTCAACCAGTTTCTTTGCTTGAACTTAGGGTGGACATCGAGCCAGCTTGGCTAGGCTCGGCTTGGTTTGATCTAGCTCGTTTCCGTAACGAGTTGGCTCGGCTTGTCTTGTTAACAAAATGAGCTCGGCTTTGTTAAGCTTGCAAGCCAGGTCAAGCTAGCTCACGAACTGAACATAAAATTGATCTACATGAAAATAATGTTATTATATATCTAAATCTTTACTCCTTATTAATTTAGGTGAAGTTGTTTTTGGTGTTGATTTAGATTAGTGTTAATTTGGTGTTGGTTTGTCTTTGTCTGAACGTGGTCTTTTTTTTTTTCTATTTCCAAGTTGGTTTCAAAAGATGTACGTGGTCTTTTCCACTGTCAAAAGATGTACGTGACCCTTTCCCCTGTGTCCATGTCGGTTTCAAAAGACCTCTAGGCTAAAAAAAGTGTACAAAAAGAAACGGACGGGGTGTTGCTTCGATCGAGAAAAAGATACGTAACTCAATTTTCTATTCTATGCATCACACTTGGACTCCATGCATCGATGCATAGGCAAAAATCAACAAACGACTTCGGGGAAAAACATAATAACTCAAATTCTACTCTAACCAACAAAACCAATACTCAGCCCACGTACAGAGACAAACTCACTTTGCTTGTCAGAATCAGACTCTACAAACTGAATCACAGTCAAACTCGGGTTATCACAATCAGACTATGATGAAGGCAGAGATAAAAGCATACACACGTATGATGAAGGCACAACATCAAAGCCAGCCAAAAATACGTCAGTACGTCCAAATCCAAACCTAGAGGCACGTTAAAAGTCAAACCCAGTTGATCTGCACACCTACAGAAAAAACTTCTAGTCCTCATTCTGCACACCTACATACAGGCAAACTTCCAGAACTCATCGTCAAGCCATATTCAACCCAAAGATCAGTTCATCATATAAACCTAGAGGATTAACTGCTTGCATACACATCGAGGCTACATCGTTTTTTCGTGTCCGCTCGTTTTTGGTTTCTGATTCCCCATACATAAAAACTTACCCTCTTCCCTCTCCTCCGATCATTACCATCGTGTAGCCTTTGCATTGTGTGCCATCGGGACAACGTGCAGGACACGAACACAAACAACAAAAGAAAAGTAAAAAGGTTGAAACCTTTCAATCTAGGGCAATGGAAGAGGAGCGGAGGCAATCTGGCATTAGCCTCCTCGACGTGAGCGCACAGCCACCGGCCTCCTCGATGCGATCGGTGGTACGTCATCGCCGTCAGTGTCCTGTGCCCTCTAATCAAGTTGTCATTCGTGCACTTCTTCTAATAGTCTCTTCGTGTGATTAGGAGCGGTCAGTTTCCAGCCCCCTTATGCCATGAGGCGTTTGGTGTTGCGTTGATCCAGTTAATTGTTCGTGTCGAGCACCCCATCGCTTCGTGCTGCGCATGAATAAAGTCTAATTCAGTGTGGAAACCGAAGCACACTGGCGTGATTTGTTATCCACGCTGCTGCAGCTGGGCGTTGTTGCCGTTGATGTAGCGTGTTGCAACTGCAATGTCAGGTTTGGTTGTCGCTGCCTGCTTTCTTTGGTTCATTTGGTGCTAGGGCAAAGCATTGTTAGATATGGTAGCCTCGCGGATTTAGAGCAAGTAAACAATAATTTCCTGCTGGTGACCTTCGGTTCTTGGCTAGGGTGGCAATTTTTTCGAGAAGGGACGGGTGACATATGGATCATAGGTAATTAATCTCGGTCTTCTTAGCTAAACATTCCGTTTCCTTGCTAATGTATAGCAATTTTAATCTATTTTCCCGGTAATTAACAAACGATGTAGAGTTTCTACATATCTTTCTGTTGAGTATTTATTCGCTGTTTTTTATTGGGTACAATGGAAGCTATCAGATTCTTAGCATTTATTACAGTTGAGTCCAGTTCTGAACATCAGTTACAGTTATGAGTCACCTGAAATTAATTTGGATGACAGTTAGCTAGCAAAAATATCCATTTTATGCAAAACTAATCACCTGCAGCCAAGAAACTGAAATTAATTTCTCATTGACAAGGAAGAACTCAAACAACCAAAAAGAGAAATATAATCTGGAGGAAATTCCTCACAGCACGAGGATCTGCAGTGAAGCCAAGGAAAAAGAAAAGAAAATAAGTGCATATGCACCATGAAGAAAAGAAAATAAAGATTAATTTGTCTATCATTAACAATTAGCCCATATGTATCTGAAGATGCCAAGCATATTGTAAACGAGCACTAAGATTTATGGCTATGGCACAATCATATATACTTACTTAAAGCATGATGAAGCATCAGAAGAACAGTATCAACACAGGAGCTCAATACTTCAGACCATCATTTTATAGGCTTGGACATAACCAATTGGGGAGGGATAAATTTATGTTGCCTTCTACCCTGAAGTCCAAAAAGATTATTAACACTGATGAATAAATTGTTATATATATGTAGAGAGAGAAAAAAGTAACAAGATGTGGTATGTATATACAAAAGGTACCAACAAGAAATACACATCAGCTTGGAGCAGCAACTTCAGAAATTTTATTAACAAAAAATAGAAACCAATATATTTCAGCTCAAATGTCAAGAAGAGATATACCAATGTAGGATGGCCAATGACGGAGCCTCATTTGTTCCTTGTTACTACAAGGAGAACAAAATACTCCTTTCAACTACTTCTGCTAAACAAAACATTTCCAACATTTTCTAAAGCTATTATGTCATACAATACAATTTGTTCTGCACAATAGACTACCACTACACTAAACCCAGAGCCAAAGAGTGAGAGGTCATTTGTTGAATGGTCGACTCTCATTGTTATGCACTTATGAATTATAATCGAATATGATAAGGCAGATCGATGCATCTTCTGTTTTATCTCTAAGATCTTATGGTAAAACGGTTTAAGTGCTCAAGCGCGAATAACGCAGCTAAGTGCTAGCTGGTTTACTTTAAGTGACAGGAGATCACTCTTATGACTTTTCAGTCGAATTTCTACTTGTTTAGTAACTAAGCAAGAAAAGAACTTTCATGTATACAAGGAACACATTGTTTTCATACTAAATACTACTAATGTATTTCACTACACAAATATTTACAACTCCTAAGAAGGAGAAGAAGCATCATCTTCTAATTCTACTCCTGGAGTGGTCGGAGGAGAAGGCACCGCAGGAGCAAACTCAATGTTATCCACCAGCGCACACGAAGTCTAAGCCATGGAGTCGAGTAGCAGATGGCATTGGTCAACCGTATGCTTGGGATTGAAGCCTTCCTTGATTTTATCCAAGGGAAGCTCAGGATTCCAAGACTTGCAAATCGCCAACACTTGGCTCCCGGCTTCAACAGCTATTCGCTTGGTGTGTTCTTGGATGGTCTTGGGCGCATGCTCCAGAAGATATTCCAAGCAGTGCCCGGTCTGCTCGATTTGGTTGGCATGGATATAGTTCAGAGCCTTCCGAGCGCCATAAGACAAGGCTGAAGAGCACAAGCAAGTGAGAATAATAGAATAAACTAAAGATTAAAGATGATAAAAAGAAGCTTACTGGAAAGTTTACATTTAAAATCCGTAGTACTGCTTTTGGCATCCTTCAGTTTGTCCTCGGTCTCCCCTAGCTTCTTCTTCAGCCGAGCGATCTCAGCGCTTTGATCTTCGATCTCCTACAGCTTCTTCCTCAATTGAGCGTTCTCCATGCTCTGCTCTTCCAGTGACTTGGATAGACTGTTCTTCTCTGCAGTCAGAGTGTATAAAAACCTCTGTTGGTTTGAAGTAAGCTTCTCCAGGTCGGCGGCTTTTTTCTCATGAGTTGAAGACAAAAAAAGTACTCAGCATTGAGATCAATTAAGTAAGAAAAGCTTAATAGTCTTTTACCTGCGCTGACAAGTCGACTCTCATCCAAAGAAGTAGAGGCCGTGTTGTAGTCGGTCAGTAGCCTGTCTATTTGGTCCTTAGCCTTGGAATATCGTTGACCGGTGACTGGAGAATTCAGAGTAATGAAAGCCATTTAGCAGGAGTAATGTTCAATACATTGAAGACTTCAAGAACTTACCGAAGCTTTTAGCCTCAAGGAAGTCTATCCTCGCCTGCTTCCTCTCCACCAAAGAATACATTTTCTTATTAAGAGGGGTGGAGGGCATTAATACTTCATATAACTTGAGGAAGAAAGGGAAAGACCTCGGTTTTGATGTACCTTGGATGCTTCATGGTGGTTACAGAGGATTTCCAGGTCTTCAGCATCCGGCCTGTTGGCCTCTCGACCGGCGTGCTTTTATCTTTCTCAGGAGTTGGTGCATTGGCGGTCTGTGGAGGTGTGTTGGTTTGCGTTGAAGCTGGAGCATTTGGAGACTTCGCTGACTCGGTCTACATGCTTAATGGCATGGCCACGGACTGAGCTGGTTCGGTCGGACGAGGAGCTGGGGTCTGCGTCGTGTCCTTGGACACAAAGACATTGAGTGTCTCAGCCGACTGAGTAGTATGTTCACTATATATACAATGTAGAGTTAAAGAACAATCTTGTGGTAGACTGATGAAGATATAAAGATGCGAAGGAACTTACTCGGAGGCTTGCTTTATTCTGATCCGGCAGACCTTCTTCTTTGACGAAGTGGTTGCGGAATCAGAGGGCTTCCTCTTGGAAGAAGACTTTTCCACCACCTCGGCGGTCTTGGTTGACCGGCTTGGCTGCTCCGACTGACTTGAAGGTCGATCGGAGGACGTCGGGGGCTGCTGACCGGTTGCCGGGGGCTGTACTAGAACATCATCATCATCGTTGACATCCCTGCGGTATTGTCGTCAGCGATGGGCCGTCTTTTTCACCCACTGATCAGGGGATGGTAGACTGATAGCTGGTTTAGCAGAATTGCTTGCATTGCAGACTGGATCAGTCTGAGGTGTGGTCCTACCAATTGTTGAGGTTGACCCTGTTGGCTCAGTCTGACGAGGCGGTCTAGGAGCATAATCTACTCCCTCGATGTTGGTCGATGGGAGCGGAGGATAAGACACATAGGATGTGATTGGTTTCCTGGCCAGCCGAGCCTGGCTCGTATCTAGGAGCCAGGCTCCCACCAGCCAGGTTGCCCAGGTACAACCCTCTGATGATTGGTTCATGTTTTTAGCCAGCCAGGCTAGTTAGAGATTGTGATTGGTTGACATGTTGCATGTCTAGATTCAAGTAACTCATACAACCCTCTTATGATTGGTTGTCCGCATATGGGCTGGTGTATTCACCTCATGCATGCATTGGTAACATTACCTTCCAACAATTGTTCAAAGTTACAGACTCCACTAATCAAGAAAAAAAATGAACCACAAAAAAATGACTATAACTAAGAAACAAATTATGACATCCTTCCAGGCAATATTTTTCTTTGTCCGGCTGCCCACGACCTTCACATCTACTTTGTTTTTAGTTCCATAAAATGCAGCCATAGCTTCATCTTTTGACTTGAAGCTTTTAAAACACGCACCTTTGTACTCATCAATTTGTTCATGGCATTCTTTCCAACTGGAGAATACTCCAGTTTGGCGTCCACGATGAACAACATACCAATTCATGGCCGACTAATATTGAAAACATTAAAAAATATTAGTAACATCATTGGCCATGGACATATGCTCAGATATAAATACCAGAACAATAAAAACATCATTGACCATGGACATATGCTCAGATATAAATTCCAGAATACTAAAAACATCATTGGCCATGGACATATGCTCAGATATAAATACCAGAACAATAAAAACATCATTGGCCATGGACATTTGCTCAGATATAAGTACCATAACAATAACACCATCATTAGCCGTGCATATAAGTTGAGATATTAGTAAAACAATAAGTTCCAAGCATATCATTGGCATAAGGACATCAGCTAGAGGTTGATCCAATAGAAGTTGTAGAATAGTAAGTACTCCTAAAAGGTAAGACTAGACAGAGTACCAGTGTTAGCTACACAAAAGAATGCAGGATCAACTGCACAAAAGAATACAGGATCAACTGCACAAGTCAGGAGGAGATGATATTCACAAAGAGTCACCACAATAGCATCATCCTCACTGGCCAGTCCACCAGGAGATTGAGGGTGAATCTCAATCCAGCAGGAGAGATTCTCCCTCAATCCACAAAAGGAAGCTACCATCAAACCATTAAAAGACATCAAACCACCAAAGCAGCTAACAACAGGCTGACTGCACAAAAGATAGATCAACCGGCAACACAAGTGTGAGCAAGCTCACACGTAGTAGTGCTTGGCCAGCCAAGACCTCAGCCACAGCACACGGTGAGACTCAGTCATGTTCACAAACGCAGAACCATGAGCCATGTTGTCAAGAAGGTGAGAATATGCCGCCATCGGTGCTTCCTCTGTAAACCCAGGCATGAACATGAAAACACCATACAGGTCAGGATGGTAATCCTCAACCTTGGTCTCACAAATAGCATCAGCCATATTGTTCACTGCACCTATCATGCCACCCATGGTAGCAATGTCCTCCTCATTGAACATGGCTCTTTTCCTCTTGCTGCCTACCCCAGCTCCACTACCACTAGCACTAGAGCCACTACCAACAGGTCCATCAAGTTTCTTAGATGCCTCTCCAACCACCTTGGCATCATTAGTCTTCATAGAGCTCTCAGCAAAGTCAGATGGGGAGCCTAGAGGCTCACTGGACCCTATGGCAAACTTGCCAGTGACAAGTCCATTGCCAAAGATGATCTCCATCTGCTGGTAGTTCTCTATGGGCTTGTTGAGGAACTCAGCATCCTTAGGGTGTACCTGAAACATGCATGAATGTAGAGGTATGAATTACATTGAACAACACAAACATGCATGAATATAGAGGTTTACATTACATTGAACAAAAACATGTAAATGTAGAGGTGTGAATTACCTTGACATGGCCCTTGTAGTGGTCCTCCTCTAAGCTTATCATGAAGTTGTTCTCATCCAATAAAGCACCACTGAGTTCCCTCAGCTTGGTCACTCTAATCCATCTCAGCCTCCACTTCCGGAGATGGTTGTAGACTTGAGTGCCAGTGACCTCATTCTCAGTTAACTCATGCAGATCCCTTGCAACTTGGTTCAAGTGCACTTCCTTGAAACCTTTGTTAGTTCTAACCCCAATGGAGATCAGTTGACAGAAGCGGCGAAGCACAAAAGAGGACATGACATTGGTCCACCTCATGGACTGCCTACTCTGTTGTCCACCCTGTTGCCCAGCGGCAAGTGCAACTGGAGCACCATCAGGCACTGCAACAAGCTGTGCACCAGCTAGGACAAGAGGGTCGACTTCACCAGCCAAGTCAAAGGAAGCATGCTCACCAGCCATGTCCTAATGCCAATTTTGCAACAGAAAATGTCCACAGCCTCAAATAATGGAAATTAAGTAATCATCATTGCATAATGTCCACAGCCTCGAATAGCAGAAATTAAGTAATCATCATTGCATAATGTCCACAGCCTCAAATAACAGAAATTAAGTAATCATTATTGCATAATGTCCATAGCCTCAAATAAATAGAAAGCAAGTAATCATCATTGCATAATGCCCATAGCCTCAAACAAGCAAAAAGCAAGTAATCATTATTGCATAATGCCCATAGCCTCAAATAAATAGAAAGCAAGTAATCATTATTGCATAATGCCCATAGCTTCAAATAAATAGAAAACAAGTAATCATCATTGCATAATGCCCATAGCCTCAAATAAACAGAAGTCAAGTAATCATCATTGCATAATCAACAAGAAATACAGAAGCATGTTCAACAAGAAATACAGACAGGCTCTAGATGTGAATGTGACCCCTATTTGCCCACATTTGATTAGCTATTTCATCTCTAACTGTAGCCCAACCAGAGTTGTCATCCATGGTAACCCCATGACCAGAGGGTGAATTGGTGTTGGGCTCCCAAGTATCCTCAGGTGGGATAACCTCATCTACACCATGATCAAGTATCCAATTATGTAAATGCAACATGCAAGCACCAATTTGACTTGTGTCCTGTACGGATGAAAAGGTTTGTTGTCGATAATTCAAAATCGACCTTTCAAAGCAGCAAATGCTCTTTCAACCGTTGTTCTCAAACTGGAATGCCTTAAATTGAAAAGTTCTATCGCATTGGTTGGATAGTTCCTGCCACCATATTCCCTTAGATGATATCTAGTGCCCCTGTAAGGAGGAAGGAATCCAGGGCAACAGGCATATCTAGCATCTACTAGATAGAATTTTCCTAAAACAAGTATAGATAGGGTTTAGTGTTGGCTTTAGTTCATTTTAATTTAAAGTGGGTTCCATGTTAATATAATTACCTTCTGGAACTACTAGACCATCATGCCTCTCTAGTGCATCTGCAAGAATGGTTGCATCATGGGCCGATCCCTCCCAACCAGCTAATACATAGGTGAACATCAAATCAAAGTCCACTGCAGCTAGAACATTTTGAGTTGGGTAATGCTTCCTCCCCCTAAATGCAGCTTGCATCTTTTGAGGTACTCTAGCATGTATATGTGTTCCATCTATTGCACCAACACAATCCTACATAGGACCCAACAACTTATGTTTAATTAGTTCAGTCATGCAAGCAAGATTTACTACACATCATGCCTAATTGGTTACCTTAAAATATGGAAACCATTTGTGACTGTTTCTGATCTTAAGTGGTGTGACTCTAGTTGGAGCTTTAATCATTTCATCTCTAAGTTCCCTAATAGCAAACAAAACCTCTTTAAAATATCTGCTCACAGTCTCAACAGAACGCCTCCAGTTTTGGTGTATGACTCTGAAACGTTGGTTGTGGCCAAGAACATGCAAAAACATGGCAACTTGCTCTTCGACACTGCTATGTATGCTATCTCTAAGCAAGTTTCTATCCCTAAGCAAGTTACAAAGATGGAAAAAGGGTGCTCTTATCATTCTAAGCATGCTAACACACTCAACATCATTACAATTATAAATTTTATTCAAGTTCTTCTGCCATTCTTCATCCATTGCACTCATGGGGGCATAAGTAATCCTAGGACGTGATTCCTCAACACATGCAACCAGCCTACTAAACATGAATGCATACATAGTAGGGACTAGAGCAGCAGCATGAATGATAAGCATGTTTCTCCTGTCTTCATGAGCCATCTATGCAAATATGTTTAGATTAAGTCAATAACTCCAAATGAACCATAGGCATGGGCACACATGCTCATATTAAAACAAATAACAGGAAATATCATAGGCATGGGCACATATGCTCAGATTAAATCAACTAACCAGACATATCATAGGCACGGACACATATACTCATAGAAATCAACTAACAGAACATATCATAAGCAAGGGCACATATGCTCAGACAAAATAAACAACGACAAAGGAATCATAGCCGCCGCAAATATGCTCAGCTTTAAACATCACAAGTCCATATCCACACAAGACAAGAGCATACGGATGGGGAAAGAGGGGACGGATCGAACTTACCTTCCACCAAGCAAAGCAATACAGATCTAGGCAAAAGGTGCACATATCACACATACGAGAGGATTAGATCGACAAAAAATTAACGAAAACATAGGGGATCAAAAGAATAAGGGCGGAATCACCGAGATCGAACCTGCAAGGGCGGATTTGCCGGGCGGATTCGCCAAGATCTTAGTGCTTGGAAGAGGAGAGGAGTGCACAAAGAAGAGGGGAGGAGAGGAGAAGACCTCGAGCAGCAAATGGCTAGTCGCATCGCACGTGAGGAGGTGGTGAGGATTTATAGGCCGCGGAATGGGGGTAGAACCCTAGATCTTCCCACGTGCGCGCCTCGTTCCCGCTTGCTCGCCGCGCGCGTGCCCAGGCTCTACGGAGGAAGAAAAAGGGGAGGAATGGCGTGAAAGGGAGGCGGTAACCCTAGCTCTTCCCGCGTGCAGGCGCCGTGCTTCCCGCGTCGCCGCCATGACTCCGCTCTTGCACCGCGCGAGCCTGGCTCTGAGGAAACGAGGAAAATATCTGCATCTGGCGAGCCAGGCTTGGAGGTGCCCCTTGCATCGCCTGGGCCAGGCCCAATACACCATCCAGCAAACCAAACATGGCCTGGCTGCATCCCGCGGGCCTGGCTCGGGCATATGCGCCCAACCAATCGCACCCATAAGTGTTGAGTGCCTGCAAACAAACATAAAGACAATGTTGCCAAGGAACATTTTGCTAAAACTACAATTGATGGACATAATCGAAAACAAGGCTTACTCGAGCTCGAAGAGTGCCCTTGTTATATACCTTCTGAATCAAGGCATGATCCTGAGGGTTAACCGACTCAAACATCTTGCTTAGGCGAGCCTTGCGCAAGGTCGAGTTTGGTGGGTCGGACACTTCCTTAGTTTTATCATCAGACATGTATTCCCATCTGGGATGACATTGCTGCTTGAGTGGTTGCACTCGGCGCACAATAAGGCTCTTGGCTACGGTGACACCGTCGACCCCTTCTTTCTTCAGCTCAGTGATCTTCTTCAAAAGATCTTGAACCTGGGAGTCATTTGGGTCAGGCCTTTCTGTCTAGGAGGACTGGGGGCTAGCCTTGGCGCCAGTGAAATCTGAGATGGCTGGGGGGGATTATCATAGTAGAACCACTCATGTAGCAACTTCTTGTTCCCTGTGGCCAGTGGAATATCGATGTACAGGTCCTTCTTCCGAAGCTGAATACCGACGCCCCAATGGCTTGTTGAATGGCGGTTGAAGGCAAGGGACAGAGGATGAATAGATGGCGGAACAGGGTGAAGTGGGGAAGAACGCCAAGGAAGGCTTCGCACAAATGCACAAAAATGGCGATGTGTAGAATGGAGTTGGGATTGAGATTGACCAACTCAATCCCATAGAAAAAGAGGAGCCAGCGCAGGAAGCTGTAGCAGGAAACTCCGAAGCTTCGCTCAAAGGAGCGGAAAACAACAATTTGATTACGGATTGGAAGGGGATGAGGTTCGGAACCAGGTACCTTCCAATTTAGCCGCGCTTGCTTCGGCAGGATGCCGTCGATGACCATGGCATTCAGCATGTTGGTGTCGATGGTGCTTTCGGAGAACTCGCGAAGGTGCTCCAGGATTTCCAGCTCCGACAAGGACGAGTCGGCAGTGGCGGCCGAGGATTTCGAGCCCTTCCCCCTCTTGCGTGACATGGCGGATGCGAAGCTACGATGGATCTAATTTGGTGACCCTAACCCTAGCTTTCTAAGCTCGGGGGCTTGGGCGCAATGAGGATTTGCGGTGGTGATAGCAATGCGCAAGAACCCTAGAATAGGGAGCGGAGAAGCAGAGGAGGCGCGAGGAAGACGAAGCGCTGCGAAATGATGGCGTGAGTTTGCGTCATCCGGCCTCGGCCTTTTTATACCTTTGCCATTGACCTAGTCGTGGGGGACCATGTGGGCTGCAATGGGCTGTACAGTGCCAAATTGCCCTTTAGGGTTAATTAAAATACATAGCAATCTTTTGAAAGATTTTCTACTAACTTAACAATATTGTGTGTTAAACTCGGGGGGGGGGGGCTTCTTTGATGAGAGGCAGTGGTTAACATCCACTATAAATAATCCCCATATTTATGTGATTTGATGATCGCATAGTAGAGGACTTGCTGGTCATATGGGAGTAAGTCTAAAGATTATACCACTGATTAAGATCAAATATAATAGGCTAAAAATCTGACTTGCATAGTCTGAATGATAAGTATTCAAGGAAAAACTATATTATGATTGATGTCATTATAGTCTAGTACTGGGTTATGATTGATGTCATACATTGCTCTTGATTTTTTTAAAAATGATTGATGTCATTATACAAGAGTCAAGGGCAACACCTGATCAGGTGCACCTAATCGGCACACCAGATCCATCAGGAACTTCAATCAAGAGGTCTTCCTAATTTATGATTTGTTCACAATAAGCATCCAAGAGGAATCACTCGGCAAGTCACAACTCCAAATCAGAAATCACTTGGGGGCTATTGTAGAATACTTACCTTACCGGTATCCATAGCTAAGCCTAAGTCAGCAGATGACCGGGTGACCCGCCAATAACAGAACCAACCAAGTCAGCTTGGAGCACAAGGCAATTAGAGATAGATTTACTATGTTTATCCTTGTAGACCACGAGTAGGTCTCTTCATGTATCCCCTGCCGACAGGATATATAAGACGGCAGGAACCCCCCATCAAGGGACACACGCGGCATAATAATCGCACTAGATTACATTGCAATACAAACCACAGAACACAGGACGTAGGGTTGTTATTCTCATCGAGAGGGCCCGAACCTATATAACTCAGCGTCTTGTGTCTTAACCATCAAGTTCTTAATCCCGATGTAGCCCTATAAATATATTGCCGAGATCAAGTCTCGACATAGGAAAACTAAAAAGATAATAATAAATAAATAAATTCATGTGCGGTATGAATGCATATGGTTTCCTATGTTGAGATGATGAATAGTTGATCTGTCTTTTATTCCTTTCATATGCCCGGTTTATAACCTAGCACTCTATCTAGTTTTGGTTTGTTGTCATGATTAAATTTTCCCTCAAACACACTAGTGGGTAGCATAAGCATTATCATTCTAGGTTGTTGGAAGATATGATATGGTTAGTTAGGGATGCTATGATCTTACTCAATTTGTAAAACTTGACACCTGAAGAATTAATTTGATAAAAATGACAAGTTCCTCAATGATATAAATTCCTACCACAAGCCATATGTTCTTCTACATTGCAAAACTTTCTACATATGCTACTTGTATTTTTATTGAGCCTTGTCAAAATTGTTTATTTTCTGCATTCATGATCAAGTCCGCGCACATCATGCTAAGTTTCCACACCGGGAATTAGCAATCATTCATATCACACCACCCATCCACAAAATAAAGACTTCGTCTTCATGATTGATCTCTCCCTAAGGCAATCAAGGTTATGGCTATTTAAAAAAATTGAGAGAAAAAAATTCTTGCTCCATGAAGAGCTTGACAAAAAAAAAGAGAGAAAAAAACTCTTTCTCCATGAAGAGCTTGAAAGAAAAAGAAAGAATGAAAAAAGATAGCCAATACTACCAAATAAAGGGAGAGACAAATAAAAAGAGTCTCCATTCCACTCCACCAAATCCACCACACATGCACATCTTGATCAAGCTTGTAGGAAATACTTTCTCCAGGGATCCACTCTTTTGACTCGGCGACATATGAAATACAGGTATGCCATATCCTTACCCTGAGCTCCACATTCCAGCCTTTACACGTAGGATTTTTGAGGCATCATAAGCCTTGGTGAGGAATATATACACTTTGAGCGATCTGAGTGAATCATCTGAGGAACTTAGATTTATCACAATGATTAATAACCTCCGGGCTAAAGTCGATCAAAGAGAGTAGGTGAAATGGCAGTCCTACAAATTGTTCTGTCTTCCAACCGCCCAAAAATTTGGAGAAGCTACAACGTCCCACAAGTAATAAAAGGTGAAGTACTCGTGCCAACTTATTCAATCCTGTTTAGAGTGTTTAGTCGTGCATTTGGGTAATTGTTAAGAATAAGACATTGTAGCAACTCCTGATCAACACAAACCTGGGTTTTGCCTTCACTCGGGACGAGCAAAGGTTTAGCTTGGGGGGTTTGTTGATGGTTATTAAATACCAATTTCGACCGTTAATGTACCTATAAAAGTAGAAAGACTTAGCATTTCATACCTGTATGTTAGTTAGGAATAATAAGATTCCACTTGTCCTTAGAGATTTATGTGCATGCAGGGATTTGATATAAAAAAAGTGGAGAAATATAGCATAATCTAGCAAAACACCATTCCAGCCAATGGGACGGTGCCAACTGGACTTCCCTCGGATTGCATACGTGGCTACATAGGATTCCTCCGGAGAACATCGACTCAAAACATAAGAGGACCGACCTACCAACCACCCCGAGGAAGCACACTCCCAGGGGCCCACCTCAAGGTCGGCCGACCAAGTCTTGAGGCAGTTCTCTCCCCCCCCCCCCCCCCTTGCATGTGTCACTCCTGTAGCTCTTTGGCAATGACGGTGCAAGGCGGTTCCGTGGCGGTTACTCTCTAGTACCGACTTATAGAGCCTATAAATAGAAGGGGAGTGCTCCACTCCAACGCACACTCAAGAGTTATTCATTTCTCTCTTTTACTTAGTAGTTTCCTAGTCCTAGTGGAGTTTAATTTAGGTGGAGACTTGATCAAGTCTCCAAGTCATAAGAGTATTTGTATGTCTCTTGTACCTTTTCCTTTATTTTTTATATTATGACTTTTTTCTATATAATTAATATAGTTCTTCCATATAGTTATGCTTATAATATGGGTTCCTTGTTTGGTTATATATCATATTCATGTTATAGGACTTTATGCTTTCATGATGATATAGACTTGCTAGCTTGTTGTCATGATTGGCATATACCTTGACTATAGTCTAAATGTTATAATGCTAGTTTGTACTTTAATCTAGTTGTTATGCCTCAATATGGGTTTGATATCCAATTAGGATTGCAATTGCTTAGGTCATGACTTGTTAATCCGTAGTTATGTGTACTTTAGTCCTTGGTAATCAATTAGGTGATTCTAGTGTTTGATCAATGCTAGAAATCTACTTAAATATGTAAGCGCGGAGCTTAGACGACTAGGTAGTATCGATCACCTTGTAATTCACGGTTTATAGAGATAGGCAGTAGATGGTGACAGTCCTATCTGTCTTTTGTACTCTTCCATGTTCGGTTGTGATGTGTGTCCAAAATGGAGTTGCCTTGTGTATGCCGGGCATGAATCCGTACACGAAATGTTGAGGTCATTGGATTATGACTAGTATAGACTTGCTTGTAATTATTTGACTATGTGACTATATAGGTAGACTAATATTAGAGATACGGCTATGCTCTCCTAACTAAAATTCCCTAGAGACTTAGGACCTTTTATTTATCTTTGGAAATGAAGCTATGTGTATCACACTACCCACACTATCCCCACCCTTATTATTATACTTACCTCTGTATAAACTCTGAGTACTCATACCAATATTTATGTCTACATTACTATTAACAATCATATATTCATGCAACATCTTCCTTTGATAGAACTATAAATGATAAACTATTAGAGCAATCCAATAGTGAAATGCTATAATGATATTTTCCGTGTGCTTACAGATTTTACTCTATTGATACTGAGGTGCATCTTTATAATTATGTCTGGCGCCATTGTCAGAGATGATTATATTGATGTAACTTAACAAATGTCAACAGCGGGGGAGTTGGTGAGACGCGGCTTCGAGCGCACGTGGGTGTGTGCGGCGTGCTGGGCGCGCGCGTGCTGGCAGCTTCGTGCCGGGCCGGCTAGCGTCGCCGCGCTTCATGCTGGCACGCGCGCTGAGGCCGGGGTTGGCTGGCTCTTGTCTGGTCCCTCGCAAGCTCCTTGCGCGAGCTACGGGCCTAGAACAGGTGGCGGAGCTGAGTGTGGCCTCTCGTGCAAGCTCGGCTCTGCAAGCCGCTCGGTCAAAGCGCGTACTGGCCAGGATCGCTAGTGCACGAGGAGCGACACCTGGGGGCCAAGGCATGCGCTCACTTCATGCGTGCATGTGTCTAGGTGACCAAGCCTTCACTATAGGAAAATCAATCTTTGTCGTGTGTTTGAAACTTTGCCGTGTCTTTTGTTACAGGCACAGGGTAAAGATGGTGTTTGCCCTGTGCTAAATTAAAACACATGACAAAATCTTTGCCATGTATAAAAAAAATTGACACACGGTAAAGATGAGTGTTTGCCGTGTGTTTTTCTTGACACACGGCAAACACGCTCTTTGCCAAGTGTTTTTTCCTTAACACTCGGCAAAATATAAATTTAAATTATATTTAAAACCATAAATTAATTCAAATAAAAAAAATTAAACTATAAAGTTGTATAACTTTTGAAAACTTACAACTTTTATTTTGATCATTTGTGCATTACTCAATTTAATCTAAAACATTGTTCATAAAATCTAATAATCTCACATAGTTTTATCAAATATTCGATGAGACATATAAGATTCGTGAACAATATTAATACTATTTTATCAAATGAACAAATAACCAAAATAAAAGTTATAGATCTTAATAAGTTATACAACTTTGTAGTTCAACATTTTTTCATTCGAATTTATTTAGTCAACAAAAAACATATTGGACAATATAAAAATAGGTCTTTGCCGTGTGCCCGATATAAGGCACACGGCAAACATGGTCTTTGCCGTGTGCCCGATATAAGGCGCACGGCAAACATGGTCTTTGTTGTGTGTCCGATAGAATGCACTCGGCGAAGAGGTAAACTATAAAAAGAGTGAATACAGTTGGTAGTCACAATTAAATGTGTGGTGCGGTGGTAGGGGAGGCTACGTGCGAAGGTGAGATTGCAGGTTCGATTCTTGGCGGGAGCACCCTGCCGATAGAAGATTGCAACTCACGGCAAAGACTTTGTCGTGGGTTTTTCGGGTTTTGCCGTGTGCACCGAACACACGGCAAACCTCTGGTTTCCCGTAGTGCTTGTGGCTATTATTTCTTCATTCTTTTCTTTCTTCTTCTTTTTTTCGTGCTTTGCTTGGTTGTAGATCTTCCGTGGGAGGGGGGGGGGCAGATATGGTGCTGGTCCCTCTAGATCTAGGCTATGTTGTTCCGCGCCGCCACCTACGCAGTGGTGCCGGTCTGTTCTTTTGATCTTTTTTTTCTTTCTTTCTATGATGTCTTCTTGAGTCTTTGGCTGGGGCACTGCCTCGTGGCAGGCGGTCAGCTCGATCTGCTCCAAGCCACCAGGGCCGAGCTGGATCTGAGATGCCACCTTTGTGAGGTTCCTTTGGTTTGATCTTGCGCCGCTAGATATGGGATTATTTTTTTTCTGGATCTGATTTGCGATGGATCCGCCCGCCTTCACCACTAGGGTTAGGGTTTCAAGGCTAGATCTGAGCTACATCGCCACCTTCATGGAGGGGTTCGCTCTGTTTTTTTCGTCTTCCTCTTAATGAGGTTTGTAAACTCAAGATCTGGATCTACGGGGCCTGGAATCTCCGGATACAAATCTTTCTCTTCTTTTTTCCTCGCGCGGCCATTGGCTCATGTGCTGCATCTTCTTTTCTTTTTCTTTTCTACAATGCAGCTTCGTGGCTCGCGCCAACAGAGGGCACTCGCGCGGCCTTTTTTTCTTTCATGTGAACGCCCCATGTTTTAGATTTGGGAAACCCAGATCCTCCCCTCATTGGATCTAAATCCTGACAAGGGTTCGGAGATCACGTCATATTGATCATGACGCGAGTCAAGATCATGCCCGCAGATCTTAATTTATTGAGAGTGTCGCCTCCTATGACGGGCATTTTTTTTATGATAGATCATGACTGCAACGAATCTAATATCTTTGTGGTGACTTCCTCTGGACAGATCTTGGCTGCAACGAGTCAAGATACAAATATAATCGAAAAACATATCTTAGATCACTGAGTATATAACTCTGGCTCCATTAGGGCGTGCTGATAACGTGTTAAGTTCGCAAGTACGTATATCATGAAATAGTAAAAGTAGAAGAATAGAAGAGACGAAATTGTTTATTAGAATATTCTGATCAAATTATAAAGGGGTGCCTCCTCAACTATTTATAAGGACGGAAATCTAACTTCGTGTTGAACCCTGATTCAATAACGAGCCCACATGGACCAAAAGATCTTCTTCTAGAAGGTGGGACTGGCCTAATAATCATTTTACAACAGTAGTCACCATGCACCAATATAATACAATTAAGCGATTAGCATAATTTTAAAAAGAAATAATTTAGTTTATAGTGATGAGAGTAAGTTCATTATGGACGGCCATACTAGGGACAAAAATTCCCCTAGTAGCGTTGTAATGGTACATGAATGAAGGAAGGAGATAATATAATAGAGTTTATTTATGAGGTCGAAGAATCTTTAGATTACTTTTTGGCTTGCTAAAAACAGATATACAAACAATATATATCCAGATGAATCCATTAGAATTTGGTCTAACTCGCACCAGACAATTCGAACCCTAGCAGACCGAATTTCAATTGAACGGCACAAGGCAATGTTGGAGTCTTCTAAAGTCGAAGTATACACAGTTCTTTCACCGGACTGGACAACGACGACATCTCCGTCGCGGTGGAACGCCAAGTGCCGGTGCCGCCGCCACCTGCTGTTCCTTCTGTCGTCAATGATGCAGCGTTGCTAGAACAGCTAGCCGGCGGCCCGTAGGTTGCAACCGGCATCTTCGCGGGCAGGCTCGGTGGCGGCGCCTCGAACCGGAGCACGTTGACGGCCTGCCTGATTGTCGGCCGGAGTCCGGGGTCCGGGTGCGCACACCATAGCCCCACGAGCATCGTGCACGCCACCTCCCGGCCATCTAACTCGCCGCCGAGCCGCATGTCCGCCGCATCGAGCACGCTCCTGCCGCTGTACACGTCCCACACCCACTGCACCAGATGGATGAAGTCATCCTCACCTACGCGAACCGCCGGGCGCCGGCCGCACGCGATCTCGAGGAGAAGAACGCCAAAGCTGTACACGTCGGACTCCACGCTGGCCCTGCCGGTGGCCATGCACTCCGGGTCCATGTACCCGAACGTGCCGGCGACGCCTGTAGTGTGGGATTGCCGGCCGTCGTCGATGAGGCGTGCCAAGCCGAAGTCGCCGAGCTTGGCGGTGAACGTTGCATCCAGCATCACGTTGCTGGGCTTGATGTCCCTGTGCACCACACACTGCTCCCACTCCTGGTGCAGGTACAGGATTGCCGAGGCGATCCCTAGAATGATCTCGTGCCTGCGTGGCCATGGCATCGGCAACGCGTCGTCGCCGCTCCTGGTGCTGTTGTGGAGGTGCTTGTCAAGGTTGCCGTTGGGCATGAGCTCATAGACGAGGAGCAGCTCGCCACCGCCGTGGCACCATCCGATGAGCTGGACCAGGTTGCGATGGCGCAGCCGGCTGATGATCCGCACCTCTGAGGCGTACTCCTTTCTCCCCTGCTTCGAGCTCTTGGACACACGCTTGATCGCCACCTCGAGGGACATCTCCGTCAGGAAGCCACGGTACACGGACCCGAACCCGCCTTCCCCAAGCTTGTGCTTGTCGGAGAAGTTGTCCGTGGCAATGGCGAGCTCGCCGTAGCGGAACCGCTTTGGCCCGGTCCCTTTCTCGAATTCGTCTTCCATCTCCGGTTCGTCGTTGAATAAGTTTCCCTCTTCCAGCTCTTGCTGCCTCGATTCCTGAAGCAGTTTATTAGCAGCCCGTTTTCGCTGCCGTCGGAGACGAAGCCATGTCGAGAAGCCCAGACTGACCAATATTGAGACGGAGCCGACAAACAGGCCGATCACCAATAATGCTAATGCTGGAGGTGATTTCCGCGGCGGAAGAGTGATGTCGAAAGCCCCAATATTGTACCTGACATAGCAGCTGTACCCCTTGATCGCGCCACCGGAGGTTTTTGGGAACCTGTCCGGCAGCGGCAGCAAGTCCGCGTACCTGTTCAGGCACGACTCGCACTGCCCCGGCGTCAGGTCCCTCGTGCACTGCGACAGGCCGTACATATCCTCCGCCGAGCTGTTGAACGGCGTGCTCCCGTCGGCCAGGAGCAGCGGCGAGTCGGCCGCCCTATGGGCGAGCCGATTCATCAGGCCCCACCACGCCAGCATGTCGACGCTGCTGTAGATCAAGGAAGAGCCACCGGTAACAGACACGTTCCACACCACGTCGGTGTCGGCCACGGAGAAGAAGGAGGCGTCCGCGTACCGGAGCACGCACGCGTCGTACAACGCGCTCACGTTCCGGCTTCCCGGGCACACCGACGACGCGATCCCAGCGGAAGCGCGTGTCAGGCAGTCCTGGCACAGCGATCCGCTGCTGTCGGCGAAGCACATGATGAGGCCAAACACCTGGTCAGAGCCCGCACCGGCGCTGCCCTTGTAGAACCAGCCGTTGGCGCCGGCTTCCACGGGGAGCGCGGCGAGGAGCTCGTCCAGGTTCTTCTTGTACTGGCTGCTGGGGGTGTAATTGTTCGTCCTTGAGCAAGATGGCCCATGCGGCCGCAGGATGGTGTCGTCCTCAGCAACCGCTGTGCGGCAGATCAGTGACATGATGACGTAGACGATGAAGAGACGACATGATGAGGCCATATTATTGCCGCCGGCCATCAAACGACGCCGTCGTTGCTCTTCGCTACCCTCTGTGTCTTCAGTTGCTTTATTATCCTCCCGAAAATAAATTGTTATTACCACTACTCCTGCTCCTGCTTTTTCTTTTCCTTTGTGCCAGTCAGGTCCCGAGTTGTCCAGTCAGGTCCCGAGTTGTTGTTCTGTGCCCAGCCCACACTGCAAAGTACGAAATACCCACGGCAAAGTCTTTATCGTGGGTTACACACGGCATCTCTCATACGATAAAAAAAGGTGTCGGCAAAGCCGGCTTTGTCGTGTGCCTTATATCAAACACACGACAAAGGCTTTACCGAGTCTTAAAATATACTTGGTAAAGACTTACACTCGGCAAAATCTAAATTATGAAAGCAACCTAAATAAATAGGAAAAAAAATGCACCAAGGAACCCTGCCCACCCGCTCGTCCCGGTCGCAAGTCATGGCATTTTTTCGTGTTGTAGGCAACAAAGTGCATCCGCCAAGATTCGAACCCGGGACCTCTCCTTTACGCGTATAGTGCACCACACATTTATTTGTGACTATAGTCCGTATTTATTTTTTTTAATATTTTATCTCTTTGTCGAGTGTATTGTGTTGGGCATTTGACAAAGACCATGTTTGTCGAGTGCAAAATATAATGCACTTGACAAAGACAATCTTTGCCGAGTGCTAGAAAAAAAACAGTCAGTCAAATATAAAGTCACTTTTTATATTTTGTTAATTGATTTTTATTTTAACAACCTTGAAGATTTTTACGATGCAAATTGGTGTGTATGCAAAAATCATGCACACATGTGAGTATAATTTTTATTTAAAATTTTAAAATAACTTATATTTGTTTAAATTCAATACACATAGACTATGACTATATGTTTTCATGGTAAGTTAAATTCATTAAACATATTTTTTATAAAATTAAAAAAAAATAAATAGGTTGGAATTATCATTAAACAATTACATGACAAGTTTGAGTTCAAAATTTAATATATGTTTAATTTAAAAATAATCAAAATAATTGAAAAATGGTCTTTGCCGAGTGTCACCAAAATATACTCGCAAAGACCCATCTTTGTCGTGTGTTAATTTATTTTTTACACACGGTAAAGATTTGTTGTGTGTTTTATTTTAGTACACGACAAACATCCACATTTATTATATGTCAATATTTTTTTACACACGACAAAGATTTTGTCGTGTGTTTTATTTTAGCACATGGCAAACATCCATCTTTACCGTGTGCCCATAATAAAACACACGACATAGTTTTAGACACATGATAAAAATTGATTTTTCCGTAGTGTTTCCTGCTGTGGAGACGATGCACGCACATTTTTCTTGTGAGAAGTTTCGGAGTTGATATGGATGTGTCATGGTCTTCAAAGGCTTCAGAGACAAGCTACTTTTCCACACGTCTGAAAGCAGCAATCATGAATGTTGTGGAATTTGCACCATGTTAAATACCATTTCATTTGGTAATCAATCCGCATCCGACGACCTGCTATTCTGGCTTGGAGCAAGTCTTCTGCACCACTCCTGTCACTGTCTATTCGGTGTGTATTGATGACCTGTTAAATTTGTATTGATGGAAAATTTGTGGAGGCAAATGCAATGGACAACAATATCTAGTTTCATGTACTGAGCTGTTTTTCATTCATAGGTAGTTCCCTCTTGCGTAAGGATTGGAGCCCTCCGTTGATTTGAGAATTTTGGCCATTCGATGTTGTACTGCTTTGTTCTTTTACCGTCAGGTCAACTTCCTTATGTCGACTGCTTCGGTCGGTCATGCTCTGGTCTTCTTCGTGCTTGGGCCGATTGTGCGTGCGATTCACGACGATTTGACTCTTTAAGTTTGCAGATGACCCCGCGCAGACACAGTGGCCACGTCGGTAGTTTTTTTTCTACCGTCGGATGAAAATCGCTGGTTGGTACGCAAAGCGGGTATTACACGGCGGTGAAAAAATTTCGACTGTACATGAGTGCCTGCCCTGACCTTATCCTCTCCCGCTGTGTCTCCCACCTCCTCCCACCACCTCGTCATTCCCTCTCTCCCATGTTAGACATAATCTTGACATGGCTGTAGTTGTTGTGTGCGTTGTGATCAAGTCTGTAGCGTACACCGTCGTTGTGTCGAGGTGTATGCACGTACATGCGTGTGCAGGTTAGCTGCAGCACCAGTTCAAGGTCAGGAACGCGTCAAGTCGCGTCCAGTTGTGTCTAGGTCGAGTCCACGGTGTGGTGCAGGCGAGCTGCACATGGCACGTCGTGGAGTCTGTTAGTTGGTCAGTTAGTTCGTGTGTGCGCATGCAGGTTAGTCATGGGTGTTGATCACGGGAGCGTTGGGCATAATCCAGCGGCAAGCTCAGTGACGACCGGTTCATGCGCGTGAGGGAGTGGCTCACGTTCCAGGCATGCCGGGTCGCGAGGGTCTCGTGCAGGATGTGCATGAGGAGCTGTAGGAGTTAGTTGCTTAGCTCTCGGTGTATAAAAGGTCATCGTGTAACCTGTGTTCGTTGCCAAGTCCTGAGAATAGGAAGAAAGAGTCCAGCGAGATTGTCGCTAAGATTTTTTCTTGCCATTACTGTTCATCGTCTTCCACCTCCGTCCGTCGTGAGCTAGAGAGTGAGCAGAAGTTCCTGGGCAACGCCAACATCCCAGCCGACGTGGAACGGGAGGAGGCAGCGGCGGTGAGGCCAGGCCCGCGGCGCTGCTGCGGTGAGACACCGCAGAGGAAGTGGGCAGGGAGGCGGGGCAGCCCGAAGTGCGTGGCACGGGAGCGAGGCAACAGGAATAAGTCTTGACAGTTGGCGTGCCAGTAAGTGATAGTGCATGGCAGAGATTCCTAACATTCAGTATTAGCCGGACTTCAAGATCTCCTAGGGATGGAGAACCATCGATCCGACCCGACCGCGCGCGATCATCGGGCTCGTCAGATCTAATCCAAGCTCTATTACCACTCGGATTCGATGGGACATACCTACCCGACGAGTACGACTCAAAGTCGATCCGCTCCTTTGATGAGGACTCGGATGAATCTTCTTGCCCATATTCATTAGCAGTGTACATGGTAAACTCTGCGCTTACTCCACCGGCAAACAAAGAAGAAGGAGCCCGAGAGGAAGAAGCCCCATCACCTGGTCACCGTCACCGACCAAGAGGATCACGTGGATCTCGTAATCTTGCGTGACAATTAGGTCTTGGAGAGCTGAAGATCGAGATGGACGGTGTGAAGGTCAACGATACCCCCACAAAACAACATCACCGAGGCAAAGACACTCCTCGACGGCTTGATGGCCAAAGAGGCATATCAGATCCCCATGATAAAGAAAGCGGTCGCTATGCTCAAGGCCACTGTGATCCAAGATGCGGTCAGAGAGCAACCACCTCAATCGGTTGAAAGCTCCAGCCACGCAACTCAACAACTCCGTCGAGGACGCCAAGATCTGAGAAACTCTCTTAGTGTTTGAGATGGTCGGCAAGTCATCAACTCCCATCATGAAGAGCGGGCTCATGACGATCAACATTATAAGGAAGAGTGACGCGATCGGAGGGACAACCGTCATCGTGAAGGGCGACGAGAAGATCGACACGATGATCAGCAACGGCGGGAGAACCACGATGACCAACGCCATCATGACGATCGGGACCGGCGCGATGACCACCATGACGATAACCAATGACACCACCACGATGACGATGTAGGCCCTCGCCATAATCGTCATACGCCTTTTACTTCCCGATCACCTGACCATTGGTGGAGGTCAACTACGCCCAACGACGAAGAGTTCGACGAGATAAAAGCCTTTGTGCGTGAGCTTCACATATGCAAGTGGCCAAAGAACTTGAAGCCGGTCGACATCGAGAAGTATGATGGTCAGACCAACCCCTGAGAATGGTTTCAGATCTATAGCACTGCTATTCGATCTGCCAGAGGTGATTCGTTTGTGATGGCTAATTATCTGTTGGTCTGCCTTGAGCCAACCACTCGGATCTGGCTCACATCCCTCCCTGAAAATTTGATCACATCTTGGGGAGATCTCAACAAGAAGTTTATTGACAACTTCCAAGCTACCTACAACCGACTGGGCAACCACTTCGACCTCACCCGAGTCAAGCAGAAGCCCGACGAGACCCTACATGACTACATCAAGCGTTTTTGCACTAAGAAGACTGAGATTCCCAATGTTCCGGACCAGCAGATCATTATTGCCTTCCAAGGAGGTTTACAAAGTGATGACTTGGTTCGGGTGATCGGTTGGAGGAACCACATCCTCGATCTGACCGCTCGGGAGTGCTTCGAGATCGCTGACAAGTACGCTTCAGGAGAGTCAGCTTTGTACGACATTCATGTCAAGGAGAAGGAGAAGTGCCAGGACAAGCCAGAGTCCTCCAAGAAGGAAAAGAAGAGAAAGACCAACAACATGGTCGTTGCAGTAGACCGATCCGGAACAATCCTCAAATGAACCAGCAGACCATGGATGACTTGCTGAGTGGCCCATGCCTATGGCACCCCAAGGAAACCACAAGGCAAAAGACTGCTACCGCTTGAAGGGCTTCACTATAGCTGCACTGAAGGTGACCAAGTCTCCGCCTAGGCGCAATGGCCAAGACAAGCCCGACGACGGTGGCAAGGACGAGGAAGGAGAATTCCAGGAACCCCGAGAGGAAGTAAAATTCATCTTCGGTGAACCTGATGCCTACATGTCCAAGTGCAAGCAGAAGCTAGAACTATGTGAGATTAACTCCGTGGAACCCGTTGCTCCCGAGTACATGAGGTGGTCTGAGATACCGATTACTTTTGATCGGTCGGATCACCCCAAGCACCTGCCCAAACCAGGACGCTATCCACTCATACTCATGGCGACGATCAAGGAGGTCAAGTTCAATAGGGTACTCATCGATGGAGGAAGCAGCCTTGACTTGATCTTCACCAAGACTCTCAAATAGCTAGGATTGATGTTCAACGACCTCAAACCTAGTACATCTCCCATCCTTGGGATCATGCCGAGGAAGACCTCTGTTCCAATAGGACAAGTCACTCTGCCCATCGCATTTGGCATCTAAGAGAACTACAGGACCGAGCGGATTACTTTCCAAGTAGCCGACTTCGAGTCTGCCTATCATGCTATCCTCGATAGACCGGCAATGGCAAAATTCATGGCGGTCCCTCATTATCCACACCTCACCCTAAAGATGCCAGGCCCCAAAGGAATAATCTCCCTCCACTCTGATCTTTGGAACTTTTTTGATTGCGATGTGCAGAGTTGTGAGCTGGTCGACCGACAGTTGATGCTATCAGACCGGTCAGAGATCCAGAAGGCAGCCGGCGATGTGGTGAAGGCTGATGCTGAGGTCCCCATGAAGAAGCCCATCAAGGAGAAACTCCATACAGACGATGTCTCAACAAAGAAGATACCGCTCGACCCTGAAGACCCTGCTAAGGTTACTTATGCAGGGATAGACCTCGGGGAGAAATACGAACTCGCGCTCACTCTTTTCCTCGAGGATAGGGACATCTTTGCAGGGCAACCCTCTGACATGATGGGAGTTCCTAGGGAAAATATTGAGCATGAATTAAGGGTGCCTCCTAGGGCTACACCTGTCAAGCTACGACTTAGAAGATTTGCTCAAGACCGCAAGGACGCCTTGAAGAAGGAGATAGCTAGGCTCTTAGATTCTAATTTTATTAAGGAAGTGTACCATCCCGATTGGCCGGCTAATCCAGTCCTTATACCAAAGAAGAATAAAGAGTGACATATGTGCATTGCTTATACAGATTTGAACAAGGTCTGCCCTAAAGACCCCTTTGCTCTGCCACAAATCGATCAGATCATAGACTAAACAGTTGAGTGTGAGCTTTTGAGCTATCTGGATGCCTATTCAGGCTATCACCAGATCCCACTAAAAGTCAAAGATCAAATTAAGACTTCCTTTATAACTTCCTTCGGCGCCTATTGCTACATTACCATGTCGTTCGGTCTGAAAAACACTGGCACCACTTACCAACGTGGTATTCAATGCTGCCTTAAGACTCAGATCGGTCGGAATGTAGAAGTTTATGTCGACGACATCGTTGTGAAGACTCGGAACATTGAAGAACTCACCTTTGACCTGGCAGAGATGTTTGACAACCTGAGGCTATACTCGATGAAGTTGAACCCCAAGAAGTGTGTTTTTGGGGTGCCTTCGGGGAAGCTACTCGGCTACATCATTTCAAAACGAGGCATAGAGGCTTACCCGGAGAAGATCAAAGCAATGTACAGAAGTTGACCGGTTCGTCGAGTATTTGCCAGTGGCCGATGTTGTCCATGATATGGAGTCCTCAGTATTGTTGAGGCTGATTAAGCTCACTCGGTCCTATAGAATGACAAACTCGTCCAAATGATCCATAGTGAGGTTATGCCGCAAGTCTCTAATCCAATTACTGTCTCGAAATGCGTTTGCCACCGTTCTATTCTTTCTCTTGGAGTGGGCAAACAATGCTAGAGCAATGTCTTTTGGTGCTTCTCCCCCTAACCACCTTGAGCACTAGAAATGTGCTTTCTTTCCATTTACCCAATTGCACCTCCGTGCATGAGTAGAAGAGGGCCTTGTCATCCCTGTCGCATGGCACCGATTGTCCGATCCAAGGGCTAGCTGGATGCTCCCACTCGAACCAAAGCCATCGGAGACATAGGGCCCGACTAAATTTCTCCAAGTCTAGAATACCCAAACCGCCCTTCTCTAAAGGTGTACAGACTTTGGTCCATGCAACCTTACAAACACCTCCACTACACTCCTCTTTGTCGGACCACAAGAAAGCACGCCGATGTTTGTCTAGCGCCTCTAGAAATTTCTTTGGTAGCTTGACAACAGTGAGGAGATAAGTGGGCAGTGAAGAGAGAACATACTTCACCAACACTAACCTACCCGCTGCATTTAAGAACCTTGGCTTCCACCCGGAGAGTCGACGACCCGACTTGTCCAAGGTAGGCTAAAGGTGTACTACGTGCAGACGACCAAGTCTTAGGGGGAGACCCAAGTACTGCATAGGGAAGTGGTCCATTGTGCCCGAAAAAATTTCCAGGACATTCCCTAGGTTGATGTTTTAACACCGAATTGCGAGGACAGAACTCTTTTGGAGATTGATGCGAAGTCCGGTGGATTCCCCAAACTCCCTAAGAATGGCAAGCACTGCTGCCAATTCCTCTCGAACTGGGTTTAAGAAGAGTGTCGCGTCATCCACATACAAGGACACCCTTAAGGCAGCCGAGCACCCTCGAAGAGTGGGCCGAGTGCCTTGCTTTGTAGGCTTCTATAGCAGCCTATAAATTACACGATAGTGAACTAAAAATTTGTTGTATCAACCCGTAATACACAGGTTTGGGAGAATTGATCACAGTTTTCAGTTGTAGTTTATTTGTGTATTGTAGAGTCACTTGCATCTACTTTATTTTTTCAAAGTTAGTAATTAATATTTTGTTTTTTATAGTTCTCTTTAAGGGGGGGGGGGGGGTGTACCGTACTTCATTTTCAATGAATTTTTTTTATTGTTTATTCATTCTCTTAAGTAGGAAGGAACATGACAATATAAAAGTCAAAGTTGAACTCAGCTCCAAATGTGGCAACCTTGATTGCAACCATAACAAAAATTTCTGTCACTTAGCATAGCCCTAAGAAAATGTTGTAGTACTTTTCCGAAAAGCCAAAGGAGGAAATGTCGGAAGAGCCACATGATAAACAGGAAAAGAAAAACCTGTTCCAGCCGCGAGAAGAAAGATAGACAGGCCATCCATACTGTCAGTGGGTAGCCAAGGGTAGTAGAACATGGGACCAATTCCTTACATGTCACTGTAAATTTCATTAATCCTAAATTCGACATCACAAAATCACTTATCTGATAAGTGCCATTGAGTTATAAAATCAATCCTATTTTTGTCATCCACGTCATTTTAAGCATCCATTTTTTTTTTCAAAATGACCACAATGCCCTTGAGGTCATCTTCAACCTTGAGCTCACCTTTGGTCTGACATGGCTGCCAAAATGTAGCTCGTATGTGCGCTGCTCCATGATGGTCATGGCATAACTCGCCTGAGCACGCCAGCCACGATGGCGACGCAGAGCTAGCATGCGCACGCCACCCACGACAATGGGGCCTGAGCTCGCCGACGCCTGCAATGGTGGCTGGGGAGGAACTCGGCTCGCACGGGCCTGCCCTGGGGGCCGGGGCTTGAGCTCACCCGTGCACGCCACCCACAGCAGTGGGGCTCGAGCTCGCCTGCGACTGCCATGATGGTAGGGGCGGAGCCCACGTGTGCCATGGCAGCCAGGGCAGACCTTGCCCGCGCCAGCCACGACAGCGGGGCTCGAGCTCGCCTGGGCCTGCCATGGGGGTTGGCACGCCCAGTGCTGCCTGCTGCCATCCCTTGCATCGACGACGACGCAGCGCTGGTGCTGGAATCAGAACACCCATCCGGTGGCCCGTAGGTGGCCACCGGCATCTTAATTCGCGGGCAGGCTCGGCGGCGGCGCCTCGAACCGCAGCATGTTGACGGCCTGCTGCCGGATGGTCGGCCGGAGTCCACGATCAGGGTGCGAGCACACACGAGCATCGTGCACGCCACCTCGATCTCGGCCGTCGAACTCCGCTCCGAGCCCTGCGTCGGCGACGTCGAGGATGCTCCCGCCGCCGTACGCGTTCTAGACCCACTGCACTGCACCAAGTGGACGTATGTACCCCCTCCTTTCTTAAATTGTTGTTGTCATTAAATTTTTTAGTTAACTTTGACTATTCATCTTATTCAAAAAAATTTAAGTAATATCATATATGTTGTCATAGTTTGTTTTATTATCAAATAAAATTAAAGCATAACTTAAAATTTTGTATATTTGAAATATTATTTTAAATAAGATGAATGATTAAAGTTTAATAAAAAAGTTAACGATGATAACAATTTAAAAACGGAGGAAGTAGTTGTCCTCGATCGTGTCCCACGCCGATGCGCACCGCCGGCCGCCGGCCGCACGCGATCTCGAGGAGGAGGACGCCGAAGCTGTACACATCGGACTCCACACTGGCCTTGCCCGCTAGCACGCACTCCGGGTCCATGCATGTACCCAAACGTGCCGGTGACGCCTATATGGTGTGGGACCGCCGCCCGTAGTCGAAGAGCCGCGCCAGCCCAATCCGAGCTTGGCGGTTAATATAAGCTCGTGTCCAGCATCACTTTGCTGGGCCTCAGAGCAACTCCAACCTTTCCCCTTCTATCACTTAAACACAAAAATCTGTCACATAAGGAATCGGGATGAAAAAAACTTCTTTATCAGTTTTCTTTTCCATCCTCTTAGTTGATCATCTAAATTCAGTTCACCATTCCCTTTATGAAGGGGATCACCCTTCCCTCACCTAAATGGTGGACCCTACTATTTTATGTGATAGAATAGATGAACTACTATAACTCCATCACTTATAATTTAAAAAATAGGTTAAAGAGACCCCTTTTAACCTCTTTTAGTTGATCACCTATAATTCAAAAAGTGGGCTTCACGTCGCGGTGCACCACGGCGTCCTCGTGCAGGTACGGCAGCGCGGAGCCGACAACGCCAAGGCCAAGCGCGACGCCATACCGCACCGGCCACGTCAGCAGTGAGGGCCTGTCGTTGTTGCTGTACATTGACGTTGGCGTCGAGGCTGCCGTTGGCCATGAGCTCGTAGAGGAGGAGGAGCTCGTCGTCGACGCCGTAGCACCATCCGATGAGCTGGACGAGCGAGGTTGCGGTGCCGGAGCCGTGTGCTGATGATGCGCACCTCCGCGGCGAAGAACTCCTTCCTCTCGCCCAGCCTCCGCTCGTCGGAGAAGTTCCCCGTGGCGGCGACGAGGTCCGCGTAGCAGAACTGCCGGGGCCCGCCACTCTCGCCCTGCTCCAGGTCGTCTGCCTCCTCCACTGGTTTCAAAAGGGACCCAAAACGAAATTAGTTCCAAGGACGCGCTTGGGTTCCACTGAAGGTTTTGTGTTTGGTTACTCAACTTACGTAGCAATATGCAAGAGCAAGAGAAATAAGGCAACAACAGCAGCCGACTATGACATGGCATTATTTAGCACCTGCACCTGCATCGTCTCGCAGAAATTAGCTAGTATGCCAGAAAGTAGTTTACATGTGCAGAGAGCTAGTCACACCACCTTTTAATTTAGTACTGCCAACTGTATAGTAGGATTAGTTGCGTTTTTATTAGCAAGTAGTTTACCTACCCGCGGAAACTTGGAAAGACTAGCCATGAGTATACAGTAGTACCTAATTAAATCTGCTTTCGTAGAGCTTAAACCTCTGCCGTTTTCATCAGCTGTTTTTCGCCCTTTTGCTTCCGTAGGTTCTAAGCTTTGGTTGAGTGCCTTTGATCACTGCTAATCGAAGGTTGTACTTCTCTCTTTTCCGCATGTATCTCTTGTCCAAACTCTGAAGCAATATTATGCTCACATTTTTCTAAAAAAGAAACGAATATATTTCAGTATTACAACCGTTGTAGCAATGCCCGTATATATAATAATTAAGATAAATGATATCGCACGTGGGGCAAGGGTGGGAGATATGAGGCATCACTCGAACATCAGTCTTTCCCGGGCGGCCTCGGAAGACGACTAGGACACGGGCGGTGGTTTGCACAGCGCAGTCCTTCAAAAGCGCTGGCACGTGCTCTTGCCGCTCCGCCTCTCCGCGTCGAGGAGCCCAGGTGGGCCAGTTGCTGACACCGACTAGTCAACTGCCGCAGTTCTGTCGCTGACTTGTGGGCCCTTCTATGCAAGATAAGGCTTTACACACCTTTTGTGTCGTCATTGCGTCGATTGATGAGTCCAATTTTTTTTTCTCGTCGGGTAAAGCATGGCCCTACGGATTGATGTGGAATTCCGAATTGCTAGTTGCTGTATCGATCGATCATGCAGTAGAGTCTTCTGTAACAAACAAGCAGACGGGTCTGATCGATATCCTGAGAGGGCTCTGTCTGCATTGCTTGTTTGCTGTGTTGCTTGTTGTTTTCTCAGATGAAGGGCTGAAGAGGTGCCTTCCCGGGAAGGCAGGGCTGTAATTTTAACTCTCCCATACCAAGTCTCTCTCTTTAAAAAAAAACTTCAGATTGTCAATTTGTTACCTCTGACGGTCTGATCTATCACATTGTACCGGAGTCGTTGCATAAAGCCTTAACAAAAGCGCGCATATATGATCGAGCAAAATTCGGACTGCTCTCGATTCGAGCCGTAGCTTTCCGAAAGATACATATCAAGAAAAGCAGAGAGCCCTAATAATGGCATGGCATCTAAAGGTAAAGTTCAACCCTGCAACGACAAGCATGGCCCCCATGCAAATCCGATTATATCCACGCACCAACAGCAGTTCAGATTAGTGGCCAACTTCAAGTTGCATGTATGGGTCCAATCCAACATATTAAAAATAGACCCCTATTTTCTCTTTTACAGACCGGCCTGTAAATTAAGAGCCCAAAAATTGATTCCAACTCCAGTAGAACCAATAGTCCAGGCTCCTATTCATGGTGGAACCAGTTTGTCAGTCAAACAAATCTTAGTCATCACAGTCAGTGCGTCCGAGCTCGAGCTAGAGCTCTGCCTACTCCCGACGTGGTCGCATCTGACGCCGCTCTTCGCCTGCTCGTGGCCGCCGTCGAGCCCACGGCCTGCCCCAACGCCCCACCCGCTCGCGACCACCGTCATGCCTACAATCGCACTCCGCCCGCTCGTGGCCACCATCAAGCCCACGGACCGCTCGCGGCGCCTCATGCTTGTGCCCAACGCCGCCCCACCGTAGCTCATGCCTAGTGCTGCCCCATCGGAGCCCGGGTGCTGCGTGGCGCACGGCGGAGCCATGCGACCGGTGCAGGACGGGGACGGGGACAACGCTGGCGAGCTTGCCCCGACCCTGTAGGTCATAGATCCGACCGTAGCGGGCTCATCGACAGCGGGTTCGGGCGGCGAGGGGAAGGGTGAAGGTTAAGCTAGAGGTGGATGGGTGGCCGGTGGCGGGGGTTGGGTTCGATGCGGGAGAGTCCGAGAGGGAGAGGATAGAGGAGAGGAGAAGAAAATGAAAGAAAAAGGAAAAATGTAAAAAAAGTACGATCCATATTTGGAAGTGTGGATGAGAGGCTTCATTTGTTAGAGGACTAAGAACAACACTTAGGAGGACATATAAAATAAGAATAAGTTTAGAAGCTCCACTAAAATACGTTTTTTTAGCTAGGCTATAAAATTTTAGAGTATAGATTGATGTAGGATCTCTAGTGCCTCTAACCTAACCCTAATCACAACCCAATGACGGACGCAGCCGGAGGGAAGCGAAGTGATGACCGTCCAGCTAGCGTCGTCGCTTGTTTGCCCACAACGACGTGCCACCCTCATCGGCAACACACGCGGCTTTGCGCCCACGTATATATGCGCGCGTCTAGCTTAGCTCAGGCAGATACACACACACACACGTCCAAAGCTGCAACAAAAGATTTGCCATATGACATGCCGGTATCGTCATTGCCGAGACCAGCTTGTCTCTGAAGCACGAGAGTTGAACCGGTTCCGGTGAAAACTCTGCCGTGTTTGTGTGTGCGTCTCGGTTGTCATCAGTGAAAAAGCTGCTCTCTGCGTAGATCATGAACAGGTTTAAGAATGTGGTGCTGCGCAAGTGCAAGAGCCTGTCGCGGGTAGGACGGTCGTCATCGAGCGGCTCCATGTCCTACTGCAACCTCCGATCAATGTCCACCAGGGACGCCGCCGCCGCCATTGCCGGCGCGGCGGTGGCGGAGTCTGGCGTCGTCGAGGCCGGCGGCGCGGCGGCGGTGGTGCTCGTGGGCAGCTCGAGGCGGCGGTACGTTATCAGCGCCGAGCACCTCAGCCACCCGCTGATCACCGCGCTCATCGACGGCGGCAGGGATGACGATGGCGGCGACAAGCCGATCGCCGTCGTCAACTGCGAGGTGGTCCTGTTCGACCACCTGCTGTGGATGCTGGACAACGCCGCCGACCTCGTCCGCGCCGGCGACGGCAACGAGGACGACGATGCGGTCAGGGAGTTAGCCCAGCTCTACGCGTGCTGATGATCTCAGCTGGTGACATGATGCCATGATGAGTCGTCGTTAATTTGTTTAACAAAGCTTGATGGGGTTGCGTTTATTTTGTTTCCCTGTTCTTGCGCGAGACATCTAAGATTTCTTCGCGCCATTGCTTGTAGCTCACTGCACATGGATTGGTAAAGGTTTTGTTTATCCATGGTTTCGTTGAAATCAAGTTTCTGATGTGTACATTAGAGAGATCACACTGCCATCATCGTGCTCGTCAAGTTTATTTGCATGATGATGATGTAGAGGTTGCAAATTGTAATTCATGTAACTAAACTCCTGCTAATTTGCCATTTTATTTTATTGGCAACTTAAAGCACACAACTGCAAACTTATGTGAGCTCTGCTAGAATATACAACAAACGAATTGTAGAGCCCGGATATTGATCCATTTTCTAAAAAATATACAACAAACGAATTGAATAGGCATCAATAACATCATCCTACACTGATACGTGTAAACTTTCAAAGATGAATTTGGATTTCAAAAACAAACCCTCGGCAACCAGGCAAGAATTTAAACAAAGTTATCTGATGAGGTACAGCTATCTTGATAGGTTAGCAGCTAATGCGTTAGACAGGTAGGCAGATATGCAAAGAAACAGGTCACCTAATGCAGCAGCTAGCTAGCAAGCACATCTCAACACACTTAGTTGCACAGTCCCTGTCGCATTAACAGACACAATAAATAAAGATGTAAATTGTCCGGCCAGCCTAACTTGATTCTGTGTTCCCCTGTGCTCCTGTTCTTGCTTCTTGTCAACAGCACAGGTTAGGTGGAACGTTTGTTGGTACATGAATTTCATATATTTTGCGAGGTTTCATTAGTCTTTGTGATGAAGGAAACATCTGTCAGAGGTTTATATTGAACAGACTGTAGTTTTGTGATCTCAAAGATATAGCTTCCATGCTTTTGTCTTTGAAAGTAGAATACTGGGATGGCTGATCTGCTGATGATGCACCTGCATCCTGTAGCCCTGACCAAATTGACAGAGCACCAGCTCGGCCACTTCATGGGCCTGATTGTGCGTAACATCCGGCCTCCGTAGTAAACACCAGCGTAGAAAGCCCATATCAGCACATTGGTAATTGGGCCCGAGTGCTGGCCCGGTACACCGATAAAGAGGGAACTCAGGGAAGGAGAGATAGGAATACGTGTACCGCCGTTCAGCCATGGAAACCACCTCACGAGCACGCCATTACTTCGCAAATCCAACCACCTCCTTCTCGCATTGCGACTCTGCGAGCACGCGGGGATCGATGCGAGATTCTGAGGGAAGGAGAAAGGGCGTAGCTGCGCGGCGTATCCGAGTCCGCCGATGAGAGGAGTAATGATGGCGGCGGCGGTGGCGAGGCTGGCGGTGGCCACGCGGGCGTTCTCCACCACGGCCGGCGGTGGCGTGTCCATGGTGCAGGGCGCGTCGCGGGGGATCGGCCTCGAGTTCGTGAGTCCATCCCTTCCCCATTTCACCTTCTTCGCAACGGCCCCTCCGTTCCCCCATATTTACCGTTCGCTCCAACTGTTGCTCTCGATTCGGGCAGGTGCGGCAGCTGCTGCAGAGGAGCGAGCAGGGCCGCGTCGTCGCCACGTGCCGCGCGCCGGACTCGGCCACGGAGCTCCTCAAGCTGAAGGAGGAGCACGCGCCAGGGCGCCTCACCGTGCTGCCGCTCGACGTCACCGACGAGAGCACTATTGAGGTGTGTAATCAATCCCTTCTTGGTGGTCTTGGTGTTGATCAGCAATGTGAGAAAAAAATAGGAAATTTATTTGATACCCATGGAACAATGGGAAGAAAAAGAAATCTGCGGTTGCTGATGTGCACTTGTTCAGTGTAATACGGGCCAATAATTTGGAATCATCTGATTTTGCTTTGATGTTAACTGGTTGTTTATACTCCACTGCTAGTAAAGGCAAGCTAATGAGTAATGCACCATGTCTGGTTCTTCCATCACAGGCTGCCGCAACCACGATTGGGGAGAGCCATGGGTCTCTGGACCTGCTGATCAATGCCTCTGGCATCCTTTCGATCCCAAATATGCTGCAACCAGGTCGATTCTCTTTCTTGATCACATTTGAACACAGTGTTCCAGCTTGCATTGGTGTCCCTCTGACCTGTCTGTGTTACAGAGACCACATTGAGCAAAGTTCAGAAGTCATCTCTGCTTCTGGCGTATGAGGTGAATGCAGTTGGCCCAATCTTAGTGATCAAGGTAGAATAATCCACTGCTTCACGTTTGTCAATGTCATGAATTGTTGTTGTGGCAATATTCTGCTTGTTGATCATTGGGACATGCTTAACTGCTTATGGTAGTCTGAACATTTATCCTGTTTTTGGTCCTGGTCAGCACATGTGGCCATTACTGAAGGTTGGAGGTCGCTCTGAGACCGGGAGAGGCTTCTCTTTGGTTGCGAACATGAGTGCTAGAGTCAGTTCAATAGGAGACAATGGTTTGGGAGGCTGGCATTCATACAGAGCTTCTAAAACAGCGCTGAATCAGTGTAAGTGAAGAAGTGCTCCATTCTGTTCTCATTTGACTGCTCTGCATGTTGGACCTGTCACCATGATAATTTCATCACATAAACATTTCATGTGTTTGTTTTTAAATAGCCATAAATGACTATTCTTGATTTTATTTCTGGCTTGCTTTGGTTGTGTCTAGCAGTGACCAAGACTATATCGGTCGAGTTTGGCAGGAAGGACAACATCGCCTGCATCTTGCTGCATCCAGGAACCGTGGACACTGACCTCTCACGGCCATTCCAAAGAAATGTCCCCAAGGGTAAGCTTTTCACAAGAGAGTTCTCAGTACAGAAGCTTCTATCTGTCATTGACAACACCAAGAAAAGCGATAACGGCAAGTTCTTCGCATGGGATGGTCAGGAAATCCCTTGGTGAATGGTGATAACTCATTTCAGTCACAGTTTGAAAAGTCAACCAACGGTATCCTTGATTTTTGCCCCAACAGTCCCCCCCCCCCCCCCCTTTCTTTGGTATAAATTTAATGTTTGCCCTTTTACCGGTCCCTCTCATGTAATGTATAGAAGGCTGAGCTCAAGCAAACACATAAATAATATGTATGACCTTCCCTTTTCATGCACTTTTACCCACATAGAAATAATGGGATGCTAACTGGTTACTCATTTTTTATTAGAGTTTCAATTGTTGGAGACTTTATCGTTCACAGTCCATCAACCTTCTGCATCACCCTAAATTTCTCAGGAAACGAATCCTCACGTGAATTTCATACCGGTCGTATCCCTTAGGATACTACGAAACGTTACAGCGGCCAGACTAGTCTCTGTAAAGTGTTGTACTGACAGGGACATAGTTTACACTGTAACTATGACCTTTTCAATCCTAACAAAGAAGATACTAGCTTAACTTTGTTACCGAAACAGATCATGAGTGGCTTTACTGACAGAAACATCAGTACTATACTTCCTTTATTTGGAGAAATGGTTGTGTGCCGCTAGTTGCTTTGTAGGCTTCTATAGCAGCCTATAAATTACATGATAGTGAACTAAAAATTTGTTGTATCAACCCGTAATACACAGGTTTGGGAGAATTGATCACAGTTTTCAGTTGTAGTTTATTTGTGTATTGTAGAGTCACTTGCATCTACTTTATTTTTTCAAAGTTAGTAATTAATATTTTGTTTTTTATACTTCTCTTTAAGGGGGGGGGGGGGGGATACCGTACTTCATTTTCAATGAATTTTTTTTATTGTTTATTCATTCTCTTAAGTAGGAAGGAACATGACAATATAAAAGTCAAAGTTGAACTCAGCTCCAAATGTGGCAACCTTGATTGCAACCATAACAAAAATTTCTGTCACTTAGCATAGCCCCAAGAAAATGTTGTAGTACTTTTCCGAAAAGCCAAAGGAGGAAATGTCGGAAGAGCCACATGATAAACAGGAAAAGAAAAACCTGTTCCAGCCGCGAGAAGAAAGATAGACAGGCCATCCATACTGTTAGTGCGTAGCCAAGGGTAGTAGAACATGGGACCAATTTCTTACATGCCATTGTAAATTTCATTAATCCTAAATTCGACATCATAAAATCACTTATCCGATAAGTGCCATTAAGTTATAAAATCAATCCTATTTTTGCCATCCACGTCATTTTAAGCATCCATTTTTTTTTTCAAAATGACCACAATGCCCTTGAGGTCATCTTCAACCTTGAGCTCACCTTTGGTCTGCCATGGCTGCCAAAATGTAGCTCGTATGTGCGCTGCTCCATGATGGTCAAGGCACAACTCGCCTGAGCACACCAGCCACGATGGCGACGCAGAGCTAGCCTGCGCACGCCACCCACGACAATGGGGCCTGAGCTCACCGATGCTTACCATGGTGGCTGGGGAGGAACTCGGCTCGCACGGGCCTGCCCTGGGGGCCGGGGCTCGAGCTCACCCGTGCACGCCACCCACGGCAGTGGGGCTCGAGCTCGCCTGCGACTACCATGATGGCAGGGGCGGAGCCCACGTGTGCCATGGCGGCCAGGGCAGACCTTGCCCGCGCCAGCCACGATAGCAGGGCTCGAGCTCGCCTGGGCCTGCCATGGGGGTTGGGGCTGAGCTGGTGGAGGAAGAAAGGGCAAGGGCAATTTTTTCTTTTCACACCTTTGACTATTCAACATTGGTATATTTGGGATAAAAATTGCAACTTGATGGTATATGTGGGAATACCTGTTTTGCGTTGGCAAATTTAGAATTTGTAATGGCACGATATATATCACATCGTCCACCTTTACTTGCTCTCACTCCCCCTTGCAACCTTCGCCGTGGACGGCGGCGGTCGGTGTAACCGGTAGTGCGGTGGCACCTTGGCTCCCTACCCTTTCGGTTTCTCCGGTGACCTCCCCATCCTCCTGATGTGCAACGCGACCACCTCCACGGTGCTTCGAATTCTCCTGCACACCACCTTGGTTGTGCCGTACCCCATCATCTGGTTCAACTCCACAACCACCTCCACGATGCTTCGAATTCCACAAGTAAGGGGGTGGATGGGAAGCTCCCAAACCTAGGGTCCTGGAAGAGAGATTTAGGAGGGCATGCAAAATGGAAGAATATTTGGGAGTTCCACTGAAGTTTGTTTTTTGTTCAAACTCTTAAAATTTAGTATAGGACCCTTGTTTAGGAGCCCCACTGGAAATGCTTTTACCTTCTACCGTTCACATTCAAATCTGTTGAAAATCACATCTTTTGGTGCGAGTCAGACCAAATTCATCACTTGATTTGTTTTCTTTTTGAAGTTAAGAATTAACCTTTTGCGTTTTTATTCATGTTCTAGCTACATTGTTTACTGATGTTTTCATCTCTGGCATACAATAACAACGAACAACAAATTAAATCAGATATATTAACCAGCAAGTATGATATAGGGCTTCAGGAACGTCCAACACATTCAGAACAACGATTGGTGAATCAGAATTGCCATCTTCGATTGAAGATTGCTTTACTCGTCGCTTGTGTCCTATGCCCCATCAATACGACAATGATCACAGAGTGCTCATGGGGCTCTACAACGTCCTTAAAACAGCAGATTTTTTCAGCAGTGGCTAGAACGACCTGACAAGGAGGAGGAGGAGCGTGGCCAGACGTGTGTCACATGTCCCTGTCATAGCTATATCCTGCCAGGGCAATAAGGCATGAACAAGAGGTGAGTAAAGCAGCCTTCAATCGAAGATGACAATTCTGCTAGTTACAGAAATATCATGACCAGACTAGACACGCTATTAGCACGGGTCATCTTGCTGCATCCAGTAACTTTGGACAATGGCCTCTCACATCCATTCCAAAGAAAATTTGGTCATCAGTGTGCTTCTTCTGCATCACCCTGGATTTATTCGGAAAGCAATCATAGCACTGAATTTCATACCCGGCGTATCCCCTCAGGATACGTTACAGGGCCAGACCAGTAAGTCTTGTCCTGACAGGGACATAGTTGACTCTGGAGCTGTGACTTGTTCAACTCCGAAGTAGTAAGAAATGCACGCGCCCTTACTACACTTCCTTTATTTTGAAGTATCAGCTTATAATACCATACTTGCTTTCTATCAGCCTATACCCGATACTGAACTAGTAAAATTTATGGTATAAACCTGTACTACACGATTGTGTGAGAACTGATTGCACTTTTCAGTTGTATTTGTTTTTGTAATCTACTAGGGAGTCACTTGCATTCACTTAAATTTTTTTTTTCGAAGCTAGAAATTAACCTTTTACCTTTTGATTTTTAAGGGGTGTACCAAGCTTGAGAAGATATTGTATTTTTCAAATGAAATGTTCTTTTGTTTATCCTTCGTTCTCATAGTTGAAGGAACAAAGCATTACCAATAATGTGAAGGTTGAACTCAGATTCAAATGCAGTGGGCCAGTAAGCAGTAACCTTGGTTGCAGACATGATAAAATTGCCAGTCACTTGAAGCAATACTTTTTCCGAGTAGCACGGGTCGCGATACTTTTCCGAAGAACCAGAGAAGGGACTGAATGTCGGAAGAGGAAGAGTCAAAAGGAAAACCTGTTCATCGAGCAGTGAGGAAAGAAGGGTCATACTGCCAGTGCGAAAGGCCGCAGGCGAGTGTAGCGGAATATGTATCAGCTCGTCCTCCTTTACTTGCTCTTGCTCCCCCTAGCAACCTTCGCCGCAGCTGCCGCCGGCGATGGCGGTGGTGGGTGCAATCGGAAGTGTGGAGGCACCTTGGTTCCGTACCCTTTCGGATTCTCCGGCGACTGCCCCATCGTCCTGACGTGCAACGCGACCATCTCCAATCTGCCTCTCCTCCAGCACAGCACTCCGGCGGCGTCGTACCCGATCCTCTCGTTCAACTCTACGACCTTCATCGCCTCTGTCACGCCCTCGTGTATCCGCACCGTCCGCGACGCCGGAGCATCGCTCACCGGCGCCGGCTACAGCATCTCCTCCCGCACCGGACTCTTCCTCCGTGGCGGCACCTGCCGCTCGCCGGTGAACACAGGCTCCAACTGCACCGCCGACCCGGGCCTCATGACGCAGCTTTTCCGCACGTCGCAGTGCCGGAGCACCGACACGGCCTTGACGTGCGTGTCGCCGAGCAGCCAGCAGGGTGAGTTCATGCGGTGGGGGACGGTGGTCACGTCCGGGTGCGAGGACCTGCTGACGGCGGCGGTGTTTGGTGACACGCAGCAGGGCATGTCGTCCCTGCAGTTCGGCGTGGCCGAGCTGGGCTGGTGGCTCAACGGCACGTGCGCCGACGTCGGAGCCGTCTCGTGCGCGCCGAACGCGACGTGCCACGACGTCGAGACGCCGAGCGGGGCGCCGGGCCACCGGTGCGCGTGCCGGAACGAGATTTTCGGCGACGGGTTCGCAGCCGGCGACGGATGTGGCTATGGTGAGTTTGTTATTCGCACCTGTTATTATTGCCTTTTATATTATATGATTTGTGGACCTTCACAATCTTTGCATCTGACAGTTCAATGCATGGTTGGGTTCGGATATAGCAGGCTCAGGCTCCAAGCGAACCAAGGTCGCGGCGGTGGCTGGTGGTGTGTCTTTCGCGTCTGTGCTGATCTCCATCGGCCTTGCCGTTTGGTTCCTCATCCGGCGGAGGAAACGCCAGAACAATTCCGCGTTCATGGTGAAGAAGACGACATCCGAGCAAGCATGGAAAAAGGCAAGAATTTTCCGCGGTAAACCCGTGGAAGACGACCTCGAGCAAGGCGAGACCGGGCCCCAGCAATTCTGTTACGCAGACCTCTCCGCGGCAACGGAGAACTTCTCCGAGGACCGGAGGCTCGGCCGAGGAGGCTTCGGGTCCGTGTACGCCGGCTTCCTTACAGACACGAACAGGGAAGTCGCCGTGAAGAGGGTGTCAGAGACCTCTCGCCAGGGATGGAAAGAGTTCGCCGCCGAGGTGCGTATCATCAGCCGGCTCCGGCACCGCAACCTCGTGCAGCTCATGGGCTGGTGCCATGGCGGCGACGATGAGCTCCTCCTCGTCTACGAGCTCATGCACAACGGCAGCCTCGACGCCCACCTGTACAATAACAAGTCCGTGGAACATAAGGGGAACATGCGGTTGACGTGGCCGGTCCGGTACGGCGTCGCGCTTGGCGTCGGCTCCGCGCTGCTGTACTTGCACGAGGACGCCGAGCGCCGCGTGCTGCACCGAGACTTGAAACCCAGCAACGTGATGCTGGACGTCGACTTCACCGCCAAGCTCGGCGACTTCGGGCTGGCACGACTCATCGACGACGGGCGGCGGTCCCACACCACGCATGTTGCCGGCACGTTCGGGTACATGGACCCAGAGTGCATGGCCACCGGCAAGGCCAACGTGGAGTCCGACGTGTACAGCTTCGGCGTCCTCCTCCTCGAGGTCGCGTGCGGCCGGCGGCCCGCGGTGCGCGTGGGTGAAGACGACTTCATCCACCTGGTGCAGTGGGTCTGGGACGTGTACGGCGGTGGGAGCCTCCTCAATGCCGTCGACGCGCGTCTCGGAGGGGAGTTCGACGGCCGGGAGGTGGCATGCACGATGATCGTCGGACTATGGTGCGCACACCCGGTCCGTGGATTCCGGCCGACGATTAGGCAGGCCGTCAACGTGCTACGGTTCGAGGCGCCGCTGCCCAGCCTGCCAACGAAGATGCCGGTTGCTACCTACGGGCCACAGGCTGGCTGTTCGAGCAACGCTGCGTCATCAACAGAAAGGACGGCAAGTGGTTGCACCGGCACTCATTGTTCCACCATGACGGAGACGTCAGAGTAGTCCATTATGGAAGGTCTGTGTTTTGACTTTGCAATTTGAGACTATTATTACTTTCTACCGTTCCAATTCATTCTGTTAAAAATCATTATTATTCACTGAAATCAATGGATCATAATTTCTGGACTTGTGATTTAATTGTTTTTTCAACGGTAAAAGGCAGATGCTCTGCCGATTCTTTAACAGAGGAGCAAAACAGAGTACAAAGACAGAAGCGCAGTTTGTGAAGCAGCCTTGGCTGCTGAAGAAAGGAAAAATAAAAATAAAATACAAACAAAACTAAGCAAGGAGCCTAAAAGAGAATCAGTAATAGGAAAAAGACCAAAAGAAAACAGAAACCAATCATGGTGGTGGTAACCATCAACTTCTTCTTTTGCTAGCATTGCAACTTGCAGTTCATCCCTTTTTATGCCCTAGAAAATTCGTGAAGCAGCCTTGGCTGCTGAAGAAAGGAAAAATAAAATAAAAATAAAAATAAAAATAAAATACAAACAAAACTGAGCAAGGAGCCTAAAAGAGAATCAGTAATAGGAAAAAGACTAAAAGAAAACAGAAACCAATCATGGTGGTGGTAAGCATCAACTTCCTCTTTTGCCAGCATTGCAACTTGCAGTTCATCCCTTTTTATGCCCTGGAGAATTCTTCTGTGCGTACTTTCTAGATATTCCACCATGTGTAGAGTATGACAACGCTCAGCTTTCTCCTCTGAACTTGTGGTTTGTAAGTGTGATTTGTTAAATCTCAAATTTCATCCTCCATATGGAGCGACAACCTAAAAAATGATGCAAAATCAATGGCAAAGGTTACCTCACATGTGAGAAGAAACCCTAGCTTCATGATTGAGAGAAACTCTTGAACATTTTAGTTGTCCATAGCACACACACCAACACACAACAAAGAAAGAAGAGAGGAAGAATAAGGAGAGGTGATTCTGTCCAGATTTGATGGCTTCGAACCTACCGGCGTCAAGCTATTGATTGGAGGCTCAAACGTGTTTTGATTGGCTCCAAACTTAGTGAGCTCGTTCTTCACTTAGAGTACATCGATCTGGTCAGTTGGTTTAGGTATTGGTTCAATGGAGCATCAGATGTGAGAGGTGTTTTGTTAGCTTGAGTTGCTACAGTCCAGAACATAATAGTTATGGTAGAAGAATTATTTGGGTAGTCAAACGGTGTTGAACAGTTCGAATTGCTGCAGTTCAGAACATAATTTTTTTTGTCAGTATACAAAGGACTCGTGGAACTGCTTGTCTATCAAAATTTGTGCACTGTTGAGTTGTAGTTTGAAAGTTATGAATTGATTGTCGAAGAGGACAAAATCTGTGTCACACCTGCTAGTTGCTGTCATAGCTTTTCTAATTGTTGTAAGTATTGTTATTGTGGTCAAGTTTATAACTTGATGAGTGTGTTATTGTTGTTGTAAGCCTCTAAAGGTTCTAGAGAAGACTCCATTGTATCCATTATTGATTATAAGGAAGTTAGAGTGGACCGCTAGTCCCGTGATTTTTACTCCTTAGGCGAGGAGGTTTTCCATGTATATCATTGTGTCATTATGCATTGTGTTTATGATTCCGCTACAGGGCTATTGGTTGATGTTCTTCTCATTGTTCAGCACAAGATGAGAAATTATTAGTATAGATTATTACCGGTTTTTCCAACACCCAGACTGCCTCCATGTCGGGAGAAGAGGCCTGATGAACCAGCTCGCCAAGACAGCGGCACACTCGCCGCTGCTACTCATGAACAAGAGCACACCAGGTCAGAGGAGGAGGTGTATGGGATGGTGCAGTGCACGAGGGTCCTGAGACGCCAGGTACGTCGTATGCGTGCTCCACTACGCTACTCCGACGTGTCACTCTCCTCGGACGTTGACGTGTGCTATGAGTGGGAACGGAGGACTGGCTGGGTGTGACACCCCTGGTGTCACGAAGTTCCAAGAACAACACTTTAAAAATCATAAGAATTTAGAACAAAAATTTAAACTGAAATTTATCCAATTCAAACCAAATTTAAACAAATTTGCAAGTCATTTAAACTACAAGTTCAGATTTCTCAATATAACATGAGCCTAACAAAAATATATGTTGTAGCTGATGTCAATATAGAATTTTTAGAATTTTCTTAGGATTTTGTGCCCTTTATAGATGCCCTAAATAAATGCTCAAAACAGTCACACTTTGAGAAATTCTCATTTAATTCCCAACTTGATCCAATGTTTAAACTTAATTTCTTAATTTTCTACACATCTCTTGGAGTCTACCCATATTTTTGGTTTTCCCAGATCACCTCCAAATTTGTCGCTACGAAATTCACAAACTTGTGCAGTTAACAATTTGGAAAAAGAATAAGACCTCACAGGCCCCACCTGTCAGCGACCCTAAACAAACACACCCCGTGTCACCCGCCTCCCCGACTGGCCGCGCGCCGCGTGGCCACCGGCGTACGGGCAGCGTCCGTTGCCGTGGATCGACGGCCCCACTCGGTCTCCCGACAACCCCTCTGTCCCCCTCCCGGTTGGAACGTGCCCCCCCATTTCCCCTCGCCCTCATTTCTCTCTCTCTCTCTCTCCCGCTCAACACTGCCCGCCATTGGAGCCGCCGAGTTGCTTGTGTTGCTCGGCCACTACACCACCTCCCGCCCCGGTCGACGACCCCCAGAGCTCCGCCTAGATGCCCTCAAGCTCCATGAGAAGTCGCTCCACCTCACGCGCGCCGAGCCGCCGGAAATCGAACCCTTCTTCCCCGACCCTGATCACCATCTTCCCCCGTCGCTCTCCCTCCATGGTGAGTCGCGCACCAATTCCGCGTGCAGGCAAGACCCCCTTCACTGTGCGCATATTCTCGACCTCACCCCGTCGACACCCGTGCAGGGTGGTCGCCGGACGTTCACCTTGTCACCGTCACCGCCGCTTGAACATGTCACCCGCCTCTCGTCGCCAAAAACCTTGCTCGGTGAGCCGCTCTTCCCTGGTCGCCGCACGCGCACCCATCCTCACTCCCTTAGTCGTCGGCGCGCCAATGCCGGTCCCGCTACTGCTCCGGCTAGCCGCCGCACCCGCGCCGCCTCCAATGGCCATGACCCCGCCGCGCACGCGCTCGGCTCTGCTGAGTTGGCCGGGGGCCAGAACTATGTGGGGTTGCATACCACCTGAGCCAGATCTGGCCCAGGGTAGCGCTCCGCGCTGGCCTCGGTCCGCTGGGCCGGGGGAAATCAGCTCACAAGCACAGAAAAGATGATTTTCTTGATTTATTCATTTCTAGGAAATTGCCAACAATTCGTAAAATGTATAATAAAATATTACTATGAATTTAGGTGCAAGATAAATTTTAATAGGCTCCTCTGGACATGTAATATTTAAGAGAAATACTAAATCTCTCTGCATGTTAGTATTTTTACCAGCACTAAATTAAATGGTAAAACACTAGTAAATTCATATATAAATTTATATGGGTGATAAATTCCTAAGACTTGGTGTAAAATCATGTTTGAACATGCTTAATCCCCATGCAAAGTCACAGTTTATAATTCTCTATACATTTATCACAATTATCAATTGACCTTTTCATTGTTTAATTTATTTAAAATTAATGGCACCATGCATGTAAGTGAAACTTGGTCAGTAATTTAACCCTGGCATGTTCTAATTGCCACAAATCATGCACTTCAATTTGAATTCTAGAACCATGCTAAAATAATTATTTACTTCCTAGGGCACAATAATTCTGTTAAACTCTACAAAAGCATGATAGCTTTTAACCTAGGACACTTCCGTTCACTTCTACACATAATATCGCTGTGTTAACGTTTTTGCTGAGGAAGTGCCATGAAACTTCTCACATATTCATCATCATTCGCATTATATAGATCACGAAGTGAACCATATGGAGACCGATGCAGAGCAGGTGCCAGAAGGGCAAGGAGGTGATCCCGCTAACTAGGAACAGGATCAAGGCAAGCCCCAGTGCATCCTACCAGTTTTATATTTTTACTTTATCACTAATTAGAAATGTAGGCTTGTCTGTGCATTAAGTTTATAGGAGTTGTTTTAAGAACCTAGTATTGCAGTAGGTCCCCTTACTAGATGATAGCCTCAGGACGGTAGTCGCTCTGCTTAATCTATGACAACTATTCGTTGAGTGGTATGAAGACCACTCGTAGACCAGGAAACATTATCACTGGGGAATGATATCGGCTGAAGGAAAGTTTGGATGGGACAACAATGAAGACCGGACGGGCAACTAGGTGGAAAGGGAAGGACAACTTATTTTCAAGGTGGTAGCCCCGTCCGAGTCACTTAAGGCTCTGCCTTGTGCTCGGCCCATGGGGTCAAGTTTGAACGTACTGTTTGCATGCTGGAGTTATAGGCTCAGTAAACTGACGTAACTATGACTACTGCTTGGTCGGAAGATATCCTGATCCTTAAGGTAGAACTGGGGCTGAGAGGAGGGAGGAATCCACCCACGGATGGCGGTACAGAATGCATCGGATTGGGGAACCCTTCTCGGGGGAGCCAGACGCGGAAGGCCTTGTGGTACCATATGCGAAAGGTTGCTCCATGCGGCTTTCATGAAGCGCGTATGGATCGTGCAAGCAGGTTTCTTCTACAGAATGTAAATCGATTCGAGTCGCTGTCCCTTACAGTAACGAGTACCACTTGATCGCTGCTCCGGAATATTGTTGGAAACCATTAATATGATGAATGTTTCAATATTGCTGTTTGGAATTATTAATATTTATATTACAACCATGATTGTTATAGCTATACTATAAACTAAATTTATTATTTTACATGATAACTTAACTTGATGCTAAAACTTAAAAAATAAGGATCCACTCTTAGACGGGCTTTTTGACAACATAAACCCTATCCTTCGCCTTTGCATATCTAGGTATCGGCTGTAGTTGGCTATTTTGACGGGTCAGTCTTGCTGAGTATTAGTTGCTCAGGGCGTAGCTGTTTGTAGTTTTTAGATGATCAGACTGGCCAGTTTCCCGACTTTTAGAATATTGAGTGGGAACTTGTAGTCCATATGAGGAGTACTTTGTTACTTGACGGTACAGTGTCGTGGGCATGACATTGATCAAGACCGGATCTACTTATATGTATCGTCGTGAGACAACGATTGTATCTTAAGTATCTCGTCGAACCAATTTATTATTATTGAACCAATTTGCTTCCGCACTTTTAAAACTCTGATTTGTAATTTAAATTTGAATCTATATAAAACTCTGTAGTCTATCTATATTTTTATTGCAACTATATTATTTTTGTCATGTGTTGTACTATTGGATGTCACAGCACGTGTCGTCACCCGAGAAAGATACTGAAACGGAATCGTCTCCATAGTAAGGTGGTTCTGTTACACTGGGGCTGGTCGGTGAATGGAATGCTCATCTGAAGAGCTTTTATTCTTTCATGGAGTGCATACTTGGCAGTCTCAAACGGTGGGGCAAATTAAAATCAGACTGTCCCTCTCACCTGTCTGAAATCAGACTTCTTAATTTCCGTGTTACAGGGACTACATTGAGCAAAGTTCAGTAGACTGCTCTGCATGCTGGACCTGTCACCATGATAGTTTCATCACATATATCATGCATTTTAAACAGCTGTAAGTAAAAATTCTTGTTTTGATTCCTGGATTGCTTTGGTGGTGTCTTGCAGCGACCAATACTATATCAGTCAAGTTTGGCAGGAAGCTAGGACAACGTCGCCTGCATTTTGCTGCATCCAGGAACCGTGGACAATGACCTCTCACGTCCATTCAAAAAAATGTCCCCAAGGGTAAGCTCTTCACGAGAGACTTTTCAGTACAGAAGCTTCTTTCTGTCATTGATAATGGCAAGAAAAGCTACAACGTCAAGTTCCTTGCATGGGGTGATAAGGAAATACCTTGGTGAATGGTGATCACTCATTTTGGTCACGGCTCAAACAGCTAAGAGTATCCTTGCTTTTTAACCCAACAGTGCCCCCCCCCCCCCCCCTCTCCTTTTGGGAAGACTGAGCTCATATGTATGACCATCCCTTTTCATGCACTTTTACCCACATAGAAATAAAGGGATGTTCGCTGGTTAATCTAGTTTTTGGAGTTTGAACTGTTGTGGACTATGTTCACAGTCCATCAGTCTATTCCTTCTCCGTCACCCTAAATTTCTCAGGAAACGAATCATCACGTGAACTTCATACCGGACCGTATCCCTCAGGGATACGTTGCGCCAGAGACTAGTAGTCTGTAAAGTCTTGTTTCTGACTGGGACATAGTTGACACTGTAACTATGACCTTTTTAATCCTAACTAAAAAATATTAGCTTAACTTTATCACTGAAACAGATCATGATTCATGAGTTGCTTTACTGACAGAAACGTCAGTACTATACTTCCTTTATTTGAAAAAAAAAGGATTGTGTGTACTAACCATTTGTGGTATGTACTCGTAATACACGCGTTTGTGAGGACTGATCACAGTTTTTTGAGTTGTAATTTGTTTTGGTATTGTAGAGAGTCACTTGCATTTACTTTATTTTTTCAATGTTAGTAATTAATATTTTTCTGTTTATACTTTTCTTTAAGGGGTGCACCGTACTTCATTTTCTTCGAATTATTTATTTATTTTTCTTCATTCTCTTAATAGAAGGGAACAAGAAAATATAAAAGTCAAAGTTGAAGGCAGATCCAAATGTGGTTAGGCAGTAACCTTGATTGCAACCATAACAAAAATTTCTGCCACTTATTAGCACAGCACCAAGAACTTATGCACGTGCTGTAATGCTCTGCCGTTTGCTGACTCTGAATGGGTCGTCTATGTTCATGTTTACATTTCTTCGTTCTTGACATAAAAGTCTTGGTGCGAAGCTGCTATGCTCTGATGAAGTTTCTGCGCCTGCTGACCTGCACACCATCACAGGCTGACAGATGCCAAGTCCTATTAAGAACTGAACTGCTCAAGACCTACGGCTACGCGACAGTATAATTCACACCAGTTGCATTGGCTGCACAACGTGAAAAGGGCAACAACACAAGTGGTGGTAGAGGACAGAGAGAAACGAAGGCGGAGAAGGAAGGAAAGTGGGTGACAAAGAGAGCAGCATGAAACGGCCGGCGGTCATGGCTTCCCATCTTCTCCTCGTCTCCATCGTCGTCTTCTCTGTCACAGCGATTGGTCAGGACGACAAGATCCTGCAGCCGATTGCGTTATACTGCTCGCCGACGGGCAACTACACGCACGGCAGCCAGTACCAGAAGAACCTCGCCGACCTCCTCGCGACGATGCCCGCGGTGGCCAATGAAAACGGCTGGTTCTTATTTGGCAGATTCGGTGCGGATGCTGACCAGGTGTTCGGCCTCATCATGTGCTTCGCGGACTGGAACGCGAAGCAGTGCCAGGACTGCCTGACACGCGCGCCCGCTGGGATCACGTCGTCGGTGTGCCCGGGCAGCCGCCGCGTGGATGCATTGTATGATGCGTGCGTGCTCCGGTACGCGGACGCGCCGCTCCCGGCCGCGGCCGACCTCGCCGTGGCGCTCACCTGGGCCTTGGTGGACCCCGGAATTCCCGTCAGTTCGGAAGCCGTGCAGGGCGCGTTGTTGCCGCTGATGAGCCAGATCACCGACGACGCTGCGGCCTCGCCGCTGCGGCTCGCCTACAACAGCACGCGGTACTCGAGCTCGCAGGACATGTACGGGATGGCACAGTGCACGAGGGACCTCACCGCCGGCGAGTGCTCGAGATGTATTGCAAACTACACTGAGTTCTTACATAAGAGGTTCCCCAACTATACCGGCGCCTTCATCAAGGGTTACAGCTGCTACCTGATCTACCGGGTGGGAAGAGGCTTCAACATCACCCTGCCGCCGCCATCTATGGAGTCTGGTCCAGGTATCACCCTACCTGATCTACCTCATAACATAAAACCTTTTCATGCGCGCGCGCCGTGCCCGTGCGGCAAACATTAATACATTATGTATTGACGTGGTGCTGAACTCCTGTTCTTTTCCCCCATAGGATCTTCATCGTCATACAAGACAGGGCTTGTAATTGGCCTCTCCGTCGGCTCCGTCTTGATCATTCTTTGCTCCTTGGCATGTCTCATTTTCCGGCGACGGCGAAAACAGGCTGCTAAAATGCTCCACAAACCCAGGCAGCAAGAACTGAAAGAGGGAACCATGTTCGACGACGAACCAGGGATGGAGGACGAGTTCGAGAAAGGGACTGGGCCAAAGCGGTTCCGCTATATCGAGCTCACCACTGCTACAGACAACTTCTCCGACGAGCACAAGCTTGGGGAAGGCGGGTTGGCTCCGTGTACCGTGGCTTCCTGACGGAGATGTCGCTTGCGGTGGCCATCAAGCGGGTGTCTAAGAGCTCAAAGCAGGGGAGGAAGGAGTTCGCCGCCGAGGTGCGGATCATCAGCCGGCTCCGGCACCGCAACCTGGTTCAGCTCATTGGCTGGTGCCACGACGGCGGCGAGCTGCTCCTCGTCTATGAGCTCATGCCCAATGGCAGCCTCGACACGCACCTCCACAGCAGCGATAGTGACGACAAGGACACTCTTCCAATGCCGTGGCCGCGCAGGCATGAGATCGTGCTAGGGATCGCCTCGGCAGTCCTGTACCTGCACCAGGAATGGGAGCAGTGCGTGGTGCACAGGGACATCAAGCCCAGCAACGTGATGCTGGATGCCTCCTTCAACGCCAAGCTCGGCGACTTCGGGCTGGCGCGGCTCATCGATGACGGCCGGCAGTCCCACACCACGCATGTCGCTGGCACATTCGGGTACATGGACCCGGCGTGCATGGTCATCGGCAAGGCCAACATGGAGTCGGACGTGTACAGCTTCGGCGTCCTCCTCCTCGAGGTCGTGTGCGGCCGCCGGCCCGCTGTGCGTGTAGGTGAGGACGATTTCGTCCATCTAGTGCAGTGGGTGTGGGACGCATACGGTGGCGGGAGCGTCCTCAATGCCGTCGACGCGCGGCTCGAAGGGGAGTTCGATGGCCAGGAGGTGGCATCCACGATGATCGTCGGGCTGTGGTGTGCGCACCCGGACCGTGAACTCCGGCCGACCATCCGGCAGGCCGTCAACGTGCTGCGGTTCGAGGCGCCGCCGCCAAGCCTACCCGCGAAGATGCCGATTGCCACGTATGGACCGCCGGCTGGCTGCTTTGGTTCTGGCAACGCTGCATCGTCGTCGTCGGCAGAAGGGACAGCAGACGGCGGCAGCACTGGGAATTCCACCATGACGGAGACGTCGTCGGCGTAGTCCGCTACTATGGAAGAACCGTGTATGCTTTTAGTTCCCAAGCGGTGACCATTAATTCCTTCTGCCTTTCAAATTCAATCTGTTCAGATTCACATTTTCTGGTGTGAGTTGGACCAATTGATGTGTGCACAGGAGTAAGACCAAATTTATGTTCTAGCATCTTCATACCAGGAGACTACTAGTAGTAAATCGGATCGAGGATCGAATAGACAGTGACAGGAGTAGTTGTGCAGTAGACTTGATCCAAGCCAAAATAGCTGGTCTCGGTTGTTGCGCCCCCACCATAGTTTCCTCAAAAAACCATTTGACTTCATCTGGTAGGTTACTGCTTTCAGAAATACTGAAAAGTACCTCAAAACCACTCAACTGAAAAATAAATTAAAAATATATGTGACACCCCGGGTGTCATGCAACTCTTTGGAGCAACGTAGTAGAGCCATCTCCACCAGCTTGACCACCTAGCACAAAAATTTAAATGAAAGTTGACCTCATTTGAATAAAATTCGATCGAATTTGACTAGCATTTAAACCAAAAGTTCAAATTTTTCAACATAAGTTATACCTACCAAAAATATATGTTATAGATGACGGCCAAATAGAATTTTCAGAAATTTCTTGGGATTTTATGCCACAGTATGATAGTCCTGATAAATGCCCAAAAAGGTCAAAAACTACCCCTCTTCGAAAACTTCGTATCCAAATTCGAATGGCAACTGTTCAACACCCTCATTTTTACAATTTTGGACACACCTCGATAAACATGCCCATACTTTTAGTTTCCTCAATAGAGCTCTAGAATTTAAGATATTTGAATAAACAGAAGTGACATTTTTGGATGAAATAACAAAAATCAAACCAGGCTGGACCCACCTATCAGCCTCGGTGAAGAAGCACACCCCGGCACCGCGCTCCCGCCCCGCTCGCGCGATGCCGCGTGGCCGCCGGCGACCGGGCAGCTGCCCTCCGCGTGGATCAACGCCCCACCTGGTCCGAAACAGCTCGCCAAAACAGACGCGCGGCCTCCGGTTTTGCTTCTTCCCCCACGCACTTCCCTCCTCCCAGTCTCCCTCCCGCTCTCTGCACAGGCCCGGCCGCCATTGGAGCCACCATAGCAAGCTTCCATGCCGGGCTGGCTTCTGCCTTCCCCGCCTCGACCGAGCTCCGCGGCAGCTCTGCCGACGACCCCTCCCCTCCCTGCGGACTCGCTCCTCCCCAATTCCCGTCAATAGCCGTAAATTGGGTCGTCTTTGCCGAGCCACCCCACCGCCATTTTCTCGATTCCCTCGGCCATGGTCCCTCCCCGTTCGATTCCACTCATCGGGGACCTCCCTTCTCCCTCCCGCATCCATCTGAATCACCTCGGCTCGGGTGCTCGCAATGCTCTCCATGAACGCCGCCTCCACCGCTGGCGTCCGCTCCAGCTATGCTCGGTGTCCGCTTTTCCACGTCGCGTCGCGACCCCGGCCCACTCCCCGCCCTCCTCTGTGAGCCGCGCCTCCACCCAGGCCCGCTGCCGCCTCTTGAGCCGGCGGTAGCCCACGCCGATAGCGCCTCCGGCCACCATGCCCGCGTCGCGCCGCTGCGCCGTGCGCGTGTGCGCCTGCGCCCTGGGCGCTGGCCTGGCGTGGCCTGGCCACCTTGGCCAATTCGGCCTTGAGCCCTCGCCCACTTCTGGGCCGAATCAGCTGTGGGCCACAGCGTCGCATGGGCTGGATCTAGCCCATAGAAGGCCTCTCTACTGCGCTAAGGCCAAATGGGCTGGGCTCCTTTCGGCCCAAAAGACAGGTAGTCTCCTGGTAATTTCTAAAATAGCCACAATAGTTCTTTTAACTTGAAAAATTGACACAGAGAAATCTACTTGGTAGAAAAATGCAAATAAATATATTTTGGATTCCTAAAAATATGTGCTATTTGTATCAGTTACTAAAACACCCCAAAAGTTAATATTTATTTATGAGTGAAGTTAATGAGCCAAAAGAGAAATAAATCCATAACTATTGTTCAGTGCATGACTAAACTCTAAATTCTTTCATGCATGTCCCCTTTGATGCATTTCACTGTAAAATGAATTTAGTTGCTCATGTTCTATTAAGGAATATGAAGATATCTATTTACCATCATCTTGGCTAATTAAATGCCAGGGATATTAATCTACATGCTAGGATGTCAATTCTTGCTCTAACAACCTGATATTGCATTGTACTGTACTTATATGCCAGGAAGTAAAATTCTAGTACTTGTCACTTGCAAGGAATGAGTTGTTTTATCCTAGGCATATCTTTAGGTGTTATTTTTGTAGCAATTAATTCATCCATGATCTTCTTGTGAAACTAGTGCCGAAAGTTCATGTTTGCTGCCTACAATCAACCTACAAAGCATCGTATTCTAAATTTGTATCATTTTGGGTCTATAGGAATTATTTATAGCTTATCCTACTTTAATTACTTAAATTAATTAGCCTCATGCATGTCAACGAAACTTGGTCCGAATATCACCCATGACACATACTCCCAGTAGTAAATTGCCCATAAGCATATTGCGTGTGACTTCCTAAACCATGTTAAATTAATTGTTCTTGACTCTTAGACTTAATATTAAACTTAACTATATAGTAAATCACTTAGCCATATTTTGACATGCCTGAATTTTATTCTAGTAACATCCCCTGCATACTAGAATACTAGTTAACTACACTCATCGATTGACCATGTTTCACATACACTTGCATTGCGTAATTCAACACTTACGTACTTCTCTGAATATGCAGCCGTTAACAAATGAAATCGATGGGGTGAATGCACAGAGTAAACTAACACCAATATACATTGGACCTAATCTTTTATACATCATAAATACACACAACCCGTACTCTTATACAATGTTATCGCATTATATTACTAAAGTCCATGAAGAAAATACACTAAACACACTCACCCTATGCCTCCACTAAATACGTTACATCGCTGAACTAATCAACACACCTCGCTCACTTCCACATGAGATAGTGTACATTAACGTATTTATTGAGGAAGTGTCATGAATCTTCTCTCATAAGCATCATCTTTTACATCATATAGATCACGCGGTGAACCACGTGGAGACGGGACCGGAGCAGAATCCAGAAGGAGCCGAAGGTGCCATAGCTGAGCAAGAGCAGAACCCAGGCAAGCCCCGGTGCATTATCCCCGTTTTAAATTTTATTCTATCACTAGTTAGGGATGTAGGCTTGACTGTGCATTAAGTGATAGGAGTTGGTTGAAACCCTAGCGTGCAGTAGGTTCCTCCTTCCCGATATTTAGCCTTAGGCCGGTAGTCGCTCTACTTAATTTAGGACGACTACTCATCGAGTGGTATGGAGACCACTCGTAGATAAGAAATATTATCACGGGGGAATGATGTCGGATGAAGGGAAGTGTGGATGAGATCACAATGAAGACCGGACGGGCAACTAGGTGGAAAGAGAAGGACAACTTGTCTTCAAGGAGGTAGCCCCGTCCGAGTCACCTAATGCTACGCCTCGTGTCTGGTCCATGGGATCAAGTTTGAACGTACTGTTTGCATGATGGAGATATGGGCCTAATAAACCGACGTAGCTACGACTACTGCCTGGTCGGAAGATAGCCTTCTCCCTTCTTTGGTGGAACTGGGGCTGAGAGGAGGGAGCAATCCACCCACGGATGACGGCACGGGGCGCATCGCGTTGGGGGACCCTCTTCGGGGGAGTCTGGACCCGGAAGACCCTGCGGTACCGTAAGCGAAAGGTTGCTCCATGCGGCTTCCAGGAAGCGCGTATGGGTCGTGTAAGTAGGTTTCTCCTGCAGGATGTAAATCGATTCGAGTCGCTGCCCCTCACAGTAACGAGTACCACTTGATTGCTGCTCCGGAATAGTGTTGAAAGTCATTAAGATGATGAGTGGGTTTAATACTGTTGTTTGGAATTATTAAGATTGTATTACAACCATGATTGTTATAGATTTAGTGTAAACTAAATTTATTATTTCGCATGACAACTTAACTTGATGCTAAAACTTGAAAAATAAGGATCCACTTTTAGGCTGGTTTTCTGGCAACATAAACCCTACCCCTAGCCTTTGCATGTCTAGGTGTCGGTTGTAGTTGGCCATTTTGATGGGTCAGTCTTGCTGAGTAAATTAGTTACTCAGGGCGTAGCTCTATGTGGTTTTCAGATGAACAGGGTGAAGACTGCCATTGCGGTGGAAGATTCCACTAGGAGGACCAGCGCCCCGACTGCTAGAACATTGAGTGGGAGCTGTGCACGAATGAAGACAAGGAGTAGTTCCTTGCTTGCTGGTATGGTGCTTGGGCAAGGCACCTATGATGGCCGGGTTGTTTCCTGTATGTTGCCGTGAGAGGGTGATTGTATCTCATGTATTTCGTCGAACTAGTGAATCAATGTTGAACAATTCGCTTACGCAATTTACTTTTAATAAACCTCTGGTTTGTAACATAACTTCGGATTTATGTAAAACTCTGTTCTCTACCTATGCTCTTGTTGCAATTATTTGTTCCCGTCATGTGTTGTACTATTGAGCGCCACAGCGCGTGCCGCCACCCGAGGAAGATCCTGGAATAGAGTCGTCTCCGTGGTAAGGCGGTTCTGGTACATAAAAGAATCCACCTAAGAGCTTCTCCATCCCTTCACTCTGCCGTTCGCTGACTCTGAATGGGTCGTCCATGTCCGTGTTTTAGACTATTGGTTTGAAGCTTCTCTGCTCTGATGAAGTTTCTGCACACGACATCACATCACAGCTGACTGACAGATGCCAAGTGCCCAAGTCCTCTTAAGAACTGAACAGCTCAAGACCTACGTGACAGTACAATTCGTACCAGTTGGCTGAGCAATGTGGAAAGGGCAAGAACACAAGTGGTAGTAGAGGACAGAGAGAAACGAAGGTGTAGAAGGAAAGTGGGTAACAAAGAGAGCAGCAAAAAAACGGTGGCCACGGCTTCTTGTCTTCTCCTCGTCTCCATCGTCGTCTTCTCTGTCATCACGTCGCTCTGCCACAAAGTGGTTGCTCAGGAGCGCAACGTCTTCCTGTGGCCGTATGGGCGATCCTGTTCAAGGACAAACATATACACTGACGGCAGCCAGTACAAGAGGAACCTGGACCAGCTCCTCGCCGGGATGCCCGCGCAGCCCAACGCCAACTATTGGTTTTACAACGGCAGCAACGGTGTGGGCGCTGACCAGGTATTCGCCAAGCTTGGTGACTTCGGGCTCGTGCGGCTCATCGACCACCTCCTGGCTCGCATACCACGGCGCTCGCCGGCACAGCCGGGTGAATGGACCCAGAGTGCATGGCCACTGGCAGGGCTGATGCTGATGAATCGTACGTCTAAAGGTTCGGGGTCATGCTCCTCGAGATTGCAAGCAGCCGCCGACCGATGGTGGTCATTGGGGAAGGCAAGATCCACCGCATGCAATGGATGTGGGAGTCCCACTATGGTAGAGAGGCCATTCTTGACGCTGCGGACACACGACTGAACGGGGAATTCGAGGTCGGAGAGATGGAGGTGTGTGGTAGTGGTCATCAAGCTTTAGTGCGCACACCTTGACCAAAGCTTGAGGACGACGATCAGGCAGACCTACGTGCTGCTATTAGAAGCGCCGCTGCCAAGCTTGCCTCCATAGATGCCGGTGGCGACCTTCCTGCCGCCACATGATGTTTTCTATTACACATCTTTAGCTGCCACAGGGGTCAGCAGCAGCGCACCGGCAAGGGCACCGGTCAGTCCAGCATGAAAGAGACATCCACCCTGCTGGAGATAAGATAACATAAGATCAACTCTTTTCCACCATACCATAGTGTAATCAGATCGATATTATCATCTTTTTTGCATCTTGTATATAAGGACATAACAACACTTAACTGATCTTTGTATATTATGTTGGGCAATTTGAAGATGCCGTAATAATTTAATATTTAAGAATGACAAACATAATTATTTTATGCAGGCAATATTCAAAGGAGCATACTGCCTGCGATTTTGGTCACTACTGCAACATAAGAAGGAGACAAAGGAAGCATTCAAGAAAGTGAGCAAATTATTGGAGACTACGATGTTGGAGTTGTTCGCTTCTCATGGATGGAAATTTAATAATAGACTTTGTCATCCCTCCTAGTTTATTTATTTGCTTCTCTCTCAGTTGGTATGTTAGCCAAAAGATGTGTAATAATTTGTAGCACTGTGTACGGGAACGCAGAGGGGGGAAGACGCTTTCATTTTCTAAAAAGAACACTTAACTGATCCGGTGCACAAAAACGGAAATGCAAGGTGCACAAAAACGGAAATGCAAGAACACATCTTGTTGGAAAGAGAGATTAGGCTCAGAAGAGATTGATTGTATTCCATCTAAACCGATTACAATATATAGGCATGTAAAAGGGGGTGGCGCACCCATAGGGAGCCAACCCTAGGCGGCAGCCAAGGGAAAACCCTAGTGGGCCCCATGAGCCAAGTATTATATAGGCCTAATACATATTAATTCTAACATCCCCTGTAGTCACAACGTCACTAGCCACAAGGAGCGACATTGAGACTGGAGTGAAACTCAACAAAAACTGACGTTGGCAGCCCCTTGGTGAAGATGTCAGCAAACTGGGAAGTGGAAGGAATATGAAGGACTCGAACATCACCAATGGCCACCCGCTCACGGACGAAGTGGAAATCGATCTCGACATGCTTCGTGCGTTGGTGCTAAACCGGATTGGAGGAGAGGTAAACTACACTGACATTGTCACAATACACCAGTGTCGCCTTCAAGAGGGACAGTGGAGTTCCTGTAAGAGTTGACGAATCCATGAAGCTTCAGCAACAGCATTAGCAATAGCCCTGTATTCAGCCTCGGCACTGGAGCGAGAAACAGTGTTCCGCCACTTGGACGACCAAGACACGAGGTTGGCACCAAGGAACACTACATAGCCGGAGGTGGAGTGGCGTGTGTCAGGGCAGCCAGCCCAGTTAGCATCGGAATACACCACAAGCTCAATCGGCGAGGAGGGAGTGAGCTGAAGACCATAATCAATAGTGCCCCGCACATAGCGAATGATCTGTTTCATCGCGGTAAGATGAGACTCCCGGGGATCATGCATATGAAGACACACCTGCTGAATGGCGTAGGCAGTGTCAGGACATGTGAATGTAAGGTACTACAGAACACCAGCCAAACTTCAGAAGTGTGTAGCATCGGCCATCGGAGGAGCGTCATCAGCGACAAGCTTCAGGTTTATGTCTACTGGGGTGCTGCAGGGCTTACACTCAGTAATAGACGCACACTCAAGAATATCCAAGGCATACTGCTTCTGAGACAGAAAAAAATCTAGAGTCCTAGTGATGAACACTGATGCCGAGGAAGTGATGAAGTGGTCCCAAATCCTTCATAGCAAATTCAGCCTGTAGTGAAGTAATGATGTGCCGCAAGAAACCAATAGAAGAAGCAGTGAGAACAATGTCATCCATATATAGGAGCAAATATGCCTGGTCAGAGCCCTAGTTGAACACAAACAATGAGTTGTCCGACCGAGCTTCAGTGAATCCTATAGTGAGGATGAAGGTCGCAAACCGGCTGTACCAAGCACGAGGGGCTTGTTTGAGGCCATACAAAGACTTGTTGAGGCGGCACACATGATCCGGATGAGCTGAACTGACAAAACCAGCGGGCTGACTATAGTAAACTATCTCAGTGAGAGTGCCATGAGGGAATGCATTCTTGACATCCAATTGGTGAACCGGCCACTGGCGAGAGAGAGCAATGGAGAGCACCGTGCGCACAGTGGCAAACTTGACAACTAGGCTGAAAGTCTCATTGTAACCAACCTCGAGGCGTTGAGTGAAATCTAGGAGGACCCAACATGCCTTGTAGCGGTCGAGACGCCCGTCTGCGTCGAATTTGTGACAGAAAATCCATTTACCTATGATGACATTAGGACCAGAGGGGCGGGGAACAAGCTCCCAAGTGCGATTGGATTGCAGGGCAGCATACTCTTCTTCCATTGCAGCGCGCCAATGATGGTCTGCGAGGGCTGCCTAAAAAGACTTTGGCACTAGAGACAGTGCCTCGGTCAGGTACATAGCAGGCTGACGAAATCCATGCTTAGACCGAGTCACCATTTGGTGCGTGTTCCGAATGGGAGAAATTGGAATGGCTCCAAGTGGAAGGACCACAGGACGTGCTGGAGATGGCGGTGTAGGGGCGGCATGAGGAGTGGATGGCGCCAGAACCAGCCGGGTATACACCTGGTGGATCGGGGGCTTGGCCGAGAAGGGAGCTGTGCGTGGTGTGGGCTTGGCCGCGCGTGGCACAGGCAAGGGTGAAGTCGCCACACGTGGCTAGGGCGCGGTCGGTGCCGCATGTGGCACAGGCAAGGGCGAAGTCGTTGCGCATGGCTCGGCGCGGTCGGTGCCGCGCGTGGCGCAGGCGAGACTGATGAGGACATCAATCCTATGGATACACACAACACTCCTCCAAATCTGGACTTGCAAGGTCCAATGACTAGAGCTCGTGCACGACGACTAAATTTAGAGGTGAGCTCATTCCTACGTTCTTCGCTATATGTTACTTTTGAGAATGGTTTGCTACCTAATGATTATTTTATGATTAGAAACCATGGAGAAGACCAGGAGATGATGGGAGAAGGAGTTGGGAACATGGAGGACCAGCAAGGGCTTGGAAACCAAAGTGGAGGCCCAATCAAAACCGACTTCGAGTCTGTTTCGGGGCCCAGGACCAATCTGTACTAAAACAGTCGCCCAGGACGCATACGGACTCGGATTTGGACGTTCTACATATGCACGGAAAGATAAGGAGAAGACCTTTCCAATGCCGCCGACCTCATGTCAAAATTCATCCGGAGTCATCGGGAATCGTCAAAACAAGACAGAGTCCAGAATCTATGTCGGTGCTGCGTCGCCTATTTTTGGCCTTTGGGCTTTGTATCTAGTTGAGCCCAATTAGGGGCGCGTCCAGAGGGTCTTGCACGACCCTAGGGTCTTTATATACAGCCTCCGCCGCACCATTAGGGTTCGGGTTTTGCTTAGATCAATTCTGTTCATAAACAGTTTCGCCGTTCATCGGTTTGTGAGACCCCAACTTCGAGAGTTTAATCATACATCTGCAATTGTGTTGCAATCTTCGTTGTTCTTGCTTGTGTTCTTGATTCGCAGGCAGGGATCAGCCTTCTCGGCGAGGTCAATCGTCTTTTGGACGGTTGATAACCAGAGGAGACGTCGTGCTGCGATTGCGGGGTTTAGAACGTGCTGTTCTGAAGCCGGATCGATTTGTGTGTCGCCTCCGACCAAATCAACTTACCAAGAACCTTTCGGAAGATCGGGAACCCTTGTCCACATCAGAGATCGTGCGTCATGCAGGTGCAGGAGCAGGGGCCACCGGAGCGACAGCCAGTCAAAACGAGGTATTCGAGGCACCACAACGGCAGAGAGTACCTACAGGGGAAATAGCTCCAGTTGCAATGGGAGTATTGTTAGTTAGAAAGTCAAAGGAGGCTTCATTGAAAGGAGTCGACTCTGCAAAAGGAAAAGAGGACTCATTGAAGACGATGTGTCGGGTGATGAAAATACGGTTGGAGGAGCGATCAAGGCAGCGATAGTCGTTATGATCTTGGGAATAGCCCAAGAACACACAATGCGTGGAGCGAGGAGCAAACTTATGAGGGGCCGTGGCGGTGAGGTTCGGGTAGCATGAGCAGTTGAACACACGGAGATGGTCGTAAGTGGGCGGAGTACCGTAAAGTGCAAGATACGGGTTGGAGACTAATGTTTTGGAAGGGCGAAGGTTGAGGAGGTGTGTGGCGGTGCTCACGACATCGGCCCGGTATGAGGGTGGAATGGTAGCTTGAATAAGCATGGTGCAAATTATGTTGTTGATGGTGCAGATCATACGCTCGGCCTTCCTATTTTCCTGGGAGGTTTGTCTGCAAGACATGCGAAGAACAACCCCTTTGGTTAGGAAGAAGAACCGGGAGGTGGCATTGTCAAACTCGTGACCATTGTCACATTGGATGGACTTGATGGAGCTGCCAAACTGTGTGGTCACATACGCAAAAAAGTTAGCTAGCATGGGGAAAGTCTCGGACTTCAGATGTAAGGGAAACGCCCAAAGGAAATACAAGCAATCATCAAGAATGACCAAGTAGTATTTGTAACCATACACGCTCAAGATGGGAGATGTCCAAAGATCACAATGCAAACGGAAAGCGAGTGTGACGACCAATTTGGCAAGCATGACAAATCTCATTAAGAGGTTCTTTATTACACAATGGCAGGATCTTTAACAAGTTTATTAAGGGTATCATGGCCGGGGTGTCCTAAGCGGCGGGCGATGCCACGTGGAGGGCGGCTCAGTGATCATGAGGGCGCCGAAGGTGGTGGCAGCTGTCGGCAAGGAGATGGTGTAGAGGGGGCCGGAGCTATTACATCTGAAAATGTCGTTCCGAGAGCGTAGATCCTTCACAGAAAGACCAAACGGGTCAAATTCAATGGAACAAAGATTGTCAGTGGTAAATTGGCGAACAAAATGAAGATTTTGGACAATGTGAGGAGCAATGAGAACATTGCGAAGATGAAAAGCACTGTGTAAAGTAGTGTTGCCCGTGCCAACAACCGGGAGAGTGGAGCCATTGCCGGTAATAATAGATGAAGGTAAAGAAGGATGCGGCAGGGGGGGGTCAACTGTGGGCACTTCCTAAGTGCCCCTTTTATATGTGAATATTACCCCAATTAGAGCATAATTGATACTAATTTAGGCCATTTATCTATGATATTGTCTATATATTTGTATATGCGTTGTTTTAGAGCTTTGTTGCAGAAACAGGTAAAATTGGTGATTAAAGTGATGCTGGAGACAACAGGAATCCAGAACCGACGAAAAGCACTGAAGACGCCCAGTGCACTGATCGGTGCAGTCCATGAGCCGGTCGACGCTAGGGTGTTTTGGCCCACAGAAGTGACCGAGGCCCATTCCACATGTTTATGGAAGTTTATCTATGCAAGACACTTGAATATATTTGCCTAGAAGATTTATGGAACTTCAAGATCTCGACGTGCAGTACAACACTTTATCTCGAAGGAAAAGGCCCATATGGTAGCTGTGGAACACAGAGGAACTGACTCGGAGAAGAAACCAGAGAAGACATGGCTTGCGCCGATCGGCGCAATCCTGTGCTGATCAGCGCAACCGCCTTATTTGCTAGAAACCGAGTCCTTTACGAGTAGAACCCCTATAAATACTTGTAAACCCTGGCCGCAGAGAAGATGGAGGCGACAGAGGGACAACAGATCCATGAGTTAGAGCCACCGGGGCTTGCCCCGTTAGAATAGACCTCTAGTTGAGTTTCAAGAACCATTGGTATTAAGAGTTGATCCGTCAAGGTAGGCCATCTCGACGGGGATGAATCTTACTCTATGTATCTCAAGGATGATTGAATATGTTGATGATGGTTTTGGTGATTTGTCTATCTTGATTCTATAATCATGCAAGTGCTTATTCCAATTGCTTAGTTCTAGGCTAAGTAAGTTGATATTATCTTAATCGTGGTGATTAGGATAGTATTCGGACATTATATTGATTATGGTTGCTTGATGATGCTAGTAGTGTGTTGGCACTTCCCAAGTGCCCCTTTTATATGTGAATATTACCCCAATTAGAGCATAATTGATACTAATATAGGCCATTTACCTGTGATAGTGCCTATATATTTGTATATGCGTTGTTTTGGAGCTTTATTGCAGAAACAGGTAAAATTGGTGATTAATGCGATGATGGAGAGGACAGGAGTCCAGAACCGACGAAAAGCACTGAAGAAGCCCAGTGTGCCGATCGGCGCAGTCCATGAGCCGATCGGCGCAAGGGTGTTTTGACCCACAGATGTGACCGAGGCCCATTTCACATGTTTATGGAAGTTTATCTGCGCAAGACACTTGAAGATATTTGTCTAAGAAGAATTATGGAACTTCAAGAAAATTTATGGAACTCCAAGATCTTAACGTGCAGTGCAATACTTTATCTCGAAGGAAAAGGCCCACATGGAAGCTGTGGAAGACAAAGGAACTGACTTGGGGAAGAAATTAGAGAAGACATGGCTTGCGCCGATCGGCGCAACTGCCTTATTTGCTAAAAACCGAGTCCTTTACGAGTAGAATCCCTATAAATACTTGTAAACCCTTGCCGCAGAGAAGATGGAGGTGACAGAGGGACACCAGATCCGTGAGTTAGAGCCACCGGAGCTTGCCCCGTTAGAATAGATCTCTAGTTGAGTTTCAAGAACCATTGGAGTCAAGAGTTGATCCATCAAGGTAGGCCATCTCGACGGGGATGAATCTTACTCTATGTATCTCAAGGATGATTGAATATATTGATGATGGTTTTTGTGATTTGTCTATCTTGATTCTATAATCATGCATGTGCTTGTTCCAATTGCTTAGTTCTAGGCTAAGTACGTAGATATTATCGTAATCGTGGTGATTAGGATAGTATTCGGATATTGCATTGATTATGGTTGCTTGATGATGCTAGTAGTGTGGTTTAGCGGTTACAGTACTAAACCTACGCAGCACTATTAGATAGTTGAGTAGGGTAAGATACTCGCGCGATTAAGGGTTTCCTCCCCGCAGCAATAAAATAGGGAGCCGCCCGGAAAGCAGGGTAGTCTTACTCATTATAGGTTTTCATTGATCCATGTAATTACCCATTATGATGCTATTCAATTAGACTTTCTGGTTACGATCTCACTAGTAGATATCTGGTTACTCACTTACCAGCATTGGTTTACAAGATCTGGAACACTTTGACTTAGATTCACTGGTGCGCCGATCGGCTCAACCTCTGCGCCGATCGGCGCAACAATTCTGGCTAGACTCACCAACGTGCCGATCGGCTCGACTCTTGTGCCGATCAGCATAACCCCAGATTTAATAGATCTCACACACACTTTGACTTAGTTTCACCAGCGTGCCGATCGACGCAATGACAGATTTACTGTCTGGCGCACCTTTGCGCTGGCCAGTCTCCCCTTCATGCAACCTGATCTTGACAGTAGCCTTGGCTAGATCTTTTACTGTTAACTTTGTTTAATAAATCCCTAAGGTCCCAGCGGATTCGATAAACCTTGGAATACTCAATTCAAGGGAAAAAGTGCTACAATCGTACACCGTCCTCTTGCGGTATATAAGTGGGTGCGTAGATACGACCAACATAGTGTGGTTTAGTGGTGACAGCACTAAGCCTACGCAGCACTATTGGATAGTTGAGTAGGGTAAGATACTCGCGCGATTAAGGGTTTCCTCTCGACAGCGATAAATCGGGAGCCGCTCGGAAAGCGGGGTGGTCTTATTCATTATAGGTTTTCATTGATCTATATAATCATCCATTATGATGCTATTCAATTAGACTTTCTGGTTACGATCTCACTAGTAGATATCTGGCTACTCACTTACCAGCATAGGTTTATAAGATCTGGAACACTTTGGCTTAGATTCACTGGTGTGCCGATCGGCTCAACCCCTGCGCCGATCGGCGCAACAATTCTGGCTAGACTCACCAGCGTGCCAATCGGCTCGACTCCTATGCCGATCGGCACAACCCCAGATTTAATAGATCTCGCACACTTTGACTTAGTTTCACCAGCGTGCCGATCGGCTCGACTCCTGCGCCGATCGGCGCAACGACAGATTTACTGTCTGGCGCATCTTTGCACTGGCCAGTCTCTCCTTCATGCAACCTGACCTTGACAGTAGCCTTGGCTAGATCTTTTACTGTTAACTTTGTTTAATAAATTCCTAAGGTCCCATTGGATTCGATAAACCTTGGAATACTCAATTCAAGGGAAAAAATGCTACAATCGTATACCGTCCTCTTGCGGTATATAAGTGGGTGCGTAGATACGACCAACAAGCTTCCTTTTTCTGGCGCTATTGCCGGAGACCATAGCAGGTTTTTAAACATTGTTTGATGTATTAGTGTTTAGTCATTGAGCTTTACTTGTCTCTCTAGTACATACATTCTGTTAAGTGAAACTAACAGGTATGGACGGTCCTAAGTCAAACAAACCCTCTAATTACGCTGATGATCCAGAAAGACTCTTACACAAGAAGAGAACAGCGGAGAAGAGAAGCAAGTCACTTGGAGATTTAGAAGCAGTCCGCGCAACACCTCGAGTATTATTCACAATAGAAGACTCAGTTCAAGAGCAAGAAGAAGAGGAGATGGCAGAGGTACCTATGGTTAATCGTCTCAAGCCACAATTGACTAGTATTGTCAAGACAAATTTCCAAGAAGCTCAAGATCAACTTCTGTATCAATTGGAGAGATATGTTAGAATAGTGGCACAACAATCGTTCACAGGTTCAGAAGATCCCAATCATCACTTGCAACACTTCCTTGAAGTTTGCAGTACATTCAATATAGCGGGATTGACAGGAGATCAAGCGCGTGTGCGGCTGTTCCCCTTCTCTCTAGTTGGACGCCCCATGCAATGGTACAATGGATTGGAAAACACAATGAAAACGGTGTGGAACACATTAGCAGCTGAATTCTTGGCCAAATACTTCCCGCCTGGTAAGACTCAAGCTTTGAAAAATAAGATTCTTGGATTTAAGGAGAATATTGATGAGAGCATTGGAGAAGCATGGGAAAGATACAATGAGCATATGGATGCATGCCCTCATCATGGTCTGATGGTTGGAGAAGTTGTTGAGAAGATCTACACAGGATTGAATCTTTTGTCACGTCAACATTTGGACGCCTCAGCTGCAGGATCATTCATGTCAAAAACCCCATCGAAGATAAGAATTTGATCAAGTTGTTAGTTGAAAATCAATCATGGGACGGTGAGAGAAGTTCAAGGAATTTGTAACCTTCAAAACGAGTAGCGAAGAGTGTGATTGAGAAAACTCAGGAAAAATTGATTATAGATCTCCTCGATGCTATTCAAAGAAGGTTGGACAATAATCTTCATATCCCTAAGGAAGAGTCACTCAAGCTGGCGGAATCACGCTCAGCATGTAGTGAGTGTGGAGAATTTGGTCATGTGCAGAAAGATTGCCCTGAAGAGATGAAGATGTTAGAATATATGAAGAATAGTGGATGGAAGCCCCAATATCAACAACAAAGGAGTTCTTTCTTTCCTAGTTTGTCCATGCAAAACTCTATCCCACTTCGTCTCCAATGTCATGAGTTCTTCCAAGCTCAAGAGAAGATCAACAAGGACAATCAAGCTAGATTCAAGGAGATTAATCGTGTCCTTGAGAGAGTTAATGACAAGGTGATAGAAATTGGGAGTTCCAACGAGCAGATTTTGAAGCATACCAAGATTATGGAGCAACAGATGGGACAACTATCACAAGCCATTCAAGGCAATAAGGGGGCTATTTCTGGCAATATGATGTCTGCAGAACAGTTGAAGGCAATAGCTACGCGATCAGGAAAACAAACAGAAGATCCAGTACACTCTGCGGGAGCAAAGAAGCCCCGCACCGATCGGCGTGACCCAGGCGTCGATCGGCGCGACGACCCTGTCGATGCCGATCGGCTCCCTGAAAGCGCCGATCAGCGCAAGGAGGATGATGACCTCTCTGGTCTGAAAATGGGCGTGGAGACAGAAGAGCATGGACCTGCCATGTTTCTAGATACTCATCTACTGACGAAGACAGAAAGAGCGCGACAACACGACGAGCAATTTGCAAGATTCATCGATATTATGAAGAAGCTTTACATCAATGTCCCTTTTGTTGACGCTATCCAAGTTACCACCTATGCCAAGTACATTAAGGACATGATGCAAACAAGAAGTCTCTAGTTTCTGAGGAGGTTGTGAAGGTCACTAAGGAACTAACAGCGACAATCAATGATGTTGCACTGGAGAAGAAACCCGATCCTGGATCACCAAGCATCAAATGCATAATTGGAACAAGGATGTTTGATAGGTGCTTGTGCGATCTTGGAGCAAGCGTAAGTGTTATGCCCCGTCATATATTCACAAATCTCAATTTGCCTGAATTAGAGCCTATGGGTATGTGTTTGGAATTGCTGAGGATGTGCCTGTTCAAATTGGAGATCATATCGTCCCTGTTGATTTTATTGTGCTTGACATGGATAAGAGGACGAGGACCCCGTTGATCTTAGGCAGACCCTTCTTGAGGACAGCAAAGGCAAGTATTGATGTTGGGAGTGGTAAGATAAGTTTCGATATAAATGACTCTCTACTCTTTCAAGTTCCGCCCAAAGGGAGAAAAGTGCAGTGCTATTGATGAAGTGAAGAGATACAAGACACTGTGGCATCAAAAGTAATTGGAGGGGATGTATGGATAGATCGTCCAAGCTATATGAACCATGGAGATAAGATAACCTTGTAGTGTCGCGGCCTCACATCCCGCACCGCGACACTAAGGATTGATTGTTTGCGGGGAGGTCGAGCTCTTTGACCTTTAAATAACTAGAGCGCTCTTGGGAGGCAACCCAATGATCGGGGGATTTAGAAGTTATTTAGTGGAAATAGGAGGGCAACCCATTTCATTTAGTAAATTTGTGCTGGCCGGGAGGGCAACCCGGTGTTTTTACTTTTCTTGCTTGTGATAAAAACAATCCCGAATAAAAGAAATAGAAAAGTGTGTGCCTAATTCTTGTGTGCTCTTACATTGTCTGTTTATTCGTGCAAAACTATATATATACATATTATAGACTAACAATGCAGGAATATAAAAAAAAAGACCAAAAATAGGAAGGAATAGAGCTTGCGCCGATCGACGCATTATTGCCCAAGTTAGGACGGAAGGCTGACGACGCCCAGAATTGAAGGGGTGCTAAAAATCAATCAGCACAGTAATTTTCAGAGACGGAGCTATTTTCAAGGTAATTAAAAAACTTTTTGAATTAATTTTTGTGTGCAAAATGGTTGCTAAATGACGCAGGAAAGGATGAAGAGCAACATCTAGCGAAGAAGCGAGGGGCCAGGAGCAAAAATGGACGTCACGCCGATCGGTGCGAGTCAGCGCTGATCGGCGCGGTCACCAGATGAGCCCTACTACGTATGTCAATACCACAGGAACATTGGGAAAAGTGGAAAAATTAGGTGAAAGAGATGAACACGAGGCATCAGGATCAACGCCGGACCAAAAGACGAGGTGCAAGGGACTTGCGCCGTTCGGGGCCCTACTACGCCGATCGGCGCAGCTACCCATGCGGTTCCCAAATGGGCGACAAAGACGGCAGGCATTAATTTTGAGGAACAGGTATGATTATTATGTAAGTGTGCAGTGCAGAGGAGACACGAAATTGACCAAAAGCTAAAAAAGAGAAGGCGCGCCGATCGGCGCGGGCCCGCGCCAATTGGCGCAGTCAACAAGACATCAGATTTCCGTGCTGTTCCCCTACCAACCAGCGTGATATGCCGGGAAGCGACATAAATGATGGGAATCAAGCGCCACAGTTGTCAGAGCATTCAAATTTTGAATTCTGCCGATTGGCGCACTGCCAAGCCGATCAGCGCGCTCTCAAATTTTGAAATTTTTGCCGGTTCCTTCTCCTGGAAGTTTCCCACACTATAAAAAGGGAGGTTGGTCCCCAGTTTGGCACACCATGCCGGTAATCTCTCCACCTTCTCCACTACCCATGATCTCGCACACGTTCCACAATTCTCGAAGATGGATCATCTCCGCTCCTCCGTCGGCAAGTTGGGCAAGAGGCTGCGCCAGGGAAGCAGTTCCGGTGGCAGCGGTGAGTCGAGCGGTGACTCCTCGGTGAGGGATGGCTCCGACGCTCGCGATGACATGTCGGTGGGAGGTGCATCCACTAGCTCGGCGGCAGCAACATAAGAGATCCGCGCCCGCCACTCCGTCTCTGGCATGTCCCTTCCAATGGGGCGTGCTACGAGGAGTCAAACAGCGGCAAGCCGTGGGGTTCCCACGTCACAACCACCGCTGGAATTCATGCCACGCACGGTGGAGGAGGGCTTCACCCTCCTGAGCATGGAGGAACAGCGGCACAACCTCGCGGTGAGGGGAAGGTTCGTCCCCAACTTCGACAAGGACGAGACCTTTCTCACCTCGATCGGCCTATGGGAGGACATAAGGAGGATGCTCAACAATCTCGGTTGGGTGGACTTCCACCTTCTTCCCATGGACTACAACCTCGACGTCGTCACCGAGTATGCCTCTACGATGAGGCTTGGCACCATCGAAGATGGCAGCGAGGCCGTCAACTTTCGCGTCCGCGACATCAGCTACACGGTGACCATGGAGGCGGCGGCTCAAGCCTTCGGCTTCGACGTCAACGCTGATGTCGCCGGCATCTTGAGACGTGGGGAGTTGGACTCCTTTTGGAGGCGGCTCTCGTTCGTAGAAGAGATGAAGCGCGGCAACATCCGCAACCCGATCATTCAAGTCTTCCATCGGTGGTTGGCGGCGCGCATAGGCGACAAGGTCAACTCTAGCAACGTCACCGATGCGGACTTGCAGTGGCTCTACAACGCCATCGTGAGTCCGTCTCATTGCAACCCCATGTCGGTGATGGTGCGGGGTTGGCTCGACAAGAGGGGCAAGCAAGCAAGAAGTTGGCCTTCGGGGCCTATCTTCAATGCCTAGCAGCCCTCGTCTACGACGGCGACGGACTGGGAGGGCGCGATGACAAGTGGGAGTGCACGACGGAGATCGGCGAGAATATGACTCGTGGTAATATTGTCATGGGAAGTGTTCGCGCCGGCTTCCATGTCGGGGGCACCAATGTCAAGCTCCCGTGTGCGGAGCTAGGAGTTTTCCTCCCTCACAAGCTGGAGGGAGGAAATTGGCTTGAGGAAGGTCTCCTGGAGGGGGGCCGAGTTCTCAAGGACCGCCGTGGGCGGGTTCGACAGCCGGACACATCTACAGCAGCCGGCGGCAAGTGGGACTCCTGGGGGTCACGCCAGGAGCCTCAGCAGTACCAGTCAGGGTGGAGCGACGCAGCGGGCGGTTCAGAGACCTCTGCGCCGGTCGGCGCTCCCTACTTCAGCACGAATATCGACTACAGGTACCACGGGCGTGTACCTGTGGTGCCTCCTGTGCCCGGTGCAGACTTTTTCGTGCCCATGCAGGGGTACCTCGACAACAACATGCACTACATCGAGCGCGTGGAGGAAGCCACGTCCCAATGGAGGAACAACCACGATGTGATGGTGGAGGAGTTTGAGCGACTCAAGGCGTGGTGCTATGGCTTCGATCAGCCACCGCCTCCACTTTCGGATGACTAGAGTGCCTAGGAGTTGGCACGTGTATCGGTTTCCCGGTTTGCGTTTTCTTTTATCTTTTGCAATCTTTTTCTTTATTTGCTTATATGTGTGTGAGTGGGTTGGGAAACCATGTATCGGGTGTGCTTACTTTTATGCAAGTGTGTTAGTGGTAGTTTTATTTTCATGCAAGTGTGTTAGTAGTAGTTTTATTTTCATGTAAATGTGTTAGTAGTAGTTTTATTTTCATGCAAGTGTGTGCAAAAATCATCACCATGTATTAGAGTTTCGATCTTAATATGCGGTTATGCTCTTTTAGGAGAATTGAATTATTTATTCTTTCTTGAAAAGTGTTGATGAAGACCAAATAATGTTGAGCATTGAATAAAATTTTAAATTTACACTTAATGATTATTCAGCAAATATGTCTTATGTGGAGCAATTTTGAGTACCCATGTGCTTCATTTGTGTTGTCCAGTTTGTAATGGTAACTTAGTACCAACTTTTCATAAATAACTTTTCATGTTGTGAACTTTGGAATTTATTGTTTTCAAGATCCTTACTTACCAATGCCATATTTTGAGCAATACTCATGAACCTTTGATATGTAGATAAACATTACATTGATGGTTGAGTTCGGTTAGGATTTAATTCTTTTTGGTATGAACTTTACTAAGATGAATCACATCCTATATTTCTGGCTATATTTAATTCTTGAATAAATGTTGAAGCCAGATGAATCAAATACCAACAAATGTTGGTGAATTTGGGTTGAGAGTCGATCGGCGCACTCTGAACCGATCGGCGCAGCAGAGAGAAAAATAAAAAAAAAAGGGGGAGAAACAAGAAGTGAAAAAAAAAGCTCCGTTGTTTGCTAAGGGACTAGCAAAATTTAAAGTTTGGGGGGATGGTATATGACATGCTTATTCTCGAAATTCATTCTAATATAGCCATGAATCATTCCAACCATGTGCAATCTTCCAAGATCAAATTTTTGCTATGCACATGTCCACATATCCAAAGTGTGAGTCCTTTCTTAAATTTTTCTTTCTTTATGGCCATCTTGATAAGTTTCTATAATTCCAACAAAGAATAATCTCTTAGCTTTACAATATATTATTGATTTATGTTTGCAATCTTGAATTACCTCACCTAGCTACTCATATAAGCCTTACATTAATATTATTTGATCATTATGTTGTAGGATATAGGTTGAGTGGTTTGAAAGATGAGTTGTTGCCTTGGATTATTTGGAAGATAGATTCTCTATGTTCACAACAATCTTTTCAGTAATTTACATGTGTGGAAAAGTTATAATTTGTGAGTTGGACATGATCTGTTGCTTTGGGGAGAAACTTTAAGCTTTATGCCCATATTTGAACTATTTTGCTGAATACTAATATGAAATACATCACAATAGAACAATGCTCAACATTTGCTGATTTGAGATATCTTTTATGATAGAAAGAGTATGTTTTTTAATTTTTCTTTCTTTTACTTTACTCAGGACGAGCAAAGGTTTAAGTGTGGGGGAACTATTGGCACTTTCCAAGTGCCCCTTTTATATGTGAATATTACCCCAATTAGAGCATATTGATACTAATTTAGGCCATTTACCTATGATATTGTCTATATATTTGTATGTGCGTTGTTTTAGAGCTTCATTGCAGAAACAGGTAAAATTAGTGATTAAAGTAATGCTGGAGAGGATAGGAATCCAGAACCGATGAAAAGCACTGAAGAAGCCCAGTGCGCCGATCGGTGCAGTCCATGAGCCGATCGGCGCTAGGGTGTTTTGGCCCACAGAAGTGACCGAGGCCCATTCCACATGTTTATGGAAGTTTATCTGCTGCAAGACACTTGAAGATATTTGCCTAGAAGATTTATGAAACTTCAAGATCTCGACATGCAGTACAATACTTTATCTTGAAGGAAAAGGCCCACATGGTAGCTGTGGAAGACAGAGGAACCGACTCGGAGAAGAAACCAGAGAAGACACGGCTTGCGCCGATCGATGCAATCCTGCGCCGATCGGCGCAACCGCCTTATTTGCTAGAAACCAAGTCCTTTACGAGTAGAACCTCTATAAATACTTGTAAACCCTGGCCGCAGAGAAGAAGGAGGTGACAGAGGGACAACAGACCCGTGAGTTAGAGCCACCGGGGCTTGCCCCATTAGAATAGATCTCTAGTTGAGTTTCAAGAACCATTGGTGTTAAGAGTTGATCCGTCAAGGTAGGCCATCTCGATGGGGATGAATCTTACTCTATGTATCTCAAGGATGATTGAATATGTTGATGATGCTTTTGGTGATTTGTCTGTCTTGATTCTATAATCATGCATGTGCTTATTCCAATTGCTTAGTTCTAGGCTAAGTAAGTTGATATTATCTTGATCGTGGTGATTAGGATAGTATTCGGACATTGTATTGATTACGGTAGCTTGATGATGCTAGTAGTATGGTTTAGCGGTGACAGCACTAAACCTGCGCAGCACTATTGGATAGTTGAGTAGGGTAAGATACTCGCGCGATTAAGGGTTTCCTCTCGGCAGCGATAAATCGGGAGCCGCTCGGAAAGCAGGATGGTCTTATTCATTATAGGTTTTCATTGATCTATGTAATCACCCATTATGATGCTATTTAATTAGACTTTCTGGTTAGGATCTCACTATTAGATATCTGGTTACTCACTTAATAGCATAGGCTTACAAGGCATCTGGCGCACTTTGGCTTAGATTTACTAGTGTGCCGATCGGCTCAACTCCTGCGTCGATCGGTGCAACGACAGATTTACTATCTGGCGAACCTTTGCGTTGCCAGTCTCCCCCTCACTCAACTTAAATTTGACAGTGGCTTTGACTAGATCTTTTACTGTTAACTTTGTTTAATTATCCCTAAGGTCCCAGTGGATTCGATAAACCTTGGAATACTCAATTCAAGGGAAAAAGGTGCTACAATCATACACCGTCCTCTTGCGGTATATAAGTGGGTGCGTAGGTACGACCAACATCAACACATCCAATTTACCGGCAGATGGAGTCATGTGTGATGAAGCTCTGGAGTCCCACCACCCAATCCGTAGTGGTGGGCGGCTGGGTCAGCTGCAGCGTGGAGAAGGCGCTGGCCAGTGCGTCAGGTGTCCAGGGCAGCCACGCGCCTAGCTATCGGGGGGGGGGGGGGGGGGGGTGGGGGGGGTGCCTGGAACATAGGGCAGCGGCGCCGGTGCATGCACCAGGGCACCCTAGAACGAGGGCATATTGGTGGGTGCAACCGGGAACGTCGGCTGCGGTAAGAGGAACGATGGCAGCGCGGTGTGGAAGCTCATGACGGAGAGCGCCTGTGGGCGCTGCGCGCGCTGTGGAGCGTCGGCGCGTAGCCCTGGACCTGGCCACAGCAGGATGGAGCCAGACCAAGGGTTGTAGAATGATGGCTGCTAGGTGTTGCCGCCGGTGCCATCGTAGTTGTCGCCACGGCGACCTCGGCGATGCCGGCCGCCCCCGCCACCATTACTGCCACTGTTGCCACCGCTGCCTCCGCCGGGAGCAGTCTGCGGGTGAGGGGTAGGGGGACAGGGAGGTGGCCCAGTGGGGGATGGGCACGGGGCGGAGACGGCGAGGGCCGAGGCCGGAGCAGAGCTGCGCGCTGGCTTTCGGAACTCCTCAAGGTGGAGATCAGCCACCAAGCCATCATAGGGGGGGAAGGGGCTTCAGCTGGACGATCCAGCCCCCGAGGTTTTGGAGTGGTTCGTTGAGGCCGTGGACGATGTTGAGCACAAGGGTACGCTCAGTGACTGTCTCACCTAGGTCGCCGAGGGAGTCGGCCATGGCACGCATGCGCCAGCAGTAGTCAGTGATGACGACTAAATGACCCTAGACAAACGAGCAGAACTCGACGTCAAGGTGAAAAGCGCGTGTCTTCCATTTGCCGAGAAACTGTTGGCACCGGAATTTGGACTGGTCCCAGTGGTCAGAGGCGTGGAGCTGGAATTGGCCAGGTCGAAGGAGTCCAACGGCCGAAGGGAATAAAGTGGCCCCGATAGGTTTATTTTTTCTCTTTCTATTTTAGTTTAGATTTTTTTAGGAATAAATATAATCGGTTTATTTGTTTGGGAACTGAAGTCTTGACTCGATCAGGTCAGAACCCCTTACACGAAGTTATAAATATGTAACAGGGTCTGTACGAGAAAAACAACACTTTCGTTCAATACAATTCGATGCATCGCCAAACCTTTTCTCAACAACATCCTCGTTTCGCGTGGGTTGCATCGGCTCCGATCTCGGCGAGAGGCTTGGATTAGTCAACCTCGGTAATTCTATCGACTTCAACTAGTACTTTCTCATTGATTTGATATTCTAGTTGTTATCTTTAGAATTGCTAGTTATCTGGTAATTAGATCTTTATCTTGGTTATTACATCAACTTCATATTGCAGTACTGTCTCGGTTAGGTCCGATCTTCTGTGATTTCAGTAGATTTCATGAACTAGATTTAGATTTGTTATTCGAGTCATCTTATCGATTTTACCTATAATTGAAGTGTACCTAGTATTATTGGCTTTGTTTGGGCACTGTCTCGATTAAATTCGATCTGCTCGAGGCATATTTGCAATACCAGCTACCGGATCTATCGACTTTCACCATCGATAGAGTGAGTCTTTGAACGATTACTGTAGATTTATCGACTATGCTCTATCGACTTTTCATTATGAATAGAGCAAGTTTCAGCCCGTTTACTGTAGATCTATCAACTTTGCTCTATCGACTTAATTCTTATCAGCAGTATTTTATGCAGTAATTAATACCTGTTTCTTGATTTGCCGATAAGCCGATACAAATCAGCTGATTAGTTTATTTTCCAATATTATTTGTTGTTTGAAGTCATCGGCTGGTTTTCACGAATAGTGACTATCGGCTTTCTTCATCGGCCTGTCCTGGGCTGGTGACCCGTGGAATTTAGCTATTTGTTTCTTTGTCAATTTGCAGGGAATATCGACTGGCATGCCCCGGTTTCCTTATGTTGAGCCTGCACTAGAGTTAAGTAAATCTCTCAGGTTGCGCGTGTGATTTTTGCGTCAACAGAAACTGGTCCTCGAGGCCGACCCAGACGGTGCACGCTGTTACACCGCGGCGGTTGTCGACAATCTCCATGAGCTCCGACATGACGGTGTTCAAGATCCATTGTCGCAACCCTATACCAAAATATAGAGTCTGCCGTACAGGATCGCCTCGAGAGATGATTAACAAAGTAACAATACATAGCGTTCACACATGAACATCCATCATTTACAAAGATACATCATTAAGTGCATAATATTACAAGTTCAAGAGTCATAGCGGAAGCAAATTTAGTCATGTTACCATACATATATTTTTGGTTTAGATTACATAAATATGTGGAGGCGGGAAATACAACAAAACACGACGTAGAACCTAAGTAAACCATGCCGGCCCTCGGGCAATGACTCACTCATCTTGGTTAGGAGAGCTGGGGACCCATTCAATGGTCCAGTTCTAGGGCTTCTCACCTTCCCACACAACTTTGTTACAACAATCATAATAAGTAGCTTGAGGAAAACCTGAAAAACCACATAATCGCAAAGCCTGAGTATCTAGCATACTCCGCATGACTTACTCGTTCAAAGGTTTACTAAACCGACTCCTAATATGCAAGGGGCTGACCGGGCTTATTTGATATTTGCATAAAAGCACCTATTAGTTCTATGCTGTGATGCTATTCTTTAACCAAGATTTTAATTGCTTGTTGCAGAAAAGTAACTGTAGTTAAACCTAGCTAGCTACTAAGACTTGTACAGAATATAAAGAATAATACAACATAGCAATATGTAGCCATAGAGTAAATAAATTCCAGCATCATAACCAACTTCTCTACTTAAAGTATCATTGCCACTGCTCGAAACAAGAGGTACTCATAACCGTGAGGGACGGCAATTCAAATCGATTTACATCCTGCAGGAGAAAAAAACCCAAGTACACGACATATGCATTATTTAAGAACACGTATGGCCACCGTTCACGAGATTGCGATAAAGTCGATCCGGGGCCATCGATCCCGAGTACACGTTCTCCCCGCGATACAACACTTCGTATCCGAGGCTTAGCCCATGCACTCTCCAGCGATCCTCAACCCGTGCATCCACCGTGCCATTCACATCACCTCTGGATCGATGAGTAATACCGTCCAACAATACGGCGCCCAAGTTACTAGGTTTACCAATTTCCATATAAAGGTATGCACTTGGTACTGTTCAATACTTGTCCGCGGAGTTGCAACGATAGGTTCTCAAATTTTAAACAATTTTATTCTTCATGTGAATCATGATTGAATCAAGTGATCCCATAACCTATCGTTGACTCCACTAGGTTAAGCCTAGCAGTTGCTAACGAAAAGGCTTACTAATGTAAACTAATTATAGGTCATAGTTTATTTATGCAAGTGGGTTTCCATCCAAGCCCTATACCTAATGCACAATACAATATTCCTATATTGCGACAAAATAAAAAGGATTCGCAATTAAATAGGTGTGCACCGGGGCTTGTCTTGAGAGTGATCGTAGTTAGAGTTTTCGACGAGGTTTAGCTCAACTTCGGGGTCCTCGGGGTTGCTTGCCACGGCCTTCCTCCCGGTCTTGCTTCCTAGTCAATGCAGTGCAATGCACGGTAAGGATTTGAACGATGATTCAGGGCACTTCCTCAATAAATAGAATTGACGGAATGATGCTCATGCATGAGATGGTATGCTTGCATAACATTCTGGGCAATTACTTAATTTAAGGGGACAAACTTCTAATTAGGGAAGTATGAGGCATTGCAATTACTAAGCACATCACCTATATCTCAAATAAAAGCATATCTCTGGTGCTAGGGAATTAACAAGGTATTTTACATGGGTGTGTTAAGGCCTACTTAGCAGACATGCAAAGCCTCTTAATTCAATTCCTAAAAGTTGACGTGCACACTTTTAAATATAAACCGATCTAGATATATATAAGCCAATTATGAAACATGAGCATACAATGGGGAGTAAGAAACCTTACTACAAGTCAAGATTAACATGCTGTATGAACTGCCCCAGAGATTAATTTATCCCTAATAACAACTATATGCATATATAAGGCAATATTTACATTGAAATTCCCTAAGCTAATTATCGAATGAGCAAATTAACAGCAAAAAGCATACTGATGGTCCCCACAATTTTTACATGGGAATTTATAGACATGCAAAAATGCCCAAAGAACAGGAGTACTAAATTTCATGATTAAAATCCTAACCAAGAATTTATATAAATTCATTCACTGAAAATGGAGATTATGCAATAACACTACAAATATGCATAAAAATGGAAATGTGCTTTTGCAGAAAGTTTAGAGATGCCATGATATGCTTACTAAACAATTTTCATAATTTTACCATTTATATATTTTTACTTATGAATTTAATACTCTTAGCAGGGTTCTAACTTTGGTGATTTAATTTCATTAATATACTGCATAACCTTGGCTCTCATCTTGTTTTTCTGGTAGAGGAGAATTTTATGAATGCAAAAAAATTGGTTTCATAATTATTTGGCTTTTATTTCTTGAGTTATGAATTTTTGAATGTTTATCAAAGTTTGAGCTAAATTACAGAAATGCCACTCGGCATTTTCAAATGACCGAGGGCGCGCGCGCACGCCCGCGCGGCGGCCGCCGCCGGCGAGCCCGGGCCAGCGGCCAAAAGGCGGCACGGCCAGGCCAACGCCCTTTGCCAAAGTGCTCAGCGTCTCACGACGACTTCGTGGCACCGGTCGGCGACCAACGGGAGGCGCCGGAGGTGGCCGACGGCGAGCGGCGGAGCAGGGGGGGTGTACGGCGATGTCGCGCGGCATGCACGGCGAGCAAGAGAGGTCATGGAGTGGCAGGAGAGCATCACATTGGTGCGGTGATTGACGGCGTGGAGGAGCTGGTCGACGGGGATGACCGGAGAGGGGGTCTCGTCGGCGGGGAGGGAGGAACCCGACGGCGACGGCCCTTTTCCTTGTCGATTCCGGCGAGGTCGCTGCGACATAGAGGGAGCGGGTCAGGGCACGCTAGTGGAGATGCTTGCGCACCGATTTGAGGAAAAAGAAGAGGACGGGGAGCTGCCTAGGTGGAGCTCAACGCGACGGCGGCCATGGTGGAGGGAAAACAGAGGCGGCGCTCGATTTTAGCTGCTGCACTTACCGGCAACGGGGATGGGGGGTGCTGGGTTGCCTGGAGCGTCGAGAGAGAGCAGAGGGAGGTGTGGGAGAGTGCACGCGCTGGGAGAATGAGAGAGCAGGCCTTGCCACTGTTGCACTTATAGCCGAGAGAGAGGTCGGGGGGGGGGGGGTGAGCTGGCCGGAGGGGAGTGGCTCGTCGGTGGGGGGCTTCAAAGCTGCGCCAGTGGCACAGGAGCAAACTAGCGGAGCAGTGGCCAGGATGGGCAGGAAAGAGGAGGGTGATCGGTGGCCGGCGGAGAGTGGGGGGGGGGTTACGGTGTTGTTGATTGTTGAGTGGACCAAAGGAAAGAGAAGAGTGTTGACCCCTTTGACTAGAAACAGTGTTCTGTACTTTGCCAAACCCTCCAAGTTTTGGTGCTCCAATCTTCATGCCAATTTTTGTGCATGTCCAGAAAACTATATTCTCCAACTTTGCTTTTGAGGCCATGTTGAAATTCCTGTTGGAGAATTTATGAGAAATCCTAGAACAGAGGTACTTTTCTCTGCACTTAGGGAATTTAAGGGTACTAAACCTTTACTAAAAATTCTGATAAATTCCCCAAAATTCATTCTTGACATGATCCACTGGAATGTGCAAAAACATTGGCACATTTTCACTGAGTTTTGTAATGTTTGTGAAATGCTATTAGTTGGCCAAATTATGGATTTAATCAATTAAATTTATTCCCCTTTTTCTTTGGCACTTTAATCATTTGAAATTTTTAATTAGCCAGCAATTTAACATTAGGGTTAGCTTAATCAACTTTTTGTGACATGGGATGTCACATCCATGACACCACTACATTGTCCATCCGAACCCAAGAGGGGACTGTGGGGTAGGAGGCATCAGCGAGGACAGGGTTGTCAAGGGAGTAACGTTGGAGGGTGAGGAGCATGTGGTCACGCCACTTGTGGAACTACGTGGAGAGGGGTTCCAAAACGATCGGCACGAGGGCGCGAACGTTCTGCATGCCGGAGGCCTGCGCGTGAAGGTTGGCCACGGTGGCCTCCTCGAGGTAGGCTGCATCGTCCTCCTCGGTGGGCAGCAGGAGATGGGATTGCTGACGCAGGGGAGGCCCGTGAACCCGAGCAGCCTGCTGCAGCACCTCGGTGGCAGTGCGCTCCTGCTCGAAGATGGCAGCAGCGGCGCGCACACGGGCATGGGCGAGAGCCTGCTTCTTGGCCTCGACCTCCCTGGTGGCGGCATCTTTGATGGCTTGGGCTGCGGCGTTGTCGGCGACGGCCTTGCCGGCGTTGGTGACTTCCTAGGCGGCGGCGTCCATGGCGGTGGACGACGAAGGCATGATGGTGGCTGGAAGGGTTAGCGGAAGCGGGAATCCACGAGGAACGAGTGGACTCGTGATACCATGTTGGAAAGAGAGATTAGGCTCAAAAGAGATTGATTGTATTCTATCTAAACCGATTACAATATATAGGCATGTACAAGGGGGTGGCGCACCCATAGGGAGCCAACCTAGGCGGCGGCCAGGGGAAAACCCTAGTGGGCCCCATAGGCCAAATATTATACAGGCCTAATACATATTAATTCTAACACGTCTGAAGGTAACAAAATACAAATATTAACATTGGCGGCAGATTTTTTTCATCCATCCAATATTTTTGTCCCACGATAGAGGAGCCTTGGAAAAGGCCATCACATGCTCTTTGTTCATAGTATATAGGAGAAACTTTATGTTTCAACATTTATGAGTGATTAGATATGCAGCAAGCGCCACAAATGGTTAAGAAAGAAATTACACATTGAATAAAATAAATTCCATTGCTAAAAATCAACATATTTGTTAGAGGTTTCCCTTTTTCATTATGATTGATCTTCCGTCTTGGCATTTTAAAGTTGTACAAAGCAGTAGCTTGTCTAGGTTTTTCATATTTGTTACTAGAGTTCTTTCCTTCAACATGTGTAATTGCAGCACGTGTTGAAGGAAAGAACTCCGGTAACAATGTGTGATTGCTCAAACTAGAAGTATAATTTTAGAAAGATTTATGTCATTTAGGTACACAATGCAAATCTTATCAGGAAGATTGATGTCTTGTCTAAACAAGGGACTGAGACATAGAAGTGAGACAATGATACTAGTTCTTTTTTAGTTAATTTTGGGGAATATTGTGACTTTCGTTTGTACTCAACTACTAAAAGTTCTTAGGTTTAAATATAGGTTCACTTTTCTTGTGCAATTCCAGTTGGACTTATGGTATTTCAACAAATATAGATATATGATCTTGGCCTTTCCTGTTAGTATCTAGGGTTTTTTAGCACATCTTTGTGCTGCTTCTGAGATTGTATATCGTAGTGTCTTGTCTGTGAGGATGAATTCACATATGGAAGTTAAAGAACATTTTTTTTTCTGTGTGTATAATTAATAGTGGCTATGTGGGTATGAACTCATATGTGAAAATTGGAGGAACTTATGTTTTTCATGTTTGCCTTCGAATGGTTGGGTCTACTGACTATACATTTTGATTCATAGACCATGTGCTCCATTTCCTTATAATTTTCCTACAAGATGTGTGCTTTGAATTCTTAAACGACTCCCCTAACCATGTGCTCCGTGTTCTTAAACTATTTCCCTAGACCATGAGCTCCATTTAGCTTAAATCTGTTGCTTGGTGTTGTATGATGTGGTTGCATTCACATGTTGTTTGGTCCCTCCTGGCGTTGCTGCTGATGCTGGCCGAGATGAAGCGCGTCAGGGACATGTTTCTTGCACGCCGACATGGTCTTGGGCGGCTGCATGTATGCATTCAACGTTCGATCAAAAGACGCAGTTCCATGACTGCGGCGGACTGCCGGGATCATGCGGCATGCCCGGGAAGCCAGAACGTGAGCATGGGTACGACGCTTGTGTGCTCCGGTACCGGGCGTTCCACGTGTTCTGGCGCGGCGGCCCTTCCTTGGACCCGACCCGCCACTGCTCCTTGCAAACAAGAGGAGGAGGTGTACGGGCTGACGCAGTGCACGAGGGACCCGAGACGTCGGGGCAGTGCGGGTGGTGGCTGACCGACCGGGTACACGTCGCGTGTGTGCTCCGCTACTCCGACACGCCACTCTCCTCGGACTCGGAGGGCGTGGCGTTCTACGTGTTTTGATTGGCCACCGGCGCCGAGGTGGACGAGCCGGTCGCCCTCGACCTGGTGTGGTCGAGCCTGATGCGCGAGCTGGCCAGGGAGAGGCGGCGGGAACACGCCCTGCTGGTGTGCTGTTCGCGGGAACAGAGGTCTGGCCGGGGCTGGTCGGTGCATCGAATACCCACCTCAAGGACTTCCTTCGTCATGGGTTGCATACTTCTGGCAATCTTCTGTTTGTTGATCATTTGAGACATGCTTCTATGCTTATGCTAGAGTCTCAACTTCATCCCGTTTTTGGTCCTGGTCAACACATGTAACCGTTACTGAAGATTGGAGGCGGCTCTGAGACTGGGAGAGGCTTCTCTGTTGTTGTAGCGAACATGAGCGCTAGGTTCAGTTCGATCTGAGGATATGGTTCAGGAGGCTGGTATTCATACAGAGCTTGTAAAACAGCGTTGGTTCAGTGTAAGTGAACACAAAGTTGTCCATTCGGTTCTCACTAGACTGCTTTGGACTCTGAACCTCTCTCCTTGATAATTTCCTCACTTCAATATTTTTCCTGCCCATCAAGGATAATTCTTCTTTTGATTCCTGAATTCGCTTGTGTCATGCAGTGATGAAGACTGTAAGGACAACATCGCCTGCATATTGCCGCATCCAGGAACTGTGGACACTGACTTCTCAGCGTCCATTCCAAAGAATTGTTCCCAGAGGTAAGCTCTTCACGAGAGAGTTCTCTGGACAGACGCTTCTCTCTGTCATTGATAATGACAAGAAAAGCGACAACGGCAAGTTCTTCGCATGGGATGGTCAAGAAATCGCATGGTGATAACGCCAAAAAAAAAAAAGCGCCAACAATATCCTTGATTTTTCTCTGAATAGTCAACCCTTCCTTCTGCATCACCCTGAATCTATTTGGAAACCAATCATAGCACTGAGTTTCATACTGGCATAGTATCCCTCAGGAATCAGGATACGTTAGGGCCAGGCCAGTAAGTCAGTCCTGTCCTGACAGGGACATAGTTGACTATGGAGCTGTGACTTGTTTAACTCCGAAGTAGTAAGAAATTATTAGCGTACCCAGGGGTGTACCAAGCTTGAGTATTTTTGAAATGAAATGTTCGTCGTACTCATATATAGTTGAAGGAACAAAGCAATACCATTGTCAAGAAAGTTGAACTCAGACAAATGCAGTGAGCTAGTAACCTTGATTGCGAGCATAATAAAATTTTGAGCCACTTAACCACAGCCCCAAAGAACTCGTGCACATGTTGTAATACTTTTCTGAGGAGCTAACGGAGGAAATGTCGCGGGCGGCCACCGAATGAAAAGGAAATACTGTTCGAGGCTCGAGGAAAGAGTTGGTCATAGTGTCAGTGCGTAGCAGAATATGCACCAGCTGGTCCTCCTCCTTTACTTGCTCTTGCTGCTCCCCCTTGCAACCTTCTCTGCCGGCGATGGTGGCGCTGGGTGCAACCGGCAGTGCGGCGGCACCGTCGTTCCCTACCCTTTCGGCTTCTCCGGCGACTGCCCCATCCTCCTGATGTGCAACACAACAACATCCACGGCCTTCCTCCCGCACAGCACGCCGGCCTTGCCGTACCCGGTCCTCTCGTTCAACTCCACCGCCTCCACCTTCCTCACCTCCATCCCGCCATCCTGCAACCGCCCCGTCCGCGACGCGTCGGCGTCGCTGGCCGGCACCTTCCGCGGCGGTGCCGCCGGCTACGCCGTCTCCTCCCACACCAGCCTCTTCCTCCGCGGCGGCCGCGCCTGCCGCGCGCCGCCGACGCCGACGCCGACGGACTTCAACTGCACCGTCCCCGCCGACCTCCTGACGAGCCTCCTCCGCACGAGCCAGTGCGGCGGCAACGAGACCTCCCTGACGACGTGCGTGGCGGCGGCGCCGCCGGTCGTCGCGGCGAGCGGGCAGGGCCGGTTCATGCGGTGGGAGAGGGTGAACGAGTCCAGGTGCGATGACATGCTGACGGCGACGGTGTACGGTGACGCGCAGCAGGGCATGCCGTCGCTGCAGTTCGGCGTGGCCGAGCTGGGCTGGTGGCTCAACGGCATGTGCGCCGATGCCGCCTTATGTGCGGCGGACGCGACGTGCCACGACGTCGACATGCCGAGCGGGGCGCCGGGGCACCGGTGCGCTTGCGGGGAAGGGATGAACGGCGATGGGTTCGCCGCGGGAGATGGTTGCCACTACGGTGAGTTTATCATTTTCATGTGTTGCATATGGACCTGTGAACCGTTGGAATATTTGTTTGAGACAATTTGGATGCCTCCCACATGTGAATTTAACATTTTCATGTGTTGCATTGAAGCACATGAGTGTAGTGGCACTCGTGAAGATGCCAGATTTAATGATTAACATCTCATTTTTCGCCTCTAGGTATGACTTACATCTAGTTGTGTATATTGTACATAATATGACCAGTCATGTATATATAGAAGGGAGAAAAATAGTCATTGGAAAATATAGTTGTTTAAAAATGTAGCGGTTTGAAATATAGCCGTTAGAAAATGTAAGGATTGAAAATGTTAGTTACAAAATAATAATATAATACAGGTGAATGGAATATAGGGACTCTCTCGGACTCCTCTGCGTAGGTCTCTTTACGGGGTCCATATATCCTACATCCAAAGTCCAAATAATATGATCCATATATGTTCTAAAAAGATCTCGATGAGATCTATAACTTTCATGTTTTAACTTTTCTCATTAGAGCAAGTTTTCAAGTCTAAAATCATGTCGTAATACAGTGTTGTTTTTATTCTGCGTGAATTGATTTTTCCTATCGGATAAAGCTTGTAGAAATCTTTAGACATTATGTCACGATCTTGGTCTTGCATGTTGGACTTTATAGAGATCCAGTGATGTCTTATAGGCGTCATGAGTTTATGAGAATTCCTCTTTACATGGTGAATTGGGCTTTATATGAGTACTTCTCATATTTGAGTATTTTTTTTAACATCATTTCACTTAATTTTACAACAAGCACTCAAACGACACTACATGTGAAAATCGTTAACATTAGAGGTAAAAAAAATATTTATGATAAGATTACGGTGAAAAATAATAGAAAAATTATTACTTATGACATATAAAATATTTATGATAAGATTAATGGTACACTAAGAAGCATCAACAATAATATAAATATGATCTTTCATATAAAAAGTATCAACAATTATATTATATATATAATTTACATTTAAATTATAAAGAATATTTTATTTTTTAAAACTCGTAGCAGTCACTTTGCTAGTCCATATATATATATATATATATATATATATATATATATATATATCCAAATTTGAAGAACGCTCTAACTTCGCCGCTGGATGCTTGGAAGCTGGTAGAAAAAAAAATCTGACAAAAAAAAGAAACATGTGGCATGTGGAAACAAGCCCAGTACGGCCTATTGAAAAAGAGAATACGGGCCTTCTTTTATCGGAGCACAGACCTAGACTTGTCTCCAGGCCCATGATTTCACTCTTTCCTTGTAAACGAGGCCTCCTCCCGCCTCCACTTCCACTCCACTGACTGACTCACTGACATGCCGAAGTTAACTAGACACGCTGAGTAGCGGTCGCTGAAGCAGAGGCCGGGTCTTCTTCAGTCTTGACGCAAAGCGGCCAAGCCACGGCGGCACGGCGCGTTTCCTATTTCTTGGGAAAGGCTCCAACCCGCTCCCGCCGGGCACGCGATGACGCGGCAGGACAACGGCTGGCCGCCGGGCGCACACGGCCACCTCTCCGGATCTCAGAAGCCTATTTTTTTTTATTTCTCCAAAAAAAAACCACTTATCTCAATCCCGATCTTGTTTATTACCAATCGTTTACTTCAGATTAATTTGTGCTGCCATCAGCAAGTTGGAGCTTAGTCGCTCGACAAGGATTAGATTATATCCTTGACGATTGCATATATCGAACTGGTGACTGGGGGAAGATAGCGCAGGCTAGAGGGGTTCCATATCTTTCGGTCGTCGGAGACAAATGGAGGAGTGTCTCGGCAAGCAACACGCAATCAACCATCGGAACAAACACAACAGGGAACAGAGCGTCGAACGTGACGTCCTGGGTTTAACGCTAACCACGGAGTTGACACGCCCCCGTGTCGTATCTATACGCGTGCCTAACTGCAGATTTCGACGGGTGCAGGAGCCGGGTTGCATCGGGATACAAGACCCGGAGCGCGACGTGACATTATTTTCGCCGTCATCGACTATTACATGATCCATCTCTGGGATCAAATGTATCTGGCCTGCTAATGCTAGCCGCGTCCTACTGTTTTGCTCTACAAAGATTCGAGCAAGGTCTAATCAGCTCATCGATCGGACGACATCGAGAGAGAGAGAGAGAGAGGTAGGCAGCAAGTGTCGAATAATCGTAAGATCATTATGAAAAGGAATGGCAAGGTCTCATCCTGTACAATTGTTTGATTATTAATCATCATTACCTTACGCTCAGAACTGTGAATGCCAGTGGAATGAACTCATCATTGGTGCAGCAGGGATGCAGAGAGAGGCTCCACCAGGTTAGTTATAAATAAATTGATATAAGATCATTCTCAGTCCATAATTTTATTTCATTGTGTAATATTTAAAATGATAAATAAAATTAGATCTCTTAATATAAAGTTTCATTTCACGATTTCATATGTTAGTGTATCATTTAAATATTTCATCCAAATAACTAATAAGAGTTGATAATATGTAGAGATAAAACTCAAGTACTCTCAATGGAGTTTTATTTCAGTTTCAAGATTTTAGTAATCCTGTACATACAGTTTCATCCCTATGAAACTCATTTCTCCTCTCTCCTTATAAAACTCATGTCATGTTATCAGTTTTGTCTATATGACATATTATTTAATAAAAATAAAACCTAAATAAAACTACCACTGAGATTGACCTAAGCTCGGATTAAGTTGCCGGGCAACCGATGTCCACGGAGGAGTATAACGGACCGGGTCTCTCGAGGCAGTCAAAAGTGGAAACAAACTACTACAATTGAAAAGGGGAGAAAGTTCTTCCGGAACTCATCAGCTACTCCCTACTAGTACCAATCCTCCCTCCCCCTCTCTCTCCCCCGGCAAACTTGCAATATAGACATGCCATTTTTGCTAGTTCCAAGTTCCAAGAACTAGTACCTACCCCGTTGTACAAAAAGCTCCCCAACAAGAAGACCAGTGTGAACAAGGTAGCTACCTCCAGGCTACATGCATAATCTTCTCCAGCTCATCCTCTTCTTCTTGCTCCCTCATGCTGCAACCTTCGCCGCCAGCCTCGGCGGCGGTGGGTGCACCCGCCGGTGCGGCGGCAAAGACGTTCCCTATCCGTTCGGCTTCTCCGGCGACTGCCCCATCCTCCTGATGTGCAACACAACGATCTCCGACATGCCGTTGCTGCCGCACAGCACGGCGGCCGTGCCGTACCCGATCCACTCGTTCAGCTCTAACACCTCCACCTTCCTCGCGTTCCTCGATTCCTCGTGCAACCGCAGCGTCTCCAGCGCCAGGGCGTCCCTCCTGGGCTCCGGCTACGGCATCACCTCCCGCACCAGCCTCTTCCTCCGCGGCGGCCGCGCCTGCCGCGCGCCGCCGACGCCGACGGACTTCAACTGCACCGTCCCCGCCGACCTCCTGACGGGCCTCCTCCGCACGAGCCAGTGCGGCGGCAACGAGACCTCCCTGACGACGTGCGTGGCGGCGGCGCCGCCGGTCGTCGCGGCGAGGGGGCAGGGCCGGTTCATGCGGTGGGAGAGGGTGAACGAGTCCAGGTGCGACGACGTGCTCACGGCGATGGTGTACGGCGACACGATGCCGGGCGCGCCGTCGCTGCAGTTCGGCGTGGCGGAGCTGGGATGGTGGCTCAACGGCACGTGCGGCGGCGGCGGCGGCGAGTGCGCGCGGAACGCCACGTGCCTCGACGTCGTGACGCCGAGCAACACGGCGGGGTACCGGTGCTCGTGCCCGGACGGGATGACCGGCGACGGGTTCGCCGCCGGCGACGGGTGCTATGGCTATACCACCGGTGAGTGGTGCTTTTCCTTTAATTAATTATTTTGTTATGCTAGACACTATCATCGTCACGGCGGAGGGGGTCACGAGCGGTGTTTGGTGGGTGTGTGGGTCAGGAGCGCCATGCCAGCCGCACCCCCGGAAGTCTTCGCTGCGTGCGGTCAAGCACGCCACAGCGACCTAATCATAGTTCACAAACACTAATTAAAACAATGCTGGAACTATACACGTCCGAAAAGAAATGAAACATTGGTCTAATTGATCATGGAGAGTGCTGCTCTTACAACAACCCAGTCCTAACGCAAAAAATACTTCCACATTCTCAAACGAGAGCAAGAATAAAATAAAAAATACTAGTACTTTTCTTTTTTTTTTAGACGAAGTACTTCTTTTTTTTCCAAAAAAACAATCAGTCATTAGTTAATTAGAACGAATGACAGTGATACCATCTCTTTACACATTTTAATTTGTTGTCACGCGGGGAATATATGTGTTCGGGACGATCTAATAATAATCATGGCGTGTTGTTCTTACAACAATCCATCTCTAACGCAAAACTACTTCCATATTCTAAAAGGGATGCAAGGAAGCGAAGTCTTTTTTTTTTTTGCAGTACTACTACTTCTCTTTTTTATTAGCTAAAGTACTTTTCTCTTTTTTTCTAAAAGTGCAGGAGCATTGTCATTGTTAAGATAGATAGAAGAGATATACTTAATTTTCTTCTCATTGCACCTCTTTTTTTTTCTTTCTAAAAGTGTTGCAGCATTGTCATTTGTTAAGATAGATAGAAAGAGAAGTACTTAATTTTCTTCTCATTACACATTTTAATCTGTCGTCACGCAGGAAAGCTATGCACTCAGGACGATATCATATACTACTAGATAAACTAAGGTTCAGACTGGCATGGTGGTTTAATAGGTTGGCATCCTTTAAAGTGTGTTTGGAATAAAGGAATGAAAAACATAGAAATAGTAAAAAACGCAGGAATAGAGAAAACACAGGAATTAGAAAAGTCTAAAAACCGTAAGAATTAAAAACAGAGGAATGGAAATTTTAAAGTGTTTGGATTACAGTAAACTAACAACATAGTAATTACAAATAGAGGTAATTAACAAATCTTGATATATTATTAGTAAAAAATTATATAGGAATCATTTAGACATTATTTTATTTCCACCTGAGACTTATCTAAAAAAATCATAGAGGAATCAAATGTAGAATTGCATAATCATCTTTCTATTGATGAAAAGGATTTTTGGTAATTTTATCTTTGGAACCGTGGTTAGAGAGGAAAGCAAGGGAGCTTAAAGAGCAATGTTGCCAATGGGAGTGCGAGAGCTAGCAAAGATTCGTTTCCTCCCGTTTGAGTGGATTTTTTGTTTCCCGTGAAGTGCTCTCTATCTGCTCCCTTTGTTCCAAACACTCACATGACTTCCCTACCCTTTCGGCTTCTCCGGCGACTGCCCCATCCTCCTGATGTGCAACACAACAACATCCACGGCCTTCCTCCCGCACAGCACGCCGGCCTTGCCGTACCCGGTCCTCTCGTTCAACTCCACCGCCTCCACCTTCCTCACCTCCATCCCGCCATCCTGCAACCGCCCCGTCCGCGACGCGTCGGCGTCGCTGGCCGGCACCTTCCGCGGCGGTGCCGCCGGCTACGCCGTCTCCTCCCACACCAGCCTCTTCCTCCGCGGCGGCCGCGCCTGCCGCGCGCCGCCGACGCCGACGCCGACGGACTTCAACTGCACCGTCCCCGCCGACCTCCTGACGAGCCTCCTCCGCACGAGCCAGTGCGGCGGCAACGAGACCTCCCTGACGACGTGCGTGGCGGCGGCGCCGCCGGTCGTCGCGGCGAGCGGGCAGGGCCGGTTCATGCGGTGGGAGAGGGTGAACGAGTCCAGGTGCGATGACATGCTGACGGCGACGGTGTACGGTGACGCGCAGCAGGGCATGCCGTCGCTGCAGTTCGGCGTGGCCGAGCTGGGCTGGTGGCTCAACGGCATGTGCGCCGATGCCGCCTTATGTGCGGCGGACGCGACGTGCCACGACGTCGACATGCCGAGCGGGGCGCCGGGGCACCGGTGCGCTTGCGGGGAAGGGATGAACGGCGATGGGTTCGCCGCGGGAGATGGTTGCCACTACGGTGAGTTTATCATTTTCATGTGTTGCATATGGACCTGTGAACCGTTGGAATATTTGTTTGAGACAATTTGGATGCCTCCCACTCCCAGGAGTCTCAGCCTCGAGGTCGCAGCGCCGCATGCTACTGGCGGTGTTTGTCGGCGTATCTTCGGCGGTCGTGCTCTCCATCGGTCTCGCCGTTTGGGTCCTCCTCCGGCGGAGGAAGAAACGTCAGAATTCCGCATTATTCATGGGGAAGATGACAGCCAAGCGAGGACGAAAACGCGCAAGACTTTTCCGTGGCAAACCCGTGGAAGACGACTTCGAGCAAGGCGAGACTGGACCGCAGCAATTCTCCTACGCCGACCTCGCTGCCGCAACGGAGAATTTCTCCGAAGACCGGAGGCTCGGGCGAGGAGGCTTTGGGTCCGTGTACGCCGGCTTGTTAACCGACGTGAACCGCTACGTGGCCGTGAAGAGGGTTTCCGAGACCTCTCGCCAGGGCTGGAAGGAGTTCGCGGCCGAGGTGCGCATCATCAGCCATCTCCGGCACCGCAATCTGGTCCAGCTCATCGGCTGGTGCCACGGCGGGGACGACGAGCTCCTCCTCGTCTACGAGCTCATGCCCAACGGCAGCCTCGACGCCTACCTCTACAACAACAATAAGGTTTCACTGCTGACGTGGCCAGTGCGGTACGGCATCGCGCTCGGCGTGGGCGCCGCGCTGCTGTACCTACACGAGGACGCCGAGCGTTGCGTGGTGCACCGAGACTTGAAACCCAGCAATGTGATGCTGGACGCCGACTTCACCGCCAAGCTCGGCGACTTCGGGCTGGCACGGCTCATCGACGATGGAAGGCGATCCCTCACGACGGGCGTGGCCGGCACGTTCGGGTACATGGACCCGGATAGTGTTCTTGCTGGCAGGGCAAGCGTGGAGTCCGACGTGTACAGCTTCGGCGTCCTCCTCCTCGAGATCGCGTGTGGCCGGCGCCCGGCGGTGCGTGTAGGTGAGGACGACTTCGTCCATCTAGTGCAGTGGGTGTGGAACGCGTACGGCAGCGGGAGCGTGCTCGACGCGGTTGATGTGCGACTCGGAGGGGACTTCGACGGCAGGGAGGTGGCGTGCACGATGATCGTCGGGCTATGGTGCGCGCACCCAGACCGGAGCCTCCGACCGACAATCAGACAAGCCGTTAACGTGCTGCGGTTCGAGGCACCACCACCGAGCTTGCCCGCGAAGATGCCGGTTGCAAACTACGGGCCACCGGCTGACTGTTCTGGTTCTGGCAACGCTGCATTGTCGTCGTCGGCAGAAGGGACGGCAGGCGGCGACAGCACTGGGAATTCCACCATGACGGAGACGTCGTCGGCGTAGTCCGGTACTATATGGAAGAACCGTGTATGCTTTGAGTTTTGAAGCGGCGACCATTAATTCCTTCTACCATTCAAATTCGATCTCTTAAGAATCACATTTTCCGGTGCGACTGTGCGAGTTAGACCAAGTTGATATGTGCAAGTGCAAATGAGTTAGACTTGGACCAAAGTCATGTTCTGGCAACATTGTTTATTGATGTTTACGTCTCCAACACACACTAACAACTAACAGCATCGTCAGATATATCTCAACCAGGAAGCATGAATGACAAATTATGTTTCGCCCTAGCGCCGAACACACGATCGCCGTGCTACCGTCGGCATGGAAAATTCAGTTCAACGCTCCTACTCCAGCGCACACCACAGGATCACCGCGCCGCCGCCGTCTAGACGCTCGTAGATTACTGAAATGACATTTGACATGACAAAAAATCAGGTGGGGGTGGGCCCCCACCATAGTTTCCTCGAAAAAACATGACTTCATCTGCTAGGCTACTGCTTTCAGACATTGAAAAGTACCTGCACACCATCACAGGCTGACAGATGCTAAGTCCTCGTTACAACTGAACAGATCAAGAGACCTACGTGAGTACAACTCGCACCAGTTGGCTGCACAACGTGGAAAGGGCGAGAACACACAAGTGGTAGTAACTAGTAAGAGGACAGAGAGAAACGAAAGCGTAGAGTGAAGCAAGGTAGGTGACAGAGAGCAGCAAGAAACGACGGCCGGCGGCCATGGCGTCCCGTCGTCTGCATCGTCGTCTTCTTTGTCATCGCGTCGCTCTGCTGCACAGTGATTATATTGGTCTGGCCGACAACGTCCTGCCGCCTTATAGGTTGTCCTGCTCGCCGACGGGCAACTACACCGACGGCTGGTTGTACAAGCTCCTCGCCAGGATGCCCGCCGATGCCATCCACAACGGCTGATTGTACAACGGCACGGAGGGGGCAGCCGCCAACCAGAACGCGACGCGGTGCCCGGCAACCGGAACGTGAGCGCTGCGTACGACGCTTGTGTGCTCCGGTACTCGGCGTCTCGGCCGCGCCGCCGACCTCACAATGGCGGTCGGCAGGATTGTGACAAACACGACCGTCAGTCCAGAGACGCCGTGCGGAGTGCGTCGTTGTTGCAGCTGATGACCCCCGGCTCGCCAGCGATGCCGTGTCCTCGCCGCAACGGCTCGCAACTCCCAGCACGCCGTTCTCGAGCTTGCAGAGAATGTACGGGAGGGCGCATTGCACGAGGGGCCTCAGGGCCGGCGAGTGCTCGAGATGGATCTCAAGCTACACCGGCAAAGTCGGGGATGTGTTCCTCCTCAACTACACCGGCGCCGCCTTGGCCGGTCAGCTATTCCTGAACAGGAATCAAAACAGAAGTTTAAAAATACTGTTCGGTTGGCAGGGAATAAATACTGGACATAATCAGTACTTTGATTGTTCGGTTGACATGGATCCGCGGTTCCATCCTAAACGCCATCTTACAATTCTTGACATGTCTTTGGAGCAATCAACGGACCTTTTCCTCCTCTGATTCCCCTTTCAGTGGAATATGGCATTGTTGCTTTTCCCCTTCTTCACTAGAACTCAACATACATAGTGCAGGTAATAAAATAAACAACATCACATCATCATCCTCTTCAGCTCTACTCTTTCTAATTTGTCATCGCAACACTATAAAGAAGAAAATATTAACCTTACCGCATGCAATCGGTGAAGTATAGAAGAATAGCTAGAAGTGTAGAAGTACAACATGGACAATAGGAATAATTAGCAAGCAATGAAGAGGAACATGAATATACCTTTGGAATAAGCACAGTATCCTAAGATGGGGGAGGCTCGTCCTCTCCAACTCTAGGAATGGCGGGGAGGATCTACAACAACACAAGACATAAATTAGTCGAATAAAATTATAGTTTAGTCAACACAGCATACAAATTAGTCAACTAGAACATAATTAAATGATGAACTAGCATAAATGACTATTATTCTGCTAGAACTATATCAAAGAAGAATCAAGGATCATCTGGACTCGGTAGTTTCATAATAGAGGCAAAAAAGAAGCTAGATAAATCTAGGAAATAGTTTCATAATACAAAACAGTAACTGTGTAATTGTTTTAGTACATAACAACCTGATCAAAGAATCATGGCAAAATGAAGAACTAGCTAATAAAGCTTGTACTACTGAGCTACTGTTTCAAGCTAATAAAAAACTGTTCCAGAAACTAGCTTATCCGTCATCTCGCTCTCTAACGTCATACTCTGACTTGATAATAAATAATTAAACAACAATTAGTTGGGCTAGTGGAGCCGCTCTTATGGACTCGGTAGTTACAATGATCAGATGTGTCATCTCGCTGTCGAAAGTGTCATGCACGTTTCATATATCTTTTTCATCAGCCCGTGTTTTTAGTTGGATCAGTATGTAAGGTCATTAGATTAATTATTGGATTGAAAATCCTGAGTCACATCAATGGGCTGTGTGTGTGCACAAGCGTTTAGGTCATAAGATACGTATGCAGTAAAGTAAAACACAATATGCTCAATTATATCTCTCACTCCATCGCTGAATATACATATGCAGCAAACTAAAACACAGGATGCTAGCCGGTCTCTCTTCCAGATCTTCTGCGGCCTGCTACGCATGTTGTCTCAACGATGTCTGCTGCTCTTGAGGTAACTGGCCGGGTCACCCTCTGAATACTACGGATGTGTTTGTTTCACTGGATTGTCTTGGATTGACTTGGACAGATCCATCCAATCCAGTGTTTGTTTCACCGTCAATCTAAATAGGATGGACAGGAACAAGAAATATTCTTCATAGATGCTGGATGAGCTTGTCCAGAAAAATTGGTCGGACAACGCTGTTCAACTTGTTTAAGCATGATCGTTAGTGAATAACTAAAGACTATTAGCATGTTATGATATTAATTAGTATATTATATTATAAAATTATGGTTAATAAACACTCATATGTTAATTAATATGTAAAAGGTACATGGATTAGATTGTGATTGTTGGTAATTAGAATATTTATTATTAATTAAGTATTATCATAATAAGATTACTATTTACAAATATTAAAATAGGTTAATTAGTATCCATTTTATTGCTATTATTTATAAGTAAGATATATAATTAAATTAATTATTCTCATCCAACCTCTCTTATCCCTCTAACCAAGCAAAAAACTTGAATTGCTCTATCCAATCAAACAAACACTGAGTTGGATAGTTCTGTTCTAAAAAAAATGGATGAGATGATCCAATCGAACTTTAACGCTCAACCAAACACACCCTACAAGACCAAGGAGGAGCGGGTCTGCACATGTACCAAAAACTCGCAAGATCCAAGCCTCTATGGCCAAGAACTTGCAAGAGATCTTGCAATACCAATGTCGTCTCCATGGCCAAAGAACTCGCAAGATCCACGCCTAGCAGTGCTGGGAGAGAAAGGAGAGGGGAGGGTGGGGGTGGCAACAACGGGAGAGAAGCAGGCAACTGGCGAGTATGGGTGTTGGCGGGAGGAGCTTCGCATCACCGTGGTCACTTGCCGCGTCGTCGGGTTGCCATGCCGGGTCGTGCTTGCGAAAGTGCCACCGCCACTTGCGTCGCTTGGTGCCGCCACCGTTGAGTCCGCCTCGCACTCCCCGCCATCCTACTAACCCTAGCTGCTCGCCTCCCTTCTGCCACAGCCGCTGCCGCTCTTTGTATTTTCTTTCCAAGAGTTGGGAGATGTGGTTTGGTTACGAGGGTGGATGATCTGGCAATGGATGGGTTGGACCCGTATTGAAATCACATTGGGCCTAACCGAACGGTTGTTTTCGGTTGTGCTGGTTTTCATCAGTCCAAACCATTGCAGCCCGTTACACTCTCTTCTCGGGCCGTTACACACCAAAATGAAAGAGGCAAAGGAGGCACCATGTCGCGGGTGAGCGCCGCCGCCGAACCGTGCGCGCGTCCCAGTCGTGGCGATCCAGTTTTCTTAACCAATGAACGGGAAAGAAGTGATATCGATTCCAAGAATGAAGGCCACTTCAGATTCTTACTCCAACCAACGATTTTTCCTATAGATTGTATCAGTATACTGCGTCCAGTGCACCGCAGTGGATCCTATTGCAATGGCAACCCAACTATCGTAATGGACAAGAAGGTTGAAAAAATCAGACTGGGCCAGGCTGGCCGACTCGGATCTCAGAGGAGACGCTGGCTCGCGCGATGCCTCCTGATTGCCGGCGCTGCGACTTGCCGGCAAAGGCGTCTACGGCAAGTCGGCAACAATCACGAGGCATACGTACGGTCGTGCAAATTCTGTTTTCTCTCAGGGATAACGATTTGATGGAACAAGCGAATGACGCTCGTGCCCGCGGTGCCAGACTTTGTAAATTATTAAATTAGCGAGTCAATTACTATTTTTCCCTTCTAAATCATGAGATTAGATTTATACTACGTCTAGTTGAGCTTGGTTTTTCTTTAAATGTCGTGCAGTTCAAGATTTGAGACAAAGTTCTTTTGTCGATGACTACTCAGGTCATCAATTCTGAATAAATAATAATGGCCATCATGTGAAATCGAGAATCTTTACCTCTATTTTTGTGAGCCGTCTTCTATATAATCTGGTCCCTACAGCATGAGCTCCGAACCTGAACAAGTGGTGGCATCCTGCCTACATTGGATCCAAAGCACCTTCTGCTTATTATAAGACGCGTTTCGCCCGCCTCGTCAGCTCAATGTCCTATGTGACAGCAACAAGAAAGTAGAGAGAATAAAGGCTCAATAACATATTTCCTCACAGAGCACATTTGGAAAGCAAAATGTAAACCCAAATGCAGATTTTTTGGGTTGCATGATCGAGTATTCACCTCCGATAATTTAGCCAAAAGGAACTGACCGCATAATGAACACTGTCAACTCTGTTTTTGTGTGCAGAAAATCACAACTCATCTACTTACTGAATACAACTATACAGAAGCTCTTTGGAACTTGGTGGCACAAGCAAATCATTTACCATGCTATGACCAGATGAAGGCAGCAGGCGAAGACCCAATCTCTTGGGTTCAGAAGATGATGGACACAGGTCACACCAGAGCTAAACGTCAGAAGTTGGATATTCTTTTCACCGTATGGTGGCATATCTGAAAAGAACGGAACCGGCGCACCTTTGAAAGTTTAGAGAAATCGGTTTATCAGATTCATACCTTAATTTCTGAAGCACTCCGACAATATCATTTTGCTTTCTCAGTGGACGACAATGTGTAGTCTAAAAACTGTTTTATTTTTCATTTAGACTTTCTTCTGTTGTTTTTATTTATAAAACCGACAGCATACTCTATTGTACGGTAAACTCTGTATTTTCTCCTTCCTTAATAAACGGTAGTGCTCCTGCCTATTTTTTTCAAAAAATATTTCGTCGCTACCTCGTTGTCGGCTGCAGCAGCCCGTCCGAGATGCCCCCCCGGCTTCCGAGAGCGGCTTTCGTCCGCCGCGCGGGATGTCCACCACATATCTGGACGGCGCTCGTTTCGTCAAGATTCGAGAAATCAGCTGGTCCCACATATATTTATGGCCGTAGGAGGGACGGTATTTGCCTGGATGTGTTTTTATCTTATTTTATTGAGGAGGACCGGGGAGTCGTCGCTGAAAGGCGAAGCTGCAGTAAATGCGGGTGCAGTAAATGTTGGAGATGGGATGGTAAATGCATGGAAGAGTGTAGATCGTCCGGTACAAGTACAAGTTGGTTCGGTGTGTTTTTGTTCTGGCGTGTGAGCTAGTATTATTGTTCTGTAGTTGAGGGCACCAGACCAGATTAAGGACGGTAACAATATTCGATGATGAACGTTGTTTCACGTATTGGTAGCAATAAGAGTTTGAAGATGATATTTTTTTAACATGGTTTCCCACAAAAAAATTGTAACTTGTAAAAATTATAACTTTCTTAGAAAAAAATCTATTTTACTCTCTTGAACAATCCATTTTGTCTAATTTACCCCCTAAGAAAATCTTAGTTCAATTTACACCCTTAAACAATTCAAGTTGATACAATTTACTCCATGTTGTAATTTATCTTTTTTTATTTCTCTTTGTACATTTTAAATTTGATGCTCAAATTTTGCACCAAAGATTATAACAATCACTACATAAAAAATAAAATTTTCTATTTTTTCATAAATATTTTATATATAATTTTAGAGGTCTATATACGTAAAATATACTTTATATTTTTTTCAATGTAAAGTTCTATAAAAACTATCATTGTGCAAAATTTCAGCACTAAATTCATATTATATAAATAAAAACAAAAAAAACAAATTACATCAAAAAGTAAATTGCACTGATTTAAATTGTTTGGAAGAATAAATTAAACCAAGATTTTATCCAGGGTGTAAATTAGATAAAGTGAATTGTTAGGGGGAGTAAAATAGACTTTTCCTAATTTTTTTATCACTTTGTAGGCACATTTATTGATTGTAAATTTTTTTACAGCCAAAAAAATATAATGTAAAATAGAGATTATACAAATATTTAGTTACATGCGAAGATGTCATGAACCATCTTTAACTAAATATTCAGAGTAAAATGGACTTTTCCCAATTTTTTATCACTTTGTAGGCACATTTATTGGTTGCAAATTTTTTTACAGCCAAAAAAATATAACGTAAAATAGAGATTATACAAATATTTAGTTACATGCGAAGTTGTCATGAACCATCTTTAACTAAATATTCAGTTTTCATTTTCCGGCCACAAGATTAACACATGTCATAGCTTAGATGATGCATTTTCATTCTATCAGGTACAAGTCTGGAATTCACATCATGCATTCCAACAAATCAAGTCCATATGTAGTTAAAAAAAATCAAGTTCATATGTAAGCAAATTTCTCTTCTCCTTTCATGCTCATGTCATTATAATAAGCATTCAATCACTCATATTATCTTGCAACTGACTCACACATTCACATTGTAGATCAATCCAAAATGGTTGTTTATAAATACATGCACAACTCAAGAGCATCACATAATGCAGTTGCATCAGACAAGTGTTATAAAGTCACAATATCTTTTGTCTTTCACAAAAAAAGTTACCATTATATCAGAGAACTTGCAAAGGCATTAACAAATAAACTTCTTGATTCAACACTTACAACTTTATATCCATGGTCACATTACAAAGATCTATATTTGAACAATTGCATCTTTATGGTGCCTATTTTGACTTGGGCATCCACTTGTTTGGTCCGTCAAGTGAGTGATGTACTTGAACTGTGTCAACCTGCAATTAGATTTTGCAATCAACGATTATGGATAGAAAATGCATAAAACTGATTTGTAATTGAAGTGCAAGTTGGACAATCATCACTTTGCTTGCAAGTTGTTGAATATTCTCAACCATGTTTAAATTTCTTACATTTTCTCTCCTCCCGATGCAGCCTAAATCACAGTAATTATTATAAGTGTAAGTGCTGCAGGGATGCTAATCTATTGGGAAAGATTGCCTATTGTTGAACAATCGGGTTTGGTGTGAAGGAACTTGAAAACAACGAATCAAGAATGAACTACATGATTTGCAGGTTCAAAGATTCTCACATTATAATGCATCTTTTCATACTACTGCTGGGGATCAGATAAAACTGCAGGACAATAGTATTTCATACACCATAATTGCATAATATGTACTGCATGCATCCATACCCTTGAAATCAAGTAGCATACTGAAAATTCAGAAAGCTTGCAAATTTAGCAAATCATGAGGTTTTAAAAAAAGTGTCAAGATGACATGATTCACAGCATGTACTAGTAGCAGTTCATCTTACTGCATCTTACATCTTGGTAAGAATAATGGGACAGCTTATTAGTAACAATCAAACAAGATAAAAATTAAAGTTGCTTTAAGTTACAAAGTGGCAATGAGAACAATTTAGATTGGCCAACACTAGTTACTTTGTTGAGCTGAGTACTTAGAGTATGCCACCTGTCTTGCATTGAAAAAATGAATATTTTAAATATGAATGACAAAAACATAGACAATAGTAGGATATATGACCTATGAATACTCAGAGGTGAAATAGAAATTGACGTAAATTGATAGAAGCAGAGGCTCGGAACTAGCATAAATATTTGTTTAAATATTATCTGGACCTACTTGTTCACCACAAAATGGAGTAGGTCGGGCTCCGCACACGAGTTGATTTTCTTCAAGCATATTCGTTGACCTGCAAAGCGAGATATCCAAATCAATCACCATCCACTTTCATCCGAGCTGCAGAAGGACGTAGATCTCAGTCAGTCAGTTGTTGTGCCATCTTCTAACGATGGGGGATTGGGAAATCTCGAAAATGAAGAACAATACTGCTCTTATCCCACATCAAAAGGGAGGGAATTTGGGAACTGTACCTCGATTCAACCTGGTCATGTACGAATCCGATTTTCTGCAAGAACTAATCTTCCGCCCGGCGGTCTCTCGGATCGAAAATCTCTCCACAGCTAGAAAATGGCGATGGTGGAGGAGAGCTTAGTACTCGTGATTTCTAGTAATCACTTGAGGAGGAGTAGGGCGCGAGAGAGATGAGGGCATGTTGATGAATAGCAGGGAGGGAGGAGTGTCGGTGCGGATAGACATTTTTCACCTAGCTGTAGCTCCAGAGTATTCTAAAACATACAGGTAGTATATGACATTTTTCATTTAAAACAATAAAGTGTCTCAACAGTGCAGGCGCATATCCCGATGGGGTCACCCGAGTCTAGCAGCCGTTGGTAAATCCGGCGGACGTCACGCGCAAGGGTTGAAAAACCGTTGGAAACCGGTCCAAAACCACGGTTTTCGACAAAACCGGCCCGGCCCGGTTTCACCGGACAACCGGTTTTTGATCGGATAAAATTTAAATTTTTGAAAATTTGAAAAAATTTGTATTAAAAAATATGACAAAAAACTAAAGGAAAACCTTTGAATTATGATGAAACAAACTTATAAAATTAAGAAAGTTTGATAGGAAAAAAAATTGTAAAAAGATGAAATATAAAAAAAAAGAAAAAGAAAAAAGAAAACTCACCTTATCCTCTTCTCCCTACCCCCACCGTTCATTCTTTCTCTTCTCCCCAACTCCCTGCGCGACCCGAAGCTTGCTCCTCACCAAATTGCCATCCCCTTCGCTCATCCTCCTCAATAATCCGATTTGGTGTCGGTTAGCAGGCCACAGCACCGGCAACCGCCGAGTTCACCGGCTAGCCGAGCGGTTTGATCTATGTTTGAATCCTTATGAAATTTATATTATGACTGTTCTATGAACCATATATTGGTAATATATGCCTATGCCTGCTATAAATACTTAATAAACTTCATGCCAAAATTTTCAGCATTTTTGCACCATTTTTTACCTCATTTTTTATTTATTTACTTTAATTCCGGTTTTTGTGACTTTACTACCGAAAACCGGTAAAACCGTTTGGCTAACCGGCAAAACCGGTCGGCTAGCTATTTTCTTGTTCAAATGGTGCCGTTTTCAAATTTTGGCCGGTTAGCCAACCGTTTTGTCGGTTTTCATGATTTTCGAAAAACCGGCCCGGAGCGGTTTCACCGGCTCAAACGGTTTTTGAATCCTTAGTCACGCGGGCGGGACCGATAACTTCCCCCCGGGTTCTTGCCAATCTCCTACCGTACAAGTAAATTTTAACAGATTTTCTATCTTTCAGTCGTCTGAAAACTTTTAAACGATGATTTGTTTTTTTTTGTTTTAATTTTTTATAAGATTTTTTATAATAATTAGAAACTGTTCGATGTAGAATTTATAGCTCAAAAACGGTAACTGAAAGTTTCTAAAACTTTCGCCGGAGAATTAGCAACCCCAAATTTTAAATAATAAAATATTTAGTTAATCAGCCTCTAACATATAGAACCCACTATACTACTATTTCTTTGTGCTGGCTAAGAGTGATAGGGTGGGTATAGAGCCGGCATCCGGCTATATCATTAGCCCTGCTCTAAACTGGAGCTCTCTAATTCCGCTGATCACTGCATCAACGACGAAGCGATCGAGAGCCGTCCGTAGAAGGCAGAAGCAGCAGCGGCAGTTAGCTGCACGTAGGCATCTCCGTCTTCTTCCAGGTTAATGCTCGTTTACCAATCTCATCCATCCATGGAGGCTCTTGCGTATGCACTGCTATTAGCTAGGAACGTTATAGCGGATCGATGCTTGAGTATCGGATGTTTCTGTGTTTCGTAACAAATCCATCATGCAAGGAAATGTTTTCGAATCTTACCAGCTGGTTTTGTCACTTTCGAATCTATGGAGTATGCTAGATGAGAAAGGTTCGTCAGTGTTGTGGGTCAACGGAGGAAGGTTCATGCATCACATATATACTTTTTTTCCTCTTCATATTTTGTAACCACAAACACTTTGGGAGCAAAAAAATACAGGTTAGTGCTCTGATCTTGAACCTCCTTTGACGAATCGATTTATATTTTAAAAAAAGAAGGGCCAAGCAGGCCCGCTTTTATTGAAAGAAAGATAATTTGTCTGCTGGGTTGCCAGCTTACAGGGAAACATCCATCAGCTCTCTCTCAGTTTTTGGGTATTACCCCTCTTTATGATTTTAGGACAAGAAGATTAGTTTAAGTTAACTTAGTTGTCTATATAGGTCACCTTTGAGTGTTTTAGGCTTGATTTTTTTTGGGGCTCGGATCCCGTGAGCCCGGGCGCCGGCCATGGCTGCAGCATGAAGATTATTTGAGGAAGGAGGGAGGGGATGGTGAAGAAATACCGAGGTCACACGGATGGCTGCCATTGGGCGCCACCGCTGCCGGTCGGCGGCGGCGGCGGCCGTCGATGTGGGTGGCGGCGGGGTACTGGTGGCTAGGGTTGGAGTCGCCACCCAGTCATCTCAGAGGGAGGGCAGCCTACTATCCGGCAACTTGGGCCCGAGACAGATTTATTTTAGCTTGAAGCACGTTTTCAAGTTAGATGGTTTGATCCAGTGATCCCATAGCAGCTCCGCATATTCTTGTCCACGTTTGGGACTGCATTATTGTAATTTTATTATTCCGAGTCACTTGACACTCATCATCATCTTAGTTCTGCATATTGTTTCTCCATTAATATACGATCGTCATAGCCCTACAGGGGGGCTGCAAATGGACTCCCAGCAAGAAAGTGTGCGCGATCTCTTGGAGAGCATGCTACTTGATGTAAGTGTAGAGACGACATATATGCCACTATCACTGAGTCCATCACGAATAATTTCTCTAAGGATCGAGAAATTGGCGAGGGTGGATTTGTAACAGCGGATGTGGATAGATTACAGAAATGACATTTGACATGAGAAAAGTACTAGTTTAGCCGCGTAATCTTCAAAAGCACTCAACTGAACAATAGTTTAAAAACACGTACATGAAGGAAACCACCTAGGAGATTCTCCTTCCCTTGACTCGTCCGTTCCTGACTCTGAATGGGTGGTCTATGTCCGTGTTTTAGATTTCTTTATGGTTTGAAGCTGCTCTGCTCTGATGAAGTTTCTTGACAGACCTATGTGACAGTATAATTCGCACCCGTTAGCTGCACAAGTGGTAGAACAGAGCAAGAAGGAACGTGGGTGGCCAAGAGAGCAGCAAGTAACGGCGTTGCAGGCAGGCCGGCGGCCATGGCTTCCGGCCTTTTCCGGCGCTGGAAAAAAGGCTTTCATCCTTTTAAGGAGCAGGAGAACGAGTTCGAGGAAGGGACCGGGTCGAAGCGGTTCAGCTACCGCGAGCTCGCCGTCGCCACAAACAACTTCTCGGACCAGCTTGTGATCGGGGAAGGCGCGTTTGGATCCCTGTACAAAGGCTTCCTGCAGGACATGAGCCTCGCGGTGGCCATCAAGCGTGTGTCCCACAGCTCGAATCAGGGGAGGAAGGAGTACGCCACTGAGGTGCGTGTCATCAACCGCCTCCGGCACCGCCACTTGGTGCAGCTAGTCGGTTGGTGCCACGGCGGCGGCGAGCTGCTCCTAGTCTATGAGCTCATGCCCAACGGCAGTCTCGACAAGCACCTCCACAGCGCCAACATGTCGCCCCTGCCATGGCCGTGCAGGCACAAGGTTGTGCTCGGGATCGCCTCGGCTATCTTGTACCTGCACGAGGATGCCGAGCAATGCGTGGTGCACGGGGACATCAAGCCCAGCAACGTGATGCTGGACGCCTCCTTCAATGCCAAACTCGGTGATTTCGGGGTCAGCACGCTCATCAACCACGCCCAGGGCCCACACAGCACGACCATCATCGGCACGGACGGGTACCTTGATCCGGAGTACATGTTCACCGGCAGGGTCACCGTCAAGTCTGACATCTACAGCTTCGGCGTCCTCCTCCTCGAGATCGCCTGCGGACGGCGGCCGATCATGGCCATGGGGGAAGAAGTGGTCTACCTCGTTAAATGGGTGCGGGAATCTTATGGCAGAGGGATCATTCTTGACGCCGCTGATACACGGCTGAACGGAGAATTCGACGTTGAAGAGATAAAGAGAGTGATGGTCGTCGGGCTCTGGTGCACGGAACCTGACGAGAGCCTCAGGCCATCGATCAGGCGGGTCGTCAATGTGTTGCGGTCGGAGGCGCCGCTGCCGAGCCTGCCAGCACGTTATGCTTTCGATTACACATCTTCAATCGCTACAGGGGGAAGCGGCAGCACGGGAACCACTCAGTCCACTGAGGCCGTCAATATGCTGCAGTCGGAAGTGCCGTCACAGATGCCGGTGGCGACCTTCCTGCCACCACCTGATGTTTTCGATTGCAGTTCTTCACTTGCAACGGGGGCCAGCAGCAGCGGCGGCGGCAGGAGCACGGGCACCCTGTTTATTGGCGATCATAACCCTATAGGGGGACTGCAAATGGACTCCGAAGAACATGCACGAGATCTCTTGGAGAGCATGCTACTTGATGCAAGTGTAGAGCCGACAGATATGCCACTATCATTGCTAAAATCCATCACGAATAATTTTTCTAATGATCGACAAATTGGCGTTGGTGGATTTGCAGTGGTTTACAAGGTACTTATAATCTCAACTTCCCTGAAAAATTAGTCACGATTGATTTGAAAAGTTCATGCTAACAGTGAGTTCTGTGACTGTAGGGACTGCTTCGAAATGGTGCAGTCGCTGTAAAGAAGCTGACCAAAACGCTTGACGTGCACGAGGCGAAATTCAACCAAGAGGTTGACAGTCTGCTGAGGGTGAAACACAAAAATGTAGTACGATTTTTGGGTTACTGTTCAGACACACAAGGTAAAGTGTGGAAGCTAGAAGGGAGGAATGTCATGGCAGAGGAACGACAAAGGTTTCTTTGCTTTGAGTATCTGCCAGAAGGGAGTCTTGATAATTATATCAGCGGTAATTTTCTTTACATCTTATTTGTAAGGGAAAAAATGAAAAGCTTTGTATTTGAGGTCTGCTTTGTTCCAAGCTTCAATTATGGACTTAGTATTCATCATCATGGGCATTATATTTAACACTCATTATATTCCTCTTTTTTTTTCCTTGGAGGATGAAGCAACATTATAATCATGGATAATATTTGCTATTAAAGAAACTTGTGACCCTGTATTTGCCCTCGATATGTCAAAGATAGATGCTACCCACTTGTGTCATTGATATTATTCTTTAAATAATTATTCTTAAAATGATAGATGATAGTACGTATTTTCTATGGCATAAAGAAAATTATTCTTTTAAAATAATTTGATCAATGCTTTTGCAGATGCATCCCAAGGACTCGAATGGATGACACGCTTTCAGATAATAAAGGGAATTTGTGAGGGTTTGCATTATCTTCACCAGCAAAAAATTGTTCATTTAGATCTTAAACCTGCAAATATACTTCTGGATCGTTATAAGGTGCCAAAAATTGCTGATTTTGGCCTCTCAAAGTGCTTTGATGAAAAGCAAACCCGGGCAATGACTTCAAAAGTGATTGGATCACAGTAAGCTAGCTAATATCCTTGAAAGCATAATTGCTTTTGTCGGTTATTACAAATTACATTGCATTCATTTTGCTCTTAAGTTGCTCAGGCTACCAAAAAAAATTGCATGCAGGGGTTACATGGCACCAGAATACTACGGTGGAATAATTACATTCAAGTCAGACATATATAGTCTTGGTATTGTAATAACAGAGATTTTAACGGGGCAGAAGGGGTATCCAGAAATTGAGAATGTAAGAACATTCACTTTAGAGATAAATGCTCAATGTTAATTATATTTTGGTTCATTAAGGTAGCTAGCCATACGCTTCAGCACATGCACTGTACATGCTTTATCCCTTGATCTGTTCGTATAATCCAAAAGCATAATATTTTGTATGGCAGAAGTTTTAAAAATAAACAACTGAAATTATGTTTATATTACTTACTAGCTGTCCCTTTCTCAATAAGGTGCATGGATATTCTAAACTTTGAACTTTTGTAATTTCGAATAGGAATATACGGCTTAGTGATACAAAGGTTGTAATGTTAGATTGCTATTTAAAGGATGATGATTTAATATCTGGTAACTAAAATATTGGAAGAATTATAGGATGACATTACTCATAAAGTCACCCCTTATAAAATGTGGTGGAGGGATTAGCCAATTTTAAAAGCTTAAAATTGTTACATCGTAATACTATATTATATCTTCTTCTTAAGTTTTGACGCAGATATTTGAATGTCAACAGTTATTTAATTTAGTATATATTATACTTTAGCTTTAACTGAATAGTTTATAATCACGCTAGGAATGATGGATGTTATTTAGTGGTACAAATACATTACAGATTGATTGCAAACACTGAAACATATTTCTTCCCAAGCATCATGACAGGCCAAAATTATGGATTTTAAAAGAAAAGGCACTCTTGATGACCTAGCATTTAGGGAAAAAAATATATAAGTATACAAAATAGAAACACAAAAGTGCTCAAAACAGAATTACACAACAAGTTGTTGACCAAATTTTGGAAAATGCAGCTCACAAAATTCCGACGACTGATATTTTGTATATGCTTATGTTCCCCTACATAATCCAGTTTGCACTTTTTTTTAATAAACAAGATTATTATTGCCATGTCTGATTAGGTACTTCAAAGCTGGAGTGCAAGGTTTGGAACATCGCAGGGAGACATCCGATTGGAACCTGTGCGAATATGTGCTAAGATAGGGATAGAGTGCATTGATTCTGACCCCGCGAAGAGGCCTGTTACACAGTGTATAATAGAGAGGCTTGCTAAAGTTAATGAGGATATGGTGGAGTAGTTTGAGTTTATTTATCTGCAGTTCTGTTTATCATTTCTATGGTGTGCGCATGAGTACAGAGGTATTGGAGGATTAGAAAGTTGCTAATTAGAAAGGTTATCAAGTCTTCTTTTGAACTAATCAAACGGTGTAGTATACAATTTAAAGATTCTACATGGAGTTATGACAGTTTCAATACATGTTGTGCAGGCTGTTAACGATGCGTGAGGTTTGCTGAAGATTGGAAGTTCAACACTTAAATGGCATTGTTGAAGCACATATGTGGGTTTCCAAACAACCATGACTCTTCCTTTTCTCGTCCTTCATGGATTCAAGGCGATTCTAATATGGAGTTTGAATGTTAGGAAAGTTTGAATCAAATTCGGATTATTGATCTCGTGACAGGCTAAAATGCCCACAATAAAAGGTCTATACCTCACGTATGGAGTCCGTTTTAGACGTGTAAGTACCTGTTGGAAAGCTTATTTGATCCAAGCCCAAAGCAGGTCAGCGGATGTGGCTAGATTACTGAAATGACATTTGAAATGAGAAAATTCAGGCGGGGTGCTCCCCCACCATAGTTTCCTCAAAAAATATTGAATTATCGAAAAGTATTAGTTTAGTTGTGTAAATTTCAAAACCACTCAACTGAAAAGTAATTTTTTTAGTGAACAACTGAAAAATAATTTCAACAACCTGTTAAAGGAAACCAGACCACCTATGAGCTTCTCTTTCCCTTCACTCTGCCGTTTGCTGACTCTGAATGGGTCATCCATGTCCATGTTTAGATTTTTCTTCATGATGATACAAATTACAAAAGTCTATTGGTCTAAAGCTGCTCTGCTCTGATGAAGTTTTTGCACCTGCTGACCTACACACCATCACAGGCTGACAGATACCAAATCCTCTTTAGAACTGAACAACTAAAGACATTCGTGACAGTACAACTCGCACTAGTTGGCTGCCATGTCCGTGTTTTAGATTTCTTCATCATGGTATGAAAGTCTTTTGGTTCGAAGCTGCTCGAATGAAGTTTCATGTTCTGCACCCCCCGCTAATGGAAGCGAGAATAGTGCCATTCTTCTCCGTGGCAAACACCGAACAAGCGTGGGTGTACTACTACCCGACCGACGGCCCTTCCTTGTGCACGTTCGCCCTGGACGCCACATGGAAGGACGTGAAGAACCAGCTCGCCATGACGGCGGCCGACTTGCCGCTGCTCCTCGCCAATGAGAGCACACGGTTCGCTAGGTCCTGCTCCGGTTCGTCGGAGGAGATGTACGGCCTGGCACAGTGCACGAGGGACCTGACGGCAAGGCAGTAAACGTGGTGCCTCTTTACGTACATTGGTAAGCTATCGAAGATGTTCCCGAACATCTCTGGTGGCACGCTCAAGGGGTCAGCTACTATGTCAGGTACAATATTGGCGCCTTCAACATCACTCTTCCGCCAATAGTGGCAACTCTGTCGTTGCGGCCTTCTTCATCAGACTCCAATCAGCATTGGTGATCGGCCTGTCCGTTGGCTTGGTCTCGAGCTTGGTCATTCTAGGCTTGTCGACGTGCCTCCTTCTCCGAGACCGGTGAAACCTGTTGGCGCTTTTTAGTGTACCATTTTATATGTTAAAGTATTTTTTCACTATTTTCATCATATTCTTATCATAATTATATGTTATTACCCCTAATATTGGTGATTTCCATATATAGTGTTGTTTGAGTGCTATATTATAGAATTAGGTGAAATGATGACAAAAAGGCTTAAAGATGAGAAATACCGATATGAAGCCTGACTTGTCATGCATGGATTACTTCCCACAAGTCTATAACACCTACAAGACACCCCTAGACGTCAAGCCCAACATGCAATCTCAAGGTCGTGGTCTTATGCCTAAGGATTTTAAAAGTTTTGTCCGAAAGGAAAGAATAATTTATGCAATCCAAAACAACACTGCACTACGACACGGTTTTAGAGTTCAAGACTTGCTCTAATGGGAAACATTTTAGTACCAAAGTGGTAGATCTCGTCAAGAGATTTCAGAAATATATACGAATCATATTATTTGGACTCTCGAGCTATGAGATATGGGTCCCGTAAGGAGACCTGCACAGAAGAGTCCGAATCAGAACATATATTCTTGCATCGCATATTTGGAAACTAAGATGGTCGAATCTGGACCTCAAATAAATACCACAGTTGTAGATCTTTTCGAGAGCTATGAGATAGAGTCTAGAGTTGCCTTATTTGGACTCCGGACACGGGATTTATGATTTTTGGAAGTTGGTATTTTATATGGAAGGTACGAAACTGACTTGAATTTTATCTCTAAGAGCTAACTTCGTGGCCAAGCAAAGGAGGACGTGTCCGAAAGCTATATATACATCATATGATGCCTAAAGGAGGATGAGTTGGACACTAGAAGACCTAGGAGGCGGCTCACACACCCAAGACGTCATCCGGAGCTGAGAGCTACCACATAGAACAATGTAGTCTGTGCTAGTTAGCTTGTCGGCATAGCCTCCATGCGCGGTTGGCTATGCCGGAGTTCTTGAGCCTCCCTTGATGTTCGTAAAGGTATGTAATTGATGGTGAGCATCATGTCATTATGAGAATTCTTTGTTTTTAATCGGATTACTATGGTCCACGTGATTGTGCTTGTTCTTTAGTTCTAGACACTTAGTAAGAGTAGACTCGCTGTAAAAGGTTTGTTCTTATGGATCTAATCGTATAGTGCAAGAAACCAGAGGATGAACAATTAGCCCCTGTCATGACAGAGCCATGGTGAGTAGAACCACCAAGTCTTGTAGAATACCCAATTAATTTGTGTATGCTAAGATCTTGCTTTGACGTTATTTTCCCTTGTAGTTGGAACCACTAGACTCATACAGGTTAAACTCTTGGATTAGATCTTGGTGAATATCAATTTATCCTTTTACAACCCACTGTGCCGATCAACACAGCCTCTGTGCCAATCAGCACAACCTTTATCATCCTTATAACTCATATATGTGCAATACTACTTAATGCTAGAATTATTGTATTAGACAAAATAGTAACCCTAATCATGTTCTATTGTTGGTCCTTATTGATTCAATATTACACCATGAAATACTTTAAGGGAAAAGCTACAATGTACACCGTTCATTTGCGGTATATGAATGGGTGTGTATAAACACCCAACAAAACCATGTTGCTAAAATGCTCAAAAAATCAAGGCAGCGAGAGTTGTAAGAGGGTGGCTTCTTGGACAATGAAAAACTAGAGATCGGGGATGACTTTGAGAAAGGGACGGGGCCAAAGCGGTTCTGTTAGGGCGAGCTAGCCACCGCCACGGGCAACTTCTCTGATGAACACAAGCTTGAGGAAGGTGGGTTCGATTCCTTGTACCGTGGCTTCTTGACAGAGATGTCACTCACTGTGGCTATCAAGTGGGTGTCCAAGAGCTCCAAGCAGGGGATGAAGGAGTACGCCTCAGAGGTCCGAATCATCAACCGACTCGGGTACTGCAGCCTAGTCCAACTCATCCATTGGTGCCACTACGGCAGAGAGCTGCTCCTCGTCTACGATATCATGCCCAACGGTAGCCTCAACACTGTTGGGTATTTTAACGATAACAGAATATATCCATAAGCGTACGAATATCAAAGTAGCTTTCACCCAGGAGTATTCCAAGGTATCGAATCAAAAGGGAACGTGTGTGTCTAATCTTCTGTTCTAGTTCGACCAAGGACACCAAGATAAAAGAGGCTTTGGCTAGAGAGGATTCCTAATGGGTATAAGGTCCTAATCATGGTAAGAATACTACTAGGTTGCTTGTATTAGGTATCTGGTTTTCCCCTGCATCCATAGTGCGATTCCGACCAAGAGCCTACTGTGTAGCCAAACATGGAGGATTTCAAAGCACAGATAGGACTGTCACCACCTATTGTCTATCTCAAGCAATCCGTGGCGTACGTGATAAACAAAGGTAACCTACGACCTACACACCACGTCTATGCTTTCAATTACTCCCTTAATCTTTAGCTACGATAGTACAAGACTAAGGTCTCTAATTAAATATAGCGTTGAGCGAGCAAAGCAGCTAAGTATAAAACTTACTTAAAAATAAAACTTAAATACCAAGAAAAGAATCACAAAGACTTACTAAATATGGCAAGCATCCATCGAGGTACAAGCGTGGAGAAGAGGTGAACAAGCCCACTCCTCCTCCGGACTTCTCCTCACTCTCTCCCTATTTTCTAAACACTTTGGCAGTGCTAAAGCCTTTGAGAAATGAAGTACTAAACTAATCTTGAGGTGTTGAGAGAGTGAAGCCACTCCCCTCCTCATATAGGCCTAAAGGCGGTTCCTGAAGTGGTAAATGCCGCCCTAATCAGGCCAACTGACCTTAGAAAGGCAGTAACGGGCGACACGTGGCAGCGAGGGATGAGAGGGCCCGCCCCATATTCGGACGAAGGTGTTCGGCCAAACATGAGTCGACTCCTTTTGTACCCCACTTTCTCTAGGACACTGATAGGTGGGTCCCATTACCGGTTTTCCCTGTTAGGCCCCGCAAAATGTCGGTTTGCTCTGTTTATGGGCTCGTGGATCCTTGTGTTGTGCTCTGATTGGCCGGAAGTGTGTTTTCTCCCTTGATGATATGGATTTTCCCTCAATTACATGGGTAAATCACCTGCAAGCAAATATTCACCAACACTTATGGAATTCGTTAGTAATAAACTCCTACCACTATATTGATTGTTTACTTTTATAGTTTTATGCAGGTATTTGATAGTCGGATTTGGTACTTAGTGACCATCAACAAACTCCCCCACAGTTTGCCTTTGTTCGTCCTCGAGTAAAGGAAAAGGACTAAGGTGGATCATAATCTCCAAACGGTATGATGCTAGCATGCAAATTATTCCAAATCATTCCTATGCCAATGAACTTTGAAGTGTCTACCATGTCACCTTGGGTGGTTGAAGAGTGGAACGGTATAGATTCTGGTCATCTTTGCTCCTTGTACTAAGTAACTTGGGGTTTTGAAGAATTTGCAAAGATAGAACAAAGCTGTACTCCTCAAGTGATTCTCTCAAGTCACTCATATATGTGTGTGGATCCTCACCGAGGCTTTTTACTATTGTCTCTTTTTGTTCATACCTCTACAGATAGGCTTATGTGGAGCTCAGGGTAGGGAATAAAAAGAAGGCATACATGTGCTTCATATATTACCAAGTCAAAAACCGGATCCAAGGATAAAACAACTCATCAATCATCAATCAAGTATGTGCACATATATGGATGGAATGGATATATTGGTGAAATATGGGTACTCCTTTTGATATCCTCCCTCTCTTCTGTTTGAGAACATGGGCTATCTATTTTTTTTAGTACTTGACAACCCATGTCTCTTTTTGCAAGGATAATTGGAGAAGGAGTTTCTCAAAGTAGTGGAGCACTTTATTTTGTGGATGGTTGATGAATATGTGTGATGCTATCTTCCGGAGTGGAAGAGTAGCATACGGAAGGAGATGGATGATGGAGGTGGATGAATACTCCTTTATGTGTAGACTCTCTCTTTCCTTGAAATTATATTGGGCATGGCTATTTCTTTTGTTTCTCTCTATTTTTTCATGCTCAAGGATTGAGAGCATTTTTTTATAGCCATGCCTTCTATGGGAATAATTGATAGAGTCATAACAAGATAATGGAGTAATTCTTTTGGTGGATGAATGGATGATGATGATGATGGTTATGCTAACTTCCAATGTAGAAGATTAACATATCAGGGGAATGTGCACATGAACTTGATCAACAATACATAACAAGCATCTCACGAGGGTCACAACAATTTGACAAGGTTCAATGAAGGCACAAGTAGCATATGCACAAGGTTTATCAAATGAATCTACCATATGGCTCCGGTGGGATATTTCAAATCATTGAGGAGTAAGCTTGTAGATTTTAATTTTCAAAAAGAATTCCCAAGCACTTTATACAATAGAGAGCAAGAATCTCTTCATCAAACCATATCACACTAGTCAACGACCTAGATAGCATGTGATTCCTATGAATATAGTCCACTAGTATTGGCATAAGAGCAAGGAATAAAGAGCATGCAAGCCAACCATGGAAAGCTTTTAATAAATGGGAGGTCATCAAGGTTGATTTTAATTTTCAGGCTTAGATTTTATCAATTTGTTCCTGGAAAAATAAATCAATGCACAAAATAGGGAGATAGAGGGATAAGACGCGCAAATTGTCACACTAGTAGATGATGAGGCCGAGCAGGGCCAAGGCGGGTTCAGTCAACCTAGAGGGTTCGGCTGAATCATCCTAGCGTCTAGCTTGGTGCTCTGTGCGGTGTTGTTCATTATATGTTAGCGGATGAGGTCCTTTGTTGCATGTCAAGAATCCTGAGGATCTCCTCCATACTTGTTTGCTTGCCTGCACTTTTATTTGACACAAGAAAAACAAACAAAAAGGGTTAAAAGTAAAATGGACTCTACTTGACACAAGAAAAACAAACAAAAAGGGTTAAAAGTAAAATGGACTCTACCGGCTTTATGGCCCCCCGTAGAGTCACAACTATAGTATTAAGTTTTTTTATGGCGCACTATAAAATTGAAAGAAAATAAAAAATAAAATAAAGAAAGAAAGAAACTAAAGCGCCCTTTTTTTTCTTTTTAAGCAACGCATGAATGCAAAAACTAACAACAATTCTGAACCAAAAGCAAGTTGGCATGAATGGAACTTAATACGTGATACTTATAGAACTCCCTCGCACTTTGATTTTTATACCACTCAGACATAATGAATCAGTGTGCAGTGTTGCAACCTTCTCATAGTAGGTTCCATCGCCAAAAGTACCACGGTGTCAAGCTGATGCAGCTCCCATGTTCTCAGGCATAGTGTGACCATCTTTCTTTTCAATCCGCACCTAAAAGGGTTAGTGACCAAAAATAACCGAAGGTAAATATATCTTGAAAACAAGTGCTTGCTATTATTTAATAAAGGAAAAAGGGATGATAATCTGGGGCCATCTCTCGATAGTGTTTTGTTTATAGTCAGAAGCTCGACTATGGGGACTTTATGTTGCAACTATTATCTGTGATGTAGTTCCCATCTCACCACCAATTGTTGATGTATCATTGGAGTCTTAGCTGCAAGGTTAGTGCCAAAAAAACAAACTATGAGATTTACAATATTTATGATAAACAAAAGCATCTACAACTATCCTTCTAAACATTTTACTAATGATGGCCTTAAGATGGTTGTAGTCCTCGTAGGTATTTTTTATAGTGATTTTGATTTACTCTAGAGATTCCTTATATGAGCATCCATCTTGTGGTTGTTCAAGGAAAAAACTCTCATGCTCATCAATGGAATTATTTTCTTTTACAGTCAACTCCTTAAGCAATCAAATGGTCCAAAGGTTCTCCTTCTCAAGAATTTCATCGATAAAGCTCATGGTTGATTCTTGATCATCATAGAGAATGGAGTATTGAGGACCAAAGGAAAAAGTCTTAGCTAAGAAGGATGACGATTTTGTTTCAAAAGGATTAAGAGTTTCTCCAAAATCATCTCCTTCTTGGATGTAATGCTTCGCATCCTCATAAAGAACAAACCTTGGTGATGCGTGTTGGGAAACAAACATCACCTCCTCAAGCGGGGAGTGCTTGAGATGAGGCTTCGCCACAGGATTTTTTAAGAAATGGTCATTGGTGGCGAAAGCAATTTTCCTAAGTTTTTCATTTAGGCTCCCTAGAGATGCACCCTTACGGTGAAGGCTTTCTAGTGAGAAGCCTATGAGAAGTTCAAAGTCCATGATAGGAAAGACGTGGAGGTCTAGGTGAACTTCGACTTTGTCCATCTCAATTGGTATAGCCCTCGCGATCCCCCGACATGGAAAGTTTACTCCCAAGGTATCCTTGAGGAGTGTGTCATTTCGCTCCAGAGGTATATCATCCATAAGTTGCCTAGCAATGTACTCAGGGATGATATTGGCTCCTATGGTGGGATCGTGAAGGGCTTCTACAACATTTCCCTTTATATAACAGGGAATGGTAGAAGAAGGAGAAGAGATTTGGATTTGTCTTGAAGAACATCTTTCTTCCTTCAACCACTCCTTGTTAACAACCTCCTATAGGATCTCTTCTTGGAAGGGAGCTTTAAAGGTTGAATTTCTTCTTTCTCCATCGCTCGTGGTTCGGTTGAGGTCTCACTAGATGAATCAATGGATAGGCAAGGATTTGGCTTAGGTTCAACTAGTGGGGTGGCCTCAATGCTCGACGAAGCTTCCTCCTGAGGGGTCTCTCTACAGTCAACTAGGAAAGAAGAGTTTTCTTGAATAAGGTCTAGGATAGCTCTTCCTTCTGTAGGCGTCTTGTGGAAGAACAAACCTCCGGCGGTGATGTCGAGATATAGGGCAGACTCCTTGTTTAAGCCTAGACAGAAGTGTTGTAACAACACGTGGTCGGGCAAAGACAAGTCAGGGCCGAAAGAGTTTAACAAGGAAAACTTGGTCGAGGTTGTACCTATGAATTCCTTCTCGCTTTGACAAAAGTCAAGAATCTCCCTTCGTAGAGAGACGATACGTTATGCAGGATAGAAAGTGAGACAAAAATTATCTCTGAGTACTTTCCAATCATCATTCATACTCCCAACAAAATGAGTGTATCATTGTTTCGCATTCTCCATGAGGGAAAAGGGAAACAATTTCCACTTGAGAGTATCTTGAGTCATGCCTTTGATTGATAGGCATGAACATAAATGCTCAAACTCTCGCAAATGATGCAATGGGTTTTTGCTATTTAAACCCGAGAAGGATTGTTCCTGAACCATGGCTATAATGCCAAGATGGAGTTCAAAGCCAGATGAATTAATGAAATCCGCAGAAAGCGGTGACTCGAAGAACTCGCCCTTAGGAGCAGAGAGGTCGTGAATTGATAGTCGCTCCATGGTAGAGAAGGGGAAAGAAATAAAGTGAAATAAAAACATACGAGGGCGAACTAGGTTCGAAGATCAAACAACAATCATTCCCCAGCAACGGCGCCAGAAAGCTTGTTAGGTATTTTAATGATAACAGAATAAATCCACAAGCATACGGATATCGATGTAGCTTTCACCCAGGAGTATTTTAAGGTATCGAATCCATAGGGAACGTGTGTGCCTAATCTTCTGTTCTAGTTCGACCAAGGATACCAAGATAAATGAGGCTTTGGATAGAGAGGATTCCTAACGGGTATAAGGTCCTAATCAAGTAAGAGTACTACTAGGTTGCTTACATTGGGCATCCGGTTTTCCTCTGCATCTACAGTGCGATTCCGGGCAAGGGCCTACTACGTAGTCGAACATGGAGGATTTCAAAGGACAGATAGGACTGTCATCACCTATTGCCTACCTCAAGGAATCCGTGGACTACGCGATAAACAAAGGTAACCTATGGACTAGACATCACGTCTATGCTTTCAATTACTCCCTTAATCTTTAGCTATGATGGTACAAGACTAAGGTCTCTAATTAAATAGAGCGTTGAGCGAGTAAAGCAACTAAGTATAAAACTTACATAAAAAGGAAACTCAAATACTAAGAAAGGAATCACAAAGACTTACTAAATATGGTAAGCATCCGTCGAGGTACAAGCATGAAGAAGAGGTGGATAGGCCCGCTCCTCCTCCGGACTTCCCCTCAATCTCTCCCTATTTTCTAAGCACTTTGGTAGTGCTAAAGCCTTTGAGAAATGAAGTACTAAACTAATCTTGAGGTGTTGAGAGAGTGAAGCCACTCCCCTCCTTGTATAGGGCCCAAAGATGGTTCCTGAGGTGGTAACTGCTGCCCTAACCAGGCCAATCGACCTTAGAAAGGTGGTAACGGGTGACACGTGGTAGCGGGGGACGAGAGGGCCCACCCCATGTTTGATCGAACATGAGTCGGCTTCTTTTGTACCCCACTTTCTCTGGGGCACTGATAGGTGGGTCCCATTGCTAGTTATCCCTGTTAGGCACCGTGGAACATCGGTTTGCTCTGTTTATGGGCCCGTGGATCCTTGTGTTGTGCTCTGATTGGACGGAAGTGTGCTTTCTCCCTTGATGACATGGATTTTCCCTCAATTATGTGGGTAAATCACCTGCAAGCAAATATTCACCAACACTTGTGGAATTCGATAGTAATAAACTCCTACCACTATATTGGTTGTTTACTTTTATAGTTTTATGCAGGTATTTGACGATCAGATTTGGTACTTAGTGACCATAAACAAACACGCACCTCCACAACAGCGGTAGGAACAACTAGGACGCTCTGCCGATGCCGTGGCCATGCAGGCACGAGATCATGCTTAGGATCACCTCGGTGATCTTGTACCTGCTCTAAAAGTGGGATCATGTGGGTACACTATGACATCAAGCCCAGCAACATGATGCTGGACGCGGCCTTCAATGCCAAGCTCGACGACTTAGGCCTCACGCGGCTGGTCGACCACGCTAGGGGTTCGCACACCGCGCCGCTTGCCCAGACCATGGGGTACTTGGACCTAGAGTGCATGGTCACTGGCATGACCAACGCTGAATCGGATGTCTACAACTTCAGGGTCATGCTCCCGGAGATCGCTTGCGGCCGCCGACCGATGGTGGTCATCGGGGAAGATGTGATCCGTCTCTTGCAATGGACGTAGGAGTCCAACTATGGCAGAGAAGCCATTCTTGATGCTGCCAACACGTGGATGAATAGGGAATTCACGGTCGGAGAGATAAAGGTGGTAGTGGTCGCCGGGTTCTAGTGCGTGCACCTCGACCAAAGCTTGAGGCCGTCAATCGGGCAGGCCATCAACGTAGTGCCATCAGAAGCACCGCCGCCATGCCTGCCTCCACAGATGCCGGTGGTGACCTTGCTGCCACTACATGATGCTTTATGTTACACATCTTATGTTGCCACAGGGCCAACAGCAGCAGCACCGACACGGGCACCAGTCAGTCCAATTGGACATAGACATCCGCCCTGCTAGAGATAATATAGAATAACATCGACTCTTTTTCTACCAGACTACATTGTAATCAGATCAGTATTATCACCTTTTTTGCATCTTGTAAATAAAGACATAGCAATACTTGACTGATCCGATGCACAAAAACGCAAGAACACGTCTGAAGGCAACAAAATGCAGATATTAACAATGGTGGTAGATTTTTTTTTTCTTGTCCATCGCTATTTTTGTTCCATGATAGAAGAGCCTTGGAAACCATCATAGATTCTTCATTGAACAAGGCCCTCGTCACTTGGCCGATCAACTCAGGAGTGACCCAGCCCCGCTGGCAAACCACCCCCAGCCGCCACCAGAACCCTTTGTGCTGCTGCTACAGACGGCCTACAGTGGCAGCGGCCCACGACGGCGCTCAAGAAGGCTGCCGCTCACGAGCACCTCCATTCCCTCCACTCCCCACTCCCCGCTCCACACACCCCTCCCCCCCCTCCTTCCTCATTGTTGTAGCTGCAAGTCAAGCTCCAGTCGGCAAGCCATGGTCGGATCCGGCCCTCCACGCTTCGGATCTGGTCTCGCACGGTCGAATCCACTCCGAGGATGATGTCATGTGTGGTGCCCATGCTTCTCCTCCCTCCAACCTTCATCGCTGTTGTAGGGGCATATGCAAGGGCCTGTGGTGGTCGGCCATGGCCGGATCTGATGCCTCGACGCCCGGATCTGGTACCTCCATGTTGGGCAGAGTTGTTCCTTAAGAATGCTTTGGCATGCAGCCTACCGAAAACACACCATCGGTCCGAGTCGAGTCCCAATGCATTCCCGCCGCCTTGTGCTCCCTCCATGATCTTTGTGCACTCTATGGGGGCGGTCGGGCTGCAAACGTCTATAGCTCCAGCAGCCGAGAGCGTTGGTGATGGCAAAAGTCGCTCGAACTGGCAGGACCTCTTCCTCCACATTGTGGAGTGGTGGTTGTTGCACAACCATGCATCAAGCGAATGCTCTATGGAAAAGATGACGTCTTCACCATTTTCCTTCTTGAAGGTGTTGTCCAGGTATTCTTGCATTGCTAATCTCAGCATGCTCTAGGTGAAAACCTTGATTTGGCCTTATGCTAGATCGGGCAATGGCGCCATCGTTTGGTGGCACATCCTTACTGAAGACATTGTCTAGGAGCTACAATGAGATTAGCATTGGTACGGTGCTCACCCTTTATGTTGTGGCTTTTGTGGATCGAAGTTGTAAGTGCGTTTCTATCCCTTCTCTCCTCCTTCTATCCACAGGTCCTTCCTTAGCACTGGTCTTGTTGTTGGCACTCACTATGGTTCGCCGGGCATTTGCGTTGGCACCTTTGTTTCATCGTCGGACTTCTTATTGATGTGATCTTCAAATCATATGTTGTGTGTGTTCACGCTTGTTGATCCTCCCTCCTTTGTGGGTTCCTCCCCGGAAGGGGTGTCGGATGGTGGCTCATGGAGATCAGATGCTCTCAGAAAGGTGCATCAGCTTCAAGGAAGGTCGGCATTGTCTGTCTCATAACGGTCGGCGTGCTTCTCCACTCTTAGAGCATCTTCAAAAGGTCTCCAAAAAATTGACCCCAAAATAGTGTTTTTAGTAGCAACCCAAAAATTATTAGAGAGAAGTTTTCTTGTCTCCTCCATCAGTTCTCCCTAAAAATAGATCACGATAACTTTTGATTGGGCCACGATAACTTTAATTCCCTTGGAAATACATGGATTTGGGCCCCACTTTTTCCATCCTTTAGATTAAGCCTCATTAATTTGATTTAGAGAGAGAATAAATTTGTGAGTTGTTTAGGAAGGCTATTGGAGATCATTTTTTAGATTAAACCCCATTAATTTGATTTAGAGAGAGTTTACAGGACTCTCTTGGAGATGCTCTTAATCCCCACCCACTTGGGCGGCCCTTTCATCCTTCGAGGATCCCTCTCCTTGTTGAAAGGTAGAGGGTGACAACAGGGCGACGTAGCTACGAGGGGTGGTTTGGTGGTGCAATGATCATTATGATGAAGGCAAGTATGTTGTTCGGTTGTGATGCTTTGTCGACCATTGGTGATTGTATCGAACTTGTTTTCAAGATTAGGGCTAGTCTGAAGATTGCCGCAAGCTGTCGGTATGTAGCCCTTACATGGACCTCGATGTTTCGTTCTCAACCTCTTGTTGTAAACACCTCAAACGGCATGTAGCATCCTGCTCATGTATGCTCTCCACCCCCCCCCCCCCCCCACCCCCACCCTAAACTTCGCTCTTCATTCGTAGTATGTATGACAACCTTTGTGTTTCAACATTTAGAGCGACTAGATATGCACCAAGAGCGAGAGATGGTTAAGAAAGAAAATTATACATTGAATAAAATAAATTCCATTGCTAAAGATCAACATCCCTTTTTTATTTTGATTGATCTTCCATCTAGTCACTTTAAAGTCGTATGAAGCAGTGGCTTGTCCAGGTTTTCATATTTGTTATGAGAGTTCTTTCCTTTAACATGTGTAATTGCAGCACGTGTTGAAGGAAAGAACTCTGGTAACATAGATGTGTGATTGCTCAAACTAGAAATGTCATTTTAGAAAGATTTACGTCATTTAGGTATGCAATGCAAATCTTTTCAGGAAGATTTATGTCTTGTCTAAATAAGTAGCTGAGATGTAGAGAGGCAATGATAGTAGTTCTTTTTTAGTTAATTTTGGGGAATATTGTGACTTCAATTTGTACTCAATTATCAATTCTTAGGTTTCAACGTAGGTTCGTTTTTTTGTTAAATTCCAGCTGAACTTGTGGGTTTTCAATTAATATATGGCTTAAGCCTTTCTTGTTTGTAACTAGAATTTTTTACCACATCTTTGCTACTTCTAAGATTGTATACGGTAGTGTGTGCTCTGTGATGACGAATTCGCATATGAAAGTTAGATAACATCTGTTTTTTTTTTCTGTATGCGTTAATGGTGGCTATGTGAGTATGAACTCGCATGTGAAAATTGGAGGAACTTTTTGTTTCCTGTTTGCCTTCTAATGGTTAGGTCTGCTGATTGTGGGATGTTTTGATCCCTAGACCATGTGCTCCATTTCCTTATGATTTTCCTAGAACATGTGTGCTTTGAATTCTTAAACAGTTGCCCTAACCATGTGCTCCGTGTCCTTAAAACATTCCCCTAACCATGAGCTCTGTTTACCAAAAATCTGTTGCTGGTGTTGTATGATGTGGTTGCATTCACATGTTGTTTGGTCCCTCCTGGCGTTGCTGCTGATGCTGGCCGATGAAACACGACTTTAGGTGGCGCTAAGCCTATGATAGGTGGCGTGGAGTCTTGCTGGCGAATGCCCCCATCTGGGCATCCAACATATGTCAGAGCTTGCGTTGACGTGGCGAGAGCGCGCCCTGGTGGTGTGCTGTGCGCGGGAAAAGAAGACTGGCTGGGGCTGGTGGGCAAATCTAATGCCCACCTCAAGGTCTTTCTTGGCATTCTCAAACGGTGGGGCAAATTGAAATCAGGCTTGCGTTGGTGTCCCTCTCACCTAGAAGGGAGGAATGTCATGGCAGAGGAACGACAGAGGTTTCTCTGCTTTGAGTATCTGCCACAAGGGAGTCTTGATAATTATATCTGCGGTAAGTTTCTTTACATCTTATTTGTAAGGAAAAAAAATTAAAAGCTATGTACTTGAGGGCTGCTTTGTTCCAAGCTTCAAGTATGGAGTTAGTATTCATCATCATGGGTATTTAACACACATTTTGTTCCTCCTTTTTTCTTTACCTTGGAGGATGAAGCAACATTATAATCGTGGATAATATTTTATTTGCTATTTAAGAAACTTGTAATCCTGTATTTGCCCTCGATATGTCAATGATAGATGCTACCCACTTGTGTCATTGATATTATTCTTTAAATAATTATTCTTAAAATGATAGATGATAGTACGTATTTTCTATGGCATAAAGAAAATTATTCTTTTAAAATAATTTGATCAATGCTTTTGCAGATGCATCCCAAGGACTCGAATGGATGACACGCTTTCAGATAATAAAGGGAATTTGTGAGGGTTTGCATTATCTTCACCAGCAAAAATTTGTTCATTTAGATCTCAAACCTGCAAATATACTTCTGGATCGTTATAAGGTGCCAAAAATTGCTGATTTTGGCCTCTCAAAGTGCTTTGATGAAAAGCAAACCCGGGCAATGACTTCAAAAGTGATTGGATCACAGTAAGCAAGCTAAGATCCTTGAAAGCATAATTGCTTTTGTCGGTTATTACAAATTACACTGTATTCATTTTGCTCTTAAGTTGCTCAGGCTACAAAAAAAAATTCCATGCAGGGGTTACATGGCACCAGAATACTATGGTGGAACAATTACATTCAAGTCAGACATATATAGTCTTGGTATTGTAATAATAGAGATTTTAACGGGGCAGAAGGGGTATCCGGAAATTGAGAATGTAAGAACATTCACTTTAGAGATAAATGATCAATGTTAATTTTATTTTGGTTCATTAAGGTAGGCATACGCTTCAGCACGTGCACTGTACATGCTTTGTCCCTTCAACTATTCGTATAAGCCAAATGCATGATATTTTGTGTGCTAAAAGTTTGAAAAATCAACAAATGAAACTATGTTTAAAATTTGAACTTTTGTAATTCCGAGTAGCAATATATGCCTTAGTAATGCGAAGGTTTTACCGTAAGATTGCTATTTCAAGGATGATGATTTAATATCTGGTAACTAAAATATTGGAAAAAATGTAAGTGAGGAGGCCATTACTCATAAAGTCACCCCTCATAAAATGTGGTGGAGGGATTAGTCAACTTTAAAAGCTTAAAATTGTTACATTGTTATACTATATTATATCTTCTTCTTAAGTTTTGATGCAGCTCTTTGAATATCAACAATTATTTAATTTAGTATATATTATACTTTAGCTTTAACTGAATAGTTCATAATCACGCTAGGAATGATGGATGTTATTTAGTGGTACTAATACATCACAGATTGATTGCAAACACTGAAACATATTTCTTCATAAGCATCATGGAGGCCAAAATTATAAAATTCTAAAGAAAAGGCACTCTTGATGACCTAGCATTTAGGAAAACAAATATAAATAGACAAAATAGAAACACAAAAGTGCACGAAACAGAATTACACAACAAGTCTGTCGACCATACTGTGGCAAATGCAACTCACAAAATTCCGACGACTGATATTTTGCATGTGTTTATGTTCCCCTACATAATCCAGTTTACACCTTTTTTTTATAAACAAGCTTATGATTGTCATCTCTGATTAGGTACTTCAAAGCTGGACTGCAAGGTTTGGAACATCGCAGGGAGACATCCAATTGGAACCTGTGCGAATATGCGCTAAGATAGGGATAGAGTGCATTGATTCTGACCCCGCGAAGAGGCCTGTTACACAGCGTATAATAGAGAGGCTTGCTAAAGTTGATTCTGACCCCCGCGAGTAGTTTGAGTTTAATTGTCTGCAGTTCTGTTTGTCATTTCTATGATGGTGTGCGCATGAGTATAGAGGTATTGGAGGATTAGAAGTTCATAATCAGAATGGTTATCAAGTCTTCTTTTGAATTAATCAAACGGTGTATAAATTGAAGATTTCTACAAGGAGCTACGACGGTTTCAATACGTGTTGCGCAGGCTGTCAACGTGATGCACGAGGTTTGCTAAAGATTAGAAGTTCAACACTTACATGGCATTGTTGAAGCACATATATGGGTTTCCAAACAACCATGACTCTTCCTTTTCTTGTTTTTCATGGATTCAAGGCGTTTCTAATACGGAGTTCGAATGTTAGGAAAGTTTGAATCAAATTTGGATTGATCTCGTGACAGCCTGAAATGCCCACAATAAAATTTCTATCTCTCTCACATGTGGAGTCCATTTTGGAAGTGTCAGTACTCGTTGGATCCAAGCCAAAAGCAGGTCAGTGGATGTGGATAGATTGCTGAAATGAGATTTGAAATGAGAAAATTCGGGTGGGTTGCTCCCCCACCGTAGCTTCCAAAAAAATATTGAATTATTGAATAGTTTAGTGGCGTAACTTTCAAAACCACTCAACTGAAAAAAAAACCAACTATAAAAGTCTATTGGTCTGAAGCTGCTCTGCTCTGATGAAGTTTCTGCACCTCCTGACCTACACGTCATCACAGGCTGACAAATGACAAGTCCTCTTAAGAACTGAACAGCTCAAGACCTCTGTGACAGTACAACTCGCACTAGTTGGCTGCCATGTCCGTGTTTTAGATTTCTTCATCATGGTACGAAAGTCTATTGGTTTGAAGCTGCTCTGATGAACTTTCATGTTTCTGCACCCCCTCCCCCCTCCCGCTGACTCGCCGTTGCTCCTCACCAATGGGAGCACGCCGTTCGCTAGGTCCAGCTCCAGTTTGTCGGAGGAGATGTACATCCTGGCGCAGTGCACGAGGGACCTAACGACGGGCAGTGCATGCAGTGCCTCTTTACGTACATTGGCATGCTGCCGGAGATGTTCCCGAACATCTTTGGTGGCTCATCTCTGGTGTCACGCTCAAGGGGTCCAGCTGCTATATCAGGTACAATATTGGCGCCTTCAACATCACTCTTCCGCCGGTAGTGGCAATTCCGCCGTCGCAACCTTCTTCATCAGACTCCACATCAGGATTGGTGATCAGCCTGTCCGTTGGATCGATCTCCGTCTTGATCATTCTGGACTTGTCGACATGCCTCCTTCTCCGGCGTCGGTAAAACCATGCTGCTAAAATTCTCCAGAAATCCAGGCAGCAAGACCTAGAAGAGGGAACCTTGTTCGACGATGACCTGGAGGACGACTTCAAGAAAGGGACTGGCCCAAAGCGGTTCGACTACGGCGAGCTCACCACTACTACCAACAACTTCTCCAACAAGCACAAGCTCGGGGAAGGCGGCTTCGGCTCGGTGTACCGTGGCTTCCTGGCGGAGATGTCCCTCGCGGTTGCAATCAAGCGGGTGTCAAAGAGCTCCAAAAAGGGGAGGAAGGAGTACGCCTCGGAGGTTCGTATCATCAGCCGGCTCTAGAACCGCTACCTGGTCCAGCTCATAGGTTGGTGCCATGGTGGCGGCGAGCTGCTCCTTGTCTACGAGCTCATGCCCAACGGTAGTCTCGATGCGCATCTCCACAACAGTGGTAGGGACGACGAGGACGCTCTGCCAATGCCGTGGTCGCGCAGGCACGAGATCGTGCTCAGGATCGCCTCGTCCATCCTGTACCTGCACCAGGAGTGGGAACAGTGCATGGTGCACCGAGACATCAAGCCCAACAATGTGATGCTGGACGCCTCCTTCAACGCCAAGCTTGGCGACTTTGGGCTCACGCGGCTTGTCGACCATTCCCATGGCTCGCACATCATGGTGCTCGCCAGTACGGTCGGGTACATGGACCTGGAATGCATGGTTACCGGCAGGGCCGACACTGAGTTGGACGTCTATAGCTTTGGCATCATGCTCCTCACGATCGCCTGCGGCCGCCAGTCGATGGTGCTCATCAGGGAAGACGTGATCCACCTCGTGCAATGGGTGTGGGAGTCCCACTACTGTCCAGGTACCATTCTAGATGCCGCCGACCAGTACTATCACCGACGCATCGCAGAACAAAGAGTTTGACATCACGGAGATGGAGATGGTGATGGTGGTCGGGCTATGATGCGCGCACTTGGGCCGGAGCCTGAGGCCGTCCATCAGGCAGGCCGTCAATGTGCTACAGTTGGAAGCACTGCCGCCAAGACTACCTCTACGAATGCCGGTGGTGACCTTCTTGCCACCACATGATGCTTTCTATTACAGGTCTTCAGTTATCATAGGGGCCAGCAATAGTAGCACCGGCACGGGCACCACTCAGTCCAGCACCACAGAGACATCCACCTTGTTGGAGATAGGATAACATAAGATTGGCTCTTTTCTACCAGACTATAGTGTAATCAGATCGATATTATCAGTTTTTTCTTTTGTATCTTGCAAGTAGGACAGGGCAACACTTAAATGATCTAGTGCACTTAAATGATTCAGTGCACAAAAACGCAAGAACACGTCTGAAGGTAACAATACAGATATTAACAATGGTGGCAGATTTTTCTTTCATTCCGTCACTATTTTTGTCCCACGATGGTGGAGCCTTGGAAAAGGCCATCACAGGCTCTTCATTCAAAGTATATAGGCCAACCTTTATGTTTCAACATATAGAGTGACCAGATATGTACCAAGAGCGACAAATGGTTAAGAAAGAAAATTACACAACGAATAAAATAAATTCCTTTGCTAAAGATCAACATATTTGTTAGAGGTTTCCCTTTTTCATGTTGATTGATCTTCCGTCTCTTGCCACTTTAAACTCGTACAAAGCAGTAGCTTGTCTAGGCTTTCATACTTGTTATGAGAGTTCTTTCATTCAACACGTGTAACTGCAGCACATGTTAAAGTACATGTGTTGAACGAAAGAACTCTCGATAGCACATGTTGAAGGAAAGAACTCTCGTAACAAATATGAAAAATAGATGTGTCATTGCCCAAACTAGAACTATCATTTTAGAAAGATTTAGGTCATTTAGGTACACAATGCAAATCTTTTCAAGAAGATTCATGTCTTGTATAGACAGGTAGCTGAAGGCAGAAGTGAGGCACTGATACTAGTCCTATATGTAGTTAATTTTGAGGAATATTGTGACTTTTGTTTGTACTAAATTATCAATTCTTAGGTTTCATATAATGCAGGTTCCCTTCTGAGATTGTATACCAGCCTATGAGGATGCATTCTCATCTGAAAGTTGCAAGGCATCTATTATTTTTTTTCTTTGTACGTCTTAATGGTGGTTCTATGAAGATAAATTCACATGTGAAAATTGGACGCTGAGTCGACGTCTATAGCTTCGGCGTCATGCTCCTCGAGATCGCATGCGGCCGCCGGCTGGTGGTCATCGAGGAAGATGTGATCCACCTCGCGCAATGGGTGTGCCAGTCCCACTACGGTAGAGGAACCATTGTTGATGCCGCCGATGCGCGGCTGAATGGAGAATTCAACGTCACAGAGATGGAGACGGTGATGGTTGTCGGGCTATGGTGCGCGCATCTTGATCGGAACTTGAGGCCATCAATCAGGCAGGGCGTCAATGTGTTGTGGCCAGAAATGACAATACCAAGACTCCATCCACGGATGCTGATGGTGACCTTCTTGCCGCCGTCTGATGCTTTCTATTACTTATGTTCAGTTGCAACAGGGATCAACAGCAACAACACCAGTAAGGACACCACAGAGACATCCACCCTGCTGGAGATAAGATAACATAAGATCAACGCTTTTGCACGAGAGTAGTATAAATCAGATTGATATTATCTGCTTTTTTCACAAAGACATCCACCCTGCTAGACATAACATAACATAAGATCAACACTTTTGCACTAGACCAGTGTAAATCAGATTGATACTATCTTCTTTTTTGCATCTTGTAAATAAAGAACAGAGCCATACTGAACTAGTGCACACAAACATAAGTACACGTCCGACGAAAACAAAACAAAATATTTACAATGGCAGCAGATTTTTCTTTCATTAAATTATTTTTATTGTCCCACGATAGAGGAGGCGTGGAGACTGAGAAAAGGCCATCACATGCTTTTCATTCATACTAGTAGTATATAAATGTTTCAACATTTAGAGTGACTACTTATGCACCAAGAACGAGTCATACAGATCAAATGGTTAAGAAAGAAAGTTCCACATTCATATTTTGTCATACTGCTGAATTTTTTAGACATTCATCAAGCACTCAAAATATGTAGGATTTCAGGGGAAAACAAAGGCAGACGACCAAAGATAAGGCACTAGCATTAAAGATCTACTAAAAGATTCATTGTTATTGATAATCAAATTAAAAAGGATATAGTTGTATTAAGAAATGCTTTTCCACAAGCAAGATAATTGTACTTCGATTCTTAACATTTCATCTTTCAGATTTAGATTCACTGGTAAATCACAAAACGTAATAGTTAGACCTTAACATATTTAGTGTAGAACTTAATTAAACTAAAAAGATTCAACTAAAATGAGATGAATTATCTATTGCAACAAGTGAGTAGGAGTACAAAAATACTTGTTGTTTTAAAAGATTGCCAAATCGGTATTTTTTATGATTCACGATCTTAAAAGAGCTTATCAGGAAAAAGATATTTTAATAAAATAATGGTTTGTCTCGAGTTCAATAATACATATATAAAATAACAAAAAAAATATTTAGAAAATGAAGTGGTCAATATTTCTATTCTGCGTGAATTGATTTTTCCTATCGGATAAAGGTTCTGGAAATTTTTAGCCATTGGGTCACGACTTTAGTGTGACACTCCTAGTGTCATCATGGTTCCAAGAGCAACACTTAGTCATCACAAGACCCTATTACTAAAAATTTGAAAATGAAGTGGTCAATTCAAATCAAATTCAAACCAAATTGAATGACCTTTGCACTACAAGTCCCAACTTTTCTGTAAAAGTCACCACTGTAAAACTTATATGTTGATGGTCATGGTCCAGTAGAATTTTGGGAATTTTCTCAGATTTTTAGTTCTTCAATAAAGGCCTCAAATAAATGCTAGAATGGTTAAAAACCAGCTCTGTTCATAAAATTCCTAAGAAACTTTTAGTTGAAACTGTTGGTAGTTAGTATTTTTATAAAAACCAGCACATTATGGGAAGCCTACCCTATTTTTGGTCTGATTTTAGCAGCTCTTGATTAATTCTATAAAAAATAACAAATGCAGTCGACTGATAGGATTGGAAAAAGAAATAAAAAAGAAAAACTCCCCGCGGACCCCACCTGTCAGCGACCCTGAAGAAACACACTCGGCCGCAGCCGCGCTGCCCGACTCGACGCGCGCCGCGTGGTCGCCGGCGTACGGCCAACGGCCGTTGCCGCGGATCGACGGCCCCACGCGCACGTTCGGACATCCCCTCTGTCGCCCTGTCCGAACGCAACCCCCCCCCATTCACTCCTCTCGTTCTCGCTCTCTCTCTCTCTCTCCCGCTCGCTCGCCGCGCCCCATCGCCGCCCGGTGCTGCTCTGTGCCACCGCCGCCTCGCCGTCGTTCCCTGGTGCTCATCGACGTCCACGGCATCGCCTCGGCGTCTTCAAGCTCCACGCGAAGCTATCTTCCCCCTCCCGCACCGAGCCGTCGTGAATCGGCCATTTCTTCCCCGCCTCCGACCGCCGCTCCTCCGCGTCGCCCGACCTCCACGGTGAGCTCCTGGTCGATTCCTTGCACGGGCACGCGTGAAAGCCCCTCCTTTTCCTTCCCGACCTCACTCGGCTCTTCCCAGTGCAGACATTCGTCCGGAACACCGCCGTTGACCGCCGGAGCTCCGCCTCGTCGTCGCCGAGCTAGTTTCGATGAGCCACCTTGTTCCCTTTTGCGCGCCGCGTGTTCCCCGGAGCTCGCTGGTTGTTACCCCGGCAATGCTGCCGCTGCCGCCTCCCCTGCTAGCCGCCGTGCTCGCGCCACCGGGCACGGCCGAGCGCCGCCGTCGCGTGTGCGCGCGCGCGCTCGGCTCGGCCGCGCTGGCCACTGGGCTGCGAAGGCCAGTGGGCCTGGCCTCGCTCTCGGGCCGCGCCTGGCCAGAAGCGCCTCCGCGCGCGCGTTTGCCCGCTAGGCCGCGCGAGTCCCAGCCCACTGGGCTGCCTGATGGCGGGCCGCGAAGTAAAAATCGAATTTTTCTTATTTAATTATTTCTAGAAATAGGTTAAACTTGTAAAAGGCATAGTAAAATGAATAATGGGAATTTTGAGGCAAAATAAATTTTTTTAGCCTTGTTTGGACTTGTACTAATAAGGAAAAATGCTAAATCACAGTGCTTGTTAATTGTACTGTTAGGATTTAATTAAATAAGAAAAACACTTATAAATCCATAACTAGTTCATTATTAGGTATTTTTGAGCAAACAAAAATTCTTCGAGTTTCCCTAGTCATGCACTGTTATAGAAAAATGCTAATATCGCATGCATAGTAATATTTATATCAGGGCTAAAATAAATAGGAAAAACACTAATAAAATTTTAATTAATTATAGAGAGCTGATAAAATATTGAAAATTAGTCACCAAGTAGGTTTATCAGTTTTAGTTTCCCTGGAAAAATGTCATAGGGTATGTCTCTGTATATTAGCTGAAAATAATTTAATGCCCTTTTTACTTATAATAATTAATAGAAATTATTGGCTTAGTGCATGTAAGTGAAATTTGGCAAATAAATCACTCCTAGTATACTCTAACTATAATAAATCACTCCTGCCCATTTGGAGATCAGAACCATGTCAACTTATTAAATTATGCCCCGAATGCAATTTTACCCGTTAATAAAAATGGTTCCGCATTAGGGCTGGTTCACGACTACTTAGTACCTTGCGAGGGTCGTACTCGACACACTAAAACACTATTTAATTAGCACCTACTAGTCATGGACATCCCTTGCGTAGCTTCACCCCGGCACACACAGACACACCGTACTTTGGTGCGACGTCGTCGCGTGTAAGTACTGGAGTCCATGAAGGAAATACACGAAACGACCTCACCCTATGCCTCCCCTAATTACGATACAATTGCTGAACTCGTCGACACACCCCGCTCACGTCTATGAGTAATAGTGTACATTAACCCCCGTTTTAAATTTTATTCTATCACTAGCTAGGAATGTAAGTTTGCCTGTGCATTAAGTGATAGGAGTTGATTGCAACCCTAGCATGCAGTAGGTCCCTCTTTCCGATTATTAGCCTCAGGACGATAGTCGCTCTGCTTAAATTAGGACGACTACTCATCGAGTGGTATGGAGACCACTCGTAGATAGGAAATATTATCACTGGGAAACGTGATCGGATGAAGGAAAGGATGGATGGAATCACAATGAAGACCGGACGGGCAACTAGGTGGAAAGGAAAGGACAGTTTGTCTTCAAGGTGGTAGCCCCGTCCGAGTCACCTAAGGCTACGCCTCGTGTCCGGCCTATGGGATCAAGTTTGAATGTACTGTTTACATGCTGGAGATATGGGCCCAGTAAACCGACGTAGCTACGACTACCACTTGGTCTGAAGATAGCCTTCTCCCTTCTTTGGTGGAACTGAGGCTGAGAGGAGGGAGCAATCCACCCACGGATGGCGGCACGAGGCGCATCGCGATGAGGGACCCTTCTCGGGGGAGTCTGGACCCGGAAGACCCTGCGGTACCGTGAGCGAAAGGTTGCTCCATGCGGCTTCCCGGAAGCGCGTATGGGTCGTGCAAGCAGGTTTCTCCTGCAGAATGTAAATCGATTCGAGTCGCTATCCCTCACAGTAACGACCACTTGATCGCTGCTCCAGAACAGTGTCGGAAACCATTAAGATGATGTGTGGGTTTAATATTGTTATTTTGGAATTTGTAAGATTGTATTGCAACCATGATTGTTATAGCTCTAGTGCAAACTAAATTTATTATTCTGCATGACAACTCAACTTGATGCTAAAACTTGAAAAATAAGGATCCACTCTTAGGCGGGCTTTCTGGCAATATAACCCTATCCCTAGCTTTTGCATGTCTAGGTGTCGGCTGTAGTTGGCCATTTTGACAGGTCAGTCTTGCTGAGTAAATTAGTTACTCAGGGCGTAGCTCTATGTGGTTTTCAGATAACCAGGACGGTGAACGCCACTGCGGTGGAAGATTCCATTGGGAGGGCCAGCGCTCCGATTGTTGGAACATCGAATGGGAGCTGTGCACGAATGAAGATGAGGATTAGTTCCTTGCTTGCCGGTACGGTGCTGGGGCAAAGCACCTATATGGCCGGGATGTCCCCTGTATGTCGTCATGAGAGGGCGATTGTATCTTAGGTTTTTCGTCAAACGGGTGAGCCAGTGTTGAACAATTCGCTTCCGTAGCTTATTTCTGTCAAAACTCCGGTTTGTAATATAACTTCGGATTTATGTAAAACTTTGTTCTCCACCTATGCTTTTGTTACAATTATATTTCTCTGTCATGTGTTGTACTATTGGGCGCCACAGCGTGTGTCGTCACCCGAGGGAGATCCTGGAACGGAGCCGTCTTCGTGATAAGGTGGGTCTGTGACATTTGGTCTTGCATGTTGGGTTTTATAGAAGTCCAGTGGTATGTTGTAGACGTTATGAGCTTGCAAAAATCTCTCTTTGTATGGTGAATTGGACTTTATATCGGTACTTCTCATATTTGAGCATTTTTTTTAATGTTATTTCACTTAATTTTATAACATAGCACTCAAACGATACCACATGTGGAGATTGTTAACATTAGAGGAAAGAAAATATTTATGATAAGAATATTGTGAAAAATAGTAGAAAAATTATTACTTATGACATATAAAATGGTACACTAAGAATCGCTAATAGTAATATAAATATGATCTTTCATGTAAAAAATATTAATAATTATATTATATAAATAATTTACATTTAAATCATAAAGAGTGTTTTGTTTTTTAAATCCGTAGCAACGCACGGACACTTTGCTAGTTGTATTATAAATTAAAATACTAATATATATAATCGTGGTCCATCATATTCTAATATCATAGGCATTTTTATCGTAAAAAACATAACATCAAAGGCATTTCATCGAACATCCTAGGTGTAACACAATAGCTAACATTGGAGAGTATAGTTCTTGCCAGACCATTCCAAATCGCACCAGGTTCCAGTGCAGTCGCTACTGCGACTGCAAGTTAAGGACTGCAAGCAACCGTGACCGTCCATTTCGGCGGTGAACGGCAAAGATCGAATGCTACAGTGATTCGGCAAACAGTGTTCTTTAACAGTATCCTTGCTACAGTGTTTTCGGTACAGTACCCAACTGCATCCTTGCTGTTGGTTTGGAAAGAAACGGTGGCAACCGGGACTGCTTAAGTTGCAGTCGTAACTACGACTGCACAGGAACCCGGTCCAAATCGCTATGACATGGAACGTCGACAGCTTGTAGGAATCAAATGGAAGAAACGTCCATAAAAAACATACTATTTGGCGATTCCAATTGCTAAAAGTTGTGTGCAAATGAAATCAAAGATACCAAACGCCTTATCTACTCGCATCTTTTTTTATATTTTACCCTTATCTACAGTGATCAACTTTCGTCCACCCATTATTTTTGCTCTTGCTCTTTCTTCACCTAAGCACAAAAAAAAGAGGTGCTAGAGTCGCCAACCAGTATTGGTAAGGGACTAGCAATAGAGCAAGCAAGGAGCAAATGGAGTCGCCAGCCAGTGAGTTTCCATTTTCATCGGATATACTTCTATGTGGCAAGGGATTAGGAGAACCAGATGTACAACTCAATCAAGATGGTGGACTTCATGTGTGGTGCTTATCTTCTTCCTTTCACGTTATTTTTGTTATACTTCTCTTCTTTTAATATCAATCTATATAAAAGTGATGTCGGTCACACTTAGCGATACATGTTGTAACTGAATAATACTGACGGTACATTTGGTTTGGTCAACCAGTTTAATCATGAAACATATAGTTTAGACATCCAAATATGCCCTTAAACAAATGAAATTTGGGAGAGTTTGGCAAAAACCAATGTGGAGCCGCCGTGGATTATAGCGAAACAGGGGGTGTTTGCGGATTCCGCCACCACGACGACCACGTCGACAGCGACCCACACACCTCCTTCCACCCCATCGCCACCAACATCTCTTACCGAACCTTCTAGAACCCCCAGAACCCTACCCATGGCGGCGTCCCTCTTCTCCCGCGCCACCGCCGCCGCCGCGGCGTTCCGCGGCGCCGCGCGGCCCAGTCACCTCCGCGCGCGCTCCCTCTCCAAGGAATCCCTCCTTCCCCTCCTCCTCGTCGCTACGCTCCTCGCGGTCGTAAATCCCGCCGCTTTACCGCGAATTCGATCCTCCCCAGTCTGACGGGTCCGCTGTTCTGTGCCTTGCAGAGTCGGGTCGGATGGCCGGCGCGCGCCGCTGCGGACGCCGGGTTCGGGTGCAGGGCGTCGTCGCCGCCGCCGCTGACGGCCGCGTTCGGGATCGCGGCGCGCTGCAACGCCACGTCGTCGGCGATGTCGGAGGCCTCCAGCGTCCACACGCTGCCGCGGACCGAGCCCGTGGTGTCGGCCGAGTGGCTGCACGCCAACCTCAGAGACCCCGACGTGAAGGTAAGTAGCTCAGTTCTGGGGTGCGCTTTTAGCTGATCTTGTAAGTTGAAGCGGAGCTTGTGCCGGCCCCTGTAAAGTTTAGGACTATAAGTGCTGATTTTGCTATGTAAGTGATGTTTAGCCTGCCGTGTGAATGACCAGTTTTGGGCAAGTGAGAGACTTTGGGGGTTGTTTCATTGGACATACTTAAGCTGTCTGTTATAGGCACACTCGATTATAGGATATAGGTACCTGTGCTGCTTATACTATAGTTCAAGCAGGAAAGTGGGGGCTTTTCACTCTTTATTTGATCTTCAGTTCTTCACAAATCACAATCACGCTAAATTCATATTACCATTTAAACTCCGCTTCAAGGACATCAGGTCATTTTCTTTGTTGTTGACCTTAAGATGTAGTGTCAAAAGGGTTTGTAACCACCTTAAAAGACATGGCCAGTGAAATGCATATTCACTAGAAACAGGATTCGAGTGTACGGATATGGTCTTCACTGATAGCTCTCTTTCTGTCAAATGAAGTTCTCCTTATTCGTGCATCTTTGTATAGGTACTTGATGCCTCTTGGTATATGCCTGCAGAACAAAGGAATCCACTTCAAGAATACCAGGTAATAATTCTTTGTGCTTTTGTGGTTTTCAAATTTGTGAATTGCCACTGAAGTAATTTGTTTGTTTCCTTAAGTTTCACATCTGAACTCTGAATTATTTGTTTCTCATACAATCACTTGACTCTTGCTTAGCATATTGTATGAGGCTGACATTTGCTTCTGAAAATGTTCTAGCATTAGGCATATCTAACTCAATATAGCAGGCATACCTTTTCTGACCTATTGTGTGGAATACCAGTATCACAGTTTTAGAAGTTCTCGTTCTTGAAAATTTGCTTCTATCTTGTTTCCAGGTGGCTCATATTCCTGGTGCTTTGTTCTTTGATGTTGATGGAATATCCGACAAGACATCCAATGTAAGTTCGGATCTGTTTCTTATACAGTTCATTGTCAATCAGTATAAATTCATATATACGGTGTTTAATTTCCATGTTACACAGATCACGCAATTTTTATCATTAATTTTATATACACTGCACTGATATTTTTTTAGTCTATAGATGAAATTTGCATCTGCTAAGAACAGTTTTTACCAGAAATTTTTGGACCAACCGAATCATTTAAGAACCCCACTGAATGAATTTAGAACACTGTCGGAGTAGTCATCTTCAGATCACATGCTTACACATTAGCTGCAAGCAGGCAATAGGGTAGCCAACATCTGAAAGTGAAAGTTCAGACGAGCAAATTAAACCTGGCATATCCGGATTATAGAACACAAACAGGTAACTACTGATTTTGCGCGTTGTGATCTGGCTGCTGCAGTTGCTGAAATTTACTAGCAAAGCTTAATACCACTCATGGGTGTGCTGGCCCGGCGGTGCCTAGACTAGACTCTCCTTTTCTTATTGATATTTTTAGTTTCTAAATTTCCATCCTTGTAATACTAGTCTTGATAGTAGATACATTTCAAATTAAAATGTTAAATTTGTGTTTGGAGAATGTTAGTTGTGCTTGTAATCTGGCAGCTCACTTGGTTGTCAAGTCCTCTGGACTCAGCCTGGGTTAGGTTCAAATATTTGGTTAGGTAACACACCAGATGTCATCCGGATTGCTAATAATGATGTTACAGATCAGAATTTATACTGTAAAGAAGAGTGAGGGAACAGAAGTCCACACAATTTTTGTCCTGATCCTTAGAATTATCATTTTATGCATCAACATAAAACTGTCCGTTTTGTCAAGGTGAAGATGCAGTAGTACAAGCTGCCAAAGTAGTCTGATTTTAAGAGATACCATTTGAGTCAATTAATTGTTTCTTTTCAATTTTTAAGCACCACCTTGTAGAATTGATATCATTTTTTTATTGGGTTCAGTTACCACACATGCTGCCATCTGAAAAGGCATTTTCAGCTGCTGTATCCGCCCTTGGCATCTACAACAAAGATGGGATAGTAGTTTATGATGGAAAGGGGCTATTTAGCGCTGCTCGTGTTTGGTGGTAAGCTTGTGCTTCTTCACAGATCTATGCAAAAAACTGCTAGGGTGGAGCCGAAACAAGATGCTAATCTTCTTTTTCCCATTACAAGATTTCCCTTGTGATTACTAAGTTCTCTGTGTCATGAAAATCCTCATTTGTACTTCTGATCTAATACTTTTTGTCAATATGCTATACTTGTTTGGCAACAGGATGTTCCGTGTTTTTGGACATGATAAAGTTTGGGTATTAGATGGAGGTTTGCCCCAGTGGCGTGCTGCTGGGTATGATGTTGAATCAAGTGCTTCCAGTGATGCCATTGTGAAGGCCAGTGCTGCTTGCGAAGCAATTGAGAAAGTTTACCAGGGGCAATCGGTAATGTGTTCAGAATCTTCTTCTTTTCTCCATTTCTTTTAGCAGTATTGTAGTTGCAGTCAGCATCAGTGACCTTAGTGCTGTTATGGAGATAGTAGACTCTGCATTCAGTGTCAGATATGATTATGAACTCTTATGACTGGTGTTTTAACTTTAATTTTCAGTTTGCCATTACCTCTATTTATATATTTATTTCTTTATATTAGGTCGGTCCTGCCACATTTGAAGCAAAGCTGCAGCCTCATCTTCTTTGGAGTCTTGATCAGGTTGGGATGCTTAAGCGCCCAATGCCACATATTGCCAACTCTTTTTGTGTATTTGATAACACTAACTGGTGATATATTCAGGTGAAAGAGAACATTGGTACACGGACACATCAACTTATCGATGCTCGGTCAAAACCTAGGTATATTGCTTGTATTTTGATTTCATTAAAATTGTTTTAGTAATCACAAACATGCATGGGGTCCATATAAACCTTTGCCATTATCCTTGAGTCTCTGTTTAGTATGTGTGGGATTACTGAAGGCACTGCTTTTACTGTGACTTAACTACTTGAAAGCATCTTTTTGGAGCTGCAGTAGTACATTATTACAATTTAACTTGTACTGGTAACAAACTAATTTCAAACTGTACAGCCTTCATACAAACTGCATACAATGGCCCTAAGTGGTTCATTCAATGCAATGATTCAGATAATTTCCATGGTCTTAGTATCTGTACCATTTTGGTTTGCTAATAGTTCAGTCATGCTTTTGCAGTCCGGTATCTTAATTTTCTTTTAACTAGCATAGCACATGCAACCCTAACATGTTAACTTTGTGGATGTGTTATTCAAGTTTGTACCTTTGCTTCCTGTACTTCTGTTCAACAGTTTTAGACTTGCTTTCTTAGTGATTTTGAAACTTCCACTTCAGATTTGATGGTGCAGTTTCTGAGCCACGGAAGGGAATAAGAAGTGGTCATGTGCCTGGAAGCAAATGTGTCCCTTTTCCTCAGGTGAAAATTTGCTACTTTTGCTTATATTGATGATTTCATCTTCTGCATTTTTTGGCTCTTTATTACAATTATAGTATTAGGCACTTCTATAACTTTTCAGTTGGAGATCACTTTTCAGCCTATCATATTTCGCATTTGGTGCTTATTGTAATGTCATTTATTCTCTGAAATTATTTACTCAGCCTTCATTTGAATTCTTGATGAGGTGTACTAGATACACTAATGGTTGGCAAGTTGTATGCCTCTATTGCATCGTATACTAGATTTGTATCATGATATTGTTAGTAGATGCACTTGTGGATCTGAGGCTACTGTGATACATTATTAGCCATGTTGCAATAGAGAATCAGATGACCTGTGCTTGTATTGTATTTTGGTTATATGATGCCGCACTAGAATTTGGATTAGTGTCCCACCTAGAAGTCTATGTATATGTCAAGATTTCTTTTATCTCTTGGAATATTATTTCGAATGGCTTATTCTTGACTTTCTGCAGGTGCTTGACAGTTCACAAAAGCTATTGCCTCAGGATGAGCTCCGTAAGCGATTTGAGCAAGAAGGTAAAAATATTCCATCCATAGAAGTTGCAAGTAGTTTATCCCTGCTTGATGGTGGCCTCCACTGAACCCAGGCATTATGTTCATCTTAACTGCATGTCAATCTCCTGTTTACTTAATTTGGAATTCCTAGATCCATATCTTAATCTAAATGTGGCGCATATTTTGGCTGTGTTAGCCTTTTGGTTAGTACCAACATGTAAGTCCTTTGACTCATAACTCAAAGTAGTGGATCACTTAAGGTTTTTCCTATAAACAATTCTCTCGTAATTCCTAGAACTTTGATTCTCCATGATACAGACAAAACAAATGTGATCATATATGCTGGCTGTTAGTATGCCATTTTTCTGTTGGATTCGTTGAAAGTGTCCCATCCCTAACATCATTGGTTTTGTAGAAGGCTTTATCATATCTAATGGATCTCATGTAGATCTGCAAAAGTCTAGTTAAAAAAAAAATCAAATCAGCAGTAGCTGTGTCAGTCTTTATTATTTACTTTGGTTTGCTCTGCTTTCAGGAATATCACTTGATCAACCCTTAGTGACCTCTTGCGGCACCGGTGTGACAGCATGCATATTAGCCTTGGTAAGATTAGACATGAGCTCTTTGAAATTCACTTTCTAAAAGGTATAAATGGTTCTGCTATAACCCATGGTCTCATTGTAGGGACTTCATCGCCTTGGCAAAACTGACGTAGCAGTGTATGATGGATCATGGACCGAATGGGGTGCCCACCCTGACACGCCAGTTGACACTACTGCTTAATACCTTGTGCAGTTTATG